>OX639993.1:5770725-10770725 GCA_951828415.1 Anomoia purmunda
GTGTTCATTAAGGTCCGAGACTTATGCTAATTAACGTAGGCTTTTTAGCGGCATCCCTCCTACTAATTGGCCATCACTAAGTACTACTGCTATTTGTAATAATTTCTATTACTTTTTTTTACTAATTTCTACTACTATTTTTACCAATGCTACTACTAATTTATACCACTATTCTTGCTAATGCTACTACGATTTTCACCAATTTCTACTATTCCTTTTACCAAGGCGACTATTATATGCTGCTTCTATTTTTACTGACAATACTACTAATTGGACTATTTTTTTACTTATGCTACTACTAATTACTACTACTATTTTTTACTAAGTTCTAGTGCTATTCTTACTAATTCTACCACGATTATTACTAACTCCTCTTATTGTTTTCGCAATGGTTACTACTAAATACTAGTACTGCTTTTACAAATTTCTACTACTAGCTTTTTACCAACGCTCTATCTTGTATGATTTCTACTACTATTTTTATTAGATACTATGTACTACCACAGCTATTACTTCTACTAATGCCTACTACAACTACAACGCCCATATGTAAGTCTATATCTAATTTTATTTCTGGCTCGCGCTTGTAGGTGCATGAGTATTCTGTTTTTCTTTTTGACTCTAACATATTTTAAATTTATCAAAAGTTGCAACTACATTTACCTTTAATTACTTTTCCTGCATAAATTGCATGTGTGTGTGTGTGTGTGTGTGTGTTTGTAATTATGCACCAAAGTGAAAAACTCTTCTCGTAGCCAGTATTGAATTCCCAAGGCATTGGTTGTAAACAATATGAATTAAATAATGGCATAGGAGTAAAAACTACCATTACATTACCATCAGCAGCCATAATAGCAACAACAACAACAACAGCAGCACTGGCAGCTAAAACCGCTGTGGATATTGAATGCCACACTTGGGTACATTAAATATAATTGATTCGAGGCGTTACAAGCATGTACACTCACACACACACACACACACACACCGGCATACATGGATGAATTTATACAATTAACATACCACAGTTATTACGCAAACATGCATATGAATGAGTATGAGTATGTGTATATGTGTGTGTGTGTGTGTGTGTGTGTGTGTGTGTGTGTATGGATGTATTCATAGTCACAAAGTCAGCCAACCAAAATATCCACAAAAAGCTCAACCACAGCCAGGTGAATAATAATCGCTCGTTCGCTGTTAATATTGCCATCCATTGTTGTTGTGGCCACCAACGCTCGCTCGCTGCAGCAAGTTAGCTATTTGCTCGCCAACCGACCAACAACCCATGAAGCGAACAAGCATCCGCAATTCAGACCGCTCCGTTCATTTCAGTTGCTATCAACTATCGTCTCCACATCATCAACGCGTTGAACCATAAAGTCCAAAAAATCAGCAATCACCACAGCGACAGGGACAGAGAGACGCTTGCAGTGCAACACAACAAGGAGGAGAACACCGACAGCAAGGGAAACAACGACAAAAAAAAACAACAAACAACGATAAATTCAATATATTATTACAAGCATATGAGGAAAGATTAATTAATCCACATGGATAATAATTTATAACGATGCAATTAAATTAGATACACACAAACGAAGAAGCTTAAATTTCACACACACACACACATATGTACATATGCAAATGCAGGATATAGTATGATAAATTCTTAACAGCTGCAAGTTTATACAGGGTGGGCCAAAAGAAGCCAAGGGGTGCAAGAGTTTAATAACTTTTTCGTTTATTAATTTTTTTTTATTTTTTCTGTGGAATTTTTTTTACACTAAGTATGAAAAATTATGTCTCTTAAATGAACACCGTTTTCAGCTTCGCACTGATGAGCTCTTTTTAGAGCATTTTCCATAACATCTTTCAAAACTTGTGGCTGTAGCGTTCGAGTTTCTGCAACAATGTTTGCCTTGAGTTGAAGGATTGTCTCTGGCTTGTTCACATACACTCGCTCCTTCAAATAACCCCAAAGAAATCAGAGGTTTACATATATATATGTTAGGGTGATTGAATCCTTTTGAAAATGACGATTTTAGTACGGATGCTTTGTATCAAATAAACCGGGGTTTTCACTAAAATGCTTTTTGAAAATTTGTTTAAAAAAAATTTAGAATGATTTAAAGCAGAGACCGAAAATAATCGGCATTTTGACTTTTTCGAATAAATGTAATTATTTATTATTTAATCGATATATTATGTTCTTTATTTTTTTCGATAAAGTTTGAAAGTTATTTTGTGATTTTTATTATTTCAGTAAAAAATTATAGATATTTCCAATGACCACTTATTCCAATCATGACAAGAAAAATAAATGTAAAATGTAATGTCGTGGTTTATTAACTATATATATATGTACATATATATAACGGGTGTTTTTTTAGACTGATAGAACTTTAGATAAGAATAGCTGTCACTTGACAATCCGTAAGTGACATTTCGTTTTGACATTTCTGTTCATTAAGCATTGACAAATCATCATATAAAGAATGACTCCGCAACAACGTTTACAAATTGTGTACTTTAAAAATCAGTGTTCTGTTCGCCAAACTCAAAAGCGAAAAATTGTGTTTAGTGATGTAGCTCATTTTTGGCTAAACGGATATGTGAACAAACAAAATTGCTGTATATGGAGTGGGAATAATCCTCATGAAACTCTCGAGACACCATTGTATCCTGAAAAATGCTCCGTATGGTGTGGTTTACATGCTGGAGGCATTGCCGGTCCTTATTCCTTAAAAAATGAGGCCGGAGCAAATATTTCCGGCCAATGGTGATCGCTACAGATCAATGATTACCGATTATTTGTTTCCAAATTTGCATAACATCGACCTGCGAGAATTTTGGTCCCAACAAGACGGTGCCACGCCTCATACTGCCGCTCGAACTATGGATTTGTTGAAAGAGCAATTTGGCGATAACATTGTGTCAAAAAATATTGCAATGAATTGGCCTCCAAAATCATGCGACTTAACCCCATTGGATTATTTTCTTTGGGGTTATGTAAAGTCTCTGGTTTACGCTGATAAACCAGCAACAATTGAAGCTTTGGAAGCCAACATAACTCGTGTTATTAACGAAACACGCCCACAGTTGCTCCAAAAAGTGGTTCAAAATTGGACTGATCGCACCCGATTCACCAAAGCTAGTCGTGGCGAACATATACCAGAAATCGTTTTTAAATATTAAATGCAATTTTTTTTTTGTTTTTTTTTTTATATTACATATCTTTATTTAAAATCTGTCGTAAAACAATAAGTAAATGAAATTGACTAATGTAATTTACATTGATGCATTAAGTGCAATTTGGCCTTTAAGTAAGGGTGATCAGTAAATGTATCGTATGGTTATTATTTGCATTAAATACTTAATTAATTCTTACGATCTAAACGGCAGGTCTAAAGGATGCAGTCTTTGCAGTCGTCGTGTGTCTTCACTGTTGTCTAGTAAGTTTATGGCGTGTGTATTGGGATGGAAATTTATTCTTGTGATGTACTTAGAGCTGTACCTTTTTATTTCGTCAATCGCCGTAGATGTTTTCAGATCCTTGTGTAGATGGATATTTTGTATATACCACAGAGCGTTAGCAATCTGTCTAAGAGTTTTTGACTGGTATCTTTGAATAATGTGTATATTGGATTTACTTGCAGTACCCCAAATTTGCATGGCATAAGACCACACAGGTTTCAACACAGCTTTGTAGAGAAGCATTTTGTTTTTCAGACTAAGTTTAGACTTGGGGCCAAGTAACCAATACATTTTTCTTGTTTTAATTTTGAGCTGTGTTCTCTTGGCTCTGATATGTTCACGCCAAGTAACTCTTTTATCTAAATGTAATCCGAGGTATCTTACACTATTGGATTTAGGAATTATGACTCCATTAAGATTTACACTGGGGCACTCTTCTTTTCTCAATATGAAGGTGACTTGAGCAGATTTTGAGGCGTTTACCGAGATGTTCCAGTTACGAAGCCAGGATTGCAATTGATCTAGCTGCGCTTGTGCGGTTTCAGCAGCTTCGCTAGGCGAGTAGGAGGATGAGAGTGTAGCAGTGTCATCTGCATAGGTGGCAACTATTAATTTATCGTCTTCTAGTATTGGCATGTCTGCGGTAAAAACTGTGTAGAGCGTAGGTCCCAGAACACTACCTTGTGGGACTCCAGCTTTTATCTCGTGTATGTCCGAGATTTCGTCTTGATTTTTAACGTAGAAATGCCTGAAACTCAGATAGGATCTGAGGAAGAGATAGAGCGGAGTAGGTAGTATTTTTTTAATTTTATACAGTAGGCCTGAGTGCCAACAATACTTCTTCTCTTCCAGGCTACAAAGTATAGCTTTCACAATGCGATGACATTGTTCCGGTGTACCGTGCATTTGCCTGAAACCAAATTGATGATCTGGAATGATCGATTGCCTTTCCAGCTCTGGCAGTAATCTTCGAAGAAATATTCTTTCAAGTATTTTCGAGAATATTGTCAGTAGACTTATTGGCCTATATGAAAATAACTCATTTTCCGGCTTGTTTGTCTTTGGTATCATAATTATTTCAGCACATTTCCACTGCGTAGGAAAATGACTCAGCCTGAAGCTACAGTTAAAAAGCAACACTAAAAAGAACAGGCATTTCTTAGGAAGATTTTTGATTGTCCATGCGTCGATATTGTCGTGACCTGGAGACTTTGAATTTTTTATCCACGAAATTTCAGACTGAACTTCTGAAAGTCTTACGCTTGTTAGAGTTTTATCCATTGAACATGGACTGTCAATGTATTCTTCAACTTCCCGGCGTTGGCTGGTACTGTTGAAGTTAAATGGCTCAAATGTAGCTTTAAGCTGGTTGGCAAAAGCATGAGCTTTACTCATGTTTGATCTACACCAAGAATTGTTGGCATCTTTTACCGGTAACAGTCTTACGGTGGGCCGTTTTAAGTATTTGGTGGCCTTCCAGATATTATAGTCTCCGTCCTTGTTTGGATCAACATTTTTGAGGTATTCTCAATTCAAATATTGTCATTAGGATTCCTGCTGTTGTGACTCTGAACTCATAATAAGCCGATAATATAAATGGCAATCAAATAATGTCAAAAAGCCAATTTATTCCGGTTTATCTAACAATATAAATCAGTTAGCTGTTCGGAATTTTGTTTTGGCGACAAATAATTTATTTATTATATTTTACAACTATGTCAACAGAAGTTAATAGCACAGAAAAAAAAAAAAAATAAATAAAAGAAAAAATAATGTACATTTAGATTCTCAGAACTGGTGGAGCTAGAAAAATAAAAGAAAAGAAAACGAGCAAGAAATGAAGATAGTTACGCGCAAAATATCAGAAAAGTTAAGAGCAAAAATGGCGAAAATACTAGAGGAATCAATAGCATTTAATACCATGGTGAATCTGTATATTGGCTGGAAATTCAATGGATGTGATTTTTGAAAAATTAACATTTCAAAGTTTTTTATAAAACTTCTTTAGTTGATGTGATTTTTGAAAAATTAACATTTCAAAGTTTTTTATAAAACTTCTTTAGTTGATTCTTTCTATCACATTTTGGATTTTCATCTAGAAGAGGAATACTAAAAATATGCGGAAATATTATATTACTTCCATTATACATCACCATTAGACCAGTAACGGAAAACAAACACAAAGATATTATTTGTTTACTACCATACATCCCTCCAGTTTTTTAGAAACATTTTAAGAATCCTAAAACCTGGAAATGATAAAAATGCTTATGAATTATTTTATTTTACAAAATGTTATATTCATAAAAAATTTCCACTAAGCCATACTAGTAAAATTATAAACTAAAATATCATATAATGTTAAAGAATTTTTTAATTCGTTCAAATGTACTTTACTAAATATCCTGACACAAGAAATATGGTGACCACTTTCATAATTATAGGCACATGTTAGCTCTATCAGAAGAATGTGCGTTTATTTAGTGCTTACAAAGTTACCCAAGCAATTACCTAAACTAACTCAATGATCATCCGCTTAATTTTGTAACATTTTCCATACTCTAAAGCAGCACAAATTCTTTGTCCTTCAACCAATTGTATCAAGTTATCCCAAATTATCTGAGCATATTATTTAATTTTTCATTTCACATTTGTAAGGGCACATTTTTAAAGGCAAAACTCGCTGCTCTGAAACAGAAGTAGAATTTCAATCATTTTCCAAACATTAAAGGGGCGGGCATAGCGTTAACCGGCTGCACGCACTGACTGACTGAGCAAGGTTTGAAGTTCGATATCAAATTTTTGCTTCATAGTTCACTGTTTTTTTAATAGTCACCTTTTTCTCCGCACTTTCTTAGGTTTTATTATTGTCATGTCAGACTTACTAAAAAATTTCCAACCACCGGTTTCCACAAAGGATTTAATTGCCCAACATAAGTATAGTACATTTTTAGCCGATTCCTAAAACAAAAAGCCGCGACTGAATTGACTCACTAAACCTTAGCAAAGTTTTTTTTTTTTTGACCTCAAAGATTTCACTCTTTTCTTTGCCTTACTTTCTTCATTCTCATTTGCTAAGTCAGTGTTCCTTAAAATGTGAACGAAATGTCTGAAAGTGTTGCTTATTTTTGTGGTATGTTCGTTCTCACTTCTTAAAAAGAAAAATTCTGTTTCTATTGTGATTTTTCATTTTATTATTGCTTTTGTCATTCCCTCATAGAGCCTTCACTTAATTCTATTAATATGGCAACTTCAAGTTGTCTGTGTTTTGGCCACAATGCCCGCCAAATATTGGCGCAACGCCAAAAAAAAAATCAACTCAGAAAAATTAATCCTCATCCCTTGCATCGCCAAGGTTGTTGGGACACGTTGACACCTGTCACCGCCAGCGACACTTCAATACAGCAATGTTCGCATAGAAAACTCACAAACACATCATGGAAATAGGGAAACGTTATGCGGATTTTGAATTGTTTGTTTGTTTGGTGGAACCTGCCAAAAATGTTGCTGCAACAATGGCGCAAACAAAGCTGGCTGTAGTTAAGCGACGAACAATGGTCTGAATGCCTGCTTGTAAATAGACTAAACAGACTGTAAACGGACTGCAGCGTAGAAAGTGTAAACAAAGCAAAATGGAGAAATTTGTTTGGCGCGCGCGCCAAAACTGCTGAGCCAGCAGCGAACCTCTCGTCCGAGTCCATTAAGTACTGCGGCTGACGCACTTCAAAAGTTTTGATTTTAACACTGTTGTTGTTTGTGTTGTTGTTGGGTTTTTTTTTATAAAATATCGTTAGTAACGCTGTCAAATATCATGTTGTCACAGTTGGCGGCGTTAGGTTATTTATTTTCTTTTTTTTCTTTTTTTTTTGGCGTCAGTTTTCACCTGCGCTCACGGCATACTTCCTGGCACACAAAAATGCACAGGCGCTTATTGATTTTGCGGTGCACCTATGAGTGGATGGATACCTTGATGGGGAGGTGTGCGCATAGCTTCGGCAATTTTCCTGCTAAAATTACTATGTAGTAACAGATGGCAATTTTTCATTTTCCAACAACAACAACAACGTTGTATGAAATGAGTAACTGTGCAAAATTGCAAGCGTTTATTAAAATTTATGTTGTAATTGTCATAATTGAAAGTTTTGTGTTTTCCGTGACTGAGTTTTAATTAATTTTAATGCCACCTTCGTTTGACCTGTAAAATAAGTTCGGAAATTTATTGCTTTCGCCAAAACACTTTGTTGTCATGTTAACACAGTTGGAGGTTTTTGTACTACTAAAGCTGGCATGGAATGGATTTTCTTCGAGGATATTTACTTTGTATTTTTAATTTTCTTCTTTGTAGTCATGGCACTTCAAATTTGACAAAATGACCGAAATAGGCACAAGGTATTAGTGCGTATGTGAAAGAGGTGATTGAAAAATGCTTTCGAAATCTGCATTGTTTGCACGGCGACCCCTACGGAACTGTCTCAATGTATTTAAACTTTAACAATTTTCTCTAGCAGTTAGGAAAAGTCACGAAAGAAATATTAAACAAGTAAAAACAGCGCTGTCTTCGGCTATGCCGAAGGCTTCATACCTTTCATGAATGGAAGAATAGTAAAAAACGTGTTATTGTATTACAATTTCGTATTACCTATAATTAAAAGCGAAAATTTCCTTCAAATCAATAAAAATAATTCTAGTAAAGGCATTGTTATAAATTATTTAATGCTTTTCCTTATGTAATTAAAAATAACTATGTTTTAAGAAGGGAATGGTTTTTGAATATTTTTAATATCGTATCGACGCTTGATATTCAACATTTAAAAAATACAAATAATTAAGTATTAATATGTAAGACCTACATATGTCGGTCTTTGAAAACAGTTATCAGATCCGTAAATAGTTCCCAAACGTTTAACGCTATGATTCATGTGATATTGCGCTGAGCTTATTACTTTTCGCAATAAATATTTGTCCTGAATTTATCTTGCCGATTTACACTGTGAACTCCGATCTTGATGAATACTAATATATAGCTAATAATGGTTGATGTTTGTGCAAAATTTCAAGCCTTTAGCTGTTTAAATGGAGGAGTTATGGTGCAAAATGCAATATCTGAACAATCGGTTGTATGGGAGCTATATGTTATATTTCTCCGATCTTCATGATTTTCAATACTGATACGTAGCTAATAATGGTTGATGTTTGTGCAAAATTTCAAGCCTTTAGCTGTTTAAATGGAGGAGTTATGGTGCAAAATGCAATATCTGAATAATCGGTTGTATTATATGTTATAGTCACCCGATCTGGCCGATTCCGACAAATGTTTAATCATTTGTACAACGACACCTGCTCACCAAATTTCATCAAAATAGCTCTAAAATTGAGGGACTAGTTTGCGTTCAAACAGACGGACAGACGGACAGACGGACAGACGGACAGACAGACGGACATGGCTAAATCGACTCAGCTCATCGTCCTGATCATTTAGGTATACTTTTTGATGGGTCTATCTCTTCTCCTTCTGGCACTTACAAACATCGGACCAAACTTAATATACCATTTCATTCTCATGAAAGGTATAAAAATGTACTATTTGAATTCCACAAACCTAAGTCATTTTAACTTTTTCTGATTCTGAAAATGATTGTCTAGAGAATAAGGTGATTGTGAAGGTTTCTTACGGCTTTTTAATGCGTTTTATATACGTGGAAATTCATAGCGCTCATTGGGCTACCCTTCAAGGTTTGCACACTCTCTCCATAGCTTTGATGAAAATTTTGCCTTAGAAAATGGCTCGCCAATTGTTGAATTTTTACGAAGTAAATTCAATTTAAAGAAAACAATATTCCTAGAAATTGTACAACATGAGATCAAGCGCAATTTTTTCAAGATATATAAATAACATCATATTTTTCTTGAACACGAAAAGTATAGAAATTAATGTATAGTTTTTTTTTTAGAAGACAATTAAATTTTGCAAGGCAATTCCATTAAAATCAACATTTCTCGCACGCTCAATAAATTTTGGCTTTTATCGTCGAATACCAGTTTTCTTCAACTACTGCAGATATTTAGGCTCTATACTAAAATGTATCTTGAACTCTGGATTGAAGAAAGTTCATTAATCCATGAAAGGGGAACAATAGATCTCTAAGTCGCAGTGTACAAACCGCAATAATAGACCCGTTTCTTTGTAACCGACTTGCAAAAGAACACTAGGTAGGATAACAAAGGGCATGTAAAGCAACAACAAAAATTCAGAAAATTATACAAGTTGAGCTAACTCGACAAAATGATATCCGAGCTGAGATGTAGTGTTGGAAAGCAAAGAAACGGCGCTATTTTGAATGAGCCCCAGGGAAATACATGGGAAACTTCAATTTAACAACTAATCGGGTTTTATCTGTAGTTTGTTGTTTTTTGTATACCTGCTTAAAGGGTGGTAGTTGATGGCAAGCATTTTCTTGAAATATTTTTATTTGGTAAAAATTCCAGCATAAATTTTAAAATTATTTCCCATTTTATGTTTGAATTACAATACCGGCGAATGTTCGCTATCAAAAATAGAGCACACTGACATATTGCAAAGGTGAACAACGAATTCCTTCGACCAACATTTGCGGCAACAGATTTATTTCTATTGTCGTCGCTAAATCGAAATAAAAAAATGATTTATAATTTTTATAGAAAGTTAGTAGTATTTTTATTTCTAAAATTTAACATAAGTAAAATCTATTATGGGTTAATTTCTTTGTCGTCGGAGTTGTGTTTTACTGAGCGAAATTTTTGGGCGAACATTGCCTACAAACCTACAAATGTACAGAATCGTCTAGTGACAAAATTTATTTTCACATTGACTTATTGGCAAGTTTTGAAAATTTAGTTGTTTCTTATTTAATAGTATACAGTTTTTCATTTCCAAAATATAGCTTCTTTTACAAAACAAACGATGTAAATCCAAGCTTTAAACTTTGTGCAATTTATAAAAAAAATAAGCAAAGTTTAAACAAAAATTTACATTCTTGAAATTTTTATTACGGTGCTACGCAGGGGTAGATCTACAATATGGGCTAATTTTTAGACCTTTTTTGATTTGTTTGTTTGTTTTTACTTTTCTTTGTTTGTTTTTTCTGCTTTTTTCTTACTCACCCATTCTGCACGACTCTTCATAAAGAACAGGGATTATTTCCGCAGTCATTATAGTATGTCACGTTGTGCATTCAAATAAGTTGATTTACACTGATCTAAAATCTTGGAAAAATAAAGTAGTTTTAAGTTTTTTTACATACAGTGATGCTTCGTATCAACTAAAAATTGTCGATATAAATAAGCGTTTAATAAATAAACGTTCAAATTTTGGAAAACCCCCCTACACGAATTAAGTTATAGACCCAATAAGAAAAACATGTACAATAGTATTATTCAAAGCATTGCCCATCTAAAGATATGGCTTCTTCCCATCTTTCTGGCAATTTGTGGATCCCATCATAAAAGAACTGCGCCGGCTTGGCAGCCAAGAATGCCACGAGCCAATTTTTGATATCCTGCTCTGATGTGAACCGTAATCCAGTGAGGTCGTTCTGCATCGATCGGAACAAATGATAGTCAGAAGGGGCAAGATCTGGGCGATAAGGCGGGTGCGGTAAAACTTCCCATCCACTGTTTTCCAAATAGTTCTTAACCGGAATAGCAACGTGGGGCCGAGCGTTGTCATGGTGGAAAATTATTGCCTCGTGTCTGGTCGCATATTCCGGGCGTTTTTCGGCTACTGCTCTCTTCAAACGGATTAACTGTGTTCGGTAGCGTTCTCCATTGATGGTTTCACCCGGTTTTAGCAGCTCATAATACAGCACACCCTTCTGACCACACCAAATACTGAGCATTACCTTCGCGCCATGGATATTCGGCTTAGCCGTTGATTTGGCTGGTTAGTTGGTTGGCTGGATTTCACATATGATTTTTTGCGCTTGGGGTTGTCGTAATGGTTCCATTTTTCATCACCAGCAACAATCCGATACAAAAATGACTTCCTTTTGTGGCATTCCAGCAGCATTTCGGACAAGCAAACCCGCCTTTCGACATCTCTCGGCTTAAGTTCATGTGGAACCCAATTTCCTTGCTTTTGAATATATCCAGCTGCTTTAAAACGTTTTGGACCAAAGATTTTGCGAGCTCTTCCTGCATTTGGCAACAATCTTCATCGAGTAATGCTTCCAGTTCTTCATCTTTAAACTTTTTTGGCTACCCAGGACGTTCATCGTCTTCCAAGCCAAAATCACCACTTTCAAATCGTGCAAACCACTTTTGGCACGTTCGCTCAGCTAGAGCATGTTCACCATAAACTTCCACCAAAATACGATAACTTTCGGCAGCAGTTTTCTTCATATTAAAGTAATGAAGAAGAACTCCCCGCAAAAACACTTTTTCAGGCACACAAAGTTCGACATATTTGAGTGAAAAGAAACTGTTGTAGTTAACGCTTCAAATGAATGACATATACTGAAAAGACGTACAATGACAGTAGCTTTCCAACGTATGTTTGGAATATATTGGATCGATGGAATACATACAAGTTACGCCATCTCTTAGCAACCGAATTAAGTTATGGACCCAATACAAAAACTCGTATTACAAGCACACTGTTTTTTTTTTATATAAACTTCGGCTGTAATAAATTGAAAACAGCGTCACTTTTATTTATTTCTTTATTTATTCAGTATTTTATGGATGGTTCGGAAGAAAACGTTGCCGGGAGTAAGAAAGCGAAATTCTGCGTCCATTATTTTCGGTCGTTAAAAAAAAGGACTCGTCAGATTTTTGAGATTGAAAAGGGCGGCACTTGGGCAATTTAGATAAATACTAAGTATTTTCGAGCATTCGTTCTGAGCAGATCTGCAACACCGTCAGAAAACCAATTATGCATTATTTCTATTGCTAAACTGCGAACTGGGCAAGTATTGAAAACCACGTAATTGAAGTGACTTCTTTTAAAAACAACCGAAATAAGTCCATTTTAAGCTGAAAAAAAAATATAAGTGCCAAACTTCTAAAAAATCCGAAGATAAGTTACACTTTCCTCATTCGTTGCAAAGAGCGAAAACCGTCTTAGTAAAATAGTTTTGAAACCAAATTTTATTCATTTAAAGAACAATACCTAATTTATTGTTTCACTCTGTCACCACCAACTTACCATATGGCTAAAGTGGAATTCTAAAATAAATAATTGAATTTTACAAGGGCCACTATTTAAAAGTAAAATTGAATTGCAAATTGAAGAACAAAATCTTATAATATCATGTGTGTTATTTTTTAATCTCTAATTACAAATATGCAAAACTTTACATTTGCTTACGGGCACTTCATCACTCACACGCTTCAAGTGTTGTCTATCTACAATCGAAATTAATATGCACTACACTCGCATTCACATGCACACATACACACATACACAGAGACACACAACACTTAAGAATTTCAGCAACACAAACTCATACACACACTCATACACACATACAGTACATAAATTCTTTATATAATTTTATCAAAACTCTACTTGAGATGGTTGCATGAAATTTCAATCTTGTTGGAAACCAGCCAGCTCGTGTCTGAGCTTAGTGGTTATCCTCAATTCCAATTCAAAATCCACATCCCCTTCTCGCATGTTATGCCCTCGCGTATATGTAAATTTATATATGTATGTATGTATGTAAATATAGAAGCTACTAGTTACCTAAATTGAAGTTTCTATGTCCTTCTTAGCGTTCACTTTGTCTTGCTAGCAATATCATTTGCCATATGTCATACTACAAATATTCAACGCATTGCAAATTGTATATTTGATTTTCTTGTTTTTTTCTATTTTCTTCGACCATCGAAAATGTCACGGATTTTGCTTTTGCTTTTCATGTACATATGTAGCTAAAAAGCAACTATTCACGTGGATATTTATAAACATAGTTACAAGAGTATCAAATATCTGCAGCCATTTAAATATGAATGTATATATATATATATATAAATTTATGTGTCCAAATATTCCCAGTGAGTAACAAACACTGACACTCCTATTGCGAGTGTCGACTGACAATAGAATAGACATTTGTTGATCGAGTCGATTCTAATTGAATTTTGTATTGTGTAACTTGATCGACAAAAATTTGCTCTATTGTGAATGGTGAACTGAATTGACGGCTGTTTGGGTATTTATTTACATTTGTCAACTATTTCATTTACTTGCTATCTGCTCAAAGCGATATTGTAAACTTAATATTTTTGTGGTAATAAATAAATAAATAGATACCGTGGAGCTGTGGTTAAGTGACGATAGTGAAGATGAAAGTAAAAGTTTATCGGAGTTGGAGAAATTGAGCAGGAGGTAGGGAGATTCGTCTAACCCACTGGAGTTGGAGGACGAAATGTATGTCGTTTGCATGTTTTGCTTTAGGAATTTTACTAAACACATCTTTGCAGGTTTTTGAAGAATTTTCGTTTGCCAAAAGTTGTATTCATGTACCTTCTTGCACTGCTGGAAAGCAAATTACAAACGGGAGTAAGAAATACATCAATTCCCACCATTCTCAATTGAGCGTGGGAAATGAGAGCAATATCGCGCTTGGCCAATCTAGTGTTTCTTTAGTATTGACTGAAGTGAAGAGGAGAAAAGAAAAGCGAAAATTTACTTTTTTGAGAAAAGTGGAATACCGGGCAAGTGGAATAGGTTGCATTGACGGGACAAATGTTAAATACGTTGCCCCCAAAAAGGAGCTTCAACATCTGTACTTTAACTGAAAAGGATATTATGGTTTGAATACTTATACTTTTTAAATTCGTCCACACCTACATAAAAATATACATTTTTCATTCATTCGAGCTATAAAAGTCAATATTTACCTTTAACCACTTTTCCCATGAACGCAGTGGTGGTCCCAAGCTATTAAGTTCAACTGCAATGGTTTCCGATTTTGGTTTTGCCCGACTATATGCTAAGTCTCCTGCATAAGTTCAACCAACCGCGCTAACTGCCTTTTATTGCTCACAACTTTTGATATGTAATTTATCTTTATTATATATTTTTTTAACTAATAACTTACTTTTTATCCATAATTGTAAATTTTCTCACTACACTCAAACTTGAACGACCAGAAAATGGCAGTAGAATGATAATCGATCAAAAACTATTCAAAGTCGCTAGTTGAGCGACTAATCGACACTCACAATAGCGCCAGCGATCGATAATCGCTCAGTAGTCGTTTATCTACTGTCAGTCGACACTCGCAATAGGGGTGTGAGTGTATATTTTGCGAACAGGTCATTCTTTGATCTCAGCTTCCTCCACAGCTCTCACGAAAAGCAACTGGAAAAATAACAAACAAAAATAAATAATTCATGGTGAGCAGTAGACAATAAAAGAAGAAGATAAGAAAAAAATGTAAAGAAAAAAATTAACTTAATTCTAATCAGTACAAACGAATAATACAAAGTTACAATGTGTGACGTTTGGTTAGTAAGTTGCCAATAACAGAGCTTGGATTTCATTAATAAAAATAAATAATAAAAATTTCTTGCAAAAATAATGAAGCGCGCATTTATTACTTTTCAAAATCACAGCGTTTCGTTATTACGATTTTCTACAAAAACCTTAGAAAACGATAGTAGCGAAAAGATTTTTTTTTTTGGAAAGCTGTGAACTGACTTAAATAACTTTGACATAAGAAATCTACATGGGCATATCTTAAGCGTTTTTTTTTTTTATGTGGAGTTTTTGACTTTCTGGAGAGCTTTGGATGAAGCTTAAATTAGAAAAAAAATTAAATTAATAGACATAACAATTAAAAATTAACAATGTGTAAAAAACGTTTATTTTAGTTATTAAATTCGGTTCGCCCAAGAGCTCAGAAAACATAAATTCAGCACAAACTTTTTTTTAGAAAACATTTGGCAGAAACCTTTTCTAATGAAGCCAAAACTCATAGGTCAAAATACATAACTCAAATTTATTAGATGCAAAAAAGCACGCAGGTGTCAATAGAAACAAAACTCCAGCTATTTTCTGCTGCCACCAGATCGAAAAAGTAAAAATAAATTTAAAGATTTCGATACGCGTTTAACGAATATTGCAAATTCGTTCGAAGAAAGATAAAGCTAAAGCAATTCGATTAATTAACAAAATGTATTGTATTGTCTAGTAAATACATATATAATCATATAGCTATTATTAAAGAACGCCCGAGCCCCCATTTTTACAACCAATGCGAAGCGAAGCCGAACCAAACCTGTTCAAGGTCTAAAGTAATGAATAATCAATGAACTTTTGAAAAATTCTAAATATTTATTATTGCGATTACAAAGCGCTTAGTATAATAACTATAAACAAAACTTATATTTTAGATGCTCAAAATTTAATAACTTTATATTGTAATACAAAACAATAGCTTTTCGTGTTTCCGAAAGGCTTATTTGACTTTTGCTAAAGAAAAAAATTATTATTAGTAGTAAAACATTAGACACTTTGTGCATACATTAATAAAAACTAACAACTGTTCCGCCAAACTTCAGCTTTCTTTTAGCCGAAGTCGAACCGAAACCAAACTGAACACGACAGTCGGTTCTACGATACCGGAACGACCTGGATCTATATCCGGCCAAGTACTGTCACTTCAGCAGCATTTCCCAAAATTTTATTGGGAATGTTTTATGCTGTTACAACAACAACAACAAGGCGGTCGAACATAGCTGAAGCCGAAGCCGAGCAATTTAAGATGTCAACAAATTACGAAAAATGAATGAATGATGATACAAATTTTAACGAAATTAAAGTTTTCTGAAAATTATTCGTTCTCCATAAATTAAAAAGAAATACAATAAAACAAAAATATGGAGGCGCCTAAGTGTCCACAAAATCAGAATTTACTTATACAGTACAGGGACGAAGCCAAACATTTTGTTTTTTGAGGTGGTCGCGGGATTATAAAATTTATGATATAACTAACTTACGAATAATGTAATTTAATTTGAACTACAATAAACTGATTTGTGCAAGAATATTATTAATATTTTTTACAAATTTATTTTATTTTCTATTTAAAGTACATTTACATATAAAAAAAAATAAAAGTGGAATAAATGACAACGTATTTAAATAACTTTGGCCATTTTACTGTTTTTCTTTCTCAAAATATCCAATACAGCTCCACTGCTGATTTTCACATGTCCAATTCTTTCAAGCGCTCTCCTGTAGCGTAGTCAGGTTTTTAATCTTCTTAAACTTGAAAACGATCGCATGCTCGCTCCAACTAAATTTAATAAAATTTAGTATTTGAACAAAATCTGAAATAAGAAACAAATTTGATAAGGAGCAAGTGGCTATCAATTTTTATTTCCTCTTCCACATCACCATGTCGAATTTTACCTCTTCAGTGTATACGGAAACATCGCTGGGCCACACCTCCTCCAAAGCCATCAACGGGTTTGTCCAACTCTTATTCTTTGAATTTTGCGTATTTTGCTAGAATTACGTTTTGTATCGTGCGACATGCTACTTTGTGTTCAAACGTCGACGATGGCATATCAGCGGTTATACAAAGACTGAATTGACAGAAAAAAAAAAAAATTAACATACAACACGGCATCTCACAGCACCATAGACGTGCGACAAGACGTCAAGCTCGCACATGTGTGTGGGATTTGTAACAGGTGTATGTCTTACTTACTTAAATTAATGAATTTTCTTACTAACGTTTTTACAGTCAATGTCTATTATAAGACCGCTTTTTCTATTACGGCGTGCAAATTTTAATGGCTGATGGGAATTGGAGTCTTGTATCTTCTTCAAAACTGTCGGTGATGTCGATACTGTGAGTTAATCCAACGATGTTTGCTGTATATTCAGCGCTTCATATTTGCCAGTTGGAAGCTTGCATTTCGGATTCCGATTCGAACTTACCGTTCAAAGGCCGCATAGACCAAGATCTCTCAGGTACTCCAATAGTTGTAGCGATGTATGGATGTATGGAAAAATGCTAAGTTTGAATAGAATTTGATTTAAGTGATGGTATTGAAATAAATAATATATGAGAAATGTGTGTGGTTTTTGTCTGATGCCTATACTTTTCGAAACTGTGTTTATTAAATGCAAATCCAACTTGTATACCAAGATTTGGCCTCTTCAATAGATTAAACTATTTTAATGCCGCGGCTTTCGTTCCCAAATGCGATATGTATTAGGGGTTTTCGATTTCTGCTCGCAAATTCTCGAGTTCTCGTTACAATCTCGGGTACTGCCGTAACAATGTCGAGTATTTATCGAGATGAGTTCATTTCGTTGTCCCGCACAAGTGCAAAGTAACAAAATGCGTACAATGAAATTGAGTATCGAATAGCTCGCGGAACGAACGGGATTTTCGATGCACGAGAAGCTCGCGAGAAAGCGATCCTTGCGAGAAATTGCTTCTCTAGACATGGAAGGCTCTGTTATGTATTGAATATAAGCAAAGCTTACTAAAATCTCATTTTTCGTATAGTATGGTTGTTTTTGTTCCTTTTTTACGAGGAGGATGTATCGAAAGCCAGATCCCCAAAAACCTGTCAGTGTGAGACTTGAACCGTCAAGTATTTCGTAGGAATTTGATTTAAACACTACGATCTACGTCCGTTACAGCCTGATGCAGTCCTTAGGAAGTTGTCCTTCGTATTGGTAACTGAAAGGACTAGTTTCATCTAGCCGCATCTACGTTTCGATTAACGCACTTAATTTCGTGTTGGATAGGCGGTATGAAAGTATTTGTTGGCTGGGTCAATATAAATTCAAATGTACATATATACATACACATACAGATATTCGTTCATAAATAACGCATTATCCTTTTCGGTCGATGTCGACGCATGGATAGATTGTCATTCGTTGTCGTCTGTTGTTTGTTGATAGTTCTCTCTTGTCGCTGACAATCTTGTCCGCTTGTATTGGTGTTGTTTATTTGTTTTTGTTTCGTTTTGCTTTTATCATTTTTAGCTTTGTGGGAGAGTAATGAAATTATTTGTTTATTTAAATTGTTGCAAATGGATTTCCGTATGCATATTTTATTTTTCGAATTTATGGTTTTGCATATTTGCACAAGTGTGTGTGTGTGTGTGTGTGCGTGTGTAGTTAAAGTGACAGTCAGAATATCTTGTAGCCAATTTAAAGACACATATGTTTACGAGTTGAATGATACTTTTGACAATTTGTATGCAAATCATAAATCTGATGATATATTTGCGAATATGCTGAAGATGATATCAACTTTTTTTCGAGCAGGGGATAAGAGTGTATTTTTTTTATTTTTTTTTTTAAGCAAATAAATTATTCAGCTTATTTTCATTGAAATAGAATAGTGATATGAAAGTTGTTGAAATCATGCTTTTTGGCATAACTTTTTCAGGTATACGAATCATAGGTCAATAAATTTTTTTTCATACACATTCTTTTTGTTTTAGGGAATTCGATAATAGCAGTATACGCTAGAAAAATCGGCAACTGTTCTACTGCCTATATTTATGCATTAATTCCTCTTTTCATATTTCCATTAAACACATTTCGGTTTTTGTCGCATATAACATCCGGCAACCCTTACAAAAATATAGACATCCACCTTGTGCTCGCCGAGACGAAGATTTTGACACTCATATTTCAATATTTTATATTTCTATGTATAATTTAATTAAATTTGACTTTTAGAAAGGTGGCAACCCTCAGCAGAATTTACCTATAAAGTTGCTCCTCATCAAAATAAACCATTTGACAGCCATATTTTACTATTTCATATAACTAGTGTAAAATTTTATTAAACTAGGTGGCAACCTTCTTTAAAATATATCCCGCTATAAACCTTCTCCTCATCAAACCTTACCGTTTCACCCATACATTTTACTATTACGTGTAATTTGAGTATAATTTCATCAAATTGGACTTTTCAACGAAATGGTAATCCCCTGCAAAATGTATCCAAGAACACTTTATTCGCCGATAGGATAAGGTCAATCTTTTTTTCATATTTCATATAACTTCTATAAAATTTATGTTAATTTGGTTTTGCAAGTAGTTGGCAACCCTCTTCAATATACTATATCTAGCTACAAAACTTCTCAGCCAAATGAACCGTTTAATACCCACATATTAATGAATATTTAATATAACTCGTGTGTAATTTAAATAAATTTTACTTTTCAAGTAGGTGGCAACCCCCTTTAGTATATAGCTAGATACGAACCTATCCATTTGGCACCCATTGGTAACTATTTAATATAACTTCTGTATAATTTTATCAAATTCGACATTTTAACCAGGTGGCAACCCTCTCCAATATTTAGCTTAGAACATTTTATTCGCTGATACGAACCGTTTGAAACACATTTTTTAGCATTTCATAAAACTCGTTCATATTTTAATTAAATTTGACTTTCCAAACAAGTGGCAACCCTCTCCCAGAGAACTTACAACTTCTTCGCTGATATAACTGATCTATACTAACCCAATAAATTGGTCAACATGACACTGCCGACCCAGGAACTCATCAATCAAACACTTCAATTACCAATACATTTTATTAGTTTAATTACACAGGAACGCATCACACGGTATGAAAAGCACCAATACCAGTGGTAATTAAATGGAAAAAGTTCATTAAAGTACGAACAATAATCCATAATGTAATGTATTAATAAAAAAAGTTCTACAGAAATCATTCTCTTCCGCAATTGGTGATATTGACGTTAATTTGACCGCTAAAGCAGTAAAATATAATCGCGCTAGTTCAGTTCGAGAACAGCAACAAATTAAAGAGGCAGTGCCGACAACAAGCGCTTGAATTTTTCACCATTTTGTTCGTAAGCAGCCTATCTAAGTAAGTGCTTCTAAATATTTGTAGTGAAAGTGCCCATAGTCAAATGCAAAAATAAAATTTTTATTGGAGAATCGCGGAATTTTGTTGTATTTTGCAAAATCTAATCTTCGTTCGACATTCATATTTGTGTTTACAGTATTACTTTTTATAAATAATCTCATTTCGTTTTCCCTGTGCCATTGAAAATTAGTGTTTCATTTTACGAAAGCTTAGAAAAATAAATCAGTGCTACCAAGTTCATGTAAAGCAAACGGTTTATTAGGACCGTTTGTTTTATTTGCACATTGCCAGGTTCTTGGCGAATAAAATCAATCGAATACCAATGGCGGAATTTGTTTACTATTTCTGAACCATTAGTATAATTTTTTCACTAATTTAAGTCTCACCACAAATTCTGATTTTACTGAAGACTATAACTGTGGCGGCCCTCAACATTGTGGGGCACATTTTTAATAATATCTTGTAGAGCTCTAATCATTCGGTTTTGATTTATAGACATATGATTTTCTTTCAAAAAATTTTCTGTTTTATGTGTAATATTTAGAGCTTATTATGAGAATTTGTCAATATTCGAAAAATTTTGATTGCTCGATTTTCAGACTCCACGGTGGTAACTGATTAGTCGAAACTGACGGATTAAACAACTAATTGCATTCCAACTCTCAACTATCAAAAAATCGACTAGTCCACTAAACGTATAAAAAAGATGTTAAAAAATGGCAATTTCCTTTAGCCAGTGTAGCAATATAGCAAAAACAGGGCGATTCATATTAAACATTTTGCAAAATCTATTTAGCATCCTCGGCAGTCAATTTTAGCTCAAGTATCTTATTGTGTCATTTTTCGTTCGAGAATCTACTGAAAACCAAACTTGATAAAGGATGACGGTAAATCGTTCCAATATTCATATATCATCTCTTCACCCTGTTAGAAAAAACAGAAAATCAAAAATAAACCTTTTATAAGGCTTAAATAAATTTGCAAAGAAATTTTTATGACAACTTCAATAGACAAGTAATTTCTCAACTCGTTTTTTGTGTCCAAGAAATTTCATACATTACGTATTGAGGCTTGCATATACAGTGACTCAAACAAGCGACAATATGCTGCTTGTTATATAATGTTTTTCATCATAAATTGTTTTCGTTTGTTTTTTTATAAAACTCTAGTTGGTGGTACATATAACAAAACCATAATAATTTTTTAATTGGAATCTTAGCAAAGCTCTTGTGTATATAATTTTGCAGATCATTTAATTTTTGCTTTGTGGTTGGTTTTTGACAATTTATTGAAATTTTGAGCTTACGCACTTTTTGCAAACCACGGATAAATTTTATATAATTTTCTGTTGATAATCAGTGGAATAAATTGGAAAGTCAAAATCACTTTGAGTTGCTACTTAAAATTCCAAAAAACATAAATACATCCCTGACACGACAAATACTTATTTGGAACTCGTTCAAATTAGCGACTACTGCTTATTACTATTACTACTAACTACTAACTTCTACGACTACTACTACTAATTACTACTGCTATCAATACTACAACTTCTGCTACTATAAATATCACTACGCCTACTACTGTTACTACTTTTACTAATGCTACCTTTTACTACTACTATTTTAACTTGTGCTACTACTAGTTACTACTACTTCTGTTAGTAATTTCGACTCCCTTTTGTTATTAATTTCTACTGCTATTTTGACTAAAGGTACTACTTATTACTACTACTATTTTGAATATATTCTTCCCCTTTTTTTACATACTTCTACTACTAATTTTACTTGTAGTACTAATTAATACTACTAGTTTTATTATTATATTTACTAATGTTTCTACTAATTACTATTACTATTTTTAAAAATTTCTACTACTTTTTTACTACTGCTACTACTTTTTTTTACAAATCTCTCTTTTTTTCCCCCCCACTAATAACTCCTACTAGTTTCACTAGTTTCTGCTACTTTTTTACGATCTCCTACTACTCCTATATTTAACGCTCTATCTCTTTAAAAAGTCGGCAAAAAAGTTTTATTTATCCAGCTCGTTTTTAGTTGTGCAGGGGTTTTTTTTTTAGAATACTCTGCATTGCTACTGTTTGCAATACTCGCTTGGGTCATACAAATTTTAATAACAAAGGAAGACAGTTAAATAACGATGCAAACTTGGAGGCATGCGGCAACTTGCGATCCCTTTGCTAAGCAGCAAAAAATAAAAATGCAGAATGAGGAGAACATATCCACTACTCGAATCCACATTATCTGACCCTGTGGCCAACCCCACATCGTACATTTCAGCTGTTTCAATAAAAAATTATTAAGGCATATATTTGCCATTTCAGCTATTCCTTTGCATACAAATGTGCAATAAAATAAAAGAAATATGTACATATTATGAATAGCATCACATTTGAAGCAAAAGGGTTTAGCGACGACGTGACAGAACTTAAAAGCCATAACTGGATTCTAATGGCACCACAAAATACCTATATTCATGGCATGGATTGTAATTTTTCATGCTTCCATTTTCCTTTACTGTGGGATTTATTGCTGTCTAGCGGAATTCTCTTAAAGTACAAGATGACAGATATGCGAATGCAAATGCTGAGCGGGGGAGAGTGGCAGAGAGTAGGAATGTCTAGCAGACAGAGTGAATGAGTTTAATCTAAGCTCTTTCGGGTCTGTTTTTTTTCAAATGGCATTTTAGAATTCGTTGAAAATATGATAGTATTTAAGGAAAAGCCTTGGAGTAAACTAATCTTTCCTTGAGATGAGATATTTCTTACTTCTTTAAAATTCTGCCTAGATCTTCCTCAATCAATTGTTACTCATTTACTTCTTTTTGTTTTGGTGCTTGGAGTTTATCACTCTTTCTCCACTTTATCGCTCCAAGCTATCCACGGCGAAATAGCTGCATACTTTAACTTTTCTATAACGTCCTCTTCAAATCTATCTCCTTGTATAATCATAATTTTTAATAGGGCTATATATGAACAAACATATGACACTTTTAGCAACTCATTAAGCGACGGCTGAAAAGCGAAAAAGATAAGCCACGTTCTGGCGACACGATAACTGCTTGTTGCTTTCGTTTCCCACAAGCCACACATCTTGCACTTTTTCAGCTTGTATGCACTGGAAAATATGCACTACATACTCGCTGCCCTGCATGTAGTTGTGCTTGCACTTTCATAAATTTTTCGTTTTTTTATAATTTTGCTGCATACATCAAGGCGGCGTAGCGTTAATTGCGCTATAAAATATATGAACGTTAATTCTATGTGTGTTTGTGTGTTCATATTCGTGTAGCGCTAGATGAAAGTAAATATTAAAAATACTAAAAGAAAATTAACCGCAAGAGCGTTGAAGTTATGAGAAAAAGAAGTGCAAGAAAATAAGCACAAAGTAGAATTAAAATAATGGCTAAAGAGGAAGTGGTCTACAGAAAATGTCAACTTAGCTTAGTGTTTCTGTGGAGTGAAGGTTAGTGAACCGTTCTTGCAAAACACACACGCACGCCTACATTCACATGTATGTGTGTGTGTGTGTGTGTGTATGGTTGTGTAATATCCACTTTGTCAACTATGCAGCCAAAGGAAGAAAAAAAAGAAATTAAGGAAGCGTAAAATCCGGCATGCAAGGAGCGATTTGCTAAGAGCTTTTTCAGGTTTTTTATGCGCAATTTACGTGTAGTTGGTTTTAATTTCTTTAAAGAAGAAATCGAAATTATATAGTAGAACGCCATTAAAGTGGACTGCATTAAGAGGCAGATATTGAAATTATTTTCAGTTAAACTATGGTTCCAGCTTATGTAGGCTTAACGATTTTTAGAGTAGAGTGTATACATTGTGCTAATGTATAAAAAATTTTCTTTCCATGCCTCACCCACCGCTAACTGGGCCTTATAGTAAATAGTTTCTATAGGAATTTTCTTCATAAACAGTGACTTAGTCATTTTCTAATCTAGTTTTGACAAACAAATTTGTGCTAAATGTGCTCGCTAGGTGGCTGCCCCTTCCAGCTTTTTATATTGTTTTATATAAGAATTTGGCAAAATTAATAAACCTTGAATATATTCAGATATTCTAAGGTTTTAATTTTTTTTTTGCTATTCAACTGTTCGTTTATATTTGCAGTAAGTTCTATTACAATTACAGTAAGCATTATCATTACCATTAGGATTATTATTATCATTATCATTATCATTATCATAATCATTATCATTATCATTATCATTATCATTATCATTATCATTATCATTATCATTATCATTATCATTATCATTATCATTATCATTATCATTATCATTATCATTATCATTATCGTTATCATTATCATTATCATTATCATTGTCATTATCATTATCGTTATCACTATCATTATCATTATCATTATCATTATCATTATCATTATCATTAACATTATCATTATCATTGTCATTATCATTATCATTATCGTTATCATTATCATTATCATTATCATTATCATTATCATTATCATTATCATTATCATTATCATTGTCATTATCATTATCATTATCATTATCATTATCATTATCATTATCATTATCATTATCATTATCATTATCATTATCATTATCATTATCATTATCATTATCATTATCATTATCATTATCATTATCATTATCATTATCATTATCATTATCATTATCATTATCATTATCATTATCATTATCATTATCATTATCATTATCATTATCATTATCATTATTCATTATCATTATCATTATCATTATCATTATCATTATCATTATCATTATCATTATCATTATTCATTATCATTATCATTATCATTATCATTATCATTATCATTATCATTATCATTATCATTATCATTATCATAATCATTATCATTATCTTTATCATTATCACTATCATTATCATTATCATTATCATTAAATTACTAGCAAAATTGCTAATTATCTCTATTAAAGTAACGTATTTATGTAACCCAGGGCTTAGACTACATTTTTTTTACTTCTTTTGTTCTTCGCAATTTATTTATATCCCAAATGATTTTAATTTCCAGGTATTCGAATCTCATTATAAGCATATTGAAACTATGTTTTTCTTCTTAAACAAAAATGCACGAGGTAGTAATTGAATGTTATTATTTTTGCTTATCTAGAATTTTCTGCCAACGTTGAGATCTATGCACACTGTTACCCGCGTACATGAATGCTGGCTAGCTGATTCCCTGCAGCTAAACTCACTCATATCTACGCAAATAAGACAGCGTTAGATGAATATGATTTTCCGGGAAGGTATAAGCCTAACTAAAAATAAATTATTTAAGTCCGTATTAAGGCCAAAGGCAATTCATTTCAGCGAATTTGCAACTTTACACAAACAATTCCTTATTATAGACAAAATTGGGGAAGCAAAGTAGAGAAAAGAGAGTGTGTCCTTAATACGTTCTACGAAATTTGTTATGTGTGACATTAGATACAAAAATAATATTCTTCCTTTTCATATTTTCATCATTTACGCAACTGTGGACAGATATTTATTAAAACACTACCCTCGAAAGGAATTTGCAACGAATATGAAAAAATATTTTTTCAACAACTAAGAAAAGAGATACTATCAATAAAAATAGATAAGCATTGGATCTACTCACAGTAACTATGTATGATTTTCTCACAGTACTACTTAGAGAAAAACAACCGTTTGGTACTGGATATTAGACCTAGGATGGGAGCACTTTTGAGCAAAGAATATATAATAAAATAGTTTTATTATTAATTAATTTAACCAAAGGAGCATAATTCTTAGAATCAAACAGTATATCATTAAAGTTTTCGTAAAATAATAGAACAAATCATTTGTTCTGAAAAAAATCAATGGAAAAAATTCGTGTAAAACTTAACTGGAATATATCGATCTCAACTTTATGCAATGCACATTTTTTCCATATTTTTATATAGAAGCTGGTTAATTGCTATATTGCGATTTTGTTTTCAATCGCATACGATCGATATTTTCTGACATTTCTTCGATAAAAATTATTATTATTTGTTGGATTAAAAATTTCCGATCAGTTTGATCGATACATCGTGGTTTTATTTTTTCGATCATAAAACATAAATCGTATTATCGGTGTTGTTACTATTTTTATTATAACCAATAAATTTGTTTGTGCCTATAATGATCGAAAATTTTTAAATCCAAGAATAACGATAACTTTTTATGAAAAAAGTAAAAATGTAAAAATAACGAGCAAGCTTGAACGATCAAAAAAAAAAGTCGCAACACCGCCATAACCATTAAATCGTAAGTTTTTTAATAAAAATTTTAACCGTTACGATTCCTTGAATTAATTTGTCTTCAATGTCCATGGCATATTTGTGTAAAAGTTTTGTATCTTTGTATTTCTATTGACGACCAGTGGCTACGAACCCTTGTACTCATTGTACTCTTAAACCTGTTAAGTATCCTCAAATCCTTAGCATGCTTTGTTTTTTTTTTTGTAATCAGGATCGAACAGTCAATCGACGAAATATTGGCTACGCTGGGATCTGCCAGATGTGTCACATATTTGCTACGCTCTTAAAGTTCCGGCTATTACTATGGCACGGGACGCATAAAGGAGACCACTAAATAAGTCTAGAACACCGTTGACTATTTAGGAGTAAAAATTAGCAGCGTAAAGCTAAAACTTCACCCCGTCTTTTCAGGCATTCTGATTTTCAAAACCACTCAGGTTTTACAGGCACTTCAGATATTTGAAATAGGCACAAAAGTTCAGAATTTTCAGACAAGAACAGTCCCATAGGAAAGTGAAATGGTTAATCACATAATTGTATTAAGCTATACAATTTTTTAGTACTAAGAATGCTAAACAACTGTGCTAACCAATTTAGCAACAGTTTTTTATTTTGCAAGATATTTCCGGTTAAAAATTTTACAAATTAAAGAAACGAGTGTTTTAAAGAACTCTTACCTCGAAAACTCTATTTATACAACAAGAAAAGTTATTTACATAAACGAAAAATTTATAATGGCAAATAAGAAAATTTTATTTTCATATGGCAGCAACGTAATTTCTTTACTCGTAGCGCAAAATTTTAAACTTTTTTATCTCACAGTTTGCAAAAAAGACTCCCGTTTCAAAATTTTACTGTATTTCAATTGATTTGATTAAAATATTATTCTTTTCTTGAAATTCTTAGCATGAATTCTGAACAATAAAAAATTTGGGTGCAAAAAAATTCTAAAAAAAATTTGTAAAATTAAAAAAAAAAATTTTTAATGAACAACTTTTTACTATTTTTTTAATAATATAAAAATTTTATCTTGCAGTGTTAATAGTTTTCAAGATAAAAATTCTTTAAAAAGGAAGTTATTTAACTTTTCAAATTTTCAGTTGCGAATTTGCTGCAAAATAAAAGCAAAATTTAGCGAAATTGTTTGCCGCAATTATTTTTTTTACTCGTAGCGCAAAATTTTAAACTTTTTTATCTAAGCGTTTGCAAAAAAAAACTCCTGTTTCAAAATTTTACTTTATTTTAGGAAATATTAAATTTTACTAAAAATATTTTTTTCTCAAAATCCATGGCGTTCGTAGCATGAATTCTAAACAACAAAAAAATTTAGGTAAAAATAAAAAAAATTAAAAAAAAAAAATGTAACAATATAAGCATTTTTGGAGGAATAATAATTTTCAAGATAAAATTATTTATAAAGCAATTTCTCTAATTTTTCCAATTTTCAGTTGCGAATTTGCTGCAAAATAAAAACAAAATCTAGTAAAATTGGTTACCCATTTGTTTAGCATCCCTATTAATGAAAAATTACAAAGTTAAAGAAAATTATGTGATTCACCACTTCCATTTTCTATGGAACTGATCACAAATATTTTATCGATTAAAAAAAATGTGAAACTGGTCAGAATAAATCTTCTTAATTCAAACATTTTGTATTATATTATTGAATTGTGTACCTACAGAGACCAATCAGCAGCTTGTCAAATGTCCTTGTCTAAATTGTAAGCTACATTTTTTTTAAATGTAAAATAAAACAATTGAAGATTTATCGATTACTTCCGATTACTTCACTTTGTTGTATAAACATAACAAACAAATTCATAAAAATAATGAAGTCTTTATCTGATTCATAAATAGAAAGTTTGTATGAAAATTTCACTTAATAAAGCTTTTTAAATATAGTACTTTCCCTTTTTATGAATAAGGCCAATAGCTAATTTTCAATAAATGCGTTATGAGTTCTACGAATCAAATTTTAAGAGCGATGTCTCCGCTCTATCTATCGCACCCTGTATATTTAAGACATTTGTAAGACAAAACTTTCGTGATGGCATTTTTACTAGAAATTCATAAAAAAATGAATATGAAAATGAGAACTTCATTACACATAATAAACTCATAAATGAATTGCAAGAAAACAGGGGAAAAAATGTTGCACTGCTTTGCACTTGCACGCCTGCACTCGTGTTAATATTCTACATAATCGCAGTACTAGTAATGCATCGGTTTATATCAAAAGCATTTCAAAGCAATTCTACTCACATTCCTGCTCACATAACAACAACTCGCTAACAGCTTTCTTCCGTCGCCTACAGAAAAATACGAAATATTCCACGCTGCCCTTTTTTCTTTTTTTTCTTTAATTCTATTCGTTGCATAATGCAAAACCCACATCCAGCCTTAGCAGCTTCAATGCCATTAGCACCACTAGCAGCGTAATAATCCTGAATGACGTCACACACACAGCATCTAAACAACAATATCAACTATTTGCTTAGCTATTGCCCGATTATGTGCACTTTATCTCATTTCCTTTGTACTTTTTTTCCAACAATTGCGCTGCTTTCGAAAGTTATTGGTTTAAAGTTAAATAATAAAATAAAAAGGGTTAAATAAAAATTGAAATGATGTGCAAAAATGAAAATGTCAAATATGTACATATGTATGTATGTTTGAATTGGGGAAAGTTGGCGGGTAGGGTGAGCGCATGAAGAAAATGTAATCTCAATTTTATTTGGCTTTCCGTTCGTTGCTATTGTTGTTGGTTGGCTATTGCCAAAGTCATCAGTGCCCTACGCCATATCCACCGAATTGTAATCTCACTGCTTCGTACCAGCGGCAGAAACAGCCTCAGTCGGAGCCACAGTAGGAGCCACAGTCGCTCAGACCGCACGTCATCACCATCGTCATCATGCTAACGACACTTGGCTGGAGTTTTGTGGCACTTAAGAGAACAAAAAGCGACGATAAACATTTGCCAAATGCTTTTCAGACAATCGAGCAAATTTTCTTACAATGAAATTATAATACGCTGATTGCATTTATTCTTGAGATGATTCAAAGAAAGGTTTGTGGAAGATTTCAGAGCTTGTAAAAAATATTAATAATTTCACTGAGCAGAGCTGGTTTTGGCGCTGAAAAAGAGAGGGGGGTTCTCTTCAAAATAAGCCAATGGAACATTAATAGTAATAGTCTAACATAATTTCTGGCGTAACTCTAGAAAATCCAAGAAATTACCACTCAACGCAATTGGTGAACAATGAAAAAGTTGCCGAATCTCCGGGGTTTGCCAGCGAAATTGTTACATTTTTAACGAAAAACTAAAAACATTTACCACAGTTGTTAAAGAAAGAAATAACTTTGTGCAGTCATTCAAAATAATCCAAAAAAACACATCATAAAAAATGTACCACTTTCTCACCCAATAGCACGTGAATCAAAAATATTTAAAAATTGCCCCTCCAACTATTCAATAATATTAATAATATACCCGTTTCTTTGTAACCGAGTTGTAAAATAACGCTAAGTAGGCATGTGAAGCAACAACACACACTCGGAAAAATATACGAGTCGAGCTAAGTCCGTAAAACGATATTCAACCTCGCATGTTCCATGCTTTTCCAACTGAATAAAGGAAATTTTATACGCGCTTCAGCGTTCTTTTGCTAGTCGATTACAATGGGCCCGTTTTAATGTAACCGAGTTCAAAAAGAGCGCTCCAACTCGGATAAAATTTCCTTTAAAAGCAAAAGCAACCCTGCTAGCCTCTTTCACGTAAGTTGCGATTTGTTTAGTGCTATTTAGCTGTGCCGGTAATTTTTAGGTTTATGTAGCTAAATATTTACAAATACTATACAAATAAAAACGAATTAGGTCCTAGATCTAAATTTCCCATGTATTTTCTTAGGGCTAATTCACAGTAGCACAGTTTTTTCACTTCCCAACACTACATCTCAGGTCGGATATCATTTAACCGAGTTGGCTCAACTCGCATGTTTTACCGAATTAATGTTGTTGCTTTATATGCAATTCGTCATCCTACCTAGTGTTCTTTTGCAACTAGGTTACAAAGAAACGGGGCCAATAAAGCTGGCCGAATATTAAAACCCACGAAATATCCATTCTTGTGTCAGTTGTATGGAAGAAAACGAGCAAGATAATCAGCTTTTTTTCGAAAGTCAACGAAAACTTTCACCAACTTTAATAAAAACCTGCAAACTTTGAATTGTTCTGAAAAGTATTTTTTTTTTTTTATAAAAACATAAAACAAGCTAAATTTGAATATCCAAAACCGGTCAGAATGTGGTATACAAGGTGGGGGGTGCTATCGCTATGGAAATACGAAAAAGACCTACCACAAAACGCTTGTCAAAATTGTTATTCTTAAGTTCTGTTCTTAAAAATTGATTTTTACAAATCTTATGTTTATAGAAGACTTCCTGTGTACATTATTGTTCTACCTTTTCCAAATAAATATAAATATATATGAATTAGAATTAAAATATAATATGTATTTGTATTTAAATTAGCTTAAAAATGTAAGGCACTTAATGTGGTCAGTTTCCAGGTTAGTTTTGCATGAATATCGGGTATAAATTGACCACTTCCCTTGTTCGGTTTTTGCATTTATGAAAATGAATTTAAAAAAAATCTTTATTTTCGTGTGATACACCCATTCTTCGTTCGTTGAGTTAAGTTTGAACTGAAATTTTCTTCAGAGTATACGAAAGAATAGGCAGTATAACTTGGCTTTTTCTCATTGTTTGCAGGAATGTGTGCGTGTACAATCGATAACTTATTTTCGAGATGGTCAGGCCTTTTTTCGCAGGGAACTGAATGCTTTCCATTAATTACTAATTGGTTAATCGGCCATTGCCTGCCCACTGGTGACCGCTTTAAAAAAAACAGTTTTAAAAATAATGTTTGATGTTACTAGCCCCCGATAGTCACGGCGGCCGTCATACAGATTAAGCTCAGCCGTTTGTAAGCATTGTATTTGTACAAAATAGCCATACTTTTCAGTTCTCTTTCGAAAAAAAATCTCAGTTATGCCTTTTGTTCGCAATACATTTAAACGACAGTTTTTGTTTTTTTTTTTTTTGCTTCAGGGATCTTTTAAAACATTTTTTGCTTGCAATCACCAACCAATTGAAGACGGCACTTGTTTACCACGAAGGCGATGCGTCGGAAAGTTTACATAAAGAGGGGTCGTACTAGAGATGGCACTTAAAATTTATACAAGACAAAAAATAACTTGCAATTAATATTTAATATTAAATAATTTGAATTATATGGGGCTTCAATATTACAATATAGAAATAACTATTTTGGGTAGAATCTAGATATGTATAATAATTATAGAAACGTGGTATCTCGACATTAAACATTTCTTTAAAATAATGACTGAAGATGAGGCCGAAATAAAATGGAACACATGTGAATCATTTTAAAAATTTTGCCTGTATCCTCGAACTTACTAATTTCGGTAACCTTAGTTTGTATCCTTGATACTTACTAATCTCAGTAACCGTAGGCATAACGAAGTGTATTTTATATCAAAATTTCAAATGAGACACAATAACATGCCCATCTGTTGGATATTTCTTAAAATATGTTTTGAACTATCTTGTTTCTTGAGGTCTAAGAAATAAATTGCCATTAAATATCGATACATGTTTTTATATGAGTACCTCTAAATCCTGGTATCTTAAATCATCAGCTCACCACAGTGAAAGATTTCATCGATTTGGAGGTACTGCTTAATAGTTGCTTTACTTTTGTATATCATATATGTTACATTCCCGCAAAGGAATACAGGAATTTTAAAGATCCTTATACCAGGAGTTTTCTATTTAATTCGCTTGCTCGCTCAAAATTAGAATATGCTTTCATAATTCATTTTATAACTGTCATGCTGGTAGAATTAAAAGAGTGCAAAAGAAATTCACTCGGTTTGCACTTCAAGCACTAAACTTTGCCGATCCCTTCCCAACGTATGGTGTCCATTGTATGGTAATAAAATTTAAATGTATTAAAAGTTGAAGAGATATTTAATCGTTAATATTTGTGTACGATAAGATTTGTGTTTTTATCAATATCCTTTTTATCTTAATATTTTCAGAGCTAATTTTTTTTACCATAGGGGACTTTCAATAAAGTATCGAAAAAAATGGATATTGGTTTTTCATTGCAAAGATTTTTAAAATCATAGACTAATAAATTGAAATGGGAATTAAAATCAAAATTTAAATTATTAATAATTATTCTTAGAAATATCTCTGAATCATTTTATTTGGAAAACATTTTTCTTTTTTTAATTTTTTGTTAATTTTTTTTTTTAATTTTTAACAAAAATAAATAAATCCGTTATTGTTTATTATGTATGTATTTGAAATGATAACGCCAAAAATGATTTTCATGCCGCCACGCCGAGTATTGCGAGTTTTCAATATACGTGCTGAAAACTTAAAATTTTGTACTATTGTCACTTATTATGGAATAAAAAAAGGATATCTATAATAAACAACTCCCATACAATTGATTGTTCAGATTGCGAGGTATTATATTGCAACTCCAACACCAAAGGATTTAAGAACATAAAGATTCGCATTCCTTTCACTTATCCTAAATATGAAAAAGGAGAAATGTAAATCATCACGGTCGAAGCACTATAACTATGACCTTTCACGCCGTTTAAGCTCCTTAGGGCAGCTAAAACTGTGAAATTGTGAGACTCAAGTATTTATAGCATTTCTTGTAATGCAATTGAGTCAATTTGGGCTACATACATTGCTAGAAAATGTCCCTACTATAAAGCAAACAAACTGTGATTAATTTTTATTGGCGAGTTTCTCTGCAGGCAGTGCGACGGCATGACATTTACCTCATTTTATTTTAAGATACTTTCTTCTCGAAACTTGAAATCTTTTACAATGTCCACCAAGGTATATTTTTTACTTTTAGCGCCTAATATCATTTTATTTGCATATAAATATGTCATTATATTTCTAATTTTTCTTTCTATAAAAAAAAAATTTATTTTACGATACTTTACTTTATTTCATATGACAAAAATTAATAGTATTTTGAAATTGATGCATTTTTTTTATATACATAAATAAAAGGCCTCGACAAGACCGAAGGTAGCACTTGTTTTTTATTTATTTTTACTTGACAAAACCCGCTTCAGAGAATTCTTTTTTTAAACTTATAAGCCCGAAAATTTACTAAACTGCTTATAACTTCTACATTTGTATCTTAGTTTTGAAAACCCGAATCGTACTGCATTTGTAAAAGACCTTTTTTTGAAGTCAAAATTTATCTTAATCTAATAAACTGTTTTTGGCTTTTTTAACTCTGACTTCAGCAGAAAATTCTACATATGAAATGATAGTCGGATGTCATACTTCAGATTTCTTTTCGGCTATTGTTCCTTTGAAAATTGGTACTATTTTAGCATAAGTTGCAAATAATAGTTATAGATGACTTCCTTCCAATATACATTAAGTTATATATGACTTAAAAAAAACTACATTTGTAATTCTTGCGAACATTTGAATGATTTATATAATACTTAACAATCAAATATTTATTATAATAAGTATCTCATTGGCTCCAATTTAATATTCCATTTAAATGGAATGTGAAAAGGAAAGACATATGAAGAAGCTATTTAATGATATTTGGTCACGAGGAATGTAATCACAAACCTAGAAAACTTATCTCAGACTCCTGATTATTTACTTAAACCAGAATGGAATACGCCACTCCATTCTCTCTACTTAAAGCGCATATTTCTATTTCTCTGTTCTATAGCAGAGATAACAACTTTATTCATTTCGCCATCGCATTTCCAACAAATATTTCCCCATGTATTTAATGTAACCCTTTAACTGTAGAAAGGCTCATCACTTGCCCAAAGCAATATTTCTTCCCTGCGAATTTACCCCCAACACACAACGCTTTTCCATTTGCAATTTCCTACTATATTCATATTTAAATTTGCAATTTCCTTCGTACAGCTTGCAACAATTTACCTACTCAGAAGCAACTTAAGCGTAAGAAATTGCAAAAATATGAAAATTTTCATCAATGCAACGGTGTCGCTTTGGAGGGTGACATTTTCTTAGCCCTTTTGCTCAGTACCCTCAGTGGTGGGAGACCGTAATGCGGAAAAATTATAAAAAAAGCGAAAAAATATGAAATAAAAGCAAAGAGTTGCTTACGCATTCAACGGGAGGTATTGTAAAACGTTTGAATTGGAAAATCCGGCCGGAATCCTTTGAAGCCTGGCTGCCTGTAAATATAACATAACATTTTCGTTGGCGGGGAAACGTAACGAGATAGTAGCAAGTAAAAAAAAAGCGAAAGGCTTAGAAAAAGAAGAAGCAAGCGCTTTAGACACTTAAGCAATGCGTTACTTACTGCAAATGTTTTAAATTTTTATTGCAGAAAAATTGTGGCATCTTCTTGGGTTAAAACTTCTTTAGCGGCATGAGAGTGATTTTTTACATCTCGAAACGCAAGTCGTGTTGATATCGCGTAGCGAATGTTGCGTCGATATCATGCCATGATGTGTGGTGACGCTTTTCTGAGAAAAAAAAAAAACATATGAACATTCTGAGCTAGCGACATATCAATGTGTACGTATGTATGTAATACTACTAATTACTAATACTACCTACAGTAGCATAAGTAGGTGGTAGTAAAATAACTACTAATTATAACTCCTACAACTACTAACACACAACGACTACTACTGCTACTTCTACCAGCACTACGACTACTACTACTTTTACTAATGTTACTTTTTACTTTTTCATTTCTACTACTATTTTTACAAATGCTACTACTTAATACTAGTACTTTTTTATTCATTTCTACTACTATTTTTAATAGTGCCGCTACTCATTTCTACAACTATTTTTACTACTTTCTACTACTATTTTTACAAATGCTACCACTTAATACTAGTACTTTTTTATTCATTTCTACTACTATTTTTACTAATTTCTACTACTATTTTTACAAATGCTACTACTAAATACTATTACTATTTATTTCTGATTTCTACTTTTATTTTTACAAATGTTATTACTGATTACTTTTATTATTTTTATTCATTTCTACTACTATTTTTACTAATGCTACTACTCATTTCTACTATAATTTTTACTGATGCTACTTATTACTAACACTATTTTTACAATCGCTTATACCAGTTTTACTGATTTCTACCACTATTTTTACTAATACTACTACTAAATAATACTACTATTTTTACCGATTTTTACTATTATTTTTACTAATACTACTACAAATAACTTCTACAAATTTTACTGCTTTCTGCTACCATTTTTACTAATGCTACTACTAATTACAACTACTTTCTTTATTAGTTTCTACTACACTTTTTTACAAGTTTGTACCTCTACTTTTATTATTACTACTACTAACTACTACTACTATTTTTTCTAACTCCTATTACCATTTTTATAAGTTCTACTACTATTTACTACTACTATTATTACAAATTGCTACTGCTATTTTGACTTCTGCTAGTACTAATGGCCACCACATTTTTTGCTGCTACTAATTTCTACTACTATTTTTACTAACGCTACTACTTTTTACTGATTTCTGCTTTTTTTACAAATACTATTACTGATTACTTGTATTATTTTTATTCATTTCTACTACTATTTTTACTAATGCTACTACTCATTACTACTACAATTTTTACTGATGCTACTTATTACTACCACTATTTTTACAATCGTTTATACCAGTTTTACTGATTTCTACCACAATTTTTACTAATGCTACTACTAAATAGTACTACTATTTTTACCGATTTCTACTATTATTTTTACTAATGCTACTACAAATAACTTCTACAAATTTTACTGCTTTCTGCTACCATTTTTACTAATGCTACTACTAATTACAACTACTTTCTTTATTAGTTTCTACTACATTTTTTTACTAGTTTGTACCTGTACTTTTATTATTACTACTACTAACTACTACTACTATTTTTCCCAACTCCTATTACCATTTATAAGTTCTACTACTAATTACTACTACTATTATTACTAATTGCTACTGCTATTTTGACTTCTGCTAGTACTAATGGCCACCACATTTTTTGCTGCTACTAATTTCTACTACTATTTTTACTAATGCTACTTATAAATACTAGCTATGTATATACTATTACTACTAGGTAGTACTAACCTACTACTATTGCTACTGCTACATAATACTAACGACTACTACCACCACTACTCCCATATTTAACTCCCTTTCTCTTTGTAGAATCTTCACAGAAGTTTTACTTAAGTTTTACTTAGGTCCTCTCGCGTGTTTTTTTTTTTATTTTTTTTCACGCAGCAAATGTTAGTGCAGTTATTGCAAGCCATTTTGTGTGCAATTTCCTTACACTTTATTGCTCTAATACTTCCTCACCTTAAGCCAACTGCTCCTAAAACAAGCTGAGCTGCATTTTCAAAACTGCTTCTTTTTTGCACCAGCAGCTAGCTGCCTTGCCTTTTTGTTTGCTAAAGTCAAGCAAAAATCCGTTTTCTTTTCTTTATATCCGGCAACTGTCTGCTTTGTTTAGCTTTTGTTTACGCTCAACAGTAGCAGCTTCTTTACTGCATGCGAGTTGATTTTCAATAGCATCAAATGGCTGCGCATGTTCTACCATTTGCCTGCCTACGCTGCCTGCAAGTTGTGTAACTTGGCACTCAGCCCAAAATAACCTTTTTACTATCGCTGCAATATAAATAAATTTCTTATTGTTGAAATACATTTTTTCCGCCCCTTCCTACTTGTCTTGGTTTAGTGGTTTCTGCTATTCGATTTTCGATTTTCTAACACTATTTTCTTATTGCATTTAAATTGCTTGTTTCTTATGGCAACTGGAAAATTTCGCACAGCTGCTCGCTTTGCACAGCCACATCTGCGGCGTTTAGTGAGAAGCGTTCTCGTTCAGCTATTAAATTTGTCCACCCACTGCTGCTGCATATCGCAAAATTGAATGCTAATGCCCCCTTTAGTTCTGTTCTCCTTCACGCTCCATCTACTTGATTTGATACAACACTCGCACTTCCTGTTTTAAGAATTACATTTGTACATAGTATCAGTATAATATGAAAGAAAATTATTTGATGTAGATAGATAGATATATAAGATTTTTTTGGCTTTTGTTTGCTCTTTCTGACCAAAATTCTCCTCCCATGCTTCTCTTTAACTAATTTGGTTTAATCTATTTAAGTAACCACATCCCTGACTTTTACCACCCACCCATCCACGTCATTCGAGCTTTTCTCAGAACATTCTAAAATAGCGTCTGCTAGCTGCCAGATGCTTTTCCTTTACATAGTTGCTTTTAGCTTCCTCTTTGATCGCTAAGTAAATAGTTTTGTGTTTTATATATTCGCATTTTCGCTGCCATCAAATTCGGAAATTGTTTACTTTAATGAATTTTCGTTTGTTCATACATATATAGATTATGTGCCTGTGTGTGTGGGTGTTTACTTCTTTTCGACAGCAATACATTTTATTTACATTATGTGTGGTCTTCCTTGTCTTCCACATCCTCTACTCCTAAATGTGTTCGCTTTATTCCTTCACCCACTATTCAATTTATTCGTTTCTTTCTTTTTTGCTTGCAAAATTTCCGCAATCTTCTAGACTTCCTTCATTTTAGCTTTTTATTTTTTGCTCAAGCTCTATTCAGTTTCTTTGGTAATAATATTGTTTACTTAGCGGTCAATACGTTTTGGTCGTTTACTGTTTTGTCTTTCACATAACATTCTTATTGAATTTCGTAATTTTCTTAGCATTGTTTGTTCTTCTTCTCCTCTTTCAGTCTCATTTAACTCCTGCATGAGCAAATCCAATTGTTTTAAGAGATTTATTGTGCTTCCTAGCAAGCAAGCAGTGTATGAAAAAGCCGAATAAAGCGAAATGCCACGGAATGAAAAAAAATGCAAAAGAAAGTGCAGCTCTTAGAATAAATGTGTGTTATAATTTGTGAACATAAGTCGATTGAGATGAGTTCGTGTAAAACAATCACATTTTCTTTAAGCCCGAATTTAACTTTAGCCATATTACGAAATCTTTCTCAATCTTCTGTCCTTGAAGCATCGATCGTTGCTCTTTTTCAAAATTGAAGATTTCAGGAAGAGGTTCTCAACAGACACAAATCGCTCCGGGCTTTAAAATACTTGCCGGCATTCGCATATAGTAATCTTAATTCCTTGGCGCATTAAGCCCAGTAATTAAAATCTTCGCTACGTTTGTCGTTCATGACATTTGATTCCATTCCGTATTAAGACATTCCCTTCTCTATCATTTAACTTTATTCCAACGCAATTTCCTTCAGTTAATTCCACTTATTTTTTATTTGATTCCATTTCGGCCAATTTTAAATTTTTATTAATTTCATTCCATCAATTTGATATGATTGAATTTTTTTCCCCCGCTCTATTGAATTTCACTTCATTTCATCCCATTTCACTTCATTTCATTCTATTTCCTTTTGTTCCATTCAATTACATCCAATTTCCTTTTCCAGTTCATTTCATTTCATTCCGCATTAGTACATTCTATACCCTATCATTTAAGTTTATTCCAACGCAATTTGCTTCAATTAATTCGACTAGATTTCCTTTTTTCATTCTACTTCGTTAAATTTCATTCGAGGTTTTTAAATTTGCATTAATCTCATTCCATCCATTTGATTTGATTTCATTTCATCTGATTTCATTTCATCTGATTTCACTTCATTTTATTCTATTCCATTTTGTTCCTGTCAATTACATTTTAATTCCATTTTCCATTTCTTCCCGTATTGTTCCATATCTTTGGATTTTCTTTAACTGTATTTAATTATATTTCATTCCGTTCAATTCTATTTGTTTTCATAACATTTATTTTCATTACATTTACTTCAACTTATTTATATTTAAAGTAAGTATGTACATTTATTTCCATTCAATTTCATTTCGTTCTATTTCATTACATTTCATTTTATACCATTTCATTTCGTTACATTTTATATAATTTAATTACATAAGGTTTCATTTAATTAAATTTCATTTTATTCCACATTCCATTTGTTTTTACTGCGCTCCCTTTCATTCCGTTCTATTTCGCTACATTTCGTTCCATAACATTTATTTTCATTGGATTTCCTTTCAACTCACTTCGTTTCAATCCATTTTATTTCATTTTGTTTCACACCCCATTTGTTTTCATTGCATTCCTTTTCATTTCGATTTATTTCCGTTTTGTTTCATTTCGTTCCATTTCATTTGTTGGGCTGCATCATAGCCAACCGTATACTGCGTGCCTCTCGTTTGCATAGTTCAAATCTCGATCGGAAGACGTGAAATCAAATTTAAAAAAAAATTTTTTTCCTAAGCACTCAGTGCATTTTTGCCATAAAACATTTAAAAACTCGCGGCCATTCAGAGTCGGCGTAAAACCCTAATTGGCACAACTTGAAATTCCAGAAGAAATTTGGTTAAAAAACAGCTATAATTTATAATTCTATACTTCTAGCCTCTTATGAGCGGGCGAATGGTCGGGGGTGATTCTCCACGGGTGCGGCAGTTTGAACGGCTTGAGTTCAATCCAAATGCTGAGATCCGTGTAAATTTGCAACATGAATCTATAATTTTATCACAATCTCCATATCTATATAATTTATTCCAAAATAAAAAAAGTCGCTTTTTGAGTGGGGCTCATAGATTCGACTCTTCCTCCGGGCCCGGACTACCTCTATCGCGATTTCTTCGAAGATTTGCTGAAAAATCTCAAGTCCTTGAGTTCAATTAAATATCAGTAAATCCTATTATGCCAAAACAATTAAATCTGTGCATTTGCCTTTCTGCCTTCAATTCACTCAAAATCCTAATTCTAGTAAAATGAAAGAAAGCTACTTAAAGCAAGAAAATTCAATTACTCTCTAACGCTACGCTTGGCGGACTATAGTTTCGTATTTGCCGTAATGTTGTTGTTGTATGCATTTCTTTCACTTTAGTTGACCGCTGCTAAATGGACTGCAAGGAAGCGCAACAATCGCCCTGCACAGCGAAAACAAATAAAACAAAAGCCAAAGCTATCAACGGACACTTAAGACAAACAAAGGCGTTGCTAATCTGAAAAACTGTAAATGCTGGGCTGTCGAGCGTGCGGACCAAGTAGATGAATCGACGCGACGTAGAGCTAATGTAGATTCACAAATGGGGAGATGGGTGGAGGAGAGGAGAATGCGATGCTTGTTTAGTTAAAGTGGCGCTTCGAATACAAAGACGTCCAACGAGAGGCACAAAAAAAATAAAGAAAAAAAAAACCAAAAAAAAAAACGCAAAAACAATGGCCATAAAAACCCAAGAATATTACAAAAAAATGTTGTATCGTATATATCTATGTATATATGTATGTGTGTGCATGCAAGAACAATAAATGCTAAGTCCAAGTCAGTCTACAATGTGGTAGATTTTCTTAACGTACAACTAACGAAGGAGACGAGTCGCCCTTTTGCTTTTTTTTTGTTGTTTTTATTTTTCCAACAACTGCTACAATATTGCTTTTAAATGTACTTTTGTATATACTATGCATGTATGCGGTTGAAATATGTAGTAACTGAGTGTTGGTGGTGAGAAGCGTTCAGGAAAATAACAAACACGAATTTTATCCACAAAACGTGTTGACTGACTTCAGCTACTTTTCTTTTTAACACTACCCTTTTGTTTTTGTTTTCACAAAGCAAAAGTAAGAACAAAGCAAGTAATTGTAAATAAGAAAAACGAAGCGGAAGGAACATTTGAAAAGAGTTATGTAATCCGTGGTGAAGAAATGTAGCCATACTATTTACAGTAATGTGCTTTTTTTCCAATGTTTTTGCTAAGATTAGTTTTAGATGGCGCAACCGAAACTGTTGTGCAATTTTCTGTCTTTGCTTTTTTGCACGTATCTACTTTTGAAATAAAATAAAGAACTATTGGAACTTACCGCCGGAAACGACTTTTCGAAGCTTAATTTCATGTAAACTGAAATCAATTCTTAGTTCTGCAAAAAAAAAATTTTTTTTAACTACGAAATATTTTTTGAAACCTCATACTTTTAAAAATTAAGTGCTAACGTAACATTTTTTTTATAATAAAAGATAAAGTATTTACAATAAAAAACGAAGCATGCTCATTATATAATACCTTTTCCAATTTATATGTGGAAGTTTTTCCAAAATTCTTGTGTAAAAAATGAACTGCATTAATCGGTCCGCAATGTTAACAACAAAAAAAAATTATATTTTTGCAAATAAGAAGCATTATTTGATTTAGATTTAATAAAATTCAGCTGCGAATTTTCATTGACTTCAGAAAAACGAGGCATTCGTTTCATTCACTTCACGTATTATTAGATATGTATATCGTCTATATAAATTGTTCAAGTATTTAAAGCATCGAAATTTAATTTTTTTTAATTTCGAATTATCATTTTCTCTCGGAAAAGGTTGGCGTATAGGCAAACTTCTTTCTCTTACTCCAATCCAATGAATATACTATATTATAACTACTAAAAACTATTGATGTCAAAACCACCACACCGAGAGAAAGTGAAAAATATTGGAATCTAATAGTTCTGTAAAATATTAGAAAGAAGTTGTATCACTCCCACCGTTCCTCTTACAGAAAGTCTCGTCCGATTTCACCATACTGGAACTAATTTGACTTTTGCTGATTGCTATTAGAATCTTATTAGTTCCAATTGGTTTCTCGTGTGGTGAAATCGGAAGAGAGTTTCTGCCGCAGGAAACGAAACTCTGTTTCGCTAAACAGAATGAACTAGACTGGTGCGAAACGAGTTGAAAATAAATGAAACGGAATGAGGTGAAATAAAATGATTGCAGTGAAATTTAATGGAACTATATGAAATAGAAGGAATGTAAATTGATGATATGATACAAAATTCATTAATTTGCTGCACAATATAAGGAAATAGAAAAACACGAAACCAAATAGAAGGAAACGTTCTGCAATGAAACAATTTCTTAATATCTTAAGTTTAAATTCTAGGGTTAAGCTAGGTACCCAGCTCTCAAGAAAACTAACAAACATAACTATAGTTAAATATAAATTTGATAACTGCCGTACAAAGCTCATATTTGAAAATCTATAAAACAATAACATTAATTTATTGTAGTAGAATAAATGCAACAACGACGTTATTATGATACTCCATTTTTTACTATTATAAATTATTTTAACATTAAGAATACAACATTTGAAAACCAATTTAAATCTAATTAGGTTTTGCTAGGTTGAGATAAACAATGCGAGTTTTGTTAAACAAAAAAAGCAACGCCTGGCTTTATAATAAAAGGTGGTTAAATTTTAAGGGCCGATGTTGAATGTGAACCACAACTAAACGTCAAGTTTTTTTTTGCACTTCATTTGACATTTCTCAATTTCAGACTGACTCAATTTGAACATGGCAAGATACACAATCGAGCAACGTGTTAAAATTATTCAGGCATTTTAAGGAAAATGGGCGTTCAAATTTCGAAGAACACATTTCACCTCAGTGGATTCGTCAATAAGCAGAATTGCCGCATTTGGGCGACTGATAATCCAAGAGTGATTGTCGAAACACCAATGCACCCACAAAGAGTGACTGTTTGGTGCGGTTTATGGGCTGGCGGCATCATCGGGCCGTATTTTTTTTTCCAAAATGAGGCCGGTCAGGCAGTTACTGTGAATGGTGTTCGCTATCGTGAGATGATAACGAACTTTTTAGGGCCCAAATTGGAACATATGGATGTGGACGATATGGGGTTCCAACAGGATAGTGCCACTTGTCACACAGCCACGTGTTATCTCACGTGGTGGCGATGTCAATTGGCCACCAAGATCATGTCATTTGACACCGTTGGACTACTTTCTTTGGGGTTATTTGAAAGAAAAGGTGTACGTCGATAAGCCAGCAACAATTCAAGAGCTAATGGATGAGATAAGTCGGCACATTAACGGCATAGCACCTCAATTATGCCTCAGCGTCATCGAAAATTTGGACCATCGGATGGAGGTGTGCCGCCGAGGTCGCGGCGGGCATTTGGCCGATATTTTGTTCCATACATAATTGAACCACACTATATTATCATAATAAAAAGAAATTACAAAAATTTCCAAAATAATTTGTGTTTTATTCAAAATCAACGTCGGACTTTAAAATTTAACCACCCTTTATAAATGTTTTTTATCTTAAATTTTAAATCCTGCTTGAAATCCAATACCAGCGAACCAGAACTGAAAAATTATTGATAATTGTAGCATCGATTAAAAAAAAATATCGATACTATCTCTTAGTACTCTAGCAATAATCGTGTGCATTCGAAATTTTATTTTTCAACGCTTTATAATAACTTAATATGAAATTGGTATAAAAAACATCCGCAATAGTAACTTAAGCACAAAGACGTGTGATAAAATGATGCGGTCATCCGTTTTGGGATAAACATTTATTTTATTTTTTCAATAGATTTTATTATATTGATTTTAATATTTGTTCAGCGTAAATTTCAATTAATCGGTGAAGACATATTTCAAGACTATCGGCAGTGCAGAACAGCCATCGATAGTTTTTAAAAATGAAAACTGAGCGACCGATAGGCTATCGATTGTTTTACCAGCTCTGCAACCAACGTCGAATTTTTGCCCAGTAGAGCCGCTACCAGCGACGACATAGCAATAAATATATCGCCGCAAATTGTCGTCGGGTGAAATTCGTCATTCGCTCTGGTTGTTTGCATTCCCATATATGTCAGTGTTTACTATATTGAACAGCAAAGATTCGTTCTCAATTAGTTATTGGCTTTTTTTCAACATTTACACAAAATAAAATTATGTTAATCACTAAGTAGCTATAACATTTGATATTTGAAAAATGCAGTGGTCGTAAAGATTATCATATCTCAGAAAGTATCGATCAAAAGTGATCGTAAAAATTTAGATCGTCGAATAACGATAATTTTTGATCTAAAAAAAAATCCTTAAATAATGACTATGCGATAATAGAAAAAAATCTTATAAATAAAAATAGCTTTTGACTTGATTAATAGGTGGCAAAAAGAGTAGATCGGTATAGTTGAGTTTAATTTTGAACCAAACCATCCCAAACTCAAAAATCAAAATAAATGTTATTCTCGGTCGCTCAATTAAGTTAAATATTATGGTTTTATATCTTCTTACAAAAAATGGGCGGACATTTGTTGTATTTAAAGCTTTGCCATTATTTTTTTACGAACGAAGAAATCGAACAAAGCTTTTAAAAATCTACCAAATTCAAATATGTAGAATCTTTCATCCTATCGAAAATGGGAATTTAAAATGAAATCAACTATTATTGGTAGACTTCTTCCAAAACGGCAAAATTGATGTCAATCTTGTTAAATAAACTTTTTATGCGCACTTGAAATAATTAAACCTCAGCGAAATAATCGAGCCTTTAAAAAAGTCTACAGAAACTTGCCACTCTTGAAAAATATTTATGAGTTATGTACCTTTCTCGCCCTCCCTTTTGTTCTCTTTTCCTTATCTCCCCGATCGCTCCCTAAAATTAATGTATAATTACGCTTCCGCGTATGAGTGGCAAATTAAAAATTAAAAAAAAAAAAAAGCAAAAATTACCACCTCCAGCTTTGTTGCCCAATGCGAGAACGGAATTTGCATTATTTTAATGCATACTTTTAGGCGTAAAAGCATCCTAAATATAGTAACACGACACAACATTGCAAACTCGCGCTCCTTTACTCAACCACAGCTGCAGGTGTTCGTCGTCATTAGTGCGAGTGCGAGCACGAGCGCCACCTATTGAAAAATGTATGTATGTATGTGAGTGTGCCGCTACTTCCGCATGAATGTTGCATAATTTTTATTTTTTTTTTGCATTTTTTGTCATTTGTTTCCATTGGCCATTTGTTTATAGCCTGAAGCTGGGAGTACGCTGCATAGCAAGCTAAAATCACACACACACTCGCGCTTTGTTGTTGTCAGTTATTTGATTTTTTTTTTTTTTTTTGCTTTGCCTACTAAAATATACTTTTGTCGCTTTTCGAGTTCTCTGTGCATTTTTTACGGTTTGCCGCCTAGCTTTGTTTTTTTTTCTTTACTTTTTGCCAGCTTTTCCTGCCTAATTTAAATTTTACCCAGGCACCCGGCCGCCGCATGCCACACGCGCAACATTTGGCAACCAAATGCCTTTGTGAGTAAACATGTGTGTGCGTGTGTGTGTATACGCGGGTACGGCAATGCTTTTGTATTTGTGCAAGTCTCCATTTTGTTTATTCGCACGCTTCCGGCATTTTTTGCTGATTCCCCCTCCCTCTCACTTCCTCCTTTCACAACGCTTGCTTTGGTGTTACGAAAAAATATTTTTTTTTTTGCACATTGTGTTAATTTTACAAATATTTGCTGTCCCCACTGTCGTATGCGGTACATTTCTCATATTCAGTTAAACAAATTCATTGCTTATGGTATACCATGAAATATGTGTTCTGGCAAGCGCCACTCCACTCCACTCACATTTATACATATGTATGTGTTTGTAAATTGTATTACGTATATGTATATGTTTGTATGCTTGTATGCGTGCGTACCTTTATTGGTGTAAATTTATTTCATATGCATTCAATTGTAGGTGCAAACGAATTTATTACCCCGAGTAGCGACTTTGACTCGGCAACGCGCCCAAAATTTTATTTACACATCCACACATATTTAAATTTCGTATTGCGTATGTGTATTTGTTTTGGGTATTTATTATGCGACTTCTGCTTATATTTTCCAACTTTTCGCTTGGGTCAATGAACAGCAGGTTAGGTAAAATATTTTAATTTAGATTTTAAATAAAATTGTCACAAAATAACGAATGCTGAGCATAGATGCTCAAAAGACCCTCGCGATGGGTAAGCCGTTGCTTCACCTACATGTAGATTTGTCTGTAGATATATTTGCAACTAAAAAAAACAGTTCTTGCATTTAAGTACGCGAGCCAGAAGTATAACTTCTGTGCCGACTCTACAAAGAGATATCGAATTGAATTCAGGGGGAGTTTTAGTTTTTTTAGTTTTAGCGTGAAAAAAAATAGTAGTAGTAATAAGTAGAAACATTGGTAAAAATAGTAGCAGAAATTAGTAAAATCAGTGGTAGAAACTAGTAAAAAATAGTAGCAGGTAGTAGAAATTGTTAAAAAGGGTATTAGTAACTCGTAGTAGCATCAGCTAAAATAGTAGTAGTGCTAATAAGTTGTAGCATTAGTCAAAATAGTAGCAGTAGTAGTAGAAGTACATATATATATGTATATACTAGCAGCCCCGGCGGACTTCGTCTCACCCAAAAATACAACGAAACTATTGCAAGACAATTCAATTCTAACAATGCCACTTCAACTTTCATAATCTAGCAGATGACGTTTCGAATTAAATATGGCGGCATTGTACTATTAAACTAAACCAAAAAATTTATATTCCATTAAACTGAACATTAAATAAATAATTTTTTAAATAAAAAATTTTCTTAGCAAAAAATCATCTTTATTCGAGTACTTTGTGATACACAATATTTTTCGTTTTTTGTTCCGGTGCCAACACAATCAAAGCAGATGGCTTACCAACACGTGAACAGGCTACATACTGTACAATTGCCCATGTGAAAAACATTCATTTTCTAAATTCAGACCACAAACATCCAATGATTGGCCTTGTGCCTTGTTAATTGTCATGGCAAACGCAAGACGAACCGGGAATTGAAAGCGTTTGAATTCGGAACGCATGTCTGTCGGTATCAAAGGAATACGCGGAATGAGAACTTGTTCTCCTTGCCTTTGAGAATTGTTGCGTAAATTATATTGTTCATGATTTGCTTCACAATCAAACGCATTATACATATTGTCAAGTGCAAAAATTATAACGGCTATTAAGAAGTGAGAACAGTTGCTAATAATAAATCTATATACATAATATTATATCAAGTGATTATTACAAATTATAAATCAACTACGATACAATACACCCACCTAAGTATGTTATTCTCAGAGAGCCAAAAATTTCTATATTCCAAAAAATAACAATAATTTCTGAAACATTGTTTAGCATGTAAAAAAATATTTAGGTAGCAAGAAATTTTCCTTAACTGCTTAATTTGGGCTCTTTTCACTCTTTTCCACAGAAAACTTAGCAGCGCTAATCACATGCGCAAGAAATTAGGAAAAAAGGGTTTTGCAGTATAATGCATTTTATTAAACACGCAGGTACATACATACATACATATGTAGCTGTAACACATGCATATGTATTATACATATGTATATACTTTATTTGGGATCTTTTAAATAAAGGGTTCTGCAGTAGGTATAATGAGTATACATTAGACTGGCCGCACGGTGTATGAATTATTTTTTTTTTGGAAATTTAAATTTTATTTTTTTTTAAATGCGTATTTTGATATAAAAACAAACTTCAGAAAATTTCATCCAAATCCAATAATGCCTAGTTGACCTTGAAGTTTCGTATAGGTGCGTTATAGGGTATTCTACAGAAAAAAACAGTTTCAACAATAGATAGTAGATATTAGAATAAGGTATTTATTTGAGTGATGTATATTAAAATACCTGCTTTGCAAGGGAGCTTTTCGTGTGAGACGGATATATTTTGCGATAACGTTCCACCACTTGCAACAGATATTGTTTGTCCTCCTCGTCATACGTGAGCGCTCTATTAAAATCTGTTATTAATTTAACCGCCCTCTCGGCTGCATCGTTGACAACGGCCAAATTTTCACAAATCCTTTTTCCATCGCAAAAATCTTGCCTATTTTTCCATGTTATCGGATCTGACTGCAAAACTCCAATCAATTTGCAATCGAGTGAAAAATCGTCTTGTTCTTGCCGATACGAAATCGCTGACATTTTTTTCAGCATATTCTCTGACATCTCCTATTGTCGCTTTAAGTTTTTTCGGAATATCTTCTTCATATGATTCCTCAATGTTGCCAAGGGCATTAACCATTTTTAATTTTATATGGGAAGGGATTTGCTCATCGAAGAAAGACAGAGCAACAGCTTCTTCACTCAAATACCATAAATGATTAATAATTTTTTTTAACAAAATGCTGGAAATATTTGGATCATAATATGCAATTACATCAGTTATAAGTTCTAAATCTTGTCTTGGAGCGTTCACAGCTTTGACACATCCAAACCAATAAGGAACGTAAATGCGCGTTAAAAATATACAAATGTTACGAAAGCTTTTTAATTCCGAAGGTGTTAATTTAAATTGCTCACGAAACAGAAAAATTGTATAACAGTAAATTATTTTCGACATGAATCTAGCATGCGATGTTGCACCAGGTGCACGGAATCCCGAAAAGCTCGGTACTTCTTCCCCAATAAAAATTAATGAAAGTTGCAATACTTCTTTATAATCTGCCCGAACGTATGCAGATTTCAATGCTTCAAGACAAAATTGTTTATGGTATTCCAATTCGGCTACCGTGAATACTTTTTGTACATCTTCGTCCGACATTCCACTTTGAAAATGAATTTGGTTGATATTTGGCTAAAACTTGGAGAAGCGATTAAAAATAAGGACTTCTGGTGCAGTAGTATTTCCAAAATTGCTTTCGAAGACAGCCCTTATAAACAACTCGCTAATGTGATGACGACATGGAAGAAAAAATAAGTTCCTGTTCAATTTTTTTTCTAATAAATATGCTGCCCCCTTATTAATTCCAGTGTTACTTGATGTTGTATCAAAAGATATTATTTCAACTAAATGGTCCATTTTCCATTTAATCAAAAAGTTATAGGTTGCATCCGCTATATTTTCACCAGAAGAGTCTTGCAATTTTGGAATTCCAAGCAATTTCTCCACATTTTCGCTGGTCACAACCAGAGCTAGTCGATCTGATTTTTCTTTGCCTTTTATTTCTGGGAGTAGTTTGTCATCCCAGTGAAGGACAAATACAAATAAATAACAAACAACTTCACAACAGTACTCACAAAAATTTATATTTTAGTATTTACATTGAAACTATCCAGTGGTAATCTCTCCGGATTGTCTGAATAGTGGTTCGATTGAGCACTAAATCATCCAATGTTATTGATGTGGGGTTGGGACTGACTTCTTGAATCTTACGCAATAACGCAGATGCAGTTGCACTAATTAAATGCATGGCATTTCTAGTACTAATTTTACACTTGTCTATACTTGCGAGTATTCTATCGTCAATAAACTGGATATTACCACGAGGTGGTTGACTTTGTTTTCCCGCGGTTGGTTCACGGTTGGTTGCAGCATGTTATGACTTATTTCTCATCATCTTGACATGCTGCTATTTCCCGTTAGATTTGCTCGTTTGCAACAAGTAGCAATTTTAGAAAATCTACATCGATTTGATTATGTGAAATAATAATGTAATAAATTTCACTGTGCTAAGAAAAAAAAACCTTTTCTGATACCAAACTTCAAGGCCAACTAGGCACCACTAGGCATTATTGGAATTAGCTGAAATTTTCTGAAGTTTGTTTTTATATCAAAATACACATTTAAAAAAAAATAAAATTTAAATTTCTAAAAAAAAAATTGAACGGCCAGTCTAGTATACACACTAAGTATATACATACATATAATATATATGTATATTTTATAGATAATTATTAATATGCACTTCGTAAGAGCGTATGTATGTATTCAAGAATGTATGTTAATTAAGGTATTTAGAAGTTTCCTGTGTAGGTAGATATGTTAGTTAAGGTTTATTTACTGGAATCTCAATATTCAATGTATTTTCGGCCGTTTTTATAAATATTATTTATAAATATTATTGGAGCAGCAACGCAAGCCAGTTACGCTAGTTATATTATATTATCGAACATGGCTTATTTAATATTATCTTATAAAGAAATTTCTGAAACGCTTTTGGTTGCGAGAAAGATATTGATGTTCTTGTTGGTGTTATTTCGACAACTAACGCTAATATATCTACGGAAAACATTGAAAAATTAAAAACATTTTTGGTTAACATATTTTTACAGAAATTTAAATTGAAATGGAAAAAAGCTAATCGCCATATGCAAAGGTTTCTAAACGAAAATGCAGATCGGCTGTCAAATATTTATACTGTTATCTGAGGAAGCACAGGAAGCCAGAAAGAAAGATTATAGAAATTATAGACTCCATCATTCGAGAAAATGTTCAAGGTCGTCCACCAATGAAGCCGTTATGCATCATTTGCTGGTAACATCAGATCCATTTATTAACAAATTCAGAAAAAAAATTTAAATTTAAGAAATTAGAATATCATGATGAAGTAAAGGACATGTTAATGGAATATGATTAAAAATCAAATTATTGATGTTTTCTCTATTATTTTGAAATTGTTGTTAAGTACGACGCTTATAACTTCAAAGTTGTATGGGAGGTGGACGTGTTCGTTGGCAGATCACCTTAATATTTATTATGGGGTATACTATTGTTGAAACAAACAATCTCACAAAATTTTGTTGCTCTAGCGTGAAAATCTTCAAAAATAAAACACTTTTTAAGTTTCAGTTGTATGGGAGGTGGGCGTGTCCGTGGGCGGATTTTCCAAAAAAATTTTGTCAATATTTTATTTTTACCTAAAATGCATCTGTGCAAAATTTCAAAGCTCTACGATACCTCTTTCTATTTATTGGCGAACCTCTGAACAAAATTTACCACTGTGCGGCGAGAGCGGCGACCATGCGACATTTTTCTTCTTTTTTCTTTTTTTTTTTTAAAAACCCGTGCTGAGAAAATACCTTTCCATCAAAATACAAATCATCAAACTTTAACACGTTGCTCGATTGTGTATCTTTCCATGTTCAAATTGAGTTAGTCTGATATTGAGAAATGTCAAATGAAATGCAGAAAAAAACTTGACGTTTATGTGTGGTTCACATTCAACATCGGTCCTTAAAATTTAACCACCCTTTATATATACATATATACATAGAAGCATGCACATACATACATACCCATTGTTATGTCGCTACCTCAGTACGTATGTTATTTTTTTTCTCATATTATTCGTTTCAGACGCGACTTGCCGATAAAGAAGTTTTACTTCAAAAATCTATTTATGAAGTATTAAGATCATGTGATGAGAGACTTATAGAGCGTGGTTTTTCTTCGTTGTGAGAGGGTTTTACTGCTCATTTGCCTACTCAGCCTAAAGTAGCACTTGTTAACAAGCGAGATTCTTATTGCGTTAATACTGGTTCCAAGATAAACAAAGCCTACCAAAACCAAGGCGGTTGTTGAGGCGGATGATATTGATATTATCGGCATACGCCAGAAGTTACACGCTCTTATAAAAGATGGCACCTCACCGGTTCAATTCTACAGCTCGAATTTTTTTCCAACATAATATTAGAGAAATCACACGACAGGGAGTCACTCTGTCTGAAACCACGTTTGATATCAATCGGCTCGGAGAGGTCCTTCTCAATTTCGACTGAGCTGTTGGTGTTGCTACCACAAACCAAATTCATACAACGCAGCAAATTCTTCTTGCGCAGTCAAAGGTCGATTTAAAGTTGAGAGATAGATGGTGCGTGTAGATCCTCTTCTCACGTGTCTTTTGCAATATTTCGCGTATCGTGAACATCTGGTAGATGGTAGATTTACGAGGCCAAAATACGCACTGGTGAGGTCCAATCACCTCGTTCCTGGTTGGTTTTAGTCGTTCACGCAATACGCTCGGCAGAACCTTATATGCTATGCTAAAAAGATTGATCCCGCGATAGTTAGCGTGTATTGCAAAATCGCACTTTTTGTGGATTGGGCAGAGTGCACTTCAATTCCAAACCGGCGGGCACGCATTCGGGCGACCACATCATGCAAATAAGGTGCAGAATGCACCTTACCAGCTCTTCGCCACCAATTTTGAAAAGCACCGCTGGCAATCTTTCAGCGCCAGCAGCTTTTTTGTTCCTTAGCCGCGCTATTATTGTACGCACTTCGCCGAGGCCTGGTGACGAGATATTAATTCGGTCATCTGAGATTAAGAGTTCGGGATCTTCCGTTTCTCCGTCAACACTTTCGTTGTCACCATTAAACAAAGTGAAGTTATGCTCCCTCTATAGTTTAAGTGTGCTTTGGACATCAGTCACCAGGTCGCTGGTCTTGTTCTTACAGGAATTTGTCACGGTCCTAAAACCTGCTGTAAGTCGCGCGATAAAATTTCTTTCGGCTTTCTTTTTGTTTGGGGCACTTCGCACTCACATATTACGGTCTATCTTTTCTTTTTTCAAATAACAGGTCCCTCCTCCTCTCGCAGCTTCCGGTGGCGGACCCAATCAACTTGCAATGCGCTCGTTCATAGCGTCGCCCTGTAGGCAGCGCCCTTGTTTTCTACGGAGGCGTGATATTCCTCATCGTGCTAGCTGTTCTGTTACGCTCGCTGGAATCCAAGAACTTCCTCAGCGGCGGTATGTACAGAACTAGAAATGTGCTCTTAATACTCGCCAATTTCGGTTTGCTGAGGAGTGCTCTTAGCGAGCGGGTGTAAGAGTAGAGTGGTGAAGTTTGTAGCTGTCTGTTACGATTGCAGCTTTTCCACATAGAGTTTTCTGTGAGGTTTTACATAGAAGCACGTTCTTTGGTGACCAGAGCCGTATGCACAAGACTATGGCTGCGACAAGATAAACATTCGAGTCGATGAGCGGTCTTTGGAGTGTACGTAAGTCTAATATACTGGAAGCATGCCTTCCGTCAACACCAACCAGCTGGGCAGTGGAACCTCCCGCACTAATGGTTCGGACGTTTCAGGTGCATGCCCTTAAATCAGAGTCGTGTGGTCATCATCAAAAAAAGTGGGATCTCAGCCGAGGCTTGCTAGATTTTTTCATTGGTAGCTTGTTTTTACATGGCGGTTCCCAAATCCAGTGCACAGCGGGATATTGGGGTGTTTGTTTTGTTTTAAGCACACATTTATATAGTGAGCCGCTTGCTCCAAATCAGACGCCCGCTCGCAGCTGCACCTACTGGTGAACAGACGCCGCAGTTCCTAGTGGGCTCTTAAATCGAAATCATCGTAGTGACACCATCACGTTCGCCGTTTTGGTTTAGCTCACGCCCAAACGGATGTCCGGGAACTACCCAGAGGACACTTGAATGAAATCCCACGGAAGACTTCTTCACACCAAGATACTTTTAGAAATACTTAGCCTAAATAATTAATAATGAATATATAGAAAACCTGATTTTGTGAAACACGCTTATAACATATTGTAACACCTTAAAGTAAAAGTCATGTATATAACATACGCACTTTCCTTTTTTATTTCCTTTCAGCACTAACTGCCAAAACTATAACATTTGAAATTACCCAATTCTCAAAACTGCCAATGTTGTCAAACATTTATTACTAGGGTATATGAAACATACATATTTATTATGTACAAAATCGGATATGCATTTCGCAAAATTTCCAACAAAGAGACATTAAACCAACGAACCAAGTCCTCAACAAAAATTTAATACCTAGCTGAAAATATCAGTTCGGAGAAAAGTACCATAAAAATGCAACTCAGCGTACGACTGAAATTACACACATCGCATAGATAGAAAAGTGCCGCTAAAATACGCCAGCCACTTTTGGAATAACCATAGAGTAGAATAATTTGAGAAATGCTTCCTAGAAAGTCACCTCAATTAACCAACGATACACCAATGTTAGACGAAAAACACAAAAACATTAACAAAATGACCGCCATTAGGGCAGGCAAGCTTACTCTCAGAGATCGAAGAACTATAGCCACCACAACAAACAACAGCAGCGGGAGCCAGCATAGCAAAAGTAGTTGCCAAATGCCGCAGCATCTCAAAAGTTGGTCCAATTTAATGATTTTGGTTATAACAGCACTGCTAGCGGGGAGTGCGCAGTTGCTGGGCTTTACAGAGGCTGCCACGCTGGATATCTATAAGAATGCGCGACTTGGGCATCGCATAGTACAGACGCGCTATGGTCGCTTGCATGGACTTATTTTGCCGTTGGACAATTTTCGATTTCTACGCTCGGTGGAAGTTTTTCTCGGTGTGCCGTATGCGACGCCACCAACCAAGCAAAATCGGTAAGTTGAAAATAGTTTCCTTTGCTTGTAATCAGGGAGCGAAAATAATCGCTTAAAAAAATTCGATTATATAGATATAATACTTATGCCATAAGCAATACAAATCTGGCCATTTCCTTATTTCAAGGATTTTTCGCTTTAAGTCAGTGCATAATAGTATTTTTTTGGATATTTATTTGTTCGATAAAAAATAATCGGTTTTTTTATCTAAATTTTTTACATCATATATGATCGATAGTTTGTGATAGTTTCGCGTTTAGTATGATCAAAAAATTGTAAATCCAAGAAAATTGTAAATCCAAGAAAAATGATAATTTTTGATAGAAAAAAATAAAAATTTAAAATTAACAATCAAATTTTGTCGAAAAAATTGTAAATCCAAGAAAAATGATAATTTTTGATAGAAAAAAATAAAATCACAAAATAACGATCAAATTTTGTCGAAAAAATTAAAATTCAAGAATACGATTATTATTATTGAAAAAAATAAAATCACAAAATAACGATCGAATGTGATCGGAAAAAATAAAAGCACAAACCTATTCGATATTAAATTATTTTTTTTTAATAAAAATTATAACCGTTACGGTTACAGGTTATAATTATTAAAACTTAATAATGACCTACATATATTTTTCAACTTGCTTTTTTATAACACTGCGCAACATTTGCAGGGGCATTATATGGGAACGGAATAATTTAATCTCGATCTGAAAGGTCTAGATCCAAAAGTTTGGTAAAACCTTCTCTACTTATACAATCTCCCACCTAGATATAACCTTGGCACTCTAACTCTATACCATACACAACCAGATCTCTACAACCGCAGCCAAGGCATAGTCACTTCAGATGTCCACATCTGCGACAAACCCGGTCGGGCGGGAACATCCCCCTACCAGCGCTGAAACAATCAACTTTAACACGAAGGAGTACACTTTCTGCTCCAAATGAAAGTACCAATTGATGTCAGGTCTTTTTCTACTTTGCCTCTGCAATGCAGAGATGCCTTCATTTTCCTCTCTCTACCTTCACCAGCGGGTACCGCGTTAAATGCTGCCAGGACTAGAACGCGGGGTATTCCTCTGATCCAAAAATCGTTCATAGAACCTTTCCCTCAAATATTCATTAATCGCCCAAAGGTAGGGGCCAAATGGTTTGTTAAAATCGAAATTCTTAACCGCGCAGAATTGCCACCGCTTTATTTCGATTTGCTGCATACAAGAGTTATATTTGCCAGATAAACCATCATGCCGCTATAATTAAAATAAATTAAAATGCCTATTCTGGTTATGTTGCACCGAGTTTAACTATTCAGCTGGTTCGTTGTGCTTATCATGAACAGCCAATGTTGGAACAAATTATGCGTCGTTCAGCCCGCCCCGAGATACGCAAGCACTCTCAGAACCAATTGACAGTGTGGAATGGGCACAATAACCGCCTTGGCAGGTGTCAAGGCCTATCTAACAGCTCTGCCATACTATGGGTTCGGCACCAGGTTGCAGTTCAACTCCACATTGAATTTAACACAAGGTTAGGCTCTCTACGCATTTCGGTATTCAATTTCGTGACCAAGACCACTTCCAGTTGCGCTCCCAAGCTGCATCCGGACTGGTAGCCATTAGTCCTAAGTAATGTGGGATCCCGACCGGCAGCGACTTCAACCAGAAAACCCAACCAGAGATCTTGCCAGGCTGACGCGGGGAACAGGAGTCCGAGAGTGTTCAATCAACTTCCCGCAATACAGGTGACAGAAGTCCCAGAGTACCCAATCGCATGGTTAGATCGCCAGACCAATCAACGGCTAGACTTCGTGGTCGAAACAACCACCTGCTGAGCTCGCACACCGCCTTGGACCGTTTTACATTCAACTTCTTATGAGACAACTTTTTTGCAACTTTTTAGGCGGCAGCCCCGAAATAGCACTAAACCAGGGATTTCATCCCCGGCCAGAGCCCGCGTCAAGACTACCACCTCTACTGCATACCATCTATCGTTTTTACTACTTTTAACATAAACCAAATAGTTGTGATACAAATTGTATTGTAGTTCTCTCAATTTTCCAATTTCTAATGCTATTTTCTAGCAAAAAAGTAAAAGCAAGCATCTTGTCATGCCAAAAAAATTACTGTCAACCTGACTTGAGCTAAAATGTTGCATTGTAGTAGAAAAATAACGACATCTTTCGGTTTTGCAAGCAATTTAGTTACCCACAAATTTGCATATTTTTTTGTTTAATGAAGGCACATCTTTTATAACCCCCGCCCCCCCACGCAATTGCAGTGCGTCTGCCAGGCGTCGAATATAGCCTATTGTTTTTAATTGCTTTGCTGCGCAATATTTGCAGAAATAACCTGATAATGATTGCTTACTGTGTTTTTGTTTTTTTTTTGTTATTAATCTCCATTAACATTTTAAGGGCTTATACCTCGTTCGAATTTCTTGTTAAGCTGACACATTTTATGCATAGCCATAACATTTTATTATTGCACAACGTTTATTAGTCATAATAAATTTCAGTTACAGGAAAATATTGCGACACATTAAAAAGAAATAAGCTTCTTCCTCATCACCAAAATTATGTAGTAATTTACAAATTTTATCGTTTGCATTGTCCTCGCTTCAGATGCAAAATTTTGTATCTACATATTTATTATTGCTACTAAAAATTCTTTAGTAGAGAGAAGGTAGACACAAAATTATTATTGTTCATTTCGAAATTTATTAATAGCTCGGCTATAGGATTGTGTTCAAATGAAAACTTGCCGAGATTTATTACAAAGGAAAATTTTCGTAAATTTTATTTACTTAGCATCAAAATGCAATTATAAAAACAACAGCAAAAAAACGCACAAACACACACACACACAAAGAGCATGGTTAAAATGATGGATACAAAACTGTCTCTTGCAGAACTGCAAAACAAATGTAAAATCTGATATCTCTACAAAGCGACGCTGATACTGTAGCAATGCAACGAGTGGATTTCCATTGAGCTCTCACGAAATGCATGCAGATGCATTTTTTGCTTTTTTATACCAGCATAATACATACAAACAAACATAACTATTTGATAAGTTCATTATATATGTATATAAAAAAAAAAGCCTTTGAAATTTATACAACTACTCCCCGAAGCGAAAAGCAGTCTGAATTTATAGGAAAATTCACAGGAATTAACGGAGAGATACAAATTTATAAAATTTACAGGAAAGTGCACTCTGAAATAATGCGCTGCAAAATGTGCAAATGTAAATGCGAACTGCAGCTATTGAGTGCACGTCTTTGCGATTACTTTCGACGGCCTGTAGGCCAGATAAGCGTCGTTTGTAAGTCGATATTGTTAAACCTTTACCGCTGACAATCCGGTGCTTTTAGCTGAATGAAAATTTAAATTAATTAGCGGAATTAACAAAAGTTTTGAAGTCTTGTGACCAATTATAGAGGCAAGCTTTATGCGAAAAAAATCAGCAGCGTAATCGACAGCACTTTCGCACTTCAGCATTAACCGACGCTTAGATTTCTTTTGGTGGCGCACAGTGGGCTGAATAGAAAACTAGTTTTAAGGAAAAAATTGTGAAATTCTACAGTTATGTTGCTATAATGAATTATGGTAAATATTTAAAGAGTTATAAGCAGTCGTTATTCTTTGATTCTTTTTCGATCTAGTTTGCTTTTTTTCTTTGTTGTATTGATTTTTATGCTTTCGAACGCAAATAATCGTTATTCTCCGATCATATTTAATCGGTATTTTCTGATTGCTATATTTTTCGATCAAGTTTGATCGTTTTTATTTTAATTTTTACCTTTTCGAACAGAAATAATCGATATCCTTGGATTTAAAATTTTTCGATCAAACCTAATGTTTTTTTTTCATTTTTATCTTTTTGATCAAAAATAATCGTTATTATTGGATTTTACTTTTTTCGATCATATTTGATGGACATATTGTGATATTTTTTTCGATCATATAACATATTATTGTCATCGCCGACAATTTATTTGCGTTTATTATGTTCAATAAATTCTACATTCAAGAAAAACGATTGGTTTTTATCGAAAAAATTAAAGTAAGAAATAATAGGAAACTAAAAGCCCAAAAGCAAGAATTATTTTTGGTACAAAACAATAAAAATTACGATCAACGGTTATTTATGATCGAAAAAATAAAAATTAAAAACTAACGATTAAACTTGATCGAAAAAAAATCAAAGAATAACGAATGTTTTCTATCGAACAAACATTAGAAGAAAAAAGATCAAAATTGATTCTAAAAAAAAAAAAAATTTCAAACATAAAAATAAGGTAAAATTTCTCTAGCTAGCATATGCCATAATGATTAGATCGAGGTATTCGAGTTTGGTTTTGAAGGAATTTTTGCCAATGATTATTAGATACGAAAAAATTAAAATGACGAATATTTTCGGTACCTTCTTATAAACTGAACTTTGCATATCTTTAAGATTATTAAGACATTTAATTCAAGTACTTTTGTTATGATTACATTTACAAACATTTTTTTGACATATGTATGTATAACCATTCGAATGGATTTTGGCGGAACAGTAACGATTTTGAAAAAGATGTACCTCTGTATTTTCATTGTTTTTTTAAAATTTAATAAACAGAAGTGGAGCTGGTTGGCACTTAGATGGCGACATCAGATGTTTTTCTGTCTTAGGTAAAATGAAAACGGTTTTCGAATCGCAGATATTTGCTTTGCTTGAGGTAGCGGACCAGATAATTGGCGAAAGATGAAGAGGATAAAATCAGAGTCAATCAATCTGCACTAAAAGCCTTGGAGACTGTTCGCACCTCTGAACTTCTAACTGAACTCTGTTGGAAAATGAAATAAGCTTGAACTCATGTTGGTGCTGGGACATAGCGGTGTTGAAGGTAACGAACTGGCTAACGAATTGGCTAATTGCGGGCTAATTGGCAGACCCCAACCAGTTAAAGAACCGAGCATAGCATGGCAATCAGGTACATCAGGGATGTCATGTACATATAACTCTTATAAGAACCATTGGAACGTTACCGATGCTTACAAAGCAACCCAGTGCTTCTTGAAAATACCGGACAGGGGGTGATGAAATTCCTTCTTAGACAGAGCAGGAGCGAGTTACGAGCCGTAGTTCGGTTGATAACAGGGAACACAATCCATTGAGACAACACATGATCACCATAGGCATCTTGGATGATCCGATGTGCATATCTGGCCTGAGGGCTTTGGATAGCACAAAACATTTTCTCTGTAACTGCCCTGCTTTCGCTAGACTCAGTTGGAGCATAGCTGGATCAGATATGTTGAGAATGGAAAACGTGCTCTATCCCCCCACAAGCTTCTCAGATTTGTCACAGAGACTGTCCCGTTCCCCATCCTCGCACATTTCCTTTTGCTTTCCCGCTACCCACATTCTCTTCATACCTCCCAGGCCTTATTGTTATGGCTCTTAGTGCTTGAAAAGCCGATTTCGATTTACCGGTCTACCGCAATTCCATTTCATTCCAATAGAAATACGTAATTTTGTAATTTTTTTTTCATACCAATATAATTAGTTTCTGGTAGCCGCCGTAGCCGAGTGTGCAGGTTCCCGGCCAGGACGGGGGGCAAGTAAAATCAAAAATTTTAGAAATAGGGTTCCTCTAATAGTGGTCGTTCCGCGACAGGCAATGATAATGTATGTATTTCTGCCATGACAAAACTTCTCACAAGTATTCTTTGCCATTCGGAGTTGACGTAACTGTAGATCCCTCAATTTGCAGACGCACACGACAAATTGTAGGAAAAGTTGGGCCAAACATCAAGCTATGGTGCTTATTATTATTATTAATTTATAATTTGGTTATTTACATGCTTATATAAATGGAGGAATGTGAGTGTTGAAAATTAAAAAAAAAACTGCTAAAATAAAGATTCCTAAAATTGCTTGCTATTCCCTTTTGAACTAAATGCTGATATTCCGCGACCAAACAGGTAAACGCAGAAGCGTGGAAGGCGTAGAATCTATTATTACTTTTCCAGAGTGGAGGAATATTTTCGATTGTACAACTTTTATTCTTCTGGTTTTGTTCACCTACTTTTCCCACTCAGCCGACCACGTGACGCGCTCAGGTGTTGCCAAAAAAAAAAATATTGCTCGTACCATAATTTGTTTAGAAATTTCTTTTGAATCCGCAGCAGCACAGTAGCTACCGCAAACAAAATAAATTCAATAAATAAAAACGCTACGGCAGCTTGTTTGCCTGGAAGTTAGCGTAGTGACATTTTTTTTATGGATGCTTGTTTTACTACTTCAATTTTTTATTTAGCATACAATTTGTGTATAACAATCAACTTCTATAGTAATAAGCGAGCACATCATTTCCCTCTACACGCCTACTCTGCTCAAATACTCGCTCGCTTCATTTCCGCTGTTAAACTTTACCGTTGAACATCTAGGAGTAAGTCCTTTCTGCTTTTATTGCACGAGTTTATAGTTGCAAAGCAAAAGCAGATGCTGTTAAACTGTTTTTTGTTTTTTTTGCCATGCCCTTAAATTTTGAGCAGGGAGAATTATGTCATATTGCGAAATGAAAAATATACAAATTTAAAAATAAAAACTAACTTAGAAAGGGAATTGTCTAACAAAGAAAAGGTCAAAAAAGGTAATATGCACTCGATGAGGTGCAACCGTAAAGCATATGGTGAGGCGCAAAAAAAAAACTTAAGTACAGGGGCTTAGCGAGTGAGATGGATGAAGAAACAGAAAGTTAGGGACAAGCAAGAAGAAAAAAAAACGAAATATTATTATTTAAGCTGTTGTAGAATGTTTGGAAGCAATTACGCTGTAACTTTTTCACGTTTTTCGCTTTCGAAGTGGATTAACAATGTCCAGTGGTTGTCATGCACACACACACACACACACTCACACACATACACTGCCATACATTTGCTTAGACACTTGAAACGCAAAGTAGATGACGACGACGATGATGATGATGGATTATTTTCGAGTATCAAATTTTGTTGGCGTCTGAGTGACTGAAATATTTTTTTAAATAACTAAACGCACTGAATACAAAAAATCGTTCACTTCATCGAAGCAAAAACAGATGTAAGTAGTTATTCAAAAGCAGCGTAGACATAGTAGAAATTTTACGATTTGATTGGTGTTGAGTTAGCTAGAGAAATAGCAACTAGAAATTTATGTGGCATTTTACGCACGACTCAATTTGCTTGAGGTCACAGACAATGCTGCCGCTCAGTGTGAGATCCAAAGCGTGGTTTGAAAAATCGAAATACTTGAATTGAAAACTTCAAATATTGATTGTTAAACTAAAGTTTTCATATTTCAAAAGGATGGCCAACTATACTTGGTTTTTTATAATTACTGGATGCACGCTGCAGAAAATAAATGTCACGAATTGTACAAAATTTCCTCAAAAACATCATAATTTAATTCTCACATCAAAAAGGTTTAATAAAGCGTAATTTTCAAACTTTTTTTAATTGAGATTGCCATAATTTAATATTATAAAGTTTTAAAATTTATTATTTTAAAAATTTATTAGGGGTGCGTTGCCACCTGTCAAAAAATTAAATACAAAAATATTAATAAATTAAATAAAATAGTACAACATGGTTGTCACATGAAAGAATTTTAAGGCACCTTTATTTCAAAAAAAGTTTTGAAGATGTTTTCCGTCTGATTAAAAAAAAACCTATTTAAAAAAAAAATTGTTTTAACATTTGTTTAAAAGAGATTATGAAATTTTATTTACACGTTTATAACTGATACGAAAAAGGTTGAAGAAGGCCTCATTTCGAAGATATTTTTAAAAAGTATAATTAAATTAATAAGCTTGAAGTTGTTTTTCGTTATTCAAAGGTGTAATATATTTTATGTTTGAGCAGTAGTAGTAGAAAAATTTTCAAAACAAAGTTAAATAAAGTTTTTCTTGTTTTAGTTTTATTTTTCTCGATAACGTATTCAGGACTGTACCTGGTCGACTGTTACGACTCTGGCTAAAGAACTTGTTATTTACCGTTTTGCAAATATAGTAAATCCATATACACTCAATATCATCAATATCATCTATGTCGCATATATATAAATACATTTCTAATCACACTCAAAGCTCAACAAGTATTATACTTTTCTCACTCCATGCGCCACCTAACGGTACAAAATATCGCCCATGTCTGCGCGTCGGGTCTAAGAAATGTGCTGTCTAAATTTTGTTGAAATCAGTAATCGGTTTGTTGAGCCAGAACGATTATAGAGCAGATTTAAATTTATTCTTTGCAGAAAATAAACAAATGCATATATTAATTTTTCGGCCTATTTATTTGTATATTTATGAGCTCAAGGCCATTTCCAATATTTTTTCTATAAAAAATGATCTTGAGTTTATAAAAATAAAAATAAAATAAAAATGTAAAATAAAATAAACTATGCTTTATGAAATTGTTTACTTCCTTTTCTTTTACATTCGAAAGCATATGTATCTCGGCACGTTTGATATCACTTTCACTGGTAAGCTCAAGTATAGCTCACCAATAACTTCCTGTTTTGCAGCCTTCCAAGCAAATCAGTTATTTATTTGAAGTACAGTGCAATCGCGATAATTCGTACCCCGATAATATTCGTAAACCTTGATAATTCGTAGCAAACTGTCGGTCCCTTGAGAAAGTTTCAATTATTCGTAATGTTTCCATACATTTTGGTCCCCTCGATATTTCGTAATTATTTTTCAAAACGAGCAATGCAAAACCTCTTATAAATCGTAATGGATTTTTAAAAACCTCTTATAATTCGTAATTCAAGAGCAAAATATTTTTTTTTTTCTTTGGCAAAATATCATCTATGGATATTAATTCTCTACTGCGTAGTAATGTTTACCGTTATATTTTTGCAATGGAATTTTTTGTGTTTCTTGTTGTTCAGTTCATTCATACATCGCGTGTAAAAATGTCGCAAAAACGTACGCATAAAACTTTATCTGTGTTGAAAAAACAACAAATCATTTCAGCTGTTGATAAAGGAGAAAAAAAGAAAGATGTTGCCAAACAATTCAATATCGCTCCATCAACACTTACTTCAATTTTGAATAAACGAGAAAATATATTGCAAGCATCTCCAATAAGTAAATTTATGCGCCAAACTCTTCCTGAACATCCAGAAATAGAGAAGTCTCTTCTGTTATGGTTTAGGAAATGCCGGCAGTCTAATGTTCCTGTGAGTGGCCCATTATTAACAGAAAAAGTGCTTTTTTTTGGCAAAAAATTAAACACAACCAATTTTAAAGCAAGCAGTGGATGGCTCGATCGTTTCAAAAAACGGAACCATATCTCATTTAAAAAAATTTGCGGTGAGAGCGCTGCTGTTGATGATGATGTGTGTTTAGAATGGAGAGAAAAACTAAAGGAATTGATAAAAGATTATGACGCAAAAGACATTTTTAACACAGATGAGACGGGGTTGTTTTATAAATGCCTACCAGATAAAACACATTGCTTCAAAAATGAAAAGTGTAGCGGTGGTAAACACAGCAAAGATAGAGTAACTATACTGTTCGCTGTAAACATGGATGGAACCGATAAATTGAAACCACTACTAATCGGAAAATCAGCTAAACCAAGGTGTTTCAAAAATATACAAAGTCTTCCTATGCATTACTGTCACAATAAGAAGGCGTGGATGACAACTGATTTATTTAATGAATGGCTACAAATGGTTAATAAGAGCATGCAAACTCAAAGAAGGAAAATACTTTTGTTCTTGGACAATTGCACGGCACACAATGGATCCCCATATCTTAGCCACATAAAGCTCATATTTTTGCCGCCAAACACGACATCCAAGCTGCAGCCTCTTGACCAGGGCATTATAAAAAATTTCAAAACTTTATATCGCAAAGAAATAGTTTCGAATTTGGTAGATTGTATTGATGATGGAAAAGACTTCAAATTTACACTTTTTGATGCAACGCAAACTTCTTACAAATCGTGGCAGAGCATCACCAAGAATTGCATTCAAAACTGCTTTCGTGCATGCGGTTTCGATAAAGGTTTAATCTGTGATTCACTCGATGATCAGCTAATAAACGCAGACCACTTGTGGATTCGTCTTCCGACTGATTTTCAAAATGATGTTTCGTTTGATGACTATGCAAATGTTGACAATGAGGTGGCTGTTGCAGGAATGTTGGACGATGTCGAAATCTTACAAGAAGTCTTAATTGACGACAGCGAAAGTGATAACGATGATAGCAGCGCCGAGGAGCATTTTATAACAAACAAAGAAGCTAAATCGAACATACATCAATTGCGTTTATTTTTTTCAAATCATGTTGTTGATGAGAAAGTTTTTGAATCCTTCGTCATTTTAGAAAATTATCTTGTTAAAATACGCGAGAAAAGTTTTAAACAACACAAAATAACAGAATTCTTTAAGCCATAATTTCATTTTTTTTTTTTTATCTTCATATCGAAAAAATGTTTGTTTTTGTTATAATCATTAACAAAGTAAGAAAAATATGTTAGCGAATTTCACAAAATACATATGTACCTACCCATAATCGAAATAAAAAAAACCCCTCTAATTCGTATTTTTTTAAATTCACCTCTATAAATCGAAATCTCAACAAATCGTACACCCCTCTAATTCGAACAAAATTGCCGGTCCCTTGCGACTACGAATTATCGCGATTGCACTGTAATATCATCAAGCGCCGCTGTAATCAAAAAAACCTAACGACCATTTATGAAAGCGTTTTGGAATACACCCGATTTCATTATTACTGCATCCTCAATGTCTCGTCTCGTTCCGCGAACTCCGATAGGTGGCGCAATTGTCGAATTATTGATAAATCCTTTGTTCAAATATGAAAAAAATACTCATTTTCAAAACAAATTAGGTTTTGTTCAGGAGACGTTGAATAGGTAGTACTAGCAAAGTAGCTTTGTTTGATAGATTGGTTTTTTTTTTCGTTTATGCAACCGCTGAATTGCCAACATTTATTTGGGTTTTATTTATTGGTACTATAACTTTTACCAATAATTTGGAGGCAGTTGTGACCGGGATGCCAATATCATTCATTATCATACACTGAAATCCAACTCGATATGTTTGATTTTTTTCCTTTAAATATATCAATTCCAATGTCGATTAGCATGCCCATTTTTCTCTACAATATTTTTCTTCACATAAGTCACTTATAGTGGACGAATTGCAGTCCTTCTGCATGTTAGTAATAAACAATTCGAATATATATTAACAAAATAAGACCGATAATACGGCTTCTATAAATAAAGCATAGTACTTTTTCCTCGCCTCACGTGAGGTAAGCTGTTAAAATACATGCAAAATGCTTGCCGTGAAATATATTTAAAATTCCACGATAAATTTGTACTCAGTTAACGCCGTGAAAAAGCTCGCAACATCCAGCAACATTTCTTCACAGCTTTCAAAACGTTTCTGCCATTTAAAATTTCATGAAAAATTTCAGTTCCCCACTTTATTTATGGAATTGTTTTTGCATTATTTATTTACATTTAATTTTATGCGGCGTATTTTGGGTGAATCGATAATTTTGGTTGCAAGCAACATTTCACGTCATTTCAATTAGAAGTTGCCGGCGAAATATCACGGCTGTGAAGTTGGTACTAGTCTTAAATTAACTCCATCACTACCTAGCCAGTTTTGTATAAAAAGAACTAAAATTTGACTGAAATCTATTCAGTAGTTTTGGAGTTAAGTCTAAACAACGAAAATGACTGTCATTTTATATATTTGAGTAGATATAAATTACCTACTTAAGTTTTCCTTTGACAAATGTGAATTATTCTTAATATGCGATATTAAAACTGATACATTTGGTAAATAAAGTGGCGAACTTTCACTTTTCACGCAATTTTAAACGGAAAATGCATTTTAAAATCTGTTTAAAAAGAAGTTGCTGGCAACATTTCGTCAAGCTCTTTCGAGCTCTTTTCGAGCGGGAACAAAGTGAAATTTTATCAAGGAAATGTTGTGGAATATGACGCACATTTCACAACAAAACTTTTTATATGGATTTCGATAGCTCTTAGCAGAGTGTTATGCTTAATGATTATATGTTGAAAAAAATTTAAAATTACCCACAGAAAACGGAGTCGCTTTATAACCGAGACTAAAAATAAAAAAATCCAACTAAGGTAGGGCATTGGCATAATTACAAATTTCATGAGGACGACTAAAATAATGTACGTACTAAAAACTAAAAAGTTTCAGTTCTATGAAATGTGAGTAACTATTCAATTTTATTTAAAAATAAAGAAACTTTCCATTAAAAACAAAAATTATTGTAATGCCACATAACTACCATATGGCGACAAAACAATCGCCATGCAAATCATGCGGAAAATTACGAAACATTTTAACATTTTACTGAAGAAGTTTTGAGAAAGAGAAGCGACAACGAATGTAACAAAAAAATGACACTAAATTAAAAAAAAAAAATATTCAAAGCAGAAAAAATGCAAATCTGACCAGCACAAAGTTATGAAAAGAAAGGAAAAAATAATAAAAAACACATTTTTAGCCACCCGAAAGTGAATCGCAGGAATCGCACGAATGCAGCAAATAAAGTGAAAACTTATACTACGAATACAAATTTTTCCTACCCAGTTTCGTTTAATGAAATACATCGATAACAATGTACTCCATCATTTACAGACTTATTTATTTTTTATTTATTTATTAGGGCAAATTAGTACAATAAGATATTAAAATCTTTTATAGTACAACAAATTTCAGAGTCACATACATAAATAACAAGACATAACAGATCTTAAAGTAAGCTAATAATCAGTACATATGTATATAAATAAGCAATAAAACTTATAAATTAAATTACAGGTGTGTACTAGTCACCTATGTAACATCGAGTTAACAATGTTTTAACAAAGAAATTAGTTACAAAGATATGAATAAATTAGGACTAAAATGGAAGATAGGATATCAATTAAAGGCTAAGTACTGAAGTAATTATAGATAGATTCCCTAAAATTGCTTTTGTTTATCTGTTTTCTAATATTGGCAGGGATAGAGTTCCAAATGCGGATAGCGTTAACGAAGAACAGCCTTGCTGAGACCATTGAGGTAAACTGAGGGACTATAAGATCTAATATGCGGGCAGATTTGGTAAAACACAGCTTATCATAGAGATAGCTAGGAGATTTCCAAGTGATAAGCGTATATAAAAATATACAATTATTGGCCTTGTGATACTCCGAGATCTCACAGCCTAAAAGTCGGTGCTTCCATGGCGAAATATGTACAAACCTTGATAAGCCGTAAACATAGCGCGTCACATTATTAAACAGTGTCTCAATCTTACGCGTAGAGCTACTATCCAGCTTACTATATATCAAATCAGAATACGTTATAATTGGGATAATTAGCTGTAAAGCAAGACGACGTCTTGTTTGCAAGGGGGTATAGAATCCAGATTGCCGTAGATTCCTCAGTGTGACATATACCTTGCTTACTACTTTGTTTACATGATCAGTACAAGTGAGACGAGAGTTTATGACAAAACCTAAATTTGTTATTTTGTGAACTATCCTTATAGACTCATTGTCAATGTAAAGCGGAGGTAAGAAATTAAAGTCTTTGGTTTTTTTGTTATATATTGGTAACACACAAGATTTAGTACAATTTAAATAAAGACCATTTTCACTCGCCCATCTGGAGATTGTGGATAGCGCCACATTGACATTAGCACAAAGACAGTCGGCTTGACTAACAGGTCCAGATACGAAAACTGGATTTGCAGTTCGGCAAACGTGGAAAACATCATTTAAAAATAAACTGAAAAGCAACGGGCCAAGAATAGAGCCTTGGGGAACACCAGCAGTCACCGCTTTCAGTTTTGAAACGTCAGCACCAATTCGCACTCGTTGAAATCGGCCTGATATATAGCTTTTCATAAGACCAAGCGCACTGTGCCCAAATCCAAAGTAATATTGCAGCTTGCTACACAAAAGTGCATGACTAACAGTATCGAAAGCCTTAGAGAAATCTAGTAGACAGAGTAATGTCAAGTGGTTTTTATCAAAGGGCGTTCGAATGTCATCTAATATTTTTAATATGGCAGTGGTGCAACTGTGATTTTTCCTGAATCCTGATTGCAGGGGGGAAAGAAGATTTTTATTATAGACATGCGACGAGATCTGCTCCGCCATTAGGGTCTCGAAAACTTTGGAGAGAGCCGACAAAATACTAATGGGACGAAAATCATTAATACAACTAGCAGAACTCTTTTTCGCAACAGGCAGTACTGTAGCAACTTTCCACATGTGCGGAAAGGAAGACGTAGTTACACCATGATTTATGATGTGGGTAAGAGTTCCAAGGATATGCGGCAACACAACCTTTATAAACTTTATTGGGAGTCCATCTTCTCCTTCAGCGTTTGAACTTATCCTAAGAACACATTTTCCCACCTCATATTCTGTCACTGTGGAGAACTCAAACGGTATGCCGTTAAAACATAAATCACTACACGGAACAAAGGACGGTAACTCTGCACTTGACGTACAACTTTCAAGGAAAGCATCATTAACCAAGTCCGGAGGTAAGGTACAACGCACGTCCTCCTTCCTTCGTACCTTTAGATTATAAATATTGCGCCACAAGACTTTAACTGGAAGATTCGTATTTAATTTTACACCGAAGTAAGCCTGTTTTTCATATCTGATAATACGTGTCGCTCTATTTCTAGCAGTCTTAAAAGCTTCCCAGTATTCCAAAGTAGGCTTTTTCTTCCATCTAGAGTGGAGGCTATTCCGATGCTTAATAGCTACTTGGACCCTTCTATTGTACCACGGACAAGAAGAACATCTTTCCGGAACGACACGAACAGGTATATATTTGTCAAAAGCAGATTTCAAAATATCAACAAGAAAGTCAAGTTTGTCATCAACCGATTCATAGAGCCAGCAAGCACTCCAGTCAATACTGCCTAATTCAGAGAAAAGCTCACTTGAATTGAGATATCGGTAGTCTCTGTAGGAAAGAAGCCTTGCTTCGTTAGATCGGTCAATATCAATATCCAAACAGCAAAAAATTAGGTCATGGTCTGATACGAAGGATATTTGGTCAAATTTTAGAACACTGGTCAGGTCGGACACGATAAAATAGTCAAGTAAACTAGGATTGCAGTTCATTGCATACCTTGTTGGAACAACAGTATTTACAAATGTAAGTCCGGTGCTAGCAACACAATCGAGAAAAATATCACTACAACAATCACGTAGAAGAATATTGACATTAAAATCCCCACAAACAACAATATTACTATAATCAACAATATAATCAGATAAGACATCAAAGAACGAGTTTAGGCATACAGATTTATGAGGATTGTAAACGCAGGATACAAGGGCTTTAAAATGCTTACCAGACACCTCAACTAGTATAAATTCTGTGCTATTACCACCAGATTTCGATAAGAGTTTCATATGAAGATTGCATCTACAATAAATGGCAACTCCACCACCTCTCTTGTCGATCCTATCATTTCGAATTATATTATAGTTATATATACCAGCAAAGGTATCACTTACCCTATCATCAAACCATGTCTCAGATACACAGATAATGTCAATTAACGAACACTCAAACACATTTCTAACATAGTCGAGCCTATCAGCATTTAAGCTGCGTGCATTGAAATGAACTATGTTTAGGCCTTTCTGTTGGCTACATAAAACATTAATCTTAGCAATGCTGTTATCAGTAACGCTAGAAGCTCTGCATTGCATATTCATGTGAATAATAAACAAAAGCAATTTTAAGTTTAACAGAAACATTGAGAGGAAATAACAGAATAGAACAGAACAGAACCTTAATTACAAACTTAAGAGTATAATACAAATAACAGCTGAGAATAGAATAACACATAGATACATACAAAATTGAGTACATATCATCAGCGAAATCGCAGTAAGTCTTCTTCAGAGGAGATTTTAATAGCAGGCGTACTCTTTTCGGAACGAACATATACAGCGCCTTTGAGCGTAAACACCGCCTCTACCTTTTCCGCACGTCTGATCTTTATTGCCTCCTGCAACAACTTTCTGTTCTCAACAGAGAGGCTTTCGAAAATGCTAAACCTGCCCTCAATTCCCAAAGCATTAAGAGGAATAGCCGATTTAATTCTCTTACGACATTCCGAGAACGCGCGAAGAGTACGGTTACGGTCCAAGGGAGAATAAAATTTTATCACTATGGCGCTATTAGGGTTCACCGTTGACTTTTTGGTGCGGAATATATCCTTTATTTGCGGCACCATATAGTCAATTGAAAGACAGATTTGGTTAAAGGTGCTCTTGAGGTTTTCACCTTCCATATATGGCACACCAAATGCAACAGCATCAGCTGCGTGCTCAGAAGTTGCCTTCTGCGACAGCACACTTTCGACAGACGTCCGTAGATATGTAATCTCACCTTCTTGCTTTTTCATCTCAGCCTCCAATTTCGCTATCCGCTCCGCTGACTCGTCTGCTTTTGTTGTCAGTGCAGTTATTTCTCTTTCTAATTTTTTAGAAAGCTTCTCTTCTATCTGCGAAATTTTGGAAGAGAGCCCTTCAAAGAGAGAGTGCAGCTGATCCGTTTGTTGCTTAACTTTTTCTTCTAGTTCTCTCACTGCAGCCAATATAGCGGGAAGAGCGACATTATCGTCGAATTTTGCCGCCTTTGCAAAAGGCGATTCTCTGCTAGCACGACGTTTTAGTGAAGTTTGCGTTGCGTTTGCCATTGTTATAAGCTCGCAAAAATGTAAAAAACGTTGAATCAGCGCAAAAAGCAAAACAAAAATTTTAGACTGTGCCGCTGTTGTTTAGCACAATGGATAAAAAAGCAATAAATGTACTTTAGCCGTTAGTAATTTATAAAGATAATAAAACTATTAGATTAATGCGGAGCAAGTGAAAAACACGTCCGAACTCAACGACAGATGTTACGATTACAGCGCATAGTTATTGTTTGTACGAGTACGTGCGTAGTTTCGAATAAACTCTATAAAATCTCTGTCTGCCAACAGTTACTTAACGGCAAATTTGTGATCAATCGCACTAATCCATTTTCTTTGCAGCCTTAGAATGGTTTTACTATATAAGTAATGCTTATGTTTTTTTTTTACTTTTTCCTTCGACTTATACAACATTTTCGTTTTTCTCTCTCTTTTTCTTTGTGCGCCATCACAGGTTTAGTCCGACACGTGCGCCTGCACCGTGGGATGGGATACGCATTTCGGACAAGTATAGTCCCGTTTGTCCACAACGTTTGCCAAATATACAAAATGAGACGGCGGCGCTGGAGAAAATGCCCAAGGGACGTTTGGAATATTTGAAAAGGTTGCTGCCGTTTTTGGAAAATCAATCAGAAGACTGCCTCTATTTGAATATATTCTCTCCAATTAACGGTAAGTGGATGGTAAATGGAAATGGGAAACGAAAACGAAAACGAAAAAGTATTAAGAATAGATTTAATTTAGAATGTGCGAGTATGTGAGACCGAGGTACTTGTGTTAGCAAATCTTTACAATATTTACAATGTGTTTCACGCGAAAGCATTTTTGCTATTTTTTTTTTAACTTGCCTTCGCTCTATTGCAAAACCCATAGATAAAAATTTCAAACTTTGTACAAAACTAAGAAAAATTCACTGTACATATTTTCATAAGATTTTCAAAATTTTCATTTTGAATTTTTAGCAAATTATGCGTATACAGTTTTATGGCTCATTCAGTTTGCTAGTTTTAAGAGCCTAGAAATTACTGTTGATTTTTGACAATTGTTTGAAATCCTACAAAAGTTGGATTTTTTCTATTTATTTATTCAATAATAGTGATAGTTCCGCTTACAAAGCTGTGGGGTCAAAATCATGAAGTATGTTAATTTAGTTGCGGCAAAAATAAAAAAATCAACTTTATTAATGAATTGATTTGACGCTGTTATGAGTTGAATTATTTCGTCGCCATTTCGTGAATGTTTCCAAAACTTAAAAAATAAAATAGGATATATTCGATATGTAGTTTGATTGAATTTATACAACTGAAACTTGTAGGGGTGTATAAGATTTTCCGAAAATGTTTAAATAATCTTAATATTAAGAATAATATCCGATTTTTTACAAACAGCGTTCTCGAAATGATGCTGTATTGACACGCGCCATATACCGTTGCAATTAAAACTGATGCAGCGCTTTTTTTGAATTATTTATTTTAGTCAATCAAATATACGCCAGTAAGCTTTCAAAACACACTTTGGAAATACCGCCAGCAGTGCCACCTGACAAGTTTAGTGAAAACGCTGCAGTGATCAGACAGTCGAAAGCTGAATTTTAGCGGGATATTGTGAGAGTAAAATTCCACTTCCAACTCAATAATGATAGAAAAAATATAGCTAGAGAAGGGGAGAACAAAGAACAAATTCTAAAAAATAGGAGGAAGAAGGACAGAATAAGCGGTCGAATGGCAAAACGATTGAAAGTGTTGTTAACATTATTTGTGTAAAATACGTTTATTTCGTCAGCGAATGGGTAGATGCTGTCAAATGGACAAAGAGAAGCGACTAGCGGTCCGCGGAAGGCGCAATCTATCACTCTTGATTCCTACTCTATCGTTCTATTTAGAGCAGGGACGGAAAATAAAAGGCTATTTCTGAAAACTGTCATTGAAAGATTCACTACGATAAAAATGTTCTACAACCAATTGTAATAAACTAGTCGATTTCTTGTTTCACCGAGAAATAAAATTTAAAATAATTTTTTTTGCAATTTTCATGAAAAGCTTAGAAAAACACTTTTTTGGATTATTTTCTCATAAATCTAAAATAATAATTACATTTGGATTTTTATTTTAAAACTTTAATTTTGCAAATAGAAGTTATTAATAAATCATAATGATTTGTATTTTATAAATTGAAAATAACAGTTATTTATGATTTTTATATTATAAATCAAAAGAAAAATTTAATGAAGACTTTTATTTATAAAAAAGTCATCAATGTAAATCATTCACTCCACCTGATAGCATTGTCATCTATACAGATGGCTCGAAACTCGATAATAAGGTAGGAGGAGGTGTTTTCTCACGAAACCCTCTCCTGTAAATTTCCTTTAGGTTACCAGATCACTGCAGCGTCTTCCAGGCTGAGGTCTCAGCTATCATGGAGGCGGTAGAGAAGATCGTGACCAGGATTATAGGAAGAGACATCTTCATTTTTAGTGACAGCCAGGCTGCAATCAGAGCTCTGAGCTCTTTCACTTTTAACTCAAACATCGCGCTGGACTGCCGCCTATCTCTGCAGGAGATGGCCAAGCAGAACAGACTGTACCTCATTTGGGTCCCTGGTCACCGGAACATAGAGCGAAACTGCATGGCAGACGAACTTGCGAGACAAGGTACGACCAAGCAGATTCTTCAAGATAAAGAACGCATTGGTATGCCGGTTGCCACTCGCAAACTGCTACTCAGAGATTGTACATATTAACAAGCTGACAATAGATGGAGGCAAAGTACGACCTGTCGAACCTGAAGGGAGACGTGGCCTAAATGGGATCGGAAACGGTCGCGCAGCGTTCTCTCTTTAAGAAGGGAAAACATTTACAACGTCATCGGGGCTCTAACAGGGCACTGTCTGATAGGTAAACATACTGGAAGGTTGGGAGTACCCTTCCGAAGATGCTGTAGGAGCTGCAAGAACGACGAGGAGGAGGAAACGATCTTCCATTTACTGTGCAGGACGCACTGTGTAAAAGCAGAATGCGATATCTGGGATCACCGTTTTTGGATGACATTAGTGAGGCTTCAAGCACCGAGGTAAATTGTCTGTTGCGGTTCATCAGCGAGGCAAAATGGTTTGGTAAGGGGTAATTTTCCTCTTGGATGGTACAAATTTTTCCTTGTGGTAACACAATGGGCCTCCTAATATTGGCCTAAGTGAGCCGCTGTAGGCGACTGCCACTCCAACCTACCTACCTAAATCATTCACTGACTATTACTTTTCAAGTCATATTTATACTTTCAAACTTTTTATTTCACGGTGCAACAATATCATATGGATTTGGGTCCGCTGATTCTGAGAATGTCACTTAAATTTATCCATTACGTCTAGATTTTGAAATAGGTACATGGTGTTGAAGTTTTTGCATAGATTTGTCCCGACATGGGTTGAATTTTTCTCAATATTTTCCAACACTGTTCTACGAATCGCAATTCCAAAAACCAATCTGAGTGTAACATAAATCTCCATTGATCAGCAACTTAATTTCTGAATGTTCATAAAAGTCTTATTTTGGGGCAGTGAAAATATAATGAGAATCTATTAGTTAGTGTAGAGAGAGAATGAGAACAGATAACACTGCGTAACAAAAATGTAAAAAAAAAACCTGCGATCATGATTTTGTTAATAGTTTTTATTAACATTAGTAGCAGGCTTACGAACTGTGTTTTTACTTTTTTTGGATTGGCTCTAGTTCTTGAGATAAACGAAACTTAGGAAATTAATGAAAAAAAAATTATATGACCCAGTTCCAGCCGAGAAAAAATCATTCTTCCACCACTTCACATCAAGCTTGGGCTAATGAAACAGTTCATCAAAGCCCTCGATAAGACAGGTGACTGTTTCGAATATGTGTGCAAAAAATTTGCAGTATGGAAAAATTAAAAGCAGGAGACTTCGATGGTCCTCAAATTCGTACCCTTCTAAAAGACACTGAATTCTTAAACCATATGTCACAAATTGAATCTGAAGCCTGGCTAAGCTTTGCTAATGCAGTCAAAAAATTTGTGGGAAATCATAAATCACCAGACTATACAAAACTAGTTGCTGATATGCTTCTCAATTTCGCAAACTAGGAGCTAAAATGAATATTAAATTTACATAGCCATTTGGACAAATTCCCGGACAACCTAGGCACAAAGCAGATATTATTACCCTAAATCGACTTAAAAATCTCCGATCGGAAAATTTTGTTCCGCAGTGTAATAAATTTCGCTTTTTTTAAAGACTTTCATTGTTTACAGTATTTCAATTATTTCTTTTATTTTCAATTAACCCATGCAATTTATATGGCAGAAGTTTTACGAGAAACGTCAGCACAAAAAAGTATTATAAACCGCCGGGATTTTATATAAAATCAGTCGTTTCATATTCTTATGTTAAAATCAAATGTGTTACACATACTCAAAAGTTTTCGAAAAACTCGGATTAAAAAACTTGAAAAATTTAATAAAAATCTGTTGAATTTGCATAAATTTTGTACAAAGCGTAAAATTTTGATTTATACGCTTTTTGTTATAGAACAAACTAGGTGCGATTATTATGGCAAACATTGCGTATATTTTTAAAACAAAAAAGTCACCATGTGGTCAATTATTTCAGCAACTGAGCTTGTGCCTGCTCGGCAATGAGCTTTTCGCTTAACCCACTTCAAATGGGTTACTACGAATTGATTGATGAGTTTTAAATACGTTTTTTTTTTAACGAATGATAATTTAAATTTTAATAGCTTATTTATTTTACAGCGCTTACTGTAATTTTTTTAATTTGTCATCTTTGTCTAAATAAGAAAAAAAAAAAAAACAAAAAACAAAAGTACTCGACTAACCTTTTTTGCTATTACACAGTGTAATTTATTCTCCAATTATTAAGTATTTAATATTTCATAGAATCAATTATAAGTAATTTTCAGCCAGGGTTTTATGGTACATTTTTTTTTTTTGGTGTTTTTGTTTTTGTTGTTTTTGTACATGTGGTGAATCGCGCATCGCATCAATCAGCTTGTCACACATTGTCCACTCATTACTTCTTTAGAATTCGTTTTTTTATTGAGCGCTTTTGTGAAAACCACAAAACTAATGATTAATTATGCAAAAAAAATTGGCCAATTTAACATTTCTTTGAAACTTTTTCCAATTATTGTGATTTTGCGAAAAAAGAACAAAAACCTGGTTAAGAACAAAAAGTTTGCCACAACACTTTTAATTGAATACAAGTGATCCACAAATACACAAATTTAAATCAATTCACGGTGAACGGTTAATTGCACGCGTCAAAATCAATGCAAATTTAATTATTGCTAATTAATTGTCAATAGCAGCAAGGAGATTGGATGACACAAAAAGAAACGGTGTGATTGAAATGAATTAAATTTGTATCAAATTACAGCACGTCAATTTACATATATAACGCAAGCGTGACTATATTAAGGTGATCAATTTATTTAGAACAAAAATGAGGGTACACTAAAACATCGTTTAAAATCGTTTAAAAACTAAAGCACGATATATATAAAATAAAAAACCTGATGGTGTAAATTTGTTTTTCAAAAATCCATATACTGACTACATAAATACACTAGTCGACTCGAAATCTTACCTAAAACTTCTGATTGCATATGTAAAATTTGCTGCTGAATTAGAATACGAAATCAAAGAAAAGGGAGAACAGTTTTTGAGATATGTTTGCCTAAATTTGGATGTTTTGAGATCTGAAAACAAAGATAAGTCCCACTGAAGAAGGTAACCGGCTGGGTCCTCAAACTATAAATCATTTAATTTTCATTATCTCTGAACAGATGTAGTTTACCGATTTCAAATTTATTTTTATTTATAACTTCCGCATTGATGCTTTAATTTTTTTGAAAAGCAATATCTTGCTGCATTTGTAAAAGGTCAGTATTTTGTTGTCCAAAAAGCAAGTGGAATATTCTTTCAAGCTGATATTGACATTGAAAATAAATTTATTCTGAAATTTTAAACAACATTTTTGGAAAATTGGCGATAAACCTCTAAATATCTCTTAAATCAATATTATGTTTGGTAACTATTGTTTACTAGAATTATAAGAAATCTTTTTGGCTTTAATTGACCAGATATTGCAATTAATTTTCAGAGAAAGTAATAAGTAAAGGACTTATCTTTTATTCAGATCTTATAAAGTCTAAATTTACTTTTATAGATTCCCTTCTACATATTCAGCTTCAACAAAGTATTTTATTTAAGAATTTATATAAAAACAACGCAGGTGTAGTTTTTTTTACATAAACTTTTGTTTTGATTTAAATATGAACCTTTATCAATTGAATGAAGTTAGAGTATCATTATTCAATTTAAATTTCTCACCATGTTCAAAAATCATTTGCAATGGGAATGGGTAAAACAATTTTCAGATGGAATAGGTTCGTGTTTTAAAATGCCCGAATATTCCTACTCATATTTTAACGATTTCAATATGTTGATTTCGCATTGTATAAATTTTTTAAGATTCAAATGAATTGGTTTAATCTTCTACTTTTATTTAAATATCTGTTATTTTTATAAGAGCTCAGAATTCATAACACAAAATTGAATGTGACTTTGATTGCGACAAAGTAAAAAACATCAATGTAAACCTTGACCGAGGCATTTGCTTCAAATCATTTTTCAATGCATTTAAAATATGTTTGGTGAAAATTCTTCACTTCTTTGATAAACATTTCCATCACGCCTATATTTGATTTGCCCACGTGCGACAATTTGTTTTTTAAGCAAACTACCTTTCATTTGAAAATCCTAAAAAATGTTCAAATAACTTTAAATTCAAATATCAAAAATTAGAACTTTAAGGAGGACACTACAAACTAATTCTTATAAGGCAAAATAGTTCCAGTAATTAAGTTTTGTTTGCCAGTATAATTCCGACTATCAACGTGAATCAAATTTTCCGTCTACCCTATGTTGAAAATGGGGCGCCGCATGCAAATGCAATAGTCTTTCGTTGCTTTCGCATTTAGATTTAGAAGCTCGTTTCTTGCGCGAAAACCGAAACTTATTTGATGTGCAGAAAATTTGTCATTAAAATATTTAGTAAATCGTGGAATTGTATTGTAGTTCTTCGAGTATAGTTTTTGTTCTAAGTGCCTGAGGAAAGTAAATTTGTTTTTGAAAAGGGTGGAGAGGACTTTGTGGTCGTATATAAAGCTCTAGCTAGATCAAAACAATAACTCTGCTACCTTTCATAAATATCATCATTTTTACCAAGTGAAACCCAGTACTTCTCCACCTGGTCTTTCTGCCCTTCCTTAGATTGACCTTATTGACTGTTAGACCATTAATAGACCTTACTGTTTATCTTAACCATTCATTTTGTCAATCATTTTCTGTAACGACTGCGGATATTCAGCAAGCAAAAATAAGTCCTGTACATGCATAGATTAAAATCTCTATCAGAGTATCAGTCACTGTCACACTGCCGGAGAGATCCTCATTTAAATCAATGAGACGTAAAAAGAGCAGTATAGGTCCCTCTCGTCTCAGTAAGCATCCTTGTCTTGGTTGCTTGCTTTGATTCACAGAGAAGGGTTCAGATAAACTTAATAATTTGGTCATATGAATAAAAATTTGTAAATAATATGGCTATGTTAAATGATGTTGTGCTACACCGCCAGCTTCGCCAGAGTTGGGTAGAACCACTCCAAGCCGTTCGATACCAAACGTAGTATCAGACAGGGTGACTCCCTTTCCTCTTATTAACCCGCAGTAATACAAATAACAATGTCAACCTCGAAATCCAACAAGTGCTACTTTGGACTGGGTATGGCGTGGTACGTAAACCGCTGCCTCGATTTGGCGAGTAGAACTGGTCATATGGTGATTTTTTTTTACAATGTTTTCAAGTTGTCCGTTAATTTTATATAATACCATAGTTCATACTATAATAGAAATCCTGTAAATTAATGTTTCAAATATTATAGGCAATTTATGAAAACTTTTCATCAAAATTTTTAAATTTTTTAGCAGTATGTTTTGACATTTTTTGGCTATGCATATTTAATTGTAGTATAATAAAGTGCAAGTCTGAAGTGGCAAGAATATTGCCGGCATATAAAATTATTATAAATCAACGGGAATTTTTATAAAATGCATGCGTTTTATGAAGAAAAGTTCGCAAGACTAAAACTTCGAAAAATTATACAAGATCAGCAACAGTTTCTAGCCACTTTAAGCTTTCACTTTGTTATACTAAAATTAGAATTCAAAAAATTAAATTTCAAAAAACTTTTCTAAAAATTTTTAAAACTTGAAAGAAAATTTATTGAGTTTTCATAAATAATAAAGTTATGAAATTGGAGCAAACTTTAACAGAATTCGACAAATTTTCGAATTTTTAGAAAACTTTTTTGGGTACACAGTTTTATCAGAGAACTACATGGAGAACTTTTTTGAAGTTCTCTGGTTTTATTGCCTCTTCAATTTTAGAGTAATAAAATGCTAGTTTAAAGTGGTACAAAAACCGGATTAACTGTTATTTTTGAGCATTTTCTCAAAATAACGATTGCTCGAATTTTTTTTATTTTTTTTAAAGAAAACGCGCAACACAAAATATTATCAAAAAACCTCGAAATTTTTTATCGTCAATGGGCGGTAAAACGGTATGTCTAAAAGTTTTCTGAAAATTCGAATTGAAAAGTTTAAAGTAAATTTGTTATTTTACAGTCTGTCTAGTGAAGCGTGATCGCCATAACTTGGTAACTATTTGTCCGATTCGTTTCAAATAAACAACATTTTACACGTTTATAATATTTATTGTACGCAATACTTTTAATAACATGTATAGTCACCGCCATTCGCTATTATGGCCTCACACCTACGACTCATACTTTGCACTAAGTTCTGAGCAAGTTGCCGAGGCAATCGTTTCCAAATCACCAAAACCCGAATTTGTCTTGACAACTGTTTTGCTGTCCATATCGTTTTTCCTCTGAGTTTTTGCTTTACTATTGCCTACACATTTTCTATCGGATTGGCATCAGGCGACTGTGAAGGCCAATCTAACACCTCAACACCATTTTGCTGTTTCCACTCTGCACACATTCGACTGCGATGTTTGGGGTCATTGTCTTCTTGCAAAATCCAATAGTGTCCTCTTCTCCCGAACATCTTCGCAGCTGATGTTAATAAAGCTGTTTGATAAATTTTGTTCATCAAAACCGCATTCAAGTTGCTGGTAAACACGAAAAGGCGTCCAAATCCTTTTTCTGAGAAACATCCCCAAACATGGACCTTCACTGGGTGTTTAACAGTTCGTTGGAGCAATCGATTGTTAGCGGTACACCAAGATCGATTTATGTTACTATTTACCCAAAATGAAGATTCATCCGTGAATATTACATTATTCCAATTCCGTTCTGAATTGGCGCAGGCCCAGGCGAGTCTTTTTTCAACGTGTGATGATGAGAGCAACGGTTTTTTAAGAGAGCTGCAGTATTTGATCTTCTTTTCCTGCTTTGGTGAGGCCTTTTTTCAGGGCCCCGCCCAGGCAAATCGTCGACATTTTTTACTTCTAAATACCGATTCGTCCACTTCGTTACGAATGACTACGACTTCTTCATATATGTTGCTGCAGCTAAACGTGACATTTTCGGCCCTCTAGGGTGTAGACAAATAAATACAGCCTCAAATCGCTTCTCGTACGCGGAACTCATTTTTTAAAACAACGTGAACTTTGTAATAGTTTCACGAAACTGACAGTTTTTGCAATGCGTACTACAAAAATGATGTCGCTACCAAGGTGCATTCAAATTATTTTGATAACGGTACTCTATGTGCAAATTTTGCCGATCACGCTTCTACTAGACAGACTGTATTTCCCCTTTAGAAATTGGCTAAATTTGAATTCGTAGATTGCAGTTCAACTTGATTTTCAAAAAGTTTTCAAAACCTGTAACTTATGTATTTAGTACTTATTTTTTCCAAAATCAATTCCACTGCCATGTCATCTCATATTTTCATTATGCCTTTAAAAAAAACTTAAAATATCAACAGGTATAAACGCTTCATAAATAACATTTGTGTAGCGCGTTGGCCTTAGTAATAAGCTTACGATAAGCCATATGTTGCCATGGCAAATTGTCCAATGATTTCTTTGCAAATATTTAAAAAAAAATGCAATTTACGCATTGCCATTGCTTTCTATTTCTTTTTAAGTACATTGTTATCGTCGTTTTGTAACTCCCTTTGCTTCCGTGAGATTTAGCAGCGTGATTGGCGACAACAGAGGCGAGCAAAAGCAAAACAAGTCCGTTCAACAAACAGCCGATAAAAGGACTACAGCTTTTTTAGAACTAAACTGCAATTTTTTTGTATGGAAGTAAGGGAAAGTTTAACTCAACTATTTACTGCGGAAGAAGGTACATAGAAGTAAGCAAAAATGCAAAACTATTTAATATTCTGCGATTAGAACACGCAAATTTTCACAGAAATAAAGAAGTAAAGTAGAGTGCGATTGCTGTGACACTAAGCTGACATTTTTTTTTGCTTGTATGTGACAAATATAACAACAATACTTTTTACTTCGTATGCCACTTGGTATGAACGCTTTCTGGATATGATTTTCTTTTGTGGCCATTTTCTTGTTAACTAAAATCTATTTGGGTTGCTTGAAAAGGTCATTATTGCAGATAGTTTATGCAAAATGCTATTGTATAAAGAAAAATATTGATTGCCACACATTGTGGCTGCCCAAGTTTTTCCGACACGCAACTGCGTAGTTTGTGGTGATTAAGTCGTTACGTGATGCGTGGAATCAGATAATAAAAGTCAGCGCCCAAGATATGGAACACCACTAACAATGCGAGTAATAAGGAATGGTGTAGAAATGTTTTTATTATTATTATGAAATTGTTATTGCAACGAACTTTGACTGTCACGTGATCAACGCGCGACGGCTGTTAAGCAACTGGTCATGCTTTGCACAGTGTTGCCAGAACACTTTTATTTTCGCAGTTATCCCAAAAAAATCGCCACTGTTTTCAATTTCTGTTCATGTCATATGTTTCAAAAATAACAAACTTTTTTTTTTTTATTTTGACTTAGATCGTTTTACAATTCGGTATGGACGATTAGATTGTAGTAGTTGAAATTGTACAGCGTCACATAAACGCTAACGGGACGTGAGATCATAAAGCAATTTTTTTCATAAGTACATCTACTATTTGAAGAAAATACTTTAAATTTACTTATTCTTTCATTCTTAAAGCTGATCACTTGATTTTCTGTTGAAGAAATTACAGGATTGGCTTATTTCGGGTTTAGTTTTTGGGATTTTAAATGGCTTAAATATCATATTCGGAATTTTAATAACCTACAGCAAAGGAAGTTTTATTGTACACGAATTTAATGTTTTAATGTGAATAGTCTGCTCCGGTGTTTTCGGTCATTGGCATCTTAAAGCATTCAATCAATTCTATTCGTTCCATAAAGTTTTGTACAAGACTTTTTCAAACACTTTTCACACAGTTTGATTTACGTAAAGACAGTCAAAGTACCAGATCTTTTTTCAGAAAAGCGTCAGTACACGAAAGCTTTCTTTTTGCATGCCTCAGCCTAAGTGTAAGATTTTTTTTTAAATAAATTTGTAATATCTTAGGGTTTTGAGGCAGCTTTAGACAAACTCTTGTCAAGCTTCTCATTGGCATTGTCCTGAACCTTCCTAACGAAGTAACTTGACTTTTTCATGTACATAGCGGCCTCAGTTGTAGAAATTTTTGAGCCTTTGAGATCTTTAACGAGTAACAGAGCTTCAAAACGCTGCTTGTAAATAGCACTCAATGCCTTTAAAAGTAACCACTTCGAAACACAACACAAAACTGCATAAGAAGAATTTAAATATAGTTTCAAATTTGCTGATTTGATGGGTAATTTGTTTTGTGAACCACACTGTACATTTCATAGTAACCCGCGCAAGTGAAATTTGTATGCAATACAAGGTGATGAAAAGATGTGTGCCATATGTTGATAAATAATTGTATTATTTTATTTTGACTATTGAATGACAGATGGCCCTGTCAAATAATAACTCCGTTAAGCCAGCGGGCATGGGCAGTTTTTATTAGCTGTTGGAACATATGACTGCATATGACTGCATCTGATATGTTTCTCTTTTGCTTTTTAATTAATAACAGTTAAAAATTATTAATAGTTTTTTCTAGCAGAGCAAGGAGCAGATAACTAACCCGAAAGCGTAAGAAGAAAAGTGCTACCAGCTTTAGTTAATAAAATTTCACCTAGTTTTCAGTTGAATTGCTACTTTCACATTCTTTACTTTTTGAATATTTCCGTTTAGCTCCAATCAGCAAGAAAGATCAGTAAATTTGAATTAATTCACAGAGGGGAAATATCTATCAGCTGATATCATGTATTTTGTGTTGCGTAGGCCAACGAGAAGGCGCGGGATTAATTCTTTTAACATTATGTAATCATTCTTAAATGTTTGACTCAACTCGCTTTTGTTGTTGCCTGTTGGTGCACTAGGTACAATATACCTAGAATCATGCCATCGGCGCATTAAGTTAAAGAAATGAAATTTGTAAATTTTTTAATAGTAAAATTTTTACATTAAGTAACGCCCGGGTGGAGACTTTAATGTGTGCTGTAGATACATTTATTTCAATAAAATACTAGGGAAACCGTTTGCTAGGCGCTCACACTCATTTTCTCTGTCGACACACCGTTTGGGTTGCGGAGAAAACTTATGTTGTTGAGTTAAGGTTGCAATTTAGGTACCTCTCTATTCCTCGCTCTTTTCTGCGAGCAAATTCACTAAATTTTATGAATATATAGCAAGTACACAATATGCCTTCTGTTACTATTTCTATGGGCTTATCTCCACGCTTGCGAGTTATTGGAGGCGCTACCGGGGGTCTACCGGGTGGGTACTCATTTTAAAGTAATAGGCTGAAAATTTGAGAATAAATAGCTTTTACTCTTAAACAATATTTTCTGCAAAAGCGCAGATTATTTTTGCTCTTTTTATCGGAAAGAAGTAGGACCGGACCGTAAGGTTTATAATTTTTATAAAATATTCATGATTTATTTTTGATATATTGTGATTTTTATTATTTCGATCATGTTTGATCGTTATTCTTTAATTTTTATTTTTTTACCTATTTTTGATCGATGTTTTGTGATTTCTATTTTTTTGATCAAAAATTATTTGATTGAAATTTCCCGATCATATTTGATCGATATCTGATTGATTTTTTGAAATAACGTCAGATTTGCAATGGCAGAAAATGACATAAGGATTAGAACCATAGATTCCGGTTTGTTTTTAAACGAGCTCTTCCCAATTATTTTTTTAGCAGAAAAAATCCAAATAATCGGTCCTTGATAAAAAGTTTGACTGATATTTTTGAGTATTTTTTTTTTTTTGATTTCGTAACAAAGAAAATAATAATGCAATCGCTACTTTCTGGTCAAAATAATAAAACTCAAGAATTTTGAAATCATAAAGAAATCAGGTTATACTCAGTGCTAGGATTGTAAAGTTATTTGAAATAACTTTTATATTTCCTCTTCAGTTATTAAGTCGACAAAATGGGTTTTAAGGTTTTCAATTTACCGCCTGTGGCCACATGCCTCTGCCAATTTGATTCTTTGTCAGGACATTCTTTAGCTGATATCAAAATTGCATACACAGTGGAAGCTACATCAAAATTGAACCCCGTGATCAACAAGCTTGAACCCATACCAATCTTGAATTTAAAAAATATTGTTCTTACGCTTTGCGTTAATAAAACATTGTCATGGCTGAAACCCAATTTTATTTTTACCGCAATGAAATCACATACTCATTCTAGTCAGCTGATATGACTATAAATTTTTAGACAAACTCAAAAGAAAATAGCTATGGTGGTCATTTCAGTCAAAGTCAAATTTTTGTATATTGTTTTTTTTTCCAAATACATCACTCTTCTTGGCAATGCGCTATTTTCTATCTGCACGCATATAAATTTAATTGTTTTTTTTTTTGTTTTGGATGAACGCTTCGGCCATAAATGTCACATCAAGTTGTTGGCAACACCCAAAAAAAATTTATAAAAGCACAAATGTTTTTTTGATTTACATATTTCCGCCCTCTTTAGTGTACAAATATACATTAAGAGCTTGGGCGTAATTCATACATCTATTAACAATGGCGGAGGCGGTTGTTGGACTCAGAAATAATAACCAAAAATTATGAGTATAGAAACAGAGTGACAAAGAACTTTTAAAACGTGCAGTTCGAGGAAGTAAACGCAGAAAGCCAAATTGTTGAACGCAGTTACTTTGTTTTTTTTCTTCTACTTTTGCGCAACGAAATAAAACACGAAATACAATAACTGTGTCGCAAAATTTATAGTAGGTACTATAAATGAAACAATATGGGCGTTTACATTATTCTCGGCCATTAAATTAAACGTTGAGAAATAGATAATGTGAGAAAAGATGATTGTAATATAAAAAATTAATTAACTCAAACATTTAATGAAAATGTTAAATTGTGTACAACAAAAAGAGATACGGCAATAGGGGTCTGCATATTTAGACCAACGTTACCTTCTAACAGATACCATGCACAAAATTTATTACCGTTGTTCACTCCCTTTTTGAATCTGTTACGATTAAAAATTGTTGAACGATATTCTAAAAATTATAATTAATAATTGCATTTATATTTTTATTAATCGCTCAGAAAAAATTTTCGTATTTCCAGTTATATTTTTTTAATCAACAATAAAACTCATTTTTTTTGCGTGTTTTGTTTGCGTGAAATAATGATTTTTTTTGGGCATTTGTATTTTTTATAAGAAATTTTTTTTTATTTAATTTTTTTCATAAAAAGCTGTGTGAGCTATATTTTTTTGACCGAAAGCAAAACTCAGTTCATGGGTGTTATTTTATCACCATGAAAAAAAAGGAATTTTTACCTCCAAACAGTTATTAGAAATGATGTTGTAGCGTTTTAAGTTATTCGAAAACTTAAAAATTAATTTTAATATTAGAGTAATACAATAACGACACAAAACTGAGTATTACTTTCGATCAAAAAAATAAAATTTAAAAAGTAAAATTAAAAAAAGAAACTCTTAATAAAAATAAAAATAAAAAATAAAAAATATTTTTTTTTTAAATAACTTTTTTTCAATTTTATTTTAAATATTTTTTTATTTTTTTTGAAAAAAAAATTAAAAATTCAAAAAAAATTCATTGAACACCAAACCTTATAAAAAATTATTACTTTTAATCAAAAAATAACAATAAATAAAATAATCATTTCTTCATAGCGAAAAAATAAATCTCGAAACAAGGAGTTTTATATTTGTTCAAACAAGTTTAACTCGCTACATAATTTTTAGTTCTGAGCAAAAAAAAATACAAATCAAAGTATAAAATACCGACAAAAATATCGAATTGATGGATCATTCGCCCAATAGTCCTCATTTGGCACCCAGTGACTACTTTTTGTGCCCCCCACATGAAGAACAATTTGCGGGGTCAACGATTTTTGGCGCCGGAAAAAGCGTTGATGTTTTCGTAATGCATGTTTCGGAATTATCGCAATCGAACTGGGCAGATTGCTTCGAAAGTTGGTGCAGACGAATGAAAAAGTGCATTTATCATCAGGGAGCATATTTTGAAAGCTGAGAACCTATTTTAAACCAATTCAATTCTTAAAATGTTAGAACAGGAATATAAATACTAATTAGCTTCATATTAGGCTGTTGTATTTCAATTTCAAACACAAATCAAAAAATCAATTTTAATTGTTAATTTTTTAAACAAAAATCAGAAAAAACTTATTTTTTTGCTAAATTTATAATTCAAGTTTTTATCATTCGCTCCTTGCATTTTAACTGACTACGGCGCAACACTGCGTCAATGTAGCCGATGAAATCTATCAGTAGCAGACTAGAAATTTGCGATTGGACATTTTCCTCCACATAACGCATGAAAGAAATTCGGTAAAAAAAAAAGTTATCAAAACTAAATCAGATTTTTCAGTAACTTGAAACTTGCACTTTATTATAGTAAAATTAAATGGGCTGCAAAACTACATACTCAAAAAGTTTCTAAAAATTCTAACTGAACAGTTTGAGAATTTTATGAAATTTTTTTAAATTTGAGGAATATTGGTGAAACTCGTAAAAATTTTGAAACTTTTATTTATATATTAAAAAAAAGTGTTGAAAATAAAGTAATAAACATAAGTGTATGTATTCTGAATTTTTTTTGTATAGGTAACGTCCGCACCCAGACTTTGTGCCATGGTAATCAAATAATATTTTCAATTTTATTATTTTTAATATGTGGCATTCCTCAATTAAATATTCCAGTCCTCTTTCATTTCATTCGAAATTCATTTAATTTGCATAAGCGATTTGTTGATTACTAGGAAAGAACTTTTATAACGGCATTAAAAATTGTTTGGCCAAGTTTAACTGTTACTACTGGCCCATATATATTGAATTCCGGGTTGATCGATTATCTTATTGAAAATAAAATAAAATTACAATAAAAAAAATAGCTATTTTCTAACCCCTTTAAAATTTATACAATGCCGGGTGCCTAAATTAAAATAACCTGAAATCAAGGATGCAGTTTGGTTTTTTTTTTTTTTGATGCAAAAAATGTTAACTGGGATGAAAAGCAAAAAAGTCTTTAGAGGGTAAATTTCTGGAAGACTTTTTTTTTAACAAAGGTAAGCTTTTTGTATTTCAACTAAAAACTTACAATAAATGTGAGTTTTAGGAATACCAAGCTCGAGTGCGCTTAAATTTCAGCATTACATTGCATTGCCATCCAGATCTGAAATCCTAAAAATTCAAAATCGCTACTTCAATGAAAAGCTGGCGTCAAATCGCTTGCAATATTTATGCCAAGCAGACAACAATGAAAGCGGATTAAATAAGCAATTTTAAAAATTGATGACTAACCAAATAAAGTTTTGATATTTTGTATTTTATTAATAATACATTGAATTTTTGTTTTCTTTTTGTCCAAACCTTTTATTACAACGCATTGTTAAAATAAAAACTGCCAACAGGCAACTAAATATTTCAGTACACACAAATACTGTTCGAAACCGGTTGCGGTTGCCTAAAGTAAAATAATAAAATATGTATAATACAAGCATTTTGCAGTATAGCGGCCAATTTTTTCGAATGGGACTGTAATATAATCTAAAAATATTTATAAATATCAAAACAATTGTCAAACTAGTATTGCTGACTTGCGTAAATTGTCAAAACTTTTGCAAATATTGATGCAATTAAATGTAAAAATGTAATTATGTACGCAATATATACAAAAGCATTTATGTATCTGTCTCTTAAATTATTGTCCTTATTATTGCTTGCAATCAATTTGTTCCACCAATTCCAACTCCCACTCAGCACATAGAAATATGTCGATATGAAATAATCAACTATATGCTGATCTATAAAGGAACAGCTAGGAATGTCAACGCAATCAATTAAATGTTAAAGTCAATTGGTATTTATGTATGTATGTATGTTTTATTTCTCATTTTGCCATTAGTTCCACCAGTTTTATTCACGCAGAAAGTGCATCATTTGTGGTTTAAAATTAAGTAATAAAAATGTGCCAAAAATCTGCAATTAAATTGCAATGTATTACTCGTTTTATTCCATAAGCAAAAAAAAAAAACTAAAATAAATAATAAAACTAAAAAATTAAAATAAACTTTTTCATTTTAAAAACAAACATAGTAAATCCGAAAAAACTATGTTTTGTTAGTTCAAATTATGGAGGAGATTAATTAAAAACAAATTAAAGAATACTTAGATGTATAAAAAGAAGTAATTGTTTTACCCTTTTTACGGCTGAATGCAAAATGCACACTCAGTAGTAATGAAACATCAAGGACACAGCCATTTTTTAAGATCTCACTTTTAAGGTACATATGTACATCAGTTAGTAGTTTTTATTTCAAAATTTTTACATTCAAAAAAGAGCAACTCATAGATGTTTGATATTTGAGAAACTTACACATCGACAGAACCACATTCAATGCCCTGGGTGCACACAGCTGTGTGACAAGATCCATTCTGTTCTACGGCCCCACCATCTGGTGGACTTTGTCCAGAGGCAAAATGGAACGATTACAACGAACAACTTCCATTCTTCTCACCCTCTACATAAACCACATCTCTGGAATTAAATTTAAACCTCCGACGATTCGATATCTATAGCAAATTTCTGGCAAGTTTCTGGCGTCTCTCTTTTCTCAAGATGGTGCTGCAGTGGAAAATGTTGGTCGATGTTTTCGATGCTCATTCTCTTTAGAAAAAGTGTTCTATCTAATATCTTCGGAAATAGTTGGAAATAGTCTGTATAGACAATGTAATCGATCCAAATCTACTGCGGCATTCTTTGAATATTTGTAATGGCTTTAATTAAAGCCGAAAACAGAAGAGAATAACAAAGCAAATTTCTGTTTGCGTTGGTGGTGGAATTTCTCTTAATTCATCCTCAACTATTTTTCGTTTTATCATCTCCCATTTCGCAATTTAGAAAGAACTCTCCCAAAATAAGTGCAAATTTGTATTTTTATTTTTCAATGATTTCGGAGTTACCTATTTGGTAGCGATTTTTTTTTTTTAGTCGTGTCAAATTTTTGCGCGTATGTCCAAAAAAATACCAACATACTGTAATTACAGCAGAAGGATAAGATTATAATTTTTTAAATAATATATTATTTTATTGTTTAGAAATTTCCATAATTTTTATTGTAGTCGAGGCCACTTTGTATAGCTAGTTTTAAATACAGAACAAAAACAAAACACTCAAACATCCAGAATATTTTTGGAACTTTTATTGACCTTTTTTTGAAAAGTTATTGATTGCATTTACAAGTATCAATTTCACATTACATGTCAATTATGCATTTGCAAAACGTTGCATTTCAATAAATTTTGAATGGCCCTTCTATTCATATTTCTAAAATTTATTTGTACGAGTTTATTTTGCACTAATTGCATTTGATTGTCATTTGATATAAACTACTTACTTGGTTTGTGGTATTTTATTTTTCTATTTTTTTTTTCATTTCATTCTAAATGTGGCAAATTGTTGAAATATTTCTTTAGTTTATTAGTCTCAATAGTCTCAGAGAGAAATGACACAAAAATTATTGCCCTTCAATAAATTGATTTAAAAACAAGAAATGAGGAAAGTTTAAGTATCTAAAAGAAATTGTTAAATACAAATTGAAACTACTTCTACTTCTTTAAAACTTTCTGCGGCGCTGCTTCTCCTCTTCTTCAATGGCCTGCAGCAGCTAGTGGTGAGGCATACAACAAACTTTTTGATTGAAAATTCTAATTTACTTTGCACCAGGGAAATTTGAAACTCCAACTCAATGAAAAACTCACATCATTTTTCACTCATCATCATTATTTTTTTTCTTCGTCTCTGTGCTTGCGGCAATGCATGTCAAATTAAAATTCTGTGGTCAACCTGATGATATGTGTCTGCTGCGCCTCGTGGCGTACGAACAGAAACTCATTACTGGCTGTCTTCTTTTTTAAAAAACTCCCTTTTGACTAACTCAGTGTTTCTCTTTTCAATTTCGTTATAGTTTACATTATAAAAGTTAAAAGTGAAAAGTGAAAACTGCGGCCTTATTCTATTTCGGGAAATAATTTCAGATAAGGAGAAGTTAACATTAATTTAATTATTTTTTCAAAAGTTATTTGAATTTAGAAATAATACAAATTAATAGCCAAAAACAGACAACAACCTCAATAATCATCGGACATTTTTGGGTGGCAAGACTTTGGACATCATGCAGACATTTTAGGCACAAATAAGTAATTTTCTTTAAATAGTGTTAATTCTTCCGCAACAACGTTTTCCAGATACAGATAATCCTTTGCTGTGTCTAATAGATTCAATATATAATAAATACATCTCTGTAAGCTTTATGTTCGGATTTACGCGTCTTAATACTAAACACATTTTCGATGCTTTGACATGTACAGCACTCTACGTCACCTAGAGTGCAGTTCCATATAAGGATCGCATTCTAATACTCTTATATGTGAGGTCAAAAGAGTACGAAAAAAATAACCCACGGATATGGGCCTGCCAAACAAGGTAAAGTATCTCTTGCTTGGAGGCTGAACATTGAGAAGTCTGCAAGAAAGACCTAGGTGGCTATTTATGCAGCCAAAAGAATATAAGGCTACAGATGGGGATCAAAAACCAGAATTGTTCCCTGGATCTACACAGCTATAGACCGACTTATGCTTTCGCATGGAGCGCAGATCTGGCGGCCAGTGCTTACAAAGAATTACGTCGTTAAATATCTATGCGAAATTCAGAGACCAGCAGCCGTTCGCGTAACGGATTTGTGCCCTATTAAACGGCCACTCTCAGCGCTCTCATACTGCGTGCCCACGAGTTCTGGAAAGAAAGGCCGTTCGTTCGGTTACAACTCCATCCTCAACAAACTACCGCCTGAGATTAAAGCGCTGCTTACTGACTATAACTTGACAAAGACTTGTGTGGTTTGTGGTTAAACCCCGCATGAAATTTCCAAGCCCCATCAACTGGACTCAGAGAAGCGACTAACCAATGGAGGGCTTAAAAGTTGTACAGATGGTTCAAATATGGAGTGCGCGGTACGGGCAGGGGTTGATTTTCATTAAGCATGCTACTGCCGGGTCCCGAGGCATAGGGGCATTTACGAAAATGAGACGGCAAATGAATTGACGTGATACGTGCGGCACGCTTAGGGATATCAAGAGCAGAATTGTCGAAATTTACTATTCGAAAGATGAACTGAAGTGGAACCATGCAGGATCGCATAGGATTACCTAAAAGATCTCGGTGTCTTATGATCTACCCAAAACGATGGGTGTTTTAGAAAAGAGCAAGGAAAATACGGCAAACTCCCGGAAGTCTTTACAGGATACTGACCCTTAGGAGTGCATGCCGAAAGATCGACTCAGAGTACAGCCTTCTGTTTGACATACTGAATATTATTTAAGCCGTCAGACGATTGTATATTGCTCCAGTTTCGGAATCAAAATGGCGAAATCCATTATTATAATTTTAAGTAGTTATATAGGCAGACGCAAATTGCCCGGACTGAAAAGCCAAGAAGAAAAACCAGCGTACTTAATTTCATGCAAATCACTTCACACAAATAAAGTGCGTTCTCAGTTTGTCTTACCAGCTCTATAGCCACATGTTTTTTTAGTCATTTGATCACAGGAAAAGATGTGAGAGATTGTGTACATTTTTATTATATTTTAGTTGTTTTTCCATATTGCGCATAGATAAAGAATGAGCTCTACATAACATATGTATGTAGTTCATTTGTGCTTTAACTCTAGGAAAATGTGATTAATAGCTACCGATGTTCGGATTCTTCAATATCAAAAAAAAAAACCAATACACGCGTGCATCTAAGTGCGCGGGAAAGAAATGAAACTTCTTTGTAATAGTAGAAATTAATAGAATTAGTCGTGGTAAGTAAAAGTAGTGGTAGGAATTACTAGTAGAATTATTGAAATAGAGGTAGAAGTTAACAAAAATAGAGGTCGAACTGAGTAAAACTAGGTAAAATAAAAAATAAAAATAAGTAAAAAATAGAGGTAGAAATGAGTAAAAATATGTAAAAAAAAATAAAAAATAAAAATAAGTAAAAAATAGAGGTAGAAATGAGTAAATATATGTCAAAAAAATAAAAAATAAAAATTAGTAAAAAGTGGTCTTGCTAAAAGTAATTAGTACTTAGTAAAAATAGTGGCAGAATTTATTAAAAATAGTCGAAAAAATTAGTAAAAATAGTCATAGAACTTATTAGTACAAATAGTAAAAAAGGGGTAGAAATTAATGAAAATAGTGGTAGCAATTAATAGTGGCATTAGTAAAAATAATGGTAGAAATTAGTAAAAATGGTGAACGAAATAAATTAAAATAGTAGCGTTGATAAAAATAGTGGTAGAAATTATTAAGCCTAGTGGTAGAAATTAATAAAGCGATTCTGAAGCGACTTTCGTTATGTGATGTAAAAAATCACGGACACTATAAAATTTGTATTTCAAACAAAGGTTGCCGTTCACGAATCATTAATTTAGTAATAATTATTTAACAGATCTGTACGCTATTAAATTTTTAACCAAATCTTTGCCCAGTAAATTAAATTTGGCACTCGGCGTGTAAAGTCATGCAAATTATTGTGTGCAATTTAATGAAGCTAAAAATTACCTTAATGCACAGCTAAGCGGTTGGAGTTTAGTTAAGAAAAATAGCTAAGGAAATCGAAAAATACTACAGAAGATAGAGAAATTGCGAAGAATTAAGGAAATGAACGACGTAATAAAAGTAAATACCACAAAAGGCGAATGGCGAAACGGCGTTTGAACACTAAATGCTTATACTGCGGACGAACAACAACTTCCGGTGCAAGTTTGTAAAAAAATAACAAAAAAAAAAACAAAATGGCAGGCAGCTTTCACCTCGCAACCGCTAATCCTGTGCCATTCTTTCGTATTATCTCAGCTGTTTCTTTCATTTTCAAACATCATCACGATTTTGCAATGAATTACAAGTGCAACAACAACAAGTAGTATATTTTTGTAGATTAAAGAAACTACGTACGTACGTACGTGTGTTTTTGTGTGTAAAGTGGCTGCCACAAAGCAGCAATAGGAAGTACTATTTTTGAAACGGAAGCATTAATTGCCGCTTAAGATTTTAGCAGCGTTTTCTTACTCATGAATTTTTATTTTCTGCTAATTTTACTTTAGATAATTTCGCTTTTCTTAATTTTCGTTATTCCTGTGACTCCGCTTAACGTACGTCACGCTATATCTAAATGTGGGGGAAAAGGGGGACCCATTTTACCGTTATCTGTGCACAAGCTAACTGTATTTATCTTCTAACTGCTAAAATATATATTTTATATTTTTATTCCTCCCCGCCACATTTTCCACATCTTTTAACATTATCGACATTTTCTCTTTCACTACATTCGCATGGGGACTCCTTTGTGGCAGCAGGCGCCATCGAAAAGAAATTGCCCGTTATTGTCTTCATACACGGCGAGTCGTTTGAGTGGAGCAGCGGAAATCCTTACGATGGCAGCGTACTAGCAAGCTATGGCGAAGTGGTCGTTGTGACACTTAATTACCGCTTAGGAATTCTTGGTGAGTATTCGAGGAAATAAACGCTTGAGCTTAACTGGCAACATAAAAGCAGACATGCACTGACGCGCTCGCTGGCCATTTCGTTTGAAACGAAAATCTGCAGCAGCAGTGTAATAAATGTTGAAAAATAAAAATGAAAACAAAAAGAAATATATGGCGCTAATAAAGTGCCAGCGCTTTAGGTTACACTGCCACAACAGCTGACGAGCGAGCGCGGGTGAGAGTGCGTGTAGAACAATAGGAATAGCAATAACTATCATTTATGTGGCTATTCCATGCTTATCTTCTACAAAATTTATTTTACATCTTTCTCTTGCCATCCTCCACCGCTAGGCTTCCTCAATGCCAACCCCAATCCACAAGCTCATGCGCGTGTTGCCAATTATGGTCTGATGGATCAAATGGCCGCTCTCCATTGGATTCAACAGAATATACAGAAATTTGGTGGCGACTCGAATGCGGTCACTTTGTCGGGTCATGGCACTGGCGCAGCGTGCATAAATTTTTTGATGACCTCACCGACAATGGTGCGTGGGCTCTTCCATCGCGCCATACTCATGTCCGGTTCGGCGTACTCTTCGTGGGCGCTGGTTCAGGATCCGGTCTTGTTTGCGGTGAAATTGGCTAAGGAGGTGAACTGTTCGATACCGGAAGATTTGAATAAACATCACGAGCAGATTGTCGATTGCCTACGCGAAGTGCCATTGGAGGATTTGTATGCAGCAGATATACAGGCTCCAAATTTTCTCACCTCCTTCGGACCATCGGTAAGTAAAATCTCAACGACAGTAAAGCCCAATGGCACTCAGTGGTCAAAATGGTGAGATGTTTTTAATAATCACACGGGTTTATAATTAATAGTTAACTAAAACACTACAGAAGTATTTGATCATTAATATCGGCGGGTTAATTTTTAAAAAATTTTCAGTTCTTTATAAAATTTGGCATACAAAAGTTGATTGAGTCTCTGACCAAAAATTAAAGTATTTTTTTAATTTCAAAATGACGGAAATTTACGAAACGGCGAATGAATTACCAAAAAAAAAAACGATTATATTTTTATGAATTTCGATATCCAGATTTTTGGTCATTCAGAAACCTCAGAAACCTTTGAATATGAGGCGTAAAAAAAAATTTAAATATGACAAGTTGCTATTCTATTGATCGACTAAACATAACGAAAATGAGTCTCATTTATTTTTCCAAAAACGCGTTTTTGAGATACAGGCAAAAACCTGTTTTCGAGGTCTTTTTCCAGTTACCACCAAAAAAGAAAGTCCAGAACAGCGAATAAAACATTCTACGAATGCTGTTTTAAATATATAAAATGTGGTTAAATTTTACGGGCCGATGTTGAATGTGAACCACACCTAAACGTTAAGTTTTTTCTGCATTTCATTTGACATTTCTCACTTTCAGACTAACTCAATTTGAACATGGCAAGATACACAATCGAGCAACGTGTTCAAGTTATTCAGGCATTTTAAGGAAAATGGGCGTTCAAATTTCGAAGAAAATCATCTTCAGTGATGAGGCACATTTTCACCTCAGTGGATTCGTCAATAAGCAGAATTCCCGCATTTGGGCAAATGATAATCCAAGAGTGATTGTCGAAAACCCAATCCACCCACAAAAAGTGACTGTTTGGTGCGGTTTATGGGCTGGCGACATCATCGGGCCGTATTTTTTCCAAAATGAGGCCGGTCAGGCAGTTACTGTGAATGGCGTTCACTATCGTGAGATGATAACGAACCTTTTATGGCCCGAATTGTAACATATGGATGTGGACGATATGTGGTTCCAACAGGATGGTGCCACTTGCCACACAGCCAACGAAGCAATGGCTCTTTTGCGCGACAAATTCAATGTTCGTGTTATCTCACGTGGTGGCGATGTCAGTTGGCCACCAAGATCATGTGAGTTGAGACCGTTGGACTACTTTCTTTGGGGTTATTTGAAAGAAAAGGTGTACGTCGATAAGCCAGGAACAATTCAAGAGCTAAAGGATGAGATAATTCGGCACATTTACGGCATAGAACCTCAATTATGCCTCTGCGTCATCGAAAATTTGGAACATCGGATGGAGGTGTGCCGCCGTGGTCGCGGCGGACATTTGGCCGATATTTTGTTCCATACATAATTGAACCACACCATATTATCATAATAAAAAGAAATTACAATAATTTCCTAAATAATTTGTGTTTTATTCAAAATCAACATCGGCCCTTAAAATTTAACCACCCTTTACTTCGCCTCTCTGCGTTGATATTTCTTTTGAGTAAATAGGAACAGCACGTTTTCTGTAGCAGTTGTTTGAATTAAAAAAAAATATTTATTATTTATTTTTTATTTTTATTCTTTTCTTTTAGTTTATAAACTTTGTAAAAAATTTTCAAAATATTTTTTTGAAGGTTAATTTTATTGCAAAAATGTCGATCGTAATAGCGTCTAGTTCTGCAAAAAACTAGGCAGCTACAGAGGCGGTATTGCAACATTTCTTTCGCAGTCCGCAGCTAGCGCTAAATTCAGCCAGTGTTGAAACATTCATCCCCTAATAAACCTCAGAGTCACAAGAACTTCTACGATCTCTGAAATTTCTAAGACTTAGTCATTCCAATCCACCTCATCGGCCTTTGTGTTACCTTCAATGCTATGATACCGCGGCCAGAAAAGTTATATCAGCTTACCAGATGGCAATGCTAACCTTTGTCGGAAGAACACTCGTAGAAGACGGGAAGATATAGAGGTATCTCTATTTGCGGGTTTACTGGATAAATTCCACCACCGTATACACTGACAATTTTCGAGTCATCCGTGACAATAGATACCCCGAATTGATCTGTGAATTAGCCCATTTGGCGAGAATGGTATTTATATTTACCAAATGGAATTTAAATTAATATATCAATATCGCTTCCAAATTTAAGCAATTTTTGTTTTAATGGAATTCACATAAATTTTAAGAATTTAGCTGTTTTACAACCTATACGATATTCCAAGGTATCATTTAAATGATTTTACCTTTACTAAAATAACAAAGGAACCTACGAAAATTTTTCCTTATTTTGATAAATTTTGGCTTCCATTTGCGTTACTTTTATTATGATTGGTATCAAAGAAAATGGAGTCTGCCATTTTCATATAATATATCTAAATAAAACAAGTGAAAATACTATAAATGTCTGCACAAGAGTGATATATTTTCAAATTAGAGAGTTCCACCTTTAAGGTATAATTCTTTTAACCCTCATTTTCCAAAGTGAACTTCCTCTTATTCTCAATACTAAGCTAAGCGGCTGGTAAATATGACTGAAGCTGAAAAAACAATAATTTTAAATTGCTTTGCCGAGATATACGTGTGCTGTTTTTTGTTTTTTTTTTGCAAATTTATTTCTAAACACTTAACTTGCAAATAATCACTTATTGCTAGGCCTTTTGTTTTTCTTGATATTTTATTTTGTAGCTTTAAAATATTTTTCACTGTAATGAAAATTATATTTTGAAGAATTATCTACAAATATGGTACAAAAAAGTTGGCAACTTTCTGTATTTGGTGTAATATTTTTTTTATTCACCTTCAATGTATTTTGTCTATGCGTTTACTTATGAGCTTTCAGAAGCCGTAAAAGCAAAATCAAAATACACGAAAATTTTTTAGTTGTACTTGTAACTCCGCCTTGTGATATATATGGTATTTCTGAAGCATCATTTCCCGATTTTCTTTCCTTTGGCAGCTGTTTTTTTCCTATCCATATAAATATTATTATTTGAATGTTAATTCAAAAAGCATAGATTACAAAGAAGTGGCATCACTCCCACCGTTTCTCTAACATTTCACCATACCAGAACTAATTTGACTTTTGCTGATTGATATTAGAAACGGATTCGGTCCAATTGGTTTCTGGTGTGGTGAATTAAGAAAACATTGCACAGGAAACAAAACGTTATGCAACTTATTTATAATCTACGTTCTTTCGTTCATTATGTTTTATATCTTTCGCCAAATTACTTGTATTATGTCTCAGAATATAGCTTTGAAAATTATTCTTCCTAAGAAATATCTTCATAGTGAATGGCGAAAAATAGTATACCTGCATAGAAGATCTGCTTTTGAAAGTGAAACGATATTTTCGACACAATTTTCAGAATATTATTAATAACAAGATATCAGTGCGGTGGGATTTCCCTTGCTAGGATTTTTAACTCATAGTTTCCACCAAAACTATAGCGAATATTTTCAGTGGGTCATAACGCCGGAATAATTTTTAACTGAAAATAATAGTACAAAGAAAATTAGGCATTTCCAAATTGAGTCAAAAGCAAATCTGTTTTCTTACTCTACGAGTAACCACTCATACACCACTATCTTAAAGTATTAACAGAATTGCGAAACTTTTTAAAAATCGTTCGATAAGTTCCCATATGGGAACTGACAAACATTATATTTCAATTATAATAAACTAAGCGCATAATTTATTTTTTGATTAGACAAAAAATGTGTCTTGTATTCAATAAAAATTTATACGTAAAATAATTGCATATTAAAAAAAATTAAAGAGCCTAGGATTAGTTTATCTACATGAAACGTCCGTAAAGCAAGAAACATCCATATCAAAACATCTGCACCATTTTTTAAAAAGCAGCCCATACTCTTTTTCAAATCTAAATTTCCCTTTTAATTTAAATAAAAACAGCATGCCACTTATCATTTTAGGACGTTATTTCCTTTTACTGAAGGCCATGTTGAAAATGAGTTAGACAATTTTTATATTAGAGTAACGATATGTAAATACAAACATAAGTTTTACATCCAAAATGGAGAGGAACACTTGCCGATCAAGTCATCTTAGCCAACGGTCAAAGCTAGGGGACACCCATCTGCTTTTACCCCCCAAAAAACTACAAATATTTTATATCCAACTGATTTGCGTATGTGTGTGTGAGTTCAATTGTAATAGACAGCATTTAAAATTGACGACCTTTCCGAACAAACGCTAAATGATAAGGGTATGAAAAGAAATGAGTGAAAAACACAGCAAAAGGGATGTTGAAGGTAGCCAATGAAGTGAGGACAACCGGAAATAAAACAAAAAATTGCCAAAAAAATTCGATATCTGCAAAAAGTGTACAAAGAAAAGGCGCCAAAAATGAAAAAACAAAACTTTGACGCAACATACAACCGGCAAAAGCTTTTGATGTGTTTTGTGTTTGAACAGCTGTTGCCGGTAAATATGTTGTCATCGTTGAGAAAATGAAGAGGAGGAGGTGGGATGCAATTAAGGTTAGCGTACAACTTAGTTAGGGGAAAATATAGACACTGTGAAAGTGAAAGGAAGTAAATGTATTTAGAACAAGTTTGTTCCTAAAACATAATGTAAATTTTTATACTTATTATAATTGATTATATGGGGAATGTTTGTAAAGATTTGGCTCTCAAAGTACAAACCATTTTTAATATTTTTTTTTAATTAAGTATTTGCGAAAATCAATAGAGTGGCATAATTAATCTTTTTTTTTTTTTAAGGAATGTATTCATTCATTAGTGCGTATCAAGCTTCATACAAAAAAAAAGTCATCGGTACTATTTTCCCATCGGTATAAAAAAAATCATTATATTTGTAGACATGACCAAAAATATTTTACATTAATATTCAAATTTAAGGTAGCTGGAGCGATTTAAAATTATATCCCTTTTTGTGGTTATTTATTTAATATAAGTAAAACTAGTGTATTCAAATAGTTTTTCAAAAAAAAGTATCTCACCCAAAAACAGTTTAAACTTAGAAGTGCAGCATATAAATATTCAAAAATTTCTTCAACAGAATCATACCAATGAAATTTTTAATACTGTCTTTGTTTTTTTCACGGAGCTCTCGATAATTGACTAATCGTCTAACGGGTTAATCGATTCGCAAAAGTTATTGTCACATAATCGACTTACTGTTTCCTTTCGGCTTCTTCGAGTATCATCCGAACGACAAACAGAATGTCATTCCACTTTCCTCCTGGGCGCTTTCGACAAGCCTATTAATTTATTCGTTCTGGCCTAAATCGAAAAAATGGGTACAGTGAAAAAAAGGAAGAGCAAGATTAATTTATTCGGCATTTTTTTTATTGAACTCAAGAAATGTAAATACTTTTGATTTAATTTAGAAAGTATCACGAAATGAGCGACATCTCAAATTGGGGCTGAAAACCCGGCAACAAAAAAAAAAAAAAAAAAAAATACCATGTACTGTTATTATTCAACACTTTTAATCAAAAAAGGTCAGACAGTCTAGCTGTTTGTTAATTTGCTTGTCATTTACATTTCGTCACTTCGCTTTTGTCTGCAGAGAGGGACGTACTCGTTTCACTATTCGACCGGCCAAAGCAAAAAAAGTGTGTCGTCACTGTTAATGAGCGAATACATTTTTTTCGTTTTTTTTTTTTTTATTTTTGTTATAGTCTGCAAGTTCGCACATAAATGTGGAAGTTTCAATTAAAATATTTCGTTTACGTTCTTTCCCCAATATAATGTGGCAAAAAACGGGAAAGGAAATGGAAAGTGCACCTAGCTGCGCGAGCCTTTGCGGTAGTAGAAATTAATAAAAGTGCTCGGCGTAATTAGTAGCACCATTAATAAAAATAGTGGTAGAAATTATTGGTGCAATTAGTAAAGAGAGTGGTGGAAGTTAGTCAAAATAGTGGTAGAAATAAGTAAAAATAATGGTAGAAACTACTAAAAATAGTGATAGAAATTATTTATATTATTAGGCAAAATTGTGGTAGAAAGTGGTGAAAACAGTGGTAAAAATTATAATTAGTAGCACCATTAATAAAAATAGTGGTAGAAATTATTGGTACAATTAGTAAAGAGAGTGGTGGAAGTTAATCAAAATAGTGGTAGAAATAAGTAAAAATAATGGTAGAAACTACTAAAAATAGTGATATAAATTATTTATATTATTAGGCAAAATTGTGGTAGAAAGTGGTGAAAATAGTGGTAAAAATTATAAAAAAATAGCGGCGGAAATTAGTAAAGCCAGTGGAAGAAATTAGTAAAAAGTAATGGTAGATACCAGTAACAAAAGTTGTAGAAATTAATTGTAGTATTAAAAAAATAGTGGTAGAAATAAGTAAAAATAGTGGTATAAATAAATGGAAATAGTGGTAGAAATAAGTAGTAATAGTGGTAGAAATTGGTAAAATTAGTAGTGACGTTAGTAAAAATTGTGGTAGAAATTACTAATACCCATTAGTAAACATAGTGGGAGGAATGAATAAAAAAGTAAAAAAGGTAGTGAAAATAGTAGTAGAAATTAGTAAAAATAGCAGTAGAAAATAGTAAAAATAGTGGTAGAAAATAATAAAAATAGTGGTAGAAATAAGTAAAAATGGTGGCATAAATAAATAGAAATAGTGGTGGAAATAAGTAGTAATAGTGGTAGAAATTAGTAAAATTAATAGTAACGTTAGTAAAAATTGTGGTAGAAATTACTAATACCATTAGTAAACATAGTGGGAGGAATGAATAAAAAAGTAAAAAAAGGTAGTGAAAATAGTAGTAGACATTATTAAAAAGAGTGGGAAAATTAGTAAAGGCAGTGGAAGAAATTATTAAAAAATAGTGGTAGAAAGTGGTAAGACTAGTGGAAGAAATTAGTAAAATTAGTGATAGTAATTAGTAGTAGCATTAACGAAAATAGTAGATATTACTAAAGCGATTATGGCGCGACTTTCGTTACGCGATGTAGAAATTCACTGTCGCTAAAAAGTTTTACTAAAAATATGTAAGCAAATTTTATTTATACTCTCTGTTTTAATTTGTATTCATGTGTTGTGTTAGTGTCACCATTAAACTATTATTATTGTTGTTGGAGCTTGAGCAATGCGACCCTTTAAACTATGTAGTTATATCTATGTACACTCGTATTATTTTCAGAAATCCACAGCATTCCGTTGCGATCTCTCTCAAATAGACTTGTTATCCTTAAAACCAATCATTCACTTATAGTACGAGTATTAATGGCATTATTTGTGTGTGTGTGTGTGTGTGTGAGAGTGATTTGACTAACTTGATATCTGCCAAGTCTGATTTTATTACTCAATTTCATTTCCGACATTCCTGTTCATTTTATTTTATGTTTTTCACTGGCATTTTGCTATTATCACTCATTTTCATGCTACCAACCAAAAAAGAAAACAACAAAAAATGCACACACAATAAAAAAAACTAAGTCGCCGGATATCAGCATTCTATTTGCGCATTTTGATTCCCAAACTACTTACTTGTGTTATGAAGCTATGCGCCCGACAAACTAAATAACCAACACACTCAAATATTTTTCTCGGTTTTGCTTTATCTCTTCTTCTTTTTTCAATTTAGGTGGATGGCGTCGTTATACGACCCGGCCATTCCAATTTCGATATCGATGATTTAATGATGCGCACCGCCAAACGCGCCTCAGCCGATAGTGGTGGCAATGGATTTTTTGCGGGTGGCGCCTATGCGAGTGCTACAGGTGGTGGTGGTGGCGGTGGAGGCGGTGGTGGTAGCAGTTTTGGCGCTGGTTCATCGGGTGGTAGCGGCGGCGGTGGTGGAGGTGGTGGTTACTCAGGTGGCGCCTACTACAGCGCACTAACATCAAGTTATCCGAGCTCGAACGGCGGCGCTAACCTTGGTCTGGGCAGTAACGGCGCTCATTATGATGTGCTCTTCGGCGTGGTGACCGGCGAATCCATTTGGCGTTTCAGCGCACATGACATCCAGAATGGTTTCGAGGGCGAGCGGCGGGATAAGATTATTCGCACTTATGTTCGAAATGCCTACAATTATCATCTCAATGAGATTTTCTACACGGTGAGTACCCAGTCACGTGTTAATTGAATTGTTGCAAACCTCATTCGATGAATAGCTGAAAGCTGTGGTATGTAAAGGGAGGTAATTGTATTGGTCTCTTGATTCTTTAGAACTTTTTTTTTAACTTAAATTTTTAATTAAAATAAATGCAGTGTCATTGTACTATCTACTTTTGTAAGAATTGATGAGAGAAATTGTAGAATTTTATTACAACATACCAGACAATAAAGTGAAATAAGAAAGATAAAAATAAAAACAAGAATAAGCCATGAAAGAAAGTGAGTAAGAAAGTGAAAAGGAAAAAAAACCAGCAAAGAAAGTTTTAACATCCTGTAAATATCTTACGCACAGACTCAGACTGCAGGCATTAAATAGATACAATGTATGCACAATTCTCCGCCTTACAATCAAATACATACTATAAATAAGTAGGTTTCTTGCAACTTCAAAGCAGTTTTTCTTTAGAAAAAATAAGTTTTTGTTTGAAAGTAACTTGAAAAGGAAAGTAATCAAACAGCAAATTGAGGAAATATTTTAGTTTAGTGCATCGTAACTTGATGTAAATTATATTTAAACAATAATTCATAGCTCAGCTGTCGTAAGGCTCTTAGAAAGAGATTGAATATTGTATTTTAAATATGTATGTATAGCGCACACAATCCTAAAAGTTTTAAATTTTTTCGCTCCCCGTGCACATTTCAATAGCTTGGAGGTGAAAATTTAAATCTGAAAAAAAACTGGCGCACCAGCTTTGTATGTACTATGACTTAAAAAAAGTCTTAAAAATGTGCCAATAAATTATACATGGGTTTCAGGGCCTATAGCTCTTACATAATTGGTTAAAGGGTAAATGCGAAAGCGGCAAATTAAAATGTGAATAGTCAGTTTTAAATAAAAAAAAAAAACGTCACTTGAAAATAATGACAGTCAGTTTTAAATGAGAAGCGTCAAATGTAAATGAGAAATTGTCAATTGAAAATAAGAATATTTAGTTTGAAATAAGAAAGCGTCAAGTGCATTTCAGAGAGTGTCAAATGCAATTGAGAAAGCGTCAAATGGGAATGAGAAATAAATTTCGTTTACATTTAAAAAACATGTTTACTTAAAAATGAATTATAAAAAATGATATTATTATTAAAAAAAAATTACCTGTTGAAATGCTCTTGCCTATTCTACTCCTTTTAATAGTGGAATTTACTTCATCCACGAGCTTTTCTAATTTACATTTGCCTATTATTATTTTCATTTGTCGCATTCTGAATTGCAATTAACTATTTTTATTTTCAATGAACGTTTTCGCATTTTAATTTGACCCTTTCTCATTTACAATTGGAAATGGTGTAGATGGTTCGCCATCTTCTTGCTATCTTTCAAAATTAATTTTTTCAAACGGTACATGTTAAAACTACAGTTCAGATAGATGCAATTCGTACAGAGAATTTTCATTTAAAATTCAGAAATTTACAATTAAAATTCAGATTTTTCATTTTAAATTCAGAAATTTTCGTTCCAAATTTTAAAAATTACAATTTAAATTCAGGATTATTAATTTCAAATTGAGAAAATATTATATTCATTGAACTGAAATTGTAAATTTCTGAATTTGAAATGGAAATTCTTTATTTTGAATTTTGCATTTTTGAGATTGAATTGCAGATTCCTAAATTTAAAATGGCAATTCTGAATTTGAGTGCCGACTTTCTGTATTTAAAATGGAAATTCTGAATTTAATTCGAAACTTTCTGTAACTGTAGTACCATCATGAAATTTATTTCCATTACTTAAATTAAATTAGTGTAAAATCTCCCCAAAAAATTTTTTTTCTGTGTGCGCCACTTACCGAAGACATAAGTCACATACTGGAACGACGATTGATTTACATATATTATTAAAAACAGCGTTGCTTTCAATAACTCCATATGTTTATGGAATATCTTCTTCGAATCATTAATACTAATATTCTCGATAGCTCGATTCTAGCGCCATCATTACATCCCTATTATACATTTTTAATTTTATCAAAAACGGACCGTACATACAGATTTTCTGACGAACTCACCTCTAGCGCCACCTGGCGCATTTATTGTTCATAAGAATTCATTTTATTTCACCAGCACCTTGCCTTTCTAATACCATCAGTATCTGATCAAAAATACGGTTTATTTGAGTACGTCGACTCATGCGCCACCTAACGTATTAAATTATAGTAAAAGGTGAATTAGCATAAATATTTTTCAAACCGAAATACATACGTAAAATTTTACGATAACTAAAACTAAGCTTTAAGCGGGTAAAATGTTTGCTGATTTGTTATAATATTTTTGTTTTTTTTTTTTACAATTTACTTTTGTGTCAGCAAAAAAGATTATTATAAATTAAATGGAATTGTTAGTAACTTAAAATTAGCAGTTGCATTTAGAATCTTTCCTTCGATTGGTAGATTAACAAAAATATTAAGGTGTTATTTTCATTAAGCTAGTAATACTAGTTAGATTTCTCCAAATTTGTCATTATCGCCACTAAAACAAATTGGCATGGAATGTCAAAAGTTGTTGCCTTAATACAAATCGGATGTTAATATTCCATTAAATAAAATTACCACGCTTTGCTTTAAAATACTTTTCCGTTTTTCTTACTATATGAAATTTCCTTGGAAAATTCGTGCGATTAAATGGAATCATAGACCCTAAATGCCCACCTAAGCTGCATAGATTAAGAAAAAGTGCGCTTGGCCAATCAGGACTGCTAACTGAGCTGCGCGTGCCGTCATTAAATTTTAATTAATTTGTGCCCGGGCGAAGCAACACTAACGGTGGAATGTTAAATTTTAATCACAAGTACAACAAACCAAATACACACTACGTGGAATTTAGCTACAAGTATCTGCCTGCAAGGCCAACTGGGAATATTTAGTAGTAATTTAAAAGATTTTAACTTTTAACCATTTTTGATTACTCAATTTAAGTTTTGCAGATGGTAAAAGGGGAAAATTAAAATAGATGTGCCTGGAAATTTGAAAATAAATGGAATGCAGGTAACTCATGAACGCAAAAACACTAACCTATTCTTTATGATATTGAGTGAGGTTAAGTAAGGTTAATTTCTTGCGAAAAGCGTATGGTGATGCCACAGAGAGGTGGAGCTCTTACCGTGTTCCTTTCTGGCCTTCTTCTTAAATTCAAACATTATGCGGTCTTTATAAAACTCTGCTAACTGATAATGCTAACAGAGTCTAAGTCTAACAATTAGAGAACGACGGAACACCGATTTTTCGGTCGACGCCGAACTGAACATTTCAAAGACTAAAATACTGAATAATAAAAAGTTTTTAAAAATTCTAGATTTGTATTGATATTAATTCATTCATTCATTCAAATTTTTTTGTTTTTTTTTTTGGCCCAAGCCGAACCGAAACCGCACCGAACTTAATTGCCCGAACATGGTCGAAGCCAAAGCCGAAGTTCGGTCGTTTTCCACTAGCAAGCGTTCAAAGAAATGGCTTTCCAAAACTTCGGTTCCGCGTTCTTTCAAAAGGTATGCCATTGCGTCAAAATTTGTGAAGCGTGCCAACATTTTTTCGAAAAATTTTGTCTCACTCATAGTTACTATAATAAGGGTTTTATAGTTTTACGAAAATTTGTATTACTTTTTTAAACTCAACCATCGAATTGGCTTCTACTCAGCGTCTTTCCATTTAATAAATATCTATGTATGTAATGCATATTTTCAAATATTACTAATTTCGTTTGTAAACGTAAATTTATCAGAGCAGTGTGCTTGATGAAAATGTAAAGCATTGATTTGTATACCACCTTCCTTTTACAGTTTATTATATTTAGCTAAATTGTTAGAGGGATTCCAAACGACATTTTAAAACGTCTCCTTTCTTTGACCTTCTCAAATTTAACAACGTATTAAATGCAATCAACTTTCTTTTTATTCTCCGCTCTTTCTTCATGCACTGATTTCGTTTGAACTGCCTTTCATTTTAATGCCACCATTTTTGTTTCGACACAGCTTCTTGATTGCGTGTTTTTTTTTTTTTGAAAGGTTAAGTTGCTATGGAAGAAAAAAATTAAATAAGTAGTAAGAAAATTTATATATGTAATTACTGCTGCTGTTAAAGGCTCGACACCATCTCCTCTGCCAACTGAAATTTAACGCTTACTAATTTACTTTTGATTGAAGGGCAAGAGAGTAACATCCGGCTCACGCTAGCCGGTGCAGCTTTGAGCTTATTGGTAACTGTTGTTCAAGCAAATTTACATTAGTCTCAAAGTTATACGGGGAGCCCAAGGGTAACACCTTTTTAACTCATTTTGAACAGGCGCGGGAACCGCTTAATTACTACCTTTAATTTTTACCCACCATTAAACAAAAAGAAACGTGCTACCGGTCATTCTGGTGTTACGCCCTATACGAAAATTCGTACTCTGGATCATTTGTAACAGAAAATAGTTATACAAAAAAACAAAATCAAGTATTTGAATGGAAATTAAATTTATTTACAAAAATATGAACACACAAATGTATGTAAATTAATTTTATTGGTACTTAGGACATTGGCTGAAAAATTTCGGATGTATATGCCGAACAGCGAATGTTTTTTGTGAAAAGTTTTTTTCATTTCAGAAATACACTCGGAGGTTTGGCATTGCTTGTCGAGCGGCGACGGCTGTTAAAAAAAAACTTTCCTATAATTCGACCCAGGGACCCTACAAATGAAGCGCACACGCGCTACATACTCGGCTATGGTTGCCGCGACTACTACCACTTTACTTCCTCATTTAACTCTATATCTAACTGTATATTTTAATGTTATGACCAAGAATTTAGCTTTATTATAAAGATACGGGATTGCCATTATGTTTTAAAAATGATTTCGGACAAGTGACCGCCGCGGCTGGCAAGAATAAATTCCAGCCGAGAGGCCTAATTTTGGACCACTTTTTGCAGCAATTGGCGTCGTATGTCAGCGATAACGCGCCGCATATTCCCTTCCAAGATGCCAATCGTCTCGGGCTTATCTGCATAGAGACAGACAAAATCCTTCCGCAAAATGTTCTATAAAGTGGATGGGCATAGCTCCAAATGCTGTGCGCGATGGCGAGTGGACTCATTCGGGTCTTCTTCGATATTCTGCTCTACAGCAGAAATAGCGCACTGTACGGCGTCTTTGAGGATGCGCATTATCCAACAGAGTAAACGTGGTGCGAAACCTATGTATGGTTGCTCGAATTACCGACTCTGTTCGGCGATTATGTCGACCGAATGTTGGTTGTAGCGCGCGATGCGTCGCGTGAACCGAACCAATATTTTGGTAATAAATTTGCGCGATTTGCAAACTTCTTCCAAACCAATTATAAATCAAGTAACAGCTGTCAAAAACACCAGCTCCGAAAAAAAGTGTTGCATTGTTGAAAATCACACGTCTTAAAAAACACCCATTAGTTAAAAGAAAAAAGATGGCTTTAACAATATCTAAAATAATGTTTTTTAATATCCTTATTTTTATACCAGTTAAGTAACAAAAATTTCTGAATTTTCACTATTTTAGACACAATTGATAAAATTTGCAATTTGAAAAAATATAGTTTGATATAAAATGATTTGTTGTAAATATTTCTAAGTTGTTGTTGCCTCTAAAAAATTTTTGAAAACTGTGGTTGGTGATTTTTTTTCATGGCGCTTAATCCATTACGATACTTTTACTTTTTAACTGAAAAAGTAAACTTATAAAATCCAGTGCAAAAGCTATTTAATTTAACATTTTTCGCCCATATGCTTTAATCGTTTTTAATTCGACTTAATTTACTATTTAGTATATGAGCTCGCTGATTTTTCGTGATTTAACCATTTTCATAATTTCGCGGCCCTCGGTGTCCGCAAGGCCAGGAAAGCTCACCTCACTTTTCTCTCTGTCAAGAAGAAGTAACTTCAAATTTCCAAAGAAAATGGCTTCCCCTCGTATTTCTATAAGATGCACGCTTTTTCTACTAACACAAAAAAAAACTATCGACGAGTACACAGTAATTGTCGCATTATGCAATTTTATTTCTCACTCTTTCACTAAACACATTTCATCTTACATAGATCAGTTGACCTCTTTAATGGCAATTTTCTCACTTTGTGTTTATTCAACTCACTTCCACTGCATTTCCACGACATCCTCTATCAATTTCCTTTGCTTTTAGCGGCGACTTCTTGTATTAAACTTCAATGAAAGTTAAAAATCCTATCATCCCATCCAATAGTTCAGCACAGTTCACAGTTGGGTTCGCTTGGCTCTGGGTGGGGCGATTGTCACTCATTTATAACAGCCACTCATATTCTTTTGCCAGCATTCACCACTGCTTCCCTTGTGGTTGTTCTATCTGGGGGCCTGCTGACGTTCAACAAGCGCTAATTTGATGGTAGAATCCCTGAGGCAAATGACATGCTAATTTAACAAAATGAGCTCCATTCAAGCAATACCTTACCGTTAGACCCTGTGCAGCTTCAATTTATGCTTACGAGCACTTCGACCGCAACAGCCACAACACCACACACAACCACTTGAGGTGAATTAACCTTTGGAATAACAATGTTGTTGGATTGACATTGCGACTTCAGTTGTGTTTGGTGTTTTCCATCAAAATTTATGGTTGAAGTGAAAATTTCTTTGACTTTTTGCGCTATAGTCATAGCTTTTGCGTTTGCCACTTAATTTTATAGTTCACAATTTTATTTATTTCGAATACTGACAATGTCATTAACTTTAACGGAAATCAATACTCAGCGTTGTATGCGCTTCTTCGAAAAGTCATTTCCTTTTTATTTAGTTTTATGTGCGCATGCGCTTATGCGAGTGTGTGTGTGTGTGTGTGTATTTTTGGTTTCGTTCCTTCAAAGCGCCCATATCCTTTAAGCACATCATGGCATATGTAAAAAAAAAATGTTTTTCGCTTAGCGACCACATCCGTTGGGAGCACATTGTAGCCTATTTTATGGCGCTCTAGTTGTATTGCTCGTTTTCCAACCGCAACTTCTATAACACTGAATGTAAAAGGCGTCGCTAAATGGTGAATTTTTGGCATTTTGTGACACATGACAACGGAAAGGGTGCGAATTTAGTCAAGCGAAATGAAATGTGATTGCATGCCACTTTGTTGTGGGAACAGTATTTATTCATGTACATATATTGCGTTATGAGAAATGACTCCGAAGTCAGGCCAGTATTTAGTATTTAGGGGCAGCTAGAAACAGCTTTGAAATTACATTAGATTCAAATATTTTTGCAATGTGGATAAAAATGGCATAGATAAATGAATTTTCCTTCTTGAAATTATTATAGTATAGTATTAGGAATACATATTTACGACATGGAATTATTTATTGTCAACTAAACTTAATATGAGTTTAGAAACACAAATAAATTATATGCAAACTTTCTGAAACACAGCTTTTTGTTCACGACCACAGAAATTTATTTTGCCAGCGATTGATCATCGATCGCAAACTAAGTCTGCCAAACTACAGTTCAGCAAGTACGACCCCAGTTGATCTCAAATAATTTCCTTCTATTTTTGAAAGCATAGCAGACGATATACATACATATAATAATAATAGCTAGATGTTGGGTCGAAGATCTCATACGATTTGGGGCGAGGCCATGTTGTTGTGCCCACAATTGTAGCTGACCCCGAAGTAGAAAGTAGTAGAAAAATGTACTTTTTCTACAACTTGCGACTAATTTTAGATATGGAAATGCAAATAATACAAAAAGCAGAGCTAACTATAACTTAGGTTAGGCTAGGTTAGAGTGGCTGAAACCGTGCAAGTCCACGGATGGACACGTAGGCTGGCAAAGCCTGTTGTGGTACCGCTGCGGGATCTGTGCATTTTCTTCCTTCCTTACCTTGGAAGGGGAGCCACAGAGTGTGACTAACGTAGCACAGTCGAGCTCAGTGTAGGAAATACGTATTTAAGAATTGCTTTCGAGTCTTGGCCAGGGCAGAGATCGCGCTTGCTACTCTCCACTTCCTCATCGTCCCTGCAAATTCAACAGAAATCAGTGCCTAGACATCCCAATCTCTTTCCGTGTGTGCCCATCAGACAGTGTCCAGTTTTAACCACATCCATTAGTCTGAGAGAAGTCCGGTCAAATTAATCAGCGCTTTGAATCGCTTTAGACCTTTAACCAAACTTGCGTGGTAATCCGACAGGTAGGTTCCATGGACCACCTAATATTCACCTTCTCGATGAGTTTTGATGTTAAATCGTGTTTGCAAGAGATTAGAGGCTTGCCGCTTCTGGAGCAGAATTTATCATCGGTAATTCCATCCCTTTCCTTATCAATATCCGGTCAGAACTCCTACAAGCATCGAGAGTTATGGCTTTGTTAGTGGCCAGAGCTCCTTCGAATGCCTCTGGTCCACCACTCTCCAGAGGATCCTTGCAATTTTAAATGCCGTGGTATTAGCCCAGCGCCCGCTAAGTCAACATAGAGTCAATCTATCCAATAGGTCTCAGTAAGCGGCCAGAGGAGCTCTCACCCTCTCCTTTTTTGGAATAATGACTTCCAGGATACCCTGCCAAGCGAGCTCATCAGCCATGCAGTTATCTGCAATATCGCTATGACCCAGCATCCACATCAGTTCGAAATTAAAGTATTAAGAAGGCCTTGTTTGCAGCCTTACTATCATAATTGCTAAATAGCCCATCGGCTGCCTCCTTGATTGCTACACTACAATAGTCCGGAAGCCCAAATTTCTGGCTGAGGGAGACCTCCTTAAAGAAGGTTCCCCCTCTAACCTTTCCGTCCAGCTTCGATCCGTCTGTAAATAAATTCACCGGTCCCTCTCCCCAAGCGTCACCTCTCTCCCATTTCAGGGGGTGAGTAAAGATGGATCCATTTGTAGTCAGAAACGGCAGGCAGCGATCTGTTTATTGCATTTAGCATAACGCTGGATGTGGTTCAAAGCGCTTCACTGATTCCAATAAGTGTGGCCCGTTGCAGCCGCTCGAATTGCTTAACTTTTGATATCTTTTCCAATCAGGCCAATCAGCCAATCACTGTTTTTAAATTTTTTCGTACAAAATATATGAAATCTCAATATGGGTAGAAATCTACCCACAAGGTGTGAAAGCACACATCGATTTGAAGGGCATCGAACGATTCGCTCGGTAACTCTCTCTTCACAACTTTGTTGCGAATACTTGACCTTCCAGAAAACTCCAGCACCTCTGATGGCGACATATAGAAACTCTAATCATCTCTTGTATTTCTCGGAATTCGTAAACTTCTGGCAGCTTTGCAATTCTTTTATCTAGCTTGTTTTGGCTCACTATTCGTGTTCGTTACAATATGATATTAAAATATAGAAATTTTCATTTCGAACAAAAATAAGTTGTATACCATGATATGATATGAACTAATGAGATGTGCAGCAATATGATGCGATGAAATGTCATGTGCTTTAAATGCGATGTGATTTAAGGTGAAATGGATATGCAAAATATAAACTCTTATACACAATTTGTAGTACATGTATCTCTGTACTTGTTATATGAAAACTTTGAAATTTTTGTTTCGTGCAAAAATAGGGATACCACCTGATAAACGGCATGCTATGATATGCTGTGATCTAATATGATGTGATGTAATGTCATGTGATTTGAGTGCGATGTGATTTAATGTGGTATTAATTTACAAAAAAAATATAAACTCTTATACAGTACATGTAGTGCATGTACGTCTGTGCTTATTATACGAAAACTTAAAAGTTTTCGATTCGTACAAAAATAAGGCTACACCTTGATAAACGGCATGATATGATATGATGTGAGGCAATATGATATGAAGAAATGTCACGTAAGCATATTCGTTTCGTACAAAAATGATATGAGATGTGCAGCAATGTGAAAAAATGGCAAATCACTTGCGTGTGATGTGATTTAATATAAAAAAATTTCGTTTCGAAGAAAAATAATATGAGCTGTGCGGCAATATGATGTGATGGAATATCACGTGATTTGAATGCGATATGATAATAATTTTCAAAATACAAACTTTTAATATGTACATAATTTACCTGCAATATTTTGTTTGCAATTTACAAATGCGGCTAGCTTTGCATAATCATTTGTGTGGCCAACATTACCGTTGATGTGATGTAATACATACTCGTATCTATCTACCTTGCCTAATAAAGGATTTATGGGCATCACCAGCCAGATGTGTAAATTTACCCATTGGCTATCGAATGCATATATAGTTTAATATATGTTATGTTCATTCAAGCATAATCGCACACTTTTGCTAATCATCAGGGAACATTTGCACACCATGTTAACCATCAAATGCCATCTATGTAAATGAACACGGCATGGCTTTCTAAAGCTAAGTACACAAAAAAGGTACACCTGTACACAGCCACCCACAATTTAGTAGGCTAATATTATGTGCATTGAAATTTTGAATTTTGTATGTAAATATTTTTTGTTTGATGCTTGCTTTCACATTTTAATGGTCAGATGGCCAAACAGGACGGGTAAACGCTGCTCGCTGCTCGCTGAAGCGCATGTGTTATTGTTGTATTTTTGATAAACTGCTAATTTGCTGAATTTTCACAGCACATTGTTTGCTTTTTTTTTAGTTTTTGCTTCCTGCCTGCAGCTCCACAGCTAACACTAAACTACAATCTGCGTCGCATCGCATCCGCTCGCTTTTGTACAAAATGTTGGAATAATGTTCGCATATTTGTTTGGTAGTTTATTCTTCATTCCGAACGGTTAGGGTATTTGGAGCGTAAAACACATTTGACAGGTAATCAGGTGGGATAAGAGAAGGTGGCATAAATTAATTGTTGGTTCGTTGGTTCAATGCTTTCGCGTACTACCTACCGACTTAGTTACGTTGGTTGGTGTTGGAACGCAAAAAAACATTTGAAACTTGAATGAATGATGTGCACAAATATTGTACATTGATATTGTTGTTGTTGTTATTTTGTTTGTTAGCTACAACATAATATTGTACAACAGCTGTATCAGGTTTTAATGAAAACTGTTTACAAAATATGTGATTAATAGTGGCGCTCATTGAAAGCGATTGGCAGTTTGAAAGCAGATAAACAAGGAAGAAGAAAAATCAATGAAAAATTCGATTCGATTGATATATTACTGTGAAATTATTTATGAAATTCTGGAAGAATGTCGCACTTCTATGATAATCAAATTAATCAATAAAATATACTACTTAGATGGAAACAAAGCTCAAAAAGATGCTTAGAATAATTCAATTTGCGTTTTTTAAAGACTTAATTAAATTAGTCGCAAAATTCTACGCATTGAAGTAAATATTTTGTAAACGATGGATTACATTCTAAGTGACTTGATTTTTATTTTAAGTGTTGTGGGATTTCAGAAATCAGCAGAATTGAACTTCATAAATAACAATAGAATTAGCCCCAAGTGGCTTCTCCCAGCGCAAGTGAGCTAACTGTAATAATCATTTGCCAGAATAGATTTAAAAAAAAATCTTAACAAGATATAAAAAATATTCACAAACCAGCAATTAAATTTTGTTGGTAAGCCAAAATTTATTTTTAAAAATTGGCAGGGCGATAAAGTTTAGTAAAGTCAGTAAAAAGGTAAACTTATTAAATGAGTGAAATAATGACAGTTATACTGTGCTTGTATCGGGAACTTTTTTTTTTAATTGATGGATCAGAACTCGATGCCAATGAAACCACTCACACCGACCATATCCAACATTTGACAACCTGCTCTTTTTCTCTTCGCACACTACTGCAAATGACAACAAAGTACAGAGCCGCAAAGTCTTCATTCAAGGCGATTGGCCAGCCGGTAATAAACTATGCTGCACCAGCGTTGCCGCCAGGAACTACTAGAACTCAGTGCCAGAACGCTGGTCTCCGAAATGTGACGGGATGTCTTCTGATGTGAGGAACATCTACACCAAGAGGTGAAAGTGCTCCACATTAAGGAGCACAACCTTATCATCAGTAAGCAGTTCCTTGCTGGTTGTCACCGCCTGGGGTAACCAAATAGGCATCCGCTAGCCGATGAGCCACCGCCCAGCCAAATAAGAAGGCATCTCCTTGAACTTAAGGGCGAGATCCAGCTCCATACGACGGCTCAACCACTGGATCCGACAGCATGTAGATAGGTCTTAGTTAACATCCACACAGAGACAGTCACTGCCAACATCGAAAGGAATCCAACCACCACTGATAGTAGATGAGGAGTCCCAGCTGCCTCGCGAGTACCGCGCTACTCTGGCCCAACTAAGATCTGGATATTGTAGTAGATTTAACTCCTACTTATCCATAATTAACACCGACATATCAAACACATGTTCCACATGTGGAGATTCTCCGCACTGTACCAAACACCTATTCACATGCTCTCTCAAACCAACTCATCAAACACCGCTCTCCCTCTGGTCCGACCCGGTCGAAACCATACGTTACCTGGGCCTCCCCATAGGTGAGTTTGGCAACAACGACTGTTGGTGAATCGGATCTTTGCATGCTGTATCTAGCTACTACAACAACAACAACCATATCCCACCCACTGTACGAGCTAGTTTCGGCTTAGGATGGCCGGCAACATAAATGCAGCTATATCGCTGCATTATCTAGCCCCGGTAGCCTCAACAGTGGTGGTGAAGATAAACTGGCATTTTATCAATAGGTACGACTTCTATTGAATGCCTGTATGAACAGCTGGGCTAATATTATATTCCAAAACTTGAATTACTCTCTTATGGGCCCTGAAGAAATTTCATTAATTGATCCCTGGACTTGCTGAACATACCACGAGATTCGAGCCCTTCTCAATGCATCCAATATCAGACGCTGAGCCGATTCTAGTTCTCGGAGAATTCGGGGAAGCTTCTTTCGATTCTCGGTGTTAGATTGTTTTCTTGTATTAAGGATATGAAAAAATAAAACACGTAGTAGATGTCTGAGTGTCTCCAAGCTCGGAATGGAATGGAATGAAGTTGAGGTAGACCAAAAATCTGAAATCGGGTATCCGAGCACGAAGGACAGGAGAAAAGGATAGAGAAGAGGGTGAGCATGGGACTTTATTTTTCCACGGAAAATCTTCCTGGCTCTTTGATAAATCTGAGAAGCTTATCTAGGGATAGATAATAAACGTTTTCCAAATATGCTCAATCGCAGCCTAGCAAATGCAGGACAGATACAAAGGGAATGTTCTTTGATATCCTCATTTTTCAGGCGAGATGTGCTCGTAGATACTTCTTTCTCTGTCTGAGAAGGAATTTCTCCACCACCTTGACCAGTATTTTAATTAAGCAATTTTTTTTTTGGGAAGTGTCAGAAGTGCACCAAAAGTTCTCGTGTGTCTTATTTATGGCATCCCTAATGTACCTGACCGTTCGGTTCGTTGCATTGAACCCCTTCGTGTCCCTGCATCCACACGAGTTCTAGCCTATTCCATTTTCCAACATAGTACCTATAGCCTCAAATCAGTTTCTTGCACAATTTTAGAAGAGGCCCCTAGCTTATTAACCAAATTCACTTCAATCATTTTACCTCATGATGCTCATTGTGCCGTAGGTTACTTGCGGGACTTTAGTAAAATGTGCAAGTATTGGCACACGAAACTACTTTAAGGATATTCGCATAGAAAATTAAATAAAAAACTAAATTTTAATTAAATTGTATAGTAAAACGTTTTTCATATTTGTATAAATAGCACAAAGTTTTATCAAAAGCAAAATTCTAAATTTAAATTTTGTTGCTAAAAGCGGAGGCAGACATGTGAGGGGATTAAAACCCGAAAAATGTAATTTTCTACATAAATTTTGGACATAAAAGCCACACAAATATGCCAATGAATATTTTATTTGAAGTTTAAACAAAAAAAATTTACACATATAGGGCAACAATTTCCCATTTGTGGTGTGTACAAGATAGGGGCGTGTAAATGCACATGCACTTACATAAATAAATGTGACCTTTCTGTGCGTTTTTACGTGCGTGAAAATAAATTGAAACGTTGTTATTTTCAATGCGTCCGTGAAGCTACATACTTAATAAATAACAAAGTGTGTGTGTGTGTGTGTGTTGCTGGTAAATAGGTATGCACTACAAACATATGGATAATGTGAATGTTAGAAATGCGCACGCACGCACGCAGGCACGCACAATCACGCAAAAGTGCGAGTGTTATGTTTAGCCGTTTGGCATAAATTATCTTCGTGCGTGAAGGCTACTTTCTATTATATATAAGGATATATTATACATATATTCCACCATATAAAATTTACTCGACGACACGTTGCCCCGGACACCTTCATACATGCAAAAAAAAAACAACAACCACAACAACAATAAAGCTGCTAGTGTAGGTGCGCCCATACAAAAGATTGAAAACATTTTATTAATACACTTAATTGTATAAATTTAAAAATTTCTACAGCACAGTACACGGCCAAAACATTAGAAACAAAAAAGAAGTGTTGATCGCGTTCTGCGTTCAATGTCAGATATTCTTAATTGGCGCTATAGCCTCTTACGAAACTCAGTGTCAGATATGCCATTCAAGATTGATGCAAACAAAAAAAAAGCTTATAAATATTTATTTGGTACATCTTCTCTTAAAAGTCATGGAAAACATATATGGGTCATTCCATATCCAATCGAACGGTGTTTGTAATCGGCCCATTCAGATTTGGATAAATTTTTGTCAAAGCTTTTACTTTAACGCAGTTCTGCCAAGGTTAAAAAACTAAAAAATAATAATTATTTCCTGATTTTTTCAAGTTTATTTTTGGGAATGTCTAAAATTATTATAGTTACATAAATAGATTTAGGTTCGTTTTAATTCATCTATATTTTGTAGAAATGTCGAGAAATTAAAATTTTCATAATGTTAATATTTGAAAACTCAAAAATTTATTTATTTATGTATGCATGCCTCAGTGTTGCCAGATTTTTTTTTTTTTTTTTTTTTGGTAATAGTAAATGTAATTCAACTAAAACTTTCTTTATATACGAAAATATTTTAATCATATTTCGTTTTAATGAAACTCATTTTCATTTTGTCCCATTAATGCTTTGTTAATTTTTTTTACACTTTTCGTTGGAAACCTCAACTTTAGTGAAGAATACTTTTTCTTAAGAAATTGCCTAATTTATTTTTTGTTTTTGTTTATTTAGGACAACTAAAGCTATTTGCTTCAAAAGAGGAAACGCTGCACCTCTATCGTCTATTTTGGTTTTAAAAATTTGCAAAAATCGATTAAATTTTACAAGTCTACATTAAATTTATAACTCAAATTTTTATTTTTTACCAGGGATTGATCTGAAAAGAACCTTTCGAAATTGTTTTTGAATCTGTTTATTTACTGATTAAAGGATTACCTAGTAAAATAAATGAAAAATATTATATAGCATGGGTGTCAAAATAGTTTAAGGAAACATCATTGCGAAAACATTTCGAAGCAGGGTTGCCACCTGTGTATTAGGTTAACTAAAATTACGGTATAGGAGTCAAACAAAAGTGATAAAAGCCAAATTTTTAAAATATTTTTAAAAAGGATGCAAAATTAATTTTAAATTAAAATAATAATTAAATACAAATTAATTAAAAAGTAATATAAAATATTATAAAACTGGTGTGCAACGAAAAAAATGCAAGAAAATTTTTTTCTTTTTTTTTTAATATTCTTTAATAGGGTTACCAGCCATTTGGAAAAGTTAAATGCAAATTAATTAATTAGGTAAAATCTGAACTTTTTAAGACGGGTCGAAGATTTTGTTCATTATCGCATTTCACAATGCATTAATTAATTATAAAAAATATTTTATTCAAAAATATGGTAGCACCACAAAATATGCTCAAAATTTTTTATAGTCCAGGAAAAGTAGTCACCAAAAATTTAATCTTTTCCTCTAAAATGATATATTTTACATCATTACTTAAAAGACACTGCATATGTAGAAATTTATTTTCCTAACAATTTTAGCTATTTCGAATTTCACAAATATTTTTCTTTCACTCGGCTTGTAGTAACGCTAAGAACAGTTAAAGTTACCAATATTCATGATTTAAGTTTTGCTCAAAAGTGGTTGGTGAAAAAAGCATGACTTTGGCTCAATTTAACCCTTGTCTTAATAACCGGGTATCGGCGTACCCACAACAGGGCATTATTCTTCATAAGTCGCAGTTCAATTCTACGCCTTCGCGTAACTTTATTTAAATAAAAGAATTTCTGCAATTGAAAAAAAAATAAAAATTTTAATAATCGATTTAAAATATGGTACATATAATGCAATGTAGCAACACCCAGGGTCTTGTTTATTTCAGTATCAATTTTTTTAATGTTTATACCTCTCATGAAATTGAATTGGTATTATAACTATAGTGTGAAGCTTCTAAGTGTAAAAAGAAGAAAAGATAGTCGCATACGTGAGCACATATATCAAAATGATCAGGTCGATTAGCAAATTATGCAGTCCCACAGTTTCAGATATATCTGACAGAAATTTGGTAGGCAAATTAATTTTTATTTCGTATTAATTATTTGTCGGAAGAGACAAGATCGGGTAACATATAGCTTTCATGCAACTGACTATTGAAATATGGCATTCATTTTATTTGTCAGAATGAGAAAGTGTACAAGACCAAGTGACTATAACTTATAGCTCCCATACAACTGATGGTTTAGTTGTAATATTTTCAGTTCTTCCTCGCTTTAATTTTTTTATTTCCTGCTTATTGCAAATGAAATAGCAAACAATTACTTTCTTCCTGGTGCATTTCGTTCTCGTTGTGATGCCTTTTGATTCTTCTAATGGCGATTTTTGTGGCATAAAATCACTTATGATTTTATGACACGATTTTCGATAATGAGTGTCGTTAACTCCATTCCCAATTGTTGCATAAATAGTCGTCCTTTTTCTGCAAAGTTTTACTTTTTTATGCAAATAAGACATGCATATATAAAATATCGATACTTTTTTACTATTTATTATTTTTTTTTTTACACTTATATTCTTCTAAGAACATAGTAGGCTTCTCTTAAAACTCAATTTATAACTGACAAATTTCTAATCGAAATACTTAAAAATATTATTTGATATGTTGTTGCAATAAAAATAAGTCCCCAAATCGAATTTTTCAAGAATAGTAAAACAAATAGTAAGGGGTGCCTGGGCAGGCGGTGTGCCAGACAATATAAGAAAATGTGAGTATTAGCGCAAGGGTTAAAAATGCCGCCCTTATACCGCATTTACACGACAAGCGAATCAAGTGTTTCGCTCTTTCAATTACGAACCGCGAATCACCCCGTTTACACGACCCATTCGTGATTCATTTGGCATCTCTGTTTCTTGTTCTTGCTCTTTGCTTTTGTTTATTGTTTTCTGCTGCGCAATTTAACGATGGAGAAACGATGTAAGTTAAATTCCTAAATTTTACATTATATACTTGAAAGTTGTGTTGATTTATTCATTTAATCTTCCAGTAAAAAGAAAAGGTGCCAGCAATTGGGAAGAAATTAGCGAAAAGGCGCTAATAGAGGTATGGAGGGAAAACATAGCCAACAACCTCCTCGACATAATTATTTTCTTCACAATCTCAATTTTTGAACCCATTTTAGTATTTAATTGTTTCTTGTTTGCCAAATTTTTTGTTTTGTTTTGATAGCTGTCTATGTGTTTTGACAGCTATTTTCGATACATCTTCGATTAAAAATAGAGACGACAACGATTTTTTCTTGATCCGCAAAGTGATTCAGATTGAATCAACTACAAATGAGGTGATTCGCTCACAAAATTTTGTATGGCGAATCATGTTGATTCGGTTCGTAATTGGGGCGCCAATCACGAATGAGAGAGCCAATCACGAATGGGAGAGCGAATCACGTGTCGTGTAAACATCGTATTAGAGTGATCGTGGCACAAGTTAGAGCTAAAGGTGGGCGTGTCAATCATATTTTGAATGCCATCATCATTACAGAAGGGGTCAAAGAGGAATCGGTGTTTATTTTAAAAACTCCTATCATTATCATCATCTTACCATTTCAATTCAAAGGTGTGAAGCTCCCGTCGAAAATAGCCTTATCGATCACTATAAATATTGAGTTTCCCTTATTCTGCGAGTATGGGCTCTCGCACTAATTTTTAAATTTACCAAACTCAAATTCACATGTGTGTGATTCTACTATCCGATTTTAATTCCTTACTTTAAGTTATTTCCGCGAGCTTCCGCTTTTGCTAATGAGCATAACTTTGAAGTAATTTTTTTCAAATATTATCTATGTATATATCACTTGCTCTGAGGAATGTTGCTACATTGACGTAGTTCCAGTGTTCCGTCATCTCTTAAGTTTTGCTATGCCTTTCCAAGATGAATTTCAAAGGCATTGAAAAGTTTTTATATTTTAGCTTCACTTAACTGCGACTTAATTGTAATAGTAATGAATTTTAACTTTACATTTTATATACATAGTTTCGTTAAACGCAGGGGTATATAATGTTTGGAAACAGACATAATATTCTTTATAAACTTAACATAATTATACAATAGAAACTCTAATTATTTACTCACTATATTTGTGTACATATTTCGTTTATAAAGGATTGGTTTCATACTGCTCGCCTTAATATGAATATAGATATATATGAATAGAAAGTTAGCAGTGTCCTTGCAGTGGTTAGTTGCAAAGAAATGTAAATACTCAAGGCTCCCATGCGCTCACTTGCATATTTATTCTTTTGTAGTAGGAGTATGCATGCTGCAAGCAATACGCACACCCAGTCAGTTGTGTGCAACACTTAACCCAAATACCACCGCACTTGTGTGGCAACACTTTGTGTAAGTCAAATACGGGTAGAGTCGAACTACTTATGGCAGAACACAACGCATGCTGTAGCGAGTATAGTCAAAAAAAAAAAAATAATAATAAAAGAAAATACTATCTAGTTCATGAACAGGTAATTAATGGAAGTAGTAGTGATATTAATTCGATAGCTATCGCGGGTAAGCAAAAAAAACACAGGCGTGCACCTAAGTGCGCGAGCCAGAAGTAAAACTTCTTTGTGATAGTATAAATTAATAAAAGTAGTCGTAGTAATTAGTAGTAGCGTTAATTAAAAAAAGTGGTTAGTACTATTAGTGAAAATAGTGGTAGGAATTAGTAAAAACTAGTAATAGAACTTAGTAAGATAGTGGTAGAACTTAGTAAAATAGTGGTAGAAATTAGTAAAATAGTGAAAGAAAGCACTGAAAATACTGGCATAAATAAGTAAAAAAAGCGGAAGAAATTAGTAAAAATAATGGTTGAAATTACTAAAATTAATGGTAGCAATTAGTAGTAGCATTAGTAAAATTAGTCAAAATAGTGGTAGAAAGCATTAGTAAATTTGGAAAAATAGTGGTGAAAATTAGTAAAAATAGTGGTAGCAATTGGTAAAATAGCGGTAGAAATTAGTACTAATAGTGGTAGAAGGTGGTGAAAATAGTGATAGAAACTAGTAAGTTAAGTGGAAGAAAATAGTAAGAATAATGGTAGAAATTAGTAAAAACAGTGGTAGAAATTGGTAGTAGCATTAATAAAAATAGTGGTAGAAACTAATACAAATAGTGGAACAAATTAGTAGTAGCATTAATAAAAATAGTGGTAGAAATTAGTAAAAAATAGTAGTAGAAATTAGTAGGAATAGTGGTAGGAGCTAATAATACCATTATTAAAAATAGTGGTAGTAATTAATAACACCATTATTAAAAATAGTGGTAAAAATTTGTAAAAATTGTGGTAGAAATTAGAAGTAAAAACAATGGTAGAAAGTATTAGTGCAATTAGTAAAAATAGTGGTAGTAATTGGTAAAACGGTAGTAGAAATTAGTAGAAATAGTTGTAGAAAGTAGTGAAAATACTGGTAGAAACTAGTAAGATAAGTGGAAGTAAAAATAATGGTAAAAATTAGTAAAAACTAGTAAAAAGAGTGGAAGAAATTAGTAGTAGCATTAATAGAAATAGTGGTAGAAATTATTAGAAATAGTGGTAGTAATTAATAATACCATTAGTAAAAATAGTTGTTAAAAGTTGTAAAAATTGTGGTAGAAATTAGTAGTAGCATTAATAGAAATAGTAGTAGAAATTAGTAGGAATAGTGGTAGTAATTAGTAGTAGCATTAGTATAAATGGTGGTAGAAATTAGAAAGCGATTCTGACTCGACTTTCTTTATTCGATATTCTGATGCGACTTTTGTTACGCGATGTAAAAAATCACTGCCGCTAAAGAAGCTTACTTATAAAAAAACAAACAACTAACATTAATCCATATGTCATTAGCAAATTTAGATTAATATGTATTTCAAATTAGCACAATTTTATTTTCAAACCAAACAAAATTAAGCGTTCAAAGAAAAAATGGAAAAATTAGGTATAGTAAAAAAAACTACATATATACATATATAGTGAAATAATTCCCGACACTTGCTGCTTATGTAACACTGTCTACAAATATTATGTAGATATATTTTGTCTGCCGGCGGATGGGGCTAAGAAATGGGAATGGATAAATGCGTTTGCTATCCCACCCATCGTCTCTTCCAAAATTACTACTTGTTGGCATGCTTTCTTTTACTATTGAACTATCTATAAAGTCTTAAAAAAATCAAGAATAAAAATTCACATTTTGATAAAATGTAACCTATGCCCGAGATTACTGTGCATTCACTGAAAGATCCACGAAAATCCATTTTGCAAACAAATATTTCAAAATTTGTTCGAAAGAATTATAATAATAAAATTTTTTATGGAAGATTAGGTTATAATATCTAATTGTTCACTTTTTTTAATATTAAAAAGACGTCTATTTATTTTTGGAGATTTCTTCAAATCCATCTAGGGCACGCAAACCTTAACCTTTTTCGAAATATTTCACCAGAAGCCTTAAAAGATATCTAACTAATTTTGAAATTCCGGTAGTAAAAACGCAAATTTTTCAGGAGCCACCGTACTGTACATACGGCGGTTTCCGCGTTCAAATCCTGCCCGTAGCAAGTAACATCCAAAATTATAGAAAAAGTTGTTTGCAATAGCGGTCACCCCTTGGCAGGCAATGGCAAACGTCCGAGCGAATTACTGCCATGAAAAAAACTTCTCACAAAAATCGTTTGCCATTCGGAGTCGGCGTAAAACTGTAAGTCCCTCACTTTGTGCTACAACATCTAGACGCGCACCACAAATTGTAGGAGAAGTTTGGCCAAACACCAAGCTGTAGTATAAGCGCCAAATTATTATTATTAGATAGTTACATATATTCGAGTTTTGTTTTGAACGAATTTTTCCCAATGATTTTTTGACCCGAAGAAATCAAAATAACGATTATATTCAGTTGCTATTTTGGTTAGATTTTAATTTGAATATCGAATTCGATTATCGAATGGTATGTAGCTGATGCCCAAGCTGACAACTGAAATTTCGTAGGGCTTCGCTATATTAAAAATACTGATTGCTTGCATGAAAAATAAACCTGGGAAAAACAGTTAATTGAAGCGCAAAGTAAGCTGATATTAATTTCGAACTAGTAAATTTTACTACAGGGTATGTGCATTTATGAATGTCTTTGTTTAGTTGCGTACAATTAGTGTCCTCTAAACGCACCATCAATGAATGTAAATATTAATCCAAGTTGGCTTATCTTCTTATACCTCTGCGCCCCTATATTTGCAGATTAATGAGAGCGTGAGGGTGTACGCACATATTTTGTGATAGGCATAACGAAATATTTAGCCCTTTTGTTCTTTAATATTATCATTAAATTCCCTAGTGTTAGAAAAAAAGAAAAACTAAATAGAGAGACCAAATTTTCGAACTAACCGAAGGCTTTGCAATGCATGTGATATTCATAAAACTAAACACCTAATAAATGATGTAAAAAGTAGGTGGCTGAACAAAGGATCCAAATCAAAACATAGTGCTGAGCAAATGGTTTGATTTTGTCATTTTCTGTTTAACTGATTCTTTATTATTTCACCTACGATCTAACATCTCCTTCCTTTTATTTAGGTTTTAGCCTTACCTTATTCAGAAATACATCTATCTTTTTTAGCTCATTCAACAAAATTTTTACTTAGAATTGGAATTGTAGTTTTCGTCACTCTATTTTCGATTCTATTTTTTCATTATCCCTTACATTTGCCAGCGCTGTGTCTGCCTTTGTTTCCTTTTGTTTCCTTCTAAAACGTCAAATACAACGAACTGCCTGGCGAACAAATTAAGAACCGTTGGATTACACACTAGTAGTGATTTTCGAAGTTTTTTTAGATTTTACCAAAGTGTATTAGGCAAAGTGTGCTAAATTTTGGCAGCGTCAACAGGCTAATTATGTCAAAATTTTTGAAATCTGTTAGGCCAATGTGTATACAAAAAAAAATAATAATAACAAATAGTAGGTTGCGTGGAAGACATACATAACTCGAAAATAAGGTTTCGCAATTAAATTCGGATAACAATAATTATAATAAGTGATGGAATAAAAGTGAGGAATGACAGAGCAAACAAAAAGATATAAAGGAAAAGCGCAGAAGAAGCGAACAAACGACGGAACGATTGAAATTTGGGTGATCATTGTTTGTGTAACATAAAAAGCGAAAAACTTGAATTTCGTCAACGAATGGGTGATTTCGCCAAATCGTCAAAGAGATGACTAGCTATCCACGGAAGACGCAATTTGATATTCTATCGGATAAAGATAAGATTCTCCACTTGTACCAGAAGTTCTTAAAGTTGTTACTTAAAAAATGTTGGTTATTTACGGGGGCATTTGGAGTGTTACCTATTCAACAATCCATATATTTTTTGTGCGACAAAACTGTGTCAAAATAATCAGACAATTAAGACAAAATAGGAAAATTCATTAAAACAACTTTTTATCACCAAAAGTATTGATACTTTATATAAGTATTAATAACAAATTGATTTTTCTCTAATTTGCGCGATTTTCATTTTTCTTTTTTTCATCTCAATGTATTCTCTCAAGTCTTCCGAAAAACATATTAAAATTTTATGAAGAAGTAGATTTTAATAAATTATAATTGCTCCAAAAAAAAAAAATTGGGCAAAATAAATCATTGAAATTTGCAACTTCGACTGCAAATCTGAAATGGAGTTACCCTATAGCTTTTAGAACACTTTGTCCTCTTCCACAGAAAATCATATAAAAAAATTAAATTCTTAAATGAAAAAAATGAAAAAAAACAGTAATATACCATAGTTTTTCAGAAGAAGTACAGGGAGAAAAGATATTTTTTGATCGAGTTTTTCTAAATTTTTCCTCGGTACTTCCAAAAACTACCAATTTAAAACCCATATAACAACAATCACTAGTTCTATGGGCTAAACGTTATTTCGGGCCTTTATTATAGTAACCAAGGCGAATTTATAGAAGGTGATGGCATAAGACCAGCTGATTTCATTTTTTTTATTCACCTACATGTATTTTGTTTTTGGTTTTGCGTATGAGCTTTCAAAAGTCGTAAAAGCAAAAACAAAATGTTTTTTTACATTTTGACAAATCTTACGCAGAAACAAAAATAAAATACATAAGAATTTTGTAGTTGTATTTATAACACCACCTTGTATGGATTTGCCTTGATGGTAACTGTAAACTTTCGATCGATTTTATTTAGAGTGAAATAAAACTTGAAGTAAAAATAAAAACTCAAACTCAAAGATTAATATTTTTTTATTTGTTAGAATTGATGAACCAAAAAATGTTCTAACAATACTTACATATAAACTGTTTTTCAACTTTTGGTTTTAATTTTGCGCATTTGCAATTTTCAACTAACTCCATTTCACTTTCTGTCTCTATCCTTTTTCAGATCGTCAACGAGTACACCGATTGGGATCGCACCTCTCAGCATCCGATCAATACACGCGACACCGCCGTCGCAGCGCTTTCCGATGCACAATTTGTGGCACCCATCATACGTACCGGTGACCAGTTAGCTGCCAATTCACCGCCACCGATATCGACTAGTAGCAGTTCGGGTGGCGGCACAGCTTCGGCCTCGACCGCATCAGGAGCACAATCGGGTCGCTGCTATTTCTATGTTTTCGATTATCAGACGAAAGATGGCGATTATCCGCAACGCATGGGCACAGTGCATGGCGAGGACTTGCCATATATATTCGGTGCGCCTTTGGTGGATGGTTTCAGTCACTTTCCACAAAACTACACAAAATCGGAAATTGCGCTGTCCGAGGCAGTGATAATATTTTGGACGAATTTCGCTAGAACTGGGTAAGTTTAGACAAAACTTCATATACATTCAGGTAGGGTGGGAAAGTTATTAAAGCGCTTGCTTATTTGCTAAAAATTAAATGGGACAAAAGTTTGTAAGAAGAAAATAATAATTATAATCACATGGCTGATGTTTTGCCGAAATTCTCCTACAATTTGTGGTGCTCGAAAATTGGAGTGGCTGATAGTTGAGCTATCAAAGTTTTGCTTTAGCCATGAGACGAACTCGCACAGCTATTGATTCAACGCCATGAATGATAGAAAATAAGATTGCGTCATCCGCGCTGTGAATAACTGAAAGTGAGGTAATAAAAACTAGAGAAGAAGAGACCAAAGAAGCAGATCTAAATAAGAAGAAAGCACGGACGAGCGCACAAACGGCAGAACGATTGAAAGTTGCGTTGGCATTGTTTGTGTAAAATAACAGCAAAAAGATTTTATTTCGTCAGCGAATGGGTGGAAGCTGTCAAATCGACAAAATATGGGATTAGCGATCAGCGGAAGGAGCAATTTTTTGTTTTATCTTCTTCAACACCACCTTATACGAATTCGGCAGGACTGTGCGATGATTCAATTGTTAAAATTATTTTTTCAAAGGAACTACAGTATACATTTAGGAGTGCCTGCTTATGAATTTTCCCTGTTAAATATACAGCCCTATCTCCAATTTTATGTGAATAAATTTCTTCCACAAATCTACAAGCAAAACAAAAACCAACTGGGAAAATTCAATTCCCAGTAGGGCAGAATGTGAAAAATTAACGCACGAAATGAATTCAATTTTCGCTATCTATCTGTATTTGCTGTGTAGCTCCTACTTAAAATTTGCTTATGTACATTAGGAAGATCCAAAAATGCTTTATTAAAAAGAGAAGTCGGAATTATAATGCCAGAAGTTTTCTATATTACAGGGAACTGTTATAATTTTTATAAAAAATAATGACTGCCGTTATTTTTTTTTTTTTTTTTTGATAATAAACCCAAACAAAGTGGTCGACGATGATATTCATATGTTTTATTATCGAAACGAAATATCGATCAAGTACAATCGAAAAATTACTTTCGATCGAAAAAATAAAAATCAGAAAATAACGACCAAATTTTATCGAAATAAAAATCCAAGAACAACGATGATAAAAAAAAATATAAATCATAAACAAAAATAAATGATGTACAAAAAAACAATTTTCCAAAAACAAATAAGGTATGATTTTTATAGCTTATATCATAACAATTTAATCGCTATAATCGAATTTTGTTTTGAACGAAATTATGCCAGTACCTTTTTGATCCGAAAAGAACAAAATAAAGATTATTTTCGGCCTCTGCAATTTCTTTTTCTTTTTAATTACAATTTCTCTCATAGCGCTCAAGGTTTCAAAAATAATTTATGTGAGGAAGAGCCCATAAAATATTTGAAATGAAAAACTGGTTAAATGTAAAATTGGGTATTGTTATTTAAACTTTATTCCTATTTTATTTAATAAAATTGATTAAATGAAGAATGTTTATAAAGATTTGGATATCAAAATACCGAACCGATTTTAGTAAATATTTTTGAAGTAAAACTTCTTTAGCGGCATGAAAGTAATTTTTTACATCGCGTAACGCAAGTCGTTCCGGTATCGCGTCACGAAGGCATCACATGAAGTTATATGAGGAAAACAACAACAACATGCATACTGAGGTAGCGACAAATCATGGTGCATGTATGTACATATGTACTGCTAAAACTGCTATAATAACTACAATTTCTACTACTAGTACTAACTATTACTACTACTAAATACTACCCTTGTCATTAAGACAACTACTGCTAATACTACCGTCCCTAAGACAACTACTGCTACTTGTGGTAATTACTACTATCATTTTTACTAATGCTACTACTAATTAATACTATTTTTCCGTTTTCTACTACTGTTTTTAACAATTTTACTACTATTTTTACTAATTTCTACTACTATTTTTACTAATCCTACAACCACTATTTTTTATAAAACTACTGCTATTGTTACTAAATTCTACTACTATTTTTACTGATTCCACTGCTAGTTACTACTACTATTTTTACTAACGCTACTACAAAGTACTAATAACTAACCTTTTACGAAGTCGGCAAAGATGTTGTATTTTTGGCTCGCGGTTTTAGCTGCACGATAGAGTGGCCTAATTACTTTTTTTTTTAATTTTTGAAGAACATATTAGGGTCCATCAGTATAAGTTTTTCCCATTTCTGAGCTTTTATACAAAATTTAAAAATATTTTTTAAAATAAATTTTGCCAGTACAAAAGGCTGAGTTCCAAGTTGCATGTTGCTTTGCATTAGTACGAAGTATAGAATTCCTTAAAATCAAACTGCTTACGATATGCAAAGTATCGAGTACCGATAAATTTTTATGCGTATTAGATGCGCATACATTGAGCATAGGGCGCATCTCTATTTTTTGTGATGCTCAAATTTGTGATAATGGCCGAAGAGGAAGTGTTGTTAATAAATAAATTTATATTCACATTTGCCGCCATAGCTGTTGGTTGTTTTGAAAACAATTGTCACAAAATGTCAAAGTTGATACAAAGCAAATTGAAACAAAGCAGTAGGGTTGCATTGTTGATATTGTATAAATTCGGTATCGGTATCGCAACAATGCAAAGCAACATGCAACTTGGAACTCAGCCAAAATGTATAAAATTTAACATGTTTGACTTTTTGAGGCCTAACAAGGTGCGTCGGGTATGTGGTAGTGTAAAGTATATGGAAAATTTTGCGCACTTTAAGCGACATTTAAATATTATTTTTATTTGCAAAAAAGGCCTAACTCTTTTTCGATATACAAGGAAGAGTACCAGAAGGTTAGAGCATTGAAATGCTGGTTTTTCTTTTTTCTTTTTTTTTTGAACCACCTCAATGTGCCAAGCAAATATCAACATCTGCGCGCCTCCCTATTACTGCCCATAATTCCGCTTTAACTTGTATCTACTAGATTTACATCACTAGTATCCACGTACTTGTCATTGCCGGCTTAAACGAGTTGCTTTGTTTTTAATCTGTTGAATGTAACTACGCCAATTATTTTTACAACATCTTTTATATAGTACATATAACAGATTTTAGAATTTTTCATTCACTTTATTTCTTATTTACAAACACTTGTACTTACTTCCACAATGAATATCGCAAAATTCACCTCTTATGATATCCAGCGTACACAAGCGGTATACAAGTGAAACACGAAAGCAGCAATATAAAGGAAAAATAAAAAAATTCAAAAAAAGAAGGTTTAAAACATGTTGGCTTTTCCTAATAAAGCTTTTCCATAAGCACAATGTGCACTAAATGCAAACGGATACACTCTGGCGCCCAGTAACTCCCAGCTAACTGATGTGTGATATAATATTTTTATTTTTTCCACATATGTATGTGCTTTATTCAATTTTCATTTATTTAAACACACACGCACACACACACATGCACATATGTGTAGATATGCCTCCATTTTTATTTTCTCAGTTCTTGTTCTATTCCACTTTTATGTTTTTGCACGCTATAATCAAGTGGAGAGCATTTAACATGAAGTGTTGTTAGTGCATTACGAGTATTACTACTAAAAATGCTCCCCTCAGTTCAGTTCATTCCACCATTTGCTTCGTTTCCTTTGCTGTTTCCGCAGTGCCATTCTAGCGCTTTGTGGTGCATGCAACATACACACACGCACACACACACACACACATACATGCACATTGCGCACTTTGCTTATTTTACTAATTTCTCTTTTCACTTTGCCACTCCATTTCCATAGTATGAGTGCAGTGTGATATTTCTGTGTGTGTGTGTGTGTGTGTGTGACTATGTCAATTTTTATGTGTGTGTGTGTGTGTTGTATGCCTTTCGTAGGAGCTATTATTAAGCTACACATATAAAAATATTGCATATGTTTGAGTGTATGAGTATATGAATATCTAAAATAAAGCGCTGAAGTGGGTGTTAAAGTTTGTCACTTCACATTTCCAACCATTTTTCTGCATTTTAGTTACAAAAAGCCATTTTAAAAGAGCCTGAATATTTACGTATGTAAAGCATAAAGGTCAACTAGGAATTACATGCTTAGTATTTAAATACGTACATATGTCTGTACATACATATGTAGGTATGAAATGGCCCAATTGAGTTATATTTTATTTTTTATTTTTTTTTTTTTTTTTTTATTTATTTAGGTCTACAGTGCGCACAGTGGCCCTACACACTGAAAATAAAAAAAAGGAAATAGTAACAATCTCAATTGGAAGATTTATGCAGTTAATATATAAATATTTATAGAGTAGCGAGCGTTCACTGCTGATACAAAACCAGCGGGGAAGTTAAGGTTAAAGGATACGTGAAGTGCAATAAAAAAAGGTGGACGCAAGGCTAGCTAGGATTTACACAAGAATTAATTGTACTCACACAGAATTTTGAACGTATATTATATAGCCCTCGTTTAAGAAAATCTCTGTACAAAGAAATATCTAATAAATTCGACTTTTATAACAGCCCATTTAATTTTGAAAGCGTTCTAGTGATGGGTTCATTTAAAGCGTAGTTAGTTTTATATAAATTTATATAAAACAAACAACTATCTCGCAGATATTTCAGAGGAACAGTAAAAGCAATATACTCTAACAATCTAGAGCAATTAATGCTGTCACTAATGATATCAGCGATGAAAATTAAAGTATTCACCTTTCGTTTACATTCGAGGGAATTCCTTACTTACTTACTTAATTGGCGCTATAACCGCTTAAGCGATTTCGCCGAACTTCTCCTACAATTTGTGGCGTGCGTCTTGATGTTATAACACAAATCGAGGGAATTTCAATCAATTAACGAACTGCAAGCATTATATGGAGGCGCGTGTGGAGCAAAATTTAAAGAATGTAAAGCGAAACGTTCAATTTTCTTCTTAACACGTTCAAGGCGCGCAATATGGGATGCATAAAAAGGTCTCCAAATGAAGGATGTATATTCAAGCCTGGTTCGAACAAACGTAACATAGAAAAGTTTCAAAGTATGAGGATCAGTAAATGCCTTGTTATTACGTTGGACAAAACCTTAAAGTGAATAAGCTTTAGGAATTATGTTGTTTATGGGATAAACGAATGAGAAATCGAATTTCAAAAACTACACGGAAATCCAGGATTTCTTCGTTACTGGATAAACTGCAGTCAAGAAAATTAAATGACGACAAAAAATTAGCACGAAGTTTCGAAAATGACATTTCAGAGCATTTTTGAATATTAAGGAATAAACGGTTTTTTTGTACCATCTATAAAGGTTATCTAGAATCACGTACTCTTAAATAAATTTTTAAGCCATGTTGTGTATAACACGTTGTGCGTTTACAAAACATTGAGAAATATCATTATTAAACAAAAGAAATAGTACCTAAGGACCCTAGAATAGTTCCTTGTGGAACACCTAACGGTGCAATGAAAGGAGAGGATCTGGCATTTTAACAGTAGACCGACCAGCGGTGAATCAATCTTGAAAAGGACAAATTACATTTGCAACTGCAAAATATAATTGAACCTTGGTAGCTAATTTAAAAGGCTTTGCAACTGTAGTAAGTTTGAAGATTGGCCTATAACTTAAAATGTTGTTTTTGTTCCTTTTCTTATGTACAGGTGTAATAAACAAAATTTGAAATTGTTCAATAAAAACACCACTAGACAGAGATTTATTAAATAAGATAGAAATAGGTGAGGATAAGGAACTTTCGCACATTTTTGTTATGTAGTTAGATAAACCGCCATTATCCAGCTTTGTACAATACAAATCATTTGGAGCTAAATGTGCAAAATAAATTGCATTACTCAACTTTATTCACTTTTTAACTCTTTGTTGCCTACGCCCAGAATAAAAAATAGTTTGCTAATTTTTTTTTTTCATTCATTGGCCTGTTTTATTAATCAATACTTGTTTAACAAAAAATGCCAAAGTTCGGATGCAGCCGAACTTCAAATACACAACACAAGTTTTTCTTTGAAATAACCCCTACTTGTTGTATGCATTCATCAAAATTAAATTTAAATTAATATAAAAAGGAATCTGAATCCTTTATAGGCATCCAAAATACTCAACCTTTATGAAATTTTTACAGTAGCTGTGGTCTTTGGGAATATAGTATATAAATTTGGAAAAAATGGGCGGTGTCGCGCCCTATATACATACGTAGAATTAAAATGCCTAATTTCCTATAACTCCGCAACTATTTGATACAGATGTACAATAGATCATTATAGATCATATATTTAATTCATTTAATTCATTTATTCATTTAATCAACAAACAACATGCTTACAGACTATGTGATAAGTATATACTTACATGATATAAGGATAAAACAACTAGGGAAACCCTTATGATAAATGTCTTATGAGTAGGTTCTTAAAAGTTAATTTAGAAAAAGAAAAATCAAAATCTAAGGTAGAAGAATAAGTATTAAATTGCGATAGCGCCCGCCGTAAAGGGGCATTCATCCCATAGAGAGTTTTAACAACACCCACAAAAAACAATTCATTACAACGAAGTATACGTGAGGGAACATTAAAATGAATTTTCATTAGAAGGTGCGGGCAATCAATAGTAGATCGTAGTGATATCAAAGACAAAGCCCATCGACAACAGTGTACGTCTAGACTCTAAGGACATAAGATTTATTAGTAAACAGCGAGAGCGATAAGACGGGATAGGGTCTTCAAATTTTATCGAGCGTAACGCAAAACGTATAAAAGTCTTCTGGACAGACTCTAATCTGTTTATATGAACTGCATGAAAAGGTCTCCAAACAAATACCGCGTATTCCATTCTAGAGCGGACTAAAGACGAGTACAACAGTTTGAGAGAATACGGATCAGAAAATGAAGAACAATTACGCCGAATAAAAGCTAACATCGCGAACGATTTGGAAACAATAAAACTTATGTGAGTAGTGAAGTTGAGCTTGGAGTCAAAATAAACACCCAAGTCTTTAAATTCACTATTTGAATTTAGCGGGACATTCGAAATATAGTAAGATGTAGGAACAATACTCGACAATTTTGCAAACGAGGTGTAGTGGCATTTACCAATGTTAAGGACCAAATGGTTACGTATACACCAGCTGTATAAATTATCCAGCTCCTTCTGGAGAACTAATGCATCTTCTAGACATTTGATTTCATAATAAATCTTCAAGTCATCCGCATATAGAAGGAAATTACATTTAGAAAAACAGGAAGAAATGTCATTAATAAAGAGGATAAATAGCAATGGGCCAAGGACACTACCTTGTGGAACACCAGAGGAGGCAACAAAAGAATAAGATGATACATCATCTAATCGAACAACACATAACACATATATACTCAGCTATTTAACGTGGATATATGATATTCGATATATACGTACATATTTTCTTTAGATCAAGGTATAAAGAATATTTTAAGCCCAAAAGCATTGTCCAATATCTAAAAAAGTCATATCTGTATTGGCGCATCAAATCAAGCCGAGCTTGCAAGTATAACATAATTTCGAAACCTTAAAGAACGTTTATTGATTTAAATAAAACCAAAATGAAATTAGTATGATTTTAACATACCATACTCATTTTACAAAATTTTGATTTTTTAATTATTTCTGTCCATCATTAAATTCTTTATATAAAATTTAAAAGAATTGCACGACATAATTTAGTAAAATATTGAATATTTTGATTTGTTGTAAATTTCCGTTAGATTTGGTTTTTGTCTGACTGGTATAATTTTCGAAAATGTGCTTTCTTAGTAGAAATGCAAAATGTGTTCGGATTTTGCTAGAATTTGACATCAAGTTTTGGAGATATACCGATTTGCTCTAACGTGAACGATACCTTGGTCATTCCTAACATTTGTGATTCCATCTATTTCAATTTCAAACCCAATCCATGTATCCATGTATTTCAGTTTCAAACCCAATATTGTCTATCAAATGTGTTATGCAAATTAGCTGAAATAACTAATATATATCGGATTTTTTATAGATTTTTGCAGATTTTGCAGGTGTGTATGGTTTTTGTACGATTTTTACATTTTTCGAAATTTTGTTTATTGACTTGAAATGCAATGTGGGCACAAATTTGGTATAGTTAGTGCAGCTCCATCAATCATGTTAAATTTGAGCGAATTTTCTTTAAAGCTGGCCTAAATATCGTTTTTTTACCTTTGCACCAAATTACCATTATATAAGAGAAGGGCGTGGTTTTTGTCCGATTTTAAAAATTTTCGAAATGCATTTTATGTACCAAATTTGGAAGAGTTCACTGACGTAGTTTCAGAAATATATCTTTTTCTCACAAAGTGGGCTCGACCACGCCCGTTTAGTAAAAAAAAATTAAAATAATTACCGAAATATCACATTCTATTGGTTTTCACAAAACACCATGGTTGTTATCCGATTTCGCTCATTACCAATACCAAAGTACCGCGGGTTCTAACAAATATTGGCTAATGTTCTGCCAAATGACCTAATCGGGCTTCAGATGCCAATGACTCACTCTTCCCACGATATTAATTAGAGTACCGTTAGTCTGCATGATATACAAAATTCACCCATTCCGTTTAAAAGAGCAAAAATAATGATGGTAATGATGGAGCCTTTTGGGCGGCAACAGGTTAAATAAATAAAAATCTCACATTTGAATTTATACAAAAAAAAAAACACAAAGGTGTCAATCCTAACCGAAAGTGTTTCTTTACTAAAGCTTTATATAAACCTCCTCTCCTTTGATATTCATACTGTGAATATTATAGATTTTTCGTTTGGCTTGCCATAATTTTATTCTTAATATTATATAGAGTAAATTATTGTAGCTGAGCATGTAATGTGTGCGCGCTTCTCCGAGAGAGCCCCAAGTTCGAATCTCGACCGGGACAAGTATCATAAAAAGAAGCTTTTTTCATGCAATGTCAATCTCCCGAGTGCATTTCTATCATGAAAAAAAAATCATCTGTCACTCGGTTTCGGCATAAAACTGCAAGTGTCTTAATTTCTGGTACAACTTCAAGACTCCGACCGCAAACTGTAAAAGGAGATCGGCCAAATATCCAACAAGACGATGTAAGCGTCCACTATTATTAAGTAATTAAAAAGATAAAAATATTGTAGGGCACAATGCTAAGTAAAAAATTTACTGAATTGGATCATCTTAAAAAAAAATAATAAATAAATTTAAAGGTATTCTTAATTTGGTATAGCTAGCTGGTTTCGATATTTCGGGAACAAACTGCGAGACAAATATTTTATATGTACAGATATAAAGATATAGCTACTTGTAAATAAAGATCCGCATGTTTTCGTCCAAATGCGAAATTAAGTGCTTTTATTATAGACACAAAATATTTAAACAGTTATTCGAAATGAAAGCACTTGTTTTAAGTTAATTACTTATAATTAGATGCTAAAGTTTTTCCATAATAATTATGAAGGATATCTTCTTTTTTTTTAGTGTTCAAAATACTTTTCTCTTGAAAATTTAAATAAAAAACTATTTCGAGATTATTTCAAGAAAAGATCGAAATGCTGTTGACCCGTGCTTCAAGACTTAATAATTTTTTTCTCACTCACATATATTATGGTGGGACTTTTATAATATAAGTAATACTTACTGATAATAATTTTCGAATATATTTTTTACGAAAACTTTGATGACTGTTCAAATAGCTATTGGGATGGGGCCCTGAAAAGAAATTATAACACTATACGGCAAAATCAACTACTTCTTGGAGGTTATACCAAACCAACTTTTTTAAAGAGACCGATCCATAAGTAAAAAAAAAGGTTGATATCGAAATCGAGATATGGGACTGCGAGATTCGAAATGAGAACTTTGTTAAAAAAAAAATGTAATCCACTATTTGTAAATAACTAAAAAAAAGTAAAAATATGGGTGTGGTCCGACTTTTGCTTTTATTTAAATCGTAAACAACTGTTTTGTTCAAACCAATATAAAAATAACAGAATTTCGAAAAATTAAAATCTTATTTTTAACAAAAATTTAATTCTATGAAAATATTTTCCTTTGATCGTTTATAAAAACTATAACATAAGTTTGCACAAAAAAAAATTACGTACCATTTGATTAAGAAGTAAAGCCGGCACACGCCATATTCATAAGTTTTTTGTGTTGTTAACATATAATAATTAAAATTTATTTTTTAACAAGAATCCTGTTTTGTCATCGAATATATTGGGATATCTCGATTTCGGAGGATAATTTCGAAAAACGTAGAACTTAGTTTTTTACTTACAAACTTATTCCTTCAAAAAAAATTTACTTTGTCCAATATCTAGCTCAATTTATGAAAAATAAATGAAATAAATACCACAACTTGTAAAAAAATTTTGATTTCATTGACAAAATTTTGTTTGTTCTTTCAGCAATCCCAACGAGCACCATCGCCAGGACTCAGTGCTACCCGCCTCAAAAGAACGAAATCGTTTTCGCAGTACCACCTGGGAGAATTACGATCCACTACATCAAAAATATCTTGAAATCGGTAAGAGTTATGAACACTAAAATTTTGAAACACTCAACATCCCACACAATGCTGTCAATTAATATTTTATTTAATCAACACAAAAGTTTAGCAAAAAACCAAGTTACTTAATCGAATTCAAGTACCATGAACATTTGGGAAAACTTAAAATATAATTAAGTCATAAGACCAAGTTTTGTATATTAATGCAATAATTTACTACAGCACAAGTAAAACTAATTATTTTCTGCCAACCAACACTAGCACTCCTAGCATATTTAATCAGTGGCCTCATTTCGATTCTTCGAAAATTGCTAACATTAATGAAAAGCAATATTATTAGGAAGTGATTTCCTCATATTTATACGAGTACTTAATGAATGGGTGTGTTGTTAATCATCGAAGTTTTAGTGGAATAATCAACGCCATGTTGTAGTCATAAGTAAGTAAGTATATACTTTATGTACATACATATGTACACTCATATATATATGTACATGTTTATACATTTATGTGTATGTGTGGAAGTAAAATATAAACATAGCTTCGATAGTTATACAACTCGTGTCAAAATTATAAACACGCAATAATTCTGTAAACAATTTTCTCTTATACAGTGGGGGAGTAGATTTTTAACATAACTGTTAAAAAAGCTTAACCCATTTACGACGAGACCCTCAACTTCTAAGGTCAAATCTAAAATTTTTTAGAGTAGGTTCCAGAGAACATACACAGATTAATAATTGTGAGGCAGAAAAGAAAAACTTCAGCCGATGTGGGCTTGGCTTTGTGTTACATACATACATGAAAGAACCGGCCGAATATGGCATAACAAAAAACCGGCAAAAAGATTTCATATTACAAATCACTATATAAAACCACAAAAGTAAAGTTAATAATATAATATAATAAAACTAAGTTTAAAATTCACTTGTTATGAAGACATACATACATTTAAAATATAATGTTTATGAAGGCAAAAAATTATGAATTTTGGAATACTTAAAATATACGCCGTCATTACACTCAATGAGTTGTTACACTGGAGATGGAGGATTGGTTGTTTTATGTATCGTGTTTAGTTTGAGTTTTGCTCATGATGAGTATTTTTACGATGAACGAAATATGAAAGAGAACAAACAACTCGTCCGGCTGGTACTCACCTGCTATTGAAACATTTCGTGTATTGAACTACTAGGGAGCAGTTTAAAATAAACATTTCGTACTTGTTGTTCGGTTTCTTCTCGTTTTCTGGTTGTAGCAATCATAACGAGATCACTGAGATTATTCTCAAGTTTTTGGGTTAAGAAAGCCATTCGGTGGTTTTGGTACACCCAGAGTCATACAAAAATTCTCTAGTATACCTCGATGGCATTGAAATTTAGTAAGCGATAAGGGCGGATTTTCGATTTAACCATCACGCATTATAAACAAAAGTATCGATAAATCAAATGAAAACTGAGCACCACCATTTTTTGTTTCTCTGGCTTCGATGCGGTAGGCTCCAATCTGTCAACTCCACCCATACCAGCGTTGTATCTCGAGATGGTGTACGAACGAGATATATTAATTCTCGAGATATTTTAATTCTCTTCTCAACTCTGGAATACCTGCCCACTTTGGTAATTGGATCCACAATACATCAAGCCACACAATATCACATGTTTTAATTTTCTTTATTCAAATATGAAAAGCTTGGTATGGATGTGCTCTTTTCGGGTCTCATTATGCCAATAAATAAAACCTCCCTTTCTGGTGTTTTTTACGCTCTCTTCACTTCAGATGCGAATGCCGTTGATTGCAGCTTAGAATGGGGGTGGAGCGTGGAATACTTTCTTCCTCTAGTACCATTGTATTTGAGGATGTGGATTATAAAAGAAAACACTATATTCCTCTTCTGGAAAGTTATTAGAAATAAAATTGTTGTCTCCCGACCGACAAACTAATTCACTTGGGGCCATTAGTTGCTTTCGTTGTGTAATTTACCAGCATCATCTTCATCAGCCGAGTGATTTACTACTATGCGATATTAACACTGATGTTACATAAATGTAACGTTAAAAAGCGAAAATCGAAAACAGAAAATATTGAACGCATTTAATAAGCCATCACTGCATAAAAAACTTAACATAATTACACCAAAAAAAAAATTAATACATACCTCCTTTTGTTCGCCATTTGCCATTTTTTTAGCCTCGCTGAGCACTCGAAACTAAACGCGACTGATTTAAACTTTAGTTCTATTCAACTGTGTGTTTTTATTTGGCTAAATTCAAACGGTATACTCGCGTTACATGTAACGATGTTAATGGGTTAATGTTGTAAAATTATAAACGCATTCGAAGTTTTTTGAACAGCATATCGATGAACTCCTACAATAATGTCACAGGTTTCTCATTAGATTGAGGTGTTAAGTGGGATTTTATTTTCTACGACCCCACCCCCACTGCTTATTGGACCCATATTTTTCACTAGGCACCTAATACAATAGCAAAGTTTTGTCAAGCATTATAGTAATTATGTTTTTAGTTTATTATCTTTTTGGCTTTTTAAACAATACAAATTTAAAAAACCAACTATACTTTATCGCAAGTTACATATTCAGATGAATATGAGTTTAATTGCCTAATTAATAACGGATATTTAAAAAGAAGTGTCCATTTTCCAAATTCTCACTAAGCAATTGTTCAAACCCGATGGACATATGTATTTTCAAACTTTCTTTATGACACGATCTAATGTACGTATATAACTTTATCAATAATATCCAGATACAATATTCGGCATGTTTTTCAGGTTAAATCGTTTCCACTCACTTTTTATAAAAAAAATTTTTCATTATTTTACATAAATAACATATATAAAATAAAGTTACGAAATTTCTTATAAAATTAAAAAAAAAAATTCAACGTATAAAAAACAAAATTTCATCAAATTTTTAAAATTTGCAAAACTACAAAAATTAGAAGCTGTTCGTGTATGGAGTCATATAGACGATTTAATTTTAATACAGCAGCTGAAAACTGCCTTTCGTTTTTCATAATTTTTTTACTTACGTATTGCTCATGCTTTTCTTTTTGATGGAGAAAATGTGTCACACAGTCAGCAAAACCGAAATTTCATAACTCAACGCCAATTTTATGAATATCCTACGTACATTTTGTTGCCCTAAAATTTTATGAGATAAACTTTTTATCCCGAACCTTTTTTTAGAAATTCCATTAAAAATTTGTTGAACTTTCGTGAGTTTTGTACAGAGTTTGAAATTTTTAATGACATCTTTTTTTATGAAAAAGTCATGAAAAACATTCAGCCATGAGAGCATTTTAAATATTGTGCATATTTTTAAAAGAATTTGGGTGATTATTAACACCCGTTTATATAGCGCTATATTTTTTTAGTTACCAAGAATTTTTTTCTTTTTTAATTTTTAACCTTAATATGAAAATTCAGAATAAAACAAAACGAGTTGATGAGCTCCAATTCAAATTTGGCAATATAAAAATTCAGAACAAGAAATTATACTGAAGATGTTCGAAATCGGTTTAATTCCAAAACTAACTTGACACGGTATGGCGAGAAATCATTCCAAAATACATCAACTCACACACTACAAAAAAAAAATAGAAGAACAAAAAGACACACAAATTCATAGTCGCCTGCATTCATCAAGTAACCCGGTATACTTTCAGTTGCTTTGAGAAGCAAAATATTCTAAATATAAAGCACGTTAGTAAAATCGAACATTTTTAGTGGGAATTGCGCACAACTCCACATGGAGAAATTTGAAAATGCCATTTTTCGAACACAAGGCTACCTCTAAACACAACCACGTCAAACTTTATTTGATACGCTGTGATTTACTGACAAATAGGATGCAAAAAAAAATCAAAAAAAAAAAGAAAGTATAGAAAAACACTTTACTAAAAAGCTTAAGTGGATAGTTTTCCCTGCGCGAACCAAAACACGTAAACCAAAAACGAAGTTGTACCCCTAGTTCATTTCTTTATTTTAAAATGTTGTTTATTTTCATGCGCTTCAGCCTCTTTAAATATATAAGGCATACTTGGCTAGCAGTAAAAATAGGAATACATTCCCATACACAAAAACAAAACTTATAAGTAAAATCTGCATGCATTTATAATTTTGGCACAGAGTGTAGTTATCGCCTTCGCCACCCAATTTGTTAGAGTATGGATAAAATTTAACCAAACAGTTCTAATGGTTGTGGCATAGCAACAATATTTATGATATTCTTGACAGCAATTTGCTTTATCGCCTTGTCAGTTTATTTGTTTATTTGCTCATAATTTTTTTCTTATCCACATGTTAAATTTTCTTACCAAATATTTACCGGTAATGTTATTAGTTAATAATATCGAGCCACATTAATTGTCAAAACATATTTAGCTTACGAAATATAAACACTAATAGCGTTCTATATCGAAATAGGATAATAATATAAAGCGTTTATTGAGAATGAAATAATGGAGCAATCAAATTTATTGACCTAACGTCAAATGTCACATAATCGTTCATAAAAAATTTGATATTAAATGCACTAATGCGCAGTTTTCGTTTAACTCCAACCAGATTTTAGTTCAAAGGAAAAAGTAATTACAACATACAAATGTATGTGTGTATATAATCAGAACACAAGGCATAATTAATACCCACAAGTAAATTTATAAAAGCGTACAGGTGAGACAATAATGAATAGCTTTTAAAAAGCTATCTCAAATATTGCTTGTCTTTATTGAGATCGCTTTTATTTAGATTAGTTGACATTTTTTCTTTTTTATTACAACAACAAAGCTACGAGACCACAAATGGAAACTAGTAATTTAACACCCCTATGCTAGAACCCATCGTACTTTCGATTGTGCTACGAATCGTAGAATCGATATGCTCAAATCTGACGTAGCTGTCAATTGACCGAAATTTCATATGCAGAACCATTGGCGTCGGAGATGAATGAGCTTTACAAAAATTATAATAAAAAACGTGTGTAAACAGCTAAACGAACATTTAGCTTAAATTACTCATAGAAAAAAATACGCATACACCTAATTGCGCGAGCCAGAAGTAAAGTTTGTGCCTGTTCTTCAAAGTTACATATATAGAATTAACAATGGGAAAGAGTTTTATAAGATAAGTTTAGTTTTTTTAGTTTAAGCGTGAATGAAAAAAGTAGCAAAAATTAGCTAAAATAGTAGTAATAAAAATAGTAGTAGTAATTAATAGTAGCATTGGTAATAGTAGCAGAAGTTAGTAAAGACAGCAGTACAAATTAGAAAAAAATAGTAGCATATTAGTAGAAGCATTGGCAAAAAGAGTAGTAGGAAATAGAAAAAATAAAAGGAGTAATTTATAATAGCATTAGCAAAAATAGTGGTAAAATTAGTAAAAATAGTAGTAGTACTTAGCACCAGAACAAGGAAAAATGTATCCTCCCATTTACCAATTAGTGAAACTAGTAGTAGTAATTAGCAGTAGCATTAGTGAAAACAGTAGTAGAAATTATTAAAAAGAGTAGCAATAACTAGTAGTAGCATAAGTTAGTATAGTAGTAGAAATTAGTAGTATAAATAGTAGCAATAGTAGTCGTAGTGATAATAGTAGCTGTAGTAGTAGTTCAAGGAGGAGGAGGAATCCGTCTTTGAAGAGACGAAAATTTTACACAAATCTTAGTTATTTAAACCATTACAATAATAATAATAATAATAATAATAAGCCCAACGGTTACCCTCTTTCCCGCCCAACCGACACGAGGGGCACAGTCCGCATGACGTACGGATCTTTTTTTTTTTTTTTTATAATTAATTTTTTTTTGTGCCGAGTTGTTAAAAGGAAAAAGTTTTTTAAGCGTCGAGATCCAAAACTGCTCAGCTACAGAAAAAAAACTTCATCAGCTGAATCAAATATATATTATACCGCCGTTAATTATTTATTGAGAAAGGACAGTACAGCTCTTTTTATGGTGAAAAGTGAGTCCGAAATATCAAAAGTGCTGGAAAGACAGTTAAAATCTTGACACAAACATCGGAAAGGTTAATTTAATTCATAATTGGTTTTACAATGTTTTAAATAAAGAGGCTTAAAGTGTCTTGAAATCCGAGAAGGAATATTAAGTTTAACTTCGGCAATAAGAAATGTGCTTGTGATAGACCCTGTAAGTAGTTTAGTAATGAATATTATGCCTAGCATTTCTCTACGGCTGGAAAGAGTAGGAACATTTATTAGCTTCAAACGATCAGTATAATGAGGAAGATTAAGCCGAGAATCCCATCTAAAGTCTCTTAGGGCAAAAAGTAAGAACTGTTTTTGAATTGATTCCAGCCGATCAATGTGAACTTGATAACGTCGGTTCCAAACTATCGAACCGTATTCTATGTAGCATAGGTCTTACTAAAGTTGTAAAAAGAGCCTTTGTTACATATGGGTTCTTGAATTCTTTTGACCATCGTTTTATAAAGGCACATATCCCTCTAGCCTTATTAGCTATAGCGTTAACATGACTATTAAAATTAAGTTTGGAATCCATTATAACTCCCAAGTCAACAAAGTCAAACACTTGATCCAGAGTATAGTGATTTATTGTGTAAGAAGCTGGCTGAATAGTTCTTCGTGAAAAACTCATAAATTTACATTTTTTTAAGGTTAAGTGGCATATAATTTATGTTGCACCAATCAACCAATCAACTAAGCTGTTAATACCTATTATACTTTGATACTCAATTGAAATTAATAAAACAACATTTGATCAATGGTTAGAAACATAACGTAACGTTCACATTTGCATAATCATGCTAAGTATAACAGTGTTTGAAACTTTATAAATACAAAGATTAGAAAAACTCTACAAAATTTTGATTAAAACTTTTAAACTTTTTATAGGAATTTACAATATTTTTGGGTATGCGGTATTTTTAGTATTAAAATAGTATTGTAATGTTTGGTCTTGCGAACAGTTTTTCACAAATTTCATGCATTTTTTTTTAAATTCCGGTTGATTTCTAATAGTTTTATATGCCGACAGATTTCTGCATTTTGACCACATAAAATGCGTATAAAAGATATATGAAAAAAGTTTTCCAAACATCTTTCTGTAAAAATTTTAAATTTTGACGAAAAATCTAAACATTCTTCAAAAAAAATATTTAAATTTTGATGAAAACTTTCGGAGTTTCAAAAAAAAATTTTTTTTTTAATGGATAATAACCATGATGAAATATGAGCTATATTACAACATAAAATTACGAAAAAAAAATTTCTCGTGAAAACCTTGTCAATATTGTACAAATTCAAAACCATTCGACCGGTTTAGCTCGGCAATGAATAAAAGCAAAAATTACTTCGGCAAAAGTTTTCATAAAACAATATATGTTTTATTATAATGTTTGTAATTCAATGTAGTTTATAAAAAAAAATCAACTACACCATTTTGCCACGCTAGACCTATTCGTGGCTTTGTACTAGCTGGGAAGCCACGTACAAGATTTTCATCGAGTTTAGTCAAGTAATACTTTCTCCTGGTTATTAATTGGGCAACCTCTTTGGCATTTCAGTTATTTTTGTTTTCAAATTGCTCCACAGATTTTAAATTTTTCGCGCTTCCGGTTCATTTGCATTGTTGTATTCTTTCTCCACAAAACTAACGAAAGCACACCAACTTTTTCTTGGCGTACTAGGATAGTTCTTTTTTTTTATAAAAGACCACAATTTCAATGAATGCAGTATCTAATTTTGGCTTCTGTATTGATCGTGAGCCCAGAACGACGTACGATGACTCTTGACAATTCTTTGGGGCTTATAGCTACGTAAGCTAATACATAGATAATACATTCTTCCCAAGTTGTTCTCTTGCTTTAAACTTTATATCTTTGATGAAGATTCTTTATCTGCTAAGGAGATGTAAGATGTATAAAATCCATTATTTCCATTCCCTTTCAAATCCGTGAAAGCCACACACGACTCGTTGTCTAATATGGTGTGGTGGCCAGAGAGATGCCAGCTATTTGCCGTGGATTGCGCTACAGGATTTGCTGTTTTTTCTTAGAAAGAATTTCTCTTTTATTGCTTAAAATTTTCGCTACTTCACTTTTAGAAATCCCCAACTTTCTTGCAGCCATACGAACAGAAATTCCATCACTTAGATCAAGTCTCTCTAAATCTTCTTTACGCTTTCAACTTTACCTGTAGGTATTTTTAAAGCTTTTTTCGTTGTTTCCCGAATATTCTTTCTACTGGCCGACAAAAGTCATATTCTTCAATTAGGGAATACTAAGTTTTTTTTTAACATTTTGGCACACAAAATGGCTTACGATAAATAATTTGCCACAACTTTGGAGTTTCATAAAAATTACTACATATGTTTTCTTAAATTACTTCCATTACTTGCAACACCAAAATATGGTACGAAATGTAGCAGTGTATTTTCTATGTGATTATTCAACATATTGGTATTTCAATGCAGTAGTAGTAGTAAAAAGTTCACCTATAATTAAAGAGAGCAACGTCTAAAAAATCCAGGGTGCCAAGAAGAGCGAGAGGGGATAAGATTCAGGAAATTTTTGGGTAGAAAATCTTCATAATTTTATTTTGAATTTGTTCTAAAATTTATTGAAAAAGAACAAGGCTGAAAACAAGGAGATGAATTCTTGTATTTTTCTTGGGACCAAAGTTGAATTTCCAATTGGGAGGTTTTAGGAGCTTTTCGGTCGGTAATATATTAAAAGCAAACAAAAAGTTTCTTTTTTTCTCCTACGCGTTTCGGCGTCTTCCGCGCCTTCATCAGGGAGTCTGCATTTTATTGTACATAAAACATGAATTCTTGTTTATTAATTGTTATGGAATTTTGTCCATTGTAATAAAAGATATTTACTTAAAATTATAAGTATTAGAAAAATAAGAATTAAAAGTATAATTATAAGTAAAGCTTGCGTAATTCAAGAAAAACCAATTTAAAAAAAAAACATTTTTATGTTTATTTCCAGAAAATAATCTATAAATACTTAAAACAACATAGGTGGCAATAATTTCAAATCGATACGACATCGGCTTATTTAAATTAAGAGGAGATTATAATGACAATTTAAATTCCCCTCCTAATTATATTGAAGAGGTTTTCATCTTAGTTTTACACATTATCTTCCTCATTTTATTTAAAAGACATAACCCGTCAAAATAGTAAGGGCTACTTATTGGGAAAAAAACCTCTCTGTATCCGAACACAGGGGCGATGCGTTAACATTTTATTTGTTATTATTTTAAAAAAAGAAAATTTGGATATATAAAGTAAAAATAAAGTAAAAAAAACGAGCATCTGGGAAATTGAAAGAGCACAAAAAGTCGTCAGTTTGATTTTTTATTATTCTCAAGGATATTTAAAACAGGATAACAGTATTTTTTTTTTATTTCTGTTTTAATTTTCTAATACGGTGACAATAGACATATGATAGCTGAAATATGATACGTAAATGTGAGATTTTATGGAATTCAAATAGCGCGAGAATACAACATCTATCGTCGTTCCTTTTGTAGTTGTTGGAGATCCTGGGAGAGTATTCATGATTAGATTGAATTTGTCTTGTAAAAATTTGACAAGTGGTTCAGCTTCTGCTGTTGCGAAATTTGTATTAAAATCCCCTCCCATAATCATTGGAATTGAATAATAATTGGATTCCAATTATCGAGAACTGGCTTCCGTATATGGTAGAAGAACGAAATGTAAAAATTGTATAATGCTTTGTATTGATTGGTTCGGCGATATATATAGAAAGCAACACAATTTAATTTGAGGCCTGTTGACAATTCACATTCTATACTGCAATTATCTCCAACCTCATTTGAATGTTGAGACGTTGTCAATGTTTGTCGCAAGAAGATATTGGATGCAGGTTGAATTATATGCGGCAAATGCTTTTTTTTTGTAAATAGCTATCCCGCCAGATCGGGTTTCGGGTCTTTTGTATTGTACACAGCACTCATAGTCATCGATTGAAACCATTCCGTCATTTTTAAGCCAGGTTTCATTCAATAATAAAAGTTGGCAATTTTGTAACACCGCATCGTTAAGATCAGCCGAATGCGCCTTGAGGGTCTGACAATTGAATGTCATTATTGTAATATTTGGTGTGTGCAAAAATTGCAAAGTTTTATCTTGTATTGTCGTTAAAGTATTCGCTGAAAGTCTGGACAATTCTGTTCGTAAAGATTCTAAATTCTTTGTTGCCCGTTTACCATGATGAAAGATTTGTTCGCCTTGTGAAGCAAAAAACACGTCCGCCGATAAAATGCTTAATGCTTTAGCACAGCAACAATGGCAAACAGCCGCACAAACTTCTATTTCTATAAAACACAAGCAGAGACTGACTGCTTTGATCAAGAATAGCTTCGCGTAATTTTGAATTGCCAGTCGTGTCTGCGCAGAACAAACTATTGCGCTCGGCCACGCGACGTTATGAGCTGCACTCACACCATCTCAAAGGGTAGACACGCATTCTCACACAGAGTCCCTTGTTGTACAACAACCACTCATTCAGTATGTCTTACGCTTTCATTGTGTGTTTTTAGAAATTCACTTTAGCTACCCCGGGCATAGATGTTAACACATCAAAAATATAGAGAAAACCGCTAAATTTTGTTCTGAATTGTGGGGAATTTTAGGCAGTCTTTTTAATCTGTGTACTATTTCATGCTATTTATTTCACATTTTTCACATTGATTAATTAATGCCGAAATTTAAGTTAAAGTGACACTTCAAATGCCAACCTCAAGCGATCCTTCTCAAATACAGCCGCAAAGTCTGATACATTTGAACTGAAGATACTTCAGAAGTTAACCGACTGATAATCTACTACGGCATATGCGCTGTTGCGCCTAAAAGCAAACCACAGTAGATGAAAAACTACATATGTATGTTTTGTTTTTGTTTTTGTTTTTTGTTTTTTGTTTTTTGTTCGCATAAATGCTGTACTCAAAGGAGAAAAAGAAACCGTACTCGTAATTCAACACACTTCTGACATGCACTCAAGAAATCTAAATCAATTTCCGCAACACCACGCCACCAAAAAAATCGAAAGTCAATTGTAGTAGAATATCACACACAGCCACATGCAAACTCAAGCACACATACAAAATGCAAACAAAAGAGAAATCCTTTGATTTGCATATGAAACAAGTCACACGCACACACAGAGACATATATGGCAGATGTGGGCTGATTGAAAGCAGCAAGTAGGGAAGCAGAGGAAGCGGAGGAAGCAACGTATGTGGCAAATTAAATTTTTAAGAGGAAGACAAATGCAAAATCTATATCAGTAGCTACAGGCGCAAAGACATTATGTTTGCATAAATTTGAGCTTGAGGCAAAACCTCACACGTATGCCACTCGTAGTGTGGAAAATGGCGCATCGAAATTTCATGCATTCAAGTGGGTTTCGTCAAATTGCCGCATGATAAGCAGCAGTAACAACAATACAACGCAAAGAAGCGGTAACGCATTGACACAACGGTAAAAGTGGCAACAGCAATAGTGGCGACAAGGAAGTGACAGCGACATCGAAAAAGGCGCAAGTATTATTAATTTCACATTTTCGCACCTTCGCATCGACATTTGCGAGACCTCCAATGTACACAGCTGCTCACACTTCTGCATATTCATAAATAAGTGACATACATCACACATTTGCCACTTACGTGCGTATGTCCTAGTTGGCTTGACTTGGCTCGGCCACAGCTGCTTTGCATGCGACGCGTACGTAGTGATTTTGAAAATGGCGTATACGCCACGGCGGTGCAGTGATGAACTGATCCACGTAGCGGCTGCTGTTCGGTCTCTCGGTCGTTTGTTATATAACTGACGTAAGGCAACTGTTGAAAATTGCCCGCACTGCGGCGTTGAAATGTGGAAATAAATATCGCTTAGCAGACATTTCGCATTTTTAAAGCATTTGCAATGGGGCAGCGTAAATTATGTACTACATATTCTACCGTACATACATAGATCTGCATATATATCTGCGGTGTAAGGGTGAATCCAGCCAACCGCATTGAAGGCCCTAAGGTGCACAATTAAGGCTCCCTGTGCAGTGCAAAGGGTCTCAAAGGATCATATCTGCTGGGAAAAAAGAACCTTTTTAATGTACATATATGAAAAAAGTGTGCCATAGCACTCCTTCAATGAGCGATTTTGGCACAGCAAGCTCATTCAGATAAACCGCAAAAACAGCCGAATTCTCTATTCGCCTATGATTTTAAGAAACACTCTTTAAATTATCCGCAGATGACCTAAGCGTAGTTATTTTAATTTTTGCGGACCAAAAAATCATTGGCAAAAATTCATTCAAAACAAAAATCTGCTCTTATTCTTATTTAGAAAATTTTTGGTTTTATGGTTTTGTTATTTTGTTATTTTTCGATCAAAAATAATTGTTACTGTAGTTACGATATTTCGATCATAATAAATTGATCGGTGATGCCGATAATATTCGAATATGATACAAATTTTAAATCCAAGAATAACGATTATTTTTGATCGAAAAAGTAAAAATCATACAATAACGATTAAATCATGAATTTTTTATAAAAATCATAACCGTTACGGTCCCTTTTTGTCTATCATTAATAGGTATTCGATTTTTTTTTTTTCGAATTTAAGAAAAAAGGATTAAACCATGAAAAATTTAACATAATAATCAGAATGAGTCTCTGGCTCGACTGAATTCTTTGCCAGACCCAAATAAATTTATCTGCTTTCTAATGTTAGTTAAAATAATTTTTTTTACGCTTTATTGTTTAACTCCAAATGCATTCGTGACTGCCATAACGTCCTAAGCGTTTCCATTGCGATTCATAATTTTGTGCCATGTTAAGCGAATAAACTTGGATTCCTCTTTACCGAAATTATGAACTGATAATCCAAGCAAGAACCAATAGGGAATTTGTATACGAAAGCTATTGAAAAAAATATATATGTATATGTATACACATCAAATATAACGTTCTCTAGCGGTACTCCATTGCACTCCATATTCGGAGCGCTTCTTTATGGTGTAGAAGCCGAAGTCCCTTTTCACTCCTACTTCGGTTCGCTCAGCATTTGGTTAGCTGGGACGGAATAAAGAGCAGCTGATAAATATTTCCATGAAGAGCGACATCTTTGGGTCAATATTTATTTAGCATATGGCGCTTGTTCTTCCCATGGTTGGTGTCTTCGCTGACTATAATTTGCAAAGCGCCATCTGACATTTGACAATCTAAACGGAGTAATGCAATTATTTACGGCACATGATCGGGGAAATTAATGTATACTTTTTCTACTTTTGTTACTTTCTATCGGATACAAATACAAACATTATGATTACTAACGAGAATTAATAACCGTACTGCTCTTGAGCAGAGGGATGTGAAATGTTTGCAAATAATTGACAAAATGATGGCTGAAAATTGATTTGTATGTGCAAAAAATTAATTCTAAACTAGAAAGTATAATTAGGAACATATATGGGCATTAAATAAAGTGAATTCACGATAGCATAAAACATTTTTACTCGTTACTAAAACTACTGAAATTTACGTTGCATTGCAGCAAATTGTTACTGCTTACTTAAAATAAAAAAAAGTGAATAAAAATATCAGGTTTTTCCTTCATTAAAACATATTTTAAAGAAGAAAGGATTATTTATTTAACCGTTAGCTGGTCTTAAAATCGTATATTTTCCGACCTTTTGGGTAGGTTTCTACCCATATTGAGATTTCATATATTTTGTATAAGAAAATTGTCACATACTAGTCTCAGACTATTCTCGAACCAATCCCGAACTATACCCAAAGCAGTCCTGAACTTGCCCTCAACTGTGCCCGAAGTCATCTGAAACTAGCCCCGAGCTAGTCCAGAAATGATCGCGAAATAGAATCGAACTAATCGAGAACCGAGCTCAAAATAATTTTGAAATGGTCCCAAAATAAAACAGAATTGAACTAAAATAGTCCTGAAATGTTTACGAAAAACTAATCCCAAAATAGTTACAAATGGCCAAAAAAAAACCTTGAACTAGTCCCGAAATTATACTGGAATGAACCCAAAATAGTCCCGAAATGGTCCCGAAAATATAGTACCAAAAATGATTCGGAGCGGTCCTGAACTAGTCCTGAAAAAGAACCCGGAACAGTCCATAATTATCCCGAAATGACTGTGAAATTGTCCCAAACTGATCCCGTATAGTCGCAATATTTTTTAAACAAAATCTCTAAACAAATAAGAGGCACTTGAGATGAGTTGGCGTAACAGCTTTAAAAAAAAAATAGTGTTGTAAACTTAAGTATAAAGTATACTCGTATATATCTTAATATGTATCTTGAGTACATGATTTTTTGCCAAGATAAATTTAAACGAGATCATAGTTCAAAAATCAAACTTTACTGCCTCAATCTTAATTACATCATTTTAAATCGATGCATCGCTTGTTAAAAGTATTTTAAATTTATTCCATTCCCATAACGATATGAGCCACTGTGCGTTAGTTAGCAAAAGTTACAGGTTTTTAGAGCACACAAAACAGCCAACGGATCGAATGAGAGGAGAATGTAACGAACACACATCGACGGTTTGTCGGCGCTTTCAATGGGAATAAATAAATGTCGGCTGCCTGTGGGAATAAAAAATCGAAACTGTGTGGCATTGAGTGAAAATGTGGTTGGATTGCGGTGTCGAACGTAACACCACCACCGCCGCCGAGCAACTTACAGCACTGATAACGTGCGCCTTTCGTTTGACAAATGTGTGTGGGTGTGCGTGTGGTGTACCGAAAAAATACCCTGTCGGAAAAAGAATTAATTTAAAAAGTAGTTTTCTACGAACTACAAGTGGTTGGAATTATTCTATCTTCTTTCTTGAAAGCAACTAACAACTTTATTTTAATTATCTGATTCTACATTTAATTGCAACTACTTTTAAATATGTTTGATAAAATGAACAACACAATTTGTTTTTTTACAGCTACAATAAAATGTTTTTATTTCCAAGAATTTGAAATTCCATTTTTTCGGACTGTTTTAAAACTAGTCCAACTACCAATTACTTTAAAACTTGTCCGTTTCCAATTATTTAAAAATATTTAAATATGTCTACCTTAGAGTAACTATAACATTTCTTAGTTCAAACAAAAATATATTTCAATTTAAATTCAGTACGCTTGTATTAAAAAATTCAGGTGCGAGTATAAAGGAGAATTTGAAATTTTTTTGTATGTACAGGGCTTTGAGACAACGGTAATGATTTTCATTTCAAAAGTATTTTTGTTAAATGTTTGCTCTTTTTTAAATTTTTTTTAGTTATTTTTCGCAATTTAAATTACGAATTATTTTTTTTCATTTTTTTCTAACATTTTTAAATTAAATTATTTTTTAATCAAATTCAGAAACATTTTTATATTAAATTATTTTTTAATCAAATTCAGAAACATTTTTATATTAAATTATTTTTTATTCAAATTCAGAAAGTAACAATTCAAATTCAAAACCTCCATTTCACATTCAGAATTTTTATTTCACATTCAGAATTCTCATTTCAAATTCAAAAAATTGAAATTCAAATTCAGGGTTTTCATTTTAAATTCAGCAAGTTGCAATTCTAATTCAGATATTTCCTTATAAATTCATAAAATTACATTTCAAAGTTAGAAAATTAGCAATTCAAATTCAGAACTTCCATTTCAAATTCCAAATTTTCATTTCAATTCAAATTCGGAATTTTATTTTTAAATTCACAAAGCCTCAATTCAAATTCAGTAAGTTACAATTAAAGTTCAGAATTTTCACTTCAAATTCAGAAAATTACAGTTCAAATTCTGAGATTCCATTTCAATTTCAGAAAGTTGCAATTATAATTCAGAATTTCTATTGTAAATTGAGCAAGCTCCAATTCAAATTCAGAAAGTTACCATTAAAATTCAGAAATTTTCATTTCAAATTCAGAAAGTTACAATTCAATTTCAGAAATTTATAATTTAAGTTCAGAAAATTTGATTTAAATCTTTGCTAATTTTATTTAGGTTTATTTAAAATATTTTTTACTACAAAAAATTATAAAAATACATACAGGTGCATACATATGCATACATATGTGCATATGAATATTAAGTGCATTGCTTTCAAAGCAGTCCACTTTGAACTACTTTTAAAATTGGTAAATTTTTTAGGCTTTCCGACAGGGTATGTATGCTCATGCAAATACAAAATACTTTCATACCTTTGTACCAAAATTTGTGCACATATGCGCGACGCAATATGCCGCTGGGGATTAAACGTAAAACGTGCTACGATAAGCTGTAAAGCAGATGCCCGCCCTCAAATGACAAGCAACCAACCACATAGGCTAAATTTGTAAAATATATTTTACATTCCTATATCTACATACACACACACATAGATACATTGATATGTACATTGACACACTCGCGCAGGTTAAGACATTCGCATAAATCTGTACGTTTTTTAATATAAACTTATGGCCTCGCGCGTCTCAAGACAATTACGATAATCTTTTCATACTTTCCTTATTCGCATACCGAACTTCCCCTACGTCGCGTCGTATGTATGTACATGTTTGTAGTATTTTCTTCTCATATTTCCATAATATACTCGACTTATAATATATAAAATAAAGCAGTAAAAGTTTTTGCCAAAATTAAAAGTCAAATCTGGCAAACACACACACAAGCGCACATTCATACACATACATATGTACATACAACCCATACACACATGCATACGAAATATAATATTTGCTTCCGGCAACTTATGGTGGGCGGTCTGTGAAATATTTTGTGGCAGGCAGAGGGGGTGGTAAAAAATGAGCAGAATTTATTATAGAAAAAGTTTTTCCAAGTAAAATGATATGTGTTCAAAGTTCGAAATGTTAATATATATAGAAATATATATTTCTACATATTATATATGTATATGTATATGGCTCACTCCATAGAACTCTTATGTGATTTCGCTTTATTTATTTAATACAGATACTTAATGCCCATTTACAGAATATCTGAGTTTTAATCTTGATTTCACCTAAAAGTTTGGTAGCTGGGTATAGCAGAAAATCGAAAGTCTGTTTCGTATCCGATTTGCTCTGATCTCATGGCAAACATTATGCCATTTATTTATTTATTTAAATTCAGTCAAAAAGATACAATCCATACTGATTATTAACAAATGTGCTCAATACTATTTAAAGTAATTATATAACAAACTTAGCACTGTGCACCTTGGAAAAAATTAATCAAGATCAATTGTAGTATTAATTTCCGAGATAGCTCGCATCAGAGGTCAAAACTGTCAGTTGACACTGTTAAGATATTTGTAACGAAGTTGCAGGCGAGAAAGGCACTACGCCCATTTAAAGTCATTAAATTCAAGAGCAGGCAACGAGACTCGCTAGCGGGCAAAAGATCCCTAAAATTCAAGTGCGAATTTAATAAAATCTTTTTGGATGCGTTCTATACGATTGAAATGCGAGACTTGCTGAGGCCTCCAGATAAAAAAGACCTCACAAAAGTGCATTCGGATTTGGCACAATATGTTAAATATGCGAAGAGACAATCAGTTTATTTTTCTTCCCAAAGTAAAGACCTAAGTTCGTAACTTCGAATATGGATTTTAATTGTAAGCCAGAGATAAAATAACTTCGTAGAAATTTGGTAATACCTTATAGTAAAAGTGCAGTGAGAATATTTATTAAACTTTCAAAGATAGGCGATTTTGTGAGCACCAGATAGAAAATTTATCTAAGTCTGATTGAAGAGCTTGAGATTCTTTTTTTATTACTGAATAGATCTTAAGCTCATCTGCAAATAAGAAAAATTTGGCTGGAGCGAAACAGGTCTCATTATCATTGATAAACAAGACAAAAAACAGGGGTCCCAACATGCTACCCTGAGATGAAGAAACATTGTCAAACGCAACTAAATAGATTCTTTTGGGCAAACACAATTTAACCCATTCAAGAAATATTGAATGAAATCCTAAACAAGCTAATTTTAAAATTAATATCTTGTACGAAACTTAATCGAAATCGTTCGAAAAGTCAGCATAAATTGTGTCAACTTGATACACATTTCGAAAGGGCAAAAAACAGTATTCGATGAACACGGCGAGGTTGGTAACTTTGGATTTGCCTTTAGCGAATCCATACTAGTTGCCAGAAATTAAAGTGTTGAAAAAATCACATTGCCTCTTACGTTACATTCGAAGAGTTTAGAAACCGTAGACAGTTTAGGAATAGGTCGATAATTGCGAACATCGTTTTTGTTCCCACTTTAAAAAATAGGGCTCATTGAGATTTTTTCCAGTCATCAATAAAATCACCAGAAGATAGAGACTACATGCTATTTGCACTTGGGTGGTTATTTGTTTTATATTATTTACGATAAGTATTTGTTCAATCATGGACGAACGTTAAATTAATAGCATTACTATATCGATAAAGTTGTGGCGATATTTTGTGACGTTTATTTTCTAAATTATTAAATCGTTAAAATTTCAACCACAATAATAAAACTGTTGTGAGCCGTAGGGTAGACCCCCCAATATTTCTAGGTTTTTTGGATCGCTGATGACGTGCTTGCTGATTCAAAATAATTGCAATTGTCCATTTTTCCGCTATCACCCCCTTAAAAGCACTCTCTTACATTGAAGTGAGAGAAAAGTTGAGATGGATAAACATGAACTAAACCCCTCCCTCACTACCTAGAACTCCTTTATAGTGAAATCTTTACTATACTCTAAAGTGGTTGAATAATGATTATTTAACTTTTCTGCAAAATGCAAAATGTATTGACAATGTTTTGGAATCCCTTATTTATTATTATTTTTTAAATCTACATATAACATCAACATCTTAAGTCGAAGTTTCACATGATATAAAAGTTAGAGAAATTTATTTTTTAGAAAATTGTCGAGTACGCAGTTTCATAGCACAATACATTTTATTCCAATAAAGCGTAAGTTTCAACTGACGAAAAGTTCTTGGTAATTTTTTTTTTTGCTGACGGTGTTCAGCATTTTCTTCAAAAAAAAAATCTTGTTCAAGCGTTATATGGCGCAACGCCGTCAGTTATAAGAAATCAACAAGAATTCTAGCTACACGAAAGTAACACTTTAATAGTCAAATTTATTGTGAATTTTTTGAAAATTCTGATTAAAAAGCTTAAAATGTTGACATATTTTTTAATTGCCCACAGGTACAAGCTACACATACGGCTATAGCTGCTATTTCAATAATTTTTAACACAAGCATTTCCTTCCGTAATTAGCATTACGACGTCATCTTTTTGAAAAAATTTAGTGGTAGGATGCATAGGTTAGGCTTTTTTTCGAGACAAGCTTTGGAAATTATCTGTGTCACTACCCTCGGTATTTTGGCTCTAGCTTCGTGGTTTTCATACATTTTTACTTAAAATACTATTCGTAATTTTTAAAGCCGATTTTAGCAATTCATATAATTCAATTATTAATAAGGTCAAACATCCTATGCTAACGGCCTAACAAAACTCAACAACCTGACAGTTGTCAGATTTACTGCGCCTAAAACTACGCGGCGCAAACGCATTTCATCCCTCCAATAATAACAACAGTCGTTGTAGTTGTTGTGTCCTACTAAGTAGGTGATATCGACGTTATATTCTGTAACATAGTTTTAGGCGCAATAAACCTTAAATCTGTCAGTTTGCTAATCAGTCCCATTTTTGACAACGCATACCGAATTATGTGATCTCTCTACAAAAGATTACTTTCACATTATTATCATTATTTATTGTTGGAATATTTTATAGTTTCTAACTTTTATCTACTTGAGGTTTACGGCAAAATTGTCCTTAATGCCGCAGCTCAATTATCCATACCCGATATAGGGTGAAACAGTCCTATCCGGCCATATTTTTTTTTGCGGCTATAACCGTGTAATTTTCTACTTTGAATTCAATCATTGTTTCATTGCAAATAATTCTTAAAATCCAGGTACGCAAAATGTACCTATGATATTGCCATATTGTCAAGATTGTAAATGAATTTAGCTTTGTTTACCACGTTTCTTGTGTTACAAAGTAGATTATGTTAAATTTGCTAAAATTGTCTCTGTTTTGAAATCAGTAAATAAGCTCGTAATAAGATTATTATTTAATCAGCGCAGAAATACCATAAGTATTTCTTTAAATTACTCACCAAGCGTCGCAAAATCAGCAATGTGTACAAAGAATTTGTTGCCTTGATTCAGGTGAATTTTTTTTTACGAGCAATGAACTTTCTATACTTACATCTTTTTCTCTCAGTTGAACACAAAAAGTTATGTCAGATTTTCTTATTTCCTTACACCAATGTCGCTTCAATTGTTTTCACCTTGTAATAAATTAAACAACAAATATTTGCATTTTTACGAGCATCTTCATATGAAGCTATCTCTTTAGCTGAAGGACAGAAATCTGTCAAAAATTTCGATGTCAAGTTCATTTTTCATTCTCATTCGAGTTAGCGGAAACCAAGAAAAGTACATGAGAGTATAATTACCTTTCTTCGTGCATTTTTCTTACATTCAATTCAAGCAACAAAGAAGAAAAATAAAGTAAAGGTTTTCAATATCATAAATTTATTATTCTGCACAAATCAAAAGCTCAGTAAAAAAAAATTCAACTCAATTACATATGTAGCTGTGATTTTTTTGCGCATTTGCTTAGTCTAATATATAGATATTCTTTGATGGTTGTTGTTGGGCAAGCAGAATTCGCCACAGCACTTATGTAGCAACAACACAGTTATCCTTAACTTTGTTTATTTTTTATTATTCTCTTCATTATTGCCCACTATTTACTTCACCACATTTTTCATATATTTTGCTATTTCTTTTCGTTTCAGGCATGAAACCCCGCATTAAGAATCATTTCCGCGCCCATCAACTTTCGATTTGGCTACGTCTCATTCCAGAGCTACATCGCACCGGCATGGAGGATGTCATTACACGCCACAATTTATTTAAAAATCATGATGACATGGATTTATATGAAGGACCAGTGAAACCGGATCCATTCGCCTCGACGCGTCTGCTACTTATCGATGATGCGCTGTTGCGCAAAGCTGGACGTGGCGGCAACTTGACGGCCGGCTATATAAGCGGCGTCTTGGGCGGTAAGTTTTTATTTATATTGTACACACACAAAAGGCAAATATTTAACGAAGTGTAATAACTCACACGCAAAACTGTACGACATACATACATATATTTATATCTATTATAGAGACTCTGTGTGTTGGTATGTGGCTATTGTGGAAAAATATGCTAATAAAAACAATGTCTATGTGTGTGTGTGTGTGTGTGTATGTGTGTGTGTGCAGTACGCCCCTTCTGTTTATTTACACCGCCCACCTCGTAAAATGTCAATATAACAAGTATCGAGTGTTCAGCTAGCAGACAGGCTGTCTAACTGTATCCTACTTGAACCTACAACAAAAATGCAAACAATATAGCATGCGCTCTGCTTAAACACACAAACACACACATGCGAATGTCGCCGGTCTCCTATCGCTGCTCTCCGAGTCAAACATCGGCCGGCTGTGTGAGAAAATAGACGAAGTCAAGTAGGCCACAATGTGACATTTCAATCGGTTTGTGAATTACATTCCTTCGGTTGTTGTTTCTTCATGCTGGGAGCGGGAATTGACTTGTGCTGTCAGCCGTTAAATTGTCACATTGAAAATCTGGTTGTGTCACCTATTCTGTTCATTTCACACCGCTACCCCTTAAAATTTTCATGACAACTCCCTAACCCGTTCGAAATCGACAAATCTTTAGCAAAGTAGAAAAGAAGCGCGCAAATATGTCGAATTGCATTTTTTTGGTTACGTGAAGTTGCTTACACAGTTAATTTCCTTCACAAAGAAAAAAAAACCTGCTATTGGTGTTTCAGTTAACAGAAAGCGCTGACATCAAATAGCATGATTTAAATATAGCACAGAGTTTATGTGCGGCTCGATTTTCATTTAAAGCGAAAGAAAAAACGCTTTTCGCCCAATGCCTGACAGCTGACTTCAATTGTAATATTTCGCTCTGATTAAAATACAATTTAATTAAGATTACCAAAAACAAATAAATGCTTTTAGTAATCAAAATGACTAATTACTTTTTTCCATATGTTAGTATTCCAGATTTGCAGTCAAGCCTGAAAAACACTAATTTACAACACTAATTTACAACTCTACAATTATTTGTAGACTCGTCTAAAATTTAACGTTTTTTTCGGTTTTCGTGGTTGATTTTTTTTTTAAATGTGTAAGTCACAGAGCTGCAGTAAGAGTAATTTTTGAGTATAACATTTCAACCCCTTAATTCGCTTCTCAATGGATCTTTGTGAAAAGTTTAATGAATTTAGTTAAAAAGGGCGCTAAGGAGATATAAAATTCTACTAGAAGTCCCAGAAGAGTAAAAAATTTTACGCGTTAGATGAAGAAATTGCGCATTTCAATAATGGAACATAAAATTAATAATACTGTTGAAAAAATTATTGAACTGATACTTTTTTAGCGGAGTGTCATGGAAATGTCAACGATTCTGGTGGAATGGAAAATACAATCATTTGATGCCTGTGACCTACCAGATTTGCTCTTCTCTCTTTCTCATTCTCATTCCCGCCAAAGAGCGAAGGCTACAAAAACGTTGCATCACTCCCACCGTTCCTCTAATAAAATATCTTGTGATATTTCACTATACCAGAACGAATATGACTTTTGCTGATTTATTAGAATCGGATTAGATCCAATTAATTTCTGTGTGTGGTGAATTGAGCGAGAGTTCTTGCCTTAGGAAACGAAACGCCATGCAGCTTCTTTGGAATCTACGTTCTTTGATGGAATTGTTTGTGGTGCAACAACAAAATCACATCATCACGTAATTTATGACGCTTGTGGTGTAATGGAAGTTCTCTTCTCTCTCTTTCTCACTCTCATTCCTGCCAGCGATTGTAGATTACTCCCACCGTTTCTCTAACAGAATATCTTGTCTTACTTCACCACAACAGAACTAATATGACTTTGCTGATTAATATTGGAATCAACTTTGGTGCAATTGGTTTCTGGTGTGATGAAATAAGACAACATTTCTTGCCACCAGAATCGAAATGCCATGAAAACTCAACAAGTATATAATTTTTTTTAAATATAGGATTTATGCATCTACCCCCCGGCCTTCGCAAAATAATATAAAAATTGTAATATTTCTTCGAAACTGTAGCAGAATATCGTCGTCGTTTTAAAAAGGTCTCACCTAAGTTCACCTCATTAAATTCATCGTTTTACAGAACAATCACTAATCTTGCTCCATAAAATGTTGGTATCGAAGAGCCCATTCCAACAACTTTTAACGAATATTTTCTGAAAGTTACGACTTGTTTCGAACATTTGCGATGTAGTTAAGCATCCCGAGCGTAAATTTTTTTTCAATTTCTGCGGAAAGGGAAGCAGCAAGGTCTGAAGTTAATTTTTTTACGATCCGTGAGACACTCGTGGATAAGTTTTCGATCTTCGCGTTCATAGTTCAATCAGATCACACCAACATAGCAATTTAGCATTTACAACCTGGTGCTTTCCTTCCTCGATCAGAATGTGGATTATCATTATTTTATCGTAACTACGATCACCTTTTTTAGACACTTCGATAAAAGAACATTATATATTCAAAAACTGTAATAATTAAACCCCCAAGTGGTGGCCAACTCCAAAAGAATTGTTATTTACACGTTGCCTAGCAAATCAAAATTCCCGGAATTATTTAATTTATAGTTCAGAAACTCAAGGTTTTAGATTTTACGAATCATGTATGCCATAATTTTTTCAAGAATTCAATCCGTTGTTGTAATGATAGAATAAATGGTAGATATCTTCAGCCCTATATACTGATATACTGACAAAACTCACCAACCTGACAGTTGTGATGTTTACTACGCCTAAAACTATGACGCAAAATATAAACAAATTTTTGGTCGTTGTCACATCCTCAATAGAGCATAACAACTACAATAACTATTGTCAACGTTAGAGACCTGAGACCCATTTTCGCCGCGTAGTTTTAGGCGCAGTAAATATGGCAATTGCATTGTAATGAGGTGCCTAAGCCTTTTGGTCGAGGCTCTATAATTGGCAAGTCTTCATCCAGCTCGAGTGAAAATGCGAGTCGAGCATTACTCAACTCTACATGACATTGCGATAAGCAAACTTTCTAAACTGTATTTCTTAGATACATATGTAGAATTTAAAATTGAAGTAAAAAAGTGAAATAATAACTTCAATAATATAATAACAATAATTTCAGCTAAAAATTAGCTGAAATAAAAAGATAATTATATGTCACTCAAAAAAAGTGAACTGGATTGTAGAAAAATAGCTATTTAAAGAAACAGGAGAACTGAAGTTGTGTTTAAAAAAAATTTTTTTTTTGGAAGAAAATATTCCAATTTGACGAAAAAATTTCGTCAAAATTAAAAAAAAACAATTTAACTTTTTTTTCTTTCCGTGCACCTTTTTAAACCATGAAATAATATCTCGTCATTGGTTTGCACAATTTTGTTTTCCAAAGTGGTGTTACGTTTGATACTCGGGCTAAGTGATAGATAATTTGAGACAATTACGTATTTTATTGGGCTTCGAAATTCGAAATTGGAGCCTTGCTATTATTTTAATTAAAATTATTATATGTATGTAAACAACTAAAAAATAAAAACCGGGGTGTTATGCGTCTTTCCCTATAATGTGAAATTTTAATCAAATTTATATGTAGGATCAAATTTCAGATTTTCGAACATTTAAATTCTATGAAGATCTATTCCTTTGAACTTTTATAACGCTTGTAATGAAATATTGCAGAGAAAAAGACGTGGCCAGTCCAGAAATATAATTTTTTAATTGTTTACATAAAATAATTTTTTTTGCAAAGGTCTAATTTCGAACCTCGAACTAATTTCGAACTTCATTTTCGGAGGCTAACTTCTGCGGACTTCATTTCTTAGTGAAAAATACGATACAAAAAAGTATTATGAGATATGGCATTGTTTTGGTAAAAGTATTCGATTTAAAACTTTTTTAACACTCCAAGCAAGCTTTAAAAATATATTTGTTCATTAAAATTAAGATTATATTCCAGCTTATACGTTTTCGTTGACGTTTATGCAAGCCGTAATTTTAAGGGAATTTTTAATCAAAAATGTGTATATCGAAAATATACAACCATAGCCTTTGTCCCGTACTTCGCAACCTTGTTATTCACTTAAAAAAAACACAACACAAACAAGCAAACTCTAGCCACAACGCCCTGAGCGTCAACACAGAATTGTTTTCCGCTTATTGGCAGTTCTGCAGTTGACACTTTAAATTTTGACAACGGCAAAATGTGTCATAATATTTATGTATATACTATGGATATATATCCGTACTCGTATTGTACAATGGCAACAAAGCAACAAAATTTGATGTCCTTGAAGTTTCTTCTTAAACTTGGCTGGCAGCTTACCAGGCTTTTGCATCTAAGAAACACCCACAATTTAAAACAAAAACATTCGTGTGTGTATTCAAAATATCCTTGAGTGCTTAAACAAACGATGGAATAGTACTCTCGTTCGAATTGTGTTTGAACTTAAATTTTCATTCCTTGCAGTTTACACTTCTCTATGCGTTCGTTTTGGGTTTATTCTGTCTACTGCCGAAGGTTTTTACAGTGGGTATTATAACTATAGGACATTAACCTATTCGGTACTTTTTTTGTTTGTTATAAAACTCGTTTTTTTAAGCTAAAGTTCAATCTATAGTTAAAACCTATAAACCCATCTTCAAGCCGACCGAAAAATGTAATATAATGTAACAAATGTTCATCAGAATTTCAAACTTTTTAATCACAAATTCACTTTGATTTTTGCTGCTTATTTTCTTAATACAACGATTGCACAACATTTTTCTCATATGGTAGAAAATATTCAGCATCGTCAGCAAAAAAAAAAAAAAAAAGAAATAAAAAATTGACGTGAATTTCGCGCTACGTCGTCACACTTACACTTTAAGTAGGCTATAAAACCGCCGACCAAGAATAATTCGGAAAATTCTGTATAAAAATTATTTTGAATTATTTTCAATTTTGCACAAAGTTTGGAGCTAGGATATCTACATAGTTTCGTTGCAGAATGAGCTACATATATTTTTAAAAAGACCTAGAAAAGCCGGACACGCGTTGTCCTGCCGATGTTTATTTACTTATTTCCGTTTACATATATAAGTAACCTTAAAATATATTTTGGTTTCTTTTACATATAACAGGTGGCAACCCTCTTCAAAATATACCTATAAATTTTCCCCTAGCGAAGCAAATGGGTTCCCATCCTAATTCTGCTATTTTATATAACTTGTGAACAATTTTATTGAATTTGACTTTTTTAGCAGGTGGCAACCCTTTATATGCTATAAGCCTTCTTCTAAGCGAATCCAACAGTTTGGCCGCCATATTTTCATTTTTCATATAACTTGTGTGTAATTAAATTAAATTCTACTTTTCAAATAGATGGCAACCCCATACAATTAACTATGAACATTCTTGCCGAGACGAACCATTTGACACACATTTCATATTAATGCATATGACTTGTGTATAATTTAATTAAATCCGGGGTTTCAAACAGGTGGCAACCCTCTCCAAAATATATGGCTGGATCTTGACGTCGCCGACACAAACCATTTTACACCCTTTTTTGGAACATTTCATACAATTTGTGTAGGTCTTAAGCAGGTGGCAACCGTCCCCAAAGCATAAAATATACTTTACGACATATTTTCATACCTACTAAATATATGTACATACATAAAAGATTTCGTACAAATTAGTCTAGTCGTTTCGGAGATATGCGACCATAAACACCGTAACACAAGATTTTTGTATAAAAAATTAATTTAAGTTTAATAAAAAAGTGTCGGTCTTATAGTTGTGATACGCACTATATACGCTTGGGCTAATTGCATGCGCTCTGTCATCATCTTTTTCTTTTTTAGCTATTTGAATTCCTTGCGCTTGTATTGCTACTGCTTTTGACATGTCTTTGTTATGTTACAGATGATTTCGCAAAACCGTTTAGCCCAAAATTCAAATAGCACTATAAAAAACTTTGAAATTGTTCCTCCCTTAGAATTTGCAGCATCCTTTAACTTGTACGTCATGTCATTGAAATTTACTGCTGACTTTGATGGCTCCGATGGCTTTATCTCAATATTGTAATTATAATATTTCCTTTTTATTTCCTGTATTGTCTGTTGAAATTGTCAGTTAATGCGTAGGTATTGGCGAACGCCTCGGGTGTATGCGGTGTGTCTATTTACTGTATATGGATTTACATACAAACATATCAATACAAGCACGAATAGTGTTCTACGAAATACGTGACTTTTCGAATATCTCTAGTTTCAACTTGAAAGATTACCTCCTACCCAAACCACTAAGAGTAGTACATATTGATAGACCGCTGTAAAAAAAACTTAGAATGCTGTTCTCATTTCTAATATCAAATTTATGGAGACCTTTTCCTCTGCCCTTCTTTCACATTCAAACTTCGAAAGGGTGAATTATATTTGATGTGTTTTGGTAGGAGCTTCTCCAAATATTTGAAAACTCTTTAAATTTCAATATTTATTAGGACTTATTCCTCTTAGAACCTTCGAAAACTGGGGTTAAACAAATTATGTTCGAGTTCTTTATTTGCACGTTAAGTTTAGATAATTTGAGGTGAAAAGTTTTTTATCTCTTCATGTCCAGTTTCTGAACGCAAGAGGTTTCTGGGGAAAGCCAAACCTTCTAAAATTCAATATATTAACTATTTCAAAATTCTGCAGGAAAACTCCCCAGAAATTTGTATTTAGACCCCTTTTTCTCTAAAAAAAATTTCTATTTTTGATTTTAATTCCCATATTTTTTTTTAAATATTTATATATAACCAAATTCTTAAATATATTTTTAAAAATCTTTTATCGATTTTTATTGAAAAAAAAAATTGCCACATTCTTGTTTAATTTGGAAAACTTTTTTCTGACATTAGACACAATTTCGAAAATTTAATTTATCATCCCAGATATTTAATAATATAAAAATAATTTGACGCTTACCTCATGTAAATAGATCGATGTTTGGCTGAACTTCTCCACCAATTTGTGGTGTGCATCTTGATGTTGTATTTACTACAAATTTTTTGCATGGCAAAAATACACAGGATTATTTCCCATTGCCTGCCTGTTGAGGGGTATCCGCTATCAGAAAAATTACTTTTCTTTATTTCTTATATTACTTGCCCCTTCCGAGATTCCAACCTAGGGTACTCCGAGCGTAAAACGCACACGCTAAACACTCGGCTACTAATTATAACCTAAACACTTTTTTTTCCTGTTGCCTTGTCTTGCATTTTTTGTTGAGTTCTATTTTCATCCTCATAGTATTTTGAATGCCGTAGAAACCAAGTTTGGTTTATTATCTAAATGATAGGGATGTTTTACACTTGTTGGTTTATAAAAACTATACTTATTTTATGAAACTGAAAAATATTCTCGTTAGGAATGAAACGAATGAGTAAATTCAAGTACATAGCAACTAATTTTGGTATTACTTTTCAATCGAGTACTGTGTAGATATCGAAAAAAAAGACTCGTATGGAATCCCTATACTGAAAGCCAAATATTATTTCGGAAAATGTATGCTGCTAAATTACTTTTTCAAAGTTTTTTAGTAAAATTTCATGCTCAAGAAATATCAGGAATAGGAATGGATGCTTTATGTAATTTGCGAGTGGCGTCTCCAAATATTTGAAAGCGAATTGGTGTACAAAAAAATAACAAACTTCTAAATAGACAAGTCTTCAAATTAGCATATTTATTTCTTTATTCGAGGTCAAAAAAATAAAAACAGGCCTCTTCGAACTATCTTATTGTGCTTTTCCCTCGAAGTACTTTCGCTTACTATTTAAGTTAGGCAAATTCTGTCCGAGCTCTTTTCTTACAGATTACAGATTAGATATTTAGACGTCTACAGTTTTTTACCTCTCTGTTTCTAAATAATAAACGCAAACATTCTAAAATTAACATAAGTATGTAAATATGCGTACATGTAAATATCTTATGAGTGTATTAACTATTTGGGGCACCGACGGAATTGAACTTCGAAATTCGACCGGGAAAATATCCCAGACATTTTCAGTTCGGACAACTTTTCCCCCGGAAAAATCCACTTCCAATTTTCATTTTCATTGTATGATGAGGTGAATTTTTTCTGACATTTGGCACAATTTCGATAACTTCAAATGGGAAAATGTCTCAGATATTTTTAGTAGAACTTCTAATTTTATTTTTTATTTTTATTTTTTAAATATATATTTAAGAACAAAGTTACAAATATATTTAAAATACTTTTTATTAAAAATTAAAAAAAAAATTTAGCTTATTTATCATCCTTGGTTTTAGGTAGATTTGTAAGCACTTTTAAATGTAAGCTGTTCACAAGTACCTAGTTTTTCGCAAAAAATTTTTAAAATTATTAAAATATTAGCACCAAGTAAGTGTTTAAAAATATGTTTGCTTTAGATCCGATATTTTTCAGCTATCGATACTTCCTTTCGATATATCTTTACTTACGTGCGATATTTTTCAGAATTCGATACTTTAGTAATATTTTATAAGCTCTATAAATTTTGAAGATGGTAAGACTAAGCATGAACTCAAAAAGGGTATGAAAATCTACTAATATTGAGGGCATAGTTAATCCCACAAAGCCATAGTTGGACATAAGACTGATGAGAATTGTAGCACTTGAAGCATACGAGCTGAACAAAATATGTACTACCACAGTTAACTAAGTAAATCTGATAATCAATGACTTCATAAAAGTAGAAATGGAAATTTACTCGAGTCTCAGGACAAGCGAAAACACTTAACCCTTGTTTGACGTTTCAATTAATTAATTTGCTTTATTTTTAGCCAAAATCATGGACTTTCACTTTGCGAGAAATCTAATTAATCTAAGTCAAAAATTTAATTCATGGAAACTTTCCGTCGAATGAATTCATTTGACCTTCATCAGCATTTTCGGTATTCATACCAGCAATCATTGTCCTTCCACACATTTCACATTTACGTAAACCACAAAAACAAGAAACTGTATTTTACGAGCACTTTGGTTGATTGTTGTTGCGAAGCAAAACTGTTTTTGACAATAAGTGGTACATACCTACATACCTATAATAATCCATTTTGCTGTTCATTTTCTTTAAGACAAACCTTGTTGCTTTTGTTTAACGAATTTCGGTCAAATCAAAACTTTCAACTTTCGACTAAACAAAATTTTGAGCTGTGCGTTTGCAGGGCCTTACCTACTCAACCAGATATATACGTACTTTTTATTTGTTTCCAGCACCACACCACACCATCACCACTTACTCGAAATGCCAATGCCATAAATAACTTTGCATCCATCGAAGTGAGTGAGTGCTTAGTAGGTGGTTGAGGTGTCGTCGGTGAGCAACTCAATCGACCCATTAAACGCACTGACCAAGCCGGTAATGATGCTACATAATGTGGCAATGGTAATGGCAACAATGCTTGCGGTAATAATGAGAACTCAGTGTGGGGCTGAGCAGACGAACTAATAATGGGGCAAATGCAATGGTTTTCATTTCACTCGTAGCACTTAGGCGATTTCTGGGTTGTAAAATGCCGACTCATGCAATTCGCTTAATTGTATAGACCGGAAAAAAGTACACCTACATAATAATTGTAAATATGTTTATATATGCATATATTTAGTAGAAAGGGATTGGCGGGCGGCAAAGCAACAGAAAAGGCTTACAAATCCCAAATACAATTGGACTACATACAACACGATACATACATACATAGTGTACTTTTATCCCAAAAAAGCCTAACCTAACCTGTCTTAGCTGATATAACTTCTATATCAAATAAATTCTTTCGCCGCCAGCAGCTCACTCGAACGTAAGCCACAAACGTTCTGCTCAAACTGCAAAGTTTCCACAATATTTTGGCGTTCCATTTTTAGAAGAACACACAACAAAAGGATGAGGGATCAGATTATGTTTGGCCGAGTCAGCAATAAGCAAAATCCGGGATACAGGCAAAGTAAATTGGTTTGCAAGTACATATAAACAATAAGATTATAAAATGTTGAAAGCAAATATGTATGCAGTGTTGTCATGGTAAACAAGAAAATGAGCAGTCGTGCAGGTCGAATTTGTGTACGAAGGTCAATTAAGTACAGTGGCTGATTTAACGGTCAGCAAAAGAGGTATTGCTGTATTTTATGATGTGTTATCAATTGCCGCACAATAATTTTCTTCTCAAGCCGAAACACAATGGAGAAGAAATGCGCTGTGAAATGCTGATTTTCCTATCATCAGAAAACGTAAAATTAAAAGAAAAAGCACGCGTCCACCTAAGTGCGCGAGCCAGAAGAAAAACTTCTTTGCTGTAGTAGAAATTAATATACATAAGTAGTAGTAGTAGTCCTAAATCGTGAGATATCAGCTGAGCTGGGGGGAGCAAAGGTGAATAAACAAGTAGGCAGGGGCACGCCACAGGGTGGAGTGCTCTCACCTCTTTTGTGGTTCATCACCATTAATGATATCCTAGTCGAACTTAACACAGGCGGGGTTAAGATTGTGGCGTATGCCGACGATGTGGCAATCCTGATTACGGGTCCCTTCCCTTCCGTGATGAGCGAAATCATGGAAAGAACGTTGGCAAGATTAAGTAGGTGGGCACAAGGCTGTGGCCTTAGGCTAAATCCAGATAAGACAGAGCTGTTGCTCTTCACGAGGAAGTATAAACCACCTACCTTCAGACCACCAAGCTTGAACGACCAACAACTAGGTTTATCCTCCAGTACGAAGTACTTGGGGGTGACCATCGACTGTAAGTTAAGTTGGAAAATGTGCATTGAAGAGCGAGTACGGAAGGCCTATGTTGCTTTCTATGCTTGCAAATCAATGTTTGGCAAGAAGTGGGGTCTCAAGCCGAAAATGGTGCTATGGATGTACCAAGCGGTGGTGCGACCGGTGCTGAGCTATGGCTCTGTAGTCTGGTGGGAAGCTCTCCGGAAGAGCTATAACCTCATGGGTCTGCAGAAGGTTCAACGCACTGCGTGTGTTGGTGCCACGGGAGCCTGTCGCACCTGTCCCACGGCGGCTTTGGATCCCATTTTAAACCTGCTTCCAATTGACTTATATGTAATGTGTACATCTTCTCAGACAGCACTTAGGCTCAGAGAGTCTGGGTGCTGGAAGGCTACACAGCAAGGACACAGTAGTATCCTTCTTGATCAACTACCCTCAGACATAGTTAACACCCGGACGGACTACATCCCTCGCAAACTGGAGTTTGAGCACAGGATTAAGACTGTGTTTCCAAGCAGGAATGCGTGGAGGAGGGGTGAGGTCCTTGCCGATAGCGGCATTCAAATATTCACTGACGGTTCCAAAATGGATTCTGGAGTTGGAGCCGGCTTTTACTCCGAAACCTTGGAATTATCCACGTCTATCAAACTCCCTCCGTACTGCAGTGTTTTCCAGGCGGAAGTCTGTGCGATTTGGCAAGCCTGCAAATCGCTTGAAAACAGAAGCGCAACGGGGAAGATAAATATTTTTTCCGACAGCCAGGCGGCAATAAAGGCGCTAGCGGCACCAAATATTGGCTCAAAGGTAGTCGGTGCTTGTAAGCAACAGATTGCCTCTCTAACAAATCTAGAAATTACCGTCACCTGGGTTCCCGGGCATAAGGGAATCGAAGGGAACGAAAAGGGGATGAGCTAGCACGGTGCGGCTCGGCAGAGGATGAGGTAACAACTAGTATCGAGATAGGTATACCCCTAGCCGTAGTGAAGGGAAATATACGAAATTTCTATCTCAACAAGGCTCAACAAAGATGGAAAGATACCCTTACATGCAGGATAGCAAGAACTACCTGGCCGGACTACAATAGGAAGAGGACCAGAGGTCTTCTTTGTAGGCCCAGGGCTGGCACCCACAAACTTTTCGCAGTATACACGGGCCACTGGACTTTGGGCACGCATGCGGAAAAAATGGGCATTCCGCATAACCAATACTGCAGAAGCTGCAAAGATGGGGCTGAAAAGGAAACGGTCGAGCATCTCCTGTGCAAATGCCCGGCCCTGGCCCGCATTCGGCTAACATACTTAGGAAGTCCCTTCCTTGACAACCTAGGGCAGGTATCTAGGATCGAGACCTCCAACATAGTAGATTTCATTAACAACTCTGGTTGGTTGTAATGCACATCCTTCCATTACCAAGTAGGTTTTTCGAGTTTATGGCATCAAAACGGCAGTATTTTTTGCTACTTGGGCGGCATGGGTCGCAGCCATTTTACCTACCTACCTACTAGTAGTAGTAATGGGTAAAAATAGTGGTAAAAAGTAGTGAAAATAGTAGTAGAAATTAGTAAAAATAGTAATAGAAATAAGTAGTAGCATTAGTTAAAATAGTGGTAAAAATTATTAAAAATAGTAAAAGAAACTATTAAAAATAGTGGTAAAAATTATTAAAAATAGTGGTAGCAATTGGTAAAAATATTGGAAGAAAATAGTAAAAATAGTGGTAGCAGTGGGTAAAAATAGTGGAAGAAATTTGTAAAAGCAGTGGGGGAAATTAATAAAAATAGAAAGTAGAAATTAATAAAAATAGTGGTAGAAATTAGTAGTACCATTAGTAAAATTAGTAGTAGAAATTGGTAAAAATAGTGGTAAAAAAATAAAAGTAGTGGTAGAAATTAGAAGTAGCATTAGTTAAAATAGTGGTAAAAATTATTAAGAATAGTAAAAGAAACTATTAAATATATAATAGTGGTAGTAAGTAATAGTGGTAGAAAGTAATAAAAAAATAGGAGCAATTGGTAAAAGCAGTCAGTCAAATTAGTAGTAGAAATTAATAAAAATGGTGGTAGAAAGAAATTAAATGGTGGTAGAAATTTGACGTAGCATTACAAAAACAGTGGTCAAAATTTGTAAAAATAGTGGTAAAAATTATTAAAAATAGTGGTAGCAATTGGTAAAAATATTGGAAGAAAATAGTAAAAATAGTGGTAGCAGTTGGTAAGAATATTGGAAGAAAATAGTAAAAATAGTGGTAGCAATTGGTAAAAATAGTGGAAGAAATTTGTAAAAGCAGTGGGGGAAATTAATAAAAATAGAAAGTAGAAATTAATAAAAATAGTGGTAGAAATTAGTAGTACCATTAGTAAAATTAGTAGTAGAAATTGGTAAAAATAGTGATAAAAAAAGTAAAAGTAGTGGTAGGAATTAGTAGTAGCATTAGTAACAAAAGTGGTAGAAATTAGTAAAGCCATTTTGACGCGATATAAAAAGCACTGCCGTGCGGGAGTATTTCAAGACGTTAACAAGATTTTCGGTTTTCTGATACCTGAGAAAGTAAGGATTCTATTAATTTTAGTATCATTTACATTGAAATCGCGAGATCACTGAATTTGGATTCTGCTATGCTGAACCAAAGGCGAGACGAGCATGCAACTTTACTTAGTGCAATTTTTCTGTATTGTATAAAAACTTATGGCAGAACTTAAGTACTACTTGTCTTATTTAACGCTGGAATCTTGCGGGAATTTTAGCTAATACGCTCCAAGTCATTAGCATGCTTCGAACTTGTAGTTAATTGAAAATTAAGCGAAGGGCCTTTTTCGTGAAATCCTCCACTGGTCAAGTATTTGATTTATTTCTCTCTTATTTCTCTGTGTGTGTAAATTGTTCAATAAAATTCGGGTATTTTAAATATTTTGTATGCGAAGTCAAATATATCTGAAAATGTTGACTTTACTAAAATTTAAAATAAGGCAAGGTATTTTCTACACTCTGAACCTCTTCTACACATGGGAGGAATATTTGATTTAATATATCGGAGTACAAGAAACCATCCACATTTCTCTATTTCTTATTATCCGAAGAATCCAAAGCTATGGTTAGTAATTGCCAAAACTGGCTTGAGTTTAAGTCGGTATACTTTCGATATTCCCTCATGTTTTCCACTAATAGTTTTAATAATAATTCAATTGAGATCAGCTTTGGAAAATTCAAGTCTGCCACTTCTATTATTGGACTTTCTCGCCGGCCACTAACTGAGTCAACCAGCAGTTAATGTTCGGCTTCGAATCATTTGCTCACGAACTTGTAACCTTGGTGCAAGCAAAGGTACATTGAAGTTGTTCATCAAAAAAATTCCAGTTTTTATACCGGAATCATAAAATATATTATAATTTTAAGAAAAAAGCTTTAAAAAAATATCGAAATTGATGCAAATTTAATACTCGCAAGTAAATATCGATATTTCGAAATTAAAAATATCGGCGTATTTATGCAAAATTTTTTATTGATACTTTTTGCCCAAACTCGCAACATATTACCAATTTTCTTTAATTTTTTTTAGCTTAATTTTTTACTGAATTTTAATTAAGACATAGTTTACTCTCTAACAAAATCCATACAAAACGAACTTTTAAATTTTATAAAAAATGTATAAAAAATTTAGCAATTTCTCGTCAAAATTACAAACTTTTAGATTATAAAATGTTTGGATATTTTGAAGTATGCCATTTTGCAGCCCATAAAATTTCAGTATATTAAAGAATTTTATTACAATAAGTAATACCTAAATTTTAAAAAATTTTCTTTCCGAAGATTTCTCCGTATAAAAATTGATTTTGTTTAATTTGTTAGAAGAAAAAATGCGATAAATAAGTTCTCAGAAATCAATTCTTAATTACTAGATAATTTAGATACTAAAACTTAATGGGCATACTTTTAAAAAGTTTGTAATTTTGATGAAAATTTGTTAAATACTATACATTTTGCATAAGGTATAAAATTTTGGTTTATATGGTTATTTTTAGATAAAGAGAAGAATTGTATCTAAATTGAAAATAAACGCAAATTAAATAAAAGATATCTAAACTAGAGGCAATTTGTCAATATATGGTAGGTTTGTAATTTGCAACGGAATGCTTATCTCGAACGTTAATGTGCGAGGCTTAATGCAAACGAGCGAGATATAATAAACCAAATATGGCATTCGTTATTTCATTGCTGCATTTGGTATTCCCCTAAGGCTGATATCCCTCTATCTGTATGTATAGTAAAAATAAAATTAAGCTGATCATTTTGTTTTTCTGCCTCCAACAACTCCTACTACATACCACTACGATTCTTCAATCAAATAGTGGAACTACAATACATAAATTTTAATTAAAAACGTCGCAGAAATCGCGGTCAGTAGTTGAATGAACGCAAGTGAGTATTTAAATAAAAGAATATGCAATAAATGCACAAAAATCTAAACAAAACGAACTGCATTGGATGCAATGAAATAAAATATTACACTGCAACTATTTACAACATTAAACCGCACGCAAGCGAGCAAATTAATAACTGAATGGAATAGTGAATGGAAAAAGTATTGTATTGGAACTAAAAAAGGGGAATGCAAAAGTGGATGCAAGTATGCACACCCGTTGCACGGCGCGACAACGGCAGTTTTGAATGAATGCAAAAAAATTTATTTATGCCACACTGTACACAGTATAGAAAATTCGCAGTTCAACAACTTCAGCTATTGAAAAACAATAAAATAAATTGAAACTTGAATTGTAAACAAATGAAATAAAATATAATCAAAAAAAAAATGAACCTGAATAAGCGTAATCTAAAAAACAATCAAATAAATGTATACCCTAACAGAAGAGGAGGTTTGCAAAATTCGAAATCAAAAAAGCAAAAGCTAAAGCAGCACACAAAAGGATTGAAAAAATTCCGTCGCTATTCAGCGATGTCAACGACCCTACTGCGAATGCTACGAAAAGCAACAGCTTAACGCCGCCAGCGGTAATAGCAATGCCCGGCCGGCCGATCAGCCAGACAGAGTTGGTCTGTCGCTCAGCGCATTCAGCTCGCGTAGACTACTTGGAGGCCAACGAACCATCAAAAGGATTAAGAGCATACCAAACCGAATTCAGTGGTGACGAAATGCGCTCACCGTCCCGCCTGATTGGTTGACACAAATCTATGGAGAATGTCACTCATACGACAAGGCGGTCTGCAATCCTTTCAGATGGCTATAAAATTATAAATGCAACTCGTAAATTCATACATTCATTTGCTTGCATGGTATTTGGATAGGTATGTGTTTATCTTATTTTTTTTTATTTGCTTTTGGATTTGCTGACATTAAATCCTTTCGCAAAAAGATTTATTGACCAACCAAAAATAAATCCACTTAAACTTTTATTTACTATTGCGGAGTGTTTTTTTTTTCTATTTCGGTCCACAACTTAATACGATAGAATTTGCACGCTGAGTATTTTTAATTTCCACGCTCATAAATCATACAATTTTCAGATTGTTCATTTTTATATCACTCTATACATAAAAATAAAAAATTCGAACTTAGCATTTCCAACCCGCATTGTAACCTCAGCGTAGAAAGAAGTCACAGAATCAGTTGAGATTAGTGACACTCTTCATGCGGAAATTGCCAACACGTGTAATGATCTTATGGTAAAAACTGTGCATGGAATATTAAGAAAATTTTCATCCATCTACATAACAAATATGGCCACTGTAAGATAGAAACACTTCAATTGCGGGACCCTGCATATGAGCGGTGATATCACGGTGTTTGTGCCCGCACTCCTCCGTAACGGATTTACAATTTTTATAAAAAAAATTTTGTGTATATTTGATTGGTATGAGAATAGGTCGTAAAGTGAATTTTATGATTCGAAGAGGGTTGCCACCAATTTGGTAGGTTAACTTAAATTAAAATATGTACAAGTTTTATGAAATATTAAAATATTTGTGTGAAAATGTTCGACTCGGCGAAAAGAAGGTCCTATGTTTTAAAAAGGGTTGCCACCTGTTTGAAATGTCGAACTAGATTCAATTATTCACAAGTTATAAGAAATATTAAACTATGGGTGTATCGACTCGCTAAAAAGGTGCATAGCTAAACTTTTTGAACGTTGCCACCTGTTTAAAAAGTCGAATTAGATTAAATTATTCACAAGTTATATGAAATATTTAACTATGGGTGTCTCGACTCGCTAAAAAGGTGCATAGCTAAATTTTTTTAGCGTTGCCACCTGTTTGAAACGTCAAATTTTACTAAACCCAAGTGATTCAAATTTTAAAATATGAATATCAAACAATTCATTTCGCTGAGGAGTAGGCTTATAGCTAACTATATTTTGATAAGGGTTGCCACTTGCTCGAAAAAACTGGCCTGCGACTTCTGCTTATATATCCAAAGGGAGACTAACCCTTATAGTATTATAAATGTGTGAGTAAGTGAGTGTGTGAGTACATTATTTTCTTTTCAGATCCAAACGGAATTGTACAAAATATAGCACACCCTAGCCTATTCCCTACGTTCACGCATCGACTATATTTTATAGAAAGTTGACAAATGTTAAAAAATTTGCTATATAACGACAGGATAGATCTGTATAAGAATTCGCACATATATAGTCCGTTATATGTGTTACCACAGAATCAACTCGCGAATAGAGATGCTACCTGTTTAAAAGCTTAATTTTTCAAATGTTTTGGAAGAAGGTTGCCATCCGATCAACTGCAAATTAAGTAAAATTCAAGAAATAAATGACATTTTTTAATATTATATCAAAGTAAAAGCTTTAAGATTGTTTAAATTTAAAAATTATTTTATTTATTTATTTACAGTCTACAGAACTTAATTCTTACAGACTAATTAAGACTAATTAAACTAGTTAATTGAATAGCAAAAACAAATTCATTTTAAACTTATTTATATCTAAAGTAAAGTCAATATTTCTAGAAAAGGTATTACAAAGCCTAACACACCTAGCAATTGGTTCATTATCACCGTAAGTAGTAAAGTGTGGTTCAGTTTCAAACAACCGATTATTCCTTAAGTTTCGTGGTGGAATATATATTTTGAGTAAATTTGCAAGGCACGTACAGTTAATGCGGCCATTAATAATATTATATATAAAAATTATCGAGAAATACGTTCTTCGGTCATGCAAGGACTGCAAACCTAGTAATTTACGTCTCCCAACATAAGAGGGAAGGTAACTATTCCACGGTAACTTGTACAAAGCAAACTTTGTAAAAATTTTTTGAACGCGTTCTATTTTTTGCGAATGTATGTCGTAATAGGGACTCCATATCAGAGAGCAGTATTCGAGGCGACTCCTGACTAGTGAAATATAGAGTGATTTCAAAGTAAATGGATCTTTAAACTCTCTAGTGTTCCTTCTGATAAACCCTAACATTGCAAAAGATTTAGACACGATATAGTCGATGTGTTTCGAAAATGTAAGTTTTGAGTCAAAGATAACACCCAAATCTTTCATTTCGTCACACCTAGATATCTTGCAGCTATTTAACTCATATTCGTATATAATGTTATTCATAGTCTTTCTAGAAAATGTAATAACGTAGCACTTGTTTATATTCAGATGTAACCGATTTAATGTACACCATTTTACAAGTGCATCGAGATCTTGTTGCATTTTGCAACTGTCTGAGTAGTTCCGTACAATAGAGAAAAGCTTCACATCATCAGCGAACAGTAGACAGTTAGTGAACTTAAAGCATTCCGGCAAGTCGTTAATGAATAACAAGAACAGGAGTGGCCCACAATGAGTACCCTGCGGTATGCCTGAGATTGCGTCGACAATATCACTTGATGTTGCACATCCAATTTTGACAAGGAGTTTCCTATTGGTTAGAAAGCTTGCAAAGAAATCAAGCAGATTGCCGCCAACGCCATGACACTCCAACTTCTTCAAAAGTACAAAGTGGTTGACTTTATCGAATGCTTTGGAGAAGTCTGTATAGATAACGTCGAGTTGCGTTCGGCTTTCAAAAGCGTTAATTACGTGATTAGCTAACAAGGCTAAGTTCGTACAGGTTGACCTTCCCGGAAAAACCCCATGCTGATATTGAGATATAACACAATTTACATGATCAAATAGCTTAACCTGAATTATATGGTCAAACATCTTAGCCAAAGTGCACTGCTTAACTATAGGTCTGTAGTTATATATGTCATTACGGTTACCAGATTTGAAAACTGGGACGATAGTGCATAGCTTCCATTGACTTAAAAAAATTCCTTTGTTCAAACAATCCTGAAAAGTAGGGCAATAGGAAAAACTAATGAGTTGGAGCAATTTTTAAAAAATAAAGGTGAGAATCCTTCAGAGTCCGACCTTGGGCTAGAATTCAATGAAGAAATTGCCAACATAGCATCTTCATTTGACACAGAGAAAGAAGTAATAGTAGGCAAATGTGTGGGTATGAACGTAGGAAGTGGAGAAGTAGCTTGGGTCTCGTAGACTTTCTGGAAAAATTTAGCAAATAAATTACAGGAGTCCAATGTATTCTCGGAGATTACGTCGTTATACTGCAAGCTGGTGGGGAAACCATTTGTTTTCCTTCTGGAGTCGATAAAGTGCCAGAAACTCGATGGATTTGATTTTAGATTAAGTTCGACATTATACATATAATGTCTAAATAAAAAGCTATGGAGACAATCGAAGTCCTTTCTTAAACGGGAGAAATTTAGACGATCAGTCTCAGAATTACTTCTCTTAAATTTCTTTAAGGCCTTATTTTTCATGTTTTTTAAATTACTGAGTTTAAAGTTGAACCAAGGTGGTTTATTACGGGTCATGGGTCTTTTCAATGGAACACAATGAGAGATAGCCAAATTAAGGTTTTCGCGGAAAATCTCATATGAAACAGTTGGACAATTCGAATTACTTAAAAACGCCCAATCAATAGAGTTTAAATAGTTATTTATCGCCACGTAGTCCGCCTTAGAGTAGTCACGCTCAGCTAAAAAATTGGATTCTACATTTTCAAAATTGTAAAATTTAATGCCAATAAAGATCGCCTTGTGATGAAAGCTATTACTCAAAATTGGGTGTAAGCATTCCTCACAAGATAGGTTTAAATCGTTAGAAGCAAACACCAAATCCAGTATTCTACCATTATCATTTAAAATTGCATTATGTTGATTTAAATCATGAGATAACAAAGTACTTATAAATTGATTGTCAATATCAGACCGGAAGTTACGCGGTAGTAAATTCTTCCCGTGATATGACCAAGATATGTTGGCTAAGTTGAAATCACCAAGGAAAACTATTTCATCTGAGTCTTTGGCAACATTGGTGATGTGAACCAGATTGTCTAAATGTTTTTGATAAATTTCAGTATTACTACTTGGAGGAATATATGAAAGTACTAATATTAGTGATTTATTACATGAAAACTTAATTCTAACGCAAATTTGAGAGGGTTGCCACCTATTTAAAAAACTAATTAAAATCATAAGTCAAATCAAATATTGAAATATATAGGTCTCAAGCGAAAGAGATTTAAGAAAACTTTATATTAAAAATAAATTTTATTGGGTGATGGATTTTAGTGTCACTTACATAAAAAAGTAAATTAAATGAAATTATTAACTCAAAGCAAGTATCAGGGCATGGGATTGAAAGAAAGTAGGAATTTCTTAGCTTACTGAGAAATATAACGGTATTGCTCTGAAACGAAAGCGCTTATACGAAAATATTTTTGAAGAGGGATGCCACATTTTAGAAATCGTTGGTTTAATTAAATTGGTAAGGTACCTGATATATCTGTTATACTAAAGTCAAACGAAAACGGTATTGAACGGAAGCTTTAAAAAACAAAAATACATATCATTTATGAGACTTTCTTAGAAAAAATAAAACACTAGAAGACGGTAATGGGACTTCTAAAGTTCTAGTTTGTTATGTTTCGCAAAATTTTTACAAAGTTTGAAATTTTGATTTTGATTATAAGAACATCGAGTAAGTCAAAATTTCACATTTTTTGTGCTAAACTCAGTAAGTTCAAAAAAAAATTATTTCAAATTATCAAATTTTTATTTCGAATTACAAAAAAAAATATAGGATATGCAATTTTTTTGTCCATTCAAGTCTAATATAATGAAGTGCAAATTCCCGATGATTTTTGCCGTTTTTTTTTTTGCCGCCGGTGTTGCTTATTTTTGCCCTATGAACAAACAGAAAAAATACTTTAAACTTTCAACAAAAAAAATTGTTCGTTTCAAAACGAAAATTCAACAAAATTTCACCAAATTGCAAAGCTTATTAATAAAATTTTTTTTTTTTTTTTGGTTATGGAGGAAAATATGTGATTAGTCAAAAAAAAAACAAAAAAACGTCAAAAATGAATTCTTATAACGCCCAAGTAATGAGTTTTTCTTTAAAATTCAAAATAAACCTAAAAAAATAATCATAAATTTTAATGAAACCCACGAAGTTAAAGTTATTTTTAATAAAAAATAACAGTTCACAAAAAACCGTTATTTCTGTGAGAAAATATAACACTCAAAAAACGAGTTTATTTTTAGTCAAAAATATAAAACTATATGTATGTAAGTAAAAGTTCAAAAATAATGGCAACTATTAGTTTTAATCAAGAAATAACAATTCACAAAATATTTTTTTTATTCAGAAAAGTATAACTCGATAACTAAGTTTTATTTCGAAAAAATATAGAAATTTATTATAATATTATAATTACTGGTTACAAAATTTAAAATCTTAAAATATGAAAATGGCAAGATTATATTAAATTGCTCATATTTTAATAGCAAGGCTAAAATTTCCTTTGACCAATTAGACAGCCAAAAATAAAGTATAATATTCAATCTTTGATTTGATTCGGCTATTAAAATCATCTCATATCTTATTTGTTCAGCTTGATTCGGGTCATACTTACATTTTTCCCTCCACCCACTCGAACTCAGATATTTCTAAACTAACTTAAAATAACTAACTCTTCATTCAACATTCTGCCACAATTATGTAATTCAGCAAATTTTGCAGCTGCTCTCAGATGCATGAGAAGCCAACTTAACTTACTTTGTAGACCAATGTAGCCAACCACTTGAAGTGATTTACTGAGTACAACTCAAATATAAATTCAAACGTGAAATTTAAACCGTTGCAAGCAACATTTCTGTAAGTCATACTGATACAAAGTAAAAAAAAAAATAAAAAATAAAAAAAACACAAAGTATAAATTAGAAAATTTCTCTAAAGTTTTACACAGCTTTCCACTTGAGCTGAAATAGCAAAGCAAAAGCTGCTGGAGCATTTTAAGAACTCTCCAACTGGCGACAACGTCAAACTGGAAAACTTGACTAGCAAACGACTAGTACAGTAATAGAGAAGAGTAGAAAATGATGAAAATGAGCAAAATGAAGAAAAAGGGTAAGAAAAGTAACGCCTCCTCGCATAAGCAGCAATATTCACATAAAAGGGCTAGAGTGGGTAGGAGCAGTAAGCGAACACTTATCTGTCAGCTACAAGTCGAACCGCAGCTTATCTTGGCCACCAAACCGCAAAAGAGCCAAGTTTTAACTTTGTTGCAAAGCAAAAACTACAAAAATAATAAAACACAAAATAAACCAAACCGTTAAAGTAGGTAGAAAAGATGGCGTTGAAGTAGAGCACATGCAGTGAAAAGCACAAACTAAGGGAGAAGGGAAAAGGGAAAAGGGAAAAATAAAGAACCGCTTGTGACGTTGACGCCATTAAATGCCCTAGACTTTCGTTGACCGAAAACTTTGGCAGCCACAAGACAACCTTAATTTCTCGGTATGCGGCTAAAGTCAATTCAAAGACATACAAAATCTAAAAGAATCTAAACCCAAAGCGCACTGAAAGTAACTCAAAACTGGCTGGATGACAATACAAACCACAAACCACATGGGGGCGGCTACATTCAAAACAAAATGAACATTTTCTCAAGGCAAGTACAGAAGCGAAGAAGTGAAGTGACTGCTAGAAAAAAAGAAATTGGCGTGCACACCTTTGCATATCTGGATATATCTGTTTTGCGAAAAATTAGCTTTAATAAATTTGCTGCATTTTTCGTTTACAATGGATGGAACTCCACATCGTTAAATTGAGCGATAGGCGTTTGAAAGTCGTGCAAAATTCTGTTGTAACTTTAAGAAAATAAGGGCAAGCTATGAAACATAAAAAGAATTTAAAGATTTTTACTAACGGAAGTTTGGAGTGTAAATATATTACTTCATCAAAAATCACTGTGGGCAAAATCACTATTAAATCTTAAAACCAAGTGATAAATAATAAAATATAATTAAAATCATGAATACTTGTAGTATAACTCAAAAATTGTTACCAAATTTTCTAGCTAATTTCTTCTCAAAATTGATCGCTATGAGTTCTTGCCTACATACTTTCGTTAAATAAAAAGAATATCCAAGAAACTAAATAAAATAAGATACTAGAGAGATAACCTTCTTGGTAGATTTTTTTTTTTAAATTTAAGTAGCTATTTAAGAGAAAAAAATAAAAGTAAATCAATAATTATTAAAGCGTAATTTTCAAGTTTTTTAAGTGAGACTAAAACAATAAAAGTATTTTCATAAATATGCGCTTCGATTTATTCTGCGAAATTCTCCCGTTATAGTCCCGAACTAGCACTTAAATAGTTTCGTATGTATTTCAAGATTTCAAAAACGTTGCCTCATAACACAACTAAAGTTTACAAAACTTTAAAAATTATTTTTCCTGCTACATATGTCTGAAAATTCCATAATGAAATGATTCTCTGAATGCGAATATAAAGTCAGTACTATATAAAAAAGTATAAAAGTTTTTGAGATGGTAAGTTGTAATGAACTTCGAACAAAGTTGACCGATTTCTGTTTATTTGTGTAAAGCTAATAAAATTTCATATAATTTGTGTGAGCAACATTTTCTAATTGGCTAACTGATTCAGGGCTTTATCTACAATTTTGTACAATGTTTACTACAATTTTTTCAAACATTTTACTTTCGACGTCAATATCAAAATAAGGTGATGTTTCCCAAACAATGGTCCACGAGCGCCAAGGTTAAAGGTCATACTTCTCGGCGACAAAAAGTATGATACATTTATGAAAATCATCAGTAAATGATGACTGGTGAATTCCGTCGTTATTTTCCAATGATACTGAAATTGAAATTGACGAAAAACTAGTAAAACTAATGCTACCCCAGTAGTGCGTTTCACTTACTTTAGACGATGCGTCAATCGCAATTTTTGTCGACAATATCTGTTGTTTACATTAACGATTCTGCGATTCACTAACTTATTCTTAGCGACACCCAACAGCTGTCACGTTGAATTTATTCAAACTGATAAAGAGTGGTATCTCTGTCAAACTAAATTCCAAAATGGGCAGAAAAGACAAAAAGGAATGAAAAAAAAAAAACAAATGAGTGCGTGCTGTCGAATAAAAATTATATTTGATTAAAGTGAAATTAGATACTTATGTTTCTTCAAACTTCAAATATTTATAATTTTTTTTATATTGCAATGTCCCATCAGAGCAGAATTTCGGGCTCTCCTCTGGTTTGATAGAATAGTCATCAACTCGACTCCAAGGAATACCCGGAATCACTTGCAAATATTCCATAGTTTTGGTGTTGTGTTTCAGAGTATTTAGGTTTCATGAATCCTTGATAAAAGTCTGCTTTTATCATTTACACATTAATTGAATGGATGATATGGGTGGTTGAGGTAAGCCTCCTCATGATTCTTTGGCTTCAAAATTGTTACATGAGTACAATCAACGGTCCCAATAGCGCCGCCCACAACATTTCTTTAGCAGCTTTACTTGGTTCATAAGAAACCTCTCAAGTTGAGAAATTAGGTCTTCAGTTAACCGATACTGCTTCTGAAATTCAGTTGCATTCAAATTAAAGGGATTGTGCGATGGTCCTCATCCCGGGGTAAACGTCGATCCACTGTTGGAGCGCTTACTTCTTCGTCAACATGTGATAAATCATATTCCAAATATGCAAACGACATTATTTAATGTTCCCTTTCAATATCAAGAAAACAAATCACCGAACTTCAAATTTATCTTTAATTTAAGTTGAAATAACGAATTTTTCCTTTCTCGATTGAGCTAACGACAACAGCTGATTAGGCGAATGCTAGTATCGTTAAAAAATGGCTGCTGAATAGGAGCATCGTTAAAATTTTCGTTAAGATAAGATAACCATGCGAATATCGTTAAAACAAGTTAGTAAATTACACTACAGAAATCGATAAGAAGTAAGTGATTATAAGCTAAAATATCAACCCACAAATTCAAGAATTTGTACAGAAGCTGCAAGCTCAAAAATCTCACCAATACAAATGGAATTACTCAATAGAAATTACTAGAAAATAAAGTGTATACTCAGAATCACAAATACATCCTCAAAATCTAGAAGAAATATCAAACTACCATTTTTCGGGAGTCTAAAGTTTTTACCCCATTACTTTCACAATACTTCAATTTTATCGCAGAAATTTAGTTTGAAAACTAAAGCTATGCTAATTTTGTTCATGTATGCTCGGCTTGATGTATAGCAAACTAAAATTATATACGTATTTTTGTAAATTTTACAATTGAAATTATTATCAGAACAGTCTAAATTTTAAAGAGTGATTTCTGGGACAAAATGCAACGTTATAAATAGGGCGTTGTCGCATTTTATTCGCAATTAAACCTAGTTTAAAATTTTAATAGCGACATTTATCAGTATAATATGAAAAACAAGTTTAAATTGAAATTAACATTAAAAACAAAAATTTCTTAAGTTTGCGGTATTAGTGCCGTTATTTTTTATTATTCTACGGTTGTATATATTCGCCTATAAATCCTCTTTTCAGTAGCGTAGGAAATTGGTGATCGATAAGGGAATGTTAAAATAATTTAAAATTGTTAGGGTGTTCCATGATAAGTTTGACTATTATTTTCGATTATAATACTTTTAATTAATGTTACTTATTGTAATTCAACGTTTAGATTACAGTTTATATTTCAAATAATATTTTACGAAGAGTTGCCACATCCTTAAATTTTAAAATTAAACAATAATGTTATTCACATCAAATGCGAGTATCAACCGGAAAGATTTTAAAAAAGCTTTAGACCAAGCAGGTTTTGGTTTTGGAATAGAGTTGCCAACGTTAACCCTGGAAGGGCGGTTAGGCTTTGTATGTAATTTGAACAGGGTTGCCACTATTTTAAAATTCGGATTTAATAATAACATTAATAATTTAAGTTATATAGAATATTAAAATATGGGATGTAAACATTAAAAGGTAAACGGTTTGTCTGACCGAGAAGTGAGTACTGTAGCTATGTACTTGTTGAAGAGGGTTGCCAACTGTTAGAAAAGTCGAATTTAATTAATTTAAGTACGCGCTAGATGAAATATTAAAACATGGGGTAAAGCTCTCGGGGAGGAAAGCTCATAGCTATATTTCAAAAAGGGTTGCCACCCGTTTAAAAATTCGAGTTTGATAAAAATTATACAGAAGTTATATGTGAGGGAAATCGCAATCCTTTTTGGTTGACTGTTATTTGTGATCTCTATATACAGAAATAAGATTTTTGCCCTGCTTTTTTACTATAGTTTTTAAATAAATGGACTTAAAGAAAGCAAAGATAATAATTTTTTACACATAAGCCTAGATAATATAAAAATTTATATAGGCAGGGCAAAGTCTTTGGCATCTTTCTACTAAATTACAAAATGCGGTCCATTGAACACGCATCGTTAATGTATTAACGGCATTTTCCCATTCTCATTCTCCCTAAATATATAAATCTTCTCTAAAACATAAATATTTTTCCCCAACTTCAATAGCGTAAATTTAGTCACATTTAATTTAACGATTTAAACGATTTTAAGGTGAGGCAAAAAAAAATTATAGAAGAAGTTCGGTCGAAATCGCTTAAGCGGTTATAGCGCCAAAGACATTAAACTCCGCGTTTTTCAACTTTTTTTCTTTTTTTTTTTTTGTTACAAAAAAATAATACTTAAATGTTACTTTAGTTCGCTAGAATAATAAGCGCGATGTCTACTTTCAAACGATGAATTTTTCAAACACTAGAATTTAACATAAATTTAAGGAAATCCGAGGCCACAAATTTACTTCAATAATTAATAAAGTTTTCCTTAGAAATAGTACAACCATTTACTGAGGAATAAATAACACAAAGCTTGCCAATTCAAAGTTTCCCATCGTTTTCTTTGAGCAAAACAAAAAAAACTAGAATTTTCATTTGCGCAGATTTTTTACTTTACTTATCGTATACCGCATTGCACAATTACTATTACTGTGCCCTTGCAAAACATATTTTTAATGTTATACAATATTTAACTTTCTGAACTAGAGAGAAAAATAAGTAACTACAAAAAAAACAAAAAAAAAAAAACACAAACAACGGCCACATTTAATTCACTTTTTTCGGTTGAAGTAATTTAAACTGTCACCGCACTGTACGTTTACTAACGTTGCTATAGATGCAGGTGTTGTTGTTGTTGTTTTTGTTCTTGTTGTTGTTGTTATAACGAGTACTATTGCCGCTGTGATTCCAGTTACTGACGCTGTCATTTACAATGCGGTTTTTGTTGTTGTTGTTGTTGCTAATAATATAACTTAGCTGTCGTGTTTTATACACACAAACCCATACATACCTACATTCTATATGTACAGATACAAAAAATATACGTACATATATTGTATATATAAATTTTTTTCGTTTTTTGCAAACCACTCTGTGTTGCCGCAACGCACCACACCAAACTGTCAACCGCAATTAAACAAACGGAACTCGGTGGCAACAGCGAACGAAAATAGTGACTGCAACAACACAATTCCAACTGCAAACAACAACAAAATGACTAAAATAAAATGAATATATAAACAAACACAAGTTGACAAATATTGTACATACAGACATCTATCTATCTACATATGTAGTTGTGACAGACAGACAGACAAACAGCCTAGCAGGACACTGTAGCAAGGACACTGCCGCTGTGGACCGGTGGGGCGTGGGAGGTCGCCGCTGTTAGCTGTTAGCTCTTAGCTGTTAACTGCTGCCTAGCGATCGCTGGCTGGTGGTGGCTGGTGGTGGTGGCGACTGCGGCGTAGAGTGCTTTGCGGCTGGCTGCACTGTCGACACTACCAACTGCCAACTTTGACTGTCAACTTGACAATTACAGCGGAAGAATGAGCGCATAACATCAACAGCAGCAGCAACAACAACAACAAAACCAACAACAATAGGAAAAGCACTTCTCGAAAGCAACAACCGCGTTAACAGCAGGAGCAGATTGGGAATAAAGAATGTCACAAGATGTATCTAATTATGTACATACCTACCTATGTACATACCGAAGAACGGAAACAGCTGAGAAATGGAAATGCAGAAATGTCTGGCGAGAAGTTGCGTGCGAAAAAGAAACTGCCAAGCAAAAAACAAAAACAACAGAAAACCTCAACAAGAAATGCAACCACTAGGAATGTAAGTTTAAGATAATGTCACTTGACGTTGCAGTCATATTCTTCCCTTATTCGCTGTCAACCCCCCATGTCCATTCGAAGGCGAAGAAGGTCGAAGAAGAAACGAAGACACAGCTCACCACTCACCATGCACTCCGATTTAGAGCGAGAAGAGAAGCGGAGGAGAGCGGAAGGCAACAAATGGCAGGAGGCAGTCAGTGAATGCATATTACCTAGAAAAATTGTTGTTGCTGCTGCTGCACATAGTTGATGTGGAAAAATTGTTGACCCAATAATTTATGTAAAGTATTTGTAGAGCGAGCTGAGAGGTAGGGCAGAAGATGATAAACAGGTCAATAAATGGACTGCTGTGAAATGAAATGAGATGAGGTCGAAATGCAACAGAAGTAAAATGGTGTTGCAACGAGAGGAAGATGTAGCATTGAAACATTTTGGTGGTAAATATATTACTAGAAAAATGAGTGGAAAATAACGATGGCCTTCAATCTGCAGTAAGAGTTACATTTATTTATTTTTGGGATACTCGTATACTTTTATGTAAAATAACTTTGGTTAGTTAGACAAATATTTTACTCTGGTATTGATATGGAAAATTTTGTATAACTATCAACCCGGCGGCAATAGAGGAGGGATTGGGTATACCTCACATATTGTTTACATTGATTGTCTTTATTTTTCAATATAACTTTTTAGCGGTTTTGTATATCTGATGCTTTTCTTTGTAACCTAGCTGCAAAAGAACACTAGGTAGAATAGAAAAATGCTTGTAAAGTAACAAAACTAACTCGGGAAAATATGCGAGTTGAACCAACTCGGTTAAATGATATCCGACCTAAGATGTAGCATTGGGAAGTGAAAAAACTGTGCTATTGTGAATTAGCCCTAAGAAAATGCATGTAAAATTTCAGTTTAAGGCCCAATTCAATTTTATTTGCAGAGTATTTGTAAATATATAACTAAATAAACCTAAAAATTGTCGGCCCAACTATTTTCCGTTCTTAAATATCACTAAACAAATCGCGTCTTTCATGAAAGCGGCTAACAGGGTTGCTCTTACAACTAAGGGAAATTTTATCCGAGTTGGAGCGTTTTTTTTTTTGCAAACTCGGGTGCAAAGGAACGGGCCTATATTTAATTTTATTTTAATATAATTCACGAATATTCCCAAGATCACAAAGTTAAAAACTCTGTAATAATTATGAAAAGAAAGTCATTTAAATTAACATTTTTTACAACAAACTAATAAAATACTACTAATATTATCCCTTCTGTTACATTCAAAAAAAACTTACACATGTGATATTCGGGTCACGAAATGACCTTACCTGTGTTTTACCTGGATATCAGTATAAAAGTTTATAATTTTAATAGAAGTTTTTAAAATTCATTAGTTTTATTGATTATTAAGCTGTTATATATACATATTTAAATACATTAGATACATTTTTTTAATTTGAATGCTCCAAACAATAGGTGTTTGAAACCGTAACCGTTCAACGATGTTGTGGAGACACAGGTTTTTTGCAAACCGTGCAGCTTTTGTACGTTTTGCGACGAATTGAGCTAGGGCAAACTGCACAGGTGACTCGCTGACTAGGTTTTCTTTTTTTCGGAACAGTTCCTGCCGAAGTGCTTGGTTGCTCTGCGTCCGCTCTCATATTGCGTACAATATCTGCTGACGTTTGAGTTCTTGGTAGCGTTTTTCTGCGTTCAATTTCCCCATGAACAAGGTCTAAGCCAAGATTTTCGAGGAAAAGTCTACGTTTATATGTTTTTGCAGCATTCTACGAAGTATTAATTTCTGTCCATAATACATAGGCATTCAACGCTGAGATATCCACGATGTTTGCAAAAATTGCTACAGGCCAACGATTAGTTTGTCTCTTGCATGTATATGTTTCTACAAGTTGATCAATTGTATCCACTCCTGATTTTGTAGAGTTGTAGAAATTGATGATATCTGGCAACTTTTTTGGATGGTTTTCCATAACGCTTTTATCATGGTGCAAGGTGCTTAAAACAGTAACCATCTTATATTTTTTGGGTATGTATTCAACAAGGGTAACTGATCCATTGAAGAAATGTCGACTGCTTAGCACTGGTAGACTCCTTAACTCCACTTTAGTACCACAAACCGGTAAAAATCGTTTATTACTCCTTACGGTGCCTACCAAAGTAATTCTTTTTTTCAATAACTCCAGTGCCAAATCCCGAGTAGTAAAAAAGTTGTCGGTTGTAATATTCCGCCCTTCATACCCACTAACGAGATCCAACACAACGCGCTGGCCTTGGTTCCGTTCCGGTGGAGCGGAAGCTGACTCCTTCCCTAAATAAATTTGGAAATTAAGGCAAAATTTTGTACGCACATCCGCAGCTACCCATGCTTTCATTCCATATTTGCTTGGTTTACTTGGCATGTAAACTAAAAAGGGGCATCTGCCCCTGAAAGGAATTAAACGCTCATCTACTGTTATATTTTCGTATGGAACAAAAAGTAGCGGTAAATTAGCCACCCACTTCTCATACAAATCGCGAATCGGAGCAAGTTTATCGTTCATTCTTTGAGCCCTTCGATTATATCTGTCATCGAACCTCAAAACACGATTAATTTCAAGAAACCTGCGAAGTAACATTGTTGCACGGAATAATGGTCGGCCGTTCACTTCATCCCAGAGGCTTCGAATACTGTCTCCGTGTGAACGATATACATGTGAAAAAATACATTTGTGCCTTTGTTTTAGCCATAAATACGGAAAATTATATTGATTTAACTACCTGCTAAAATTAAAATACCCAAATATGCATCGCGTTCTATCTCATCTATTTTCTTATATGTAGTTCCAATTTTTTTTCGCCCTCTATATTGCTGAATTGTATTATAATTTGCTTTAGTTGGCACGTAAAGCATTGATCGAATGATTCCTTTACAGTAGAAATACGATGCACTGCATATGCAGTAACTCCCTGTCTTCCGTGGATTATATTTTCTATTCTAGCCCTGCCATTATTGTGCCCAACTGGCTCCATTGACCACTCAATAGCTCTATCCTTGCAATAATACATAGGAACACTGCTTTCTTTTCCAACGCAGGTACTATTTCTTCATCGTTATCAGAATCTAAATATTCGTCAGAAGATCCTTCTGATTCAAATTGTTCCACTATATAATCTTCATCCCCATCTTTACTACACTCATCAAAATCCTCATAATTGTCAATGATCTGCTCTATTTGGCTTTGAGTCAGACGATTCGGCCTCTAAACCAAATTTTCATAAATAAACACACCATTAATAATTAAATATTATAATAAAAATACTTACAGAAGCTTGAAATCTTTCCATTTTTATAAGAATTTAACAAATACAAGTTTTTGTAGCAAAAACTTAACCATAAAAAAGGCGCGAAATATACACTTTATATGTAAAACAGCTGATGGTCACCGAATGACCCGAAGGTGCGCGCACGTAAGATTTGATGTTACCACCTGTTTATTAAATCAAAATCATTTTTTTTATGCTTTTTCTATTGGATTTATGTCAGTACACAATGTCATGAAAGGAAATTGTGAAATGTTGTTAATATTAGCAGATATGATAAAATTCAACAAAAAAAGGTCATGAAATGACCGGAATGTAACAGAAGGGTTATAAAAGCGAAAGTTTGTGCGTGAATGAGTGTGGGAATAGAGGTCCACACGGATGGATAGATTTGTAAAAAATTTCGCACAGAAATATGTAGCTTATGACATCTGTTAAAAAATCTATACTCAGTTAAATGAATAACTCAAATCCCATATTGCTATATAATGAATTTCAACTCAAAAAGTACCTACTATTCCGATTTACATGAAACAAATATCACAGCGTAAAGAAGCTCAATATATGTTAAGATCAGTACCACCCATAGAATAATAGTTTTACTTGCTATTCTGGAATTTTTCGGTAATAATTACAAAACAGTAGTATTTTTTTATATATCTCATTTTCGTGTTCAGCGACCCAAAATTTGTATCTAAAAACATTTTTTAATACAGTACTTTTTTCGGGTAACTTAGTGCTATTTATTAGAGTAAATCTTAGAAATAGCTGAGGCGCATTGAGCATTTTTCAAGATTTGGTTTCCTAAATAGGATGCCGTTAGCTGAATAGGTTAAATATAATAGATTTATATTTCTTTAAATTCTATATGTTAAACAAATTATTTTATCGCATTCCTCGACTTTTCTATCATTCATACGCATTGCACAAGCAATTAAAAAATGAGCTTTAAAATTCGCTTTGTTTTTAAAATCTCTCCCGCTTCTTAGCTTCTTCTAAATAAACTCATCGGGATTGACTGCGGAGTTGTGATTGGTATACTGTAATGAATAGCTGTTATTTTTTTTTTTGAAATTAAAAATGAAATAAATTTTATCGCGATTCACGCCCAATGTAAGCAGAAAAAAGTTAGAGAAGCTTGAGAAATGTCAAATATGTCAATAAAGAAAAATGTCGTATCGAATTGGATGATGTTAAATTTCACTCAGTTAGTTGAGTAATACAACAGGAAAACAAACATAAAAAACACTAACACGACTCTGAACTAAGCAAAAGATATTGCTTTTTATCTGAAGTGAAAAGGGAAATACCATATGACTGACTTGCACAAAGGTGCATGAAGTCGAAAGTTGCTCATTTCGCGCCCCCATATGAAACAAGTAAATAAGAGTATAAGTTTGAGTGAAACTAACCATTAAATACACCTGGCGCACGTTTTTTGTGTTTTTTTAAAGTACTTATTATATGCAATAAAAACAATTAATATAATATTCTTCATTTAGAAAACTCAAATGACTATTTTATTTGCATATTTAAATATACACAAAAATTAATTATTTTTATTTTAACGCACTAATCTATTCCAAAATTCTGACTTTACGCACTTTTCTTCTTTCTATCTTTGTATAATAATTGATCGAATTTTCTGCTTTAGTAATACAACAAAAATGTTTTTTTTTGTTAATTACCGTTTTATGAGAGGTGTGCTTAAAATATAAAGCATGTATCAAATTTAATAAAGTATTTTCGGAGATATACTTGCATATCTCTTTAGCCTGAATTGGGTAATGCCACGCCTTTTTCCAAAACTCGTTTAACTCACCTCTTCTTCCTCCAAGCTGGTTCTTTATACCAATCTTAGGTTAGTGATCGTTTATAGTTTCTAAAATATCGATTTTTTTTTTGGTTTTCGTAAATTACCGTTATGTGAATTGCCCCTACTGAGTCGAAATTCCAAGCATGTACGAAATTTGATAGAATTGGAAGCAGTGTCGGAGATATACGTACTTTTTTTTAAGTCACGTCTTTTTCTCCCAACCCAATCCAGTATATCCAACTTTCGTAAATTATCACTTATAGTTCCAAATATCGCCACATTTTTTTTTTTTTTTTATAAATTGCCCCTTATATGGGATTGTCTTACTGACTTAAAATGAAAAGTCTGTACTAAATTTGATGGAGCTTGATGAACAAGTTTCGCATACATATTAAATTTGCTCTGGTGGGTTCCACCTCAACTTCCAAATATTTTTGATTCGTTGTTTTTTTCTTAATTTGGTAATATATTTGACGACTTACAAACATTATTCCAGAGTAAGTCTGTTTATTATAAAATGGCAAACCACACTGAGTGCAAATCAAGTAACATCTGCCAAAAAGACCAACTCCGAAAAAAGTATTGCCTCATTGAAAACCACACGTCTAAAAAGAAACACCCTTTAATTAATACCCAACTAGGGATATTGGAAAAAAGATTTTTTATTTCTTATCACAAATCGCTTACTACTAAGACTAAACGCTGCCTCTTTGGGTAATCACTTACGCCCGAATGTTTACGATTTTTGTGACTTTTAAGGAACAAGCAATAAATTGAAAACAATATCGAGATTGCATCTGAAAATTCAAGAAGCACTGAAAAAATATCATCCGCATCGAGCGGTGGAATGGTACTACTATTCATGGTAGATTTAAAAACACCCAACTTAAAGTTAAAAATTTCAATTCATTGAAGTACAAACTTTCGGTTAAACTTTTGCACGACATTGAAAGAACACTTTTCTTTTATAAATGTACCCTACTTTCATCTTCTTTAATTTTTATTTGCGGTATGTGACATCTTTGACTCTCAATCTTTTTCACTTAAGCCACTTTGCTTTCACCACCCACGCTCTGTAATTAAACTTTAAAAGTAATTAAAACTATGCAACGCGTCTTTGACGTTGCTCAAGTAAACGTGACATACCGTTCTTCCTTCCGCCTGCCTGCCTGCCTGCTCCTCACTGACTAGCAGAACCATAGCCAACAGGCGCTACCTGGTTGTCGTCTTTACGAAAACAGCGAAGCGATTAGATAAATGACCGCAAATGTCTGACATTATGTTTTACGTGAATAAAACAAAAAAAGCAAAGGATAATGCAAGGACAAAAAAATATTAAAATAAAAGCAGAGCTTTTTCTCTACTTATCGTAACTTTCGCTCAGAGCCTCTAGTGCTCTGCGTTTGTCCCTGCCCTCCTTTCCTACGTTCGTTCTTTTTCCGCTATGCTACGCTGTACAGCAAATGCAATTATCATTAATTCACTTGTTGGCCGCTGAGTGCGCATCAGTCCATCATTATGGGCGTAACGCAACGAGTGCGCTTGGCTTCAATGGCAAAGTTCATTATGCGCCTGCTTACACTAACTACAACATGGAAATGAAAAAAAAAAACTAAAATTACAACAATAATAGTAGCTACAACAAGCACCACTTACAATGGCATTAGTGGTCAAGAATGAGTTGTTGACCTGCACTGGACGCTCACACCACTCGCACTCTTCGCCAGGAAGAATGGAAGACGTCGGTGGCGCAGAGATTGTTGTTGTTGGTACAGCTTATTACCGTTTCCTCTGCTCAATTCTCATCGCAAGCAACCCGATTTTCTGACGTTCACCATTGCTCTAATTAAATGTAAATTAAGTACTTGGGCTCTCGAACGGGGCATCCATCATCCACTCTACTCGACAAGTACCAGTTTGCACTCTCACGACGTCACTTCATTCTATGTACATACTTGCTCAAGAGCTTTCTCGATTGCATTGCTTTTAACCAGCTTTTTTTGCAACTTAAGTTGTAATATACATATTGTGAATTTATATGCACATGCTGATCCTACTTACGAGGGCAATTTGAAAAGTCCGGGTAAAAATAGTGAAAACAAAATTTGTTTATTTTTCAACGTAGTCTCCTTTTAGCTCCATGCACTTAGTTCAACTATGTTCCAACTTTTTGACGCCTTCCAAAAAGTTGGCTACTTCAAAGTCTCAAAAATAAAAATTTCTTACTACGGAGTCATCTTGAAGGAAAACTGGCAATAGTCGCAGCAAGCTCAAGGAGGATGAGGAAGCAGTTCGTAGCCTAAATCAATCAGTTTGTCATTGCTTTCATTGAAGACCATTGAGTCCATTGTGAGCAAACGCGGCACCCATCTTGCGGATAGCTTCTTCATACCCAATTTTTCGTGAAAGGCGTTGAGCACACGTTCTGTTGAGATCTTCACCATGCCAGCTATCTCGCTCACTTCCACTCTTCGGTCGTTCAAAATGATATCGTGGATTTTTTCAATCGTTTCTTCAGTTAGAGCGACTTTTGGCCTTCCAGAATGTTCAACTCATCATCATTGGGGCTCGTACAACTACAACCAAAATTTGCGATCCGCTTGTAAATCAATCTAGTTGATGGTGAAGAATCAGGAAAATGTTTAACAAACTTCGCCCAAATCCCGTTTTCGTTGCCTAAGATATTATAATTGATGGTAACAGATCTTCTTGAAACTCCGCATTAATGGTCTGAAGGTTGGTACTCTAATACGGTAACACTATTTTTTTTTGGGAGTCTCCTAATTTCGCTCGGATTGCCCTCGTATATTATACCCGTGTGTGAGTATGCTGGTACTTTTTCTGACCCAAACAGCTGGACAGAATTGTTAAAATTTATATGGAGTTGCCACCTATTTAAAAGGTAACATTCAATTATAGCAATGCATGAGATAAAATATTTCAATATGGGCATCAAACGAAAGAGGCTAAATGAAGCCTTATTTACCTAATGTTTTCGAAGAAGGTTGCCACCTGGTTAAATGCAAATTAAATTAAATTAAAAACATGGCATTTTCCAGTATGAGTGCCAAAATAAAAGTTTTAGGAAAACTTTACTTTAAAAATAATTTTGGTGAGGGTTGCCACCTGTTAAAAAATTATTGAAAATTATAACTACTTAAATCGCATTCATTTAATATATATATATATATAAATGCAAGGCTCAATAAAGCTTTATTACCAAATACATTCAAAGAAGGTTGCCACCTGTTTATATGCAAATTGAATGAAATCAAAAAATAATCGACGTTTTACAATATGAGTGCCAAGCTACAAATTTTAAAAATGCGTAATTTCAAAAATAATTTTGAATAGGGTTGCCACTTGTTTAAAAAATTACTTAAAATTATTATAAGTTAAATGAAATATTGAAATATGGAAAGATAGGAAGCATTACGTAATGGAATTCAGAGCAGTAGGCTTAAAACAGCTTCATTATGAAAATATATTTAAGGAGTGTTGCCACGCGTTTGAAACATTAATTAATGCTATTTGTAAGCTGACTAAAGCATAATATTATTACTCTGGAGCGAAGGAGTTTATACGAGAACATGAACGTTCGTTCAATTTAATTGGCAAGGTAACGGAAATTCTCTCTTTTAGAGAAATATATTCGTAGAGTAGAAAAATTTAAATTCGATTAAATTTATAAGGTAAATGAAGCGTTACAATACTGGTTTGAACTGACAGAGGTTTAGGAAAACTTAGTTTCGGAAAAATGTTTAGGGGTTACTCACTTTTTGAAAATTAAATTCAAATAGGGTTATTTCAAGTTGCCACCTTTTTAGAAGGTTCATTTAAACAAATGAATGAAGTCCAATTTTAAGAACACTTAATTTCAAAAATTTTTCTGGCATTTATATATGGGGCACAAAAGTTGTAGAACAAATATTTCTATGTTATCTTTGAATAAAAGACTGAAATTGCATCTAGGTTGATGTTCATGGCTGTTTTTGCTTAGGTAACAGGAAAACTACCTTTGCTAAATGTCGAATGTCACTATTGAGCTAAACGTTACTAATTGAATTAGGACTCCTACTTTTGTCCAGAATTTTCAAATATTTTTCAATCTATATAACTCAAACATTAAATTTAAAAAATTCGAAAAAATTTATATCATTATCAGATTAGACAAAATGAATGATAGTTTAAAAACATTTTGCATACAAAAATTTTAAACTTTATTGAAACACGGGTTCAAAATTTGTTTAATGTAAAATTCCAAACGAGTTTTGAAAAATAAGAATTCAAAATAAACTGTTGGATGAAAGATAATCTTTAAAAAAGGGCGAAAATCAATAGATACGTGTTTTTTTGAAAATCATCATTATGTACAAAGAAAATTGAAATTTAATAGAAATGTAGGTTTAAAACTTTTTTCAACACGGGTTCAAAATTTGTTTAATGTAAAATTCCAAAAGAGTTTTGAAAAATAAGAATTCAAAATAAACTGTTGAATGAAAGATAATCTTTAAAAAATGGCGAAAATCAATCGATACGTGTTTTTTTGAAAATCATCATTATGTACAAAGAAAATTGAAATTTAATAGAAATGTAGGTTTAAAACTTTTTTCAATGTAATTTTCCAAACGTGTTTTGAAAAATAAAAATTAAAAAAAATAGTACAATTGTTCACACGAATGGCAGTCTCTTAAAAAAATTCATAAAAATCAATCGGTACATGTTTTTTGGAAATCAATATTTTGTATTAAAAAATGTGAAATGATATGGAAATAATGGTTAAAAATTTTTTTCAAAGTAATATTCCAAACCTTTTTTGAAAACTGAGAATTCAAAAAAAAAATATACAATTTTTGGTCTTTAAGAAAAAACGAAAATCAGTCAGTACGTGTTTTTTTTAATAAAAACTTTGAATAAAAAAATTGAAATTTTATGGAAATGGCATTTAATTTTTTTAATTTTCCAAACGTGTTTTGAAAAATAAAAACTCAAAACATAAATTGTCTAAATATCGGAAACGGCTGCACAAAAAATTTTTTTTTTTAATATTGAGAAGCCGGTTAAAAAAAATTTAAAATAAGTTATGTTATAATAAAAACAATGTTAAAAGATTCCTGCATTATTTGGTTTTACACACTTTTCTTAAAATTGGTAAATCTGGGTGGTGGGGAAATTGGTTTAACTAACTAAAAAAGAATTCTTTATAAAAATTTCACTCTCCTATTTTCAACTGAGCGTAACTACTGGTAATTAGAAAGGCTCTGTTCTTTTAAAACTAAGCCAAAACCACTGATAGTACTCCTCCCACTGCGAGATATTTTATTAAATTCTAGAACACACTTACAGCTCCCACCGCATTGCATTGAAAATAACTCAATTTGTTACCAAAATGCTGCAACATTTTATGTGGCATTCATTTCAATTACTCAAAGTCAAACTCAGCCGCAAAAGGAGTTTTGATAAAATATCTACTTATCATACTTAATCATAGAAATATTTGTGTGAATTTGTGAATTTTTGCTACGAGCTTTCGGCTAGAAGATTCAGTTGCTACTTCTGTACTTCGCCACTCAACCCCACGCTTGTTCGCTCCACCATCTGGTACCTTTTGCCTCCATGGCCCATTTGTTTGGTTACCTACTTCTCCGGTTAGTTTTGTCGGTCGAAGTGCCAGTTGCTGCTCAAATTTTTTGGTTAAATCATTTAGTTTGTATTGTAAGGTTTTATTTTTCACATTTTGTACTACTCTGCATTTCAAACTCTGTATAATTTATACATTCATTTATTAATTCATTCACTCACTCATTTATTCATCTACTCGAAAACTGTAGGTACACCTCAACAGAAATCAGACCACTTCAGCTGTTCAACTGTTCAGCAGCTCAACTGTTCATTTATTTATTTATTCATTTGCAACATTGTTGGCCAATTTCGAGCAGTCTTTTTAGCAATACTTCTAGAATAAGTATTATTTGTGTGTCTTCGCTGGCCAGTAGCCTTAATCGTATTAAAATTCTATTTGCCGGCAATGCTGCTGTTCTTAAATTAAATTTACTATTTTTTTTTTTTTGTGCTTTAGCCATTCTTAGTTGCTAATTCTCTGCATGAGTGGAAAATGTATAGAAATTCTGCAAAGTTTTGCATTTTATATGTTATATAACAAAGAACTTTTCACCGAATAATGCAACTTTCAGTCCCAAGCCATTTAATTAGCAAACACGAATCTGATTAGTTTTTACTTAAGATGAGTCAAAATAAAATTTAAAAAAAATGGCATTGCTAATTTATAACTAGATGGTCACTGTGGCTCGCAACTCCCTCAGTTGAGACACAATTATAACAAAAGAGTACGTTCTCCCCTCCTCTTTCTTAGTCATAAACCTATTTCATTTTAATTGAGAAGCCTCATCGTTTGAATTAGCATTAGGAAGTTCTGTTGGATAATCAAAAACTACGGTTGCTAAGAAACCTTTTTATGTTCTTAGCAAAATGCTGAGCAACTGCAAAAGTCGCTACGCTTATTTACAGCACTGGTTTGTGGGATGTGTATCTTCTTTCCATTTTTTAATGATCTATTGTAGTAGAAGACTAGCTAAAGATTCGCCAAGTTTCTATAGAGTTTAGGCATCGTCGTCCGACCTGTTCAAAGCTAACTGGAGAGCCATTTACTTATTTATCCAAAATGTTTACGTTGCCTGCCCAGAGCTTGAAACCAGTGCTCGCGAACATCGTACACGATGTACTTCCTGGATCTGCATATAAGACACGAAGACATCATTTCAGAACCAAGAACTCCGGACCATAAGTCATTCCTAGGTTGGAGAAATATTATCAGCTGAAATTACTCTCTAAATCTGCAAATCTGGCTTAAGTATTTAGATTCACATAAATATCTGCGCGTCAAAATGAGATAGTTGGAGAAAATGGACTTCTAGCGCCGTGTTCGAGAAATAATAGAAGATTAAAGAATTTTAGCGTAGGCTTCGACTGAGTTTTTTCATTGTTAAACTAAATATCTCTTTCTTCCTTCCAAACACCAATAGAAGTTGTATGTGGTACATCTTCCATCTCTCGTCATCGAGACGTTGTTGGAACTCACAACGATTTAGAAGAAGCATCCTTTCCTTCAGATTGTGCTGAGCCACAGTACATAGCGATGGTATTTGTTTTCCTCCAAAATTATGGCACCCTTCTTTCATCGCAGATATTTAATGTCACATGCGTGGAATCTAGATATGCCGGTTGCGTGTTAGGGATATCTGGGTTGATTCTGGTTAGGTAGAAGTTGAGTCTACTGTAGCATCCAGGTCGTAGTTGAGTCAGAGTAACACGAAACGGCAGCTGAAGCCTCTGGTCTGCAATGTGTGGTAGTTTACATTCAGTGGACGAGAGTTGGTGCAGGTTAATATGACCTACCAGTACGTTTTCAGTTGCAGGTCCCATCACGTCCGTAAGTTCATCAAGATGCATTCAGATGTGCCTGAAAGCCAGCACGGCGTCTAGTAGTAGCCTATCTATTGGTCCCGGGAACAGTTTGCTGAGCATAACTGGACTGTCACAGTCCAGAGTGCGGTGCTCTGGCAGGTCTAATACACTCATCAAAACAAGTCACACACGATATTATCCGCATTAACAACAATGGAAATATTGTCGTCGTTTTCCCAAGCCAAGTTAGAAAATATGACTCTTTGATTTCAGTGAAACCGTTAAAAGCTACTTGATGATTGTTAAGAAGAACATTATTAAAAACAAACAAATTTCAGATATCATTGGTATAGAATTAAACCAACAACTTCCCCCCGCTTTCAAATGTGGTCGCTAGACAGTTTTTTGAATATTTTCGCGACCAAACTACGTCTTCTTCAGATTTGGAAAAATATCATATATTGTCTGATGTATCAAATAAACACACTACTGATATAATTAGCTCCAGTCGAGAGAATGTTTTCAATAGCTAATATCGTAACAAAGATTTACCGATTTTTCTTTTGAAACCCTAGATTTAATTAAATCGATTTTTTTTTTATTTGAGTGAGATTTTTTGAGAATTATACTTTGTTATTTATCGTCCGTGCTATTATAGTGACATGATTTTCAAAATTTTTAATGCAGTAATCGCTAGATGCTTTCCTGCATGAAAAATAGAATTACCCAATAAAACATTGTCCTACATTTTTTTCGCGGTTAGGGCTCGATATCTAAATTCGTTTCATTAATTTTCAATATCACAGTTCCACAAAAAAAAAAACATTGCTTATTTTGAGCAGACCATGTTTATCCAATTTTTTGGGGTTGTTGAATCTAAATAAGAGGTCAGTTTGGCGCCATTGCTTAAAGTTTTTTTGTAACCTCAAGACGATGGCAAAAAAAACTAATTTTTTGTGGTTATTCAAAATCTTGAAGCAGGATGTTCTAGCAAGGTTTTAACGTATTTTTATGTATACGAATGCAAGAATTTATGCTTGAGTTTGTTGATTATTTTAATACATAGAATATATATGAGATGAGTATTTATTTATATCTATTTTCTTTACCAAAACATTGAAGTTGACATTGCATTTCCCATTTTCCCAGTCTCATTAAAAATTTCACATCTTCTCTTTTTCTCTATCTCCATTTGCAGTGACCACCGTCGAGCCGAACATGTTCACAACCTGCATACCGGTGGGTGGCAATTTTACCCCCGGCGCTGGCGCCGCCACAAGCGGAGCATTTGCTCCCAATACACTGGCCAACTCTTCCAGCGACTCACTGTCCTCCGGATTTGAGGCAGCTGGCTATGCGGCCTACTCCACGGCACTTAGCGTAACCATCGCCATTGGCTGTAGTCTGCTCATCCTCAACGTGCTTATTTTCGCTGGCGTCTACTATCAGCGCGACAAGACCCGACTGGAGGTAAAGACACTACAAAAACAATACCAACAGCGCAGCATGCACCAGCAAGTGCCCTATCCGCCAGACCCCATCAAGCATGCCCATTACCACATGGGTCATTCGCAGAGCGCCAATGTGATTGTAGATGTGGAAAATCATGGTGGTGATCAGGGCGCCATGTTGTTGGCTGCCGCAGCAGCAGCAGCAGCGAATGCAGCGGATATTAAACCGCCACCGCCACACATTTGCGCCAACTCTGGTATGCAACTCACGACCACAGTGCAGCAGCAACAGCAACAGCAGCAACAGCAGCAACAACAGCAGCAGCAGCAGAGTGGTGGTAGCAGTGTGGACCTCTATGGCATGTCCTCCGTAGCCAAACAGCAGCAACTACAACAACAGCAGCAAGGTGGTGGGATTATGGTCAGCGGGTCACCAGACGTGGCTGCTGGACTGATGGGAGGCAGTGGAGGAGGCTGCAACGTGACTTACAGCACGACAACCAAGCAACAACAACAACAACAACAACATTTACAACAACAGCAGCAACACCAGCAGCAGCAACAACAGCAACAGCAACAGCAACAACGTGAACACATGCAAATCAAAGGCATGAATTCACAAACCTTCGGACGCGCGGCAAGCAGCGGCAGTGGTGGCGGTGGCGGTGGCGGCGGCGGTGGCGGCGGCAGTGGTGTATCCGTAACCAACAATCTTGCCTATAATCCCGGCATGATGACGCTGCCCAAAGCGGGCACATTGCATCACACTGGCTCAATAAACTATGGACGCAATCCAGGTGGTGGTGGTGTTGGTGGCGGTGGTACCGGTGGCATGACAAGCGCGCTGCTCGATTCACGTGGCAATTTATTACTTACCAGTGGCACAGGTGTCACAATGGGCGATTGCATGACATTGCCCAGAAATCTGGCTACGTCAGCGACAAGGCACATCGTAGCGGCAGGTGAGTACTTATGGTATAGCCCCAGGCTAGGTTGGTATGATTGGAAGTGAAATGAACGCGAAGTGCAAACAAAGTGGGAGTTTGCTGATGCAGTGCAATGAAGCGCACAAAGTTAGTCAGTCAAATGTGGTAGCTTGGCTGCTTTTTTTGGTATTGATTTGATGTGTGTTAGCTGTTAGTGGTAGCCGATGTTTGAAATATCAAAGCTTGCGTGGCAATCTGACTAATTATAGTGGAAATTGTAAATCTATATCTACTACATATTACTTCTAGTAAAAAGAAGTCCATTATTTTTCCAATAGATGGTTCTAGTATTCTGTATCTCGCGTTGTATAAGTCCGATCGGGTTACGCTGTAAACAGGTAGAATTGTGTACTAAAAAAAAATTTTAAACAGTCTTGTGATTGCTTGACTCAGTACGAGTATTGCTTGGCCACGCGTCAAAGATGCAAACAGTGTTTGGTCTATTTCGATTGCATAGCAGCCAAACATTGCGAAAAAAAAAACCGTTTGGAACCCTTTAAATAAGGCGGGTTACATCTATAGCGACTCGTCAGAAACTCCACCTCATAGTCTAAACCTGGCACCAAGTGATAACTCCCTGTTCCTATCTATGGCGAATGATTTTGCTGATGAAAAATTCGACACAGTTGATGCTTGTGAAAATCGGCTGTCCCAGTTGCTTGCTTATGGGGACGAGGGTTTCTAAGAGAGTGGCATTGCAAAATTACCTTCAATATGTCAATAAGTTATCGAGCATAAGAAAAGTAAAAGTCGAAAAATAGTGAACAGGTGGCGCTATAATCGCACATTTCGTTTATCAGTTCAATTTGATTACAGTTCAATACATGGCATTAATTCTCATTGCTATAGGGCAACTTGACAGATTTGGATAAGATTTGGCACATATATAGTCCATCGTTTTTGAGAGAGTTGCCACCTTTTTAAAAACTGAAACTCAATTAAACAACAGTCAGTGAAATTAAACATTGCAATATGGGTATCAAACAAAAGGTTATTTTTAAAAACCTTTTTAAAGAAGGTTGCCACCTGTTTAAAAGTAAATTAAGTTACATTAATAAGTTAGGAGAAATTTTAAAATATTACTGTCAAAATAAAAGGTTTAAGAAAACTCAATTTCTAGAATACGTTCTAGACGGTTGCCACCTGTTTAAAACCATGATTTAAATTATAACAAGTTAAAACACATATTACAATATGGCTCGCCAACGAAGAACGGTATTTGGTTAAAAGGCAGTAGGCTTAATATATTAATTTAATTTAATTCATACGCTAATGATGCGAAGCGAAATCGTTAATGCGAAAATTTTTCGAAGAGGGTTGCCACCATTTTTCGAACGTTGATTTAATTTAATTAGTAAGGTAACTCTAGTTCATCAGTACTCGTATCAAACGAAAATTCTTTGTTTGCTTATTTACTTTCCACTTATTTACAAAAATTTAATTAAATTAAAACCACTAAATAAATAAAGCATTAATACAGGTGGGAGGTTTGTGCGCTTCACTAGGTGGTTACGGGGTTCAAATTTCTAATAGCGCTCGCCCCTCGGCAGTCAATGGCAAATGCTTGGTCAAAAAGCATTTCAATTTATTTTATTCACTTTTTATTCAATATATGCATTTTTATAAGCGTGGCTGATCCATTGAATCGATTAGCAATAACAGTTGCACTATAATCAAACTACAAATGATGAAAACCCAACCACAACAAATATAAAAGCAGCAACTTAGTCGAAATTAAAAAAATGACAACACAAAAATTGTTGCTATATTTTAGCTGATTTATTATTTATGTTAGCTCAGAGGGCAAAGCATCTCTGTCGGCACCCATCTGTCTCACCTTTCACTCCTGATGCTCCTCTATTTTCTTTCACGCATTCACAATTTGTTTGCAAAATGTCAAAATATTCTACGCACCCTTCTCGTAGTTCACGGGTACGAGTTTAGCGCGTGGCGAAGTCTTGCGTAACCGCGTGAATATTTTCATTACTTTTGCTTGTATTTTTAACGGTCGTCGGTACAATGTGCAGAACCCTCTAGAATGATAGCATGCATCATTACACATTTAGCTGCAGCAATGAAAATTACTTGACAAATAATTCTTCACTTTTGATATTATTGTCTAGTATTTTTTAACAGCATCCCGATTAAATTACACAGCTGACAAACCGAACCATTAATCAGACAAAATAAATTCGCATACAAATTTTCGATTTCTTTCGCATCGCATAACAGAGTGGGGGTGCGAATCTAATCTTTTTTCAAGATTAGATCATTTAAACGAACATTTACAATGCCGAATTTTTTACTTAGTAAAAACATTATTAAATTAACTTATTTTACTAAATATATACTAAATAGAAATTGTTTCAATAAATGGCCGATTTAGTGGAAATTTTGAAATTTCCCATAACATATCAATAGGTTACTCATACGCCCTGACAAACTGTTGTCTTATAAACCAAAAGATCGATAGAACTTCGGTTTCGGTCATGTTCGGTCACCAGTTTTCGGTTCACTTTTAGTTCGACCTCGGCCACAGAAGAAGCGAAACTTTCAAAAATTGTCTAAAGTTTAAGGCTTAACATGTTTCACCTTAGTGAAATGACAAAGCAGCCTTTCGGATTTACATTATAAGGATACGATTTTCAGTAAAAATACTGAAGGAAATTATTCTTTAAATAACGAATTGAACCCTTTTTTCAATAAATACCTGCTGCTAAAAAATTGTGACATTTTTGAATACTCGTACTAATTTAACGTCCATACTTTTTGTTGAAAAAAAATGCTTTAAAATAACTACTTCCTATTTTGAAGGAGGCTGCCACCTGTTTATAAATGTAAAAAATAAATAAATTCAACACAATTACTAAAATAACAGAAATACTACAATACTTATATGAGAAGAAAAAGGTTTATAGAGAAACGTTTTGAAATAGGGTTGCCACCTGTGTGAAGAGAATAATTAAAATTAAAGAACAAGTGACTATATGACAAATGCTAATATATTTCTGAGAAACGCAAAGAGTTTAAGTATACTCAATTGCGAAAATATTTTTTAAAAGTGTTGCCACCTGTTGCAAAATAAAATAAAGTTAAAATAATATTATTAATAAAATTTTACAATACAGGTATCAATGGTATTAAAGTGTGTTATTACATAAATATTTTCCGAGAGGGTTGCCACCTAACACGTATAAAGGACAAATACAAATAATTTAATAAGTTGATATATTGCAATAATGTTGTTAAAGTTTTTTTATCAGCAAAGAGAGACATCGTAAAATTTAATTGAAATCTATTTGGGTGGAAGGGTAAAAATATTTGTAGAAAACTGAAACAAAATTTCAGTACGGTTCAAGAAAAATATATCGAAACAATGCTAAGAATGAAGACAGATAATTGCTATTCAGTTTATACTGTCGTTTCGCAATGGATCCCAGAGGGTATATGTGAGCTCCTAGGAGCCTCCACTTAAACCTAATCTAACCGAAGTATTAAGTAAAAGAAAATCTTGCGCTTCAGAAGCGTATGATTATATTTCTACGGTGAAGCAAAAAACGGATTCCATAACACTTAAAAAAGGTGAATATTCGCGTGTGGAGTTTCATTTCATTTATTGAGTCTAAAACATAACATAAATCTAAGACACTAGATTGATACAATTAAAATAATATTATAATATATTATAGAGATTCAAGTATTGGACCAAAAAGATATCTTGGAATAGCAAATCCAACCAAAATTGTGGTAATAATGAACATTGAAGCTAATGAGGTCAAGTAGCGCCGGGCAATCAGTGAGACCAACAATGATATTGTAAGCCACCGACAGCGATTGAATGGACCCTTTCAATTGAAGGGACCTCATCTCCATAAGATATTTATATTGGCATTGCAGGCCGGCAAAGGAAGTATTAAATGAAGTGGTTTGAGAGCAAAAGGCATAAACCTTCGCTACACTTTTTCAATTCGAAAGGAATACATTGAATATATCGTTATCCGAATTAGTAGAAAATATTTGAGTTGCGAACGAACTAAAGAATTAAGTATAGCTTTTCTTGTATGCGGATCCTTATATGCACATATAACGTAAATTACTTATTTTTTCTAAATTATTTCCCAAAAACCAAATGCGTCCATACTTGTCATTCCTAATTTATCTTGACAACTCCACAGCCACAGAGTTACTTAGTTCTTTGACGGAAGGAAAAAATTTGAACAATTTCAAGATCGTTCAATTTTATTGTGACAATATTTTTTTAAATTTACGATAATGATAGAAAGATTTTGGAGGAAGTAAAAGTCAAGTAACAGTTAAATGAAATGCTATTATTGGGTCTATAACTTAATTTTACGTTTATTTAAGAAAAATTTGTACAATTGTATTATTCAAAGTATTGCCCATCTGAAGCTATGGCTTTTTCCAATCTATCTGGCAATTTGTGGATCCTATCCCAAAAGAACTGCGCCGGCTTGGCAGCCAAGAATGAATCAAGTCAATTTTTGATATCCTGCTCTGATGTAAACCGAATTTCAGTGAGGGCGTTCTGCAACGATCGAAACAAATGATAGTCAGAAGGGACAAGGTCTGGGCTATAAGACGGGAGGGGTAAAATCTCCCATCCACTGTTTTCCAAATAGTTCTTAACCGGAATAGCAACGTGGGGCCGAGCGTTGTCATGGTGGAAAATTATTGCCTCGTGTCTGGTCGCATATTCCGGGAGTTTTTTGGCTACTGCTCTCTTCAAACGGATTAATTGTGTTCGGTAGCGTTCTCCATTGATGGTTTCACCCGGTTTTAGCAGCTCATAATACAGCACACCCTTCTGATCCCACCAAATACAGAGCATTACCTTCGCGCCATGGATATTCGGCTTAGCCGTTGATTTGGCTGGTTGGTTGGTTGGCTGAATTTCACATATGATTTTTTGCGCTTGGGGTTGTCGTAATGGATCCATTTTTCATCACCAGTAACAATCGGATGCAAAAATGACTTCCTTTTGTGGCGATCCAGCAGCATTTCGGACAAGCAAACCCGCCTTTCGACAACTCTCGGCTTGAGTTCCTTGCTTTTGAATATATCCAGCTGCTTTTAAACGTTGACACCGAAAGATTCTGTGAGCTCTTCCTGCGTTTGGCAACAATCTTCATCGAGTAATGCTTTCAGTTCTTCATCTTCAAACTTTTTAGGCTGCCCAGGGCGTTCGTTGTCTACCAAGCCAAAATCACCAATTTTAAATCGTGCAAACCACTTTTGGCACGTTCGCTCAGCTGGAGCATGTTCACCATAAACTTCCACCAAAATACGATGACTTTCGGCAGCAGTTTTCTTCATATTAAAGTAATGAAGAAGAACTCCCCGCAAAAACATTTTTTCAGGCACAAAGTTCGACATATTTGAGTGAAAAGAAATTATTGTTGTTTACGCTTCAAATGAATGACATATGTATACTGAAAAGACGTACAATGACAGTAGCTTTCCAACGTATGTTTGGAATTTATTGGAACGATGGAGTACATACAAGTTACGTCAACTCTTAGCAAACCGCACGACCCAATACTTCGAAACGTATCGTCCACATTGGTTATGGGAGAATACATTTTACTATTATTATCAATAAAATGTAGAGCCGGCATTGATTTGTTATTGATTTATGGTAAAATACCTTTGCTTTTTTGCTTATGAATTAAAAATTAGCCATAAATTACGATAGTGTGTCCTGATTTTTAAAGTATCTTCTATAGCGGCGAAGAAAAGCTTTATTAGAGTAAGTTGTGGAAATAATGCAGCTAATATGATTCACAAATGTAAACCTCGACTCAAGAATCATTCCTAGATCCACAAATTCATGAACAATGGAAAGGCGAGCATTATGTAGAGATTATGATGACCAAATGAGGTTTAGATTTTTAGTGGCAGTCATGCGAAAACATTTATTGATAATAGAAAGTTATTTATTTATTTTATTGCAGTTCGCCAAGTTATTAAAATCATTTTGTAAAGAGAGAATATCCAACGAAGAGGTTGTACTTCTAAAGAATTTTTTCCAAGTATTTTGACATTGCTGAGGCTTGAAGGCAAACCAGTACAAAAATCGTTCGCTGAATATAAAAACCAGATGGCTTTTTAACAAATTTTGCTCACTCTTAATCACTTTTTTTTTTTGATTCAATAAAATAAATTAATGCGAATTTAAAGAGCAAAAAATCAGTCTAGGGTTTCTGTAAACTATATGAGGTTCTGTAAACTGGTGTTGCATTAATTCGTTCACTCGACCCTGATTGCACTATTAAGTATATATGTATGGATGTATAAATGTATATGTGTACTTATAAATATACGCAAACAACTGTAAGACTTTTTAAATCCCATAAGTGCAGCTGCTGGCGCCGACAAAATTGTTACGATTTCCTGCTTTCGTGAAACACTTTTTAAAATTAAATTTACGCATACACTACACGCGCGTGCACAACAAAAGCATAAGAGTAGTGGGACGCGCACAGCTGGAGTGAACAACAACACACACGCGTAGCTTATCGGTAATGCAGGTTGAGCGGCATGAAAACGTTCTACTTGCGACCAGTGTTGCCAGAATATTTTGAAAGAAAAAAGGGCTAAACAGACAAATTAAAACGCTAAATAAAATAAAAAAGCTAAAAAGGGGCAATTCAATATTTGTTCACGGCAAAATATATAAATCTGCATTTCAGACATTATGTCGTATTACGATTTCATAACAAATCTTATATCGCTCCCCCATATTCATAGCGGATTTAAAAGCTCCAGAAAATAATTTGTTTTTAAGGTACGCGGTAGTTTATTCATAAGTGAAATTAATTCCTACATTTATACATATTTAACATATTATCTATCATATTATATGAAATAACTTTTAGCGCTGGACCTCAGCTTTCGCTTAACGGACCTGTGCAGAGTTTTTTGCGGCAGAGCTAAATGCCATAAGGGAGGCTGTCTGTTGTCTGACAGTGTCCGCTCCTGCCGACAGACCTTTCTCTATATACTCCGACAGTCAAGCGGCTATTAAATCTCGCAATTCTCACAAAACAACGTCCAAAGTTGTCTCAATCTGCTCGCGTCTAAGCGTTCCACGACTTTCGCATAAATCACCAGGCACAATGATATTCCCGGCGACTACGCGGCAGATGAGTTGGCAAGGAAATGGACGGAATTACCTAAGATAAATTCTGGTTTAGAAGCGGACAGGCCTAAACTCATCGAGGGGTGAATATCAGGTGGGTCATGGAACATACCTGTCGGATTAGCAGACAAGTTTAGCCAAAGACTGACGCAAATCGATCCAAAGCGCTGATTCACTTTGACCAACTTTCTCTCCGGCTAATAGTTGGAGTAATAACCAGACACTGCCTGATGGGCACACACGGGAAGAGATTGGGATGTCTAAGCAATGATTTCTGTCGAATATGCAGGTACGAAGAGGAAGTGGAGAGCATCGAACAATGGCTCTGCCATTGCCCCGCTCTGGTGAAGACGCGAAACTAATTCTTAAATAACTGAAACTAAAACTATCAAATCACGTAAAATTGTCAATGGATCTGCTGAATTGCAATATTGAGTTTATGAAATACAAATAAGCTAAATTTATATCTGCGTTAAGTTTCGCCAATAGTTTAGCATTCCGCATTTGCTTCAATACCAAATTGTGTCTTTAATTCGAGCCATTGACTTATAACTCTATCACGGTCATTTCTATGGACAACCAACGCGTAGAGCTGGCTCTGACCATTTGAAGTGGGTCAGGCTCAACTCCGTCGTTTCTAGTAGAATATAAAGCTGTGTAGCTTCTCTGATTGTTTGAAGAATTCAAGCCGAATATTTGATTGTCATTAAGAGTTTTTTTTTTGTAAAGCTTGATTAAATGATTCACGGAATTGATAGCTGTGTGACAGGCGACGTTCAGCGCATTTGGCATAGTTCGGCTTTCTTTGCCACATCAGCCTTCTTCGACTGAAACTATATAAATTTATTACTTACCTCTCCTTGTAAAGGGAGCCGCTGCTGCACTGCATTTAATGGTTGTTGAATGAGCAATCAAGTCAAGTTACTTTGGTCGCAATTTACTGGCCCAAAATTTGCAGTATCTTTTAAGCTTTTCGTGTGAAAATTAAAATCAGTTTAATCAAATAGCTAGCATATGTTTATTATATATAATATATAATACTTTTTCGGCTCTCTTGGAGGTGAATCCACTTCCGATTCATTCGTCGTACTAGAACTATCGCTATTTTGCATTCCTGAGATCATCTTCATTAATTTTGTATTGGTTTAAATATTTCATCTGCTTGGATGAACTGGAGATAATGTTCCACAATTACCGCTTTTTAAATTCCTATTGAATGCTTGATTTTATTAATTTCTTAGTTAAAACAAAATTTTTAATCACCTCTCAATGTATTTGCAATTTGCTTTAGCCAATACACATTTGCGATGACGATACGAGTCGATATATTTCTGTATGCCCTAGTTGAGGTCCATCATAATTATGTTGCACAAATTGTGAAATGATTTTTTTTTAATTGAGTTTGGCATACGAGTGATGGCTAAAAGGGCTGAATAATTTTAAGAATATGCCAAAAAAAAACGACTAGATCCTAAATTAAAATTTTCCAGCTAAAAGACAAAAAAGCCAGATCTAGCCGCAAAAAGGGCAAAATGGCAACCCTTCTTGCAACCTCTCATCCGCGCTTGAGTGTATAATTTCATTGCACTGTTATTTAAAAATACATTGGCGGTCATATAGCAATACAAATGTATGTATGTATGTGTTCCGATATGTGTAGATTTGTAATGTTGCATAATTTTATTTTGAGCAAATGCAAAAGCAAAAGCAAATACGCATGTCCTATGTATGTACGTCAATAGTTGCATGAATGAATAGGAGTGTAGCTTGAGTGAAGGAAGCAAAATGCGATAAGCGGAAATATCCAGCGAATTAACTTAAGCAGAAGGGGTTGCAAAATAAAAAAGTCTACAAGTATTGGAAGTGAAGTGCTAACCAAAGAGAGTAGAGGACTTTTAGATTCAGAGCTGCATTCCTCGGAATTTCGATAGTAAATTAGTGAGACACTTTCAAATATTAACTAAACATAACACGCTACGTTTTTCATGAAAATATTCGTTAGCTTTTTAAAAAAAATACACATAGTTCGTTATATAACAAAAAGCATTACAATCAAATTGTTAAAAGTTTGTACAAATTTTGGGGAAAATCAAACAGTTTTCATCAAAATTTAATACTTTGCAAACCGAATTTTTTAAAAACTTTTTATGTATGCGATTTTGTAGCACAGTAAATTTTACCACAATAATATGCAAGTCTGTACCAAATATTTTTTTTTAAAACTCAAATTAAAAATTTTTAAATTTTGATGGAAATTTTTGAGTTATTATAAACTTTGCAAAAAGCATCAAAAATTTGATTTATATGCATTTTACTATACAAGGAACCATATTTTTATTAAAAAAAAGTTCTGAAAAAAAATTATGGAAAAATGTCATAGTATTATACAAAAATTACATGTGTTCAGTTGCTTGAGTCATTGTATGTTGCAGACAAGCCCATTTTGAAGGCAGAGTCACAACTTACGAGTACAAGTCAATAGTATCAAAATTCATTGATCACATATTGACTACCTACATATACAAAGCTAACCCTGAAAGTTACCGGAAGCGACCATTAGACATTGTTTTTAACATCCTTAGACAAACATTCCTTCAAGTAGTTATAATTTAACGGCGTCACAAAGAAATCAATTTTTTTTAATAGATAAATTTCGCTTGAAAACTTTCGTGTGTTTTTTTTTAAGATTTTAAATGCCGATTTACTCAAAAACGAAGTTTGGAACAGCTTCATTCCGCTTTTGGAATGCCATAGAACCATCAAGAACCACCGCCTATGACTTTTTTGCAGAATTTAGACGCGTCAGTCTCAGTGATAAATTTAACTGACGGTTTATTTGATGGCAAGAGGTTCTTCGTTTTGCCCTGGTTCACCTCCAGACCCATTCACTTCGCTTTTGTTGAGACCTATAGTGCCTGACTGATTTAGTTCGGCATCCCGAATTATCTTTTCTAATAAAATGTTAATGAAATCACAGTATAGAGCGTCACTTTATCTGAAGCCTCGTTTGGTATCAGATGGCTGGGAGAGGTACTTCCCACTTCAGACTGAGGAATTGCTGATTCTCAGTGTAATTTTACATAGCCGCATTACTTTAGCAGAAATACCAAATTCAGACATCGCGAGATAAAGGCAAATTCTTCTCGTGCTGTCGAAAGCTGATTTTAAGACGACAAATAGATGGTGTGTGGATCCTCTTCTCACGGATTTTTCCAATATTTTGCATAACGTGAACATCTGGTCTATGGTAGATTTGCCGGGTATGAAGCCATACTGATAAGGTCCAATCAGTTCGCTCATATGTGGCTTTAGTATTTCGTACAATACACTCCAGAGGTCCTTTTACGAAATGTTAAGCAGGCTGATCCCGCGGTAATTGGCGCATATTATGTACTCGGCGGGGCTCACTTGAATTCCAATTGGCGGGCATGCATTCATCCGATCATGTTCTGGAACTCATGAGTGCACCTTACCAACTCTTTGTCACCTTGCTTGAATAGCTCATCTGATAACCCATCAGCTCCAGCGGTTTTGTTGTCAACTCCCGTTAGCGTTCCCACACAGTTCGCGTTGCGTCAGATCGCATGCAACATCTTTACTTTCCGTAGCGGCGCTGCATTTCTCATCCTAGCAGTCGTTTTCTCTGGGTAGTTCAAACTAAAATTTTCTTCAGCCGCGGTACATACTGACAGAGAAATGTGCTCGCAAATTCCGGTTTGTTGGGAAGTGCTCTTAGTGAGCAGGTGTGAGAGTCGAGTGGTGCAATTGGTAGCTGTGTTTGTCGATTGCAGCATTCCAACGTCGAGCTTTCTTCTTGTATTTAGACGCACGTAGAGGCGTTTGCACTAACGCTAACAAGGGTTGGCAAACCAGGTTTTTTATTACAACAACTATGTTGGTGTACTCCTTATGTACTGTTTCTGGTCCTTGTTGTTAATGTACACATAAAAAATACCCTACTCCTCATAATTATGTGCCCGCAAATTTAAAACTTTGATTTTATGAGATACTTTCCGTATTTGCTTGGTACTGACCGGCTCCAGTTTCATAGTAGACAACCCGAAGTGAAGCTCAAATCTGATTATAATTATTTGCTTTTAATCACCTATATTATTTTTTTATTCCGGGGATTATCTTTTTACTTATGCACCTAAGCGTTTTTCGCCAATAATGACTGGTATTAATTACTATTGCTAATTTTGTTTTTTTCTAATGATACTACTAATCCACAATACTATTTTTTCCAATTAATACTACTATTTTTATTAATTCCTACTACTATTTTACTAATGCTTCTACTAATTACTACTACTATTTTTATTATTTTTTCTACTACAATTTTTACTAATGCTACAATTAATTACTGCTACTATTTTGACAAATTTCTGCTACTATTTTTGCAAATGCTACTATTTTTATTACTACTATTTTTACTAATTTTCTTATTTTTAGTAGTGCTACTACTAATTACAAATAATATTATTGCTAATGTTACTACTATTCTTATTAAGTTCTGCTACTAATTTTACTAATGCTACTACTCCTACCATAACTATTACTACTAAAGGGTGGCTAAATTTTAAGGGCCGATGTTGAATGTGAACCACACCTAAACGTCAAGTTTTTTTCTGCATTTTATTTGACATTTCTCAATTTCAGACTACCGCAATTCGAACATGGAAAGATAAACAATCGAGCAGCGTGTTAAAGTTATTTAGGCTTATTATGGAAATGGGCGTTCAAATTTCGAAGAAAATCATCTTCAGTGATGAGGCACATTTTCACCTCAGTGGATTCGTCAATAAGCAGAATTGCCGCATTTGGGCGAATGATAATCCAAGAGTGATTGTCGAAAAACCAATGCACCCACAGAGAGTGACTTTTTGGTGCGGTTTATGGGCTGGCGGCATCATCGGGCCGTATTTTTCCCAAAATGAGGCCGGTCAGGCAGTTATTGTGAATGGTGTTCGTTATCGTGCGATGATAACGAACTTTTTATGGCCCGAATTGGAACATATGGATGTGGACGATATGGGGTTCCAACAGCATGGTGCCACTTGCCACACAGCCAACGAAGCAATGGCTCTTTTGCGCGACAAATTCAATGGCCGTGTTATCTCACGTGGTGGCGATGTCAATTGGCCACCAAGATTAGGTGATTTGACACCGTTGGACTACTTTCTTTGGGGTTATTTAAAAAAAAAGGTGTACGTCGATAAGCCAGCAACAATTCAAGAGCTAAAGGATGAGATAATTCGGCACATTAACGGCATAGAACCTCAATTATGCCTCATCGTCATCGAACATTTGGGCCATCGGATGGAGATGTGCCGCCGAGGTCGCGGCGGACATTTGGCCGATATTTTGTTCCATACATAATTGAACCACACCATATTATCATAATAAAAAGAAATTACAATAATTTCCTAAATAATTTGTGTTTTATTCAAAATCAACATCGGCCCTTAAAATGTGACCACCCTTTACTACTTACCACTATCGCCATATCAAGTTCTCCCATATTTAACTCTCTAACTCTCTGTAGAATTGGCACAGAAGTTCCACTTCTCGCGCGCCCATTTAGTAACGCGCGTGTTTTTTTTTTAACGATAAAACTCGTAGTTTAAACAACACTACATCAATTAGGAAAATCATAAACCAAATTTTTTCTTCAATGCAAGCATTTCGTATTCGCAGGTTACATAGAAAATTATACAAATATTTTTGCATAATTACTGAACTTTTTCGCTCACATTTTACGCTCACAAATTTCTGACCGCATAGCTAAGCTTTTTGTCTAAATATTCCCTTTACTTGCACATTTAATGCCCCGACACACACACATGCACACACACTTTAACTATCGCATTTGAGGATTTCCATTCCTGACTAGATAAAAAAAAAATCTAAATGCATGTGTTATGTGCTTGGGTTGGCACTGCATCCAACTGAAGTGGTCTGTTCGTGTTTTGTGGGTGTGGTAGTGGTTGCGCGTGTGGAAATAGAAATTAAACTAATATTGTTTGGCTTAAGGAAAATTCTATTCGTAGCATGAGTGCAACAACATGTTTAGATCGCTAATATCAGCGCATACCGCGTTGGACTATCGACAGTGCACGACATAACTATAGCGCAATTACATGGTGACAAGTTTTGATTTGTTTTTTTTTTTTTAATTTTTTTTTTAGTTCCTTCTACAACAAACACTGGGAAAAAATTCAAGAAATTTTAGGCAAGATTTTAAATTTTTGATTCGAATATTTCAACAAAATTTGGGTATGCTATTTTATAGCGCATTCAATTTTAGTTCAATAAAGTGCAAGTTTTGAAAAGCTACAAATTACCGTTGATTTTTAGGAATTTTTTTCCTGACGCTTCTCCGTAAATTCGCCCAAATACCCCATGCTTGTATTTTTTTATATGGGAAAAACCGCCCAACATCGTCAGTAAAAAATATTCAAAATCAAAGGTATATATTATTATATAAAAATTGAATGAGATATGAAACTATAAAATTGCATACACAATTTTCTAAAAACTCGGATTAAAAATTTTAAAATTGTTTTTTAACTTTTTCTCCCGTTTGAAAAAATGTTGACTTTTATTTTTAGCTATTTTTATAAAAAAAAATAATTAAAATTAAATTAAAAAAATAAATATAAAAGTTTATGAATAAGAGGTTGTGCTATCGCAATGCCGTGCACTGTATTTAGTTGGTAAAAGTTAAAACATTTATTTAACATTGAGTTCCAATTTCATGATGGGTTTTTGGCGTTGAGTGGTTTGCATTACACTGTTGTTTTTTATTGTATGAGAAATATATACAATAAAAAATTATCGGTGGAAGAAAATATTGGATTATTGCTGAAAGCTTTGAAATTCGCGCAATTAATAGACAAATATGAAACCGAACTACTGTTACTTTAATTAGCAGGGCTCTTAAATTACGCTTTCTAAAATCAAGTTATTTTTTTCTAATGAAAGGAAGTATAACTTGGAACCAGATGAAGGCCGCAGTTATTAAAAAGACCTGAGAAAAGGCGCTTATACTTATATGGAGTTTGAAAATCCAGCTTTGCGAATAGCTGAGCCAAATTTTGCAATGAAATGAACAAGCTCCTTCTCTTTTTGAACGAAAATACGGAGAAACGCATGGTGATGGTGCTGAAGTCGAGAAATGTTCAATAATTTTGCGGATCATACATGTATTGACAGTGTTACCACTAACCTTTAAAACCAAAAGTTAAAAAGATCTCACTGAAATGCAACCATATTTTTAAAGCTATTTCTATAACCTTGCCACTCATATTTCAATTGTTTGAATCCGAATTTTTAGAAACTTTTTCATGCAGGTTGGCAGCCACTTTAATCGGAGTCTGACTTAATACCAGTTTCCACTGACTAATAATATTCTTTGATTTTTGATTTTTTTTTGGTTTTTCTGACTATGTTGCATACATTTGACCTACATTTTCCTCCATATAAAATATTATTTTGTAATTGAGGTTCGCAATAAAAATTATCAAAAATTAACAGAAATTTTTAAGAATTTGAATCTTGCATTTTATTAAAATAGAATTGAATTGGCTGCGAAAGTTTTCAAAAACTCAGCGACGAAAGTTTAAAATTTCGTTCAAGTTTGTTAAATTATCGTATAATATTTACAAGGAAAAAATTTTGTTTTTTTATACCTTATGATATTGAAATGAACTATCTTATATATAAAATCCTCGTGTCACGTTGTTTGTCGTCGAACTTTTCCGAAACGGCTTGACCATTTTATAAAATACTAACAAAAAACTTTTACGAGAGAAATATTGTCAATATTGTAAACGATAACACTGCACAATTTAAGCTGAGAGTCACTGTGCATATATTACAAATAAGCTGGTTCCTTAATCAGTACAGCGGTATAAAGCCGCCAAGATAAAAGCGACATTGAGGCCGCGATACCTAGTATTGCCAATTTTAAGACAATGCGCAGATTGTTATATCTCTGCCCAAGAAACCCTTTGTCAATCGCTGTTTTTATAAAATTAAAAAAAATAGTTTGTTGTGTTTTCTTTTTGGATCCATATTGACGGGGACGACAAACATGCCAATAAAGTTTATTGAAATTATTTTGTATAAGTAGTTAGTCATCACTTATCTACTACAAAGATCCTTTCACAAACTCCCTCTGTGGTGTAACAAGAGAGGACTGGCAGTGAATCCTTTAAATACGGGCCTGATGGTCTTCATTCGGAAGCTTAAGAGACTGGTTGTCGAACTTATAACTTTAGGGGGGAGACTCAATTAGTAAAGGGAGACGCAAAATATCCAAGCCTCATATTTGATAGGAAACTAAATTGGGGGCCAAATATTGCAGATAGAGTGTGTAAAGCAACCGTAGAGAGCTTTACACCGTGGCACTCTACTACGGCACTGTGGTATGGCAGAATGCTCTTGAGAAAAGGAAAACTTCAAAAAAAGAACTGATAAAGTCTTACATCCATGCACTCTACTCTTTACTGAACTTATTTCCGGTAGACCTAAATGCCAAGCAGGGAGCAATCGATGCGGCGACACTTTAAGCAAATGGTCATACACTAATTATATTCATAGTTTGATACTTTCAAAGCTTCCTAGTATAGGGGAGTATGCACTGCCGACTTCTACTCTCACAACAGCATTCACGACCCTCCTACCCTTACGAGAAGAATGGAAATGGGATGCTTTACGAAAGGTGAGTCCATTCCTCTATACACAGCTGTATACCCTGAACCAGTCGGATCCGTCTCCCGGACCACTGTACGGAATTTCAGGCGCAACTGATGGCAATTAATAGGAGCTCAAAATTCGTGAAGTGTGATACGTTATCCAAAGTTAATATCTGCAGTTTCACTGATAGCCAAACAGCTATAAAATCACTCAAGCAACAGTCGACAACCTCCATGGTAGCCATCAACGAGATCGCTAAGTCAATTCACCCAAAAGTGGTATGGGTTCCAGGCCATTGCAACGCCGATGAACTCACACGACTCGATACTAAACTTCCTGCAGAGGATATAAATAATGAAATAGGTATACCCTTACAAACTTGCAAGCTTCTTGCTTCCGACAAGCTTCTAAAAGTGGCATGATAATGGACCGAGATCTCTTGGAGCTAAACAAACACAACATCAACAAGATTGTATCTGCCATAACAGGGCATTGTTTGAGAGGTAAATACACCTATGGATTAAACGAACGATCGCGAAGTTGAGAAGACGAAGAAGAGGAAGAAACGATGGCAGTGATCCGCTCTATGCAGATGAGGATTCTCTACTTTAGATATCCAACTTCTCAATACCTTTTAATACCTTAGCCGTGTAGAAATCAGGGATCTTCCAAAAAAAATTTGCAAAATTAAAAATGGTTGTAGGGGAAATGGGAATTGCTGAGCTGCATGAGGTATCACAAGAGGTGTCGAGCCTAAATATATCCCTAAAGACAACCACTATAATCTAACCAAACCAAATCATCACACCACACTTTTTTTTATATTTGATGCAGATATAATTTAATCATGTAATAAACATTTAGCGGAACTGAGTATATCGTGCCACATATAGATATCCCACAAATGAATTTTGAGGTGTGATATTTTGTGTTATAACTCTTGAACTAAAGTAGCTAAAATCATAAAATTTGGCAATTCTTTCACTTGTTATGTGTAGAAAGAGTACAGTGAAAATCAATGAGGTTGAGTCACTAAAACTTAGCGTTTCTATACAACTGATTTTTAAGACATAAAGTTTTGTTTCCTTCATTAAGACAGTGGAAATTTTGTGAGCCATTTACTTTTTGCTCATTCAAGGATGCTAAGAAAGTTACAAATATAGATGTGCTATAAAGCGTAACTTAGTTTGCTTTATTTTACCTCATATGAAAAAAATTTATAGTATTCAAAAATTTTATATTTTTATCTTCAAGATGCAGTAATAAATTAAAGTAACATTTTTGTAAATGTATAAAAAGTGTTAAGCTTAATTCAGCACCTAATTTTTTATGTAAATAGATGCAATTTTTTCCTTCTTTATATGGATATTTCCGTTTTTTATGTGACTATCATTTTCAATGTAAAATTTTTCCAAGAGCAAGTCACTTTTCAAATTAAGACTTTTATTTAGTCAATCAGACAATCGATTACACAAAATTTCAACGATTAATTTTTTATTGAAGCCAGCCATTAAAAAACAGCTGAGCTCATTCATTACTAAGCCGAAATTAATGAGCAAATAATAGCATAGCACAAAAACATACTTACCGAACTTGTTAGAAGTCATAAAGCATTCAATATCGTAAAAAAAGGAAACAATTTAATAGGCATTCACATCGTCAAAAGATGATTCACAAAACAAAATCGAAAAAAAAAAACAAAAAGCTATTATTTATACGACGCGTGCAACCAACGCAGAAAAAGTTTCCATTCTCACTTTAGTATTTTTGTAGCTCTACAGTTCGATGCGGTGAAAATAGAAAGTAGTAGCAAACGAAATTAGGAAATACCTACTTGTGGAGTGCGTCACAGCCTACTGTAAAAATAAAATAATTTAATTTATCAATGGCACTAAATCGAAATTGTGCAGCTGACAATTTTCTGCAAATTAAATCAACTCTCAGATGTTGCCAAAAAAATAACAAAAAAATAACAAACAAAAAATAACAATATTATCATTTTAATCTACGCTTCGACCTTGCGCCACGCTGTGCTAGTCATCATCACAATTACAGCTGCTCCACAGTTGGCTTTTCAATCAAATTTTTCTGATTTTATGCTCCAACCAACCGTTCGACGACAAGGAATGTTTATTTAATGGCCTAGCGATTTTGAGAAGCTATGCGGCAGGCAGGACACTCATCGTCTAATCAGCGTTAGCATAAAAACGGAAATAAACACCAAAAAAAAATAAGAGAAAAATAATATGGAAAAATTACAGAAAAATGTCTGCTTCGACCTTTGACATATTTTCATATAAATCGAAATTATTGCAGGCAATCTTAGCAGAAATGTCCTTTGCACCTGCCGCTCCCATTCCTGCAGTGCACCGCTACATAAAAATTCATTACATTGCAATGCAACAGTAATTTGCAGATAAGTCGAAGGTGATAAGAGAGTATTAGATCAGGGAAAGCCAGGAAGCGAAAGTAGGTAAAGCAAAAGAAATAACAGAGATGAAGTCAAATCAAGTGAATTCAGGTAAAATATTTCCAATACTCGCAAACGAATGTGTGTGTGTGTGTGTGTGTGCGGATGGTATGGTGTTAGTGTTGATGTTAATGCGGCAACCCAGTGTCGTCGCCTTCAGGCGTGGAGTATGGCAATATATAAAGCCTCCCGATTCGTACGAGTACCACTTCCAATGCGAACTGACTTGCTTTGGCTTAAGAAATGTTTTACTGAAGAAATGTTCCTCTAAAGATGTCAGGCATTGAGGCAAGTTATGAGTTCAGAAAAGTTTTTGGTTTCAGGTACCAGAAATATTTTTTTGTATGCTACTTCTTAACACTGCAAATATTTTAGGTTAGGTTAAGCGGCAGTTTCTCGTGATTCACTTAGGCTCAAAGCCCTTTGGGGTACCGAATTGTGGATGTTAAGTGACACCTGTTAACCTCGCCAGGCCCTGATGTCAATGTCCTGAGATCGTCAAGCTCTTTAATAAATATAGGAAATAGCTACCCAGAGCTTCAGCTCTCCTTCTAGCTAGTGCCGGACAGCGACAGGGTAGCTGATTTATGGTATCCTTTTCCTCCACGTCACGACAACTCCTACAGCGATCCCGTCAGTCGGCCTTTAGTCGTACTCTATGTGCACCTATTAAGCACTGTCCGGTTAGGACCGCAGCCCCATTCTCTCTCCAGATTGAGAAAAGTTTCCTTTCGTTGGTTATACATCGATGGCTAGAGTATCCCCTTAAAATTTGGCGAATGGGTTCAGGTAGTCACCTGCTGTTTGAGATTCTAACAAATTTTTTTAATAATAAATGACTTACACGTTTCTAGAGGAATGTCAAGTGAATAACTGAAATCAGTGTTCGGCAGAGTCGTGCCCTGACGAGCAAAAGGTCATCAGCTCCACAATTACCCCGTATGTCGCAATGGCCGGTAACCCATGCCATATGTGTTGGAAATGTCTCTCAACTATCTATCTTGTTAAGAGATTGGCGGCATTCCGTAGATATCCTTGGCATTTCCCTTAGGGATTTTCTAGCCACATGGCTGTCAGTTAAAATATAGATCTTATCACCAAGGATCATCTTACACTGTACTAGTGATGCGGCCCTTCAGATTGTCCGAAGCTGAGCCATAAATTCACTGCCATAATCAGATAGACGAAAGCTGAAAATTGTACCCAATTTTTCTGAAAAGTCCTTGCTACAACTCTTCTGGCAATCCGGGGACCATCTGTGTAAACGTAGATGATTCCGCTTTTTTAACCGCGCCAAATCTCTACCCTTTCCTTCCCAATTGATTTCGGTCGAGCCTTTCGAAATCTCATAGTCGGTTAATGTAGGCAGTTCAATCAGTAAGTCCTTTCCTGAGCTGTGTCCATTTCTTATTGAATTTAGTAGGAATGGCAGTGTTGTATGCAACTTTCTTAGCATATAGCCCCCCGGAGGGAAATTAAGTAGGTACCGCACTAAGCGCCTTCGTATCTGTCGTATTCATAGCACCTGAAAATTCTTTTTTGATATTATAATCAATATTTTAAAATATAAAACACAAGCCATTCTCTCAAACTGTTAACTCTTTGGTTTTTTAAAGCCTTCAGCGATCATACTTGGCTGAACTTCTCTTACGATTTCTTGATATTGCACTACAGAATGAAACACCTACAGCTTAATAGTCAGAATAGCAAATGATTTTTTTTAGATACACTAAATATTTTGGTCAAAACACGTTTTGCCTCTACACTAAAGGAATGATTAGCTTTCCTAGTTTATATGTCCAGAACTAGCTTAGATGGCTCACACTATGTGCCAGTTTCACAGTGTAAGTTGAGCTATGGTGAGTTTCTCAACTGAATGTAACCCTGCAAAGACGGGCGTTTGAACTTAGTTTAACTATTAAACTGGCACTGGGCATCGATGTCTTTATGGCCGCTGTCTTAACAGCGATGTTTTTTTCATCAACGTTGTATTTTACGATGTTTGCATCCCTTAGCTGATATTCCATAGATTCTAACCGTTTTCATCAGACTTCTGATTTTCCACAGTCAGTGAACTCAAACTCACGTCCCCTGGGCACAAAGCTCGGTTCTACACGTTGAGCTAAGTCAGAGCAGATTATCTGTTACAGACTTTTAATTTTTTTTATCACAGGTTGCTGAAATTTCGACCTAGAGCTGAAGTATATGAAAATGCTAATTATGGGGAGATATACATATCTAATATATGAGATATAGAAGTTGGGCACAATTCTTTTATAAACTGCTTTCAAAATAATTTGCTGTAAATATGAATTCTGTGAATTTTCAAAACTGAATTTAAAATTTACAAAATACTTTTTAAATTATAATTTGTTCATCCTTTTTCGATAGGTGGCAACACTTTATAAAAATATGTACATGTATATTATTATAAATCTTTTCGTTTGCAACTTATACTATTATGTTTCAGTTTGCCTATTAATTGAATTAAACTAAGATTTTGAAACATATGGCAACCCCTTACAATATCAATTATGAAATGAAGCTTTCTTAAATCCCTTAAGCTTACATCTACCCTTCAATATTACATTTAGGAAATGAAGATTTCTTCAGAAAATTTTAATTAACAATTTTAAAAGCTGGCAACTCCCTTTAAAAATCTTTTCTTAGTTCATTTCATATTTGAATTACACCAATCTTTTTAAATAGGTGGTAACCCATTTTTGAAAACATTTTCATTATTCCAACTTCTTCATTTGAGGGATGGCGATATTTCGTTTAACTTAATAATTGAATTTAATTCACTTTTCGAGTAGGTGGTAACCCTATCCAAAAGTATTTTCGAAATAAAACTTTCTTAAACCTCTTCCACTTGACTTCCACATAATTTATTTAGTTTGTAAATAGGTGGCAACCCTTCCGATTTTTTTTTTAATTAAGCTGTCTTTAACCCATATGGTAAAATTTCGTGCTTATTGTAATATTTGATTCCCCTCATATATTTTAAACAGGCGGCAACTAGTGGTGTGTTTTTTTTTTGGTTTTGTCTATTACGTTTACATCGTACTTAAATTGTACTTACATTAAAAAATATAAATAATGTGGTAAAAAAGGGATGGCAGAGGAGAAAATTCGGTTATTGTCACTTTGTTTTACATTTTTGCTTTAGATAAGCTTGGATATTTTCAGCCGAAAGCCTCTGCTGCTAGCGCTGCGTTTGCTATAGTTTATATAATAATTAATTATTATGTAAGCTTTGTATAAATAAATAAATAAATAAATTTGGATAAAAATAATATTACAAGATGTTGTAAAATTGAATCGACAATCTCTAAGGTTTTGATGTGATAATTGATCTTCTAAAAGTTTTGATGCCGAACTGCGTCTTTGCTCAGATATGGGACAGCAACTTACAGGACAAATACGATAGTAAGAAACTCCTTTTAATATATTTTTACTACAGCAAATTGCAAATTAAAAGCAAAACTAAAATTTTCGAAAATTTCCCAAAACGACAACACTAGTAGTACAAGGAATTGGTACACTAATTTGTTTGCAGTGCACACTTCACAGCTTTCCGAAATTAAACGTAATTTTGTCTTTTTTTTCTGATAAAAAATCATTGGAAAGATTTCGCTCAAAGCAAAACTCGAATATATCAATCTATCGCATATGACATATGCTATGCAAATCTGACCTTATTTTTATTTAGATAATTTTTTGGTTTAAATCATTACATAATCCTTTTTTTAGTATTTATTTTTTCGATGAAATTTGACGAACAGGTTGTGATTTTTACTTTTTCGATAAATTTTGATCGTTACTTTAAAATTTTTATTTTTTCGATTAAATTTGATAGATATTTTGTGATTTTTATTTTTTCGATCACAAGTAATCGTTAGTCTCGTATTTCAATTTTTCGATCATATTTGATCGAAATTTCGTGATATTTTTCTCCATCTTAAACATATTATTGTAATCGCCGGCAAATTAATTATGATCCAAAAAATAAAAATTTAAAAATATGGAACAAATAACAATACAAAATATCGATTAAACATGATTGGAAAAATTTAAATCAGTGGATTCAAATGTGATTGGGAAAATTTTGATCCAAAATAACGATAATTTTTTATCGATAAAATAAAAATCACAAAATATCGGTTAAATATGTGCGAAATAATAATAATCGCAAATTAACAATTAAATCATTGTTTTTTTTTTAAATAAAAATTAAGGTCGCTGATCAAAATTCGTCGAACACATGAACACTTTGCATACTTTGGGCGATATCTGGATTAAATGCTAAGTGACTTTAGAAAAATCAAAATTTAATCCGACTTGCAAAGCTTAAACTCAGGCATTAAAAAGTCCTGTGTTGTAAGGCCTTATTTCAGTTATGTGTTGGTCTGAAATAAACCGCTGGGATACCACGAGGCATTTACTTATACAAAATGTCTGTGCATAGAGCCGCTCCCATAGTGACAGTAGCGGCAGTCGACTGCAAAAAGTTATAACGACAAGTGCAAATCATTACAACTTGTAGTGGCTGTAATTTTTCGCTGACTCCACCTCAACTCAACCGAGCAATAATGTGCAAAAAAAAATACAAAAAAAATTATGCAGCAGTCTCTGCATAGCAACAGCTGAATGTTGAATGCTACTGCATCTAAACTTAAATCGAAAGCAAATAGAAAAGAAAAACAAATTCTACACAACCACTTCACAGACGACTAATGATTTCGCTTCAGCGCCGCCCAGCGCCGCCCAGCGCCGCCCAATGCCACCCAGTGCCGCTCAGTGCCACCCGGTGTGCCTATTATTGCAGTGCAACACTACAGTGAACAAATGCGGGCGAAGGTGGGGCAACCTGGGAGTAAAAGCTTACAGGTACTCGAAGAAAATAATAAAGCAACTACCTACTACACTACACACTTGATTTCTTGCAACGTGCAATCAAATTGTTACTATGAAGCAACATTTTCAATTTCTACCCCAGCCCAAGTGGTTTAAAAGGCTGAGAAAGTAAGGGGAAAAAAAACCATCTCGGCTGATTGTTAGCGGTGAAGCAAACTTAGTGCTCAGCAAAAATACTAACTTCTCCAAATCTATGGTAGAATAATCTGAATATTCTCATTTGATTGCATACTTAGCCAGCTGTTGAGTTGTATCGAAAGTGTTGCTGATTGCAAACTTCTACAAGCACTTTTAATTGTACCCGCACTGCAATTTGACTCTGATTTGATTGGAAGTAGCATTCGGTGGGAACGTTTTGTTCGCTATTGAGGAGCGCATTTGAAAAAAACTAACAAATTTTAACAAGAATTTTTGAAATTACGAACAATATAAATAAATTGATTCGAGATAATTTGATTTTGGCTAATGGTTAAAAATTTCATTTGATGTGCATAACTTGAGGTGCTGTAGCAAGAATGACAAGTGGAATTGTTTACCTGATCTCTCTGTATAGCACTGAGAGTAGTTAGTAGATAGTACAGTTATAGGTTTATATAAAGTCTATTTATTGGAGTGTGAAATTTTGTTCACAGTTCTAGCTGAAGCTATTGCAAATTTTTTTTCTATTCTATTTTTCGAATGGGTTTGTAATGATCGATTTTATCCGCATTCAAAACATGTAAAGAAAATGCTGTTTTCGGCCAAACCGCCTATTTTCGTACTTTTCATAAATAAAAACAAAAAATTTTATGTACTAATGTGGCTTAGCGAAAAAAAAGAAACAACGAAACCCCAAGAAATAAAATACAAATGTTCATCAGATATTAACTACAGTTTTTTTTTTACATTAATAAAAATAAAGGGCAAAATAGTGGAAGAAATTTGTTAAACTAGTGAAAGAAATTACTAAAATTAGTGAAAGAAATTACTAAAAATAGTGGTAAAAATTAGTAAAAATAGTGGTAGTAATTAGTAAAAATAGTGGTAGATATTAGTAGTAGCATTAATAAAACTAGTGGCTGAAATTAGTAAAAAATAGTGGAAGAAATTTGTAAATAGAGTTGTAGAAAAACAAAAGAAGTGAAGGGATTCTGACGCGACTTTCATTATGCGATGTAAAAATTTACTGCCGCTAAAAAAAAAGTGTTACTTCAGAAAGTGGCTAAAAATTTTAAATTTGAATTAATTAATTGTATTTTGAATTAAAGTTTATTTTTCTATAGACAGTGTTTAATTTTAGTATTTAACTCATTTTAAGATCAAGCTTAAAAAGTAGCTAAATGACTAAAACGGCAACATTGTGTTAAATTTTTAAACAGCTTCTTTTTTTATTTCTAGATTAAATTTAATTCCAAAAATAACTAATAATAAGAAACAAATAAACATTTGCTATGGAAAAAATTAACGCGACTACAAAATTAATTCAAATTAATCACTTTAACATCAAGTAATCTTATGCTTTATAGAAATAACCGGCTAATTCTTCTTACTTCGCGGCGCCCCATTATGAATTTTACATCGTTGAGGAGCAGTGTTTAAACAAAGATTGGAAAATCTGTTGATGATGAAACCGAAAAGGGATATCTTTAATTTTTATACAGGTAGCTGTCAAATCAGCTGTCCAAGAAAATACTTCAACACTTTAGACGATGTTCTATTGGAATTCTCAAATTTAAATTCCAGCTCGAAACCTGAAGGATGACTATAGCCGATCAATACAAAAAAATGCTTTGAATTATTAGCTAATTCAATAGCATGGCGGCAAAGCAAGTAACGTCAAAATTATAGAAAATTTGTTTCTAATAGCAATAGCAAACATCCGAGTGTATTTCTGCCACCAAAAAAAACTTATCACAAAACTCTTTTGCCGTTCGGAGTAGGCATCAAACATGTTACAGCAGCAAGATGCACACCACAAATTTTAGGAGAAGTTCGGCCAAAAATCATTATATGGTATAAGCGTTTAACAAATGCGTCCTAGAGCCGTGCAAACTGTGTTATATTCTTTCCATATATAAATACGGTGGCCATAATAAAGTTTGCAATTACAAGCTATCGATTATCGAGTATCGATATATTAATAAATAAAAAATTTATCGTTTACCTGATGTAGGGTTTATTTACTTTAACTAATTTGTATCGTTTCAAATATAATATTATAAATAATATATATATACTTTTTTGTACTTTCAGAAAGAAAATTTTTGATTTACTTTTTCAATGTTATGGAAATTTTCAAAAAATTAACTTCACATAATTTTTAAAAATTAAAAAATTAATGAACAAATATCGAGCGTCGATATTAATTTTTAAGAGTATTTAGTAGTTTATTGACTAAAAATCAAATTATGAATAATGAAAAATTCTCATTTGCTAAATTTAATAATTTCAAAGAACAATACAAAATACACACAAAAACAAAAAAATATTTAAAAAATTAATTTTTGTGTAAATAAACTTATGCTTTCTGCCTCACTGCCTAGGTTAGGTTATGTTAGGTTACTGTGGTAGTTCCCGCGGTGGGAACTCACTTAGACATAGTAGGAGTCCATTGTGATACCACCTGTTTTATGAATGGTAACGTGAATCGGAAAAATCAGGAAAGATTAACCTGAGAAACGTTGCGTACCCCGGATGAAGTCACGCAAATTACTAGTCTCCACGCCAGAAAGCTCTTCTGGAGTCCTAAGGAAATGCGCGCCTCGGTACCTGAACTCAATCTCGCAAAGGCAGGGCAACTGAGCAGGAAATGAAAAGATGAATCCACCTCATCTTCCTCCATACAGCTGCGGCAGAAAGGGTCAGAGACTATATTCAGCCTACCCGCATGAATACCCAACGGACAATGACCAGTCAAAACACCTACTAGCGTCGAGAGTTGCCGCTTAGTAAGCGACCTCAGTTCCTTTGAGCGTATGTCGTTCGCTGAGATGACAGAGGGCCCATCTGTCCAGGAGAAGTCCGTAGACAGCCAAAAGAGCCCCCACCCTCTCCCTGCAAGGAGAAATGTCTTCCAGGGTACCCTACCGAGCGAGCTCATCAGCCATGCAGTTCCCTGCAATGTCACTATGGGCCGGTCCCCAAATTAGTCTAACGTCGAGATACTCTGAGGCGGCTGCAAGAGAAGTCAGTCACTCTCTGACAAGTTTTGATCTCACCATTAGCGATCCTAAGGCCTTAATGGCGGCCTGACTATCCGAATAAATGTTAGCCCGTCTAGAGGGCATTACATTGGTTAGTAGCCAATCGGCTGCCTCCTTGATTGCTGCCACCTTTGACTGAAACGCACTATAAAAGTCCGGAAGCCTAAATTTGCGGCTGAGGGAGAGCTCCTCGCAAAAGAAATTATAAAAAATCAATGGAAGGTTTTAGATACTCGACCTGAGACTTTATTCTACTAAAATTTAATGCGCTACAAAACTGCACATTCGGAAAGTTTATAAAAGTTCTGAGAGGAAAATTTAAAATTTTAATTTAGTTTTTTCCAAGTTTGTTAAATTATGGTAAAATTTTTACAGAGACAAAAAATTTCAGTTTTTATACCTTACGATAGTGAAATGAAATATTTTTATAAAAAATTAACGAAAAAAATTTTGACGATATTGTAAAAAATAATACTGAATGAATTAAGCAATGCGCCACTGAAAATAAATAAAACAGTTTTATGGTCTGTGTAGGATTCATAACTTTATGTATAAACTACTTATTATTGTTTTTAAAAATATATTTATTTTGTATTGTTCTTTTGAAATCATTGAATTTTGTAAATGAAAATTTTTTGATTATGCAAAACTGGATTTTCAACCAAAAACTTTTAAATATTTAAAAAAAGCTAAACATCGGTAGTAGATTTTTTTTTTATTTTTTCGGTATTAGTTTTTAAAAATTATTAAAAAAAAAAATGAAAAAGTAATCAAATAATAAAAATAATAAAAAAATAATAAAAAATAACTATTGTTATTTTCGGCCTTATATTTATGAAACGTCTGTATAATTTATAGAGCTTGAGGTCAGGTTTGTATTGGGGAATAATATGTATGAGAAACAACAATTTTTCAAAGTGGTAGAAGTGATAGCTGCTATTTCGGAGATCACCACATCTCCTCATCAGACTTCCTTCTTTCTAGACTTTACCTGGCTTTGAACCATGGTACACGGAGTTGCTAGGCGCGCACGCAACCCCTCAGCCACGCTAACCGTGTGAAAATTACTTGTTTTCTCATTATCCCTATCTCCAACCGTACCACTTTGAAAAATTGTTGTTTCTCATAAAAGATTTTCCTCATTGACGTCACAAAGTTCTAATCACTCATTTCTGATAAAATGGAGCCTTCGTAATTTAGAGATTTTAAACACAGAATCCTTGCACAAATGTACAGGATTTTTGACTGTATTTTTTTGTTTTTTTTTTTTTTATAAAATAATTATTTGTTTAATTGTATATCTTTTGTTTGAAGGCAGTGGAAAATTTTTTAATTTATTATTGCTTTTAACTTTGTTTCGATGAAGATTACACAATGCCAGCAAAGGCTAATATGGTGCCCAAAATTATTGAGTGAAACTACCTTCTATTTTTGTAAGACGCTACATATCAATTGTTCCATTTTCGGCACTATTACCATTTTTTGAAATTTTTCACTTTCGACTTCTGTTTCTTCTACCCTCTTCAAAGTTAAATCATTTCTTTTGCTTATCTGCATTTTCTTGCAAATTTATTTCTGCTGCATTTGACATTTGCCATTGTCGCCATTTAATTTCATTTCTCTTTTCTTTTTTTTTAATTCACTTCTCGCGTCTCGCGTACTCTACCGTCCCGTTCCATTGAGTTTTTCAGCATTTGCCTACACCCACACAAATCTATTGTAAGTCAATACTGCGCGCTTCTTCTATTCACCCTTTTTCCTTTTTCAAACGTTTTGTTTCACTCATTTTGCGTTCATTTTCTTTTACTCTTTCAGTTTTTTTCCAAACCTAAAACCCATTTTCATGCATAAATCCCACTATACCTACGCAATAACCATTGAAATTTACCTGCATTGCCCATTATACCATAATTTAAGACTTTTTTTTTCTACTTTTAATGGAATGCAATAGAAATTTTATTAGCATGTTAAGTGGCCACTTTTGTACGTAAATTCAAATTTATTCATTTGCGCCTTTCATAGCTGCTGACCTAAATCGACCAAAGTATTTTTCATTTAACGGCTGAAATAATACGCCATTTTCGCAGTTGAATAGAGGTAACCTAAGTAAAATGATTTTTGCGGTTTAAAAAAACAAAAACGAAGTGGAATGTATTTGACCGACTTCAGTTGCATGTGTAAGTCTTTATCTGTGTCAGTCATTGGCCGTACTTCAGTTTATTAGACAATAATTTTTTACGATTTATCGATTGGCAATTGCAAAGCTTTGAAATATTCAAAATTACAAGCAGCGTATCGAAATCCGCAGTGGGTGAGCACAAATTTTCTTTGTGCTTTCGAAAATTTTACCCATATGAAATTTTATTTCTACATATATCCTTGGCGTGTGTGTCACAGATAATTGGACTTATTTTGTGATACCGCAGCTTTACAAGTGGAGTGGGATTAAGTGCATTCTAATATCTCTACTTAAAGATAAATGAGTGTAATAAAACCTTTTTCGAATGGAAAATATAGCGCCTACATAGCTTTCATATATGTAATTAATTAGATGCAATTTTTAAATATTTGACTTTGCAAATTTATGGATTTCTTTATCATGAATGCAGATGAAGATGATGGAGTGTAGGTTTGACTTAACCAAGCCATTATTGCATGACAGTGTGGACTTTTAAATAAAAGTTAGAAAAAAATTTGGGGGTTATTTAACACTGTCAATCAAAAGATTTGCTCCAAGCACACAGCAACGCATTCAAATATTATTGGTACACTATTCTTCTTTTCCCCCTCTGTCAATAAAGAGCCAACTATGCTCAAAATAACGCACAGATAATTATAAAACGCGTTTTTGAATTAAAACTTCTTTGGCGGCTTGAGAGAGATTTTGGAGCGTCGCGTCACAAACTCGCGACACAACGCTTTTGTGCGATGAATCGCTATCCATATTTATGTAAATTCACGTACACATGAAGCTTAAGAACATTAGGGGACTAGTTCTGAAGCACTTCGTGATAATTTTGGGGAGCAGTTGTGTCGGGACTATTTCAGTTTAATTTCGAGGACATATGAGCACTACTTCGCCACATTTTTCAAGCCCACTTTGGAAGTAGTTCGGGATTAGTTCGTAGAAGTTTCGGGGGTAGTTTATATATTCTCTACATGTTCGCCAATAATTATACTGCATTCCTTAAGCCTATAGAACCACTTCGAAATCTTTCTTTCTAAATCATCAAGTTCAGCATGGACCACATCAATTATCTCTGCGTTTCTGTTACTGTTGAAGACCTTTACAAATTTCTTTTAACTTTTGGAAATCACAAGTTGCTAGATGATGCGATGCTAGAGTCCACAATAAAGGTACTCGTTATTTTAGTTGTGTGAGCGAGCTGTCGAGTGGTGGTGTAGAAAGTAGCAACGCAAAATCTCTTTTCCAACAACTGTCTAAAAGCTTATGGAAAGCGATCTTTGGTATACCATTGCAGTTAACGCTTGACAATTTTTCACCAGCATAGTTATATGATTTTTGAACATAGACTTAAACTGGAGTCACTTCTTTCCTAGCTGACTTTTAATGCTTAGCTTTTTTCGGATTTATTTAGGAACAATTCGATCCTCTCTTTGCCCGTTAAAGTTCATCGAACAGCCGGATTTCTTATATTTCAGATGATTACTTAATATTCGCAATACAGACATGGTATTCAAACTAATTGGCTTTGGGCTTCACCAGAGCCATATTGTAGGTTAGTGGATGTACGCACATCTTATGTCTGTGTCAATTTTCGTTTCCGCTCATTCAGAACTAGTTCAGACCCACACTAGTTTCAAACCTGTTCTAAAAAAAACTCAAGAATTAGTAACAAACCAGTTTTGAACTAGTCAAAATCAATTCCGAAGAAGTTACGAACTAATCCCATACTATTACGAAACCAATCCCGACCTAATTTCGAGCTGGTCCTAAAGCTGTCCCAAACCTTTCCCGGATTATCTTTGAAACAGTCTCGACCAAGTCCACCACTGTGCCCATCTCACGAAATAGTCCCGAAATAATTTGTTCCGAAGTGGTCCAAAACTAGTCATCAAATGGTCTCGAACTAGTGGGGGAATGGTACTATGTTTGTCTGTTTTATCTCACATAAACGGCGTGGAAGTTTTACTTCTATAATAAAAACAATTCTGCAAAAATGCACAACAGCAAAATTATTTGTGACAATATAAAGGGTGAACACACCAAAACTACGGCACTCAAAAATTACTACTAGAAAGAAACTACATAATAGGCTTTGAAATAAAATTTGTTTGCCTTATAATACCTTGGGATTTAAATATGATTAAAATGTTGAAATATTAATTGTTATTTGCTACAAATGCAAGTGATCGAACTTTTCGTCGCCCACGTCCCATCATCTTTTTCACGAATGCAACGTCGATCTTACGCGATGCCCACAGCTACTTTACTTTAAATTCTCCAATATCCTTTAACAGATCACCTGTCTTCTTCAATATTCCTTTCACGATCGGCCAATATTCCACAATAGGACGCAGCACTGAGCTATTTGATGGATTGCTGTCGCGAAGTATAAAGTTAATGTTATTTGCATTGTGCCACTGCATTGCGTCCTTGTCATAGTGGCAGCGCGCCAGATCCCGCCAGAACAGTCGTCTGCTACAAGAACTATTAATGCAGAGCTATTTGAGGCTGCGAGAAAAGGCCACACGAACAAATAGCTTGCCAAACCATGTCTTTTTTTTTTGGACAACTTGAGCTTCATCTTCAATTTACGGCTTTCAGTGGCATTTTGTTAACTTGCAGCAGTAATATACAAATCTTGGCCAACAAAATATTTGAAATTTTGATAGCAGCAAGTTGCGTCGTCCACAACAATGTATTTGTATTTTGTAGTTTGTGTGTCAGCTTCTGACTGCTTGATTTTGTTGTAAAATTTTGCTTTGCGTCTCGATCTGGCGCTGTTTGAGCTTTGAAACTTCTCAAGGAAGCTTACCGCTTTACTTTTTGTGCAAATGACTGCGAAAACGCCCTGAGAACCTTCCGAGCACTGCTTTGATGGCTTTGACCATGGTCACCTCCGCTGGCAGGGCTTTCTAAAAACTGTCAGTCCTTCTTTGTCCTTCTGGAAACTGTCGAGTGGTGAAACTTAACATTTTTAACAATTTTACGCGCGCTTGAAGTCGGATTTTTTTATAAACTCGTGCAAAATAATTTGACTTGCTGCTAACTCGGTTGCCATTTTTAAGTAATCAATAAATCAAATTTCTCACACGTGAAACTAAGGTCACGGTCTACTCGTAGTATTTGAATTTCATAATATTTAAATTTTTTTTGATAAGTTATAAGTTTTCCAAAGTGTCAAAATTTTGATGTGTTCACCATTTACATACATATATATTTATATTCACCCTTGGATACATATTCTTTTCCACATACTGTATATTGATTGTGTATAGCAAAAGTTCATCATCTTCACCTCTGACGTTTTCCTCACTTCCCTGTAAAAAAAAATTAGAAAGCACATTGTCTGCGTAGTTATTTGAAACAACCCACTCGCGCGCCAACAAAAAATTGGGCAACACACAAAGCTAATCACATAACTCAGCATTGAATGTTGATCGGTTCAAAGTCTATGTACTGTGTATTCTCATCTCATAATAAACGCCTATTTTGTTTGTTTTGTAATGCAAACAAAGTCAGGCAAATACAAATAGATGACACACACGCGCACACATACAATCACATACATTCATATACATACACCTACTACTATACATATTTAGTAAATATATTTGAGAACATGTCGCACGAAATGAATTGACAAACAAAGAATCGCGTATTGTGTGGTTAGCGGTCGAGAAGCTTATGGTAACTTTGTGAATTTTCCTACAAATTGGCAATACAATTTATGCTCGCTGCTGCTTTTGTTACATGGCAATTTTCACGATAACAACGTCGTCAAAGTTTCTGCCTTTTTCACATTTTCTAACATGTTTTTTTTTTTTTGTTTTTTGCCACACTGTTTATTTTTCGGTTTTCTGATATTAATTTTTTGAGTTTACTTTGGCATTGTTTGCATATTCGGTTACTGACGATATCACGACAACTTTGTTTTTTTTGTTTTGTTTTTTTTTTTTGCTCAGTACTTCAGCTTCAGTGTTATGAATTGTTTGTTTTTTGCTTTAGCTAGAATTTATGATTGTTATGAACTGGCAAAAAATGGATAGGTGGTTTTCGAGTAGACAATGTACACATAGCAATGAAAATAGAGTGAAAAGAATTAGAGTAGGAAGGTGAACTTCAGATGTATTACTTATTCCTTCAAATTTTATATACCTTTTTTTAAATTGAAAATTTTGAAAAGATTTTTTGGGGTTGAAATAAAAGTCACTCCGCAATAAAGTAGGTAATTCCATTGTCACTTTTCGAACGCCATATTAACTATCCGGTAAATATACAGATTGTGGCATTTTGTGGCACATTTAAAAAGTATTTTTAAATTTTTATAGAACATTTTAAATCGAATTTCTATAAAAATTCTAAGTTCGCTGTTTTTATAGTCCATTATAAAATGTCTACCATAATTTTTAGCAGTAAAGAAAAAAATATCAAAAATCAAGGGAAGTTTTTCGCAACTTAAAACTTGCACTTTAATGTAGGAAAATTAAATGGGCTATATAAAGCTGCAAACTTGGAATAAAGAAAATTTTGTATAAAAATTTTATAAATTATTATTGGATTTCCCTAAGTTTTTTTACAAAGTTTGAAATGTTCATTTAAAACAGTTGAATTAAAAAAAATTATTAAACGTAAAACAAACAAAAGAAGAAAAGCCAAAATTGGTCCAAATTTTGTGTTCCTATATTTTGCACATAGCTTAGCTTAAAAAAAAATATAACGGAAATTTTTAATAAAACTTTTGTCAACACTAAAGGCTATCTTTAGTAATTACAGGCAAAATATGATGCATACACGTTAATTTAGATGAGGAAAATCTAAAACGGTTTTTTTCGAAAAATAATATTATTTGCGTATTCGGCATTTTAATAATAACTTTATCTCCCCTTGAACTTTAATTTTTCAATTTATTCTGCTATATTTTCCAACGGTTTTGGAAAAATACTCAAACTCGTTTTTAAAGCAAAGAATTTTCATTGACACATTTTTTTTTTAAATTAATCAGCAAAAATGAAACCCGAAATATACACCTCTGCGCTGATGACCTGACGAAATTCATCAACCTTACAGTTGTCAGGTTTACTGCGCCCAAAATTATGCGGCAAAAGCGGTTTTAATCCAGAACAGTCGTTGTAGTTATTCAGTAGGACATACTGAATGCGTGATAGCAAAGTTATATTATGTAACATAGTTTTAGGCGCAGTAAACCTCACAACTGTCAGGTTAGTAAGCTTTGTCAGGTAATCAGCATAAGTCGGAAGCGATTATACATTACATTAAATGGGACTACATTATGCCAAAATCAGTTTAGATCTGAGAAAGTTCCATTAATCTGTTTGTTAATCAAAAAAACAGAAAAAAAGTGGAAATGGACCAACCTCTTCCTCCTTTTTTTGTATCATAATAAGAGCATTGAATTACAGATGAAATAAAATAAAATCTTAAGAGTGAGTACCTACTGCAATTTAGTCCGAAATGGCGCTATAACTTTATATTGAGAACCTCAAAATATTTCAACAGGAGCAAGCAATTTTTTCTCTAGACTCACCTTTGTACCCTATCTGCGCTCCAAACAAAATTCTACGCAATATTTTTGCAATGTCAGTCCCCCTAAAACGTAAATCAATAATTTTCTTTCATTCTTTGTTCACTCTCAGCCCTTCGCATCAATCATTTATGTAATACGATCTCGTTTGACCTCTGCTCCCTGGCTTAAGTTTTTTCCCCCGCACACAGTAATTTCTCATCAATTCCTTTCATTTATTCGGCTATAGATAGGTCAGTGAAACTAATTTAACTACAATTCATGGTTTTCACATCATCTTTGCATTTTTGTGATTTGGCCATTTGCTTATCCAGTTTGTGCAAGGCTTAGAATATTATATATGTTTGTAGGTACATATATGTGTAGATGTGTATGCATATGTACAAATATTTCCACACATGTAAGTAAGCCCTGAGGCGATATAATATTTTCATTGATTTTTTCGCTGGGATAACTTTTTTAATCCTTTCCATTCAATAGGTTATGGGTACAGTACCTGATTAATGGAGCTGAGTTTAACTAGATAATAAAAATAGGGAAAAAGATAAAAGAGACATTAAACCCTGCCATATTTAATCCACTCAAATAAAATAAATTTAAAAAGATTTATTAAACAACATTTTCTTACACTTTTGTATTGGAAAAATTTTAGTTCATTTTTGAGTATCTCTTTAGATTATACAAAATGATTTTATTCTTACTGTATGGCAATTTTTGATGTTTTATTCTTCACTTGCAGAATAGTTTAATTAATAAATTTAAAAACCCAATTTTGAAGCACCTTAATAGCACTCTTTGTTACCTCAGACAAAACCAACTGTAGCTACGCCAGAATACTAAATAATCGACTTCTCGGCTAACGTTGTTGTTGTTGTTGAAACAGTGTGTTATGAGAAATGTTGTTGAAGTGACAGTCCGTAGAAGGATATAAATTCAGGGCGTTTCGGTATCGTTGAATCGAGACAACGACTTCTCGATTAATCAATTAACATCATTAAAAAAAAAAAAATTAAATTAAAAAGAAAATTGTCTACTTCATTTAAGCATAATCATTGAATTTGACACGCTTATCTAACGATGCCTTCCCATTAAGATAAATCCTTATTTCAAAGTTCGATTTCCCAACAATTACAAAGTTCCTATATATTTTCTTTATATAAGCCATCAAGTTCCTGACTGCCCTTTCAACGGAATTTAAATGAAACGCTGCAAGAAAAAATAGGTCTTTATTTTCTTTTGCTACTAAATCAACTTCAAATTCTTTAATAATTTCATTCAGTTTTTCATCAATAATGTTGGAATATATTTTTTTAATATTCATATATATATATGTATGTTAATATTTTTTGGCCTATTTATTTTACATCACACAATAATAAGACTTCTTGCAGGGATTCGAAGCCACGTTCCCTAGCTTATACTCATTGAGGCAAAACCTAAACGAGATGACGTGAAATAGCTATAACTTCTACCATTGCTGTTTTTTCTATAATTCTTCCTATTAAAAACAGGCCTTGAGCTCATAAAATTATTGTTTAATTTTCTTAATATTTTCAAAAATTTTTTCGATAGACTTGATTATCATATTGCTTTCGAACCTGTCACGCCATCCAGGAAGCACATTCCACATTCGACGATTTATGGCCAGAAAAGTTATTATACTATTATTAGACCTAATTAATTTAACGATTTTAAATTTTTCAGCGAACTTGTCCTTTGAGATGCACGAAGTGTAAGCTCCAATATCTACTTCCATTTCAAAGTTGCTTTTAGCATTAAAAAAAAATTAAAATTAAAGTTGCTCACCTTACATAAAATGCAAAATTAATGATGGCTAATGCGCTTGGTTTTTGGGTATCCTCTTTATTTATTGCGGCCGCAGGATTAGAATTCAAATATTATTTATGACGGAATTATATGTCACATCCATTTTCCTAAATATAGTACTTCCGTATTTTTTTCGGGTCACATGGAATACTTATCCCGTTTCTTAGGCTAAAACGACCACCAAAATATTTTTCTGTGTACGCCACTGCATGCTGCCAAATCTATATCTCCTAAGGATCCCAGGGGTGGTACACTGATGGCTCCTCACTGGAGGATGAGAGTTCTGGGGCTAGAATATTCGGACCAAAGTTTCGGGAAAGTCTGCCAATGGGCACTTACACAACCATCTTCTAAGCAATTGAAGTTTTTGGATGACACCGAGGTGTGTGGATAACTGCAAAACTCTTCGGAACCAACTGGCCATCCACAGCATAGTAACTGTTGAAATTAGAAGTGGTGACTTTGCGATTTATAATTCAACGTTCTTACAGAACAATTTTATTCACTTTAATGTCTTAAATCTAATAATTTTAAGTGAGAATATAATGCAAATTGAGTGTTTAATCTAGTAATTTTAATGAGAATATAATGCAAATTGAGTGTTTAATCTAGTAATTTTAATGAGAATATATACTTAGGCGATGAATCCGAAGATGGGAGATTGATGAGTCGGAAGACGTTGTTTGCTGTCGGGGTAGCTTCGATGCTGATTGCCGGAAAAAGAAGAAGGATGGAAATGCGTCAGGCGTATTTATAGCTGCACAACACTGGAACTCATCGGCAATACATCTTCGAAATTCCAAGCGAAACCCAGGGATGTTTAACCTGTGAGATCATACAGGGATGCATTTGGTTTCAGATCGCAAGTCACGGAATGAGCTTAAGTAGCGCAAGTCACTTAAGCAGGCGGAGATGCTTCAACTATTTAAGTACGCGGAAGTCACTTAAACATGCCGGCCCCGTTGCATGGGTGCAAGGCTGTCTCGCAGGCACTCAAGAGCATGAATGGCCTTATCAAGCTGATTCCGGGCATTGGTATTTTGCGCGGGACTCGTTGCTTTGTTCGACCGCGGTACTGCGACAGTATTCTCGTCTTTCTCCCGACGATGGAGCAACGTATGATGTTTCTTATGGCATATCTTACACGTCTTGAGTGATCCGCAGTCCTGCACATTATTATGAGTGCGAGCCAGACAGTTCGGGCAATAACGAGAGCGGTGCACGCACCGTATGCGTTCGTCGACAGTCATCTGCATAAAAACCTTGCAGAAACGTAAGGCGTGGTATCGACGGCAAAGTTGGCACAGGTGGATTAGTGGGTCCCTCAATGCCCTAATTGGGGACGGGAGTGAAGGTGCTCGCCTGTAAATATATGGGATTTTAGTAAAATAGTGATATGCTTAGGGCTACGGAGAAAGCGACATGTGGTTTAGGTGTGGTTAGCGTCTTTGTGATCAGGGAGCTCAGATTGAGTGGGAAGAGGACACAGTTTAACAATTGGTCTAGTAAAGATTCCGTATTGGGTTCTAATGTCTGCAACACGTACATTATTGTCTGACCCATAATAAACCTTTTCAATCCGCCCCAAACGCCATTCATTGGGAGGAAGCAATTCATTTTTGATGACTACGAAATCGCCTACGGACAGATTTTCTTGAGAAAGTTTCCATTTGTACCTCTGATGTAATTCTTTGAGGTACTCATCTTTCCATCGCTGGCTAAATTGGTGATGGAGCAGTTTCAGTTTTTCCCAACGGTTTTGGAGTGAAAGATTGTCACTGTGGGGTTCAGGAAATGCAAGAAGGGGCGCACCTCGCAAGAAGTGGCCTGGCGTTAGGGCTAGTAGTTCTTGGGGGTTATCGGATATGGGAGAGAGAGGTCGAGAATTCAAGACTGCTTCGATGCGAGACAATAGCGTTGCTAGTTCTTCGAAAGTGAAAATGTGACTACCAGCGGTTCGTTTGAAGTGGAGTTTAAAACTTTTAACTGCCGCCTCCCAGAGGCCGCCCATGTGCGGAGCATTTGGCGGTATGAAATGCCATTCGCAGCCATGTAGAGTGTATTTTGATCGAAGATCATCTGAAGTTTCTTTCAGGAATCGCTTGAAATCGCTCCGAAGGGCTCGATTTGCTCCTACGAAGTTTTTCCCATTGTCGGAAAAGATGCGTTGTGGGAGACCTCGTCGTCCAACGAAGCGGGAAAATGCTGCTTGAAAAGCTTTGGTGGAAAGATCTGAGCAAGGCTCCAAGTGGATTGCCTTGGTCGAAAAGCAGATGAAGACGCAAACATATCCTTTGAGCAGCGGCGATTTCCGAAGCGTCGATGGCTTAATGTCGAATGGACCTGCAAAATCAATTCCAGTATGAGTGAATGGCAAAGAGAAATTTGAACGTTCTGGGGGTAACGCAGCCATAATTTGAGAACGGGAGTTTTGCTTAAAGATTGTACAAGTTTTGCAAGTTCGTATGCAGTTTCTGATCTGGGATTTTAAACGAGGAATGAAGTATTCCTGTCTTGCGGTTCTGATCATAAGTTGATGGTCAGCATGCATCAGTAAATTGTGCAGAAATTGGAGAAAAAGGTGGCAGAATCGGGAGGCTGGTGGGATGATGATCGGATATCTTTCATTATAGGAGAGTGAGGAATTTGCCAAACGGCCATTGACTCGGAGAAGCTCATTTTTATCTAGAAAGGGATTCAGAGTCAAAAGCGTACTTTTTGTGGCAATCGGTTGTTGGTTATACAGCTTTGCATATTCAGTTGGGTAATGCCTTTTCTGAGCTAGTTTGATAAGGCGTGTTTTTACCCAGTGAATTTCCTTTTGAGTAAGTATCACGGTTTCGTGTCTGAAGTTTGGAGTGGACTGTAGTCGATTGGGAGTTGTACGATGAATAAAACGAAACATGTACGATATAACTCGCAAGGCTTTGGACCACGATGAGAAACGGTTTAGCAAATCTGGTTCTTCAGAGGTGTGAAGACTTTCCACTTTACGTTCCTCAAGTGGAGAGACGTTTTGGCGAAATGATATTGGCCATTGGTCTGGCGGTTTCTGGAGCCAGCCTGGTCCATGCCACCAAACGGATTGGTGTATTAAATCCTGTGGCCTGCACCCACGTGTACCCAAATCGGCAGGATTGTGGCTTGTAGATACGTGCCGCCATTTGATGTTTCCAAGATTTTGGATAATTTGGGAGGTACGATTTGCAACGTATACCTTCCATGTACATGGTGGCTTTTCTAGCCACGAGAGTACTATTGAAGAATCGGACCATAAGAAGACTTCTGATTGGCCGAGAGGAAGTTGTTTAGTAAGGTTTTTGATGCATTTCGAGAGCAGAACTGCACCACACAATTCTAAGCGCGGAAGGCTGACTGTTTGTAATGGTGCGACTTTAGTTTTGGAGAATAATAAATGAGATGATGCGGTGTCGTTTGTTTGTGTTCGTATGTAGATGGATGCGCAAAACGCCTTTTCAGAGGCATCACAAAACCCGTGAATCTGAACATTTTGATTTGGTGAGAACTCGGTCCATCTGGGAATTTGAATTTTTTCAATATTGGGGAGATCAGAGATGAATTGGTTCCACTTTTGAAGCGATGGTGGTTTCACACCTTCGTCCCACTCTGTGCCTTCTAACCATATTTGTTGTAAGAGTATTTTTGCCTGAATAATAATAGGCGCTAGCCATCCTGCGGGGTCGAAAATTTTCGAAACCGCGGATAAAATTTGTCTTTTGGTTGCACTTGTGGTTGGTTTCATAAGCTCAGTGGAATAAGAGAATGTGTCGTTTAGGGCATTCCAACGAATGCCAAGAGTTTTGGTGGAGCTTGAGGAATCTAGTTTGAGAAACTCAGAATCGAGTAAATCTTCGGTTGGAATGTGACTGAGAAGTTGAGGATGATTAGCGGTTATTTTCTTTAAAGGAAGACCAGCTGAAAGCAAACATTGGGTAATTTGAGATTTTGCCGCAAGGCAAGCTGGAATATCGTGCCCACCACTGAGTATGTCATCGACATAAGTTTCTTCGGTCAGAATTCTCTTGGCTAAAGGATGGGAATCTTTGGAATCGTAGGCTAGCTGGTGCAAAGTACGGATGGCTAAATACGGAGCGCAGTTCACCCCGAATGTGACTGTTTTAAGTGCAAAATCCGTGAGTTGTAGTTCGTTTTTTCTGCGGAAAAGAATTCTTTGAAACTGTTGATCATCTTCGTGCAACAGGAGTTGGCGATACATTTTTTGAATGTCACCGTTAAAGACGTATTTGTACAAGCGCCAGTTTAGAATGACGAACATTAGATCGGTTTGCAAAGTGGGACCGATATGAAGAATGTCATTTAGAGAGACTCCTGACGCGGAAGGTTTGGAAGCGTTAAATACCACACGAACTTTGGTGGATTTGCTGTCTGGTTTAACGACCGAGTGATGAGGTAGATAGTAGGAAAAATATTTACCATCTTTGTGAATTTCATCGGGAGTGGTGGGTTTCATATGGTCCATGGACAGATATTCATCTAAAACACGACTATATTCTGCCTTCAGTTCTGACTTTTTCTTCAGCATGTGCTCCATTCGTATCGCTTGCTTCATTGCCTGGGAACGAGATGGACCAAGGGTCAGATTCGATGGAAATTCGGATTTAAATGGTAGCCGTACCACGTAACGTCCATCGGTTTGTCGGTAGGTGGTATCTTGGTAAAGCTTTTCACAAAACACATCAGCGGCTGAAGGTGGAAGCGACTCTGTGACCTCCTCTAATTCCCAGAACCGTTTAAGTTGGGAATTAAGACTCTCGCTCGAATCCTCCGCCACGTGAGTGTGCAAAGTTGCACATTCGGTTGATTTTATTGGTCCACTCAAGTACCATCCAAAAATGGTATTTTGTGCAAGAAGACTACCTAGAACTTTATGCTTAACTCCTGGAAGAAGAATTTCTGGTATTAGGTCGCTACCGATAACCAAATCGATCTGACCGGGAGTGTAAAAGTGTGGATCTGCGAGGTCCATATCTTTTATATCGGAAATATTTGGTTGTTTGATATGTGAAGTGGGTAAGAAGCTCGTCAATTTATGGAGAACAATTGCTCTAATATCAATGCGAGTGTCATAACGTTTAGCTACGATAGTAATGTTGCATACCCTGGTGGCATTTTCTACGATTTTTCCGCCCATGCCAGTAACTGAAAAGTGTTCTCGCTTGGTTGGGAGTCTTAAGCGATTTTGAACCTTTTCAGAGATGAAAGTTTTTTGAGAGCCCTGATCAATTAAAGCCCTTAGGGTGAACAGTTGGCCTAAGTGCTCGATTAGTACTTGGGCAGTGGGAAGCAGCGTCTTTTCATTGTTTGTTGAAAAATTAGCTTGGATGTGGCAGTCGTTGTCGTCCGAGGCAAGGGGAGATTCCTCGAAAGCGTCACTGCCCTCAGTGATGTCGAAAATTGGATGTCGGGAATGACTTGAAGTAAGTTCAGTTGATTGCGTATGCATCAAGGTGGTTGCTTTTTGAGAAGCTTTGGAGTTTTGATTACGGACTGGTGCTTTGGAAATTGGTTTCGTGTTGGGATGCAACATTGTGTGGTGGGATTGCTTACAATGAAAACATCGGAACTTACTTTGACAGTTGGAGAGGAGATGAGTATAGGCCAAGCAATTGGTGCAATAGCCATTTTGTTCTAGGAACTGGGTTCGTTCGAGAACCTGAAGTTTTCGGAATTCAGGACAGGATTTAAGCGAATGATTGCTATTACACAATTTGCACGTAAACGATAATTGTTCCTGGGAATGATAGGATTGAATTTTTGATTGAGGTTTCAGAGAAAGAGAATTTCGTACTTTCGAGGTTTTGTAACTTTGCAACCGTTCGACCACTTCGTACCGACTGGTTAAAAAGTCGTCCATTTGCGACCAGTTTGGAAGCTCTTTTCTGGATTTGAGTGATTGTTCCCAAAGTGAGATGGTTTCCTCTGGTAATTTGGTGGAACATAAGTAGATTAGGATAGGGTCCCAATCCGCAACAGAAACCCCTTGAGAGTTTAAGCACGAGAGGCAATCATTAATTGTGTTTTGAACCTGTTGAATACCCTCGCTGTTTTCAGATGAAACTGGTGAAATATTAAAGAGCGTTTTTAATTGCTTGTCAATTAAAATTCTTTTATTTTCGAAACGCGCTCTTAATGCTTCCCAAGCTAGGGAGAAATTGGCATCGCATAATGTATAATGCTTTACTATGGAGCCTGCTTTACCCCGAGTTTTGTTTCGTAAATGGTAAAGTTTTTGGGCAGGAGTTAGCTTGGGATGATTGAGATAGACGGCCGTGAACATATCCCGAAAGGATGGCCAGTCCTCATAGCTACCATAGAAAGTTTGTGTATCACATGGGGGGACTTTGATACAAGGCATGGGATTATCGACGAAAGAAGCGGAACTTCTGTTTGACGTAGCATTGCTGACCGAGCTACCTTGCACCAGTTTGAGCTGATCGAGAATCTGCGACTTGCAGATGTAAAACCCATCCGTACATAACTGAAATTTTTTACTCGCTTCTTCTTTAAAGTCTGTTGTGGCAATTTTATCATCAGCTAGACAGACCTGTCTAAAAGATATTTGCAAACTTTCCCATCGCGCTATTAGATCCTGCAGCTTGACCTCAAGTAAAGTGTCCGTATGATCTTCGAACCCCTCGTTATCAAAATGTGAGCAAAAGTTCACCAGATTGTTAGAATAGAAGATGAAATCAGCCATCGCTGTGGCATCAGTCGCCATGGTTGGATTACGAAAATATTAAGGAATTTTAGAATAGAATAATGCGATACGGCGTTGTATCTGTGAAGATTCGGGAGTTAACGTAAGCAATAAACTTCAGTTTATTTTTATTTTAGAGAAAGCTTGGTTGGAGGTAAGTCAAAAACGAAATGCGCATGTTCAACGTACACGACGCAACGTGAGAAACAAACTGAATGCTACTTAGATTGTAAGATGATGCAAGTTACGCAACGCAACACGTACGAAAGGGTATACTTTCAATTCAATGAAATGTTATTTCAGTAATCTAAGTTACCGCATTCAGCGCGACGTACGAATTTAATTTTCTTGGGAACGACCTACGTTGACGTACGGAAAGCGAAAACCCGAGTTAATTTCATAAATGTGAATGTGATTTAGTTTAACGCAGGTGACGCGATGAAAACCAAAGAACACTTTAAATCAATTATGTCTTGATTACACGAACTCCAAAATGTATACGGCAGACATTGCGCGCGTTGCCGTACATCAATCAATATACACTGAGTCACGCTATTAACTTTTTGTGTCTTTGGTTGTAATTATTTATACGTTGTCGTGCGCGCCGTGACTTTAAAGTTACGCATTCCAGGCAAAACAGGGCTTTCGCTGATACGTTGCAAAACGTACCTGAACGTATTATTACTACTATAGCAAATAGTAGGAGCAACCGAAAATTTAAGACGGATTTATTATGAGAAGGCCGGCAGCGCAACGTAAAACATGCAAAATGTAACACAATTTCCAATCTTAAGTTCACGTAAAGGACGTAACGTATTGGCGCGAAAATGGCTTGCCTTTATGGCGGCGCAAATGAGGTGAAAAAAAAGAAATTAATATATATCGCTTTTGGCGCTAGCGCGAGAAGCAAAAATTAACACGAAAGTGTGTGTAATGAGAAACGAAGGGAACTATACAAGTTAAACTAGTGAAATAGTTAATCGACGGGTTGAAAATCCCATGTGTAGATATGTTTGTGTGTGTATGTACATACATGCAAAGTAACCACCGTTCTGACTAACGGTTGAACGTGCGTATGTATGTTAGCGATACTGAATTTTGAGACACTTACTTGTACTTGGGCATACTTGTCATTTATTATCCCACGCTGGCCGGTCACTTTGATCACACAATGTTCCTCGGTGGATGCACTATATTGCGATGTTGCTAATGCTGCCGCAGTTAAGCGAGACTCTTGTTGCTGGTGTTTCTTGTTAATGGCTTCCAGGGTATTACTACCAGCGATACCAGCTGCTCTGTTGCGACGATTCACCAAGTGTTGCGGAATCGTTGTAGCGCGAAATGCATATAGTTTTAAATTGAAAAGAGCACTGATGACAGCTGCTAATTTTTCGTAATAAATTGTGTTATTTATTTTTAATTTTAAGTGCTGTAATTTTCGTGCTTCTATATTTTTGCTTTTCACTTCTTTTTATTCTTCATGCATGTGTACGCCGCCACAGTTGCTTCGTGTTCGCTTCTTTTTTTTGTTTTCCTTTTTTTTTTCTCAAAAATAGCCCTCAAGCCACAACATAACGTTTTCACTTTTTTTTTTTTTTTTTTTAAATATTTATTTTACACATTTTTCTTTTTGTGCGTGTTGAAATTTTGATGCTTGCTGCCGATGTCCAATTGAAAAATTTGAAATGGCTGCCACAAGCAGGGTTGCGGTGCGGGTTTTTATTGTCTTCGAAAATAACTTTCGATATATGCGTTGCCAACTGTTTCAAATTTGGCTCGCAAGGACCATGTTGAAATTAGAAGTGGTGACTTTGCGATTTATAATTCAACGTTCTTACAGAACAATTTTATTCACTTTAATGTCTTAAATCTAATAATTTTAAGTGAGAATATAATGCAAATTGAGTGTTTAATCTAGTAATTTTAATGAGAATATAATGCAAATTGAGTGTTTAATCTAGTAATTTTAATGAGAATATAATGCAAATTGAGTGTTTAATCTAGTAATTTTAATGAGAATATAATGCAAATTGAGTGTTTAATCTAGTAATTTTAATGAGAATATATACTTAGGCGATGAATCCGAAGATGGGAGATTGATGAGTCGGAAGACGTTGTTTGCTGTCGGGGTAGCTTCGATGCTGATTGCCGGAAAAAGAAGAAGGATGGAAATGCGTCAGGCGTATTTATAGCTGCACAACACTGGAACTCATCGGCAATACATCTTCGAAATTCCAAGCGAAACCCAGGGATGTTTAACCTGTGAGATCATACAGGGATGCATTTGGTTTCAGATCGCAAGTCACGGAATGAGCTTAAGTAGCGCAAGTCACTTAAGCAGGCGGAGATGCTTCAACTATTTAAGTACGCGGAAGTCACTTAAACAGTAACATAGGGGTGGATTCCGGGTATGGGCGGTTTGAAGGCATCGAAACGGCTGACAGTCTCGCAAAACTTTGGGACCAACGACGTCTGCTTGTTCCAGAGCCTTTCTATGAAACATCCAAGCATAAATGGCAATCCAAAAGGTTCATATCTCTCTGCCGGAAAATCTCTGATCGACTTCTGAATCTCAATCCGGAGAGTTTAAGAGCTCTTACAGTTTACCTCAAAGGACCCTGCTAGCTAAGATGGCGTCTGTGTAAGATGGGGCTAGCTAAAGAAGTCGACTGTAAGTTTTGAGGGTTGGCTGATGAAACTCCTGAGCATGTATTACGTGATTGGCCACGTCGACCATAAGTCTTATGACTCTGTTTAATGAATGATTAGCCAACACGTAATCACAGATAACTTGGAAGTCTTTACAATTTTGTTTTCTAAGTCAACTCCAAGCTCACAGAGAGTCGTCGGAGAATCACAAGTCAAGTCAAGTTAAACTAAGTAGTTATGCATAACTGAGCCATCAAACTCACAATAACTTGGAGAACGGCCGTCATCCCCACCCAAAATTTGGAATCTGTCACCCTACAAAGTGCTAAACTCCTTAAGTAGCCTAGGGCTGTAGTGAAAATATATATAGAACGAGTATATCCATATTTAATAATAATAATACTAATAATAAATTCTTTTTCTAGCCTGATTTCTCATACCACTTCTGAGCGAGTTGCCTACATTACTTAATACAACAGTGGGTTTTTTTTTTATTTTCGGATAAATCAAGGGATCGAGGATAAAAAATGCACAAAGTTTCGTTGAGGTAGCTCAGTATTTACTCGAGTTATCCGATGCACGCAGGCATTAACGGGCAGGCAGACAAACATCGCTTAATCGTTTTCTTTCTTCGCTCTTTTCTTTGTCTATACCTTTGGCGGTGGCATTATGTTGTTGGTACAAAAATTAATGAAAAGAAGGGTTATTTTAAATGATTGCCCGATAAAACTAATTGTTTGCTTATTTAAAGTACAGTCTCTTTAAATGTAGAGCCCATTACATGTGCGTATATATATGTATGTCTTTCAATGTACATATGTCTGCCTACAAAATAGTTCAGTTGTAGAACATCAAATGTCCCAAATTCAAATGGCCTTCCTTCCACTGCATGTTACGTATACGCCGTGTCAGTTGTCTGACAAAAAGAGCAGCATATAATTGAAATATGAGGTTAGTGCATGAAAAGCTCGTCTATAAAAACCAGAATAACAACAAACAGTACAATTTGCAACACTAATTCTCCGTTGCGACACTATCAATAGCAATAGCAATAACAATAACAAAAACAATACTCACAGCACATCGTCAAAACACTGGTATTAATTGCAAATTTCGAAAGTGTATAATTAAAACAAGTGTAATGCTAATTAAAACACGCATTCAATGCGAGTATCCAAATAGATTTTCTCCGTTTTTTTTTTTTGTTTTACACCAAAATGTTTGTGGAAATGAATTTCGACGAGTATTTGCAGGTCGTTGCGAGTGATTGTGGTGAAATGAAAAATGAGTTAGCGAAAGTTGTGCGCGGCGGTAAAATAGTAGGGTTGGGGTGTTAATAAAGGGCGTGGAGGATGGCCAAGGTGCGCGGGTATGTTGTTAGAAAATTATGTTAATGTAACGCAACGAAAGGGAATTAAAACACATACATAGTTACGATTTTCGGGGGTTTTACGGTTGGCTAGCGGATGCGTTTAATGGAATTGGAATTGTGCTATGCTGCTTGTTGTTGTTGTGGTTGTTTGTTGCCGCCGCAATGATTCCTGCTTCCGTTTTTCTACAGCTACCATTCAGCTCATTGTTACTAATATCACGCATCTCTATGCTCTGCATGTGGAACATGTAATTTGGTAACACACACACACACACACACACAGGTGCACATACATGTAGCGAGCAAATGCTGTTTTCCATTTTCAATTGCATGACTGTTGGTATGCAATAAAGTTTTGCAGTTGCGCTGCTGTTGTCTACAATTAATAGTGAATGGGAATACGAAATCACGTACAGTATCGTTCCACACACACACGCACACACATACACAGAGACATTTACATTTATAAGCAGTGCTGTGTCACAGCAACGGAAGTTGATTAGAACTGCATTGGCTGACAGCCGGAAATGGCATCATAACTCACTACCTGTGAGCCTCCCCGCAGCGACAATTCAACAATTGAATGAACAAAATGTTGCAATACCTGCCTGCAAGTTTATTTCTGTGTAGATACCCTGTCAGAAATGGAGTAACTTTAAAATCAAGCAACTACAAGTGGTTGAACTTCGCTCTTTTTTCATCTAAGCAACTGACTTTATTTACGTGGCGTTGCCCTAGGCACAAGTCAATTATCTGACTCCGCATCTGATTGCAACAACTTTTAAATATGTTTGACCAAAAGAATATCAAAATGTTTTTTTCACGCAGTTGCAATAAAATGTTTTTATTCCCAACTAATTGAAATTTAAAAAATTTTATCATACTTAGATAGATAATATGAAAATCTTCTTCTTGATTTAATTGAAACAAGATATCCTGTCGTAATAAGAAGGAGTTCTTGTTGGAAAAAAACATAGAGAAATCCGTTAAATTTTGTTCCGATTTATAAAGCATTTTAAGTGGTATTTTCGCTGTGTGCATAATTATGAACATTGAAATAAATAATACTGAGTTTGCATGCTTCTACGTTATTTGATTTTGCATTTTTAATTATCATGTTTTGTGATTATTTAATTAGTACGAAGCCTTAAGTTTATCCCTCATTAATTGTAGTACTATAAGTATAAAGATCTTCTATTGGTATTATTGGTCTAACATATTTTTTTAAATAAATAGAGTAGCTAATTGGAAATATATTGGTTTCAAAGCAGTTGACTTCCAACTATTTTTTAAATTGCTAAATTTTTGAGGCTCTCTGTTTATTTTCAACAGGGTCTCCATATAAATACAAACACATACATGCACATTCAATTACAATTGCACACAAATTAGCATTCACTCTCAGATTTTGCCTCTAGCCACCGCAGCCTGCCACTTGGCGTTACCCCGCCAGCTTTTGTCAGTATCAGCTGAAAGTTGACGGCATGCCACGCTACACCCTTAACCGCAGCCACAAATAAAGCTAGGCTCCATGGTCCACAGCCAGCAGCAAATCAGCAAATCAGCAGTACACTTCAGTCAGCAATAGTTTCGATTTCGATTTCCAAATATGCCAACAGCGAATGTAAAATAACCTGTAGCGGTTGCACCGAGTGTACTCACTCATTGCCGGTGCCGCCACTTGTTGAGGTAATAAGTAGGAGCAGCGCTGAGCCGAGCACCACACCTAAAACAAAGCCAACAACAATAGTCATTTAAAGCGATCTGACACCGTCCATGTCTGCTAGCGCAGGTAGCACGCCAATCTCCCCTCTTCACTCGACTGCAACTATAGGGTGTCGGTAATTTTTTTGTTTTTTCTATGCACGCACGCAGCTACTTTCCTGTGGGCGTGGCAGGTGCTCGAAACGCATGTAGCTCAAAATTACCGCGGTCAATGTGTGTAGGGCGCGGAAAATTCGCTTGAAATCCAATATTCTTGCGGAACTGGAATTAGAGTGCAACATTTGCGCGGAACACAGCCAGCCAGTAGTTGTTACCTACCAGCCCCACTCCGCTTAACATCCACAGTGGCAATTAGTAATGCAATGTAATTTTCGATTTGATTTATGCGCTGCATTTTCGGTTTCGGTGGATTTGTGATTTCCATCACTATTTATTTAGTGTTGTTGTTGTGGGCATTGTTATTGGTGCAAGGTGTGGTGGGTTGTGTGCGTGGTGTGGATGGGATTTGTTTGAATTTTAACGAGCGTATAATGTTACGCAATTATATACTTTGCATTTTCAATAGGAATTTGAAATATCAAAATTGCAAGTATTTTGCAAGTTTTTGTTGCAATAATAAGGAAATTTTTAAAATTGAGTAGCGGCTAAGCTAAATTGGATACTATGAAATAGCGAGGCTATGAAGAGCTTAAGTTAAATGCGGTGTTTTTTTTCAAAATTGGCTGAAACATTTTAATTGAGGTATATTATGATATTGAATGGAAGTTTTGAATAAGTCCACATTATTTGCTAAAATTTTAGTTAGGCAGCAAACGAATTGAGCGAAAACTTATAATTTTCAGCAATGATGTCTCAGTTTCAACATCGTGTCATATTTCGACTGGCATTTTTTGTGCATTTAAAAAGGAGTCGTTTAATATTTATAACGGCTATATTCGACTAGATCTGCCTTGAGATGAAGATGATAATGGCTTAGTATGCCAAGTGCAAAACGTGAGTTTCTGTTTATTGTTGAAAATATTCAATTATCCCAATCATATTCCTTTCTGAAAGATAATTAGGATAAATGGAAACATTACATTGTGATAAAAAAAAAGTGATTGCAAAGAAGCGCCGACTGGCATCAACTTTTTTCTTGGTGCTCTGCTAAAACTCTGAAGAACTCAAGAGGTTCACTAGATATTTTTAAGCGCCATGGGAAATGGATTCGAAAATAACGTTTATTTTCAACTAAAAATTCCAAAACTCTGTCTTCCGTCTCCGTTCAGTGCCAGTCTAGCCAAATAATAATAAAAGCCAAAGGTAGCCAAAATGAATAAATATAATTTTTTTTATTACTACAGTAAAAATCGAGTTTTAAATGAGACGAGTTAATTTCTTTCGGTAAAACTTAAAAAAAAATTGTGAAGCAATATATTGAGTGTAATGCAGAGGTACGCGGATGTCAGAGAAACACAGTGGTACTTTTTTTTGGTAGTTCTCAATATCTTCTTCTATCTATATTATAATAAAAATGTAGAATAGTATTGGCACTACATTGAAGTTGATGCAGAGAATGTAACAGCATGCATTTGGGTCATGGTAAGAATTTTTTTCCTAATTTTTTTTTGTTTTTTTTTGCAAGTTTGAACTCACTAATATCCGAAACTAATGAATATTTGTTTGTGTTACTTCAACTTATGACTAGACAGTAACTTCGGGTACAACATACACAGGTGCCATGTTTTATCAAAATATTAAATGAAACCAAAAAGGTTTTGAAATACTTTTTTTTTATATAAAATTGTATTCTTTCAACAGCATCAACGTATCCCGATGTTTTTATTTTTTTTGTTGATTTTTTTTTTGTTGACATTTTTAACTGAAATGAAAATCAATGTCAGTTGTTGAGATAAGAACGGTGAATCCATTTATGACTCTTATGCAGGCTGAGGATAATGCCGCAAATGATCTTGGTAGAAAAACAAAAACAACTAAAGCATAACGGTGTACGGTAAATTGTCCATTTAACATGATATTTATCTCTGAAACCCTGCAGCTGTTGGCTAAGTCACAAATATACTTCCATTTTGTGAATCTGAACTTTCACTCATTTAAATCCAAAAATTTCCCTAATAACAAATCTAATTAATTAATTTTCTTTTTTCATTACAATTTACACCAATGTGATCATTTGAGCGATGGATGTTATAAAATTTATTTTCAGAAAATCATGAAGCGCCCTTGGATATCAGGGGTTACATGTACAAGTTGGACTCAATAAAAATAAGTAAATTATCAAAAAAATAATATATCTGGTAGCACGCATTATCTTGAAACTAACATTTTATGACTAAATAACCTTTTACCTCACTTATACAACTTTAGAAAATAAAATTTTTTTTTTTAGAATTGAGTTTGCAATCTACCTTAATAGTAATAAGCAAATAAGATAACAAATATACAACATTAACATAACATAACAGTATTAGCTATATCAGATGCATAGCAATTATATTTATTTGATTAGCTGAAGGGAAGGTCAAGTATGTGCGATCTTTTCAGTCTTCTGATTTCATTTGAAGTATCAAGGAGTGCAGAGGGTTAGAATGAGTGCCAAGCCGGTCTATATATTTTTCACCGAGAACTCGTACCATATGCCTCACAGATGGCAAGTTTAAATCATTCAGGGGGTTTTTATTTTTGATGTACCAAGGAGCATTGGCAATGATTCTTAGTGTCTACGACTGATGTCTTTGAATAATTGCAATGTTAGAAACACTGCTAGTGCCCCATATTTGTAAACCATAAGTCCATATAGGTTCTATTATTGCTTTATACAGTCTTATCTTATTTTCAGGGCTCAATTCAGACTTTCTACCAATCAACCAGTACATTCGCATAACTTTCATATCAAGTTGTTTTCTTTTCATAAAAAATTAAATTCGAAAAATTCAAATATTTTTGGCAAGATATTTTTATATACTAAAATGATGAGCAATTATCCAAACGTCTTCATTTAGCTTTAAAAATACATTTAAATGATTCGAAGAACTCAAAATATCAATATTTGAAGCAGTAAATGTGTGGCAGAATCGGAAGAAAAGCTTTACATACAGTTTGGAGTGAAACTTGTTATGGAACTTCGGAGAGAATTGCATTAAACTTTTAATGTTATTACGCGTCCTATAGGGCCAACGTGGTTTAACACGTAGATATGGGTGGAGATTATTGGTAGAAATAGAATTATTTAAAATATCTACATGTAAGTTTAGTCTCTTTTGAAAACTAAAAAAATTACAAAAATTTTTTGATTCATTTGGATGTCATGGCTAGCTACGCAGTCTTCCAAGCTTTATCTCGTATAATATCGCTGCTTCTTGGCAAACCACAAAATATTCTGTCAATTCGCAGTTCCGAGGTGGCCAATTTGTATCGCCGACGCGGCTGTTAAGAACGACTACCGAAGTTGGCGTGTGAAAGATCGATTGTAGCATTGGTTGTGTGGCATGGCGCACCATTCAGTTAAAACCAAAGATCTTCCAAGTTCATGATATCAACTTCTGGCCACAAATGATCGTTTATCATGGCTGTGTAGCGCTTACCGTTGGCTGAAAAGCCGTTTCCAGAAGTACATAGTTTGGGAAAAAAATTTAAGAGTAATGCCACCGCTCCGCAATCCACATCAAACTTTCACCCTCTTAGGTGGCATACATTGCTTTATCTACTATCGCTGTGGGGTTTTCTAATTTCAATATGCGGCACTGTTATTTGTTAATATTATCGACGAGATAAAAAGCTGCGAGAGAAAGTGAATAATGGGAGGTCTTTGTGCGAAATTCGCATCGATTTGGCCGAAACTTCTCTTCAATATAAGCTCTGTTTGGGCTACACAACATTGACTTTGAAAATAAGTTTGATATGCTTCTAATTTTATGTCGAAATGTCCATAAGGGCCCCCGTTATACAAAAAAGCGGTAGTCTTTTTCATCGGAATTATAAAATTCATTATATTTTAAGCCACCGAAAAAAATATTTCACAATAATATGTACTTTGGTTTGGACTGATTTAAAAACCCCGCCAATTTCGGTTTTTTTTTATAAAGTAAATTATTATCACCACAATAAATAAATATAAGGTTAAAAGTTCCGCATAAATGTTAATTTAAAAAATTTTGAGATCAAATTTTCTGATACTGTCTGTGGCCATTCTTGGAAGATTGATTTAAGAAAACTTGAATAACTCTGCCCGAACTTTAGGAAAAAAATACTCAGCCACCCTAATGTACATATGTATAGTTTTTTGCATTTCCTGGATTAACTTGTAGGACATATTTTAAAGAAATTTACCACTTATTTAAAAAGTAAAGTCAAATATTTCAATATAAATTTGTGGGTGTCAAACGAAAAAGGTTTAAGATCTTAGTCTCGTATGTTGAAAAATAAATTGAATTAAATTAAATAATAACTTAAATAAAATACTAACGAGAGTTCAAATTGCTTGGTATGAAAAGTTAATAAATAAACTGATTGATTAAAAGAGTCAATTAAAGTAAAACGATAAGCTAACTGAAATGCCGTCTGTATAAGAAATTGTAATCAATGAAACTAATAAATGAAATGGTGTAAATATGAAGTGAAATGAAAGAGGTCTAGAAAAGCAGACTTTCAAAAATATTTTTGAGAATTGTTGAAAAATTAAATAAATAAATAAGTAGTCAAAATAGAATAATAATAAAATGCATACACACATAAAATAAAACTATATAACAAAATATGTCGGAACATTCTTCCCTTCTTGAATTTTTCCTAAAAGGGCTCTGTCCATTTGTACAAATACGTAGAACTCACAAAAAAGTATGCAAATTTTTCTTTTTTACGATTTAGAAAGGAAAAGCTTATAGCTGTGTTGACGTAAATTATAACAAAATTTGGACTCTTTTTCATAATCTCTATTATATTTCTAGCATAGCACGAGATTAGTGTGCTAAGTTATTGGCAGAGCTCACTGATTTAACTTTCGAACCTTCTGCAAGCCGGTCGCACGCATCCCGAAGCTTGGCTTTAGTGCAACTATTCCAGTTTAAATGTAGTAAATACAGCTGCGACGTTAATAAAAAAACTGCTACACTGTTAATCATTCCTTCCTTAAACAGCTGCACTTTAATTTCAGTTGGTTCTTTTTTACTTTTTGCTTTTGTTTGCTTTGCAATTGTCAGTTTTGTTTATTGCTCGCTGTATCGTTGCTGATCTCCTCTACTCTGCACTCGACTTAGTATGCATTTGTTGTTGTTGTCTTTTTTTCCCTTGTGTTCTGCGTACTATGTAAATCTCTCCTACGCGCTTACATCTCTACATTCAAAATGTGTAAGTGTTCGAAATACGCTACATCCTCGCACTTTCTGGCATCGCTTCAATCCAACTCCTGCCATTCATTTTACATGCATACAAACAAATACATATGTATATGTATGTACGCATGTGTGTGTGTGTCTCCTGTCTGCTGCTCGACGTTGCTCTGTAAAATTTTCAATCGACTGGCTGGTTGTTAGCTCATGTGCTTTCGTCGGTCTCTGTCTCTGCTAGAACATAGCTTGTTGTTGTTTGTTTTTTTTGTGCGCCCTTTTCTTTATTTGCTCGCAATGTCAGCTGCATTTTACTGGTTCTGACAGCATTCTCAAAGCACCGTTGCTCTTCTTCTTCTTCTCGGCTCATTTCAGTGTTCATTCGATTTTCGCTATCGAGCGATCAACTGTCTCTTCATTTTTCCATTTGTCTATTTATTTGGCTGTTCGGCTGTTCGGCTGTCTAGCTGATTGTGTGCCTTTCCATTTGTAGCTGCGTCAAATTTTCCATGCAAATTTGAATTTGATTAGTCGTCGTCGTCCTCGTCGTTGCAGTTGCCGTGTCTGCCGGCTTGAATGCACAAACGGATGTAAACAGAGACATACAGACATTTGTAAATGATTTGAAATGTTTTATTTAAAGCTTTATTATTTGCCATCTCTGCTCCGGTTGAAGTTAATTGTACTATATAATTTCCCCTTTTCTGCTGCAACCAACAACTCAAGAGAATTTCTCAATTTCTAATTGATTACATTTTTGAAATAAAATTTCTTTAGCGGCTTGAGAGAGGTTTTTTACATCGCGTAACGAAATTCGCGTCAGAATCGCGACACGAAGTCACAGCATGAAACTTCTATGGGATAAAACAATCGCAGATACTGTGGAGACAACATATCAATGGTCATTAGTATGAGAGCAAGTTCTGGACCCTTTCGGCTCAATTTTCTGACTAGATATTTCAGGCCGTTTTCAGTACCATTTAAGTATGGTTTAGGACTTCGAGTTCGGGAACAGTGGATGGGATCAGTAGACGAGTAGTTCACCACTACAACTACTTGTCCTACTAGTACTCATTACTAATACTACTATTTCTACTTCACTATCACTACCATTATAACTACTAATTACTAGCCCTGCTACTCCTTCTACAATTTCTAATACTACTACTAACTACCACTACTCCTAATCACTCCTATTACTACTACTTCTACTAACTACAACTAGTACTAACTACTACTATTACAATTACTTCTTACTACTACTATCATTACGACTAGTACTAATTACTACTACTGCTGCAACTAAATACTACTACTAATAACTACTATTTGGTTAGGTTAGGATGACGTTGTGATAACACTTCTTGTTAGAACGGTGGCGTATACCGTAACCAAGAATGTTTGAATGTGGGGAAACGCTGGCCACCCAAAATGAAGTCTCGCAGGTTACTAATTTCCAACCAGAGAGCTCTTCTGGGGTGCTAAAGAAGTAGGAGCCTAGGTACCTGAACTCAATCTCGCAAAGGCAGGGTAGTTGAGTAGAAAATGAAAATGTGATTTCACCTCGTCATCCTCCATACAGCTGCGGCAAAAAGGGTCAGAGACTATATTCGGCCTAACCGCATGTATACTCATCGGACAATGTTCAGTCAGAAACCCTACGAGGATCGAGAGTTGCCGCTTTATTAGCAACCTCAGCTTTTTCGAACGCCCACGGTCTACCATCGGCCAGAGAGTCCTTGCAGTTATGCATGTCGTAGCGCTCGCTAGGTCGACAGAGAGCCCATCTATCCAACAGAAGTCTGTAGGCGGCCAGAGGAGACCCCACCCTCTGCCTGCATAGAGTAATGACTTTCAGGGTACCCACCGACCGAGCTAATCAGCCATGCAGGCAGAGAGGAAAGTCAGGTACTCCACGAAGAGTTTTGACCTGACCCTTAATGATGCTAAGGCCTTAATAGCGGCCTGACTATCCGAATAAATTTTAGTCCTTCTAGAGGCCATTACATTGGTTAGTAGCCAATCGGCTGTCTCCTTGATTGCGGTCACCTTCGTCTGAAGCACACAACTACAGTCCGCAATCCTAAATTTGCGGCTGACGGAGAACTTCTAGCAGAAGGCACCTCTCATTTCCAACACCTTGAGGAGTGTTCTTACTCACCGTTCGTTGTATGGAGGCGCTGCCAAACTCTGCCGGGGCAGTTCTGTCACAGAGCAGGCCGTAGATGAGCCTTATAAGGCCCGGTTCGACCCCAAGCTCCCTCAGAGATCTGACTATTGTATCCGGCTGGGCATTATATCCAGAAAGGCACCAACCGCAAAGTCTTTGTATTCAGGAGATACTTCTATGACGTTAACAACCATGTACAGGGCTATTTCCGCTGACCTGCCCTTTGAGTATGCGTGCTGAGTACGCTACAATCGCCCACGAGGAATCCCATTTCTTATGTGCAGATCAAAAACCTCGCCAGGGTTTGCAATAGAAAAGAAGAGAGGCTAGTCTAGGAAAACTTATGAATATAACTTCTTGCTATGCAGCCCGCGTAAATAGGCGCAACCTAATGACAATACACACCCTCAGACTCTTGTAGCTGAGCGAGAATGATGCCGTCCTGGTGACTTGAGCAAGCGACGCAAAGACGGGCATAGATGTCAATCGATTCCAAGCCGGTGGCTCCACGTAGGTTGCCGGGAAAGTGGGCATCAGGGAGAAGCCGAAGCGACTACTCACTGCTCATCGCTCAGTTTCTCAAGTCGTCTATCAGAGATCCCAAGGGAATAGGAGTCCCTACAAGCACACGCCTGAACCTAGAGGACTAGTGAAAGCCTTCCGCGTTCTAGCAGAAGCTTCTCCTTGAATCTCGCTCAATTTTCCTTATCTCCGATTTATAAATTTCCAACCCAATACAATACCCTCCCAGTCCGAAGGTTATCTGCTCACCGTCGCTTGGTTAAAAATACGTATACTCGAAACCCTCAGCTCCGAGAGTTCTAAAGCCCACCAGAGTGGTTTCGATTAGGCTTCGAGTAGGCTTCCTCATTGAAAACGTTTATTTTTTCGTTGTCTCATTAATATTGGTAGATGAGGATATTGATGAAGATGGAGATTAACATAAAGATTATGAAAATTAAATAAGGATATAAAAAATAAAGAAGCAAGACAAAGTAAAAAATAAACGTTAGTATATAACTCCTAACAATGATATAAAAAATAGTTGCCTTCTTATAGCTGTTATTAAACAACTTGTTGGTTAAGCTTTAGAATGCGGGCAACGTTTCTAATTTGTAAATTCGAAATAATAGTTTTTTCCGGTCCCTGCTACAATCATTTGGGTTTGCACTTTATACCTTCCGCTTTTTTGTTTTGGCAGAACAACAGACAACGATTAATAGTTCCTGCTCACAGAGGTATAGCGAGAAATCGGTTGGCAGATTCTCTCTGGTAAAGAAAACAATGCTATTTATGCCGCTGGTTAACAGCAACTTGAAATTTTTAACATAAAAGAGCAAATAATAAATAAAATCAGGGCAGTAATTGCGCGATTTCTAGGCAAACTTATAATATTTTTTGAAATTATTTTCTTTTTGCTCTATATGCGAAAATTTCAATTATTTCGTGTTACCCTATGGACTTCATTCGCAATATTTCTATACGCGACGAATTATAGCTGATTTACCTAAATAAATATGTATGTATGTGTGGGTATAAATATGTCTAATTTATACCGTTCGAACGCGAATTTAAAATAAGAAAATCTGTGTGGCAATGCCAGCAAATAAAATTAGCATATTAAATTCGTATTTTCAACACTGCAAAAACACCGATAATGCGGGTATGTTTTAAAGTTTATTGATGGAAAACGAGATAACTGCCAAGCGGCTTTTCAAATACGCGATTTGTTGAAAGTTAAAAACTATTTATTGGAGATAGAGAAGAAGTGAATGTGCAATAAATGGATGAGCAAACAATGTAGACTGCAGTGAAAATCGAAACAAGTAGCCATATATACTACGAGTAGTTTATGAATTGGTATTTGTTGGAGAAAATCATCCCAGTTTGTCAGCTTCTCCTGCAATTAGTGGTGTGCGCGTCTTGTTGTTGTAACACAAATTTAGGGGCCTACAGTTTTACGCCAACTCCCAACGGCGAAATGTTTTTGGTGAGAAGTTTTTTTTCATGGCAGAAATACACTCGGTGGTTTGCCATTGCCTGCCGAGGGGCGACCGCTATTAGAAAAAACTTTTTTTTAATTTTTCATGTTACTTGCCCCGGCCAGAACTTGAACCAGGGGCACACCGAATGAAGCGCGTACACGCTACACACCCGGCTACGACGGTCGCGTTATTTAAGAATACTTTGCTCAAAAATCAATTTTGAAATCCATAACTAACTAAGGGGAATCAAGGAAAAAATATTATCTCAATATAGAGGAGATAGTGCGGACCAGAAGCAAGTTAGAGGGGGGAAATGACCTATGTAAGTCTATACGAAATCTGCCCTACTTAGTGCCATGAAATAGGGTTGTAAAATTTGTCCCACCAATTTCAGTAGTTTCGGCTTTTTCACCACTAACAATGCTAAAAAAAAACCCATACATTTCGGTACACTTTTTTTAAACGCACCAAGTACGTTGGGCAATTCGTGTTTTATGGAAGACAAGCCAGTAAAAAAAAATATCAAAATTCAATGGAAATATTTAGCGTTTTGAGACTTTACTGTGCTAAAATTTAATGGCTTTGCATACTTGGAATTTTTGTAAACATTCTTATTCTAATTTTTGTAAAAATTCTAATTAAAAATTTCCTATTTTTTTCTACAAAGTTTGAAATATGAACTTATACAGTGTTTGTTATATAATGAGGTAGACTTAAAAATAACAAACATAAAACGATCAAACGATTATTTTTAAAAATTCAGGAAATTCAACGCAATTGATTTTAAAATAAATTTTGAGTAAAATGCGAGGCTCTCTCTTAAAGCCACACTGTAAATATTCTGTGAGCATAAAAGTATGTGAAAAAAATTCATTTTTTTTGCGTTTAAAATTGTTGAAATTAAAATATTCCAAAAAATCAGCACACATTACTGAAAAATGGAGGCGTCTGCATACTGAATTGGGAATTGAAAATTTTCCGTACAGCGAGTGAAAAACACAGAACTGTCCTTCCCAATCTGGCAAAATAACATGAAAAAGAAATCGCCCCCCTGGTGAACTTAGAACTCTAAGGCATAAGTAGCATTAGGAAACTCTTTAACGAGGGCTTCAGGCACAAGAATGTCGAACCCTACGAAATACCTTTAAAATCGTACAACATATTTCTATAGGAGAAGGTTATCAATGTTCCTTTGATCCTCTATGAACAAGAACCGTGAAATATTTTTATTTCGGTAACTTTTTGTTAAAAATTCCAATAGTAATTTGGAAATTCGACCTTTTTTTAGTCTAGTGCGCTACAAAAGTTCTTTCCTAATAATAAAGAAACCGCTTATGCAAATTAAACAAGTTAAACAAGTATTAAATGAAATGTCACCTTTTGTTAAATAATTCAATTTAATATATTATTTGATTACCAAGAAACAAAAATTGGCTGCATGCTCAATATAATATTGCTAGCCACTTATGTTTATTAATTTATTTTTAATAATTTTTTCTGAAAGTATACCATAACCTAACATAACACTAACTATATAAAAATAAAAGTTTCAAACTTTATGCGGATATCAGAAAAACTCAGAAAATTTAAAAGAAAATTCACAAAATTTTCAAAATTTTTAGTTATAATTTTTATGAATTTTTTTAGTATGCAGTTCTGTAGCCCATTTTTTTTTTTACAGACGATGATCAGCACTTGTAAAGCTGAAAAGACCTTTATATCGGTCTTCAAAAATATTTAACCAAGTTTAACTGGTAATTGGTCTAAAACAAAAAAAAATCCGGGTTGACCGACTGTTCTATTTCAAATAAAATAAAAGTTGTAGTGGGTTTTTAAATAATATGAATTTTATTCGAAATACGTGCAAGCAAACGGGGTGCAAAATGGTGCGGTTCAATAAAATCGTAGGTATGAACATGCACGCACACACATAGACACACACACAGTTTTAGAGTTCAATCTAGAAACAGAAAATCACCGTTAGCAATCCAAAGGCAATGCAGATGATCGAGGCTCTTACTACTCGATCGACCCGCTACTCTACAGGCGGCCGACTCATCGTCGTCCAACAAGCAGCGCAGCGAGCTTCACGAAAAACCACTGCATTGCATGCGGCCGACTTATCGTCGTCCAACAAGCAACGCAGCACAATTCTACTCGATCAACCCCCTACACTACATGCGGCCAACTTATCGTCGTCCAACAAGCAGCGCAGCGAGCTTCACGAAAAACCACTACATTGCATGCGGCCGACTTATCGTCGTCCAACAAACAATGCAGCACAATCCTAGCCTGCTACCTTAACACATCTTACCTCATTGCCTTCCGATTGCCGAATGATGGCATTCTCTGTTGTGCGTTTCTTCTTATAGGCTTGAAAATGAACATTAATACAAATAGCTAGTTACAGGGTTGATTTTAGGAGTGAATTCATATGCTTAGCTTCTAAATATCAAACATAGGTGTCGCTTAAATCTATAGTAAAGCGCTTATTACAGTCTTAAACTAGGTTCACTTAAATCTATGTTAGATGGCTCGTTACAGTCTCCCCCTTTGACGTGCTGGTCTCATCCCGAGTGCACGTCAACACCTTAAGTTTTCTTGGGCCGTCCTCGCCTCCTTATAGGGTGAACTGGTGCAGCGGCTTGGGCATCATGGGTGCCCGTATACAAGGTTAAGGCAGATGCATGGTATGTCCCAAGTGGCATATTGATGTTGTCATGGGACGCTATTTCATACGAGGTAGCTCCCACTTTACGAGTGATGATGTAGGGACCATCTCTTTTTGGCACAAACTTGGAAGTTATGCCCTTCGATGCTTGGCTCAGCACATGAGTGTTGACAAGCACTTCCACACCAATGTCGAAATGTGTGTTACGACGTCTATGTTGATCATGCTGATTCTTATTCTTATCTTGCGCACGTTGTTCCGTTTCGCGTGCGGTTTTGAACACATTAGAAAGATTATGCAAGTAGCTTGATATTTGAGGGATGAAGTTTTCCTTTTCTATTACGGCTTTCAAATCGTGTTGAATATCATCCAATGTGCGAAGTTCTCTTCCAAAGTTGAGAAAAGCTGCAGTATACCCAGTACTCTGACACTTCGCGGTATTCATCGCAAAACGTATTACAGGCAGCTTATTTGACCAGGTATCATGCTGTGCTTGAACAAGTATTGCCAATTGAGCCTTTAGGTCGCGATTCTTACGCTCAACTGGATTGGCTTCCGGGTGATAAACAGGAGTTAGTTGCTGTTGAATTCCAAGACAATAGGTGACTTTTTGCATTATAGCAGAGACAAATTGTACACCATTGTCTGTCTTCAAACGTCGAGGTAGGCCGTATCGCAAAAATATTTCTTCAATCAGGATTTTGGCGCATACTTCCGCAGTAGCCTCTTGCAATGGGAATAGCTCCACCCAACGCGTAGCTACATCTTCGGCTATCAGGATCCAGTGGTAGCCTTCGTCTGATTCCGGCAGCGGCCCGAAAAGGTCTATGGCTAGTACTTCGAATCGGTGTTTACTGCTTGTGGTTTGCAGCAGCCCAATTGGTTTCATATTTGATGCTTTAAATCGTTGGCATTCGATGCAGGTTTTAACATGTTTTGTTATCTCTGATCTCATGCCAGGCCAAAAATATCTGGATGCGATTCTGGCTACTGTCCTCTCGACTCCATAGTGACCGGCGGTGGAATCGTCGTGGTAAGCTTTCAAAATTGCTTGCCTTTGCTGTTCCGGTACAACATACTGTGCGTCTTCTATGTCATCATTATTATAACAATACAAGATGCCTTCGTTGATGACATAACCGCGGTTAGCCCATCGACCAACATTTTCATCGGCTGACTCAAAGGATTCGACAATTTCTTTGATGTATGGATCTTTAAGTTGTTCCTCTCGTGCATCGGCTGCATTCTTGTGAGGAAAATCAATCTGGAACGCCATTATTTGGATTGTCCCCTTTGGTGTATCATCATCACAGGGGGGACGCGAAAGCATATCGGCTACTGAATTTGTCCGCCCGGGTGTGTACTGGATTTTAAAATTATGCTGTTGGATCTGTAATGCCCACCTTGCCAATCGTCCAGTAGGCGACTTCACGCTCAGCAACCATTTGAGTGGCTGGTGATCAGTTACCAAAACTAAGTCAGCCCCTTCGATGTAGCCTCTAAACTTAGAGCAGGCCCAAACGATGGCAAGCGCTTCACGTTCCGTTGTCGAATAATTCTTTTCTGCGCTTGTTAGGAGACGGCTTGCAAATTCAATTGGATGTTCGTCGTTTCCCTCCCCCTGGAGTAGAACCGCTCCAATGGCATATGCGCTGGCATCCGTTTTTATTATAAACGCTAAACCATCTTCAGCTTGTTTCAGTATTGGCGACATGATCAGCATGTTTTTTAGTGTTTGGAAGGCATTGCGATGAGGATCCTTCCATATCCATGGTTTGTTCTTCTTAGTTAAGTCAGTGAGTGGCTTGGCTATTTCAGCATATTGGTTAATGAATCTTCTGTACCAAGAGCACGTTTGAATGAAGGAAATCAATTCTTTTAGGCTCCTTGGCTCGCGACGTAGTGCTATGGCGTTGGTTTTCTCCGGGTCTACGGAAATTCCGTCGGGGGTAAGAAGATGCCCCAAATACTTCACCTCCGAACAACAGAAACGACATTTGGTATTGTTCACTCGCAGATTAAATTTTCCAAGCCGTTCAAAAATTACGTTAAGATGACGCAAATGCTCATGAAATGTAGCGGAGCACACAATTATGTCATCCAGATATGCTAGTATATTTATCTCAGGTAATGCTGCCTTAAATCGATCGATAAGTCGTTGAAAGGTTGCTGGAGCGTTTCGCAACCCAAACGGCATCCTGGTAAAGTGAAATAATCCAAATGGTGTGGTGAAGCAGGTTTTATCAATATCTCCCTCGAAAACTTTAATTTGGTAATAGCCGCTCTGCAAATCCAGGGTTGTCATAAATTGCGTACTCCTAGCAGCGTGCAATAAATCATCCATTCTGGGCAAAGGATAACGGTCAGGTTCAGTAATGGCATTTAACTTCCGATAGTCCACGCAGACACGAATACCACCATCCCTTTTCGGCACCATTACAGTAGGAGATGTCCAAGCTGATTCACACTCTTCAACTATACCTGTTGCCAACATTTTGTCAACTTCGGCCTTCAGTTGTCGCATTTTTGGAAAGGACAGACGATACGGCGGTGAAGAAACAGGTCCATTATTTCCGGTATTAATTCGGTGCTCAGCATAAGGCGTCGGCTCACCAATTTCCCCAAATATCGTTTCATGCTTGTGCAACATATTGTCGAGTTCGCACTTTTGGTCAGGATTTAGATGTACGCCATCGGTCGTCTTTAGAACCTTGAAATCAATCATACCAAGTCTTGTAAAAACCTCTTCGTTAGCCTTATTACCGCTGTAAACGACTCCAGTGAACAGTCCACTATTTCTGTTTCTCTCAGGCGTAGCGTCGTTGTCGCGTAGGGAATCCTTAAAAATTGCATGCACTGAATGCGGAGAATAATCGGTACCTGGGATTTCTGGGCCGTAGCTTTCAAATTCGGACATATATGTTTCGCGTTGATACTGCTTAGGCTCGTTTCCCAATACCTCGTGTTGTTTCCTCTTATGGGTTTCTGCTACCTTGATATTTTCGACCAAATTCAACTTCAGTGGCCATGCTTCAGCAAAGTCATAGTGAACATTTGGTGCGCTTTCATAAAACCAATACCTTTGGCCCATATTTAACACAATACCGACTTGTTCAAGAAAATCAGCTCCAAGCAATGTACGATTTTGGGTAGCTTTTGGCAAAATAATAAATTGTATGTTCAGGCATTTTCCACCGACCACAATCTTACATACTGTCGACAGGCATTCTTGCAACGACATGCTACCATCTGCCAGTGTAACTTCGCACTTCACCTTATTGTATTTGCAGCTATGGAAATCCATTATACGCTTTAAATTCGAGCTGGCAACGCTGGTGCGCGCTCCTGTGTCGAAATAAGCTTGTCCAGGAACACCAAAAAGTTTAACATTTGCAATCGGGATATCTCTCCCAATGCCAACTGCTGTCAAAGAATTAAAATTTACAAAGCCAGTTGTAGCTGGAGCTTTACTGTATTTTGCACTGCACGTGGGACAATTTGCACGAATATAGCCAGGTGCGTTGCAACCGTAGCACGCCAACTTTGGCTTAGTAGTCACAGCCAGTGCAGTAGCAGCCATATTCTGCTTCACTTCTACTTCTTGCTTTTGCTTCTTAAAGCATTTATCAACCGCGTGACCCTTCTTGCGGCAAAATGAACATCTCATCGAATCGTCAGCTTCCGAAGCCGCCATGCTCCATGTTTTGCTGCGCTCACCCATCACTTGCTCTGCTTCACGGCCATCACGCAAAAGTTCTTCAAAGGTATTAACATTGCTGCGAACTATTTTATCACGTACCTGCGCATGTATCATACCAAACAACATATCAATTTGGTCCTTCTCGACCGGTGGGCTGGACAGCTGTGCGAACAAAGCTCTCTTTTTCCGAATAAAATTGTCGATAGGTTCATTTTTCTGTTGCCTTTCGCCACAAAGTTCAGCATATATACGCCATGCTGGTTTTGGAGGCGAAAACGAATCTCGAACCATTTTAACCACATCAGAAAAATTTGCAGCATTGCCTTTCACGCCGCTCCACCACTCAGAGGCGTCTCCCTCCAGGAGCATCGGCATACCACTTAAAGCATCTGCGTCGCTGATCTTCTCAACGATTTTAAACGTAGAAATCGCCGAAATAAACTCCTCCACCTTGGAAGGATTCCGCTCGCCAGAAAAACGCGCTGTACAGGTACTGAACGACCCCATTCTGGTATTGGAAGCCATCACTGCCTGCATTAGCCGCTCGAATTGCTCCGCGGAAAGTGCCATTTTACTGAGTATACGATCGCTTCGACGAACAGGTAAATTCGATTGCATAAAATTGTGTCTTAACGTTGCACCTTTGCGTTTGCCCCACGTTGGGCGCCAATTTTGTAGTGGGTTTTTAAATAATATGAATTTTATTCGAAATACGTGCAAGCAAACGGGGTGCAAAATGGTGCGGTTCAATAAAATCGTAGGTATGAACATGCACGCACACACATAGACACACACACAGTTTTAGAGTTCAATCTAGAAACAGAAAATCACCGTTAGCAATCCAAAGGCAATGCAGATGATCGAGGCTCTTACTACTCGATCGACCCGCTACTCTACAGGCGGCCGACTCATCGTCGTCCAACAAGCAGCGCAGCGAGCTTCACGAAAAACCACTGCATTGCATGCGGCCGACTTATCGTCGTCCAACAAGCAACGCAGCACAATTCTACTCGATCAACCCCCTACACTACATGCGGCCAACTTTTCGTCGTCCAACAAGCAGCGCAGCGAGCTTCACGAAAAACCACTACATTGCATGCGGCCGACTTATCGTCGTCCAACAAACAATGCAGCACAATCCTAGCCTGCTACCTTAACACATCTTACCTCATTGCCTTCCGATTGCCGAATGATGGCATTCTCTGTTGTGCGTTTCTTCTTATAGGCTTGAAAATGAACATTAATACAAATAGCTAGTTACAGGGTTGATTTTAGGAGTGAATTCATATGCTTAGCTTCTAAATATCAAACATAGGTGTCGCTTAAATCTATAGTAAAGCGCTTATTACAGTCTTAAACTAGGTTCACTTAAATCTATGTTAGATGGCTCGTTACAAAGTCCAAAAATTACTTTTTTCTAACGAGTTTTTTATAAAAGTTATAAAAATCTGACTGGCTTCCTACTTTATAATCTCGACTGGTATTAGTAGAAGTTATAAAAATCTACATTTTAAGGTTGCTGAGCAATGATTTTCTTTCAGTGGTGACGTCTGTTAATTTTCTGGAACTCTCAAAGCTTTTTTGCTATATCGCACGCTTGTCCGAAAATCACATTTTTTGAATAAGCTAGTATAGTTTAAAACAAAGTATAATAAATGCGATTAAAAGTTTTCATAATTCAAACAAATTCGCCTACATATCCAATGCATTCTTAGCGCAAATAAATGAGGAATGAGCGCGAAAATACCTGCGTTAAAATTGTGGGTTCAGTGAAAGACAAAGCATTGGAAATATTTTTTAATTTACAGAAAATACATATATATATGAACTATTTTGGCTTTATCTAATCAAAATTTGTCGAAAAAGTAACCACTTGAATGCGAATGGAACGAAACCGCAATACTACTATTGCCAATCGCAATTTCACCTTAAAGTAAAACAAATTTCTTTAGCAGTAATGCGTAAAATATGTCCATATTTCCTTAACTCAACTTTCTATATGTGTATATATGTATGTTTGTATGTATGCATGTACTTACTACTTGCTTACATTTACTTGCTGTACAATATTATATTTGGGAATATGTATGAATTTTGCTTTATTTTCCCTCAACATATTGAAGCAATAAAACTTGAAAAGGGGACGGACGGTAAACTTGGAGCCTTTGTTATAATATGCTTGAATGGGTTTTCACATGCCAATGCGCATGCATGTGTTTGTATGTACATATGTGTTTGTGTGTGTGTGTGTTCCCGCGTCAAACTGCTCCTTTGGCTCACACCATTTTCGCATTCCACAATTTCCATAATAATAATGGCAAAGAGCTTTTGTAATGCAATAAAATAAAAATTAAGTTACTCGCAGCAGAAGGCAGTGACGATAAATGGATTTTTCGAAATTGTGCCAAATATCAGAGCGAAAATGTACAAACAGTTTTTTTTTTCTTTTTTTGCTTCTAATACAAAGAAAAATTTATGCAAAAGCTGATTTGAAAATATATTTAAATTCGTAATTTTTTTTATCACCTCATGGCCATTTAAATTACTTAGATATTATTGAAAAGGCAACAGTTAGAGCACTAGAAATTCCAGCTGCTTTTTTGGAGACCACAACATTTCTTGATCAGACTTTTTCTTGCTAGTTTTCCATAGGATATAAATCCACCTCCTCTACCAACAACATCCAAATAATTGATAATTATTGTTGATATAAATTAATAGGCCGAAAAAATTAATAGATACATTAAAATTAAAATTATGCGATCAGTTCACTTTCAGCGAGATTATAAGGCGGGAAATTTATTTTCTCCATATGACAAAATATTCCAACTAACAAATTTTTGGTCAGAAAAGTCCTGAGGAATTTCGAAGTTCGATTCAGCTGTTCCCCACATATTTGATACTCAGGACAAAAACTCGTAAATCTACAATGCATACTCCTTTCTTTGCATTTATGAAAGCGATGACGATCAAGAGAAACTGGAAACCCAAAGAGTTAATAACAGAATTTTGGAAATCATTTCATTATTTCCGCAGGAACTTCTTTAATTCTTAAAAACGTAGTCACAAAAATCCGCAGACCCCCAAATATCTTAACTTACCCCAAATTTAGAGCTCGAACAGCAGTTTTTTTTTACTAATTCTTCAATGCAGCTTAGAAGGATAAGCTAAATAAGATCGACTGTAGATATTTATTTATATTGTTCGACAAATATAGCAAAAAAAAAAATATTCGAATTTCGGGACTTGTCTACTGATTTCCTTTTTACACCAACTCTTGTCAAATATTTAAGTAAAACTACTTTCAAAACTCGCAAGCAATTCTCCCTTTTCCACAATTATATTTATTTAATGATTGAGAAATGTAAGACATTTCATATTAATAATGTGAGAGGAATCTTTTTTTAAGTCCTCAAATATTTTTATTTTGAGACTTATTTGATAAAGGAAAAATTTTGGAACCACTTCGGACCTATTTCCATACGGAGTAGTTCCTAAATGATCCGGAACTGGTGTGAAAATAGTCTAAAAAACAGCAAAGTCTTTTATAATATGAATCTCAAAATAAAAGTCTATTGAAGACTTAAAAATTTTGCCTCTATCACAATAATTTTGAAAAGTCTGGCAAAAGAACAATACTATGTAGAGTAGCGAATTGCATGTTAAGCAACAACACTAACCCTGAGAAATAGGCGAGTTGAGCCGGTGCAATGGTAACCGATCTGAGATGTATTGTTGGGAAATGAACTGAACTGCGCTACTGTGAATGAGCCTTAAGAAAATACATGGGTTGAATCAGTTGAATACCAAATCTGTTTTTATTTATAGTATATATAGAATGGAGAAAAATTCACAACATATTTCGGATATTGAATTCCTTTGAGTTCCGGTCCACAAATGAAGGAAATGAAGAAGCTGATATATTAGCTAAAAAAGCGGCGGCGATAGGTCAGCGCACTCTTTTAAGAAAGCAAATTCGCATTTAATAACCTCTCAAAGGGCAGCTGCAAAATGCAGACCTGCTTTTTTACAGTTCACTGCAGACTGCGGAACCATCTACACAAGCTCGGAATGTACTACCGTGGGTCATGGCGCATCTACGATGAAGATACATCTAGGCTCGCCTAGCCCAGAGAAAGAACAATTCGCTCACTATCAGCAACCATTTTCTTGGACATCCTTTAAGGGTGTTAGGATTAGATGAGGTGCTGTAAAAGAACAAGCGGCACAATGGGCATTTAAAGTCGAAGTGGGAACCTTTCCAACATGATCTATATATTTGTCTATACTTCGGATGTTTTGCAATAAACAAGAAGTTGGGAACTTGTAGTGCTGTGAAACATAATTTGAAGATGATATCATCCAGTTTGCTCCTCGCTTGTCTAAAGCTCTCTCGTTTGATAAAGCAGAACTTTATAACTGGAAAAAATAAAATAAAACATAGGGAATTTTTTCAAAATGGCCTATCTATTATCAAAGTGTTTTTCGGCTTCAAATTCTACCAAAAACAGCAAAACTGTGGCAACTTTATCATCACTGCATACACCACACACTACTATACTTATAGGAATAGTATTGTATGTACCACACCACACCATCCTGTGCACGCGAACATTCAGGCAGAAATTTCGAATTAATGAAAATTGCATTTCCACTATATGTACCTACTACTTTTGGTTTGATTCATTCGCCGGAGTTGAGTAGAGAGTTGGGGATTGAGTTGAGGCTTTTAGTAGTGTGGCTCCTGTGACGTTCACTTTACACGCTATAGCTAGTATTGCCAATCGCTGATGGGGAAATCTAACAAAAGCATTGCTGTATGTATGTGTGTGTGTGTGTGTGTATTGCTCTTTGAAAGTGTGTTGTGCGAGGGTGTTCGTGAAGCAAAAATTCAATTTCAATGCATGAGCAAATAATGCAAAATATAATACATAATAAATTTATTGCTGCTAGCAAATCCACATGCTGATAATTCGCATTGGAAGCGTACATTTGATTTGCTTTCAAATATCTACACACATTCCCTGCAGAGAAACTTACTAGGTCTAAAACCATTCTATCCAGACACTGTGGCGGTTGTCATTTATAAATAAAACAAAATCATGATTTAATCGTTGCAATTGTAATAAAATCCCTTTTTTTATGATATTTATTCCTTCGATCAAAAATTATCGTTATTCTTGGGACAAAGTTTTCCGATGGCAGTTGATTGTTAAAATTGCATTTAAATTTAATCGATCATCATGAAGGCAAACAAATTTGACGCTGACTATATATAATATACATATATAACTATATGTACTCGTATAACTATAAAAGCAGCAACAATACGATGAATATTTGTTGGCATGATGTTTGAAAAAAATATCCCTAGAAATATCGATAACGATTATTTTTTATCGGAAAAACAAACATGACAATATATCGAAAAAAGAAAAATATAAAAATTCATTCCAAAAATAAAAATCACAACACATCGATCACATATGTATAAACGGAAAATATACTTCGTAAAATAATGGGCATGCTATAACTTTAAGCAAAAAATCTTCACAATAGAATTGCACTCGGATCATCATGAACACAAAAAAACTTGTCGGCTATAACAAAAATACCCAAATAGCAAATATATTTATTAGTGTTATGACTAAAAAAAAAACTTAGTAAATATCGATAAATAAAAATAATAAATATCACAAAATATCAATAACACTTGATCGAGAAAAAAAAATTTAAAAATTCCGTTCAAAAAAATTTCACCATATCGATATCATGTAATCGAGAGATACAAATCGAAAAATAATAATCATATAATAATTTAAAACCAAAATTGTTCTATTTATAATTGGATAAATTTTATCGATAATCATAAACGCCAGAAAACTTGGCGGAGAAAACATTAATAGCAATAACAACAACAATACTATGTGTCATGAAAAAAAACTGATCACCAGAAATATCGATTATGATTATTTTTTAACGAAAAAATAAAAAAATCACCAAATATCGATATCGCTGGATCGAAAAAGACAAATGTAAAAAAAACTTTCACAAAATAAAAATCACAACGCATCGATCACATACATATAACCGGAAAATAAACATCTTCTGTCTATAATTATAGATTATCTATTTATTGGTGTCATGATTGAAAAGAATTATCTCCAGAAATATCGAAAACGATTTTTTTATCGAAAAATAAATATTACAAACTCGATCACACTGGATCGAAAAAAGAAAAGAAATAAAAATAACGTTCAAAAAATAAAAATCGCAATTTATCAATCTTGCATAATAGAAAAATAAAGATCGCGAATTTATGATAATGCAAGAGTATTAAACAAAAAATCTTCTATCTATAATAAATATATAAAATATCTCCAGAAATATCATGCAAATAGATTATTTTTTATCAAAAAATAAATATTTCAAAATATCGATCGACAAATGTAAAAAAGAAACAATGTAAAAATAACGTTCTAAAAATAAAAATGCAAAATATCTATCGCATATAATCGAAAAATAAAAATCGTAAAATAATAATCATGCGATAATTTTAAACAAAAAATCTCCTAATATAAGTAAAGTCACATTCCATGTATGTATTTGCGAGAAGGATTAGACAGATATAGTTAAGCTTTGCTTTGAACGGAATATTCGCAAGGATTTTTTTATCCAAAATAAACAAAATTACGATTATTTTCCGTACCTAATTATATATTTTTCCGCAGAAGCAGCTAGTATTTCGAACATCTCCTACAAATATACCATATATTGATAAACTAGTCAACATAATGCAACTCGATGAGCAAGTTCGAAACTCGAACATATGTATATCTAAGCGAAAAAAAGCAAGAGTTTTCGTGACATCGCATAACTTTTGTTATATTTTCAATAATAATAAAATTAGTCCTTTTAAAATTGAAAACAAAAAAACGGATCTACCCAGCGCTTTCATATTCATCGGTTTTTTTTTTTATTTAATTCATTTACAAAAAAAAAAGCAGCAGCAACAGAAAAAATCAATATAAATATTAAGAAACTGAAAATCATATAGCAGCTGATAAATATTTCCCATAAAGGGCGACATCTGTGAGTCAATATTTAATCGGCAGATGACGCTTGTTAATCTCATGGTTAATATCTTCACTGAGTTTGCATTTGCTTAGCGCCAGCTAACTTTCTATAATTGAAATAAAATAATACAATTCCTTGCCATTTACCTTTATGTTAAAAAAAATAGTTTACCTTAGAACTGGTATGACTATTCCCATTAGGTTCCACTCCTTGAACTAGGAAGCTTTCTTGTCCGGCTTGGCTTTTTACTGCCAGGGTTCATATTCGTTCAGACAAATTCGTAAATGTTTAAAATGGGCTATTATTGCTTGAATGAATATTACATAGCTACGGACACACGCACACATACATATATATGTATATAGCCAAACAAATGCAGAAGATTTAAAAATTAAATTCATACAAAATTTATCAAACTGAAATGAGTTACAACATGATCGTTGTACGGCTAACTGAAAAATATATTTTTATTGGAATTTTAGTATCAAAGGCATGCGAAATAAACTAATTGGAATTCCAATGCAATTGATGCGTACTTTCAGCAAAATTGTCACATGAATGCTCACCATCAATAGATCATTTATTGAAATTAAAAAAAAAATTGTTTAAATTAAAAGCATGATAGTTATGTTGTGCTATGTCAGAAAACGGAAACAGATTTGTTTCCAATAATTGTAACTCATCAATTGCAAAGATAGCCTTAGTTTAAAAATTAGTTTGTTATTTCAATAAATGTGAATATTTAATTTTAGTCAATAAATTCTTACAGAATATAAAGACATCAACACACACACACAAATATTTGAGTCTTCAAAATGAAATACATATGTACTTTTTTAGAGATTTAATTTCACACAATACGAGAACATTGCTATTTTCACCCAAACTGTTAGAATATAGATTTTTTATATAATTCTTTAAAGCAGAAAGAATTGATGAGAGCTGTGAGTTTGGGCATAAAATATTGAAATAACGATACTTTAAAAATAATAATAATAATGAATAAATGGAGTATAAAATTAGTATCAAATTCGATATTTTTTCAAGTCTTTATGAGCCCATCTCACATATGTAGATCTTCATATAACATAACATATTTTATAATTCCGGTGAAAAACCCGCAATTTTTACAAAAATTTGTTCAGTGCACAAATACTTTAAATGTAATTCCTTTTTATTGTAATGAATAAAAATAATAAAACTGCCAAATATGTATTATTTTTTCACTGTCGAATATTTTTTCAATACTTAAGATAATTACGCGTTTGAAATTTCCGTACGCATTCTACTGCATACCTTTTAGCGCACCGTCTCTAAATATGTAAAAAAAAAAATCAGCTGGTACAGTTCGAACTTATTAAAATATCGATTTTTCTTCCCGGTACGGACTTAATTTGTTCATTTCACATGGATCCTTCTGTTACAGTCTGTTAATCTATTCAATTCATATGGGTCACTTTGTTAATTGATAGACTAAAAGATCCACTTGGGCGGCCTGCACCACCACTTCTCCGCTTAATTAGTTAAAGGCAATTTGATCTTAGTATAAGGTACGCTAGCCTCGATTGGATCATTGGTCGAAAATCCAAACTTATAGGCCGTTTTTTATTCTTCTTTTTCCTTATCTAACGACAAGTAAATTACAGAGTTGCACAGGCACGATTCGGCCTTATTCGCAATTTCAGTTGACAAATTTTCGTATGGTCAGTTTGGGAATATAGGCGGAGTTTTAGCTGAAATTGAGAATACTGCTGATATTGCGGAATTTCGAGAGTGTGGAAACGGCCTTCCAGCACTTTTATTTTTTATTTGAAACTTTTTTTATCCCCCATACGGCATTTTGTTCGTAAAAAAAAAGTTGACATTTCATGGCAACCCAAATCTATTGTAGGTGGCATTGTAACTATCCATGGATACATCTCATACATATCTATAATTTAGCCATATTTTTACACTTTGGAGAACAAATAGAGTGTCTTCATTCAAACCTCGTATTTAAAGTACATTAGAACAAAGATTGAAACAATTTTAAACAACCTTGATGACAGTGAGGAGACATTGGACAACGGTAGCTTTGATTCCAAGGCTTGACTTTCATTAGGTCAAATTGGTTGTTAAATAATATCAGTTGAATGAAAACAGCCAATGTTTTGACATATTTCGATTCGACGCCAACGTAAAATTATAAAATGGCAACCTGTTGCCATTTCGTGTCAAATTTTGTTGTCAAATATTCGAATGAATCTCAAGCATAACTGCCTAGCGATCAGAAGCCATGGGGTGGACCAAATAATCCTTATTATCTATGACTATAGTAGATCTTTTAGTACGAGATGACTGAGCTATTGTACTTTAGGTGTAGTCGGACCCATCATCCCGTAATTCGCTGTAGTATGGAGGTAGAACTTGCAGTTTCTTTGCCGAAACGACTACTGCGGTGCCTGCATTGGCATTACCAGGACCATGAGTACTCCAAGAGTGATCCAAGAGGAAGCAATGAAGATGATGTGGCGACAACTGCTGCCCGTTAAAATATCGTAGCTTTGTACAGCGTCAGAATAATGTTTTTTGTTTTAGCATGCCGTGGACTTCCTCCTTACCAGACGTTTTCAAAATATTTTATGATTTACAAAAGTGCATTAGCAGTTAATAGTTTTTTTTTTATCTTAGGTCTTACTTAAGACAGCATCGCGCCGCGATAATTGGCGATAAATGACGTGGTCAGTGGCAGTCAAGCTGGAGTTGATAATCTCGGAGATTGTTAGATACATCGAGAATCTCAATCTACGTCAACCACGTTTAGATTATGTTCCATAGAATGGGGCGAAAATTCATAAATCTCTGTGCGTTCAATATTTAAACGAACATAACTGCCAAACTGCAAATCTAAAAACCTATTCAAGCATATAGACGGGAGTATGTGTGCATGTATATTTGTTGGTGTTCATATTTCTGTAAATAGTTGTTTCAAGCTCAACGCGCCGCGCTATCAATATTTTGGTGCGCTGTGTGCAGCGATGGAGAAACCACAGGAAAGCAATTAATCACCAAATGAATACCGCTTACATAACAAAACCAATAACGCATATATCTATACATTTACTGCAGTGCTCTCACAAATGCTTTTTTTTTATTTTTCTCGAAGCCTTTATGGGGAAGGTGCCGCTGCCCGGCTGGTTGATATCCGCGTGAGAGTGAAATCTGTTATATCGCTATCCAGGAAATAAAATGGATATGGCTGGATAAGAAAGCCATTAGAGCCTGAGAGGACTACTGCAACTGCCATGTAGAGGAACGCAATTTTGGTGTTGTATTTGTTGTTGGAGAGAGTCTTCGTTGCAAAGTACTGTCGTTCATTCCGGTGCACGATGGAATACCAACTGAGCTAATCAAGCATGACGACGAATGTATACTCTGGCTAATTCACAAAAAGTACGCTTAGGCACCATCTTTTAAAAGAGTATGCAACTTCTGGCGTGTGCCGGTGGATAAGGAAGCGAAGCGAATGGGTCTGAAGAGGGCATAACGAAGTAGATCCTTAATAAAGGTTCAGCAACTAAGCTGGCCAGAATGTGTGTTCTATTTGTGAAATGCTTTAGACCTGAAAGTATTCGACGCGTTCGCCGCTGGTAGTGGCAGAGGAAGAAGCCTTCCTTGACGTTGCAGATACCAAGTGGAGAAGAACTTCGCCTTAACTTGGTATATCCAGTTGGCGCCAGTTAGCAAAGCTAAGAAATGACTGGTGTGCTATATTGGAAATGGCCAAAATCACCAAAGCGGCTATAGCGACAATTAAGAAGAAAAAGGGCAAAATGTGATTGGAGGGTCGAAAGATCCTATGTGGTTAAGTTTGTAAGTGCTTTGTAACTTTCTGATGTATGATATTCCTACAAGATCGTGGGATTTGCGTCAGCAAAAGGGTCTCTGTCTATGAAGAATTATTATAACTCCGTTTTCCACAGCAACAAGCTTTTTGGAAGGGTTCTTACATAGCATATCATGAGTTATATAAATTTATTTATAATGCGCATTTTGTAAAATCACCCGAATAGCTTTTTTTGCATGCATTTCATGGACTGTGAGATGGAAAGTTTTCTCTTCCATTCTATGGTCAGTGAGGAAAAAAGTGTCACACTGATGGCATTGGATTTTAAAAACGAAATAAATTGTGGAATGAGTGATGATATTTCCATGTTCACACATTAAGGAATGTTTCCCTTTCCTAGAGGGATGTAAATTTAACTCAGTGTTTATGTTCATATACAAAGCTTTAGATACATTTATTGTTTTGTGAACGATTTACATTCGTATTTAATTGAAAAATATTGTAGTTAATAATACAAATAATAACTTGATCTGTGGCCGTTAGCGACTTGATATTGTGGCATAAATTATTTACAGTCCTAAAAATTCATAATTTTTTCTATTGCAGGATTTAACTTTTTTAAATTTAAAAATAAAGATAAGTTGTATTAGACACATATCTTTTTTTTTGTTCTGCAGTCAGCGTATAATCCAATATTGTTAAGAGTGCTGACAAAAAAGTGCGAATTTCATTATAACTAAATTAGTCTAAAACTTAATCGGTTATTTTTTATTTAATTCAGAAATATTGCGGTAGCAACATATTTTCTTTAGTAATAAAAACTTAAAATTTTTTTTTAAATTTCATTCATTATAAAAGGTGAAAAGAAACAAAGAATATTTTAGTAGAAAATATATCATAACCAAAAATAATTCAGTTTAATTATGTGGCTTATTTTATTAAAGTGGTATTGTTACCCAGAATTTTTTTTTTTTATTTTATTTTGTTACCTATCTACCAAATTCCCTTTCCGATGTATCAGAATTATAATTTCAATTCTAAACGTTTTAAGCAATGTCTTTATCTATAAGAAACAACAATTTATTTATTTTTTTGGTGTGAGAATGAAGCTGGTAAGGGTTTTTGGGAGTAAGAAAAGAAAGAAAAAGTTAACTTGAAGAGTATTTATTAAAAAATTAACTGGAGGTTATGCTTCGAATTAGTGCCAGTATTCGGTATTTCAGTCTCCTTTCAGATCTCCAAGTTTGAGATTTTCAATCACAAACATTTTAAGTGACATGAGACGATTTCTGTATTCAGTAAGCTACAGTCTCAAAAAATTTCACCAGAGGCTATGGTGAAAAACGGCAGAGACAATCGGATGATGGTATGTTCCAGGTGAAGATGCATAATCCCACTCAATGCAAATGTATTAATCGATTGCACATAATACATTTTTTGAATTTTTGTCAAAACATTATTGCTCTTAAATAATTCAAACAATACTGAAATTACCCAGTGATGTTTCTTAGTTATTACTGTATTTTGTATAACCGATTATTTAAATATCTATGTATAACAATCGATAAATATAGCAATTCAAATTTTTATTTTTTACAGATTTAAGCAAGGCATGGCGAACGACTAAAGATCATAACGATAGCATATTTTTCTCAATTTCTTTGTTTGGTGATCTGCTCAAAATTCTGAAGATCTGACAAAACTCATCAACCTGACAGTTGTCAGGTTTACTGCGCCTAAAACTCAATACCGAATAGGAAAGAACGTAAATAAGAAAGCAGTTGGATCACACCTACCTATCCCTTAACAGATAATGTCGTGCTATTTCACCATATCAGAACATATTTGACTTTTGCTGACTGATATTAGAATCAGATTTGATCGAATTGGTTTCTGGTGTCTTGAAACAAGACAACATATTTTGCCACAGGAAATAAAACGCCATGCAATTTCTTTTTAATCTACGTTCTTTGCGAATAGTCTCACAATGAATTTCACCACAGAAAAATCTCAATTAGTGTCTAGAGACTGCTTACAGAATATCGCCATTAACTATGAAGAAACTCTTATCTTATTAAACAAAAATGTCGTTTAAGCTTTTTTTCGGTTATCTTTGGAGTGAATTTCATATCGGTGCAGCCCACGTAAATCTAAATATTTTTCCAAAATATTTTGGTTGATCTCTCATACAATAAATTTTGTGATTCCATTGAAACCATGCCGTTCTTTTTTTTTTTTTTTGGATGTACCCCAATATGTACATATGTATGTATGTACATATGTTTGTATGTATGTATATATGTATGCCTGTGTGTGGAGGAAATGTTTTAAAGGGGGTATCCACAAACCCCGACATGCGTACAACAGTCGGCGGTCGTGATTTGCATCCGAATTGCTCAAAAGTGGAAACATCTGTGCATGTATGTATGTGTATGTGTGTGCGTGTTTGAAATTTGGCATTTGTGCCGCCATTTTGAAACAGCAAAAAGCGTAGCGTGCCATTCAACTTAATTGAATTAATTTTTTGCCTTATCTTCCAGAAACTCAACAGCAACAGCAGCAGCAGCAGCAGCAACAATATCAACAACAACAACAACAACAAGTGAGTAGTAAGCATCAACCGAACGGCAATGTCATGACCGGTCTCGGACCACAACAGCAACATATACGCGCACCACGCCCACCCATACGTACTGCCTCCTCCGCACCCAGCAATGGCAGTGCCAATGGTGGTGGTGGTAGCGGGATTGTTAGCTCCAACGCCAACGCTGGTATTCTCAACAATCTCGTCGATCAGACACCATCGAATGGCAGCAGTAGCAGTGGCGTGAGCAGCGCGCCCTCTAGCAAAGGTCACTCACATCATCATCTGCACGCGCACGCGCATTCGGGTGCCACCGTCGTCGACAGCATCGGCATGACAACGACAACGTCGAGTGGTGTGGGTGGTAGCAGCAGTACGCATTTGCAACAACAAGTGCCACAGGCGGCGATCGACGAGATGCGTGTCTGATAGGTGTCGGTGTTCGAGCTGGAATTATAGTCGTCTTGGTAAGTGAACTTTTGTGTTAATAAAAAAAAATCTTGTATTTATGTGAGTTTGTATGAAGCAAATAGTACACAGAAAACTTTAACGATAAGTACGACGTAAGCGCCAAGATATATTTAGAAATTCTTGAATGAAACACAAAGAGAGAGTAATTATGGCAAAGCACACCAGGATACATTAAATGCATATTTGGTCTCTTGAACCTTATATACATTACACAGAAATACAACAAAATAAAATATATGGACGCCAATAGTAGTTCTAGCCCTGCAGTAGGTCGCTGAATTTGTAAATAGCCTCTGTTTTCCCAAATGGCATTCGTTGTGAATATTTTGAGTGAAGTATTTTGAAATTGTCAAATTATTTTGTAGCATTAATTTGGAAACCTGTTTTTCGTCTAGACTGATTGTCTCTCTCTCTATCACTTTCTCAGAAAGAATTAACCTATTACTTAAAGCGTTTTCTTTTCTCAAAATAATTTATTCGAGCCGTACCAGGCTGTCAAGTTTTCGTGTTCTTTTCTCAGCATTTTCTCCGAGCTGTTTGTTCTTTTCTCAAAATATTGCACACTGCCACGACAAAAGTGCAACATTTTCTACCTGCTACCAAACGTGAGGGTGAACAGCTGATTTTAATTATCGGGTGTTTTTTTTAGGGGTATAGAACTTCGAATTGAAATAAAACACAAGAAAATCGTTTTAAGGTCCATCAATTTGGCTTTATTGGAAGGATAATTTTATGCCATTAATATTTAAATATGATTTCGGGCATGTGGCCGCCGCGGCTGGCTCGAATAAAGCCAATTCTACAGGTCCAATTTTCAACCACTTTTTCGAGCATATGGGGCCGTATGTCGGCAATAACGCCACGAATGTTGGCTTCCAATTCCCCTAACGTTTCTGGTTTGTTGGCGTAGACGAGCGACTTCACATATCCCCAAAGAAAATAATCCAATGGTGTCAAATCACACGATCTTGGTGGCCAATTTACAGGTCCATTCCGCGAAATTATGCGCTCATCGAATGTTTCCTTCAATAAATCGATTGTGACGTGCGCTGTGTGGCATGTAGCGCCGTCTTGTTGGAACCACAACTCATCCACATTCATGCCATCCAATTCGGGAACAAAATAGTCGGTTATCATGGCTCTATACCGGTCTCCATTAACGGTAACTGCCTCTCCAGCATTATTGCGGAAGAAGTATGGCCCAATGACTCCACCAGCCCATAGAGCACACCAAACAGTCAGTTTTTGTGGATGTAATGGCGTTTCAAGGGTCTCATGTGGATTCTCTTCACTCCAAATGCGGAAATTTTGCTTGTTGACGTAGCCATTCAACCAAAAATGAGCCTCATCACTGAACAAAATTTTGCGATGAAAATCAGCATCGAGATCAATCTCATTTTCGGCCCATACACCAAAATCACGACGCATTGCATGGTCTCGCGGCTTTAATTCTTGCACAAGCTGGATCTTGTAAGGTCGCAAGCCAAGATCTTTGCACAAAATCTTCCATAAAGTTGATGGACAAAGCTCCAATTGCTGTGCACGGTGGCGAATCGATTCATTCGGGTCCTCTTCAACACTTTGCTCTACAGCGGCAATTGTTTCTTCGGTGCGCACTGTTCGACGTCTCTGCGGATGCGTATTATCACATAGAGTAAACGTAGTGCGAAAACGATCCATGGTTAACCGAATTAATTGCTCTGATGGACGATTATGTCGACCATAAAATTGACGGAGCTCGCGGTAAACTTCGCGAACTGAACCATTATTTTCGAAATAAATTTGCACGATTTGCAAGCGTTGTTCTTTTGTCAACCTGTTCATGATGAAATGGCAAACCAAACTGAACATAAATGACATTAGAGTTGCCAGATTTGACCACAAAATGCCAGTTTTATCTCTATTCGAAAAACAAACCTGTAAAAAAAACACCCGTTACATATGTCGTTTTTTTTCGTAGTAGTTTTGTTCGAAAGTCTCAATTTTGACACTATATATAGGTTATTTACCAAATTGTATTGCGTTCGATTAATTAAATTGATGATGCAAGTGAAATTGATGGGGTGGAATTTTTTCTGCTTTTTTTTAAAAGAAAAATACAACATTTTCGCGGGGCCCATAGCAACATTTTCATATATTACTAAAAGAACACTATCCAAAAAAAAAGTTCTAGAAAGCAAAATTTGGCAATTTTAACGAGAGTTAATTTGTCTTTTTTTTTTAGCAAAACCCCTTGAGAGCACACCTTTTCTTTTCTGAGAAATGTTTACTTATTTTTTGAATCTAAATTTGTTTCCCATTATTTGGCCTTATAAAATCAAGGCGCGGCTAAGGGGTTTCGTTAACCATACATAAATATTTTCCATATGAAGATGTTTGAGCTGGAACTTAAAAAAAACTTAAAAGGATTTCCACTAATTATAATATAATAATTATTTTGCTGCCTCATCTTGGGAGGGTTTAGATATGCCCGTCGCAACCTGTACACCGATTTCAAGGTAAACCTTCGCAATACAAAACTCTTGTGACTTGAATTGGACCCAAACGATCACAAAAACTTTACAAACAAAGTTGAAGGAAGCTGTCCACGGTCATGGTTCAACTCATAGGCCAAAAAAAAGCTATCGGGAACCATGCGACTAGTCTGGAGGACTCTCACGATTTCTGTAGAAGTTGCACACACACGATGGTTGAAATAGAGGGTAACGAAGACCAAATGGTATCACGATGGGCCTATGTGTGCCGGCAAAAACTCTGGCAACCACTTCCAACTATCCTAATATCCTTCTTTCAGTACCAAACTTCATAAAATTTTCATCTTTCGTCAGGTATAGCGATAGTGACCTACGAGACCTTCGGTGTTTTAGTTGGATTAAAGACATTGGCGTTGTTTTTTTATACTAAATTCTAGTAGTAGTAATTAGTGAAAATAGTAGTAGAAAATAATAAAAACAGTAGCAGTAATTAGTAAAAGTAGTAGTAGTAATTAATAGTGGTACTAGTAAAAAATAGTAGCAAAAATTAGTCAAAATAGAAGCAGCATAAGCAAAAATAGTAGTAGGAGTTACCTTAGCCTTAGTAAAAATAGTAGTAGAAATTTGTAAACATAGTAGTAGTGATATTACTAATTACAGAATGAGTAAAAATAGTAGTAGAAATTATCAAAAATTTTAGAAGTAATTAGTAAGAATAGTAGTAGTAATTAGTAGCAGCATAAGTAAAAATAGTAGCAGAAATTGATAAGTGCAAATATTAGTAGTAATTAGCAGCAGTAGCAGTAGTAGTCGTAGTGATAATAGTAATTAGTAGTAGTAGTAATTAGTATTTGTGGTAGTTAGTAGTAGTAGTAGAAGTTGTAGTAGTACTAGTAATTAGGACTTGTAGTTGTACTGGTTAACTAGTTTCGAAACACTGAAAGATCCTGAAATCGTCCTAAAATATCTAGTCCGAAATAGTGGCTCAGAACTGTTCCTCAATTGGTTCTGAACTAGTCCCGAAATGGTCCCAAGCTACATATGTATGTATCTATATATGTACCGAAGGGCGTATATAGTATTCTATAGTATAGTATCCATGTACATACACACATACCCATTGACATGCCGCTATCTCAGCATACCTGTTGCTTTTGTTTTCTTATATAGGCGTATGTCCTGACTTCGTGACGCGATTCTGGCGTGCCTTCCGTGACGCGATATAAAAAAATCACTGCCGCTAAAGAAGTTTTATTTCAATAACCATATAAATTATATCACTTCCAAATCTTTCTGCATATTGGGTTTTGTAAAACGGAATGTCTCTATAATCCATCAGGCTACTCTATGTATCATTTGTTAGATCTCACTTGGAGTATACTGTTTTTATTTGAAGACGAAGTACATAGCAAGCCATCAATATAATAGAATGTGTACAAATAATGTTTCTTAAGTTTGTTCTTCGGTGTCTGAACTTTATGGATCCCACACCGTTCAAGTCCCTAGAAAATCGTAGGAATATGCTGTGTCTGTTCTTTACTCATTACGAGTATATGATAACTGGAGTCATTGATTCTCCTTACTTCTTGGAAAGGTATCCATTCACATTACATTACATTTACCATTACTTGCGCTTTGCATAAATTGTGAATTACCTTAATAGAAAGGCTGATCTTGATTTTTTTACTTTCAAGTTATGCTTTTTAGCAGGGATCGAAAATAATAGTTATTTTCGAAATTTCAATTTAAAAAGTTAGCTGGAAAGAATTTGTTTTTTTAACATTTGTATATACCAATGTGATGCTTGTTAGCCAAGGAATGCTAATCCTATATGATTTATATTTTTTTGGCTTCTTACAAAAAAGTCAGGAATTAACCGTTATTTTTTTACTGATATATTTTTAGTCAAAAATAAAAGTTAAAATTTTAGTTTTAATTTTTCGGTCATAAAATAGCAGTTTACCTATTACAATACAATATGTTTTAATTAAAAAAAAATTAAAGTAAAAAACTCACTTCCTTTTAATTGCAATTTTCCGTCTATATATACATATATATATATTTCCTAGACAATAACTTAATTTCTTTAATTTAAGGTTTAAGTTATACAACAAATAACAAATGTCTTGTTTATACGTAGCAGCAAAATGTTTTTATCTTAAACAGTTACATTCAAATAGATTAGCAATAAAATTTTAACTTTTATTTTCGATCGAAAAAATAAAAGTCAGATTTTAACTTTTTTCTTTGACTGAAAAAATAAAAGTCAAATTTTAACTTTTATTTTTGACTGAAAATATATCGGTGGAAAAATAACAATTATTTATTGACTCTTTTGAAAAAAAGTCATAACAGTTACGGTCCCTGCTTTTTAGAATCTTTTGAATTCAATATTATAGCTTTATCGAAATATATGTACTAATATTTGTATAACCATAGTTTGTACTAAGCTACCTTTGTTCATAGTGTGTGAGGATCGAAATCCATAGACTTAACTAAATATTTTCGCTCTTCTTGCCACACACCTCTAGAAGCACATTGGGTGTTTCCTATGCCAAAGCAACGTCTACTCGCGTCATACGCATGACCGTCGAAAAAGGCTGTGTTCATTCATTTTTGTCTGGTTTTAAATTGCACAGTAGCTACATGTGCGCTATCAATAAAGACATTCAGCTGCCGTTCCGTTTACAGCTAACAAACTAAACTTACGAAAGGATAACATCAAACACACTTTCACTTAGCCAAATCATTTTTCACAGAAAACTCCATTAACCGTCGCAAAGCTTGGCTCACGTGGCAGTTTGAGAGGTTGTATTGAAATCAGCAGCATATGCAGGGTGCGGTGCGAAGAGCTGTGGAAATGCGCTACCTACGCCTTTTTTCAATTTTCCAAAACTGCTATATGGGACGCATTCAGTGTCTTTGTTATCAAGGCAGCCGCGTGCCTTTGTTTAACAAAATATTGGTGCTCTTTTAACGTCAAGTTGGGAAAAGCAGAGCAAAGAGTACTAGTAGTGGGCGAACGAGGGTGGTGATGTGGCAGAAAGGTGAGCAAAAAAAAAAAATGGGGAGCAAAGCGAAAATTTAAATTATTCGTATTTCGTTGCATACCCTGGGCGTCGCGAAGTCAAAACGGTTTGTTTGCTTTGTTTTGTTTCTCTATTTTTTTTTTGCACGCATGCATTTCGAATTTAAAATTCTGCGAGTGTAAAGAGAGTTTTCAATTTTCCACAAAAAAACAAAAGGAAGAAATATAGAGGAGCACCAACAAAGTCAATGGTAACAAGTAAATTCGCATATACATATGTTGTAGATGTGCTTAATGTTTACCAACAGTCTAATGCTTGCATGAAATTTACACAAGCGTTGCCATCCACCCAACCTCTTCCGGCGTTCACGCTACAATCGGCAACACAGAGCAGCTCAGTTACGTGGCACAAGCAGCTTTGTTGCCAGCTAAGCATCAGCGCCACTGTCTTGAATTTATAGAAAGCTGCGGCAACATTTATGCCAACTACCGACTGGTTTGTAGCTACCCTGTCGGAAAAACAGCAGACAGTCTAAAAATTTTACCAATTTAAAAAGTAGTTGGGAATCAACTGCTTTGAAACAAATGCATGATTTTCAAATTATGTATATTGATCTTACTTGCATGTTTTCTATGGTGAAAAATATTTTCAACTAATTATAGGCATATCTTTATAAAAATGTGATTTGTACTGTTAATAACTATCTTTTACCCGCGGCTTCGCTCGCATGGCATTCGGCTTAACGTTAAAATTCGAATGTAACAAAAAAGGAAATAGATAATTTTACCATAGGTAATAGCTTTTAATTAAGTTTTAGTTTTGTTTTTCTAATTTCCATTATACAAAAAAAGGTGTACCCCTCATGTCTGGTATTACATTTAATTGGCAACCCTCATCACACATATTTTCGTATAAACTCCCTCGTTTTAGAGGAATACTGTGATATTTCATTCAGTAAGATAACAAATAGCATTTAATCTATATTTTTAAACACGTGGCAACACTCTCTCGAAAAGTATTTTCAAAATAAAGCTTTCTTCAAACTCTTTCATTACAGACCCATATATCAATATGGAATTTAACTTATTATAATTTTGATAAATTTTTTAAACTGGTGGCAACCCTCTCTAGAATTATTTTTGAAATTCCTCTTTCTTAGAATTTGCATTTGGCACTCATATTTCAAAATGTCGTTTATTTTTTTACCTATGTAACTTAATTTTCATATAAACAAGTGGCAACCTTTTTTAATATATTTGGGAAATCAATCATTATTGTGCCTTGCATATACATATGTAATTTTAGTTATATTTGGCTTAATATAATTTTTATGAATTTTTTAAACAGGTGGCAATCCTCCAAAATTATTTTTGAAATTACGCAGTCTTAAAACTTTTAGTTTGACACTCACATCATAAAATGGTTTTTATTTTTTCTAATTTAAGTTAATTTTCAATTAAACAAGTGGTACCCTTCTTTCAAAACATTTGGGAAATAAAGCTTTATTATTAAGGTATTTCATTTGACACCGATATTGTAGTAATTGATTTTATGCACTGTTTTAATTGCTGTAGCCTTTTAAACAGGTGGCAACTCTCTTTAAAAATCAATTTTTTTGTAACCTTTTTAACGAGCGATATGTGTGTCGAATCTTGTCCAGATATATCCAGTAGGCAATTTGTGATTTAACTTATTTATTTAATTGACCATAACTTTTTTAACAGGTGGCAACCTTCCCTATAATATAGCCTATGTTATAGCGTAAGGGGTAGGCGATTTCTTTCCGCCGCCGTCCGTACTCAGAAAATCTAGGCGAAAACGACGGTGCATTTACTTACATATGTCGGTCTTGGTGTTATCTAAAAAGAACAAAAATTAAATTATTCAAAAAGAAACGAATTTTCAAAGAACACATTTGTGATGTGAATTATTTGAAATAAGACAAGTATAAAGAGCCAAAAAAAAGTGCTTTCTTAAAATTTTAGTAAAAAGCCCCTACGGACCTAATCTAAACATCTTTAAACCTCAAATAATATTATTTTCCACAAAATTCTCTTGGAATACAGGGTAACTTTTAGGGGTATCTTGACCTGGCCGAAATAAGGGTAATTTAAGTTTGAAAATGAAGAAGGTCCCGCAGGAATCAGATTACTGACTTGCTCCTAGGGTACTGTCATTTGAATACAGCTAGTTGCTTGCAAAAAAAAAGAAAGATTTCCAATCACTTGTAGTTGGTTAAAAAGTACTTTTTAAATTACTTTTGAAGTAATTCTATTTCCGGCAGGGTATTGGCCAACTCTGCGCTTGCATTTGAAACGCACGAAAATGCAGGCATCCGACGCCCTTCCGCCTTCCACCCACCTGTACATCGACTTTAGCCGCTTGCACTTTGCAGACGCCGTCGCCTCTCTACCATCTTTCGGCTTTGCTTAGCTGGGTGCTGGCTAGCGGTGGGCGACAGACGAGCGTCACATAACGACCTGTAGTTTCTTGTGTTCATGCGCCACGTCTAAATTTATGCAATGTATCTCACTTGAATAGCAATTGCAATAGAAATTTGCATCGTGCGACGAAGCGTATACCGGAAACGTCTAGCAGGTATGCATGAAAGCGCCACAAACGCTTAGGAAAATACACACGCACACACACACATACATGCTCCATTGAGTGCTTGTGGCCAACATATGTACTTTCATATTTATGAGTTAGTGCGCGTGTGTGTGTGTGTGTGTGTGCGCACAATTGGCTCGCACTTGAAAGCTTTTGCTACACATTTGTGCATTTGGCAAGCCGAGCAGTGTTGCCAGAAGTGAAGAATTGTCTTTCAATAAACAGAAAGGCGAAGAAACATGAAGACAATAAAAACAAATCATAACTCCGCGCACAAAAAATCTGCACAAATTTCTGTTCTGTGTCATGTTATAGATTAAAATGCAATTGTTCAACATATTGATAGGTATCTGTCGACTATCGTTAAGCGAAGCAATTCATATCGAACCCTAAAGCATAGTAACCGGGTACCGTTTCACGTGAAATGAGTAGTCAAACTCCATATAAAATTATTTGCCGTGAAATTCCACAACAAAGTACGAGTAGTACTCAGTTTACGCCGTGAAAAGGCTCGCAATATCTTGGCAACATGGCGCCAACAAAATTTCTTCACAGGTATTAAAAACATTTTCCATTTGAAATTGCATACAAAACTACAGTTCGGCGCTTCATTTATGAAATGGTTTCTGGATTATTTGTTGCTTTGAATTTTACATGACATCTTTAAGCCGATTCAATACTTTTAGTTGCTGGCGAAATTTCACGTTTGTGAAGTTAGTACTGGCCTTAATCGCGGATAAAGACATAAGCGACATTTTTGCAAAACTTTCTCTTTTTTATTAAAAATTCTGCATCAAACAAAATATTTTTTTTTTAAGTGTCGCTTACATTTTCTTCGCGCTTAGTTTTCGACATGGACATCAATAAATGCAATTAATTTTTTCATAGCGGAAATATGCCAGCCATTGTTTGATAGTTTATAGATTTGCCTAGGGTTAAAATAAAAATTTACAAAACTAAATGCGAATGACATATATTTTTGGTACTTTGGTGTACTTTTTCACCCCTTAAATAACTGTTAACGTAGAATATGTCTTACCCTTCATCATGGCTGCCATTCTCAGATAGTTGTTATTGTAATTTTAGACCTTTACAAATACGCTTACTGAAATTAAAGTGCATACTTGATTTCTCAGATTTACCTAAAGTTGCATTTTTGTACACATGTTGGTATATAATTGTATTTTATTTTATTGTGACTATTGAACAATAGATGTCGCTGATCAAATATTAAGTCATCGCAAGTACTACACATGCGACAATAAATACTGGTAAATTTCAAATTGCCCATATATTTGAATATAACTGTTGAAGGAACTTACCGAACGCGGCCGATGGCATAGAGAAAAATTATTCGGAAGTATTACTTCTGAGATGTGGCTTGTCAACACCTCTATAGCATTATCGGATACTATTTTAGAAGTTTTCTGCATTCACGGATCCATAAAGAAAAATTATTGGTTCAACACCCCACAAATTTATACAGCTCCAGACCATAGGTTAGATTAAGTTGCGGTGGCTGTCATTCAACAATTGCTGCGAAGAGGCATACTTAGACCGATTAGCTCATTGTGATGTCACAGAAATTTGGGCCTCCTTACTTATCTCCCCCTAAAATTGAAACATGTTGTCAACTTTACTTGAACCCATCAGAAAATACTACTCTTTTTTGGTAGGCTACTGTGTTTGCATGCATGCTGTATGATGTAAGCGCCAAATTTATTGTTATTAATATTATAAATAGTTCAGTACAACTGTTGTGAGGATTTCAAGGACTTGTGAATTTTCGGTTTCGTTTTTTTAATTAAAATGTGTAATTTTTTGTGTAACGAAAAATCTTCAAAAAATATAAACAATTCCAGTTAAATAATTCCAGCTGGCAAGCCTAACCAAACGAAACCAAATCATCGTCTTTGTGTTCGCTAAGTTACCGTTACACGTGCCGCACCCACATACATTTGTATTTATGTAACTCTTTTACACTCTCAAACGTTTCCTTGTGCTGTATCTAATTTGTGCGCTCGCTTCGCTTCCTTTCAGCAAATTTGATCATTTTGCTTCGTTGAGTGTCGTCATCTTCACAAGTGCTGCCATTCATTTCACCATGCGCCCCGCCACCCTCGCCTTCCTCACTCTCACTCTCACGTCTCTCCTCAACCGTCTCAAACTCTCGTTCATTCATAATTTACGCTTTTTTGCATTTTTTTCACCTCTACTCATTTTTATCTCTTTACTCTCAACGTTTCGGCTCGTTGACTCGCAAAACAAAGGCAATGGCAAAAAGCCACCGGAAATGACAAAATGATGAGCTGCTTAGAATTTTCTTTTCCGCTTTAACACACCGTTAGCTCTCACTTGTTGGCAAAAGTTGCATAATGTGTAATTTATTCGCCTTGTGGCGTTCACTTCACAGTTTCGGTTAGATCGTTGCACTTAACATCTAAGCTGTCCGCTTGATTTGCTGCCATTGCGTTATCAGTCATCTCTTGGCGTGTAAATTTAAAATTCATTATCTAAGCTGTGGCGGTTGAGGAGCGCGTGAATGTGTTGGCTGGCAGGTGATTGCACATCGGTGCAGCTATTCTGAGTCACAATTTTCACAGATTCTGGCTTCAACGAATTTCGCACGCTTGGATTAATTTAGTTTGAATAGAAAATAAGGTGGATTGAGGCAAGTCAAGAGGCCGCATCGTTCACTTTTACATGGAGAAGTCTCATCAATCCTAAAAAAGGCACAATGTAGGTTTAAGTCAACGTATTTGATGAAGCAAGTTTTTGAAAAGAGTTTTTGGTGACTTCTGTTAATAAAAATGCTGTAAATAAGTAAAAATGAGCAAAAGGTTTTTTTGGAACTCTATTGGAATGCTAATGCCATTTTACTATTGTTGAAAGCGAGGGATTAATTTTTGATACTGAGTTTAACCTAAAGCTTACGCTAGGTGGCGCTCTTATACAGTTTTTGTTTTTTAGTGGTTTTTATTGAAAAAATAGTATTTTTACTTTTTTAAGGACGAAAAAAACGTGTTTGGTGTATACGAGTATTTCATTGTTAAACTTAACCCATGGTATTCCATATATTAAAATTCACACTGAGACTGATTATGATGTAAATTTATAGGTGGGTGAAAATATATAGAGTTCATGATAATTCAAACATTTTTCAAGCAGCTTTTTTAAAAATTCATTTCCTCCTAAATTACTTGACGAACCTTGCTGACATTTATTTTTACACGTAATGACATTTAAATTTTAGAAAAAAAATAGTATTATTATTTAGGAACGATTTTTTTTATTAAATATAAATTCAAATATAAATGAAGTTTAAAATGTATTTGTAAATTAAAAAAAGACAACCATGAAACTTAATTACACAGGTTACGAGAAAATTAATTTGAAAAAATTACTTAAAAATGTATTTGCTTATAAAAACTTTTCAATTTAAAATTAAAAAACAAAATATCACAATCACCTCTATATCGATCAACCGCACTATTATTTTTTTTTTTTGAATTTTTATTAATTAAAACGAATTTTTTCATTAAATAAAAATGATATTCGAAAGCATTTGCTTTAGTAAATGTAGTTTTCAAAAATACAGCAAGCTCAAAATTTTAATTTTTGTTTTCAATAAAAAAAATCGTTCTAAATTTAAAAAATAACATTTTCATGAAATTTCCTTAAAACAAGGAGAAATTTAATTTAAAAAAAATGCTTAAATATGTAAATGCTTAAAAAACGAACAATAAATTTAAAAAAAAACTCAGAATCACTTCCCTATTCATAAACCATACTAATAATTTTTTTTCGAGTTTTTGTTACTTAGAAACGCATTTTTTCGTTTAATAAAAATGATTTTCAGAAATATTTACTTCAGAAACATAGTTTTCAAAAGTAATGGAAGTTGCAAAATTTTAGATATTTGTATTTAACGACAAATTTCGTTTGGTTCTAAATTTAAAAAAAATCATTTATAAAATTTATGAGTGATTCACAAAATTTAGGCTCAACATTTTTTAAGCAGTTTTTTCAAAATTCATTTGTTCCTAACTTATTTGATGTGAAACTTTTTTTAGAAAAGAAAAATTATTATTTTGAAATGAATGTTTTCATTAAATAAAAATTATTTTCAGAAACATTTACTTCAATAAATGTAGCGAAATTCATGAAATTTCATCAAATACTTTACGAGAAAATTCATTTTGAAAAAAGAGCTTAAAAATTTAATTGTTTATAAAATTTAAAAAATGTAAATTAAAAACAAAATCACAGAATCGCTCTTGCATCACTTCTACCACACTTATAATGAAATTTCAAGCAAAAATCAATTCCGAATAATGTTAAGAAATTTTCACCCAGGTCCAAAAATAGTCAAAAAGGGCGTGTTTAACTTAATTTCTGCTTTCGCAAGCTTTTCTCCATTTTTTTTTTTTTTGAGTACTTTCATATCATAATTTTTTGCAAGATAAATATAACATATTTTGTAATAAAAAATTTATAATATTAGTTAAACAAGTCATTTTCCCTCTCCTTTTTTTTCAAAAAAAAAAAAACAAATAATGAAATGATCTTGGTAGGTTTCTTAGTAAAATCCTTTTTTTCAGTAAAAATCAATCAAAAGAGGGATAAAATCGCCGACCCCAAAAACTGTAAGACACCAAAATTTTTGGAGCCTGCGCCAATCTCGGTGAACCCCAAACCTAGCGGCCTCCAAATCCAGCTCCGCATCTACCCCCATTAATATAAATTCCCGCTATTGGCGCCATTGCTACTCCTATACCCTCTCAAATTTGAAGCGCCCGCTTCCGCAGCTAGAAGAAATCTAATCCGACACATATTTGCAAGCCGCACCCCACGTTAACCGTTAGCCTGCAAATCAGCAGAGTGACAAAAGGCCCACTGTCCTAATGTCAATTGATTTCAGTTACAAAAACTAAGTCGCAGCACAATATTAAAATGTTTAATACTATTTTCAGCTGGGAAATGAAACTTTTAAAGTTCTAAAATTTCGCTCAAAGCTTATATGAAATTCTATTGCAAGTAAAGCCTGCAAAGCTAAGTAAATTTTATCTAATTTCCAATTGTCTGCGACTGAGCTGATGTCCTCGAATGCAGTTAAAAGCTTTCCTATGCGTTTACAATAAATGTGCCTTACTTCTTCCTTCGGCAAAAAAAAATAAAAACAAAATAGAACTGCACTAATCGCCGCATCCCTATGCAACGGCGATAGTAAAAACAAAAGCGCAGCGAAAGCGACATTTGCGCCAGCGAATTGTAGAAATAGCAACTGAAGCGCGTAAAGTCAAGTTGATAAAGAAATCAGTCAAGAGAAGTTTGCGACGACTCACTGAATACCAAATAGCAAAGCACAAGTGCAAGTGCACTCGACGATAGAGAAAACAACAACAACTGCAATAACAAACTCTGCAACAGCTAACAGCAAAGTCAAGGCGAAAGTCGAGTGATATTCTAGAAGAAAGTTAAGTGAAATGGAATCAAGTTGGGTTTGAAGAGCGATTTGCTTATAGAACAAATGGCATGACATCATCTCATGTTGATGGTGGATTTGCGGGTTTGAAAAAGGGCTATACTGCAAGCAGTTGAGATGCAAAGCTAGAGGTAGAGAATTGCAATGCATTGAAGCGAAAGTGCAGCCAAAGTTGCAGGCAGAATTAATGAGTACTCACACAACAACAGCTAATGCCCAATTGCAGATTAACAGCGGGAAGCCGCGTAGAGGAAGTGAACAGCGAAGCCAATTCAATTCAAGTACGCTGTGAAAAATTCAACAAAAAAATCGTTCACGATTTGAATATTCATTAAACAGTTGGCAAACTTCTGTTGACACTTTAACTGCTGGGTTTGGTTTTGGAATTTTAGGAGTTCTTTTTTTAAACTTAAAAATGGGAAAAGTTTAATCGCTAGTGGTTTCAAAACAAGATAAATATGAACGATATATTTAGTATTTAGATTTGAATTGTGAGTAAAATAATAATCTCTTAATAATATGTAGGGAATTTTGTTTGAAAATTGTGTTTCAATAATTTTCTGAAGCTCAAGGTCATTTATTTATTAGGAAGTTATTGAAGAAACCACAATGGTAGAAATTATATCTGCTATTTTGAAGATCACCACATCTGCTCATCAGAGTTCTTCTTACTAGACTTCTATGGGAATCAAACTCACGTCCACCATGGCATAGTCGTACTGGTTAAGGACAGCATGTCAACCACTTTTATCAAGAAAGCCGTGGGAACTCTTGCTGCTTTTTCATCTTCCGATTTTTGCAATAAATAGGCCGAAAAATGAATATAAAAAGGCTGTTAGACATGTGGTTTTCGAGAAGAAATGAAAGGCATATAATTTAATGTTATGGCCAGGAATTTAGCTCCATTGTAAAAACAAGATTTTGCCATTATATTTTTAAAATGATTTCGGGCAAGTGAACGCCGCGACTGGCTCGAATTAATTCCAGCTGTGATAGCCAATTTTGCAGCAATTATTCTCTTCCAAGGCGTCAATCGTCTCGGACTTATCTTCGTACACAAGCGATCTGACACAACCCCATAAAAAATAGTCCAGCGGTATTAAATCGCACGATCTTGGAGGCCGCGCCACAGGCTCACGACGCGAGATGATGCGCTAACCAAAATTTACCTTCAATAAATTTATTGTCTGAAAAAAATTAACCAACGATTCCCTCTGTCCGTCTCAACAATAGCTTGTGGATTATCAACACTCCAAATGCGACAATTGACAATTTTGTTTATTATCGTAAGGGCCATTCAACCAAAAGTGATCTTCATCGCTGAACAAAATTTTACCCGTTTCCACTAAAACAAAATTTTTATTTTATCAAAAAATAACAAAAAACACATAAAACGAAGAAAAAGTGACCCCAAAACGGCACACTGCTCAAGGAGAGTCACTCTTCTCGTAATCCGTTTTAAGCACTATTCAGGTATTTTAAATGTTAATTATGCCACTCTGGTTGTCATGGCCTCAAACACATGTGGAATTATTGCTACACAGCCTACGAGCCCAAATTAATTATCTCACGTTTGCCAGATCTACATTTGCACTTTTTACTTACCATCATCACTTCCTCGATTTCTGACCTAATTTTCTATGCTGCTCTTTGTCGAACATTTGTCTTTCTCTATGTTTATGACCTTACCAACTTATCTCTCATCAGATAATTCTGACACAGCTGTTAATTATAACGGCAACAATAACAATATTTCGAACAACATTAAAGCGTCTCATAACAATTTCAGTGAATGCACAGCTATAATTCTATTTCACCATTAACGAATGGCTATAAATGTTCACTCTATACCTCTTTTCATTTCGCACCTTCCAATGGAGGGCCAGTGTGTATTTAAAGAGCAATGGAAAAAGCAGCAATAAACTAGAGACGTGGCAGTAATTCCATGCAAGTAATAACATAAAATTTACGTTTATTACAGGGCTTAGTAAATGTTGCCGTTGCTGGATGCACACAACCAAAGTAGTCTGCCTATTGCTACATACATAGATACACACACAGCTGTAAATATGGACCATTTATTTAGGGCATTGGTTAATAGATGTATGTACATATGTGGTTGGATAAATGCAAATAGTGCAAGAAAAGAAGATAGAGTGGAAGGACGAAGGACGAAACTATTCTACAGGTGAAGTGATCGGGTAAATCAAAATCTTCACAATGGCTGGAGTGGAATTTACTCCGAGCTTTTAGGCCTATGCGTTGGTGTTCGGTAACTCATCACTGCAGCGTCTTTCAGGTTCAGGCTAACCTCAAGATCGCATCACTAGTTTGGTGTTATACGATTTCTAGTCTTATCCTGGCAATCAAGGGGCCATAAAATATCTAATATCAAGTCCACACGACAAGGAAACCCTATTGTTTATGGCTCATTCGTGATATTATGTCAAAACAGGTTGAAAGTACGTATTTTCGCCTTGCCAATTTACCTTTATTACGATCCAATCATTGTAATATCGAAAACATCTCAATTTTCGTTGTGTTTTTATAAGTAATTCTGTGTTCGAAAACTTTTTTCTACAAAAAAAAATCGATGTTTTGCCGTCACTAATTTAGAAAAAGCTATAAGAACAATAAAAGGAAAAAATCGTGTGCAGAGAAACTGAAATATTTATAAAAAGTGGCAATGCTGGTTGCGCGCAAAGCAAAGCTTTAATTTTGAAGCTCCCCAATTTCGGTTACCGGATTGCCTTAGAGTGAAAAAGATAAATGAATAAGGATACGTAATCGAAAACCAGTTAGTAAAAAGAAATGCTGTCTGGACGCTCATATTTGATATTGAAAACATCTCTCGAAAACAACTTGTATTCATTCCTGTGTGGACAAGGTATAAATATGTAAATCGTCGCAGTTTTCAAAATTGGTTACGAAAAGTTACCTAGCTCTTGGCCACTGCGTTATTGAGAGCAACTAAAGTAAAAAGCCGACGAACTATATCGCAGTAGCACATTTCCTCTGGACTCAGAAATCGGCAGCGCAACAGGTATACTCATCCAATTGGCAACGTTTTGATTAACCGAGTTGCCTGTCATAAACTCAAACACTGTAGACAAGACATTCGCCTGCAAGAGTGGTCCTTACTATATAGACATTGTTTGTTGGGCCTCCATCCAGCCAGATTGGATGTTTCGTGCAAAGGCTTCAGTAGAAGTTGTCGGAATGCGTAGGAAAAGGTAAGGAAAGGTGCCTTCTCTATCTATCAGAAGCCGAGTAGAAGGGCTCGCTAAACACTTCTTTGTGAATTTGGATGTTATCAGGTCTATGAAGATCAGCATTTTGAACAAAGTACACAGGTTAAATATTATATATGTATGTATATACATAGCTACTCCGCGGTATCATGCAAAATTTTTAGCATAAGAATGTGTGGACGTCTCTCTCAAAGTAGCCTATCTTCGTAGAGAGCCACCAACAAGGTTTCAAAAAAACCCACGGAACCAGAGTTATGCAGTGCGAAAATGAAAATTTAAAAACGCTCGAAATATTTTAGTTCTTGAACTTCTTTTGGAGTAAAATTTCTTTAGCTTCGCTTTTATGAGATAAAACAAATCTACGTACATAACGCTGTGCATATGTTATGTACTAGAGATGGGCGCGGAAGTAAATATTCGGTCCCAATACCGCCTATGCCAACATTTTCCAATTTGTCCCGTGGGTCCCGCGGGTTCCGATATCTATCGCTGAATAAGAATCACAGAAATTTCAAATTAGTTTAATATTTTTGATATATTTTATTGAACAACCTCTGGGTATTTAACCATAGATATATGTAAATGGCCTCATATTTTTGATACTGAACACTTTTATTATTTTTTGTCCAATATGCTTATAAACTTGGGACTCTTTCGGCAGTAGTTCAGGATTATTTCGGGACCACTTATGAACACTTTTGGAACCAGTTACATATTTATGGACCATTTCACGATTATTTTGAGTCCATTTCCGTGTCATTTCATTTGCACCCATTGCATCCAGTTTGGGATAACTTCGGGACCATTTCGAAATAAGTTCGGAACTAGTTTGGTAACAGTATTTAACTAGTGTCGACTTAGTTTGGAACTAGTACAGGTATGGTTTTTTACTCGTTCGGGAGTAGTTTGGAACTGTTTTGAGGTGTTTTTTCAATTTGAGTCTATTGTACGACTTTGTCAGGTAAACAACATCGCCAAACAATAATGGGTCAAACAATTTAATCGGTATGCTTTTGAAAATATTTATAGTGTCAAGCAAGACAGCGAATGTCAGGCTGTTTCAAAGCGAACCACATCCAGTAAATGTGGTTCGTTCACGGAGTAGTTCGACAAAATTATCGCTTTCTTCCATCGCAAAACTGGGTCACTTGCTACTCTGTTACTATGATTTACCGAAGAATAGTCAAATCTGAATGGTATATAATAATTTACTTGTCCGAAGTGGTCGACGAAGTCAGAAAAAAGACCAGAAGCATCATCCTTAACAAGGGCAATACAACCTCTTACACAGCGCTTGGATTAAGTAGTTGATTATTTGAAGTGAGACAAAATCGCAATAATAACTAATTGCCTAGATTCACCTGCCCTATCACCTAATGACTTTGTTCCTGTTTGTTAAGAAAAAACTACGTGGGACCTGTTATTAAATATCTAAACAGACCACAGAGACTTTCTAAAACTTTGTTTCCGGGATACCTACTTCAGACTTGAACAAATGTTTCGACATAAATCTTAAACACGAATATTCTTAAAAAATATATTGAGTTTTTTTTATTAAATGTTTTTTTTTTTGCTTATCCGGAGTCTTTCAGGGCTACCCTCGCATAAGCTATGCCGAAAATTACAGCTGGTTTAGAAATCGTTACAATAATCCCTTTGTCACAAGCCTAATGTGCTAAACCACTGACTGCTAGCGGCCCAATCCACTAGCAGTGCGCAACAACAGAAACACTAGCTGGACTTGTAAAGCAACCGGCTAACTCCGTGGAGACGGGCTGAGTTGCCTGTTATGTGGGAGCAACAACAATATTACAAACAGATAAACTGACCAATATTAGGGAGTGACAACAACAAAATTAATGCAACTGACTCTGACCCAAATGTGCACAGGGCAATTCCACACAAAAATACCACGACACAATAACCAAAAAAAGAGGTATACCCGAGGTGAGATCCAACCAAAACCAAGCTAAGAGCCGGCAGAATTGGGGCACTTCACGAACGCCACCAATGGCACACACGAAAAACAACCGAGGAGAGAAAGTAAAAAGGGTAAACAGATGAAAAAACAAACGATATATTTTGTGGCGGCCAGTCTGCGACACCCTTTCCAAGAGCAGATCCCTGTCAGCTAAAGTACTTTCAGACCTTACCTCCGTTGCACAACAAAAATCATGCAGCAGACGGTATTGATCAGGGTGGCATGCGACGCTACCTACTACACTGCGTATGAGCTCAAATCATCTGTGGAAGAAGAGATAAATCTTGCTTTTATCGCAACAAGAAATTTTATTTTTTTGCTCCTGAAAAACCTCAGTTGTCTAACTTGATCGAAAGACCGAAAGGCAGAGTATCGGCTTTTCGAAGATGCACAAATAGCATACTCATTAAGCAGCACATCTGAGAGCCCAGTTATAGAAAGTTTGCAACAGCTCGTAAGCGGCTTGTCTCCAAAGCCTTCCCTCGAGATATTGGATTGGGCCGTTAACACTTTAAGACTCTCTGCACTTATTTAAATATGCTACCAAAGTTGTACAACAAATGTCAATATCTTACCAGGTTTCACTGTAGCTGGGTTTTCGTAAAAAATGACGTTTGCGTTTAGTAACGAAAGAATATTTTTAAATCTTTAACTACAACAATAAATTATACCAATTTCCTACTGGACTTAACGAAATACTCAAATACTGACGTAAATTCACTCAGTCTTGCAAGGTGCAAGTCGGCTCGCTATATGCATCTAGCATATCTGAATAGTCACACCTCTGCACTTTATGCGCTTGTTGTTGTTGTAGCACCTTATACGCTCACATTCTTTGCTCCCACCCCATAATCCGAACTGTGTTATCTTGTATTCTGTTCTGCACGCCATTATGACACTTAACAAGTTACTGCATACAGAAAAATGTTAATCAGCTTAAGCAAAAAATAAAAGCATTAAAAATAAACAAAAGGCGGTGTTGAACAAAAATAACAATAACAAAAGCGCTGATTTGCAAGCAAATTTGGGCGAAGTGAAAAGAAAGATGAAAATAATAATAAGAAAAAAGGCAGAGTAGCAGAATTTGTTGGAAAATGTTAATTTCATCGCACTCAGGTGCAATTATGAGGGCTCAAAAAGCACTTCACTTTAAAAAAAAAAAAAAGCGCAACTATATGTATGCAAATTTTCAGATGATACAACGGATGAGGTACGAAGGACTTACACCGTGCCAGATTAGAATGTAGTGCAGTTTGTATTCATTTCAAGAAATTTAATATTTAGTTAGTTGCAAAAGGAAATCACGCTGTTGCCGCTATTTGAGCTAAGAAACGAAGTATTTTTGCGATGCAGAGATGAAGCTGATTGACAAAGTCGGTAGCAGTACATTCTTACTACTAATAGTAATAGTAGTAGTAGTAGTAGTAGTAATAGGGGTAAGTAGTACCTAGTGGTAGCATTAGTGAAAAGGGTAGTAGTAATTAGTTGGAATAGTAGTAGTAATAGCGATATTAGTTAAAATAGAAGGGATGTTAGTAGCAGCATCACTAAAAAATAGTAATACAAATTAGTAAAAATAGCAGTAGAAAGTAAAGATTAGTAAAAATAGGAACTAGAATTGGCATTAGAAAATAGCAACAGAAATTATTAAGTAGTAGTAATTCGTAGTAGCATTAGTAAAATAGTAGTAGTAATTAGTTGAAATAGTAGTAGTAATAGCTTAATTAGTTAAAATAGTAATAGAAATTAGTAAAAATAGTAGGTATAAATAGTACCAGCATCACTAAAAAATAGTAAGACAAATTAGTAAAAATAGCAGTAGAAAGTAAAGGTTAGTAAAAATAGGAACTAGAATTGGCATTAGAAAATAGTAACAGAAATTATTAAAAACAGTAGTAGTAATTAGTAGTAGCATTAGTAAAATAGTAGTATGTAGTGGCAGTAGTAGTTACAGTGATAGTAGTAGTGGTAGTTAGTTGTTGTAGTAGTAGTAGTTAGCGATATCGGCACGCCCTTCGTTATGCATTGTAAAAAATCACTCTCTTGCCTTTAAAGAAGTTTTACTTCAATAATAGAGTGTCTAATCACTAGCAAACAGATTATTTAGACCTAAATAAAAAGGGGAAAAATACGCACGAAAACTCACGAGGGATGCAGAAAACGAAAGGTTAAAACCTTAATTCATTAGAAAGTTAAAAACGGGCACTTGCCTTCCTATTCTATCCATGGCTGCCGAATCGAATCGGCTCCCATAGCCTTCTCATCTTTGTTCGATTCCGTCCACCCTTCTGCGCAATATAGGAGATTTTTGTTCTAAAGCCTCGTTTGGTATCGAACAACTCGGCGAGGACATTCCCAATCTGGACGGCGTTAAAAGTTGTGCTGAACGTCACTCTGCACAGCCGTATTAGCTTTGCGAGGTTCCGAAATTTACATTTCAAAAATGCTTATCCTGTGGTGACTATCGCAAATCGCAGGATCACCCTTCTCCCGGCATGTATTGTATTCAACCGATCACACAAATTGTGTTTACAGCTTAGCGAACCACCCAACCCTTCATCGTTGGCTTTGAATAGCTCAGTAGGTTGCCAGGGTCTTGTTGTTCTTTATCCGCCTGATTGCTGTACTCACTACGTTCAGATCGAGCGTAGGAACATAGATATCGGCCCTTTATAATGATATGGGTTGTTCTTTAGCCACCTTTGCCTCTATGGAAAAGCGTTGGGAAGTGATCCTTCAATATCTCGGTTACACTCTGATCATCTGTTTCCATCTCCGTCTTTGCGGGAACTAGCTCGAGTCTAAAAACCTTATTTTCAGATAAAATGTTCGGCCTGCATTCCCAACTGTCGACATCTTAATCTTTTCCCACTCGCGTGTTTTTGCCCTTTTGTATCTGCTTCTTCATCTTCTCAGTGCATATCTGCTTTTTACAAAAATTAGAAATATTAGAGTCAACTAGTTTTTCGTAGAGTATTTTAGTGTACTGACATTGAGAAACTGCGATAGCCAATAAAATTTGAGCTGCGGGAGTTTGAAATTCAAGTGCATATCTGTAAGTATCAATGAACTTCTAGGTATGAAAACGCCATAATTTTCAAAACATTCTGCTAAAATTATAGTTGATTACCTTTGGGTAAACGTTTTCTTTTGAAAAGCTTTGTGCCGTGGAGGGTCGAAATTGTGCATACAAAATTTCAATTCTCTACTACAAATACCTACAGTGAAATTAAGTTGGCAGTAGGTGTGACAAGTTTGGGCCAATAACATAATTTGTATTTTATTTGGTGAAAATTGCATTCATATTTATCTCCCCCGAAAATGTATTACTATAGTTATTCACTATATATATTCACTACCATCTGGTGTCCTATAGTACATTGGGTCCCCTTATTTTTGTAATTTTTATCAATGACATATCCAGTGGTTTTTTAGCGCATCCAAATTTGTTCTCTACAGCATCGTGCCTCTCCGACTCTTTCAAACTTCAAAGAAATTTAGATAATGTTGACATTTGATGTACTAAGAATAAGCTAAAAATAAACATGCACCTTATTCTCCAAAAATTAATATGCCATTTATTCTATATTCCGCTCTCCTATCCCTACATCCAACCATATTCTTGGTTCTCAAATAGGTAATCCTACTGAAATTATAGATCTATCAAATTCACTTAAACTGCATAATAGCAAAGGCATACTACGTGCTGATCGCTGCAATTTATACTTTACTGATCTGTACACCTTAAAGCTACTTAATGCCCCCCACAATCTCTGTATTCGGTTTACGCTACTCCTTCCTTCCATTTGCTAGATATATACTCTTCACACAACGACTGGTATATTTGTCTTTTTTATTCATTTATTCCATTTTTAATTTTCAAAATGATTTTTGTCTTTCTTCAAAGTTGTATGTAAAATACTCCACATTATCGAATAACTAAAGCCAATAAGTATTTTAATCTATGACACCAAATTGAAAATTATTTGACCATTTTTATTTTACATTTATATTTCTAAATAAAGCTCATTGTTAGATTTCATACTCGATGCATATATGTTATTGTAAACTTAGGTTATTATCGTTAACTCACAATTTCGATTAAACAAAACCAAACTGATTCGTTTTCGCTATCCAACGAAATTTATTCATACATCCTTACTTGGATGTGATGATTTTTCGGTGCTTTTGGCTATAGACTCTGCAAAACTCACACCGTAATTAACATCATTTAATGTTCAGCATTTAACCGAGCACTAATTAGGTAATACGAGTACAAAATCATATTAGGAAATGAAAATAAAATAACTCTAAATACTCATACAAATGAAATACTAGCTCTCACAAACATGGACGATTTTTTTTAAACTTGCTTAGCAGCGGTACAAGCTAATTAGAAGAAATTCGTTGCTAATTATTTTACAAAACTCAAAACGGTTGTTGCACGATATGTATGTATATTATATATGTACCCAACAAGCAAAACAATGTATGGTTTGTGTTATCGAGAAAGGCTCGAGAACCATTAAAAACTGAAAAATTAAAAGAAAATTAAATGTTTGTGGAAACCAATGATCCTACTAAAATAATATATGTGTTATATATTTTACTCAAAATTTAGCACAGAAGTAGCTCCCTATACCCTACATTAACATATAAACTATATTGCGTTGCCACCTGTTAAAAAAGTTGTAGTGAATTAAATAAATAGGCTAAGTCACATATTGCTATATGACGACTGTACAGATCTGAATAAGATTTCGCACATGTATAGTTCGTTACATAGGCTACGATTGCCCATATTCTTTAAAAAGAGTTGCCACCCGTTTAAACGACTATTTTCAATTAAAACAATTAATAAATCAAATATTACAATATTGATATCAAACGAAAAGGCTTAATAAATGTTAAGTTTTGATATGTTTTTAAAGAAGGTTGCCACCTAGTTATATGGAAATTAATAGAAATAAAAACATAAATGACATTTTAAAATATGGGGGTGCAACTAAAAGTTTTAAGAAAGTTTAATTAAAAAAATAATTTTGGAGAGGGTTGCCACCTGTTAAAAAAATATTATCAAAATCATAAGTCAACACAAACATTGATATATGACTCTCAAACGAAGGAGGTGTAAGAAAGTATTATATTGAAAATAAATATCGCAGAGGTTGCCACTTACAAGAGTAAACAAAATTAAACTATGAAATTAAAGAAAGTTGATTCGAATTACTTGATAAGTTGAACGGAAATTCTGCTCTACTGGTGTCAAATATATTCGGAGAAGGTAGCCATCGCGTCTCGAAAAAAGTGTCAGGGGTTGCCAACGTTTTAGAAATTAAATACAAAATTTATGTATAACCTTTTATTCACTGTTCGCTTAAAGCATTTAAAGTCTTTGCATATGCAGATGATATTGTAATCCTAATTATAGGGAAATGTATATCTTAAAAAGGTGGCCAAGTGGACGAGAGCAAACAGTTTATAGGCTACTCCCACTAAAATGGTACTAGTCTGGTTAAAAAAGTATAAGTTCTAAAATGGACAGATTTAGAATTCCGTCAACTAGAAGACAAAATCTGAAACTGTAGAAGCAGATAACTTTCTGTAGGTCATTCTCGACTTCAAATTATTTTGGAAAAGCAGAGGAGAAAAGCGCTTAGCACGCTCTACTCTCGCATGAGCACAATTGCCAAACGCTGAGATATACGACTGTGCATTATATGTTGGATATATACAGCGATTTTAAGGACATTCTTACCTATGGTTAGCTGGTCTGAAGTAGAAAGTAGCTGTTGGCAAATTTCATCAGCTTAGCTTGCAAAATATATGTAACGATGTGATTATCAGACTTCAACCACAATCTGAAAGTTCACTTCGCCAACAGAAGTGATTGGATGTCTGAACACCGACGAGTTTTCGATCTTCGCGGATGGCTCAAAGATGGGTATTGGGGGAGGATCTGAAGCTTTCGCCCAGTAACTCTCATTAAGGAAGGCTCGCAACCTTTCAGATAATTTACTGCTGCTTGAGACCGTCAAATATGATAGGCATGATGTGCGTTACTTCTGCAGACAGTCAAACAGGGAGCAGCAAGGCTCTAAAGTCAACAACGACTAATTTGATATGCGTTCAGAATTTTCGAAGATATCTGCAAAATATATTTGGCAACATACGAGGAAGTGGACGAGTGTACAGGGAGAGCAACTGCTGCAAGACCTGGTCGAGCATATAGCCGCCTTTGATATTTCGATATTTCAGGTCTCATAAGTTGAATAAAAGGTCAGACCAGTGGACCAATCTGGCTGCAAGCGTTAACTTTGATCATAACTTATTGAGCAAAGAACACGAAGTCTGCTGAGATTTTTCAAACCGAACTTTAAGCTTCTCACCGGAATACTGACCAAACGCTGGCCCATCAACCACAAGACTGCCAAGTTGGGGTGCCGCACCACATAGTAAAGTCGATATGGCCTGTAGGGAGTTCATTAATAGTTCATCAATCCCTTCCTGTTCGGGCACCCTACACTACGAAAAGTGCGCTTTAGATTTCGAAGATATTATCGTACTGTAGAGGCTATCGGGATTGCCCTTAAAATCGCAGTGATGACGATAGTCATGGGCGGAATCCTCTTCTGGGAATCACTAAAAACACGCCTTGAAAGTAAAAAGTAGTCAATCTTCCCGTTTAAGTAATGCTTTTACATTTTTCACGTTCTAAGGCAGTGATGACTTGGTGCCGAGAGAGAAAGTGTCCAAATTATTTAGTGGCCTTGGATTAACATAAGAGCAGGTTTTGAAAGCAACAGCTCAACAGCGTAACTCAATTACACCAGAACTCAGAAATGCGAGGGGCTGCGGTTAGGCAGGGTACTTACTTAACCTAATTATCAGCGGAAGGGCCGAAAATGAAGTCAGTATATCAATGAAATGTTCCTATATTATATTATTTCGTATTATGATTACCGCAAAAGTGCCCGGAAAAGAAAAGGTTTGCAAAGCATGCGCTTTCTTGCTGACTTGGTTAGCATATGGGAACAAATTTTCATGCAAGCGAGCGGCGCGCAATCAAAGCCAGTCGGCCAATGAAAAACTATGCAGCATTTTAGGCGCTTGAAAACCACATTTAGACAGTCTATCCCCAAAACCAAATATTCCAAAAATAAAACTCGCCTACACAAAAGCATTCAGCATCTAGTATGAAGTGCAAGTACCAGCGCATTGGTGTATGTGGGGCGGGGTGCGGTGCAAAAAGTTTATTTGTTTAATGTTAATGCTGGCGCGAAAAAGCATGCAATTAAAAGTATGCTACGTGGCGCAGAAGCAACCAAAACACCCAACACACAAACTGGCATTTGCCCACACAGCAAAGCAAACAAATAGTGGCATTTTGAAAGCGTGTGAGCTGAAAAGCGAAAATTCTCGCGAAGTGCGAAAGGCAATGGATGGATGGATAAGTGAGTGTCCTTGCCAGCGTTTAGTAATGAATGAACGAGCAAATGAATGAATAAATTTATTTGAAGTGAATTTTAAAAGCAATGCTATGCCAGTCCACCAGTTCACCAGTCCACTTCAACAACCTTGTTTTTTAGGCATGCGAATAAGTTTCTCGCTTGCTTTCATTTCGCTTTCTTTTGTGCAACTGCGCTATCTGCTGCTTTAAGTCGCACATTTAATTAACACTAAATAAAGATTTGATGCCCCCGAATGACAAGCTACTTTAAAAATAAATTGCTAATGTTGAATGGCACTCGACGCTTAATCCACTTTCATTTCCACATAATCACACAATCGCTATACATTTTGATGCCACTTTTACTCTCCACTTTCAATCGCGCTTTTACTGTCATTATTAAACTTTCTGTTTTTCTGCATATTTCCCAAATGCGATAAAGTGTTATGTTTGTTTGCCTTGTATTCGTAGTCACAGCTTTCGCGCTGATCTGTTTATTGCTTTGGCTGCGATTTTATATGCAAATTCCATCAAATATATGAATCAACTTATAATGGATTAAATGTAAGAAGAAGTAAAGAGCAAGCGCATAATGTACAATCTAATGGAATGAACAAGTCACAAATAAGCGCCTGATGCGCTCGAGTCAATGGAATGTTTTGGCGAATGGAGACACAAAATTGCGTCTGAGCACGGCAAGTCACGACGGTCCCTGTATGTAAGTGTGTGTGTGAATGACTGTCTGAATGACTGATTGACTCAGTAGCTTGTGATTTGAATTCGCTTTGTTGGCATTTGTTAGGCGTATTCTTATTTATTCTGTTATTTATTCGAATGCTTCCTTTCTTGTGATTGTTATTCTACTTTTGTGATTTTTTTGTTAATTTATTTTTATTTTAAGAAAAGGTAAATAAGTAGGTACTACCAAAAATATGGCGCAAATGAAAATCAGATGAATTCTAACAACATACAAATGCTTTGTTACAGTACACAATAGCATTTTTTTTAGAGCTATAAGCGGGAGCGTGTCGTGAATTATTGCATTGTGTGTGTCAGCTTTAAAAGAAATTCTACTTTTGTTGTTATATTTATGTTTACACGCGCGTTTCATGTTTATTTTCGAAAGCTGTTACCAGCTTAGTAAATAGTTGTGAGGAATGAAAGTAAATATGTGAATGCAAAATGTTACGTATACGCCACGCTCAGTTGTCTTTGGGAGCAAGCTCTTAGAGGTTGCTTATACGCCATGTACTTGACTCACGCTACGGCAATGCGCTGAAAAGTCAAAGCTTACAATTGTATTGTCTTGAGAATAAGAGGCACTTATTGTGTTTTATAGTTTCAAATTGAAACTTTCAATACACCTAGGTTAAGAAGCAATCTTTTCATCAGTTTCTTAGAAGCAACCTGATGTAAATATTTATATACGTGAATGATTTTGCATCTTTGCAAAGTAAAATTTTATGAATTTTTTTAATTAATAAAAATTGGAAAATATTCGGCCATAGCTCGGCTTTCCCCTTCACCAAAGCCGAACCGAACTTTGGAGGCCGAATATGGCCGAATCCGAAGTCCAAGTTTGGTCGTTCTATAGATATTATTATTTGGCTTTTGGTGTTCCGCGAGTAAAATAAAGCCATTTCAGCTAGTTAGCACAACCCAGTTTGATCTGTATTATGACATTTTTCTGGGTAGAGCACGCCATTTTTTTCAAGAAATGTAGAAGAAGGGCCATAGTCATCACTTAAAACTATTTCAATAATTCTATTCAATTAAAACATTTTGTATTTTATGTGATTTTACGGTCATCAGTTTCGAAACAAATTTCTTTACTTCGACAAGCATTTTTCTGGGGTTTCGCTTGGTGATTCTTCTTCTTCTTCTTGATTGGTGGTAGGCGATTTTGACCGATTTCAGCATAGCACGCCAGTTGCTTCTCTACTTTGCTAACTTGCGCCAGCTAGGAGATACCTGGTCTTTTTTTGGTCAAACCCAGCGTACAATCAGATACTGGCATTTTTTTGTTTTTGAGACACATTTACTGATATATAGCGAGCCACTTCCTCCAAGAGAGATGCCCGCTTGCAGTCGCACCTACTGGTGAACAGGCGCTGCTGCCTTTAGTGGGCCCTTCAATCGTGTATGTCGGAGTGGCCCCACTAAAGCTCCTTCCCTTTCAGCCGTGACCCAAGGCTCCACACAAGTTGGCGTCGACGTAAGAGTCGGGATTGGGTGGCATTGCAATGGCAATTGTCCACACATTTTCATCTGGGTTAGCTGCAGACGACTCTTGAATTTCAATTTTCTACTCCTTTCACGTTACACATAGCCGGCTTCGTTGACTTTAGGTCGTTCTTTTCTAGTGGAAACCATGGTTGGCGGCTTGTTTTACTCAAAATTACAATCGTTGATAATATTTAACATCAAACCTGTATTCAAGTTGGTGGCAAAAACAAAGAAGTGAGCCTAAATTGGGTATTGAGTAGGTTCGTTCAAGTTCTTTATTGTCATCAGTGCTACTCCCAGCCCATTTGGCATTTGAACTGCAACTGATCGTTTGACATTTTTCATTGTTTTAGTCGTAGAAAAAGTTCGGGTCAAATCTTGTTACTTCATTCTCTACACAACTCTCCAAAAACAGCTCTCATTTACAGGATTTTGATGAGCGGGGAAAACATTTATTGTAGCTTTCTGTACATTTGGGTAAAACCCAGTAAGTTTTTGGAGCACGAAAACAGAACTAAAATATCAAAACTGAAGTTGGCGTATTGAGTTAAGTTATGGCATGTCTAGACTAACAGGACTTTCAGACCTTAAGGTAAATGTGAAAGGGGCAGATTTTTTTTTTAAACCTCTTAAGATTTTTGAAACGCCAAGCACGGGTTCCCTACAAAAAAAAACAACCCTGGTCCCACTTTATGAATTTTTTGATTTTTTTCATAGTTTCGTTTCGAGAAAGTATCGATGTTTCTTACTACGAAACGGCGTTGCCCTCATTTACTTATGAACGTCTTCGATTTCTTTAAATATTTTCTTCAGTTGTCTGTTATATGATTGGTCCAACAGAGTGTACATAACGGAACACAGAAGAACTGTTCTAAAAAAATTCATAAGCTCTCAAAATTGCTCACAGAACTAGGAATTTTTTTTTTTTTGATTCTTTACTTAGTTGTTTTTAAATTTTCCTGATATTTGTGCTATGTTTAAAAATTGTCAGTCACCTTATCGTTGGCCAGATATTAATATGTATGTGTGTATGTATGTACATGTACACTCATATATTCATACACACATATGTAGCTATTGAAACTAAGCATCGCATTGCTCGTTTTTTCGATTCAAGTTTGCAGCAATAAAACTGACAGTCGAGAATTCAATATATTCTAAGCTGCCTGAATATTTTTGCTTATCTATTCTAACTAACGCCTATACTGCAGTCAGCATTTTTCCAACTAAAAAACAAAAAAAAAACAATAAAAGAACAAAAAATACAATATATGAAATTCTAACAAACATTTATTAAAAAATCATAAAATTTCACCATATATGAAGCCAATGCTGCTATTTCCTCATGAACTTGTTGACTGCTAACGCAATACGCCATACCATGAAAACATGGAATTTATGAAACTTTGGCTCTGTAGAAAACAGAAAAAAGCACAATTATTCCTCACATATTGTATTTGCCGCATTGTTCAAAAAAAAATTTTGCTGACGCATTCCGCCAATAAAAAAGAAAAATCTAAAAGCAATTTTTGAAAATTTTATTGATTCTCCTTTTCGGTTAGCGCAGTGTTGCGCTGGAAAATTTTCAACCACACTTTGCTCTTTTGGTGAATTTCTCGATTTTAACTGCTTTTTTAAGCCGTTCGTGTTGCAATTTCAGTTTGGAATTTTCAAATTGTTGTTTTCCAAAAGTGTTAGTTGGCGTATTTGGAGACAAGTTTTTCATTTTTCGCCTTACTCAGCGAAAAGACTACAAGCCACAAGCCAGGGTATTGTTGAGCGTTCATTTTAAGGGTATAGTAAAATTTTTCAATGCTTATCTTAATAAATTCTGCAGAAAAGACTTATATTGCATCTCTATTTTTTTTGTACTGCTTATTGTTGAATTTAAAATTTGTAAGTTGATGTTGGTGCGGAATTATTGAAGGTAATTAAAACTGTCAATAAGTCGTACAGAAATTCTTTCACTCCGAATGCTTAAATTATGGAAATTGAACTGCTTAAAATTGAACTTAAAATTAAAAAAAAAAATTTCTATGTTACCTAGCTTATAACAGCATAGGAAATATCGATTAAAATAGTAGTAGTTTACGTTTTTAAATGATGAATATATTTTTCTCCATTCAAAACTTCCAAACAAAAGAATTATAATATTTGAATTTTCTAATATGTATAATGTCTTTCCATTTAATTTTTCACACATCTGGCAACCCTCTTCAAAAATATTTTCCAAACTAAGCTTACCTAAACTTGTTTTATTTCCCACCAGTATTATTATACTTCATTTAACCTACTAATAAATTTGTATTTCACATTATAAACAGCTGGTAACACTCGCCAAAAATATTTAAAAAAAAAAGAATTGCAAACCCATTTCCTTTGATACCCTTATTAAAATATTCCATTAATTTCCATTAATTTCCGGGAACTTTCTGAAATTTTTCAAACAGTTGGCAACCCTGTTCGTAAGTATTTTCAAAATTTAGTTTTCTTTAATCTCTTTAGGCTGACATCAATATAGTATGCACGCATATGGTAGTATTTTAGTTGACTAATTAGTTAAATTGACCTAACTCTTTTACACAGGTGGCAACGCACTGCAAAAATATGTTCGTAGAAACCTCGTTTGCTCCATCCCAATATTGTAATATTTCAGTTAACTCAATAGTTTAATTAGTTTTAACTTCTTAAACAAGTGGCAACCCTAAGGCATAGTTAGGAAAGTTATATGAAATATTTTTCAAACAAAGCTTTCTTAAATATTTCCAATTTTATGAATACTTCATTAGTAATTTTATTTTGATTAAATTTAAATTTTTAAACAAATGGCAATCGTGCACAAAAATATTTTTCAAATAAAGATTCCTTAGATCTTTTCAGTTTGCAACTCGTATTGTATTTGCCAATAGATATTAATTAATTTAATTTAGTATTTCAAAAAAAGTGGCAACGCTGTTCGTTCTTAGTATTATTCGTTTGGTAGTCATATTGCAATATTTTGGTGCCTAATTATTTTAATTGATTTAGCTTTTTCAATAGGTGGCAAAAGTAATAAAGCCGGCCTCAAGAGGTCAGAATAATTTGAAAACTTTAAAGACATTTTTTTCTGCCTGGAGAAAATACGCATATTAAATATTATTAGACAAAATGTGTGTTAACCAAAAAGGGTAGCAGACATACTAAATTCTTGTCAGTTAATAAGATTTTGTGACTAAATTTTAGCCTGATGGCCAAAAACTATTAAGACTATTAGTTGGGTAGATTTGTAATTGGACTTTTTAATTCAATAAACTTTTTCTTTCTATTAATTTAATCAAACGAAGCTCTATTCGTGTCACATATTGCAGACTTTGCAGCTTAGCCCCTGCAGCATTTAAATACACGCATACATACATACATACATAGGTATTAAAAGTTTTTCTTAATGCTTTTACACTGCATTCTCATATGTAGTTGACAAAGTGTCTTAAAGAAGAGAAAACTTACTTTCATTACTTTGCCTTACACTAATATATCAGCATGTCCCTTGTGGACTTTGAAAAATACCTCACGTTCACCTCGGCGATGTTTTTGTATTAAAGAGAAAGTAATTTTGTAAATTTATACAGGCTGCCTAAAGTATTCGGATATTTGAGAGCACATATTTTAGAGCAATCGCAGATTTTAAAATTTTTAGTTTTTCAGATTATAAAAAAATGCGCTTGTATTGTCGCTGTACACCCGAACAGCAGAACAATTATTGAAAGTTGCACAATTTCGCCGCGAACTAACTAGAAGCCCTTCACCACTACACCCTAAAATTATGGGCATGTTCAGAAATTGTGAATATGGGTTTAGAGATATCCCGGCTCCAACGCCACCTATCGGTCCAATTTTCAACAAAAAAATATTTATATATGTATGTATACGTGGCTAATACATGTTTTGAATTTGAATCAAATCGGACTGTGAATACGGTTTTTAGAAATATATCGATACCAGCACCACCTGTCGGAATTTTTGGTTGTCACAATAGTAAACGCCTCTAATACAACGCATAATTTTGTAAACGAATCCTATAAATTTGAGATTCAGCTGTTTTCGAGTCTATGAACTACATATCAACCATCACAGAGCCTTTTCATATATAAGTGGCAACCCTCTCAAAAATAGACATAGGTATGAACCTTGAGCTCCGAGACGAATCGTTTGGCACTGGTATTAATATTTAATAAAATTTGTATTTTTTAATTCAATTAAATTTAACTTTTCAAATATGTGGCAACCCTCTTCAAAATGTACCTGTAAACTTTCTCTCAGCGTTCGTTTCGCTATATAAATTTCGATAGATACTCATATTTTAAAATTTTAGATAGTAGCGTATAATTTAATTTAATTCGATTTCTCAAACAAGTGGTAACCCTCTTTAAAATATAGCTAGTTTTAAACCTTCTCCACATTGGAGCGAACCGTTCGACACCGATATTTTAATATTTCATATAACTTGTAAATATTTTAATATACATATTTTATATACATTAATATATGGCATGAACTTCCAAGTTTATCCAGCAAGTTTAGCGGACAATTCATGAAAATCAACCACAGCACATAATGCGAATTTCGAGAGGAAATGTCTAGTTTCCGAATTCAAAATTTGTCGAGTGTTGTCGATCCTATTTACACAATATCAACGAATTTCAACCACTATTTTTACTAATGCTACTACTAATTACTACCACTAATCTTATTAATTTCTACCACTACTTTCTACCACTATATTAATTTCTACCACTATTTTTACTAATTTCTAACACTATTTATATTAACGGTACTATTTTTATTTATTTCTACCACTATTTTTTTAATATTACTACCAATTTCTACCAGTAAGTACTAAATTCTCCCACTGGCTTTACTAATTCTACCACTATTTTCAGGTATTTCTAGCACTATTTTTACCACTTTCTTTCACTATTTGTACAAATTTTTTCCACTATTTGTACTAATTTCTTCAACTGTTTTTACCCATTTCTACCACTATTTTCCCTACTTTCTAAAACTATGTTTACTAATTACTACCACAAAGAAGTTTTACTTCTGGCTCGCGCACTTAGATGCATGCGTGTTTTTCTTTTACTGTTAGTTCTAAACACATTTTTAACTCTTACTTTTTCAAATTTCAATAAAACACGAACAAAATTGTCTACAAAATATACGAATTCCAGTTTTAAAGCCAATATTTCCTTATAGACCTGAAGCACCCTGTCCTTCTATATCAGCCTTACCGAGCGTTTGCTATGCTTGGATTTGTCGATTTGTCATTTCAAAGCGCCGCAAATACCACAAACTCAACAACTTCTGCAGCTGCAACTGCCAGTGGTGTCACTCAAAATATGTAACAGCGGGCCAACAGCGCACATTCCTCCACTATCTCGCCGTCTCTCTCACTCACGCACTAACTCTGCACTTTTTTCAAATAAGTAGCTAGCTCATTCCACTTTCGCACCACCAAATCATCCACCACGTAGTCTTTTTTATTGTTTACCAGAATAATCTGCAATTTAAACCACTGAAAGCCTATATTTCCCCAACCTTCAAGGTTTTTATTTTTTTTTCTCAGCTGTCTGTTATTTGCACACTGTTTTTCGCAAACTTTTAAATGGATTTTAAATTGTGTTGGGATTTTAATTGGATGCGCACTTCAAGTGAAAATTAGTCGCTCTAAGAGAGATATGGGGCTAAAAAGAAAACAAAAAAAAAAAACTCCTGCTATCCTCCCATCTGCCTTGCGCTACTTGTGAGTGTCCTTTTTTCTATCATCGCAGCTATCTGTCTTTGTTGCTGCTGCGTAAGTTTGGAATCGTTGCGGAAATGGCAGGCTTGAGATACGTGACTGTTGTAAGCTCAATGCTTGTGACAGTTGTTTTTATAAAACTTTGATAGAACTTTGCGGCCAGTGAAAAATAACCCGTTACATAAACCGCTACATACATTAGCGCATAGAAAAGAAAAGTTTCACTTCTTCCTCTACTCTACTCTTTTCCGTCGCTTTTCCCACGCTGAGTCAACTATACTTGCATTTATTTACTTACTCACTTACTCAATGCTACTCAAGTTAGTGCAACCCGTAGTGATTCGTAGTAAATATTTTTATTTTCCTTATCTCTGTTTTTTTTTTTTGGAAGTTTGTAAAATGAGACCGACTGGTGGCGCAAAAGAGTGCATGGAGAGAGAAATTCGCAATTTACAGCACTTGCCAAATGCACTAAACATTCGAGTTGTATACTTAAGTGAAAGCTTTTGCCTTTCCACTTTCAGCAATGAGATTTTTTATGCAAAGACTTGTATTTCAAAATATATAATAGCATCAGGCGAACTGAACACATTTACCAGCATCGAGCGTTATAGAATTTCACGCTGGAGGCATTATGTGAAAAACTTTGGTTGTATAGTATATTGCAAGGTATGACGGAAAATCGTTCCAGTATACTATATCAACTTTCCATTCTGGTAGAAAAACAAAGCACATTGAAATCAAATTCTTGTTATATTTTTGAATTGAGGAATTCACGCGAACGGGAGGTTATCAGGTTATCTGGTTATACGGTTTTGAATTTTTTGGTTAACAGTAACAAGTTGAACTAAACTGAAATCCCTTGCGAATAGGAGAACCATTCAGGCTTTAGTGTTCATCTATGATGTCATTAATGGTTTAATTGACTGCCCTACACTTCTTGAGCAGATTGGCTTCAATGTACCTAATAGGATGCTCCGGCACTACTATCCTTTTCATGTTACCGTATTGAAATCTAACTACTTTAATTTTGCCCCTATTACTCGAGCACTTAGTGAGCTAAATAAAATCTATAGTAGCCTGGATCTCGATTTTGCTATGTTAAGATCTCTGTTTGTGTCTAAGATTCGTTCTTTCTATGTATAATAAAACACATATACATGTATTAGTCAGTAGGTTAATTATCATTAAGTCTACACTTCTAGTCTGTAAGATTTTTTGTAATCATAGACTTAAAATAAAGAATAATAATAATAATAATAATAATAAAAGACGACTTAGAGCAGAGTATTTACTTTTCTTACAGTTTAATTTGTTGTTGGAATCTGTAAAAAAAAATAATATTTGTTGTAAACAGAAAAAACTAAGGTTACCCGATAAGCTGGACAGCGTGAATATCCAAAAAGTTTTATTATATGAAGGCGATTTGCAGAAGATACACCAAAATTATTTATTTTTTAATAAAATAGTCTAAATATATACTTAGTTTTGAATTTTAAAACAGGTGGCAACCCATTTTTAAAATATTGCTGTAAATCTTCTTTTGAGCGAAGTGCGTCATATTTTAATATTTTATAGAACTTTGGTTTTATTTTATAAATTTTGATTTTTCAAACAGGTGGCAACCCATTTTTAAAAAATTGCTATAAACCTTTTCAGCGAAATGACATCCATATTTTAATATTTCATTTAACTTGTGTTGTATATAATTAACTTTGACTTTTCAAACATGTGGCATCTTTCAAATATTGCTATAAATCTTCCTCTCAGCGAAATGCGCCCTTTTGACATCCATATTTTAATATTTTATAGAACTTAGGTTTTATTTTATAAATTTTGATTTTTCAAACCGGTGGCAACCCATTTTTAAAATATTGCTATAAACCTTTTCAGGGAAATGAGCCCTTTGGCATCCATATTTTAATATTTCATTTAACTTGTGTTGTATTTAATTAACCTCGACTTTTCAAACACGTGGTATCTTTAAAATATTGCTATAAATCTTCCTCTCAGCGAAATGCGCCCTTTTGACATCCATATTTTAATATTTTATAGAACTTATGTTTTATTTTATTAATTTTGATTTTTCAAACAGGTGGCAACCCTCTTTAAATAATTTCTGTAAGCATTCGTTTGAGCGAAACGCGCCGTTTCACGTCTATATTTCAATATTTTACACAACTTGTAGTCTTGACGTTTGAAACAGGTGGCAACTTTCTTTACATAAATGCCATGAACTACGAACTGTGCTCCTTAAAATCCATATTTTATTATTTTATATACCTTATATTTTATTTCATTAATATTGACTTTTCAAATAGGTGGCAACCCATTTTAAAATATTGGTTTTAACTTTCTATTCGGCGAAATAAACCCTTTCACATCCATGTTTTAATATTTCATATGAATTGTGTATTATTTAATTATATTCGACGTTTTGTTTGATATCCGGACCATTATAATGTATACCTATTTATTCAATCGCCCTATTTATAATTTTCCAAAATTTGTTCACACATTCTCAGCGAAATGTTATTATATCGCTTCAATTAAATTTTGTTTTATACCATAGACATAGCGACATCATTTAGCGAAATATTTTTTTTTATATGTATGGCAACCCTACCTTAAAATATAGTGTATACTTCGCTCCACCGCTTGTCTTTTAGTATCTGTTGCTTTATTTTGCAATAAGTAAATACACCTAATACATTTTTTTTTCATCTTTAAAATTGGCTAATAAATTTTCAGGCAAATTCTGTTTTCTTTTTGTGTTGATATTTTACATATCTGGCAACACAAGTTTCATAGTTTGTCAAAATAAACCTAAACCTTCTAGAAAAAGAAATCAGACCGACTTTTTGTATTGAATATCAAACTAGCTAGATTCGTTGTCAAAATTAAGAATTAGCCGGCTGACGCATTTCCTTTGTACAATCTTCCACAACTTGTCTATCGTACTTAAATCTGGAGATTCCGAAGGTCACGTCGTCAGATAGAGCCCACGACCCTGTAACCAACAACGTTTTTACAAGAAGTATGATTCGGGTCATTGTCTTTTTGAATCTGGCAGATCAAGAGCATGTTCCATTCGACATCGGGTAGCATGGCCAACTCTATACCACCAAAACCATTTCCATATCATCACATTTCCTCCCGGGATTCATTGCTGCATTTTTCGGGCATCGGACCCAGACCTTAGCATCAATGCCCACCATGTTTACTTTACATTCGTCGGACCATAAAATACTGTAACATTTCTTTGAATTTTCGTCCACTGACCAATTAATAAGAGTTCTCGCAAACTTTGTCGATTTAGTCGTTGTCTTTTTGTCAACATTGAAACTTTTCGTGGCAATCTGTCGAAGAGGTACCTTTCTACAAGACGACGAGCAATAGTTCTTCAAGATATTTCCACACCTTTTCTTCTAGGTCTTGGGCTGTCAAAATTTATATGTATTTTGTTTTTGCTTTCATGGCTTCAGCTTTCGAAGATGTGTAAGTAAAAATAAAATACATGCTCATTCGAAGATCACCACATCTCTTCCTCAGACTTCAACAAGCTTTGCACAAAGGTGCACAGAGTTGCTAAGCCAGCGTCTGTGTAATTTGACATTTCTAGCGGTGAGGCGGAACCGCTCTGCTGTTCGTTCAACTCTACCTTATTTGGATTCGCCGGATTTTAAGCTATATGCTTATGAATTTGTTTTCAAGTAAGATTCAAATAAATTAAAATTTTCTAGTGTAATTGGTTTTTAATTACTAGCAAAGTTGCAAAATTTTATTTATAAATATGTTTGTATGTATATTTTCTTACTTTACAAAAATAAAAACTGTCAACTACCAAAGAAAACTGAATCAATAATAAACTGAGAAAGCCACTAAGCATTAAAATGGCTTCGCTTATGAAAAATAAGTTTACATACTTCTAAATAAACCTTAACAAACTGCCCTACTTGTTTTGCCATTTTTTAATTTTTATTAAATTTGCTATTTTAAGAAGCGCCTTGTGATTTTACATACTTCCTTGAGAAACATTTGTCGTGCCTCCTTTTTTATTCCCTTCGAAAGCCTAATGATGTAAACAATTCTTAAAACTCCGATAATTGTAAACGTACAAAAATTCAAACAATCCAAACTTTTGTATAAAAATATGCAAAAAAAATGTTTAAGTTTATTAATCTTTTTAAGTTTGGGTTATTCATTTTATTCAAAAACTTCCATTACGGCACATCCCCCACCGCGCGGGTTTTTGAGAATAAAGCGCCGTAAAAGAATCAATCAAAAGCACACACAAAATAGCCTACCCTCAGGCAAAGCAGGCAGGCAAACCCTTTGAGCTCCAGTATTAATTAGGTAACTGCGGGTCGCTTGCAACAGTAAATATTTTCACAAACTTCTGAGCCCAGTAACCGGCAAAAGAAATTAAGGTAAATTACACAATGAAAGCAATTAAAGAAAACGCACGTAGCGGATAAATACTTTGAGCACAAGGCAATTACAATGCAGCTACAAACTTTTATCAATGCATATTTTGTTTTTAATTATGACGACGGGCAGCCACAATTTCTTTCATAGGTCGAATGGGGTGTTGGGAAGGGGAGAATAAGTTCATAATAAGGAAATAATACTGATGCTCACATAGAAGATACGAGTACTTGAAAACATTACTACTGATCTGCGGATTTTTTTTTTTTAGTAGCCCAGTAAAGTATTGTCCGATTATGGATCTGTGAGTAATGACGCTATTTATAAGCTTCAGCTGAGAAGATAAACTGTTCGAATATAGATGTAGGAGAATGTATAGACTCTCAATGGTGGGGTGGTCAAAAACAGGATTTGGGTACAAATAACTCTTCGATTGTATTCAATTATGAGAGCATTCGTTCATTAATAATAAAGTGCCATTAGCAACTTGATTCCAAACCACTGTTATTATAAACTGCATTGACTGTATTTAAGTTACGAAAGGATAATGAAAAATAAATTATTTTATAATTTCTATTTAGTGTTTAGATTTTGGTTAGATAACAGATGGCAGCGATTACTGCTTTGCGACTAAGAGAGACATCCCAGTGGCATCCTGAGAGCCAAGGGCACTCTTGTATTTTGAACAACTTTTGCTCTATTCCAAGCAACACGGATCGGTGTGCTTCGATATCGATTTCTGAAAATAACTTTATTACACGAATTCTCAGTAGAGAAGAGCAGAAACTTGAGTTCAACACTCCACCTGATAGTATTGTAATCTATACAGATGGCTAGAAACTCGATAACAACCCTCCTACCTTTTCTCACGAAACCCTCTCTTGCCAACTTCCTTTAGGTTACCAGATCACTGCAGCGTTTTCCTGGCTGAGATCTCAGCTATCATGGAAGCGGTAGAGCAGCTTGCGACCGGAATTCTAGGAAGAGATATCTTCTTTTTTTTAGTGATAGCCAGACTGCGGTCAAAGCTCTGAACTCTTTCACGTTCCGTTCAAACATCGCGCTCGATTGCCGCCTATCTCTACAGAAGATGGCCAAGCAGAACAGACTGTATCTCATTTGACATAGAGGGGAACTGCATGGCAAACGAACTTACAAGACAAGGTACGAGCAAGCAGATTCTTCAGGATAGAGAACGCATTGGTATACCGTTTGTCTTTTCGAAACTGCTACTCAGAGAATGTATTTATAAACAAGCTAACAATAGATGGAGACAAAATAAAACCTGGCGAACCTCAAGGCAGACGTGACCTTAATGAGACCGGAAATGGTCGCGTAGCGTTCTCTCTCTAAGGATGGAAAACAATTCTAACGTGATCGGGGCTCTAACAGGGCACTGCCTGATAGGAAACACGCTGAAAGGTTGGGCGTACCCTTCCGAAGATGCTGTAGGAGCTGCAAGAATGACGAGGAGGAGGAAACGATCTTGCATTTACTGTGTAAGTGTCCCGCACTGTGTAAAAGCAGGATGTGGTATCTGGGATCACCGTTTCTTGATGACCTTAGTGAGGTTTCAAGCACCAAGATTAATTGAGATTCATCGGTGAGGCAAAATCGTTTGGTGAGGGGTAATCTTTCTTCGGATGGTATTAATTTTCTTGTGGTAACACAATGGGCCTTTTATTACTGGGCTAAGTGAGCCGCCGTAGGCGGGAGCCACTCTACCCTAACCTAACCTAATTTATATTTAACCAAAATTTATACTAACAATATTAATTTGGCGCTTACATCATATAGCCTGATATTTGACGGAACTTCTACTACAATTTGTGGTGGGTGTTTTAATGTCGTAACAGAAATCGAGCAACCTACAGTTTTACGTCGATTCCAAATGGCAGATGGTATTTATGAGAAGTTTTTTCATGGCAAATATGCACTCGGAGGTTTGGCTTTGCGTGGCGATGGGCGTCCGTTATTAGGAGAAATGATTTATATGAAACTTACCCCGCACGAAATTTGAACCTTGGCCGCTCCGGGACTGCGGTGGCCATTTTGATTAATGCAGTATATTTCAAGAAGATGTAGCCAGTGGTAAAAAAAAGTACATAGATTAGCTGCTTACCTTTGTCATAATTTTTAAAGAGGCTTTCGCAAAATGCCAGACTTCTCTGATATGAAGATCGGGTGATCGCAAGAAACTGCACAACTTAGACCTTCCTACGAAATACAACAAATTAAAACTGAAAATAAAATAATTGGCAATCAAAGACAGGTTGGTATCTGTGAGTTAATATTTAAAGATCATGTAGCGCTCGATATTTCCATTGTTAGCGTCTTCGCTTTGTTTATATTTACCCAGCGTCAGCTGTAGTTCGATAATCAAAATAAAATAATACAATTATTTACCAATATATGGCAGGAATATGGAGGAATTAATATAGGACTTTTGGTATCCTTTTGTCACTTTGTTGTGTATATAAGTTAAACTGGTTCGCGAAAAAAAATGTCCAAGCTTACTTTGAGAGGAATTTAGGGGCATGCAAATTGTCGTCCTTGGCGTGTCCTAAAAAAGTCCAAATCGAAACTCATACCTATTTTATTTATCGTCGTTTAAAACATAATTTTGAGTACTTTATTGTTTAATCAAAAGAAATAAATACATCGACGTCTGAAACGTATGAAGAGAAAAGTTGTTTCAGTAAGAGTAGAAATTAAGTTATTTAAACTTAGTAGGCTAAGCAGGCACACCAGATCAAATTATTCTTGAAGGATATATAAAAAAAAACAACATTTTTTTATTAGCGATATATCAAAATTTCATTTACTTTGAAAAACTTAAATTACGAAAATAAAATTTTTGCATGCAAAAGTTGGCAGAGCACTTCAAAGTCACAAAATCGCGCCATGTCTGCGATAGAAAACGAAAGAATTACCTTTTAAAATTAAAATTTAAAGTTTTTTTTTTAAATGTCGTTTTTTTTAAAACCCCGCTTTATTACTTTACGGTTAATAGACGTTTTTTAAGCTCTGAATTAACAACTACAACGATCCGAGCATGACATCCATACCGAAACGTCGCACGTATGCTATATCGAAAATTATTTGTTTATTAATTAATTAATTTTGTTTTTACTAGAAGAGCAATCTAGGAACGAAATCAACTCTAAGCGGTTTATTCTTTTGCCATGTAAAAAAAAAAACTATGTAAACCAAGTTGATGTTCCGATATGCTAAATTCTGGACACCACTGCACATCGATTAATAAACCTCCAGCGAAATTATGCTGGCCCAACAAGAGGAGGTCTCCCGTAGATCGAGTACGTCCTATGCATTACCATAAAATAAAAATAAAAACACACGACCGTTAAGTCATCGTCTCTTGTACCGGAGGCGATGCCATGGAGCATTGCCATCCCTCTGACTGCAGACCCTTGTAGTCACACTTCGCCTAGTAGGTACTGTAAATCGTCTCCAGCCGAATGTTACTTCATGCCACATGCAATTCCGGCGCTTGTTGTCTCACAGTAATAATATCACTTTCATCATAACAAATAAACCAATTTGCCTCAGGGGTAAACAGAAAACCAAGTAAAATTCCTTAAGCTACGCCACTGATCTTAAACAAATGAAAATAAAAGTTGTATATGCAAGCAAACCCATACACATACACATACCCAGACACATGTATGCACACGTCTGTGCAAACTATAAATTTCTCTTGCTGCCGTTTGCCTACATCCCTTCTTTAAAAACCACAGCATTTGCCTTGCAACCAGAAATTATCATTGCGCTTTTATGCTTATTATTATTATTACTTTTTCTTTTGTTCTTCTTGCTGCATCTGGCAATTTTTTTATGGATTTTGGTTTTTACCTTTGTTATTTTTGTTATTGCATATGTGCGAAAATTGCGACAAATATTGACAGCATCATCAACCGGCGGCCGCGTCAGCCGCAAGCAGCAACGGCATAGCAATCACTGTGGCATGCAAATTTTTACCTCCGCAATAATGAAGGCATTTTCGCCATATTTTTCTGCTTTTTAAACAAATCCTTGCATTCACCTGCCCGCTAAAGTTGCCTCCTCACTTGCATTTGTTGCATTCATATTTTTTCTTCTTTTTTTTCTGTAGTTATTGTTGCGTTTCTTTGTATCCTTTATCCTTGCCTCAAGGATGCACCGACAGCCACGTATATGCATAGGTGTGTGCGTGTGTATGGATGTATGTGAGTCTACCATGTGGCATGGCAATTATAATTGCAACTGCTGCTGCTGGTGCAGCTGTGTAATTTCGCATGCTAAATACCGCTAGGTAGCTGGCTCGCTGTCAGGGTGGTTGCATGTTGCGTGTGCGTCGCCTTGAAATATGCCTTGCGAAAGTTGTCACTATGCTGACTAACTGCACGCGCGCACTAATACAAACACATTGTAATATGTATGTATGCGTGTATGTTTATGTAATCACGTTTATGGCCTTGCGCCCAAGCTTTTATGTCTACTCACAGCAACAACACTGTCAGCCTATCTACCTACCTTTAGAGAACTCCCATCGCTGGTGTTCTGCATGTGCAGCGAGCGTAAAATTGCATCAACTCTTCGTTTCGTTTTTTTTTTTTTGTATTTTCGGAATGCTATTTTTAACATCTCTTCTGCTTGTTGTTTTTAATGAGCATGGCACTACGACTACAATGCTTGGTACACCACCTCCAGTTAAATTCATACCCAAGGAAAGCTACATAGGTGATGTATCACCGAAACTTCTATGAACAGATACAATATGTACAGTAAGGCGTAGCAATAAAAAAAATTCGTTAATTAAAACACTTAGAGCGAAAAAAAAATTTTGAATGTACATACATTTTTTGTAAGCTAAAAACAGCTAAATGGTGTTTTTTACTGTAACTTCTTTTATACCCGAGCGCACTGGTGAAGCCCAGGGTATTTAACTTCGTTTGCCTAACGGTTGTTTGTAACCGTATGAAGCAACCGAGATAGATATACCTAGGTAGATATATATCAAAACTCTTCGAATTAATAGCAAAATTGATTAAGCCATGTTTGCCTGTCCTTCAGTCGGATAACTCGAGTGGGTAAAGAAACAAGAGTGCATTTTTTTTTTGGAAAATGGGCGTGGCCCTACCAACTTTATAAAAAAAAGTTATATATCTCGGAAATCGTGCTACCAAAACTCTACCAAATTTGGTACACTTATTACATTTCAAGTCAGTAAGCAAAATTTCGAAAATTAATAAAATCGGACAAGAACCACGCCCACCTCTCATACAACGGTAATTTTCAAAAAATAAAAAAACTCGATATTTGAGTCAGCATTAAAGACAATTCGCTCAAATTTATGTTTAAAAAATATAATATGCGAAATTACGAAAACTGTGAAAATCGTTCAAAAACCATGTCCACCTCTCATATAACAGCTACACCCAGAGCAAATTTATATATCTCCGAAACTTCTTTGTCAAATTCTACCATATTACGTACATTTTGCATTTCTAGTCAGAAAAAAGAACTTCGAAAATTATACAAATTAGACTAACAACAAATTAAAATAATCAATATTTTACTAAATCATGTTGCGAATTTTTCCAAATTTGGTATCAAAAATTTAATAAGGGAGAGAAATAATTAAAAAATACCAATTTTGGAAAATGGGTGTGGTACGTTAAAATCATACTAACTTCATTTTGTTTTTTTATTTAAATCAATAAACCTTCTTTAAGGTTTCGAAATTATGTTATACTTGCAAGCCCGGCTTGCTTTGATGTCCCAATAGAGACATATTTTTTTTTGATATTGAACGCTGATTTTGAGCTTAAAATATTCTTTATACCTAGATCTAAAGAAAATATGCATATGTATATCGATTATCTTAAATAGCTGGAAATATGGGGTGAATAGTATTTCCGATTAAATTGGGGCTTGAGTCCGCCTTTTTCCCCAACAAATATCCTCATTTATTTATTTTGTATAGGGCATGGCATCGCCCATTTTTTTCCAAAACGATACACAGTTTGATTTATAAGATATATGTATGCAAGTTATACCCAAATATCATTTATCTGCACCAAATAGTTTCTCTTCCTTGAGAGCGTGGCACCGCCCACTATTCTAAATTTATATATACCTTACGTTCGGCCCGGAGATCACTTAATCTTACTGTGCAAATTACATAAATTTCGACTCCATATTTTGGACGCTTATAAAGGACTCACATTCATTTTTATATATAAGATATACTTTTTTGTTTGCATACAAAAAGTAAGGTTTACTTCAAAAAACTTGCGCTATGCACTTGAAGTTCAGCTGCACCCGAATTTAGATTCTTCCTTACTTGTTCGCTATTACTTTGTTATTTGATGCCAGATTTTTAGAATCCTTTCCCGCTCAGTACTTTATTTTGCTTTTAAAAGTCGTTTTTATTTGTTCAATACCTTCACTAATTTTAGAAAAACTATCCCTATCTTATTTTTATACTAAACATATTAAGCTCTCAAAAAATTATGAGGTCTTTGCTAAAAAAGCTTCTTTTTTGTTTTTAATTGGCGCTATAACCGCTTAAGCGATTTTGGCCGAAACTCTCCTACAATTTGTGGTGTGCGTCTTGATGCTGTAGCACAAATTGAGGGATCTACATTTCTACGCCGACTCCGAACGGCGAATGTTTTTTTGTGAGAAATTTTTTGTATGGCAGAAATACATTCGGAGGTTTGCCATTGCCTGCCAAAGGGCGACCGCTATTAGAAAAAACTTTTCTATAATGTTTGATGTTACTTGCCACGGCCTGGATTTGAGCCCGGGACCCACCGAATGAAGTGCGCACACGCTGCCCACTCGGCTACGGCGGCCGCCAGCTAAAGAAGTGTTGCTAAAAAAGTGTTAGGCTTTATTAACAAAAACACACAGTTCTAATATTTCTAGAATCCAGCTAAACCAATCACTTAGCAATTGCTTATGTTTTGTGTTTTGATGAAAAATTATTCCAAGTCTTTGCGTGATTCGAATACATCTATCGGTACCGATTGTCAACTTCATAGTAAATATGTCCAGGATCTTCTGTAACTGAAACTGCAAGTAAAGGTTCACTTACAACATGGACAAAATGCTCAGTATTTTGCAACGAAATGCTTTCCGGAAATTTGAATATTTCTGTTCCAATAATGATATCAATTCAGCTCTTTTTGCAAACGAAATTGCAAAAATGGTGATTCAGTATTTTGAAATCTATGCCAGTCTATCATTTCAAGATAGGAATTCCTGTTAAAGTTTATACGTCCCCAGGGAAATATGTAACTACTTTGAGCCGCATTGGTCGAAACAAATTCACTTGAACTTAATGATTACTATTCTTATTTTTCCGCTACAGCTGCATAACTTCATCAAATCTATCCCGCATTTACTTGCAGAGATCTGAAATAGCCGGTTCCATTTCTCGTTGGATTTTTTGTAACAAAATTATATTTTTCGATAACTACGTTTATTTTTTAATTTTATTTATTTATTATTTTATTTATTCTATTGGAATTTTCACACGTTCCCAAATTTTGATACGTTTTTTCATCATCTCTGGAATTGCAGAACTAATTGGCAATTTTCGGGTACAATCTGTTTTAAATAAATTAAGTATTGTATTGCGTTGCAATTGGCTGGTATAGACTCTTCGTTTCACAAACAATTTTTTTAGATTAATTTTGCATTTAAGCTAAGCAAGCAACACAACGATTCGAAATTTTTTCCACTATGTATTACAATCAGCCAAGTGCACCCACATTTTTTGATTTTCGAGCTATTTCCATACTAATTACGTTAATTTAGATCAATAAAAGTTAAATAAAAGATCATGGAAAGTTAAATAAAAGGCACGCCTCCACACGAAAATGAAAAATACTGGGCCTGTTTGGTTTGTCAATAAAGCTTTTCTTAGTAAATTTCTTATAATTTTTCGCGAGCTTTAGATTTTTAGTATAAAAATAAAAAACTAGGGATAGGATTTATTACCTACTTTACTGAAGATACAAATCAAACCTTTTAAAGACAATACAGTTCTGAGCAGACCTTTTCAAAAAAACAGCGGAGATTTAGCCGTTTTTAGTGGATGCCTAAAAAAGGTTTCTACACTTATTTTTTTTCGGGCATAAGTATTCCAATAAAACTTTTTTCCCCTTCATATAACGTGATACGGCTTAATGTGCATAAATTTGTATATGTTGGTAAGTTTTATGTTAATCGTGTGTGACGCAATGAATTTCCATTTGCAATTTATCTCACACAAGCACACAACCACACACATACTTACATACCACATAATTGAACGCTCACATATGGTACTATTATTGTCGCTGCTCTCAGTTTAATTTACAATGACTGTTTATTCCCTTTTTTCCTATTACATTGCATTCTTTAATTAACGTTTATCATGAAGAGATATCATAAAAAGCATATTTCATATTTTCCCGCTTTAATTTATGAGTACCAACACATTTCTCATGCACTTAATGTAGAACTGATGAGGTTATGAGGTAATGAGTTCGAATGTAACAGAAATGGAAATAAATAATTTCTCAAAAGGTAATAACTTTTATTTCCTTTTTATTTGTTATTTTGAATTTTTTATTATCTAAAACCACCACTTCCTGATTGCCGATTGCGATTGGTTGCTGAAATTTGTTTGCCATTGGCCACTGCGGGTTTAGTGCAACCCGATTTAGTGTAACTCAAAGGATAGTGTCATTTAGAGTCTAATTATCGCCTTCTAATATTCAAAAGCCGAACCCCAATCTCATATACAGAATGCTATAGGAATTTGTTGATCATCCTAAATGATATTGACAGTGTACGCAGGAGTTTAAAGAAGACTTCCCTAAATTTTTTCGAGACTACACTTTTCTATACTTCTAAGAGTTCAAGCCCGTATTGCAAAGCTTCATTTATCATATATGTTTAGTTGAATTTTTTTTTTTTTTAACAGGTGGCAATATTTCCAAGTATTCTAAGGATAATGATTCGTCTGATACCAATAAAGCAGAATTTCAGTTACCATACCGACGAAATTGACTCAATTTTATTTAAAAGATATCAATCCTCTTCACAAATATTTTCATATGAACGTTTTCTTTCGCACCAATGCTGTTTTAAATATAAAACTTCAAAAATACTTTTGAGATGGTTGCCACCTGTTTACAAAATAAATTGAAATTATAGTGTATATCGAATTTTAGAATACGGATCATAAAGATGTTTAAGAAACCTTTATTTTGAAAATACTTTCGGAAAGAGTTGCCACCTGTTTAGAGAAATAAATTAAATCAATTGATTAAGTTAAAGGAAATATTACGGCATATAAGGCTGAAAAAAAACGTAATTATGCAAATCCGTTTAAAAATGGTTGCCACTTATTTACAAAATTTTATGAAATCGGTTTCTAACCTTCTAGATTTAACTTAATTAATTGATTTTATTTATAATCCTATAATTTGCAACGGAGTGTATGTATTAAAAAATTAAAAAAAAAACTAATAATTATAAATATGTGTGGCATATAGTATCTAGTTAAAAAAATTTTTATTTTTTAAAAGACATAATAATTACAATGAAATTTGAACTCAAATACATTCAGAAATTTCTAAGAAAATAATTTGTGAAACTAACAATAATTTTATGCGTAGCCAATAAAATTACTAAATATGTTTTCGATCCTTCGTTTTTCGTATTTCTCACCAATTTTCAGTATTTTTATCTCACTCTCTTTTTATCTCTCTCTCTTTCTCATTACAGCTCAAGTGATAAATTAAACGGGATTACACACGAAGAAGATGGTACGATGCGTATGGGGGCAAACGACAGAGTAACAGAAGAAGAAGGCGTCGTCGGCCTGTACTCGCAAACACATTCATTCTATCAGCAACCGATAGCACTGCAATTCGCGAATTCGACATCGGCCATATCCGTATCGTCAATGTCGTCGACAACAAAGACACCGCTACCACCGCCACAAGCACCAGCAGCAGCAGCACTGCATCAGCAACAGTACCAGATAGCAGCAGTTGAACCCCCTTCTTCAGCGGCAGCATTGATAACATACCAACAACAACAGCAACAAAAACCACAAATCTACACACAACATGAACATCAACAACAACAACACCAACAACAACAGAAATTACGAACAGAACAAATAACTTCCGCCACCGATGTCAGCATCAACGTAAACGTCAACGTCAACGCCAACGCCAACGCCAACGCCAATGCCAATGCCTCAACAGTCGCAGCAGCCGCAGCTCATAGGCGGCAACAACAAAAGTTACGAAGAATGCGTGAACTGCACTCGCTCGCCTTGGAGGGGGGTGATACGGCACGCGGTTATTGCTCCTGTGACGAGCAATGGACCTCATCATCGCCACCCACATCCGTCTCGCCGACACTTTCCAGCAACGAAGGACACGATAAGACATCCGACGGAAGTGAAAGCAATGAAACAACAGCACCAACACCAACACAAACACCAACAACAGCCACAAGCAAAGCAACATCTGGCGAAACAACAGCAGAAATGGCGGCGGCGGGCGGGCGGCGTGTGACAGGAAGCGCGTACAAGCAAATCAGCGTGACAACAGGACGTGGCCGGTTGGCCGTTGGCGGTAATGATGGTGGTCACAGTCGAACGAGGCCACAACAAAAGCACAACAACAACCACCACAACAACAGTAATGTCGATGGCATGGGCAGCATTTGGACGAATAGCCGCGCAAATGAGGTCGCCAAGGCAGCAGCGGCCGTGGTGGCGGCGAAGGCAATTGGGGTGAAAGCAGGTGAAAGCAGGCCAATACCGGCCGCACGCCTCAAGCAGCAGCATCATGTACGCTTTTCGGATGAGAAAAATTTCTCCGACTAGTTTGGCATGCGGTGCGCGAAAAAAGAGGAGAAAGTGTAAAGCACGAAAAAATTAATGAGGGATATGTGTTCAGGAACGAGCAGCAAAAAAAAAAAGACGTGAAGTAATTACGAAATGGGTGAATGGCAAGAAAAATTTGGTTTCATTCAAAAAAAAAAAATTAACTAAATTATACAAAATGTTTATGCGCCGTCGGGCAGTTTGAAATCAATTTTAACTTCAACAAAAGAAGATAAAACTCTCTAACATTTTAAACTCAAATCATTAATTTAACTTGACCTAGAAATTCGTAGCTTTTCGCAATGGCGCCAATTGTTTACTTCACAACGCTTTATATTGCGCCAATTTTCTACACTAAATGCAAATTGAATGCCCCCCAATTATACTTACTGCTCACTTGTGTGCCACTTGTGTGCCCCGAGCGTGAATGACGTACACAAACAACCATACAACATACTTTACATTTATTGCACATAATTTACATAAATAAACAAATGTGCGTGAATTAAATAGGAACTGCCCCACACTTGACCCACATCCATCATTATTAAATACTTGTACTGTTTTGCTATGCGTGTAACAATAACGGCCGATAGTATTTAGCCAATGTGAAATAAAAGGAAATACGAGGATTGACTTTAATTGTACTTAGTTGCGAATACCGAAAAAGTAATACCACAGTAGTTAAATAAATATGTAACTAACTACTAGAAATATGATATACACAAATTTACAGGAACTTTAAAGTAAACGGAAATAAATATTTATATGCGAAAGTGCCAGAAAAAAGAAATGAGTACATAATTCTGAGTGTGCATTTCTATAACATTCATAATATTATTACTGGGACTACGGCTAGGGTTACCTGGGAGCATTCTTAACAATTTTATTTCTTTATTTTCCTAAGCTGAGGGGGAATTTTTTTAAGTTTTCTTCTTGATTGACTAGTTAATGTTAGTCTACAGTGTTCACAGCGATTCGGAAAAATCAAAAAATATTTGCATTTGTTAGTTTTATGGTATCTAAAAACTTAAAACAAAGAATTTTTAGGGTTAAGCAAACTCATAAATTCTCTGAATATAAAAAAAACATGCCGCTGATTTCAAAAATATAAATTATGATTACTTTTCCATTAATTGTGATATATTAATTTATTTTTTTTTTATTATTACCAAGCAACATATCTACCTTTGTAGCGTGTTGCTTAACCTTTGTACCCTACAGGGCTCATAATGACCCATTGCATAAATTTGTAGAATTAATGCAAATTTTTTGGAAATTTTAACATTTCTTTCATGCATTGGCGACTGTGATAAATTCATGAGCAAATTTTTTAATTATATTTTGAATTGCGAAATATACTAATTTTACTTACGTTATAGTAAATTTCTATTTAATTTTCAAACAGTTCTCTTAATTCAAACTAGTATTGTAATGCTTATCACTTATATTAAAAACATAGTTCAATTTTATTTTGTAAACAGGTGGCAACCCTCTCCAAATATATTACTCGACTAAATCTCGCTCAAACCCTTTTCACTTTACCTAAGCAGATGGCATTTCTGTTGGCTTACCAATTAAATTGAATCGACGTTCTTTAAAAGTTGGCAACCTTCTTCAAAAATGTTTTCGTGCAAAGGCTTTCATTTCACACCACTACTCTTATATTTCTATAAGCTTATAAATTGAATTCAATTTATATTTTTAAACAGGTGGCAACACTCTTCAAACACATATCACTATTCAGTTTTCTTAAGCCTACATCCTTTGAATTACATGCCATAATATTCCTTCCTTTTTACTTAATCATTCAATTTAATTGTCTTTTTTTTAGCTGATGGCGACCTTCTACCAACATATTTTAAAAATAAGCCTTTCTTAGGCGTTCATCGTTTGAGACCCATATTTCAATATTTCATTCAACTTATTATATAAAAATGTTTTAAATTAATTTTTAAATAAATACAACCTCATCCAAAATATTTTGGAAATTAAAATTTCTTAAAACTTTTACTCTGGCACTCATATTGGAAAATTTAAATTAATTTATTGGTGGCAATATTTTCTTAAAATATTTTCAGAATGAATGTTTATTAATCCTCTTTCCTTTGATTCCAATATTGCCCGATTTGATTTCACTTATTAATTCAATTGAATTTAAACTTTTGAAGAGGTGGCAACTCTCTTCAAAATTAGTTCTGAATTTAAGCCCAAAATCACCATAAATATTTTTTTCCGGATTTGCTCAAGCTTTTTGGTTTTTAGAGTCCATGATATTCAACTTAAGTTGATTTTCAAAATTATTTATGACCGATGATTTGCATTTCTTCATCATAACTTTAGATTTTATGGGTATATTCGAAATTTTCCGAAAGTCTAAATTATTTTTTAGACATTTTCTACCACATGGCAATCTTTTTTTGTAGCTCCATGTTAATGAAAATAATTCGAAAACTCCTCCAATTCTATTCGAACTCAATCGGAATGCAGAAAACCAAAACTTTAGCGAGTTGGAAATGTGACGTTTTCACACATCTTGGAATGAAATTATCCTAACTAAAGTGAATCTTTTTCTAGGTCTTCGGTGTCGGTTGTGTTCAATGTTTAATACCAGGATAGAGAGCGAATGTTTGAACAGAAAGGAAACGGGTTAGAAGTAGATCCATTGAGTATAAAGAAACCAGGTGAATCACCAATAAATGCAATATTACAAAATTTCAAAAATATTTTCGAAGAGGGTTGCCATCTAATGAAAAATTAAGTTGAATTAAATTAATAATAGCAATTAAATAAGATTGTCAAGCAAAAAAATTTTGTTTACGAAAGTATCTTTTGATGTATGGGTTTGGAGAGGGTTGTCAGCTGTTTATAAAGGCATATTAATTAATAAATTAAATATATGTAATGCAATAATATTGGTGCAAAAAGAAATAGGTTTAGAAAAACTTAGTTTCGAAAATATTCTTTTGAAAAAGGTTACCAGCTGTTTGAAAAAATTGTTTTTTATTTTTATACGCAACACTGCGAGGTTGAATGTTAAAAAATTAAAAAATCATAGAAACAAATTTTTCTAATAGCAGTCACCCCCCTTACAGGCAATGGCAATCTTCCAAATGTATTACTGCTGTGAAAAAAATTCTCATAAGAATTATCTACCGATCTGAGTCTCTCATTCAAGACGCACACCACAGATTGCTTTTCTTTAAGGTTTTTATTCAACTGATTTGACAAGTTTAACAAAATATTTATTTCTTTTAAGAAAAATATAATTTTTTATTTGATCCACTTAAAAAAATTAAAATTTTTTTCTGGCAAATTCAAAATTTTATGAAACAGAAAAAACTTAAATGAAAAGTTAATCAAAATTAAAATTAAATTTAAATTTGACTTAAATTTCAATTAAAAAACAAATACTCCCCGTTTCTAAAAATCGCCTAGTTTTCGCTTGTCAATCGAGATATCTCGTTCAATTGCTGCGTTGGCAGTTCAAAAATAACACCAATTTAACATTAACCCTCTGGTCGAAATACGCTGTACATATTTTCGCCTTATTATCGCCACTATTTTAAATAAGTAAATTATTCATAAATTGGCAACACCTGGGTCAGAGAAAAATTAACTTCCTGACTAAATTAAAAATAATTTGCCACTGGCTAGAAATAACCAACACAAACACACAGAATTTTGATGAATAATACAACAACAAGAACTGAAACGAAAACGTGTAAATAATTTAACCAAAAAGCAGAAAAGTGGACACAAAGGGGCAAATACTTCACTCAAAGTCATAGCAACAACACGACAACAACGCACAAAAGCAAAGCCATAGCAACTGGAAAACATAGAAAACGGGAAATGGCAAGGACACTGAATTTGTAATTAAAGTTTGTCAAAAATTTAGTTGCGGAAAAAAGCAAAGGAAAAGTTAACTAAAACAAAAAAGAAAAAAATAACACCTAAATAAACGGCAGTGGTAAATAACAAAATTAACTCACGAAAACCGACAAGCAACTAAATAAAACGGCTCATAAAATATATATGTACATACAAACATAAATACACAGTTACATGTTTACCTAAGTTCATGTGTTGCAATAAATGCCGCAAAGTAGCGGTGCAGTAAAAATTGCAAACAAAAAAACAAAGTGGGAAGTTAAAAATGCGAATATTTTGCAGTGAAAAGTTAGTGGCTGGCGTGAAAATGAAAAAAAAACATAAGAAAAGGAGACACAGCAGTAAGGTTGCATTTATGTGGGCGGCTAGTGAACTATTTACGCACATACATACTTACACTTGAGCTCACAAATTTAAGCCACCTCAACCTTTGTGCAATCTGCACTATGTTTTGCGTATTAAATTTTTTTATTCATTTTTTTATTAAAAATTTATGTCATTCTGTAACATTAAGCATACAAATTAAAGTTATAAACTCTGTACAAAATCTACGAAAAATCAAAAAATTTAAATACAAGTTTCAAACCTTTTACTCGAAAAATTTCAAAAGCACTTTTTTAAACATTTTATGTTTCGAAAAGCCAAAACTTTTTGTTTAAGAGATAACATTTTTTTTTAAATAGTATTAAAATTATTAATTCGATTTTTTTTAAATTAGGGTAAGCAGTTTTGCAGCACATATAATGTGAAAATCTAAAGTGACTAAAATTGCCGGGTTAATTTTTGACAATTTTTTGAAACATTGGTGTTACGCACATTTTTCACATATTACGGATGGATTCTATTTAAATTTCCGTGATATTTTCTTTTGTGCTAGTAGTTTTGCCATATAAACTGCATGGCTTAAATGAAAAAAAAATGCCAAGTGTCTTCTTTCTAATCTGAAAAAAAATTAAAAAATAAACTTTTTGAGCAATTAAATTAAAAAATAGTGGGTTTGAGTTTGTTTTTTGCTTTGCATTTCAATGCTCAACTAATTTGGAACATTTTGCAAGAAAAATTATCATTTTTTCGTCCAAAATATAAAATACGCGTCTGATATTTGCGAGTTTCATGGAAAAAGAAAAACAGGACCCGAATGGGCCGATTGTCTTAAAATGGTTAGGTATTGAACTTTTCATATAACTACAAAAATTGACTTTTTATATGAGTATAAATTTTTCATATAAACATCCCAGTCAAGTATGTTGTGAATTCGCATAAAACTAATTTTACTTATTTTAACAACTGAAATAAGTTGCAACTTCCCTTATAGTTCTTATTTTTATTATCTTTTCATATAAGTACTAACTTTTAATATAAGTATTAACTTTTCATATGACAATCAACTTTTCATACAAAAGTTAATTTTTCATATGAGTATAAATTTTTCTACTCATTCCCACTGCATTGAAATCTGAGATTTTGATCTCGAAAGCTTAAATATTTGTTCAGGTGTTTTATTCACTTTATTGTTCTTCATATTCCGGTGTTCTAATTTTTTTTCATATAATCCTTTAGATAAATTTTTTTATTTTTTACTATAGACACGGTGTATTGCTTTTGGTAATGCAAAGAATTTTGGCATTTCAAATGAAGCAGTAATTAGTTGTTGAATTTTTTAGTATCTAAAGGTTGGTTCGTTTTACAAAATCTGATTGAAATCAAAAAAGTCGAAATGGGAAATCCCCCTGGATATCGAAAGATTACGCGAAAGCTCAGATTTCAATGCAGTGCATATTTCTATAAAATATTAATAAAAAAAATTGTCTACGAAAACAACAGTGGATATTATAGAAAATTTGTAGTGACTTCAATTTGGGAGCTCAAATGTGTATGAACTTAGGTATATACATATGTATGTATATAAATATTTATGTATGTAAGTGGGAGCTTACAATAGCATTTATGGTTCGTCAATTCGGTGTATACTAACTTTGTATGTTTCAAAATAGATTTACTTGTGTGCGTGCAGAGTTAAAATGTTGCCGAGAAAAGAATGCAAAAAAAAACAAAAAAAAACAAACTCAACACCCGTACAAATATTTTCACACCTAAACATTTTCTGTTCTATTTGTTTCACGCTATTCTACATTGTTTGTGTTTAATCAAAACGAGCTTTGTTGTTGTTGTCGTTTTTGTTGTTATGCATCAAACCCTTCACTCAAAACAAATATCAATCACCTTCATTCATGCAAGTTTTTCCGCAAAAGTTTTACTTTCGCTCTATTTTGTTTAAATTTCACTTCAAATTCGTATGCGTTCTACTTTTGTTTTTACATTCAATTCACGATTTTGTTTTTTTTTTATTAGTTTGCAAATTTGCTGAGCACTCTTGGCTTTTTGGCCTTTTAACATTTAAATTGTTTTTTTACTATCATTTATCCAAATTTTAATTACTTTTTTTGTATTATTTTACAATAAAGTTTGTGAGATTTGTTTTCGAAAGCAAACTCGCTTCGACGTGATTCTTTTTTTTTATAATCAGCTTCACTCAAACATCTATCAGTATTAGGGGAATTGCACTAACTGCCTCGCATATTTTGTGTTGTTGCTCCTGTTAATTGTTTCGGACTCAAAACTTTTTAATACTTTTTGGTTGAGGTGAGAATTGATTCCCGAAAAGTTAAAGTTTTCCTTAACAAAACAAACCGACGCACACTCGTATTTGGTAAAATTGGGGATACTCGTAAATTTGCCACTAATTGCTCTCATTAGGCTTAGAAACTTTTGAAAACGTTCTAAAATTGTAGGGTAGTCAAATATCAGAGGGGGGGTAATTTCTTTTATCGTTACACAGTGAATTTTGTATGTCCAATACACCCAGGTAAAAAGGTTTTATTGCAAAGAGCACTTTTTATCTGTTTAAATCGTAGTTCTTAATTGATATGTGTCGAATAGAAACCTCTAGAAAATTTTTATATTACAATTGAAGCCTAAAAATCGAATTCAAGAATAAAGTAGACTTCACCCATTCAGATTTTGTTACTACACTCGGTTCTTCGTTATACTATTTATTGGGACAAACTCGTTTAAAAATAAGAGAGAAATTAATTTCCCAGCTAGTGCGTTCAAAAATTTGTGATTGTTTCTAGGAAAACATTTGTTAAACAATTTAATGTCCGCATAACAACTAGCTGCCGTTTTCGTTGACATTCCTATTATTTTTTATTTTTCTTTTTCTAAGGATAAGGAGATAGATTTTTTGCATAGAATCGCAAGACAAAGATAAGAACAAATTCTAAGTGAATCGTGCTAAAAAAGAAGTTCAAGAAAAACTCTTCCAAAGCAGTGTACAAAAGTATTTTGAAGATATACCACAAAAAATAGTAAGTTGAAAGGCCCTAAACCGTGTAAATACAGGATTAAATCTAACTACATATGTAGCTCCCATATAATTCTGCCTAAGCTGTTTCGATCTAACGAGGATATTTTAGAGAGGGTAAAAGAACACTTCTTTGGCTTCCGTAAAGTAAAACTTTCTTGTTATTATCATTGAATATCGATAACAATAACTGTATCAATTTCACAACAATATCAACTACAACTACAATAGCTACGATGATAAACACAAAGACGATGATAACATTATCGATAGCGATAATGTTAGCGGTATCGATAACTATGCTATTTAGACAAACACATACTGTAAGGCGAAAAATCGCTGACTTTAGTAGAGTGCGATAATTATTATGTATGCATATATCGATCAAAATAACGGTATCAATTTCGTAATTATATCAATTACAACTACAATAGCTACGCCGATAAACCCAATGATAACGATAATAGTATCGTTATCGATAATGTTGATGGTGTCGATAAATCTATTTGGTTTCGATTTCTATTTAAAAATTAACGCCTCAACTTGCATATGCCAAACCGTTTACCAGCTGTTTTTAAAGTCGAACACCAGTTTTTAGATATTAAAAACAAAAACTCAGATAGCAACATCTTCAAATCCATTTTTAATTTATAAAAATATTATTAAAGTGCCGACCAGAAAAAGCTTACTTAAAAGCAGCAAATTTGTTGCCACAATTATAAGGTGTTTTTTTTAATGTTGCGTTTCTACTGAGCATTGTAATAACAAAATAATTTATGAAAAACTTGGGTATTAACTAATTATCTCGTATTTAATATCGAATAGTAGTAATTTAGCTTCTTTCCTCATTAAATTTTTTTAGCGATATAAATCTCAATATTTTGTTTTTGTCCAAATATAAGTTTGCTAACTTTAATTAATTTTTGCGTAGCTCAAAAGACAGCTGTGCTGTGGTCCAGATGCCAGAAAACGGTTTTGAGGAATTTTATCTATAGAGCAAAGTTTATGTTTTTAAACTACATTTCTGGCATTGCATTATTGCAAATAACTTTTATTTAAGGGTAAAATATGAACTATTGTCTCTAACCGAAGTAATAAGTCACATACATATATAATTGCATTATGATGGTTTCTTAAAAATTCACTATCATCATTGCCAAAAATCTTCGTAAGGATTGTGTAAAAACTGTCACTAAATTCGTTTTTTCAATTCCCGATGTGTCTTGCTAACCACCTTAACCTTAACCTTCTCCACAAATTTGTGAATTTAATAATTTGTCTTGAATATTAATGAAAGTTTCTCTGGCTATACCAAGGGATACCTATTTTACGTAATGGGATTACATAAGTATAATTTCGAACTGAAAATTTAATTTATTAGAAAGATAATTTTAGAACTTGAATACGAGTATAACCTCGGGCATGTGAATTCCGCGGCAGAGGAAATATTCTAAATACGCTAAATCGTACAATCTCATTGACTAACTGATTCCCCTGTACATTGCGAGAAATATGGCTTTCACCGAATGATTCGTTCAATAAGTCAATTGAGTTGAAAATTGATTCATTGAAAACCTCAACGAGTTCTTATTTGATAAAAATCGAACTAGCCAATCGTAAACTAACTCAGATAAAGCATAAAAATTTGTTTCACCCTTCGAAGTTTTAATTCGAAATATTGATGTTGATTTAGTTTCTTTTGAGAAAGAAGGCATTTCCCTGGCATGTCTCCCTTTAATACAAAGCAAGGCGAATTTATGGAAGGTGATGGCATAAGAGCAGCTGATTTGATTTTTTTTATTCACCTACATGTATTTTGTTTTTGCTTTTGCGTATGAGCTTTCAAAAGCCATAAAAGGAAAAACAAAATGTATTTAAATTTTGACAACTCTTACGCAGAAACAAAAACAAAATACATAGTAGTTGTATTTATAACATAGTAGTTGTATTTATATCACCACCTTGTATGGATTCGCCTTTTCGACAACGCAGAAAATATCACATTTTTAAGAAATTGAACTTAAGGTTGCCTATGAAAACAAATATGACAAAGATTTGAACCACTAACACGCCCATTTCCGATTTCTCCCGTTCAACACAAGGTAGTATCTTTTTTTAGTTTTATAATAAAATATTAAGTTTATAGGTTATGAGTGGCAGTTGAAAAATTTATAATTTTGTTTAAGTTGCAGGCAAATTTGTGGGATGACCCAATCGTGTATTCTATAATTCTGAAATACTTTGAGTAAGTATACTAATTTTCTTTACACATTTTGAGGCAATATATTTGTGGACACCTAAATTCCGTAATTATTGGTTTTCTTATGACAATTTAAATGAAAATTCAGAATAATGGCATATTAAATTGCCTACGGAAAACAAATTTAGAAAAAAATAGTACTAATCAATTTCTATTCTTTTATTTCTTATTTAAATTACAAGTGTGTGCATTTCTGTAAAGTTTCAATATTCAAGTTGCTTTTAGAAATAATTTTCCTGTGCTAAGGTCAACTCTGATGAGTCAAAGCAACTGCGTTATTGATTTTTTTGTTTTGATTTTTTTTTTTTGGCGCGTTTAAAAGGAGTATTATTTATTAATTTCTATTATGGGATTTCCCCGAATTTCTCATAATTTACATATTTTTGCCCGCCGCGCAACAAACATCGTGCAATGAGTTAATAGTTACCGTTATAATAATGAAACTTATAACTCTATTTACATTAAGTTCATGTACGGTAACATTATCAACTTAATTTTAATATTATGGTATATAGTATGCATTTCAATTTTTATGTAAGAATTTTTCGCTTAACTGGCGCCGCTCAAATGCAAAAAATTTGCAGAATTTGCTCAACCGTGAAAAAAGTTAAAAACAAAATTAGTACCCAACAAATAAATACAATATGAAAAGCAAGTAAAGACATAAAACCAAAATAGTTTAGTAAATAAAAATGTGTAAATTTAAAATTAAAATTAAATTTAAGGAAAACTCCTAGACTGCACCGAAAACAAAAACAAAAAACAAAAAACTAAACGAAAGTTAAAAAAAAATAAACAAGTACTTAAAGCATAGCTACGATAAAATGAAAAATACCTTCTAAGCAACTTTTAATTGCATGAAACGAAATTAATAATTATAATATAATTTTAGATTTTCTAAGTGAACGTGACTAGCAGCGTAAGATTGTAAATATTTAGTACAATGATTTATTGGAAAAGCAAATAGTTAGAAAATAAGTCTGTAGCTATTCATGTGTGTATGGGTGTGTGTGTGAGCGAGTGAATGGCTGAAGCTTCCGATATTCATGTACAATTGAAAAGACATTAATTTAAAAACAAAAAACAAAAAACAAAAAACAAAAAAGGAAAAAACCAAAAACAAAACAACAAATTCTCGTATATATAGTGCATAGTAAATTAGAAAAAATTAAAGGCGGTTTTCCAATATCGAAATACAATAAATGACATGTATAGTACATTTGTATTAGGCTAAGAGAATTAGTGCATTTACTCTACAAACTACATACATAGAAATACACAAGAAATGTAGTATAATTCAATAAGTATTGCAAAAAACCAAAAAAACACAAGGTATGATTAATAGGTAAGAAAGGTAAAACCAAGTCATATTTAGCATAAAAACTTGACTAATAATCGTTTAGTGTCTTAAGGTTTTTTTTCATCAACTTTTGTGTGTACCAATAATTCGAAATATTGGAATTTAATTTAAAAACGAGTGCAGTAAATTCACTTGAAATAATAACTGGTTCTTTTTTTCTCCTTTTAATGTTGCGTCTTAATTGTGGCTCACACTTCTAGCGTCACATCCAGGTCAATAAAATATATCAAAGGAGGGCGAATTTACGTCCACTGCATTTAAAAATTATCTACGATTTCAGCCCGTAATCAGACATTCTCTACAACCTTACATCTAAATCTCTCTTGCTTTTTTTTATCTACTAAGCTTTTTATACGAAGTTGATTTAAAGAAACTCCTCCCATTCGAAATTTGAATGAAATAAGGAATATTTTGTAAAGGCTAAAACTACCTTAATGAAAAGTTCAGCTTTAATTCTTTTTATTTTATTTATTTATTGAACCAACATTTCGAACAAAATCTGTATTGCATTTCCGAAGACAGTCCACCTAAGAGTCTAATTTCTGTTAAAAACCTCGTTCGGTTCGTTTAGAGCAAATATTTTCTACGCTTTCACTTAGGGAAGTAGTTAATACAGAGACATAACTTTTATAAGTGAAATTAAAAAAGCGATTTAATAGTTATTATACCGTGATAAAAATATTTTAAGTTATCGATAGTTATAAATTATTACAAGTATTTTCATAATAATTATAAGTGAGAAATTTTTTTTTAATCTTTAAATTCGGAACTATTTTATTACTAGTTCACATCCAGTTCGGGACTACTACGAGACCATTTAACCAACTGGTTACTAAATGATCCCGAACGATCGGGAAAAGAGTCCAGAACTTTTCCTGGCTTAGCTTATGAACGAGCCGCTCTCGTAAAAAGCTCACTCGGTGGCCATAGAATCCGCTGTGATGCCCAGTAAAGGAGTTTTCTCTAGTGCAGTTCACTCGCACAGGATGTGCTTAATAGACGCTACCTCTTCTTCGTCTTTACAGCTTCTACTGAAATCGTTAGGTGAGGCTCAAAACCTGACGGGCATGTGTCCGATGAACACCGCTGTTCCGTTAGTATTCCCGTTGTTTGGAAGATTTCGCCAGACTACGAGTTCTTCGCTCATTGATTTACGACGAAAATGAGCCCAGAGAGGGTCTGTATACTCGAACCGGGTTGCTTCAGACTTACCTCAACTTCTATTCTCGCACACTCATCTGCTTCCTAATTTCCCGAGACGCATACACATAGATTTCTATATTCAAATAGTCTTTCTTTTTTTTAATTACCATTATTTTAACGCATATTGTGAAAGCAATTTTTTCTGAATTCATTTTACATACATATTTATATTGGTATTTTAATAATAATATTCAAATGAAAAAAATTATTTATTTCATTTTGCCTGGCTTCATTTTCAGCAACGTTAAAAAAAAAATGAATAAAATGAACCTGATATTTTTCACTCGTATTAAATTACTGGTCTTAAGCTCAAAAACTAATCTGAAATTGAATTGAAATATTCAACAAAAAAAAAAGGTAATTATAGAAACCTATTAAATTGACGTAGCAACTCTAAAAATGCACAAATGAAATGTAAATGCGACATAAAGTGCATAATAGAATTTGAGACAGAAAGTTGAAACTAAATATAAATAATTTAACTGCATTAAAATAAAAAACTTAGATTCTCAATGTACATATTTAGATTTATTTAAACATAAAATGTATGAAATACATAAAAATCAGACAATTAAAAGTAATTCAATATTTAAACAAATCAATAATAAAATGAATAATATACAAAAGGTAACTTATACTAAAAAATTCCAAAACTTGTAATTCATATTATTAAACAAAAAAAAAAAACAAAAACAAAACTATTGTACACATAAAATAGTAAAATAATTAGTAAATCTAATGCTAAGCAGTGACAGGAAACTTAGCATGATATAAATATGTATTTAAATATTATGAAACTTAGAAAATATGTTAGCTAAATATTGTTAAAATTAAAAATAATAAAAATGAAATTTTAGTCTTAAGTTTTTAAATATGTAAATGTATTGAAACTGAAGAATAATAAAAGTCAAAAAATGATAACGTTAAACACGTGTGAATAAGATATGTATTATTATTAGATTTCGCATTTGCAATGGAACTTTTAAAGTTTTTTTTTTTTTTTTGATATACTTAATTTGATTTAATAGGAAATAGTATGCTGCAAATTTGTAATCCTCGGCTTCTGTTACTGTAAATAAGTGCAGTTTCCCTTCGACCACTGCAAGAGTGACAGCAGAGAAAGTGACAGTTATTTTCACACGCTTTGTCTAGGACTTTTAATCGTTCGTTGATCTTTGGGTAGAATTCCACCCACAATTCAGCATTAAAATAAAAAACACTCAATAAAAAAGTTTCAATCATGCTAAAACTCAATGGCTTTCTCAACAAAATACTTTTTTTGAACGAAATCGATTACGTTTGAATGTCTTGTAATAAACAAAGTGATTTCTAAGAGAAATTAACTTTCAAAACTAATAGAGCAACTTTCTTTCTCCGATTGATCCACAACTAGTTTAACGTTCTAAAGTAGAAGTGCTAAATAATCAAAAAAGACATGAACGACGCGAAGGTTGATACAAAGAGAGCAAAAGCAAGGACAAAAAAATAGAATTTATATGTTGCTTTTATAAAAAAACCAGCCTGCACCTACAGTGTGCGTCAATTGCATGAAAAAAGTGTAAAATTCGATTTTGTAATAAATAAAACACAAACGATTCACTGTTTGTAAATTTTTTCATACAAAATATACGAAATCTCAATATTGGTAGAAAACTGCCTACAGTGTCCGAAAACGCGAGGCGATATTAAGGTGGACGAGCAGTTAAGAGGATATGTCATGCCTGACTAAATGCAGAGTAAGTATCATACATATAATGCGTACGTAGCACAGTGGGATATTTTTAACCAATTGTGTTCAAAAATCGCTGGAAGAGAAAATTTTTACTGAATTGAATATATGTTTTTCTTTTTTTGTTCAGAATAATCCGAAGTTATTTTGGAAAAGATACTCTAAACCCGAAATAAAGAAAATATTTTTATCAGCGCAAGGCGAAAAGTAGGAAATTTTTTAAGAAATCATTAAACTATAAGTCATATTTTTCTGGAAAAGAAATTTCAGATTATAGGCCATTAAATACGAATTAGATGATGGAATTATGAAACTTAAAATGGCCGATTTAATAAGGCGAATCCTATATGGCGGCTCGCATCTTATGTATTTTTGTGAATGAAATACGTGTATCGTTTTCACCGGCCTCGAAAAGTTTCTGGCCATCTTTAATATCTGAAATTTGTGACCAAGAAAAATATTGCTAATGCATACTTTGCCGATTTTTTAAATAAATTTTCCGAATATATATTCATGTATAAAAATACCATTATTCGTAAAATTCGGGCATCCACAAACTTTTATGAAATTCGTTCCAAGAATTTACAAAGAAAACGGATTGGACAAGAATTGAAAAAAGCTACCAAAAATGTCCAACATATATATTTTCTTAAAAGAGGTTTTCTTCAGTTTTTCACTAAAATTGCTATATTGAATTCATCTTATTAAATGCTTTGTATTTCCGTTTCCGGAAATTCGAAAATGGATTGTAGGTGCTTTTTAGAAGGTTACTATTCTGTATTGTTCTGTATACCGAATATAAGTTTTGAGTATAAGTTTTGAATCAACATAGCTGATTGTCTTTGGAGTACATGTGCGGCATGTACTAGTTAGACCGCTCTCCAACGTCTATGAGTCTAGGACTTGTAACACTTTGTCAATCCCGCAATACATGCCCTGGCGCTTCGACAGCTGGCCCACGAAACCTACAGTCCACTTCCTCAGCTGTCTTATCTTACAAAGATGGTATCTTAGCTTGCAGTGGCCTGTAAGGTAACCAGTAAAAGTTCTTAAGCTCTCGATTAAGGCTTAGAAGTCTCTCACATATACTGATACTCCTCCTATCTTTTTATTAGCTCTGCAGTGTAACCCTTGGGTGTTTTACGGAATGGCTCTAGACTACGTAGAGATCGTTGGCCTCCAAGTAGTGTGAGAACGTCAGCCCGTTTGTAGCCTTCCAACCAGTCATGCGCCGGAACCCACGATAACGTTACTTTGTTACGGGTGGTTAATTAGTCAGCAGACTGGATGTCATTTTATATCCATCCAAGATTTTTAAAGCGACCCAGCTATTCGATGTGATATGAATTTTGTTCTCATTTAACTCTCTGCGAAGACATTCAATTGTGTAAACCTCCGTTTGGTAATTGGTTTGGTAGTTGCTAATTGGCAGTATTCCCTGGAAGCAGTCCTTCCAGCTTTTATCAATCCGTGTACCAAATTAGGGTCTTTCGAAGATATAAGGTATTATCGCTCCGCAGTGACTCTTTTAAGGAAATGTAATCTACTTGGGTTTATTACAGCTCTGGTCGCACTTGGACGCAGTCATTTGGCTGGGAGATCACTGACAAACGGAGTAAGTGCCCCTATATGGTCCCGAAAATCCCTACTATTCCTGAAATCGATATGCCTAGAAGATAATTTAGAGAGGCCTTCTTAAGTTACACTATTATTGAAGGCTTAATCTAGAAGTACTGAAATAAGTATTCCTTCTAACAGGGTTTCGCTATTTAAACAAAAAACAGCTTTAGAAAAACTGCTATTCGAGGCCTTCTTAAGAACGGCCTTATGCGGCACGTCCCACAGAAGCCCTCCAGAAAGCTCTTCTATGTTTACAGAAAATGAAAAGTCTTCAGTTTTTGCCACTACATATAAAAAGTAAGAAAACGATATGAAGAGCATCCAGAGAGTAGGTTACATAGTTCTTGTGATGACCACACAAACCAAACGGTGGAGTATACCCAAAATAGTGTTGTTGCTTATTTTCTTGGGTTAAGGCCACCAGACTAGCGCCGAATAAGTTATAATCGGCATTCCCCCGATATTAAATGGCCAATGCGTCAATCTAGGTGACATTCCACATAATTTACCAAAATGCCTTTCACCGGCATAAAAAGCATGGTATATAGTGAGTTCGAGTTGAGTGTTTTATCCAGATTCACCACTAGATATTCCACTATTTTGAGAATTCAATTTAGCGTTGCAAATATTAGATCGACTCAAATGACATTAGTACTGTCGCTGCCAAATTATTTAACAATTATGCAAACAAAAATGAATTCGCAATAATCAAGGCAGGTAGTCCAAAGCACGTAGGTAAAAATATAAAATTTGACAAGTCATAAACTTTTACGGTAATAAATGCATTCAAATGCAATTAGTTGCTCCAACAAATCAAAAATAATTGTAACGTAAACGAATTCGTTGTAAAACGTTAGCACATAAGTGCAAAGATGTATCTGTGTGTGAAACATTAGCAAAATCACACCCATAGCATTATCACAGATTCATAAAAACTCACAATCAAAAAAAAATGCCTTGGTTATAATAGCAAGTCGTTAAAACTTTCATTTGCTCTCATTTTTTGCTATTTTTCTAATTTTTTATTGCACGAAAAATTCACATGCTTCATATTTTTATCGGCATTAAAAAGTTGGTTTAATTTGCATTCATTTCCACACAAATGTATCCAAAAAAAAAAAAAATACTACAAACATTTTTGCGACGCATTTAAAACAGACAGTCTAACAACTTTGCGCAAACACAAATGCATTTATGTAAATATATCAATGAGAAAATAAAATAAATAAAAAAAAAATTAATAACCAAAACAGCTGGCAGACGCTTTCAACTGTTGACTCAAATGAATCATTAGAAAAGGTAAAAGTGCATAAAATTTCGGACAAAACCTATAAAAGGTGGCTACGCACACATTTCGTGCATTTGATATTCAAATTACATGCCATAAAAAGTATTTAAACAGAAATTGCTCACAGCAGTAGCAGTAGCAACAGTCGCAGGCCAGAGTGAAAACAAACAATCGCAGACACTCGCCAGGTAGATAAGTAAGTGGTGGGTTGTCGGTAACTGCAGTGGTCGACCGCGCACGTTCTGCGGTAGCCACGCCTCCTTTGTCCAACTTGCTCCACTACTCGGCCACACAATAAAACCACAAACAGACGTGCAGCCACAAGCAGTGATTGACACAACGATCAGCTAGCTAACCGACCAACCAAGCAGCCATCCCGCCAACCAACCAAACAGCCAACCAAACAGCCAACCGGGCCAACTCCCACTCAAGTCATTAAAAACTATTTAAAAAGCTACACACCAACAACTCGTACAAAGGCAGCAAATTGTAGTAACGCTACTAAAAAAAACAAACAAACTGTCGCCAATGAAGCTTAGTTATATTTAGTTGAAAACAGTTTTAAATAATGCTATAGATGAGATGAGCATTGTGTTCGGCATAGTTTTATGCAGTTACATAGGTGGCGTGGAGTTAGAGTTTAAAGGCAACCGCCTGGGCGTATACGCAACATCTGAAATCTATGCATGTAAATAGCTTCGAAAGCACGTAAGTCTCATTAAAAGTCAGCAAAATTCGACCAAATGCAGACAAACTGAAATTCAATAAAAACAGAATTTAACATTCAAAGGCTTGGAATAATTGTTGTCATCCGCACAGTGGTATAACGAAATTATGGCAATTTCCAGTAGGTATAAAATCTAAAATGCTGAATGCACCTTTTTTCATATCCTATGTACTATATATAATATTTATATAAAAAGGGATCGTGGTTTGTTCTAATGTTTCCTTCTGCGAGTTTGCTCATAGTTGCTACACGAAGGTTTAGGAAGAAAAGAAAAGTCGAAAAATTTCCAACAGATGGCGCTGTAGGCGCACACTTTGTTTTTCAGTTCAATTTAATTGCTAATTGGCATCTGGATAAATTTGGACAGCATTTGGTCCATATATATGTACTTAGTCCATTGTATGGGTTCTCATATATTAAAGGTTATTAAATGGAGTTGCCACCTTTTAAAAATTTCAATTCAGTTAATGTAAATAGTGAAATCAAGTATTGCAATACAGGTATCAAAAGAAAGCTTAATTTTTAAAATACTTTACGGGAAGGTTGCCACCTATTTAAACGCGATTTAATGTGATAAATAAAATTTGAAAATATGGCTGTCTAATTAAAAAGATTAAAAAAAGCTTAATTTAAAAAATATGTGTGTAGAGGGTTGCCACCTGATAGGTCTCAACGATTAAAAGGACGTAGTCCAAAAATATTAATTTAATTAAATATATAGGGTAAGAATACGTTTATATGAAAAAATAATTAAAAAGCGTTGCCATCTTTTTTCGAACGTTGATATAATTTAATTAGTGAGTTTTTCGATACTGGTAACAAGCGAAAAAGATTTAAGAAAGCTTTGTTTGGAAAATATTTTTCGGGAGTGTTGCCACATGTTTAAAAAAACTTTTAGTTTAATTAAAAATACAACACAAATGAAGCATTAGTAAAGGTATGAATCGAAAGAGTTTTAGGAAGGCTTAGCCACAAAAACAAATTTGAGGGATTGCCCACTCTTGGAGAAATTAAATACAAATTTATTAATAAGAGATTTAGATAAACCTTTTTGAAAGCAAAATTAAAAATACTATGAAATAGGAAGCTTTCACCACGAAATACAATACTATTTAAATTTTTTTATTCATTTTAATTAATCACTTCAAAAGGCTATGTAAGGTTTTCGGGTACTCGCGCCATCCGTGCACTTTGTTTAGCATGGGTGAAGTGTGAAGTCGTAAGTATAGACTAGAAAATTATGAACTTTAGTAAAGACAATCCGACCTCCGGCGCCCAAGAGCTCACGGTGTCTATTTACCCTTCGGTGTGACACCAATGGCCGCATGTTTCGGATCAAAATAAAAATATCTAAAAAGCTTCTGAAGATGAGCTCCATAAACTTGAACGGTGCTTGCAAATGAGCGATTTAGAGACCTACCGCTATTTAACTGCTGGAGATCATTGAGCCGCAGCACGAAGCATGATAGTAAATAATTCCAGACAACAATATTGAAATTCAACCGATCAATGGCCATGGAATGGACTGAGTCTATAAAATGAGAAGAGGCGAATATCTGAGAAATAGCAGTTATCACTACTACAGCTTTAACTATTATTGTTTTCTTATTTTTTTTTTTTTTTTCAAATAAAAAAATTGACCTCAACTCGTGCTCTTGTGAGGATTGTTGGTATTGCAATTCCTTTCTTTAAAAGAACTCACTAAATAGAAGATCTACAGAGTAGAAAAAAATTGAAGATTGTTTCAAAATAATGAGTATTTTGATGCAACATAGCTAAATTTCGATTTTTTGAAATCTAAAATAGAGATAAGTCACTTAATTGTAGGTACAACTGAACCGCGATTCGTGATTTAAACTTTCTTTTTATTTATGTTAAGTAAAGTTTTGCTTTAATTTATGTGAACATCACTTTCTCATCCGATTATTGATTAAGGCGCTATTAAGGGATTTATCGACGATTTTACACAAATTTCATTAAAATGTTTCCTAAAATTTCAGAAGGAAGAAGATATCGTACTTTTCAACGTTGAATGGAACAATAAATAAAAAAGTTATGAAAAAAATGTTGGATGTTTTTAGGGCACGCCAAGGAAGGCAATTTTTATGTTCCTAAAATCTTTTTAAAGAAAGCATTCGAGCTAGGGGGTAAATGCTAACCTTTTTCGCGACCCATTCTAATTTTCCCATCCCGTCCGATATCCCCGCAATGGTTCTCCCTCTCTTCACTTTGAAGACGTCCAAAGTTTTCAGTTTGCTCGCATAAACGTAAGACTCCACGCAATCTCAAATAAAGTAATCTAAACAATCAAACTGACCGCCTACGAGCAAAAATGTCTTCAATAAATAAGTCCAACGATAACTGTATTTAGTCAACATTTATTTATATTGGATTCTATTCACTTAACTTTCATGTTTATTGAACCAAATTCATCTCTGAACAGGCGTGGCGAGCGATAGATACATATATCTAAACTGAACTATAATTCTGGGATTAAATTTGCACAAAGCGATACACCAGACTTGTCTACTCATTATGAAATGTCTAACCAAACGGAGCGCAATTGTTAATAGCGTTGACAGATCTGAGCAATTTGTGGCCGTTCAATCGTTTTCGGAAAATTAAATCCCTATTAAAACACCCTTTATGAATACATAAATTTAAAAGTAGTCGATAAATAAACAAGTACGCCTACTAGGATTGCTACTTAAGTGTTGAGATAAACCAAAAAAAAAAAAAAAACATTTATAATCTAAATTTGCTATATTGTCTTTCAAAATGTTCTCCATGAAACTCAATACAAATGTGAAGCGTTTAAACCAATTTTGAAAATACTTTTTCTACTCCGATTGAGGTACCTTCGAACTTATGGCGGGAGCATATCAACCGTAGATAAACGTGGAACTCACAATTTAGTTTTGATCTCCGGGAACAAGCAGAAACCATTGGATACGAAATCAGGGCATTATAGCGAATGAATTCGATGTTTTTGGCAGTAGAAACTGTTTTTTTTTTAGCTAAATGTCGTGGTGGGAATTAATCCGGCTTCTGCAATGGATTTTATTAATTTTTTCTGAACATTTCTGGCAAAAAAATGCTCGTACCCCATTGTTACTCTGGAGAACGGTGACGATATGTTCAGTTATTCCCAAGCAAAACAGGCGACCATTTGCTTCGAAATGCTTCGTGCACGCACCACTTTTGTTGGATTTGTTTCATATTGAAAGACCCATACCGTCGATTGCTGTTTAAGTTCGACTTCATATGCAGAGATCCACGATTCGTCAGCGATTTAATCAACCAATAGACGCTCCTTTTATTTTGAATTTAGCGAATGCCAAATTACGCGGTATCCGAAGAGAGCAAATCTCTCACGCACTATTGAATATATGTGAGTGGAACTAATCGCCAAATATGCCTCGATCTCACAGTAAGAGACATGAAGATCATGCAATATCAGTTCCTGTACAGCATTGATTTTTTTTTTTTGGTGCAACAGCCCCTGTTGGACGGCATTCACGAAATTTGTACTATAGCAAAGTGAGACCATCAAAACACGGTAGCTTGATCGGTACATTGTTGTTGGGTAGAAAGTTACAGAAAATCATCGCACAAGATGTCAATGATTTAATTCCATTTTTTGACCAAGTTGAATATTTGAAGTAGGTATCTGTAAACAAGTCAAATAGCACTCGTAAAATAAAACTTTCGGAGTAAGTTGTGTATAAAAAATGTCCAACTTTACGATGACAATGTCAGTTTTGGCAAATTCACATTAGTGTTGCCATATCTCAATACTTAAGTGGCAGCCCTCGTATTTCACAACTAAATACATTTTTATGTAGCAATGAGAAAAACCAATCTCTGAAAAGTGTGCTAGGTTTTCTCAACTTCCTCCACTTCCCAACCAGCGGTCATACTCGTATGTGAAAATGTCGGTACGTGTGCATATCTGCCGTTATGTAAGTTATGTGGTTACAATACATAGTTTTAGTAGTTATTTTTGCCCATATAACATTTCACTAATGGTAAGCAATAATTAATGGCGCAAAAATGCAAACAATCCAAAAAAAACAAAAAAAAACAAAAAAAAAAACAATGCAAAGTAAGCAAAAAAATAGACTGAACAAAAGGGCAAAAAACAAATGCAACAAACTGCTAATGAATACGCAAATCATGTACACACGTAACAACAATAAAAGTGTTGTAAAAGGTTGCCTCCGGAGCAATCAACAACAACAACAACAACAACATCAACGGCCTTACGACAAAAACCTATACAAAATAAAAAAGAAATAACAACACAGAAATTAACAAAAACGAGCAGCCAACAGGCAACGACATGCGATGCCGAAGGCAATGCCAGCACCAAAACAGTGATGGAGAAAAAAAAGAAGGTATTCCAAACAAATGGGAGTTTCATTTGGTGTGCTCGACCTCATTCAGGTACAAGAAATTTCTGGCCTTGTTAGCGAAGAAATATCCTTTCTAGCAGACTGACAGACAAAATAATGCAAGCCCATTATGATTCTAGTAAGGGAGTTTTTGGCTAAGATACTAAGAATCTCAACCAGTTTCAGCACGAAAGATGCAACTATAGTTTCACATATGTGCAAATAGTCAAGCAAACCATCAGATTTTTTTAGATCGATCTAAATTTGAAACCTTCACTGCTTCCATTTTCGAACCCATTAGTGTTATGAGTTCGGTATCCTAGTGTCCTTTTAGGATTCCTAATGATGGTGTGCTGTACAATCGGGTTCCGATACTTTTGCTAGATTAGGTTGGAATTCCTAGAGCGAGTGACCTTCCCTACACTTAGGCCAAGAGTAGGCCCATTATGATGTCATAAGAATTACCTGTTTACTAATATTTTTGTGAGCCTGAACCGGGATCAAACCGTTCGTTAGCGTAATAAACTTTGGCACTTCACTTATCTTAATCTTTCGCTATCTTCCCATGCTTTTTTAGATCGATATGGAATTCCGATCGCATTTAGTCGCAGATAAGGTGCTGCTCACCTGCCTCTTTTTCTTATTCTCACCTGTGACTTTGTAGTCCGGCGCACTCGCTTTCTAATCTAAAAATTCTTATGAGAATAGAAGCCTCGTACCGCTTTAACCTCACAAGTATGAACGTGTGACATTTATGATAAGAGGGCGACGTGAGTCCAGTGGTTTCGTAGAAGGAAAGATTTTCCCTGCATTCGTTTTCTGCGCGTATGCAGCTATTCTTAGCGAAATGGAATAAGCTTGAACTCATGTGAGGGCCGGGTCATTACGGTATTTAAGGTAACGAACTGACTGACGAATTTTCTACCTGCGGGCATTTGTGGGATGGTTTCGAGCGAGAAATACTAGCGATGATAGAAATTTCGTGATTTCGAGATATATAGATAGGTTTTTGGTTTTGGGTTTGCACTTCGGTATTGTGGTCCATTATACCATCCGTTCTTTATAAAATCAACAACTCGTCTAGCTCCAACGCTCTTAGTAAGTCAGGATGCGCAATAGTACGTGTAGAGGTCTGCCATCTTCGGAAGACTCTTTCACACTCGAAGAGCAGGTGCATCGGGGTCGAGTTACATAAGCGACACAACCCGTTCGACCGTATTCCGAGCCTGTGCAGATGGCTTCGCGTTCAGTCAATGACCTGTACAAAAACCTGTAACTATTCTTAACTATTCTTGGATAGGTCTATAAATTGTTTAGTTCATTTGCAATTATACTCTCCCAGTAGACATTTCGCCTAACGTAATACCGCCATCTGATGCCAGTGTTTTTATTTTAAGGTATTTTCCTCTTTCCTAAGCACATCCCTAGTAGTATATTATTTATATCGCTCGAAGGGCTCGGGTCCTATGGATCTTTCTGAATTATCTCAAAAACTTAGCTAATCTATTGGCCTCTGCGTTGGCTTCATATCTTTGTGGCCCGGGACCCCGAGGAGCTGGAAGTGATTATGGATTGCTCGAGAGTTGAGTCTTTCTAGATCAGAGTTGCCCGAATTTTCTATTTAGAAGATAATGTGTTCACAGTAAGCTGGTGCACGAATTAATCTGTTTTGAACAGGGAGTTAAATAAGAGTTGTAAAGAAAAGTTGTACAAATATGGAGCTTATGTTAAAACTAAGTGAACTTAATTCAACCATCCAGCGGTCTAAATTGAAGAGCAATCGATAACTACGAAATCCTCAACAATATCTACTTGTGCACAGCAAACATTTGTTTTTTACATTCAGCAACAATTAAGTGCATTTCGTTTTTAGGTACAATTTGATATTTTAATTTTTCATCACTGGCACAAAACTGCCACCTCAGCCACACTTACACATTCATAGCTAATGGTGGCAGAAATAAAATGACTATTGGAGGAGCAAGTATGGCTCGTAAGCATGTGGGAGTGTACGACTAAGTATGTGTGTGTGTGTGTGTGTGTTTATATTACAGCTACTGTTACAAATGTTATACTGCCTATTAACATTTTAGTTGTTCAGTTGTTGCAAACACGTGCACCTAGCAATATACTCACTTACTTACACAACTATTTTAATATTTTTCCTGCTTTTTGTGCATTAAAAAGTTGTTATTGTTTAGTCACCTAGCTTGTTATAAGCATAACATGTTATTTATTTGAATGCTTGCTACCAGATGCCCAGTAGCGAAAGCGATCTTCGATGGTAAGGTTGCCAATGATTTACATATGTGAAAAGTCATAAGTGGCATCATTGTGGCAAAACAGATATTTTGGGGAAGGCAGTCATAGTTGTACTAAGAGTTTGGCAGTATTAAATGTGAATAAAAAGATTTGTGCAGGACATGGATGCAATAAGTTGCCAGTTACATTCTACACCCTCGAACGCAAACAAACCGAGCACAACAAGTACGAAAAATTTGTGCTCTTTTTGGAAGTTATTCAAATTTCTCTCACTCGTATTCTTGTTTACTAAAGGCGAGATCTGTCACTTCGCCGCGGGAAGGCGCAATCTTGTATTCTATCATTTTTGGAATCATTCCTCAACCAAATAAAGGGTCTTGCAATAGGGACGCTACAAAGCAAACGACGCCATATTTTTCCCCGCTCTTTTGACATTTCTCTTCAGTAAGGTTTGCCATTTCATCATGGAAAGATATACGATCCAACAACGAGTCGAAATTATTAAAAATAATATTTTTGGTCCGAATTGGATGATATGGACTTGGACAATATGTGGTTCCAACAAGACGGCGCCACAAGCCACATAGCGAATGTCACAATCTATTTATTGAAAACCAAGTTTGGTGAACGTGTTATCTCACGAAATGGCCCAGTCAATTTTGGCCGCCTCGGTCGTGCGATTTGACGCCGTTAGACTATTTCCTGTGGGGCTACGTCAAGTCTATGGTATATGCCAACAAGCCAGCGACGATTGATGAACTTCGTACGAATATCGAACGTGAAATTGCAGCAGTATTGGCCGATTTACGCTTGAAACCCGTCAAAACTTGGGTTCAGCGTCTGGACTTCTGCAAGCGTGCCCGTGGTGTCCATGCAAAAGAAATCGAGTTCCATACATAATGGCATCGAATGTACTTTCACAGGAATAAAGAATTTAATTCATATCCCAAACCGTTTTTGTTTTATTTAATTTTCTGTCGAAAATTTCAAATTGTTTTTTATATTTTGATTACCAAACGAGGGGTTTCATTTTGTGTTGTGAGTACTAAATTTGTGTTCCGTTTATTTCCCTATTGCTCTGTATTCAATTGTTTTGTTTGCGTTGGTTATCACGACCAATATCAGAGTAAAGTTACTGCTCTGCGATTTGAATCGATTGTGTTTCGTTACCTCGCATGAACGAAACTAAATGATTGGGAAACGCTTCCCATTGTTTTGTTAACATTCTCTGCTTGTACGAAAAAAATCTGGGTGCGTGAAGCTCCTACGCGTGGAGGAAATGAAATTTCATACCAAAGATATAGAAATTTTTGAATGGAAATGGGTGGGAATTATAAGAATTCGAGCCTAATCAGCTAAGTATGGCGCAATCCCGTATCATGGCACAATCTCGGTGCATCCAGGTTATGCATCACAGTGATTGGCCCTCAGTTTCAACTTATGTGTTGGAACCACTGGCAACTCTATAGATTTTCTTTACCAAAATTTTCAGAATTAAAATCGAAATCGATTATGCCCCGTCCATCCGTCAGTCCGTGCAGCGGATTACTGGAGTAATTATTGAAATATCTCAACGAAACTAGGCACTAGGGCATGACCCTCAACCCAAGGTAAATTGGTATTGAAATGTTTTTTAATAGGCGTGGCACCGCCCACTTTATAGGAAATATGTATGTATATCTCCGAAAATACTTAACCAAACATTACCAAATTTTTCACACATTTTAGACATGAACTCAGTAGGCGCAGTTTCGAAAAGTATAGAAATCGGGTTGAAACTAGGTCCACTTCTCATATAACGGTTAATTAAAAAAAAATCAAAAAAAAGTCGACGTTTTAGTATCTTCGCAATTTTAATCTGCAAGGGTTGGATAAAGAAATACAGGGAATACAGTTTTTTTGAAAATAGGCGTGGCACCGCCCACTTTATAACATATACATGAATTATATGAAATATTAAAATATAAGTGTGAAACGGTTCGACTCGGCGAGTAGAAGGTTGATATATTTTGAAGAGGGTTGATACCTGTTTAAAAAGTCAAACCATTTGTTTACTTATACCTATATTTTGAAGAAGGCTGCCACTTTTCTTTAAAAAAATTTAATTTTTGGTTATAAACTATTATAATATCTATCTTTATCTTTAACTGTTCGGAGAAGTTGCATACCTATAGTTTGGAGCGGGTTGGCACCTGTTATATGTGACAGTAAGCGAAATGCGTTTTATGTTTGCATATGAAAAGGGCAATTAATAAATAAATATCGGCAGGACAACATCTGCTGGTCGTTCTAGTTTTTCATTTCATACCAGTAGTTCAATATTTAATTAAACTCACTAATTAATTTATATTTATCTTTTTAACAAAGACCATCTTTTTTTCAAACCAGGGTTGTAATATTATTCAGCTTATTCATTATTTTGTATTTAACTTTTAGAATAGGTGGCAACCCTTGATTTAACTTAATTCAAATATTTTAAATTTCTATATTTTATATGTAAATCTCTATAAATAGCTTATTTCTGATTGTGCGAAATTGTTTCCGAATGCGTCCAATCACTCACTAAATTTCGCGCTTATAACATTGTACAATTTTACGGCAACTCAAAACAGCCCCGAATTTGTTTATATATTTTGAAAGTATCCATATACTGTAAGAAGGCAGTCGATGGGTTTGCAAAATTTAGCTTGCACTTTTTTGTGGCCGCCTAAGTTGTTTTCAAAAAAGTGGAAAAAAATTTAATATATGTGTGAGCGAAAGGAAAGGTTAAGTTTAAACAGTCAATTTTACGGGAAATATTTGCATAGAACATATTAACCCATTATCTTCAACCCAATGGTGTCGTTTTGACCCTTACTTCATGAAACCACTAAAAAAAATGAGTTTGAAAAGAAGCTAGAGGATTAAAATGGGATAAAAAATGATTTTTCGAAAAATTTGACAAGCGGTTTTTTCAGACAAAACCTCTACATAACGAAAATTAACATTGCTAATTAACAAAGCAACAACAAATCAAATTAACAAATAACAAATTATATTTTTAAGCTTTTGGTTTTTTTTTATTTTTTATAGAATTCGTCTTTAAGCGCGAAATATTTTGTCTGAGTAGACTTCCAATGAAATTTTCCGACGAATAATTATCTAGAGCATTTTTGCTCTCCTTGTTTTTTTAGTGGAGTCTTGGTCAAAATTAACACTTTAAGTGCTAAGGGGTTAAAATATTCTACAAAAATATTTCCAGTGCAATTTTACTGTCGACCCCCTTTTTATCCAAGCATTCGCCATATTCCACTCCACCGTGACATTGAACGTTGAAAGCAACTGTCTGCTGAAGTCCCACAAGAAGTTTCACTTCAAAAGGTAACCAATGACTGCCATATGATAGGTGGCATCTTCGATCTTTTAAGATTTAGCCTAGCCGTTGGTGACTCTGAGGTGACGTTTGCTACTGGGTGCCTACGTAAGTTGATACAAATGTGTGCGGGTGTGTGTGTGTGTGTGTGTGTGTGTGTGTGTGTTTGTATGTATGGTTGTGTGGGAATGCGACTACTAAAACCGAATGTTACAGGTGCAACTGATTGTTCGCTCGTTGACGTGCGGATGTTGGTAAAAGTAGATGACAAAAGGTGAGAGGAAGGAAGGAAATGAACCGCGCAAATCGCCGCAGGCATTCAATAGCATTGTGTGCGTGAGAATAGTTTTAAAATGAGCGTAACGAGGAGGAAGGAAGGAAATTTAATTGCAAGCACAACCTGCAACAAATGGCTACAGCTATATACATACATCCATATGTACTGGCACTAACAACAACAGCAGCACAACACAATGGCAACAACATTGAGCGAAACATTACAAATGTCGGCCGACAAACTCTACCCACAACAGCTAAATGTTAGTTGACTACTTAAATAGTTGGAGCATAACAGATGTAGGTGTTGTTGTTTTTGTTGCTGTTGTTGTTGTTGGCGCATCATCTGTACGCGTGCAGTGCAAAAGCAAAGTGATGCTATGAACGTACGTGTAGAATTTGAGTTGACTAGACGCTTGTGCTGGCGTCTAAAATAAGCATTTAAAATAGAAATAATGATTCAAACGTGTTTCATAAAACTCATGCCGTTAGCGTTGCTAACTATTTATTAACGGTAGGAGTAACAACAACAACAACAATGCCACAACAATAAAAGCGAAACCGCAACATTATAAGTACCCTTGATAACAAAAACTCAGCATAATTAGTAAATCAACAACAAGCGCATCATAGTTGTTGCTAACTGCACACTCGTACCTACCACTTTTACATAATTAATATGGTCTGTGGGTGTATGTGTGTGTGTGTGTGTGTATATGCGCAAATACTGGCAGTTCAGTAAGGTACAACCAAAGTCATGTCAAGGGCAAAAGTAACAGCGCTTAGGACCTACATACATGCTGCGATAAATTTGTACGAGTATTGGATTTTAGAAAAAAAACATTTACCACATCGCCTCAAATCCAATACATTTATGAACTTTGCATTTCATTATTTTTAGAGCGAAACGAATAAACGCTTTACATTGGGCACGAGCTCAAAATTCAACGTGGCACACTGGCAACTCTTCTTTGAATCAAAATTAGTAAAGTGGCTCAACATTTTTGCGAAGATCGAGCTTTTTTTGTGGTTATGATTTTTTCTGTTTTACAACGATAAAAAAAAATTATAAGTTTGACGATTTTTCACAATTCGAAATATTTATAAAGTTATAGCTATTAACTTTTTTCATTTTTTTTTTGGATCATATCTATTTTCTCGCGATTGATAATACTGTTTCTGCCCATTTGTTTGCTTTCAACTTTCATTTTTTATTTTTTCAACTTTTACATCTTTTTTTTAAATTATAAAGGATTTTTTTTAAATATTCCTGACTTCAAGCAAAATACATTGCTAATTTTGAATATATTATTCAAAAATATTAGACAAATAAGCGATCTTAAGGAAAGTGGCAACTCTAAAAAATGGATTGATTTTGTCATATTGGAAGGAAAAGATATTTATAATCTCTTCATCCTCCCAATTGCTTGCGTCTCTTAAGTTACCATTATTATTATTATTGCTGGGACACTGGAATCCATACTGCCATTCATTATTAGATATTCACCCAGATTATCGGGTATTACCCATGGATTCCGTGTTTCTTAACCCCAAACCATATGCTCCTACCGCGGTTGTTTCTTCAGTTAATGAACCATCCGTATATCAGGTTATCATACAATGGTTTATTTTACATATTTCAGATATACCTATCCAATACTTTTTGTTACTGAGTTCTGTTTTGAAACTTTTTGTAAAGCTAAACTCTGGCTGTGTAGTAAAGGGTGTTGTTTTAGACGCTTGGTTTCCATTGAGGCAATACTTTATTCGGAGTTGGTATTTTTGACAGCTGCTACTTGATATATACTCCATTTTGTTTGCCATTTGCCAAAATTTAAGCCAAACGGCCAACAAGAGCGCCGCACATCGGTGAGTGGACTCAAAACGAGATGGCCGCCGATCTCGATTTTCACAAGAAAATTTGTTTCACCAATGAAGATCACTTTTGGTTGAAAGGGTACGTTAATAAAGAAAATTGCCATAGTTGGAGTGTTGATAATCCGCAAGCCATTGTTGAGACGCCGTTACATTCTCAAAAAGCCACTGTTCGGTGTGCTCTAAGGGCATAGGAAATCATTGGTCCATATTTCTTCAAAACTCAAGCCGGTCATAATGTTACAGTCAATGGGCAACGCTATGGAGCTATGATTAGTGACTTTTTCATGCCTAAATTGGAGGATGTTAATGTGGACGACCTTTGATTCCAACAAGACGGCGTTACATGCCATACTTACTTACTACTTATAACCCCTTAAGCGATATTGACCAAACTTCTCCTACAATTTGTGGTGTGCGTCTTGATGTTGTAACTCAAATTTAGGGAGCTATAGTTCTACGCCGACTACGAACGGCGAATGATTCATGTGAGAAGTTTTTTTCATGGCAGAAATTCAATCGGAGGTTTGCCGTTGCCTGCCAAAGAGCGAGCGCTATTAGAAAAAACTGTTTCTATAATTTTTGGATGTTACTTGCCCCGAGCTGGATTTGAACCTGGAACCCACCGAATGAAGCGCGCACACGCTACACACTCAGCTATAGCAGCGGTTACATGCCATATAGCCAAAGAAATAATAAAATTATTGAAAGAAACTTTTGGTGAGCGCATCATCTCGCGTCGTAGGCCTGTGGCGAGGGTCTTCAAGATCGTGCGATGTAACACCGCTGGACTATTTTTTGTGGTGTGGAGATATGTGAAGTCCCTTGTCTACTCAGATAAGTCCCCTTGTAATAGAATATTCGGCGCGTTATCGCTAATCTACGGCCCCAGTCGCAGACGTAGGTCAGTCTTTGTAGCTTGTAGTTCTATTTACCCAAACATAGGTGATCATTGGCCGTACGGTAGCTGTATAGATCCATCTCAGTTTATTCGAAGAGCAGCCTCAACTCTTTCCTGCCAGTGATCTATAAGTCATAAATCCGCTTACAGCTTTCTTTTTCACCTCCGCTAAGTTTGATTTCCAGTACGGTTTTTGGTCTTCAAGTTTGTATTTTCTTGAAAAAGGAGCTATGGTTATTTTTGATGCATTAACATTCTGTCGCACCTTAGCACAGCATATTCTCTGAAACTACTTCTTCACACTCTACCAAATTTAATACACAGTTTTCAAGACAACTCATAAAGTACAGTTTTGAAACAACCGGGAGCCAGAAACCACGCCCACATTTCACATAAAGTTAATTTATTAAAACTCAAATATACTAGATATTTTAATAAATAATGTGGAAACTTTGATCAAACTTAATACCTCGTTTTTTGCAATTAACCCCATTCACATCCCAATCCACATTGTTTACAAATTTCATTATTACGATTCCTTTGAATAAATTTTTATATATTTTTTGTAGTACTTTGATGCTTAAACTGTTTTATTAACAGAGACGATTTGGTTGGAAAAATATTTTAGTAAATATCTTCTAAATTGGCCAAGCTCATCTAAAACTTAATATTATTTCGAAATATTTTGGTTGATATCTTAAAAAATAATGAATTTTATGATCCGGTCTTTTTTTGGATGGATAGTGATGCCCCCTAATGTGTGAGAATAAAAAAATGTTTAAAAAGCATGCCACTCTAATTTTTGTCGCAAATATTGCAATTAAAAAAATGTTAAAATAATCCATTTTATACAATAAGTATAGAAAAGTGGTATATTAGAATTTAATATTTTTACGCTAGCAATGCCGTAATTAAATTAAATGGTTTATTTACCTCCCCCCGCCCTCGCTTCCTCAAGTACATTGGCTTAAAAATGGCCACAAAAAAAGGTTGGAAGAAGAAAAATTTAATTAATAATTTCGAAGGAGTTCCAATCAATTTAAATCCATTACCACTGCTGCACTCAACTCGGCTACTTGCCGCGTTTTAATTACTTAACTTTTTTTCAATTTTCATTCCCTTGCCCGCCCCATCTTTATACACCTACTTACATAGCGAAAAATTTTAATTGATGTGAAATTGCCAATATGACGTCGGATTTATGACAGCAATTATTTACTTTTACTTTTTACATTCAAAATGGCAATGGGGATGTTAATGTAAAATGTGATTTGTGAAATGCTCTTGGCATATGGTGACTGTTGGAGATGCTGATTAATCAATCTCTTGGATAGCGGTAAATTTTATTAATGACATATTGACATAAAGTTTGTGAAAATGCTCGGCGGAGGTATGGAGTGAATTTGTGATAATACTGAAAGAATTTAGTAGATTGCGATAACTTTTCTTAAAAACATGATACTTAGTCCCGGGGATATGTTATTAACGTCTCATGCTATATAAAGCATTTCCTTTCTGATCTTTTCTTTTTCTTTGTCGTTGTTGTTTTGCTTCTCCACGCTACATTCCATTAGGTCACCATTAGTGCTAAATCTGCGCACGTACAGACATACAGACATACAAACATCCAGCGTCTACCAACACATCAAAGGACTTACCTAAATGCCGGCTTTGGCACTTCTCAAGTCCTCTTGAATTCTTAGTGCCTGTTGTTTGCTTTTCCATGCATACATTTGCACATACAAACAGACCACATCCCAGCCAACAAGAAAACGTACATATGTCCGCCATTTTTCTTATTTGAGAGAGTATCTTAACCTCTACGTTAGCTCGGGTTTCGAAGAATGGAGACTTCATAGCTGAAATCAAGGAGCAAATACTCATCTTTCTAACTCATGAAGGTTGTGGCTATAAATAGAAACCCAATAAAAATTAAGCCCATCAAAAGATTAAAATTGTTATTTGAGAGAAATGGATTACTCCTTTTTATTTTCTAACGGAAGACAAGCGACTCTTAAAAAATTCCTTGATTGCTCGATTTTGGTAAATTTTTTACTAGGAAGGGATGCTAATGAGAAGTGTATGCTAAGCTAACTTTTTTTAATCGCCATCCATAGCAATACGCGACACCATTTGGGTGAAATTCCTTTGCGGAGCGATGGCGTTGGGTTGGTGTACGAAAACACCTAGAGAGTTCATGTTTGTTTTTGATCAACATTGTAAGGAAAAAATTGAAAATAATTTTTATAGAATCAATCGCTGCTAATCATAATGTTCCGACAAATTAAAAATAATTTTATAATTCAACAAGGGTTTTGTGAAAGATTTTAACCCATTATTGCCTCTCCTATTGGGTCTTTTTGACCCTTTTATTTTCCATTACCTAAAATGTTTTGTTATAAAAGGAGTTAGAGAGTTAAAAGAGACTACAAATATACTCCTTACAAAATGTCTTTAAGAATAAAAAGGCATATGTGTGTATCTGATGATTTTTTTTGCTTTCAAATATATGTTTCTTATCGTCGGTAATATAATTACTCGAACTTATCTATCTATATGTCTATTCCCGATTGAGCAAAAGCAAATAAAAATAAATGTGCCTGAATGTTTAGGGTAGGCCTACCTAACTTCGTAAAAATTATTCCTTGAGAGATTTTTTGTGAACAGATTTTTAGTGCCAGAAAATTAGGTCTCCACGACGAAACCACCGCTTTCGGACTGAGACTGATCGACTTTGCCGGGGCTCGAAACATAGTAGTCAATAGAACCAGGTTTCAGCACATGACGATCCATCAAGCCAAGTGGCTGTCTCCAGATCGAAAATCGCGAAACCAAATCAATTATATTGCGTTAGACGGAAGTCATGTTTCGAATGTAGACGCCCGAAAACTCCGAGGACCGAATATCGACTCGGATCATTATCCTATCGCAGCCAAGAAGCAAATATCGACATGGGCAACCTGCAATCGCAACAGATAGCTACCAACTTCGCTACTCGACTCTCACACTTCACAACAAGCCGGAATTCGCCAGCATTGGAAGCACATTTTTCATTCTTTACATACTGCCGCCGAAGAAGTCATTGGGTTTCAACGAACCCGAAAAAACGACCGGTACGATAAGAAAAGTAAAGAGGCCAATCTACAATCGGCCGCCACCCGAGCTCTTTGGGAGCGCTACCGGTAGTTGAGAAAGGAAGAGAGACGTATTATTTGGAGAAAGGAAGAGAGAGGCCGAAGTACTTGAGTGCGAAAAGTTTGAGATGCTAACCGACAGGAAGATCGGCCGAAAATTTTATCAGTGGGGCCGGCGACTTACGGAAGGTTTTAAGACCGGGGCAAGTTAATGTAAAAACAAGAACGTCGACATGGTGACTGATGTCCAAGACACTGAAATTGTGGAGGGCACACTTGTTCACTTTGCTACATGGTAACAGCAAAAAACGTCACCGGAGAAGATGACGATCCCGAATCCCAAATCGTTGATGACGGCATTAACATCCCGTCACCCGACCTCGATGAAGTTCGAATAGCAATAACGCGGCTAAGGAACAAACAACCGTGTGCGTTGTTCGATTACCAGCTAAGACTGCTGGCGAAGAGCTGGTAAGGTGCGTGCAACGAACTGATTGGACTTTATCAGTGTGGCATTATACCTGGTAAATCTGAGCAAAAAAATACTAAGCTTCTGTGTGTTTCGATATACCGATATACCACATTATATCATTCATTATATTAAACGAACATTGAACGGTATTCATATTCGCCATTTTGGAATTTCCCATACGCAGCTGCACGTCACACAAAAATTACTCTCACAAATCCTCCTTATTCGGAGCAATCTTTTATTCTCTGAAAATGAGTCGAAAATGAAATTATTAACCGGATGGCACATTTATTCTTTATCCGCAATATCTCCATTTTCAAATACTTTTGCGAAAATTTTGCCAACTGGGATATTTGTTGCGTGCAACACATCGTCGTAATATTGCAACTAAAAATCAATTTGAAATGCATACGAAATGCTCGAGCGGGTTAATTCTCTGCAAGCAAAATTCTTGCAAATGCTTGGCAGCAGTGCAATCTAGGAGTTGCAAGGAAGGTATTACAACACTCGAGGATACTGCGCACTCAGCTACATTTTGATGCTTCGGAGCTGTAAATAGAAACAGCTACATACGAGTACATGGAAATTCTTCCCAGGCTCGGTAGTATGAATTTTTAAGCTTCTGAGCGGCTTGGCTTGACACTACAAATAATCACAAACGAATGTGTGAAGTTAGATTTTTGAACACTTTAAAGGTGTGGTAAATAGTTTTGGATTTTCGCTACTTCATGGCAAGTTTCCGAAGCCGATTTAAAGAGTGGGTTGCAGTAGTATGAAACGTGCATTTACTATCACTGGTTAGAAGTGAAATAAGTTCAGCTGCTTGCCTTCAAATTTTTACTTGTTCTGCGTTCAATAACTTTTGGTGATATTTTTTTCTTTCTTTCAATTTTTATTTTATTCTCTCACTGCAAATATTTAGATACTTGGAAAGCTGTTAAACAAAATAAGTGAAAATGAAGCGCCCTCTAAACAAAATTTAGTCATTCCAGTTAAAGCATTTAAATCCAAAAGTACTCGCTAGTAGTTTTTTACAAACACTTTGTGAAACCCCCACACATTCTCTCTCTCCCTCCCTCTCACCTCTCACCTCTCGCTCTCTTGCTCTTCCTCTCTTCACTGCCAAGGCCGCCGGCTGCTAGAAATTTACGACCATAAAAGGGTTTTTCTAACCCTGCACTAAATATTAACGAGTAAAACTTTTTACAACAGTCGGTTGCAAAAACAAAAAAAATATCGAGTGCCCAGCAGGCATTTGTGAAAAACAGTTTTCGTTTAGTGAAACGACATGGGAGTTCAAATTTTCTATGGAATATGAACCCAACCTAACTTAAAGAACAAGAACTTTGAGCATTGAAAAAGAAACGAACGCAGCTCCGTGTTTTTCATTTGTTTATAAAAATTCTAGCGAAGCAACTAAATTCAAGTTGAGTTTTAGTGAAAAAAGAGAAAAGTGGTTGGTGGGAGGTATGGGGTTGGTGCATGTATCACATAAAATGTCACTTAAATCTTTTCAAGAGTAGAAGAAGTTAATTTAACATTTGCCGTTGACAGGAGATGAAGTAAATTATTTGACTAAAACGGGCATACTAAATATGTACAGATATATGTACTATAGAATCGTGCAAATAGGCAATTAGCTTGAATGGTTTCAATGAGAAGTGGCGTTTCATTCTCCAATCTAGATACATGTATCCATTTGGATGTTTAAATATACATACTATATTTACTAGGGGCGCACTAATTTGTTGGCGAAAGCGCATTATGTCGATAACTTGGGAATTCTAGGATAGTCTAAAATTATTTGACACTCCGCTGGCATTAGCTCTGTATCTGAAAACAGACAGAATTGCACGAAAAAACTTCAAGAAAAATCTTCTAACCAAAGTCCAATAGCGACGTCTAACACTTGCAGATTTTAAGTTGGATTTCGCGACTGACATTATTAGCGGTATTGACTTTGGTTCCAAGATAAGCAAAGTCCTCTACTTTGTCAAAATTCTAGCTGTCAAATGTGACGCAGAAGCCAAGAGGCGAATGCGCTGACTGTTTACTTGATGACAGGAGGTACCTCGTTTTGCCCTCGTTCACCTTCAGACTCCTCCGCTTCGCTTCCTTATCCAGCTTGGAAAATACGGAACTCACGTCGCAGTTGTTGAAATCAATGATATCGATATCATCAGCATACGCCAGAAGTTGGACGCTTTTAAGTATAAAAGATTGTGCCTGATCGGTTTAATTCCGCAGTTCGAATAATCTGTTCCAACATAATGTAAAAGGAGTTACACGACAGGGAGTCAACCTGTCTGAAACCTCAATTGGTATCAAACGGCTCGACGCCTAAAGCCAAACTGATAAGGTCCAATCAGTTCGTGAGATGGTTTGAACGAATTTCCGTCATCACTTTTCAATTTGGAAAACCTTTTACAATTTACCGTGCTCGTAAGTCAAGTTTTATTCTTCCCAAAAAACTGCGATATATTTCCAACAACGCTTTTGAATATTGTCTAAAAATCGCTGCGAAAACTTTTCACTTTCACTATATAATTTATGTATTAATTTATAAGAAACTACGAATGCAGACATTTAAAAATTATAAATTTATAGCAATCAAAACCTTAATCTTTTTGCTAATATCATACCAGGCCTAATTGTTTAGATATATGTAAATAAATAGCATAAACCTAAAAGAAAAAAAACCTGCAAGCGACTTTTCGCCATTTAAGTCAAGGTTGCGTTAAATATTCCGGTATTTCAGTTTTCTCTAGCTAGTAAAAGAATATGATTGGTAAAAATTATCGATGCATCAAAATATCGATATTTTTCGGAAATGATGGATATATTCCGTCATAATTAATCTCGAAATATCGATATTTATTTTCTAGTAACAAATTTGTATCAAATTTTGATATTTAAAAAAAAAAAAAAAAAATTTGATATTTTACGGCCTCTATGAGCTCAATTTGATTCGTTTTGAATGTAACTGTGAACAATATGCCTTCCAACTTTGGGTAATTGCGCCATAAAGTAAAAGTACCGATATATTGAAATATCGATATATTTTACTCTTCATGTACCGATATTGCTTAAAAATATCGATATCAATATATAATATACTGTTTTCATTTGTCTATCCCGTATATAATAAAATTTAATTGACTCATTATGAGCGAAACGTTCTGAAATAGGACTCCTTAATGATTCCTATGTTCGCTGGGAACGTATTAAATTTTAGGTAAATATTTTTGAGTTTAAACAATTTATTAACAAAAAAAACTTAGGCTCAACTTAAAAAATATACATATGTGCATTAGGGTGGCTCACCGAAAAAAAACAGCGGTTTTATAAACTTTATTTTTATTATAAGACTTCAGCCAAAATATTTCGAAAAATATTAAGACTTACGTGAGCTGGATCAAGTTGAAAATTTCTCCATCAAACCAATATTCCGAAAACCTCAAAGACAGCATCAAAAATTTAATTAGTATGATACCGTTGAACAAACTTTTAAATAGGTTTATGTAGAAATTTTCAGATTAAACTGCTTTATGAAATGAGGAGATTTCTTTGAAAAAAAAATTTTAAAAAAACCAACTTAAATTTAATAATTTTGCGAAATATTTCGGTTTATGTTTTAGAAGATAATGAAATTAATAACTTCGATCGAAAAGCAGTACAGCTTTTTGTTAGTATGGAGAGTTTTGCACTCTAATGAACGTAAAAGAAAAAGAATTAAAAATAAATATGCCACTCTATTGTTTTTCGCGAATGTTTCATAAAAACAGAAATATTAAAATCGTTTCAATAGTTTGAGAGCCAATGTATTACAAACATTCTTCATATAATGAATTTTATTTAGGGCCTCCCTTCCATACTTTTTGCACTTGATAAATTAAAAATCTTGCCTATTTATAAAAATTTCCTATTTATCAAGATTACGATACTCAGTGTCCAAAATAAAAATCTCTCTTCTAAATAAACACCCCGATTATAAATATCCGCTCGGAATTCTTTCCTTGCGGAATTTTCTATTCGGCCGAAAAATTTCCGCCAATTCTCTTTCGCTAGTGAAAAGAAAAATTTGCGAAGAGGAATTTCGAACTTTCGAAATCAGCTGTTGCTGTTTGAGGTTTTGTTTTGGTGCTATTTTTTGTGAACAGTGAATGAGAAATATTATAGTTTTTGATAAAAAGTGTTTAAAATAATAATAAAAATGTTTAGTATTCCCTTTCGAATGGTAGCAGAAGAGGAAATGGAAGATTCTGTAGCACAAGAACCTCACCAGAGGACTATAAGAAGAAGGTTGCGCGATAACACGAACCCACTTGAGTTGCCGGAATCATTGTAAGAGCTAACAAAGTTGTTTTTAATCCTTTTTTTAATTCAATTGTGTTGCAGATTTATTAAATACTATAGGGTAAACAAGCCCGCATTTAAATATGTGTTGGACATTTTAACAACGCACACACAACAGCCCAGACAACGTTTTGCAGTGTGCCCGATTATCAAACTAAGCGCATGTTTACGTTTTTTTGCTGAAGGCGGATATAAACGGGTGTTGGAAAGGATACAGACGTTTCCCTTGCCCAATCCACCTTCAGCAAAGTTCTAGGAGAAGTTGTTGATATTTTTGAGGAGGAGTTGTGTTCAAAATGGATCTTCACAACTATGAACAGCGATGGAAAAAGGCATATTTCACGTTCGTTTTATACTAAGCACGGCATTCCAAGTGTCCTTTTTTGATCGAGCCATACCTGTAATGCGATAGTTTTTACAAACTGCTAATAGTAGGACGTGTGCTATAAATATGTATGTACCTTTTTCCATTCGGCGATACATTTAGTTGGTGGTCCTGCAGAATTTAACTCCTCCTCGGCATTTCGCCAAAATCTATTAAGCACTTCCTTGTTTCCTTTATAGAAATTTGTTGCAATTTGCGGCTGCCCTTGCATAAGGCTTATTAAAATTTCAATTTGCTGCTTATTTATACTCTTCGTCCTAAAAAAAACCAAAAACAATACAATATTATTTTATAAAAGTTATTTTTTATTATTTAAAGTTTTATTTACTCACATTTTGTTCAGCGTTCCCTTAAAATTTTCTTATGAATTATTTCCCAATAAATTTGTGTGTATACTCACTTTTATTTTCATTCGGGATACCTACTTTACTCGCCAAACCACTTTTCGATTTTTCGAACATCGTTTAGAATAGGCGAAAAGCGAAAAGCGAAAAAGTACGTGCGGAAATGGTATTTAGAATACGGGAAGAGGGAGAAGCGAAAAAATACGTGCGGAATTGTCGTTTATAATCGGGGTGAAAATATCGAGATGCCAAAAACACTTGATAAATAAAATATATATTTTACTGAAATATCTGTTGAGGTTTTATCAAGGTTTCTGCAGAATAACCAAGAGCTTTTTGCTTGATAAAAATTAAAATTAAAGAGGACATCAGAGGGCAGTAAGTATAGATAAAATTCTCAATTTCTTAAAAAGTTATAATAAGAGTAATCTCAATCCAGTGCAAATACTTTTTCGTTTGGATATTTTCGTGCAATGGTGATTTGCAAATGCCATGATGCGAGGCAATTTGCATTTCATCCTGAACTGCCCTAATGATTTTTTCTTATTCAAATGCTCAACAACCTATATTTTCCCCCACCGAAATCCCACTGTGCGTCTTAACCGCTCACAACCTACATACATATCCTCCCTCACCTCAGCATAGAGACATAGCACTTTCATAGTGCATAGTATACTTCGTAAATTGATCCTATTAGTTGCAAGGTTTAGTATCAACGACTGTCACCCCAAATAAATTAATATCTAGATAGAAATATCTACATTCAACAATATGTAGGTACATAATCGAGATAAATATTAGGGCACTGGCTGACATGAAAAACTTACAACAATAACAATCCTATCGTAACATCCACAACGAATATTTACAACAACGTTAGTGGCCACTCTGAATGGCGGCATATTTTTATAACTTCCGGTTTCGAACAAAAGCTAATCCCAGCAGCCTTGCAGCAACAAATGATGCATGAACCGCAGTGAAAAGCAACAAAAACAAGAAATAAATACCGAATATCAGATGGTAGGGTGAACGGAAGGGCGCCACAGTGATAACAGATTTTTTTTTTCTACGCAAATATTTATATTCTGTTTTTTTTTTTGTTGGTTTTTTTTTTGAAGGGACGTATTGCCATTAGCCAGAATGAATGGCCTGACCGAGGGTATAAAAGCATAACAGACAGGTGAGTGAGATGTATGAGAAAAAAAAAAAAAACGTTCACCGGCAGGCTTTAATGCTTAGCAAAAAACAATTTATACACAATACGTTCTACATAACAAAAAAAAAAGAAATTAGGCTTGTCGGCGGTTGGCAGGCAAAATTTGTCGGTGTATCGAATTTTCCAATTCACAGAGGAGCTGTCAATCGAAAAAGGTGAAGGCTGGCAAAAATGTGAGGGTATATGGAGTAGCACAAAAGTATCATGGAAGAAAATAGCGCCTACTGTCCAGCTGTACAGCTGATATTCGAGTTGTTTTTGCTGCTGCTGTCGCAATTTAGATTTATGACCAGAAAAACTTTCCGCTTTCATTTAAGTTTGCGGTGCGAACGGCCATTCGACAAACCAAGACAGGTGGGATATTATATTTACTTACTTGGAGTGTTGTTACTACTAACAGTTGTTGTCTTTCTTATTATGAATAATGCGAGTACGTAGTATGTATGTACATACTTAGCTCTTTCGTAATAAGTTCGAGTTCGAGTTTCAGCGTATGACCTACTTTTGTTTAAATGCGGGAGCAGCGTATTCACTTCGATTTGATATATTACCATTTTTACTCTACTGTGAAACTATTGACATATCTACAAGTGTCTTTCTTCATAACTGTAAAAGCTGCTTATTGGTACAAAGATTTATTTCGAAATTTGTTTGTGGTAACCAATTGATTGTTTTAGTATTGTTTTTGCTGAGCTGCGAGAAAAGTGGGAGTTTTTCTTCGGAGACGAGGGTGGCTCTCATAAAGCATCTCCTAAAATTTTCAATAGGTTAGGTTGTAGTGCCTGCCCTGGCACTGTTGCTTAGAATGATGAGGACACACTTAGAGCTATTGGACCTATAGTGATACCCTAAAAAAGTATCCAATTACGTCTATTGGTGTAGTCATCTCCCTCTGATACTCGCTAAGGTAATGTTCAATCCTTTACACCACCTTCTCATTATCACAGCAGCTACAAAAATCATTTGCCCTTGTTAGTTCGTCTACTACGCAGTTAACTTGTATGCCAGTGACCCACATTTTATATCTGGCTACCAGTTCATCAGAACAGATTTCTGCCCTTGCAAACTGGAGTTCGAGCAGAGAATCAAGGCTATGTGTGCAAGCAGGAATTTATGGAAGATGGGTGAGGTCCTCGCCGGTAGCGGCATAAAAGTATTCACCGACGGTTCCAAGATAGACTCTGGAGTTGGAACCGAACATCTACTCCGAATCCCCTCTTACTGCATTGTGTTGAATAGGCGGTAATTTTCGCCATCTGGCAGGACTGTCAATCGGAGGCCTGTCAATCGCTTGAAGACAGGAACGTAACGGGTAAGATCACCATTTTTCCGACAGCCAGGCAGCATAAAGGCGCCAACCGCACCAAATATTGAATCAAAGGTAGTCGGGGGTTATAAACCACTGATTGCCTCTTTAACCGCAAATCGGGAAGTCTCTATCATCTGGGTTCCCGGGCATAATCGAAGAATCGAAGGTAACCAGAAAGCCGATGAGCTAGCATGGTGCGACTCAGCAGAGGATGTAGTACAAACCAGTATCGAGGTGGGTATACCTCTAGCCGAAGCTAACTTCTATCTCTACTTGCAGGATATCAAGGACTACTGGACTTTGGGCACTCATGCGGAAAGAATGGGTAAGATCATAATGAATACTGCAGAAGCTACTGAGCCGGGGCCGGAAAGATAACGGTCGAGCATTTCTGGATAATCTAAAATAGGTATCTAGTATCGAAACCTCCAACATAGTAGAATGGTTGTAATGTACAACCGTCTGTTACTTAGTAGGTTTTATCGAGTTTATGGCATTAAAATGACAGTAGTTTTGCTACTTGAGCGACATGGGTTGCAGCCATTTTACCTACCTACATACATAGCTACCAGCTCATCGAGCAATTTTCGACACTCGATCATAGTCCTTGATGATATTGCGTAGCAATCGATCGTTTTAATAGCAGCTGAACTATCGGAGAAATTAGTTTTGTTAGGTGTCAATTTATCAGACAAAGCGCAGTTTCTTTTATTGCTACAAGCTCAACCTTAAAGACGCTATAGTCAGAGAACTTGTAAGAACTTGTTGATCAAAAAGCTCATTTAACATTTGCGCCCTATCGTTTCTAACAAATTCTCTGCTACAGTGATTAGGCAGTCGTAAACTTAGTTTTGGTGGAATACGGAGTGGAGTGGTGTAATCAGTCCACTTTTTACCTATTACTGATTTGCAAGCGTTCAGGTCAGACTTCCCTAGAGCGAATTTCGGGATGGTTAAGGCTTTTTCATTGTTTAAGATTATTTGGGGGAGTGCAAAATCAACAGATCTGTCTTTGGTGTAGGCATGTTGGCATTTCTTGGTCGTATTTAGAGGCTGTCGAAAGTGTCTAATTCAGCAGTCTTTTGAGAAATAAAGTCTATTGGTTTATCGTGCGATGTTATTCCTTCTTTGGATATGAAGATGACTTTCGCTACAGCTCAGGCTTTAGGAATGTAAGTTATATCGAGACAAGCTTTGTAGATAACAGTCGATATTGGGCCTAGAATATGAGATACCATTTGCCCCTCAGCGGGAAAGACACTGTCTAAGCTCGGAGATTTGGTTTAGTTGGAAAGGCCTTTGGTTGATTTCCACTTGCTTAATAATAATTATAATAATTTGGCGATTACAACTTAAGTTGATGTTTGGCGTAACTTCACCAGCAATTTATGGTATGCGTCTTGATGTTGTTGTTTTATGCCGACTCCGAAAGGCTTATTATTTTGTGAGGCATTTTTTTCATGACAGAAATACATTCGGAGGTATTTTTACTAGGGCTAGTTATTAGAATATAAGTTATATTAAAACAGCTAAAAGTTCTTTTTATTTAAACTTTTCCGGAACAGAACTTTTGCCCACACTAACGCTCTGTCTTTCAACTTAATTCAATTTTTGTAAAACTTTTTCTAATAACTTCCGACCGTATTTTCAGTTAACTCTAAAGAACTCACGATATTCAAAAAATGAACTTTGTAACGGAGGTACTACATATTATGATGCATATTAATCGAGTCGATTAAATTTTGAATCAAGTAGTCGAATTTTAACAGCTGACATTAAATTCACAACAACAGCTGACTTTTTGCCTATTAACCGCCATTTTTCAATTCAACTATTGCGCCTAAAATTATGCCGCAAAAACTTTATTTTATACCATCTACCTATAACGGCTGTTAAGACTCAGAAGACTGACTAGGCTCATGGCGTAACTATTACCTTTATTACTGCTCCTAAAGCTATGATGCAGAACACAAACATTATTTTCTCGATATCACGTTCCCAGTAGGTCATAACAACCACAATGACAGTTGTCATCATTAGAGGGACTGAGTCAAGTTTTTGTGGCATAGTTTTAGGTGCGATGATTCTTGAGTACCTGACAAGGTTTTAGGCACCGAGGTTAAAAAATTGGGAAATACAATTTTTGTATGGTTAATCGAAAAAATTCATTTTTGATGATGACTGAAGATTTGAAGAACTCTTCACAAAGTGGGGTTTATTAATTTATTTACGTACCTTCAAAATGTCAATTATCTATTGGAAACAAGATGAGTGCAAGACGCAGTCAATGATTTCTCTAACTATATCATCTTCATTAATCCGGTAGAAACGAAGTTTCAAAAGATTTTAAACCGCCTTTGGGCTGCATTAGAAGCACAGAATATATCAGATGTTCCGTTGTCATTGTCCACCCTGTATCTTTCATTTAAATTAACTTACAAAAGTAGCGGCTTGCCATCTATTGAGCGCCGGTCATAACGTCTACCGTTCCGCGACATCTACTGGGCGCTAGGAGAAATTTTAATAGTAAATGGTTATCCGTACAACAACTTCAATATCTGTCTCACTCTGCTCAAGCAGCAGACTATAGTGTGTTCACTCGCACACTTGGCAGAGTTGCATTCTCTGGCAGTAGTATTATGTTTGACAGCAATTTGTCTCGTCGGCTAATCCGAATTCACTGCTGCGTTTACTTCGCGTTGAGCACAGTTGGGCATCGGACGTTTTTAGTTGTCAATTGTCGCGTTCATCGACTTCCTGAAAAGAAGTATTGAAAAAGTTCTTTTTCTCCTCATTTCTTTTATAATTTCAAAACTTTGTTAAGAAAAATACAGCAAAGTAAATTTACAATTTTAAAATGCAAATGTGAAAAATGGAGATGGTTAAAAGTGCAAAATTGTGAACAAAAACCCAACTTGAAATATCTCGGGGAAAAGTAAGGAAAAAATTTGGTTCGTTTTTTTTTCTACCACCACCGAATGAGTGAAAAGAAAATGGCATAAAAAGAAATAGGAATAAATGTCCGATTGAATGAGTGAGCGAGTGAGTATGCGAACTCGAGTGCGAAAACGAAAAAAGCAATAATAAAGTAGAGAAAAAATCGAATTCCTTTGTAGGTGTGTATTTTGACAACATCATAAAAGGAAAACAAAGTATAGAGACGAAAAAACAACAATGAATAGTGGAAAATTCTAAATTTCGCTGTAATGAAAGAAAATTCGAAACGCTGCACAGACCGTGAGGAAGTAAAATATAAATTATATTAAAAATCGTGAGTGCCGGAAATTTTTCAATATAAACCCAAACAAATCAATAATAAGTGTCGATTTGGGAGTGTACGCATATAGTAAGTCGGTCCAATTAGAAATTGGTGGTATTTTCATACAAATGTCTGTATTCATGGCGCAAAATATAGTTAAAAGCGAGAGAAAAGGCTGATCAGGAACGTAGGGGCAACGCTGACACATGTGACCATGCGAAAAGGGGTCGTGGGCGACATTGGTGGTTGGTTGAGCGCATATTAGTACACGGGGAACGCATAGCAAGGGGTTTACTACTAACAATTGTGCATGGTCAGGAACAATAAGGAAAACTAATGGAAAAAGTATTTTGAGTTCCTTTAATTGCCCTCCACAAGAGCTCGGTAGTTGATATCAAAATTTTCATGTGCATACTTAGGAGTTCGGACCATTATGTATCTATGTAGGTGTATAAAATAATGATAGAATTCAAGATTCTCTCAACCGTGAGGTGTATACCTAGTATATACATGCATACATACATACATACATACCACATTTTCACATCCATTTGTATGCGCTGACTTTCGTTCTTAGCACGCTCAGCAGTGCTGCTCTCGATTCCAACTTGATTGTTTTGTTATTTTATAGACCGGGCCAACACCAAACCGTCTGCCCCCAAACCAAACCCACCGGTCTGCTCACCAATATTCCAGTTTTATCAGCGAGCTCACTTGCTTCGTCATCCGCTTGCTCACTCATTCGCTTACGATTTTCTGCCACTATCGCGCGGTCGCGTACGCTTTTCTGTACGTACATTTGTAGTATGTACATATGTATGTATATAGTATGTACATATGTATGTATGTATGTATGTACATATTTTCTATTTTCTTCAATGAATGGAAACATTTTCACGGCAAAGTAAAAATTGTTCGCACCCCAGAACTCGCTGCAGTCAGACAGTCGTAAAAATGTATATAAATTCAGAAGGTCGGACGTACGTTTGGTAAAGTGTTTTGCAAAAGTAATAAAATCGAAATTGCTTCAAAAAAGCAACAAATATATAAAATATTAAATATTGCAGCATGTTTTGTAATGAGTTTTTGTGTGGAAAATGTTGCGAAAATGTTGCAAATGCGAATAAAACAAATTTGTCTAAATGCCTGTTTTTTTCATTGTAGAAATCATCGAAATGATTTAGCTTAAACGCTGTTGATACATAGATTTTTCATTAAAAAAACATCTACAACGGAATGAATGGATGCAAAAAAAAATGTGTGAATAACAATTAATATATGTATGTACATATGTATGTATATGATAACATGGTACATAAGTACATATTCAAAAACGACAGACCAACCTATAAAGAAAAGTGTAAATAAATAAACGCATAAATTACCGAAAATATACTAATTTTATTTTGTGAAAAAAGTTCAAACGTGTGCAAAATCAAATACAATATGCACGGCAGTGGTGAATAGAAAAATTAATGTAAATAAAGAATATACCAACTTTGAGTGCGCTTCTTGAGTTGGTTAATGAAGAAAGCAGTAGCAGTAGAACTTGATGAAATAGGCGGCAGCAAATTATTTCTCTGAAGGTCATATTTTAATGGTTTTGTTGAAGTAAGTATGTAGTATATATGTTTGTCACAATTCTGTTTATTAATATCTCTATCATACACGCTTATTTCACAAAACTTCCGTAAAGCTGAAAATTTACTACCGTAACAGATACATTTTTTAATCGTCCTACATCTTATAGCATTAAAAAAAATAGAAAAATTCTTGTTTATCCATTACACACAAATCTCTTACTCTTGTTAAAATAAACTTTGAGTTTTATAAGCAACTGTTTATTTTATTTAAGGAAACTTTTCGCATTTGTACCAAGAAATAAAATAATCATTAAATGTATGTACATACTATTTGTTAAACGTCTGTGCTTAGTAAACTAAATACCAATAAGTCCACTAGATATTCAAAGTAAATATACATATACTAAAGTTAATTATTGATATGTACGTGTCACTTTTTCGTAACATTTTCAATCTCACGCAAATAAAAATTACATACATATGAATATTGATTAAATAAATGTTGTTGACCAAGTTTCCAATTACACAGAAATTAATCTGAAACATTCTATGAAAAATAAAAAACAAAAAATATATTTAACTATAACAGTAGAAGCAAAAGCATAATACACATGAGTTTTGTTGTCGTATTATCGATTCCACCTTACATGGATTCACCTTGAGCTGTCCATCCGGCCCTATCAAGACGAATTCATATATGTACTTAGTGTTATCCAATCAGCTGATTACTTGTTCTCCATTCCCAAATCACCTGGATTGTTTTGTTTACGAATTTGTATCAGGCTGTGTCGAATCCACAGCAACAAAATTCATAGGTATTTTGCATTTGCTCTACGGTCGAACATACAAAGTTACGGATCAGCTGGGATAGGTCGGGAATTTTTAAGATGTTTAAGCTTTTATGGGATGTTTGTACGAAAATGTTCAAAATGAAATGCAATACGACTAATAGAACCTCCAGATAACTACATATGTAAATGGTTTGAGATTACTTTAAACTCGCTATTCACCGAAATCTTGATCAGTACAAACGGCTAGAAGAATAACAAAACTTTAACGAAAAAATGTAATGTGTTTTTATTTTTATTTTTATTTACATAAAAAGAGAAGCAAATTTCATTATCCACACCTCGGCTCCACTAGAACACCTTTTTTAATAATTTGTTTACTCTATGCATATGTACATATGTATAGCGAATATTGAAACTTATAAGAATCCCATAAAACGATTCCTTTAAGTTTTAATCGAGAATTTCTCCGTTAGTTTTGGTTTTCAACCACGTTTTTGGGTTATATTCCCTTTTTTTCTGCACGTTTTTAAAAAGCACTCATGTATAACGGGGTTTTTTCACGAAATAAAGCCGCGGGTCCGGAAAATTTTGATATGGAGTTGGACAAAGAACATAGAAGTATAAGTAACTTTTAAGTACTTTTGCTTTGAAGCACCTCTATAGATTCAACTGGCCGAAACAATTACAACTATGTATGTATATTCCAATGTTTAATTTTTCCTCCAGTAAAGATTCTTAATTTTCACACTACACATATACATATGTATGTAGTTTTTTAGAAAAAAAAGAATAAAAAAGCCTAGCACCAGCCAATTTATTCGTAGTCGACAAATTTCACGTACAAAATCGTCAAACAGAATGTTTATTCGCTCGCTGCATCGGTTTATCGCTAAACACATGCACACATCAATATGGTGCATATATAGATATGTATGTACATACATATGGATGTACAATTGTCGATGTCGATAGCGAAAGAGCAGCACAGCAACAGCAACAATTCATTCGTTTGTCAATCATTTGCAATGTTCGTGCATTGTTGGGGCATCAGTTCGTTCGTTCTTTGGTTTGTTGTTAGTTCGTTCATTTCATTTCATTCATTTGAATGTTGGCTCCACTCGCCTTTTATTTGAGTATGTATCTACATTTTAGCGCAATGATTGCCTGGTTCCAAGGCATTCAGTTTGCTTTTATTATAATTGGTGCATAAACATATAAAACTGATGTAGGTACGTACATATATGTAAATATATATTATATACATACCTAGGTGCATACGTACATATGTACATGTAGTTCCTTGAGTGATGCCTGAAGTTTTCGTACTGCTTTTGTTCTTCCCTTTCATTTCATTCTTTGCTTTCATGCTCCTCAGCGAAATAAGCGCACGCACACACCCATACCCGCAGCCACAAACCTCCACAGGGCTCCACATCGTGTTTCCTCTTATTTCACTACTTATTGGCGTTTACTGCTACCCAGCCTAAGCGCGGCGGTTACCTATATTCTACATCCACTCATACATATGTATATACATATGTACATATATACAGTAGGGGTCATGAAAATAGTAGCAAAATATATTGACAATAATGTCATGCGTTAGTTAATTTTCATTATTTGTGTGCGTCCACGTGAAAAGGGCCCACTTCGGCGGTATTGGAGTTATGCATATACCTAGGCGTCTTCGATCCATGTATCGAAAAATCTATATATCTCGGAAATTAGATGCGACAAAGTACACATTTGGTCAAACTTTTTCACTCGCTCCTAGCAGCTGTGGCCACTGTCAACGAGTACTTCTGTTTCAGCATTGGAGCCCATCATTGTCATTGTTTACTGCCGATAGCGCAAGTTGTTTGTTTCTTCTTCTTTTTGTTTTGTCTTCTTGCCGCTTGTTGTTGCTGTTATCCCCCTTGTATTTTAATACACACCAACACATCATTTGGTAACGAGCAAAATGGGGAAGTAATTCAATAGTGTACGAGTGCACAATCCTTCGTATGCGTGTCGTTATTTGTAAGCGGCTTGTTGTTGCTTTCTGCGCTGGCCAACGCTTTTGTTTCTTCATACATTTTAATTTTTTTCCTCTTTCATTTTGATGTTTTTTAGTTGCTGACTAACAAAAATAAATACATATGTACATATGTACATTCAAACATATTTGTGTGAACCTGCCACTGTTGTTGCTCGGGTATGTTTCCTCCTACCATCGCTGTTCTTTTAACTTGTTTCAACTCATTGTTGGCGTAAAATGTCTGCGAGCATTTAGTTTTCTCGTTATTTTAATATCGTTTATTATGTGTGTAGTATTTGTTAGGCATTCGCTGGATCGCGTATTGTACTCACTCGTATGCACAAATTTGTTCTCTGCTCGCTACTTTGAGTCCACAGTCATTTTGTTGTTGCTGACGTTCCAGATGTGGAGTTTCTTCCCAATGAGCTCCATCCTTGCAGACCGAACCAGCAACTAAGCGCTTTTAAATTTCTCTCATTCCTTAATTTATTAAACAAAACAAGCAAAGAACTAGCAAAGATATCTATGCGTATATGGAATTGCAAAGCCTAATAGACAGGAAGGGATTTCATATTCAAAGAGTTTATAGAAAAAGTGATGAGGAATTATGTATGTCCATACAGTGGTGATCACATATGTATGTAACGTAACGAAAATGGACTCATATGTCCCATAAATTTTGCAAATTGGACCTACGCCGACACTTAGCCCATACCAATAGCTTTTCAATGTAATAAATCCTTTGCAAAAAAAAAATAATTACAAAAGATTTATAGACAATGCTGTTTGTGTTTACCACGCTAACTGTCATCCTAGTAGTAAAAAAGAAGAGCCAGGGGTCAATAGAGGTTTTTGTTTAGAAGCCAGTTCTAATTTGTAATTAAAATAGTATAGTGTGTTTTATTTAAATTTAAATTTGTATTCTTGGATAAGCCTAAATTGTATAACTTGGAAAAATTTCTGTGATCCACATTACGTCGAACAAGTTATTTTCTGTCCATACAACTTCGAAATCAGATTATCTATGTGTGTATGTTGTTGGCTATTTGTGCGAAATGGCTTTAACTACAAAAAGAGATGGTAGATAATTTTTGTTTAAAGCGGAAACTTCCATAATTAAGTTTATAATGCATATTTAAATTTAACAAGAACAAAAGTGTTGTACTATGAAATAAATAAAATATGTACGCAAAAAAATTAAAGAAAAAAAGAACAAAATTATCTAACTGGCTCTGGACATGGCCATTAATCTAAGTCAATTGAAGCCAATCTGAGTGTGGCGACATGAGCGCATTGCATGGTGTTGGTTATTATTCTATACATAGTCGTTGTTGTTGTCATTTCTATTGTTGCGGTTATATGTTTATGGAGACTAATAATGGACGGACGGACGGAACAGCTAGCAACCGATTGTCCAACTATGGAGTGAAAATTATTAAATACTAATTTTTGTATATTATGCTGTACATACATATGTACATTATGTGATATACATACATACATATGTATGTGAAACATACCCCGAGTAAGTATGTGATATACATATGTATGTATGTAAGTATAATCATAAGTATTTATATAGTCCATTTCATAATTATAGTGCCAAGACCTTTAACAAGTTTTCGCTTTATTATTCTTTATTTATTTTGTTTTAATTTTATTTATAAAGTTTATTATACAAAAATACTAATATCAATCACAGATTCAGACTTATACTTAATTTAAAAACAATCAAAAAAAATCTCAAAATTTCGAAATTTTGCACCAGAGTTTGCAATTTTAAAGCATAAAGGTGTTGTGGAGTTCCTCTATGTATATAGGAATTTCCAACATTCGTTATAAGAAAAAAAAGCTGCGGAAGAGCGTCAGCAAATCAAAATTATGAAAAATTAACTGTAATTTTTAGCCACTTAAAACTTTCATTTTATTTTGCTAAGACTCCACACTCTACTTAATTTTTTTTTAATTCTAATTACAAAGTTTAAAATTTTGGGTAGTTTTTTTTTTTAATTTCGAACCAGGTTTAAAACTTGAATTCAAAGTGTTCTGTATTGAGGAAGGTCTCTAATTACCATTCAAGTGTGACTTTTCAGAATAATTCTTCTGCATGCGGTTCAAGAAGCTGACGACTTTCGGTTAACGAAAGCTAGCTCCCCAGAAAACCCTTTTGGAGTTTTCGAGTCAAGTACTTACCGGCTTTGCGGCGTCTGTTAACCGTAAAGTTCGGCTACGAGCGGGTGTCTGACTTGGTTGAGAAAAAATTTATCAAAGAAAAATTAACAACAAGCCATGGATGATATCCCCTGGTATGTCCGAACCCTTAATGGGGAAGGTGCTACTACCCAGCTGGTTGATGCCCTCGTTAGAGTATCGACTGATATCACCACCTTTCAGAAAATTGAATGGACGTGGCACGGTATGAAAGCTATAGCACCTTGCGACGTCTATTACAGGTGTGGTGTGAAGAAGAGGGTAGAGACTCCGTCACCAAGTCTTGCCACGATTCGCGTCAAAGCGATATTCCTCAATGCTGCCGCGGTCACAATATCAAAATCGTTGCTTGACGATTTCAATGACAAGATGGGTGAGGAAGGCCACACTGTCCGACAATTCAGTCTCCACGAGGAAATCGATCGGAAGGCATGCTCCTCCGAACATCCACTCTGATCATTATTTTGTCGCAGCCAAGGTACGCATAGGCCGCTGGGAAATACGTGAGTGTGAAAATATTCAGATGTTTGCCCGAAAATTTCACCAGACAGTGTTGCGACTTACAATAGGTTTTAAGACCGAGGCAAATTCCTGTAAGAATAAGAACGGTAACCCGGTGGCAGCAAAAGAGTGCCGAAATATAGGAAAATCCCAAATTGCACAAGCAATATCGCGGTTACGAACAGCAATGCCAAATTCCAGCCTCCTGATTGGAATTTAAATTGTGATCGACCGAAGCCAACCGTCAGCGAACTAATTGGGCCTTATCAGTGTAACCTTGGACCTGGTAAATCTACCATCGGCCAGTTACTCATGATACGCTAAATCTTGGAATAGATAGGGGCGAAGAGCATTATTCACTTTATAACTTTCGACAGCATGAGGTAGCCTGTATGAAGCAATGTCTGAATTTGGTATCCCTGCAAAACATGGACTCATTGGCCACATTGTTTGGGCTCTTGCGTCTTTGCGACGGTGAATACCGCAGACGATGGAACTATGAGCTGTATGAACTTTACCGCGACATAGACATATTTTTAGCGAATTAAGATACAGCGGCTACGCTAGCTACTAGGTTATGCTGTACATATGGAAGAAAATGCCCCAGCTCTGAAATATTTAACCTGATGGCAGAGGAAGATCTCGTATTTGACTTTTTATGGAAAAATATCTGTTCCAAACTTTGATGTACGACTTTTGATGCAAGGAACTCAGAATTGAAGCTGAAATTTCCTTGATAAGCAAGAGGGGTTATAATGTTTACCATGCCATTTGCTTTCCCATTTCCTAAAATTTGACTGTGATGTAAATTGTTCAGCCAGTACTAGAGCTGGCAATACTCAATTTTTTTTTTAGAAGATTGTTGCGTCGAAATATGTGCTGACCGCTTAGCAGCCGAAGTCAGTTTTTAATCGATCTTATAGTTGCGCAACGGGGTGTTTGTGTTTATACACTAAAAATTATATATGTATGTATGTATGTATGTACATATATTTAACCTCACCGGTTTGTAATTTCTATATTTCCATATTTTTGTATGTGTGCGTGTGTGTGGGTCATTCGAACAAAGAAATTCGTCGTAGTAATTTAGTTTTTTACACACATTTTAGTTGTTGTTGTTGTTGTTGTTGTTGTCGTCATTGTTATTCTTACTTGTATTAAAATATCAACAAACTAAACTACATACATACATACAATATGTATTACTACAAAAGCTGTCACTACTACTACGCCTACAACAACAGCAACAACAAACAAATAATCAGCACACAAACACATCCACGTACATTCATATTGTATTTTATGCGTAGGAGTCGAAAGAAGTAAGGCCAGGCGCAGTTCGAGCAGTGAATACCAGCATGAATGAAGCGAGGGGGCTGTGTTTTGGCTGCTTGCAATGCAGGTCCGAACTGTAGCTGGCAGCGAATGGCACCGCTGTCTATTGGGGTAGGGAGTTGGTGCGGTCGGCAGCTAGAGCTTTATTGGCAGTTAACGTAGAGCCGCTAAGCTGTGCTACTGTGGCGGTGTCAGCGGTTGTGCATAGTGAATAAAAATTGAATAAATTATATGCTATAAATTTTAAAACAAAAAGTCTTTAACAAAAAATATGCATTTAAATTACAGTTCTTTTTGTGGAGAAAATCAAGCTCAAAATAGATGGAGTTCTTTAGAACTTTGAAGCTACTCCGAGGTGTGATGATACTGTGGTCAATATGTTTTTGACTATGGGCAAAAAGTCGATTTTCTTCTCTTTACAGATTGCAAACTATCATGCGGTTGATGTTTAGCGCCTACCAAAATCTTAAAAACGTAGTACTACCTTGAAATTAATTTCTTACTTAATTGGCGCTATAACCTCTTAAGAGATGTTGGCCGAGTTCAACAAATTGCTCCAGTCACTCCTTCCAGCTAACTGGCGGCAATTAAATTAATTTACTTTCTTTTAAATTGAATTCCCTATCTTGAGCATCCCTCTCATGTTTCGGTTAGAATCTTCGACAAAAAATGTGTTTTTTTGTCTCATCCAGCATTGGCATTTTTCTAGCCACTCGCCCAAGTAAATTAACACATCCTGCTGGGCCCGCAAACCATATGGGAAGGAATAACATTACCAGTATAGGAGCTAATAACCGTGAAAATTACATAAAATTAACGATTTTTCTACACTATATTAGATTGTTAAAAGTGGTTTTACACGATAGGTATTTGTATGAGTAATATACGAATAATACTGAATACAGTGAGAGATGCAAGAACATACTGTTACGGATTTCCTATGTTATCGATTGTTTTTAGTTTTTAAATAAAGCCCACATTTCTGCTTTTTAAGCTGTTTATTACGTTTTCAATATCTGTACAACTTTAATCTACCTTAAACCTTTACTGAAACGTAACTCGATAACTGTAAACTCTTGACCTTCTGGAAAACTCAGGCAACTCCCGATTCGCCTTTGAAAAACTTCTTCTCCAAACCCTCTGGGCAACTGCGCTCTACTCACCTTTCGCTGGTTTGTTTTGACTAGCTATTCGTGTTCGTGACAATATTTATAGTCTAAAACCACCTTAAATTATTTCGACATTAAATACTTGCTATAAAAATGTAAAAGAAAAATAGAGAGTAAAGGAAAAAACGTTATCTGGAAATATTGTTGAACGCAAAACCAGCAACTGTCTAATTAAAAGAAAGCAGCTCAGCGATTCCATTAATAATTTATTTCTAATATGACCTTAGGAGTAGCTGTGATAAACCTCATTTGTAACCTTTTCCTCAACATCATCAGTACTAATTTTTTAACTCATTTCTAAACTGCATGCTAGCGAAATTCACGCGGGTTTTCATACCAAAATTTTTTTTTCATGTTTTTGTCAGCTTTCGCTTCCGCTTCGCTTGTATTTTTATTTTTATTTTTTTGGGGTTTTGATTTTTAAATAATCATACGTGTGAAATGTTTTTGTTCCAGTAAAAATAAATTAAGTTTTAATAAATTTTAGCATACATTTTATAAGAATGTTATACTGTGCGGCTATAGCGGGCAACTATAAAGTGTGATGGGTGTGTGTGTGTGTGTGTGTGTGAACTGCTTTCCATGTAAATACAAATGTGCGCGTGTGTGCGTGTGCGCGACAAATGCATGAGCAGAATAATTAATAAAGTTGTATGAATAATAATAATAATAATAATAAAAGCAACAACAACAATAGCAACCGAACAGTATTATAGTAAAATCAAAAGCAAACCAACAACAACAACAATATCTCAACATACTACTACTACTTGAGAATTACGAGAAGCCGCTTGCTTTACAGTAACAACAATGGGCAGCTACATTTAGTTGACACCGAACGGCAGCCGCAGCAGCGGCAGTGGCAACAAAAAAGCCAGGCCGTGCGATGTGGATTGCCAACAATGAGTTAAATTTACAATTTAAGAGCCGCAAGAAAAAAAAACAAAAACTACCAGCGCAGCGTACAATAATCGTAGTAATCAAAAAAAAGGAAATGCAATAAATTAGCATGGCAATAAGGCGTAGCGACGAGAACGACAACAACTATAAAAACAACAACAAATGCGAGCAGTGTGGGGAAAATTGAACACAATATGAATAGAGTATTACAATATAACAACATCAACAACAACAATTCCAACAAAAGCGCTTACTTAGCTTTGCACAAAGCAAAGAAGCCTCCAAATGAACGCCAACGCCAAGCACGCCAAGCGACGCGATTGTTTGCATGTTAATTTGCAACAACAACAATAATGGTACTCTACGCGCATAGTAAATTTAAAAAAAAATTCGATTAAAAACGTGTATATGAGCGCTTCTGTAACTGCGCTAGCAACAACAAAGCCAACACAATACAAAGAAAAAATATTACAAAATAAAATAAATAAATAATTAAAACAAAAACTTATTAAACATTTACATGCAAATTGCAAAACATTAGCACAAATGACAAAGGCAATGCAGCGTAGGCCGCCTTCCGTCCACCACTGCCATCCCCAGTGCGTGGGCTGTAACAGCTTCACAATGCAATGTGGCGCTCTGTGGCAAAAAATAATATATTTTATATTAAAACTAATACGAATAGTAAATCAACCATGCCTCTGATATGGTGTTGGGAAACGTGCTGTGAACTAAAAGTAGCGAGAATTGTAATGCAATGCCAAATGTGCATACAGCGCAGAGTTGCATTCGCTGCTGTAGCTGCGCGTGCCTATCGCAAACTTAGCTGCGTCGTAGCCGTAGCAATAAGCGCCACCAAGTAAGTCGTCTATGGCCGTCGACTTGCATACGAACGATGCGAGACGTTTCTTTGTGTTTTGTAACAAGCCACTCCGCTCACCTCGCGATGATATGCCAAGCCCATGGTAAGAAAGTTTTGCAAGAGCACAAAATCCAACTAATGAATCCGATTTGAAACTAACGAAACTGCTTTTATCCGGGTTTGAAGCAGTAGTCGAAAATGATAAATGCTATAGGTTCAAATAAGGGTGAGTAGGGGCACACAGCAAAACGAAGTTCTCTGACCTCTCCTTTGGGTTGTCCTGCGGGAGCTGAATAGGAGGGCAGAGGGGTTAATGCCTACGCGGACGATGTGTAACTTATTGTCAGGGGAAAGTTTCTGGACACCCTTTTTGGCCTTATGCAGGGATAAGTAAACCTGTCCACGGGATGCCCGACCTCCGTCAATAGGAAGATGTCCCACTTGTGCTTGCTGACCGGATTAAACATTTGGCTCTGATTTTGGTCAGGAAGCTCTCCTGGGTGTCAAACATCGAGAAAAGGGTGAAAAAGGCATCGGTTGTTGTATACTGTTTGGCCGGGGTGCTAATGGGAAGAGATGGAGCCTCTCTCCTAGGGTAAACCACTGGCTTTACGAAATCTTTATCAGATCAATCATGTTTTATAGAGTGATTATCTAGTGGAACTCACTGGAGAAGGCATCAAAAGTTGAACGGCTAGAGCGGATGGAGGATACTGCGCTCATTGGAATCAACGGGGCACTCTGGAGCACACCCACTCTTGTACTCACCGTTATGCTAAACGTAATGACTGTGGGCATTGGCCGCAAGGTTGCTGCGAGTTGTTGGTGAACTTCCGCAAGCGAAGGGTTCAATAGGGTGTCTTCCGCAAGGAGCTCACTCTCAGCCAGAAATTTAGGCTTCCAGACTATTGTAGTGTGTTTCAGGCGGAGGCAGCCGATTGCCTACTCACCAATGTAATCCCCTTTTAGACGGGCAAATATCTACTCTGATAACCAGACTGCAATCAGGGACTTAAGGTATTTAATGGCCAAATCAATTATGTTTGGAAATCGTTAGCACAATTTCAGCACAGATTGTCGCAATTTAAAAAATTATTTGTGTTTACACTAAAAGGTACAAAAATTGCACTGAAAATCGGTGCACGGTGTCGATAGTGGGATCTTAACTGAAGTCAAATCGAACGTTTGGTCGCTCCTGGAAATATCCATGGTATCCCACATTGCTATGTACATTTGTGTTGATACGTACATATGTATTATGATTGTATCTATGTATGTAGGAACCATTTAAAATTTCAGAATCGTAATCTGCAATGAAAGCCACCTCCTCCAGGGATCGGCTCGAAGTTGGGGAAAACAATAAACAATCAACCAGTAACAGATTGAAAAATTAAATCGGATCAACAAGCAAACTGATCGAGCGCAACTGGAAATAAAATGAAAACAAACGAAAAAAAATACTTAAAATATCTTCGAAATCCAACCTAAGAGGGACAGACGCATCGGTTGTAGTAACAACAAAGCAACAACAAACCAAACACCAGTTGTAGTAACAACGGTAGCAACATCAACAAAGTCTGATAAGCTGCATAAAAATATAAATTTGTTCGTATTGTATCTAACAACAACAGCAGCAACAACAAAAGCCAAAAACCGGTTAACGGCAGACTCAACCACCACGAGCTAACCGGTATTTCCATTACAAAAAGTAGTCATTGAGCTTATTTTGTACGAGTGAGTATTTGTATTATTATTATTTTTATTATTTCTCAACTTTTAACACCGACTATCTGCCCTTTCCACGACATTTGTCTGCTGCTGGCATGTTTTTTTTTGCGTTCGGCTCTACACTACGTTGTCTGCAAGTCAGCTCTGTTCATACCATCGTCTTTCGCGGTAAACACAATTAAAGTTGTGGTCGTTGCCACTCGATAAAGAAAAAGGCAAACAAAATCTGGAAATTAAGCAACCAAATTGGAAAAAGCAACCAATATTTTTAAAAACAAGACAAAATTAATTATGGTGATTTACAAATTTTTGGGTACAAACTTTTGTACCACATGAAATTAAGAAATTAAACTTCCGAGCTAAAAATTCACAAAAAAAAACGTATCTAGCGTAAAAAGTTATGAGTGTAGGTAAAAAGTGGATTTCAGGATTTGAAATCTTGAATAAAGTTTAAAGACTCCTTTATTTTTCTCTAATTTCTAACTGTAATACGGTGACTCTGACCACTTGTTGATTTTTTCGCAATATTTACAATGCTTTTAACACTAAATATACATATGTATATAAAAAGGCCCTGGCAGCTAGTGCTTCATAATATAAGTGATTTAATTTTTTATAAGTGCTTCGCTTTCCAATAAATAAAAAATAAAATTAAAAAAATTTTTTTATCATTTTTTATTAAATAAAATTTCAAACTTTGTACACAATTTATAAAAATTTTCATTACAATTTCAAAACTTTTTATCTGAATTTTCATTGAAGAAAAAAGTTTCCAAGACCAAAATTTCAAAAATTGCCATACATTGACGAAATTGTAAGCCACTTTTTATAATTCGGATCAAACTGTGTACCAAGTGTGGAATTTAATTTATATTATATTTATATTAAAAGTTTTATAAATAATTTAAAAAAAACAAATACTATGAAAACATTGTAAATATTGTAAAAAAAAAAAACAAATCAGAAAAAGTATGCAGATGAAAAATATTAAGGGAAATTAATGTGAAAAATATTCCTCAACATTCGATTGCATTTTAATATTCAAAGACCTAAGCACAAGAACATATTAAAAACGCTTCTAAAGTTGCAAAATTTTATGCAGATGCTATGTTATAAAATATTTAAAATTCATATTTTTTATAATGTACAAATTATACAAAAACTACAAATCATAGAAAAAAATCCCAAATGAACAAATTGAAATAAATAGTAAAATAAAAACCACCGAGTTGGGTTACAGATAACGAAAGTGGCAACATTGTTGGAAGAAGTAAATAAAACAGCGTTCATTTTTTACCTACGATCTAACAAAGCGAATGAATAGAACTGCGGTGAAAACGTAAATGAAAAAATATATGCATTAGTCATTATAAAAAAAGGCAGTTTGTAACAAAAAAGAAAAAAATCATAAAGAAATCAAAACATAAAAAAACCAAATGATTCAAGAAACTCGTTACGAACCAGCTGCTGCCGGCCCACTCAGTCGCTTCAAACCGGTGCTAAGGAGGCTGATGAAGTATCCACACCAGCAGTCTTTGATCGGCGTAAATTTGGTGTGTCGAGGTGGTGCAAATAAAAAACAAAAAGCTGTTGCGGCAGCCGTTGTGCGGGTATGTAGTAGCACAGTAATTCGCTGGCACGTTTCAAAACGATGTGGCACGACGTCACAAAAGAACTTGGAACAAAATGAGCACAACAAAAACAAGGCGATCTTCAATTCACTTGGCAACAGTGTACACAATTAGTAGATGCTCAGGGCATTGAAGAAGAAGATAACATATAGTGGCTAGAAACATTGTATCCATGCCTTGAATAAGGAAGTTCACTAATATATATTGGGCGTTGTTCATTCTAACCTCAACAAAATAAACCATAACACTGAAGGAGAGTTTCATAGTTTAACGTCACGGTGGACGGCACGTATGGTAAATGTGTGGGGACAGAAAGGGAATGGTTTATTGAAAGTTCAACGCCACTGATGAGGGGCATGTTGAGAGAGCGCATATGAGTATCGGGCTCATCTTCGGAAGTGTTTCGACCTGTATGCGGGTGGACAAAAATCTGACAGAGAGAGGATGAATAGTAATTAGTGAGAAATGGAAAGCAAATTTGCGCCGAATGCCGATTCAAAAAAAAAAGAAATCGGCAAGGTGAACATGTTGAACCCAAATTTTCGTTTAAACGCGTCGTGATGGCGGGCAACTTCTGACAGTACTACGTACTATAATAGCAGAACGGATTTGGATAAAATTTTACACATATGTAAATAGTTTATAACCTTTATTAATATACAGGACGTTTCTAAATAATGAGATGTCAGCTGTTTATAATTGTTAAAAGTTAAAAGTTTCATGTTGCAAATATTTTCTAAAGCCGTGTCCGCCTGGCTTAAAAGGTACATAACTTAAATCAGCAGGGGCGTTATACGTACGTTAGAGGTACATATAAGAGAGCTTAATTTACATACTATTTTTGAAGGGAGCGCGACCTGTTTATAAAGGCAAATGCAACTATTAATGGAAACAAAAGAGGTTTAGATGAAAAGATTTTCGAAGAGTCGTCAGCTATTCAAAAGTTAATTCAATTAAATGAGAAAAAAAAAGAAAGCTTAGTTTCCGAATAACTTTTGAAGAAGCTTGACAACTGTGTGAAAAATTGAATACAAATTAATTGAGAAGTTTCTAAATTTCTTAACTTGTGAAATGTTAAGAACAAAAATAAACGACTCAATGTTCAATTTATGCCTCCCAGCAAAATAAAAGCTTCGCTCTGTGCACGCCAAGCAGTGGCACTTGATATAAATATTTCAGTTTTTCTCCACTTCGATTTTTCTTATTATTGTTCTTATTGCGTTTCTAAACTAGTGACAGAAAATCATTTTTTTTTTTTTTGCAAAAAGTTATCGAACCGAAAATTGCTTATGAAAACAACGACAACGAAAATTGAGATGTTTTCGAGATTTTCATAATTGGTTAGTAATAAAGTTAGACAGTTTTTTCAGAGCGAACTCATGTACTTTCAACTTGTTTTCCCTGAATATCCTGAATGAGCCATAATAAGCAATTGGTTTTCCTTGTCGTGTTATCATGTTGTTGTTGTTGTTGTAGCGGTTATCACGCCCCGTAAGGAGCGGATTCACCCATGGTCGTTGTCGTCGAACTCATCTAGGCCCAGGAGGCCCAGGAAATGTGCAGTTTCGACAGGGTTGGGTCGTGTTATCATCGTTGTAGTTGGTCAAGTGTTATCGGTATCGTTATTAGCATTGGTATCGCAATCTCTAGGTGCATCGTTATGTTTATTTCTATCGGTATAGTTATCGTAATCCATAGGGTTTCTTAATCGCGTTTCTTGTCGTGGTCATCTTCAATTTCGATATCTTAACAAAACTTTGAAATATTTTTGTGTAGTTGAACTGTCAATAATATAAAACCTGAATCGGGCAATTTGATGTCACACTCAAACTGTACTGCATACGTACTATAAGTATACTGTGTATATTTACTCAATCTTTTGGAAACAGTATCTAGCCTTCGACCCTCACTGTGATCTTTAAATGTAGATAGTATTGCTACTTATTCTCAGCAGCACCCTCTCACTAGGTAGCTCCCACCTGTGTTCTCTGCAACAGCTGAGCGCAGCCACGTATTAGCGAACTTTTTAATATTTTATATATAAACAGCTGTACACTTCCAAATACATATGCACTATATATTGTATATATATATATATTTGTGTATGTGTGTTTATGTATGTTTGTTTATCGCATACTTCCCTGGTCCCCTCGACTGCGGTCGCTTTGTTGGGCTCCCTTGGAATTAAAGGCAGACGTTTTCGTAGTTGAATTTCCTCACTTGAACTTCATATTGAGCGCAACAACAACAGCAACAATACGAACAATTATGAAGACAAACAACAAACTGAAAGAAAGCACGAAAAAAGAAAACATTCAACGTAAATCAGCTACTGGTGTTGAGCGTAGTAAAAATAGTTGCCCCGCCGGTTTTTATTGTTGTTTGCATTGTGATTATGTATACTATACATATACATATGTACATATGTATGTAGTAGTATATATGTAGTACGCGAGCTTATTCCATCTCGTTTATTTGCTTTTCTTCTGTGTTTTGACTTAACATTGTTGTTAGTCATTGTTGTTAAATGCCTTTGGAGCTGACACTGGCCTGGTACATACTAGTTAAAGTTGTTTTTGGGCTACTTGCCGCTTAACAACCAGCGGGTACAACTTGTACTGCTAAGAGTAGTGATGAATTACTAGATTGGAGTAACGATGCGTTCGCTGTGTGGACAGTGGACGGTGGAATGGTGGAATGGTTTTGGACGATGATGATGGCAGATGAAGGGCATAAAGGTAGCGGCTGGGCGATCGATAATGATAGCAACGAGTTTCAACGAGTTGACTCGTTTGCCTAAATTGTAGATTATGAGTTCTATTGCTGCGATTTTACAAGTTTAGGCCTATCGGCTGTTTGTTGTACAATTGCCACAGTTTGAAGTAATCCAAATGATCGATGATCGGCGGCAGCATGGCATGACAAGACAGTCGAGTCAGTCAGTCAACGGTGATGAGGGGATGGCGCAAACATCCAAGTGTAGTGAGCTATAACTTCGTATTACATTAAAATATGAATGTATGCAGAGGTTGATAGGTGCACATACAGACATACATACATACACACATATACTCATATATACCATATACGATTTGTATAAAGTGGTCACGTACCTTTGGTATTGTACAACATAACGACCGTTCCGAGACACCGCCAATATTAATTTTTTTCACCTTATTTTTCTTTAAATCCATATATTTTTCAACCAATTTGTTTTTATTTATTTACCTCTTCCTTTCCTATGTTCTTCAACATTCTCTTCTTAGTTTTTTGACGAGTTATTTGTTGGTTTGTTTCATTAGTTAGGCAAGACAACCAAGATAGTTCTCTTCAATGCCTCCAAGGCATCTTTCCTCAGGGCGTTCAGCTATGACATGGCTGTGCATTCAAATGTTGGCTGACTGATCAACAGGTTTATTATTGAATTCATATCAAAGATTTTAGTTATATAATAATTATGGTAGACAAATTATTTAATTTTAAATTTGTCAATCAATTTCATTATTTCTCTTTATACCCGAACGCACTATTGGCAAGGGTATTACATATAGCTTCGTTCACATAACGGTAGTTTTTTAACAGCATAATCCAACTGTTATAGATATAGCATGAACCGTAACGGCTACGAGTTTTGTAAAAAAAAAAAAGATAATTTTTAATCGTTATTTTTTAAGTTTTGCTTTTACGATGATATTTAATCAGGGACCGCAAATGACGATTTTTGTCCAAATTTAACTCAAAAAATAATGCGGAAAGAGAAATACTAGTGTTTAAGTATTAAAGTAACTTGCTGGTTTTAACAGAGACTACCTCACGCGACATTGATTTTTATTTTCTGAGTTTTATTTATTGCTTGCAAAATAATATTTCTTGAGTTTTATTTATCACAATTTATCGATATTTTGAAATTTTTATTTTTTCGATCAAAAATAATTGTTATTTTTCGATCATAATAACGCAAACGAAATTTGTCGGCGATGACAGTAAAAACAACAACAAAAATAATACGATTTAAAAAGAATCACCAAATATCATTCAATCCTAGAATAACGATTATTTCTGATCGAAAAATTTTATATTTTTAAATAACGAATAAACTTGATCGGGAAAATTCAAATCAAAAAATATCGATCAAATGTCATCGAAAAAATAAAAATCACAGAATAAAGATTATGCAATGATTTAAAGCAAAATGTAAGGTCAGGTTTGCATAGCATAAATATTTGAGTTTTGTTTTAAATGGATTCTTCCCAATGCCTTTTTTCCGAAAATATCAAAATAACGAATATTTTCGGCCCTTGAGATATAGGCGAAATGTAGCATAGTCGATTTTTGGCAAGAGCACTAGTATTTAAAGTTCGGCTTCACCCAAACTTATGCTCTCCTTGACTTGCTTCAATTCTCTTCTATCACTAAACAAGTACTCATTTTATTTAGCACAGCAATCAGTACATAAACATTATTCTTTTTAATCAATTCGAATAGAGCTGAAGTCTTCTTGATAATGAAAATACATACATATGTATTTTATATACTTTCTGGTATAAATAAAGTGGAATTATGTATATAATTCATCAGTGAGGTCGACGATTTATCTCACAGTCAGCGTCCCAGTCGCATTGCACCTGTGCATAGTACCCAGGTCTAATTCCTTATCACGCTAATGTTTCACTGAATTTTGCATTGATTTCAAGGAAATAAAAGTACTTTGAAATGACATTAATAATTACAAAGTCGAATTGAAAGGCTTATCTACTTCAGTCTTTTGTTGAATGCTACAACTTTGAAATTCAAGTGAAATCGTAAATCAAATCATTCAGTTCGGGGACTGCTATTATTTCTATTAATTGAACAGATATGCGACTTGAGCGAGCCGGCACTAAAACCAATTAGAACACCTTAATCACTCTAACAACATATTCGACAATAGATGTACACCGACAGACATTAGTGGGTCCATCATTTACAGCATGAAGGATAATATCTAAATATATTTATAACAAATTATAGAAATAGACGAAGATACAAAAATAAAAATTGGAGCTGAACTCCATCGGACGAAATAGAGCAACAATACCGAAGAAAAACCTAAAACACAGAATCTGCACGTAATAAGAAGTAAAACAAGTGCATTATGAACTTGAATATCAAGAGCAGGAAACGTAATAATTAAAAATAGCAAGATCACACATTACTAATCCATAACCTTTCCTAAACAAATGGACACACATGAATAGATCCAAAAATAGTGTGCCTTATATAAGTCAGTCTTATTTCTTGCGACCATGAAGTGCATGAAATCTGTAAGGAATGCTTCCATTCCTTCTATTATACCTGATTTCGCTGTGTTGATGTCATCAGTTCATAAGATTTACTCTCCGTCTCTCCCTTTCTCTCTCTCACTCTCTGAGAGGAACCCGCAAGCATAATGGGCCGTTTACATAGAACTTTCCTCGCTTTGCTTGGCAGTTCGAACTTTAACAACAAAGCGTGAGGCGTTGAAGGTCTGCTACATAGAACGCTTTGACAGTTTCTGCGTTAGTAGTTTGTTATGAGTTGCGATTTGTGTTTGTTCAGAGTGTTTTGTTTAAAGATAGAAAAAAAATGAATTTTACTTATATGATGGAAGTGGTAGTAGTTATGCTACTAATGTTTGAAATTCGCGAGTGTCTGTAGTGTGTATACGCACGCCAATATAAAAATAAAATGGAAATGATAACAGCTGATTGCCAAAGCGTACAAAAGTTGAGAGTTGCCCATAATTTTGTTTCGCTTTGCTTTGCTCTACTTTTCTCTCCTTGTATTTAGCAGGACTCATATAACATCATGTATTTAACTTATCTGTCAAAGCGAAACTCTGAAGCAAAGCAAAGCAAAAGTCCTATGTGATCGGGCCTTAAGTCGCTATTCTCTTCATTTATTTGGTCGCATCTGGAGTATATGGTTTTCTTTTGGCGACCGTATGTACAACTTACCATTCCCTTATATTCCTTTCGACGTATATTTTGAAGTTTTAGGCTTTTCTTTTTAACTATTTTACCTATTATATTAATATACGTTTTCTCTTTCTTTTGCAGGTGAGGTGAGGATTATTTAAATGAATTTTAGAATAAAGCCAAAGTGCGTAGGAGTTACCGAACTGATTGCAATAACTTTATCTGTAAAAGTCTAGTCGGTTTCGGAAAATTGCAATCCTCATTAAAATTAAAAAAAAATCGCATTTGCGAAGTGTATATGGAAGTTAACCTACAACTGTTATAAAAGGTACTGAGCTGCAAAACTTTTCTGGTTATCTGTTAATAATAATAATAATAAATAAATAAATATAATATTTTGAATTTGCCTATTAAAGCAATCTGAAACTGTTTTGACTAAATAAAAACGAAATAGGCTGGACTTATATATTTCAACCGAACTTAGAACCATCGTAAAAGTTGTTTGAAATACGGAGGAGGATTGGTTAAAAGAAAAAGAATCTAAAAAAAAAACAACAGTTATATTAAAAACACTTTTATGAAGTAACCAATGATGGCACGATTAATGGAAACTCCAGTTATAATCGGTTATTTTCTTTCGGTTACTTGTTAAAATATTGGATGAACAAAGATTACGTATTTAAAAATTGCCACTCTAATCACCCAAAAATATTAAAAGTCCCTAAATATTATTTTTTATGTGCGTTGTATGAACGAAATGGCGAAAGACCGTCAGCAAAGTTTTTACTTAAAACTTAATGGAAATTTTTAGCAACTTTAAACTTACACTTTGTTGTACTAGAATTTAATGAGCTATAAAACTGCATACTGAGAATTGTTCTGAAAACTCCTTTTTTTATAAAAAAAAAATCGAAGCATAGACTGACAACGGAGCACCAGTCAAAACTTTTATTCTTAAATTCTTTATTTAAGATTTGATGTTTGCAAATCTAATAAAATATAATTAAGATAAATATCGTAACAAAAATTAAATATTAAAAAAAATATAATTTATATTTAAAAACAATTGTATTTAAATTGGTATAACAACTTAAGGCGCTAAATTCGTACCGTAAGTTTCCATAATTTCGCAAGGAACAAATAAAGCAGCCAGTATTTTATAAATTTTTAAAGGATTGTGCATTTTTCTATTCTATTTTAAACAAAATAACCGGTTAATCGGTTCATTTCTTACGATCATTTCTTACGCTGTAAATAACCGAAAGTTTTCGATTTATTACTAAACGATTAATCGGTTATTGAATTTTCGTCTGCCGTCACTAGGAATAATATTCTTCTTTCAATTAGTCACAATCGAAACTGTGTGCGAATTGAAATATTAATTGTACAGTTGGTGCATTGAACTTTGGAAATTCCATCATGAAATACATATGTATGTATGTAATACCGCCTACACATTTTCTGTTAGCACACGTTCTAGTCATTTGGGTTAGTTACAACAGGTACAATACCCCTGAGTCAATTTTGAGGCGCGTGTCGCAAAGTATTTTCCTCCATTAAAGCGTTGAAAAATGTATCGTCATAAGTATTTAGTTATTCAAACATTTTCTGGTGCAACATTGTTAAAAGAACAGTGCGGCAAAATAGTTTGTTACGTTAGTGAGAACGTTCGTTAATCAAATTGTTTTGACTTTCTTTGATATTTTTGAGTGATATTTTTATAATATTCGCATTGCTTTTTATAACGAGTATTTTCGTTAATTCTTTATAAAAAAAAACATGGTTCGGTCTATTACTAAAAACATATATGTAAATGAGAATTTCAAACTTTCTACAAAATGTAACGAAATTCAATAAATTTGCATCAAAATTTCAAAATTTTGTTTCTTTGAATTTTTTGAAAAAGTTAGCAAACGGCTGGGAATTACGATTGATTTTCGGCATTTTTTTTTAATTTAACCCATACAGTTTATTCAGCAGAAAATTTGCAAGGCCAAAAAATATCAAAGATCAACGGGAATTTATATAAAGTGTAGAAAAGAGTACGTAGGATCAAAATTTCGAAAAATTGTCAAATTCAAGCAGAATGTTTAGACACGTCAGAATTGAAATTAGTTTTTCAAAAATTTATATAAAAAAGTTTGTTATTTTGATGCAAATTTGTTGAGGTTTTATAATTTTTGTACAAAGTTTAAAATTCTGAGTTAGTAATGATATCAGTTCCATTTGTTCTTTGATAGCTGTTTTTCTTCAATCTGGATAATTTTTATTTTTTTTTTCAGTGTAATTAATATAATTTTAAAGCGTTTTGGTACACTCTAATTTACCCACAAGTGTTCTACGTTCATATTTTCTCCTTCTAGCAATAAGTGATACCAAATTTTGCTATCTAAAATCAATTATGTCCCCTCGCACCATATTCCACTTTTCTGTAGGGGTATTTTTTGTTTCGAAAATATTATATTTAAACTCATTACTGTTTTGAAGAACACAAAATGCATTCTGAGCTGTCCTTTCCTTGTGTTTATTAAGTCAAAATTGTAGAATTTATGTAAATTTCTTGAATGTACATGAAAGTAGCAAAAACAATTCAAAAAAAAAATAATAATAATAAATATAAAAAGTTTCAGAATCATTAATAGCCTGAAAGCAAATCAAAACGAAAGTCTGCCGATCAGATATTGAATAATAAGAAAAAATAAAATAAAAGCGAAAATATAATAAACAAAACTATCTATGAGGTGACTTTATCAGCTCCGGCCGCATCCCTCTGGCCGTCACCCGTCGCCCGGGTTGTCTCAGTTGTGGCGAATGCAAAAGGTTTGAATGTCGAAATGGGCAGCAACAGCAGGCCAGCTGTGAATTAAATGCATACATATTTATGCGATAGCAACAACAAAGGCATGCATTGTATATAATCAAAAAGGTACTTATATATAACACCCGGGTGTTGTTAGAACGCAAATATATTTTCAGATGATATTATGGAGGGGGGAAATACCGGCAAATAGAGGCACAAGACACGAAACGCTGAAAATCTATGACAGGGTGCGGGCAGAAAATAATCAAATACGCTTGCGAAAGTGATAAATGAGCGGCTGCACACTAAGTACAAGTAGCTGTATTGGGTTGTTCGTCTGCTCTACACACACACACACACACACACACACACATACAAAATAGACATGATTGAATGTATGCCTACCACTCGTAGTAATGAAATTGATAAGTCACAATTTAAATGTTGTATATAAATATTTTCTGTGTTTTCATGTTTGTGTAGGTCTGACATCTTTTTGATAAGCCGGTAAAAGTTGTGCCATTTGTTTGTTTATTTCAACAGTCATTCGAGATACAAATGTACATTCACGCACACATACAAATGTAGTATATGTGCACATATACACTCGTAATACATGCAAATGAATATATGTACATATGTATTTTTCGGAAATATTTTTACTATTTTTTGTTTGTTTCTTGTTTTTAATATACAGTAGTGGAAAAGATAATAGGCACAAAGCGTTATTTTTGGGATGCTCAATTTTATATTGAAACTAAACAGAGATATTTCATTCTAATGCCTATTTAGAGTAGCTCGCTGATTTCGAAAATCTAGTTAATTTTTTTCTTTTATATGGACAAGTTTTCGAAATGTTTGGAATTTACCGTTATTTAGCTAAAACGCAATGGGTTCCACTTAAAAAAGAGAAAAATTGTAAAAAATCAGATTTTTTGTAAAACTTATTTTTCTGCGATAAAAGTAAGCTACATGCTATTGAAGAAAATCGATGGATAAATTGAAATTTCAGTTGCTTTTTGATTTTTTGTTCCGGACAGTGTTGCCTCAGTTTCTTCTATACGAGGGCAATTTGAAAAGTCCGTGCAAAAATATTGAAAACAAAAATTTTTTTCGGACTTATTTTATTTAATTTTTCAACGTAGTCTCCTTTTACCTCGATACACTTAGTCCAACGATGTTCCAACTTTTTGATGCCTTTCAAACAATAGGCTGCGTCAAAGTCTTGCAAAAATAGCCCAGTTTCCAATTCAACTTCCCCATTTGATAAAAATCTCTTACCGCCGAGCCATTTCTTCAAGCTTGGAAACAGATAATAAGTCTTAGGGAGCCAAATCTGGAGAATACGAAGGATGAGGAAGCAATTCGTAGCGTCACCCATCTTATGGATAGCTTCTTCATACCCAAATTTTCGTGCAAGGCGTTGTGCATAAGTTCTGTTGAGATCTTCACCATGTCAGCTTTATCGCTCACTTTCACTCTTCGATCGTTCAAAATCCATGATTTTTTCTATCGTTTCATCAGAACGTTCAGCATCATCGGTGCTCATACGACCATAGCGAGCATCTGCGATCCACTTGTAAATCATTCTAATTGATGGTGAAGAGTCAGGCTTCACTTTTGTTTCTGCAGGCGTTTTCTTGCGTCAAAAATAATATTTGATGATAACACGAAATTCACTTTTTTCCATTTTTCCCAAAACTCAAAAGTTGTCTGCTTCGAATGGCTGCAGAAAAAAAACTAATTTCTCAGATCTTCTTGAAACTTCGCATTTAATGGTTTGAAGGTTGGTACTCTAATACGGTAACACCAATTTTTTTTAGTGGAGACGCCTGATAAATTTTGCACGGAAGTGGCCCGCACTCTAATCTCCGAGTGTATCGTTCCCATGAAAGAAACTTCACACAAAAATCATTTGTCGTTCGGAGTTGGTGTAAAACGGTGGGCGCCTCCAGAACAAAACGCACACCACAAATTGTAAGAAAAGTTCGACCAATAATCGAGCTACATATATGATATAAGCGTCAAATTATTATTGTACAAAATATATGAAAAATAAAAGGCATTTTTAAGCCAAACGAATCTTGGACTTTGTTATACTGGAAAAAGATTTAATATTATTTGAGCTTGTGGGAATTCATAGATTATGCCACGTCTACTTGACCGAAATTTGGCAAAATCCTCATTTGTAAAAATTTTATAGCGTTGCTTTCATACATACAGAGTGGCCAATATATTTGGTGTTTTTTTTTAAATAAAAATTTTAAGAATTAATAAAAATCAATTTTTTTGGTATTTTTTATTTTTATTTATGTATTCCCATTATTTATGGTACACGATTTCATTAATATAGCTCTCTCATAATATCAGTCCTTCACAGTATCCCCCCAAAGAAAGTTTTAGCGGCGTCAAATCGTATCTCCAAGGTGGTCAATTCTCCTCGCCGAGATCGCCCAAGTGCTCTCCAGAATTATCGAGCGGTTCTGTATAAGAATTGAATACAAGCATCTGGTGCGCCTTTTTGCTATAAGCGAAATTACACCAAGTAGACTTCAAAGGAATAAATCTCCATTTCTTAAATTTAATATTTGGTTGGAGCTCAGTTCTTTTTAATCACTTGCCTGACATCCTCGCGACTTGGAATTAGCCAGGTTGACTTTGAAATCGCTTGGCATATTCTAGGAACGTCGATTGAAAATTTTGCCATCGGAGCTAAATTAACTCATCTTAGTATCAATGAATATTTCTCCAGTTTTCTAGGAAAAGGTACCCCGGCGCGAACTCGATCCTTGGTTTACATTACTTGCCTCCAAAATATAGCTTTCCTTGCACCTCTGCCATTTAAGTCTACTTTCCGAAATCTATTTTAAATTTTGGCGCTGGTTAATTAAGCTTTTCACGCCTGCTTTAATTTATTATTAATTCAAGTGCATAACTTAAATACAATTCATTTCGCTTAAAAAATAATTCCGACGTTTGCTGCGAAAACTATAAACTTCATTTAGCCCCTACTATTCTTTCCAGTTAAATTTATGTTCTTTCAAAAATGCGCTACCTATTGCGCTGTTGAAATTTTTAAAATAAAGCATCATTGAATAACATTTTTTACAATTTCAATTAATAATGTCGAAGAATGTTGAAAATAAAAAGAATTAAGGGTGCGTTCCTATTATTTTTTCTAACACTGTATATTTTTGTTTGATGTTTTCCCAAAACGTAAAATAAAATAAATAAAATACTTAAGCCATATACAAAGATTTTAATTTATATGCTCCTCAAAAGTATGTGTGTACAGATGTATGTTTTGCGAGCTTGTATCCAACACTCGCTTGGCATTCATTCAATTTTTTTTTGGATCTCGTTGAATTAATTTTATCGCTTGCTTGATGTTGATGTGTGTTTAGTGAGTTTGAAGATGTTCGTTCGAAGCATGTTTCGAACCACATATGTGCATAATATAAGTGTGCTATGTACATACATATATTAATAATAATAATAAAAATAATAAAAGCAACTCCTTCATTTGCCATGCACAAACCTTTGATAGATTTTGCGGCAACCATTCAACATTGGAGGTGAACTAAATATGTATGTAGGTACAGTTACTCACAAAAGTATTTTGGTTTGACTTGCTTCAATGTTTTTTTTTTTATAAATCAATAAATTATCAACATTAATCTATATTAAGCTTAATACTAATATTTTTAAAGGTTTGCATTGGCTAACTGCTCAGCAACGTGCGAATAAAGCAACATCGCCTCATTTAGTACATAAACTTGGCAGCTCTGAATTATTTGTGGCATTTGAGAATTTCCTTAAAAAATTGCCCAAATAAATTTATTTTCTTGGTTTGACAATACTTGGAAGCACTAATTTAGATGCGTTGGTTACAAGCCGAGCTAAGCGTCCAAAACATTTTGGTACTTGTTGTCGGCTCTGCTCGTTCAATTTTTTGTTGCTTCCGATTTCGAGCGAGCAAATAAACGACTAACAAAAATCATTTATTGCATAATAACATGTGGCTTATTGGGCCGATCTAACGTATTATATTCACTGTGCTGCGAGGGACGGCTGATAAATTCGCGAATAATTAATGGATAATGGGGTTTTAAATTTTTTATTTTTCTATGTAATTCCACTCGAGCGTAATAAACAATTCACGTCGTGAATATATCACCTCAATGCCATTAAAACTCTGACGTCTGAAAATCTTCGCACCTGTAACTGAGCCTATAGAATGGGTTGGGTTGTTAATTTCTGAGAGCCCAATAGCTTTAAAAATATCTCTCGCAGCCCGAGCATTATTTGTGGGCGCGTTGTCTTGCAGAAATATCACTGGGCACGCGAACTTCACATATCTCATTTGTATGATTGCCTCAAATGTCCGCCCCTCTAAATTATGCAGTTTTGTACTGGCCTTTTATTGTAGTCGTTCTAGGGAAGTAATCAACCGACCGACAGTCAAAATAATACTAAGAAGGTTAACAAATTCCACGTAAAGCAACAAAAAATATCGCGTACAAATATGCGAGTTCAGCTAATTCGTTTAAATCATATCCGACTTGAGATGCAGTATTATAAAATAACAGGGTTGCTTTTGCAACTAAAGGAAATTGTATCCGAGTTGGGGCGTTCCTTTGATTGTCGGTTACAAAGAAACAGGTCTAATGAATAAAATTCCCTTCATCCATAACCTTCAACGACGACTTTTCCGCTTTGAACTTCTTTCCTGGCTTAGACTTCTTATCATACTGACGAATCCAGGCAAACTTCAGAGAATCCTCAAGTTTTCAATTATTAAGGGGGTGGGTGCGTATTTGCGGTACTCAAAGCGCAGTATTTTTTTTACGTTCAAATGTTCATAAAAGGGTTACGCCATTATCGCGGGTTCATTATAATGAAAAGAAAAATATTTTTAGTAAAATTATTATTGAACTTCTTCTGTGCACTCATATCAAAAAAGGTGGCTTAAAAGTTAATGTCGAGAATAGCGGAACTGCCCATGAAATCCATCCAATGCATTCTTTGCTTATCTGTAGTTCTTTTGCTATCTGTAGCAATTTAGTTATCCGGTCCCCACAGTCACTGGGCGACCCGGGAAGGTTTATCTTCATAGTTCTCTCTTCGGTTAATATTTTCTATTTCTCACAGTCATTAACCTTAAAATCTTTAACATAAATCATTCTCTCAGTGATATAAAAAAATATTTGGGTGATTCACAAGGTGTCATAATGTGTCAAAAATCATAAAGTCATAAAATTTTAGATTAGGAAAAAGTTATGTTTTTGGATTGCATTGAAACGAATAATTAAAACTGAGCAATTTTGTATTTTTTTTTTTATTTTATAACTTTATGACTTATGACACATTAGGACACCTTGTGAATCACTCAATTGAATTTAATGTGGGCTAGTTATTTTCAGTCTTTGGTAACAACATAATGAGTCAACTGTAAGTTTCTTACCAGTAATTAGTCGACTAATCGGTTATTTAATATAAAAAATAATCGACTTCAATTAATCCAATAATAGTTTCCTTTAAATTTTCCCAACTAATTGTTTTCTTTCAATTAATATTTTTTCTATATTTGTGTTTGAATACATACATATGCTATAATAAAATAATTATGATCAACTATCACTAAGTATTCGAATAATTTTCCGACTACTCTTTGGTTAATCTTCAGACTACTCGATGGTAGGCGGTTAAAAAGTTGTTAATAGACTATTTTCGTAATTTTTTTTAGATGCGGTTTGTTGTGCAATATAAACCATATAAACACAAATTTCAAACTGATTAAAAAATTCAACAAATTTTATCAAAATTTTAAAGCAGTGTTTTTTGAACTTTTCAGTTAAGCAGTTTTGTAGACATTTCAATTTCGGCATAACAAAGTCCAAATTGTAAGTTAATTTTTGATTTTGCGGACGACGTTGCCCACTTCCTTCCATATAATGCATAAACCAAACTTATTTTTCTTATAAGTACAAGTTTATCGCAGTTTAGGGTTAAAAAAGTAAATATTTACGCGATATCTGTTAATTGTTAAAAAGGTAATTATTATTCGCACACTTAAGTTGATTTGTGAATGCGAGCAGCATATCTAATAGGATTCCCTTTAATTTACTGCATCTCAGCTTGAGCAAAAGTAACTAAAGAGGTAGCTTCAAATGGTTTTGGATAAACAGCCTGAATGCTTTGTGTATTTCAAATGTAAATTAGATATTCCTATACGAGCTCACCAGTAGCTCACCATTTAAACATTCTGCTAAGAAACTCAATAGAATTTTGATTTTTTTCTTTTTGCCTCCTATTTTGTCAATAACTGGGTAATACCGGTAAGACAATGATTACAAAAACAACCAGCTTGAGTATTCTATATGAATACATAATACATTTTTACAATTTTCAATAATTTGTGTTATGTATTTAATGCACGCGCTTAGCATAACAATCGACTTGTATGTACCTGTTTGTAATCAGCGGCGCTTCGGTGGTGTGAGTTTCCGGGCCCAAAATTCTAATCGGGAAGGTTGGGGTCCAAAAATTTGGTACAATATTAAAACGATTTTATATGGCATAGCGAATATTTATTCGTATTAACCGAAACCGTTCAGTAGTTAAAAGAAAACTGTTGAAGAAAAAAAGTCAAAATTAAATGATAACTTTAATTGCAGTGGTAATCATAATGAGAATTCCAGTACGTTGTTTAATTACTCCAGCCGTTTTATTGCGCCGAACAAAATAAAAAATCATAAAAAAATGCAAGTGGACTGTAATTAAATTTGATTCATTTTAAAAGTTAGTGTTTTTTTTTTTTTTTTTTTTAATGGGGACGACGTAAAACTTTAAGACGGCGCTTATATGCCTGTGTACACGTATGCATTAGGGTGCCTCCCAAAAAAAAACTAAGCTGCAGGTTTTACCTCCGGAATAATAAAATGTTTTCTGTTTTACGACTTCCGCCAAAATGTTTCGAAAAGCTACTAAACTGAGCTGTACCGATGTGAAAGACCTTCAAAACTAGAGTTATTTGTAAATAAAATTGTTTTTAATAAGAAAAGTAGTTTTTTTTTTAAATAAAATATTTTTTTTTATAAAAATAGCTTTTTTGAAAACACCGCCAAAACTGGAGTTTTTTTTATAAATAAAATAGTTATTTAATAGGAAATATATTTGTTTTTTTTTTTTTTTGTTTTATAAATAAAAAAAAAACTTTTTTTATAATACAAATAGTTTTTTAAAATATTTTTCAATCTCAGATGATAACAGCCTTAAGCTTAGGTCTGCATAAAAATATTTTATAAAAATTCAACATAATCATACAAAATGAAATTACAAACGAATTTGAATGTGAATGAATGGAAATATTTGCAACGAAAAGGGAAAAATGTTGACAAAATTTTTTAAGTTTGTCCTAAATCAATCTTCCAAAAAAAGGTTAAAAACCGCAGCAACTATTGTGATTCCGTTGAATTTTTTTTTTAATATTTGTGTTCAGAGCTTTTAACCTTAGACTGTTTTAACATCCGAGGCGGTTTTTTATATATTTAAAAAATTAGAAAACTCCATTGTGGAGGTATTTTCAAATAGGTCCAGCTCACGTAAATCATGGAAGTCTTAAAATATAATACGTTTTGTAACGACACTGGTAAAGCAAAGCCTAAATTTTCTGTTTTGGAGCCATCCACCCTAATGTACATAGTTAGATGGGGTTGAAGCTATGAAATGTATACAAATTTATTGCCGCAATGTCTATTCATGCTTTTGTCGCAAAAACCTGAAAAGCCGTCATGCCCATAAATATGCTATTTAAACGAGACAAAGATATGAAGGGGTTAAGGCGAAACTTTGCTTTGGGTCTGCTGCTTAGTCGCTTAGCCAGTGCAACATTTCTATGTTGCCATAAATGATTTTTATTACTTATTTTACACGTTTCTTTTTTTTTTGTATTCGGCAGCAGCTTATTTTTATTGCTCTTTTTATTTCTGGCGATTTACGATGGTTTTCTTTTGTGCTAATTTTATTTTTGGTAAGCTATTGACGAACAAACGACGTGTGATTATTGCGGACGAAACGTCACAACAAACAAACCAATTAGTAAATTTAAATAAATGAAACTGAGCGTAATGTAGAAATGCCATATATGCTTAAAAGGAATGAGAGTAAAATAAATCGCCGGTGCCAGGTATAAACGTGATAACTCCATTTGATTGTTTTACAAAAATTTATATTTGGACTTTTGAGAGTTTATTCAAAGCTATGTGGAAAACAAAGTTATAATTTTATGTATAAAAAATGGAATCTAAAAGGTTTAAGGTTTGGTTTAAATGTGTTTAGCGAAAATAGATGTCGCCCTTCATGGGCAATTTATCAGCTGATGTCTGATGGGTAAATACTTTATTTTTATTATATCTTTTTTTCTTTGTATTTCTTAGATTTTTACAATCTGTTTAATAAGCACAAAACAAGTATTTCATGTACATATATAAAAAAAAGAGGTAGTTTCATAATTTATACTTATTACAAGCGGCGTTGCCATATTGTTATTGATAAAATATAAATGATGGTATTTCGGAATAGGAGTTTTCGACATCCTCAAAACCCGATAAATATATTTCAACCAGATATGCACAGTATATTCCTTAGACCTGTGGCACGGGCATAAGCTATATTTTATTTCGCTAGGTGGCGCATGTGTCGAGATATTCAGAAAATCTATATTTACTATTCGATTTAGATAAAACTAAAAAAGTTATGCCACTTGTGCTAGAGGCGAGTTATTCAGAAAGTCTACATTTATGACTCGATATTGATATTGATGAATTCATAAACTCATAATGGAGAAACGATAAGAAATATTTTTATTAAAAATGGACCCGCTAGGTGGCGCTAAATTCGATTTAGTTAGAAAAGATATTTATGGCCGATATTGATGGTATCAGGTGCGATTGGAAATACTTTTATACATACGTAAAAAATATTGAAACAAATTATAAGGGCTCTAGAATTGAGATTTCTGGAAAATCCATATTTATGGTTTGGCTTAGTTCAAAGATAGTGTTGACTATTAAGTTGGTTACAGTTATTTCTGGCTTCTATCCCTTTGAAAATTTTTGCCGAAAAACTTGTTTTGACTTTAGGGTCGACTTCATTTTTATTGTGACTACGGGTCATTGTTATTAAATTCATCGAAGCCGTATTTTTAATTTTTAAAATCGACTGAAAGTATATGGTAGATTTGTAAGCATTGCAGACGAAGTCGGGGGTGTCAACTTGTTTTGTATAGAATCGTTTTGTGTTTGCTAACACAAATAATAGTAATAGTACTTTGGGACGATTTTGTTCATTGACGTCACAAACTTATTTCTTGACTTCAGCACGGAATTCTTTAACAAATGTGTAAAATTGTTGCAACCTTTGAAAGCATAATTAATATTTTTTATTTATTATTGTTTGATTGATTTTTTCTTTGTATATCTTTTGTTTAAAAGGCAGTTCAAAAATTATTTATTTATATTAGCTGGTAGCTTGATTGAGTGATACCATACTGTAATCATACAAAGCACAATATTTTTTTAAGCTGGTAAAACCTTATCTTACTACTAGTTCGTTATTCGTTGAACTTAAGACTTGCAAATAGCATGTATTTGTTTGCAGCTGATTTTGGTGGGTAACACGGTTTGAAGAACAATTGTTTTTATAAAGTTTTATAAGGCTCTACTCGTATACTGTGCTCTTATAAGGGTATTCTAAGGTTATAAATAATGAGCATGTTTCTAAGGCCCTAGATTTTTATAAGTCTTAGAGTTTTAGATAATTTTTGTAGAGAAAAGGAAACCATTATACACCCATTGTAAAACTTTTTGATTTATCCGGGATTAGGTAAATTTTAATTTTATTTTAAAGTTAATTTTATTTTTAAGCTAATCAAATACAGATGTACGTACATATCTACATACTTATAGCGAAATATATTGTTGAAATTAAGTGAACTAGTACAATAAATGCTCTGCAAATGTTTATGTGAGTGACAAACTGATAGTTTCGCAAATCGGTAGAGACCTCCGAGCATTTCTGATATTTTCATTAATAACAACTTTATGCTGAATGAGTGCTGAATGTTTACTGAAATACTATTGCTTTTTATTGTTTCATTTTGTTGACTCGCAAGCAGCTTGAACGGTCTCACAGTGTGTGTACTCACACAGACAAATACTACCTATAAAAATACAAATACACACACATCTATACCTAGTTATAAATATAGGCTTAAGTTCTTTCGCTTTTAACTTTGTATAACTTATCACTTTATTTTGTTTGCCTTTGCGCTGCGTTTGTATATTTATTTGCCTTTTATTTTGCTTTACTCACACATCGTTCTTTTTTCCATTATTGCCGATTCTGCTGATATGGCAATTCACTATTATTTTTTGGTATTAATTTTTCTTGATTTCCTTTACCCATTTCGCAGCATTTTGTCTCTAATTGTATTGCCTAGCTGTGGATTTCAAATTTAGTCAGAAATTTTGTTTAGTTGTACGTTTCTTTTATTTTATATTAATTATGTATTTGTGAAATCCTTTTAAGAGTAGTTTCGTTTTGCTTTATTATTTTCATAGAGCTTGATACAATCAAAATGCATTTTTTTTTTAATTTTTTTTAATATTTTATTAGTCGAGTGCGGATAAAGAACGAAATGTAAAATCGATTTAGGATTTTAAATTTTTAAAGAAGAATTAGTATTTACTAAATTGCTGCTAAATTATCCCGATATCCATATTCCATCATTTGAGTGAACTAAAAACCAGAGCTAACTTAAAATAAGGAACATTTTTTGAAATTGCATATTATTCACAAAAATACATATGCTGCATATTTTACGTAGAAAAGCGCAAGAAATCTGAAGGCATTCCTTCAGAAAATATAAAGTTGTATTTATCTTGCATCACAGTAAATTTCCATCGCATACGAAGGTATTAACAAAAGTTCGCTTAGTTGGCCAACACAAAAAAAAACCTTATTTTCGTAAATACCTTTGGCATTTTTCATCTCAACTACATAATAGCCACTGATTTCAATGCATTTCTTAAGCCTATATCTCCACTTCGCAGAACAGTCTTCAAAATCTTTCTTTTTTTAAGCTTCTCAAATTCGACAGTAATCGCATCAATTATCTTATCTCCGGGTTGTTGTTAAAAATGTTTGCCCTCAAATTTCTTATAATTTTTAGAAACAAACAGAAATCACAAAGTGCTAGCTTTGGGGATAATGGTGATGACCGTATTTCTTCGAATTTATTTAAGTAAAATTGGGTAAAATGCACTCGCTGCTCATTTTGAGCCTAATTTAAAATTCGAATAGATTTCTTCGTGAATCACAGAAGATTACTTAATGCTTGCGATACAACCATGACACTCAATTCATCAGCAATCATTTCTTGTGTCAATCGTGGAACTTCGGCAACTTAAGATTTCACCAGAGCCACAGTGACGTCATCAGCGGAAGATTTTGGTCGACCATCTCGGAGCTCGTTTTCCACAGAAAATGTCCATCTGGAACCTTTGCAACCACTTGGAAATAATCTGCAGAAAGAATACAATCATTCTACATATATGGAATTTGGTATTCATTGAATATTCGTAGTAGCTTTAGTTTACGCCGGAACCCGAAGAGAGTCACAAAGCGAATTTCTGTTTGCGTTGGTGGTAGAATTTCGTTGGCGACCCTGAACTTTCGACTCAGATAAATATGATCTGCATATACCAGTATGTGTTTGCTACATATTGCCGCTGCGTTTCATATTCACAGCACGTATTAGGCTTGTCAGCTCCAAGTTGAAGAAACCACGCAAGCGAAGCAGCTGATGTCGTCGAGGCATCTCCTCTTTGTAGTATCAAAAGCGTCTCTTAAGTCGGCGAAATTAGATGGTTCAAGATCACCTTTAGCCTTTCGCAATATAAATACGACTTATAGGCCAGACAGATGATAGTCTTAATGTGCATTAAACGGTTTGATTTGCATTAAATTATGAATTATCCCCATACGGATGTGCATTAGCTCGCCGTATATGCAAAAAAAATTTAATGCAGTTAGACTAGCACATAACCTCGCGGGTGTTTATTGGTTTTAAGCAGAGCGATTGCTATTCCCTTGTTGCCATCAATGAAAAAGAAAAACTAAAGTTTTTGTATTATGTGTTTCTATCATCCAAAAATATTCTTCTTTTATTCAACGTTACATCCATATGTCTGCATGTGTCACAACCATAGATAGGCATTACATTTTCTGCTTTTTGTTTTCGCAAGTTTAGCCAGCAGGCCGATTTGATCTTCTCTGAATGCATTTCATATTTATTTATTTTTGACTAATCTATCTCCTCTTCCGCCATTTCTCGCTCTCTATATGTATGTATGTACTTACTTCCGTTGCACATCCAGCTTGTGATCATGTTGATTCAGAATTTTTTGACGGCACTGCTTCCATCATAGACATTTTCCCCGCTGGCCGGTTGCCACCGGCTGAGCACGCGCTCGCCTCTCTGTGACATTTAGACAAGTCGAAAGCAATTTTTGTATGACGCGACACACACATGTATGTATGTATGTATTGTATAAAAAAAATTAAATAATAATAGAGGCATTATCGATTCGCTTTCCTAAAGCTCAAAAGATGTTTATTTATTTGGGTGCTTCTTATTTATTTTATTTATTTTTCTTACGTTGTTTTCTTTAGCATCATCAGTTCTGTTCGCGTACTTAACCTTTATTGATAATTATTGAAAATTATCCGGTAATGCGTTACATACTGGGTGAACGATTTGATGCACCTATCAGGAAAATGTTGGTTACTTTAAACTGACTAACTGTTCAATAATTAGTTACATATCATACTCTAATTTGTATACATAGCTTTGGAGGGATAACTTACCACTACTACTTAAGGGAGGGATTGATCATCAAGGTTTGAATTTGAAAGAAGGGGTTTACATTTTGAGGGAATTAAAGAAGAAAAAGAATTACCACCAGATAGAATAAAAGAAAGAACGACCGCTAAGATCTTAAGTTTAAAAAGTTATTACTAGATTATTGCAAAACACTACCAATTCGTTAGATATAGTATTAACACAATTGTAAAATATTTTGCGAAAAGAGTAGACTGTGAAATTGTGTAAAATTTAAATATAATACTGAAATTTAAAATAAGTCGAAGTGACCGTACAAAATATTTAAATAAACAACTTAAATACATAATAAAAAATGTATGAACCATTTTTAGGTGTTTAATAAACTTAACTTGCAGGATGTAAACGACAAATTTTGTGTTCGCGTTCATTGCTGAACATTTTTCTCTTTCGGAGAAAATATAAACATTTTACCGCTGGATATTTATATTTGGAGATCTACGCGAACATATTTACATATTAATCTATTTTATTATGTTTATTTATAGCCGCTCTACTGTGCGTACTACTTCATGGCGGCGTATTTTGTTTACTACAAGCTAATAACAACTAACACTAGCTATATAATTATGTGCTCTATGAATCTCGCCGTTTCTTCTTCTTCCAAAAGTGTAAAATTTGAGAAAAAAATCGTATATTTGAAAGAACTAAAATAAGTAGACATGCTACATTTATTTATTTATTCTTCAATGGAATGCAAAGATCATCATACCAGATAAATCTATCAAGCCTGAATCAAATTTAATTTTTAAAGCTATTTTGAGAATATTAAAACTGTGTATTGGAAGACTGGAGAGTATGAAAAAGCTAACTATGTGAAAAATCGCTGATGAATAGGAAAAGTACATAAATTTTTTTCTACTATGTGCTATGAATAATTTGGCTCAATAAGTAAAGCAAATATATTTTAATAAATAACTATATATAATACGAGTATAACGCAGTTTCAATTCCAAAAGAAGGAAAGTAATAAAAATTAAAAAAGTTTTTAAACCAATTTTTTAAAGGGTTTTCTGAATTTTAGGTTATGATCGAAAAATTATTTTTCTACAAAATCAAACACTTACCAAATTCTGTTTTTCACACTAATATTAATTTTTCATTGTTTATTGCCAGTTTTAGAGATATCTGTCTGAAATTTGGTAGGTAGTTGTATTTCTATAATTAAAATCAAGACTAAATCGAACCACAGATAGCTACCACATTACTGATTATTCACATATCAGGGTTGGCGTTATAACTCCTGTACTAAAGTAGATGTGAACATGAAATTTGCCACTCCTTTAAATGCAAATCATAGAGATTCGTTTACTAAATAGTAAAAAAATATTAATTTAAGATATAAAAAATATAATTTAAATATAAAATTAATATTACAAAAGTATCTACTTTTTCCATTTTCTATATCTTTGGTGATGGTAGCATGAAAATTTTAAAAACCTTGTTCTTCCACTTTATTTTTGGTAGGACTGCCCTAATATACATACATGTTTGATTTCATGCCTTTATTAAGGAAAGTTTACGTATTTTCCAATCGCCACACATTTGCTTTTCATCAATTAACACATTTTCAATGAATTGTGCAACTTGTACACATACATACATAGATACTATGTTTGTATGTAGACACGAAAAAAAAAACAAGAAAGTTACAGTAATAATCTGCACAAAGGCGGCTGTTCAAAGGCGGTCGGTTGGCGTGATTTGAGGTTCAAACCACCTCACTATGGGCCAGTTGCTAGACTGTCTAATTATATGTACATACATACATATATAAATGACGGCATACTTGGCTCAAGTTTCAAAATAAATAAATAAATTATAAATCTTTTATGTAGTATTTTTCTTGAAAATAATACTAATCTTTCAAAGTTAGGTCATTTTAACCCTAAACTGACTCTTACTGGAATTTATAGTGAACTTAAAATTCTTACAACCTTCGACCTCCTACTTAAAGTCATTAATCTCAATTAACGCAGACATTGAAATGACTTTGGTATCATTTTGGTCTTTATAGTATGCACTATAAAGATTTGATGCCATTTTTTTTCAGAATTCACGTCAAATATATCTCAATTAACGTGTCAACGTCGTCTGTGCGTGTTATTTATATATGGGTCTAGTTTTTTTTTTTTTTTTTTTGTAAAGCCAGCTGGTATCTATATTGGATTCGCCATTTTGAATTTTTAAAATTTGACTTCAGATTTGTAATTAGCTATCCCAAACCCACCCTATAAGCAGTTCTGTAACATTGTAATAATTTTTTAAAAGTCTTCCGCCATATTTTCCAATTTCGTAAACCAGAAGTCCAAAATCCTCCATTTACGAAGTCTCATAAACCGATCAGTAATATTTCCCTTACTTACTTTATAAGAATGGACAACAAGTTATATTTGTAGCGCGTAAATGCTGACCTCCCGCGTAGCGCCTTTTATTTTGATCAAATACACACCAACTCCCAACAGTTCGGAGCTTGTTGATATTTTATGGGAAATCAAAATTAGAAGAGATTTAGTTTATTTTATCTATTTTCTTCGAATTCATTCAATGTTGTGTTGTGTCTCGTAAGGTAGCAAAATCCGCATTTGGTTCTTATTAAAAATTTTTCATCTAAACATAATTTGTGTAAAGCACTCCTTTACTGCCCCATAATTGGCAGTGGGCTAAAATTTCTGCCACATGCCCATTATTATTTTCGTTAATCTACTGTGAAAACATTCAGATACCTACCTTTCTTTTGCCTGCAGACCCACTTGCTGTCTGCCTGCCTGCCCTGCCCGTCTATCGCAATTACTACTCGCAGATCGCGTATTTTTTCTTTTTCATTTTTGCTCACTCGCCTCTTCTCATCTACCACCATTTATCATTATATTTTTTTTTTTTGTTTTATTTTTGTATCTGCATTTTTGTGCGCAATTTATCTTTTTTGTTTTGGCACAACTTATTTTTGGCTAAAATCAAATATGTTTTAAAAATAACAAATTCATTAGACAGCCGCAAATTATCGAACACCCGGCCAATATAGCCAAACTCAGATATTGCTGCGTCGCAACGCTGTTGTCGGTCACTAAATTTATTTCACTTGAGCGCCACGGAATATATCTACATTCATACATACACACACACACACACACACGTATACATTTTCTTAATATAAAAACAAAAAATTAAACCTCAGCATGATTCAATGGACACTTGGGCTGACCATAAATTTCTATACAAGTCTTAAATCAGCTTAAATTATTTAGCTTCCCGATCATCTAATCAGATGTGTGGCGCGACGCATGGTTGGTGCATAGTCAAAGAGACGGGAAGCGGGAGTCGAACAGGGAGTAAACATTTGCATATAATCCGCTTTTTTTTTCTTTCGATTTTGTATTTTGTATTTTGGGTCTTATGAAAACGTTTTCAAAGAAATATTAATTAGTCTTAAATATGTACGTATTTTCCTTGTTTTGTTTTACGCTAATTACACTAGTCAACAAATATTTGGTATTCGAACAAATCGAACAAATAAATACATACATAAATTATTTTCTATCTGTTCGGAGACTCCGAAACCACTTTTTATTATTTGAATGGTGCACAATACTCGCAATAGTATATTTAACCGTTATCCGGTCTTTGGGTCAATTTGACCCAAATTTCAACTTCAATTGCTTACAATTCGTCCAAATTGGATGCAATTGAACCAGTGGTACATGAATTTTTCTAATTTTTGAAATCATCGCTAAGACCTTTGTCCCCTTACGCTGTATTAAAAGAATCGTGCTTAATTAGTGCGTGAGGGTCATATTGGCCCAGTGGATTTTTATTTGCGGTTAATGCATTCGTATGGAGTTTACCGTTAGCGTTCATGTAATTTTGGTTCCATCTCTTCAGTAGACAATTCACATTGTTATAAAAGTATTTCGGAAAATGATGGATTTCTTACATTTCGATCAATATCCAACTGAGGATTCAGATCCATTTGATACAGATTATGATGAAGATTATTTGCCAGATGAAACTGAAGTTGAGAGTGAGCTTGACGATAGTGATGATTCCGACATCGAATTTTTGTCGCCAAACTTGAGAGAAGTTGTTTGGCGGCCGCGTGTTTATTGCTTATCGAAAGACAAAACAAATGAATATCCGAAAAATCCGTTGCCTGTTGTTCGTCCTATAGATTCGCAATCAAGTAAATTTCTTATGGTTTATTTTTTTTTTTTTTAAATCAAATTTTAAATTTTTTTTTTCTAATTTAAATTTTTTTCCACATATTATGGCCAACAGCTTTTGCTACAGATTACTGATCCCTTGTCATAATTTTTGTTGTTCATCGAGTTATTCAAAACCGTATTGGGTATGACGAGTTTAGTAGGAGTACGACTGTAGAAGGTTGAATAGGATAATTTTGATAGTGCCACAGTGCGAGCATTTTATGATGTGTTTTTGTTAGCTGGTGTATTTAGCGCTTCAATGTCGAATGCATCGAAGAATTGTGGAATGGTAAATATAGCTTACCAATTATTTCTGCAACAATGTCTCACAAAATGTATTAAAAAAATTAATCCCTACCTTCGTTTTGATGATGGAGAAACCAGAATTAGTTTATGTGATAAGAAAACTAAAGGCGACGTTGTTGTTTTGGACAAGCCTGTTGATACTTATTGTAGCAAAAGAAAACTGACCAGTAACTAACTGTTTTTTGTAATATGCTCAATGTGTCAGCTTTTATTATATATACAAATCTGGATCCGGAGTGGGATATGTGTTGTCTGTCCGTATATTAAACGTCGCAAAGTTATGTCACGTCGTTAAAGTGCTCGCGCAATTGTTCGTGATGTTCGAAATTTACCAAATATAGATAAACTTTAGCTGTTTCTCAAGTACAATGTTTTGTAGATTTTCTCATAAATTTGTCATCTCCTACTATTTGTGTGGCGAACGTCATGTAGTGGTTTCATTAAGTGAGGGACCTCCGAACAACAGTTGAGTTTATTTTCTTTTTAAACTGTTATGTTGCAGAAATGCATTCTCAGATTTGTCGTTGTCTGCGGAGCGGCGACTGCTATTAGAAAAAAACGTTTTCTATTACATTTTAATATTACATACCCCGGCATAATCCAAATGCGCAACCTTAATAAACATTTGGATTAGAGAAAGGTTAGCGAAACTGTCGAGAACTATTGCACGCTCTTAAAAAGAAGCGTACTTAGTCTTCGAGAAAAATGTTAGTTATCTAATCGTATTCTTACTTTGAATTGTAATCGGTTTCTAATGTGGATTATAAATTCATATAAGTTTTAAGTTAATTCCAAACAATGAATTTTATTTTGAAATGTATGATTTCGTTCTAATAAAAACTTCTCATACAGTTTCGTGATTTCTTGACTCAGTAGGTATTGTTTGCGCACGCGTCAAAGATTGACGCTAGCAAAATAAAAATACGGCATATTATGCAGTCTTTCTTCGATAAAGGCGAAAACATAAGCCAGTCGATTCCGTTCCGGTAATTTTGGTATCAAAGATGCAAAGCGAATTTCCATCTGCCAATCGCTGTTGAATTGCAACAAAATCGATCCATTTCTGAAGCGGATGGTTCCTGGGGATGCAAAGTGGGTTTGGCAGGTAATCATCTACTGTGATCTGTTCCCCTACGACCAAGCTCCTAATTCGGACTGCCCGCAATCGGACCGTCTCAAGCAATCGCCCAGAAGTGGTCAGATTTAGCTAATAGGAGAGGAATTGTGTTCCATCAGGGCGATAGTGACTCGCCAGAAGCTTCGAGAACTTGGCACCAAGTAATTACTACTTGTTTTGGTCTATAGCGAATGATTTTGCTGATGAAAAATTCGCCTCAAGAGAAGCTGGTGAAAATCGACTGTCCTAGTTTTTTTTTGCCAATAGGTACGAGGATTTCTATGAGAGTGGCATTGTGAAATAACCTTCGAAATGGCATTTTACAAAAATCCATAGTGCAAGGATTCATTTGATTATTCGAATATTCAGCAAACAATTTCTATGATTTGTTTTCATTCCATTTTTCTTGTTCTTTGTGTGTTTGTGGTTTCAAAGTGCTGCTAAATGTTAAATTTATCTGTTCCGGAGACCACCACAGATATTGCAAAATAGAATTCGTCTGTTTGCTAGACATTTTTCAGGTATGTTTGCATTTAACAATTCAACCCTCACTAAAGTAGTCAAATTTTTTACTAAAATATGCAAAATAGGCAAAGGTGCCAAACGAATATAAATATGTAAAATAAGCAATTTCGCACATATTTTACTAACTCTCGCACGTGAAACATTAGTGGCATTTGGAGGAGACCGATTTAGCTGCTGGGATGCTCGCAATGTCAAGTAATGGGTGTGTGTGTGTGTGTGTGTTAATCCTATAATTTCGCTGAAAGCTTTTGACTGGTTGGTGTTTAGATTTGCATTGTTACTTATATGGGTGCCACTTTTGTATACTGTGAGATTTCACACCATTCATTGCAAACCAAAAACCATAGTTCTACAAATATTGTTAATTGAAAACAAAAATGGACTACTTTGAGCGGCTTTTGTTTAATATGCAATCAAAAATATTACGCATTAGGTTGTATCACTTGCGGTACAAAAGGGGAATTATTACTCTTTTGATATCGGAATAATAAAATGTATTATATATTAAAATTCTCGACCAAATTATTTCGGAAAAATATTAAGATTAACATTAGCTGGGCTTGTTTCAATGGAGTTTTTTTTTATTATAAATAAAAATAGTTTTTAAATGACTTGTGATAAATCTCACCTCAGTTAAAGTGTTTTGCATTAAAGTATTTAAAAAAAAAAGTCAATGGCTTAATAATAATGCAATTTTTGCAGATATTTTTCGAAATCGCTCACACAATTTCTTATATACTATTTAACCGAAATACTTTGATTCAAGTCTTAGCATTTAATAAATTTCATAATTTCGGTGAGAACCCGCAACGGTTTTTGATGAGACACCCTAATATACATACGTGCATATGTGTGTAATTACTTCGGCAAAAATTGTGATAATTAACAGAAATCTAAAAACTGCACATCGTATACCTGGCTACCAGGCATTGCTGATCGGTCAATTAGCCAACGGCGCCTTACTGTATTTAAAATATTTTTGGTTTTGTGTTTTTCTTCTTCTTGTTTTTCGATTTGTTTTACAGCTACAACAATCAGCATATTTATTATTTCTTTTAAATATATTATGAATAAAAGGCGCGAAAGCGAATGAAAATTTAAGTGTTGCTTAATAAAGAAAACAATATATTATTTTATTATATTTCGAACTGCAGGCATATATGACTTTTATTGTATGATTTAGGATGAAAACTCTCAGAAAACTGAATAATTGATTGACGAAAAAATAGAATACATTTTCGTTAGGTTTTCAACTCATTTTAAATGAATAATAAATTTTCATTCGTCATTTAAGTAAAACGAATAGATTTTCCCTCATCATTTAAATAATTTTGAATAACAATTAGATTTGTATTCATAATTCGAATAATTTTGAATAACGAATAAATTTTCCTTCATCATTCAAAACATAGCAAATAAATTTGTATTCATCATTAAAATCATTTAATGCATAAGCAACTCAACCTTCGAGATTTGAATGAATGAATAATGAAGAATACAAATTTACGAGTATTTGCTATTAAAAATTATTTAAGTGCCGAATGAAAATTCATTCGTCGTTGAAAAATGGAAAACTTTTGAGTACTGTTTTACTTGTTGTTTGAATTAAAATTCACTCAATAAAGCACATCCATGTATAGAGTTTTCTTTAAAACCAAAATACTCCAACGTACTCCTCATAGTTGTGAAAAACTTGATTTGGTGAAAATATTTTTTGTAGTTAAAGAAATCACGCTATCTGCTAGTTTAGAATTGCGTGCTATGTAACGAACTCACTGTATGTAGTTAAAAAATTCGTAACAGTTCCGCTAGCCGTTCACAAATAATTCTACTCACCTATGTTTAGATAATTTAATCGCATCTTTATCTCGCAATTCACATCTTCTGACATTTGTGTTTGAAATATTGGCTCGACCTACGCTAGCTTAGCTGGTTAGTTGACGACGACTGGTTATCCACAAACTACCAAAGATTTGACCAAAACGGAGGATCCAACGATCCAACGGTCAATATATATCTATATCTATGTTTGTATATGTTTGTATATATTTATGTTATAGCCCAGAGCGATTAAGTAGCACTAATATTATTGGCGCCAACGCCATCGATCAGACGAATCAGTAAACCAGCCGTTCGACCAACGCATGTCACACACTGAGAAACTTCATAATATATACATACATATGTACATATGGATGTATGGATGTAGATATGTAAATATATAAATTATCTACTTGCTGATTAGCATACACTCTCGAAATATGCAAGTCATAAATCAAATGCTTTTTTTTTATTTTTATTTTTTTTATTAACAAATCTCTATTAAGACTAAGACTCTGCGAAATTTGTATTTCCACTGGCAAGATTGTCCGCTTAAAGCTAGACACTTAGAATATGTTGAATAAATTAGTTTAAACAAAGTCTAGATTGTTGGATTTCGTTGTTTATGGCGTGTAAATGTTACCTCAATTTTATTATATTATCATTAACCTATAATTAAATATATATGTATATTTAAACAAATTTTTTTTATGGTCGGCAGTCGGCTCAGAAAAAAACACAGCTACAATTAAACACATTAAAAATATCTGTGTCCAGATTACGTATACAAATCAGGTTGAGTTTGTTTTCTGAATTACTTGACGGATTCTCTCTTTAAGGCTTTCCAGAGTTTGGAGTTTATTACAAAAAAAAAATACAAAAATCCAACAGAAAAGAAAAATGTGCCGAAGCCCAAAATTAGTCAAATGAAAGAACCAATAAAAACTCAACTAAATAATGAACTTTTTAATATGTTCAGATTTTTTTTAAATATAAAATGCATCATCGATATTTTTATTTCATTTGCATAACTTTGTTCTTCCCTAGTAAATTTTTAGAGCGAACGGCTGAAGACCAAATCGTCTCCGAACTGATTTCATTTCTCAAAACTTTATTTTAGTCTTTGTTTAACAAATATTTTTTTTTCTTTATACCAGACATTTTTCCTTAGTTTCGCTTATAAAATTAGATTTACCATTTGTATAGGTTACAGGATAAATGTTCCTGTAAATTAGAACGATTTTTTGAGGGTTGCATAGAGAATGAAGTGGCAAGCTTTTAACAGATTTTTTTCCTTCTGGTAAAATCATTAAATCAGCTGTTGCACAGAAGTAAATAAAAATTGTACGTTGTTAAGTTGATAGTGAAAAATATTAAAATCAATTTTAATCACTTTCGCACGTTTGATCAAAATACACTTTTAATTAACTGCCTTTTTTTTAAATTTGAAATAAAATTGTTTGACGTTTTTACAGGAAAAATGGTTTTTGTGTTCCCGTAGTTTTAGGGGTTTTCTCTCTTTTTGCTCTCTATCCAGGGAGTAATTTTGCTACTTAAAATTTTTACAGGATCAGAGTATTGGATCAGAGCTATGCTTTGATTAAATTAACAATTGAGCAGTTCGATCCATTTATATGAAAATATATGAAATTTGTATAAGACTAGAATTTAGTGGGCTATAAAACTCCTTACCCAAAATTTTTTTGAAATTCTAATTACAATAATTGAATTTGTATGACAATCTTTTGAAGTTTTAATTTAGATCTATATATATGGTTTTTATTACAGAAAGAAATAAAAACTTTACGGAAAAACGTAGCAACAGAAAATTCTTATGAATTGTAAAAAAAAATCGCTCTACGCAAAACTATTCTACGAGTAGTTGAGTTTTTCCTCCTAGGCCGCCGTGGCCCGAGTTCAAATCTCAGCCGCTGTGAGTAACATCGAAAATTATACTAGAGCAGGTTTTTTCTAATAGCGGTCACATCGCGACAGGCAATGCCAAACCCCCGATTGTATTTCTGCTCTGAAACCAACTTGTCACAAAAATCATGAGCCGTTCGGAGAGGCGTAAAACTGTACGCCACTCAATCAAGACGCACACCGCGAATTCTAGAAGAAGTTCAGCCAAATATCGAACTATCTGGTGTGAATGCCAAATTATTATTATTAATATTATTTATATTATTATTATTATTAGTACACAGCACGTGGCATACATGACTTTTATCGCAGTCTAGTATTATCGTAGTACTCGTGTTTTTTTTTTTTTGTTTTATGAAAATACCCCGATGCGTTAATGAATTCATATGTTGTATTTATGTTTGTATCAATTGATTGTGCTATAATTAAGTGCGTAAATAAATTGCTAATCGTGTTGTATTTTTTTCAGCAATTGTCGTCCACATTATACTCATACATATATGTACATATATACGTGCATTGATCTGGGTAGATGGGGTGCGAATGGGTGATTTTATTTTTAACATACACAATACAATAATTTTTTCGTATGTTTTTAAATGCAAACAGAGAATACCAACAATTGTTTATGATTTAGTTTAATTGCAAATGAAAGATAACAAATGTGAAAAATCTATTTTGGTACTCAAAATTACATTAGGTTATTAAAGGGAAGCGAAAAGCTTTCAGAATTTTGTAGATTATTAGAAATCTTTATAACATTTAATGTTTGTTTTTCGTAGAGCATAGAGTGACAAAAACAATCGGTCATAAGATGATATTTTCATACTATGCACAATGTTTTTTCATAAGAATTTTGGTCGTTAATTTTTTATAAAACTTAAGTTCGTAATATAACAAAGCGCATATACATTAATCAGAGTTTTAAACTTTGTACAAAATTTATAAAAATTCAACTAATTTTCTTTGAAACTTTATAAATCGGATTTCCTTTTTTTTTGTTGTTTTTTTTAACTTTTGGGTATGTAGTTTTCAATTCAGGTATAATAATATGCAAATCTGAACTAGCTAAAGATTTCAATTAGTTTTTGTCTTTCAAAAATTATAAATGCAGAGTATGAAAATTTGTTGGAATTTTATAAATTTTGTTCATCGTGTATTTGGTTTTTATTATATGTAATACGAACTAAAGTTCTATAGAAAAATTGACGCAAAAAACGTTATCAAGAAAAATATTGCGAATATTATAACGGCTCCGAAGCCATCTGCACTGGCTCGGAATATGATCGAAAGAGGGAAGTCATTTCTGCGACACGAGTCCAAAAACCTGAGTGCACCTGCTTTTAGAATGAGAAGCCATCAGGAAAAGATGGGAGAGTTATCTGGGCTCACATTGCCGGCTCGGTACGATCAACCATCATCTAAGACCTTCTTAGAGCTTTAGGGTTAGACGAGGTACAGTAAACAGCTGGAGGGTGCAAGGTGCTTCAAACCAGTCAGAACATAGCACTGCGGACCGCCACAGGATGTTTCCTGATAACGCCTATTATCCACCTTCATAGTGAGACTTAAATGCTTCCAGTCAAGGAACATAACCAAATGTTAAGCAAACAGTTTCCATTGTGCTGTTACCACAGGGACTACTCCTGCCAAATCCTACTAGAAACAGCCGCCTCCCTGGCACATCGGGAACCATCTCATGGAGATGAATGACCAGGTCCAGCAATACGTACAGCAACCGCTGAATCCAACGAACTTTAGGCAGGCCTCAAACGACATTCATCTACAGTCAATTAAGACCTTCATCGCGCCGTCACCGGAGTCCAGTCATCACAGTCGAAGACCTGGAGTGGTCTCGTGAGACCCGCAGGTTAAACTCCCACGTATACAGAATGGGCCCAACATACTGAACATATGTTCTATGTGTGAAGAGTGCCCGAATTGCTGTGTTCTGACCTCTGCACGTGCCCCCCAATATACCTAACAAGGTAGTCCCCCTCTCCCCCTCTCTCTGGTCCGATCCGTCAAAGCAGCTAGTTTCCAGGATCTACCGTAAGTCGATGCCAACATTAATCCACTAAACTATATACACAGAGCTCAGTATAGCTAATAGCAAATCTGTGCAATATTATCGGTTTGGATTTGAATAAAGCATACCAAATTTAAAGCTAAAGCCAGCTCTTGCCCATGTGATTTTATAACCATTTAAACGGAAGTTAGTTATTAGCTTTGAACTTTAGAACAGATCAACTTAGAGATTCTGCTTAGAAATTGAATAATATATTTAGCTAATAAGGACTTTCGCTAAAGTATTTTTTCATTCCACTTGCAGAGTGAATGCTCCATACAAAAACTTTCTCAGCTCAATCCTTTGAGCGCACACTTTGATAGGCAGACATTACGCTAACAAAAATTCAAGCACAAATTCTTCCAACAAACCCAAAACAGTAAAAAATACATTTCCTTTTAAAAGCAAAAAAAAAGCCAAAAAGTTCCAAAGAGCCATGCAAGCGAACTAAATGCATCTCTGTCGAATACCTTTCTCTCTAGAATGCATGTACAGTTTCGTGTATTTTTCTAGCTTGTCCTTAAACAACTACAGCCATACAAAAACACATGTGTACATAAATGTATTATTAAATATGATGCATATTGTTTTTACGCTTCCTTTGAATCCTGCACACTCGCTCACAATTATAGCACTTCTGTATCACAGCCCCAAACTGATATCTACTCATAGTATATGTATATTTATTTTTCATGTGTTACCCTTCGTATCCCATTCGTTCCCCTTGTTTTCTATCGCAATTTTCTTACGACTCGTTTTTTCCATTTCCATGTCGCCATGATTCCATAGTACATTTGTTTGTGATATTCAAAGTTTAATCAGTAAAAATGCAGGTGTACACACAAATGTGACCGAGGCAGCGGTATGTTGTTGTTGTTGGTGTTGGCGTTAGTATAAGTATTTGTGGTAGTACGGAAATGTGCGAGTGAGCTATTCCTACAGGACACCCCTTTTGGTTTCTTGCTGTTGCTTAACTTTTTTTTTTTTTTAATATTATTACTTAAAACCTACGATTCAAAACTTTTAAACATCACCCTAAGAATAAATAAGCTGTGGCGCATAAATTCAACTACAGCTAAATTCTTTGGGTAAAAGTCGTCGCCATAAATAGCGGGAATGCAACAAATTGTTGCACCAATACTTGGAAGAATATATGTATGTATGTGAGTATACAATCCCAGCAAACATATTCCGAGTACTCAGAATTTATGATTCTGAAAAGAGCCATACTATGTAAGAAATATGAGTATTTCGTAGGCATATAAAGTAAGAGTTTACTTCACCACCAACTCGTTAAAAAAAAGAAGCAATTTCAATTATTACCTAAGACACCGATAAGTTGGTATGTATATTAACCAATTTTGGCGGTAATAAAAGAGTGTAGAGCAAGCGTCCGAAATGAGCCGTATATGATGCAAGTAAAAGTCCGGACAACCTAAAACATAAATTACGTATTTTCGTCCGAATAACTTCACATAAACGAAGTGCGTTCACACTTGTCATTCCTAATTTATCTTGACAGCTCTGCAACCACAGGGTTGCTTAGTAGTTCTTTTCTCAAATGAAAAATTGTGAGAGGTTGTGTACATTTTTAATATATTAAAATTACTTTTTAATAAATTATTTTTTATAATTTACAATCATGAAAGCAAACTTCTAGATCGTCCAGTTTGGTTTTTCGATTATTATCGATAAAATTCGAAGCCGACTCTTGTTGGTTCGTAATTTGGTACTTGATTTAAGATAAAATACCTAATATTATCTTAATTTGTTGACAAATTTTACAAGGTGCAATTACTTAATTTCATCGTAATTTGCTCATAAATTAGGAATGAGCCATAAACAATAATATTAAGCGTCACATAGTAGAACTCATATTGTGGCTCATCTGGTGTATGAATTTAAGCTCATTCTGAGCGAAAAAGTTCCAAAATTGGACCCCTTAATGTAAATATAATGACTCTTTTATGTCTCCAAATGTTTGCTGGGATCTTTCACTGTATGTGGATTCTAATTATCCTGTTTTCTGCTATTAATCTATACTAGTGAATGAAAATTCATGTTTTAAAAACAATTCACTAGTTAACAAGAAAAAATTCCTTAATTTAAAGGAAGTATTTTTTGTAAATTTTCGGCCACTGAACAAGAAAATAAATTATTTTAAATATTTCTTTTGAAATATCGGTAAAAAAAAAAGGTTTTTTATGTTAGATGCTGAAAATTTCAAACTTATTAATCAGATTTTGTTTAGAAAAGTCTTGGATATGAAGTTTTATGGTACATTAAATTCTAATATATTAAAGTGAAAGTTTTAAGTGGCCTAAATAATGTTAAATATTTTCTTCATATCGAAATAAATTTGGTTCAATGGTTATGTGGAAAAAATGCACAACGCAAAAAAAACTTGAAAAATTATGCGGAATTTCTAATAACTTAAAAGTTACACTTTATTATAATATATCATTTATATATGTATATCTATATGGGCTATAAGGATGTTTTTAAATTCGAATAAAACAGTATAATTTTTTTTTAATTTGCTGAACTTTTGTGAATTTTGTACAAAGTGTGAAATTATGGCTTATGTGGTTATAACTATAGAATATTCCATATTTTGATAAACAATTAACGAAAAAACAGTTACTGTGCCAATACTTTTTTCTGGCACTGCATGTTCATTATTGCATCAAAAAAATGTAGTTCGAAAATCTGACACATACGTACACAGTACTCCATTGCACTTAAAGCTAATCAAACCCCTTGATCAGCACATCCCTTTTTCCAAGCGGTTACCTTAACTAAACCTTTAAGGAAGTCGCCTTTTAAAAGGGTATTCGCTTTGCTTTCTATCATCAAATAAAGCACGAAGTCATTTTCAATGCAGGGCGAATACGAATTGAGAGCTCTATTCATCTTTGATGACCTATTAATTAGTGGCAACACTCAACTGTACACAGAAAAAAAAAACACTCTTTTACCCATAGTCGATACAGTGCATACGTTGCAATCATAAATTAATGAACAATGTTTATCATGTTTATCAAGGAACGTAATATTTTGTGTTCTAATTTTGGCCAGTAATTTTAGATATTTCATAATTAAAAAATACCTTTGATTTTAAATAAAAAAATTGTATAAATTTGATTACTCAATATATATGCATAAAAAAAATGTATTCACTCAAAAAAAAATTTTCTTGGGTTATTTTGTTTTTTCATCAAAAATTGAAATTCTTTAAATTTTGCTCTATTTTGTAAAAATATTTGTATTTCAAGTTTAAGAAAAAAATTGTAAGTCTTGTATTACGGAACTATTTTGGTACCATTCTGAAATGGTCCAGATAATAGTAGTTTCGTATTTGAAGCCTTAACAAATTGGTCGCTTTTATAATTATTATAAAAATCATGCTATAATGATTACCAAGAGACTTATAATTCACTCGAAAATTTTGTTGACTTTTTTTTAAAACTCAACCATTAAATTATTCTGGGTATCTGGTAAAAACTATAACGGCGCCTATTGGGTAAGGGTATGCGGCTTCAATTAAAGCACTTGGCGTGTTCATTTATTTATGATTGTCACTGTATGTGTTCTATGTATTTAGAAGCGGGGTGTAGGTATTTCATTTAATTTTTTTTTTTTTTTTTGCTTTGCAATTTGAACTAACAAGAATTCTATGCAAACATTTTTGTTTGAAACGAATTATTTTCAGTTCTTAAAGTTCACTTTTAAACTAGCGGCGTTAAAGAGAAGGAGAGAGATAAGTTTTTTGTAAAAAATAAAAATAATATTTTGTACTCGTATTACCTTTGCATACATTTAATGTCGCTTTCCTTTCTTCGCATGCACCCTAATTCTCTTGTGCACTATATTTCAACAGCTATTCCTACCTACCTTTATTCGCTTCCATTTTTTGGGGTCCGTATTCGCACTTGTTTCAAATGCTACTCGACTTTCGCCCTTTGTGGTTTGTAATTGTGTGGGCGCTGTTACACTTTTTACCTGTTTTTTCTTGTTTGCTGTTTTTTTTTTGCAAGTATGTCCCTCCCTAGATATGATGGGGGTGCTTCTGGGTCGTTGATCTCCTCACACTTGAAATTTTTTGTGATTTGAGACAAAAAGGAGTCTACAGATTAAAAAAAATAAAAAGGGGTGTTTCGTAACGAAGAAGAGGTGAGTTACTATTAATGTATTGATGTGCGCATACATCCAATTATTTATTCATACGTGTGTTAAGTAGTTATGGATGGGTTATGGAAATTAGGTTACTAGGAAAGTAAAATAAATAAAACTAAAATTGTTTGAGAATTATAGTAAAGCATGGATCAACAGCCAGTGACAGTCAGAGCTGAACAAATTATGTCAGCACTTAGAACAAAGTTGATATCATTTTCTTAGGGGCACTATGTAAAAACTGATGCCAGCAAATATGTATGTATGTATGTGTGGTTTTGCATTTCACACTAACACATTATAGAATAGACAAACATATAGTTCTACTGCTCACTCTCGTTCTTTTTATTGGGTTAATGCGGCGGAAAAACCATCAGTGCTGAAAATTTTAGGGATTGACGGTTAGACCCTTAACGTGTTTGTGGATTTTGTCAATTTATTTTTATTCACACGAAAAATAACCAATATAATTCATTCCTACAGCAAAACTAAAATTAATATGGTAAAAGTGGAATGAAAATTTATCGCCCTACACCATTTGTTGTGGACAATCGACACATTCTTCTTTCTCCTATAATTTTTGTTTACTAAATTTGAGTTCTGTCACTTCGCGGAAAGGTCGAAATGATTGAAGGAAACGAGAAAAGAAAAAGTAACGTGTTGTCTCTTCTTATAGTTATACTATCTTCTTTGCTTTTGCTGAACTCCAATGAATATCACCCTCATCTCTTTCTTGCATATTTGAAATTAGCCTAAACTGCAATTGTGTATTTTATGCAACTATAAAGAGTTAGTGGCCAAACTGCTAGAAATAGGTCTGACAGGTTGCGAAGCCCAAAAAAAAACTGTGTGGCCTTCAGTTGTACACTCTGCTATTAACTAATTACAGAGAGAAATTGGTCGACATTTTGTGGTCCCATGAATAGAATTTTTAGAAGAGCTTAGATAACATTTTTAAAAAATAAACAACGTCCAATACATACCCTAGTCCAATAAAACAATTCTGAAACGTATTTTTTTGCTTCTTTTATCTTATGTTTTTCCGACCGTAGGTAAAGTTGATGTGTATTGGAACGATTTTCCGTCATCCCTTGTCAAGTTTGGCTCGGAGACGAACCGATATCTTCGTTGTGGCATCTTTTTATTTGTTTTCCTGCAGGTATTTTGAACAACTGGAATAACTGCTTTCGTTACGCGAATTTTTGGCGACACTCATCTAGTTGTGATCTAATTCAGAGCAGAGAAAGCTCCTTGTCACAAATTAGCTACTACGATGACACTAAACAATAACATTGTTTCAGACTAAATATGCACAACGTCCGTTACTTACAGTCGCACTCGTTCTACACAACATCAAATCATCTTTGTCGCAACCAGTCTAACTCCTTTTTGAAAGCTGTCTCGGCTGTGACCAATGACTTTTGAGTAACAGTGACAAAGTTATACTACGCAAATATTTGAATGTGGGAGCTACCTCTGAATTTAAGGCAGTAAGTTGTCAACTATGTATTCAGTACTACGAGTATCACTGAGTAGTACTCAAAAGTTGCGACTCAAATGCACGGAGTCTATGCAAATATGCTCACCAATAAATATTAAATTCTGCAAACAATCGAAAACTTCATCATTGCAATCAACATTATTGACACTTTTTTTTTTGCCATAGCCAAGAGAAGTGAAAGCCATGATAGCGTTATCATCACTAATGGCATATAGTACGAGTAGCAAATGCAACCCTAATTCGTGAAAAATGCAGCGTCAGCAACAGCACGAAGACGAGAAGAGAAGAAATAAAAAAAAACAAATAGAAAAAATTCTCTGCTTGGCATTTGTTTACATTCGCTGCCATAAACTGATGTTGATGATGGTCTGATGGGAATGGCGCAACGGTTGCCGATGCCGATGCCGATGATGATGAGGATGCGGCTAGCCACAACGCATTGGTTGAGTGGGCGAGGCGGAATTGTTAAATGCCGCCGTACTCTCACTCGACCATTTACGCTTTCCAGTTGTTGTATGATTTTATGCACATTTCCCCGCCCGCCCATTTTTTGAAAAGTTAGAATCTTGCGCAAAGCATTTTGTTTCGTTTGATGATGTTGTCGCTGTATTTTTTCCCCTTTGGATTTTGCGCAAAAATAGAAATTCATGCAAAAAAAAATTAATAAATAAATGAATAAAAGCAAGTAGAAAAAGCAACTTAAAAAATTTAACTGGAATAGTGAAGTGACAGTAGATGGGTAGATACTAGATGACTGGATGGATGGATGGATGGATGGCTGAATGCTTGGATGCTTGGGAACTCAATGAGTGGCACAACAACAATTAACAAAGTGTGTAGTTCGTTCCCGCACAAAAACAAAAAGAAGCAACTGCAGCTAAGTACGGATTGAGTTGTAAATCATACAACTGCCTAACATATTCCCGTGGCTGTAAATACCTACCACATGTTTTGTTTGTGCTGTGCGATGGGGGCTAGTGGGTGGAAGGTTAAGGCAATGTAGAATTGATGCTGCTGGTCTTGCTGTGGCATTGCAGCGGGCGTTGTCGATAAGTCACTGAGCAGTCGTCTGTCTACCCATACGCCCAGCTGTCATTGTATATATGGTTGTGTATGTGTGTGAGTGTGTTGAAAAGAAAAATTTTATTTGTCAGACAAACCGGGCAGGTGGCTTCGTCGTTCTTAGCCCATTGCAACATTTAATACACCACACATGTGCATTAGACTGGGTCACAAACAAAAGTCAGCAATTAAAGTTAAGCTTACTGTGAGAGGAGTTTTGAAACATATGAATTTTCGTCCTTGGCGTGTCCCTAAAACGGCATTATCGAATATTCTTTTTAACTTTTTTTTTTTTTTTTTTTTTTTTTTTTTTTTTTTTTTTTGAATATTCGATTCAAAAGTTTGTTGTATCGTTGAAAAGCTAATTTTGAGTACTTCCATGGAAAGGAATGTGTCCTTTACTAAAACCTTTAGTTTTATGAAGAGCAAAGTTATTTTAGGGAGGGTGGAAATTAAGTTATTTGAACTTAGTAGGCTAAGGGAGCGCTGCGGAGTAACAGGATTCTAATGGGATATGCGGAACTCAAAGTTATCTTTTCAGTGATATATAACAGTTTAGAATCGAGTAATAAATAAATATTCCATTTTTGACAACGACGAGGATTTGTATGACTTAAGGTGGTAGGTTCGTTGGTAGGTAAAATGGCTGAGCCCATGTCGCTTAAGTAACAAAAATATTGCCGACCCCGTCTAATGAGCATCTCTGCCTGGATGTACGTGCGTGATTTCGTGTTCATTGGTTTGTTCGTTTTTGTTGTTGGCTTTGTTGAGCGATGTGCTACAGATTTTGCGCGCATTATAGTTTAGTTTTACTCCAGAGCGCTTGAGTTTTTTTTTTTTTTTTTTTTTTCTTTCAACTCACATTTGTGTTTGTGGTAGTATACAGAATATACAGATGTTGACGTCGTCCTTTTGTGGCAGCATTGCAAATCTCTGCTAAAAAGTTGCTCTAACAAATTTTTATTCCTAGGTATTCCCATTTCAGTGTTGCCAACTTTTGCGTAATTTTGATTGACAGCAAGCCAAGTAACATTGCATTGCAACTAACAAATATACTTAGTTGCTATGCAATGCTTATTACTCTTAACTCTCTGCGCTCTTTTTCACTCCCATACCAATGCAACTATGCTTTGAATCGTGCTACGAGTATTTGGTAAGTGACAAGTGAAATTTTTAATTGGCTTTGGTAGAGATTTATTTTTGCTTGTTTTTTGAAATTTTTTTTCCTCAGTTTATTGGGTTATATAATTTTTTTTGTGACCGAAAAATACGTCGCTTTGATTAGTGTGATTGTAAGAATTTAGAAACATGCTGGGTTGACATTTAGTATTAAAATGGAACTTAGCTGGAATAAAATTCTATAAAGATAAAGAAAAAGCTGGGTTGCGAAAAAAAAAGTTTGTAGTTATCATTATCTGTAATTAACATCTGAAATTTAGCCAAAAAGCCACGCAGATATGTGGCAGGCTTTCATGGAAACAAAATTTGGATTACTATTTTAGCTTAACATTTCTACATTATAAAGACCATTAATCCTGTCTACTTTTTTAAATTTAATTCATTTTCGTCCTTTCATTTCTTTTTGCAGCATTTCTGTTCTGTGTCCACGGGAAAATATTAAAAACCTCTATCAACATTGGTGTCACTTCTACCAACAACACTTTGCCACAACCGAGCACAGTGACAGCGTCCACCAGTCCACTGTCGCAAAGCTTTCGTTTCGTTGGCAAGCAGTCGTTGTGATTATTATTATTATTATAATGATTGCTTCCGTTTGCTGGTCCAAACGCTGTTGGCAACAGTTTTTCGTCGTAGATTTTGTGAAATTTGTAAATTAATTCTTCTCAACACCTGCAGCAGTAAAAGGATGGCAAAAAATCGAAATAGACAACATTTGTTATGACTAGAGAGTAAATAAGAAAAAGAAAATATTTTTTTTTTTTTTAACCAACCCACCTTATGGATCTCCTCGTGCATATAATAATAAATGCATTTTTAGGCGAAATCATTAAAATACAACATTTAGTGAGCCGTCTTGATTGAATTGCGTGGAAACTGGAAAACTTCGGGTATTGAAGGTGAGTTGAAGAAATTTGATTATGTTGTACGATTGATAATAAATATGCTTTCAAATTTTAAATTTAATCATTTTTGGCTAATAGATCTATAAATTTATTTCATCAATGAGCCTTAACAGATGAACATAGTTAATTTGCGTTAGTCAGTACAAATGCACATTTAGATTTCACCATAACAAACGCGAAGCTTGTGCATTTAGACCAGTGACAGACGAAATCGAACGCTCCCACACAAAGAACTGTCGCTGTGTTGAATGCGAAAGAGGGGGACGTGTGAATTGCCGCTCGTGTTTGTGTGAAAAATATGATTATTGGCTACCTCGCTAGGTTATGTGCTGGTCTAGATGCACTAAAATGTTGTGCATTTATGGCTAAGCTAATGCAGATTAAAATGATGATAATTTATGAGTTAATGGAAATTAAGGCGTTAATGCACATTTATAGGGAACAACCAAACTTTGGCTTCGGCCGAAAACAAAATCGAACATTTGTCAATTTTTATTAAATTGAGAGCAACTCTTGGAATTTATATGATAGCATTCATTATAAGGAATATGTCAGGAATAATGTTGGATGAAATTATTTATTAAATAGCGAATTGAACCAGGGACCGAAAATAATCGTTATTTTGATTTGTTCGGATGAAAAAAATCATAGGGAAGAATTCGTTCAAAATAAAATTCCAATATTTCGATACAATTATACCAATGCAAATCTGGCTTACGGCGGCCGCCGCAGCCGACTTTACGAGTATACATATATGTGGGCGCTTCATTCGGTGAGTCTCGGGCTCAAATAAAAAATTATAGAAACTCTTTTTCTAATAGTGGTTGCCCCTCGGTAGGCAATGGCAAACCTTGAGTATATTTTTGAAAAAAAAAAAAACTTCTCACAAAATCATTTGACGTTTGGAGTCGACGTAAAACTGTAGGCCCCTCAATTTGTATAACAACGTCAAGACGCGCACCAAAAATTGTAGGAGAAGTTCGGCCAAATATTAAGCTATGGTGTAATTTATTTATCCTTATTTCGTGATATTTATTTTTCAATCAAGTTTGGTTGTTACACTACACGGCAAAGTAAACTTTTTTCTAGGAACTGGGCCAAACCAATATTTTAATAGCGTTTTCCTCTTATTTAAAATAATAAAAGTAATGATTTTGGTTTACACATATATTACTGGGTCAAACGTCAGAATTTCGAAAAATTATAAAAAATATATTTTTACTATTAGTTATTTACATGAATTTTTTGTTACAGGTCCAATTTCGAACCCCGTAATACGAAATTTCGAAAAACAGAGAACTATTTATTTTTTACTTATGACTCAATCTCTTAAAAAAAATTTTTTGGGAAATTTTAATTTTAATTTTGTTATAATTTTTGCTCATATTAGGTCAATATTTTGTGATTTTTATTTGATCGATCTTTTTCCGATCGTATTTGATCGATACTTTAGGGATTCTTACTTTTTCGATCATACAACATAAATCGTATTGTTGGTGTTGTTGCTATTACTGTCATCACCGACAAAGCATCGATCAAATGTTATCGGTAAATTTGAAATCCAAGAATATCGACTATTTTTGATCGAAAAAGTAAAAATCTCAAAATATGGATTATATTTAATGGGAGACATTGTAATCTAATTATAACGATTAAATCACGATATTTTTTTAAACAAAATTATAACCTTTACTGTCCCTGAAGTCAACATTTTTTCCAATGAACAGTAACTTTTACATTGATGTCTCAATATTGAAAAACAGCATTTCTAAAATATCATTATTTGATGTTCAAAAACGAAACTAGGAGTAAGTTTATTCTCTTATGTTGATATTGGCATTGAAATTGAATTTTTTTCTTTTAATTTTAGGACAAAACGTTATAAAAAATATCACTGTACCAAAACTTTTTTGATTGACTGTATACACATATGTATATTGTATTTTCCCCATAATTTTTGTACTTCAAGGTACAGACGGCAATTATGTATATAATAATTCTCATTGATAGAAATACCTGCATATGTTTGTACTTGTTATAATTGTTATGTAATTAAAATGCTGCTAAATTCCTCTCCCGCTGCGAATTGTGCAAAAAAAAATTAAACAATAACTAGCTCAAAACTTCCACTCACTCTGTGCGAGTAACAACGCCTCAACCTGAATTCGATTAAGGTCAGAAAATATTTGCAATAGTAAATAAAATAAAAGTGTTCAATGTTTTCCCAGTATTATAATCTCGTAAATGAGATGTGTAAACAATTGTTCACTTGGCATTATTAATTTGCTAATTTAATTGTTTAAACCTAAACCATAAGAAAGGTGTGAACTTCCCATCTAGCGAACAAAATAGAGGCTATGCAAACGTAAAGTAGCATTACACTGAATTACAATGATGAATTACTTTGGCAAACACTTTGCATCAATAGATAGAAACAAAGAAAACAAAAGTTCTACAAAATTTGTATCTATTTGTAATCAACTACTCATCGCATCGTTTCTGAGATAGAGAAAACTCTTCAATTACAGTAAATCAATATTTCCTACATTGCAATTTGCTACATACGTTTAAAAAAAATATTAGATCAGCCCAAACGATTAATTAAAAATGGGAATTTGTAGAAAAATTGATATAAATATATTGGAACGCTTTTCCGTCATCCCTTGACAAGTTTGGTTTGGAGACAAAGATGGCACAACGCCCGAACCGGTTGATGGCCGAAAAAAGTTTCAATATAGGTCAACATTTTAAGCAATTTAAAATAAAGAATATTATTCTTTAATCCAGAGATTGCATTTTTTCTGAGTACACCAAGTTTTCTCGTATAGATATACATATGTACCTACAAATGTACATATCTATATATGTAATTTTGAAAAATTTTTGAATTGGTTATCACGATAGTAAAGTGGTATTCTATTAAAGCGAACGAATTTGCAATTTCAGTCAAACTTCAATATGGCAGATTTGAGAACATAGAACAATTTAATTAATGTATTCAACTGTTTTGAGAAGTATATCAAATAGTCTGAAGAAAATATTGTGTTGGTGTAATAGTGGTAATAGAGCCTGAAAATTTTGATGCGGGTTTCTAGCTTTACTACGTTTCTGGCATTATATAGGCCACATTCGAAAATCCATTAGGGCAAAGCATCAGCCTCAACTCTTTAGTCTGAAAATGAAGTCACTAATTTGTCAGCTGGTCCTGAGCAGGTCACAAATCAAAGAAATCGAGGAAAGTATGGAACTAACGTGAAAATGAAGTAGTACTAGATCTGCCCATTGGTCGTTCGCTATATTTTGCTTTAATCTGTACGAAATGATACTTAATTTTCAACACTTAATATTTAAATAACCGGTTCTCATAAAATGAGGTAATTAGAACTTTGAACGACTAATTTTACGAATATCATATTGTTTTAATTTTTAAAAAACAGTAATGCTGTTGACAAAGAATTGAAAAAGTATATTGCGTGATGAATCGATGAACACATTTTATTAAGGTTGATTGTGCATCTCTAGCTAAACAGCTGATTGTCTCTACTGCTTTTCACCACAGTATGACACAGGTGAAATTTTTTGAGACTGTTGCTTACTGAATACCGACAACGTCTCAAGTCTCAAATAAAGAAATGGGTCAGTCAAATAGATGAATGGGTAACGGGGAAGACAAAAAGGTTTCGATATTAATCGCCGGTACACTATCCGGATTTTAACCGCGTCATATTCGAATATGCGGATAGTCTCGGTCCTAATACGTAAATACTTGCATGCATCATTCGTTATACTGGTGCACCACTGTACCTATAGACACTTGAATAATAAATTGGGACGTCGTTTATCAGTTTCTAAAATGAATGCATTAAAAAACTATACAAATGTTATGAAATTCAATTGAAAATCGAAGTATTTCCACTTAGCGATTTATGTATGTTTTTTTAATATGTTGATTTTATGCCGATATCGTATCATCAAAACCAACTTGGGCTACTCTAATGTAGATACATTTACTGCATCCCTTGTATAATATTATGTGCATACATTCACATATATATTTTCCAAATTTACATTGAATTATTTAATTTCTACATTCATAATTTCATGAATACATACATATGTACATACATATATCTGTCTATGTACACAAATTTATTATTTACCGAATTCTTTGACAACTTCCACTTGAGATCACACACATTTAATTGGTAATAAATTTTTTATGTAGAATCTTCCAGTTAAAACAGTCATTCTAAATGACAATTTGTGCGCAACACACCTTTCAACGCCAATGCAAACACATTGTTATTGTTATTGTATGTACATTAATGTCACTTGTGATACAAACATTGGAATTACTCACGCGATAACTAACGACCAGTCGCTATGCCGCGAGAAAGTTCAATATACTTTTAGCAGCAGTGGGGGGAATTAGGATCTATTCATACGTATTTATCTAGTATATACAACTATTTCATTTTCTATCGTTTCTATCGTTTTTTTTCATATAGTGATATATTGTCTGTCTATGAATCAGCATCACACCAGCTCACATCACAAAAGCTCGAGATTTTGGCCAAAATTAATAACTCCTAGGGTACAAGGAACTTTTATTTTTCATTTATGCTTCTTATTGGTTTTGGGGGTCGCTAATTACGAATCTAAAATCACATCTCGAAAATGCAAAATGGCGGTTCCAATATGGCGAGCATAAAATATGAGATGTTACTATGGGCTTTAATACTAAGTGAAAATTCGCTCGTCATTCAAATCTAATTTTCAAAGCACAAAGCAAAAATTCACTTCATTTAAATTTTCTACTTATGTACAAGATGAGATAAATAAATTCTCCAATTAAATTATGCTGCAGCTTATGAAATAAAATAATAGTATTTTATTGCTATTTTAGCGTTTAGCTTTAATAGTGTTCAAATATCATGCCGAGGCCGCCATGCTTTTCATAAATGTAAAAAAAAAAATAACGTAAAAATTATTGGGTGATACACAAGGTGTCTTAATGTGTCATAAATCCTAAAATTATACATTTCAAAAGATATGTTGTTGAAATGCATTGAAACAAATACGAAATTAAAACCAAGCAATTTTGCATTTCTTTTTAATTTTATAACTTTATGACTTTATGACTTGTGATGCATTATGACACCTTGTGAATAACCCCATTGAGTTTGAAATAGTATTGGGTTGTTTAATGCATATTGGAATAATTTTTTTTCATCCTTGACAAGTTTGGTTTGGAGTCAAACTGGTTTCGGTATTCTGCCATCTTCACTGCTATTTTTCGCTTTGTTCAACGAACAGCAACCGGCTTGGCACCTAAACTGAACTTGACAAGGGATGATGGCAAATCTTTCGAATATACATCAACACCCATACACCCAACACAATAAAATAAAGGAGGTTTACAATAAAAACCTCATATCGGAGCAATCAGTTGTATGAGAAGTATAGCTTCTAGAGCATCGATCTTGGTGACTTTCTGAGTAGGTTTTATGCCACATATAAGTAAATAGCTCCCACAATTTCTTGGCTTTAGCTGTCTAAGTAAAATAGTTTTAAAACAAAACCTCATACCTCAAACATCAGTTGAATGGGAATACCTCGCGATCTTTATGATTCTTCCTATATCATTAAGTTAAAGACAGTAACTCTAAAATAAGAAAATTGATTTCTTGCTCTAATGAAACACTTTTTTCAGAGTGTAGATAGCATTTTAGCATTCAATGAACCCAATCCCTTTTGAACTTATATCTAAGCGAAAAAAATCGTAGCTTTGGATTTGTGTTATTGTTAGAGTTTTTTTTTTTTTTATTATATTCTTACATTATCGTAACTTTTTCTGCTTAGTTTCTTCAGCGTCACAGAAAAATTTATTATTTGACAAAATTTGAAATCTCTTTAATCAAATTTTTTAGGAACTTTTTTCGGTTATGCAGTTTTGTAGCCAATTCAACTTCAGCATAATTAAGTGAAAGTATAAAGTGCCAAGTTTCATACAAAAAAAAAATTTTGTACATGCTTTATATGGTACGGTTTCTTCTACAGTGTTTCATAAAATTATATATAGAATCCGAAAATAAAATACGATTCAGTCGAAAAAAATTGGCCCACCCTATTGTGCATATAGCAATTACAATAAATTATATCGGCTTGGTGCTTGCTCGTACCATCTCATTTCAAATTAACACTAGTTACATTCATTACATTCATACATGTTTAAAATTGTGTTCAAGAAAAAAGTAGCGGGCTAATTAAAATTTTTTTTACAATCTAAACATCTCTTTTTTCAAGCATACAAATTTTCACGAAAATTTCCAATTTTTTAATCAGAATTTTTAGAAAATCTTTGAGACGGCTCAGCTCAACTTTTGAATAATATACTTCAAATCTGAAAAGACCCAAAGCTCGTTTTGTTTTTTTATATTTTTTGTTTTTGTGCTGGATGTGTTGCGCCTTTTGCTCTATATAAAAATAAAATTTGTACATGCGTTATATGGAAAAAATCCGCAACAACTTCAGAAAAAAATAATATCAAGCTTAGCTTTAAATTTGTGTACAATTTTTTTTTTTTCGGAATTTATTAAATTTTTTAAAACTTTTGTTGAATTCTTTAAAATATAGTGCAAAGTGAATTTGCGCGCTACTATTTCCGTGGACACAGGTGTACCCGTACATATCGAGCGCAAAAATTGGGAATATAAATCAATTACAGAAGCCCAATTGAAGGAGTTTTCTTTATATGCAGCTGTTTTGGTTTCTTTCAAAATTTTCCTCCTCTATTCATTTTTGCATTTCGTAACGAATTATTTCTTTAAGTTTTTTCAGTTTGTTTGAGAGAACCCCAAAAACGTACATGTTTGAAATTATGAACTAAAATTTATAGATTTATCTGGCTCATGTCAGTTTAGTTTGCTTAACACATTGCCTACTCTCTTTTCGAGAAACAAAACTGAAAGCCTTCTGTTGGTAGGGATGAGCTCCCTTGTAAAACCTCATGTAGGCAATACGAAGACAATGTAAGTCACAGTTTTCCAAATATCTTAAATCCATTGGGTCAAATCATAGTTGTGGTGAATGTACTTATACTATTTACTTTGCGAGTATTTGATTTTCCTTGAAATATTAGTTTATCTTCTGCTTAATTTATCATAGATTTGCACACCCATTTCTTTACTTCCGTTTATTTGTAGTATGTGCCTGTAATATTCACATACAGTGTGTTTTAAAATATAAAGTACATTTTAAAGTGAATTTTGCAGTTCAAAGTTGAGAGCAATGGGGATGAAAAGCTTGACAGAGGTTTGACTAAAACTACCTCAAAAAATATACTTATAATTATTTAAAAAAAAAAATCATACTCTTAGCCTAGCACAAGCGAAATATATATGTAGATATTTCCTTCTAAAACTGAAGGGCAAGTTCAAAAACAATTAGCATACTCGTATGTTAAACATCCCACCCTGCCAAGCTCTGAAAAGCGATTCGGTAGCTTGACTGTCTTTACACAAAATCTCGACGCAAAGCTTATGATCAAACTGTATAAAAAATATTTGCAATAGTCACCGAATACAAGTGATTGGACCCTTCAAGAAGACAATAGCCGTAATCGCCGTAGTGCACGTCTTGAAACGCAGAAAAAGGGAATACAAAAGCTGGATTGATCTTCATAAAGTTCGGAATTGAAAATGTGTGGGCTCTAATGAAAGCGAAGATTCGGCAGGAAAAAATCGCTAAAACAAAACAAGTTCTTACAAAAACTTTTGGTAAGATCTGTCTCCGGATTATGCTTGAAAACTAAGTGAATGTTGTTCGATTCTATTATTTCATCGTCATATTTCGTCTGCTCTATTCTATGAATTGTTCATTGAGTATTTTTTTAGAATATACTAACGGATGGCTGGAGGTAATGTGACGTTCTTTCTAACGAGAGCAATTTGCCATTTTACTCGCAATTTTGCACCATACATGCTTGGCATTCTAAGTAATTATATGATTTAATTAATTTAAAACGTGTACAAATTTTCCATTAGAGCAACTAAATAATAGTCATCTTAAAGTAAATAATGCAAATAATGGCTTTAAAGGTTTTAAACTGAGCTTTCAATAATAATAATAATTATAATTTGGCTCCTACGCTTGGCTCTTGCTTTAAGTTTTGCCGAACATCTCCTACAATTTGTGGTGTGCGGAAGGAAATACACTCGTAGGTTTGCTATTGCCTCTCGATGGGCGATCACTATTAGAAAAAAGCGTTTTCTATATTTTTTTATTTTACTTGCGGCAACCAGGGACTCACCGAAAGAAGCGCACATACGCTACAAATTCGGTTACTAATACAACTACATACGTGAAACCTTATGACTAAGCAATTAGATTGTAAAACCATTGGAACTTCTAATATTATTATAAAATCATTCTTCGTAAATTATGCATGTCAGTTAAAAAGTATTATGAAAAGAATTTTGTCAAATACATGAGAGATTTCAAACAAATCCAAAAAATCCAGAAAACACTTCCATTACTTTGTATTTGGCAAATTTTATAGAATCAGCTGTTTTTCTAGCGGTATAACGAAATATAACGATTGGCTATTCACTTTTGTATATACTTTTTAATGACGCATTGATATAATTTGTTCAAGAAATCAAACTTGAAGAATTTTTTTTTTAGTACTGTGCTCTTTTGAGTATTGAAAGTCAACATTGAGTACTAATCTGAGCTTGATGCTGGGTATTTGGTATAGATACTGAGTTCAAATATCGTTGTATGGTATTGATTCTGTCCAACAACACTCTATGTATAAAGTACAGCCGAACTCCTCTATAACGAAGTCGTCGGGACCGGTGAAAAATTTCGTTATAGAGAGGGCTTCGTTATAGAGAGGTCATACAAAATTTCATGTATTTATGTTCAAGGCCTATTTAATGAAACATTGATTCATTTTATTTGTTTTATTTGTTTTTATTTCTTACATTTTAAAAAGATGACCTTTATAAAAAGTCAAAAAGATTATAAGGATTATTCAGGTATGAAAAAATTGTCGACTGTAGTTTGTTTAGCTGTTTGAGCCTTTTCCTTATTAATAAATGCTTCTAAGGAATTAATTTTATTAAATATAATGTCGGGTACATCGCTCCGTGATTCAACAAATGTTAATAGAGTTTGTAATGCTGCACGCGTTTCGGAGAATGATGGAGCTCTAATATATTTTTGTGTATTATAACAACTACTTTTTAGCTCTTCGCTAAATTCATTATAGAGGAGTTATTTGCTATGGGAAATTCCATTTATGTATGACAAAAGAATTCGTTACAGAGAGGAATTCGCTATAGAGAAGTTCGTTATAGAGAGGTCTAAATATATGAATAAATTGTGAAAATCGTAGTGTTTCAAAAAAAATTCGTTGGAGAGAGGTTTTCGTTATAGAGGAGTTCGTTTTAGAGGAGTTCGACTGTATATAGTATATAGATATGATCGTGAACAATTCAGCTTCATACAGTAGTCGCTATATGCTTTCACTAAGTGAGTTGAATACTTCCTCCAAATAATTTTTATACTTTATTAGTAGGTTTCATTCAAAACCGAAAAAGAAAACTTGAAGCGCCCTTTTACTACTCATAAATTATAAAAATGATTGCTCGACTTTGGCTAACTAAATATTTACAATAGTTGTGAACGACTGTGTAACTGTGACTACGTGCATATTCCAATAGTTTACGTCGGTATTACACAATTTAGTGTAGAACGTTTGAATACCAGAAAATTGCAACAAATATGCATGTAAATATGTATGTGCATGCCCTGTGGGAAATCATATTAATTGTGAAGTATTTTAAAACTTTTTTTCAATGACAACTAATTGCCAATTCCTATAGTGTTATAGGAAGTAGTCAATTACCCTATCTTGCATATGTGTTCAATTACTATTTGTAAATGCAAAACATGTATTTTTTTTCAACTTGCACGGCGAATGAGAATATAAAAACAAAACTGACTAATTAAATTAGTTTAAAAGTAGATGTCGTTAAATTAGTTTTTATATACAATATGTTTCCTCATGCAACTGACTTATTTTTTTCCGCCAGGGTATGTAGATATGCCGGTTGAATTGAGTATAGTACTCGTAGTAACTTAGCATGAATGAGACTAAAAAATGTACTGAATTGTGAAACAGGTTTTTCTAAGCGGCATTGAAATCGATATTGGAAAGTATTTAAATAACTTAATTCGGTTTTGAATTTTGCAGGTTTTTTTTAATTAAAGGGCCTACAGTTAGTGTGGTTATCGATAATTGTTACCATCATTACTGATAATAGGTGGTTTTTTATTCGCCAATCACTTAACAGCGTACGAATAAAACAATACGTCACAATAACCGGTACAAAACCGGAATTGCTTCCTCATTAAATTTTTTCTTACGCAGAGCGAACTCGAGCGAGTAGAAAAGTGACGAATAAAAATTCCCAATTTTTGTTACTACCATTTTTAATTTGAATTACATATATATGTATATATTTATATATATGTATATATAAATTTATAAAACTAATTTTTTCCTCGTATTATAATATTACACAATTTCGGTATCTTAGAATCTTTTTTTTTTTAAAGCTACACATATTTTGGATTTTTTTATGTACCGTAAAAAGTTGAAATCCTTGATTTACAGATACAAATGTTTTCATTTCAATTCAAGTTAGTTTTTGTTTTAATAAAACAACAAATTAAATAACACGAAAATTATTTAAAATATTGTAATACATCCGCTGTACTATTTCAACTGTATTTATTTATTATATTCGTTTTTATATTACTACAATAAAGTCCGAATTTTAATGTTCTCACAAAAAAATATTTATTTTTTAGGATTCTATGCCATTTCAACGAAAAGTGGTTTTTCCCCTATTAAACTTTGCGCGCTTGAGCGATCTATAAATATATTTTGTTTGTTTTAGTTTTTGAAATATTGAAAACATTTTTCATGTTAAATTTTTTCATGGCTTAAAAACAAACTTGAAAAAAATTGGAATAAAATTTTTTTTAAAATTTCTTACAATTTTCCGATGTCTTTTGGGCTTGCAATTGTATAGCCCATTCAATTCGAGAATAGTGAAATTTTCAAGTTCGTAAAAATTTTCATTGGTTTTTGATAATTTGTTTTGCACAAGGCCAATAAAAAAAAAAAGGATCAATACGGATGAAATTTTTTTAGAAACGTGAGACTTGAAATTTCTTAGAATACTATTGTAAATGAATGCCAATTTTTTGATTTTAAAATTTATTGTAAATTTTGTTATTTAAAATTTTTTTAGAAAGTTCAAAACTTTGATTTTTATGGTTTATAGGATTATATGTGAACTCCACGTTTTTATAAAAATATTATGAAAAAAAAATTTAACATTTAAAAAATTATCAAAAATTGATGCAAATTTTTAAGAAGTTGAAACTAAAAAATTATGAGATTTTAAAAGTGTTGAAAATTTTAATGGCGATTTTTCAAGGTTGTAAAATTTATTTAAATTTTTTGTAGAAAATTCGGAATGTTGATTTTTATGTTTTATGGAATTATATGTTTTTATAAAAATATTAACATAGAAAATGTGTTCAATATTGCAGAAAGTAACACAGGACCATATTTAATGCGAGCCATTGTAGAACAATCCTAAGGGATAAGAGCATACAATTTTCGAAAAAAAAGTTGCTTTTAATCAAATAGCAATATTTAATGGTTCAGTGGACAAAGTCGATGAAAAGTATCCTCGTCGCCATTGGAAACACCAAAGTCCAAATGGAGGAAAATTATTGATTTCGTCAGAAATCGCTCAACAATACTTTCTAATTATAGACTCCCATTCTGAATGTCATTTAAGCGACCTGATGTATGTAGGTACAAACCTACATATTTTCAACAAGTACACGTTAAGCTCTAAGCTCGCTCTATTATTATTGCCATTCTGGGAATACAGACATAACCGTGTAGAAATCAGATTGCGATTTAAATGCTATCCCACTCGCCAACGACACAATTGCACATATTTTGCTAATTTGATGTCAGGTTTTAAACAAAACTTTGCAATCTCTACGCCCGCTTAGCACATTTAGCGGCTGCGAGGCACAGCGTATCGTTCCCATATAGTGAGTGGTCAAAAGTAGAAGGAGTTAATGCAGATCAGTTTTGTATATATACCAAATTTAGACGAATGAGAAAAAAAATTAATATTTGTGCAATAATGATTTTAACATACCTGAAAATGTTTATCGTTGAAACACCGCCACGCCCAAATCCCGCATAAACCACCTACATATGTAAAATGCACATTCTTTTTTAATGTAATTGAAATCGTTTCACTGCCAACGTTCATCTCTAAAACAGTTTTATTATTAATATTAGATTTTTTTTTATTTTAATGAATAAGCAAAGCGTTTGTTTTTTTAATACTCAGAGTTTTTTTTAATAGTTTTTTTTTTATTAATTGTGAAAAAATATGGTTTAGTTTATTCTATAATAAAAACTACATATAAGTCTAAATTTCAAAGTTTGTACAAAATTCTCTAAGTTTAAAGAAAATCCAAGAAAATTTTTAACTAGAATTTAAAAAAAATTGGCTTCGCAGATTTGTTGCTCTTTGAATTTTTGTATAATAAAATGAATAAAAATTCTTGCCGATTTCTGATCATTTTTTTCGGCAGTAGTGTCACCTCTTTTCTTCCATATAAAAGTAGATACTATACACCCGTTATATAGGACAAAAGCGGTACACCATCCATCAGCAAGAAAATTATTAAAACTCAACGTACTGAAATTAAATTGGCTTAAACTGCATACCCAAAATTTTTCTAAAAAATTAGATGAAATGAAATTTTGCTGAAACCTCTTTTAAATGTGTAAAACCATACTTTATATAAAAAACATTTTTTTCAAAATTTTTGAAGAAACATATTGAGACAAAGAGTATTTTAAAAAAAAACCACTGCAAGAGTTTCGTTTTGAGTGACTATATGTATCACAAATATGGCTGCGAATCGAAGTGGGCATCTGAAATAAGTTTTTTTTTTTTTTTTTTTTTAGTAAATACTCCCCTCTAGCAGGTCTCGATTTTTATGTACCAATTTACTTTTCTGCTTGTTCAAAACTAGTTCAGAACCTTACTAGTGCCAAACCAGTTTCAAACCAATCCCAATCTACTTCCATACTAGTACCAAATTATTCCCGAACTGGTCCCGAAGTTGTCCCAAATCGATCCTGCATTAGTCCTAAACCTGTGCCGAACGAGTCTCAAAGCAGTCCCAAACTAGATTCAAATCAGTTCGGAACTAGCCGTCAACTGTGGCTGAAGTTATCCCAAAGTAGTCCCGAAGTGGGTTTGACCTAGTCTCGAAATGGTCCCGAGCTGATTCTGTACGAGTCCGGAAAAGGACTCGAAATAGTCCTCAAATGGTTCCATAATAGCTAATTTCTAGAGTTTGTGACGTTTGTGATGTTGATAAATCACTATGATGCCACTTAAGAAGTTTTACTTTAACCCTAGAAATCTAACTTTCGTCGAATCGACGAGTACGCAACAGAAAATTTGCCGTCTCTGTTCGGTAAACGTTTCGATCATCACAACGTTGCTTGTCAAATAATTGTTGTAAAATAGAATTAAATGATTTAATTGATAGATAAATAACTGATGCGCATACATGCATACATGTTTAAATCTCGAAAAGTTAAACTAATTCATGAAATTAAAACATCCTAAAAGTGTTCGACGAATCGACGAATGGTTAGGGTTTATAGGGGGCGACCGTAGGTTAGGTTTCTGGGGGTTAAAAAAGTTACGATCTTTTGTAAATAGCATATAAAAGCTGTTATTGCTTAGTGAATATTTTATTTTGGAAAAACAAAAGAAAAATTAAATTTTATAAATCTAAATTTCGAAAAAATATTTTATTCTTTTCATATTCGAGTATTTACTGTCGATTGGCATTAAAAATGTTGCGAATTTTCCAACTTCATTTTTACCATTTTGGCCGCATTCGTTACACTGTGCGACGGTGGCGGCGGCTTTGATTGTATTTGTTAATTGTAAATATTACTCATACGCACCCGCGTCAGCTCAATGCAATTGGAATTTATTTACATATGGGGATGCAGGCATTGAGCTGCGATGAATGTGTGCATGTGCGTGTGTTGGTAAATAGGTATTTGGCTTTGTGGAAGTGCATAAGTGGAAATTTATTTTAGCCATATACTATTTATATTTAAATACATATGTATATATATATATGTATGTATGTCTGTATCTATATATTTATAGCATTCTTTTATGAAAGCGTATTACCTAACATTTCAATTGCAATTGCAGCTATAAAAATATATTTGCAATTTTATGGCACTCAAACGCATACACACCTACTTTCATATACAAGCGTGCATGCGTGCGTAGGTATCTGCTTCAATTCAGTTTTTTTTTTCTTGTTTTGCGTTTGTGATGGCAATTTGTATATAAATAGTATGTATTTTTATTTGCTTTGTCGTTTTTTTCATTCATCGTATAGCATTTTACATTTTATTTCCTTAGTTTATATTTTATAAAGTTTTTTTTTTTTTTTTTTTTTCAATTTATTGTTATTATTTTTTTTTTCTTTATTACATATTTTTGCATTATTTATTTGCGATTTATTGCATTATCCGGCACTTCAATGTGCAAACATCAGTCGCAATGCCGGCGAGTGCCAAATGCTAAGTTTTTCTAATAAACGTATACATTTTATATATGTATGTACATATGTATGTATGTATGTACGTGTGTATGTATTGCATATGTTGTATATTGAATGCACGGTTTCGTGCACTTTGTGATTCTGCGCTACATTATATTCAATTAAAGTATTATTTTTTATTTTTTTCTTCTTTTTTTTTTTTGTTTTATGTGCTTGTATTCTATTTTCATTTTAATTAAATCACATGCTGCTGCATTTGTTCACTTCATCCCTTAGTCATTTCGTCTAATTGATATGAAAATAAAGTATAGTACAATGTATCATATAATTTTTAAATTCATTTTGACAACATTAATTTGAATTTTCTTTTCGTAATTGTAAGTGGTGTTTATTTAGAGGTGTCAAACATTTAATTTAAATAAAATAAATAACTTAAAATTTAAATCTTAGTTTATTAGAAAGACTAGCTACTTTAGCCTTGGTCTGCCGCTACGCTTAAAAAAAACAGCGAAAAATAAACACCGGCATATGGCATATTTATTATTTATATAATTATTCCATTTATTATATATACATATTTATAATTTATTCAAATGACAATGATTCTAAACCTTTTTGCCCCCATTTAAGGGGGTCGAATCATTTAGAGACCAAAAAGAAATCGCTTTTTTGAATTTTTATTTTTAGAATAGAAAACACTGTAGGCAATTCGTTCAAGGAGTATATTTTAGTGCATATCTGAAAGTTTTTTTTAATGAGATTGGACTGATCGAAAATGTTGAAAAATGGCGGATGAATCCATATTGAAGTGGAACGTATTGCAGCTGAAGCCATCCATTGGCGTGCAAAATAGCGTTCGTAAAATTCTTAATTGGAACAGTGAATATAGTAAAGGGTGTTTTTTTCTTTTAGACTGATAGAACTTTAAATTGAAATAAAACACATAAAAAATAAAGTATGATGCCAACTTTTTTTTTTTTATTTGAAAGATATTATTTTCATGACATTTAATATTTAAAAAGGATTTCTGGCATATGTCCGCCCCGACTAGCTTTGGACCACTGCAAAATTTCCATGTTGTGGATGGACAAAGTCCAACTTGTTGAGCACGGCGGCGAATAGACAAATTCGGATCTTCTCCAACACTATCACTTACAGCACCAATATTTCATTCTGTACGTACAGTTCTTTGTCTTGTTGTTGGTTTTTCATCGAGTAGAGTAAATGTTGTTCGAAATTTATCAACAATTTGATGAATAAGCGGCTCTGATGTTTATGATGATGATTATATGGACCATAAAATTCACGAAGTGCTCTATAAGTTTGGCGAACAGAACAGTGATTTTTAAAGTAAATTTCCACAATTTAAAAACGTTGTTGCGGTGTCATTCTTTCCATGATGATTTGTTAATGCTTGCTGAACAGAAATGTCAAAACGAAATGTAATTTACCAGCTGTCAAGTGACAGCTATTCCTATCGAAAGTTCTATCAGTCTAAAAACAACACCTTTTATATGGAAATTATTTTGCTGGTCCTTTTTCCCACTTTCCTTATATCCTTCCAACAGCAGCTCACAAGCCGACTGTGGTCCATTGGCTACTTACTTCCCCAGCAAGTCGTAGGTTGTGGGTTCGCATACCGGTAGAGTCATGAAAGAAATCTGATGAGGAGATGTGGTGATCTCCGAAATAGCTATAATTTCCACCATTCCTGACTTTTGTTGTCTTTTTTCCAAAATACTTTCTTTATACTTAATTTTGATAAAACACACTTTATGTTATAACCGAGGTTTGTGTCTGATCACCATTTGAAGCCCATGAAAATCCATTTAGTAGATTCGAAGATTAGTTAGCTCAAGCAGACATTTCCTGCAATATACAGTATGCTTCACAAAAAAGAATCGCCTGTAAAATTTTAAAGAAAAAGTCTGTGGAATAAAATATTACACCAAACAGACGGGCAGGCAGATGGGCATGGCTAAATCGAATCAGTTCGTTGTACTAATCATTTTGTACCAAAATACACTTGGATATGCGTCTATCTCATTCACTTCTTATACTTTCAAGCATCGGACTAAAATTAACCCTTTACATATACTTATTACCATTTTATATTAATAAAAAGTATAAACAGGGGGTATACAATTTGGCTCCTCTTGTTCTTTTTATGCTGCAACCTGATTCATATCAAAACCTCGCATATGTTAAACACTCTCACCTCTTATTTTAAAATAGTTAAAAATTCAGGCATTATTGTAGTTAATTTGAAATATATTCCATATTTTGTTGTTTACTATTCAAAACTCCGAATTTGGGAATCACAATATCGGTAAAAAAAAAATACTGCAAACAACCGATCCCCCACCTCTCTAGATATGGCCTGCTTGATGGGTTTGTAATATCGGGGCCTTTGATCTAATGTTAAACTTTTTTTAAATTTATTTTGACAGAAAGAATGTTTATGGCTATAAACAAATGCACAGTGAGTATCAGTGAAAATCGTACTGCGAGTTTTTGAGAATATTTTGCAAATTTTTCGAAATTTTGTATAAAAAAATATAGTTTGGTTTGAAACAAACAAAAAAACATATAAAAAAAGAAAATGTCCAATTTTTTTTTAAATGAACGGTGATTTTAACCTCTCTAAACTTCCATTTTCTTTTACTGAAATTTAAATGTACAAGATAAGTTCAACATTTTTATGAAAATCTTTAGAATTATTTCAAGTTTTGTAGAAAATCAGAATTTTTGCTTTATTTGTTTTTTACTTTAATACAAACTGAGGTTTTAAAAAAATTAAAAAAATAATAAAATGTTTAAATATTGGAAAAAAATCGCTGTACGATTTCCATTGGTTTGCACAGTATAAGCGTTTTCAGTCATGCTTTAAAATCTGAATTTGGTACTCAAAATTACAGCACGATATGTATGTATGTACATACATACATATGTACTACATATGTCTGCTTGTAGGCCTTTAATACTTTTGGCTTTTGGTGAAATATCCTAATTTTTTGCTCTCTAGGAAAAATTTAATCATTGTATTATTCTGTCAATATGTTAATTAACGACTATATGTCTAACTTTTCTATATATTTTTGTACAATATGTTTATTGGGTATTCATCGCAAAATCGGACACCTTTTTGTATCCAATTTTTTTTTATAGTTTTTTATGTATCATCGTATCATCAGAAATACCTCTCTGATTTTTTTAAATTTCTTTTCCAGCCGTTTTCGAGATATCGGTTTTTTGAAAAACCCCGGGGCGTTTTGTGTTTACATGCACACAAATTTGCGAAAAATAAAGCGATTTGTGGCTTTTCCTTAATTCTAGTTTTTCAAAACTAAATATAAAATTAAAAAAGTTCTTCTATAAAATTAAATAATTTCTAATAACTACAAAACATTGATTTCTAAAAAAGCACATTCTGATAGATTTTCTTGCAATTTTTTTTTTTTTTTTTTTTAAGTCTATCATTCACTCCGCAAGTTCGATAACTTGACCTAATTTTTCGATTGTTTTTTTAATTTCATATTTTATTTATATTGGTTAAAAAATATTTGCAAATAGTTGAACAAACCAAAATAAAAAAAAAGTCGGGGAGGCCTGTCCCAATTGGTAATAAATATAGCAAAAAAAAATGAAAAACTCGAAAATGTAAAAGTCAAATGGTGCCCGATTTGGCGCGGAATGTCCCATACACTCGTTAAATTTTTCTTTACCATAAGGCCATATGCCTACGTACATATGTATGTACATAAGTCTATATTCGTTAAATCTTAAAATAAACGTGAATGTGCGATTGCAACACTTGATCATCAGCAACATCAATGTGCGGCATCGGCAGCTTCAATATTGGATGTGTTGATATGGAATTCATGCGCAGTCAGTCAGTCAGGCAGCCATGCAGTCAGTCAAAGCAGCAACTTCATTCGCGCCAGCGAAAACACATCTCATTGTTGACGTGCTGCTACTCAGTTATGGTGCCCACAGTCACCGACGTGTCCGTTTGCCGTGTCTGTTTGTCGGGAGATACACAAAATTGAGCAAAACTTGTGCCCGCACGTATGTTTTGTAAACAAACTTTGCGTACACAAAACTGTGTTTGTATGCATCAACACAATGTTGCCATTCCTTTGTTTGCATACATACTTTTACACACATCCGCGTTGTCAATTACAATTTTTCATTGTATAATAAACCAAAGCCAAAAACCAACAAATGCAAATAGTTAATTTATCTATAATTAACATTATTAAACATCGATTTTAAATTAATTTAATAAAAATTTAAATTTTTATAAGGTTATTTGGTTAATGATTTTAAAAAGTTCTGCTTGGCAACACTGTGCGGTGAGAGAGCACTCAGCTGACACGGCTTCACGGCAAAAATCTAAATTTCTCAGTTTACACACGTACACGCCGCGCGTACCCGTCACACGAACACGTTGATGAGTTTGCATTTACATGGCGCTCTCATAAGTTTGATCGTGTCAGCTGACACGTAGCGTACGTTTGCGTCGGTGACTGTGGGCACCATTACGCTAGAATTCCACGATAACGCAGACGGACGACGAATGTAGGGAGACGGAAGGAATGCCAATAGAATACAAAAACCGATAGCAACAAGAAGTAGCGAAGAGTCGTCAATCGCATTGTTGTGCAGCCGCTCCCACAGTCGATGTGAGTAGTTTGGCTGTGGCCATTCCTGTCGGCAGCTCATCAAGCGCGTCGTCTCTCAAAGCTATTGCTATCAAGACGTCTATAACTCCAACTCTTTCCTCTGTACTTCTATAACAGGGAAGCTGAATATCGCCCGCCAATTGTGGAGTAGGGTTAAAGGGATGGAAATAATTCGCCACAGTACAAAAGACCGCAGATATTGTGGCCAAGCTGCGACTGCTACGCTAAGACCGATTGTTGCATATAACGCCACACATTCGCAATATGTATCTGAAGTGCAATCTTCATATTTATGCAAAAGTTGTACTCATTTCGCGCTTTCGTTGCTAGGCCGTTCCTCAGTTTGCCTGCCAGCCGCTGGCCCTTCCTCCGAGTTACATTTTTGTTTGCATGTGAGTGCTGCCGCTTAGAGAGATGCGTACTAAGAACCGCCACTTACCGGTCGTCCGGCGTTGTGAATCGTAAAATGCGCTCGACAACAAGAATTATTTTCTTCTTTTTTTTTCGAAACCAAACGTGGTGGTTAGACTCATACATAGCATTTATTTTCCAACTTTGTTCACACCACGCATTTCATTTGCCTGCATTTGCTTTTACGAAATGCCAACAACAAAAAAAATGCTACAATGAAAGCCATGAGCATATTCGTTTGAATGAAGGGAAATGGAAAGAGGGACAAAGGGATAGATCGTGTGGTGTGGTGTGTAAATTATGTTGCACTAAAACTTTGCGAATACGAGCTGCATTGGATGAATATTTGCGCTGGCTCGACGTGGTTCTGGGCTCTCTCGCGATAGCTCTCACACTGGTTCGCTAATTGCTCTCGTGGCTGTTGTATTTAACGTAACCCTTCTACGAAATGAAAAATAGCAACATCCTCCCTTTACTTTCCTCCTTTTTACCCTCTGCAATAGTCTGACTGCGTGAAATACTTTTTTTAAAACTCAACAATACCAACATGAAGCGGAAAATCTCAAATGTTGCTGACGGACGGACCAAAACTGCATACATATCGCAGTTGCACAGTTAATAATTAACTACTCCAAATTTCGAAAATAAGTAGAGGGCGGGGGTCCTTGGTAGAAAATTGGTAGAATTTCGCAATCATTGTTAGGAGAAAAGTCAAAAGCTTAAAATTTGTTGCAAATGCAACATTTCTCTCCTGTTTTATTTACCTTATCATTCGGACGAAATCAGCCCGATTGCTAAAAACCCGGTTTGTTCCGCATATCATTTAGTGAGTCTCGTAGAAAATGGCTGATAGCATACACTTTGAAATACGTATGTATGTATGTATGTATATACCATTGTCTTTGCAATTTGTTTATATGTCGATACTACAGATATCACATTTTACCGCATTTTTGGCACGCTTCTACTCGATTGTAAAGGAACGGAGTTTAGAGTGGAAGGTGGTGGTAGTACCTTCCTATTAACTCTTCCTCCTTTTCGAAAAAATCGTGAGACACAGGTCCCACTGACGCTGTTGGTTCTATGAAAATAAAACATGTTATATGGAAATAAAATATTGGTATTTGATACACCACAAGCTTAACCGACAGACTATTTAAGTCGTTGATCAGCTGAGGTTCCGATTTTGACTTGGATTTGAAGCGAATGGCAAAGTATACTCCACTTTCCCTAAGTAAAAATGGAACAGTGTATTAAAAACAAGTTGCTTGTTATTCTTTTTAAAGGAACCGTTAAAAAAGGGGAGAAAACATCGCGATTACAAGAAAAAATTGCAACATTTTAAGCAATTCAAGATAAAGAAAATGTTTCTTTGATCCGCAGATGAGATTTTTTCTGAGCATAACATCGCAGCTTTTTTACATTGTCTGGTATATTTTTTCGGTTAGGTTTTTTGTTACAATATAGTGCCATCTGGTAGCACTGACTCGAATCGACGAAAGATTGATATACTTCTATATTGTAATCTGCAAAATATTAAGACCAGCCGCAATAGTTCCTTAATTGAAATAGTTTTATCTTTCGTCAATATTTCCCGCATATATTTGCGCATTCTATAGCAAACGTAAAGTGTTAAGTAATATTATGTGAATACAACTCTACAGGCTCTTATATTTGTTTTTATTTTCTACTCACATCATTTCTACTGCACAACACTTCCCCCAATGCAGGCAGCGTTGTTTTACCGAGTAAAGAGCTGCCAGCCACCGCCGGCTTTTCAATGGCAATTCCAGTATGGGACCTATCTGCCATTTGCTTCAATACTACTGCAATTGGCTCGCATGCGCTCGGCGATGTTACGCCACGGGAATGGCAACTCTTTTTTTTCTTTTGCAGAGAAAGAAAGAGAGAGAGCGGGAATATTGGTAGGAAAATGGTACGATTCTAGGATGGGACGAGGACGTGTTGTCCATGCGCTGCTTCTCGTCTCGATAAAGTAGGCAATTCTTTTACTATGCTTACACAATTCTTTTTTTATTATTACAAAATTCACAAGCATTCACGAATGCACGCACGTTCATGTACATATGTATGTATGTGTGTGTATGTGTGCATATGTATCGTTATATCGGGTGATGCATTTCGAGATACTTTTTTCACTTGTTTTTTGCTTAGTATTGTTTGACATAGGTCCAACTTGAATGAAATCCACTGTTTTCGACCAAAGGTTTGCTCAATAAAAAAATTGTTAGATACATATATTTGGGCTGATGATGTTTAGCCGAACTTCTCCAACATTATGTGGTGTGGGCCTAGATGTTGTACCACAAATTGAGGAGCCTAGAGTTTTTCGCTGATTATTAATACCGATTTGACGGTGGAGTCTTCGGTCCATATTTCTTTAAAAATAAAGCCGGCCTGATATTGAAGCCCGTAATCACGTCGACATTTCGTTTCAACAAGACGGCCGTGAAACTGTGGCATTATGGTGAGGAAAATTTGGTGAACAGCTAATTGCACGCTTCAGGACCGTAAATCCGCCGTGATATTGAACCTTTAGACTTTTCCCTTACAAAATTCGGGGAGGTGAATTGCAACGGTTCAAATCGTTTTTAGTCCTTTGAATCGGAGCGATTGTTTTTACATTTAAACTGGGGTTTCGGTTCGGTAATTATATATGTTTGTGTTGTTTTTATTCAGTAACAATCCAAAAAATGTTCGAGTATGTCCTCGGGAATTGGAACTTCAAATTTGATTATGTTAGCCGCAGTTTAGAAAAGGTGATTTTTACAAACAAAATGAAAATAGTGATAACCCAATAAAATTGATTTTTTTTATTTATTATCTCTAAATGTACCACCCATTCTAAATGTGCAAGCAAATATTATGTCTAACGGCGGGCCATGAGATGGGCCACAAGACGACCGGTTACTCGGTAAAGGGCCACGAGCTCAGCCATCCAATAAAGGGCTTTCATAAATGCACAAGCACCAGGCTCTCTTTTACTACCACATATGTATGTATGTATATGCATTTAGAATATATTTGTATATTTACACACACTCATATTTATGGCCATGCATGCAAAATGTTTCGTTTTTTTTTTGTATGCTATATAATTTGGCGTGTTGAATGGTCTCGTAGATTTGTACGAACTTTCGCACCTGTGTTCATGAAATTGCATAAATACATATGTATGTATGTAATTGCTCTCCCATTTGATTGACTCTCTTTTTTTCTCTTCCATTCTTAATGTTCTTTCATTTGGCATTTCGTCTATTTTCTTTTCGTTCTTCATATTCCTACGAGTCGTAGTGCATTCCTCTGTCTCCTTAGCGGTGCGTCATTATTTAGTTTCCAAACGGGATGTGCGCTCAATTACAGCCACCCTAAGTTACTTAGTCGAGGCGAAACGGGCAAATTGCTGAGCCTCGTAATGAGTCGTCTGATTATTAGAGTTAGCGAGTATTGAATCAAAACGTTCAAAGCCACATAAATCGAAATAACAACACTTGGCAACATTTCGATCTTTCCATCGACATCACCTGCAGCAGCATCAACGTTTCAAAAAAGTACATAGATTGAAATTAAATTTCTCCTTTTAAGAGCAGACCTTGTGGGTGCGCCAAACACGAAAACTGAAATTCACAAAAGCTGTGAGCAATCGTCGACTAGGTTCGCATGCAAACATACATACATCTGTGCATATAGTAGGTATATTTAGGTGCATTCACTTGTACTTGTGTTAGATGCAACAACAACAACTGAGCACAGGTTCTGCCGTCAACACCAAAATGCAACGCTGCCTTCTTTGCTAAGTTCCTCTCATGCTCCCCACTTCTCTGCATCAAATTCAGTGCCAACGCTTTCTTCTTCATTTTCTCCCTCCATGCGCACAGTGCCATTAGTCGAGTGGGGTTACTGACATTCATTCGGTATATCCAGCCATCGTACAGTTGTACGTCGTAGAGTCGTCTGCCCGTCTACGCTGCACTTGGCTGTCATTCCACATTCGATTCTATGTTTTGTTTATTCTCGTGGTAGGTAGGTGGCTATTGCATTCGTTGGTTAGTTTGTTGTTTCGCTTTTTAGTCTCGTAGATTAGCAACAAATCGTGTGATATTGCCATCAATTCATTCGTTAGTTCTGTCTGTTTCCAATCATTTTCGTGATGTTCATTTTGTTGTCTGTTCATTGTGCTTTTATTACATTATTTCTTTCTGTTTAGGTTTTGCTGTTATTTCTTATTTGTAGTGTATTTGTTGCATTTGCTTGATTATTGCTGTTCCATCGTAGAATTTATTAAGTTCGTCCTTTGCACATTCGCCATTTTCGTGTTAACGAATTCTCCGAAATGAGTTTTCCTTATGTTCCTCTTTGACCCTCTACCCTTTGTAAACTTTTTGAAGTCTTTGAAAGTTCTGAAGACAGCCTACTTTTTAATAGTGGCGTGTCAAGGAGAACTGAATTATTCGCATTCTAAATGTAACATAAAAACTGTTTGAACTTTGGACTTGTTTCAACTGCTTTTGTTTGGAAAAATTGTTAATTTTCTCGTCCAATCCATAAAGTGATTTTTATTTTTATTTTTGAAAGTGTCAACCTTTTAGCTAGTTGGACTTTATAATAAAATAAAGTAAAAACGAACGTGTTCATATTCATTTCGCTATTTTGTTTTAAGTGTGAGGTAAGGAAATACATCTGTGTTATATTCCTAGAAGGAGGTTTATTCAAACAGCTGATTTCTTCTTCAGTTATATTTTTTTTTTCCCTTGCCGATGATATTAGGAATACAAAAACTAATAGCTTCCATTCCTCTTTTAAGATAATGCCCTTAAAATGAAAAATGTATGAATTCGACCTGGTTCGAAGTTCGTAAATCGTAAGATGATTTTTCCAAAGCTTTTTGAAATGTGACTACAAAACGAAAAGTACAAAACACACAAAATGTGGTTATGGAATTAAAATGATTGTTGCCCCATTAAGATGATTATAAATTTCCTACTGGTGAAATATCACTCTGCAGAATGCCAACTCCCCGCTCCCTACATACATATGTATATTGTTTGCCATCGATCTATGCAGTTGTAATAAATTTAATACTTTTGCTGCTTCTTCTTTCTATTCGCCGCTTTTCAACAAATTCTGGAAAAGTCAATGATAGGGAAGGTAGCAAGTGTTCACCGTATTGACAACAACAACATCATCATAGCATAGCATTGACCATAAGCAATTAAGATAACAATAAGTGCTAACAGCTAGCAACAACAAAACGATGGCAACCATCCTATTTTATAGGTACAACAAAAATTGGACAGAAGGTTTTTTGAACCTTATTATACTTTTCTTTTCGCCTTTTATTCTATTTTTACTATTTGTATGTGTGTATAAAAATTACGGTAACTTCGTCTGATGATGTTGTTTGGCTTGGTTCGCTGCTCTTTGACTTTTGTTAGGTTGCGTTTTGGGTTTTTTATTTCATTTATTTCTTTAGTTACTCCATCGATGACTCAATGGAGTCTCAATTTACTTTTCACGCAGAAACTTAGCAATGGGGTAATGTTAGGTTCTCTCTCCTTTTGTTTATTATTCCGATGTTATTGTTTTTTTTTCGTTTTTTCTGTTTTTTTGTGGGCAAAATGTATGATTTCTAGACAACGAACCATTCCGATTATCATACATATATGGAGCAATGGCCGTAATAAGTGCAATTTTTACTTTTGGTAGAAATCCCACATTTGCATCTCACTTCAATTTCGGGTGCAAATTGTACAACGTACATATGTAAATATGTATGTATGTAGTATGTGTGGACATATCGTACATTTAAAAAAAATTGTCTAGATTGAAGAAAAACTGTCATCTCCAGATAGAAAAATGGGAATGAATTGGTTACAGAAATAGTTATTACTTTTGGAGGAAGAACCCGCTTCTTAATCGTAATAAAAGTTTTTCTTCGCCCCCTGTTTTTAGTGTATAATTTCTTATGTACTGTGAATCAAAGAATTGCACCTTTTAAAATTTGTTTCTTAATGTTCACAATGTTTTTCGTGTTAATTTCTTGTTTTGGTAATTTTTTTATGAAAATTTTAGTTTTTAATATAGCAAAACCATACAAATAAGAATTTCAAACTTGTACAAAATTTATAATATTTCGAACTTTTTAATTCGAATTTTTCGAAAACTTATGGGTATGCACAAGGCGAATCCATACAAGGTGGTGTTATAAATACAACTACAAAATTCCTATGTATTTTGTTTTTGTTTCTGCGTAAGAGTTGTCAAAATTTAAATACATTATGTTTTTGCTTTTACGGCTTTTGAAAGCTCATACGCAAAAGCAAAAACAAAATACATATAGTGAATAAAAAAAATCAAATCAGCTGCTCTTATCTTATGCCATCACCTTCTATAAATTCGCCTTGGGTATGCAAGTCTGAAGTGGCTAAAAATTCCGGTTGATTTATTTTTTAGTTTCGATCTTACGCCCTTTTTTATACGCGAAGACTTAAAAAAATCTACTTAGTTGACCAGAAAAAAACGAACAAATTATTCTTAATCTTCGTCTTTTTTATTCTCTCTGCACAATCGCCAGTGATTTCTATGCATTTCTGAAACCTATAGATCCACTTTTCTTCAAAATTTGGTTTTTATCAAGCTTACATTAACCTCATCAATTATCTCCGCGTTGCTGTTACTTGCTCAAATTTATTTTAATTTTTAGAAATTCCCATAAATCACAAGATGCTAGACTTTATTAAACTTGCTTATTTAGGAAAATGAACTCGAGCCATTCTTCGTGTATCCCAGAGGATTATTTAATATCCGCGATTGGGCCATGGCATTCCCCAATTCACAAGCAATCATTTCTAGTGACAGTAGTGAATCTTCGTCAACTTTGGGCTTCACCAGAGCCACACTGACGTTATGAGTGGAAGATTTTGGTCGACCTTCTCGGGACTCAGGGCTTATAGAGAAAAAATGTTCCTTCTGGAATCTTCGGCACTGCTTGGAAATAGTCTGTAGGTGACAGTGCATATGCAATTTGCCATTCATTAAATTTTTGTAGTAGCTTTAGTTTACTTTTTTCGTTGCTAGTGAAATTCCGTCCCATCCTTCCTCAACTACTTTGCGCTTTATTCGTATGGTGTCAAATTTATGTGATGAAACCAAATAGTATCGGATGTTAAATCATACCGTAAAGTCATATCAAAGATTATGCAGAGTTATCTCCTTCCTATCTGCCCATCGACGTTTCAGTATCAGCTGTTCTTTCAAAATTAAAATTACTGTATTGATGCTGATTGCATTCATTCTGACAAGACCTTGAGAATGAATTGAGTAAACCAAGTCTGTGAAAATTTGACTTAACGTGTTATCACTTTTTAAACTGTAGTTAAGCAGGGCAAAATATAATGATCTGAAAACGAAAATTCTAAAGTCAAATAAGTTGTTTTTATTTTAAATATAAATTTACATATGTACATATATGTAGGTATGTTACTCAATCCTTTTTTGCATTTTCCCTCAGCTGTGTTAGCTTAGTATGGAATCGTAAATTCCACAACTTTCAACAAAAAACCAACTAAATACCACGAACTACACTGACGAAAAAAACCGGGAGCTTGTTTTATAAAATTCGCAAGGTTTGTCTTAGAAATTTGTTCGTTAATTTTATATGAAAATGTAGTAAATTAATGTTTCAAACTTTATAAAAAAAATTATAAAAACTCAAAAAATTTTCACGAATATTTTTTTTAACTTTTTAGAAGATTGTTTTGAGGTTTCTTAGGTATGTAGTTGTATAGCGTTTTTAATTTTAGTTTATTAAAATGCAAGTTTCAATTAGTTAGGAACTGTCGCTGATATCACTACTCGACAAAAAAAATCTCCAAGAATAAAATAGGCCTTTCCTAAAGTGAAATTTTCTCCTGATTCCGAATATGACTTTCATTTTCTTGTGGCAGATCTAGTTTCCGAGATATCGGCGAAAATATGAGAATTCCCATTTTTGCAGAACACTACTTCATATAGGTACGGCAAAAATTTGTATTTTTCATTTTTTCGTTTTAAACTGTTGAATTATGCATTATACTAATTCCCATAAAAATGTCTTGCCTTCACCTCCCTCAAGTATCTTCAGTAGTTTGGCCACTATGCCAAAAAACGTTCAAAAAATGTTGAAAAAAAAACGAAATTTTTTACACAATTTCAGATTTAACCACTTTAAAATCGGAAAAATTTTATTGACGAAAAAAAGTTAGCCCTCCTATGTTGTAGGTAATTTAACTACGAAAATTTTAAGCATACCAGCACAACAATCGGACGTGCCATTGAAACTATAGCCCCGTTAACTTGCAAGCGTCTATCCTACAATTTTTTTATAGAGAAAATTTTTATTCAAACTAGGTTTTTATTTTTTTATAACGTTTTATTATAGACATATGTTTGCACGTTAAACTGTATTCAATTGAGTATTATGAGTATAAATCAGCAATTCAGTAAAAAACAACAACGACAACAACATTAAATACATACATATCTACATCTAAAAAAGTCAAATTGAGCGATTTTACCGTGGTGGTCAATAGTGAGGGACGTGGGTACTTCTAACTACCCGTTTATAATTTTCTGGGTTTGTCTCCCGTATTATTGTCCAGCAATAATCTCCCATCATTTCTTCATTCCAAAAACCTTGGTAACGCTTTTCAAAAATCATGAGGTCTTGGTGAAACCTTTCACCCTGTTCATCACTTTCAGCACCTAGGTTTGCGGGAAAATTATCCAAATGTGAATGCAAAAAATGCATTTTGAGGGACATGTTGCATTTCATAGCACTGTAGTTTTTCAACAAGGCTTTGACCATCTCTCTATAGTTGGGATCTTTGTTGTTGCCAAGAAACCCACTAACGACTTGCTTAAAGCTGTCCCAAGCCGCTGCTTCTACTGATGATAAATGATTCGCAAAATTTTCGTCTTTCAGCAACTTTCTAATTTGCGGACCAACAAATATACCTTCTTTTAATTTGGCTTGAGTTATTTTAGGGAAAAATTTCGTTAGGTACTGGAAGGATGGCGCGTCCTTATTTAAAGCCTTTACAAAATTTTTCATTAATCCTAATTTGATGTGAAGTGCTGGCAAAATAACTCGTTCGGGATTTACTAAAGGCGGGTTTGCGATATTGAAGGCACCTGGTTCGTACTCAGCTCTTGGTGGCCAGTTTTCCTGAATATAATGGGTTTCTCTAGCACGGCTGTCCCAAAGACAGAGAAAACAGCAATATTTAGTGAAACCTCCTTGAAGTCCGAGAACTATAGCTACAACCTAGGATGTATTTCATATACTATTTATTTTAAACTGTACCACCGAAACTGCTTACCTTTAAGTCCGCACAAATTTTCCAATTAAATTGTTTATATTGAATGAGCTCAAGTAAATTTGATATGCTTAAATAAGTTTCTTTAGTATTCTCAGAATGTGCCACTGGTATTGACGGTAACGAATTTCCTTTATGGAGTAATGCTGCTTTTAAACTATGCTTTGAACTGTCTATAAACAAGCGCCAATCATCCACTTTATTTTCTAATTTTAGTGCTTCAAATAAACCTTGAACATCATTGCAGTAGCAAATATTTTCACTTTTAGTAAAAAAAGAAGAGAAAGTCTTGTGTCTATTTCGAAATTTGGAAGTACTTGTCGAAGGGCCCAGGCTGCCCCATTGCTGCAAACGAGATCCTAGAACTTCGCTATCAAATTTCGATAATTTCAAATCTCTGACCAAGTCATTAAGTTCGGCTTGTGAGACTCGATGTGGGATCTCTCCTTCTTGTCCACTTTCTGAATTATCTGCTTCGGAGTCACTTTCGCTTGAGGCTTCAAAACTTATAGGCGGTCTAGGTATGGGTAAGGTATGGTCATGTAGTTTTGGTTTTTTAGCTGATGCCACATTTGGATAACTTATTAATTTCCTCTTTTTTCTCGTTTTGCCTTTAAGGTCTATCACGCAAAAATAGCACTGGTCGTGGTTAAAGGGTTCAGTCCACATCATTGGAACACCAAACTTCATGTTATGACCTTTACCCGATACCCATCTCATTAAAGTTAATCTACAGGAGGCGCAAATAAAATTAGGTGTCCAAGATTTATCGAGATTTTTTACACGGAAACCGAAATAATGAAAGTATGCATCTCTGACAGAATTAGTTATTTTCCGAGCTGAGTTTCCGAAAATATAATGTCCGCAAATAAAGCAAAAATCATCCGGATTATTTTTACATTTAAAATCTCTTTTGCAACAAGCCATTTCGTAAACACATCTACCGATATAGTATGTATAAATTTGCACTACAATTTGCAAAACAAAATTTACAACAAACAGTAGTGACAATTAAATACTTGATGTCTTTTTAAATTTATTAGACCCTAAGGTAGAGTGACCAAATGAAATGTCTCGCCAATTTTATCAGAGTAATACTAAAATTGTAGGATAGACGCTTGCAAGTTAACGGGGCTATAGTTTCAATGGCACGTCCGATTGTTGTGCTGGTATGCTTAAAATTTTCGTAGTTAAATTACCTACAACATAGGAGGGCTAACTTTTTTTCGTCAATAGAATTTTTCCGATTTTAAAGTGGTTAAATCTGAAATTGTGTAAAAAATTTCGTTTTTTTTTTCAACATTTTTTGAACGTTTTTTGGCATAGTGGCCAAACTACTGAAGATACTTGAGGGCGAAGAAGGCAAGAAATGTTTATGGGAATTAGTATAATGCATAATTCAACAGTTAAAAACGAAAAAATGAAAAATGCAAATTTTTGCCGTACCTATATGAAGTAGTGTTCTGCAAAAATGGGAATTTTCATATTTTCGCCGATATCTCGGAAACTAGATCTGCCACAAGAAAATGGAAGTCATATTCGGAATCAGGAGAAAATTTCACTTTAGGAAAGGACTATTTTATTCTTGGAGACTAAAGTTGATCAAAATTTGTCGAGTAGTGTATTTTATAATTTTGAAATGGAAACTATTTTTATGTGACAGCAAATGCAGAACACTGTCAGCATATGAAATTTTTACAAATCAATGTGAATTTTTATAAGATGCATGCGTTACGTATTAAAAAAGTTCGCAAGATAAAAAATTAAAAAATTAAAAAAAATCAACGGTAGTTTCTAGCCACTCCAAACTTGTACCTTTTTCTACAATTAAATAAGCTATAAAATTGCATTCCCTAAAAGTTTCTAACGTTCTTTTCAAAAATTTCAAATCTTGATGAAAATTGACTTTTTATAAATTTTGTGTAAAGTTTAAAATATTTATTTGCATTATTTTTATTATAGTATGAACTATATTTGTATGTACGTATGTATATAAAATTAAAGTTCGTAAAAATGTACCATAAAAAATCTTGCTAACCGTATAAAAAGATCCACCATTCGACCGCTTTTTGCTCACCACTGTATGTACATTAGTAATTACTTGTAGGTATGTAAATATACATATGTATGTATGTATGTATGTATGTATGTACATATTTGCATAGATATGTAAATGTATGTACTTTTTGTTAATCGCGCGCTATTTGCTTTCTGTTGCATGAGTCAGCCGGTTGTTTGTGGTTTTTTAATCATTAAACGCCCGACACTATGATATAAAAACGCATGCGATCGTATGGGCATACACGCACACACATCCACATATGTATGTACATATATACATATGTGCAGCTCCCGAGAAGAATGCGTCAAACAAATGTACATACATATGTATGTATGTAAATATCAAATGAGAAAGAAAAACTACTTAGTGGCTACTTAGTTAAGTCAAATAGTCGACCGGAGGCATCTCACACACGAAGTAGCAAAGAATCGCAGGGAGAAATTTTCAAAGTTTACCACCCAGTTGGAATTATTTAATTATCGATTTTGATGTTGTTCATTGTGCATCTAGCGAAATTCTTCAAGCCGCTCACCAAGATGAATCCTAGTGTCTACTGTCTATTGCGTGCCAAGACTTGGCACTCGCAGATGTATCGAAGAATAGTTTATCTGCTCTACCTTTCTCGCGATTGCAGCTTCGACATCGATTGTTGTATTGGATGCCCATCTTGGCCGCATGTTAGTCTAAATATAACTTTCTTTTTCCTACTTACATAGAATTCCTTCGTAATTTTGCAAGTGGTTACTCTATTCCATCTTGTTTCTGACATTCGTGAGAACTGTAAGTGCAGTTTTCTGCTGATTACCTGTAGCAGGCAGCTAATTGCTTCCGCCATGGATTCATCAAGACAAGCTCCAGCTCTTACCAATTCCTCAGATTTACCGTCTCGTTACGGTGTATGTTCCTATGACCTAGACGTGAGAGATTTCCATTGGCCCGGCCACCAAGCTGAACACCCGCTAACCATATTTTAGTTTGCCATTGGGGAACTCAATGCTAAAAGTGTTACTTGACTGTCGGAGAATATGCATCCTTTTGGTGTTCCATCGCAGTTTTTTTGTCAGCCCCTACAGACCTTCATTGAGAAGCCTAGTACCTTCGTTTGGAAGAGAGAGACGACGTCTAGCTTCTCTTCTTCTTGTGCCTCTGTAGTGTTCACTTTTGACCTTAATAGTATTTTGAAACTCTGCACCAATCTTTCACTCTTTGAAGATGCTTACAATGCCTTCTCTACGATCATATGCGGGTTTTCCGATTCCCTGATATGACAAATTTTCCTATTTAACATAGCCGCCAACATTAAAATACGCTTCGTCCAAAAAAAAAAAAGTATTTTTTGAGCAAACTCGTTTTCCATTTCGTTTCCTTTATTTCTCAACGTTGTTCAAGCGTAAAGCAATTAATGTCGTGCCGCGAAGATATGATACTGAGTTTCTGTCATCATTTCCAGCTAAAAAGAGCTGTGATTGTCAAAAAATTTGATGACAAATATCTATGCCAAATTTATTTTTTAGTTTGGCTACCCCAGTTAATTACTCAAGTTTTTCGAGTTTTTTTTTTTTTAACTACATAAGTACTGCTGTATAATATGAGCAAATCTTGTTTTTGTTACATTTATAGTTTGATATATTTTCCACAACATAAAACATTTCCATTTGGCTACATTTGTATCAAAACGGCAGCTTTGCCTCTTACTATATTCGTATTCATGGTGGAATCGTAAAAAGGTGTCGTCAGCAGCGACGTGTTAGTTGTAATCTTGACAAATTCGGTATGCTTATTTCCGGTGATGTCGTCTCTCATCTTTATAGTAGTAGAACTATTCTTTTTAATTTTTCCTATTTCTAGGCAGTACAATTACTTTTTAAACTAATTAATACATTACCACCTAAGAATATTCAATTTATGCTTATGAGCGCAAACCAGCACTCAAAAAACAGGACCGAAGAAAATGTTTCTTTATTTTGATGTCGTAATTTTTTCTGCAAATTGCGACATTTCATCACGATTAAGTAAAGGTTTCTTCAAAAACTATAATGCATCCCAGCGAAACTACTATATTTATCAGGTAGAGCGAAACTACTCTATTTATCTGTAGAGTTTACCATAAAACGATCTCCATTTTTATTTTACATATTTCCTACAGGGCTGATACAGCGCAGTCACACACAAGGTGACATATGGGACATTTTCTATACTCTGCCCGCTTTCTTGTCAGATGCTCCTTCCCTTTTAGTTAATCATTTTGCCGGGCGTGCATAGTTATTTCTGCTCGTATAAATGAGATTGCATCAGTTTGGATCGAACAGTCAGAAACCGAGCGTGTTCTTGAGGTTTTTTTTCATACGATCGTCAACTTCAGTGCAGTTCTACCAAATTGTCGGTAGTTGTATGCATAAAAAATATATATACATACATATATATAAAACTAGGCGATTTATACGTTCAATGCTACGAAGCGTCAAATTAAGTCCAGCCTATTGTAAAGTATTTTAGAGCAATCGTGATTTTACAGCGTATTCTAAAATTTCAGTGAGTGTCAAAATAAATGACGAGACTTCTTTACGCCATCAATAAAAAAAAACATCGACTCTAGATTAGCGGCTTGTACGCGAATATGTTTTCGTTTTATCAACACTTCCTTTGCACCACCCTTCCCACCTCATCCAATTCGATGAGTAGCATAATGCGTATGGAACATTTTGAGTGGCGTGGTTGGCAGCAGTGCAGTGCATTGAAAAGAATGCATAATTGCGAAATTTGAAACGGTCTTTTGCATGCCCGTTGAGGGTTATGGCATTGCTAAGCTTCCTCTTAATTCAACCGCAAGATTCCATTAATTGAATTGCTCCAATTTGACTGCTCGTAAAATGAGTTTTAAACATTTGAAATATTTGCAAAGTGCTTGTGTGAGTGAATTATTATTATTTTTTGTTCAGTTTAATTATACGAAGTGGAAAAAGTTCGTTAAACACGAAATATTTCCGAAAATAGCAGACATATTTTTTTAACCACCACAATAACAGAAACAACAAAATGAGACCGCGGTATTGAGTTTGCGCCATTTGGTTTCATGAAAACCCGGTTTCAGACGGTCTGAAAAGACTAACGAATGCAAGCGGATTTATTTGCATAAAAAAGAAGTGGCGAGTCAGACTCTAGTTTTTTTTTTTATCTTACTACGAACATTTCTTGTTTCAAATAAGGCAGCTGATGGTAACAACGGTAGAATGCAATATTGCGTCAGTCGAGCTGAGAGAATGACAGAGTAAATAATAAGTGGGAGAAGCTAACAGATAATACAACGATTTTAAAATTTGTTTGTGCAAATTGTACAAAAATAAAAGGCCAGCATAAAATAAACATACTTTAATGACGTCAACGAAATGGGTAGATGCTGTCAAATCGACAAAGAGAGGATTAGGCTTCCGCGGAAGGCGCAATCTTGGATTGCTTCATTATTGAATTCAGACATTTTTCGTAATGTTAAGATACTGCAACTTTAGCCAGATGCAGCATTGAAACTTTGAGCAGCTATTATCAAGAGATTTGTAGAGAGGTAGAAGATTTATTTAATTTATTGTTAAAAAAAAATTTATATGCAATATTACCGCGCATATACTAGACAGAGACCCAGTATGATAATTTTTGTATCGTTAATTTTTAAAAGTCATTCAAATTGTTTTATGAGTTATGTATAACAAATTTTTGATAATAATTATGATATTTGTATTATAAATGTATTTTCATAACAATTATGAGTAGAACATTTTTTTAAGTTTTTCAAAATTATAGTTATCGCTCACTTAAAAAGTTTCTATCTGACTATAATAATTACACTAACCGACAGGAAATGTTATCATCATTTCATATGTAAAGTTTTCTTCTGAATCCTGGTATGAAGTCAGAATATACATAAAAAGGTAAACCAGTTTTTGAGAAATTAAATTTTTTTCAGATGTGCGAAAATATAAATCACTCAACCAGGGCCGGATTTACCCAAATTTCTGCCCTGAGAAAAATGCGCGAATGCCGCCCATTTCAATTTTAAAACTCTGTCGACTTTTGTGTTTTATAGAGCCCGAAGATAATGGCCGCACGTTTCTCCTTTCTTACTCACAACGACGTTTTGTTCGGGACCATCTAAATTTATTCAAACCGAAGTTGTTAAAAAAGACCATTTCCTTTTTTTTTGTAATATCTACAGCTTTGAGATGTTTCAAAGTATCTGCTTCAAATGATTTGCTTTACAATGTACAAAAAACTTAAAAAGACTTTAGTTTTCCAAGTTTTTAGTCTAGTGAGAACCCAATTATTTGAATGGAGGTGGGTGTCCTTACACACAAGGAAGTCACAATAAACTAATAAAAAAAAGCAAAACAAAGGTTAATTTAAAATTTTTTCTCCCCTGCACTCTATTGTAATTATTGAATTATCTGAATTATTGATTTACGAGATTCAGGTGTTTATCGACAATTTTGCACAATTTTTCCTCAAATTTCAGAAAAAACTTTGTTTTCGATGCCAATGGGCCCGTTTCTTTGTGCACGACTTGCAAAAGAACGCACCAACTCGGATGAAATTTCCTTTAGTTGCAAAAGCACCCCTGTTAGCGTCTTTCATAAAACATGCGATTTGAGTAGTACTTTAAGAAGGAAAAATAGTTATAGTCGGCTAATTTGTTACGGATTTAGTTATATGTATATTTAAAATGTAAAAAGGATTAGGGGTTAAAATGAAATTTCCCATGTATTTTCTTTGGGCTCAATTCACAATAGCGCAGTTTTTTCACTTCGTTACACATCTCAGATCGTATTTTAACGCATAGCTTTTTTTTTTTATTTAAAAAATATGTATTTATTTTAAAGTTTTTTAATAGGTGGCAACCCTGCCCGACTAAAGTGTTCTCTGTAATTTTGAAACCAGTAAAACTGCTCACCTATAGTATACCTTTCCAATGGTGGTGATTCAAATCGGCTTTAGTAGAATCGCCAAAATAAGACAGACAAAATTTATGTTTGCATACAAACTAACAAAATACTAAATGTAATACTCGTATGTATTGCGTATGAATGCAAAAAGAAAAAAACAATAACTTAACTGAGTTTTCACTTTGTACAATCAACGTTTTGCCGCTTAAGTTTTGTGGTTAACAATTATTTCCTTACTGCCAAAGTAGCTTAACCGCAAGTGGCTGACCATATAAGTAGTGCAAAAGGTTTAAAAAATAAATATGAAGAAAAACCATGTCGCTACAACAAAGTTTATGCGTTCATTCTACGACCGCACTGTCATTGAAGCAACAAAATACACATACGCTCGGTTGACTGGCTTGACTATTTGACTGACTGTCACCGCTCGCCACGATTTAATTTGTTTGCATTAAAGCTGAGCTCCGTTTTGACCACAAAATTTCAATCAACCAACCAGCAGACACAGTTGGCTTGCGGGGGGTCGTTGGCTGGCTGAATGGTCCGCGATTTTATATCACCACACAGAAGGACACGGCAGCAGGCCGTCGGTGAGAAACCTGCGCAATAGTTTTTGCGTTCAGAAAGGCAAACGAAGCGAGCAATTTATTTCCATATTTACTTTTTCCTGTTTTTTTTTTATTTACTTTCTTCTTCACTGTCACGTTTCGCGCCACATCGAAGGGGGGGTTGGAAATCTTTCAGTCGCTATCTCGCGTCACCGCACCTAAACTCAAAAAAGCTACAGCGGTACCATTACGTGCGAGCTTGTCATCATCAACACAATTAGTTTTTTTTTAAATTAATTTCCTTTTACGTTAAAATTATTAATTTTTTGTAGTTTTCTTTTGAATTACTTCTTCCCTTTGACGCGCAACCTCTGCATTATTTTCTTATCCACTGTTGCCAACCGCCCTACGATTCCCTGATGGTTGCTTCAATTTGCGTATCCAAGTGGTGGAATCTGCTACCACAAGCCCTTTGCAAACGGCCGCTCTACCAACTCCGTCACCTGTTTTTTCTTTCAGTCTGCTTGGCGCGTTAATGTTCATGTTCAGTAGCCTCGACTTTGACGTGTTTGCTCCGAGAACTTGGCATGCAATTGCACGATAGAGCACGAACTTTGCGAGTGAGTGTGGGAGTGGTGGTCTACAACAGTATGGGATGACAGATGGGTTGCTGGTCGTGTAAAGAGAAGAACTGTTAATGGTAGTGTGTTGACGTCCGTCACCGATGTCTGCTGTTCGTCCTCCACACTCATGCATGGTCGTCGTCACACTCAGCAAGGCAGTCAACTCAAGTAGTAGGTTACCGCTCCGATGCACTACGCTCATCAGAAATCATACACCACTACTATTGCCATACATCCGTCTGATCTATGCACTCTATGTAGCTTTGCCTAAATGGGCGGGTATGTGTTTGCATTCGATCAACTTATCTCATATTGGCTCGGCTGGGATTACAGTTTATTTTTTTGTTTGTTTTTTTTTCTGCCTATTTTTTCTTTTTCTTTTCTTTGCATACCAAAAGCTAGCAAATGTTGCTGCCTTTATGCCCGGAAAAGTATGAGAAGCGACAGGACAGTTTTAGTCGTTTTATACGTTGATTGAAGGACGAACAAACGGAAGGAATACTCGTAAATGTGTTAGGCCTCAGTGGTGGCAATGACTACTATACTACCACGCCCACCAAGTAAGCCCGGCAACGGAAAACGGAAATACTTTTTGAATTGGCATACAACAAAGCGCACGGTGATGGCGCGGCTGGGCAAATTTTTAAACTGCATACTTGCAAAATATGAGATTGTGAAAGAATAAACAAACCAGACGAGTGGAAATATTTATTGATTTTTGCTCGTTTGTGGCTTGGTCGCATAACGGCTGAAAGGGGTAACAACAACTCAAAGGGTGTAATCTAATTGTTGATTTGACGTGTTTGATTTTTCACTAGATAAAATCATAGCGTTGGAGCTGACATTGAGTGCAAATCAAAAATAAAAACAACGAAGTTCATGAACTTTTAATTGAACAGTGTGTGCCACAAATTGCCGATTATTAAAAATATTGCTGCCATATTATTCTGTACTGAAAGTGGATGCGGATCATGGCACGACAATTTTATACTCAGTATTTTTCTGCGCGAACAGAATTTAGTAAACATTTGCAGGCAAGCGAACACAGTTGCATTTGAATTTGAACTTTTGAATAATTAATAAAAGTCTAAAATATGGTGTTGTGTTCCTGGTCCCTGGAAAACATCTCCTGTTGTGCCAATTTAGAAAGTAAGGAATACAATCAAAGCGGATGAGATGAGACCAATTAATGTTTTACCATTGTAAAAAAAGCAACTGGTAGAATGCTTAGAAACTAATAATATATTAATGCCACAACGGTCTGCCCCACTCCCACTGCATGTTTTTAGGAACAGCTCGTTCGAAAAAAAAATTGAGCGGAAATAAATACATAATTGCTGTATTCCTAGTTCGAAAGTGTGCATGAACTTCGTAATTTCTATATAAACTATGAACAAATTGAAAACGTACAGAGTTGAAAAACTTCAGTTCAATGATTGAAATATTCATTATGCGACGTACCTGTAATAAAATAATGGTACATAGACCTATCAATAATGGAACCTCTCCTCAACTATTGACCGACAATTTTCTCTATAATGAACGATAGCCAAATTTATAAATTGCAAAAACAGCAAAACCAAACAATGATATTCTTTTTCGAAAGCGGTATGACACGACAATCAGAGCCATGTTGTTGTTAGGCCTTAATTGACTTAGAGCCCGGACCCACTATCGTGATTATTGGCTCATTCTTGATTTATGAACAAATTACGATGAAACTAAGTTATTTCGCGTTGTAAAATCGGTCAATTAACTAAGATGAAATGAGGTATTTAATCATAAATTGAGAATGAAATTTTATCGATAATAATCGAAAAATATGTTCTCCCATAACCACATTGGACGACACATTTGGAAATATTCGCATTTCACTCAACTGTTCCCTGATTTTTACTGAAGCTGAAATACAATTTCTAATTCATGATCGTTAATTTAAAAAAAAGGATATTCTCATAATAAAATTTACATATGTATGTATATTAAAAATGTACACAATCTCTCACATTTTTTTTGATCAAAGGACTAAGCAACCCTGTGGCTACAGAGCTGTCAATACAATGTAGGAATGACTAGTGTGAACGTACATGGTTTATGCGAAGTAATTTGGACGAATGTACGTAATTAACGTTGTAGTGTGTCCGGCATTCAGCATTTTTATTATGCGATGAAATTTGTTAAAAACATTATAGAAGATAACTTACCCGAGTACATAGAAGTAAACGTAAAGTATGGTAGCAAAGATACTCGTAAAAAAAATTATTTAAATTTACTTATGTTCAAAAGCGAATCTGATAAATGTAATCTTTGTAACAAAGTTCTTAAATGTTACTTATATAATGAACTACCAAATACTGTTAAGTAATTTAAAAACATCAGTTTAAAGGAAAGTTGTTTGGATGTTATGAAACACTGCCAATATAATGTAATATATTAACTTTATCAAATATCACTAACTGTTTCCCGTTTACTATTGTTCCGTTTTCGAATTTGAATTGCTAAGTATGAATGCCGTTGTAATATCTTATTATATAACTAGGTTAAGTATATTTTTATTGTAAAGAACTAGACTGCGAAGTTATCTCCACAACCTCGGGATATGGCCAAATGAGTCCTGTCCCTTCTGCGACTTGGCCCGGAGACCCCGATGCACGTGCTTTTTGAGTGCGACGCTATATCGAGAAGACGGCAGAAGTATCTGGGCACACATATTTAGCCCAGGGAAGGAACTTGTACGCTCGTTAGCACCAACCATCATATTAGACCTCGTAAGCGCACCATGGATATTTAGGTCGAAGTGCAAACCTCTATATATGTATGTATATATTTTTTGTCTCAGAAGAGCTGTAAGAAATAAAGAAATAAATAAAATCACCTTCAAAATATATAGAATGACTGTGGAGTATTTTTACTGCTTTTTGACGAAAATCTTTTGCATGACCTGACTCGTAACATTATCTTAAAAACCAATCCTTTGCGAGGTCAGAGACTCTTATAGTATAAAGATATTGAAAATGGCTTCGCCTAACTTCGCAATAGCAATATTGAGATTTTACTTTTTATGGTACTGTGTTTTACAGCTGCTTGAACAAAAAAAAAAAAGAAGAATAAATTAGTCTGTCGACTTGCAAAATAGAAGCAGATGTAATCTGATCATATCTATATTTTTTGTCAGTCGCAGTGTTGGCGCATTATCGCCAAAATAATTTTTAACATAACAATACGTGCATACATAAATATTTAGAAAACTGCGCTCGCAGTCTAGGTTTTTACAATTTATTTATGTATTCGATTACAAAGGGGTCACCGCCAAATTGAAATATACAAAATTATTTGAATAATTTCGCATAAAAGGCATGCGCGTTTTCTATATTTTACAAAAAATTCACTTACGGCACATAAAGTTCGGAATAATATCCATAAAATATTTTTTTTTTTTGGCTCTTCCTTATAGATGTTCACCTTCAAACTCTCTTAAAAGCGCTGATTTCTGCAGTTGCCAATCATATTTGGAGATTTCCTACCACCGCTAGCATTTCATTTAGAACAGTAGCAATAGAAGTTGCAAAACTATTCAGCTAGCCTTGTGGCGTGTGCCACGCCCAATGTGGGTGCCAACGTTTGTTTCAATGTTGTGTGCAACGCCTAGAAAATGGTCAAAGCGGTCACAGCGCGAGCAACAGCAACATCGGCCGCTTTATACGTAGCAAATCACCAATTGCAACAACTACAACAAGCGCACTCGAACGTCAAGAACTCTGCTCAACATCATCAGCAGCAACAGCAGCAGCAACAAGTGCAGTATTTTTTCTCGCCACAGCAACAACAACAAAAAGGCAATCAGAGAGAAGAGCGTGAGCGTCAGCTTGTGGTTGGTGTAGAGGAGCTGTGCGCAAAAGGTGTTGCTGTTGCATCGCCAAGCAAAATGATAATATCATCGTCGGCAACAACAGCAACAGCATCAGCAACAACAGCTTCATTAGCGCCCACGTCAACATCTGCCACAGGCGCTGCCGCCGAAACTGCAACAACAACAACAACAACAAATAACGGCAATACAAATGCTGCCGGTCAGCAACAGACACAGCCGCAGCAGCAACAGCAACAAAATGCTCTCTACCAGCAGCAGCAACCACACCCGCCCGTTAGCCACAGCACCCAGCAGTCGGCGCCGCGTCAACATCCGAAGAAGCGGAAATTCGATCCAGCCGAGCTGGACCGACAACAAACCTCACCACAGCCGCAACAGCCACTGCATGGCGCGGGCGTTGGCGTCACATCGACAGCGTCGAGTACCACAACAGTCACGTCATGGCATGACCAGAATATGTTGTCAGCGGTTAAAAGTGCAAATGGAAGCAACGCTACCAATAACAAAACTGGCGGCTCACCGTTAAGCATGAAGAAAGGCAACGTTGGGGTCAAATCGACGACATTGTCAGCGGCAACAACAGCAGCTGGTGCTTCGGATGGCATTGCGTCAACGGACATGGCCTATACAACAATACGATCGGCGGCGCCACAACAGTATTCACCACCGGGCCAATCAATGATGGTGAGTCCAGTGACGACGACGGCAACGACGACGATGACGACATTTACCGCAACTGCGCTGCCGACGGGAGTGGTAGTTGGTGCAGGCGCCAACAGCAGTAGTGGAATGAACGTTGTGACTGTGGCCGGACGCGGCGCCACCTCGTTGGAAAGCCCCGAAAAGCGGATTATCATAACAAGGTACCATGCACTAAACTTCTTTAACACCACGCCACTACATGCAAATACATATAGTACATATTTTCACTAAACCATGCAAATTCTTATTTTATTTGCAGCACACAGCCATCAGGTACTTACAAGCTGCAGAATGTGATGAGCGTTAGTAACAGTACCAACAGTAATCACACTCTGACGTCAAGCAGCAATGCGGCTATGCAACAACAACGTATCGCTTATCAGCATCATCTGCAACAACAACACCAACAGCCAGTCGTCGCCTTGCAGCAACAGCAGCCTTTGGCAGTTAACTTGGATCTCAGCGAATGGTCGAATACGCGCGTATTGGCTAAATTAAATAACTTCTATGCATCGGGTATCATACGTCAAACGACATCGCACAACGGTAACAGCGTCAATAATGCAGAAGCCGCCACCTCCACCACCACCTCCACCTCCTCCGCCTCCGCCTCGTCTAATGGCAGACACCCATTGGTAGCGACACCAAATTCAATTTTGGTGGAATTCGATCCACCGGAAAACTGTACCCAGCGCTATATGGACGTGTTGGGTAATGGTCGTTTCAATGTGATATTGGACGCGAGTCCACCATTAGCTGATGTAAGTATAAACATTCAGTCATACATTTTGTTGCTGCAATTGCTGCTCTAAATTTTGTTGCATCAACATCAAATTGAATTATTCTATACGTTTATTCGCAAGCCAAATCATTGACCTAATTAACACGCTCTCTGCTCTTCCAATTTTTGTTCCCTTTCCCTCACCTTCCGATTTTATTAGATTAACTTGGATACGCGAGTTTGTGTGCGCAGTCAAATTGAAGGCCGCTCGGGTTACGTTTTTGTGGAGGGCATTGTGACAGACATCAATACACATACAAAACATTTTACTGTGCAAATCAATACAGATTCTACGCCAATCGTAAGTTCTAATTATTTGTAGTTGCCTAGCATTTTTGAAGTCATAAATATGTAGGTGCATGTTTCTATATAGATTCCAAACTTAAGTCAACAGACTATTTTATAGATACTTAGTTAAAATGGTTATTTTCCAAAAACAAAAGAAAAAATATGTATACACTATTAAATGTACTCGAAATCGAAAATAAAAGCAGAAACAAAATTATTAATTATTAATATTTGATGTCAAATTTGACCCAATTAAACCCAAATATAATAAGCATGGTACATTGAATCAAGGATGGGCGTTAGCAGAAAGCTTCATAATTGAATGACCGAAAAATTAGACAAATTTTTATTAATCATTCAAATAATTTTGAATAGATTTTCATACATAATTCAACTCATTTTGAATACTACCTATACACAATTAATAATGATGAATGAAAATCTATTCGTTATTCAAAATTGTAATGACAAATGAAAATCTTCTTTTAAAAATAGAAAATTTTTGAATAAAATTTAATTTTTTATTTGTATTAAACTTCAGTCAAGTGCAGCCCATCTCTGCGTTTAACGCATTATTAGTAGAACATATGCAATGCTCGCATGTATTTTATTATTGCCAATGTCAATTTAAACAAAGTTTGACAGTTCAGCGGCTTCTTAAAATGAAAAAATCAAATTAGCTTTTCTACTACTCCTACATTGTCAACGTGCTTTGATCATAAGTTTTTATTTTAAAACAAAAAGAAGAGAGAGAAATAAGAGTTTAAATTTGTGGAGTGGCCCCAATTTTTTCGAAAGTCGAACTTATTATTTATTATTATTATACCTAGTTATTAACTTTTTTTCGAATCTGGAATCTATCAGCGGAGTAGCTTATTCATTTTGTTTTTTTAATTATTAAGAAGTCGCTGAATGGTCAAACTTTGTTTATATTTTACATTTCATTGTAATAGATTTTAATCTGGAGCGATTTGATTCTTCAGCGTCGTCAGACAACAACAAAATAAATGTAAGAGTTGCATTTTCCCTACCGTATTCCCTAATATTGTAGGGTATACTTCCCATTGGTGTACAAATAATCTTTGTTATCCCCTTAAACTTCAAGTGAAAATAGAAAAAAACTTAGCCGTCCTAGACTAGAGCTTTGTTCAGAAAATCAGAAAAAATGATCTGTACGATGTCCGCTTTTAGAAAAATTCCATGGTTACTCTGTTGCGCATTTGCTGTAGTATAGCAAGAATGATCGAATACAAGATTGCGCCTTCCCGCGGTGAAATGACAGATCTCGCCTTTAGTAAACAAGAATACGGGAGAGAGAAAATTGAACAACTTCCAATATTTCACTGAAAAACGAGTTCTAATTGTTCTAAAGTGTAAAAGTATGAATTTATAGGCAGTACACCGTGGTAGTATAGTGATATGAAAGCTTATTTTATAGACTCCCTAAAAAGTTCCAAATATGAATGTATCAACTTCATATTTCCCTCCTTGCAGTTTAAAAAGGTGAAACGCGCTGATCTGCGCCTTCTGCTCCCGCCTTGGTGGGACGAGTTGCAAGAACTTTCACCCTCGCCACAACAGCAACAACAGCAACAACAACAACATCAGCACCCACATACAGGTGGCGCTCACAAAGTAGGCGGCGGCGCCGGCGCACATTCAACAATGTTAACGCCTCCACAGCAACATCGCAATGCCAGTGGCAGCGGAACCCCTGTGGCAGCACACAAAACTAGTACCACTCATCATTCACAATTGACTTATGTGACTATGCGTTACGATGGTAAATGTCCTGCACATCTAACACCCACCGGCGCACCGCAACTATCACATGTGTCGTCATATAATGCGGCTGCTGGCGCCCAACAACAACAGCAGCTTCATTTACAAAAACAAGAAGAGTATTATCGCACGACTGCCACATCACCCTTTCAGACTGTCGGAAGTGGCAATAGCCAATCGCTGCTTGTTAACGCTAGTACATCGGCGGCCATTGGCAGCAGCAAGCAAAATGGTAACGGCGGCATCGGTGGAACGTCGGTACCCGAAATTGTTGTTTCGCAACAGCAATTACAATCAAGTGGCACAAATAGTCATCAGCCGCATGCGCAGCACTCATCGGTCTTACTCTCACAATCGCCATCGGATGATCTGCAGCGGCGACAGACCCGTCAATACGATGAATTCGAGTCGGATGATGAATTAAAGGGTGTGCAAATTGATGGTTACGCGCTGGGCGATGGCGATCCCGAGAAATTGTCCGCGGGAAGCAAACGCAGCAGTGTGCAGAGTCGTGGTAGCACATCAAGCACCCCAAGGTAGCGTCGAGCATATGTAATGCAATTTTTCAATTATAGCTATTTATAATCTCTTAATTTGTCTACCAGATCTCAAGCTACTACACCGCATCGCTTCAAGAAGGGTGACATAGTACAATCGGAATCGGGTGTACGCAAAAAATACAATGGCAAACAGTGGCGTCGACTCTGTGGCATGTGCTCCAAGGAATCGCAACGACGCGGTTTGTGTTCACGCCATTTGAATCAGAAAGGCAATGCTTTGCGGCCCAATGGTGCTAGCCGCTTTCCAAGGTGGGTTACATTTTTTTTAAATTTTTTTTTTATTTTCTTTTTTAAGGCGTTATCTAATTTGTAATTGTTTTTGATATAGTAGCGATATGAATAGTCGTTCAAGCAGTAAAACACAAGCAGATGAAGACACTTCTCGCGATTCAGAAACATCGCCCAATTATCGTGTGGCAGGGCGGTCCGACCAGGAGGAAACGGATGTGGCTAATATTTTAGGTAAGCAAAGTTTAGAATGTAGAATGTAGTAGCTAGTTGGTATTAGGAGTCATAAAATTTCCGCGGCGCAGACAATATAATTGTTGAGTTATGCTCAAAGGTGAACGGCTGTCTCTCTAAGGAAAATAGACTCAACAAACTTTACACGAGATTTTAAAATTTTTAATTAGCATTGGTTATGCAGTTTTATAGGCAATTTAATTTTATTTTAAATTTGAAGAAGCTAGTACCGTACCGGTGATTTGTGATGTATTTTTTTTTTTTGCTAACACTCTTTCACAAATTCGCATTCTCGGACTTTTTTTTTTAATCGGAAAACTGCGCTACATCAACAGTAAAAAAATAATTATCAAAAATTCACGGTAATACTAAAATGGAATGTGTTATAAAACTACACAGCCAAATTTTTTCTAAAAGTTCTAATTAAACATTTTAAAATCTTGCGTAAAGTTAATTTTTTTCCATATGAAGAAAGTTTGAAACTTAGATTTAACCATTGTTTGTTGTAGAATACACTTTATTTTATTTAAAAAACTTTTAAAATAAATAGCGAAAACTAAATAGTCAAAACTTGTCTATGTGTGGTTATAGCTATGACATTAACTGTATAACACTCCAAGGTTAAGATGCACTAACTGCAAATGAACTGCTCGATCACCTGCCAATGCTATATCAGTATAACAATGTCCTTTGCTATCCACACTATTCCCAGCAGATAATTTCATGAGCTAAAAGCCATCCTAAGTGTCGAGAGGCCTTACTTTCTACATTTCCTTTTCCTTTATGTTTTGTAAGGAGTGACACAAACTGTAGGTCTGCTGCTGTCGCTACCTATAGAACGGCTTCCAGTACGACTTTTATAGGGCGTACTTTAGAAGGCCTTGAAACAGGTCTCTAAAACTGTGTCTTTATTTATGAAAATATCAAAGATATAAGAACCATTAGAAGGCATTCTGTCAAACACCATTTCAGCAATTCTTCATGACGCCAACTTAGAAAGCCTTCCTAAATTATCTTCTGGGTTGTATTGGTACAAATCCGAAATATGTGAACGGGATAATATCTATCAGCATTTAACATAATTTTTACAATAACTGAAATAACTGCTGTGACACCAACTACTTCAGATACCTGCACGTTTGCGCCGCTTCTATTTATTTAAGGTATGTTGTTGTTTTTTGGACCAACAATAGTGCGGTGGTGACGGCAGGTAAATGGCAAATATGCGAAGGAACAAAACCATCAAAGAGAAAATGTGTGAAGTGGCTATTGTTATTTTTCGTATTGCAGATTGTTAGAGGACTCAAGCGAATACAAAAAAAAAAAATTGCTATGAAGGCAGCGAAAGAAAATTATGCAGTCGCAATTGTGCATTTGTTTGAGATGCAAAATCAGAATGTAACTGGAAACCGAAGTGAAAACAGCAAAATCAGGCACAAACAGTTCTAATACACACATGTTAAGTGTTTTTATACAGTTCATAAATTAGAAACTATTCCGCATATAATTTGTATGTAATATATAGAATTTTGTTGAAATTCCAAGTGTTAGAAGAGACTGAACATAAGAAAATGAATTTAAATATTTTCTTACCCAAGGACGATTTGGCCACCAATTTATATCTGCAGTGTTTAAGTAATTTTGATTTCAAATCGTTTGTTTGTGTTTTTCAAACTTTGCTTCCCAAATTAATCTCACATTGTACTTTCATTTCGCAGTGTCACTTAGCAGTTCGCGCTCGGCTACGCCATCGTACTCATCACCGGTAAACCATGGCACCTCACCGATGAATGTCAATCACTCACCTGTACCAGTTGCTTCTAACCGCCAAAATTTTTTTACACCAATCGGCGGTGGACCCATTGCGACAGCAGATGCGCATACAGCTAAATGGAAAGCCGCAGCCAGTCCCATTCAATATGGCACAGTGGGCTATTCGCAAGTAATACGCCCCGAATCGGTACGTGCTCAAGGCGCCGCTACTGCACCACCGCCACAGCAATCGCCCGTTTCCATGGTGGTGCATCATCAGACTGCAACACTGCCAAGCCCAACACCCGCGGCCACACAACTTCTCGGAGCGAGTGGCAATATACATCATTCCTCACTGCAGCCAACCACCCATCATGCACCGGCACCACCACCTGCCACCACACACCAACAGCAACAGCAACAGCAGCATCAGCATTTGCAACAGGCGGCTATGGCGCATGGCCATATGCCACTATCTCCCGCCGCGCCACCTCCACCGCCGCCAGTGGTCAGTAGTGCTGTGATTGCACCACCTCGACCACCAGCGTCGATGATAGCTGGCGTTGGTCACGCCACGACCAGTGTTATACGGATCTCACCTGCAGCCGCCGCTGCCGCTGCCGCCGCCGCCGCAGCAGCTGCAACTAGTGCTGTCAACAATGGAGGTGGCACAGCCAATGGTGCGCATGGAGGCAACGCAGCACCCTCACTGCCGCAGTCCTTTCATCCCGTCATCGTTGATCCCACACAATTAGTGTCATTACTGTCACCGGCAAGTGGCAACCAAACGCTGCAAACGGGACAGCCCACATTGGTTTCGATTAGTAGTGGCTTGGGTGTAGGTGCGAATGGTACACTACTAAACGCCGCACACCAACAACATGTACAACACCAGGCGCCATCGCCGCAAATAATGTCGAATGAAAAGACGATTCCAAAAAACGGTTTGTGGAAAGATTAAATCGTTTATTTATTTGCATTGTATTTAAATAAAGGTTTGCATAACTTTTTATTTTATTTTATTTAATTTTTTTTTTGTTTGCTCCATTTAGGATTTCCGCCGGGGTCGATATATCAATGGCAAACGCTGCTGCCCACCATCAGTCAGTCCCCCGTTAAAACGACCAATTTTACCATAGCCGGCATCATACCGCCAGCGGCGGAAACACCACCACCACAACAACAGCAGCAACAGCAACATCAAAAACAACAACAACATCAGTCAACGCAAGGAATTAATCTGGTGAACCATCATGGCGCACACAACAACCACAACAATCATAGCTTGAGCGACAGTCACAATAGCATTGTTGGCTTGGACTCACCGGAGAAACCATTGAATTTCTCCACAAGCGATGCAGCCGCCATGAGTGGTAATTTGATTACAAACGACTCGAGAGCGACAGGTGGCAGCGGGGGCAACAGCGGCCAACAGGAGGATAATGACGATCAATTGGATGATGATGTGTTTGAGCCATCTGCACCGATGGCACCAATGGCGCATCCGAAACCGAAGCATACTCGATTTGCAATCAATAGCAGCAATGACAGCTATAGATATAACAATTCATTGACAAATGAATGTGGTAACGAAGGGATGCGAGAGCCAAAAACTCCTACAAATACGGCCAACAGCGGAGGCAAGCGCCGATCTCAATCGCTTAGCGCATTACAACAGCAACAGCAACAGCAGCAGCAGCAACAACAGGCAAAGGGGTCGGCAGTTGGCGGTGCTAGTGCTATTGATAAGGAGCCATTAAGTCCAGTGACAATAGTAAGTTTTTGTTTGCATAAATTGTTAAATAAAGGAAAATATTTTTAAACAATTTCCATTACTTTAGTTTTCTCTCAGCCACTTCTTAATACCCGTTGAATTTATCCCTTACCATTATTTTTACAGAACAAAATTCGCCGGCCAATGAATGCCTTCATGATTTTCTCGAAAAAGCATCGTAAACTGGTACACAAAAAGCATCCAAACCAAGATAATCGTACTGTTAGTAAAATATTAGGTGAATGGTGGTATGCCTTGAAACCAGAGCAGAAGGCCAAGTATCACGAGTTGGCCAGTTCTGTGAAGGATGCACATTTCAAACTTCATCCAGAGTGGAAATGGTGCTCGAAAGATCGACGTAAGTCGTCTAGCTCTGGCAAAGGCGGACCGAATGGGGGACCTCCGGGTAGCTGTGATGCCAAACAGCGCAATGATTCGATGGATGGCACCGAAGTGTTAGGCATCGACGTGCCAATACCAAGTCCTGGTTCGGTAGGTGCTCTAAGCAACACTGCTGCCGATTCTCAAGGTGACATCATACCATTGACAATTGACGAAACTGTGGGTCATATTAAAGAAGAAAAGCCTCGGATCAAATCCGAGGTATTGCAACCAGACGAAATGCAGTCAGATGATGAGCATGTGAGTGTAATGAAAAATATATTTTAAATCATATTTAATATTCAAACACCTCTTTAACAAAGATGCTGGTGGTGGATGAGCCTGTGAATAGCAGTCTGGCAAGTAGCAACAACAATTCAGGATCTCAGCAGCATGACGCTAAAATGAAGCAAATAGATTTAAAGTGTCGTGAACGTGTGACCGATTCAGATGCAGAGGATAGCGCATACGATTATCGGAAACCAGCAACGTTGGTAACAAAAAATGTCAAAAGCAAAACCACAGCTGAATATGAGGTTTGTTAAAAACAAAAAAAAACATTGTTTTTAGTTGTAAATGAAAAAGTTTTCAATTATTGTTTGAAGGGAATTTTTGAATTTTTTTTTGCCTGCTTTTAAATTGTATCTTATTCATTTCCCAAGCTTCCAACTTCAGAGGAATCAAGCATAAAAAGTGAAAAGCAAGGAAGAATGGAAGGCATGGAACATTCAGGGGGTAGCACGGGCGCTGAGCGAGACATAACTTTGAAACCAAAAGCCATCAAGCCATATCCTTCCAGCATTGAGAGCAGCATACTCAGCCCTCAGCAGCTGTCGATGTATTCGTACAGCAGTCCGAAGAATCCAATCGGTGTAACACCATTCCAGCCAACAGGCGAGCGCAAGAAATTATAAATGAAATCCAACTTTGAAAAACGGTTGCAGGCATACATACATAACGCAGACATGCTTGTCGTTGTATATAAATACAATTTCTCCTACTATTTTTGTGTTTTTTTTCGTTACTTTTTGTATAGCCCAACCTTTTTCAATTGTATTTCGAATTAACATTCATTTAATTCGATAAAATTAACATTTTTTTTTTACATTTTTCTTTTTTCATTCAACTTAGGAGGCGCTTTTAAAACTATGCCAATAAGTCCAAAAAGCACAAAATTAGACGAACAACAACCACAACTAATGCATATAAAGCAAGAGGATATCAAGCAAGAACTTGTCTCACCGTACAAAATTAATGGCGGCGGTAGCGGAGTAAATAGCGTATTCACATTCAATGTGCCAATTGGGGGTGCTGGATGTCTAAGTCAAAAGCAACAACAACAGCAGGCTACAGGACATCCTTTGCGCAGTCCGAACACTATGGAAGGTGGTAGTAGAGGTAAGTAGGAAGTTTGAGTTATTTACAAATCAAAATTGTGCAGTTTCTGTGGTAGGTTGAGAATGAAATGACGCAATAACCGCAGTTAAGAAATAGTTGAATGCGAAAAAGTTTTTTTTAATTATTTTACAATAACCACACGGTTTTTCGTACTAAATTTCTTTTCTAAAAATATATTTCAATCTATAACAAACCATATAAATTAAATCAAAGTTTTACATTTTATACAAAATCGGTGCTCGGTCGTTCTCTACGTATAACCCATAGACAAAATTTATTTTTATATGGCAGAAAACGCACCACGTCGTTATCAAAAAATGTTTAGCCACTTGAAACTTGCTCATGATTAAAATTGAACTGCGTACTAGAAAAATTTCCAAAAATTGTGATTAAAAAATTTGAACATTTGATGGCAGGTTTTTGAAATTTGTTGCGTTTTGTATAAAATTTGAATGTATGGTTCACGTTATAAAATGAACTATATTTTTACAAAAAAATAAGGAAAACCTTTAATTTGAAAACTCTGTGGATATTGTAGAAAATGTAAAGGACAAACAGCCGGTTTCACCAGCAATTTAAGTGGAAAATCATTTTTTATTTTCTGTAAGTAGTCATATACATAAAATTAAAAAAATTTAAATGATTTCTCATTTAAATTGATTTCGTCAAACTGGATGTAAGTATGTGGACACGAGTGTTTATTCGTATAACTTAAAGTCCAGAGGAATTTAAAGTATCGGCATTGTTTTCTTACATTTCTGATCCTAGTGAGTCGTTCCAATTTTTTGACAACCGAATTGTTTAACAAAAAAACCCTGAATCTCAAAGATCAATTTAATAAGTCCCTCTTGATAAAAAATATATTTCTCCAAAATTATCCATGTAAATTTTAGTTTAACAGTTACTTTCGTATTTATTTAATTAATATTTATTGCTATGATTTATTGTATTTAATATTTTCTTTCAGTTGTTGCTATTGTGTTGTATTGCGTTTTTATATTACGTTATATTTCGTTTATATACAGTTTTTCTTAAATATTTATTTATTCATTTTATATTAAAATTTACTATTGAGGCAATGGTACCAGACAGCATGTCTACAAAAAACAAACAAACACAAACTTTGTATGTTAAATGAGAAAAAAAAAGCCTTTCGTCAGTGCCTCAATTAGTTGTTGTTATACTTTTCATTTGTACAAAAGTGTTTTGTATATTTATTTTAAAAATGCTAAGCCTTTTGATGTAGCTGAATCAAATAGCGTCCGCAAACAAATAAAATTACTTATACGTACATGAATTTTATAACTATAACCCCCTGTCATGTTATTGTAACTCGAACTTCATCTTCAATTCAACCTAACTTCACCTTCATTTCAAAAATCATTACTACTGTGTTTATGGTTTATTTTTTCCATCTCGTTTGCATTATTTTGATATTGTTTCTGCTCAACTTTTTCATCGAAACGGTGTTGCACATAACATTTGGTGTCTCTCTCCTCTGTCATATCACTCTTTGCTTTTTTCCCTCTCTCTCTCTCTCTCTCTCTCTTATTTGTGTTTCACTTCTAACCATTGACCATGCCCACATCTGCATTATTCGTTTACAAACATCATCGACATTTAAATACGGCATTTTGGAATTCCAAATCATGTAAACTCCGCACGTCGTCATTGCATCGGAACGTCACAAAGATTGCAAACAACATCAACCCCTACCAGACGCTCCCGACGATTATGAAGCTTACGAAACAGAGACCGATTTTGATGATATCGAATTCTATACAATACCGAAATTGCGTTTAACCAGTACACCTACGACGCCAAACTGCAGTAAAACACCAACAACAAAAACGTTTCGTTCAATTGTTGCCGTTAGCAGCGCTACAGAGTCGCCAGCCGAACGTCAGGCGCCGCTGAAGCGACGCCAATTCACAATCGTACGTTCGCTGACGCCACAACAACAACACACCTCTCCACATCGGCAACTAAAATATTTACATCAGCGACGTGTGGAGACGCCACCCACAGTGATTACGCGCGTACCCACGCCATTTAACGGTGTTGAGCCGCAATCACCCAAACTGCGACGACAATCGTTAAACGTGTCACCTGCTCTGCAAATTGCCGCAGCAACAGTTCCCAGTACCACCCAATTCGCCATCATACGCACACATCATCATCATCATCATCCACATTCTCACGCTCATTCGCATTCTCATTCATTGAGTTCCACACCACCACCTTTGTTTTTTAACAAAGCGCCAAGAAGTGCGGGCACGTCAGTAAATTCAGTGGCATCTCCACTGACCTTGCCTGCTGTAACCGCATTATCACCAATCACCACTGTCTGTTCATCATCCGCATCTGCATCCACATCCACAACTATCTCGGCCTCTTCCCAAACTGAAAAATTTAATATTTTCCCCTCTCATTGCTCCTCCAATATTAACAACAATAATAACACTGACGCGCCACAATTATCGGCTATACCAAAACCATCTACACCGACGGCAACAACAACGATTATAAAAAAATTAATAACCTTTAAAAACGGTTGTATTCTAAATAAAAATACCAACGCCATTGAAAATGGAAAAGATGTATCCCATAAAAATCAGTCGACTATTCGATCTGCCCTTCTGTGCGATTCAATGCTAATGGAAGCTGTCAAAGGCGCCCAGCTCACCGAAAGCGATATGGAGACGTCAATTTTAGAGCCAGTTTCATGCACCGCAGCCACAACAACAGCATACCAACAAAGTTCGCAACAACCATCCACAATGCTTGTAATCACCGATGGCCAGCGTTACGCTAGCGCCACGAGTGCTCAATTGGTACCACATAAATTGAAGAAATTAAGTGAAGTCGGCAATGGCAGTAACGCAGCCACCTACACTTACGTAGTGGCCAGCAAAGCCAACAACAATACCAACCCCAATGCACTCAACATCAATTCAACCCCAAACATGCCTATAACATTGAAACAACAAAATTGTGGCGCAACTACATTGCGTCCATTGTCGTTGATTAGCGTGAATTCTTGCAATAAGATAACACTTCCAGCAAATGCCCGCATACTTGCAGCAACCTCGTGCCCGACTAATAACAACAGTCATGGCAATCTTGTGGCGATAGGCACTGGTAGTACAGGTACTGGTGGTGGTGGGACAACAGTGCATTTTGGCAGCAATCCACCGGCCATCGGTAGCACATTAACTCTGTTGAGTACTGGCACTCCAGCGCTCACTGCAACCACCGCTCGCCTTGGCGGCAACACCGGTAACAACGCTGTTAGCGTCAGCAAAAATAACAACATCATTAGCATAACTAATACTACTTCTTCTACTACTAATAACAACAGCAACAACAACAACAACAACAACAACAATAATAATAGTAGTAGGAATATCAATAACGTATTCACTTTCAGCAGCAAAGACACAATAGCAACAACTAGTAGCAACGCCACCTTCAATGCTATCAAAAAAACTGGCGACGAAGGTAGCGGTGGCAGCACATCAATTTTGATGTTCAATTCAAATGTTGCAACTGTTGTTAATTCCACAGCTAATAATGCAGCAACTTCATCTATACCATCGTCACCAGGGATGGCCAATGTCGCCATCAGCTCAGCAGCGGCCACATGTTTTGCTAGTGCCCCTGCAATGACATCCACACAGATACTCACGGCAACGGGTGGCAGTAATGGTGGAATTGCGAGCGGCCAGAAGCAGATACTGTTCACGGTCAACAATATGTTGAATCAGGTGAGAGTGGCATTATTGATAGCATGAATATTTTTATGTTATATTAACTGAAGATCCAATCATACTATTTTATTATTTACTTGGAAAAGGTAATAGTTATAGACTTAAAGCACTTAAAATGTTAATTTTTCATTTTCAGTACGCCATACTGCCGATGCAACAGCAAACTGACCTATCAGCAAATAACGGCGGCAATGGCAGTGCTGGCTGTGGTCCAATTAAACCCACTCCCATTTCGTACGCTAACTATAAGAAAAACAATGGTCAATCGGCGTTTAGTGTAAATGCAAGTGCCGGCGCCGGTAATGTAATACCCAATACGAATACCAACTCAATTTCATTGCACAAATATACAGGTTTGTGGAAATTTGTTATTTGTTTATGCTACTAATATTATAAATGTGAAATTTTGTGTGAGAATATGTGTGTGAATGTTCGTTACATTTTTACTACCAAACGGCTGGGCGGTTTTGTATACAATTTGGCACATATTTAGCTTATAAGCTCAATTAATATATAGGGATTTGGATAGGATTTGCCGCATATGTACATACATATATAGTACGGTATATGGATTACTATCGAAGCAATTTTTTAAAGGGAGGGGCCACCTGTTACAAGTTTAAGTAACAACATGGCAACATAGGTATCAAAATTAAGCTTTATTTTCAATATATTTTGATATAAGGTTACCACCTATGTAAAAATAAATTACGAAAATTAATAAATGAATTTTAAATATGGATGTCAAACTAAAAGTTGTAGGAAAGCTTCATTTCAAAAATATTTTTGGTGAGGGTTGCCATCGAGTAAAAAGTCAATTAAAGTTGTAATATGGTAATTCATATATTGAAATGTGGGTCTTAGCGAAAGGTTTGAGAAAGCTTTGTTTTAAAAATACTTTTGCAGAGAGTTGTTGTTACCTCCATACAAAAGTAAGTTAATTTTAATTAATAAGTTAAAGAAAATTTGACTGCATGAAATTTAAAGTAAATGGACAGGCTGAAGAAAATTTAACCATGGAAATGTGTTTAAAGAGTGTTGCCACCTGTTAAAAACTATAATTTAATTCAATTTCTATGCTTACTGAAATATAACAGCGGTGGTGTGAACAAAAGCGTTTATACGAATAGATTTTTGAAGAGGGGTGCCACCTTTTAAGGAACATTGATTCAATATAATTTGTAAGGCTACTCAAATTCTACTATACTTGTATCAAACGAAAGAAATTTAAAGAAGCTTTGTTCACGAGAAATGTTTGGATAGGGTTGCCACCTGTTTTCAAAAATTAAAGTCAACTAAATTTAAATAGAAATTTTTTAATAACGTAAGTTAGCGCAGGATATAGTTGCACAAAAATTGTTTGAAAGTGCTGCATAAACGGGTTCCCGCCTTCTTGAAATTAAAGTTTTTCCTTCATACTGGTGCATATGTATGTATGTGCATTATGAATATCCTGGGATCTAAGTTTTAAGTCTGCTTTAACACTAAAAGACTTGCCACCTGAATTAGCGCATTAGGATGTTCAGGAAAAGCCTGTAGCATTCTGTGTATCAGATTGATGTGCAGTTTTTTAACAGTAGACGGCGATAATGAGACTCTTGCGGAGTTGCCAAAGGCAAACAAGTTTTAAAAAACAGCCGGAATCAGCAATTTTGCAGTACGGGTAGACATTTTTAGATAATGCAAAATTAAAAACAAAATACAATTGAGGTAGAAGTTATTACCTTTTCTTCCTTTTCGGTTACATTCGAATTCATAACATTAAGCGGTCGAAGCCGAGTGTAAAAGTTAGTGTATATATATTTTAAACCCCTTCAATTATTTTAGAGCCCGCACCAAAATCGCCATCATACAAATCTTTGCCGACCACACCGAAATCCGCATGCTCCTCTTCGGCATTCACCTTAAATCCGCCCGATTCGACAGGTAAGCGCAGCTCGGATGGTAGCACTACCTCAGCCGTAGATGCTGATGAGGATCAGAATAATATTGGCGGTAAACAACAGTTCATTTTGGCACCAACACCGGCGCAATTGGGACGTGCGAAATGTCTAAGACGCAAGAATTTGTGTATGTATTGGTTGCGTTGTCATTTCCCTAATTTTTTAAAGAGTCCATATTATTTCTGAATTAACTATTATAATAATAATTTATTTTTCTGCCCACTCTTACAGCTTCAACCAGCCTATCAAATGACAACAACATCGCCAACACCTACTCATCTGCCACCAGCCTAACCGGTAACAATAGTGCCAGCAACTCAGCGAAGAAATTAAATTCGCCCATTATGGTAGACTCTTCATCGCCAATCATAGGCAACGTAAATACGGTTGTAAGTTCGATAACATCGGCGCTGCCCACACCCACCTCGTCGACGACCACACCCAATAGTGACGAGCAAATGCCTACAACTCCATCAGCTGTAAATAGTAATAGCAGCTGTAGTAATGTTAGCGGCGTGGGAGGGATGTTAAATCCAAAATCGCCCCTAAAATCAGCATCGGCGACAAAAAAGAAAAACGATGACATGGATAAGTGAGTACTGATTTGATGGGAATATAATAACTTTCTTAATAGATTTATATATATATATATATATATTACCTAAAATTATGAGCTCTTCCAGCAACCACAACCATAGAGTGTGATGAGAATATGTTAGTTCTTATAATAAGAATTTACTTTGCTGTTGCAGTAAATTTTCTTGAGAAGGGCAAATTGATTTTTAAAAAATTTTTGTACGTCGTTTTATATGGATTTTTTGTTTTTCTTTGGAGCTCGATATTTAGCTAAAGTGTAAAATTAAAGATATATTTTTATTTTTAAATATGTTACCGATCCTGTATTAACTTTGCTGATGTACCGATAGCCTTAATCTACTATTTTAAATACAGCAGTGTATAAAAACACGTAGCAAATAGAGAAGATATCCAAAGTAGTGTGCGTTTTTTACAACACTAATAACAAATTTGATTGAATTAGGTTATATAAGATGCAACCTATGTCAAATTCTTCTTCTTCTTAATTGGCGCTACAACCGCCTAGGCGATTTTGCCAGATGTCAAGCAAAGACGGTAGATTACAAAGAAATGGCTTGGCGTTTCCTGTGGCAAGTATTTTCGTCCAATTTCACCACACCACAAACCAATTGGACCTAATCAGATTCTTGTATCAATCAGCAAAAGTCAAATTAATTCTGGTATGGTGAAATTGGGGACGCGGTTTCTTTGGAGCATTTTCTTCCATACGTACCATGACCTAGCCAGCGTAGCCGCTGAATCTTAATATGCACTAGATAATGTCTGCAGTTAAAAGCTACTCCAAAAGGCCTTCCTGAGATGCGATAGACCTTTCTTTCGGCTTCGCATGAAGGGCTTTCAGAAGGACATTTGTAGTACGTATCAGGTGAGGCGTTTTTTTTTTTTTTACTATCAACAGAAGGACTCTTGTAGAACGCACTTTAGAAAAAATCTAACATATGTGAATCATAAATAGAAAATCCATTGGAAAAGCCATGCTGACAAACACTTTTTTAGCACTTTGGTTTGCAGCCTTCTAAAATGGCTTCACTTAAGAAGACTCTCCTTGGGTATGGTGAAATAGGATTATATTTTTTGTTAGAGAAACATTGAGAGTTATAAATATTTTCTTTCTACTAAAAAGCCATTGCCTCCTAAAAGCTAGAAATGAAATATACCGGTTATAAACGTGCTTAAAGTAATCTGGTAAATTAAACTGTTTGTTACAAAAAAAAAACATTTTAGTAAATTAAATACTTCTCTTAATTTAAATATATGTATATATTTTTATTTTTTTGGTTACAGCGTACTAAAGCAAGTTGACTTTGAGAAGAAGTATCAGGCATTACCACAATTCAAGCCTGAAGATTGTCTATCGCCGAGCGCCATAGCCGTGCCATCGTCGCCACGCGTCTACGGTACTAATTATCGCAAGAAGAATGCGCCACAGCCTAGTGCGCCGCCAAAAAAACGTAAGTGATCAGTAATATTCGTATGTATGTGTATGTATAGTTACATATGGGACGTATATTTAGAAGTGGAGCAAGTTTTTGAGTAGCGCTATACATATTGTACTAAAAAATACCAAAAGTAAACTTGCCATCTCGCTAGATTGAATTTTATTCTCCATAAAATAATAAATTGTTTAGTGATTGGGGAAATGTTTATGACAAGAAAATAATATCGAATGAAGCTTTCAAACTAGTCTAATGAATATCAACTCGATCTACATTATATACCACGTCTTAGTAACATAAATTGTAATTTTTATTCTTCAGTTTGCGAGGACGAATCAGCAATTGAAACAGCATCTGTGCCATCAACACCATCGCAACGTTTCTTTGGACCCGATTTCAGCATCGAACAGCTGAGTAAGTTAGAAAACCAAAATTAGTTGAATATAAGTACATTAAATATAATTATGTGTAAAATAATAAGAACAGCTAGACCCAATATCAGAGATCGATGCGAACGTAGAAAATGTAGAAGAAAAAGTACTGCTGGTTAACGGCATCTTTCCGCAAAAGAGTTCTGCCAAGTGATTCTTATGGGAAGTTCTTTATGGCAGTAATGCGCTCGGAGGTTTGCCATTGCAGCGGGGAACGACCGCGAAAAATGCTTTTCTCCAATATTTGATGCTACTTTCCCCGGATACGAACCCAGGGCTCACCGAAAAAAGCGACTTCTTGGAATGCAATCTCGATTTCTACCTATCATAACATTTTTAACTCAATAATAAAGCAATCCAAATTAGCGCCCTACAGCGCAAAATTTTCAATAAAGTATTGAGCGAATTAGAAACGTTTTGGTTTTTTTTTTTTCACATAACAAATTCGATTTCAATAAATTAAATGCAATGCAATAATATCCAAAAAGGAGAAAAACGCCAGTTTTGTGATTTGTAAACTATGATTAATAAAACTCTCCCAATTCCCTGCAATTCACATTAATTTTCAACATTATGTCACACTGTTTTATTATTCTTCACATAACTGTATAAACGTAGGATTAAGTATGACTTAAATTTCTATTGCTTTCACTTTAGATTTAGAAAACTCCGATGAGACAGATCGGTCGCCACGCACCCCACAAACACCATTACAAAGTGCGCGCTCCGATGCTAGCGAAAAAGGGCATCGTAAAGTATTGGAAATACGTCGAAATTATGTTTATCAGCTTTTCAGCGAACACGGCATGTTTCCATCGGCACAAGCCACAATGGCTTTTCAGGTATGTACATATTTAGAATTGAGGATAATTATTTGGCTATATCAACTATATATAACCATGCGCTGGAGGTGTTTAAGCATTTCCGCTCTCTAAATAAAATATTAGTTTTGATTTAACTTGTCAATAAGAAGATTGTTTTTTGTGGGTTTAATAAGCCTCGTGAAACAAACAGAAATTTGCTCGTGGTATATGAACTGTTTCCGAAGCGTTTAACTATATGGTCGAAAAATGTTCGGCTAACTTTTTCATCGGAATAACGAAGAATAGTATAATTCCGATATTTCGTAATATTCTAGGAATGCTTGACAATAACAACAAATCCGCCAACACAACAACCCCGAATTTTCATTATGAACAAATGTTCTTGGTATGGAATTGATTTTCCTTATTTGGCTATTGTCAAATTATGTGAAATTCAACTAGAATAAATTCTCTGTAAGGCCAAACTTTTATTCAGTTGTTGCATTATCATCTGTTCTTCATATTGGCAATTTCTTCGCTTGTCCTCGGCAATTCTGCAACTTTTGCATCTCAAGCAAAAAATAGGTCTTGATTAATTTAAAAACACTACTGAGGCAGTCGGAATGGACGCGACTCCGAACCGCTCGAACGCTAGTTCTGGAACACTTTGAAAAAATTTTTGAGCCTAGTTATTTCGGCTCTTTTTCGAGACTATTTCGGGAACTTTTGCAAGAGAAGATTTCGCTCTTCTTTCTAGACTATTTCGACAATAAATCAGGACTAATTGGGGATTAGTTCTAGACCACTTCGGGACCTTTTCAGGATCAGTTCGAAATTATTTCTGGACTAGTGCGGTATCAGTTCCGTGCTATGTCGGGACTAGTTCAGGGGTATTTCGGGCACAGTTTGAGACTAGTTCTGCTTCACAGTTGGGGAATAGTCTGCTTTGGTTCTAGGTTGGCATTGGTTTCGTGATAGTATCGGCTAGTTCGGTTTGGCTTAGAACTAATTCAGGACTGATTTGTTACTCGTTCGAGAGCAGTTAGGATCTGGTTGGAGACTAGTGCGGTATTTTAAGAAAGAAAATAAAATGTATGGAAATTTGGTGAATTAACGGAATTATTTTTCTATATTCTTTTCAGTAGGGGGGGAAAAATAAATATAACAACATATATCAGTTTGACTGAGTTTTACTCAATGAAATGCGAGATGGTTAAAATAAACGAATGGAAAAATCTAACATCTGCTTTGTTTTTTATATGTAATTTTGTTTTTGTCAAAAATGATCCTCTTGTCTCTTCCTTTGTTATGTATGGAGCCAGGTAGCCGCTACGTATCCATATAATAAAATTTGTACTACGCATAACAACCCACTGCTGACCGTCGGCTAATGAGTCTAGTTGCACATTTTAATTTATATTTTCAAAGTTACTTGTCCAACCAATAAACTCAACGCAATTCTACACACTGAGCTTAGTAGCTATACATAATACAAAGTATAATGTTGGTAACCATTGCAAGTAGACCAGCGACTATACACTAGTATCCTTACATAATAGGGATATGAGAATATGATCAAATCAATGTTCGGTTTTGGCATAAGTTGCTTACTGTGCTTTCCATACAAATCTGGAAAATTGGTTTGTAAAACGAAATTTAGTTCCTTTTCCATTTTTTTTTAACTCTTCTCCATCCGAATTTCACGGCTCTTTTCTATATTTCTAAATTCCTCTATTTCAATTACAGAAAAAGCATATCGATGTCTTTCCACGAAAACAAGATCTCCAGCTGAAAATTCGAGAGGTGCGCCAAAAATGCATGAGCCAACCTGGTTTTACGCCACATTCCGCTGGTCCCATGACGCCGTCAGCTGAAACGAGCATGTCCATTACGTCTGCAACAGCGACAATTTCAACAGCATTAAATCTGAACAACGGAAGTAACGCCAGTAGTGGGGGTAATTGACGCAAAGCAAATAGCTCAAAAACTTCGTTTAAAAAATATCTAAACAAATTTCTTATTTTCATTTCGCTGTAGATACGCAATCCCAAGCAAACGGCGAATAGCTACAGCAAACAAAGCAGCATAAACAACAAAAGCAATGAAAACGCTGCAAATTTGTGGTGCTACCCAGAGCGAGTGTACAGAAAGTTTTTTGTAAAAAAAAAGTATCTGAAAAGAATAAAGTACAACCAATCACAAACTCAGAGTGCCATGGCAAATTGAAATATTTATATTATGCAAATGCATAAAATTCATCTTACTGTTTGCCGCAAATGGAACCAACCAAACAAAAATGATTAAAACATGAGAACGTAAAGAAAATGCGTATAAAGTGGCACACGCGTGCATAACAAAAAATTCATTGGTATGCTGCACTCGGTAGATAAGTAACAAATTTAAATATATGAAATTTTACCACATAGAGGCGATTTAAGGCAGATACAATCGATATAACGAGCGATTACACACTCACAGGCACAGCCAAGCGAGTTTATGCACAAGGACCAAGTTGCAAAAAAACAAAAGCTATGCAAAAGCAGTCATAAATCGATATGTATGTGCTATTGTTGATGATCTTCATTAGCTTGTAGATTTATAAATTAAAAAAAAAAACAGAAAGAAAGAAAACCACCATTTATTTGATTGGTTAGAATAAAAGTCTTAGTAATATTATACTAATCAGGCAAATCAATTGCGAATGAGAATTAAGCTGAACACAATGCGATGAAAGAACTTTGGTACTGTAATTAAAGCACATAAAATAACGATGGTCGCAATGGATGTAATTACAAAGGCATAATAATTTTTTTTTTTCCTTATTCTACGGCAAAACGTTATGTATGAGATACAGTATATGTAAGAGATATACTGAGAGAGTGAAAATTAAACTGCGTTGAACCAAGAACTGTACTAAAGATCACCGAGCTGACAAAATGATGTATCAGAATGTAAATAGTATAGTGGCAAAAGTATAGTAATTTTTGCAGACACACGACGTTGCTTGCGCAGCGCAAAACGAATGCCACCACACCGAAAGTAAATTGAAAGTAAAAAAAAAACAGCCTTAAAAAGTATTTCGGCGTTTCAGCGAAGATTGTAAAATCGAAAATTAAGAAAGTAAAAATTAAGCAAGAATGTGAAAAATACAGCCAGAAAACCTACATATATACAGCAGCAAAAATTAATAGAAAAGGAATGCTAGCAATCACACAAAATAAATCCCAATTACCAAAAAAAAAACAGAAAAGTAAATAGGTCATAAAAAAAGCCGCGTTAAAACAACAATACTGCAAAGCATACAGATATAAATAGAAATAAACCATTAAGCAAGCATAAAATCTAATAATTAATTCAATAAGTAAAGACAAAAAATGAAGTTAAAATATTAATACATACAAAAACCACAGAGAAATCAACAAATGAAAAAAATATACATATACACAGAAGCAGTATAGTTAATAAATTTAAATAATTATTAATTAAGCAGCCATAGTAAGTTAGCAAGCAAGATGGAGGTGAATTATACAAATATCAACTAATGATTGTAAATGAAGCTTAATTATATCTTACAACTAAATTATAATATATGCAAAAGTAACTTCAATGTAAATGGCACACAACAACAATTGCAAAAGTAGTTAAGCGTACAAAGCGCAACATTATAATGTGGCAAAGAAAAGAAAGGTTAAGGAAAATGTTCTGTCTAAATCATTTTATACGTAAGCAGATAATTATACATACAAACATTTACATACATAGTTAAAATTACAATTACAATTATACATAAATGCAGATTCCAATGCACACCCCACCCCACCCCACCCCACGCACGCATACACACACACACATGCACACATATATATATATATATCGTGATTGCATTGCTCGAAGCGTACATATTGTTTGCGGAAATGTCGGAAACACCAAAACAAAACCCACTAAAACTTAGATCGTGCACATTTCAGGCGATTCGATGCCGTTTGGAGTTTTGCAACAACGTTATCGGCTGGCTGAAATCGCAGATTTGCAATCGGAAATTATGCGAGTGTTGTGAATGTGAAAAGTAATTTTCGATCAGCTATTAAGATTTCAGATGCATAACGAGCACTTTGTTTATACATTTTTAAAACAATCGATATTCTACAAAGTTCAAATTTATATATTTCAATTACATGATATTTGTATTTGTAAAATGTAGAATTTTTCTTTTGCAATCTCTTCATACCCAAACACAAACTCATAATTTATTTCATAGATATAACTAGAGAACGACCGAACACCGATTTTTAGGTTCGACCCGAACATTTTCAAAGTCTAAAATACTGAATAATAGATTTTTACTATTTCTATTAAACAAGATATATGTACATATATTTGTATTCGTTTAAATCACATCCGTTTTACTTCCTCACATAAATATACATGCATGTTTTTGTAAAAATAATAATAAAAAAACTTATATTTAATAATTTTTATTGTAATGTAAAAATAATAGGCTGTCGGCAACCGATTCCACCCATCGATGTAAAGCAGACTTGCAGCTCTGAATAATTCCTCAACAGACACACTCGATGGAGGAGCAGACAAATATTTTGAAACCATTTATTTTAATAGAAAATATGGCTTTAAAAAATTTCTCAATTTCTTGGCAGCAGATGTTGATTGAGAAAAATGTCAAATTAGTTATGTAATCAAAAATTTGCTATTATTATGGTTATCATGTCAATCAGTACTTTTTCTTTGTGCTTTTTCCGAAGGGAACATATTAAAAATGAAACTAAATATAATTTTTGTATTATATTAATAAAAATTGACAAATGTTCTGCCTTTTTTTTTGCGCGAAGCCGTACCGAAACCGAACCGAACTGAACTTTGATGGCCGAACATGGCCGTAACCAAAGTTCGGTCATTCTCTAGCTATAACTAAGTTTTTAAAATTTTTTTTTTATGTTTTTTTGAATTAATCTGTTACAAAACCCGACCAAATTCCTTTCTTTTTCAACTCCCGCTCGTAACTTTCTATTATCCCCACCCCTACAACTTCCTATTGCAACAATTTTTCCCTGTCAGCGCTCAGTTTTTTTTAGTTTGAAATTTTAATCAAAATGTATACAAATATTTATTGAATTTTATTTATGATTTTAAAACCGCTTTTAACTTTGCCTATTATTTAATATTGAAAAATAAACAATTTTAAATTAATTGAATTGAATATAAATATGTTTTTAATAACAGTTTGCTTTAAAGAACTAAATTTGAAGTCATTGGCGCCTTAAAGTTTTTATAAAAACAAGAAATGGTATTTAGCTTTTAAGACACCTGCAATTCATTTTTTTTTTTACATTTTAAGTGCTTTTGAAAATTGTAGAATAAAATTTGAAAAATTTAGCATATAAATTGGTAGAACCAATCAAGATTGGAGATTTAAAAAAAAAAAAGTCGTTAGTTTGAAATAGGTATGTATGTGCTTTATTACGCAACTTTTTTAAGTATTCACATGGCCAGCTAATCTTTTATTTAGAAATAAAGAAGAGGAGAGACTATAAATACACACACATAGAAACACACCATGTGCAAATAGAGCGAATGTCGTCTTCCAGTTATATAGCTGCAATATATAAAATATTGTTTTTTTTTATTTCTTTTTTTTTTTTTTTGCATACTAATTTTAATAACTAACTGTTTTACGACATTGAAACGAAGAGTCAAACAGTTAATTTTTAAATAGTATATTGGCTTTGTTTCATTGCAATTTGAAGCCATAAAATCAGTGCTTCACTTTTTTTTTTGTGTGTTTTTCAAGATTTTAAAAATATTTAAATTTTTTAAATGTTTTTATTAATACTTAAACCGGGTATATTAAGGCCTGTTTCGCCGGCCAAATTCACTTGCAAAATATCAGGAAAATTCAAAGCGGTTGTTACTCTGATGCAATGCTCTTTCAATTAAATACTGAAAATAAATTTGTAAATTTAGCAATTCAACAATTTTTTTTTTGCATTATAATTTTGCAGTAAGCTTTGTAGTCTCTTTTAGGTTAGTGTCAACAACAAATTTTTTAGTTAAGGGGTAACAAATTAACATAGTCGACTAAAGTTGGTGTAAGTTGAGTTGAATTGTGAACTATAACTATGTGGCTTGGCATTTGCAATTCAACTAATAACTCAATTAGTGAACCACAATAGAGTGATAATTTACAGTCGAAAATCGCATATTTTCTACTCTGTTCATATCTCACAGCTGTCCAATTGCGATTTATTATCGCGTTGTTTCTTTCTCCCCCCAAACACAAATGAGTAATGAATCAAATTTATTTGCATGCATTTATGATTGTATGACAAAGTTTATTTATGATTATGCATTATTTTAAATAGTTTTTAAACACTTTCATACATACATACTGACATTGGTATGTATTTTATTTTTAATTGCACATATACAAATGTATATGATACATATAAATGTAGTATAGTAGAAGAGAATTTTTCAATTTTGTATTTGTAGTTAAGCTTATAGTTTAGTTGCATATCTTCCTTTTTTGTTTTGTAATATTTTCACCAAAATAAAATTAATCACTCTTGCAAATTTTAATTTTTTTAACTACACAAACGTCTCAAATACTAAAGCAAATTTAAAATATTGTTAAAAATATATGCATGCTTATAAATAATTTAATAATATTTTTTCATAATTTGCAAAAGTGGAAGAAAAAATGTATTAACTAAATATGTGAATACACACACAACTACGCAAGTGTATTTGTACGTACGTTGTATCGAAATTAAGTAATAAAACAAGGCTACTTTTTAATCTTTTCTATGCATATTAAATACAATACATATGTACAATCGTAAAAAGAAATAAGTAAATACATAAATTCGTATATAAAAAACTATGTTTTTAGTATGTATGTTAAATAAATTTTGATTTTATGCTTAAAAAAAGTAATTTGCTTTGTTTTTTTATTTTTATATGTGCGCCTATTTTTCTTTTTCATTCCAATAGTTTTGGTTGTTTCAGTTGTTCCTTTCTATTTAGGGTAAAAAAATAGGCATGCAAAGGCTAAGCAATACCAGAGGATTAAATAAGTCTACAAAATATAAACAACAATTGGAGTTTTTTGATAAGTTTTGGAATGTTAGAAAAATGGCACAATCTTCGAATAAAATTCAGAAGTGCGAGTCATTGTGGAATTCGCTAAAATTAAAATCTGCAAAAACTTAAAAACTGCAAAATCATCTGCTTTAGTGAGAGTTCTTTATCTGTTTTTGGGAATCACAAACACGTTCTGCTCTCACCACAGCACGCTTCTTCCAACATTAAATCATCTTATCCCATTTAATTAATTTACCAAGCCATCGACGCCCGATATTTGCTAACGCCAGTCTTATTAAATATCAGCGAGAATCTTTATTTATAAAAATCATAGCACATCTTTAAAAACGAAACAAACTTATACCTCCCAGCACACACACACACACAGACTCACACACACTCACATTTCTAAACTCAACTAGCTGAACTCAAGAAAATGTGCCAAGCAAGAGAAAACGAATACTTAAGAAGAATTGAATAAATTAGTTTAATAAAATTAAACATACATACAAAAAAATAGCAAGGCATGTGTGGTGGTGTAACAAATATGTAAAAAAAAAATAACAATTAAATAATAACTTTTAGCCATACCAGTAACCACATCTAGAAATAGCCCCAGCAGTTTAAAGCCAAAATTTTAGTGTCAATGTTGAAAATCAGAAAAATTTAATACAAAAATTAATTAGCTTCAAAAACCATGCAAACTCTGCGCCTGCTCAGCAGAGTTGAGTGAGAATTTTGCAAGAGCTTTTTTAAAACAATCCATTAAATCTCTAAAGCAGCCAGTACATAAAAACAAAGTTTCCTAAGATTGCAGAAGAGCAAGCATTACCCTTTGAAGCCTGCTCCATAGATCCCGTCATGTGGTATTTATAAAATTTTTATCAGAGGGATTTATGAGAAGTTGTATTGCCAAATTTCACTCTAAAAACTTTTACAATAACCGAGATTTTTTAGAAGTTATTTAAATACTCATCCGGCGGATTTGAAATCTGTTTTGTTTTTTAAGAAAGTATAATAAATGTGGTACCAAAACTCAATTTGGATATAAAAAGTGTAACGAATTGCTTCATCTGAGGAACTATTTTTTTACAATGAATATTTTATACTAAAAAATATAGTATAATATTACTCATATGGTTCCCTTTCATAAACAAGTAATCCTTCTAAAACAAGTATTGTGAAATTTAGTATTAATATTTTATTCTCTTTTCACCGGATGGGTATTTATGTAAATGCTTCCACTAAAGGATGAGCCCAAGATTTCCAACACATTTACATGATTGAGTTTTTCGAGAATGCTATAGACAATCTAATTCTGAAGTTTTACGTTGATTTACTAATTTTTAAATTTTTCGCGTATTCTTGGCAAATAGAGTTTTTTAGTTTTTTTTTTCAATTCACTAAATTTTATCAAAAAATTACTTTATAGATTTTAAAACACTCTTTTGCAGCTTTTCTTAAAGCTAAAAAATAATGTGTTAGATGTTTTATAGTTTTTAAGCTATAAAGATCTGGATGAACTCAGTTATGGGGATATATACATAAATACTCCTTCTTCGTTAATGGTTTGAATGGACCATGCAAATAGTTATTGGATGGATTCTGTTGAGGCCGAAAGCAGCGAATATTAGGGGTAGTTCACGATTAATTGCAAATAGCCTAGCATAGTGTCAGTTGCAAATCACCATGGTAACGCAACAAATATTATTAAATTACATAGTACATTTTTCCAAATGGAAGTTCATTTGCAGTGGACGGTTATTTGACTTAATGATTTAGAACGTAGCTCAGTACTTCGGTCAATTACTAAACTCGCATCAAGCACTCCAGCGATCACCTCGTCGAAGCCGTAGAGAAATAGAGTTGATGACCGATGCACTTCCGTTAGTTCGCACTTGTCTCGTTTGAAGCGTGATGAGTTCAGGACCGAACGTAAACGCACCTTTAGCTCACAAATTTGTTTAAAAAAAAACGTTTATTTTTCTGAGTTTGGTATATTTTTACAAAAAGTTAAACAAAACGTACTAAAAATGAAGTGTCGAGTCTTGATTTGGTTCAGCTGCATCTAAAAATAAAACTCCAAGTGCAATTATTTCGCTGGTGGCGTACCTTAGTTAGTGTTCTACCGCCTTTAAGGAACACTAGTTCGCTCCCACAGCTTTGTAACACAATCTGAAAACATATATAATTAATTTTTATAAATCTGAAATGAAATAAAAACTAACGGGGTTTTCAATAGGAACGCTACAAAAGTTTTTTTTAAATAAAACAAAAGCGGTTTGGGATATGAATTAAATTCTTTATTCCTGTGAAAGTACATGCGATGCCATTATGTATGGAACTCGATTTCTTTTGCATGGGCACCACGGGCACGCTTGCAGAAGTCCAGACGCTGAACCCAATTTTCGACGGTTTTCAAGCATAAATCGGCCGATACTGCTGCAATTTCACGTTCGATATTCGTACGAAGTTCGTCAATCGTCGCTGGCTTGTTGGCATAGACCACAGACTTGATGTATCCCCACATGAAATAGTCTAACGGCGTCAAATCGCACGACCGAGGCGGCCAAAATTGACTGGGCCATTTCGTGAGATAACACGTTCACCAAACTTGGTTTTCAATAAATAGATTGTGACATTCGCTATGTGGCTTGTGGCGCCGTCCTGTTGAAACCACATATTGTCCAAGTCCAAGTCCATTATCATTGAACGGTAGCGATTCCCATTCACAGTAACGTGCCGGTCTTGATCATCACGGAAGAAGTACAGCCCAAGCACGCCGCCGGTCCATAAACCGCACCAAACCGTAATTTTTTTGGGATGCAATATTGACTCATGGAGTACGTGTGGATTGCTGCCCGTCCCATAACGCATATTTTGCTTATTGACGAAGCCATTCAGCCAAAAATGACGAGGACCATAAATTGGACGTAGCGCTCTTAAAGTTGAGGCCATTGACTCCGAATTTCGGTAGCAAATTTTAATAATTTCGACTCGTTGGATCGTATATCTTTCCATGATGGAAGAGAGATGTCAAAAGAGCGGGAAAAAATCTGGCGTCGTTTGCTGTCACTATCGGTCTACTTTTGTAGCGGCCCTATTGCAGGACCCTATATGTATATTGCCATTTTTCCAAAACGTTCAGTGATGCTGCAAATCTATTGCTTTGCAATTATGAGTCTATATATGTAGATCCTAGCTCCATTAAATTTAACGTTTAGTTTTCAGAATCATCTGGTTAAATTTTTTGAGCATTTCATTTCACCAATCCACATGAACCTTTTTTAAGATCGGATCAAATTGTGTAGAACCAACGACTGCAGACTGTCTTAACTGCTAAATGCTGATGCAAAATCTTTTGTATATGACTTTTGGGTGGTGTGCCTGGATGCCTCTATCTTCCGGTATGTCACAATCCGATCTATCTGAATCATTTCTCGCACAGCATCGATGTTTGCTGCACTTTCACGGAATTCATCACTGAACATAAACATTGGTTTTCGATTGTGCATTTCCTTTTATCTACTAAATTGATTTCGTCCAGAAGTTGTTATTGTTAACAATTTCCAAATTTTCAAAACTCATAGCATGACATCCAAAACACGTTGTCTAATGCTCGTTTCCGGTAACTTTCGTGGTTACCCTCGTATTGATATAACGCGGCTGATCTGGAATGTTCGTAATGTTTGGTTTTTTAGTTTGGTTTGGTTTAGACCTGTAGACGAACAGGAAATAGTTGTAGAGTACTAAATCTTGTAAACCGCGCGTCTGTTCAATGGAAGGCGGTGTAGACTCTTCCCAGATAATTTGGTTGTTTTTTTGGTTTTAAGCAACCCGCAACGCACCGAGTCAATAGGTGGTCGGAGATCGTTTTACATTTTTTAAGGTAATCAATGTGAAAGGCATAAAAAAGTTAAAATATTTGGGTATGCAGTTTTGCACTATAATTTTTGTATAAAAATGAGCAAGCTTGAAGTGGCGTTTTTTTCCTAATTTCATTCTTAGGAACTATTTTTTAAAACAAAGTGCTCAGGTTGTGAAAAAATTTAAAGATTTTCAAATTAAAGTAAATATGCAAGTTTTAAAGCTCAATCAAAGTGGACCGACAAAATGGAATTCTCTAGACATTCTAATGCGCCTTGTGAAAACAAAATGTGGTAATTTGTGCTTGGATCTCATCCTGGATAGCAGCAATTAGGATGATATTGAAGAGGCTCTGATATTAGTTTAACTAATTTACAAAGCTATTATTTTGCTCGGACATCTAAAAAATAGTAGCTATTTCCGTTTATTGAATTGTAACATTCATTAAATTTATAAAAGCTTACTTTTCGTGCAGAACAATCAAATAGATCGAAGCGGCAACCGGCTACAAATGGCGCAATAATAATAGAGGTGCTTTATTTAGGTGTTTAAAAAAGGCACACGAATATTGTTACTTCTAAATTTGTTTTTTTGCAATTTGGCGACGCCTTAGCTTACTTTTCATGGAGCTGTAATTGTATTAAATTTGAGTATAGCAGCAAGTCTGATAAAATTTCGTTAGTTTTGGCACATTTTAAATATCGAACAAGGTAGCGTCTTCCTATCAATGAATTGATTGGTGAACCCCAATTCTATTAACCACAAATGTGGCTAAGCAAAATGTTCGGCATATTTTGAAATAAACTTAAATAATATACATACTTATTCTGGATCGCAGGTCTTGCAAATTCTCTACGAGATCTACATTTGAACCACTATACAGCCGGAATCAGTCTTTCTTCAAGAAATTTCATATTAAAAAGAGGGCATAACAACTTTCGTCAATTAGGCTGACAAGAAAAAAATTTAATTGTGGAAAATCTAGGAAATAAATACAAATCATTAATTTTACAAACAAATAAAATTTAAATAAATACAATATATACTTATGTACATACATGGTATGTATAAAAACAGAAATTAATATAAGCAACTGATAAAACAGGAAATATGCCAGAACTTATGATAATAATTACAAAAAAAAAAAAATCAAATCATGCATAAATGTTTACTGCAAACAAATAAAAAGTTACAGTAGCAAAGAAATTTAAATTTATAAACAAACATAAAAAGAGCGAACTTAAAACAAGCCAATAAATAGAAAAGAAAAAGAAATTAAGCAAGACAAACAAAATAAAAATTTGTAAAAACCAATTAAATAATTTTATGTATACAAAAACATACTAAGTCTTTAAACAACGCTGTTAGTTAAAATATATATAAACAAAAATAACATCTAATGAAAAAAATCGAAAAAGAGACGAATGTGAAATGAGCTGTACAAGACAAACAAACCAAACCAAAGCAAAGCGAAGCAAATTACAAAACTTTTGGCAACAACCCTTTGGATATAACGAAAACGACATCTACACAAACCACACACACACACACACACACACACACACACACACAATTATAGATTTATACATACACCAAAGCAAGCGTGCAAATGGTCTATGCAACTGCACGTGTGGTAAACAAATGAAAACTGCTATTACTTAGCAAAAAAACAACAACAACATTAGTAACACGTAAAGAAAAAATAAAAACAAATAAAGCAAAACAAAGGACAACAAAAAGGCGTTTCGGACTCAAAATTCTAAAATTCAGGTATTACAAAAATAGTATTGACATTACCAAACAAACAAATTAAGAACCATAATTAATTAATCTAAAAGTAAGTGAAAATAGTATATCTATGATGCAAGAGGCAAAATTTGAACTCAAATTATTTAAATTGAAAAGAAAGTTAGTAGAAAAATTAAATAAATATTTAGGTACATCGTTTTTACAAAATTCCAACAATGTATTTTAAAAACCGTTTCAACAAGTGAACGAACAATTTATGAATTTAGAATCGAACTTAGTAAATTCAGTGTGTGCTTAAAATATGTTATTGAAGAAAAATTTAACAAATGTGCAAACAGTAAGGCATATACATACATATGTACATATGACATTTTTGTGTTCACAAAAATAATGGCAAAATGCATTGACAGATTTTGGCAATTTTGTCCTTTCTTATGTTTTTAATGTTAATTATTTATTACAATATAAAAATTATAGCGAATTCTATAACAATAACCATGTGTTTAAGTTGAAGTTTCATATTTTTTAGGGAATTTATAAAAATGCAACTAATTAAAAAAAAATGCATCAAAACGTCTAACTTTTGCTCCAAAATCCAAATCTTTGGTGGACATAGACAGAAAGATAGACTCAATTTTGCTGTTCCTTATTTAGTTTTAATTACGTTTTATAAAAATAAAGTTAATTCTATAACAAAATCCATGTAGGCGAAGTATCAAACTTTCCAGAAAATTTTTAAAAATTAGACAAATTCAAAAAACAAAAGTTTTAACTTTTTTAACCCTGATTATAACAAAGTACAAACTTCAAGTGGTTAAAAATTCTTATTGATTTCTTACATGCATAAGTAAATTTTGTTCATGCTTTTTATGGAAAACAGATTTGACAATCATCAACTAGAATTTCTAGCTACTTCAAATTTGCACTTGATTGTATTAAAATTGAATAGGCTACAAAACTGCGTACCCGAAATATTTCTAAAAACTCTGATTAAAAGTCTAAAAATGTATATGCATTTTTTTTTAATTGGTCGAATTTTCGATACAGTTTGAAACTTTGCCATGATTTTTGTTATAAAATTAACTATATTTTTAAGAAAATTTAGTAAATTTAAATAGAGACAAACAAAATTGTCAAAACTTGTCAATACATTTTGCTACCATTTTTGTGATCACAGGTGTACATGGTTTCTGTAATAAAATTGAAGTAAATAAATAAATCAAGGCGAATCCATACAAGGTGGTGTTATAAATACAACTACAAAATTCCTATGTATTTTGTTTTTGTTTCTGCGGAAGAGTTGTCAAAATTTAAATACATTTTGTTTTTGCTTTTACGGCTTTTGAAAGCTCATACGCAAAAGTACAAACAAAATACATGTAGGTAAATTAAAAAAATCAAATCAGCTGCTCTTATCTTATGCCATCACCTTCTATAAATTCGCCTTGAAATAAATAATATTAAAAAGGAAAAGACAAAATTGTCAATACATGTTGCTATTATTTTTGTAAACACAACTGTACATATGTGCATATATCTAAAAAGGATTTAACCCGTATAAGTCCAATGTTCGACTTAATATTTTTTGGTGATTTTTCTAGGATGTCGTCTGAAAAGAACCAGAAACCGCAGAAAAAAGGCATATAACTTACCGATATGCTTAAATTCTTCACGAAATTGTAGAGTGTTGAAAACTTTTGTTTTTTGTTTTTCATACAATCTTTGTATATTAAATCTAATTTAATTGATGAGTAATTGTTGTTTTTAAATGAATCGAATTTTGAAAAGCTTTCCCCCCTTTTGCACTCAAGTGAACTTTAAAGTTTGAGAAAGAGCTTAATCTGTTGTATAATGTAATTCTGTTTAATGTAATTCTAGGATGGCTAAGTTGTTTATACATACAAACGTAGGTACATACATACATACATACATATATATTGTAATCTAACTTTAAAATAAAGCACAAACGAAACTTAACAAAGATACGTACATGAAAATAAAATAATTAGTGTGGAGAAAGGCATAAAAAGGAGGCAATGGAGTGGAGTAGCTATAGAAGGATGGCATAAAGTTGAAAGATCCATAACCTCAGCTAATATAAGAAAATGAAGAAATAATTTTAAAAAATGGTATTTATAAATCAATTACACAATTGCATACATATAAATATATATATATAAATAAATATGTATGTATGTGCAAGTAGTGAATGTTTTAAATAATCCACTAAATACATATTCAAAATTATTTAGAAGAAAAGAAAACAAAGTGTTTCTTTTTCTTTTCCCTTTTTTTTTTGTTTTGAAGTCAATTGATAAAGTTTTGTCGCAAAACATGCCAAGTTTCTGAGAGAATAAATATTTTATCTTAATCTTTAGTTTAAGTTTACTTTCAAATCAAAGTCTATTATGAGTATTAATTTTGAAATATGTGTGTAAGTTTAGAAATACAATTACAAATATTGCATAGCATTAAATATTAAATATGGTATTTAAATGAACGACGTAAAAACACAGAATGATAATTAGAAGGAAAGAAAAAGTTTATATATATTATTATAATTATGAAATGATTAAATATAAAATTGATTCTTACAAAAAAAGAATTGTGCGCATTATTTGGCCTTCACAAGTTTCGTTCACTTTTGGTTGCTGTTGTTTTAAACGAATTTACAATTTGTGGCAATAAATGAATAATAATAACTTGGTACTTGATGTTGTTTCACAAATTGAGGAGCCTGCAGTTTTACACCGACTCCGAACACCTGATTGTTTTTTGCGAGAAGTTTTGTCATGACAGAAATACACTCTGAGGTTTACTATTGCCTGCCTTACTCCGGCCAGGGTTTGAATTCGAGACGATATTGGGCGTATTATTCTGCAATAACAATAATTATAAAAACTCTCAGGATCTCGTATGAGTTCCCTAAAACGTAGGTTTTTAAGGAAACGAATTGAGTTAAGACGCGGAAAACTTACGATCATTAAGACGTAGAAAATAGGCGAAAATAATAAAAGTCAATCAATTATTATTTTAGCATGATAAAAAATTGTTAAGTCATCAGTAACTATTTTTTTTAACATGGAAATCTTAGAAGCCTTTTGGTAATAATTATGAGTGAGAAAATTTTTTTTTAATTCACCTTTAACATTTATTTTGATACTTTTTTAAATTTTAAAAGTCATTTCCCTATAATGATTGAATCAAATTGTTTAAGCCTCCTAAAGTTGCTGTATATTATAACGAGTTTCCGTCATCCCTTGTCAAGTTTTGTCTGAAGACAACCGGCGTTGTGCCATCTTCACTGGTACTTTTTGTTCTTCTAAAGACTTACATAGGAAAAGTTCGAAATCATGTTGGTATTCGTTTGGAATCACTTGAGAACCAGTCCCCTGGATGCACCGAGATTGTGTTGTGCCACTAGAGTGCGCATTTGCTGAAAAGACAACTTTTACAAGTCATCAGCATCACTGGAGGAGCTGAAGATGAATTTTGCTTCCACTAAATCCTATGATTTCCACCAACTTACCGTTTTAATTCAATCTTTTGAAATAGCCGTGCCTCAACGGACACAAGTTTTTTTTTATTATTCTTTACAAATCACAAATCCATTTTATAAGCACCAATTTGCCGATTTGGTAGTTCGCAACTACACATAGACCAAGCTCTTTTTATATTTATTAAACCTCTGCCTGTAAATTATATTTTTACACTTTAGCAAAATTAAAACTATTTTTTCACTGAAATATTGCAAGTTTTAATTTAGCTTTCTCCCATATTTTTTGTTTACTGAATTTAGAATTTGTCATTTTGTACGCAATCTTGTATTGCATGATACAAAAAAGGAAGGTAGTTTCACTTTGATTTTTTTTTTGCATAAACTGTGCTTTATACTTTTCGTAAATTGCTCAGTGAAAATTTTGACTGGGATGCGTATTCGATTCATATGTACACCTGGTCCTCTTTTTACGTGGTTAACTGGTACCAAAACATGTTCGCGTAAAAATAAATAAACTTTCATGCAAATCAGCCTATGCGGTCAAATGTTTACAAAACACCTTATAACTCGTACGAAATCAATATGTATGCCCATCTCTACAATCTCTGCAAAAATACATATGTACATATTTTAAATAAATTAAAACATGCATAGGCGTTTACTAAATGAAAAAATTATAGGAAAAATCCGGGCAAAAAAAAGAAAACCGCGTGCAAAAGGTGACAGGAAGAACAAAAAAAAAACTCCGGACAAAAATTGGCTGGGAGATGTTTAAAAACAACACGCAAAGAACTCGCATACAAAAAGATGGTGAAAAAAGAGCATCGATTGTAAATAATTTTTTAGCAACACTTTTTTTTTTGAAGTTTCAGAAAACAATTAAAATTCTTTGTTTATTTACATACAAAAATATTTATAAATTTTCATATTAAACAGAGATAACTGGACTAGGAAATGCGAGCGTTGTGATGTTATATGTACTAAAACATTGCTGACGAGTGATCCCAACGCATTTTGCGGTAACTAACCGTCTAGAGCCGAAGTCTCTCTATACTCTTGTAAAAACTTACTTGCGTACATGTGTACATTAAAAATAATCAAATTAATTTTTCAGTCGTCAATCACCTGCTGTGACCAACATGCCGACTAAACACTTGCGTCCTTTAGCTCGACATCTGGAAAAGGCGAAGCCGGCAGAAGAGCCGGTCTACCTTAACGTTTACGATTTGATGCGTCTGAATGATTTTACCAAAACCTTCGGACTAGGCGTTTACCATACCGGCATTGAGGTATATAACATCGAATATGGCTTCGCTGGTCATGTCTCACAACGATCGGGTATTTTTCAAATGACGCCACGCAATCAAGCTCAGCTTAATGCGTCATGCTGCTACAATCGCAGCATACTCTTAGGAGTAACGGAGCTCACACCGCAGCAGGTCGGTCAAGTGATCGATGAATTAGGTCGATATTTTAAAGGTCAATACTACCATTTGACCAGTTTCAATTGCAATCACTTTTCAAATGCATTGGCACAGTTATTGTGTGGACGAGAGATACCGAGTTGGGTGAACCGTGTGGCGAATATCGTAAAGGTATTACCAATACTGAAACGTCTACTTCCAAAGGATATAATTAATCCACAAAAATATGGACGCTATAGACGGTCATCGTCTCCAGCGACTGCTAGGAACAAATATCAGCGATAATGTATTTTTGAAACTTACTTTCAATAATATATTTTTATACATCCCATGTACAACATAAATACATGCATTGTGTTGTACATCAGGCTTTGTACGGGTATGTATATGTAAATCTATACATAACTATACAGATATAGTATGGCAGTTTGTATGGAATGGAATAGGATTACAAATGCTTCAAGGATTCATAATAGAAATATGCTCGCACTAGTTACAGTTTTCTTAATACGAGTATGTAAACAAGAATTTCAAAAAATAAACAACAAAAATTTGTCGGCAGCATTTACGTCGTTGTTCCTTCATAAACAAATAGTCATAGAAATCCGTTTAGGAATAGTTGAAAATCAGCTCGGCACCCTACAAAAGTCTGGACTCCGATAAACTCTGATGTTTGGCTAGCTTTACTTAGTACCTTGTATGTATGTACAATTGGATGTTCTAAAAATCAATGGAGAAAAAGTATAGTCGAAATTTTAAAGCTCTCACCCCTAGAATTGCTCCATAACGAAAAAACAACACTATTTTTTTTTTTTAATAAACAAATTTATCCATGCAAACTCAATATTTTTTTATCAGCAAATTCTGTTTCTCTTCAGGAGACTTCAAGGAATAACACCGAATTATTTAACTAACCATTTTTAATATTAACTATTTTTATTGAGGATCCAAAAGATCCCAAAATAATACAAAAATTTTCCATAAAAGATATGAAATACTAAAAAATTATTAAATAATTTAGTATTATTCTCTAAAATCTCTTGAAGATGAACAGAACTTGATAATTGAAAACAATATTGACTTTCCAGGATTATTATCGAAAATAAGTAAAATACATAGGAAACTCGTTGATTCCAAAAAATAGTACATTGATATTGCTTTTTTCGATATAAAATAATACCAAAGAGTGAGAGCATTATAGTTCGGTCTTTTCTTTTTCTGTGTCACTCTAATACTTAACACGTAGAGAAGAGTCTAAGCTCGGCTGAAACGGAACCGAATTGCAGGCATTATTCAATTATTAAAGGGTTGCTCAGTAAACAATTTTTGCTCACTCTTGACAAAAACGGCTCCCTTAGCAAGGCGTCGTGGTACTAAATCTTCAAATTTAGGTGCGAATTGAAATAAAAACTACATTTATAGAACAAATATATATTTCTATGTTCGCTTTGAATATAAATTTAAAATTGCATATTGTATGAAATTCATGAGAGTTTTTGCTTAGGTAACATGCAGACAATTTTTGGTAAGGGAGTGTCAAAACTGCAATGTCACTATAGAGCAAACCTTTAGTAATTGAATCAATCATGCTTTGCAGGTATATATGAACTCAGATTGAGTTTTAAGTAGTCTGTTGGAATAAAACCTGTTTGACGTAAAGATAAAGTTATTTTAATTGAACTTAATTTCAAGGCGAATGTATATAAGGTGATGTTACTAAAATACATGATTCAATAATGAAAGGTTTGATACATAAACAGCTTTGCTCCTCACTCTTCGCATGACGTCTCCCGTAGCTAAAACAGTGTTATTTCTTTGAACATTTTTGTACGAATCTTATCAAATATTTTTAAATAGTAGTAAATTAAAAAAAAAAAGAATCGGTTTCACTGATTCGTTTGTTTTGTTCTGATTCGTTGACAGTTTATTTGAAAATTGTGAAAATTTGAGTAAGTATTTTTTAAAAATTTCAATATTTTATTCTTAAACCACATATATATTTGCAATTCATTAGGAAACTTGTGCGTCGAGATCGTGACTAGTGTACCAGTGACCGTTTCTTTGCAGCTTAACCCTTTTGGCACGCGTAAGTACTTGAAAACAGTATGTTACGATTATTAGTGATCACTTTTTTTATAGGTTTTTTTTTGCCAAAGTTCGGCGCTCGTTCGTCCCTGCTCATTTTCACCTCCACCCCTGTGCGATCATTCTTTTGCATTGAAGCCTGTGAGTGAGCAGCCTCCGCTATTCCCTGTCCTTTTAGCACGTGTAAGTACTTGTCAGCAAAATTTGGTTTACAAAAGTCTCTATAAGAGCATGTGAAAACATTAATGCCGACCGTTGTCTCTGTATATATAGGTTGCTATTAACGTCTGTTCCTGATCTTCGTGAACGGCGGGAGAAGAATACCCAATCATATCACCTGTCCCGTTTGTATGTAAGTTGTTTAAAATGTAACTGAAAAACATATACACACATATGTACATACAAATAAAATACACATAAAATACATATTGTCTTATGTAAACGAAATGTAATCCAGTGAATACATATTACATATTATTTATTCTTAACGGAAGTACTAGTTTTTCGTGGCATTTAATTACTTTATATAAGGTAAAATATAACAGCATAGATAATAGAAACAATAAACTGATTTTTCAACAGAAACAGTGCCTACTTTTAAATTAAGCGTATTAAAGAGTTTGGGGAGTTCAAATGAGTTTTGGTGAATCAATTCATATGGCTCAGTATATAACATGGCTTTCAAACGAGTTTGTGTTGTTTGTTTTTATAAGAACAAATAACGTAATCACATGTTTTTTTATATGGTGACCAAAAAAATTTGATTTTTCCAACAATTTCATATATTTACCACTAAATGTTTGTCAATTAAAATAATGAAAGAATTTCCAGTCAGAAAAATGCATCAAATATTTCGTAGACTTCCAAACATATTTCGATTTTGTGGAGCTTACATTTACCACTAATTACACACATATGTACTTCCCGTACTTTTTAACTACTTTTTCACAAAAAGGGATTACATTCTTCCCTCTTTCCACCTCCTTCGCAAATGCAACCTTTTGTACTGGAGAGCTAGAAATTAGCTGTCATTATGTATCAAACCTTTAATAATTGAATCATGACTAAAATAGCTGATTTTCTTTTTTATTTGCCTTGCGGCTTCGAATGTCAAATTGTTTCTCTTTACACTTCATTTGAAAACAATTAAATGGCGTCGAAATAGTGACGTCACTGCCAAACAAATTCTTTTTTTTCGCTCGCTCTTACGTTATCTTGTGTCGTCAGTTCAGGTGTGTTACCTAGTACTATTTGAAAATAATTTAAAATGCCATAACTTAAATCTACTTTAGCGTTCCGATAATAGCTTCGTTCTAAATGTCCCCAAAGTTCTTTTTGTAGAACCATATTCGCTTGTAAAATTCTGGAACCTCCGACTCCACTATCACATCAAATGTCCGTTCAATTGGGCTTGGTAAATACGCACGACGACTCAATGGATATGCAATACTCACATCGGCACAGTTAACGAATGTTTCTTGCGGACCACAACCCAATGCACTTGTACCATTTCCGCAAGGACCCCAATTATTGCCTGCAACATCAATAACGGTTGACTAAATTTAAGATGTTCACATTGATGTCGCTGCCTTGAAATGAAAAGGTGCTAAGTCTATTTTGTCAATTTTTTTTTTAAATGTTATCTAAAAAAATACGATTAAAACTCTAATAATGAAATGATTGAGCTGATTCTCGCAATTTTTTTTTTTTTTGCAAATATTGACTTCGGTTTTTTTGCATATCGTTGTTTTTTAAAATGACAAAAAAGAACCAAATAGGTGAACTTAGCGCCGTTTCATCTTTAAGTAGCGATATAAATATTGAGGTTATTTTTAGCGTGACGCACCGCCAGTGTAGGTCCACCGCAGCACACAATGTTCGCAATTCAAGTTTTCAGGCAAAACTAAGTCGGCATCAATCCAACCAGATGCGCTGCCGATATATAAACGACTGGAACCATCAATAAAGCGTAGCTCATGCCTACTGAAGCAGTCTTCCGATTCAGCGCCAAATCTACTCAAATCGCAGACAGCGAAACGAAAGTAGCCTAAATGATTTGTGGTGATACGAACACCCACCCTAGCCGTATAGGAGCCACGATATACTTTCGTTACCACACCAATGCCGCCATAATATCCACCAATCTCATTTGCTCGTGGCATGGGCAGTGCATAATTATCTCCGCAAAGTCCACATTTACCGTTATTTGTATTCCATTGTACCTGTTAGGCAATAAAACAAAATAAAAATTCATTTCCGAAAGAAATTAATTCCACTAATACAAATACTCGCATATGTACATATGTACGAGTACTCAGGGGGTGTCAAAAAAAATATTTTATTCAGGCTACCACCAAAATGTGTTATACGCCCAAAAAAATAGAAACGTACTTATTTTTTATTTTTTATTGTTCAATTCTTTGAAGTAAAACTTTTTTATTTTATTGATATTTATTTTTTAATTAACAAATTGCCGTTGAATTTGGTATAGAATATTACAAATCGATATTATTTAACGAATAAATCCGTATTTGTACCGAATTTATAAACAAATTATTTTTATTATTTTTCACCTTTTGCAAAAAGTTGTCAAAATAACTGTATTTTTTCTAATTTTTGCAACTTTCGCGATTATCACAAATACCAAAAAAAAATATATTATAACAATTATGTTTACTTTTTAAGAACACAATTATTTATAAGCCGTTCTCCCGAAAATAGTAGTAGTAGTTAGTAGAGTAAACATTAAATAATAGAAAAATAAAATAAAAATATAAGTGGATTTTTTGGCAAAAGAAACAATTTAGGTTATCCCCTATTCCCCTATTTCCATTTTAAAAAAATTCCACTATTTTTCTAGTGCATTTTGTTTGCTAATTTTACCTAACACTAATGTTCCAATTCATCAAAACTAAAGCGAGTTAAAAAATCTTACCAATTTTCATATGATACTACTTTCGTTTATGAGGTAATCGGGTTTTTTTGCCGGTTTATTTCTAACTAAGAGTTTAGTTTAAATTTCTTAGTCGGAGGGATAAAGCACTAATTACAGAATAGACTGCTGGGGATTTTTTTTATCACAATATGTGAATCTAATGGACTATGAAGTTTTAATATCGTAGCAAAGTGAATCCAGTTTTTTTTTCAGTAACTAAAAACTTAACGCACAGCAAAGCACGGTGGGAACATAAATGGTAGACTGAACCTAAGCAGAATATAAGCGAGATTGGTAAAATAATTTTTTTTAGCAATTAAAAACAATCTTCGCATTAAGCCGCCGAACGCAGACAATTTATATTCTTGTTATCAACTTCGCTTTGCTCTCGTCTTCCTTTTCTTACCGACATGCCGCCACAGTTCAATCCATTATCATCATAGTTTTTCGGCGCTGATGAATTGAAGCGCCAACGTGATGATCGACCCGGCGGATCCAGCATCATACCATGCCCATACACCATTTCAAAATACACAAATGCCAGAAAAGCCAAACCCATTAATAGACTGCATTTGTTATTCATCGTTATGGAATTTAAGTAATTAGGCCAAACGAGAAGTTGATTTCCCTGAAAGATGTTTAATTGTACAATCCAGACTCCGTGGTCTTTTAAATTATGTCAGTTTCACTTTGAACGCTCACACTTGATTGCGGCAAGTTCTGTTGAGAATCATTTTTATAAACATTTATTGAAAACATTATCAACGGTCCCTAGGCTGCTTGTGCTGATAAAAAAAAAAGCTGTGCTTATCAAAAGTCGTTGTGCTGCAATTCAGACACACTCATGCTGGCACGCATAACGGGGAAGAAAGGTATTACAAGCGCACATCAATATTTGTATATTTACATACATAAAATATATATGTAGAAAACTGAACGCATACTGCGTAATACAAATACACATATGTACTAATGTACATATATTTATTATTAGGGTGTATCACTCAACATACAAACAAAAATTGGTATGTTTTCCCATCGGAATCACAAAATCTATAATATTTCTCTGCCAATAAGGAATAGCAACTAAAATCGAGTTAGGATTAAAAGATTGTGAAACAATAAATAGTGGGATTGCCGCCTAGATAGTTTACGTTTAAAGCCATATTTTCATTTCATCTATCTCTAAACAATCCAAATTTTATATAAAAATCTTAAAATGATATTTTATGAATATTTTCTGTCAATCAATTTGCTTTTGACAGTGGCCTTTGAAATGACTCAAAAAAGAGATTAACCATTATACCTTTATGCCACAGATGTTAAGGCTACCAAAATATTTCGAAAAAATATTGTGCCGATCGGCAATTTCATGTGAACAAATTATTCCATAAATTCACAAGCGAAAAAAACAATGTTTACCCTTTTGATTTCTTCGCTTGCAATTGGCGATAGAGTTGATTAAGATTTATTGAATCGATTTGAAACGAGCATCAAAAATTTCATTATTTTGTTTGCGTTGAACAAATTTTTAAATATTTTTATGCAGACCTTTTAAAGTTGAACTGTTTTATTCAGGAACTGTAACAGTTATGCATTTTTTTTTTTCAAATTGGTCAATAGATAGTTGCTATTATTTCACTTATATACAAGTTAAAATTTTAGTTTTTAGTCAAAAATAACTTTTAAATATGACTTTTTTCCATCCAAAATAAAAAGTTAAAATATTGCATTCATTAATAAAATTAAATTTGAAGTTTGAATCTTGTTCAGGAAAGTATAAAAGTAAAAATCAGACTTTTATTTTTTCGATCAAAAATACAAATAGAAATTTGACTTTTATTTTTGCACTCAAATATAAAAGTTAAAATATAACGATTTTATTTTTTCGTTTAGAAATAAAATAAAAAAAGTTGACTTTCATTTTTTCAAGCAAGTATATATGATTAACATTCGTTGGCTAACAAACGTCGAACTGCTATTTTGAATTTTAAATTTTAGAATAACTATTTTTTAAATGTTTTTTTTTTTTATATTTAAAAAAAACGAGTTTGATTTAAAAACAAAACTCCATTTTTGGAGGTATTTTCAAAGGGAGAGGTACTAAATTCTGCTTTTCAAAATTCTTTTGGATGAAAATTCTGTAAAAATCAAAAAAAAAATTCTATCCAGCCTAAATTCTTTTGGTTCAAAATTCTGTATTTAAAATTCTGTATGATCAAAATGATGGAGAACTGAAATTCTGTATATTAAAATTCTGGAATCAAAATTATTTTCGATCAAAATGCTGTAAAAATATAACCAAATAAGCAGATTACCTGAATAGCACATTTATTTTATGAATAATGGAATTCCGATTTTATAGAATCAATGGTATATATACATACGTCAATTAAAGAAAAATTCAAAAATTCATTCAAAACAAAAGTTATTACATTATAATGGCGAAACAATTATTATATTATTAAATTTTTAGCAATTCGCTTTAGAAAAGAAACATGCCTTAATATAAGCCTTTTTTTGTTATTCTTTTAATTCTGTTGTTTGCTTTTACAGCCTTCTTCGTTTGACTAATTTTGTGCGCACTTTTTTTATTTATCCATATGCTCTTCCGGTTTTTCAATACAGAGTTTTGCAAAACAAAATACTGCCAATACATAATTTTGATTTACAGAATTTAAAATTACAGTGTTCCGCAATACAGAATTTTAACAGTACAGAATTTTGAATTACAGATTTTTGAATACAGAATATTGAATACAGAATTTTAAATACAGAATTTTGAACCAAAATCATATTGTACCCAACCCATTTTCAAATAGGTCCAGCTCACATAAATCTTAATATTTCTCCGAAAAATGTTATATTGCCTTTGGAAATACCACAGCTTTTGTATGTGATACACCTTAATGTATATGCTATATATCGCATACATATTTACGTTTTCCAGGTAATCGTTGTATCTTACACACTGCTTCTAATTAACTTGAGTGTTCACAATTTTTGTTTTTTTTCCTTGTTTTTGTTTACGCAGATGCATGCAACATTTATATGTAATAATATTTTTCCGTCGATCAATCCAGACTTGCAAATGCAATACACCAGCCGCAATAATTTCTGCTAAAAAGTTATCGGATTATTAAAATATTAAATATGTATTGTATTTCTAAACGCACTTTTCATTTAATTTTTATTATTTTGTCATTTATTGATAAAACTGTTCAAACGAAGTGTGCACTATTTGATTACACAGTATAAAAAGGAAACTAGGAGAAGAAAGCGCCTCCAAAAATTATATTTAAAAAGGAACAGTAAAACCTACGAAATACATACTTGGATATATGTATGTGCCCATGTATGTGCATATACATACATGTGTAGATGTAAATGGTTCGTATAATTTTCATAACATCATCAGCTAAATTAAAATGCGCATTTTTGAAGACTAAAGTAGCATACTTAAAAGTAGGTCCCTCAAAGTATTGATATGATAATAGTGAAATGCAGAAGTCTTTGAAATGGTGGTGCGTTTGAACGCCTACATCAGGACATACAAAGTGCTGCTACATCCTATCGTTTACTAGAAGCATTAAATATGGTATCCGTACAGTTTGTTTTATTTATTAATTACGAATATCTGCCGTCTATTTGACTTGTTGATAATCTGCATCTGTATCTGCATCTTTTCCTTTTATCTCTCCATTCTTTTACTTCTTCAAGCCCAGGACGAAATTCGACACATCATACTCTTCATCGTACTGCTGTTCCGACCATAGTTCTGGCAGATTTTCGATAATCGTATTCATAGACATTGATCCACTACTACTCGCATTTGTTGCAAGCGCACCATTTGCTCCATCTTTTCCATTGCCATTGGTATTGAACAAGTCAAATAGTTGTGCTGTGCCCATTGTGTCCATTGAGGCATTCTCTGAACTAACCACAGTGTTAGCGGTGAGTATTTTAAACTTTTGCAAGCCCATTATTTTCTCTTCGAGTGTTTTTTGCGTAATCAACCGATATACATTCACAACTTTTCTCTGGCCAATACGATGTGCGCGGTCCATGGCTTGTAGATCTTTCATTGGGTTCCAATCATGCTCGACAAATATTACCGTGTCAGCGCCAGTTAAATTCAAACCGAGACCTCCTACCTAAAGCAAACAAATGAAAAGTGTAAATTGCAATAAGAAAAATTTAAGAAAATTTTATTTTATATTTACTTGGGTGGTAAGTAGTAGTACATCGATGCTCGGATCGGTGTTGAAATTGTGCACAATATCCTGGCGTAGAGATGCTGGCACGCTACCGTCTAGACGCAAATAAGATACGGTTGGCAAATGTTTGCGCAGCAAATCGTGTTCCACAATATTCAACATGGCTTTCAGTTGGCAAAAAATAAGCGCGCGATGTTGACTGACCGACTCAGTTTGAACGCCGATGCCGCAATCGAGCAATAGTTGTCTAAAAAAAAAAAAACATAAAAATACAAAACAAAACAATAATAACATTAGATTACACGAAAAAAGTATATCATTAGAACAGGTTATCAGACTAATTTTTAGGGACTGATTTTAAAATAAAAATTATACATATTTTTAGATTTATATTTACGATAATTTTTAATATTATAATTTAAATTTTTTCTATGACCTGCAATCTTTATTTTATGATTTTACATTTTTTGATAAATTATTTTTGGATGATCGAAAAATAAAAGTTACAAAAAACAATTAAAAATTATTACAAAAGAACGATTTAATAATAATTGATATGATAAAAAACATAACGGTTATGGTCTCTGCTAATTTTGGGTCGCTGAATACGAAAATTTGTTTCATTTACTTTTCCAAAGGAGCTATTTCGAGATATAGGCAAAAGACCTGGTATTACCCAAAAAAAAACTCTTTCCTTAAAAAATTTTGCGATCTTCTTAGTTGATAAACTTTGTAAAAAAAAATGTCGGCGAAAACGAAGCGAAAATTTGATTAAATATAACTTTTTATATGAATTTGCTACCGCTGATTCTGAAACATTTTCCATTAGGTCTGGATTTTGAGATACAGGGCGCTAAAGGGTTTCCATGAGATTTTCTCAATATAGGTTGGCTTTATACTTATGCTATTCTGGAATTTTTTGGCAATAACTGCAAAAGGACCTTTGGTAAATTAAATTGAATTCATTTTAATTTTCACCGACCCAAAGTTAGTGTAAAAGTTTATTCTTTAACGAATTCCCATTCTAATGAAATATTTGTATACTACATAGTTTAAGTTTCTAAATAAATTTGATCAAAGTTCTTCACTCACTTCAGTGCTGGAAGTTTAGCCGAGTGTTCGATGTCATCCAATGAACTCTGCTGTTGCTTTAACTCTTGCGCAATCTTTTCGTATTCCGAATGCTTTGGTGTCAAGACCATTTTTGGGTGATTGCATACATTTTGTAGATAACGCAAATCATGGAAAATATGTGCCTTCTTACTGATGCTGTCACCATCGCCTAGACTTTCCAAACAATCCTTCCAATGCGAATTCAAATGCGTACGACTAAAGTCCTCATATAAACGTTCTTGTAATGGACTCAATTCACACAACAAGTCTTGTGTGATTTTCGGTGGTAAGTCAGTCAAAACATCCTCCTTTACGCGACGCAAAAGGAATGGCAATACCTGTCGGTGCAATGCCTCCATTGCCAAGACTCCAGCTTCCTGTTCTTTTGAAGAACTCTTTGAATCTCGTGAAGCCAGTATAGGACGACTGTAGCGGGCAATGAATTGTTTTTCAGTGCCAAGAAAACCAGGCATTAAAAAATCGAAAAGCGACCACAGCTCCAAAACATTGTTTTGAATGGGTGTGCCAGAGAGTATAAGACGATGTGTGACCTTTAGCATCTTAATGGCCTTCGAACTTTTCGTTTTGCCATTCTTAATGATGTGCCCTTCGTCGAGTACACAGTAGTTCCAGTGTATGTTGGAAAAGAAATCTATATCTTTGCGTATCGTGTCATATGAAGCAATTACCAGATTGCATACACCAATTTGGCTGCGCAGTTTCTCACGTCCGATAGGCAAACCCACGTAATGTAATGGACGCAAAACTTTTGATTTCTCTAGAAATTTCTCCACTTCATAGACCCAATGACCAGTGAGCGTGGGTGGACAGATTACCAGACTTGGCAGTGCTGGAGCTTTGTCAGTGGCGCGTTGATAATGATCACCGGCTAGTATGCAAATGGTTTGCAAAGTCTTACCCAGCCCCATGTCATCGCAGAGTATGCCGTGTAAATTATATTTATTTAGAAACCAAAGCCAATTAACCCCAGCCTGTTGGTATGAACGTAATTCTACCGAAAGTGCTACCGGTACTTTATAGTCGGGTATACTCTTTGGCGTGAAGAGGTAGTCTAGAAAATCGCGATCGCGTATCTTACGTTGTTGCAACTCAGCGGAGGGAATTTCATTCTTGATTGACTTGCTGCGCGAATCTAATGGCATCAATTGTACTAGCGTAGCAAAACAATGGGTAGAGAGTAGACGTACCGATTCGTCGGAATCGCTCATGCAACCTGAAAAGAGAAGCAAAAACAAATTAAAAACGTCATATGAGATAAGGAATACTGAGAACTGTAGAAACTCACCCAACAGTGGGACGACTAGAAGCACTATATATGGTACAATGCGTAATTGCAATTTATCGACGACACGTTCGATGGCTTCGATAGCTCCCTGACGCTGTATCACGTTGTCGATTTTAACCAGCTTGCCTAGCAGTACATCCAACACAAAGTGCATAGTGCGTACTAGATCAGCTGTAGCAAGCGCGGCAATGCAGCGAGCAACCATGTGACGTACCTAAAGATACAAAGATATTAAGTCAGGGTCCGAAACAATTATTACATGCCCCAAATTGGAAAACAGATTTTGATACATACATATATATATTTGATTTCTTTAATTTCAATTTACATTGACTACTATTTATACTATATCTCATGCAAAAAATATTAGTTTTAAATTATATTTGATTTGATTTTTTGGTTATACTTAAAAGTTATTTTAATATTAATTAAATGAAATGTAATGGCAACAAAAAATGTGAGAAGGTTTTTTATAGCAGAAATACAATCGGAGGTTTGCCATTGAAAAAAAAACGTTTCTATAACTTTTGATGGTACTTGCCCCAGCCAGGATTTAACCACGGGACCCACCGAATGAAACTCGTACATGCTACACAATCGGCTATTGCGGCCGCCAAAAAGTAATAAAATATTAGGATAATAGAAGCAAAACTTCTTTGCCGATTTCATAAACGGATAGAGAGGGGAATGTGAGAAAGACAAAATCCAGTTAAAAACTACACTGAAGCGTAGCAACGCAGTTTCGAACTAGACCAATACTATTACGAAGCCAGCCCCGAATCTTTGCCTAGCAAGTCCCGAACTAGTCTAAAACTGGTCCCGAAATGATCCCGAACTAGTCTCGAAATGATTTTGAAAAACGTCGCGATATAGTCCTAAAATGGTGCCGAAATATGTAAATAGTTCCAAAATTGTTTCGAAGTGGTCCAAAACTAGTCTCCAAATGGCCCCAAGCTCGCTTACGGACAGCGATATGTGTGTGTCGTATCGTGACGCAAATGTGTGACACGACCTCGAAAAATTACTCGCATCGCGCTTAAGAAGTTTCCTTTTGATCTTCTGTTTTTTCGACAGAGTGATGTGTTTCTAATGTTCGTAAAATGATAAAGCAGACGTAAGAAGTACGCGAACTCAAACTCTCAACTACTCTCAACTTCATGTAACAACTGATAGATTATAATACTAGATTTATATTACAAATAGAATGGGAAACAGAAGGAAATTGGAGTTAAAGTGTTCTCCTTGAAACTAAAGAAACTTGAAGAAACAAATGTTAGTTATTTAAGTCTATTGTTTTAACTATTATAAACTTAGTTTGTCGGTTTGTTTAATTTTTTGATTGCAACTGTGTTTAATCAGCCGGAAAATAAACTTTTGCCCACTGGAAATTAGAATGACATTGCAAAATAGAGGCTTACAAAAAAATCAGATTTATAACTACTAGCACTTCCAATACTTCAGATTAAAGATCGTTTTGAAATTAATTATATTTGAGGAAGTATAACAGTTTCGGATTCAGATAGTAACCAAACGTATTAGCTTTATCGGCTTCTAATGTATATTAATTCACATACATACATACCTATGCTAGGAAACTAACAAACTAACTTTAAACTAATACTATCGTCATACGTTATGCACAATGACAGTTAGTTTCACAACAACACAACACTTTTATAGAATACCAAATTCTTTTTTAGTACTGCTTGTAACTATTCTTCAGAAAACAAACAAAAATCGTACTGCCACACCACTTACCGCCTTTACTGGATGAGTGATAAGCACACTGAAATGCGGAAGCAGTTCAAACAAGCGTTGAAAAACACCATCCAGTGCTGAGGTTTCACAGGAAAAGTTTATGAAATGCGGTGCTGCGATTTCGATCAGCTGCAAGGATGTCATTAAATCATTTGTATTCGCCAAATCCAAAGGCACATCAGATAGAAGCTCCATGTTTGGGTATGTTGTTGTGAATTGTTCAATTTTAGCAAACATAATTTGTTCGAAAACTGTTATCTTTGAAAAAATCTCCACTGTGAAGCTTAAACAAATCTTCGATATGGCACAAGAGGCACCCAAGCGCTGGATACGGTTCTGTTTTAATTCCTAACATGATGCGATACAAAAAAAAAAAAAATAAGATGCATGAAGAGAATTTCTTTTGAGCTACACTTACCACCGAATTCACTGCATTAACACCATTTTCCGCTGAAGCAGCCGCTTCACTTAGCGGCGGTCTACCTGGTCCACGTGAGGTACTCGCTCCACCACCTCGGTTACCAGTACCGCCAATTTGCATATTATTTTGCTGCAAATTCAGTGTCAAAATGCCATAGTAAACACAGCTGTTTGACACTACCGCTGACTCAGGTAATGCCGTCTGCTTCAACGTCAAAGCGCTTAGAGTCTATAAATCACATGAAAGTTATATTCATATATACAAAAAAAATATTTTCTTGCTTTTATTTGTAAACACTATTCATATTTTACTCACAATTTTTGGAGTAAACTGAGGATCACTCTTTAGCAAAGTACACAAATTAGTCAGTATTTTACTATTGGGACTAGGTTTTCTATCACACACCTGATGCATTAATTGCACCAGAAATTCTGCAGATAATTGTTGCAACAACTCACACTCCTCGCGTTTTATTGACTCCATAAGCGGCTTCGCCACTGGATTCAATTTCTCTGGCAAACATTGCATGCAGACAATGGCGCCGGCCAACGCCGCTTGTGTACTAATATTATAGGCGGATTGCTCTGCCGAGGTTTGCGCAAAAGAATTTTGCAAGCCGCGTCTACGCTCCTCCAGTGTTTCGAGCAATTTTGGTTTGAGCGCAAACCAATGTAGGCCCTCAGTCAGTGTGGTGGCAACCGCCTCAATTTGATCTAATGTGAGAACGCGAGCATTGTTGAAATCATTTATGGGTATTTTGTATTGTTTTAATGTAGCTATGAGATCCTGAGCTTCCTGGTGTAGACTAAGCAAAGTGATGTTAAAATTAAAATTAGTTTTAATTCAATTCCAATGGCAAGCTACTTACCGTGTAAAAGAAATCGCCACTTCGTCATAGTAGACATATTCAGTGACGCACGCACGTAATTTATCAGCCAACTTAGGTGCAGCCAAATGCATGGACGGGTCTGTTTGTGACCAGAAGGCAATGATTAAGCCTAAAACAGAATATATAACGTAGGTGAAAATGAATTTAAAAAAAAACAAACCGTTGTTAACTAAATCTCACCACACACAATCCGCTGCACAGCCGAACGTGAATTTAAATGCCCCAATAGTACTTTCGTATAGCAATCCATTGGCGACTCCATAGTCGGCGTGTAGGACATACCTGGCGCCGGCTGCACAAGGTACTTGGAAAGCGCACCCAGCATCCGTGCCGCTGTTACACGGGCACGCATCACATTGCGTTCACGCACATCCTGTGGTGTCGCCTCGTTGCCGCCAAGAAAATATCTTTGCGATTCTGTACTACTCAATGAGTTGGCGCCTAAATCATCAGAATTCTTTTGTGACCGTCGCCGCGATGTCGCCGCTGATGAATCTCCGTCCGCTGATGAGCCTATTGGACTTTGATGAGGAGCAGCGGAAGTATGTATTAATATCGATGAGTCGAAAGCGAGCCGTGCTGGCTGCATAGCCAAACAAATCCACGACGACACGACCGGACAAGCCGCATGCAGTAGCGCTCCCAAATCAGCGTTGCGCAACAAATTCTGCCACACTTTAGTGGCCATCTCTTGTATGTCTGCCTGAGGTTCGACTAGAATACGTTCGTAAATGAAGCGTAGGGCGTCTTGCAGCAACTTCCACTGCCAATCGATGACGCCAAAATTTAAATTTAATTTCTTTGAATCGAAATTAATGGCAATAGCAGAGCTTGAAGCAATGGAGAAGTCCTTCTCTGTCTCATCCACACCATTACTATTGTTAATGGCGGCGATGCAGAGTTGTGAACTTGTGGTAGGGCCGGCAATGGTCATGGCTTCAATCTTTTCCTTATTCAGATTACAACTGGTAAGAGTTTGAAGAGTCAGCAAAGTGGACTTACGCACCGAGCTGTTGTTGTGCGATAGAAAGGGCCATAGTCGTGGTAACAGTGTAGACATTGATTCCATTCTGCGGTAGGTAAAACAGAAAACCAGATACAATAATATTTTTTTATTTAAAAATCTAAATCCAAAAAAAAGTACTCACTGTATCCAGAAGCCGGCATTGGGCAGGCACAGTATTGCCGCCAGCAATCCCATGAAACTATTACACGCACTTGTCAACTCATCCTGGTCCAACAGTAGATCCCACAGCATTTTCACAATCGACGATACCTGCACTGCATTCAACAATTTAGGTAGCCATGTTGCAATCGGAATTAGCGTCGAGGCGGCCACTGCACCCACATCGTCAACCGAATCAAACAATGCTAGCAATATGTCGCTTATTGTCTGAGGCACGTAAACCGTCAACAAATCCTCACGCACCACAAATACATACTTCAAACCCAATAGGCCGCCATGGCGCACCTCCCATTCTTTCTGCTTCAGCAATTTCAACAACAACCGCACTATCTCATGCACTTGCTCTGCATGCATTCCCTTGACAATGGTGCCAAGCACTTGTGCGCAGGTTTCACGCACCGGCGCTACAACCTGATCCGATACAAAGTCACCGAAACGATCCAGACAAAGTACGCAAAGTAAACGCAGTGCCGCATCTTCCATCCAGAGATTGTGATGTTGTTGCATCTCTTCGCGCGTCATACCAATGCCTTTCCCAGCACCATTGGCATGATTATTAATAAGTTCACGCAAAGCTGTCGCCGCACCATGACGCACCTCCCATCTGGGATTGAATAGGTCGACGTAAAGTCGTGCACAAAAGTTTCCCAATGGCCAATTGACAGCATCCACCCACATTCCAGTTGCGTCCGGTACGGGATCTATAATTGGATTAGGCAAATATGTTACATTATATTTTAAATGTCATGTCCCATTTGCGCAAACTCACCATTCAAAGTGTAGAAAATTTCCTGTCGTTGCAGCGCATCTGCTTTTGATTTTTTCCGTTCCGGTTCATCGCTTATGTTGGTGCTATTTTTGGAAACTCCGATGCCACTGCTGGTGTTGCTAGTGCTACGACTCAGACTATTGACGCTTGCACTGACAGCAGCAGGGCCACTAGTTGTATTTATATTTTGTCGAGCTTTACGCTTGGCTCGATTCATTTCGCGACAGCTAAGCTGTTGCCCATTGGAGGGAATCAGATTTGAATTGGGTTTTATATTGAGTATATCCTCAACGGGCACCTGTTGAATAGGTATGATTGTGAAATGGAAATAAATTGTAGATGGGGGTTATGTATCGATTACACTAGTATACAAAATTTTTAATTTTTTGGTTTAGAAACTGGGTCTAACAGTATAAAAACATGTATACAAATATAAACGTTTTGGATATCACAATTTACATAATTTTTTTTTATTTATCTAAAATTCACATCAGTTTTTAAAATAGCCATTCACAGTGTGGGAAAAAATTGAGGAAAAGTCAATATATGTGGGTACAAGAAAATTTTTCAGCATCCTGTACCTCAAAATCTAGATCTAATGGAAACATTTTGATGTTATTTTCAGAATTAGCGGACTCGAATCTATATTAAATATGATATTACATCAAATCTGTCTGGCAGAAATGAAAAAGTATTTGGCATATTTTTAACTGACAAATTTAATTTAGCAAAAATTTAAATTAGCCGCTTTTCTTTAATTTGTAATAAGATTTACATTTTCTGTCCGATTTAGACACTATTTTGATACACGTTTTTGTAATAAAATTTATTTTAATAAAAGATTTTAATTATTAGTTTATAACTCAAAATTTATAACAATTCAACAAATTATCATTTTGCGCCCAATTGAATTTTAGGATTAAAATATGCAAGTCTGGAGACGGTAAAAATTTCCGTTGATTTTTTAAATCTTTTTGAAAATTTTCAAACTCTTGTTTTATTTAACACATGCAGTGTGTACTCCATGCAAGACGGCTTTCCAAAAAAAAAAAGTATTAAAGATCAGCGGGAATTTATTTGCTATATATATTAAGCTTGAAAATTAATAAAAAAGAGCTAACGCGCAAACTATTGTAAATATTGTAAGAAAATCACTATGTATTTAGTTATTTGAATCCCCTTATTGATGTACGTATGTATGTATGTATGAATGAATGTTCGTTTACATTCCACCCCTCCGCACTTACCTTCTCCTCGTTGGCATTGTAGGTGCTGCCAGTAGTCATTACATCCTCATCGGTTATCATATCTGTTAAATTAACGCCCAACTTTGATGCTTGAGTCAGTCCAAGTTTTTCATTAAGCAATGCACGCTGTCGACTTAGCCGCTCTGCATTCGTGGCATTTGGATTTGCAACAGAACCCAATGAAGATGTCGACGTCGAATCCGTTTCATGCAAATCGAATTCAATGCCCTCAGAACCGATAAGACGAGCACCTTTATGCAATATTTGCTCCAAATCGAATTCCGCAAATGATAGCAAACGCTCATGTTGATTTTGCCGGTGCTGCTGCTGATTCGCATCGCGACTGCAACTGTGCTCGCTGGAGGTGGTGGCATTTGTGGCTACCGATTGACAGCTGTCATCTTCAATACCACCTACAATGGAAGCTACTGCCAACTCATCTTCCGTTTCCTTCTCCTTTTTTATGGCTTCCCGCTTTATAGCCGCATATAATTCTGGCTTCCAAGCGGGTACATTTTGTAATATCGCCTCAACGGCTTGTGAGGCGGCAATTCGCGTGTCCCACGAGGTGCTGTGCAAATAACCGATTAGACGATTAAGCAGTGCGTGCAATTCGTGAGGATATAATTTTTGCACTTCGCCAATTTGTTTAGCTGCAGCGCGACGTGTCACCGCCGATGAGCCGGACTCAAGTAATATAAACAGGCGATCCAAACTACAATTGGATAAGAGATAGAAATATATGGCGTTAAAACAGCGTGATTTATCGAGAATAACATTACGTAATAGAGCAGGGGAACTATGCAAACAAATATGGAAAGCTGAACATATGTATTTAAAACAGAATTTGCTGAAACTTCAGTGCAGGGATAAAAAAATAATCAAGGCGAATTTATATAAGGTGGTGTTATCAAAACTATGTGCTTGTTATAATTCCCTCTGATTCTAACTGTCATTGTGCGTATAATTTGTTAGTGGAAATTTTTATTGCTGTACACTCAACACCACCTGATATGAATTCGCCTTGAATAAAACTTTCGATTTTGTAATAACAAATTTTTTTCACTGGCGAGCAAGACCGGCAGAAAGATTTTTCATGATCAATTTTTTTCGTTAATTTTATATAAAACTATAGTTCATAAAATTTATAAAAACTCAACAAATTTTCATCAAAATTTTACAATGTTAAAAGGATGTGTACACATATTTTGGGTAAGCAGTTTTAAAGCCTATTTAATTTTAGTACAATAAAGTGCAAGTGGTTAGAAACAACCTTTAATTAATAATTTCTTTTTTTTTTATTTTGGTCTTGGAAACTTTTTATACTAAAATCAAATAACCTATAAAACTGCATACTCGAAAAAATTTTAAAAACTATTTAAAAAAAATTTTGATGAAAATTTATTGAGTTTTCATAAATTTTTTTCATGTTTGAAACATTAAAGTTAAGAAGAAAAATAATCATGAAAACCTTGCTAATATTATAAAAAGGTCACCCATTCTACGTTTATTTCTATTTTCTCAATTCGCCCAACAAATTCGCCTTATACTGACTTTGACAATTACCATACCAAAAACAATTTTTGTTTGTGTAATTTTGCGAGTGAAATGTCAGAATCTGAATTCGTCCGGTATCGTTCATTTGTTTTTTGTTTGGTAATTTTCCAAGTCAAATGTGAGAATCTGAATTCGTCCAATATCGCTCTGATATTTTGTTTGTGTACCAAAGCAACCCAGCGAATTGGTAAGGAAGAACAAGCATTCCGCTCATGGGATTCGCCTTGCATGTAATTTTTGTGAAAGAATTCGCGTTAGTATTGTCACCACCTTACTGAATATGCCTTGAACACCAACTTATAGGAATTCGCCTTGAAAATAATAGTTATTTTCGTGATTTTAATCCAAAAAGTCATTCGGAAAAATATGTATTTTAAACATAGCAAGAATTATCATATTATTAGGCAAGAAATGTTAAGACTATAGATGGAAAAACTTTTTACTTTTCATATAAAAGTTAAAATTTCGCATCAATTTGTTCGGTCAAAACTAACAGTTAGGATTTTACTCTTATCTTTTATGTTTTATTTGAAAAAAAATATCAAAATAAAAAATGCAAATTCCATTTAATTGCAGTTTAAATTATTTAATTTAATTTCATTCATAAACGTTTTGCAGAAAGAAAAAATACCTTCGATATTTACGGTGTTTTATTGCATCGCTTATTTACACGTTTCGTTATCATTCGGATAATTATTTGTAAAAACAAAAGATTTTAAACTTAAACGGTTATTCCTTGTCCAAACCAAAACTTAATCTTATAATTATCGCAATTATTGAAATTACTATGCCAATGCACTTGATTTGAGAAAAAAACAGGGAATGTATGCCGATAATCGTCTAACGATATCGCGTTGACGATTGTCTTGCTTCATGGAAGCAGTAAAATAAATACTTGATCGTTTGTTCGATATCGTATATGCGATTATAAAATTCTTCAGTTCAGTTCGTAACAGTTTGAATAGCCAAGATATATCGATTCAACGCTCATTTTTATACGATAGTAATTTCAGTATAGTTTCATAGGAAATAAATAAGTTAATTTTAAACGTTTCGAAGGCGGCAATGAGCACTGAATAAGCAAAAAAGATTTTAACACTAAACCTACCAGAGCGGTCAAATGACCGCTGAGACTAATAATCAAAAAAGTTAAATTTTATTTTTCTTGAACTTACTGCACGACTTTTTCTGTAATATATAGCTGTTTAATTTTTCAATATATATTTCTTTTCTTCTTTTATTTTTCCTATGTACTCTACCGTTGTCTACTCTGGGCGGTCTGCATTGAAATCTCAAACTTAGCACAAAAAAGTAGTTTTCCAAGAAAATGTAATCCGATTGTGTTCTAGGAAAACGCCATGTGCTTACAGTTTGTGTTATGCTGGTTACAGAGCGACTGCTGGTAACTCACGAGGTGAGGCAAAATAGCGATCATTCCAGGTATTTTTCAACATTCTGGATTTAGCTGCTATAAATGCTAGGATTTTATATAAGCAAACAACTGGAGAAAGGATATCGCGGCAAGGATTTTCATTTCAGTTGGCAGAGGAACTTGCCGTTGAATACCGCGATATACATGAACAAGAAAAAATAGCAAGTATGCCGAAAACTTCAGCAGATTCCAATACAATTTCTGAAAGACGAAAAACGTGTCGAATTCGATATTGCAAAAAAAAAAAAACCATAAACATTTGTTCTATATGTAAAAAAAATGTATATGGAAAATGTTTACGGGAGAGACCATCCATCTGTAAAAAGTGCGACAACGAATAAATTTTATTTTAGTTTGAATAAGGATATGTATGTAAATTACTGAAGAAACATATAATTTTTCAGTTTCGAGCCTTCTTTCTAAAAATGTACTCCTAAAGCCCGAAAAATAAATGTTTTTTAATTATTATATGATAATTATTTTGTGTTTATTGTTTGTGCTAAATTCTGTATTAATTACAATCAACCGGAAAATACTATAATTGTTTATTTCAAATGCGGTCATTTGACCGCCATTTCGGTAGAAATAGGTATAAATAATATGTCGGTAGGTTTAGTGTTAAACTGTTGATCAAATGACTATAGTCGACACGCTAGGCGATACGATAGTAACTTACATCCATGAACCGGCGTTTAGAGGAGAATGATTTGATCAATCTGTTTATGAAAATAACTGTCCAATTGCAGAGAAAACCAAACAAACCAAAAGCGAATTCATACAATGTAGTAGCCAAGCCGAAGTTGATAAAGCAGCTGAATGAATTCGCTTGGTGAACGTCAAAATCAAGGTGTATCCATAGAAGGTGATAGCAAGATAAACAAAGCGAATCCGCTGCGTATTTTGTTAGTGTAATTTTGCGCGTGAAATCTCAAAAGCAGAATTCGCCCAGTTTGCTTATGTATTTTGTTTGTGTATACAAAACAACCTAGCGAATTCGGAGAGAAGAACTAGCATTCAGCTCATGGGATGCTATCACCTTGTATGAATTCGCCTTGGGTCAAAATTATGTGTTTTTTTAAACCATGCTGTCATTTCGCATATAATTTGTTAGTGTAAGTTTTTGGTTTCGTACGTATAATACCACCTGATATGAATTCGCCTTGGTGGTAGCGTCCCATGAGCTAAATACTTGTTCTATCTTCGCCTTGTGCAGTGGAGATATCAAAATTGTTTGTTTCGTTTACATTTTCGCTTGCTATTAAAGTTCGAATTCGAAAATTCACGCTTTCTCTCTATTTTTTTACTTTCCACCCGTTCAAAAAAAAAAAAAACAAAAAAAAAAATATTCACATGGAGTTCTTACCACGTTATAGTATAAATTGAAACCTCAAACGGCGGTGTGGACGGAGAGGAATAGTTGGTGGTGTGAATTAAATTTGATTTGAAAAAGTAAGTCATACTTTAATTTTTTTTTTTCAAATCGATTTTTAACTTTTAGAGTAAATAATAAAAATCAAAGTTTAGCCTTAATTTTTGACAGAATCGATATCGATGAAAAAATAACAATTAATTATTGACTCTTTTGAAAAGAACCCCATAGCACTTACGGTCCATGTTTCAGTGTCATAACAATAATACAGTGTGTTTAATTTTCCTCACGGCCATGCGTACATACATATGTATTATGTACCCATGCAAATTTACACAGCTGCTGGATACGCATATAAAGAACTTATGTAAATAAATTCATGTACTAAAGGCTTGTTCGCCATACTTACCGAGATGTCATTGTGCTGCTCTGTTGACTTATTTCAGTTTTACTCTTGATGTCACGCCAAAGCCTTCTCGCTTTTTATCTGTTGATCTATTGTCGTATATGTAGGTATGTAGGTATGTATGTATGTATTAGTATTACTAGTTAGTTATTACTAAATTTTCAAATTTCCACACGGCATAAAGCATTTACTCTACTGCTGTAGCCGATGGAACGTTCTTTGGTTTCTGGCCAGACTTTAGATTTCAATTCTTTATTAAGTATACGTATATTTATTAATCTGTAAGTATGTATATATGTATGTATGTATGTATGTATGTATGTACGGATGCATGTGGGCATTTGCGATTCAGTTTTGCTGACGTTGACGGTAAACGGCTTCAGTTTCCCCTTTTTATTCTGCAATATTATAATAAAAGTGTTTTCATTATTCATTGCATTAAAGCAGTATTTAAAATTTAAATTCAGATTAAAACTTCAATAACATCTCCAGCTTATTTACATATAATAAGAAATACAAATCTTCGATTTCAGTGACGTCTGGACCTTATCGAAGACGTTTTCAAGCGATTGGCTAGATAATTATAGACAAAGAATATGCCTGTGATCTACATATGTATATACTTAGAGGATTTGACGATTTCCCGAGAAAACAATTTTAGTGTCATGGTATGTGTTAGCTTGATATGCTTGCCTTGCTTTGTCAAAAATAATGGAAATGTCAAGGCATATTGAACAGGTAACAGGAGGAAAGAAAAAAACTAAAATCCCGTGTGTTCTGTTGTTGTTTGAAACCTCTGAAACGTCAAACACGAAATGAGCAATATGTCAGTTAGTGAAAGTAAAGCAAGTTTGGCAACATACAAAGCGCACTTCTTGCGGAAAACAAGTGAAGAAATCAAGGTACATTAAATAGTTAGCTTCATTAAATAAAATACAACCCTGGCATGTATTACCTGCACAGCTACAGGACCTACGAACATCCATTGAAAATGCAGACAATAACTGTGAACATTCAAAATACGAAAGGCAATAACTGTGAATATTAAAGATACGAAGCGATCTTCGATAGACGAGAGAAATTGGTTTTGCATTGAATCAATCAAAATTTGGAAACACTTTTATCGTATAGAGAAAACATCTCTTAAAATGAAAATGGCAAGTGATTTTTTGTTTAAAATACTGAATGCACCTCCGCTTCAGACATTCAAACAAGTGCATGGCGAAAAAACCAGGCGATAAACAGGCTAAGAATACTTTTATCGCAAAAAAAGCTAATTATTTTTAATTAGTTTAGAACATAGAAAACTTATATTTAATTACATATGTATTCATATTACACATGTATATACATACATATGTATACATATTTATAGCCTTCTAATGAAGTTTTAATTTTATATAACTTTACAGGCAGCAACATGCACTTGCAATACATAAACGTGGGTTTTCCTTGGTAGAGTTTCTATTATAATTAGCATGTGGTTTCAGTTCAGGCTTGACTCAAAAAATTTTAAACCAATGGCGCAAAATATACAGAGTTTATACTAAAGCATTTCTTTAAAATGTAACTAACATTTTTCTTAGATTGAAAAACAAAAATGTTTCACTAAGAAAATAGAAGATGAAAACGAGATGACGACGGAAATTTTTGATAATGTTTTTGCTGACGGTGTCAGTCATTTTCTCACATACAAAAATAGTGGTCGAACTTACTTTGTATGGAAGAAAATGCGTGACACCGACACCAAAAAATAATATCAGAAATAATTGGGCAATTCGAATTATAGAATTTGAAAATTTGCTGAAATTTTGTTGAAATTTCCTATTTTTTCTACAAAGTTTGAAATGTGGATTTATGCGGTGTTGGTTATATAATGAGCTATACTTTTATAAAAAATAATACACATTAAACAAACCAAAGATAGATAGCCAAATTTGTAAAAAAAAAAATGTCGTGGCTCGATTTTATTGTGCGGCACTTTTTCAAATCGACAGCTTTCAAAGCTAAAATTTAACCATAGAAGATTTCAAAATAAAACAAATCAAATTAAACCCAGCAAGGCGAGTAAATCAGGCCAGCATTGGGGCAGCGCCCTGGAAGTAGAAGAGGTTTCAGTCTATTATGTACTTTACATAAGACCGTCTCGCCTCATAAGTAAAGAAAAGTTCGCCGTACACCCCCTTACCTAAAGTTTTGAAATGCAATTTCGAAAAAAAAATTATATAGCCACCTTAGGGGTCGCCCTTTTACATTTTTCTTCATATCGTCGGCATTTATAGTCGGATCTTTAACTAAGATACATCATGTTTTCTCGACGATTTTTTTTCCTGATATTCCCAGAAACTCGTCCATTTAAAGTAACCATCGTATTTAATATAATATTTTTCTTAACAAAGATAGCGACGAATGCCGATTGAAAGCAGTGACAGAAATCATCCAATCTTTGCGACGTACACCGTGTGAGCGTTTTGCAGATAACTACATTTCAAAAACGCTACCTACATAGTGGTATTTTGTTGAGAGAATGATAGTCATGGTCATGATTTTGTACCCTATTTGGCTAATTTGTAGCCTCCAGCAGTCCAATACAAATGTATGCATGATGGGGCGCCCTGACACGGCGCCCAGCGAAGGACTGATTTTCTCAACAACGGGTTATTCACCCGACCTAAACCACATTCGAGAACTGTTGGGCGTATCTTAAATCAAAAGTATATTCCCGATGCAGTTGCACTGGGGGCTCATCAGTGAATTGGGTCATTATTGGGTAATGGCATAACATGGTGACCCCCAAGTTACGAATACGCCCGAAACTTCGCTGTAACTTATTGTGTTTTAATCAGTTGTTTCAACTAGTCGAGTGGTCGACCGATTTGTGAGTTTCTTACCACGTGGCATTTTGTTCAAGTAGCGCACGCGTAAAGGTATATTTTTTTTTATTTTCTGAGAATATAATCTAAGACTCTCCTTATTTAACACTTTTTCATAAATAATGCAAATACAAACTGTTATACAGGCAGAGCTGTAACATACGAAAAAAAAAACAAATCAAAACTATTTTAATTTAATTTAAAATACAATTGCAATATTATTATGCAGCCAAAAACGTAAAATATGAGAAGATTTTTATTTTTCCATTTGTATAATTTTGGATTACGCTATTTTAAATATCATGAAAAAATTATACCAGATGCGGTAAGAAGAAATGGACAAATGAACATTTGCAATCGCATTTAGGAAAAAGTTAATGATATCAACAGAAAAATATAGATTACAATGAAGTATCAAGACGATGTGTTTATTTCCTCACGGAATACAAAACATAGCATCGTCAGTGAAACCACTACTTTGGTTTTGCCAATTTTGAGAATTCTCAAAGGCAAATGACCAAATCTTTTTTTTACAAATGATTGGCAAACAGTCGCTATGTTTAGTATTTTGTAGATTTACTTATTAACTCTCTCTCTCTCTATGAGTTATATTTTCACACTTTAGCAAAATTAAAGCACGTTCTAATTCTTCATTTCTCAATATTCTCTCTTTGCTTTTACTTGAGTATGTCATTCGACGCAGAAAGGCGAAATGTTATATTCTTGTATCATTCTTGGTTTTTGCCTTCAAGCTGCAGCTCTAAAAGCCGAAAAAGCAAAAAAAAAAAACATGTAGTTATCAAGGCGAATTCATATAAGGTGATAGCATCCTATGAGCTGAAAGCTTGTTCTTCTTACCGCATTCGCTGGGTTGATTTGCTTGCACAAGCAAAGTACATGAGCAATAATAGGTGCGTACACGTACAAAATTATCCAGTAACTTGCCAGTAACTAAATTTTAGAGCGTAAGCAAAATTTGCTCTCAGTGAGAGAAACTTGCAAGAAAGTAAGAAAACGCAAAACCAGTAAGAACTTGCAGGTTTTTCTGACAGCTGATTCTTGTTTGGCGCGCAAATCAAACAAAAAGAAAAAGTTTAATATTTTACAATTTAAAAACTTATTAATATTATAAATCTATTGTAAAATGGAAAATAATAACAAAAAAAGTATCGAAATAACATGTTCTCCTGGAACATTTAAAAAAGTGCAGTGCTATTTGCAGTCACTCCGGCCGAAGGGGCACCACCATCTTCGCAAACACACGGATTCCGGCCCTCTTCCTAATATATTAACATAATGAACTTCACAAACATTTTTACGTATATATCACTTTTTCCATTTTTCACCTTTTTAAATTAAAATAATTGCAATTTTTAATATTTGCTTTCTTTTTGTGATCGACCAAATACTTGCAATCAGCTGTTTTCCGTACTGGCAAATTGTTACGAGTAAAAATTTATCCAGTAAAAACTTGTAACTTCCCCTCCAAAGAACTGTCATTTTCGCTCTCTCAATTTCCCCAACTTTGCAAGTTTCTTGCAAGTTTTTGCGTAAGAAAACGCCAAAAGATGATAATTCGTAACAATTGTTACGAACTATCATAAACTCGTACGTAGAAAAACACTACTAATGAATTCACCTTGACAAGTATTTGATATTTCTAGCAGTAAGGCGAAATCGCTCAGCTGTCTATTCAACTCCACCTTATATGAATTCGCCTTGCGAAATACAATGCAATTGCCAAATCAGCGAAAAATCGTATTAGAACCTTTGATTCCCTTTAGGAACAATTCTTCTTGTTCCTCGTTTACAATCTACTTTATTTGTAAACAAAAAAATGACGTTGAGACGCTGATGTCAAACACTTCCCGCTTTCGCTCGCCCTTGCGTGATCCTGTGTAATTTGTTCGTGGTAAATATGTACATATGTGAAGTCACTCACAAAAGTAAGCATGCAGTGATTTTCTTATCAATATTCAGAACGTTTCATTATTTTTTTTGGAAATATACATATGTAGTTCATGCTATAACATAAACGCTATATGTAGTATGTACATATACATATGTATATATGTACATACATATTTTCAAACTTTTTAATCAGATTTTTACCAAGTCGGACATGCAGTTTTCTAGACCATTTAATTTCAGTATAAAAAAAGTAGAACGGCTGGTTTTCATTACGATATTTAGCGTAACAGATTGTTCGATTACAACCAAATTTTGGCATAGTTCGATCTGACGCCAATGCAATTATATGACCTCATGAAGTGCATACAACGCAACTATACTTAGTTGAATTACAAAGCAAAAATATGCAAAGTTATTTTTTACATTATATAAAGCTTTTTCAGTGCGCTGGCATCGAGCTGATGAAATAAAAGCAGTTTACAGAAACAATGCTAACAAAACTTTTCAATCGCTCAGGTCGTTGGTCCGCGTCTTCGTTTTCTTTTGTAGAATTATTTCTTTGCTTGATTACACCTTACCGCGACGAAGTGACAGATCCTAAATTCAGTAAACAAGGAATCCGGGAGAAAGAAGAATGAATATCTTCCAACATTTCAGTGAGACACGTATTTTAATTTTGCTAAAATGTAAAAATATCATTCGCAGGCAGAGATTTAATAAATCAATCAACAAAATACTAAAAAAAAGTGACTTATTTTCATTTTGTAGTTTATTACCGCTATGTGGAAGACGGTGGTGTTTGTCCAATTTTTACGACTTTCGAAATTTTGGCATAGTTTCCGAGATATACCCATTTGATCTAAATGTGGGCGGTGTGACTTCTATTCCCAAAAATTTTCAATTTCTTGTATTTGCTTGTGCAACCCCATTCTGCAAACTAAGATATCAAATTTGAGCATTACTAGTTGCATATTAGCCAAGTTTTGTATGAAGTCCTCCCGCTGTGTACCGATTTGATAAAGAGTCTAATCTCTGTATGAGAAAATAAACACAGGAAATGCCAACACATTTGGCTTTTGAACACAACTTGAATATATGGAAAATGTATTATCAATAATTACGAATACAACATTACAAGTAAAAGTAAAGTAGTAAGTCAACGGGAACGAACATTCATCCATCCATCCATATCTATGTATGTATGTATTATGTACATACGGGCAGATTACTACAAAATTTAGTACTTTTTTGAGGCCGCTAAAAAATTATTTATGAACAATTAAAAATGCTGTAAAACAGAAAATATCTTAATTTCGCAAAAGTAAAGAATTTTGAAATGTTTTAATGATTAACGAGCGATGGCAAAACTCCAAGCACTCATAAAGTTATACATAAGTATGTATTTTTCACAAAGGAACTTATTTGACTAGCGACTACTTATTTTTTTGATTTTTCACAGAAAAAATAATATAATATTTGAATACAACTATTACCACGATGGCCTGCTGAGCGACAACTTTGCTTAACTATGGACGAATAAAATGTTACAAAAAGTTTATTTCCAAACTTAACAAAATGCAAAGTGTGCAGGCGTATAGTAACAATAATTATGTTAATTTGGCATAAAAATCGAAATATATTAATTCACTGCAAACAATTCGTTTAAATTTAGATATGTTATAAAGTTATCGGTGAATTGTATATATGAATTTTTTCTCTTAATTAAAAGTCTAAGTGGGTGTAAACTTTATCGCTATCGCTTATGCCACTTGTTGTTAGAAATCGTTCATCTCTAAGAATGATGTTTGAAAATGTAGTCTTTCGAAATACTTATCCATCCAAAAGCGAAAGCTTATTTTGACACTTTTTTTTTACACTTCAGTCGCTCCACTATCCCATCCGTAATAAGAGACTTTAAATATGAAGACAGAATAGACAATAAACCGAAACCAGGACGGCCTACAATTCTAATCCTTGCAGATAAACAGCAAATAAAGTATATATGGTAAGGGAGGATCCTTTCACAAGTGCATCACTTTTTCAATTCGAACAAAAAGTGCATTCTGAAATTATACGAAAAGCAGTAAATAATGTCGATTTGGGGTCTCGATTACCTCGGTGATAGCCTTCAGGTAATGCAGTGAACCGCAAAAAGTGTTTGGAGTTCGCTAGTGAGTAGCCAGGTGCGTCGCTCGAGTTCTGACGCAATTTATATTTTCTAACGAATGCAAATATCGGGTGTTTTTTTTAGGGGTATAGAACTTCGAATTGAAATAAAACACAAGAAAATCGTTTTAAGGTCCATCAATTTGGCTTTATTGGAAGGATAATTTTATGCCATTAATGTTTAAATATGATTTCGGGCAAGTGGCCGCCGCGGCTGGCTCGAATAAAGCCAATTCTACAGGTCCAATTTTCAACCACTTTTTCGAGCATATGGGGCCGTATGTCGGCAATAACGCCACGAATGTTGGCTTCCAATTCCCCTAACGTTTCTGGTTTGTTGGCGTAGACGAGCGACTTCACATATCCCCAAAGAAAATAATCCAATGGTGTCAAATCACACGATCTTGGTGGCCAATTTACATGTCCATTCCGCGAAATTATGCGCTCATCGAATGTTTCCTTCAATAAATCGATTGTGACGTGCGCTGTGTGGCATGTAGCGCCGTCTTGTTGGAACCACAACTCATCCACATTCATGCCATCCAATTCGGGAACAAAATAGTCGGTTATCATGGCTCTATACCGGTCTCCATTAACGGTAACTGCCTCTCCAGCATTATTGCGGAAGAAGTATGGCCCAATGACTCCACCAGCCCATAGAGCACACCAAACAGTCAGTTTTTGTGGATGTAATGGCGTTTCAAGGGTCTCATGTGGATTCTCTTCACTCCAAATGCGGCAATTTTGCTTGTTGACGTAGCCATTCAACCAAAAATGAGCCTCATCACTGAACAAAATTTTGCGATGAAAATCAGCATCGAAATCAATCTCATTTTCGGCCCATACACCAAAATCACGACGCATTGCATGGTCTCGCGGCTTTAATTCTTGCACAAGCTGGATCTTGTAAGGTCGCAAGCCAAGATCTTTGCGCAAAATCTTCCATAAAGTTGATGGACAAAGCTCCAATTGCTGTGCACGGTGGCGAATCGATTCATTCGGGTCCTCTTCAACACTTTGCTCTACAGCGGCAATTGTTTCTTCGGTGCGCACTGTTCGACGTCTCTGCGGATGCGTATTATCACATAGAGTAAACGTAGTGCGAAAACGATCCATGGTTAACCGAATTAATTGCTCTGATGGACGATTATGTCGACCATAAAATTGACGGAGCTCGCGGTAAACTTCGCGAACTGAACCATTATTTTCGAAATAAATTTGCACGATTTGCAAGCGTTGTTCTTTTGTCAACCTGTTCATGATGAAATGGCAAACCAAACTGAACATAAATGACATTAGAGTTGCCAGATTTGACCACAAAATGCCAGTTTTATCTCTATTCGAAAAACAAACCTGTAAAAAAAACACCCGATACAACATTTCTGTGTACGAGGTAATACTTAAATTATGGCGAAAGCCAGGAGAGGCGTATCGTATTGGTATGGGGTTGAGTGACTGCTAGTAACGCCGGTACTCGGAAATATTTGACGGAATAATAGATCATCGAACGTTTACCGAAATTCTGAAAATAAAGTTTTAGGTCAAGCGCCAAAAAAGGAGGAGTTGCTGGATATATATTTTGATTTTCAGCAAGATAACAACTCTAAACATATATCTCATTTTACAAGGATGTACCGAAAATACCACCAACGCATATATGTAATTTGGTTGAGAAAAGGATCAAATCTCATTACATTAGCTCGTAATGTTCTTTTGAAGGAATGGTGCAAAGAGGAGCAAGATATATTCAAGTACTTGTAGAATCAATGCCAGATCGTCTTGGTTAAAATAAGGGATATCCAACAACGTATTGAAAATTAGATTTTTGGTACATACATAAATGTTTATTTTATTTGTTGACTCATTCAAGTACGAGGACGTTAGTCTGTAGTCGAAAGAGCTAATCGAACGAATTTTGATTTGGTATTATGACACTTATTCCTTGTTTGATCTATAACATTTTTAGTAATTTTTCAATTCTCTGCGCAACGGAAATTTCGACAGAATTGCACAGCGCAGCTATGAATTCGACATTCGATTTTCGATGCTCGATAATCAAAGAAAGATCGATTGTTATTAAAAAAGACGGGCAGAAGTCCATGAACGAGTTATTCATAAGTACAAAATAGCTAACACATTGATATTGACCGAAAATTTGCATCTTTCATCTAATTAACACATTACTAATTTTATAAGAAATTAAGGACACAGCTAGACTGAGAGACGACAGGGTGTCCACTAAGTCTGTGGAGGACTCGCTTAAGTTGCTTGTAATTACTCACTTTCCAGGTAATTCGGAGTCTAGCAAAATTGCGATTTTGGGCGATTAAATTATTTTCGCCTTACAAAAGCCCTGGTCTAGACGGTTTCTTCCGGTCATGCTACAGGCTACAGAATGTATAGCTATTAACTACGTTCCAATGTCATGGAGGCAAGTGACGGCGGGTAGACGAGGTCATAATGTTGCTTAAAAACTTCCGACCGATCAGTCTGCCCTCCTTTCCTCTCAATATTTTTGAGTGGTTTCGGGAATAACCGTGAGTGGTTCCGGGGATAACGGATGTTTCAGACACAGCACGCGCACTAGAAGAAAAAATCCTCGGATATGGCTTTTCATGAGGTGGTCAGAACGATTGAAATATCACTAGAATTCAGGCAGACGCCAATGGCATCTGTCCCGGACGAAGAGGTCGCCTTTTTTAGACAAACTAGGTGTCGAGAAATGTATTAGATTTGAATAAATTGCAATGCTACGGTGTAAGAAAATTCAGGCAGAATTAAGAAACTGCACAGTAACGAGGTTCCCCGACAAAGGGAGCGACATGCCCTCATTGCCTTATCGCAATCAAACGAGTGCTCTTCAAACTTAACCAAGGAGGAGTAAAGGCAGTTGCGTATGCTGACAATGAAGTACAAGCTGGGCCAATAGAATGAACATTGTGGTTTAGGCGTTAACCCAGTTAAAGCAGTCATAATGCTATTTATGACCAAGACCAAGATTACCAATGACGAAACACTTCGTTTATACATTCGTACAAGGTCTATAGGAATCATTCTAGATCCTAAGCTCAGTAAGAAAACTAATATCGAAGAGAGAGAAAAAATTAACATCGCGTTTTACTCCTTCCAGCGGCTTTTTGAGAAGACGTGGGGTCTACACCAAAAAATAGTCTACATAAAGAGGACATCATTTCTTCTGGCGAAGGGTGGGCCTAACGTCGCGAGACTCATGGCAGTTCTCACGGGACACTGGGCGATCGATTACTTCAGAATCTGCTGAGATCAAAATTTACAAGAGACAGTTGCGGATATCCGGCTCTAATGAGGAAACGTAAGGCCACTCGGCGGGCGTTTGAGTACAATTCTATGCAGGACCTACCACCAAAAAATGGTCTACATAAAGAGGACATCATTTCTTCTGGCGAAGGGTGGGCCTAACGTCGCGAGACTCGTGGCAGTTCTCACGGTACACTGGGCGATCGATTACTGCAGAACCTGCTGAGATCAAATTTAACAAGAGACAGTTGCGGATATCTGGCTCTAATGAGGAAACGTAAGGCCACTCGGCGGGCGTTTGAGTACAATTCTCTGCAGGACCTACCTACCTAAATAAAAAATTCAATTCCTCACACAAAAATAATTTCTTTGAACACTGAACTTTGATAAATGTCAGTGATCTCAAGATATTGATCGCGTTAGTTACACGGAGTTGCTAGGCCTCCTAGTACAAACCTGGTCACAAGCTCTATAAATTATACAGACGATTCATAAAAAATAAGACCAAAAAAAAATTTTCATTTTTCGCAGTTTTTTATAGCATAACCAATTTTTTTGCTATTAGCAATAAATATGTATTATAAACAAAACGAGTTCTCAGTCCGCCCGAGTATGTACTAAGTTCATAAATAATTTAAAATATATTTTTTAAATATTTAAACACTAATTGCGATATTCTATGAGTGATCTAATATCGGATACTCTTCGACTCATTCTCATTTAAGCAGGAAATACTAGTTTCAACAACCAACAATATTCATTTCATTCATATTCATTTTTCCTCAACGTTCGGAGATAACCTTTGACTTCATAGGACTCATATAATAGTTTTCAGGCGATAGCTGCATAAGTGTGTAGTATAAGAAATGTTTTACCATGAATTACTTAAGTAATTCAAACACACATACAATACATACTATATAATCATTTTAAATTATGATTGTTCCAAAACAAGAATTTGTCTTGCTTTCTCCTACGCAAGGTTGCCACCGCCACACAGTGGGCTGAAATTGGCCGATAGTGTAATTAAAAATATCAATAAATTACAGTTTCATATGGAAAAAATATTGATCGATTTCGATATTTATATCGGAACATTTGTGCCATTCAGTTTTTAATTAAAAGTTTATGGGACATTTAAGAAAAAATGTTATGCAAAAAATGGCATCTATTTCAATGACAACAACCTCACATAAAGGAGACCAGGTCTCATACAGATTTTACTTGTTTTTGTTGTTCGAAATTGATCAGGTTTTTTTTCTGCAATTTAAATTTGTAGATCTGCGAAATTTTTTCCCTACCCGGTTATGAACGTTAGGATCATAAATTATAATAATATTTGCAAATCCTTTATTTTATTTTTATTTTAATTTTACTTAATTGTCGTACTATAAAAGATCTAAGATCATATCATATTGTGCTAATATCTTGGTAATAATAAATGAAATGAAGTAACTAAACCTCTATATGTATTATTTTAATAGATTTATTTCAATACATTTACATGTATTTTGCTTTAGTAATATGTTTAATAAAGTATAGTTAATTCTACTACAATAGTTTTTTCTGTCGATGGTCCAACTATATAAAAAATGTTGGGCATTCGTATAGTTATGATACACCCTACCATCGTTCTGGTGCATTAAGGAATTTTAGAATTTATTTAATTTAGGTTATACAAAAAAATAACAAAAAGTTTTGACAGACGAACATAAGATACGTTCCACGACAGTTGGTTCTACGATACCAGAACGACCCGTATCCGGCCAAGGACCGTCACTTCAGCAGAATGCTTCAAAATTTTACGGGAAATGTTTTATAATGTTACAACAACAACAACATAAGATCATATATTTCGTAAATGCACATTGAAAGACCTAGGTCCATATATGCGCCGTAGCCGAGGTAAGTAACATCAAAAAAACCATAGACGTTTTTTTCCCAGTATTCCGGTATTTATGACGTAAATAATAAGTAATGTAAAGGACAACCCGCCAAAAAAATAATAGAGATAGATTGGACACATTTTTATAGTATGATTTGCACTTCATTTGGAATTTTTGCCTGGTATCCAGTTTCTTCGTTGCGATTTTTTTTGTAATCTTATCTTAAATAACCTACATTCCGGTTATTTTTATTAACAAATTGATATCTAAATGGAAGGAAATAACCCGAGTGAAATCGAATCAACTTCCAAAGATTACATATACGCCCGCCTCCCCAGCGATAGCCACTGAGCGCACGATCGGGCAACGGGAAAAATGACTAACATTTTCGTAACGCAAAGCCTCAAAAGCCAAACAAACACGTCGTATACGCGTACAATACCAAAATGTCATTAAGAGCGCGATGCAAAACAAGAAAATATAATAGAGTAGTAATATTCGAACTGCGTTATCAGCGAAATTTCTGTGGCCCCAATGCCCTCCACATTGCATTGAATAAGTAGTAGAATAATAAATGATTTCTTACACTGCGCTGAAGGCAATAAAAGCGTGCATTATACAAATACCGCAAGCCCATATCCTGTTTTGATAAGTACGTTCGCATAGAATCTCAATTAATAAATTATACAGCAGTTAACTTATAGCGAATTATGATTTATTCTCTCTCAAAGACCAAAATATCCACACTATACGCGAATGCAGGAATGCTGTATGTACATATGTATGTATGTATGTCTAACTAACAGCCTATAGATTTTTTTTGTTAACATCCAAAGGGCAAAGTGGGGTGACATTCTGAGGCAGTTTAGTGATTAAATTACTTCTTGCAAAATTTAAATAGTCTAATTTTATCAAAATTGAAAAATTCAGTTGCTCGCCACGTTATTGTGGGATGGCCCATACAAAATGTGAAGAAAATTTAACAGGTCATTGAACCCTAACGCGCCAATTGAGGTATGCCTCTGACTAAATTATAGACAGCTGTTTGTAGCCAGCGGAATACAGGAACACTTCTTTTACTTGGAGCAGTTTGTCAGCAAGAAAATCAGCTGGCTATGAACAACCGTTATGATTTTTATAATAAGAATCATAATTTAATTATTATTTTTTCGATCAAAAATTGCAGTTATTCTTATATTTTTTACTTATGTACCCTTGTCTACTTTAATGGAGTATCGAATGAATGAATCGAATGTGCATAGATTTGGTTCAAAAACAATTTTACAAGTTCAAGTTTACATGTCTCCCACAATGTATCTTGTATCTTAATATATCTAGTGCAACCCAACTTTAAATGGCCAGCGCAAGTTTTTATTTGAAATTACTTGTATGCAATCCGAAAAGTAAATCTTATATATAACAATGAATGTGAGTCGTTTATGGGCGTCCAAAATAGGATATATAGTACATATAAATTTGAGAAAGTGGGCCACGCCTCCGTGGAAAAGAGAGCTGCAGATGAATCATATTTTTGTATATACTTATGTCTATTAGATCATATCATAATTTATCCTCAAATATTTGACGCAATGAAAACCAAGCATTTCACTCAGCAGTCGGATTTCAAATGTGTTCCATTTTGAACTTTGGATGTAAACAAAAATTTTATCAGCGGTTCATGAAACTTTCAATTTGACGCTTCAACCGTCAAAGAACCGTTAAAATTCCTCATGGTCATGCAATTTGTATGGAACACCCAACAATAACGCGGCGCTATCGCCGAACAAATGGAATTTTAAATTTTGACTGTCAAGGCATAACAAGTAGTATGTGAAAGAAATAATGTGTGCCAGATACTGGCGGCAACCTTGTTAAGTCAAACATACACGTCAAAGGCTTGTTTATTTTGCCTTAACCTATAAATGATCACTGCAACGATGGGATCCGATGCAAATTTAAATTTTCTTTTAGTTCATAATAAACTTTTAAAAACTCGAACCGAAATATTTTTACTCTAAATTTAAATCTTCTATTTCTATTTTCTCGCTGACAAAAATGTGTTCACTTAAATTAGTTCCCTATTAACCAAATTAAAGCCTTTTTCTAAAACATAAAATTTTGGGCAATTCTGATTTTGGGGTTTCCAGGATATTTGATTGGTCCAAGTTTAGGTTACTTAATTAGAAATTTCTGCTATATAATTGGTTTGGGCAGAATCCAGCTTTTTCATCTGAGTCCATTTCAGCAATAGGACCAGTCACGATACCATGCAAATAGCCTGACATTTTAAAATCGTTATGGCAGCGCTAAAACAAAACTCGTAGTACCACCATCAAATTTTTGCAAATACACCAAATTCTCAAATTCAAGACTTTTGCACTAGATTGATATTGATAAATCTGAAATTTTGGTCGAGGTGGGTTTTGTTGTCTTCTTTATTCTCCATACCCAAAATACACATATGTATGTACATACCATACCATGTACACATAGTTATGAAGATCATAACCCAAAGCTTAATTCATTTAAGGGCTAACAATTTGACATAACAAGACTGACGAACACTTTGGTATCAGCAGCGTTGAATTGTAAAACTTTTGCTTACATTTAATTGTAATAACAACAACAAAATACATGAAAGGGTTGTATTTTTTCTGCTAACGCCTTTTTTTAGTAAAGCAAGCTCTTCGGGAATGGGATTATAGATGTTTTGTATTCAAACAATAATGATTTTATTTTGATAAATGTTTTTTTTTTAATTGAAATACATTGAAACAAAATTGAAAATAATTTTTTTTTGCTAATCTAACAGGCATCAAACTCATATATGGCACACAGTACAAGTTTTTATTAACACAGTCTCGTAATGAAATCTCTCCATATCAAGAATGATAGGATACACGATTTGTCAGAGTAGCGGTACCTTTGAAAGTGTCACCTTCTGCTTTCGGTATACCTCTATATTAAAATCCAAGGCGAATTCATATAAGGTGGTGTTATAAATACAACTACAAAATTCCCATGTATTTTGTTTTTGCTTCTGCGTAAGAGTTGTTAAAATTTACATAAGTTTTGTTTTTGCCAAGGCGAATTTATAGAAGGTGATGGCATAAGAGCAGCTGATTTGATTTTTTTTTTATTCACCTATATTTATTTTGTTTTTGCTTTTCGTATGAACTTTGAAAAGCCGCTATAAATAAATTCCATAATTCTACTATTGAATCATGATTCAAATTTGTTGCAATGAAGTGTACAAAGTTTGACAATTCATTGGCTTCTTGATATAATTTGAATTAGCTATTCTGCTGGTACTTCTTGTAAGATGGGCCCAGGATTTGCTATATTTCAGCCACTTTCCCAATGGCAATTTGACACTACTTTAAATGGCGGCAACACTGCCTCTGTGACATCACTAACTTACCTTGCCACTGCTCTCTTTCTCTCGCTTTTACCAACATTATTCGCGCAGTCGCCAGATTTTTTTGCTGCGCTGCTTCTATGTACAGGGGCGTTCCAAATTTGCTTCTATTTTTCACACAATCCTTCGTTTGTGTTTCTTTGTTCCGTTATGGTACCACACTTTTTATAATAGAACTCGATATTCATATCTGCTTTGAAATACTCTTGAAAAAATAATTCTCTATCGACGTCGACAACTTTCTGCCCGTACACCACCGCTGCGCGCTGCGCTATACTTCTTTCCAAAACGATTAAACAAAATTCTGCCCACGTCGCTGCTTCAGCTGCCGTCGTATGAAAAACTCAGTTCACATTCGATTTTTCATTAATTCGTGGCGTCTTGCTAAGAACTTCGTTTATTCGCAAATCTTCACACCACTGCAGCGGCTCAGTGACACATTTATTCCCAGCTTATTACTACCGCAGTTATTAACTATACACACACATAGCAATTACTCACAATTATCTCAACGCTTTAATTTAACATTTGGCTTTTCACTAAACACTTCCACTTTTTCACTTGTTTTTTCCGATTTTTTAATTTTTCCTGGGAAAGCCATCTCGCTCAGCGGTCAAATTTATACTGTCAGCGTTTCTTGATTGGATGGGCGATTTATTGCAGCGTACCGTTGACGTTCCGCCTCTGCGCTGGCGTTCAGCTTTCGGCTGTCAAACAACAGGGTTGATATAAACATCTACAGTGCCCACCAAAGTATTCGAATTTTAGATATTACAATATTACATAACTTATACAGCCTCAACCTCCATTGAATGTAATAAATTCATCCGTGGCATCCCAAAACTATTTATGATTATGTAAATTCTTGAAAAAAAACTACTTATTCCATAAATATGAAGGAAATATTGTTGCACACTTACTAAAAATGAATAAATGCAACCCTCTTTTCTCCTGCTATGCATTGTCATTCGTTCTCGTTCCGTGGCTGTTATTCTCTTTCGCTTGTTTTTGTAGTAGACTTTTTGTTTCTTTGTGGCAGCATCATTCTGCGGATAGTGAAAATAAATTTTTAATTGCGAAAATCTGTGTTGAAAAACTTGTGTAAAAGTAATTTGTGTTGCAAAATGAGTACTCTAGGGCCTAAAAAAGACGGTAGTCCTAATGTGGAATTCTTCCAGTCTGCAGAGTCGCTGCAAGGTTTCGAAACAATTCGCCTGTGGCTGCAGAAGAATTGTAAAAAAGTGGGTAAAATGAACGCGGCGGTGATCAAAAATGGCGCTCCGCCAGTCTTAAAACAACTAGTATATTACTTTTCACTTATTTTTTTTGCAGTATTTAGCAAATAATACAGAAGCAATTACGAAGGAATCGCTGGCCCAATTGCTTATTCAGTTTTTGCAGTATGTAGAAGCCAAGCTGGGCAAAAATGCACAAGAGCCGCCGGCGACTCGGATCCCGGTAAGTAGAAAGAGTACAGGGTGGCTACTAGCATTTGTAAATATGTATTTTCTGTATACTCTATTCCAATTTATTACAAAAATTATTATTTGAAAAATCCTTTACAGATGCGGTTGTTTATGGATTTTAAGCCTGGTGGTGGTTTATGTGTTATCTTCAACACAATGTTTCGGTTCCGTGCCGAACAACGTGGCAAAAAATTCGATTTTTCTGTGGGTAAAAATCCTCCACGTAAAGACCCAAATATTCAGTTATTGATTGATATTGAACAAGCTCTCGTTGAGGCGAATCTCTATCGTATTCATTACATTTATATACGACCGGAAATCAACAAAGAATTGGCACAGAGGTTGCGTGATATTTTAATGACCAGACGTGTAGAGATCGTGACCGACGAGGAAGAAGCCACGCACATAATATACCCAGTGGTAGATCCTCATCCGGACGAATATGCGCGTCCCGTTTTTAAGCGTGGAGGTCATGTTATGTTACATTGGTATTACTTCCCCGAATCTTATGATTCGTGGACCATCAACTCATTTGATTTGCCAGAATATGTACCCGAGAATCCAGAGCAACAAGCAGAGCGATGGCTTGTTTCAGCTTCTTGGGTTTTAGATTTGGAGCAGTATAATGAGTGGATGGTCGAAGAAGATTACGAAGTCGATGAAGCAGGCAAGAAGAAAACACACAAGCATCGTATGTCCGTTGATGATATCATGTCATTTGGAACGGATGAGAAGAAACGCGTTCCTGGGGGCAGTGGAACAGCAACTAAGCAAAAACGTCGTCGATCTCCTTCGCCAAGCCCCTCAAAGCCTGCCAAGCGTAAGCGCTCACCAGCCGTATTACACAAGAAAGCGCGTAATGATGAAGACGATGAAGATTTGACTCGGGATATGGATGATCCCCCAGCAGAGCCTAACGTGCAAGAGGTGGTAAAATCATCATCGCTACAATCAACTGCCAGTCCAGCACCTGGCGGGAAATCGCGTGCGGACAACGATATGATGCCAATCAAAGGTAATACGAGTATGATGCTTGTAAATATCAAGAAGAGCTCAAAAGTTTTGTTTAAATATCTACATATGTATATATGTATGTATTTTACCAAAATTTTTATTTTTTGTTTTTAATTGAAATAACTTCATTATCAACAAAAATTCTTAAATAATCATCGAAAAGTTGAAAAGTTAATATTAAAAAAAAAAAAAATTTAATTACTTCAAAATAATTCTTTCGCTAACTTTTTATAAATCTTACGAACAAAAAGCATAAAAATCTGGGACAGTAAAGGCTGATTATTAAAAAAAAATCATGATTTAAGGACTATTGTGCGAAATTATTTTTTTGAATCAAATTTATAGATATTTTGTGATTTTTACTTTTTCGATCAAAAATTAATATCTCAAAATCAGAAAATAACGATTATTCAAAACAAATGACTTCTACCTAAAAATAAGATTGCGTTTGATTTTAGAAATTTTTTTTTAATTTCTTTCATACGAAGTTTTCATATAACGGATTGGTATTATATGTATGAATACCCGCTTTTTTTTTGATATATTTTTGTTCTATTTTGTAAGCGTTTAATGAAAAAATATTTCCAAAACCAAAATTTAAAAAAACGATCGGAGCTTTTAGCCACTTCAGACTAGCGCCTTATTATGCTAAGAACTAAATACAGGAAAGTTTGCCAAAAATTTATAAATGAAAAGTTAGAAATGTTGATGAATATTTTTTGAATTTTTATAAAAAATTGTTGTTTTCCTTCGAAAAACATTTTTCAGGTGGTACAATGACCGATTTGGATGATGAAATGACGGGCGGGAGTGCAGTCCAGGCACTTTCCACGGGTGATGGTGAAAATTCACAAACCGGCAAGACAAGCGACAACAGCAATACCCAAGAGTTCTCTTCTTCTGCGAAAGAAGATATGGAAGACAATGTTACAGAGCAGACACACCACATCATTGTGCCCTCGTACTCGGCCTGGTTTGACTACAATTCCATTCATGTTATTGAGAAGCGTGCAATGTCCGAATTTTACAATGGGAAAAATAAGTCTAAAACACCAGAAATTTACATGGCATATCGTAATTTTATGATTGACACTTACAGGTAACCAAAATGGGCACTTCAGTGATTTTATAATTTATAATATATAATATATATATTTTTTTATTTTTAGATTAAATCCAACTGAGTACTTAACCAGCACCGCTTGTCGAAGAAATCTTGCTGGCGATGTCTGCGCTATAATGCGAGTACATGCATTCTTGGAGCAATGGGGTCTCATTAACTACCAGATAGACGCGGAGTTACGTCCAACTCCAATGGGTCCACCACCAACTTCGCATTTCCATATTTTATCAGACACACCATCTGGTTTGCAGTCGTTGAACCCGCAAAAGACACAACAACCGTCAGCAGCAAAAGCTTTACTTGACCTGGACAAACCCAAAGCGATTAAAGATGGCAAGGAAGGCTCTGTTGAGGGTGACAAGCCGAGTCTCTTACCAGGTGGTGTAAGCATCAAGAACGAAACTTTAGAGAATGGTGCCAATACTGGTCACCAATTCGGTTTGAAATTAGATCAATATGCCAAGAAGCCAGCGGCAATGAAAAATCGAACCGCTGCTAGTATGACGCGCGAGTGGACAGATCAGGAAACTTTGCTCCTGCTCGAGGGTCTGGAAATGCATAAGGATGACTGGAATAAGGTTTGTGAGCACGTGGGTACGCGGACACAAGATGAGTGCATATTGCATTTCCTCCGACTGCCTATCGAAGATCCTTATCTGGAAGATGATGGTGGATTTTTGGGGCCGTTGGGATGTCAACCAATACCATTTAGCAAATCTGGCAATCCCATCATGTCAACAGTAGCATTCTTAGCTTCAGTGGTGGATCCTCGGGTAGCCGCGGCCGCTGCCAAAGCTGCTATGGAAGAATTTGCGGCTATAAAGGTTTTATCCTATATCAGTAAATATTTTTGAAGAAATTTAACCCATTAAATTTATTTTTCCAGGATGAAGTACCCGCTACCATTATGGATAATCATATGAAAAACGTGGAAAAATCATCTTCGGGTGGTAAATTTAATCCATCTTTCGGACTTGCAAACAGTGGTATAGCCGGCACTGGTGCTGACAAAGAAGACGAAGATGCTCACACAGTGGGAATGGGAGCTGTAGCAATAGCCGTTAACACAGGTGAGATAGTAGAAGAAATTAAAGATTTTCAAGAAAATAAAACGGTGGCGCGCGAAAGCAATGTGTGCTAACTAATCCTACAAATATCATGAATGAGAAAGTTTGTGTGATGGTGTTGTAAACTTTTCAGGCTCATACGACTTAATCTTTATACAATTTGGCACATAATTTTGCTTTAGCCTGTATTGACATATAGGTTGTTATTTCAAAGGGAACTACCGCCACAATTAAAATAAATAAGTTAAATCATATATTCTTATACGACGGCTGGAAGAGATTTGGCACATACATATGTATAAGTACATACATAGTATATAGTCTGTCATATGGTTTACCATAGAATAGAAAATATTGCAATATGTGTATCAAATAAAAAATCATCAATGAATCTTAATTGCTAAATAATATTTTGGAGAGGGTTGCCACCTATATAAAAAAAAATTAATTAGAACCATAATATATAAAATATTAGAATATAGGTATTAAAAAGCCTAATTTTGAAAGTACTTTGGAGAGGGCTGCCAACTGCTTAAAAAAGTAAATTAAATTAAATTGTGAAGTTAGAAGAAACATAACATTATGAAATTTAAAGGATATAGGCGCTCGAAAACTTAATCATGAAAATGTGTGCAGTGCTGCTTACTGAAATATAGCAGGATCGGTGTGAAACTAAATTTATAAGATAAATGAGGCATTACAATACCGTTTTGAACTGGTAAAGAGTTAGTCTCGTCAAAAATTTATTACAAGATAGCTTGAGAGAGATCAGCAAATACTACTAACTTTCTGTACAGCAAATTGATAATGATCGTATTGAAAAACGAAGGAAAGAATGAGAGATCTAAATGGCACTATCGTTTGATTACGTTGTGTATTTCTTAAAAACAAAATTGGCTTGCATTTAACTTGGATGACACTCTGCGCAACTGCCAGTGACAAACAAGTTTCAGCAACCCACCGTAATCGGCAATAATGAAGTAGGGTGAGATTTTGGCTTTGGTGATAAAAAATTTCTGTTACATTCGAATCCATTAAGTTATGCCATTTGCCGTGCGAGCGAAGCCGCAGATAAAATTTAGCATTTACGAATATTTTTTACGCTTATAACTACGTTAACCTCAAATTCAAAACATATATACATTATACGTTTACACAAAATTTACCTTATTCTATTTTCAACTTTTATATTTGCTCACCTATACCTGCATCCCGATTATCCTGCCGTTCTCGTTTCTTATGTTCTTTCACGTATATCTACATTCCTGCATGTTAAATATGAATCCTTACCACTGCATTTTACCATTCGACAAAACTTCAGATGGTGCTAATAAAGCCGAGAAGAAGAATGAAGCGGCATCTAAAAACAATCCAGATAATGACTGCAAAAGTAGTATTTGCATAAATTTACTTGATTTCATATAACAAATACACTTACTATTTATTTCCACTAACTTATATAGATGGTGCTGAAATTAAAGCTGAAGACACTAACGACACCGATACAAATTCAAAGGATGCCGAAGGCGCAAAACAGCAAGTGTTCAATGAGACAAATGTGCAGACCGCTGCCGCTGCAGCATTGGCTTCGGCAGCTGTTAAAGCTAAACACTTGGCCGCTTTAGAGGAACGCAAAATCAAATCGTTGGTAGCGTTGTTGGTGGAGACACAAATGAAAAAATTGGAAATTAAACTTCGTCATTTCGAAGAACTCGAAACAACAATGGAACGTGAACGCGAAGGATTAGAGTATCAGCGTCAACAGCTTATAACCGAGCGTCAACAATTCCATTTAGAACAATTAAAAGCAGCTGAATTTCGTGCACGTCAGCAAGCTCATCACCGCTTGCAACAAGAACAACAATGGCAAGGCACTACTGGTGCAAATGCTGCAGGCGGTGGTCCATCCGGCAGTAATCTTGGCAGCGCCGTTAATGCACCGTCTGCAACCGGTCAAGCTGTAGCAACTGCTGCCAGCACCGCCAACGCTGGTTTGCCTCCGCCAGCAAGTATTAGTAGTGTTGGACCGCAAGGTGCAACTGCGACGAGTCAAGGTACAGCCACAGCAGCATCTCTGGGTAGCAATGCACAACAAGCTACAACAGCTCCGATTGGTTTACCTGTAGGAGTTGCGGCAACTGGTCCACAACAGACACCAACTCCAATGGGTGGGTTTTTAGAATAATAATAGAAAATTAATGGGCAGAATAAACGTATTTGATATTATTATTATTATTATTTATTTTTACACAGATACAACACCATCCCCAGCCGTTGCTGTACCGTCGACTGCCGGAGATGGCGCTACTGTTACCGGTCAGACAATATTGCCACCAGTAGGCGTATCAGCTGGTACACCGCTGCCCTCTACAAATGTACAGCCAGCAAATATTCAAGCAAGCATTCCACCAATCGGTGCGTCACCCGCAGTACCACCGTCATAAGCCATGCAAAATATTTCCAAACGCAATTTGCTAACTCTATATAACCTTGATTAAGTTATTGCTAACGTAAATACCTATGCTATATACCATAATGCTGTAGCTATAAACGATTTTATCTTTTCTTCATGTACTTTATTCAATCTTGTGTCAAATACACAATGTTCACCCTATATATTGAATTACATTTTCTTAAGGTGTAATAAATATGTAATGCATATTCTGTTAATTTGTATAAATCAAATTTTCTCATGGCGATTTGAAAATTAAATTTGTCTTACATCTTAATCTATAAAATATAAAATTGTAGAAATCCGTGTCTATACATAGAAAATTTCTTTAAAATAATGATCGCAGGGGTTTCAGGGAAATTCGACCATTTTTTAAATTTGTGTCTGCCTGTTTGTTTGAACTCTCAAACCTCCGACATAAATTTGATTACATAGAAAATATTTTTAACGATTTGGCTCTCAAAGTACTCAACCGATTTTAACAATTTTTTTTTTAACATGAAACATTTGCGAAAAACAATATAGTGAGTTCATCGCTCCATATATGTATGTATAAAAAAAAAAAACGAAGAAATCTGTATTGTTAATTTTAAAAGAAAGCTCTGCATAAAAATATTTAAAAACTTGTTCAACAGAATCATAATAAAGAAGGTTTGTAAAATTGGTTGAAGAAAGATATATTTGACTGCCATTCCGTTGAACAAATTTTTAAATATTGTTAAGTAGCGTTTTAAGCCTTTACACTGTTTTATTATCTCAAGTTGTCTTCGCTTGAGGAATATTTAAGAAAAAACATTTAATTTATAAAAAACTCAAGTTTCGAGAGACATTTTAAAATGGATATCAAGCTCAATATTTTTTGTTGCTCTTTTTTTTTGACCTTAACATTTTGACCATTACACCGAATATTTTCTAGTAATGAATGAAATTGCACCACATTGTAGATAATACGAGTCTATCATTCTTCAAGGTACAATTTGATATTCATATGTTGTGGATATGATAAATGCGATTACGTTGTTGGTGTTGTAACAGCATACAACATTCCTCTAAAAGTGGAGCGAAAAGTTGCTAAATGGGCTCTCATTGCTTGGATATGTTATACATAAATCCAAATCGTTCCGGTATCGCTGAACCGACTATTGTAATATATTAACAATAGCTGCAGGAATTTGTCGAAGTTCTACCAACTATTTGCATTACTTCTCTTTTGAATAAAAGCAGTACTGCCGCTAGTTTACTTTACGAACGTATTGCGTTCTATACTGCGTTTAAGAACGAAGAAATACGTACATAGTATAACTGTGTGTGCTTTCACAAATATTATTTTACCCAAATATGTCTACTAAATTTTGTTAAGTTGATTTTATTTTAAGTGCTGCGAATAGAAGCTGGAACAGCATTTGTAGATATAGATGGCGGAAAAAGAAGCATTATATTTCAAATCTCCCCTCAGATTTCATGAAAAGTGATAAGAACTACTCGAACTTTGCTTTCAAATGGGAGCCATCGTTCCACTTATTAGATGAAATCCCCAATAAATTTTTCTATGTATGTATGTATGTATGTACGTATAAACACATAAACAATGCAACCTTTGAGCACGGTGACCATCCGTTCAGTTTTTGACGCTTTTGTTCTGCTTGTTATATTTAATATGGAAAATAGCAAACATGCTCTCTGCATGTTGCTAGTTTTTGTTCTGTATTTAGTATGTGAGTATTGTGTTAGGAAAAAAAACAAAAGTCATTTAAAACAAGAAGTACCAGAATAAGGTTCGTTTTCTCAATGATTGCCTAAGCTTTTAATCAGAATAATCAAAAGTGTCATTTCCACCAAGTTCAGTTTCAGTTCAAGTTTTCTGAGCAATAAATAAAACTCGAAAAATAACGATTAAAATGTGCTTTGTTTAATAAAAGTTATAACCGTAACGTCTAAAGCTAATGTCTGCTGGTATAAGAACTATGGCATCTAAATTTGGTTGAAATCCGTTTATCGGGTTTTGAGCCAAGTTGTCACAAAGAAAGCCTATACATTTTATATAGTATATATGTATATAGATATTGTTTAAATGGTTTTTAGGTTTTGTGCTTTGTGAAAATTATTTGTTATTGTTCTGTTTTTAAAGTTATATGGTCGCCGTATTTGTAGAGCTTTTGACCCCTTTTTCTACTCAGCCAGATCATTCGAAGAGAGCTTAGGTAAAGTGCTTATGCGTGTGTTTTGTACTTTCTCCTGGACTCAATAGCTCTCTAGCCGGCTGCCGGCATAGTTAATACCATTGACGTATTCTTCATCACACATGCACAATTCGTCTTCTACCACCAGTTGAGACAGCCGTGTTCGTATTGGGCTAATCGCGATACTAACTTAATATTTATCTGTATTCAGATAGCTTGGTTTAATTGTGAACCTACACGAAGCGATAGTCAATTATTCAGGAAGATGTCATTAACTACAGGCAAAGTAAGGAATTTTAGGTTTCCAAGGGTTTGTGTATATCATTACTACACTCTTTCGACCGTATTTAATGTATATTTGTACTATTTAATAAAAACTTTATATGTATTTACATACATACATATGTACAATACAATAGAATGTATATGACAATAGCAAAATAATTCCGGCAAATTCAAGGTTATCACTTGCAAGGCAGCTGTTGCATGGGAGGCGAAAAAACCGCTTGTTATCGAAGATATTGAAGTGGCACCGCCTAAAGCGCACGAAGTGCGTATTAAGATCGTAGGATCCGGAGTATGTCATACGGACGCATACACATTGGGTGGATTTGATCCAGAAGGAGGTTAGTAGACAACTCCCCTTTTTTATGGCACATGTAGCTAGGTCTGTGTGCATACATACATACACATTACAGCCAAAGCAGATTGAATGATAGTACATATTTTCAATATGAATAACTGATGTATAAATTTTATTTGTTATCTAGTATTTCCAGTTGTGCTCGGACATGAAGGCGCTGGCATTGTTGAAAGTGTTGGCGAAGGAGTAACCGCATTCAAGGCAGGTGATCATGTCTTACCATTGTACATTCCTCAATGCAATGAGTGCAAATTTTGCAAAAGCAACAAAACAAATCTCTGCCAAAAGGTGCGTATAACGCAAGGCCAAGGACTCATGCCGGATGGCACCACACGATTCACATGCAAGGGAAAGAAGGTGTTTCATTTCATGGGCACATCAACATTCTCACAATACACGGTGGTTGCGGATATTTCGCTTTGCAAGGTGTGCTGATAGCTTTGAAATCTATTTGAATGTCTTTAATTAATCAACATGACCCAATTTTTATTTTTACTAGATTGATGAAAAAGCACCACTAGAAAAGATCGGACTTTTGGGTTGTGGCATACCTACAGGTTATGGTGCTGCACTTAATACTGCCAAAGTAGAGCCGGGTAGCGTTTGCGGCATCTGGGGTTTGGGCGCTGTTGGTCTAGCAACCGCTATGGGTTGTCGCAAAGCTGGTGCCGCTAAAATCTATGGAATCGATATCAATCCCGATAAATTCGAAGTAGCCAAAAAATTCGGCGTCACCGACTTTATCAATCCCAAAGAAATAGCCGATAAGGGACCAATTCAAAATTATATTATTGATCTCTTAGATGGCGGTTTCGATTATAGCTTTGAATGCATTGGTAACGTGAACACCATGCGTGCCGCACTGGAAGCAACTCATAAGGGTTGGGGTACATCCGTTATTATTGGTGTGGCAGCAGCTGGTCAGGAGATCAGTACGCGCCCCTTCCAATTGGTTGTTGGACGCACATGGAAAGGCACTGCCTTTGGCGGCTGGAAGAGTGTATCCGATGTGCCCAAACTGGTGAAAGAGTACTTGAACAATGAGCTGATGGTCGATGAATTCGTTACACACACGATGGGCATTGAAGCCATAAACGAGGCATTTGATTTGATGCATGCTGGCAAAAGCATCCGTGCCATTGTGAAATTGTAGAATGAAAGAAAATACATTTGATAAAGCGAACATTGATGTAGATAAGTGTTTTATTCTAAACAATTTGTATTTATATGAATGTTAGTTAAATTTACGTACATATGTACATATGTAAATCCTACTAGTGTTATCGTTGGATTTTACTTTATGAATATTTTTGTACATTGAACTGTCGAGCGATTAGGAGCGAATGCCAATACCATTTTTTTTTATTATTGAACACAAAACATGTGGATCGAGTATTATTTCACAATTGAAAAATATTACCGTTGTATGTACTCAGTATATACATAAATTAACAAAAGTATAGTATATACACCAATGCTTCTCACATTTACGTTAGCTGGACGCAAAGTGGAATTTTTTTATAAATAAAAAAAGTTTTGAAAAATATTTGTTTCTAAAACAAACCACTAAAACAGTTTAAGCTAAATATCTAAAAAAAAATTAGAATATTCATGGTATGTGCCGATCTAAAAGGGTTCCGGCTGCAATGGGAATGAATTTTCATATTGTTGTTATTATAACAGCATAAAACATTCCCGATAAAATTTTGGGGAATGCTGCTGAAGTGACAGTCCTTGGCCGGGTATAAATCCTGGTCGTTCCGGTATCGTAGAACCGATTGTTGTGGGAACGAAGGAATTTTCTTGATTTCTGTTGCTTTTTTCATGATTTCTGTTGCTTGAAAAAATGGTTTGCCGCTGCTGTAAATTGTATTGCATAAAAAAATAATAAAAATATCAACGGAACATAGTGAGATTTGCAAACAAAAATTGGGACATTTGCAAAATAAAAGGGTGAAAAAATACATCTCCAATGATAGCCGAAATCAGTCAAGTTCTTGCTGAGTTAAAGTTTTTTTTTAACAAATCCCATTATGATACCGTTGAAAAATTTTTGAAATATTTTTATGCAGATCTATTAAGCTTACGAACTGATGTAATTTTTTTTTAAATTGGTGAACAACTTTTTATTTCCATTTTTAGAAGTATTTTCAAATCGGTCTAGCTCACTTAAATCTTAACATATTCCCGAAATATGTTGGTTGACGTCTTAAAATATAATGAGTTTTATAATACCGGTGAGTGATGCCACCTAATACTCATATGTACATACATATGTATGTATGCACGCTCATGGTCAAAATAATAAATACTCCATATTTTATCCAGTTTTCGTCATTTTTTCTTTAATTTTTTATAAAAATGTATAGCATTCCATAAAAAAACTATATACATCCAAATTTCAAACTTAACAAAGTTAAAAAAAATCAAATAAATTTCATCAAAATGTCTCAAAAATCAACGGTAGTTTGTGCCACTTCAAACTTGCAGTTTATTATACTAAAATTTAATGGGGTATAACACTACTGCGTAACCAATTTTTTTCTTAAATTCTGATCTATAAGTTCGAATGTTTTATGGCAATCGATTGAATTTTTCTAAATATTGCAAAGTTTGAAATTTGCAGTTATATAATTCTTGTGATAGCATGAACCTGTAGTTTTATAAAAAAAATGAATGGAAATTAACATCGTGCATTATTATTTTCTTCATGAGTCAACCAAAATGATAGATATTTCTTCGTGTATCCAATTTAGTATTAATTTAATCAAAAGCCAAGTTTTCAGTATGAATTGGGAATAAACAATGTCCCTTATTCTTTGCTTAAAAAGAAAAACATCCTTTAGTTTTAATTGTTTGTCGAGAATGGCTAATAGTAATTTTAGAAATATGATTTTTTAACAAAAACTTGCAGTGATATATTCATTAAACCCGAGTATTTGGAATTCTAAAATTAACTTATTCGCCATCCGTACTGCGTACGACTTCATTATAGCTTTCATAGCATTATGTTTAAAACTATTTAAAATAATAGTAAAGCTAAGACGAAAAATATCAGTCTAATATACATATATAATATATCCATAATCGCCAATAATACCTCCTTTAGACTTTACCAATAGTTAGAAATTTAAAACGATTATCGCACTCTACTCGCGTACGGTTATTGCTCCATTCTGACGCTTTTTGGCTTACTGACCAGGAATTCTTCCTTGCTACTACGGCGGCTCTCACCGCCGCCGCCAATCTCCTCTATTTCGGAACCATTAGATTTGTCATCCAAAAAACTTAAATCATCATCATCCCTAAAGCCGCTCTTCGATTCGATCGCCTTGCTGGCTTTGCTCTGTAAAGTTTCGCTAATGCGTCCATACTTTTTACGTAAATTATGCAACCAAGTTGTATCGGACCAGTGATACCAACTTAGCAAAAATATCACCAAAATGAAGAACAAATTGGTGCTGATTGCTGTGAAAGAGTAAAAAAAAAATAAAGTTTTAATATATAGTTTCCTTTTTTTGGAATCAATTTAGTCATACCAACAACAGAAGATAGTATTGGCCAATTGTACATAATGTATCGTAACCCCGTAAAATCAGCGACTATATGCAAAGATACTGTATAAAATTGTATCTTCTGTGATTGAATTTCTACGAAGACGTCGGTAATTGGGTGTTGTTGCTCCTCTAAATAATGTGCGAATATCTCTACAGGAACGCGTTGGAATTCTTCTTTCAAACCAAGCACAAAAAGTGGACTCAGCGCCCATGTAGTTATTGTGCGTATAAGTGGCGAACGGTAGCGCATCATGGCAGAACGACATGACTGTCCGCGCAATAGAGCGTTAGGATCGCGCATCTCTCCACAAACCATGAACATCCCTAATTCCAAATTTTGTGGTGATTCAGGCATGTCAATTTGAACGACTACACGATAGGCCTGACCTACCATTAACAATTGTTGTTTCTTCGTTAACGAAACATGAGCGTGAGGAAATGTACATGGTGTTGCAGAATCTAAACAGGATCTTGTAAAAATTAAATTGTATGATCGAAAAGGATGAAGGTTTTGTTTCAGATGTTATACTCACTTGAATTGCATATACACTGGTCGGGTATGTGATATGGCCGGCATATACGTATAATAGAAGGCGACATACATAAACACTGCAATCCAAATAATCAACACCACAGCGAATGCAATTAAACCGAGACGCAGAACCAGCTCTTTCAGCGTTCCAACCTTTTCATCCGCCCTATTCTTAAGTTCATCATAGACATTGGTTCCAATTTTAACGGCAGGACGTATCAGCAAACGACGTCCCAGACCAGATGGGTCAAGTAGAAAGATCACGAAGCGCAGAAGAAAATTCATTTCGTATATAAGCGGCTCAAGTGAAAGGCTATCGTTTGTTAATGGGTTGATATCGGTGTGGAAACTGATCGAACCAACACTATTGTACAGGCTGTTTGGTTCAACTGTGAACCTTCGACTCTATTTTTATAGTTTCACGGCATTTAGGGTAGATTAGAATTTCGGCAATTTGAATGGCCCCTGCTATCAGCTTTCTCGGCTTTGTTGTGCCTTATCAGGTGCTTCGAAACAGGGTGCAAAACGCTTCTCCATCTTTACAGCTCGTTTTCTTATATATTTTTTATTTTTAAATTGGTATTTACACTGTTTATGGTTCAGTGTCGTGAATCCCCACTGGTGAATATTTATCTCACGTGGAATAAAAGTTATATTATTACTTGGATAATATCTTTAAAATGTCTTTTCAAAATTTTCTTCCGATGTTAAAAGCTTGATATCAAATTGTCAGCCCCGTCCCTGCTGACGCCAGACGTATAACTATCGGTTATATAAGTGGGTTAATTACCTAAAACTAGTGGCTAGTTCGACGCTGAGTTTTGTATAGGCATCGGGTATAAAATGACTACTTCTGTTCTTCGCTTTTTTGTATTTATGAAAATGATTGTGACAAGAACTCCCGTGCAATTCACCGCACACGGAAACCTATTGGATCTAATCAGATTCTAATATCAATCAAGTAATTGTATTTTTGTTTTTGCAGTGTAGTGAAGTGTTTGTGTAGTGAAATCGCATGAGAAGTTTTGCCACAGGAAACGAAACGCGATGCAACTTCTTTGTAATCCGATTCCTTTGTCCTATTTGTTTCCGGTGTCGTGAAGTAAGTTAGCATTTCTTGCCATAGTACACTGAACGCCATGCAACCTCTTTGTTATATATGCTCTTTGTTGGTGTTTCCCAAAAACTATTGTAATCTAAATCACCCTGTGGTAGATATTTCTCATCTAAAAAAACATTACTTTTTACATGTTAAACAGATTTGCTGAAGATAAGAAAGTAGTTTCAGATGGGATTATATTTTTCCCAATTGTTTAACTAATAAATGTTTAGTAATTAGTGAAATATATGTTAAATTATATAGTAACTATATACGGCTATAACTGAAAACTTTACAAGACTTCATATTCGTGGCAATAGGTTGCAAACAAAAAAAAATAAAACAAGAAACTAACAAAGGAAGCATAATGGAATTATATTCATGTTTTTGTATTTAAATATTTGAAGGGAAGCTTCAATTGAACACTGAAATCTACTAGAAAAAAGGCGGACTACCTCCTACCGAGACAAGGCAGTCTCAGACAAAAACTGTTCAGGTCGCCTTGAATCTAGGAACAAAAATCTCACATTTCAGCAATGAGTAATTATCGTCACCATGGAGGAGGCAGCGGCTATAGTGGTATTGAAATACGCAATATGCATCCAAGAATTTCCCAGAATTTTACTTACGTTAGCTCATGTGTTAAATATCTGATATTCATGCTGAATTTTATATTCTGGTTATCGGGAGGACTACTGTTGGGTATAGGTCTATATGCATTTATGGACAAATGGGAATCTACAGGCTGGGTACGCTTGGAAACATTTTATGATGTGATACTCAATATATCATTGGTAATGATGCTCACCGGAGTACTTATATCTATGGTTAGCTTTGCTGGCTGTCTCGGTGCACTTCGCGAAAACACTTGCTTGCTTAAATTTTACACTATGTGCTTGTTGATGTTCTTCCTTTTGGAATTGGCTATAGCCATAATGGGATTCGTCTTCCCTCATAATATGAATTCTTTCCTTGAAGACAAATTTACTGATAAAATTATACATTCGTATCGAGATGACCCAGATTTGCAAAATCTTATTGATTTTGCACAACTCGAATTCAAATGCTGTGGACTGAGCAATTCTGGATACCAAGACTGGAGTAAGTTTAGTTTTTGTATTTCCAATTGAAAATTATAAATTTTAACAAAATTTTTGTAGGCAAGAATGAGTATTTCAACTGTTCATCACCATCGGTGGAACGCTGTGGGGTTCCATATAGTTGTTGCATTAACGCCACTGATATCAGTTCGGGTTTGGTCAATATAATGTGTGGTTATGGCGTCCAAGAGCATTCCGTTGCCGCTGCCAGCAAACGTATCTGGACAAGCGGCTGCATAGAAATTGTCCGTGTTTGGGCAGAGCGTAATTTATATACCATAGCTGGTATTGCACTAGGGGTAGCACTAATACAATTATTCATTATATACTTGGCGAAAACATTGGAAGGACAAATTGATTTGCAAAAATCTCGATGGAATGCGTGAGTTTGTTAATTAAGCCAAATTTGAATGGTGCGCTGCCAATATTTTATAGTAATATAAAATATACATATTTACGTGCTTTCTTAATAGTCACTTTGTACGTTTTTGTGCTCAAATTTTTCAATTGGAACTATTTACGTGTTTAAAGCTGTATAATTCGCTGCTGTTTTTTTTTTGTTTTGTTCAAAAACTCTGATAATATCGAATTTACAAAGCATTTAAAGTAAAAAAAGTTTTATGTATTTGACAACAAATCATAAGCTATAAATAATTATAATAATGCATTTACCAAATTAACAGTTGCACATATGTATATGAATGCACCATGTTCTCATCCATCATGGCAATCGTTGGTGCTGCAGAGAAAACATTTTCCCTAAGGACTGCTTAAAATTAGTGTTTTACAAAGCATTTTATTATTCATTTGACTGTACAACTTTCAGTCTGCATTAATAAAAATAATTTCTTCAAAACTACATATATATTTATATATGTATGTATGTATGTATTTACTGTACTATACATATATGTATGTACATAAATGCATACATATGCAAAAACTTTAAAATAATGTTTTAAAGCAGAATTGCTTTTCTAGTTCTTCAATTAATTAAGGCTCATACAAACGAGCAGCATCATCTTATCATAGTTACATATGTATTTTTGTTTGTTCAATTTTTACTGTTATAAAATTAGCAAGGTGTCAACTTTGATGTAATTTTTATATATAAAAATTCTGAAGCAAATCTCAATTTAAATAGGATTTACCAGCAGAGCAAATACAACAATCGCATTCATTTTATTGTTTGTTGCAGTATGGAAACCGCACAAAATAAATCATATCACCAATAAATAAAAACTGAAAATATAAATAAAGTTCGACAGTTCTGCAGCGGGCTTTTTAAAATTAAAAAAAAAACAAATTCGATACTCTACTGCCTTGGTATTTACTTTTTTTTTAAAATAAATTTCTATAACTATAATCAATGAGTGTAGATAAAAATATGACGCAATATTCAACAATATCGTGCAATTTATTGGAACCCTTGATAGTTTCGCCGAAAGGATGAGCCCTTTACAAAACAAAACTATATACATATGTAATATGTATAATTTATAAATACTACCGTTCAAATTGAGAAGATATAACACGTAAGGAATTCGCATCTTCTCAGTGGTGTGGTACCAAATCGGGTCACTTATAATCATTTAAAAGAGGAGACAGTGAAAAACGAAAGTAAAAAAAACTTACACTACTGTAACATTTTTTGAAATATTTTCGAGATCGATTAATAGCATTCGATTATTTTCGAAAGAGTTCGAGTGCCTCAAGGGTTGTTCACATAACTTTTAAAATGAGTCGCTATTTATTCGCATACGTGAGGTTCTAATTATGTGTTATATACCAGCTTCTATTGATTCGATAGACTTTTTTAATTCCAAATTCCTGCTTCTCTAATATAATATATTTCTTAGGACCTTTTTGACACCTTGCTATTTTAAACTGCAATATAATTATCTCGTAAGTTATTGCCTTATATAATCTTATATATATATGTATATGTAGCATATCCAACTGCGAAATAAATATGCAGAGGACTAACCAATGCCATTTGAGATTTTTTGTTGAATTTTATAATTACATATATACGTATTTAGGCAGAAAGCCATTACGTCACTGAAATTTTTAATAATTCAAAAATCATGAAAACGAATCTCATTCTCAGATTAACAATTTCCATGCAAGACTTAAGAAAGCAAGTATTTTTATTAATTTAGAACCAAAGTCCTAACTGCTCAACATCACACCTTCTTCCTATTTTAATAAACTGCATTTTAAACTATTTATATACATTTATTTGGTAATGCTAGTTTTGGAAAGCATTTTTTATAAAGTTGATCAATTTCGTTTTTAATGTCGATTAACCGAAAAAGGCATTTAATATTGTATCAACATGAATAGGTCTATCTACATATAAAATTAAAATTTATACTTATGTATTCATAATAATGGAAATTTAAAATATTTCTTTGATGTACTTTAAATACATATGTACATGAACGGACATAATTTTATAAAATTAATTTGTTGAAATTACTTCCAAATATACAGCGATTTAGAGTTCGAAACGATACCGTTTTGAAGACGGAGTAATATTTTATGAAAAAAATAAAAACTTTCGAGTTATTTGTTATAAGGAATGGCAGTGACATGTTGTCCGAAGTGATTATTGGTACATTATGTGATAGATTTACATAATGCAAAAATTCGAATGAAAAATCTCTAGTTTTTTTTTTATCGATAGTTTCCGTTAAAGAAATTAGGATCGCAACAATCCACGAACGTAGATTATAATACTGATAATACGTAAAAAAAACATTTAACAAAACTTATCACGGTCTTTATGTATGTGAGTAAAGCTATTTCTGTAAGTGCAAGAACAAAAAAACAATGGCTCGAAAAAATTTTAAATTTTCATGAAAAATACTCTTAAACGCAAATGATCGTAATTGGCTATGTATATAGCCGCACATACATATGCCTAAAACCCGTTATATTTAGAAAACAAAAGTCTTACTTATTCAATACATTTACATACATATACATATATGTATATACATATATATACTATATGACTCATACCAATGTACATACATACATACTATATGTAATATGTATTTGCAAACAAAACGCAATATATTTAAATGAACTTCAAAGTTTGTCTTAACTCAATAAAATTAAAGTATTAAAAATGTGTTTTATTGGAGGACTACCTAAAATAAGAATTTACACACAGTGCTGGAAAAAAGTGCATATTGGCACAGTAACTTTGTTTATATTATTCGAAATGTTTTTCATGCTAAACATGTGTCATACATATGTATAAGTCCAATTTCACAAAAAATCAGCAAATTAAAAAAAGTTTGAGTTTTTAACTTTTCAATCACATTGAACAGAATTTTCAGACAATTTTCGAATATACAAAACTTGTACCCCAATTTTCCAAGTTCCTAAAAATTTTCATTAATTTTTTATATAAATTGAACTGAATAGAAAACATTTATTTTAGATTGTGGCGGCATTCTTTATTTCAGCTGTATTATGTTATGGCATTACTTTATTTTGAAAAAGAAAAACATGTGACCAAGGCGAATTCATATAAGGTGTAGTTACTTTAACAGCCGATTTGATTTTTTTTATTCACCTAAATGTGTTTCGTTTTTGCTTTTGCGTATGAGGTTTCAAAAGCCCTAAAAGCAAAAACAAAATGTATATAAATTTTAACAACTCTTACGCAAAACCAAAAACAAAATACATTGGAATTTTGTAGTTGTACTTATAACACCACCTTATATGAATTCGCCTTACATGTGACCATATTGGGGATAATTTTTATTTCTTGCAATTATCAATTAACGACTTTGCGACTCAACATACTGCGTATTAATGAAGCATATTGACATATCCATTCAAATCATCAAAACTCATCTCTTCGTCTGATTTTATCTTCACCTTTTGTAGTATTTCCTTTCGTTTAATATTTAGAGCGGTAGCCATTAGTTTTCGATTTTCTGCAATATTTTCTATCTTAAGTATCTCACCAATCCGTTTTCGCAATAGTAAATCAAGCTGATGTGTAATAGGTTGCATTGTTTCGGCTTTTTGTTTCACCGGTATTGGATGTAGCGTATTTTCAAACGTTTTACTAAGGAACGCTAAAAGTTCATTTCTTATTGCGTTGTAATTTTCGCATTCATTTAAAATAAAGGTATTCGATTCCCAAAGCTGTGTTGTTGGATCCGGTGTCTCTAGTCGGCCAGCCATTCGTCGTATGGTCTCTTCCGACACCCGCTCCACAAAAGGGCGATCACCATTTCGTTCTAACGCATATCCCACTCCACAGGCGAAGTAAACTTGAGCATAAGCACAGCAATTTTGTCTGCCCAACTGATAGAATTTGTATCGCATACTACGATAGTAATTATTATCATCAGATATGATCAGAAAGTCTTGACTGCCAGTATGTAGAGATAATTTCACCGATGTATTAAAATCTTTCGGTAATCTACTGGTGTTTTTCAGAGCATTTATAAGTTCGCTTATGAGTGATAAGATCTTGATACGTTCATTTTTAAATTCAAATTCCGTGTCGCGTGAGTTTCTGTTAATTGGTTGTGGCAAATAGTCATCATAGCAAATGTGTATAATGTTGAGAGGGTTTTGGGGCAGCTCCAAAAGCCATTTACTGAATGTAGTTTTACCAGTCGCTGGCAAGCCAATCAATGATAAAAGGCAAATACGTATCGTCATGCGGATGTGTAAGAATATTAACAGTACTAAACAGATTATTTACACAAAGGTAATTTGGTAAATATGAATATATGTACATATGTATGTTGTATGTAGTAAAAAATTTCTTAATTCTATGAGAATGCAGACGCGTGTACTCCTGCCGGCGTATTAGGCAAAGGCGATATGCCTGCTGTAGATATTTTCGATTCTGACGCTTGCGCTTGTTGCAGTTGTTTTTGATTCGCCTCAAGTTCTTGAATACGTTTTTGATTAATTTCTGATTGCACTTCAACGTAAACGCTCATCATTTTCTGGTTGAAGCGAGCAAATTTGATTACACATCGGTCTATGCAGGCGCTCTATAAGAGGCATCAAAGATTTTAAATTATGTTATGAAAGTATTCAACTATTGCTTACTTCACTGTTGGTCAAATCTCGTTCGTAGAGAGTCTCTACACACCTTGAGAAGCACAGTTCCGTGACTTTGTTGTACAACGTCAGAAAGTCTTTAAGCTACATATGTTAGGTAGGTATACATAGTATATGTATCTTTTGTTAAAATATTTTTTATTTGCTTATTTTACTCACGTTGCGTAAATTTGGATCCATCGGATATATTTCGGGTACGCTTATCAAAATGTGTTCTGGGCTTGTGATCAGCTGTTCTTATTTTCCTCTCTAAAATTCACAGTAAAGCTTCAAAATAAGGAAACTACAATTATACGGTAGGCTGAATACAACAGGTGACGTCGTCAGTGGTACCGCTACTTGGGTTTTATAAATTTTGGTGGTTTTTAAGTAAGTTTTCATATTTTCATTCTTTGGCAATATTAGAAAACGCTTATCATTGAAAGTTTTGATGTTATTTATTCTTCTTTCTTTCATATTTTTCATTTACTAAATTTTAAATCTCGGGAAAGCGCGATCTTGTATCCTATCGTCCTTTCATAGTTAGTGCCCATGATATAATAAAGAGAAAGTAGAGATCTAAATAATGATTTGTGCTAACATTTATTCTTTCAGAGCAATTTCGAAAAGCCAAAAGCTCGATGCTTCCATAAAAATATAATCATTAATCGGTTTTTTATGCCATTCACAAGTGCCACACTTCGCTGTAACAGCTGATTTTGACTTCTAATGTCAGCGAGCTTTTCACTTTTCCTATGTTTACATTTTCCGACATAACCTTCCTTTCTATTACCACTACATCCATCGAGTACAACTTCTCATATATAGAGCCCACAAGCTTTCCGTCCGATCAATGCGCCCATGCATGACGTTTCATAAGTTTTGCTATTTTCCCACTTGGCTTGGTCAATTGATAGTTCGAGGTTGTCAGTTTTATAACGAGTGGCATGGAAATAACTTTGTGGGGCGTTTGCTAAATCTGCCTTAGAAAAATCGTGTACAAATTTAGAACGTACGAATATACCAAAATAAAAATAGAGTAGCGGCAGTAGTGCTAAATCAAACGGTGTATAATAGAAATAGTGAATAAAGGCCAAAACAGGTGAGTAAATTCATTGGTATACACGGCAAACATCGCAATGTCTCCGCTTTGGTGGCCATGGCTCAAGGACAGATCGTTGCGAACGGGCGTGCGAAAAAGCAACCAAGAAAATTTATTCCCACTTATTGCTTACATATCTACATATGTATTTCATCTAGGCATTGCTTTGTGTTGACATTTCGCTGTTAAAAAGTGAGCGAGTTAACTAGTCGTTTTTGAAAAGCTTCGCAATTTTCCTAATAGGAGAATTATTTATTTCTTATTTAACCGCTTATCTGCATCGAAAAGTGTGGTGGTGCTAGGCCGTTTGCTCTAAAGGAACTCAGAAAAAACTTGTTTTCTAACATTCTACATAAAAAATGTTTTTAGCTGCGCGTAATATCATTCCACGGCGCATTCAGTTGGCAACTGTAATTTTTCGTCTCGTTAACGTGAACCACAATCCTATCACAAAATCAACTGCATCTATTGACGGTGCATCTGCATTCATAAATCAAAGAAGTTTCTCGGGTGAGTAATGACGTAGGTGATCTGTTTCTAGTGGCGATTTGGTTTTTGCGACCCATCGCTGGCTGGCTGACACGCTATGTGTGTATGTACATATGTGCATATGTATGTAGTATGGGGATACACGCATAACACTACAAGCATCTGGCGCTCGATATAACCTGGCAGTATCTGCGGTATTGTTTGTTACTTATAAATAAACAAATAAATTAATTAAAACGAGTGTTCGTTTGGATGTTGCAACACAGCTTGGGCGTTGAACGCAGTGAAAGTTTTCGTTAATAGTTTGGCTATCCACATTTTCCGTACGAACGTAATTATGGACATACATATGTATGTATATATGTACATCCATGTATGTATATAAGTATATGTGTATGCGTATTTCGTATATTGGGTGTAGCAGAGTGTAATCTAAATATATGCACATATGTACATATATTTAGCATTTAGTAAACGCGCACCTAATTTTGAGAGTTTATAATTTGGAAACTACTTGATACTTCAGTTAGTGGTCATGTGTAATATAAACAAGTGGCTGTAAATTACAAGCCCAAAACAATATTGGGAAAGTACAAATGTGTCTACATACATACATTTGGATGTACTTACATATGTATGTATGTATGGGGGAGACTACGATTCCTGGGGCGACAAGATTTTATGTCTGATTCGACGAAATAAACAGTTTTTAGGGAATGAAAAATTTCGATATCGCTTCGTTTTCGAGATACAGCGCGTCAAAGTTAGATACGATTTCTAGGGACGCAACAATTTTATGACTGATTTTGGTAGAACTCGATGAAATAAACACTTTTTATTGAATAAAAAATTTCGATATCCCGCTGCGTTTTCGAGATACAGCGAGTGAAAGTTAGAAAAAAAGGTTCGCTGACATGCTGCTGCAAGGAATACAAAGCGCGACACGAGAACACGCTCTGTTGTTAAACACTAATCGGCATTCTTCACTGTACAGAATAAAATTATTAACGACAAGCTCTTTCTGATAGGTTCATTTATTTTCAAATTGTGATTGTAAGAGCGCTTTTTTGCGCTTGCGGCGATTTTTGACTGATTCTGGTAGAACTCGACGAAATAAACACTTTGTTGGTAACTATCAAAAAAGCGAACATTTTTTTCTAACTTTGACTCGCTGTATCTCGAAAAGGAAGCGAGATTCCAGAAACAGTCATAAAATCGTGGCGCCCCAGGAATCGTAGTCTCCCCTACATACATATGTTGTATGTATGTACGTAATTCGTGCGACGAGTATTATATCCCAGTCGGAAAATGAGTATGTAATACTTAAAGTTTTCATATGGCATCCCGTAAAGTTTGCGCAACTCCTTTTAGACGTTATAAGACATTACCATTTCCTGCTGGATTTATGCATACTTTTTAATGAAAGCGGGAACAAAGAACATCAATGTATTAGCAAGAAATATTTATATGTTCTTTGCAAGAACTACGTCTTGAATCACGGCGAAACTATTCCGTCGAATATTGGAAAAATTCACCTGCATAGAATACCATCGGGAAAAGTTGCAGAGTAAAATACATCTTCCCCATAAAATTTTGTTGTTTACAGAGAGTCTAGCGAATAATACTACAGTGACTATCAAACAATGAAACAGAATTTATCATTTTAACTAAAAACAACAATAACAATTCTAAAAACAGTCTGAATTTTGAATGAAATTATGCAAATTCTGATGCTCAAGACATTTACATTCGTATGGATATTCTTACTCCAGGGGCTATTTTTATGCCAAATTATGTTTAGAAAACCGAAAAATTGTATATCTTTTCTGCTATAAATACTGAATTTAATTTTAAAAAATTAATATATGTTAAAGTATTTTGTTCAATGCAAAGTTTTCTATTCTACACAATGTGTCAATACAGTTGTAAAGTTTTGTGTCTGAACTCCATGTGATGATGTAATTAGAGGGATCAATACCTCCCCACAGTATTAATTATCAGTTTTTAATTAGCAATCTGGCAAAGCTGATGCAAACAAATTTTACATTAAGAATTTTGTTTAATGTTTTAATGAAAAATATCCAAGTTTATACTTATTAAATATATTTTCAATTATACTTTACTAAATCGTTAACAGAGTTATTCAGTAGAAATTTTAGCTAAACTCGAACAAAAAATCCCATTTTTTTAGAAAATTTTCGAGCTGCAGTTTTGTAGCCCATTAAATTTCAAAAATGAGCATTGGGGATTTTTGAAATTATTTTACACTTTCCACCAGCCGTAGGGGTAGGCAATAAGCCGTACATCCATTAAAATAAACAAAATAGAAGATGTCCAATAAAAAAGAAAAAAAAAATATATCACATAATATATTATATAGTTACATACATATGTACATTGTAAAGTCCAAAAGTTTCTGGCCTAAACTATAAAATGAAGGGTAAAGACGAAGGCATATTCAACAAGGTGGAATTGAAAACCCAGTCGGACTCTCTAATACCTCACTGTTATGTCAAAAAAGTGTAAACAAACAAATTAATCCCTTCTGACGCATGCACCATATTTGCTAAAGCTCAATATCATTTAAAATTAAAGTGTCTGCGAATATGAAAGTATTTAAAATTATCTTAAAATCAGCTTAATTTGAGTACTTATTGCATTTTCATTTTAGGGTATATGTAGAAATGCATTGTTCTTAAAGAAAGTCACACACTAACAGACCTATTCGGCACAACGGTTCTAATTCCTTTTCATTTTAATAATTAAAATCAGTCGCACAACTATCATTTGAAAATTTAAATGAAAAATTTAAATTATGAATTGTAAAAGTTAAAAATTGACATTTCAGTCGCCGTTCAAAAGGGATAGTTTTTTAAATCACTTCTACTACTTCATATAATATTAGTAAGTTTTTTAAATTTTGTATTCATAATTTTACAGTCACAAATTCAATATTAGTTTGTTAAGCAAGTTTTCGTTTGCAGCCAAAACAAAATTATTTTTGATATTATTTTCTTATGATAATTAATTTTATAAGAATTGTTGAAACAATGGTTTTTTTGCAATATCAAATAATTCAACAAACCGAAAATAAAATTTAGATTTATTGATAAAATCTAACGTTATTATGTAGCCCTGTTACTAATGTATCTTAAATTTGAACCGAAACCTCTCATCCCCTTTGGATACAGTTTTTGTTGTCGCATTTTTTTCTGTGTGTTTTTTTATGAGGAATGTTTTATGCTATTAAAACAACAACATCCCCTTTGGATGCGCGCCTCACCATATATCTATACTAATCCGCTAACTTTTCTTATCAAGTACAGACGCAGATACTAAATATTGAGATTAGTTTATCTTAATTACTCCGATATAATCCCATAAATTAGGCAGAGATACAAAGTGTGAAATCTAATATCACATGATGCATTGTGAGAATTGTGAGCTGATTCGAGAGAATTTTTTTTCATCTAGGATTTTTTTTTTGCAAAAATTCGAAAAATGTTAAATCTATGGAACTTTTTTGGGTTTTCCTTATAGTTATGTCTCTGAAATATTTAATATTTTGTGTATGCTTTCTTTTGCATGCCATCCTTATTTGGATCTTAAAATATGCTAAAACATATGAAAAATGGATTTATGTATTTAATTTCGGAGAATCTTATAATCATAGAAAATAGCACAAAGTTATTTGTTCGAAATATGTAACGTGAGTTAGCATTTCTTTTGAACTATACCCTAAAAACGTATTTTATTTTGTTAAATAATTTTAAACTTATTTTGTTAAGTATAAATAACCCTTTAAATGTAGATCATTTTTTTCATCTTGATGCGTTAAATTCGTAATGCAATTTTAGTTAAATCCTTGAAAATGTTGTTCTTACTGTAACGCGAACTACCATGGAAAAGCTCATATGATTAAATTATTGTCATAACAATGAAACAAGTAGTAAATATAATATGTAAAAAAAATGCTCACTCGTTGTAGAAAAATAAAATGCACAACATTATGTAACATTTTTATATCTCTAATTACAGATAAACCGCATAGCCAGGAAACCGCAAACAGTTGTAAGCAAAAAGAAATGGAAAACAAAGCCGAAAAAGTAAATGTGAATAAGGAAGAACTGAAGAAGCGTCTAACACCACTGCAGTATCAGGTGACACAAGAGGCTGCTACAGAACGACCATTTACAGGTGTGTGGCAAATAATTTATTGATTTCACTTCTTTTTCGATTTAATTCAATCTCCATACTCTCCCAGGCTGTTATAATAAACATTATGAAAAGGGCATATACCGTTGTATTGTTTGCCAGCAGGATCTCTTCAACTCCGATACCAAATACGATTCAGGTTGTGGTTGGCCCGCATTCAATGATGTGCTTGATAAGGGCAAAATAACACTACATCGTGATGCGAGTATTCCAGGTAAAGAAAAGTTCAACATAAAGTAATGTAAATGTTTGGATGCAACTTTTGCTGTTGTTGCTATTGACACGCGCGTGCTCTTTTGCACGAGTACGTATGTCTGCACACGCTGGTGCATATTTTAGTAGTTGCACGCATCGGTGGCAAATGCAGTTTAATAATAGCATTTTGTTTTAAGTGCTTTGCAATAGAGCTTCTATTTTTTTAATTTTCATTTAGTTATAATTACCAGATTTTTATAGTTATATGTTTACTCACTGTATACTCCTTTTACACTCTATCCGTTGATATTCGAGACGTGACTCTCCTGATTGGTACGCGGATGCCCTCCGCTATGCGGCTATTGTGATGACACTGGTATAATGTATATAACTTGCTCTAGATAGTCAAACGCTGCTGATATTTTGCAGACAAAGCATGATTTCATCCATTTACTTTTACATATATTCAAATTTGTATATTAGGAAAATCCCCTAAAAATGTTGAATTAAGAATTAAGGATTTTACCTTGGATGTCTGGTGAGATAATGTGACGATAACTAAAAATGCAGTAATTAATCTAGCACAAAATAGGTGTTTTCCTCTTCTTCTTCTTAATTGGCACTATAAACGCCTCGGCGATTTTGACCGACTCCAACATAGCACGCCAGTGCAATACTAACTGAAGACCTCAAGTGATGTCAAGTCCCTCACCAACTGGTCTTTTTCAACGAAGAGGAGACCTACCTGTTCCTCTGCTACCACCAGCGGGTACCGCGTTGAATACTTTCAGCAGTTGAATAGTCTTAAAATAACTGTTTTAATTCGGCAGCTCGCATTATATTTTTCAACATAATGTTAAAGAAGTCCCACGATAGGGAGTCCCCTCTCTGAATCCTCGTTTGGTACTAAACGTGCTCGCTTTGTTGCAGAGCGTCATTTGATATAGCTATATTAGTTTTGCGGGCATACCAAATTCAAACAACGCGGTGTATAGGGATTTTTTTGTAGTGCTGTCGAAAGCTGATTTAAAGTCAGCAGGTCTTTTCCAATATTTGGCGTATCGTGAATATCTGGTAAATTTTTGTCGGCGGGCATGCATTTGTCCGACCATATTCTGGAATAGGTCACCGCGGCTTTGCTGGCCCTTAGCTGCGTTAATGCCATTCGAACTTCGTCGGGGTCGTTTGATGGAATGTCAATACCATCTTCACCGATTTGGGGTGCGGTATCTTCATCGCCTCCGGCGACGCTTTTGATATCACCATTTAACAAAGTGGTGAAATGTTCTCTCCACAATTTAAGTGTGCTTCAGACATCAGTTGCCAGGTCGCCGTTCTTATTTTTGCAGGAGTTTTCCCCGGCCATAAAACATTCCGTAAGCCGCAGTATCTTCTGGTAAAATTTTTGGATGTTTTTCCGGTCGGCTAGCATCTCAAGCTCATCTCACTTACCTTTTACGGCCTATCTTTTCTTTTTTCGAATAATATGACTTTTCATCTCTCAACTACCAGTTGCGCTATCGTACCGCTCGCGTTGCTCCCGATCGCAGTGTAGCTCTGTAGGCAGTGTCTTTCTTTTCTGAGGAAACACGATATTCCTCGTCGTACCAGTTGTTCTTGCGGATTCGCTGGAATCCTAGCTTTTTTAATCTGTAATCGAATATAAATAAACCATGGTTGCTGACTTTATAAGAAGGAAAACAATTCATTAAAAAGTTTACTTTGTTTTATGTATGACCGCCGGACCTCTTATTTCATCAGCTACATACTGTTTTTCATTGCAACTAGTGCAATTTATTCTTGGTTTTTTTGGTAAAAATGTTTTTATCGATTAACAAACTCAAGCGCGATTAAGATAAATAGTCAAAATGCCGAAACGAATTCTCTAAAATGTGCATGTACTTTGTGGGGCCATATGCCCCAAAAGGCTAATCCGAACATTTTTTTATTAGGGGTGTTCTCAATCCGTTGCATGAGCATAATTACCATATTTGCAATACCAAGGTATGCACCGAATCGAGAATTCATACCCCTATTGACTAAGCTGCAGTCAGCAATGTCAGGTATAAAAATATAGTAGTAGTAACCATAGAGTAATTTAAATTAGTGTCTAGTAAAGTTGTTGATTGGTTCGTAATTGTTGAAACAATTTTTTTTGTTTGTTTTTTTTTTTTAAATTTGAGCTGTAGACCTTATTATATTATATTATACCATATAGAACGTCCGAACACCGATTTTAAAGCTGAACCGAACATTTACAAGGAATAACATTTGTTTAAATCAGGGATGAAAAAATAACCGTTATTTTGATGTTATCGGTTAAAAAATCATTGGCAAGAATTCATTCAAAACAAAACTCGAATGCATCGATCTAATCCTTATGCCATACAAATGCTATACAAATCGGACCTTATTTTTATTTAGAAGATTTTTCGCTATAAGTCATTGAATAATCCTTATTTTGTGATTTTTATTTTTTCGATAAAAAATATTCGTTACTTTGCAATTTTTATTTTTTCGATCATAAATAATCGTTATTCTTGAATTTAATTTTTCCCGATCATAATTTATAGTTATTTTGTGATATTTTTTTCGATCATAAAACATATTGTCATCGTCGACAAATTTGTTGGCGTTTATTATGATTGAAAAATTTGAAATACAAGAGTGTCGATAACTTTTGATCGATAAAATAAAAAATAACAAAATAACGATCAAATACGATCGGAAGAAATAAAAACCAACAACAACGATAAATAAAAATCACAAAATAACCATCAAACTTGATCGAAAAAATAAAAACCCAAGAATAACGATTAGTTTTTATCAAAAAAAAATAAATATTATAAAATAACGATTAAATCATGATTTGTTTTTTTTTATAAAAAGTCTTCAACAATAAAAAATTTATAATAGTAGTGTAAAAATAATAGCCTATCGGCGTTTCCACCTCTGAACTGATTCCGTGTTAAACTTACCTGCAGCGCTGAATAAGTGCTATTTGTTAACTACGATCGATGGAGTCGACATATATTTTGAAGCAATTTTTTCAACAGGAAATATGTAAGGGCTTTACACCAGTATCCAGAAATGTCACAATTTCTTAAGAAGAGTGACCAATTCGTTGTTAAATGAATAATTTCTTTCAGTATTATTAATGAAAATTACAGCGCTTTCATTTAATCTGAAACACTGCTTTAAATTTATAGAATTTTTAAATTAATAAAAATTGAAAAATGTTCGGCCAAAGTTAAACTTTTTTTTTTTGGGCTAATACCGAAACGAACCTAAGTCGCCGATGTTCGGTCATATGCTATCGAAATGAAGTTTCGAAAATTATTTACATTTCCTCCATTATCGGTATTCCCTACTCAAGCGGTTTTGTTTCAACAATCAAAGCCAGTTTAGATTTGCAACATACCTTGTAATAATCTGCTTCTTGGCGTGTACGCTGGTCCTTTTAGCAGGGTTTAAGATAATTTATTTTGAGACGATACTCATGCCAAACTAAATACATATAGTGGAACTTAAGCTTAATTTTTACTTGTTTATTTTACCAATATGTTAAAGAACTAATTTGTTTTTTATATTTATTTCTAATTTACCTTAAAAAGCTACTCTCCTGGTGCTAACGCTTTTAGTGCTGATTCATACAATTTTTGGTTTATGTTTTATCTTTGTCAAATTAACATGTATGTATATTTATATTTGTGAGTGTTCCAATATGTAGTTATGCATCTTTTTGTTTGCCAGCTTTCACTATTTGATACCAGTAGTTGGAGAATATTTGAAAACAGTTAGCTAAGTACTAGTAGCGCGTTTAGTAAAAATTTAAATTCAGCCTGCGACAATTGAGTGTCTATTGTGCGTGTGCGTTTGCGTATGTAACTACATACATACAAATCTATATGTTTGTCTACTCTTGTCGAAATTTTATTAAAAATTCAAAATTCAAAATTAAAACAGAAATAATTGTTGACGTTAACTTAGTTCGTACGTTTGATCGTTCCTCTGTTCGCTTGTACGTTTGTACGTTTGTTCGTTCGTTCGTTCGTGTACACATGTATGTATGTGAGACACATGTATGTATCTATTGTATTTATTGAAACTATGCCAAGGTATACCCCTAATTAAAGTTTTCTTTTCCTTTTATACTTCCGACGTAACATCTCTTACTCACAAAAAACCAAACCTTTGTGTTATAAAAAACACAAAATTTGTTTATTTTATTATTACTATACCGGCGCAAACGAATAATTGAACGCCAACGCTAAACCAATAAATTAACGAGGTACTTCAAACCGTTTAATCGAATTACGAAAAACCGAAATAAATACTTCTCTCTATTACATACATACTCGTGCATCGACTATTTATTACACATTGCGCTTTTTGCCCACACCCACATATTATTTGAAAAAAAAAAAAATTGAATATACATTCTATATATATATATATAAAATATATCAAAAACATACAAAATAAATATGTTAACCAAAATAGTAGTAATTTCGAAAATGTTAGGCATGGTGCGAACAGAGGTGCGCTGCTCCAAATGCTCCGCGCACATGGGACACGTTTTCGATGATGGTCCACCACCAAAGCATCTGCGCTACTGCATCAATTCGGCGTCTATTGATTTTGTACCGTTAAAAGCCAACAGCAACAATGCCTCGGGTTCCTCCGCCACAACAGCTTCCTTTTCAAAAGGACATGTAAAAAAATGAAAATCTGAAAGCCTAAAGTTTCATGTTTCTTAAAAATATGTATACTAAATATTTGTTACAATGCATATACAATAAAAAAAAAATTATTATTTACAAAGTACATATTTACATGCATATGTATTGTATATGTAAAATGAAAAGAACGAATGTATTTTTGATAACGGTAACGGCACGTTAGTAATGTGGATTAGGATAGGTACTCAATGTTCTAATTGAATTACATACACAATATGCGTACTATTTATAATTTTATGGAAAAAAATATAAAATATTCATTCAGTAAATATTTATATTGATTTCGTTTGTTCATAAGAAGATATTAATTGAGTTATCGAATTGTTTGAAAAGGAACTTTCGACAATTTCGTTCAACCGCAAGAAAAAAAAGAAGTAATTACATTAGGTAATTCCTTCCGCGTTACCGTTTTGTCATAAATTCATTTACGTTTATTTTTTTTTGCCGAGTCATTATTGACAGTTTATTGTTTTGTAGAGATAAAAATGTACCCCTGCAACAAGAAGGAGAGAGTACAAGATTGCGCCATACTCAGTGAAAATTATGAGAGTAAATTATTGGCAACGTTATCGTAGAACGAATGCGAGAGAAGCTCTTGCTCAGCACATAAAAGTTAGGTTAGGTTGAGTCAGTAATGAATATCGTGAATTGAACGTGGGGGAATGGAATTTAATACCTTCTGCAAATTGAAATTACATTAAAACGCCACCCCAACAAATTAGAAGGGCACATGAAAACATTTGCAAAAACCGTGCTTGGTTTGTAAAAAAAAACATGTAAAGAATTTTTCGATGACGTAGCGTAACAACAGATTCTCTCGTATTGACTGCGAGCTATTAACGCTACAACGCTACGCGGAAGGCGCAATTTTGTATTATATCATTCTTGCTCCCGTCATTTGCTTTCAGTTTCATTCCTTTGAAAATTGAGTTTTTATAGTTATGCGTTTTTTACTTCCATATACATACATACATACATACATACATAATTACATACATTTTTTAGTAAACAAAAATTCATCAAAACATCAACTAATACATCTTACTATTCAGATTTGCGTTATCGCTTGATGGTGTTATGATTTGCTTGAAGTCTACATAAATGTTCATATGGTCAAATTGGTTATTGCAATTATTTATTGTGGGAAATTTGTGAAAATGAATGGGAAAATTTTGTGATTAAAAAATATAAACATGCGATCTTGTCATCGGTCATCTACATCAATTCGGGGGGTATAAAACATAGCTTCCAGAAATAAGAAGGCTTAGGGGCATTATTAGAGGAATTCGCACTTTTTTCGATACCGCGCCAGTTCGTTAGTTGGCAGTCCGGCAAAAGTGTTTTCCTGCGAACGACCGTACGTCGCTTATTTATTTAATTTTTTGAAAACATAAAATTTTTTGCTCAACATGAAAATCCATTGCAATTTCAACCGATTGATGTTGCTTGTCTGCACCTCTAGCAAGTGAGCTGATTGCCATTTTAGCAGTTGCAACCTTGGCGTTACTTGACGCTTCCGTGCCTATGTCTCCATTACATGATTTAGCTATTCGGATTTATTAAATCGTTTTTATAAATATTCACTTCTTCATATGTATGTTGAGATTTATTTGACGTTTTTTTCTTTTAATATTTCAACCTTTATTTACGTTTTGGCGAATTTGTTACATTAAGGGTACTCACTCTTTGTAGAAAATGAGTTTGTTCAAATCAAGTTTAAAAATTTTTACAATGAAAGGAGAAAATAAAAATAAAATATTTAATTTTTGGCATCACATGTTAATTTAAGGTTACCATACCCAACATATTGTATTTATTGATCAATATTATTGAAGATTTAACTTAAATCTACTGGATTTCAAGAATTAATTTAGTATGATAGAACTCAAAAGATTTAGCGTTAAATCTTGATAAAGCTCTTCATTAAATCTCACAATGGAGACATACATAGTATTAGATTTTCAAACCAAAAATAAATATATATCTAAAACTGTCAAGTAAACGAAGACCCCTATTGCCTTTGTTGCACCGAATAAAAATAAAATCTGCAGATTTATGACTTTCGACATAACTTTTTGCTTGGAAACTCAGCGTCCAAAGTAAGGTAATTTTCTGTCTATCCAGTTTTTAAAGCTATTCCCTTAAGACCAATCGAATGGCTGTCACGCACAATTTAATTGGCCTATGGCGCATACATTGCTTAAAAATATAGTAAAGCTTATAAATTAACTGCAAATTCCTTCTATTTATGGCAAGCGACTTAAAGGCGCTTTAATTTTTTTTAGTAACCCCCAATTCGTTTCATTTGTTAAGAATTATTAAGAAATGAAATATTCTTTTAATTCTCGTAGTTTCTTTGTTGTACGTTTTTACTTTTTTTAATTTTCTGAAAGTTGCATGTTTTACACTAACTGCAGCCAAGCAATAAGCAATTGAATAATTTTAATAATTCATAACACATTTATACCTACATACATACATATATAAAAGTTAATAAACTACATAAATTACGAAATTTGAAATAATGAATTTTTTTATATATTTTTTCTATTTCTCCCTTTTTTCGCTTTTTATATATGTACATGTGCCTGTACGGGGGTTGAATTGTACACTCACAACATACCACACAATTGTTAATGAAATACAAAAATGTTTGCTCACACATCGAATAATACATGAATGCTAATAAAAACAAAAAATTAAATTAAAAAAAAAACACAAAATGTCACTTACACACATCATTCGTGCAACATCTGCTTAATATATTTGAATACGTACCAACATACATATGTACATACATATGTATGTTCAACTTGATCGCCACCATTATATTCCTATTATGCGCTGTTGTACAATAATAATTAACAACGATTATAATTTTCATTGTGTAAACACAAATTTAACACAAAAAAATTAAAATCTCAATTTACTATCGCTACGAACTGCATACGTACTTTCTACAAAATCAATCACTTCATCAAACATTGCCTGGAAATTTCACCCACATTTCGCTGTTCATTTTTAATTTCACAACCTGGTTTTTTTTTATCGATTTGTTCACACCTATTTTCATTGAACTTCACTTTTATCTCACATTTAATCTAATGCTCTCTTTTACCGCTTCGTTGTTGATTTCTCCATCTCCATTATTTCGCTCATTTTCTATCGATTCACTCACTTTGTTTCAAATTTCACGTGGTTTTGCAATATATATTTCTTTTTGTTTTTATCCATGCAAATTCATTACGCACCTCTCTTCTCTTATCGACTTCTTGAATTCACTTTATATTTGCTTTGTATACTGCTTCCCACCTTTTTGTCAACTTTTCTTTGTGATTTTTTTTTTGTTTGTTACATATGCAATTATTGTTTCTTTTATAATTTATTTGATTTTTTTAAATAATTATTTTGTTATGCCCTCCCAACCAACTATATAATTACTATAACGGAACATCCTTTTATTCGAAAACATCTTGAAAATAATTTCCACTTAACTAAAAATAAAAATATTAAAATGAAACATTACTTAATACACATCTCCCCTTCGGAATGTGCATAAAAAATATCTTGTTTATCTTCTACCTGCCCATCACCAATTATCTAATATGAATTATACAAAATAATATCTCGAATCTGGTATCTATGTATACAATTTATAAATATAAATACATATAATTCCACTTGTGCAAAACAAAACAATTAAAAAGGGGGTAATATTTTACTACTAATTAAACATCCAGAACGCATACGCACAGAAGTACGCTGCGCTCGCTGCAACGCTCACATGGGGCACGTTTTTGAGGATGGACCAAAGCCGACACGCAAACGTTATTGTATTAATTCGGCTGCGATTGTTTTTGTTTCGGCTGACGAATTGAATGGTGCCAATGGTGTCGCTGCTACTACGAGTGCTCCAACACCCAACGCTACGCCCATTGCGCAACAATAACGAACCACGTGACTACAAGCTGAGCTAAAAACGGTTCAACGGTACAAATATCAACGATATGATGGTGGCGGCATGTCGCTGAATTTAAGAATTGTGAAATTGAGAATTTTATTAACAAAACATTAACATAGCATTAAACAAATGTCAAACTGTGAATTGTTGGGTATGGCCAAATATGTCTATTATATTTATTTACATAAAAAGCAAGTAAAAATTATATGTAAAACAAGAGGAAATATAAGCAAGAGATGCTTAGTGAAAATAGTAAACAATTAAAGCCAAAAAATTAACTCGGAACTGTAATTTTCAATAATTTTCAAACACAATATACATTAAATACTTTTAAATGTTATGTTTACTGTAAGAAAAATAATACCTGTTTAATTTCAATTAAATGTCTAATTTTATGATTTTGAGTTTTAATCCCGTCAAACATTTCCAATGTATACCAAATATATGTATGTATCTGTAAGAACTTATATACTACCTATGTACATTTAAAATCAAATATTTTATTTTAAAGTTTTCAATTTTTACGATTAGTCAATTAGCTTAATCTTTAAAAAAGAATAATTATTTCTTACTTGATTAATTAAAAGCTGTCAATTCTTTTGTGTGTAAATAGTGTTTTAAATTTTTTCTAATCTCTAATAAATTATGGTATTTTTGATAAAATTCAAAATATGTAGTTTTATTCTTTATCAAAAATTATCACTTTATTTTACCCTTAAAATGCTCTTTATCATCACCGACAGTCCTTTGAAATCTTACTCAATCGTCTGTAATGCTTTTAGGTTTAACTCGGTGTTAATGAAATGGGGTAGCACAAGAATTACCCCAACTTTCACCTTTAAAAACGGCTTTTTTTCATTGGGATAACTTCCAGGATCGAGTGGGAGGGAGGTCTTATCTTACCAGCTCGACTGTCATCTGTTATGATAGCTAAAAAATAATTCACTCGCAGGAACTATCAATCAGCTTGTACCAAGCGAATTTTATGGCATTTGAAGAAGCTGCAATATTTCCGATTAAATCTTCTTTCAAGCTGCAGTCCGTGGCTACCTACTCGATAGACAGACAGCTGACGTTAGTGCCTCTAAACGCAAGAGATCCGATATCATGCTGCAAACTTTGGCTCTGGTCGAACTTTACCAAACCAAAAAAAAAAATAAACTTGAAAATAACCTTTGCTCCTATTGCCTTTGAAACATGTTTTTCTGTTTTTTGTTTTATAAAATTGGTTAAAGAAATAATATTTTTTTATATTTATTGTATTCAGGGATCAGCTCTCATTTTGCCCTCTCAATTTCACTCGTATTGCCAGCAGACTCGAGACTTGTAGAGTAAACATAATTCAGACGCGTTGAAAGTGTTTACTTTGACTTTTACCAGAAAACAAAAGACTTAAGCAACAAACTGAACTACAAAATTACTCGAATTATGTAAATAACAATAAGTTGCTCAAAAAATGAAACGCTATCGGATTTTTATTAACAACACACTCAACTCTTTTTAAACAGTTCTGCGCAGAGTGTTATTATTTAGTGTTCTTTAGAAGATTTCCACCAAAATGGCAACGTTGCTGAATACTTACTCTTCGTTAAATAATTAAAAAAAGCTTTCTACTACCTTCATACAAACTTACCTTCCGATAAATCTAAAGCAAGAAACTCTCCAAATTACTACATATCGAAATGATATTTTCAAACAATTATTGAAACCAAATTTGTCTATATTATTTTCGAGAGCATATGTTTATTGTTGTGTTAAAAGAAAGCAAATACAATAAAACATTATTTTAAATTGAAATATTAATTCAAACATGAAAGTAGTTTCAAATAAGGTGCGACAAAACCCGAACAATACGCCCCTTTCGGTCTTCCGGCTATTTGGACACCATACTTGCAGGTGGTCGGCCTCGAAAAACCACTGCTCATAAAGGTAAAGCAATTGTCCGTACAGTTCAAAAAGATCCTTTCACATCAAAGCGAAATGAATTATATTTAGAAATCAGTCTCTGATGCATTCAACGACGGACTGTCAAAGGCGGCTAGCAACCTTCAGATGTGCGAAAAATCCATTTATTTCTCAAAAGTATCGCAAAGCAAGGCTTGAGTTTGCAAAAACAGACAACAACTGGACTATCAATAAGTGGCGAACCGTTCTTTTCTCAGATTAATCCAAGTTCAACATCAAAGATTCTGATGAATTGAAGCTAGTACGTTGACCAAAAGGGCAACGCTTAAATCCGCGCTATTCCAAAAGTCCGTTAAAACATGGGGGAGGCAGCGTAATGATCTTGGGGTGGTTTTTAAGAAATGGAGTGGGCCCAGTTAACTCTGTGAACTGCATAATGGACAGATTTGTATACGAAGACATTCTTCAAACCATTACGCTGTCCCACGCTGAGGGGGATATACCAATAGGACAACAATCCTAAACACACAGCTAAATGTGTGAAAGAGTGGTTTATTTCCAACAAAGTCGTCGATTTTCGGTGACCTGCACATTCTCCCGATTTCAACCCCATAGAGAATCTATGGCAGATTATTTAATCAAGTGCAACATGAACGGAAAAGGAAAAGCATTTCCGCAGATGTTTTAAATAACCTAATTGAGTCTATACCACGAAGATATGCTGCGGTATTGAAAAGCAGTGGATGCGCAACGAAATATTGGATGTAACAATTTTTTTTCTCAATTACATATTAATGTGCTTTAGTTTTGTCGCACCATATTTAACACTCTTTCATGTTTGAATCAATATTTCAGTTTAAAATAAAGTTTTATTGTAGTTGCTTTCTTTTAACACAACAACAAATATGTATATGCTCTCGAAAATAATATAGAAAAATGTGGTTTCAATAATTGTTTGAAAATATCATTTCGATATGTAGTAATTTGGAGAGTTTCTTGCTTTAGTTTTGTCGGACACTGTATATGCACTGATTGCAGATTTGTGTACAAAATATGTACATACCAAATGCAGTTTACTGTGCACTCTGGCTGCAGCGAGGTAATACCCAAAACAAATATGTTCTCATTTCTGCGAGTACATACATACATATGTACATATATTCTCTTATTCTTGGTAAACAATACCATAGAAACCAAACTCAGAAAATCAAGTTCTTGGTGCAACTGGCAAACGCCACTCAGTCTGGTTATTTAATATAACGTTCATTCGTTCTTGATGCAAACCACTCTTGATGGCGTGTAATATAAACAATACATACAATTCGAATAAATGTTTAGAAAGTGCCTTTAAAAATAATTCATAACTCTAGAGCTACAGACACAAATTCTCACCTGGATCCGAGATTTTCAGTTATCTTCCAGTAAAAATTTCAAGTGAAGTAAAGTGCTTTGGTATATAACTGTGTACATAGTATGTATGTATAAGTGCATATGTAGCCATACATAGCCATGCATAGTCATTTATTCTAAATTTCATACTGAAATTTGAATGGGAATGAATTTTTATGTATGTAAGTAGAAGTGAACGAACGAGTATTTAATTTTTTGAGGTGTTTGTAACACACATTTGTACATACATACATACATATATATGTATATATACACTATGAAACAAAACTGGATATATTGGGATTTTTCTCAAATATTGGGCAACACTTTGCATTATAAATATTTTTCGTAAATTTATTATACAAATATATTTCATACCGTAAGAAACCCATGTTAATAAAAATGTCAAACCTTATAGACAACTTATAAAAATGCAGAAAAGTTCTGAGTACGCAGGTTTGTAGCCCATTCAATTCTAATATAAAAAAAGTTTGAGTGGCTAAAAATTAACGTTGATTTTTGAAAATATTTTTGTGGTTGACGATCTTGTGGATTTTCTTCCATAAATCGCAAGGAGTTTCGTATATCATATTGAAGAAAAAGCCCGAGATCGTCAGCAAAAAAAAAATACAATAAATCAGTGTGAAATTTAAAAAATCCACGGTATTCTTAGCCATTTTAGACTTGCACTTTACAAGTATTATAATACAATGGGCTATTGTAATTAAAAAATTAAATTTTGTTACAATATTTTTTGATTTTTTGTTGTGAAATATGATTTGATAATGAATTTACGAAAAATATTTAGCATGCAAAATGTTGTTCAATATTTAAAAACAATCATCAAGTATTAGTTTTGTCTTATAGTGCACACACAAATGTCTATTATCTTTGTACGTGCAGTATTTCACAACCGCAGCATTCACAAGCTATAAGTCTAAGTATAAGTACCAACTGAAGTTAAAAGCAAATAAATCTCAAAAACGGTAAGTGCTTTATAATTTGTTATACTTAGTTATTTAGAAAATATCAATAATAATCACGAACATTTTCAAGAGCAAAGTGTGAATGGTTGGGATTCATGTTGCATCACTTAACGATAGCTGTTAACGGATAAAAACAAATGTGACAGTTCGTATTCGTCAATTGGCGCAAACAAGCGACAAACTCTCTTTCATTCAAACGTCCAAACGGTGTTCTCGGTCGTTCGCTCAAATATCAACTACTATTTACTTAGCAACACACCAACGATAGATGCAGTGATCGACGACAAATTCGCACCTCAGGTGTTTTAGTACCTGTAAAACTGTTAAACGCGTTAAAAGTTTAATGAAAATATTGCAATTTATTATCAAAGGAATTCATAATGAAAGATTGGCTTAGAATTTCATGCCTTTTGTGCATATGTGGCTTTGCACGCGAAATTCGTCCTTCCGAGCCTTATTTAACGGAGTATTTGCTGCAGGATCGGAATATTACACGGGCAGAGGTATAAAAAGAATTAGTGCAAGATTTACTAGAGAAGTGTTATAATAATAAAAAAAAAAAAAACTTGAGATCGACCTCTTTTTATGTGTGATATTGATTTTTTCTGGTGCAGAACAATAAAAAAATATATTTGACGATTTATCAAAATTCGAAATATTTTGGACGTTTTAAATACAGTGCCGGCAAAATAGCTTGGTTATTTTGTTTCATATTATTTTTATTTATTCTAAAACTTTTTCATTAGTTTTGTTATCTATAGAACATTTACTGGCAAAAACAGTTCAGAGTTCGAGAATTCACAAAAATTCAAAAAATTGTCATCAAAATTTCAAACTTTTTTGTATAAAAATTTCGAATACCCTGTCTTGTGGGCCATGTAATTTTAGTATAACACGGTGTAAAAATTCACGATGGTGATACCCGTTTTCTTACATAAAAAAATATATTCTGTTTATAGGTTACATATGTGGTAAAAATGGGCAACACCATCACAAAAAAAATTGTGAAAAATCAAAAAGCCACTTAAACTGTAACTTTATTAAAAGATGCATGACCTACGAAATTGCACACTCAAAATTTTAATGAAATTTTTTTAAATTTGCCTTAAGTTTTGAACCTTGTACTTACATATATGGTTTTTTTTTATAAAATGAGCTATATTTGGATACAAAATTAACGAAAAAGTTTTAACATGAATATTATAAAAAAATTAATGTGCCAGTACTTTTTCCCGGCACTGTATTAAACATTCTTCGAAATGTTTTGGATCATATTTAATTTCTCGAATCATTGCAGTCCGCCAGTTTTTTTGTTTGCAGATGAAGTTTAATAGAATGAACAAAAATATTAGGAAAAAAAGCGATTGAGAAGTAATATTTAAAAAAAAAATTATAAATAACAGTTAAAAAAAAATGTTACGACAAAATAAAAAATTTAAATAGCAAAACATCATTATTTTTAAGTGTTTAAAAAATGTGGAGCAGAATCACTTTCGAAAAATTCGAATTTCGAATCATCTTCAAACTTTTATTCTTTTTAACGTTGTGAACCAGAAAAGTCAATTTCATAAAAAAAAGTTCAACTTCCGACAAAATTCTGGTCCACTTCACAAATTTTCACTCCCATACATACATACGTATGTATTTTGTTTGGGTAATCGGTACAGCTATACCATTTTTATATTTAAGTCGAGTTATTTTTTTTTTTTTTTGGGTTATGACACTTTTAGTAAACGAGCGAAATATGCTTAGAAGCGCAAACGGTCTGAGAGTTATAAATAGTATGTATAAATTAATTTAACATTTTCTAGGTGAGTCGTGAAGCTTATCCTGTGGTAACCTACTCTTACCTGGCGACACTGGTGATCGTCTTTCTCATTACAGATTTTCTAAGGTGAGTTGAGAGAGCAGCGTGATTTTCTTCATAATCGAAGCTATACACTAATCACTAAAACATAATTTGCATTACGAACTCCCGAGCTAGTATGGGATAAAGTTTAACTATGTATGTACAAAATAGTTTTTTTTAATAACCCAACAGGTATCAACAATTATCGTCTGTGTAAAATTAAAAAAATTCCTCTTGGGTGATTCACAAGGTGTCATAATGTGTCATAAATCGTAAATTTTAAATTTTTTTTATTTCAAAAGTGTTGTTTTAAGATTGCATTGAAATAAATAGTTAAAACTAAGCAATTTTGTATTTTTTGAATTATATGACTTTATGACTTTTGACAAATTAGGACACCTTGTGAAACATCCAAATAGGTTGGCATTTCGTGCCATATTTTGTCGTCAAATATTTAACCTTATGAAAACCAAGCATAAAAGAAGCCTTCAAATCGTGATATGGTCCGTAAATTGAATATCAATATTCATTATTAATTGATTTTTGCGATTCTTTAATGGTTATTAGTTTTTTTTTTAGCTATTTTGAATATCAAACCATAATGAAATGGAATGACATCATTTGAATAGCTTTAAATGAGAGCTTACTATTTCCCTTATATCCCTTCCAGAATGCTAAATAACAATTGTAGGCTTCGATCAAACTTCCATTTGAATTTGACATCTATCTATGAGCAAAACTTACATGAATTGTTAGTCAGTTGCTTCTCTTTTTATTGCTGTGTAGTATGTACCATATTCTAATTGTTCAAACTCTAAATAAATTGTTAAAAAACTTATGCATTTGTAATTTCGAATTTACCTAAAAATATTTGCGATGGACGAAATTTTTAGCTAAACACTTTATTAACCTAATGTCGTTACCGAAAAAAAATAAAAACCGTGTTATAAGTTTTACTTGAAGTCTAAAAGTCTAAGAATAAAAAAGCGAAAATAAAAAATTCTATATTATAAAACCTCTGCAAAGATTTATTTAATATGAATTTTTATAAAATTTATTATTTTCTTTATAAAAAAATATGTAAGTCAAATATTTAGATGATGTCCCTAGAAGTTCTCAATTTTTACGTTCCACTAACTCTTCGCGAAATTCCAAAAAGTTATTTTTGATAAATGATAACCCTATAGGAAAAAATTGTGGATTGCATTGGATTAACGTATATTATTTATTATTATTACAAATATTTCACCATATTTACTATTTTTGTTAAAACTTTCTTTTATATTGCTGTCCGTTTTCACAAACTATTTTTTTAATTTCATTTTGGTCCGAAATTGCAATAGTTGGGTAACCTCAAATTGCGAACATATTGTATTTAAAAGATCTGCGAGATAATAAGCTACTATGATGTATAATTAAAAATAAACACATAGTAATGCACTGGCGAAGCGCGACCTATCTCACAAATGTGTATATCGTTCGTTTATTGGAAGGCTGCATTAAAAGCTTGGAAAAACATCTTTACCATTTTGAATTTGTTATTACTCCTTTAGTAATAATTGAGAGACATTTTCTTCCAATAAGTTATTGTTAATTAAATATGTCTGTAGGCGCATAGTTGCCGTAAAATAAAATATGTCGTTTGTCTCTAAGTTCAATATATATACATTATCTATCCCAATATTTGTCTTATGATAATAATAGTAGTAAAAATAAATATAGTATCATATATTAAGGCGATTAAATTGAGTAATAAATGTTACATTTTTTTAATAGCGATATAGTGTTTATGATATTTTTTGAAGTAATATTTGTTAATAGCTCAGGCAAACAGATTTTATTAAATAAGCTAAATTGCGCATTCTTTACTAAAATACAGTCATAAGTTAAGTAGTTACATGCATGCAAGTGTGTCAACTAAGCATAGGTGGCATACTGGCGGTGGCCTGCTTTCCATAAGGTGGCTATGAGTTAAACGCGTGTTCCCTAACCTTAGGCGTAAAGCTGGATATTTTGCGACAACAGCATCTGGGTTTATATTTTTATAATCGTGGTTGTAGCTGTTTTGCTATATGATTATAGTGTTATATTGGGCCCGTTTTATTGTTACCGACTTGCAAAAGAACACTCCAGCTCGCATACATTTTTTTTTAGTTGCAAAAGCAACCCTGTTATCATCTTTCCTGAAATATGAGATTTGTTAGTGCTATTTAAGAACGGAAAATAATTTTGCATACAAATTTTCGGTTGATGTATTTATATAGTTAAAAATACTATGCAAATTAAAACGTATTAGGTCTTAAATCTTAGGGCTAATTCACAATAGCGCAGTTTTTTCACTTCCCAACACTACATCTCAGGCCGGATATCATTTTACCGAGTTGGCTGGACTCCCATATTTTTCCGAGTTAGTGTTGTTGCTATACATGTTATTTCTTATCCTACCTAGTGTTCTTGCAACTAGGTTACAAAGAAACGGGCCCATTACTGATTTGATAATATCAGTTTTGCTTGTTACATGCTTAGAAAAGCGGGGGGGCGGTGGTTGTAAATTTAGCGGCTTCATCAGCTAACTCCTTGCCCGGAATATCGACATGGCCCGCGATCCATATTACTTTCAGCTTACGGGGATTTCGTATTAGTACGTTTCTAATTTTTTGAAGTGTTTGGTTTTTATGATGAATGTTGAGTATAACTTTTACTACCGAGAGGGAGTCCGAGTATATGATGTGCTTGTCAATTGTATCTTTACAGATGTTAACCGCTTCAAGTAATGTTAGTTGCAGGTCTGTGCTAATGATTCCATAAGCTGTGGCGTGAATAGATTTTGAACCATCTGTATAAATTAAAAAATTTGTAACTATGGAATCTGTGTCAAATTACCTGGGTGGTCTAGTTGGAAAATAGATTTTGTGTTGTTTAATATCTAAGCCTATCTCCCTCGAATTTCTAACCATACGGCAGACAGCTGAGGGGTAAAGCATCTCACTCTTGGTTTTAGCAATGAGTTTTATATCTGTTATTAACTGGTGTTCCGAATATAAAAAAATCTTAGGAATTTATTTTGCCGTCATCATGCAAACTTTATGGTCATTTTCCAGTCCAATTTCTGTTAAAAAATTGTTTGTTTTGTCAATGTAGCGTAGAATATTCGGTCTAATTCGCCATTCTATCAGATATAATCGAAATGTGACTCCGTTTAGATAGCGCAGCAGCTATTTGATGATCAATAAACATAAGCATAAACATACTAATTAACTTACGTTTTATTAAAAAGCACATCAAACGTTTAGCTATGACAAGAAAGTAGGGAAATAGGTCGCGGTAGCCATTGACCTCCATTTTGGATTTTTTAGATTTTTGTAAAGGTATGACTGTGGCGGTTTTCCATTCGAATGGAATCCTTATGTTAATACATATTTAGTTCAGTTCGCGTACTGACAATTATTGATAGTTATCAAATGGTATGCCCATGTGAAAATTCAGTAAGGTTAGCAAGCTACAAAATTTCTTAAAATTTTTATGCATTCTCTCAAATATTTGCAATAATTCTCTTTATGAAAGAATACTTAAAAATTCTCGCAAATTTTATTGCTTTCTAATTCTTGCTGGACTTTTGCGCAAACACAAATATATAGGTACAGTTATTTTCACAAAAATAATAGCAAAATGTGGAGCCGTAATCGCAAAAAAACGTAGTTGAGTTTTCTTCACAATTATCTTTTTGATGCAGAAATGCCTCTGTATTGACAAGTTTTAACAATTTTTGTTTCTCCTTACTTAATTTTAATTCATATCAGGTGGTATTATAAGTACAAAAACAAAAATGTACACTAACAAATTATACGCACAGTGACAGCATGATTTACAACAAACACATCATTTTGACTGACTGATATGTAAATTCGCCTTGTTTCAAACTTTCCAGAAATTTTTTTTTTTTTTGTATGTAAGAAAATTCTGAACACCGTCAGCAAAAAAACAATATCAAAAATTACAACAACATTTAAAGCGCTACAAAACGGCATACTAGAAATTTTGTTGACATTTATATTTAATTTGCGGATATTTTATAATTTTATTAAAAAGTTTGAAACTGCGATTTACATGGGGTTTGTTGTAGAATTTTCTATACTTTTATAAAAAAAATATGTATGATTAAACTTAAACAAATAACCAAAATTTATCAAAACTTGTCAATACCTTTTGCCATTATTTTTATGAACACACGAAAATTTATATCAGTACATTCATATATTACGAGCATACCTGTTGTAAATAATTGTCATTGATGAAGGCAAACGGCTACGAGTACAAAAGCTGTTTCAATCACTTCAACTTATTGCACATTTACATTTATACGCCCACACCTATGTACATACATACATAACAATTGAAGTATTATTTTAAATACTCGACATAAGTGCATATGCGTTTGATGGAGGTGTACTTTTTCAAAAAAAATTAAAAAAAAAATTAAAATTAAGTAACGCGCGATAATATGTATGTATATATATATATATAAATAGAAATTATGCTTACCCCGACTGCTTCTATACCCGTTTGTGTTAGTTTTTAAACTAGTAAGGAAGATTCTAAATCGTTTGCAAGCGAACTTTAAATACCCACCGCAAGCTTTTATTTCAAATAAACCTTACTTTTTGTTTGCAATCGCACAATTTAGCCTTATATGTACTCGTATACTCGTATATATGAATGTGAGCTTTTTATAGGCGTCCTATCACCGATCTGTACGAAATTTGTACAGTTGGTTCATGTGGTCTCGGGGCCCAACAAATTTGAATTCGTCTTATATCCGCAACTATTCGGTGCATGTTTTATAGATCAAACTGTGTATCATTTGAAGAAGGTTGCCACCTGTTTTAAAAGTCGAATTAATTTAAAATTTACACAATTTATATGAAATATTAAATATGAAATATCAAACGGTTCGTCAGAGCGAGGAGAAGGTTCATAAAAACAATTTGAAAAGGGTTGCCACCTATTTGAAAAATCATTTAATAAGAATTTAACCAAGTTCGTCTGAGCGAGAAAGTTCATACCTGTATTTTGATGAAGGTTGCAACCGATTTGAAAAGTGAAATTTAGTTAAGTGGCTAATTATGTGAAATATTGGTTTCAAACAGTTCGTTTTAATTTCAATTTTAGTTTTTAAGTATTTTTTTAAAATATTGAATATTTTGATTGATTGTAAATTACCGTTATGTGATAGGTTGGTTTTAGTCTGCTTTCCATAATTTTCGAAATTGTTGTTTCTAACTAGATATGCAAAGTGTGTGACAAGGTATACCTATTTGCTCTAAGGTGGGCGATACCATGGTCATATCCAATATTTACGAATCCATTTATTTCATTCTCAAATGGAATCTTGTCTATCACATTTGAGCAAATATTCTTGTATTAAATATCGGTTTTTAACATTTACGAAATTGTACTAATTGTCTTGAAATACAACGTGTACACAAAATTTGGTGGAGTTTATTTATTTTTATTTACTCAAAAAAGGGCGGTGCCATGCCTATGACCAATCTTGTTTTATTCTAAGTAAGTGCATATGCAACTTTACCCTACATGTTAAATTTTATAGTTTTGTTTCAATGCAGTATGTGTACCAAACACTTACTGCCTTGAAACACAACATGTGTACCAAATTTGGTACAACAACATGTTGTTTAGATACACTTTTTACACTCATAAACCATGTATTTTGTATACAGATATAATAACAAATTATAAATTAAAAAACTTACTAGATTTTATCTTCTTTTCCTATAGGTACAAGCCCGTGATTATTGTAATGGGTGCTTCGGGCATTATTTTTTCATCTATGCTGCTCTGGACCCATTCTCTGCCAACGCTGCAAATACTTGAGGCTTTCTATGGCCTTTATTTGGCTACCGAAGTAGCTTATTATACATATATATATGCGAAAGTAAGCAAAGAGTTCTATCCCAAGGTCACCGCCCATGCACGAGCTGCCACATTTTCTGGCAAGCTAGTTGCTGGTTTTTCCTCACAGCTTCTAGTAAATTTGAAGTTAATGAGTTATAGATCATTGACTTACATAACACTAGGCAGTACGTAAATATTTATATTAATTTGAATCTTATAGTTACATTCATACTACGTATGTACACATATGTATCTATTTTTTACAGCACAGATTTTCACTACATTGTGGGCAATCACTTTGCCGAAAGTAGACAAAAGTTTGTATTTCCATCGTGCTAAGTGTCCAGATGGTGCAGAGGCCAGCTCAGTTGCGACCTCAACAGTGGCAGTCTTGCAAGACAAAAAATCAACTAACAGTCAAATCGAGAAAAATGCAGCTTTAGTTGAACCATTTAAGTTACTTTGGTCCCATTTATACAATGCATATAGTAATTTAAAAGTGGTACAATGGAGTATTTGGTATGCGGTTAGTTTATGTGGCTATTTACAAATCATTATGTATGTGCAAGTGTTATGGATCGAAATTGAACCGCACGCAGAAATCGCTTGGAATGGTGCTGTAGATGCTGTTTTGACTTTGTTGGCAGCGCTAATGGCTCTAGCAGCTGGTTATATTCATGGTGGACGTTTGAGACCCCTTCAAAGTTTATTACTACTCTCCCTTTTTGCTGCGCTAGAGGGCTGCGCTATTATGCTATGCTGCCGAACGACAAATATTTATGTATCTTATCTTGGGTATATACTTTTCGGAGCGCTCTATGCCTTTAGCATAACTGTTGCAAGGTATTTAAATTTTGATAATTTAAATGATGAAATAAAATACAATATAAAAAAAATTTAAATATTTTCACCCGACAGCTCTGAAGTGGCACGTTACTTGAAAGATGAGAGTTTTGGATTAGTGTTTGGCATTAACACATTTTTGGCGCTCGTACTTCAAACATTGATTACCGTAATTGTTGTATCAGAATCTGGTTTTGCTTTAGACACTCGCGAACAATACACTGTGTACGCATTCTACTTCATCGGAATGAGTTGTATCAACTTTTGTTCGGTGGCTGTGGAGTACTTTGTCGATAGAAGAACTGAAAATCGCTTATCTTTAAGTGTAGCGTAATTTAAAGAATTTCACAAAGTAAAATATAGCATATTCCCTGGATATTTTTTTATTTATGAAGATTTCTAAGTAAATTGTTAAGGGTTATTCTTCTAAAAAACAGAGTTTAATAGCAATACAATTTTGAATAGCAGTTAATACACAATTGCAGAAAATCGTTTATATTTTTAAGGTTTTAAACAATGTATTCAACTTTTTTTTTATTTAAAGTAAATTTTAGAGCAAAATTTGTCTTAATAAAAATTAGAATTATTTCATTAATAGCAAATGGTGGCAGGTAAACACATTTGAATCTGATTAAACACAATTGTTGATAATTTTAGGAAAATGGTAGTAGAAATATCGAGATACATATTATACATACATATATTAATAAATATATTTTTAAGATTTACGTTTGAATACAATATTCTTTCATAAAAAGCCAAATAAAGACACTTTTCTACGTAAAACGGAGTTTTTAACGTTTTTATGAGAAGTAATAAAATGGCAAAATTGCCTACCAATGCCGGGGTATCATCCTGTATCTAAAGTGAGATGGAACAAAATATTTTGTGATTAATATTTTCAAAACATCAAATCTTTTCAAAGTTGATACCCTCAATATGACCAGTTCTCCCTTTCATGGCAACATAAATAAATCCAAATACCTTATAATATTTAAATATAACTATATAAAATTATATATCAAATGAAAGGTATTTTTATGGACTATTTCACAAATATATTTTGACATGTAGTCAATTATATATTTTTTAAAGAAAAAAATAATTTTTCTGATAAAAATGGGGATTATTTTTTTGTTTTTTGATTTTCTCGAAATATATATGTATATATATATATAATATACAAATATGCACATTGGGTGAAATCTATCAATTACCTATCCAACGATGTCAATATTTTTGAAATCGATTATATATTTTTTGAAATATAAGCTATTAAAAATAATGAAAATAGCCCCTTTACCCCTCCATAACACCCCCCCCCCCCCCCTATTCGTTTGCGGAAACAAAATTGTACACCATAAGAATCAGTAGAAAAAGGCGGACCACGCCCACTTTTTTATATTTTTCTAGCTCAATGGACCCTATTATTTACTTGTTCCACATCTTCTTTTGTGTTTTTCGGGGAGATTACGATTCCTGGGGCGCCGCGTTTTGACGACTATTTCTTGTAGAACTCGACAAAATAAACACTTTTTCACAAGTAAAAAAAATTGATATCTCGCTTGGCTTTCGAGATACAGCGAGTTGAAATTTGTCGATTTTGGTATACATGGTGCATAATATACGTCGCGTGTAATGCACTTTACGCATGAAATTCTTTGAATTCGTTATTTGTTTGTACTAACCAGAGAACGTATATTAGACAGAGAAGCATTAAGTTAGGATGTCGGTGTGAATTGTCAAAATGCATCAATAATTCTCGTCCAGCTCACCATTCTAATGGCCGACAGGGGAAATTGTGAGAGTGGCGAGTTAACAGAGCTGAGCGAAGGCAAAAATTGTTTAACAGACTATGATTTCTGATCATTTTAATTGTTTTGGCTCGAATTTTAGATTTTGCCAATATATTAACAAATTGATATAAACGTCTAAATATTTAATTTGACGTGAAATTTGGCTTTGCTTAAATATGTGCATGATAAGAGTGAGCCAATTTTGGTTTTATGCATGCATTATATACATATGTATGTATTATAAGCGTAATAATCGTTATCATACTAAGTACATATACATGAATAATATGTATGTAGTACATATGTACATATATAAATATCCAAATATACGTATGTATGTATGTATGTATATATATTTACATGTTCATGCACATGTATGTACGTATATACATATGTACTAAAAAATGTCAACAAGTGCACATGCATTCATATGCATTATATCTATCATCATCATATATTTATTTATTGTTATGTAGATATATATATGCAGCATTTGTTTCATCCCTCCGCCAGCGTGTCTGTTCCCAGATAGCATTTAGATGATTGTTTTGTGATTATCACCTAAGAATACTCATTTATGACTATTCTTTATGATCAAAATATGACTAAAAGAAGAACAAGAATAAAAAATGCCCAGAAATCATATTTCGATCTTCTAGATGATTACTATTTGACTATTCTTTATGATCAAAATATGATAAGTGTATAGAGAAAAAACAGTTATCTTCAGCTATTCTGTGGAGAAACTGCTCTTTTTGTTCTTTTGCATTTATTTAGTTCTTGTGCACGCAAAGTGAAGCAGTTATTAATAAGTGGTACTGTGACGTTAATAAATTTTTTAAATTTAATAATAAATAATAAAAATTGATAGAATTAATTAACAAAAACAATGTCAGCTAAAAAAATTAAACGTATTGCTATAAGAGAAGCTCAAAAAATCATGTCGCCTAGTAATAGCATATACTACCAATAATGACTTCATAACTCGTAAGTATACACAAAAAAAACTTTATTCCTTATAACATAGTTAGTAATTTCTATATTTAAAGTTCAAAATGTCCAGCCTATAGTACCTGTAAATATTTTCGATGAAATTTTACACGAACTAAAATCATTGAAAACGGAAGTCAGTGCACTTAAGAGCGAAGTCAGTGACCTTAAGAGCGAAGTCAGTGACCTTAAAACGGAAATAAAAGAAAATAAGAAATCAATGGCTAGATTGACAGAGGAGGTAATTGCTGTAAAATTAGAAAACCGACAGCATCACAAAGGACCAACAATTGTCAGTATAAAACAATTTGAAAATTTACCGTTTCATACCATAAAGGACTTGGAAAATTTTGATGAGGACCTCAGAAAAAATGAAGAAATACGGGATCAGTTTGTATGTTTTGTTGATTTACAGCTTTTATTACTTTTTCTAATAATTTTTTGAAACAATTTTTTTTCCAGAAAATGTTAATTGAAAAAGTTGGTGGAGATGGTCAAACACAATTTGTTAGAGCTGCTGTGCGTAAAGTATTTACTGACGAGTTAGCGAAACAATTCAGTTGGAAAGGTACTAAGGATAAACCTAGCGCAGAAAAATGCTTCTGTATAAATGTCATCAAAAGTAATATACCTATATACTACAAATTTTTTATTTAAAAACATATAATAATACTTTTCATCTATAGATATAAGCCATACAAAATTTAATTGCGATGACAAAGAAATTGATTCGGTTCTACAAAAACATTTTGTTCACGCAAAAGAACGTGTGGACAAACGCAAAAGAACGGCTGAAAAAATGCAAACGTCTGTAGAAGAAACAGTGGTGCTCTAGCATAATAAATAAATAAAAAAAAATTTTAAATGAATTAAATAAAAAATGAATTTAATAAAATGAATTAAATAAAATGAATTGAAGTTTAATCTGTTTTATTTATTCATAAATAAGGAAAAAACAGTCATATAATAATCACAAATGAGGCCAAAAATAAGTTAAAACTGACTTCATATAATAATCACAAATGAGGCCAAAAATGAGTTAAAACTGACTTCATATAATAATCACAAATGAGGCCAAAAATGAGTTAAAACTGACTTCATATAATAATCACAAATGAGACCGAAAATGAGTTAAAACTGACTTCAAAAATTATTAGAAACTGATTGAAAAGTAGAATCATATAAGACTCTTCATGAAGAGTCATCGCTAGGGTACCATTTTCTCCCGACGGTAGAGTATTTTTTGATAAGAAAATGAGCACATATGTGACTGTTTTCAATCATCTTGCAGTATCTTATTTGACTCAAATTTGATTGCAATTGCTATCTGGGTTGTCAACCGCAGCGTAACTGCAGTACAGCAACAAAAAATTCATTCATAAACGCACGCGCTTATTATTGAAAGCAAATTTCCGTTCATTCATAAATGCGAACATTTCATCTCCCCACAAACACATGCGCCCCTCATCCATCACATTTTTCGCGACGAAGACAAAAATCTAAAAATCATAAATTGAAGATTTTTGTAATTTTGGTCCCAATGCTCACAACTTCAAATGGGAATATAGATATTATTTTGGCCCGCTTGTGCCCGTAAAATATTTCATGAAGAAATTCATCTATTATTTATCTAATATGTTTGCTTAGGGGTCGTGCACATATTACGTAATGCGATAGGGGGGCGGCGGGGATTTGCGATTTGTGACGAAGTGTGACATGTGATTTCCCTTTGCCTAATATATAACATATATTAATTAACATTGTATTTTATTTTACGATTAATAAAAACAATTTTTCTGAAAGTGTGACATGGTGGGGGGTCTGAAATGATCAAAAATTGCGTTACGTAATATGTGCACGACCCCTTATCATTATAAACGTGTTTTGCACGAAATCCTGTTATATATGTCATATAAAGCCCTAATTATTCCAAATCGGCGCAACCAAAAGCCTTACCGCTACGCCTACTTGCATACACATGTACATTACACATATGTATGTATGTCAATATGTAGTCTAAATTTTGGTCGCATTTGTTTCAGAGCTTTCGTCTTATCACAAATGTAGCACAAGTAGCAGAATAATATATTTAGGAGTCGAAAATCTACTACCTTTTAACATATTTTTCTACAATTGTCTAATTAAACGCAAACATTGCTATAATTAATTGTATTTTGTGAGACCTTTAATTAATTATACTACTTTTGCTTCTTCCTGAACCAACCATTTTTATTCTGAGAGGGTATAAAGTACCAGAATTTTAGTTGTAAATTTAATTCTGTGGCAAATAACTTAACATCTTATGTATGTATCTATGTATATGTAAGTATTTTATTTCAGATACTCCTCTATTCGATCTAGTATATCAATATTTGTATTATACTCCACTTTTTTCTTCTACCTTCCTCAAATACAAATTAATTCAACTAAACCCTGATTAATGATGGCGCCTTTGCGATGCAGCTTTTTCGTGTGAATTGCGGGCAGAAGCAACTATTTCTGTGGAGTTTTGGCAAACAGCTTATTTGGCTTTCGAATTTTTATTTTCAAATCAATAAATTTCTATCTTTGACGAACAAATTTAATATTTTAATTAATCTTTTACCACAATGGCCTGTGGAACTATAGCTTTGTTTAACTATTTGTATAAATATTTCATTAGAACATTGTTATTTTTGACATGGTAAAAATTGAAGTCCAACTGGAGATAAGATATTTTGTCAAACTTTGCGCGCAGACTTAGAGTTCGGTTGAATGTGCGCGCATGTCAACAAACATATGTACATACATAATTATTTCTATTCTATTTACATATCTACACATATGCTTGTACGCGCCCTTTTGCATGGAAGTAATTCGATTAAATATGCATTGATAAATAAATGCATGCATGTGCATACATATGATAAACAATAAATGCAATTTCTTTAGTGTTTTTTGAAGATTTTGTTTAACTACTTAATATACATATTTATTGAAAGTTATATATGGAAAATATTAGTAGAATAAAATAAAACACTAAAATTGAAATTATAGAAGAATACATATTTTTAATATTTTTTTTTAAATGTTGGAAATAGAATTACGAAAATTCCTTATCAAAACAATAGGAAAATTTTCGCCAAAAAACATCTGCAACCACACAATGTAGCTGATAACAGAGAACGTACATTAATTTTCTCTAAAATTGTTGTTTTCGCTCAACCGATGTTAAATTTTGCCCCTTCTAGGTGAAAAATTATTGGGTGGTGAGCTGGACGAAAAATAGACCTTTTCCCAAAAACGCGGAACGACAACAGGAATGAAGTGGGATGCTACTTCTCTGTAAATATACGTTCTCTGGTACTAACTATTCACTTTTCTCAAAATTACAACTATTTTGACATCATATTTTAATTAATACAGAATTTAAAATTGAGTTTGGAGTCATAAAATACTACGGAAGTGATGAACCGTGGGGTTGGTATGCATTAAATTGCGCCCGCAGAAAGGTGTTGCACGCAAAAATACTGTGGTTAGCGTAGCCGGTGTTGGACCGGCCAGGGTTATTTTTTTAAAGCGCGGCCGAAGGCCGCCTACGCAGGAAGGTGTTGCACGCAAAAATACTGTGGTCAGCGTAGCCGGTGTTGGACCGGCCAGGGTTATTTTTTTAAAGCGCGGCCGAAGGCCGCCTTCGCAGAAAGGTGTTGCACGCAAAAATAATGGGAACTGCGTAAAGAGGGGCAATTGGAAAAAGTGAAATAAAACAAATAACGAATTCAAAAAATTTCATGCGTAAAGTGCATTACACGCGACGTATATTATGCACCATGTATACCAAAATCGACAAATTTCAACTCGCTGTATCTCGAAATCCAAGCGAGATATCAATTTTTTTTTACTTGTGAAAAAGTGTTTATTTTGTCGAGTTCTACAAGAAATAGTCGTCAAAACGCGGCGCCCCAGGAATCGTAATCTTGCCTGTTTTTCGATTTTTAACAAAATTACAAATTTCATGCGAAGCAAAAACGTTTTATGTTTTATCCGGTTTATTTAAAAGCAACTTTGGTAATTTATCAACTGATTGAACGATAAATCAAAACGTGTATTTGGCGCTTAAAGTATTAACATTTGACAAGTCCAGCAAGCGAATTCGCTCAGCTGCTTGCCTAACACCACCTTATATGAATTCGCCCTGGCATCAGCTGTTCTCTGTACTGTTGGTTGCGATTTGAGTAGTTTTGTTTATAAATACACGTGAAATAAAAAGAAATTAATCAAGTTTTTTAAGTAAACAGTAGAAAAATTGTTGAGCATGAATGACGTAAAACGTTTAAAAGATCAGCAACGCGATAAACACCCTGGTTTTGACTCCTACCTTAATTGTATGACCCGCGCACTATTTGCGGGTCTTGCCTCATTTTGTCTAAGTAAGTTGATCTGAGATTTCTCCGGTAGTTGCATAATGCAAAATGAATATTGTTTAGCTTTTTCCGGTTGTCATTTTACACAAAAACTGGTCCGAACAAAAATCCACTATCCCAATCAGTATAGCGTGTTGGTATCGGCTATAGTGGCAACCGGTGTATCCTACAATACAACAACAACGCGTACCAAATCTTGCCAAGCGGCTTGGATGGCAGCGGAAGATAAACATACTGTACTAAAAGAAGAACAATATTAAAAGAAGACAATCCCAACAGAAATCTTATTGTATAAAATATCTTTCTACTACATACATACATACTTACCTACTTAATAAGCTATAAGTAGAAACCCAAAATGTTTCAACAAAGTACAGCAAAAATTACATGTTTTGTAAGCTTAAGCATCTTTCGAAATTCACAACTAAATTGGTTTGCAAGACGAATCAGCTCATTAGATAAATTCAAAAGTTGTGTGCCCGCAATCAATGGCATGTCTACCAGGTGGAAATATATGCAACACAAAGGTGTAAAAGGTATACGCAACAGAAAAAATGTTTATGAGGGCCTTTTAAAAGAAGACCACGACGCAGATATAAAAATGATGAAGGAGGAAGGGAATGATAGTGATCCTCTGAATTTGAATGATCGGTATGTATGTATTAAGGGACTTACTAATTTTTTTTTATTTCCTCTAACAATTTCATCTTTTCACATTTATACTTTACTTTCAATTTAAAGAATAGCAAATTTTTATATTAACCCCATTTCAAACACATTTTTAGCGCATATGAAGAGTTGGCCAACAACGCAATGCATATTTCAGACAGCTCCTTAATTCAAAACGTATTCATTATACAGCCTTATGTGAAATGGGGAAATGAGCGAAACATTCTAAGCACCCCTGATGATCAGTTGGAAGAGGCCAAAGCCTTAGTAGATTCCTTACCTACTTGGCGTGTGGCTCATGCTGTTAAAGTACCTTTAGAAACACTCCAACGTAAAGCGCTTTTTGGCAGCGGCAAAATAGAAGAACTGAAACAACAGCTGCAAGAACAAAACACCAAACAGACTCTGTCTTGCATTTTTATTAGTAAAAGTACATTAACCTTTGCTCAGAAACGATTTCTGGAAGAGCAATTCAAACTACCTGTGCTAGATCGATATTCGGTTGTCATACAGATATTACGCTTGCATGCGACTAGTGCAGAAGCCCGTCTACAAGTAGCAATGGCTGAGATACCATACATTTGGTCGCAAGCCAAAGACGCAAACCCATCGCTAGCACGCAAACAAGGTTACTCTATTACCGACACACAGCGAGAAATACTAAAAACACGTGAACGCAAGTTAAAACAGGAACTTGAAAGGATTAGGGATCACAGGAAATTGCTTCGCAACAAACGTAAACAGAAGAACTTTCCGGTTATTGCAGTTATTGGTTACACGAACGCTGGCAAAACGTCTTTAATTAAGGCTCTCACCCAAGAGCAAAGCATGCAACCGCGCAATCAGCTATTTGCTACACTTGATGTAACAGCGCATGCTGGAGTTTTGCCTTGCAACCTTGATGTTATCTATATGGATACAGTGGGTTTTATGTCTGACTTACCAACTGGCCTAATAGAGTGTTTTGTGGCGACCCTTGAGGATGCAATGCTAGCTGTGAGTAGAAAAGTAATATTCACCTTAATTACCATTACTAAATTATTTTTTTTTTAAACAGGATATTATCATACATGTGCAAGATCTCTCACACAGTTGTAAACAAGCACAGCAGGAACATGTAATTACAACTTTAAAATTGCTACAAAGTACACTTGCTGCATCCGAAAAAATGCCACCCATCATAAACGTTGGAAATAAAGTCGATCTGGCGTCTCAGGAACAGTCGTCAAACGATTTACATTTGGTATCAGCGACAAAACTTACAGGTCTCCAGGAATTGTTAATGGATATAGAACGGCAAATTCTATTAGTAACGGGACGTCGTAAAATGAAAATGCGGGTTAGCAATGGGGGTGCTGAGTTGGCATGGTTGTACAAAAATACCGCAGTAACAAATGTGTGTGGTGATGAGGCCAGTGCTGAGCATTTGGTAATTACGATTGTGATTAGCGAACTGGCAATGCAGCAATTTAAGCGAACGTTTTTATCAACAAACCATCAATAATAGGTCATACGAATTAATAACACAATAAAGTGATTGTGATAAACAAATAGAAATATATAATTTTTATTTGTAATTCCGCAAATCTAAAAAGTTATGTTAATTTGAGTTATCAGCATATGTAAGTATATTGAATGTATGTGCATACTATCTGCTAATTTACGGGCAATTTTGTTTTTGTAGTTACTATAATATAGTATTCACTGAAGACATCTTCTAAAGAGGTTTCACATAATTAACATGCAAAATGGGATACCATATATCTGGTAAATATTTTTATTTAATTTTTAATTTTTTTTACTAAGAAATTCATTACAGTAATAATGTATTCAAAATTACACATTTTAAGCCTTGAAATTATCAGTTTAATAAGATAGCATGGTTTAACACTGGAAAGTTCAATAAAAGGAAAAGCGTTTTTTTTAAATAAAAACATATTTTCATTAAATTTGCGCGCTTCATAAAATATACATAGTAACTTAAACTACAATATGTACGAATATTTAGCAACAGATACATGTGTGTAGTGTACATTGGCAAGTTCTTTATGCAATGCGGATTTATAACTACAAAATACGGTGACTCAAACAACCACATGGTGATTGTTTATTTTTTTTTTGTTTTGCAATATTTACAATGTGTTTTACGCTAAGTATTTTTTGTTAATTTTTTATAAAACTATAGTTCTTTCTATAACAGGAAATATCAAAACTTCATACTCAAAAGTTTTCTAAAAATTCTGATTAAAGTGTGAAATTTATGTGACATTTTTTGGAATTTTTATAAATTTTGTACATAGTTTGCAATTTTGCTTTGTACGCTTTTTATGGAATGAATTACATACTTATATTTTTTCTAAAAAGTTAACAAAAAAAATTCGTCATAAAAAACATTTCGAATATTTAGCCCTATTATGGTTGGCGTCGTCAATTTACAGTCGACATCACATCGCATCGAATAGAGCTGTTCAGGCGCACTCGACTATTTATCGATAAATTTGTTATATTTGCCAGTTGTGAACCAGGATTGATAGAATAAGATATTACGCTTTGAGCATTTCCGTTACCTTTTGCTTTACAATATTGTCGAATGAATTGATTATTTTGATTTTTTATCTTCTTCGGACATTTTATTATTATTGAAGAGCTTTAAACTTGCTCTTTTTTAAGTGAATTGGCTATAAAACTGCATACCCAATAGTCTTTCAACACAATAAACTATTTATATTTTTATAAAAAATTATCGCAAGCTCGGTGTCTGAATATTCTCCGTTAGCTTAATAAAGTGAACGTCACGTATGCCATAAATATATTACATAATATTTTGCATTGTTTATTGATCGATTAATCATCTTCTGCTATTAAATCTACCGAACGAGACGAATCCTATAACAATTTGAGGCAATATCAGTTAAAAGCCGATTGAAATGTCAAATGACGACCTAACTCATATGAATTAAAAGGGTTGTCCTGCCATGCTGACGTGACTCAAATATTCGAAATTTTGCATACAAAATAGTGTCGCCCGTGGAGTTCCAATCTATCACGGAACTGGAGACCAAGCGATTTTTGCGACAACCGCTGTTTCCACTACTAGGACCATCAAACGAATTCCAATTGCATGAATTGTATGTGACCAAAATTATTCATTGAATAATAATGAAGAATATGCCGTTTTCTCCGCACCAGTCCACTAGTTTTAAGTCTTTTAATTTTTATTTATATAAGCAGAAACGCTTGTCCGTTTACATATTTTCTTTCCAAATCATATGGGAGTTTCAGTGATCACAATTGCAGAGTTAACTGTTGATCGTGGCAGATTCGATTGGCAATTAAACATATAGGGGCATGTTCTGTTATTTCTAAATTATATTATAGACTACAAAAATATTTCTGAAACACCAAACATCGTTGTCTAATCGCCTAAGGCATTTCATTATACCTCCTCAAAAGTAGCAGGAGTCGTTTCCTTCCTAACTAAATTACTAAATAAAACACCTGATATGGACGTATTTACTTTTATTTACTATATTTACGATTTATGTCGACAGAAGCAGTATCGTCTGAGCTTGACGTCAACGTCAATACTTCATAGCCAATACCGAATTGTGCGAATTGTTATCGTCGACGGCGCCAACAGTAATAGGGCCGATTATAAAAATATCACCATGTGGTGAATTGTTTGAGTAACTATAAGACTGCACACTGTACATATGTATGTATATGTTGATATATGTACATGGGCATGGCGCAGAAATGCTCCAGAATACTTAATTATGGAAAAAACATAGCCATTAATTTAGTTAGAAATCAAATATATTCGCTTAAGAACTTTCCATACCTAAGGGGAATTTGGAAACAGAGTGTATGTTTGTGGGTTCGATTTATTTGGTATAAAAACCCGCACCCACATCTCTGTATCCAGATTCTCCTCAGACATTATCATTATATCACGTCTGGGAAGTATGACCAAGAAGACAAAGTCAAAATTTTAAGGTCACCAAGCATTGACAGCGCTTTCATCTTATTGCATATGTTCACTTCATTAGCCTACTCAATTCCCTTTCAAGCATTCATTTCTTGTTTTCATGCTTCTTAAAACCTGTTCAAATGTGAGGCTTACTTTTGAAAATATTTTCAGCGTTAACTGTGTCTCACATTTATGTTTTAGTATGGAAGTGCAGAACGCCAATTGCTTCATCGACTTTAAATGCGTTGTGCCTAACGTGAACGTTTTCCGAATGAATAATGAATGAATGAGGCTTTCGGGCCCGTGAAATATCACGCTTGCTGCTCTAAGAAAATTGCCGCTGCGCTAGCGTATCCATTGGTATTCCCTCCGATTCCGTTTGTATATCACTATTTTGTGCTCTTTATTTTCTGCGTTCTTTGACATCCGCTTTTTTCAATCGGTGGTACTACTAGTATTTTGTGCAAGCAGGAGCTCACTGAGCTAAATGCTAGTTTTAGTTTTGTGCTCAAGAAAATCTTTTCATACAACTAAATAAACAAATCAATTACTAAACGCAGTGTTGGCAAAATAAAAACTAACACTAAAAATACAATAGCTACGTGACAATTTTTGGCCTGCGCTATCAGCGTACCTTTGCTGCGTTGTTTTAATAGTTATAACTTAGATGGGAATGAGTTCATTTGTGCGCTGGCTGCGTCATAGTACTCTTGGAAAGGCAATAACTGACAGTAGCGCAATAATTCCGATTCCAATGTGCGCAATGGTTTTCCAACAACATGTTGCAACATACCAGTATCCTTATTTTTTATTAAATAACCGGCTTGTTGAAACGACTGTAATGCAATATTTAAGTTGTCTAGGGCTAAACAATAAGGATGCGCATTGGTGGCATGTTGTTGCTGTAGAAGTTTCTCAATACGTTGTTGCATATAAATGAGTACATCCTTGGTGCTAAATTCATTGGATGCCTCACTGGTGGAAGTTGATGTGTAATTGGCGGTGGGGAACTAATCAAATTGCCATAAATTATTATTTTTTAAACTCAAACAAGTACTTATTTTTTATTCTTCTTACCTCATTTACGGTCACAGCTAATTGGTAGTAAACACAGAGAAAGGGCGCCAATGATGAAAGTATGACATTAGCGGTTTCATTTTCGTGGAAGGTTATCCGACCATCACCTGATGCTATTGTTAGCATATCAAGTTTTGACAGTAGCTTAAGATTTCGCTCGAATTCCTGCGAGAGAAAAAAATTTAATCAAGTATGTAAAAAAAAAATACCCTTTAGATTTTACTAATATGTTTTAATTTTGAAAAATACTGCTTTATTGATCACGGTGTACTGAATACTGAAGGTGACGCCTTTAGAAGTACCGCTACTTTGGTTTTGCCGGGTTTGACAATTCTCAACTTCAACTAGACAAAGCTTTTTTCACAAATTAAGAAAAAGATACACTTTTTTTAGTATTTTGCGAATTTATTTATTAAATGTCTGCCTATAAATTCATATTTTACACTTTAGAACAATTAGAACACGTTTTTCAATGAAATATTGGAAGTTGTTCAATTTTCTCTCTCCCGTATTCTTGTTTACTAAAGGCGAGATCTGTCATTTCACCGCGGGAAGGCGCAATCTTGTATTCTATCATTCTTGTTTATTGATGTGGTTGTGGTTCAATTTTACCCAGTAAGATTTTTCACTTGTATTTATTCACAATGTTGCCCATTTTCATTATCCGATTTCTAAAATTTTTAAAGTAAGACGTAATAAGGTCAAATGTGCATTTTCATATCTCTCTCTCCTGGACAGGTGGTATACAGAATGTCGCACATCCTCTTGTTTTATTTGTTAGCAAAGATCGAGTGCAATATATAGTGGAATTTGGTGTTTTTGTGGTTGCAGATCAAATTATATATCAATCATCATTATCGAATAGCTTGCCAGCCCGGGGAGTATCCACATGTCGGACATACAAATATTTGGAATATAAGAATTGATTTTGGGGAATTCTACTGCAGTCCTTAGCCGGATACAAATCCGGGTCCAAACAGATAAAGGCTTATGAGCATAAGGGTTATTCAAATTGTCGAATTTTCTTCATAGCTTTTTTATTCAATTCCATACCTGTTAAGTCATGAGTACTACTCGTACTAAGTAGCAATTTAAGGACTTTGGCTTTCCAGAGAAGTACTTAATACTTTTCAAGTACATTACATTTGTATCAATTACTACTCGAGTACAAGTACTGAAAGTACTCGAAAATACTCGCTAAAAGAATTGCAATCCCTTTCCAAGTACTTTCAATTACTTTGAAGTACTTGGTAATTCTTTTCGCGAGTATTTTCGAGTAGTTTCGAGTACTATTTCCAAATATTTTCCAATTACAAGTACTTGTACTCGAGTTCTAATTTCAATTCAGCTAGAAAACAATTATGTATTCATTATAAGTACATTGAGTACTAATTGTACTTGAAATTTAACAGGTCTGTTCAATTCTCGATTTAAAATTGTGTAGTTCGAAAGTTAATTTTGAGTACTATATGTATATCCTTCTCAAATCCTTTTACTCTAGAGTACCTCCTACTAAGCTTAAATTCCTTTATTTTATCCTCTTAAAACCACTTTACCATTCATAAAACAAAGCGCTTTAGTATTTCGATGAATATCTTTCGTTGGAAACGTAACAATAAAAATTATCTTTGCAACGATATAACGATATTGAATCGAGTTAAAATAAAAGTGTTATGAAGAAAATTCGATTTCACCTGTGTTTAGAACACGCCAAGAACAAACATTTTTTTTACCCTAAAATCCTCTCAAAGTATGTAAGCTTTCCAACTCTTTGTCGAGTCATTCATGTTTTATTTTGACTGTTCAGACGTTTTGAACTTAATCGTTTTCAATTCCACAATGATATCTTACTTGAAAACGATTCAGTTAGGATGAACTGACAAAATGGACAAAGTAATGTACCATGGGTAATTTGACCAATTTTTGAGACAAAAATTAATTAGTTACAATCAAAGTAAATAAGATGTTTAACAAAAAATGTTCTATATTTATTTCAAAGGAAAACAGAGAAAATTAAGAAAAACAGTGACTACTAATGTAAAATATCCAGTTATTCGGTTTGACGTTTGTTAATGCCAAAATTACTTTATGCATCAAAATTGGGTAAAATTACCTAGAGTGCAATTTTGTGATAAATAAATTTCATTTCGGTTTCTATACTTAAAAATAAACTACGATGTTTTGGGTCACCCATACTTTGTAAAATATATGTATGTGCATACGCACATACTCTATGCACAAACCAAAAATTCATTGCCTACATTTTTAGGCTAACTTCGAATGACAAATTTTTTGAGAAGCTTTTTCAAGGCATAAATACACTCGGAGGTTTACTATTGTCTGCCGGGGAGCGACCGCTATTAAAAACCTTTTTCTATATATTTTTGTTCAATTGTGATACAACAACGCTTGGCCAAACATCGAGCAACATATAAGTATGTATGTACATATGTATGATGTAAGCGACAAATTATTATTATTCTTATTACTATGCCTAAACCTGTTTGGAAAAAAGTTCGAAGTTCAATTGGAATAAGTTTCGTGCAGGTATAAACGATGTCTCTTAGTCATAGTCAAGATAAATTTGCCTCTTAAGTTAGTTACAGCATTTTTTGATTTCATCTTTACTCTGGCTATAGAACATTTTTTTAATTCATCGAAACTGCATTTTTAATTTTAAAAATCTGATATTTACCAACATAGTAAGCAACACAGACGAAGCCGCGAGTCATGGGAAATAACGAAATATTCTTCCATTGTACAAATATACATAAACATACACACATATAAAATATACACACATATGTGCATACATACATACATATGTATGTATATAAATCAAACTTTCCCAATCACTCACCTCAATATCTCGGTTTGACTCAATTATGAATTCATGCTTAAATATATCATCGAGTGTAGCGACACGTTGTGACAAAATCGTCACCACCTCAGAATAACTACTGGGAATTACTGTGTCAGCACTGTCTGTGAGATTTTCCTGCTCTTTATGCAACTGAAGTGCAGCCAATATAAGATATGCTGGTCGCGCTAACCAAAACAAGCACGGATTTATATATAGTTGCAATGTAAGGGCAGGCACAGCCACAGCCATTGTATGTGGTAGTAGCGCATGTGCCTTCAGTCTTTTAGTGTCGATTTCTTGTGCCAATTGTGCTGCGGCGATCTGCGTCAATTGCAGTCGTGCATTTTGGAAATGTAAAATATTCGAATGTATTTCAATTGTTTCGACTATCTCGATTTTAAGACGATTTAAGTCGGTAGCAACATGTGCACCCAACTCCTCGAATACATACTTTAGCTCGGCAATACCGTGCGCCAATTCCTCTATATTAACCGAACGTTCTGCATATAATTGACTAGCATAGTACAGACACAACAGGTTAAATGTGCTAATAACGATGCGTCGTTGTTGTTGATAAATCACCTGTAAAGTTACAAAATTATGAGTTTAACAAATGGTTTTTCTCCAGCGAGTGTGCATACGAACCTCGTTAGCTAATTTTTTAATCAAATCCAACTCCCGCTTGTCTAGCTTTTGCAAATGTGCACCCACAGCAGCACGCTGTATTCGATCTGCACCCGTATGACCAAAGAATTCACGCACTGATATTGGTGTACCAAAATCTAAGTACATTTTTCCAAAACGTTCATCGATAATCTTTAAAGCCTTAAAAAATCCCTTTGTTGTCTCCTTTGGCTTTGGCACCCCCAAAAGTTCATAGACAAACAATTGCTCCTCGAGCACACGCTCATAGGATATACTCACAGGTACAATTGTTACGTCGGACACTTCGCCTGTGAAATATGGCAGCAATGCCATTGAGAGTAGACCAATTTTTGGTACAAGTGCCTTAAAATTTCGACTGCGTGTTCCTTCTATAAAGAATTCCACACCGATGTGATAGACGGAGATCAACGAGTGCATATATTCACGAAAAATGTCCCAATAAAGATCATCATTTGAGAAGGAGCGACGCATAAAGAATGCACCCGTTTTCCGCAGCATTGTACCCATACCAAACATACCATGGAAATCTAGAAGTACAAATAATAAAGAAGGTAGACAGACATTCTAAATATCTACTAATTTTGTATTAAAAACTCACCCATTCCTGCCGCTATACCGGGTATTTCAATGTCATAATAAAAGCAAATGTATGACATTAATACAAAATCCATATAACTTCGATGACTGGGTAAATAGCAAACCGGATTACGTCCCAACTTTTCTCGCACAGTCCGAATACTGGCTGAATTTACATAAATTCCCGAAAGTATACGTTTTGAAATCGCCGTTATGGCCATGCCACACCAACGTATAATCGGCAAATTGCGCTCCAAGCCGATTTCGTCAATAATATCTTTTACTTGTTTTTCGATCTGCTTCACTGGACAATTGTTCATATTCGCATAATGTTCGATAATTTTGCGAACTTTTTCGCTGCGAAAGACATGCCGCTTCAAAGTTTGCGGATTCAAATAGCGCTCGAACTCATTAGCCACTTGGGGTTTGTATTCCTTCGTCATTACCGGCTCTTTACCGCTGGCAATGATGTTCTCAAAATCGTCCATGTAAGTTGTGGCGGCTGTCGATGCAAACGTGGACGACGTTGCTGGATGAAAAGATGGCGAAGATTGCCCCGTCTCCATTATGCTATGTGCACAGGTATTGGCTTTAAACAAGAAGAAGTGTTGAGTTAAAGAAAGAGCAGAGATTTAACTACAATTATGTAAATACTAGGTACTATAATTACATATATTTCTAAACTTTTAAATAATTTAATAACAAAACTTTGTTATTCACGTACAAATCGTTGCTGATTCTGAAAATCGAGTTATTTTTTTATGCACAATTTTTCGATAATTTTTCCGTTATTCGGCTTAAAAAAGTAGTTTCATTATTAAATCACTTAAAAAAATTTTTGTGGATTTGTTATATAGACGCATATGCTGAACACTGTAAGTAAAAAAAAAAATTGTCAAAAACCAACGCTTTTTTTTAATCACATTAAACTTGTGCATTATTATATTGAAATTTAATTGGCCACAAACAAGGCGAATTCATATAAGGTGTAGTTACTATAGCAGCCGATTTGATTTTTTTATTCACTACATGTATTTTGTTTTTGCTTTAGCGTATGAGTTTTCAAAAACCGTAGAAGCAAAAACAAATATATGGGAATTTCGTAGTTGTACTTATAACACCACCTTATATGAATTCGCCTTAGCCACAAAACTGAATACTCGAAATCAAGGCGAATTCATACAAGGTGATAGCATCCCATGAGCTGAATGCTTGTTCTTCTTTCCGAATTCGCTAGTTATTTTATATACACAAACAAAATACATAAGCAAACTGGGCGAATTCAGTTTTTGACATTTCACTCGCAAAATTACACTAACAAAATACATGAGCAAACTGAGCGAGTTCAAATTTTGACATTTCACACGCAAAATTACACAAACAAAATACACAGCGGATTCGCTTTGTTTATCTTGCTATCACCTTCTATGGATACACCTTGCTCGAAATGTTTCGGAAAATTCTGATTAAAAAGTTTGAAGGCTTGATGTCAATTTTTTGAAATTTAGTGAATTTTCGAATTTCGTACAAAATTTGAAACTTTTATTTGTATAGTTTCTAATAAAGAATGAGCTATATTTTTTATAAAAAAAACTATTTTAAAAATATAAAAAAGTGGAAAAATTATTATATTGAATTTAAATGATATGTTGCAACTGAAAAGTAATAATTTCCACATAAACGTTATTTACATCACTTTTTAATAACTCTAATAGTTTTTTATAAATTAAATAATCATAAAATTTACACATGGGCAGGTCACACCTGATTAGCATCTAACCATGGGTAATATTTACCAGACATTGAGAAAACGGCCCTAAGTGTTTTTGTTTTTCTTTCATTACTTCGTATGTGGAAGATTTTAATAGTAAAGGCGTTTTGCCCAATGTCTGATTAAGCGTTTAATCAGAACGTAATCAAAGGTTTTATTCCCACCAAGTTCGGTTTGTGCAATCTGTCAAAAACAAGAAATTGTTATGATTCGACGAATAAAAGAAATAAATTAGCAAAGAAACGACCTGGAATGTGACGGTAAGACAATCGGTGAATCTAATTAACTTTACCCGGTTCAGTCATACATATTTAAATATGGGAGCATGCGGCTAACTTGCTTCTCATACAAAATATTCAGGAGATTCTCGTCAATGTCAGTTAAAGTCTTCTTGCTGGAGGTCCTCTTCAGTTAAGTTAATAGGTATTTTATCGTCAGTAGCTCGCCTTTTTAGCTCTCTTTTCAAATTAAAATATTTCTTTCTCAGTACATTGTCACTACGAAGATTGTATGATGGACAATGCGAATAAAAATCTTCTTCGATGCGCTTCTATACAACATCCTTTTTACCGTTCGTGCAACGAGGTGTAATAGCTAATCCGACTCGCTCCCTTCAATGTGTATTACAGTATTTATGTTTTGTTTATAAATTTATTTGAACCAAAAATATCTCTAGCGGTAACACTTGTCAAACATATGTTTTTCATAATGTAACCTTATTTTTTAACACCAATTACCTATAAAAAAATTATTCTTAATGTATACTCTCAACTTTATACCGACTCCGAACGGAAAGTGATTTTTATGATCCCCTCTGCGTTAATAGCAAGCTACGCACTCGACTACTGAGGCACATTTTTTTATGAATGAATGAAAGCGGTGAAGCTTACATTAAAAATTTTATTACGTCTATACGATTAGCTTTCAACCTCTTAACCCCTACAGGGCGTAACAACGGTCATCCAGAAACGAATATGGACATACATACATACATACATATGTAAATACCTACGTAGATATGTTAATGCTTTACGAGTATCTCAGGTTTTTTAAGTATACAAGTAGTAAAGCACGTAAGTACCTGTTATAAAGCAAATCCCAAAACTGTTGCGTTGTTGCAACAATTATACCTACATATACATATATGTACCTAGGTATGTACGTTAAGGCGTGTTACGAAAAAAAGTTCAGTGTGTGTCAGCTTCGAAAACAAATTGTCGAGCAAAATTTTTTTTTGTGTACCCAGTAAAACATCTTAATCGCGTTGTTGAATCAACTTTCTTAAGATCTCCCTCTAGACTAAATCCGTTTTGATTTGTACCTACAGTAATTTTGCAAACCCTATCCCTACTTTTTAAATTTTTATACTATAAATCTAAAACTCTCAACAAATGATTAGGACTTTGCTCCAAAAGTGTTAGGCTTCATTCACAAACAAAAAAGTTATACTGTTTTAAAATTCAGCAAAACCCATCACTTAGCAACTGCTAACTTTTGCGCTTGGATCAAATATTATTCCAAGTCCTTGCGTGACCGGAGCACGCTACATCGCTCCCGCAATATGTACCTGACGTCTGAGTCTGAAATTACAAGTGAAGACTCACTTGCAACATGGACTTGAACGCTCAGTAATTTGGAATGGCATAAAATATCTGTTAAGTGTATGAAATTTCTTATTAGTAAATAATAATGCATATATGTATGTATGTAATACTTATATGCAACGAAATGCTTACCTAGAATTTAAATTTGTTCGAATTAGTATATGTACATACACTCATATTCTAACAAACGAAATTGTAAACATGGAGGTTTAGTATTTAAAAATCTATTCCAGTATAACTATTATTTCCACATGGGAATTGTTATTAAAGTTTATACTTCCTCGAAAAAATAAGAAGCTGTCTCGAATCGCAGTGATCTAAAAATTTCCTTGAACTAAAGAATATTCTCGCTGTGCCGCTACAGCGCATTCGCGTCTTATCTCCAACATTAACGTTGACAATTACAACTTCAAAACAGTGGAGGACTTTGTTTGTCTTGGAATCAGCGTCAACACCGAAATAATGTCTCCCGCAAAATCCTACGGAGAATCTTTATTGCCAACAAGTGCCAGACTCCAGCCTGGAAAGTATTCGACGCGGTACGCGCTGGGTGGTATCAAAGGAAGAGGTAGGCCTCCTCTACGTTGGAAAGATCGGTTGGAGAAGGACTTGGCTTTTCTTTAAGGATTTAACTGATGTTAGATAAAAAAAATTAGTCGTTTTCTTTGTTACAACTTGGCTCAAAAAGCGATGAACGGGTTCCAACCAAATTTACATAGGTATAGGCTATATTTGAATCCGTTAGGTGGTCCATAACTCGATGTATGGCCCTGGTCCTATAAAAATTACTTTTATGAAAAATACTAGAGGCGAGTTATTCAGAAAATCTCTATTTATGGTCGGATTTTGATGAAATTAAAAACGAATGGTCGACCCCTAATATAGTTGCAGCTATTTTTCGCAGACCTCCTCTTGAAAATTATGTCAAAAAACTGCTCCTACATACAGTTAGAGTCGACTGTACTGTACTGTGACTACGGAACATTTCTCAAATTCATCGAAGCTGCTTTTTTACCTTAAAAAATCTGCTATTGGTATATGGAAACGTTGCAAGCAGCGTTTACGAAGTATGTATGTATGTAAATAAAAAAAGCCTTTGTTATGGAGATTCAAATACCTTCATAAATATGTATCAAAACTTTGCTTAGTTAATTACAATTATAATTTCAAGAACCGTTTTAAATTAATAAGTGAACTCAAAAGAGTATATTGTGTATTATTCTGCCCTATCGTTAATCTCATGTGAACAAATATTCCCACAAATTTACGAGCGAAACAAAAACAATTTTTTCCCATTTTATATATGTCTTACACACTAGCAGAAATATTTTCAGGATGTTAGAATGCGATATCATAAATTTGGCTATACGATTATTAAGCAGTCAATTTGTTTTATAAGTATGTATATTGGGGTACACGTATGTAGCTCCAGAATTCAGCTTAAATTGTTTACCATATATGTATGTATGTATGCATGTATATTGATTATGGATATTCGAAGTCCAAATCAACATTATGATTGCAATTCAAAGTACGCCGAAAATTATCTAATCTAAATAAATAAAAATTAAATGCTGCTCATTGAACCGATTTGGCAAATTTCTATCTTGAATAGTTCGTTATAATTCCAAATAAAGCTATAGGAGAGGAATTTGGAAACGTTCGATGCAATACAGCTAATTTTGGAAAAACTGACAACGCTTTTCACTATACATATGTATATGTATATGTATATATATGTTTGTCGCCACAGTACTCGAAAAAAGCAGGTCAATTGGCTTTGGACATAGATATATGGGCATGGTTAGGATAAATTCTTTATCTTGATTCCAAATCAGTAATAGAGTATATACTCGTGTAAATTATTCAAGGATGCCAGTTTTTTTTAAATAACTACACTAGCGAATTTCGAATGACTTTTAGTACAATTTTATGAAAAAAATTACCAATAGGAATTTCAATTAAATTTGGTAATTGTTCACATAATTATACTCCTTTAAGAAACAATAGTTTCACACATACTTATAAAACAAAGCTTCAGGATTTTTACAGAATTTAAAAGAGCAGTGTTTTAAAAACACTTTGGAGTTATGTAATTTTTTAGCACATTCAGTTTCTGCATAATAAAGAATTTCAGTTTCTTTCGGGATCGAGTTCACCTCAATGCCCTTTCTGTGGTGTAAACGACCTCTCCGTTTGTCATTTGTTGGACAGTTGCCCACAATACGCTCGAACAAGAAATTCACTATTCGATAAAATCAGACCTTCGAGCCTGCTGACCGAAACGGACCCAGAAAAAATAAAACTGATCAATGAATTTTTAGTAAAAACCGAATTAAAAAAATGTATATAAATATCTCTACTTATTCATTTCAAAATTAACTGTATCCAAAATTGTATCATCATCTTAGTTTAAGTCTAATAAGTGTAATTAGAATAAGCGAGCCGAAGGCCCTAGACGCTAGTGTTCCTCTTATAATGTAAGCGAATGATTTATCACTCGTCTTTCAAATAATAATAATAATAATAATAATAATAGAATTTTTTTGCACATTTTCATCCATCTAAAAACAGATCGTGCATAATTTATACAGAAGAAAATGTGCAGCACCTGGATTTTTTTTTTAAATCAAAGATAATTTTTAGTCATTCAATGTGTTGAATTTTTCAAGGTCTATAGGTCTCTGATTTATATATATCTTTTTTTCATACAAACTAAAACTTTATAGCAAATTACACAAAAAAAAAACAATAACAAAATTTTAGTTATAATGATTCTGTTGAAAATTTGTTTAAATATGCCCCTCTTAAAATCTTAAAAATGTAATATTTTCTTGGAATTAATTTACTTTCTTTTAAATTAAATTAACGTAAATCCACTCAGAAATATTTTTCTCTGCCTCTGATCTGATGGAGATTTTTTGAAAAAATAATTTATGTATAAAAAAATTATTTATGGAGGTATTTTCAAATCGATCCAACTGCGGTAAATCTTAATATTTTTCCTAAATATTTTCGTTGATGTCCGATTGAAAACAGTTTAGATTTTTTGTTGTATGTGGAGTGAGGCACCCTAATATGTATGTATCCTTCTTTCAGGTGTTACAACTAATCAACCAACTGTTTACTGCATTAATGTAAGTCACCATTAATGAAGTTTTCAATTAAAATCGGTACCAATAAATAAGAATCAAAGGTTATTTAAACATTTGTATGTTTGTAGGAGTACAATCAGAAACGTATGTATGTATGTATGTACACTCAGTGTACACTTGCGCTCTCAAAATTAAGCCACCTTCATATTTTTGCAATATTGTATTTCGTATTAATTTTTTTCTGAAAATTTTTATAAAAATGTATTGTAATGTATGTATTTCATTCCGTTACATAAACCATACAAATGAAAGTTCTAAGCTTTGTACACAATTTTGAAAAACTTAACAAATATTAATCAAAATTTAAAACTTTTTTATCAGTATTTTCAGACGTATTAACAAAATTTATTATTTTATGGGAGAAAACGTGAAAAAAATTAAGGAATGAAAAGTTATTTTTAGCCACTTAAAACTTGTCATGTATATATATAAATATAATAATGTGCCACAAGACTGATACTTGGAAATACTGATTAAATTTTAATTTATTATTATTTAATGCTTTTTAATAATTAGTACAACTAATTGCAATATATTCGCTTATTATTGAGACCACACGCATCATCGCATTAGCTTCGGTTCCGCTTGTTTTTCCTTTTATTGCGAGAGAACATTACTTTGTTCCAAATACATTATTTATGTTGAAATGTTCGATTGTAAATTAATGCATGCATAGCATATACTGTTCCAAAATAATACGTTCGGTAAAACTTTGAATAAACTGTAAAAATGTCACCTTAACACACCGACCTACAAATACTATATACTGCCTTCGTTAAGTTTTGGCATTTTAGATTTTAAAGTGATTCGATGCTTGATTCTTAAACTGATGTATGTACATGTACATACATATATACATATGTATATATGTGTTTATGTGTTTATACAAAGGTTATATGTTAAAAATATTCATTTTATTTTCAAGTTTATATGTAAATAGTATAAATAAATATATAATAGCACATATCGCGCCTTTGCTTGCAGAGTATCATATTTAAATTAAATAAAAATTTCCGTTCGCAGTCGGCGTAAAATGTATAACCCCCAATTTGTGCTACAAAATCAAGCCACCCGCCGCAAATTGTAGGAAAATATGCTGTAAGCATCTAAATTGGGTCAGGATAAGTTATTATTGTGTTAGTATTGTGGCTATATCGAAGAACATTTCCGTTGCCTTAGCGATCTGCTCTTTGGTCCTTTATCGGCTGCCGACTGCAGGTCACGTCTCGTCCCGTCCAATTCCGGACATTCACATATAATATGTTCCACCAATTCATCCTGCATTATGCATTTCCTGCATCTTTTATCCTTTACCAGACCCAATTTAGCGGCATGCGCCGCCTAGAGGCAGTCACCTGTCAGTAGCTCCACTAAGAGTCTGAAGTCCTCTCTTTTCAGAGAAAGTATAAAGCTTATGAGCTTAGTAACTTACAGCCCTGCGTTTGCACCCACGCCCGGTTTGGTCCGATGTGGTCTTTTAGATAGACACCCTGTTTGGCAAGGTTGTCTGCCCTATCATTTCCTTCTACACCCTTATGTCCCGGGATCTAATAAAATGCACGATTTGTTTAGAGCAAGAACTGTGTGAAAGCAGGGCCTTGATGGCTGTCTGACTACACTGCGTAACAAAAATTAAAAAAAAAACCTGCGGTCATGATTTTGTTAATAGTTTTTATTAACATTAATAGCAGGCTTACGAACTGTGTTTTTACTTTTCTTGGATTGGCTCTAGTTCTTGAGATAAACGAAACTTAAGAAATTAATGGGAAAAAAATTATATGGCCCAGTTCCAGTTGTATTAATTTAATTATTCCTCAATAAGTTTTGTTATATAAGTTATTAAAACAAGTAGTTCGTTGGTTTGAATATTTTATTTCCCTTGCAAGAGAGCAAGGGCAGCCGGTTAAGTCGGGTGAGTTAATACAACTGAACATAATTCGACGAAATCGCCTAAATACCTGAAAACTCTAACAGTCCCTGCCAGCCGCTGCACGTTATCGACCGCGTGACTTGTAAATGCAATTGAATCTGAAGCCTGGCTAAACTTTGTTAATGTAGTCAACAATTTTTTGGGAAATCATAAATCACCAGACTATAAAAAACTAGTTGCTGATATGCTTCTCAATTTTCGCAAACTAGGAGCTAAAATGAGCATTAAATTCCATTATTTACATAGTCATTTGGACAAATTCCCGGATAACCTAGGCGATCACAGTGAGGAACAAGGTGAACGGTTCCACCAGGACATAAAAATAATGGAAGAAAGATACCATGGTCGATGCGACGACCACATGATGGCAGACTACTGCTGGAACTTAATACGGGATTGTCCTGAGCAACGACATCAGAGGAGGTCCTACAGAAAAAGTTTATTGTAATTTTTTTTTAAATTTATTCATGAAAAGAATATTTTTTTTTTATTTTTGTATTATTATTATACAGGCGCGCAATAAAAATATAATTTAAATCCATATTGGTATTTTTAATTAGGTTTTTTCGTGAAATATTTAAAAGTCTTTATCTGAAAAACTAGAGCCAATTCGACAAAACTGATATTATTTTCGTAATCAGCGCCCCCAAATTACCCTAAATCGACTTAAAAATATCCGACCGCAAAATTTTGTTCCGCAGTGCTATCAATGTGGATGTTAATCCAACTGCTAACTAGTTGAAAATCTAATATCAGCTAAGCCGCTTTCTTCACGGCTAGGATTTCTGCTTGAAAAATATTGCACTGATCTCCGGCACCTTGGAAGATTTACAGATCTCTAATTCTGGGCAGTAGACCGCAGCCCCAATCACCTTCCTCATTTTATACCCGTCCGTGTATATGTGTGTCGTTCTTCGTGTCATTCTCACACCCCTGTGCCATCCATCAACCTCTATTGTAGCCCCAAGAGACCCATCAAAGTTCTGGCACGTGATCACGCAGTCGTCCAGTCAGAGAGGACGCTATCCGGGTGTGACCGTACGTTCTGAGTACAATCTGCCTCGAGACATAAAGTCTTGAAGCAGTTGCGACGCTAGGTCTCTGGATGTTAGGTTTTCCGGTGCTATGTATATGCAGTATGGTGAAGGGTGCTACTGTTTAAGCAGAAATGATCTTAGGCTAATAGATATATAATCTATAGAGTATATATAACTGTTCCCAAAATTAATATTATAAAAATATAAAGAGACCCGCTTTGAAAGTAATTTTTCAATTTAGTAACATTTGTTCCCGAAGAAAAAATAAAGACACATATAATAAGCTACTGTTAACTAATGCAATTTTTCCTCAAAATGAAGTGAAGAATTGGTGGTCACTTCTACATTCAAAATAATGTTTTTAATGTTTAGTTCCATCAATGATACAACTCTATGCGTATATGGATTACTCTACGCCGAGGATAATTTAGAGAGGCCTAATCAAGAAGTTCTGAGAAAAGTGTTTGCCAGCTTGCCTTCTAACAGGAGTTTTCTATTTATGATTCACATATGAATGATTTTTTTGAATAAAAGTGCCGTTTTTAAAGAACTGTTTCAAAAGTCCTTCTAAACTACAACTTACATAAGTCCTTCTGGAGGTCCTTCTGTAGACAGTAAATTAAGAAATACTTTCGTTAGACATCCTAACAACGCCCTTCCTATGGGTAGCACAAGTAGAAGGTTTTCAGTCCAAACAAAAAAAGAAGGAAAGGAGTAGTAGAAAGGGAGACCTCTCGATTTCCAGGAAGACCTTTTGGAATGGATTTTAACTCTGCAAATTATCTACTGGGTAGTTTTCTTCTTTTTTTTTTTAATAAAAAAATATCACTCGATAACATTTTCAATGCTTGAAATCTATATTTTTTTTATAATTTTTTTGGTTTCAATAAACAAATTTTGGCGAATAATACAATGTTTTGAAGTTTCATAAATTGTAAGTATTATTGATATTTTAAAACAAAAAAGGCGAGTATTTCCTTTTCCATATTTATTCCAATTCTATAATATTTCATATCAAAAATGATTATTAATAAAAGCAACGAGCAATTATTTTGGTATTTTTTCATATTCCTTTCTTCATATACAATTTTGGTTTCTTCTAGCGATTTAAACATCTAGTTCTAAATAAAGTTTTTCTTAAAGGATATTTTTTATAACATTTTGGTCCAAATTTACTTTAAATTTCTCACTAGATTTTGCAAATGACCATTAACTTTAATAAATTTTGTACTTAAAATTTCCAATTTATGCCAAAATTTTGAATTCGGTTTTTAAGACAATCGCCCGATAAATAATTAACATACGTATAATTTTGATCACTTCCTTCATGCATTTCGAACCACATTTTTCAGATTATGTAGACGAAGTCCCTCATATTCCACGTCTTTCTATGAACTGATAACTCTTCAACTTGATGTTCTTCTTGAAGTTACTTTATTAAAAATTGCGCTCAATGAAGCTTTACTCCAAATAATTCACATGTTTGCCATGAATGTTCACATTTTAGGAAGGCTCATCTTATTTCTCTTATTATTTTTGTGAACATACACAAAGTTGTTCACTAACTTTTTTTCTATATTTCGTTTATGTTTCATAATTTCACTAAATTTCATAAAAAATATTATTTCCAGTGAATCAGGTAGCATGAATTTGATGAAATGTCATAATTTTATTAAATGTCAAATGGTGAGCAACAACAACGAAAAACATTAAATGGAGCTACCTTCCTTTTTGTATCATGATCTATACTATTATATAAAATTGATTTTATGGTGAATGTTTGTAACGAATTGGGTCCCAAAGTACTGAACGGGTTTTAATAATTATTTTTTTAACTGACGCATTTGCGAGAAACAATAGAAGAATATGTACATATGTACATTGGGGTGCATGAATCTTTATTCAAAAATTATAAAATTCATTTAGGTGAGCTTAACCGATTTAGTTTAGGGTTTTTATGAATAAAACGTTTATTTCTATTTATTTTTTTAAAGGAAAGCAGCTCAGTTTATAAAACATTTTAAGCTTCAAAGTTCTGCATACAAATATTTTAAAATTTATTCCACGGAATCACGATAATGAAATTTTTTATATTGGAAAATTGGTTTGAGAAAAACTTAAATAACTCACAAAACAAAACTTGACGGATTTAGACTAATAAGGTATAAGGTATCATTGAAGAAATATTTTTTTTCAATTCTCATTATTATGATACTGTTGAGCAAAATTTTCAATATTCCAATATTCAAAGCTAACACTGTTTTGTCATCTCAAGTGTTTTTTTTTTTAAATATTTATATAATATACGCCAGGTTATTGCTATTATACAAATTTAAGGATCTAATGTACACACATACATACATATGTACGCATATACATATGTATGTATGTACATATGCACATATGTACATATGTATGTATATCATGTATATAGAAGTGCATACATACCAATGCAGTATATTTTGTACAAAAATGCGTTCCAGGTGTGTTATTTCAACCGCATATTTATAATGAAACTAATTTTTTAGCTGCATTATTCTAACTAACTATTGCAATCCTTTCAATACCAGTGCTCTTGACATTCCTTTTTAATAAATTTTGCAAAAGGTCAATCATCACCATTCAGATATCATCAGCAGAATCACATACACAACACATAGAAGCACTCACTTTACAATTATTGAAGTAATGATTTTTCCCCACTGCTTATGCAATGCCTTTCGTTGCCGTACATTATCCTTTAACCGCTAAATTACAATAAGCCCGGAACATATAAGCATTTTATTTATTTATCAGACATACATACATACATATGTATACTGCGCTCTAAACAAGTTTTTATTAAATGCTTGAACACGTCTCCACATTAACATCAATACATTATTTAGTTAGCAGCACTGGCAAATAAAACACCTTTATTTTGTTTATATCCGCATGATTGCACTTCCATTTCATGTGTACATACACACATGCGTACATATGTATCTATGTACGTGCGTACTATATATAAATTCATAAACTACAAGCGGGATAGAGATACATTTGTACGTATGGATGTATGTATGATTATGTACATATATATGTACGTGTTCCAAATGAAAGTTTCCAATTATAATCTTAACTTTACGTCGTTAAAAACAAAAGTCCAAATATGCAATAGACATATGGTCATGGAACTATTAAACAGCAGCCGATTGAACAGCTCCGTCATCCACAATTGTACGCCACCCAACACTTTCGCACAAACAGTCGAGTAAAATTAATCTTACCTACTATAGCTTAACGAAAACACAATTCCAATTGTTCGCTCAACTTGTTTGGAATTTTATCATTTATTTGCTTTTATGATTATCTTATAACAAATTTACTGCACTTATTCCTAGTGATGAACATTAAATACTGGTTATGTGCCGTCCGGTAGAAACAAAACAGTAGCTACAGCAAGAAGCACAAAAGAAACAAATGTATTCGAAATAGCATCGCGGCGATAGCACTACGGGGAATTGCGGCGAATAAGCTAGTCCAGTGTTGCTTTCACTTATGTACCATATATGTATTCATGTAATCAAATATTTCCGAAACTTTAAATATCACAAGATGTTTAGTACCCAGTAAATAGTCGTCTATTTTAGTTAACTAAATGTAAACTACCAGCAACATCAAACGCTTTGAAAAGTTGTAGTGCTGGAATTTAGATGAATTTGATAAAAAAGTGCATACAAACTTTTCAGGCACACAGACAACACTGTCCATTAATGAACTTTCAATTATCATTATTTCATATTATCATTTCTGTTTCTTGAGCGCTGAGTCAAACTGGTCAATTACCTGTCCTGCAAGAAATATAGAAGAAAAGTGCCAACATAGTGCTTTACAAAGACTTTTAACCTACTTTCACAAATACGAATCATATACGTACAAACATATATAATAAGCTGAATGTATGCAGATAAGTAATCAGTTAGTGTTTATTTTTTTTTATTGATTTTTGTTTTTGCGCGCTTAATTGTGCTCTTTTTTAATTTGCAGGTGACGATTCGTTAAAAGTTCAACTGCTTCTTGAAAATTCGCAGTGTCATCTACAATCAAGACGGCAATGGCGATTCAAAAAAAGTCTGTCCTCTTTACTGCTATACCATTTCTACACATTATTTTAGACCGAATTTTGGAATTTATACTTGGATGGTTTCTGGGTGTAAAACGTCGTGTGTCAGTACCGTCAAATAAGAAACAGGAAGAGTTGCTCTCGACCAGCGCTGTAGAACTTGCCCGGCTGATCCGTGAGCGGAAATTACAATGCTATGAAGTGGTAAAAGCTTATTATGACCGAATAGTTGCTGTTAATCGTGAATTAAATGCTGTTGTTGACGGTCCCTTCCTAGAAGCACTAGACGAAGCGAAAGTTATTGATGAGCGTTTTGAAAAAGGCGATATCACAGAAGCTGAATTGAGGAGGAAACCGTTTCTTGGTGTCCCATTCACCACAAAAGACAGTACGGAAGTAGAAGGAAAATTGCATACCCTTGGCTTGATATCACGCCGAAATGAACGTGGCTTAAAGGATGCTGAGTGTGTGCGATTAATGAAGGAAAGTGGTGCCATTATTTTAGCAACGTCAAACGTACCGGAAGTAAATAAATGGATTGAAACACGTAACATGTTGGTTGGCCAAACAAGAAATCCCTATGATTTTAGGCGCTCGGTGGGAGGGTCTTCAGGTGGAGAAGCGGCATTGATCAGTTCATGTTGCACAGCGTTCGGCTTGGGTACAGATATTGGCGGAAGTATTCGCATACCAGCATTTAACTGTGGCATTTACGGACACAAACCTTCTAAAAATGCCGTCAATATGCGAGGTTGTACTTTTCGTAGTGGAAACGAAGAGAATACAATGGTGAGTGCCGGACCCATGACCCGACATGCTGAGGACTTGATTCCACTTATGAAAGTACTAATCGATCCAAAACTGGAAAATAAATTGAATTTAGATGGACCAGTTAATCTCAGGAACTTGCGATATTTTTACATACCCTCTAATAATATGATGCAATGTAATCCTATTGGGTCAGAAGAACAAATGATGATTTTTAAAGTACGCCGGCATTTTTCAAACTTATCGGGGGCGGAAGTAAAATTAGCTAACTTACCAAATCTTGATTTATCGGGAAAAATGTGGCGCTACTGGATGACTCAGGAACCGGCAAACTTTAACAAATTGCTGGGCAATGGCGCTACACTGAACCCCTTTTTTGAACTATTCAAAAAAATACTTGGTCGCAGTGATTTCACAATGGCTGCTATTTACTCATTGATTGACGCTTTGTTGCCCGAGGAGAAGGAACAACAGATTCGTGAAGCAACTGAAAGCAGCAAGAAGGCACTGAAAGAGCTGTTGCGTGATGATGGTGTATTATTCTTTCATAGTTCCCCTCGCACTGCTCCCTTCCATTACTATCCATTAGTTAAATTTACCGATTTTAGTTACTTTAGCATTTTCAATGTTCTTCAGGTGCCAGTAACGCAAGTACCAATGGGCTTGGATAGCAAAGGAATGCCTATGGGAATACAAGTTGTGGCATCGGAAATGAATGATAGACTTTGTCTACACGTTGCCAAAGAGTTAGAACTAGTGTTCGGAGGCTGGGTACCTCCGTATGAAGAACAGTGAAATATGTGTTAAAATCGCATATTAACATTTTAAATATATGTACATATGTACGTATGTATGTGTATGATATATTTAGTGATTTTTATTGAGTATGAGGTGATGGCTTAAACAATAAAATTCTTGGAGGGGTAATAATCTAAAATAAACGTGACAGAATTAACATAAATACGTGTTTTTAATATAATACATATGTATGTACATACATATATTGTACAAGTATTATAATGTAGTAAAGTGGTCACTGTTTAATTATCAACATATTTAGGATGTATGTATTTTATCAAAATATTATGAAGTAAAACACAATTTGATAGAAGTGAGTGAAATCACTTATTTTTTAATATTTTTTTTTTTCAACGACATCAACGGTTACGATTAGTTTTTCTTAATTTTTTTTAATTTCTAACTTTGATATGAAAATATTAATTTTTATATTTTCCAAATATATGCTTAAATTTTCACTAAGTTCCAACATGAATTAAAATTCGAGAAAGCTCCGCAGCTGCATAAATGCTGAGTTAAAAAATTTAGAGTGGACGTAGTTAGCGTTTTTCTTTCTTATTTAAATGGCATGAAATGAAGCAAACTTTTACTATGGAGAAAGGAGTAGAGGCTATTGCGGAAATTTAAAAAGCAAATACAAAAAAAAACATAGTTTACTAAAACAAATGTTTAATTTACCATTGATGGAATTATTAAAGTAAAATTTGGTATATTGTCTATTATATATATATTTTCCTTACGGGTTCCAATACCAAATTTAAATTTTTGTGTACTTTCTATTTGTCCTCATTGCCTTGCGATATAAATGCGTGAAATTATTTGTCCAACGAACGTAGAACGTGTAATCCAAGCGAATCCATACAAGGTGGTGTTATAAATACAACTAAAAAATTCCTTTGTACTTTGTTTTTGTTTCAGCGCAAGAGTTGTCAAAATTTAAATACAACTTGTTTTTGCTTTTACGGCTTTTGAAAGCTCATATGCAAAAGCAAAAACAAAATACATGTAGGTGAATAAAAAAAAATCAAATCAGCTGCTCTTATGCCATCACCTTCTATAAATTCGCCTTCATTGTGAATATATTCACAATGTTCGCCTTGGTGTAATCCACGTACTTTGAATTTGTCAGCCTAAGTCGCAATAGCAAAAACAAAATAAATGTAAATATTTGTTAATGTACTACTGCTATCTTCTTCCGTGAATTCGCCTTGAGTTGAGTGAAATGCTAATATTTAAAATGCAATGGTAATGGGAGAAACATTTTTCGATTATTATCGATTAAATTTAGAGCCGACACTGATTTGTTCGTAATTTTGTTCTTGATTGACAAAATACTTTCCTTTCATACTAATTTTTTGAAAGATTTAAAGGCGAAATTATTTAATTTCATCGTAATTTGGTCTTAAATTAAAAATGTGCCATCAATTAGGATAGTGTGTCCCGGCTTAAACCAAGAAAAAAAACCGCAAGTTATTTGCATGTGATGTAGACTGCCCTTAAATACAAATTAAGAGATCATAACAGAAAGCAATAATCACAGACTCTAGATATCATAATAGAAAATAATAATGATAAACACAAAGATAACAAAACAGCTGATTTCTTATTGAACTTGATTTCCGCAAGGCGAAAAAGGGCAGAAACTTACAATCAATTACCTTTTTCTCCAGTTTATAATTTGGATGCATAAGTATGCTGAGAACCCATCAGCATGCTATTTCATGTTTATTGAGGCGCATTAATGGCATGGTGCAAAGAAGCTACACGCCGAAAATGCAGCAAAGGGACGGGATGGATGTGCCTCTGGAGGAGCCAATAAGTTTAACTTTTTTAAAGTCCCACATAGGTAAGCAGAAATAAACGCATATGATAATATCTGCATGCAACTAAGTCGTTATATTTTTAAAGGTTCAACTAATCGCAAATGGATTGCTGTGCTAGAAAAGCACCCAGAGCTAAAAACAGTTAGGCGACAGGATTTAATTAACACAGCTAATATTTTGAAGAAGCTAAATTTTGATGTCGAAACAATACTAACAAAGCCGTTGTTGTTGTATCAAAATGCCCTCACAGTCCAGAATCGTTATGAAGTTCTTCATGAGTGTGGCTTTCAGCCCATCACTTTAATGCTGCTATCAAAATATGTAACTGTTATTAATAAAACTGTTACTATGCTGAAATCCTATGGTTATATACCATTCGAAGAAAACGTTGTACAAAACCTATGTAAGTGCTTCGCTGATATTGAATTATCCGTCGGCAATTTTGACGAACTAAACGATGGAATGCAATTAAAAAATGTCCGTCAATACATACTTAACGCTTTTTTACGGCAACGTTTGAACATGAACGAAGACGAGATTAAAAAGTTATGGCAAGTGTATCACCGTGTACGACATCGCAGCTTCAAGTCGGTGCAATCAGTACTGCAACTGTTAGTCGAAGAACTACAATTTCCAAAAGAGCGTATAATTAAAAACGCTTACTTGCTGCACGGCGATGCTGAAAATTTCCAACGTATAATTAAGGAAATTCCAAGCATAGATGGGCAGGATATACGCGGTATTGTCTACCGTCGTCCAAAGATCTTAATGTCGTCTTGTGATGGGTTACTGAAAACTCTTGAATATGTAAAAGCATATGGCATTAGTGAATCAGCGGTGACGAAATGTTTGGAAATATTAACTCTCGGGTCCGATACTGTATTGGAACGACTGAAAGATTTGCACAACATAGAAGAGTTTAAAGTGTTGGGCACCAATCCGCGCGTACTTCGCCTAGTACATTACCAAAACAAAGCCCGCTTACGGCTGGAATACTTGAATCAGCTCAAAGTGCGTTGTGCGTCATTACACATTTTATCAGGTGGCTCAGAAAAATTTGCCAAGTATGTTCTAAAACAAGCGATTGGAAAAAAAGAAGAATTTTTCAAATAAGTTGTTTTTCCCCTTTTCAGATTTGCGCGTGAAGGTACGGATCGCACAAAAGGGCGTGATATCATCGTCTATTTGGCAAACATATTAGAGAAAGATGAAATTGAAATACGCTCATTGCTTTCGAGACATCCCAACTGGTGTCACATACCTGTCTTGCAAGTGAAACAGTGTTTCGATTTTCTGCACACCAAAAAGTTTCCAATCTCAGCAATTTATAATAATGTGCACCTTCTTTTATATCCAATGTGAGATGATCAATTTTATAATTAATTTGATGCCATAAGCATGCAATGCACCAGAGAGAAGTATTGGCACAGTGATTTTGTCGCCTTGGTATACGCAATCTTTTAGTCCATTCAAGTTTAGTATAATAAGGGAGATGTTTAATTAGCTATAAATTTTCGATGGTTTTGATAATTTTTTTTTACCGGTAGAGTTTGAACTTTTGATGACAATTTTAGTGAATTTTGAACAAAGTTTGAAATTTTTACTTAATTTGATTTTTTAAGCAATTAACGAAACAAAATTGCTGTGCCAATACTTTTTTCAGACACTTTACGTATAAATACCTTGGAATATTCGTATTTTTTAGACAACGAATTGAAGAAAAGCTTATGCAACTGCAGGATCCAGAATTTCTGGAGGAATTACAACTTCCGGTGAACAGCATTTTCCATTTGGACAATAACGAAATGCTCACACTTATTCTTTACTTAATCGAATGCGAATTTCATTTTACTGGAGATGGTATTTGGACAGAACAGCAAACTCAACCTGTGGAGAATTTCAATAACTTACTACCCGACTTCCCAGAGAGTTTAAATAAAGTTTACAAGTACGGAATGAAACCCAGCGAGACTGCCAGCACAACTGTGCGTAGATCTAAAGCAATCACTGCGCAAAACTGATACACATTTCTCATAATGTTTACACGAAAAATACCAATGTACATAATTAAGCAACACATTTACAATAGGTTAATTTTTGAAATTGCGATCGAAGTCGCATAATTAAAAAAATCTAAATATTTGTAAATGATTATTAAGAACACAATGTTTATTGGAAGATAAGACTACTATAGCCCAGGTGAGATTTAAATGCTTTTAAGTTTTACATTCAGTTTTACATTGAGTTTTGCATCGCTTCACGATCGTCCTTTGACACTGCAACTTCTGATTCAGCAACTTCCATTCCATCGTCATGCTTGACAGTTATGGCAGAGTGCTTTATAGAGCAATTTTTAAGTTTGTCCAATATTTCTTTGTAAGCTGGAGAAATAGGTTTTTGTATCACTTCTCTATACATGTACTCAGAATCCTCGTTAAGCTTTAAAAAAGGTTGGAAATGTGTTTGTTTTTTTTTTTTAATTATAAATTTGTATATGAGTAACTCGACTTACATTTAAATTATATGACATATCTGCATCGAATCCCCTCAGATCCCCACACACCACAAAGGGTATAAGTTTGTGATTCACTTCAGAGTCCGTTGCTTTGACTATCATTTGCACATCATCAACCATAGGATTGATCATTTGTGGAACATAGCCATCTGGACAACGATAATTTTGGCACACAACAAATGCTTCAATGCTTGAATTGCGTGAGCTAGCCGGTTTAGCGATTGAGACTTTCTCAAAGAATATACGTAACTGGGAATACAGTAAACTAGTGTCTTTGCCACGGAATATCTTTGCTACAAAATTTCCACCTGTCATCAGTACATGAGTGGTTATGCTCAGTGCAGCTAACAATAATTGGCTTTGAATGTATTCATCGATATCATGGAGACCAGTCACGTCAGGAGCACCATCACAAATGACTAGCTGTGCCTTTTGCGTTTCCCCCCCAAAATGGTCAATTATAGCTTGTGCTGTACTTAATTTTGTTATATCGCCTTGAAGCTGAGTAACTCCTGGCAATGGCGCCATTGCTTGTAAATCGACAGCGATTATTTTTACTTCTTCGTTGTTAGTGCGATTCTCATAAAGACGTTTGGATAGTACCTGGGTCCAGCTGCCAGGCGCAGCACATAAATCTACGGCGCGTGTGACATCTTATAAAAAAAAATTAGCAAGCATTGTAAATAATTTATTGGATCATCATACTTATAATATATAAATATATGTACGTGCACATATGCATCTACCTTTTAAAATATGGAATTTTTCATCGATCTGCAGTAGTTTAAAAGCGCTCCTAGCTCGCCAGCCTTCTTCTTTGGCCAATCTATAGTATATGTCTCGTTTATCTTTTGAGGTCTTTCCCATTTTAATGTTTTACTCCAACTTCACTATAAATTAAAATAGCCCCTGATCTAAACTGTTCTAAGCAGTCTAAGTTTTTGTTTGGCAAGCATAAATTATTTTCTTAAAAAGAAAAAAATTCTAAACAAATCAATTTCTGACGGGCACTATCGAATATAACTTTCAAATTATTCGATAATTTAAAAAATATCCATCCTGCGATAGTCTCAAGAAATCACTCGATGAGTGATAACTTAGTAATGAGTGAATGATTCGTGAACTGTTTTTAGGAATAACGTTTTTAATTTTTTCCCTGCAGGAACAGTGTCAGTCAATTGAGAGTACTTCTGACAGTCCGAGCGAAAAAAAATGGTCAGTACTTAGAGCAAAGTAGACTTAAATTTCTTAGGGGCACTATGCAAAAATTTATGTCAACAAAAGTGTATACATATGTGATCTTGCATTTCAATTTAGCACATCAATATTACCAATTAGACAGCTAGATTTACTGCTCACTATAGTTCTTTTTACTCAGGTTTGACGTTTAGTCCTGTAACAAATAAATTTCCTTATTTCTTTGATTGTGTAAAAAAGTATTTGTTGATTTTGTCCACATATTTTCATTTACACGCTAAGCAACAAACCCAATCCATTACAAAAACAAAACTAAATGTAATATGCTAAAAGTGGAGTGAAAATTGCTGGTCCTAAACCGTTTTTTGAGTCCAACCGCTTGAAGATCTTAATGTAATGTTGTTTCATTTTATACATATGTAACCTTTTGTTTTTCCTGGTAAAGTACATTTATTTTAAATATTAACACTAAGTTGTTTTCATTTAAGAATTATGTACCACTATTAATTAAATTCAATAAAACCGCAGTATTAAAAATTTAAATAACAAAATAATTTAGTTACTAAATTTTAATGGATACAAAAATCAGGGGTTTAGTAAAAAACAAAACCCTTCACGAACTAGCTATCGATAGTTAAATTAATCAGTCGATAGTTCTCCACACACACAAAAACAATACAAATCAGAGCTGTCGACCCCGAGAATTGACAAGCAGGCGTCAGTTAACTGTCATATTTTGTCAACACGTGTGATTATCCGGCATAATTTATCCTGCCCAGATACACATTTATTTGTTTTTCAATTTTTTGTGCAAATTAATTAAAATATATCATGTCGCTGATGCGGATTAGGTGAATATTATTGTAATATTGCGAATTAAGCATTTTTATAATTATTTGTATTTCATTAGAAAACCAAAAACCCGCAAGGGTAAACAGGTTCTGTTGGCACGCGAACCGCAGCTTATAGAGTCCACTCGTACTATGCTCTTTGTTGATGGTCGCAAATGCGGAGGGGATATCAAATCTTGCATGAAGGATCTCCAGCAGCTACGAAAGCCTTTGCTAAAAGTATTAAACCGCAAAAACGACATTACGCCATTCGATGATCCTTCTTCTTTAGAATTGTAAGTCGATTACCATAGCAACAAGCCTTTAAGTATTTTTTTAAATTTATATGTATTGTTTGTTCTTTATAGTTTGACGATGAAAAATGATTGTGCTCTATTTGCATTTGGTTCAACGTCTAAAAAAAGACCAAGTAACTTGGTACTGGGTCGCATTTTTGAAAACGAGGTTTTGGATATGGTTGAATTGGGCATAAAGCATTACACTGCAATGTCGGAATTCAAAACTGACAAAATCGGAACAAATGTTAAGCCGTGTTTAATTTTTAATGGACCGCGTTGGAATCAAACCGAGGAGTTGCGCCGCCTTAGAAATTTGCTTATAGATACTTTTCATAAGGATAGAGTCGACGCCATCCGTCTTCAGGGTATTGAGCACGTTATCAGCTTCACATGCACTGAAGATTTAGCTATAATGATGAGATCTTATAAAATAATGCTAAAAAAGTCCGGCCAAAAGACACCTCGCATTGAACTAGTAGAGATAGGGCCTTCTGCCGACTTTTCTATACGACGCACAAAAATTGCGTCAGAAGATCTTTACAAACAGGCACGAAAACAACCAAAGCAATTGCAGCCAAAGAAGAAGAAGAATCTTACGTACGATGAGCTGGGAAATACACACGGCCGTGTTCATCTGGGAAAACAGAATGTGACGAAGATACAGACACGCCGTGTCAAGGGTTTGAAGAAAACTCCGGAGGAAAAGCGCGAGAGTCGACAGAAGAAGAAGGAGCTGTTAAAAGCAGCAGCACGACAATTACTGAACAATACAGAATAGAAATAAATGTGATACATATGTATATGAGAGATGTGGTGTATTTCATTTACAAATGTTTAGCTTATTTAAAATCGTCTGGTGAAGCAAACACTTTAGAATGTCTATGGAACGGGGACTGAGCCTATAGGATGAGTCTAAATATATATATCAATGTATTTTCTTCATTTAAAAGCGATGCGCTTTCATAAAGTAGTTTACAAAATTTACTAAAATTAATTTCAATTGCATTAAATTTGATACGTATGTATGTATATAGGGTACAATATATATTTGTTGTTCTGTATTCAATGTATTGCGCTAACTATATTACGAATACGTCTGCTCTTTGATTCATAAAGAGCATTTTCTAAAACTTGTATCATGTGCACGAGGCTATTTAAGTCTGTCTGCACAAGCAAATCCTTTCGATTACGCCTTTCATCTATATGAATTATCTGCTGATCACCCATTTCTAGGAGATCTCTATTTTCATTCTTTGGCTCAGTATGTAGAAATAACTTCATTGTTACGCGTATACTATTTTGCCGTAGAAGACTTCGTGTTGCTATCCGTACCTCCAAACGCCATTCGATGTTCACCAAGCGAAAAGCTCGTATATTAGCAGATTTGATGGAACCCTCAATAAAATGACGTTTACTCTGCACAAATTGTGTTAACACTTCCAAAATATCATTATTATAACCTTCCGATCGTTGCAGATTTTGCATATCGACATCGCTAGCGTCTGCCTTAGTGGCGTCAATTAACAAGGCGATAAGTGCCTCAACTACATTTTGGACTTGCTCAGGATTTGTTGCATATTTTTTTGCAAGTTGCTGATAGCGGGTAATGTTGGGTCCATGATTCAAATAATCAAAAGCAGATTTACATAGCTCAACAACATCGGCAGTTGATCGCTGATGCAGCAACTTTAAGTGCTCACGTTGGTCGGTCTTCAAGTTTACAAACATTATATCGTACGCTTAATTCTAATATTATTTAAATTAGATATTTGAATATGCATAAAAAATATAGAATTATTAACGATATCACCACCAATCCATATACTACAGGACACAATAAACAATAACAGCTGACCAATTCGCCTCATTCGCTGCCAACCACATATTGTTGAATACAGTGTAAAAAACTAAACCAAGTTTTTAAACTATTAATATAATTTATACTGATATAAATTAATTATCACTGTGAAGAGAAAGAAAATAGCATTCTCCTGTCAAAGATTTCCTCTACTCAAACGGGATCCCAAAGCAGCGAGGAAGTCATTCCCATACCTAGAAAATTGGGACAAGTTGTCACTAAAAAAATTAATTGCCACCACAACTTCACTAGCAAAGTACCATTTCCTAATAAAAAGTTTACTACTTCTATAATCTTTATTTGACTAAAAAATTGTTTTTTCTTTCGTATTTATTATTTCGTTTGGTTTAAGATAACTGCACAAAAGTTTAAATTTTTCCAATTACAGCAAACAATTTCTTCCCATTTAAATTTTTTTTATAAAACTTATTAATATTTTTACAAATATTATTAAGTTCTCATCCGAAATCCAAGGATTGGATCGATTGAAATGGTCGATTTTCCGTCATAATTACGTCACTCTCACGTAATGTCTTTCCGCACAAAAGTGAGGTGTATTGATCGACAACTTTGTATAATTAACTCATGTGTTCCATTCCATTTCAACAAGAATAATCGATTGAACGGTTGTTGAAACGTAGTCCTATTCTCCAATTTTTTTTGATAGCGCTCATTTTAATTTTTGAATTTTCTGGCCACACTAATTGCCAGGTTACAGCTGTTTTATTGACAATTGAGAGAAATGTAAACTGTGGAGTCTAAAAAGTGTATTGTTTGTTTCTTAATTAAATAAATAAATAAAGTATTTAGCCTTTGAAGAAAATAATGGAATTCGATAGCCCGGATGTGGAGAAAGACTTCCCTGGCTTATATGCTTCTGAGGGTGGGGATGGGAAATCAAAGAAGAGCAAAGAAGACAGCGATTGTAAGCGGACACTGTAGCTAAAAATTCGTTTATTGATTAAATAAGTTAACATTTTTAAAAAGTATTTCCATTATCCACAGATAGTGAAGGCGACCATGACAAAGTAAGTAAGAAGGATTTACTTATTGGCAGACGAAAGGACAAAAAGGATAAGGGCAAAGATCGAGGTTACGCAGCATTAGAGGGAGAGAGTTCCCCAGAAGAGGATTTAGACGCAAAGTAAATATTTTATTGCTTCAAGATTTTTCTTTCTATTATATTTATTGAATAGGAGTCCGTCAAAATCCAAAAAGTCAAAGACATTCAAATTTAGCTCGTCTAAAAGCAAAGAGAAGCGGGAAAAGTCCAGAGATAAGGAAAAGTCGGAAAAGGAGACTCGGGAAGATGAAAAGCCTAAGGAAAAGGAAAAGACTGAAAAAGAGAAAGATCATAAAAAAAAGGACAAAGAGCGCAAGGAAAAAGAAAAGAAAGATAAATCCAAAGATAAAGAGAAGGACAAAGATAAAAAAGAGAAAAAAGCCAAACAAATAAGCAATGCATCTGAAGAAGTACTCGAATTAGGCGATGTACAACCTGTTTTCGGGGTTTCAGTTAGCCTAGCCACCGAACGAAGCCGGTGCCATGATGGAATTGATTTGCCGCTCGTTGTACGTGATTGCATTGATTTCCTGCAAGAGCACGCACTTAAGAGCGATCAAATATACAAAGTGGAGCCGTTGAAGACCCGTATCCAATACTATAAGCGACTATATAACAATAGAGAACGACAACCTGAAAAGGATGAATTGGATATACCAACCGCTTGTGCTTTGCTGAAATTATTTTTACGGTATATCAACCTTATTGCGCCGTTGTATATATTAATTTCATTGTTGCGAGAAATTTCAGTGAATTGCCTGAACCGATTTTAACCACAGATTTGATATCTCGTTTTGAGGAGGCGGCATCAATTAACACATCCAACAATCAACAGGAGGAGTTTGCACAACTACTTGAATTACTACCCAGCTGCAACCGAACTCTGCTCTCTTGGATATTACTACACTTTGATGCTGTGGTCCAACATAGTAAACATAACAAATTAACAACTGAATCGTTAGCGATGCTGTTAAGCCCGCCAATGCAGATGTCACACAGGCTGTTGGTAGCGCTCTTATCTCAATGTGGCACTTTATTTGCTAATATACCTCTTATCAAGTAAGTTAAGAAGAAATGATAGATTCTTTGACATTTTGAAGATAACAAAGCGATATTCTGTGCGATACAGTTACAACAGTTTAGAATAAGCTCTTACCGCTTAATTAATATGTTGCCAAAGCGCAAATTTTCTCGCCTTTATACACTTGCTAAAATTATCATTAAGTATATTAAAACAGAATCTAATAACATTTTATATGTAAAAACGTATTGTTTTCTACAGATATGTGCCACCGATCACACCTTCAAGCCCTAAGCTCCCTGAAACTCCGGAAGATATTCAAATGGAATTAAATAAACAAGAAAGTTTACTAGCACAAATCCACGCAGAAATGAATGCTGGTTTTGTATCGAAAAAACGTGAGGAGCAGCTATGGGAAGTACAACGAATTATTACACAACTTAAACGCAAATTGCGAAGCTTTGAGAAGCGTCAAGAGAAGTCAGTAGAGGAATGTCAAACAGCCAGCACAAGTGTACAGCCCAATAGCAATGACACAACTGATTCAAAATCCACACTACTACCGCCGAATATAGCTACACAACTTGTTAACGATACTGAAAAAGCACATACACAACTTGGCTTCCCAGAAGAAGTTTCTAAAAGCACAAGTTATGTTCGGGCTGATACTAAATCGCCTGAAACATCTACCGCAAAGAGTCCTTTGCATCAAGATGATGTACATTGCGAGGCAACTCCCGCAGTTCATGAAGAACCACAAAGTGCCATAAATATAGGGCTTATGGATCAATCGCCACTTGCTGTAGATGGTACACATCCTGATGGATTTTATATTGATGAAGATTCTTCGTTCCTTATGGTACCTAAAACACATCCCGACTATGCTCAACTGGTTCGGTTGCAATTAGAAAATAAGGAATTACTTGCTTGGAAAGTACAATTACAGGCACGTATCACTGCCGAACGTGCCGAAATACTGCGGCTAAAACAACAACATCAACAGATGCTAGGAACAGCAACTGCAAAAGTGGGTAGTAACGCCAACGCATCTGCTGTAGCTTCCGACGATGCAGCCGGTGGTGATGTTGATTATGAAAAGGTAATCGAACATTATATCCGAGAGAATACGTTATTAGAACACAAAAAGCAAATGCTCGCCAAAGAGATATTCGAAGAGCGACGTGAATGCATTGCAATGCAGGTTGAGTTGGCGTTGCAAAAGTTTTAAGATTAAGCGAACAAATGAACAGGTTTTAATACGTATTGTATGGGTATAAAAATGCATACAACTGAAATATGCATGTAGATCAAAATTTGTAAAGTATTTATGCTTGCTGATTAAATTTAAAATTAAATGTAGAAATTTTCATAGGCGTGTAAGAAACATCGCTAGTTCGAAAATTCGACACATGAAGCTACCAAAATGGCTGAAAGATTCGATTCTATTGTATTTGTAAGAAAGTTATGAGATTACTGAAACTATTTAATAAACAACTAAGTGTAGTGTATACAAATAAAATTACATGTTGAAACCATAAACAAGATAAAAAGAAAACTTTATATATGAAGGTAAAAGGTAAGATTTTTGTAGGCATCGACTGGTGTTGCAAGGTAACTACGCCATCACCATTATTCTACATTCCAAATTTAACTTAATCTTATCGTATCAGACCAAACTAGTACACAAATGTTGATGCCAGTGAAATTGGAATTCAATTTATGCAGATGGCTGTTAAAAAAGTTGCTGATGCAACAAACACATTTGCCTAAATAGGTTCATTTAAAAGTTATTGAGTCGATATGCATACATCTATCATAAATTTTCCAGAAAATGCAAACAGAGACGAAGTTCATTTAGCAAAAGTCCTTTCAAAATATTAAGGTTTTTTTCTGAAATGCTAAAATTAAGTAAGGAGTTTCGTCAAAAGTCAGCAAAGTCAAAGGTGTATTTATTTCAAATTTAATACTCGTACAAGTCAAATTCAATACTCCTGCAACATTTATGTAACGATGTATATTATTTTTTTATAATAATACTGCTACGTCCCAAAAAGTACAATGTATTAAAAAATTTGTTCAACGGTATCAAAATAATGAGTGAGTTCTTTAAGAGCCAAAGCGTTACAAACATTTCCCATATAATCAATTTTACATTATATATATGTACATACATCTATGCTTACAAGATTTATATCAGGGAAGCTTAAATACATACATACATACATATATGTATGTTTAATATATGTACGTTCTGCTAGACGATCCTATTACTTTAATTGTGCCCAATGCGAATTCGTCTTGAAACAAAAATTGTTGACAAATTCCAAATAGATAAACAAAATCAATAAAAAGCTTAAACCAAATTCACTATATTGCAAGACAAAAAATATCTGGCCCGAAAAGTCTACGGGAACTCTAACTAAAGTATTTTACTACATACTTTCTAAGTTCCGGCATTAAAGTGCCGCCAACTTCAAGCCGCTATTAAAATTGTACGTGAACGTCAAAGTACAAGCGTATATACGTGTGTGCGTTCATACTTCAATGTATTCTATCATTCTTGTGTACGTAGCTTCCTAACTGCGCAGTCGCTACGCATGGCTATCAGAAACGTCGCTGCTTTGTATGTCAAACTTGCCTTTGGCGCTCTGCTTCCGTGTATAGTGTTCTGTCACGAATACGAATGGAGTGTTTTTGTTATTGTTGTTAATTCGTTGACTTCGCTGCTTTGTGCCTTGCAAAATTTTTTAGGCAAGAATCAGCAGCCATCAAAGCAGGAAGACATTTTACCAGCGAGTGCACTTAATCTTGTAAAATAAGCAAAATGTTGAAGCAAGTAACCAAACAGTTGGCTATCCAATCCGTGAGGGGTTTTGCGACCACCAAGCAGGTGGGTGTTAATAATTCATTGTAATGTTAAGTAGTTGTAAAGAGCCAAGTTCTGATATGACAAAAAGGCAAATCGCTAAGTACGAGTCCATATGCGAAAGTTTACGTAATCGACAACGGCAAAATTAGGAATTTAATGAAAAATTAATAGAATCGACCGACTATCGGAAGACATACTGAACTGTGATCAATCGTTTTGAATAGTGGAGTGAAAAATGTTAAAATTGAATAATTTTTATTTTAGAACAACTTCAAGGTCACCGTATGTGGCGCCTCTGGAGGTATTGGCCAACCACTTTCGCTGTTGTTGAAGAACAACCCTTTGGTTACGAATTTGGCGCTGTATGACATCGTGCACACTCCCGGTGTGGCTGCCGATTTGTCGCACATTGACACCCAGAGCACCACAGAAGGCCTAATGGGACCAGAGCAGTTGGGCAAAGCTCTAAAGAGTAAGTGTATCATAGGTTTTTGGTTCACATTGGTTGTATGTAGTATGTTAAGGGAAAATAAGTACATACCTTTGTATGATTAAGAAGAGAAGTGTTTAGTTGCATACAAGGTGAATCCATAGAATCCATGAATTCGCCTTGGTTACATATGTACATATTTCTAATATAATACTCGTAATAATACGTTAGCAACTTCGTAAATATTTTTATTAAATTATGAATACTTCCGTATAGATGGAAGATTTATTGGTCCCGACCTAAGGTTAACTACATATGGATGTAAATAGTTTTGTCAAAAATCCACATACAATGTATATGTACATATGTATATGTACATATGTATGTATGTACATACATGCACAGATATATGTAAGTATGTACATATGTACATCAATGTATGTATGTATGTAGCTCAATGTTTGGTCGGAATTCTCCCAAAAATTTGTGGTTTGCCTCTGATGATGTAACACAAATTGAGGAACCAACAGGTTTATGCCGACTCCGAACGTCAAAGGATTTTTTGTGATAACTTTTTTCATGGTGGAACTACATACACTCGTAGGTGTGTCATTGCCTGCCGATGAGCGATCGCTATTAGATCAAGGATTTTCTATAATTTTTGATGTTACTTACCACGGCCAGGATTCGAACCCAGGACATACCGAATGAAGCGCTCACATGCTACACATTCCCCTACCCTGATTTCTCAATTGGTCTTTGAGAGGTTTCAAGCAACGACAAAATACATGGGACTTTAATTTTTCCTAATCCTCTGTTATAAGGTGGAGTTGAACGAATAGCTGAGCGATTTCGTCTCACAGCTAGAAATTTCAATGCTTTTCGGGTTTACACTGAAATTTGTTTAGGATAGAAAAAATTTAAACAAAGAAAGTCCAAGAGCCCGAAATAACTTAACAAATTTTGTTAATGTAACCCGAAAATGGAGAAGCAAAGAACAATTTTCCAATATTTGTAATCATCACAATTTACCAAATACCTATGTACATATCGCTCATTTGCTGCAACATCGTCATAATTCAAAAAATCCAAATTTTGAGTTAACATCACTAATATATCGGAAATAATATGTTTGATCAACTGACAAAGTGTTATATCCGAGGTCTTAACATTTTACGCAGCACCGCGATAGAAGCCTTTTGCTCTAACTACATATCCTATTGCGTCTTATTTGTAACAACGTATTATCTCAGTTGTGCGTCGGCTTTTGTGTGGTGAACATCGTTAAGTTCTCAAGAAAAGTGCCATATTTCGTTTTGTGACAATATTAATAAAAGGTAAGATCACTTTTCTACATCAATTCAAAAACTAAAAATGCGTTTTCTGTAATATCACTATTTTTGAGTTATGACGACGTTGCAGCAAATGAGCGATATGTAAATGTATTTTTTTGTGGGATGCCTTGAAGAACTAATTTTATGTGAATAATCCATTAACGATTCGTTGGATAGTTCTAGAAACCGTCACTAAGATCTTGGAAATCTTAAAGAACGATAGAATACGAGATCGCGCTTTCCCGCGGCGAAGTGGCATATTCCAAAACCAGAATAAAAAATACGGGAGGATGAAAAATTAATAATTTCCGATTTTTCAGTGAGAATCGTGTGTTTTTGTTGTTGTAGCGGCTAGTCAAGCACTGTGAAGAGCAGATTCACTTATGGTCGTTGTTGTCAAATTCATCTAGGTGTAGGCCCAGGAAACGTGCTGTTTCGATTGGATTGGGCCAGAGGGAGAGGGGGGTTAGATAAGTGGGTTTGAGAGGGCATGTGTTTAGGCGATTGGTATCGTGCGGAGAATCTCCACATGCCGGACATGTGTAAGCGTGTATTAATTTTGTTTAAGTGGAAAATATGAATTATAGAAAGAGATTTTAAAAATATGTATAGATAGATAGATATATATTAGAGGATTGCACTTCGACCTTAAAGATCCATTGTGCCCTCTGCTCTTTATAGTACCTCGTCTAAATCCAACTCCTTTATAAAGTCTAATATAATAGTTGTATACCTATAAATTTAAATAAATGAAAAAAATGAAAGTGGTAAGAAAAAAAACATCATAATTTTTAAGTGCTAAAAAACGGCGGAATTACTAATTGCGAGAAAATAAATAAATAGGCAAAAGTCGTACATAATTTTAGAAAAAAGCTCCAAAGGTAAAAAAAAAAATCGGCTCAAAGAGTATTGGCACTTAAAGAGTGTCAAATTGCCCCTTAAGTTGCATAACGGCAACACGGCGTTCGGTTGCTCTCAACTCGATTAGCGCTATCTTGTATTCAATCGTTCTCGGTATGGATGTACAACATAATTCCGAAACAAACATTTTCTTATCGTTAATTTCTGTCTGCAAAGCTCTAAATCTCAATTATATGTGCATGCATACAATATGTACATTGTATGTACATATGTATATTAAGTAGTTGACTAAAAATCTATTAAACCTTCACTGATATTACTACCAAATTGATTTCAGCATTTATTACGTATGTACATATATATGTATGTATATGTATTTGAAATTAAAGCACTTGTCAACTTTTCACCCTGTCGGAAAAAACAAAAAAGAGTACTCAACAAAGCGTATGAATAGAGACAGTGTTGTCTTCAAAGATATGTGCCCTTGATTTTGACGATGCAGATTTTATTTATAGAAAATAGAGAAGACTACAAACCCACCTTAACCAAAATTCTAGATTCATCAATTTAATTTTAAGAGTTGCCACAATCCAGGGCAAATGGTATTGGATTTGCATATTTTGGTGCATTTGCAAAAACTTTATGAAAGTACTATGTATTTTATTTTAGCGTTGTCATTGAGATTTGCAAATAACTATAAATAGACTAGCACGATCTATTTGCAAGGCATTGTAAGTTGCCCGATTGATGAAATGGAATTACGTGTGAAAAAGCTGGATTCAGCATAAACCAATTAAATTAAAAAAGAGATATTTTGAATTAGACTACTAAGGCTTGGACAGAATTGTTGTCCAATATTTTATGTTTTAGGAAATGGTTATAATTTAGTAAAGGGGAAGCTACTTATATAAACCATGTTCCAAATTTAATCTCCTAGCGAAAAGTGAGGAAATGAAAAAACAGATTCTTAAAATTGTATAAAAAATTTTAAACAAAAAACCATAATACCAACAAATGATTAGAAACATATTAGATTAAATCTTCGTTTTGAGTTTTGTAACAAAAACCTAAATACCGGCAAATGCATAAAAAAATATTACGAATCAAAAAAATGTATTATGAACAAAAAACTAATTTAAATTAAAATCGAGTCCATTGTTGCAGTGATCATTTACATTTTTGACATGACTGTGTGACTTCATAAGACCGCCGTCGATATAAGTATGTCACACATTGTTGCTTCATTCACGTTGGTGCACACTAACATTTTGTATGGGAACCAAGGTATTATTTTCCTTATAAGGAGGTATTCTAGTATGTAGAATGTTATGCGAACAAATTCATAAATACTTAAAAATATGTCTTCATATGTACACATATTGTATGTACATACATACATAAATACTCAAATAAATAAACGAGTCATGCGCCTTGGTGTAGCGGGAGGGAATAAAAGCAAACCGACACGCAGGGGTATCGTGGAGTCTTATCAGCGTGCACAAAATTTTTTTACGTAATGAAATGGGATTGCATAAATAAATATGCGGTTGCAATATTTCGTTACTTTGATATAAAAAGGCTCATCTGGAACGTATGTAGTTTGCAGGAGAAAGAAAAAACGAGATAAAATGACAAGTCTTAGTAACAAAGTCTCACTCATTGAAATGACCGAAATGTAACTCAAAAAAACAAACGAATTGTAAGCCTTTGTACTTTTGGGTTTGTTGAAAATATAAGCCTATTACAAGCCAGCTATTTGTCATACTAATTGATAACGATTTGTGGCATTTTTATTTTTCTCTTATAACTTCTATTTTAAAGACCCAATTTGTATTCAGTTTTAATAGTAACTGTGTAGGATATGTAAATTTTGATGCACTTTTTGAGAATTTATAGAATTTTTATGTATGTATGTATATTCTAAAAAGATCGTAACATCGCCTAACGTGTTTTTTTTTATAGAAACATGTATGTACATATGTACATATATATATTTTTATTAAAAAAAAAATAAAAATTAAATAAGGAAAGCAAAAATTGTTAAAACTTATACAATATATTTTGCAATTATTTTTATAAACATAAATGTGTACAGTAAATAAAATGCTTTATTATTTATATACCATCTATTTTCAATTTTCTTCAAAGATGCCGATGTTGTTGTTATTCCCGCTGGTGTACCACGCAAGCCTGGCATGACCCGTGATGATTTGTTCAACGTGAATGCCGGTATTATTCGTGATATTGCTAATGAAATTTCCAAGAGCTGCCCAAAAGCTCTGGTAGCCATCATCACAAATCCTGTTAATACCTGCGTTCCAATTGCTGCTGAAATTCTGAAAAAGGTAAAGTAACTCTCCAATAGCAGCGTGTGTATTACAAAAAGTTGAGTGCAATCTTACCTGCGAATTTTTTTTAGCTACTCTTAATTTATCTATATCTATATACTAAAATGAAGCTGTAGAAAGGTCCTGTCTGTACATTGAAAATTTCTTTACAAAAATGGCCGAATACGTTTGGACCATGTTTTGAATTTTGTCAGACTGAACGCAGTAAGCTCTAATACTACTGAACGGATTTTCAAGGGACTTTAACTAGGATGGGACTAGATGGTTATCCCGGGCATATTTTATCTGAATATTAAATGCTTTTTTTACTTCGAAAAATGGTTTGGAATATTTTTCTTCTTTTGAATACAATTTAATTTTTTCTACGGTATCAACGTATGCCGGTGTTTTTTGTTTATGCAGTTGATTTTTTTATTGAGAATATTTAACAGAAATTTAATGTAATGTCAATTGTCTGGATTAGAACTGTGTAGACATTTAAGTCACTTACATACATATGTACATACCTATGTACTACGTAGGCCGAGGATAAAGCGAGAAATAATTTCGCAGAAAAAAACAAAAAATTAAAACGTAGCGGCGCACGCTTGGTATAGCTATAGTTTTAAATAAAATACATACATAAGTGAAGTTTGGGAGCATACAAAGCGGTAGGTTATATGGAATTTAATTATAGTGGCAGTGAGAGGCAATGATTTGTAATGTAATATAACATAAAATATTTCAAACATTTCACTATTTAATATATTTTTTAATTTTTTTTAATGAAAAATTTGCGAATACCAATAGAGTGACACGTATACTTATTTTTTTGTTATACAAATAAAAACGATAGTGTTTTTCCATCGGAATTATAAAATTCGCTATATTTAAAAAAAAAACAACCAAAATATTTTATATGCATATAATAATAGCCTTTTTTTTAAATATTTTTCAAAAACAAGTGTAATTTATTGAGCTCAAGGTCAAAATTTGACCGATTTAGACTTATCATTCTCCCCCTTTTTATTTTTTTGCAATAAAAAAAAATGTTTAATTATTAAAAAACGACATTTTTGGAGACTTTTAAATCGATCCAGCTCACGTAAATCTTAATATTTTTCAATATTTTGGCGGAAGTATTAAAATATAATAAATTTTATATTTCCGGCGAAAAAACGCCTATTATTTTAAGTTGAACAAAAGTTTTTTTTTTAAAATAAATATTTAATTAAAAAATAATGCGTTGTACCGAGGCGTAACAAAGTATGACGTGTATTTGCAAGTATTTGCATATTTCTCGCGCTTAAGTTTGTATTAGATTGTCCTTAGTTGAGATTTTTATAAGCCAATACATTTTTTTTTTTTAGCGAAACCTATACCCCAATTTACCTAACTAATATTATTTTATTGCATATTTCAGGCTGGTGTCTATGATCCCAAACGTTTGTTTGGCGTCTCTACTTTGGATGTGGTGCGCGCGCGTGCATTTATTGGCGCCGCTTTGGGTGTTAATCCCCAACAAGTAGAGATCCCCGTCATCGGTGGACATTCCGGCGTTACTATACTGCCCATCATCTCGCAATGCCAACCTGCTTTCAAGGGTGATCAGGCAACCATTGAAAAATTAACCGTACGCATTCAGGAAGCAGGTACTGAAGTAGTGAAAGCCAAGGCTGGCGCTGGTTCGGCAACTCTCTCCATGGCATATGCTGGTGCACGCTTCGCTGGCTCATTGCTGAAAGGTTTGAATGGTGATAAGGGTGTCGTAGAGTGCTCGTACGTGCAATCCGACATCACCGAAGCGACATTCTTCTCTACCCCAATCGTTTTGGGCAAGAATGGTCTGCAGGAGAACTTAGGTTTGCCTAAGCTGAATGATTTCGAAAAGAAATTGTTGGCCGCTGCACTGCCTGAATTGAAGAAGAATATCCAGAAGGGTATTGAATTTGCTAATGCCTAAGTGAAAATAGTTATATATCATATATATATATATGTATATATATATATACCCTGCCAACGATCATCCCTGGGAAAAACATCAAAGGAAAAAAGGATATTATTTTTTTCTTTGAACTGTACTTCCTTTAGTGAATTGTCATTAGAAAATATTCTTAAAATCAATAGTAAATTCAAATCTTGGCTATAAATAATAAAAAAAAACTAAATTATATTTAATTTTAGTGGTTCGCCAAAGCATCCACCAGAATCATATATCTAAAGTTTTTATAACAAAGAAATATGCTTCACTGAATTGACAGGGACACATTGTTAAGATAAAAAGTTGACTGTCGTATCTGAATAGTGAAACGTATAACATTTGAACATTGAACTGCAAATAAAATTATGTAGCGAAATCCAACCAATGTAACTATGTAATAGAAAAAATAAAACAATATTAAAAAACAAACTTTAAAAATATTTGTACATAAAATCTGCGAAGCGTTTTATATAACATCTTCTAGGTACGATTCTGAAAAGGTAGGCATTCTAGATTTGTATAAATTTGTACATAACATTATTATAAAACTATTCTTAGCATTTTATTGAAAAAGAAAACAAAAATAAGTTTATCTACATATACATGTATTTGAAGTTATTATATGAATATTTTAAATCACTCTATTATTGTATTTACATATATTAAATTTTTCTTTCAGATGCATTTTAAATATTTACCCAAGGCACTGCGTCTGCCGAGTTTGCTGGAGATTAGTAAAGCAGTTACTGAGATACAACTTTTTATCATAACTGAGCAGTTTCATGCCCCTTTTCCAAAATCATTAACTTATTTTATCCTATGCTCAATTACAACTTTATTGACCAACTTATAGTAATTTTTCTTTAGTATTTAGTGAAAAATTTTATTTTTTGCGTTTTCAAAAATATCTCAACTGTGCCAATATAAACAACCCTGTTAATGTGGCATGCATTTATATTTATTTTAAAACTTAGATGTTTTACATTCAGATGCAATTTAAATTCTAAGAATATTTTCATTAGCACAAAAGTTATGATTTTTGCAACTGAAACAAGTCAAAAGGCGCCATAATGCGACGCCAAGCCATTACAATGGGCTCGAGTGTGCACCTTCTTGCTTAATGCTGAGTAAATTTGCTAAAAAATTTTCATTTGTTTTTTTTCCTTTATTATTTTTTATCTTTTCTTCCATTAATTTAAATACACACACTATCTTAATTTATGGTTCGTTCTTAATTTATGAGCAAATTACAATGAAATGAAGTAATTTCGCCTTGTAAAATCTGTCGATAAATTAAAATGAAATGAGGTATTTTATCATAAATCAAGAGCAAATCAGTGTTGGCTCCAAATTTTGTTGATAATAATCGAAAAATGTATTCTCGCATAACGAATCTGGACGTAGCATTTTGAAATTAGCATTTCATTCAACTGTTCCTAGATTTTCGCTGCTTCTAGAAGCATTCTTTCGTGATCGTAAATTGAAAAAAAAATATCACAATAATATTTAAATACATCCAAAAATTAGTTCCTTTGATCAGCTACAGAGCTACAGAGCTGTCAAGATAAATTAAGAATAGCATGTGTAAACGCACCTGGTTTATGGGATATAATTTGGACGAAAAAAAGTAATTTAAGTTGTAATGTGAATTTGATTTTAACTGCATTAATTATCGCGGCATAGCTACCGAAGGGTTTCCTCAAATTGTTCTTAAATTTTCGAAATAACTAGAAATCGCACAGCTATGCAAAAAGCTACCCGGCATTTTAAGCGTGTGAGCTGACTCAATATCGTAGTGTGAAAAGTAACGGAGTAGTTCCTCCTTTTGTATTATCCAAGCAATTCTCAAACACTTGATAAGCAGTTTTCACTATACAGTTACTCTCTGTCCAGTATCTGTGGGAATGGCAGATCATAATTTTCGTTGTTGACTTTTGTTACTTTGCCTTTCCTCCTTGTTGGCTCTATGGCATTGACTTCTGTTTATTATTATTATTATAAGGAAAAGGAGTGAAAATTCACTTCTTTACCATAGAAAGGAGCACTAGTAAGAACACCTTCGGCTCTCTCTTTTTATGTACATATGTTTAGTACTTAGATTAACCTACATTAACTTCTTACAGATTGTTAACTCTAGATTAATTTCTTAAGACTAGTTAACCTAAGGAATTCGTTAATTTTGGTTATCGATTCAGCGTCCTGGTTTTTTAACAGGGTAGATGCGGTGCTGGTGTTGAAAATTCTTGCTCTGATTGTCGCGAAATGTGGACATCTGTCGAGAAGATGGGTCACGGTGATCGTTTCTGCGTTACAGTAGGGGCACTGTGGTAAGCTCGATCCTTTTAGTACATGTTCATGTGTTACAATCGTGTGTCCAATACGTAGTCGAACAAACGCTCTGAGATTGTTGCAGTTGATATTCCTCGGAAAGATAGGAGTCGGCCCGTTGACATTATTGTTTGCGTAGTGGTGGTTGAAATCCTTCCACTTTTCTAACTTAGACTCATATATTTGTGAGCTTGCTAGCCTATACATATCTTTCTTTAAGACTACGTTTTTCATTCAGCCCTATTCTGCATTTCTATTACGTTCCCGCATTCCGCTCCGCATCGATTGGAATTAGGTATTCCGAGTTACGACGGAATCGAAAGAAAAAGAGGAAGAGCGGCAACCTTTTCGAAATCAGCTGTTTGCCTCGGAATGTGTGAAATTGAAACAAAATAAAGCAAACAGATACAAATTCGTGGCCAAACTATTGCTTTTTAAATAAAATAAATAAAAATATAATCGCGTAATGAATTTAATAGCCACGGCGATACTACTTGAGAAGGACGACAACGCATCCGAGAATGCTGACACAAAAGTTGAAAGGAGAAGATTGCGAGATATGTGTGATCCATTTCAGATGAGTGACGCATTGTAAGAAATTGAGTTTGAAAGTGATAAATCTTAATTCATTGATTTACTTATTTAGATTAAAAAAAAAACTTTAGACTTAATAAGGACGCTTTCAAGTATGTCCTAGATACTTTTGCGGAAGAAACTCAACCAAGTACTTTGACGTCGTTATCTCCGCTTAATCGCCTAGTGGCTGCATTGAGACTTTTTGCGGAAGGCAGTTACCAACATGGAGTTGGCGCAGATTATAATGTCGGAATGGGCAATATCCTGCGAAATATCCCTTTTGGTTGCCATTATATCAGCCAATTTTTCAAACTGTTCCGGCGTTGTTGTTTTTGACCACAAACAATATCAAAAAACATCAATAAAGCCCAAAAAACTTAAAGAAATCATGTTAATGACTTTTAGAACTATCAACAACAAGTTTTACTCACATATTTGGGAAAATTATATGTTAAAAGTACACTAAAATAAAAATCTAACCGTCCTCCGCCAACAAAATTTCAACTTACAAAAACGTAACTACGATCGCAATGTAGAATACATAAAATCGTAAATTTCGAAGATTGATCGAAACTCATCGAAACAGAATACCAAATTTGCCAAACTGAGAAAATTTCGATTCGAGTCGAAATGCAGAATAGGGCTGATTATAAGCGGCTCTTTGGCTGCCAGCTTAACTCTTTCGTCAGCTGCTTCGTTGCCAGAGATTAAAACGTGGCTTGGAACCCACATGATGTTTACTGTATTTTTTCCTTGGAAAAGCGTGTTTCGGATTGACCTGGTCAGGTTTTCATTGTTCGACATGTTTGTGATGGATAGTAGAACCGATAAATTGTCAGAGCATACAATATATCTTTCCTTGGTGCAAAGGGCAAATTGCGTTGCTTGGAGAATGGCGGTGGCTTCGGCAGTGTATACTGAACAGAAGGGAAGCAAATGACCACCTGTGATTGTGTCGTGGTTTGCATCTACCGCTGCGAAGGCTATGGTAGAGTGAGATTTTGTTCCATCAGTATACAGGAATTTCCATCCTTGTTGTTCAAAGTTTGTTGCGAGTTGTTTAAATATTTGTCTATAGGCTGACGGAGGGGTATTGCTCTTGTTGTTTTTTGTCAAATCGAGGATAATAGACGATTGGAAATTCATCCAAGGAGGGGGATAGTTGATACTAATTTTGGAAGGTTTCGTTGGGATTCCCAATGCCTTCGCTGCGTCTATGCATCTTGTTATGGTTGATGTGCGACGCAATACCTTTTTACTCCTTATTACCGAGCTTACAGCATCGAATAAAACTGCGTTTTTGCAGTGAATAATCTTATGGATGAGCCTTATAGTATTTTGCGTAGTTCTCTCTTCTACAGAGGGAAGTCCTGCTTCTGTGAGGGTGCATCGTACTGGAGACGTCGGGAATGCACGTATACATCTTCGGGCAGCCGTATGATATGGAGGTACTAATCGTTTCATGATGCTGCGCGCACAGTGCCCGTAGATAGTTAACCCATAGTCAATTTTAGATAATATAAGAGATTTTGTTATGTTTGTTAGCGTTGTCGTATGCAGAAGGCAGTGTTTGGATGATAAATATTTAATAATATTCAATCTTTTAACTAAATTAGTTTTTAAGTATTCTATATGGTTTTTATACGTAAGCTTTTTATCAAATACAATTCCCAAATTTTTTAAGTTGTTACTATTTTCAATATCTACATTATTAAAATTTAGAGCTATTGGTGGACAAAGCCGTTTATTGCATATATGAAAAGTTCTGCATTTGTTGTATGATAATTTGGCTCCGGAAATTTCAGACCAGTTTGTTATTTCAGATAATATTTTATAGAACTCGTTTTGTACCACCGATAGATCTTTACATTTGGCAAATACTAATAGATCATCTGCGTACATAATGCCAGATATTTTCTTGTGCTTCGAAAGTAAGTTATTGATTTCGTCAAACGCTATAATGAAGAGCACTACGGACAAGGGTGAACCGTGCGGAATGCCGTTACATAATTTGAAGGTTTTTGAATATTTATTACTTATCCTGACGCTAAAGAAGCGGTTTTTTAGAAAAGCCTTGACGAGATCATACATCTTTTTACCAATCTTCCACTTAGCAAGTTGTCGAAGGACAATATGCGCACCGATTCTATCGTACGCCTTTTCAAAGTCAAGACTTAGGATAGAAGCATGGTTTTTTGTTGCAATGGCTGTATTTACAAAGTGCTCGAATAATAATAATACATCTAAAGTTCCCTGACCTGCTTTAAAAGCAACCTGATGTGGGTCGATAAAACTGTTTGCACCCGCAAACCACATAATGCGCTTTGCAATAATTTTTTCTAGGACCTTACTTAAGCATGGAATGAGGGATATGGGTCTGTACCCGGAGGTGTTAGAGGTACATTGGTTCGGCTTAGGAATCGGAATGAACCCTGGTCTAAAATGTTGTTGTACAAATCTAATAACCGGGATTTAACTTTCTGTGGCAAATTTTTTAAAAATGGGTACGAAATACGGTCTCTACCTGGTGTTTTACCTGACATGGCTTTGATGGTTAGATCGTACTCAAATTCCGTAATAGGGCATTCGATTTGTATTGCTGAAAGTGGTGGAGAATTGTTTATGTATTCGGTCTCTAGGACAGTCTTCTTTTGTATTGCGAATTCCTGAGAAAAGTTTGAATCCTTCGAGTAGTTTGACCAGAAGGCCCCAAAATGGTTCGCTATTTCAGACGCGGAGCATATTGTACCTGCATCTGTGAATGAAATTTTCAACAATTTTACCTCTTTGGTTAGCAGATTCTTAGCCCCACAGGGGACTCCATGCGTTGAGATCTCCTACTATTAAAAGTTTTGTTTTTATCCTAGAGGTAATATCGTAGAAATCTTTAACGCTAAAAGTTTGTTGAGGAGGTATGTATGTAAATGGATAGGATGGTGAGCTTAACGCCTATGTTCACTTCGATAGCAATGACAGCTATTGGTGACTGTACGTCTAAACGTTTGTGTGGTATTCCGTTTTTAACCATGACTGCTATACCTTGTTTGCTTGTTACATTTTGTGGTAAGTTAAAAAAATATGTGGTGTATGAGTTTGATACTGGAGCTGTTTTGTTATATGGGAGATGTGTTTCCTGTAATGCGATGATGGATGGTGATATTTCTTTGATTAGTAGTTGTAGTTCGTTCATGTTGTTGTATATTCCTTTTATGTTCCATTGTAGTACGTTAAAAGTCATTGTCAGCTAAGAAGTTTTCGTCTAAGGTGTCTCTTAGCTGTACACTAACAGTTTCTTCGTCCTGGTCCGGAGATATGAAATATGTATTGTTTTGAAGAAGTTGTTGACTAAGTCGGGTAATCGGCGAATCAATTGTGGGTCGTGTTGTAGAGTTTGTGCTTCTATTAGTTGTTGTGGTAGTTGTTTCTGGTTCAATTGACGGTTTGTCTAGATTCTGAGGAGTACTAGGAGTCTCCTCGTTACATGAGGTTCTGTTTATGAGATTTTCGTATGTATTATTTGTTGGTGTGTTATTGTTGTTGTTGTTTTTTTTTTTTTGTGGAGTCGCTGTTGCTGGTGGTGGCCACTGCAGCGAAAGAGAAAGGAGTTGATATTTTAGGAAATTGGGCTGAGTACGTTTCTCTTGCTTGTTTTAAAGTGCATTTTCGTTGGATTTTTATTTTTAAAATCTCCTTTTGTTGGAGAAATTTGGGGCATTTATTAGAGTTTGAGGCATGGTCTTCAGCACAATTAGCGCATTTTATACGATCGCATTCGTTTTGATGGCGTGGGCGGCTGCATATTTCACACGATGGATCGTTATTGCAGTGTTTTTTTGTATGACCCAAACGTTGACATAATTTGCAGCGCATAGGGTTTGAAAAATATTCCCTTACTTTCGCTTTTTGCCATGAAATGTCGATGGTTTCCGGTAATCTATATAGATCGAAAGTGAGTAAGATTACACCAGTGGGTACTGCTTTATTGTCGATCATTCTTGTGAATTTGAAAATCTCGACCACTCCCTCAGAAGCCAATTCCTTTTTTATTTCTTCATCAGATACATATTTGAGGTAAGGCGCGAAGACCGTTCCCTTGACGTAGTTGAGGTTTTCATGCAGTTTGCATTTAATTTCACATATACCTGGTAGTTGTTTCGTAGAGATGAATTTATTTGCGATTCTACTGTCTTTCACGAGCAGTAACAGGTTACCTTCCCTAAGTTCCGTAATGTTTTCTATGTCTTTACTGATCACCTGCAATGATCTCTGTACGGCAAAGCATGAATATTGAGAAAGCGGCTTTTGTACATCAGCGGTGAAGACCACGACATACTTGGGATTAGGAAGGTTTGTGGGGGAGGAAAGTTCAAGGAACTCGTTAAGGTTTTTGAATGTCCGTTTTACTTTTTTGCGTTTGGGGCTGGTTGCTAAAGCAGCAAACCTATTTTCCCCTAGGCTATTTGCCCCGAAGGGCATGGTGTAAAATTTTCAAAGTTTCTATGTACTCTTTCTTTAAAGCACGTGCACACTCAGTAAGCAAAATGTGTATAACGCTGAGGCTGTTTGTTTCTATATAAATAACTGCACTCAGAACGTAAGGTAAAGTAGATAGGGAAATCAAAATCGAAACAACCGTACGCGACGAATGGTAGTCGATGACTGGACTTCTGTTTAGTTTCCGGATCATACTTATAAAACCAAGCTACGCTACCTGATGCGATCAAAAAGAAATTGTTTGGCTCTCAGTATTTGAACTTTTTTAATCGAATTATTAAACAAAACGCATCCGAGCTTCTGACTCCCTTTCAAAATCCCTGGCACCCTTCGAGCATATTTCTTTTCAATATTACCATACTATCATGGTATTTAAGTCCCATCCCCTAATTATAAGTGCCTGTGTCATTCGTAGATCTTCGTAACATTTTGCCAGGACTCTTTGACACAACTTACATGTGGAGCTTTTATTTCAAATGGAATTTGGAATTCATTGAAAACTTCTATAGGCTTACGTTGACGTCGAAACCCGGAAGAAATTGCTTCACGAATTTCTTGTTGCAATTGTGGACTAATTTCCATTGGCCTTTACATTATGTCATTTAATTCTTCCCGATATGTTTTGAAATTTAGAATGAAACATTTTAAGAGCACGCCAATCTCAAAGTCTGCTCTCTCTTTTTGAATTCTTTCAATTTTGGTGCTTCTATTTATCCCGGGATTATATTATATGTCCCGACTGTACCGTAATTAAAATTGATTGTTAAAAAATGTAACAAATGGAGCAATGTAATAGGCTGAGCTGATTATTGCGGGATTTTAAAGCAGAACATTAAGAAAGAAATATCATTTTTAGTAATTCACATTTTATTAAGACATAAAAAAAGTGTTCAATATTTTGTAATAAAGTATTTGCACCACAAGTTGAAAATAATTTATTGCAGCTGCAAGTTTTTTTTTGTTAATTTAAAACACTGTTTGAGATCGATATAAAATAACTTTAACTCCGTAGGTTATATGTTTGTTCATAAAATGTTTAATAAAAAGAATTGAGACCATGTACATATGTGTGAAAACTTATTTAATCAAGATTCCGATCCTCAAATCAACGTTCGTCGCCCGAAGAAAAGCGAAGTATTCATTTGTGCATAAATATACCTGCAAACTACTTTTTTTACTGTTGGTATTAATTAAAGTGTGATTTAAAAAAAAAATCAAAGCATTGAGTGTGTTATGCTCACCTCAGAAAGGGTGATCTTTGTGATTAAAATTTTACTAAATAGTTGCATCTGATGTATAAAAATTATAATCACCAATTCCACGATTCAAACTGAGCCAGGATCTTGATTTGACATTCCCAATCTTTATAAAGCTAATTCATAGCACTGAGGAATTTACTTACTAGGCACAGTCGATGAAGGAACAAACAGATAAGCCATTTTTTTCGATAGAAAATGTATAAACCTATAATTAACATTTTTTACAAATATTCATAAAGAAAAGGGATATTAAGTTATTGAATGAATAATTTATTTTTGTATTATTACTGCAAATCATACCGCTATATTGTATGTAAATCCCAAAGGTTACTTTGACCTTTTTCCAAAGCGAAATATTCGGCCAAAGTTCGGTTTTTTTTGGAAGAAGCCGAACCAAAACCGAACCGAACTTTGGTGGTAGAAACCGGAAGTTCCTCTAGTTATTATTATTATTATTATTACACTTTTCTTAAATCTTTAAATTTGACTAAGAAATGTGCACGTTCATTCATGTTGTTTGCGTAATTATTTCTTTTTGAATGTGTCGATGTACATCTTTGCAACAACAAAATATACGACCATTGTTGCATTTGCTCTATTGCCGCTATCTGATAAATATGCCTTGGTTTCTTTTATATAATTGCGATATCCGATTTATTACACGTAACTGTTATATCTATTAGATTCGTTCGGTTCCAATAAAGTTGAACCATTTTTCATTCTATTACAATTTGTGATGTATCTTTATAATATGGCTCCTTATTATAATTTAGTAGTTTGAGTTTTGTGGCTAGTTTTTGGTATATAATTGTTGCGACCAATTATGTTTTGTTTTTGTGTATTGGACATCAACCCATTTTATGTTCTATTGTTTATTTTTATTGGTAGCATTTTCTACATATATCGGTATCTAAATCTTCTTTTATTATGTATTTTCTATAATTGTTCGTTTCTATTATTCCGGCATAAATCGCAAGTAATAAGTAGATATCCTTCGCTTTCTGGATGGAGATGGCCTTATATGATTATTTTATAATTATTATTACTATTATTGTTATTGACACATATTATATTTGTTTTAGAGGATCTTTATCTTACTCGTAACTGCCCGAAATTTACATAGAAACGAAAGTAAGTTTCATAAGTCTGGATGCTGATATTTGTAATAAACAAAACTGTATGCTCACACATTTGAGATCTGTTTCTTGATGAAACGCGAAAGCGGTTAATTTGAGTCGGGTTTCAGTTACTTGTTCCGACCTTTTGATGGCTAGTGCACAATACACACATCGAGACATAATTTGTGCATAAGCAGCAACTTTCAAGAGCGTCACAAGGAGGGTTTATATTAAAGTGGGCCAAAATACCCTCCTCTGCCACAAAAGGGCTATATTATTTATGGTAATTTACCGATGAGTGATTTTCGCAGTATAATAATATAGTTGTTGGAAAATTTTCATAACTTGCACTTGTGGTCAAGCCTCAACTAGCCTCATTTAAGCTGCACTTTATTTATGTATGATAAAAATTGACCTAAGCATTCCCATTAGCAATTTTCTGGCTCTGTCCGTCAGCCAAACGTTCATATGTACATTAATTCTACATATCTTAGAAATACTTGGTTGCGCTCATCTTATCATACACATAGCAAAATATATGCTCAGTTGTAATGGTAAAGAGAAATAGTTTAATTTTACATATTATAAAAGCTTCACTTTTGAACATAGAGTTTATAAACCTTAACTCCTACGTCGATAATACTACATACAATCCAAGATATACAAACCGGATATTTGAGAAAATGGCCGATGCAGTTACACTCTACAGCGTTCAGCGATAGCAAAAACTTCGGCCTGAAAAACACTGGCAAATCGAGGTAAGTGGTAAGATTTCCCTTCTCCCAAGGAATCTGAAAACACCCCTGCCCCAAGACCTTGCTCCATCTTGGAACCGTCAGTATATACATATGTGGTGATTTCAGGCTGGTTTATGTAAATCTACTGGCTGTATATAATCAGTGCCCTTGTCGTGGTTCATCCTTTCCTTTTACATGCCCAATATTTACATTATAGGCAGGAGATGTGTACATTACATCATAAAAATCCAAAGGACTATTTTTTTAATAAGCTTTATTTCATAGATGCTCAGCTTTGTGAATTTAAATTATTGTAGAAATTTCTCTGTGTGTATACTCTGATACCTACCACACCAATACCAATGCAATCAATTAAGCTTCGTTAAAATCAATTAAGCATCCCCTATAGAGTGCTTGTTTACCCGCTCACTGCCGGCATGCCGGATTGTTGTTGTACCGCGATTGACGCGAATACCAGCATTGGTTAGAGTGTGAGTTTTGGAATTCTTCATAAGTAATAATTTTTTTACGATTTATGTGTTTCACTTTTTATAGTGTGTACAAAAATATTTCCAACCCGCATATACAATGATACGAGTACGTTCAAAAAACGCAAATATGTACTAGATATGTGCATATAGGAATTTCCGTAAAATTGTTAGCCAAGAGCTAAAAAATAAAATGCTATGCAGTCACAAATTTTGGATAGCAGTCGATAGTTATTACTTAGTTTTTCATAAAGTTTTTGGGTTTTGGCTACTTTTTAATATAATAAAACTTTCCAATATTTATTTTAAATATTTTTTGTTTGCAAAGTATACCATAACTGTTATATTTAAGAATGCTCCTACTTAATAAAGTAATGCACATTGTAGTTACTTTACACTTGTTAAAAGAAAATAATAGCCGCTCTTTCGTCTTGGTAAGGTTTGACATATTGATTAGTTTTTATTTAATTTTATAACAAATTTATAAATATATAACTCATTCCCTATCTAAATTAATATAAATTAAAGCTCAATTTTTGTACGAAATTTAGAAAAGTGATCATACAAATTTTTGACTACGCAGTTTTATAGAACATTCAATTTTAGTATAACGAACTCCCGCTGAGTTTTGCTATTTTTTCCATAAAACAAAAAATTCGCACAGTTGCTATATGGAGAAAATGTGCAACATATCAGGAAAAAAAGTATTAAAAATACACGAAAATTTTTAGCCACTTGAAAATTACACTTTGTTCTACTAAAATTTAATGGGTCACATAACTGCAAACCTTAAATATGTATATAAAAAAAAGTTGTATCGGGTCTTGCAATAGGAACGCACAAAAGTTTTTTTTAAATAAAACAAAAACGGTTTGGGATATGAATTAAATTCTTTATTCCTGTGAAAGTACATTCGATGGATGCCATTATGTATGGAACTCGATTTCTTTTGCATGGGCACCACGGGCACGCTTGCAGAAGTCCAGACGCTGAACCCAATTTTCGACGGCTTTCAAGCATAAATCGCCCGATACTGCTGCAATTTCACGTTCGATATTCGTACCAAGTTCATCAATCGTCGCTGGCTTGTGGGCATAGACGATAGACTTGACGTAGCCCCACAGGAAATAGTCTAACGGCGTCAAATCGCACGACCGAGGCGGCCAATTGACTGGGCCATTTCGTGAGATAACACGTTCACCAAACTTGGTTTTCAATAAATCGATTGTGACATTCGCTGTGTGGCTTGTGGCGCCGTCCTGTTGGAACCACATATTGTCCAAGTCCATATCATCCAATTCGGGCCAAAAATATTCGATTATCATTGAGCGGTAGCGATTTCCATTCACAGTAACGTGCCGGTCTTGATCATCACGGAAGAAGTACGGCCCAATGACGCCGCCGGCCCTTAAATCGCACTAAATCGTAATTTTTTCGGGATGCAATGTTGACTCATGGTGTACGTGAGGATTGCTGCCTGTCCAATAACGCATATTTTGCTTATTGATGAAGCCATCCACCCAGAAATGACGACGACCATAAATTGGACGTAGCGCTCTTAAAGTTGAGGCCCTTGACTCCGAGCGGGAAAAAATAGAGACGGTCCAAGGTGGAGCTATTGGGGGTGGTAAACCTCTCCTCCAAGTATTTTTGCAGTCGTAATTTTCATCGTATATCTTGTCAACAAAGACAACAAAGGCGGAAATTGCTATCGTCTGAGAATAAACCAGCTGAAAAGGACTGACCACAATTTTTCAAATGGCGCATGTTTGTGTAACCATGCAGGAATGTCTTCAGTTCTTGCTGATATCGATTCCAAATATGTCGCACCATGATCGCCTTTCTTTGTAAATAGATGAACGTAATACTCGCAAAGAAGACTGGACCAGTACAGACAGAGAATATATCTAAGAAATCAAAAATTATATCAGAAAAATTGCCAGTTAACAAATTAGTGTTCGAGTCTTATGAGTATGCAAAAAATATATCAAGAATTCACAAAGATACACAGCTAGAACTATGCGAAATGTGAAATCGGCTCAACATTTTCGTGGATACCTCATACGGTGTGAGCACCGAACGAAATAAATATTTTCTAAACATATTGTTTGTTTTAGAAGAAATAAGATTTTATCATGGTTTTGATGGCAAAAAGAATTATGTGAATGTACGATAAAAAATCAGAAACTTTGGCTCAAATCGATTTTCTAAAATTTTTACCGAAAATAATTCAGAGTAGTTTTTGATGTGTTAAACCCCTCATCAAATTAGGAGAATCTATAGCTCAGTACTAACCTAAAGTTATCAAAGGCAGACCAGAAAGCCGAATTGCAAATAGTTCTGGATGTTTTCGAAAACTTTGTGTAATTTTGAAGATATCTCGAAGGTATCCACACATTCCGTTACCTATTTCTTACAACATTATTTTTTCAACACTGCAATTGGACTGAACTCAATGATGTTATTAACCTCTACAAAAGACAAAGTTGATGAACTCGATAATCATAGTATTGTTAAGAACTGGTATTTGTTGTTTTTTCTTATATGGGGAATTATATGATTAAATGCACAAAACGTAGAGTTCACATTTTTTACCATAGCTCCTGATCCATTTGTCGCATGATTTAATTATTAAAGTTTTGGTAAATAATGATAGCTAAGTTTTAGCTCTCTCATACAAAGGATTGCATTTGGCAAGGAAGTAGGAATGGGGCAAACGGTAATCACCTTTTGCGAAAAGTACACAAAGTAGGTAATTAGTGTTGGAATGTAAATTGCACAAAATCGAAATATTCTTTTTCCATGAGCAATTTGCTACAATTTCCCGATTAGGAAAATACATATATGCAAAGAAATAGGTTTTAATACAATCTAAATTTTATAATTTGAATAGGTTATAAGATATTTTTTTCTTGCTATGTGTTGCATGAGTCGAAATATTCTTAAAACTCACATTTATGAACCTGAATAGCACCTAAATCACTACCCCGATTAGAAAATGTTGTTCACACAAATTTTAGGAAATTTGATTAGCTTTATATAAATAAGTGGAAATTTGAAATCGGCCAACTATATTCAGAGAGAATTAGAATCAAGCAACTTACATTTTTTTAAGATCTCAAAAAGTATAATTTTGGCTATACATATACATATGTATCTCGAAAATTGTTATAATTTTTTTATCTGACTTCATATTCGGGTTCAGCGAAACATTTTTATTAGAATTTATATAAAAATGGCGCGGGCCAATCTTAAGTAAATGCGTTACACCACTTTTGCGGCTTTATTTTATATAAATATATATATACATATATATATAGATGATATTATCTAAAAGCTTTTCAATACATAGAACTGTCTCGAAACATTTATGTTGGTGCCTGTGCATTATGAAGACATGTTCTTTTTCAGAACTGTGAAGGATATCTGGTATTTGTCTTTTCATTTATTTTTTTGGTTAATGTACTCTCTTTTAAAACGGATTCGTTAATAATAAATGCAAATATAAATCTGCACTTTGTTTTCATGTATATACTCTTTTATAATAAAATCGCGAAAAAGAAAAATCGATTACTTCGGCTGAAAATTCCCTCTAACTATCCAGCTATCACACTCAGCTTCGACAGTATGGAAACTAAAAAAAGTAAGGATTTTAAAACCCTAAGCGTATTAAAAGTTTGTTGACATTTTATTTAATATTAATCAATTAAGTGATATGACTCGCAAACATACATACATACATAAATATGCACATACATATCTGCTAATTCGATTACAATATTCGTGAGAATCACAATTCAATACTTCATCCTCACATCCAAACGAGCCTATCCTCTATATGTATACATATGTATGCATATATGTTTGTATTTACAAATAACAAAATTTCGCAAACAAAATCAAAAGGGATTCACGAGTAGTGTAATAATTGCGTGTACAAATTGGATCTGCATTAGTACGCCACAAGTTTGTGTAACATAAAACAGGACTCCAGCCCATTAAAAGTACAACAGTTTAGTCATTTTGCGGATACGAGCACCTAAGGGGTGTGTATTCATTGCCCACGCATTTTGACAGCCTACCAGAAAACATGATACGAGTACGCCATTCATTCGTCTTGTTTATTGCACTCTTAATACAAAAACATATTGCGCCTTCTGAAGTACGAGAGCAAATCGGTTGATTCGATTAGAAATGATGTTTTCACATGAAATGCGAAATCAACAGTAGGGGTGAAATTCCCAGCATTAAGTTACTGCCATCGAGACATCAACACACATTAGAGTCTATTGTTTGGTAAAAGGCCAAATGACATGATCGCATTTACAAATTACATACATTTGAAATAGCGCAATAATTTTAAACCCTTTTTATTTACAAATTTCCTCTCAGAAGGTTGCTACAGCTATGCACCGAATTGGACTTTTTTTAATCTGTAGCGAATTTTAAAGTTTTTTTTTACATTTTTATGGACATGAAATATAAAATATGAATGGGAATGCAATGTGCAAGAAAATATTTAGTATAAATTTGGTGTTCGGCTTTAAGGTTAGTGCTAACTTCACAGCCGTGAAATTTCGCCACCAGCACGCAATTGGACTTCCATGAAATGTTGCTAGCAATCAAAACTATTGAAGCGCCTAAAAACGTTCCCACGACAGTCGGTTCTACGATACCGGAACGATCCGGATACATACCGCATTAGTTTATGGAAAATGTCTTATGCTGTTAAAACAACAACCACAACAAGCGCCTAAAGATACCGTATAAAAACAAATGTAACAAATAATGCAAAAACAATTCCTTAAATGAAGTGGCGAACTATCACTTTTCCCGCAATTTTAAACGGCGGAGGTACTTTTCTCTTGTAAAATGAACTGAAGCTTTATGCTGAAGGAATTTTTTGTTACCAAAATCTGAAGTTTACCCAAATCGGGCAGAACATGTAAAAGTGATGACGAATTGAGTACAGACATAATTTTTCAGATTTGAAGACATTGACACACTTAGTATATTATATTTTCGCACATTTATATCCACTACAAAAACTATTTAACAAAATTGTTGTACTTTTCTTAAATTATATATGTACATCAGTTCATCGTTTTCCGCTACAGATACACAGAAAATGCCCCAATTTCTGACCAAATAACGCCATTGAGGACAATTGTCCTCAAACCATTCATTTCATTTCATTACATTGTCACGACAGCCATACGGAAAGATACGGCTTTCACCCAGGCAAGAGCTGTTATTTCGTCAATCTAACTTTGTTTAGGTCTGCCAAAAACAATCGTCCAACACCAGCCCGATCCTTATCTTCACCTGGGGGGGTGGAATTGAAGAAATCGTCTAAGAAAGCGTCTAAGGGTATTGGGCACTGACGGGGTAAGCATGTTGACGCGGCAGCAGAGTATTTTACCGGAATCCTTATCGAAGGTCACCCCCATAATTACCGACATTCGGAAGGCTGAGGGGTTGAAATCATGGAAACGGGCCGACAAAAGTGACTCCAATTGACCAATTTCCCTTCACCAGCAGAAAATGTGCTTGAGGCTGGCTTCCGGAAAGTGCGCAGCACAATTCCACAAACACTCCAGAGCGCTGTACTCCAGACTGTGGCGGGATGCCTTCTGATGTACCCTGAGGTTCATTTAGAGCAAGAGGTCTGTATGATCCCAGTTAGGGAGCATAATATTATGCACAGTAAGCAGTTCCTTACTGAGTGTCACTGTCTGAGGCACCCGAATAGGCTCTTCCCAACTCTTGCCCCATGAATGCTGTTATTGTATTGTAGTAGACTAAAATCCCACTCATCCAGAACGAGCCCCGAAGCTAGCGACCATAGGCAAGATGACTCATTCAGGGCGAAGCAAGCCGAAAAAATATAAATTTGAGTAAGTATGTTAAGCAATGTATATCAAACAGAATTTATAAAATTTTTCTAAATTGATTTTAATTTGTCTACTATGCTCCTTTTAGATTTCTTCGAAATTTCCGCATTGTGGTAATTTTTACCTCTTATTCAACAAAGTCGATTCTGAAGTAAAATTTTGCGCGACAACTAATTTTCAAACCCGCATTTTAACTGCAGCCAAATACGTACATATTTTTATTTATTTTATTTTTATTTTTTATTTATTTATCTATTTTTGAGTCTACAGTACAGTATACCTTACAGACTAGAAATAATAATATATGAGACTACCCAAAGCGGGAAGTAATAATTATTACATAACAAATATAAGAATTACTAATTAACAAATTGAATTGAGAATTCTCACAAAATTTGATTTTGAAAAAGCAAAGTCAAGCATATTTGAAGATGCAAACAAAGCATTAAATTCTCGCAATGCGCGAGCAATAGGTGAGTTACTCGCATTCTTTGTTTTAAAGCTTTCCCCATAAAAAGGGTAATATTTCCGAAGATTCTTTTGCGGGACATTAAAATTAATTCGATCAAGTAAGATTGGGCATTCAGTGATGTCATTAATAATATTGAATACGAACGAAAGTGAAAGAACTTTCTTCGCTTTTCCAGAGAATCTAAATGAATTAGCATACGTTGAGAATCATAGGATGGAACCGGTTCCTCAAACCGTAAAGAGCGTAATGCGTGCTTTGGAAAAACTTTTTGGACTCGCTCAATTCTACTAATAGAAAGTTGATCATTTGGCCTCCAGATAAAAACTGCGTACTCTAAATGGGACCTGACGAGTGAGGTAAACAATTGTTTAAACGTATATGGATCTGAAAATTCAGATGAGTTACGACGAATAAAGCCGAGAACGGAATATGATTTTGAAAGTATAAAGTTATGTGACTGTTAAATGTCAATTTAACATCAAACACAATTCCCAAATCCTTAAACTCGGTTACGTTTCGCAGTAAGTCATTAGCAATGGTGTAAGTTGTATTGAGGATGGTATGACGCCTACAAAATGTCAAATGAAAACATTTCTTAATATTTAAAGAAAGACGTGACTTTACACACCATCTATACAGATTATCTAATTCACGATGTAGATTAAGCGCGTCCTCTGAGTCGCAAACGTTTGAGAACACTTTTAGGTCATCAGCATAGAGCAAAAACTTTGAATGAAGAAAGCATTTGCTAATGTCATTAATATATATATATATTATATTTTAGAATCGATTAATTTCTTAAATAACTAAATAGTTAAAATCATCGTAATGGTAAAAATTGTTACTTACTACAAGTTCACCAAGGATACTAATTAATTTGAAAGAAAGTAAAATGTTTTTCAGTTAGAGTACAGTAACCTGTTCAAAAACAAATTAAGATATTTTTAAATCTCAGGAAATCTGGATTCTATTAAATTTTAGTAAATTTTTCAAGTCAATCGGAATAAAGATATTGACCGAGTGATAAACGTAAGTCGATAATTAAATTCAATTAATTTCCCAAATTGAGATGTTGCCTTTGATGTGACGATAAAAATTAAACTATCAATGGATTATGAAAATGTTTGTACATGTATATGTATGTATATATACATATGTATGTATGTATTTATATACATATGTATATTTAGAGAGGCGAATACTTTGTGGCGAGATACGTCATTGAATTATTCTACACGACCTTGCACAATTGGCTTAATTATACGATAATTAAAAGGCAAAAATACACAATACGTACACACACATACTTATGTATATACTTTTAGGGGTGTGTGTGCGCGCACGTGTGTACAAAATAAAAGAAATACTTCCATACATAGTTCACTCACTTCTTAGTTTTTCTCACAAAAAAGCTGTGATTGAATATTTGAAGAGTCCCCAATTTTATATTTATAAGTTATCATCTATCCAAAATCATTGTAACAACTCGAAATATGTGCATACGAGGGTACTAACAAAAGATCGGCAAATTGATAGTAACACTGATCATCAATTCATCAATTCATATAAAGTCAGAATATGAAAGAATATAACAGTTTGTGATATATGTATAGCTAAAAAGCAGTCCCGAACTAGTTTCGAACCGATCCCATACTATTACGAAACCTGCCCAGAACTTGTGGCGAACAAATACCGATCCAGTCCGGATCTAGATCCTAAGCTGGCTTGATCTAGCCCTCAACTTGCCATTGGCAACTGTGCGATGTGCAATTCGGGTTTTGTGAATTTATAGTTCGAAAAGCACAACGTAATCAACCGATAGCATCATTTCGAAGTCTCAATATCACCATCTAGTGTTGAAAAGCTGTACCTTAATCTGATACACAAAATGCTACAGGTATTTGATGGAGATCCTAAAGAGCTTATTCAGGTAGTTATATAAATCAAACCAGTATTTCAGTGATAAGGTAGTCTCCATAATTATAATGAAGAGCATGGGAATTACTTGGGCCAGTATTCGTAGCTAGTTTTTTATACATTCATATGTGTGTACGTATTATTTACTTTCTGTAACATAAACAGATTTTGTATGATTTTGGTAAAGTGGACACTCCTTTAAAATCTGCTTTCAAAAAAGTTGATGGCAAATCGGTATATATGTGAGATATCCTGATTTTACTTACATATATTATCAATTATTTGTATTTAATTTTTCGAGGCTAAGCTTTCCTAACCCTCACACTTGTATTAATGTTTTATTTCCCTTTTAATTTAATTAAGTTTAGCATGTGGCACCCCCCTCGAAATTTTTCTTCCAAACAAATTTCCTTAAACCTATTTCGTTTGACAGCAGTATTGAATAATTTTAGTTATTCTACTTGTTAAATTGAATCAATTGGGTAATCTTCTTCAAAAATGTCTTCGTTACAACGTTTTCATTTCACATTAACTCTGTTGAATTCCTTACCGTTTTTCGTTTACGTCGAATATCGCTATTTTTGATTTAATTTTAATTTAGTTTTTTAAACAGGTGGCACCCCTCTACAAACATATTTCTGATATTAAGCTTTCTTAAATATTTAAGTTTGCCACCCATATTGGACAATTTATTTTAACTTACTTATTTAGCTTAATTTTCATTTAAACAGATAACAGATTCACTGATTAATTGAGTTTAAGCTTTGAAACAGGTAGCAACTTCTTATAAAATCTGCTTATATGGCCACTCAGGCCAAGTCTGTTCAGTCATATGTGATTTAACCCCACGTGTTGAACTGTAATTGAGTTGAACGGCAAAACGACAGCGATATGTACAAGAATATGTGTTCTATCTTACAAAAGAGTCATGTCTTGACTTTGTAACGCGACTTTGAAAAATCACTTTTATTCGGCTAAAGAAGTTTTACTTTATTTTTATTTCTACTGAAACATTTTCATTAGTTTACCTGACGTCATGAAAAATAGCTATATTAGTAGAAAATGTTACACTTTTCCTTGGTAAGTGTACATTGTTTTAATACATAAACCCACAAACCTGTGAAAGGGCTGAGAAAAACACACAGACCAACATTCCTTCCAGAAAAAATGCCATAAATATCTTGTGCTATAACTTTCGGTCTCTTTTAGCCAAGAATCGGCAAACTCATTCTATCAATCAGAGTTTAGGGATATTGTCGGAATTTAAATACTTAAATTCGAGTACTTCCAATAAATTTGCTGGCATTCATTTCATTTAGCGACAACATCAACAACCTGCAGTAATTTTGTGACGTTTCCACTACGAGTCTCAACAGCAACAGTTAATTGTGTTAAATTGTAGCCCTTACAACCAGCTGCGTTCCAGCAGCACTTTCTGCTTATACTCGTCCATTCATAAATGCCTTAAATTAAATTAGGTTACTGGGTTTAAGAATCGTTCTGAAGTTGTTTTGAGCTGCAAAAAAAAAATGGACTCAGTTCAATTCATTGCACAATCAGTTGAATTTACTAAATCATTTGTGTAGTGCGGGTGTCGAGGACAATTTGGATGACTTGAGACGAGCCCACCACAATGCGTCATAATCGCTGAATTGAACACCCACTCTTGGCATCCCCCAAACATTACATCTGGTTAAAGCCGGGTCAAAGGCACTTAATTGACGACAGTGGCATAATTGTAAGTGCATCGATTTCAATGATTTTCAACTGAGACAATGATGGCATACGTATTTGATATTTTCAAAGGCAATTGCGAGTAATGTTGATGGAATCCTATATGAATTACATATTTACCCAGAGCTTCATACAAGCAAAGGCAAGGCGTGGTTTTAAATACTTTACATGATGAGAGCTATTGTTATTGTGGTTTTATGTGGTTTTAAATAGATTCGCAGCGGACTTTGAATGGCGCTAAGTTGAAAAAGTCATAATTGATAGCAATTAGTTTAAATTGTTGGGGATGTTGCGATTTCGGAAAATATGATACCAACTAATATAAAAACACCGTCAACTAATAATACGTAAGTTTAAACATTAGGGAAGGACAAACGCTACACCACTTGTTATTCATATAGTGGGCCCAAAGCGCAGACACACTGTAGGTGCTTATGTTAATTTAGAACTCATTCTTCATTTATCAGTAAATTAAGTTGAAATTAAGAGTTTTCCCTTACAAAATATGTCAATAAATTAAGGAGAAATGAGGTAATTTTTCATAAATTAAGAACAAATCAGTGTCGCTTCTAAATTGTATCGATGATAATCGAAAAACTTATTCTCCCATAACCATTGGATGTGAAATATTAGCATTTCCTGTCTTTGCTTTTGAATACCTCTAGAAGCACAATTGCAAATATAATCACAATCAAATTTAAATGTAATATAAAATGTACACAATCTTTTCCAGTTTTTTTTTTGATCAAAGAACAAAGTAACTCCGATGTAGCCAATCTTTAAAAATTAGAAGTAATAATTAATTTTTGGTTTTTATTAATCGCTCAAAAAAATTAATCATATAGCGAGTTCATTTTTTATCAAAAATAAAATGCGTCTTTATGGTGTTATTTTTTAGCTCAGAAATAATGATTTTTTTGTAAATTGCTATTTTTTATTAACCTAGTTGTTAATAATACACGCGACTTCGCCTGCATTTTATACAACAGTTCCATATACTTACAGTAGACTTTTAAAGCTAAAAATGCAGTTTTGATAAATTTAAAAACCATGCCTCGTAGTCACAGTAAAGATGAAGTCGACACTAATGCTAGTAGCAGTTTTTTTACATAATTTTCAATGGGATATGTGGAAAATATGTTAAAGCAAGATTTTAACTGAGTCGAACCATAAATACGGGTACTATGGAAATCATCACTTCAGTGCCACCCACGGTTTTCTTATAGATTGGGTCATAAATTTATTTCTAATGGCTTTTGCAACATACTTTTCTTATATTATCAATCTGACCACAAATAAGCATTTTTTAATCTAGCGTCATCAAACGGACCCATTTTTCATAAAAATATTTCTTGTTGCGTCCCCATTATCCGTTTCTAATTTGATCAAAATCGGATCAGAAACAGAGAGCTGATCAATTTTTTTATCAAAAGTTATAATTCAGTTTTGGGTTTTATTTTTTTGGATCGAAAGTAAAACTAACTTCTTGAACGTTATTTTATCTCCCAGAAATTAAAATTAATTATAGTAACGTATACTTGGAATATGAGTTCTTAAAACTTTTGGCAAATCAAAGAACAAATAAGTGTCGGCTCTAAATTTGATCGATAATAGTCAAAAATTATGTTTTCCCATAACTAATCAAAAAATGTGTGTCCTCATAACCAACTGTTCCCTTGATGTTTACTGCCTCTAGACGCTTTCTTTCATAATCGTAAATTTAAACCAAATATATTATCTCAATAAAATTTTAATATATTACAAATGTGCACAATCTCCCACAATTTTTTTTAAAATTAGGAATGACAAGTGTAAACTCACTTGGTTTATGCAAAGTAAGTCATTTGGACGAAAATAAGTAAGTCCTGGCTTTAAGAAAAAAATTTGTCGCATTTTGAATGAACTCCAATAAGTATCGTACTCTTTGTGGTCCGGAGGAACAAACCTATGTATAAGAACAGTTTCAAGAATGCCTAGATGTGAAGAAAATGACACATTCCCCCATGCATGCTGTACAGTTTCCAAGTAAGCCTAGAAATATTCCATTTCGTTGAACAGTTAATTTCATTTTTCACAGACGATGTCATTAGTGGGAAAAGTCCCTTCGCATTGTCTATGGTATGCATGGTCAAAAGCGTTACTGAAGATTCTAGAGAGAAATACGATGTAAGGAACCTTCCACAAAGTTTGCCGACATTCCCGTGTCATGGAAGACAAATTTTTAAAAACTGTTCATAGGAAGAGGCACTTTGATGCAAACGGAACTCAAAATCAAGTTTTATTATATTATTTCCAAATGGAAAATTTCCATATTTTCTTTGAGAGATGTAACCATATGTTCATATGTATTTTTCGTACAAATTTCGTGTACACAGACTTTTCATTCCTTTTTTTTTTGCTAGAATATTTTCTTAATTTTATTTCGAATTTCTTTTAAAATCTATTGCAAAATAAAACGGCTGTAAACAAGAAGATAACTTTTTGTTCATTAATTTTTATGGAATTTTGTCCAAAAATATGTAATTGTAAGAAGAACTCTCCTTGTTTTTAAATTAAAAATCATATAAAGTTAACTAATAGGAGATCCTATCGTTTTCACTAGAATCTTATTGAATAAATTCACAAGGAAAACTTTTTATTGAAGAGATTTTCATCTTAGTTTTATAGGCTATCTACTAGATTTTATTAAAAAAGTTTTCATCTTAATTCTACGGGGCACTTTCGTAATTACATTGACAAGTTTTAATTTTAGTTTTACAGATTATCTTCTTGATTTAATGGAAAAGACATGTCTAGTCGTAATAAGAAGGGATTCTAATTGAAAAAAAAATCCGCTAAATTTTGTCCTAATTTATAGAGCATTTTAGCGATATTTCTTATAAAGTTATACAAATTTTTTGAGCCCCCTCTCCCCAAAAGCGGATATCTTTCATAACCAGACAAAAACACTGCTACGGTGAGTATCCGGTTATGAGAAATTTCACTGTATATACATATGAATGTATGTATGAGTAATAGCATGTATGTATTGTAGATATGTATGTAAATACATATTATATATATTTGTCTATATCCAACTGACTCGGGGTCGTAAGTCAAAACGCGCATCCGCAATATAGCATTTAAAAAGAAAAAAACACAAATTGTTTCAAGAAAATTATTCGCTATTTTACATATGTATATATGTACATATATAAATACATACAGACATTTTGTTGTCAAGCCATTTGAGGGGGATGTATTTTTGCATTAAAACTAGCTATGGTACTATCACGCAAATGCAAGTATGGGGTCTATCTTTGTGAAAGAATTCCATAAGAAAATGACAACAACAATAGTAAAATATGCAAAAGCATCAACAATAAAATCATTCATTTAATAAAGTCCCACACGAGATCACACGCAAAAACAAATGAATGAAGAATAAAAATGAAAATGAAACTAAAGTATACCAGTATACATACATATGTATATTTAATGCATGGGTGTTTATTTATGTATCTACAAATGTACATAAATACGTTGTATATATCGTTAGTAGGAATTGTCACAAATGCAAAACAAAATAACAAAATTTGAATGCGTTGATTGTGGTTGCCTTGTTGAAAACATTTCTTAATACCCGGCTTTGTTGTATTAGCCAGTGTTCATTATTAATGTGGATACATGTATGTACATACATTAGAGTAGGTCAAATTGTGTTTCGCCAAATCATATGATATTTTCCGTTTCGATGAAGAATTTTAAGAAGTACTGTTTTTACATGCGAGTATAACTCACTCTTGCAAATAAATCCGGCTTTAGTTTTTATCACTTGCTTTGTAATTAATTTATTTTTATTTTTGTATATTTCCACACATAACTCTTTTCAAATAGATTAATACCATTATATGTTATTAGTTAGATTAAAATGCATTTTATTAAATTGTGATACCTTTAGAGGACCGGAAACAACGTCGTATATAGTACCAGAAATAATATTTAATTGTTAACTACTTAAAATTCTGTTACATGCTAATGGGAGGAATCGATTCATAATACAAAAAAAAAAACAAAATATAAAGAAAACAGATATTTTTTTGCTGGAAATGCAATAAATAATCAGAAAACTGCGGCTTGTGCGCCCGTACTAGGGTTTCGCATTTCATGAAAATCGATATTTTATTTAAAAAGGTGCAAAAAAATAAATTTAATTACTCTAACCCTTTTCCGATAAATAGTTTCTTGGGTAGTTCACGCTAGACCTCTTCTCAGAATTGGAAAATACCATACGTTGCATCGAAAAATGTTACGTACCCTAATGTGCATAGAAAAGTACGTAGAATCGGGCGTGATAACTTATTTTTCAAAAAACGTTTACATACTTAGAGTATCAGGAGTGGAAACAGAATATATATATTGTAGGCCTCAAACTATGTAAGTTACAAATAAAACTTTACTGTACAGTTGTTAGACTTTTTTTTAATGGTTGAATAATCATTTTTAAATTTTTTTAATTTTATCATATCGAATATTTTTCTATTTTTTCCGAAAATTTCGATGAAAACTAATCGGTATTGTCATATTAATTTCATCGTTTCTTAATGTTAAAATTTTTTCCGTCCAAAAAGTTCATAGAAACCTAAAAATTATGATTATAATTATGATCACTAAATCACGATTTTTTTCCAAAAATGATAATCATTATGAAAAAGTTATAAGCGCACAAACAAACAGATTTTTGCGGAATTTTTTTTTTTAATTTCTTTTTTGGCGCATAAATGCTCCTATAGCATCGAAAATTATTTATATAGCTAAATGTTTCTATTTAAAAAAAAAAGAGCTCCAGATAATTAAAAAATCACTCCACATACGTATTTTCTCAAAAGTTGAAAGATTTAACAGATTTTTTCATATGCGGTGCGCACAAGCAAAACTTGGTTGACAATAACTGCAATCAGATACTATTGTGGCTGATACTGCAAATCGATATATTAACATGAACAAATTCGCAGCAAATATTGTAAACCCATAAGGTCTACTTTATATAATTAATTAAATGGAATAAATTTATTATCTTTTGGGCATGGAACGATTTACACTTCATCGACGATGTCCCTGTCATAGAGTTAATTATATTTACCTACATTGTATTGACGGTTACTTTATACCATAAAAAAGCTTCTGATTGTTAACCATATTCCGCAATGAGGTATTAAAATCAGTAGGTCCTCTACAAATTGAAATAGGAATATTTAATTCTGAAAGAATGAAATTTATCGGACTTTCAGAAGAAACTTTTAATCTGAATAGTTGGTTGTTATGAAAAGTTATTTAACACTTTCAGCTTCGACTTCTATGTAATTTAAACCATTTTTTTTATTTTCTGGAACAAACACGATGCTCCATAACAGTTAATAGACGGTAAATATTTTTTACGTTGGCCGAAAAACTTCTATGTCGGAGAAATATTTTTCCGATGACAATAAGAGTTAGTTTCCAATGTTTGTTTTTTTACGCTGTATGTGATAACTTCTATACAAGAGAAATATTTTTCCCCATTATGTTGCCTAATAACTGTTTTGCAGGAGAAATACTTCTTTCAATGCCCATAAGAGTTATCTACCAACTTTTATTTTGTACGTTTCTGGTAATAGTTTCCATCTTATAAAAATTGTAAGATAAGGATACTGATAAACCTGGAGATGGAGAAGAACATAAAGGTGATGCAAATGAAAGATGAAAATAGAAATACAGATACAATAAAAGGTAAAAAAAAACAGATAAGAGCAAAGATGAAATTTCTCTTAACAGACAACATAAAAATAAATGTTGAGCAATAACTATTAGAGCGGCATGTAAACGAAATAAATTTTATTGCCCTAGTTTATCACAGTTATCAGGCGGCGTAAAAATAAACTTTGGAAAATAACTATTTAAAATATTCCCCACCTAATTACAGTTGTGAAAAAGCCTTTCCGTAATATTTCAGATGGAGCGAAAAATTTACAATTTGTAAATTTGAGATATCAGCTATTTTCGGTTCATGGTTTTTTTGCTATTCGATGCACCCTAATGCATTCATTGTATAACTATGCATTTGTATTCTCTCGCAAGTTGTACAGCACTATTACAGACAATATTGTTTTTGTTATTTTTATAAGTAGATACAACTTTTATATTCGTACTCCAATGCATTTCTGTGACACATAATTTTTATTATTGCTGATGTATTGTATTAGTTGGTGTTTGCAACGCTGACCGGGACAAGGGTGAGCGACATAATTTCGAAATTTCGTTGTGATTGTTACTTTTGTTGCGGTTAGAGTTGTTTTTGCTATTATTGTCATTCTTAAATTTACTGTTTTTGGTACTTGTATGAGATGGACATTCCACTCCAAGCCATTGCTAGTCAACGAAAAGCCGCTTAATGCTTACGAGTAGTACAACAATACCACTGTGAGAGGGCAAAAGTGATCGTCAGCAAGAAAAATGAAAAATTTATGTTGATAAATTTTTTGTCAAAAAAATAATAATAACTAAAAGGGCGTGCAAATATTTTGAATTGGAGGGCTGTTCGTTGAAAAGAAAATTAATGAATGTATTTGCGTAAATATTGTTAATTTAGAAATCTCAACTTACGTAGCTAGTTAGTTCTTTTTCCATGGCTAAATAAAAAAGTTGAATATAAATAATTTAAAAATAGCAATTCAAATTTTCTTCTATTAAACTTGGGGGGTTTTCTTCTTCCAGTTAAGAAAAATTCTGGAAGGATAAATTAATTTCGCAAAAACTACATACTGATTGATAAGTGATGTTTATATCGAATAAGCAGAATTTTATTGACTTTCTATGTACATTCCGTATTAAATAATAAATACGAGTTCTGAAACGAAATCGTTTCAATTCGTAAAGGACAATATTATTTTTTAAATCAATCAAGATAGTTATATAATAGAGTGCCTCCCGGCTAAAATTCAATGGCGCTATTTTTTTGTTTTTTTTTTTGATATTTTTTCCCGTTGTTAAAAAGAAAAAGCAAGAATCACGAAAAAATTGTTTTTGCTTGACTTATTCCGAAAATTGTTTACTAAAAATTAACTTTCGATAAGTAATTAATTTAACAGTATTTGTAGCAGACGCAGACCTTTTCAATCGAAGATTAGGTTGGGTTAGCTTATTGGGGTTGTCTTCAAAGACACACTTAGGCTCAAGGTCGATTTGGTGCCGCATGTGGGCCAGCCATCCCCAATTCCCCTTAAACCCATTTTGAACTTAACGGGAATTTTAGAAGATGCCTGATATCCACAGATCTAAGGTTCTCCAAGCTGTCTCAGACTTGTCTACCTAAAGTGGGTAATCTTCATCTGGTTGAGGCGGAGAACGCGGGCGGAAGCTCCATAATGGAAATTCTCAGATATTCTGATTATACGCCTCCAACAGTCCCAAGAATGATAGAATACAAGATGCGCTGATTGATCTAAAATTTGGGAGAGTAACTTGGTTGTGACGTCACACCAGATTTACAGGTGGCGAGAACTGAGGGGAAACACGTTGTTACACTTGTGAGAAAGAATACACATGATTGCAAGTATACATATGTAAATACACGGTTTGTGTAAACAAAATTTGTTGTTACGTAGAACTTCTGTCAAGAGAGGGGTAGCGGTACCACAATCTGCGACAACTTCTATATTCTTTTCACCATTCACCAATCCTATCCTCGAGCTGTGAGCCGAGTATCTGTGTATACATGGAGGGGCTCGCTCTTTCATACAGCATCCAGTTTCCACTCTTCCCTTGAGACTAGGAGTACCGTAAACGCCGTAGTGATAGTCGGTGTTTGACCACTTGTTTAGAATGTTTTTTAGTGGAATTGCTACACTGCATACGACCTATAAATCGAGTATAAAACAACAATAAAAAATATTGTAAACAGGTGCCCATTGTTAAAACTGAAGTAATTTCCTCACTCTTATTTGCTTACTCAATTGGCGCTATAACCGCTTAAGCGATTTTGGCTGAATTTCTAATACGAGTACAATTTGTGATGTGCGTCTTGATGTTGTAACAAAAATTGAGGGATCTACAGTTTTACGCCGACTCCGAATGGCGAATGTTTTTTTGTGAGAAGTTTTTTAATGGCAGAAATACACTCGGAGGTTTGCCATTGCCTGCCGAGGGGTGGTATTAGAAAAAACTTTTTCTTTAATTTTTGATGTTACTTCGCCCGGCCAAGATTTGAACCCGGGACCTGCCAAATAAAGAATGTGTACATTCTCAAGAGAATGTGTACTAACGTTCTTGTCTGTCTAGTTTAATATAGATTATTTTGTATTTTAACGGACTCAGAATCATGTACTGCGAAAACTCCGCTAATGAATTGTCGGTAGAAAAAACCCCCAAATCTCTAGATAGATGTTTTGATTAGAACGCATAGTAGCTCGAATAAAATATTTTATAAAATCGATATAAAGCGCATATCCCTCAAAATTTCAACAACAGATTTCCATACACGCTTATGGCCATAAATTATATCTACAGTCGAGAGCATTAAAAGTGCAGCATTTAATATCCGATTTTCCATTATTTAAGGCTACATGTCATAAAAGGTGCCAAACTACATAATTGAAGTTTTGACAAGAAATGCAATTTACGGGAAAACAATTATGCGGAAGGTCAACCAACGAGCAGCCGGAGTAAAGCAGATTGTGTGAACATCCTTTGATAAAATAACGAAGCTACCGCTAGTATTGCCATTGGTAGCTTTGTATGCAGATAACATAATTCCATAATTTTAACAAAGTTGTTCAATCAAAACCCAAATATATGTCAATCTCTACATAAGGTTGATTTTTATTGCTTGCTACTGTTTATTACATAGTATGTGTTTACGTAAATGCATACGGATTCTTATATATAAAAAAAAAATACTAGACATTCGACAAAATATTATTCGGTACTTTAAACGTAGAAAAATAACATGAATAACAAACTGAAAGGCAACAACAATGACTTGGTACGAGTATGAAAAAAATGTATGCGGGACTTTTTAAATTGATCTTAACGAAGCTTAATTGATTGCATCTGTAGTGGTAGTGGGGCGGCCAACATAACGACGTGCATACCCACATTGAACCTGAATGTATGTATGTGTATATGTATGTTTATACGAGTACACATACACATTTATATGCAGATATGTAAGAAAGTCTAACAACAGCAAACGTTTCCATGCAGACCGATCCGCATTAGTTTAGTGCTGCAACGAAAGCGGAGCTTAGGAAAATGACGTATCGCTAGCATAGAAACCTCGAGCCCACTGATTCTTTGACACCAGCCAGCAAAAGAAAATAAAATTTCTATACATTCAACCAACTCGTATCTTCTATTCGTTTCAACTCAACTTGGCGTGACTTTGTCGACATCGAGTGCGCATTGTGCAATGTGAAATGGCGTCGACGCCATATTTGAAATTTGTCTTTGTCATCCAATTTTGATGGTTTCTTTTTATTCTAATAACTTTTGACAGCCATACTTGCTGTTAGACGTCGACGCTACTGACGCAGTTTGAGTGGCATGGATCACGATCATTATCGCTGACGCTTTACGTTTGTATGTATCAAACATACTGTACATACATACATAGCTACACACATACATATTATGTAAGAGTACAAGCGTTCAGCTTACGTTACTCGCCCCAATGTGGATGCGTTAGATCGCCTTGGACCCTTCAGTGAACTCACTAAACAAATGTATAATGTAGAAGAATATAGATATTAGGGCGCTTCACAAAGCGAAGATAATTTTTTCCAGAACAATTATAAAATTTTAATTAAATTAATAAAATAATTTTTTTTTATATCGATTTTTTTAACAATTCATTTTGCTGAATTTTATTTTCAGTAAGTAAACAAGGTAGTTGCTATTTTCTGAAAATATGGGTAATATAAAAGTAGGACTAAAATCTCGATGGAGTTGCCAAAGTTAGCTCGAATCAATTTTTTATGGTCTACTAAAGTTTTAATTTCCCGGGATAAGTTATTTACAAAAACGTGGAAACAAATGGTATTTATATAGCTGAACGAAGTGTACGGTACATTTTAACGGTAAATATTTTCATGCAACATTTTAACCCATGATAACCCACCACAAAGTATCATTTTGGTCTCTACTTCAAGAGACCGCTCAAAAAATAAATTTGTAAAGTCGTTCGAGGGTTAAAATATTATACAAAAATATTCACCGGAAAATTTCATTATGGGTCTCTTCAGACCACCTACACATCCAGTGGGCGCACCTCTCCGAGTCGTTTGATACCAAACGAGGTTTCTGACATAGTGACTCCTTATCGTCCGACTTCTTAAATCTTATGCTGGAAAAGGTAATCCGAGCTATAGAATTTAACTGGGCAGGCATTATCTTTTACAAGAGTGTACAGTTCCTGATATCGAAATCATTGGCTTTAACTACCCTGTCGTTATCGGCTGGATCTAGAAGCGAACGAGGGAAAAACGTACAAACAATCTACGTCTGTTGACGTCTACAATTTTGAAAAAGTTGTTTTGAATAGCGCTCTCCTGACAAACTAAAACCAGTATCTCATCAAGTCAATGCTATTGTATGACGCAGAAGCTTGAACGCTATCAACATCGGATAAGATGGCCTTTGAAGTGTTCGAGAGAAAGATTCACCGAAAGATTTTTGGACCTTTACGCCTTTCCGACGGCGACTACCGTAGACGATGGACCAATGAACTGTATGAGTTATATAGCGACATTGACATAGTGTAGCGAATTAAGATTCAGCGGCTAGGTCATGTTGTACGTATGAAAGAAAATGCTACAGGACTTGGGGTATCTGCTGATGCCAGTTAGCAGTTAGCAAGACAAACTGAACGGTTAGTCGATATATCCGCGGGCACAACCGAACTCAATACCCACTTCTAAGCCAGAACCCCAATTAAACTGCAATGTTTAGTTAAAAAATAGAATAGACAAAACAATGCAATTTTATTTAAAAAAAAAGACTAAGGAAAAATTCCAATATACCTCAACTATTCACCCTGTAAGAAAGACAAAAGAACAAAGGCTTTAATTTCTATCATCGCTTTAAAGAAATGCAAACATATATAGTGTATGTGTGTTAACGTTCAAAATTTATGATCTTTTCAAAACTAAATTCAACTCATTATAAATTTCGTGTTTTCATTGATTTTCCATCAATTCTCTTCCTTCCATAAAAAATATTAAGTTTTCTTTCAGGTATTCCTCTGTCTTTTAAGCGCTCAATTAAGATACATATGTTTCGCAAATTACACACATATTTTCTATTTTCCTTATCCTTTTGAAAACTGTTAATAGTAGTGTCTTTGTTCCCACCACACCCCTTTAATTTCGAATTTCAAACTTTTTGGTAGCGTGAAGAAAATGTTATCTCTACTTGACTTCAATTGATTGATGCGGCGCGTGTAATTAACCAGCTTGAATTGTGTGAAGATGATAAGTACGAAATTTCGTTCGACGATTTTCAAGAGCAACCCAACCCAGCTCACACCAGCACAGCCCAGCCCAGCCCAGCCCAACCAACCAACATTTCACACTTCACCTTCGAGGGCCTTTTAAACCTTCATAAAACATTTACCCCTGTCAAATTAATATCAACAAAATTGTAAAAGACGATACCTCGCTCATCTCCCTCATACGACGATCGATCTGCAGGAAGCGGCAGCACTATCCGAATCCTCGAACGAACCGAAGCACTCTGCGCCGAAGCACGTTGTGCGAGGCTATTGGGGTGAATTTTCCTTTGGCCGGTTCATTAAGCGACCAGCCACAATAGCGTTTGATAGCGTGTGACTAAATGCGCGTAGCATTTATGTATATTGTATTAAAGTACTCAAATGTATTTGTACGTAATCTATGTACATACATACGTGTGTGCAAAAGGTCGAAGGCGAAGAGGCGCCCGCATCGTTGCAAACTGCGGTGGATATGCATGCAATGCTTTTACTGGGTCGGATCGAAAAAGATTCTGCATCCATACCGCGAAATAAAGTATCAAATATTATGAGATTTTATCTTGTTTCTGGTTGTTTTTTTTTTGCTGTTGTAGTTGTTGTTTGTTGAATGGTTTGTTTGTCTTAATGTGGGAAATTTAGTGAAAATTATTGAGGTTGTTGTTATAGTTAATAGGAGGATAGATGGATAGATTGAAGGAAATAAGGAAGGAAGTATGTGGATAGTAAGGTTAATCCAAGTGTTACTTTCACGCAGCGGGATATATTAATGCGACTATAAAATTAACTTATTCTTCATTTCGTTTTGATGTTTAGATATTTATGTGCATATGTATGTATGTTGTGCATATGAACGAGTGTGCGCGAAAGTCCAATTTGAGTTTTGTGGGTTTATTCTTCAATGCATTCAACGCCTGGATATGAAAGGAAGCAAAGTAAATACTTATTTATGGGAAATACAATAAACTCTGACAAAATGCATATACCAAACTTGCCTACATACACAGATATGCAAATATCCTTGCACACAATTAAACAATTACAAATTTACATACGAATTATACTACTATAACTAGCTGACTATGTTGATAAGGGATATCCAAAAGCAATATGGAAATATTTAAAGTTGTTTCGATTTTCGGCTGAAATGTTAGCTCTTAGAGAGTGTTTGGCCCAACATCAAATTCCAAAACGTAAAATCATCAAATCAAGATCCCCAAATTCTAAATCCAGAAACTCAAAAACTTTAAAATTGACTTAATGTTTAACAAAGTTTTTATTTAATGCAATATGACAGACAAATTCTACCGACAGTCGGGTCTAGAATATGACAGACAAATTCCACCGACAGTCGGGTCTACTTACCGGAACGACCCGAATTTATATCCGACTAAGGTCTGCCACTTCAGCAGCATTTCCCAAACTTTTATGGGGATTGTTTTATGCGGTTGGAAGAAAAACAAAATTCAACCAAAAATATTTGAACATTTGTTGATACGTGCACATTAGGGTCATCCTAAAATATGTAAGTTTTTAATTTGTGGGTTTTGGAAAATCTATAAAAATAAAATTGATGTTAAAAATTTGTTTAACAATTGAATATAACTCTTTAAAGTGTCCAAAAGAGAAACAGCGTTTGCCAATTGTAAATATTGAATTTCAAGGATTCTATATAATTAAAAGTTTTTTTTTATTTACAATACATATGAATCTTAGAGCGTTATGGACGACCTCCAAATTGTTTTTAAATTAAATTAAATAAATAAAAAACTTCCGTATTTTCGAGGTAGAAGAACCCTAGGGTATGAGAGCGACTAAATTTTTCGATCACCCTAATGCACATATACATATGTATATATTGCAATAATGTAAAAAACCAAGTTAAAAAAAACTGAATCCAAAAAAACAACAGTTTTTTCAGGCATCGATGGAGTTTTCAATTAGCGGAAAGTTTTCTTTAAATTAATATGCCAGTTGAGTAATTTAATAATAATAATAATTTGGTGCTTACAACAAAGCTTAATGTTTGGCCGAACTTCTCCTACAATTTGACGTTGTAACAAAAATTGTGAGACCTACGGTCGGATATTTGCCATTGCCTGCCGAGAAAAAACGTTTTTCTATCATTTTTTGCCTCGGACAGGGTTCGAAACCGAGACACACCGAATGAAGCGCACACATGCTATACACTCGGCTACTTAAACGTAATAGATGCTTTTCCTATACTTCCTCGCAAATATAATAAGACAAATTGGCATTGAAAACAAGTTTGTTTAATTCCAACAACTAGAAAAATCCGACGGACGTTGTCGTGCCTACATTTATTTATTAATTGCCTTTATATGTTTATATAAAACGATGTATTTGCTTTCTTAAAATCCATTTATTTCTACCGTGTCGACAAATAACTGTAACCCTTTTTAAAGCCCAATTGTGCCAATCGCAGCAAGCGTAGTATTAAAATTCTTTTTTACGAGTACTGTGAACAACAAACCGACCAAGGCGAATCCAATACAAGGTGGTCGCAAGAGCACATACACACAAACTCCACATGTTTTGTTTTTGCTTCTGAATGGTGAGAATGTCAGATAAATGAAATATAGAACAATAATTTTGAACAGAGAGAATGCCAAAATAGGAACGAATTTGACAACAAAACTGTTTATTTTTGATTCAGTTGGCCAAAACGATATTTGTAAATATATTTAAATTAAAATTTACAATAGCGACCGCAATTGAAACCTTACTCTTCATAAAGTGCCAGTGCAATATGCGAGTAAATGAACTGCCACAATTAATGCAGCAAAAGCAAATGTAGTTGATTAGCTCAAAGTTATTTTGCTAAAACACTGCTTATGGATTTGATAAATGGTTTTGTATAAAAAAACATCGATTGCACTGCCTTAGTGAATTAAATGCAACTCCATTGTTAAAAGAAAATTTTTCTTTACAGAGTACATGACCGTTTAGAATTGTTAATTAATCAAATAAAACGTAATACCGATGATGATAACTGAAATAGTGCTAATGTAAATGGTCTATGAAGATAATAGTGAAATATTTTGCACTCATCTGATTCTGATTTGGAGGATGGTGTAGAAAAGAGCAAATTGAACGAAAAAAGCATTCTGAAAACGAAAAATTCCTTCAGCCCATATGGATGCGGCATTAAGTTTATCGTGTTTTTTGATTTTTTGTTAGGTAGTGTATTGTTCTTTAGCTTTAGCTGTGGGATAAAGATTACCAAAGAAAAACCATTTGTTTTTTAATATCTAACTTCAAATTTATTTATCTTTAGTATAAGAAGCTAGTTTTTTTTTAGCGCAATTTGATTTCTATTACAAAACATAAACATAACATAATGTGTATACTCTGGTTCATGCGTTGTCACCACATCTAAAGACAAATGTGCCTGTGGTTTCGCGTCTGTTGATAGTTCCGACAATCTTTTTATGTAAAAAGAGAATTCCAAAACTAAATTTTAAAAAAAGTACCGCCGTAACGTGCCACATCCAAAGTCCGTTAAACTTTGAACAGCCGAAATAGCCGCAGTGCAGTTGGGATTCTCAAATGTTGGATATGGAAGGGCTTTAGTTAGTAATCGAGCCCTTTTTCCTCCGAGAACCATATCATCACGACGGAAGTGATCGGCGCAAATGACATCTTTACACCTCAACTGCACCCGGCATGATCGGGACCACACTAACCGCTCCGACTCTCCACTTGGTACCAAGAAAAACGGACCCGTTCCACGCTTTACTATCTTGTCGCATAATACACACTTTCCCATTTTTTCGCGAAATATTTGAATATTTGAATATATGAATTCAAATCAATTTGAATTTTAAAATATTTTTTAATGAAAATGTAAACAGAAAATGAAGATGTAAACAAAAAACAAACCAGTTGACACTTTCACCATTCAAGGCGATAAAAGAAGAAGCAGTCAGCTGATCGGAAGAAAACACCTTCTATAGGTTCGCCTTGAAATCGACTAATCAAAATAATCGTTCAGGGTAAACAAATTCACGAGGATGGATGTCAAGCTAGAACTGGTGATAGAATTTCATAAGAGTCAAGCCCTTGAAAACCCTATAAGTTAACAAAATGTTTGAGTATGCGATTCAAGGAAACTGGGAGCTTGAAAATTGCAAAACATCCTACCGACAACCTACATTTAGAACTCCAGACATGGTGAAGAAAGTGCGCGAGCGAACAAGCAATCTTTCGTATTTTATTTCGTTAGACGAATGATTGTCCTCTTTCACGAATCTGAATCCATAAAATTGTTGCATATGTGGCTACTTTTGAAGCTGAGGAAAGAGAACAAGGGGAAAGGATTCGGAATTAATGCTTGTGAATAAGATAAAATGAGTGACAAAATAAGAGTAATACGCTTTATTTTCAAAATCTCAAGCTGTATTTTCTTTTCCAAAAAAAAATTGTGTAACAGTTATTCGTCGCCGCGCTCTAACAAATGTAACAAAAAAGAGTCAAGCAAAATACGTCAATTTGGAGGGGTATTCTAGTGCGTCTATTATAACTTGTTTTTAATTAAATTAAATTCCACTTTTCCAACAGGGGACACCCCTCTTCAAAATATTGCTATGCATATTTTAAATATTTCAAATGACTTGTATATAATGTAATAAAATTAACACTTTTCAAATAAAAAACATAATTATTAACCTTCTTCCCGTCATGTCGAACCGTTCGACACCCAAACTTTAATATTTTATATAACTTTTGTTTAATTTAATTTAATTTGGCCTATATAAAGTTGTGTGATAAGGAGAACAGAACTAAACATATTTGGGTTAAAGCTTTCTTAAAAACCTTTTATTTTATATCGATATTGTATTATGGTTTGAAGATAATTTTCAATTTTAAGGAGGTGGTCACTCTTGTTGCAATATTTTTCGATAAAAGCGTTTTTAAATACTTTCCATTTAATATTTAAACCGTAATATTTTACTTATATATTTAAAACAAAAATTATTTTTCAAAAATAGAGACACTCCACATAAATACTCTCCTAGTACCCTGAATTATAGCAAAATCGGTTCAGCGCTTTCGTAGTCAATAGGCTATATAGGCCACACGAAATATTTTGAAGATCAAATTATTATCCCATAAGAATTGACTGTCATTGGTTGAGCCACAATATTTTGTTGGCCAGTGCAATATTTTTAAAATATGTACGTAAATATAAAAAGAACATGAACAGTATTATAATGCAGATTATCGGATACAAATGAATTACCTTTCTTCTTCTGCCTAATTGGCCATATAACCGCCTAGCCAATTTGGCAGATTCCTGCTAACTGGCACTAGCCAGAGACTCCAAGTGAAGCCAAGTCCTTCTTCACCTGGTATTTCCAACGTCTAGGAGGTCTTCCTCTTCCTCTACCAACACCCGCTGGTACCGCATTGAATACTTTCAAGGCCGTACGCACAACATGACCTAGCCATGAATCCATATAGCTCATTTAAATTAATTACCTAATATCAGAAATTTCTTTTTTATTATTTTGAAGACATCCAATGATCAAACAAATACAATCATAAACTTACTCGTTTCTGGTTTTTTTTTTCATATACTGTTTCTTTGTTTTTTCTCACAATCGTCAGAATAGATTTTTAATAAATGAACTCATAAATAAAGTTTAACTTCCTCTGTTCATGAAAAATATGTGTATACATACATATGTACATTCATAGATACCTAGAAGCCCTATACGCATTTGACTGCCTTTAGGCATTCCAGGCTAGAAGATCGCATGCAAAAATTTCATTTTACCACGCCAGACTGCTGGGAGTCGATACAAAAAACGCTTCAAGCGTCTGACACCCCAATAGTATATGTAGGTATTTGTATGTGTGTATGTTTGTATGTGTGTACTTATGTAAGCAATCAACTTAGCTATGGTGACCTATCATTATAACTTTAACTTTTATTGCTACCATTTCTTGATGGTCCCACAAGTCATTCAAATTATCACCCCATCCTAAAATGAGCGGACAATATTCAAATCGTTTCATCGATCTTCAGAATCGATCTTCCAAAAAAAAACAAACACGTAACCGAAAAGCGAAAATTACGAACTTAAACGCAGTGTGAGGCCCATATGTCACACAATATAACTTTTAAGATAAACTCCCCCTCTGCAAAAATTGCATATGTATATTATAAGAGTTTGTCGCATACACGAGTACCCTTCGCGTGAGTGCTTTGCTATGTGACTGCATTGCCTGCCCCTTAGCCGCTTACATCATCATGAATAGTTGTTATTCCCTTCGACGCTGCTTGGCAATGCATACCACCAAACTAGCGGCCAAAAAGGAAGATCACACGAGAAATGTAATACTGGAAAAAGGTTGCGACGATCACTCGAGTCCCGATGCGTCGTCAGTCAATCAAACTCAGCATGACACGCGCTACTTTTTGGCTTGCGATTGAGGAAAATATGATTTCCAACCCTCTAATCGGGTGGTAAGCGCTTGTGATGGAACGTGAAACCACCAGAAGTGTCGGCACGTAAGTACAGTGCAACGTGTGCGTTTATTTTCCATACATATTTTTTAAACAAATCCGAATAAAACTCGGTTCACATACACCGAGATTGGCGAATAGATTGCAAAAACTTATATATATATATTAATTATTTGGCCTAATTTTATTAACATATATGAACAATAATTTTTGTAGCTCGGTAAATTATATTTTCTATTTCAGATATCATCGTATCTCCTCATTAGATTTCTTTCTAGATTCTGTCCGGGTTTGAACTAAGGACTTCATACTAGCCCGGTAGGCAAGCAGCCGTTGACTTAAGCCGACATGTGAGCTGTTAGTGCCTTTCCACCTTCCTACAACCAAACACAATTTAAGTATGGCAGTCTGCCGCTATACAATTCCCATCACTTAAACTGTTGTTGCCTTTCTTCAATACTTTCCTTGACTGTTGATGTAGATCTCAAAAATTAGTATCGGATCGAAAAAAATTGTTCTTATTTTGATGTCGTAATTTTTTCTTGAACGTGCGATAATTTCACCCGATTTCGCAATGGTTCCTTCAACATTGAAAAACTCCTACATAAAAAAATATTTCCTAAGCGCCCATTCATTCCACTTTTCCTTCTTTTGATAACTGTTTTCCTTCAATCCAGTGAATTGTGACAAATATTTAATCGTTGAACCCCAAAACCGCAACGTTATCGTTTTAACACAGGATTATTTTATGATATCGGATTCTGAGGAAGAAATTTTGTATAGACAAGTTTTTAATTACGGGTTGGAGAGTTAAGTTAAGTTCTCGTTATTTATAAACTTCTAAGAAGTTTAATAAAATCAATTTATTGTAAATGCATATTAAATATAAAATAGATCTTTCAAATAAATACTTTAATAGTTATATTAATTTTATAATTCTAAATTCAGAGTTATATAAAAGCTCAGCCTCTGACTCTCATCAATTTCATTTTCATTTCATTCCATCAAAAAATTTTAATGAAAAATAAACTCATCATCCAATCATTAATATAAATAAAACACTGTGCTGCCACAGTTAAAGCTGTAAAGCGCTGACATTTCGAACTCGTACGAGAATTCTTAAAAAACATGAATTCCATATACGAGTACCAAAAGCGGTGGTTGAAATTTTTAATGTTGCGTTTTTTAAATTATAAATATTCGAAGTGAGCGCAACACGTGGCCCACAGCGGAACAACTGACGTGGGCAGTACTCATATGAGTATCTTTTCTTGCTAATGAGCTGGAAATAAATACAATGCCAGCTTAAAAGAGGAGGTCGACAAAAATAAAAAAAAACGAGGGTCATGCAATTTATGAGCAACAGACTGTCAGGACTTACAACTTTTAAATAAACATGGGAAAAATTGTATATACCCAAAAGCACTTAAAACTTGAATTGCCGCTCTCAACATCAACATGCGGACACGTCGGGATAACAAATTATTGGTTGACATGGTTAAAGAACTTGCGGGAATTTTGCTTTAAATTTATTTAAAATAATTCAGCTAGATTTGTTCTAGAATTATTTATATCGAACGATCAAAACGATATTTTGAATGATTACCACAAAGGAAACAAGGCATTCTTGAATTCACTATATCCTTTAACTCTTTCACGTGTATGGGACAGCAGTGTCCTAGTTTTATTTTCTTGCATAGTTTATGAATTAATAAAAAGTTAGGTTATTATTATAATACATTGCAAAAAAGAAAACAAAAATGTTTCTTCAAATCGCCACCATTATTATTATATATAAAATCTGTAAAAAGTAGTAAATCTTTGTTAAGCGGCAATTCCTTTCCACTTTTAATGCTTTGATAGCGGTTTTTCTTCAATCCATACAAATTTTGTATCAGTTATTTGCATTTAATTTTCCAAACAGCTGACAACTCTATTCAAGAATATTTTCGAGACAATACCTACATAAAACTCTTTCGTTGTGGACCAGTATGTAATAATTGAATTGAATTTAATTAACATTTTTAAACAGCTGGCAACGTCGTCCAAACACGAATTCAAACAAAGTTTCCTTACCCTGGTTTCGTTTCCCGTCCATATGGTTATATTTCATTAATACCTTATCAGTTAAATTGAGTTAACCCTTTTCAAAAATATTTTCGTATAAACCTCTTTCGTTCCACGCCAGTATTGTAATATTTTATTCCTTCATTTATATATTAATTTTTAAAATAGTGGCATTCTAATTCAAACATATTTATGATATAAATCTTTCCAAATATCTTTCTCTTGATACACACATATTTTATACAAATATGTAACTTGTTACTTTAATTGAATTCAGTTTTTTAAACTGGTGGCAACTCTCTTTAAAAAATATCTAATATGTTAATCCAAGTTATAAGCTATTTATGTGTAAAATTGTTTCCAAATCCGTTCCATCTTTTTTGATGGAAAAACAATACTCATTTTTTTATGGGCAGTGATACGCTCTACAACTATAAACTATAAAAAGTGCGTGGAAGAAAATATTTGTCCCGTGTACGCTCGCTAATACGACTACGATTTTAAATTTAAATGGAAATTTGGTAAAAAGTGTAATTGAAAAAGCTCTTTATTTTTATTTTAGAAGATACAGTGCAGTTGCATTCCCAAAGTGAATATGTAAACAATCCAATTTTAAACCCACAATCGATTTAATGCATTTATTGTCAGTGACTTTCCAGCCAAGGCTAAAGGGTCGTTTGATGAATTATATCCTTTCATGTCCCTAAAATTTTCTCACACCCATATAATGAAACAACTTTTCGACAGCGTGCAGTCAGTCATTCTAACCGCCGCCTTCACTTTAAAAGTCTTTCACCATTTGACAATTGAGGGCGCGCAAGCGCTCACGCAATCGTTCTAGTAAATACGATACTGATAAAGCAAAAATACCGCATACTAACTCGTATGAGCTTGCACCCCTAAATGGCCTATTGCATACTCATGCATCGAACGGTTTTGCTTTTGCGCATCTACTGTTCTAATATTCTAAGCATTCCTACACTGATGCGCTACTTACCGTGGTTTCGGGGGTTACACAAAACAATACCAGACACAAGCAGTTCGCATGCCAAATCGTCGTAAGCATGCAGGAAGTTTTGAATGGTGAGAAAAAACACAATGAGCAATTTATTCACAAAACCTCTACAAAATTTTACACAGTGGTATGAACAGTAGCAGCAACCCTGTAGGAATATCGATCAAGTTAACTGTACAAGTTGATTAGTAATGAATTGGAGAACTGTACAAATTACTGTATGCTAAATTGAGCTATATTGTAGCCAACTAGTAAAATTTTTAATGACGAGCTGCTCAGTAATCCCTGAACTAGAAATTAGTAACGGAATCAGTACAAGTGTGATGTGCCTATGTAGTACCAGTTACAAAAGAGCTTTTAGTTTTTTTTCAATATTATTAGTACATACATAACTACACACAGTAAAAAAATCGGTTGTCTGGATTTATGAAAAACAACTACGAAAACAAAGAAATGTTGGAAATGAATTGGCCCTAAAGAATTTTAGATTCTTTTTGCAGAAAAACTATTGTATTTTATATAGGTTTTTCTTCCTTTGAAGTAATCTTTACTTAATCGGGAGAAAATATCAGGTTTTAGAGTAAATATCTCTTTGTTCCAGAGATGAGTGAACATACTGCATGTATTTTAGTTTATTTGCTTATTTAAAGGATATTGGAACTAGCACATAGGATGAATAGCCTGAAAATTGTTTCGTAGAGCAAACTTCAAACAACGAAAAATAGATCAGAACGCTATTTCTGTGTCGTTATGAAGTTAAAAATATTTAGAAATTATAACTAGTGCCGTCGCTTTGGAAAAAGTATTAGGACAGACGGATGCGTTGAAACCTCTACCAAATTCTTAAAGCTATAGTATTGCAGGGGCGGATCCCGCAGGGGTGAATGGGGGCATTTCACACCCAAGAGCTCGCAGTCTGATAGATTACTTGTATACCGTAAAATAATCGAATCGAAGGGATTTTTCTGTGCGATGCTGACCCAGTGCATTTAACAGATATGTTCAAGTGATAGTTTTAGTAAACGAATCATATGTACAACATTCCTACCAAGTTTCTTTAGAAATTTCTTAGTAATTTGGATATTAGGGCAAGTGGTGCAGTCCCGCGAACTCAACCCAAAACAATTAATGTGCCAATAGTTTTTTGTGACACGTATGTATGAAGAAGTTGTGGTCTTCTGTGATATTTTGTATGTGAAATGAATTCACGATAAGTATTAAATATTGGGAAGTTATTTTGTATATTTAACACATACATATGTACCCGCTTAGTTTTGCCCTCATTTTCCCTACAGGGTAACTTTATAAAGTCTATACTATGTGTGTATATAGTATACGTTTTGAATACCGATAATGCATATGTGTAGAAATGAAATGTATTTATATATACGACAGGCATTCATTACGCTCTGTCCCAAAGTAAAACACTTACGGACCAACATGCTGCTACGCTTAAAATACCAACACCCAGCCATTCGGATGGAAGCAACAATTGATGACAACGACACTTCTCACACTCGCTTGTGAATGCACTGATTCGTGGTACTGCTCTTGCACAGGCGCCTAAAGGAGCCCAACAAAGCGATGCTGCGATTCGCCTACCCTCAGTTAACTGTGTGGTGTGGCCGAACAGTAAGTGGTCGGCCATTACGATGCGCTGATTGGTCGAACAACGGCATAAGTCAATTGACGGCTAAATTGAGTATAAAAAGGCAATCATCGTTTTGTGGGCACAATTAAGGGCACAGACTTCGTTAGTGATAGACACGCGTTGTGTACAAGCAGGCGGCTGATAACGGTAAAGTCAACTAACAGCAATCAGTTGTACGCGTCGTTCACGACTAACTAGTAAACTTCGTGTGTGCCAAGTTGAAACTATTCAAAATAGTTGGAAAGTGTTCAAACCCAACTGCAGCGTGCAGTTGAATACTTTAGTATTCTAAATTGACTTAATTCCTTTAATTAAAGCGCTTTGGTGACAAGAATTAAAAAACTCGACCGAAAGCGGGATTGTTGCAAAAATATGCAGATCTAAATTGGAAAAGTGTGCGGAAAATTGTGCAAATAAGCCAAAGCGTTACCGACACTCTAAAAGGCGCCGCCGTACAAACAACAAATAACACACCACCACTCATAGCTCATCATCGCAACCGATTACGATAGCGATTGCGATCGTTCCATGGTAAATGCAATTAATTAATTTACAACAATTTAATTTTGTGGCCTGCAGAAGCCTCCGAGTGGTCATAGCGTAGCGCCACCAGTCATCAATTCCCTACAATTGCATTAATTGATTTTGATTTAATTTTCACGCGCACTTTGATAAGTCGAAATGGATTAACTTGATAGTGGCAAAATGATTTAAACATAATTATCAACGTACATAAGTACGTGCGCTCATATGTATGTACATACATGCAATCATTTAAGCTTCTAAGGACACCTGTGAAAGTGGATATTTATAGTTTGTGCTGTATGTGCATTTATAAATATATTGTACATAAACAGTAAGCAAAATCCAGTATTTCAATTGCACACAAACGCATCTCATACTTGCATCTACCTATTTACTACACAAAAACAATTAACAGTTAGATTGGCATAAAGTTCTTGCACTTTCACTTCACTGATGTTAGACACAAACTTTTGCGGCAGCAGTGAAGCACTGAATAATTTCCAAGTAAATATGGAGCATGCCAACTTCGATGATCAAATATTCAACGATTTCTCAGGCCCACTTAGCCCGTTGGGTGCCAAGCCTGCCGGAGTTGGCAGCACTGGACCCCATGGCCTTCATCCGGTCATGCTGGGATTGCCGCCAAACTCAGTACTGCAACACAGCAGCGCTGGCGAAATGTGTAGCCAACGTTTGCCCGACTGTAATACACTACTGCCTGGCGGCTCACCAAAATTAGATCCTTACAAAACGCCTGACTATGGTCAGAAAATCGAATATGGTGCTGTAAATAAAATGGGTTGCTACTCGCCCACTCAAAAGTATGAATACATCACTGCCGTTGCGTCCAATAACAATAACCAGCACAAGCTCGATCACCATTCTGCACATCCACAACATTACTCGGCCACACCGCCACCGCCACCATCAACCAACAGCGGTGTTGCCAGTCCCAACGGCTTAATTCACCACAAGCAAATGCACAATCATCATCAAGCCACCATGTTAAGTGACTATCACTCCCACATGTCTGGGAGTAACGGCAAACTGGACTATTCACCCAATTCGGCCGCCGCAGCTGCCAAATTGGAGTATGAACAGCACATGCAACAGTTGTACGGATCTAGTCCACATCACACACCGCACGGTCACGATGGCAACGGCGGCACGGTAGTGTTAAATGGGAATGAACCTGCACAGCAAGCGAATGGTTTAATCTCTGGCAGTATGACACATAACGGCACTGTCGATGGTATTCTTGTCAACCCCAACAATGGTGGCACAAGTGTGGTGAGTGTTAACATGGCAGGCGCCACAGTGTCACAAACTGGTGGCACAGCAAGTAATAGCCCTGCGGGCAACAATAATAAACATAAAAAGGCGGATGAGATGTGTCAAATGGCGACAATAAATGGCAGCGGAGGTGATGTGAACGCAAATGGTAGTGTCGGTAATGGAGCCAATAGCAGCGGTGCCAACGGCACTGGGAATGCACCCCAATCTTCGACGCCGACAGCAAAGAATAAGAATGACAAGAAAAAGGGCGATACCAATGGCATCAAGAAGAAGAAAACTCGGTAAGTAATTAAATAATTAGTGTTATTATCCATTTTTTGTATTTATGGTAAATTGTTGACAGCAGGAAATCGTGGTTTTTATCTGACGGTTTATTGTCGAATCCACTCACGCAGTTGGGGAGCTGTTTATTTGGTTAATGTTTTTAATGTCGAATTATGTGATATGAATACGGCTGATGTCTTTTTCTTTTTTCATTCTTACGCTACTGTTTTCGAGTAAAAGATTTAAAAGCTTTTAACATATCAAAAGATCATAAATCCATATGTGGTGATCATATCTTTACCACCAAACTTCAATATAATACTGTTTTCCACTTACGTTTGATAATTTATTTAAATAATTTTTTATAAAAGTATGGTTCATTATATAAAATAAATCACATGAATCAAAATTTTAAACGGTCTTGTAGCGCATTCAATTTTACTAAAATAAGGTGCAATTTTCAAGTGACCGAAAATTCTAGTTCTAAACAAGTATATAAATAATAATTTAAATGAGTATTAAGTAGGAAAGATAATTACAATTGGTATTTCTGATCGTTTAATTCCAAAGGAAAAAATATAACTATTGGTATATCTAATTTACAGTTAGCATAATAAATAAAGGGTAGAAGTAACTAAACTCAAACAAAAGTACTCCTTTGAAATAGGTTACGGAACTCTATATACATATGTACATACATATGTAGAGACAACGTAGTAATCTTGCTAAGGAGTTTTGGCCTACCTGCTTCCCAAATAGAAAATTTGCTGTAAATGAAGCATTTTGTTCCATAGAAAAAGGACATTCTTTATATTTGTTACAAATTACATTTTCGATTTTCCATATGGTGGTGGTAAAAAGTTGGCTAGAGCTTTTCTATGAGTTTATTAATCCGAAAGTTTGCGAGAAAACCAGCCAATTCGAATTACTTTTTTGTACTAACGGTTTTAGGTGTATGACCTAGTAATTCCAATGCTTTAAAATTCTAAAATTGTACTTATGAATTTCTCACATGAAATTATAGAAGGCATCCATTTTAAATGTAATCAAATTAAACATTTGTTTTGAAAGTTATTGCATTTCCTTTTCACTTCTTGAAGAATGCGCAAATAGTTGAGAACAATTGTATTTTATAGGAAGTATGTATTCCTTATTATACTAGGTTGGGTTACGCATTCATCCATGAATAGCTTAATGGAATGTTCCCAAAGACTTTATGAAGGCATTATGAGTTTATAAAAAAAATAAAGTTTCCAATAAAAGGGAATGCTTCCAAAAATCCGGTCAATATTTACGACATCCATGGCGGAATGCTATCATTTCCTAAAAAGTTGAAAACGCATATGCACATATATAATTATAAATTATATCATTGAAAACTTTCACAATTTGATACCCTAATTTGCATCTCTTTCTATTTAGAACCACCTTTACGGCCTACCAACTGGAAGAACTGGAACGTGCATTCGAGCGTGCTCCCTATCCGGATGTATTCGCGCGTGAGGAACTCGCTATTAAATTAAATCTTAGTGAATCTCGCGTTCAAGTGTGGTTTCAGAATCGTCGTGCCAAGTGGCGCAAACACGAGCCACCACGAAAAACTGGCTACATTAAGACGAACACACCTCCCACCTCCGCTATGAATACCTCGCTTGGACCACCATTCGCCACCTTCCCACAAACTACCACCGTTACACCACCGGGTAGCATTGACAGCTGGACAAGCTATCAACCACCCTACGAACTAAGCCCTCAATTCAGCTTACTCTCACCGGCCGCCAGTCCATATGGTACTTATTCAAGTCAATATGGAACCTACGTACACGAAAGCCAACTCTTCCCAATGCGTCATTTTGAGTATGGTAGTCCGCCGCGTCTAGATATGGGCGGACACGCCAGCGGTACAGATGATGGCAGTGCGACGCATAAAATACACTCCAACGATGGTGGTTATGGCACATCTACAATCGATGACACCAATGTTTCTGCACATATGGGCGACCACAATGTTGTGGTAATGCATCATCAGGTCACAAGTAATGGGAAATATCTAACCAGTGAAGATGGGAAATATGTGAGTGTAGGTGGAGTGGCGCACACACTCAGCCCCTTGGATGCACACCATTCCAATGGAGGTTGTCATGTGGCAGAAGCACAACCACATCCACACGATGCTAACGCGGTGATGAAACAACAACAACACTATGGCGCTATTGTAGCAGGATCGGTGGGCGCGCAAGGGGTGGAGGATCCGAATAATGATGGTACCGCTGCTAGCCTACAAACGGTGATCAAGAATGAGGAGAATGTCAGTGGACCAGGTCAAGGTACCAATGTGACTCACAGTTATGTGTTGCCGCCTTTTTTGCACTAAAGGAAATGCTCTCACATCGGAAGCAACGTCACCAGCAAACACAATTCCAAACGACGCTTTGGCCGCTGGCGGCAAGTAGCCCAACGAACAATGAAATGCTGCGACGCCGACGCATTCTGCGAAATCCCAATAGTAGCAGCGTCTCATCAAGAATCTGTTTTCAGCGGCCACTATAATGCGAGTTGAGGTGATCGCTTAAAAAACAGACCAAGCGATTGGAGTGAGGAGCATTTCAAAAAAAAAAAAAAGAAGAGAAAACAGGCATATGTATTGTATTTTAAATTTAATCAGTTCGGTTCCTTTTTTAACTTTTAAGCATTTGTACATATGAATGTGTTAGATTATTATTATTTAAGTGAATAGTAGGAGATAGAGAAGGGTGTTAATCTTAAGTACTCGGTAATGGAGAAATCGATAAGCAACAGAATCCAGAGTCTTGCCATGTTGTATGTATGTGTGTATGATTGATGGTTTTTGAAGTGTCGTGCATTGGCGTTGTCCCCATACAAGCCAGTTAGCAAAAATAGATTTAACAAAAATTGGGTCAATTATAGAGACAACACACCACTATAACTATAGCTGCAAAAGAAATTATTCCAAGGGACAACCCAATTAGAGTTAAATGTAGACCATAATTGGAACATGGTTCGTCAACTTACAACACAATACATAACTTTGTACATCTACAGTCACTCAAACAAGGGTAAAAATTTTTTGGAGGGTCAAGTTTTTATGTGAAATTGCTTTTTTCTGGTTCACAACGATACAAAGATTATTAGTTAAAAGTTAAAGCTATTTATTAACTTTATCGAAATTATTTGGATTTTATTTACTTTCTCGCGGTTTTTTCCTTGGACATTTTTTAAACACTTAAAAATGATGATGTTTTCTTGAAATTAAAATTTTTTTTTTTAAATATTATTGACATTGCAAAATTGCAAAACATTTTCGAAAAAAGTAACTAGCTCAGCTAGTATAACTTGCGAAATATTTAGATTTTCGTCAAGATTATACATTTTCTATCGTAGTGAACCAGAAAAAAATCAATTTCACAAAACAAGCATGGTGTCATATTTCACAAATTTTTACACAAAACTGACCAAATTTCGATTTTTTTACAATATTTACAATGTATTACACGCTAAGTCTTTTTTTAATTCGGTATACAACTTTCGTTCGCAATATAACAAAAAGTATATGAATTGAAATTTCAAACTTTGTACAAAGAAATGTCAAACCTTTTCATCTGACTTTTTAGAAAACTTTTGGATGTGCAGTTTTATGGCTCATTTAGTTTTAGCACTGGCTATAAATTCCTGTTGATTTTTGAAATTTTGGTTTTACGCACTTTTCTCTTTATATTTGTTTTTGAAATTTTTTTTATGATGGCTATCTTCCACATCTTCTGGCATATACAGTAATTGCATGCGTTAAATTAAAAAAGAAATTCCGAAGCCAAAATTCCCAAAAATCGAAACTCTAGAAACTTGCATATTAAATTAAAAAAATGGAATTGGCTAAAAAATGTCATACTCAAAAAACTTTTAGAAATTATGATTGAAAAGTTGAAAAATTCGATAAATATTTTTAAATATTTAAATAAAAAACGAACGATCAACACCAGCAAAAAAGATTTAGATTTTTTATCGAGACAATTTTCAAAAACTGACTTTTGGCTTGTACATGGCGACGCAATTTTAAATAATAGAAGTTATTTAATTGTAAAATACACTTTTATAATTAGATTTTAAAAATAGTTTTATGTTCTTTTAAGATGTATGAAAACTCTAAATGCATTCAATATGTGCCTTATTAGTAAATTTAGAACCACAATTTAGGTAATATACTTAGTAGATAAATTTGTGTAGGATAGGTTTCTCAAGTAATAATAAAAAATGTATGTTCAGGTCTTCAGCAGTACGCAGTTTTTTAAGTTCTAATATTTTTTATTAGATAAAATTCATTTTAATGTACATACATACTATATATAGGTATACATATTTTTTAATTGTAAAACATAAACTGTTGTGAAATTGACAATATCTTAATACTTCTTTGAGACATACCAGTTTTAGTTCTCTACGTATGTATTTCGTATTACGTTTAGTTTAGTTTAGCACTAAGTAGTTTCAACTATGGAAATGTGGTTAGTATTTTTCCAACAAACAATTTTATACTCAATGCAGGAAACTAAAAAGTAATAAATAAATATTTAACTAACGATTTTCATACGAACAAATCATTCTCATAAATTTACAAGCAAAACAAAAACAAAACAGTGTTCTCCATTGTTTTTTTTTTCGCCTGTAAATTTGCGGGTTATATATTGTAAATGCTTTAAATTTAAATTCATTTGTACGAAATTTTACTTGTAATCTTAATTTTAATAAGGAGCAAGTAGGTAAAATTTATTTAAAATATATTTTCCATAATAGAAAAATAAAAATTATAAAACGAAAAATCTTTAAGTTATACCAATCCTTTATTTGGTAGTAATACTCTTTTATAAATGTCTATGCAATGATGATTTACATATTCACATGGTATGTATGTATGGGGAGAGGTACTAAATTCTGCTTTTCAAAATTCTTTTGGATGAAAATTCTGTAAAAATCAAAAAAAAAATTCTGTCCAGCCTAAATTCTTTTGGTTCAATATTCTGTATTTAAAATTCTGTATGATCAAAATGATGGAGAACTGAAATTCTGTATATTAAAATTCTGGAATCAAAATAATTTTCGATCAAATGCTGTAAAAATATAACCAAATAAGCAGATAACCTGATAAGCACGCTTACCTGAATAGCACATTTATTTTATGAATAATGGAATTCCGATTTTATAGAATCAATGGTATATATACATAAGTCAATTAAGGAAAAATTCAAAAATTCATTCAAAACAAAAGTTATTACATTATAATGGCGAAACAATTATTATATTATTAAATTTTTAGCAATTCGCTTTAGAAAAGAAACATGCCTTAATATAAGCCTTTTTTTTGTTATTCTTTTAATTCTGTTGTTTGCTTTTACAGCCTTCTTCGTTTGACTAATTTTGTGACCATTTTGAAATTTCTGAAGCTATAAATACATACATACAAACATATGTACATTTGCTTTATGTAAATCTGTTTTGATAATATAGGAAACCATATGGGTCAAGACAAGTCATGTATTGGCAGTATTTTGTTTTGCAAAACTCTGTATTGAAAAACCGGAAGTGCGCACTTTTTTTATTTATCCATATGCTCTTCCGGTTTTTCAATACAGAGTTTTGCAAAACAAAATACTGCCAATACATAATTTTGATTTACAGAATTTAAAATTACAGTGTTCCGCAATACAGAATTTTAACAGTACAGAATTTTGAATTACAGATTTTTGAATACAGAATATTGAATACAGAATTTTAAATACAGAATTTTGAACCAAAATCATATTGTACCCAACCCGTATGTATGTACATACGTACCGAAAAAAACCCATTTGCAAATAGCAGCGAATTTGATTTCCTGACTCATCATTTTGGCTTGATGTTTGGCCGAGCTTCTTTTTTAATAAAAAATGATGTGGTGTTATCTCCTGAATGCAATGTCTTCCGCATTAATACTTGGTCCATAGTCAAATGTGACTTTGTCTTAAACTCTAAAGATTTACTTATTTGTACGAAAAGTTTAAGTCGTTATACAGACTTTCTAATTACATGCAGTACAACGTATTACAATTCATTTAATTGTGTACTGAAACAATTTATTTGAGAAAAACTTGGGTTCGACTTCCAAAAATATATGTGCATACATATGTACTTTATGTACCTAACGAAAAAAAAGTTGCGGTTTTCCACCGGAAATATAAAATTTTTTATGTTTCTTTAAATTTTCCCCCAAAATATTTCGAAATATATTTAGACTTGCGTGAGCTGGATTGATTCGAAAATGTCTCCAATACTGGAGTTTTTTATAAATACAAATATTTTGTATAAGTTCTTCAAGTTTTTCTTAAACCAATTTTCTCGATAAGGTCCAAAGACAGCATCGAAAATTTCATTACATATTACGATTCCGTTTAAATAATTTTTAATTATTTTTCTGCAGAACTTTTAAGCTTAAACTGTTTTATGAAGTGATGCGATTTGTTTTGAAAAAAGGTTCAAAACACTGTTTTTATTCATAAATTCTTAACATTATTGTGAAATATTTTAATTGATGTCTTAAAATATAATGAATTTTATAAAAAGTATGCCATTCTTTGGTTGTTTGCAAATGTTTCCTTAAAAAAAAAAAAATATTAAAATCGGTTCAGTACTTTGAGAACCAAATTGTTACAAACATTCTCCATACATTCAATTTTATATAATAGTATACAGATACAAAGGACAGCCAGAAGACAACTCTTCGACATTTACTTTTGTGGGGAACATCTCGTGTAATAGAAGTTTCATAAGATCTTCGGGCGTTGTACATTCATTCATCGAAATAAACAAATCGTTGACGAAGATTTTAAATGTTTAGCAATTTAAACAATATTGAATAAACACATATTTTTAAACATTATATATTATGCGGAGGGTATTCTAAAGCTTTTCAAGAATCATAGTGTAATGACATACGGTGTGCCAGGTAATTGACGTACTCACATTTGAAGTTCCCTTATTAACATTTTGGTTTTTAACGCATTATAGGTCTAGATCCTAATTTTTTTTACAATTTGTGTAATATACAAAGCCTTTGCGCAACTTTCAACCGCAATACGCACACACTAAAAATTATTATTATGTGTGCTCTTGAACACAAAATATTTGCTTCCCGGCATGTTTTTAATTCTTTAAATTTATTTATACAAAAAAATATTCACTAAGAGGGTTAAAAAATGACTGGCGAATGAAAAACAAATTACTTGGAGCTATTAAGGGTGTGTGCGAAATAGTATAAAATTTAGTACTTAAGCTAATATTCCACTGGTTATTTCGAGTACTACTTCAAAAATATAAGCCGTGGTAATTAATTGCAATGCTGTTACTGCATTAGCGGCTATTTCCAACGATTTAGGATTTTTTCCTATTTGTATGGCAATTTAGATGTACTCGCACACAGCTTAAGTTTCCTAGGAGCTAATACAATCGTAGCTCCATTAAATATTTAATAGAAAAATATAATGAAATAATAATCACGCCTTTTTCCGTGATCGCAATTCATATCTTCAAGCAATTCCAATTTCATTGCATTGGTGACCACCGTTATTGTTGCAACTCAATGCTGCCCGCCGAACACTCTCCCAATCTGTACCCGCAAAAAAGGCATGCGCTTGTATTTGTTCAAAGTCCACCCGTTCTTCAGGCACCTGTTGTAATAGATTTTCCAGCAAATCTTTGGCACAGTCCGATATTTCAACATTTTCCGGATATTGTACACAGCCGTACAAATCTATGCAGCCGGGATGTGCCGCTCTAAATGGCTATAAAATAGAGTAATAATATAGAACATAAAATACATTATATTGATTTACCAGGCCCAAGAGCAGCTGATAAAGTACAATGCCATAACTCCACCAATCCGATTTGAATGTGAGTGGACGTTCAGGCGCAACATAGTGGCCGGCTAACGCTGTAGGATTGTACGCCTTGTGAATATAGTTATCGGCGTCACTCATACCTTCATTTTGATAAAAATATGTCAGCAATAATTGACCTTTGGCACCAAGTAATAAATTTTCCATATGAAGATCACTAAAATAAGGTAGACACAGAGAACGCGATTTATTATCAAATTATAATCAAACAAAATGAAATTAACATAACTAATAAGGTTATTATTATTATTTCTGTTAAATACATAGTTTCCAAAAGGCGGCAAAGTCTTGAGTTTGAGTTGACTCAAAAGAATAATAAGCTTACTGCTTACTTTCACTCTTTATTTGTCGCACATTCCGAAAAAAATTAACTACAATAACAATCATGCATACAGTGTCGGACAAATTAATACGGTCGCGACATTTTGACAAGTTTTCACTAACAAAAACTTTATAGATCAAAATTTTTCTTACTATGTAAAAATTAGAAAAGTTTTTATCTGAGTTTCAATCCTTTTAATCCGAATTTCTGGAAACAGTATGTAAGAAAATTGTCACTCAGCTAAAAAATTATCAAAACTCAACGGAAATTTCAGCTAATTGCAACTTGCACTTTAAAGTTTACCAGTCCAGTTTAAGAATACTTATTTAATTGGTAAAAACTATAGCGAGTGTCAGTGAAAGTCCCACAGCGGTTTTTTTTCAATGTTTTGATGTTTGTTTGGTAACATTTTATAAAAAAATAGAGTTCGTATTAAGAGAAAAATACACATAAAACAAAGATTCAGAATTTCTACAACAAAATTTATGGGTATGTACATATGTACATATGTAGCTAAAAATTAGTTGATTTTTTAAATTTTTTTGTGTGAATGTCATACGTTCTGTTTCATAATTGAAAAAATTTCGACCATGATTTATCTATGTATGTATAAGGAAGAAAATGTGTAACAACTTTCGGCACTTTGTTTTTTCAAAAATCAACGTATCCATTCCAAATTTGCACGTTGTTATACTTCAAAAAAAAAATTTGGCACTGTTGACACTTATTACGAATAGAAACTTATACTTATAGCTCCCATACGCCTGATTGTTGAGATATGATACTTTACTTTAAAGCTCTTTTATTTAGACAGTTAAAACAGTAGAATTGAATAAGATATTTACTTATAAATCAGTCATGGCCTACTGAGAAAATCATCAAGAATAGGTTTTGGTTGGAAACATTTATAGCATTCTATTGAGCCAACTTGGGCTACATTCATTGCTAGAAAACTTCCCTACTACAAAACAACAAACTGCGTTTGATTAGTTATTGGTAAATTTTTCTGTAGAAATTACAATGCCTATAGCATAATAAACTTCTTACAATGTCCATGAAGGTGTATTTTTTAGTTCCAGCGCTTAATTCCATTTCCATATACATAGTATATATTTATTTTATTTTTATTTTTTTCTATAAGGATAAGATTGATATATTCAAGTTTTATTTTGAACGAATTCTTTGTACTCATACTTGTATCTATAAAAATCAAAATAAGGATTATTTTCGGTCCCTGGTTTCCAAACATCTTTCTAAACATAGTATGTCTGCTTTCATTGTTGAACATGTTGAAGAATTGACATGGCAAACAAAAATCCAAAAATCTTACACAGATACAATCAGAAGTTAATATAAGAATCTAAAAGCCCTAACTTAATTTTATAGATAAAAAAAATACAAAGCCTATTATGTTTTGTTTCATTGCACTAAGGGCTTTTGATATTAAAGCAACGAAATTTTCACTTTTTGATTAAACTTTTGAATAGTTTTTGAAAGCATTGTCACTCCAGTTTTAGTTCAGAAATGTTCATAATCCAGAATATCAATTTTAAATTGAGAAAGCCAAAAAGTCAAATTCAAAAAGTTACAATTCAAGATCAGAAAATTCCATATTCACTTTACGATGTCAAAGTTTTTAAAATTTGTTTTCTTATTATATTCTGTATATATGTACATAAATTCATTAAATGTAAATTTCTGAATTTGAACTAAAATTTCTAAATGTGATTTATAACTTTCTGAATTTAAAATGGAAATTCTAAATTAGAATTGTAACTTTCTACACATGAATTGGAAATTCTGAATTTGAATTGTAATTTTCTGAATTTAAAATGAAAATTCTAAAAAAAAATATTGAAAACTTAAAATGAGTGTCACGGGAGAAATTCTGCTATAAATACAAAATAAGTTGATTTAAAAGATGAAAAGATTTATTTTCAATTTCACGCGAAATAATAGCAAAGGGGCGTTCCTGCTTTAAAGTTGTTTTTGTTGCAACAGCATAAAGCATTCCTCCTAAACTTTTGGGAAATGTTGCTGAAAGGAAATATGACTGCCATATATTATGATATTAATCCGAATCGTTTCGGTAAGTGCACTCGACTATCGTGGAAACGTGTATTCATTGCTATTTCAATTCACTCACCTTAATATAATACCTTTGCCGTGTAAACTGTGTATAGCGACTGCCAGTTCTCGGGCCCATTGTTTCAAACTAGCCTCCGGTATGTTGGCAAGTTTAATACCATTATTTTCTCTAGGCGTTTCTACTGTTTCTGGTATCAAAATTTTAAATTGATCCATCGTCTTTGGTGTATCTTCCAATTGCTTGATCTGCTGTAATGTCTTAGAAACTGACTGTAGCAACTGTTGAGACGAACGTACTAATTCACTAAACTCTGTCGAGTCCGAAGGCGCTAATTTTATAGAATCATCCGTCTTTATAAAGTTACAATTACTGTTATTTTCTGCATATTCGGAATCATTGATTTTTAAAATACCAGCGCTATTGCTGATATTTACGCCAACTTGCCCATTGGTCACAACTGGTATTTCCTCGTGCATTTCATCGGGAAACAGAGATGAAAAATAATTATTTGTTCTGGTGGCCACCGCAGGCGTATAGGACTGAACATAATCGTATAGTCTTCCCCCTTCAGCATGCTTTAAAAGCAAAAAAATTTTTTGTTCCGATTGGAAGAATGCCAACAGATCAACCATATATGGTACATGTTGTGGTAGAAAAACCGTTTGTGTGGGCATATTACTGGAGGGTTTTTCAATGCCCTTCATCACATATGTGGTGCGGGGTTCAGGTTCGGTAACACAATAGACCTGCATTACTCTATCCCCAAGCACTTTCCGAACTTTATATTTGGCCAAATGGTTCCATGGACGTTCGAGGTATACGGAAGGTGTTCCATCGATTGCACAATCTGTTACATCAATGGACAACTGGAAGTTCTTTCTACCACCACAGCAACCATCACTGTTACTTTCGCACAAGAATTTGTGATAGATGTCGTCAGCGCGTGCAAGATACTTAGAAATTTTACCCTTTGCTATAAATTTGCGGTCGTCATTCGTATCATCTGTGAAGTGTATACAAATTATATTTATGAATAACAAAGTTTTTTGTTTTCTTTTCACCTTTGGAGCCGATCAACAACAGCTCAACACCACGCTTATATCGCAAATGCGCCTCATGGTAATCTAAATTTGATTCTGCTTGTACAGCCCGGCTGAATTCCAATGCAGCTTCATAAATATAATCACTATCGTCACTTTCGATTGAAGCCATCGGTGTCAAGAAACGAGAGTAATCTTTGCATGACTTTTGCTCAAGCTCAGTGCTAGTTTGCATAGTCGGTTCTTGAATATTTACAACATTTGGGGGCATAGTCTTAAAAGACTCATCCCTTATATCCTCAACTGTTTCTAGTTTTTCTATTTTTAGTGGCTTATTTTCTTGAGTTTCAATTTCATGAGGATCATAATGGAGATTTAGTTTATTACATACTTCTGTTTTCGAAGTGTTTTTTAGTTTCCCCGTCGTATGCAAACGGTGAAAAGGGGAGGTATTTGGTGTTATAGTTAATGCGTTCAAACCTCGAGTTGACATACCTCCAACGCCAGTTTGCTGTGCTTCACTAAAGAATTGTGTGAACGCATGGCATTTATAGAGAGCTGTATGTTGTGAAGCGAAATCAAGTAATTGCAATATATACTCCTTTCGACGGCGTATGATGTCTGCATCAAAACGTTTAAAAAAACTGCAGTCTGTCGGCTCGGGAAGTTGGCCTGGTAATTTGAGACTACGATGGCGTCGAAAAAGCTCTCGATGTAGACGTTTTACGTCATGAAATCGCTTCCATATTGTAAGGCAAGTAAGAGCCTGCGGCAATGATCGTGGAAAAACCTGTGTATTTGAAATATGAAAACTGCATTACGACCATTACAAATAATTCCTTATCATATTTACAATTGAGGTAATTTTATAGATGGTATAGCCGCCTTTGTGAGTTTGTGTATCCGTAACGGTGAAGTTATGTATCCACCCACCGAGATTAGGAGACATTGCAGTACTTATTTTTTAATTTCAAGAGATTGCTTGACGTATTTGTTTACCATCGACTGTATGGAATTGAGCAAACTGTGCAGAAAATTCACACTGATTTTTGCCGGGCGAACTCATACATCCACCAAAGCGAAATAAAAAAATTAAATCAGCTGTTCTGGTTGCCAGAGTTACATTAAATTTGCAAAGTAATGATAAAATCTTAAAAGAAGCTTAATGAAACTTGAAGAAAACTTTATGAAGCTGTTTTTATATTAAGTTTTGACAGTTGTAGAAATCTGCATACCACAATTTAAAGTTAAATTTTAGTTTAGAAACCATCCCTAAGTCTGTATGTCTAACAATTAAAGTGGTAAAGTGGCCTTCAGTTTTAACGTGGACAAAATCGTATGAGACGCCGTTTTCTAAACTGAATAATGGCAAATAACTGTGGATTTTGGTTTCCTTTTATTATCTTTAATTTTTCTTAATATTTATGAAAAAAATTAAATTTTCTAGATAAGGCCTGGAAACCTTAAGAGGTGGTCTCCACAGGCAATCGCTGATGTCATGATAGTCATGTCAGAAAATATATTGCTCAATGGCAGCAAAATATGGCAGAGGTTATTGCCTGAAAACTATTGCCCGCCATCAGCTGTCATTTTCGTGTATTGACAGTTATCTTTTAATTTGCGTAAGAACTCTATGGTGACAACATCATTTGAAATTTATACATATTTCCGCCATATAGACGTATGGCGAAAGAAATATTCTACACGTTCAACATTTATTGACAGTATTAGGATCTGCGATCCAGACTTCAAAATATCTAAATATCTTGCGGTCCGTATCACGATCCATCAAAATTGCATGCTACGTGGTCAATAAATATCGCAATATCAACATTTTTGATTGAGATTTTGTTTGCACCAATTGTCATAATTTTTTCGGCAATCCACTTGACTTGGCAAGAATTCGCCATACAAAAATGTGACTTGAAAAACTCGTCAATAAGATCATGAAAAAGTACTTGGAGCAAAATATTTGTGGAATTCATTAGCAGGTCTCGGGAATTTTTTTTTTCCTCATAGTTGTAATGTGCACAAATAATATTTTCACCTATTTTGAATAAAATTCCAAGTCAAGTCAAAGTACACAAAAAGCTTACACATCAAGCGTTCAGTAGTGAATGCGTCACGTCGCGATTGTCAAATAAAGTTCACTCTGGCCTGTGCCAAAGAACGTAGATGTACATCTTTTGGAATATGCAACGCTGTACAGTAGGAGGAATTGTAACGATTAATTGATCATTTTGCGAAATCCCACGAGTCAAACTGTGTCTTCAAAACGTTTTCTAGTGGAGTTTATGATGTCTTCGATAATTGTGAATTGGTTGTTTTTCTAATACACACACCTTGAAAAATGGCGCAGAATGGCGTTTCGTTCGATCTGCGTTAAGTCGCCATATTGGTTCATGTTTTCGGAAAACACTAAACGACGAGTAATTTGTTCTTTTTCTCCGCATTTTCGTAAAATTCATTTTCATATATCAGCGGTGTAGTAAGTGGAAAAAGCGGATTAAAATAAATTTGCTACAAAAAATAAATATTGTAAACATTTTGCTTTCGAATTTTGACGTTTTATATCGCTGAGCCGTTAAGATTTATCAAATACCATAAATCAGCAGAGCAGACAAGCGTAGAAGCGAAAAAAGTAAATGAAAAAATATTAAAATAAGCAAAATCCAAATTTGTGGTGAACTATTATTATAATAATCGGGAGTTCAAAGTGTGGATATATTGCGAAATTTATGTTACAACGCTTTTAATTACAAGGACCACTACCTCAGCCATCGAAGCATCCACAAGGTGCCTCTATTGCAGTACAGTTTCTCGCAAATTGCTAGAATGAGCAGATTTAGTTGAGTGCTGTAAAGACAGTGTAGGAATAATGTCGCACGCTGTTGGGGTGCGGAGTGTCTTAACGAATTTTTGCTGTGCTTTTGTTAGAACTTGCGCCTATAATTTTGAAAGCTATCCCAGTTGTTATGTATGTCCGCACTCGGTGAATTTGAGTGTTTGCTCTAAGGATTTAATTATTTTTCAACTCTTAAATATATATATAAGTATATCTGTGTTCCAAAATTTACAATTTAATTCACATTATTTCACAGTTGTAAGCAACTCGCTAGTTTTCTCGAAACCTACGCCGTCAAAATGGGTGAAATCAAGTCTGTAAAAGTGGACAACTGGGGAGTCTTCTTCCTACAGAAGCTACAAAATTTCTTCAATAAAACAGACTACTGTGACCTAACTTTGCAATTCCGTGATAACTCACAATTGAAGGTACATCGGCTAGTTCTAAGCGCTTGTACGGATTATTTCAACGTTTTGGAGCAAACATGTGAAATGGTAGACGATGCACTTATTATGCCCAATGAACTACAGGCCGATGTTGTCGTGCCCATAGTAAACTTTATGTATACCGGGACATTGGAATTCGAACTGAAAATGTATGGGAAGCTGTTACGAACGGCTAAGGACATGAATATGACGGTACTGTTGAAGTTACTCGAAGCACATCGCCGTACTATGGAAGGTGTAAATCGTATGCAGAGAGTGAGTAGTAAACATATGTAGTTATCTTTAATGCTTTATAAATATTTATAAAATATATATTTATAGCCTCCTAGTCCAAAACCTTTGCGCCGTCGGGTTCCCGCAGCTACAAGCTTGCCTCAACAACAACCGAATGCTCAACAACGTCGCATATTAACTTCACCAAACAATACATCTGGAATGCAGCGTCGAATCGTACAAACAAAAACTATTAGTACGAATGCATCTACTTCTGCAGCTTCGCAGCAAACACAATACCGACAACAGATAGGGTCAACTTCTCTAATAAGGACTAACAATGCTACGACTACCATGCAAAATCGGGCACATTATGGTAATCAGACATTGCAAGAAACACATCAAACAACTATTAAACAGGAGCCCGAAGAGACAATAGTTACATCACCGTTTGAACAGTTACGCAAAGGTTACAATAACAACAAGCGTCCAGCAAGTGAGGCATTAATTTCACCTCCTGCAAAAAAACTAAATATTGAAGATGTTAAAGAATTTGCTGAACAACAACGTATGCGCAAGCAAATTGCTGCAGAATATGGTGATGATCCAGCCGAGTATGAGAATAGTATGATGGAAGATGATATACACAATGATGATGATGACGATGATATGGCCACAACATCCGCCAACGCAAGCGGCTCAACAGCTATGCAACCATCCACATCACGACAAACACAACTACAACATGGTGGCACAACAATCACCATTAATCAAAATGAAAAGCCACCTACTATTGTTGTTAAAGATAGTTCCAATTCCAAAATGAATCATGCTAAAATTATCAAGGAAGTACTTCGTCAGTATCCACATTTAGTAAAGAGCAATAAGAATATTAAATTGAAGATAATGCCCAGCTCCGGTGATCAACCGCAAAAAATCATTGTAAAGAAAGAACAATTGGAAAATATTTCAAGCGATCAGCAACACCAATCGCAGTCGGTTTTGCGCGTGCAGACCTCATCATCATCACAAACATTGTTGAAACCATTGGAAAAAACTCAAAGCAATATACACCAAACTTCCCCGCAGCCTCCAATGGCGGCACCCAAATTATCACCAGTGCAACAAAAGTCATCAACGATTTCAACAGCTTCTTCGGCAACCAGTACAGTCACAGCAACAACAGCAGCTGCAGTGCCTGCACAAAAGCGCCGAATCGATAGTAAAACCATGCATGCATTGATTGCGTTAGGGGCGGAGAATACAACCGGGCCTTGGTTGTGTTTACGTTGTGGTGTTAACGGTCGTCCCATAAGTATTCCGTCATATCGTGGTTTTCGCCGCCATTTGATAAACACACATAAAGAGTTAATTGATCCAGCTCTCTGCGAACATTGTGGCTGGCGATCGAGCACTAAACGTGAACTTCATTTCCATATGGAGTTAGAACACAAGGTGAAGACCACTTCATACACCTTCCCACAGTGTTTGTTATGCTCCAATCCATTTTTGGATACAAACGCGCTAAACCAACATATGGTTGAAGCACATCCCGATGAAAATAAGCAGCAATGTATTTATTGTAATAAAATTTTTGCACGCGAATTTCAACTATATAATCATATGAAAACTTACCACAAGAAACAGGCGCTTGAAGACGGCATTATCGATTATTCAGATGAAGAGTTTTCTGAACCGCATAGATCCACTGAAATTGCATTACAGGATGGGCTAGATGCTGCAGCAAGAGAAAAGAAGGATTCGAAGATAAAAATAATATCTGATATTAGTTTGCCCAGTGCTGGAACTATATTGAAATTGGAAAGCGGCAATGTTCCACAAATCGGCATAAATGACGATCAGCAGGAATTTATGGAAACAAGCGAAAGCGCAATTATAACTGGCGAACCGAAATTTGTTAATGTCGATGGTAACGAGATGGTTTTAACCGAAGAACAACGCCAAGAGATCATGGCACAGTTAAATCAGGAGCATGGAGCTGGAGGAGTTGTAATGGTTTTAAATGAGCCAACTGAATACACTGCCGAAACACCAGCAATGACTGCTGATCAAGCCGAAACAGAAAGCGAAGTAGATAAACAACAACCAGAACCGGAAACCGATCACGAGGTCGAACCCGAGCCTGAGGATGAAGCCATAGTTGAAGATCGAAATATAGCTGCAGAGAGTTCAAGAGCAGACGAGGATTTTGATGACAGCCAGATTTACGATGAACTCCATGGTGCGAATAGTGGGCAAGGAAATACTGATGAAACTGCTGAGATGAACGAATATAAAAAAAACACCTCGGGCGGAAGTGCGTTGGATGAAAGCAAGGAATCAGTTGAGAATTTAGAGTGGGCTGAAAATTTGATCAGCGCACATGAGATGGCTGATCAAGAGATCGAAACGGATAAAAAGGATAAGGATAATAAGGTAGGCTTTACAAAAAAAAACAAATTAAACTCTATTATAATTATTTACTTGTTGCAGGAAAATAAAAATGATGACGCAATCAACCAAAAATTGAAAGAATTAACTGGTGATTGGTCTGAAGACGATAATGATGAGGAGCAGCACGAAACTGTAATTTCTCCAAGTGCTGAGGTAGACGCAACAGTAGAATCCACCTCATCCAATACTGTTCCAAATGCATTAAAAGAAAAAGATGAAACCGTTCAAGAACAAGCGAAGGTGACCTCTAAACAACTGTCTCGGAAATCAACTGAACCAGAAACGGCCGAAGCAGAAACTGACAGCCCAGAGCCAACTGAAGATAATAATATCCCACAAGACGATGATCCCGGATATACAAATACGATTGCCGCAGATGGTTCGAAGGGTGAAGAAGATGACTTAGATACACTTATGAAAAATTTACACAAGGATGATGCTGAAATAGTAGATGCTAAAATTGGCGAAGAAACAGAAGACGGCATACAAAAAAATGAAGAATGTGCAGAGGCAGATTTGGACGCTACCATTAAGAAAGAAAAGACCACAACCCCTTCAAAAGAAGCAACCGCAAAGGAAGCCGAAGGCGTTGCAAATCCCGACATGAAGAGTGAAGATAAAAGTGATGCCGTCAATAGCATTGTATCCGTACAACGCGATGCTCTACTAGAAGTGTACGCTGAGTGTACGCCTAAAGAAGAATTCATAACGGAAGCAATGCCAACAGAAGCTGAAATAATAAATAAATCCAACATTGAGGTTAAAGAATCTGCGATTGCCGCTGTAGCTGCAACCAAACCGACAACAACAACTGCTACAACTGAAGCTGTAGAATCCATGGAAGTGGACGAAGCTAAGACGACAAAAGAGGAGGAGGCGAATGAAACGACTGGTGCATCAGCTGATTGCGAAGAAAGTGCTATTGAAAATGAAGGAGAAACTGAAAAAAATGCCACCACTGTTAGCAGTGAAAAATCTGCAGGTGACATAGCAAAAACAACCGAGCGGGTGAAAAGTCTTATAAGCGAATGGGCTGAAGAAGATGAAGAAGAGAACGAACATGATATTGCTGTACCAGCTGCTATAACAGAAGCTGACGAGGAACAACTTTGAAATCTAGATTTAATTAAAATGTAAGTTTTTAACCCAAAACTAAGCAAGGATTATTCTTAGATGTAGGAAAACCAACCATACATTAGCGCGTAAATAGGGAGCACAAGCAAGCAGCAGAGCCCACGTCTAGTTGCAGTCTCATACAGGTTAAATTGTTATGCTATGTTATATCTAAATATGAATTCACATTTGTGTTAAGATCTTGTAAAAATCCAATGAAAGATTTTATTGCATTTAGACACACGACTATCTCCCCTCGGTCTTTATTTGCTGCGGCTTAGCATATGTTAATTCTTTGGAAAAAAATTTAAAAATATTTTAATGTTGATGGAGATTAAATCTCTTTTTCATAATATTTTAAATTTTTGATTAACTTTAGTATATATTAATTTTGAGTGTGTATATGTTTACTTCGCACCAAATAATTACACGGAAAATGCGGTTTTTGAAAAATCAACTACACGTCTACAAAAAATCTATATTGGCCTAGTGCAAAAACGCTTCAGATTTATTATGCATATTATGTGAATCGAAATATTGTACATACATGAGTTTAACTAATTTCATATAATGCAAAACAAAACACATATTACAATATAATACGCGATTGAAATATAGACATACATACATACAAAAAATTGAATTACTTATTGAGATGGTATAGTCATTAAAAAACCAAAACTTACATTTGTGGACCCAAGTTTTGAATAGTCAGGCGGCTGAGTTTAATATTCGTGCAGCACTGGCGTGGACCGTTAGAAACAGAAGTTTTCTAAAGAATATAACTAGAGAGCGAGCGAACATCGATTTTTCTGGCCGAATCCGAACCGAACATTTTCAAAGTCTAAAATAATAAACACTACATGACAAAGAAAAAATAACAACGGCATGTGATACATCAATCTAATGTAAAATTTTCCACTAAATCCAATATGATAGGTGCGTGGTATGAAACCAGAATGGGTTTCGAGATATTTTAAAAATACATTTTTTTAGACTAAAAAATGTAAGGCTACAAAAATGTTTAATATATTTGCTTTGTTAAACCCATTTTTAATTTTTTTTTTTTATTATCCACAACAATTTTTTAGCTCCAGACCAGTTTTTTATTTGGAAAGTATTGGAAAACGGCAACAACAGTGAAAACGGTTGAAATTATGGATGCTATTTTGCCATCAGATTTCTTTCTAGAATCTAAACGGCCTTGAAATCACGGCCTAGCCTTGTCAGGCAAATACGCAACTGGTGATCCAAACCTTTCTACATCTGCTAAAATTTCTGCCGCTTTCACCAATACCTTCCATATAAATTGGCATTGAGCTCAAAAATTATTGCTGATAAATTAGGTAAAAAAATAATATATATGTATTATTTTTATTATATCTAATTAAATGCTTTTTCTTAAAAAAAACAAAGTTCCAAATTAATCCGCCATGTCACTTGCAAGTAGATTTTAATAATTTTAATGTTTTCTTGAAAATACTATGTATTTAATATGTTGTAACAAAAAAAATCGGTTCGTTGCGGTCGAAGATATTAAAAATTTAGTGGGTTTATATTTTTTCAAAACTCAAAAAACTATTTTTTTTTTAATATTTCAAAAACTTTTCTACTTTATAGTACGCGAATTTTACTTTAAATTGATGTTACAAATGTCGTGATTGTGAAATTTTTTTTTTTTTTTAGTTTTTTTTTTTATTATTGCAACCTTTTCCACCAGTTCCGATAAATTTTTAAAAAAGTAAATTAAAATAAAAATCGACAAATGGTCGGTTCTTGTTTTTAAGCGAACCACGCGGAAACCGAAAATCAATCGTTCTCTAAAAAAAATATAACCATCGGAAATTCGGCACACATACGCTTGCATCACCCAATTGTAATTTAGAAGTGTAATTGTTTTGAAATTTGAAAATAAATAGCTTGAACCAATTCAAGTGTTAGGTCTTAACATACTATTATTATAAATATTTGAGTGTCACCACTTTATTAATAATTCGTGACCAATTTGCTTAGAACATCATACATTTGTTTTATAGATCACACATTTTGTTCTTAACAACATTGAGAAATACATACATAGATACATATTTTAACAGTTATTCCGATTCTTACTAATTTCTTAAAGAAAAAAACGCATAAAATATATATGTAAATACACATGCTATCTACAATAAACGTAACATATATATACTAATAAAATCACAATATATTTTCTATTGTCGTCAGGATTTATTACATACATACATACATACAGTCACTCAAAAAGATTTTGGCACAGTTATATACATATATTTTGTACAATTTTCGTGATGTTTAAGGTCGTGTCAAGTTTTTTGTTGTTGTTAATTTTAATTAAAAATTTGGCTTATATGGCTCGTAAATCAAAGTCTCAAACTTTGTACAAAGTTTATAAAAATTGAGAAATCCATCAAAATTTAAATTTTTAAAAACCAATTTTTTGAAATTTTTCGTGTACGCAGTTTTATAACTTTTATTAATGTAAGTGCAACAAATTGAAAAACACAATCTAAAAATTGACACAGATTTTTTAAAATTTGTTTTCTTATGTACAAGAAAATATACAGTACCAAAAAAAAAAAACTTATTAAAATTTGCGGAAAATTTTAGCCACTTTTAACTTTTACTTCATCATTCTGAAATTAAATGCTCTCTCTATAAAACTGCGTACCCACAAGCTTACCAAAACTTCCAAAAACGAGTATTGAAACTTTGATGAAAATTTATAGAACTTTTATAAATTTTGTACGCGGTTTAAACCTTCGATTCGTATAGTTTTTATTATAATACAAACTATTTTATGAAAAATAACGCAGTGTCACCAAAATCTTTTTGATTGAATGTACGGAGAGTAGCATCTTTGTCACCTTAAAAAAAGAAACTCGTTTCAACTAACTAGCTATCGTCATCTGCATTGAAATAGAAAAACAAATTATCCATTAATACATATATAGTGGTAAATGATATACAAATTATCGAATTATTTAAATGCTTACCGGCCAAATAAGAGTTAATGACACTCATTAAAGCAAATCCACTAGCGACCGCTAAAAATTGTCCAAAGCCTGCAGCCTTTCTGGATGTATTTTGATGCCAACGGGCCTTTTCTCTAGGTATGACTTCACAGACGGTTACATAGAATAGAGTTCCACCAGCGAGCCCCTGTACAATCGGCAGTACAGAACTATTCCAACTTGACGGCACATCCACTACTATCATGCCGGCACCAATGCCACAAACAGCGCCCAATGCAAACACAAGTATACCAATAAAATGTTTGCGAAGACTCGTTTGAGGATTGGAACGAAATTCCATACCCAGACAGAAACCCATTACGAACTTATGGCTAGCGACGGCGCCAAGCAGAAAAAGTACCTGAAAAATATGGCATGATTATTTATTATCTATCGCATTCAGTATCTACATATAATCATAATGCAACGATATACATATGTATATATGTAAATCTATTTGTTTCTATTATTTATATAAAATTGGTTATGTATTTATGTACATATGTATATGGAGGATGTTTCTAACGATTTGGCTTAGGTAAGATCAAAAAGAAAAAAAATATACATACATATACATATTTTGATTTTGCTTTTGCGGTTTGGACTGTTGAGTTATTTCAAAAATTTATATTGCAAGCCAATAAGAACAATCAGAATATAAATAAAAATTTAAATTCGACATTTTAAGCCGTAAGATGTAGAGAACTAATGAAATCAGTTGTTCTATTAACACGCCCCTTATATGAACTCGCCTTGTAGTTGGCTTGAACCGATTTGTATAATAATTGTTTAAACGAAAAATTTGCGAAAAACAATGGAGTGGCATACATATGTATTTTTTTTTAAAGAATATGTACTACATTAGCAAGGCGAATTCATACATGTACAACTACGAAATTACCATGCACATATGTATGTACATACATACATACATACATATTTCGTTTTACTTTTGCGTAAGAGTTTTGAAAACTCAAAAACAAAATATACATATATAAAGTGAATAAAAAAAACGAAATTGACTGCCATAGTAAAAACTTTTTAATAAACTCGCCTTGTACGTTGGTAAATCACTCCCCATAAAAATTGATACTGCTTTTCCATCGGAATTATACAATACATTATATTTAAGAAAACAACAAATTTCGCAATCAATTTGACTTTTTTTTTTGAAGATTAGTTTAAGAAAAACTTGAATAACTCAGCCAAAATCTTACTCTAGACTAATAATATACCATTGGAAAAGTATTTCCTCACTTGTTTATTTCTTTGCAAATACCCCATTCACGCCCCAATTTTTTTTTGGAAAATCTCAATATAATTCCGTTGAACAAGTTTTTGCATTCTAAGCACGCCTTTTGCGTATACTTTTGTGTTATCTCAGGTGGTTTAAAAAAAATATAAAAAATTAAATATTTTTATTTAAAAAAAAAAACTATTTTTGGAGAAATTTTCATACCGATCAGTTCACGTATGTAAATCTTTGTATTTTTCAAAAAACAGAATGCATATCACTAGAAAAACCCGGCAGACGTTATCCTGGCTATTTATTTATTAACTGTCCTTTGCATATGTAACTGGAAACCCATTATAACAGGTGGCAACCCTCTCAAAAATATACATAGGTATGCACCTTGTCTTCGCCGAGACAAACAATTTGACACTCATATTTTAATATTTTATATCCTTGTGTGGTTTGACACCCATATTTAACAAGCTCGGCTTTTCAAGCAGGTGGCAACCCTCTATATAACCTCCTCGGTAACTTGTGTATATTGTAATTAACTTTTACTTTACGACCTATTGTCATAGCTACCTATTCATAAAATCGGTCGACATTTCATTTCCCAAATACGGTCGAGCCGCATCGGAGGAGTTCGACTACAAACTATTCTAAAAGGCGGCGCTTAGCTTGGCTTGAGCCCAAGTTTTTTAAATAAATTGTTTCAGCCCGCAAAGACATACAATTTAATAATTGTACTTTTTGAGGCGTAAACAAGCACGCCGAATATTTGCTAGTCTAAAATAATACGAAGCTTTCGTTCTACTTAACAGCTTTGTAACATACAAAATTGTATACATATTTATGTAGATATCTATGCTTGCATTTGAGGTTAATGCTCAGCTTTAGAGCTTCAAAGTCTGTACAGCAATTTTGGGGAGCAAAGCAAACAAAAGTAGATACCTGTTTAGAATCAATGGGGATGGAAAGCTCTTTTTAGTATATTCTCAACCACCTTGAGTGCAACCAATTCCACTCCTACAACCATTCTCAAAGCTATTATCTACTTGCGTATCTATATTCGTTAAGTTTCTACTTTCGAATGCAAGAGTTGGGAGAAAATAAAGAGTTATGTATATTTGGAAAAAGCTGCATGAAAAATAAGAAGTATTCGTTGAATAAGAGAATACTCAAATATACACTAGCACAGAATTAGTTTAATAATTTCGTGTACTCATAATAATCACGGTGTACTGAATGCCTAATAAGGAATTATATATGTACATATGTATGTAGTACATTAGAATGGGTCACGAAAAAAAAAAATTTGCGATGAGGATCACGGTGTACTGAATGCAGAAGGTGCCGCCTTCAGAGGTACCGCTACCGCTACTTTGGTTTTGCCGAGTTTGACAATTCTCAATTTCAACTAGAGACACCTTTTTCACAAATTAGAAAAAAAGAGTCTCTTTTTTAGTATTTTGCAGATTTCTTTATTAAATCCCTTCCTATAATTTCATATTTTTACGCTTTAGAACAATTACAAACACGTTTTTCACTGAAATATTGGAGGTTATTAAATTTTTTCTCTACCATATTCTTGTTTACTAAAGATGAGATCTGTCACTTCGCCGCGGGAAGGCGTAATCTTGTATTTCATCATTCTTGGATGAGGATGACTTCGGCCCCAGTAAAGAACTGCTTTGGATGTCATTTGGGACTAGTTGAGGGCGTTTTAAAATAGTACGCGATTGGATTGGAACTAGATCAGTACTGGTTTGTTACCCTTTCGAGAGTAGGTGAGAACTGGTTTAGGACTAGCGGTCCTGAGCTAGTTCTGAATGAACAGAAACTAAAATCGGTGCAAACATACATAAAATGTTTATAAATGTTTATAGCACTGTTAACTTTTTCAAAGCCAAAGAAATTTTACTTCCGGCTCGCGCATTTACATAGGTGCACGCAAGTTTTTATACCATTCATGAAGATGAAATGGTATTATAACTTCGGTGCGATGTTAGCATGTACATAAAGGGTCTTGCAATACGGTCGCACAAAAGTAGACCGATAGTGACAGCAAACGACGCCATATTTTTCCTGCTATTTTGACATTTCACTTCAGTAAAGTTTGCCAATTCATCATGGAAAGATATACGATCCAACAACGAGTGGAAATTATTAAAATTTACTACCGAAATTCGGAGTCAATGGCCTCAACTTTAAGAGCGCTACGTCCAATTTATGGTCGTCGTCATTTCTGGCTGAATGGCTTCGGCAATAAGCAAAATATGCGTTATTGGACAGGCAGCAATCCACACGTACTCCATGAGTCAGCATTGCATCCCGAAAAAATTACGGTTTGATCAAGACCGGCACGTTACTGTGAATGGGAATCGCTAGCGCTCAATGATAACCAAATATTTTTGGCCCGGATTGGATTATATGGACTTGGACACCATGTGGTTCCAACAGGACGGCGCCACAAGCCACACAGCGAATGTCACAATCGATTTATTGAAAACCAAATTTGGTGAACGTGTTATCTCACGAAATGGCCCAGTCAATTGGCCGCCGCGGTCGTGCGATTTGACGCCGTTAGAGTATTTCCTGTGGGGCTACGTCAAGTCTATGGTCTATGCCAACAAGCCAGCGACGATTGATGAACTTCGTACGAATATCGAACGTGAAATTGCAGCAGTATCGGCCGATTTATGCTTGAAAAACGTCGAAAATTGGGTTCAACGTTTGGACTTCTGCAAGCGTGCCCGTGGTGTCCATGCAAAAGAAATCGAGTTCCATACATAATGGCATCGAATGTACTTTCACAGAAATAAAGAATTTAATTCATATCCCAAACCGTTTTTGTTTTATTTACAAAAAAAAATTTTGTAGCGTTCCTATTGCAATATTATATAGGGGTTATATAAGAAGGATAAGAGTTAGACCCATACCATATTTAGTATACTAATATGATCAGGACTACGAAATGATTCGATTAAACCATGCCTGTCTGATTGAAACTTGGTAGGCAGATGTATATGTCTTGAAAATCATCAGGATCGCATTACTACAATTTATAGTTTCGATCAACTGATTGTTCAAATATGAGTTTTTGCGTTATAACTTCTACCCTAAAGCAGCTAGGAACATGCAATTTGGCGCTCGGACTAAACGCATTCAAAAAAAAATTCTACTGCAAAACAACAAACTGATTGATTTGCAGGAAGTACAAAGGCGATAACACACACACAAAATACAATTTATTCTATCATAGTTGCTTTTCTTTATTTTAGTGTATTTCATTTTATATAAGAAATACAAGTAGTATTTTAAGATTGAACATTTTTTGCGCCAACAATACAGTAGTTTAAGTTAAATTTTTTTATATTCTTGAAAGGTAAGGTATAAAGGCTTCGGCAGGACCCAATACAGCACTTTTTTGATTATTATTTAGTAACAAATCAAGAATAAAATAGTATAATAACTTTTGCATTCAAGGAGGAAATGTTTTCAAGAAAATACAAATGTGTTGGGGAAAGTTCCAAATTGATAATAAGCAGTTACTGCTATAAGCGCAAAAATATTCCTAATTTAATTCACAACCTAATTAAGAAAATACAAACAATAAAAATAAATACAGGTGAAAAACAACCGGAGAGACGAAAGTATCAAAATATTACTGCATGAAAAACACAAATTTACTAATTAGCTGCACAGCTGCTACTAATATAAGACTTTTTCTTGATTATATTATTTACTTGAAAACCACCGCTTACTCCGCTATTCACTATGGGAGGTGCAACGCAACCTTGTAAATATAAACTGATCCCCATTAATATAAACAGTTATCTTAGTTATATGTTTATAATAAATTTCATCGTGATTCAAAGTCATGCCCAATCACGTATGTACATACATATATGTATGTATATTGTGGTACCACGCCCCGTAGAATATATACATTTGTATTCATTCTCCCATGTTTTCTTACAATAGAAAATAGCCTATTTTCGATTTCAGACCATAATTTATCCGTGTGTCAAATTTCACCTGGGCTTAGCAAATATTAGTTTTAGGTACTAACGATGTATATTATTTATTTGTTTATTTAATTTACATAATTTTCAAACTATGATATAGGCTCCGGTGCCTCAGAAAATATGGTTATTGAGGTGATGTTGCTGTTGTTACAATTAAGTATTTCCTTCAAACTTTTGTTTATTCTTAAGTGTGGCATGCACTATCTTTTTGTATACCACAAAACTAATACGGCTAATACGAATTGAACCGGTCAGCGCACTTGCGTCTTGTCTGCCTGGAAATCCACGTAGAATCTCTCTTGCCAACAAGTTCTACTTAGGGCTGAGTGGCAATTGGGCAGAAAAGCCGACGAACCAAAACAACACTCTAAGTCTCTCATCATGCCCCTGCTATTGTATGGCGCTGAAGCATGTGCACTGTGTGCATCGGATGAGACGGCGCATGGAGTGTTCGAGAGAAAGATTCTCCGAAAAATGTATGGACCTCTAAGTCTTTGCGACGGCGAATACCGACGACGATGGAACGATGAGCTGTATAAGCTTTACCGCGACATAGACATGGCCCATAGTCTACATATGTACAGACATATATAAAGATGCCACCGTTTTCTTTGTGACAACTTGTCTCAAAACCACGATTTGAACAGTATACTCATAAGACCCGTGGAAGAAACATAGGTATATTTTAATCCGTTAAGTGGCGCATGTGCCGAGTCATCTGTATTTATGATTCAACTTTGATAAAATTATAAACGTAAGGAGGGAGTGACGAGAAATACTTTTATCAAAAATTTGTCCGCTATGTGGCGCTAAAGTCCAGTTATTAAAAAATCTGTATTGTACAATTTTTATGATATTAGAAAAGTAGTGAGAAATTGATAAGCTTGAGGCGCTAAAATTCAGCATTGACCGAAAAATTAGGCTAAGTACGAACTTAAATTTATTTTCTGAATTCTGCCTTTTTCGGATTTAGAGTTACCGGGATTTTCCTTTGTATTGATATTATGCTATGTATATGTATTTTAGCTAGTCGGAGTTTTGTTATGTCCATATTTATATCCAGTCTGGTTTGTTTCTTATCTGTATTTTTAAAAAGGTTGCAGCATCATGTATGAGTTCACCATTCTAATGATTTTAGGAAAAAACAAGTAGATTCAAAATTATAAATAATAAGCCTAATATTTACATTAATTATCAACTTATCACGCTCGACACAGTACAATTTCCAAACGTATAATTAATTAATATACATATGTATGTATATATATAACTATATAACTTGAGAATATGAGAACAAAAACAATAGATTGCGCTCACGATGCAAAAAAAAGAAGTACTTCCGTTACTTCGTACTTGCCACGTTTGAAGGATTAACGTCACAAATGGCTCTTAAAAAGTTGATTTTTCTGAGTTTTGAGTGATTTTTGCAAAAAGTTAAACACAGAATAATAGATGTGAGGAGGCGAGCTTTGTATGCAGTTGCAGCGAAAATTAAACGTCCAACATCTGTGACGTGTACGCTGCTGGCGTTGACGTAATATGGTTTTCTATCATTTTTGGATTGCGCTTTCCACCCTGAGAGCAACTGATAGTGACGTAATAATCGGTAGAGGAATGGGTGGATGCTGTTCCCACGACAGTCGGGCCTACGTTACCGGAAAGACCCGACATCAGCAGTATTCCCCAAAATTGTATGGGGAATTTTTTTATGACGTTACAACAACAACACTGCTGTCTTATCGACAAAGAGATGAGTAGCGGTAAGCGGAAGGCCCAAACTTGTATTCCACCTCTCTTGAGGTGGCATATTTAATTATTTATTTCACATCGGAGTTATAAAATTCGTTATATTTTGAGACATTAACGAAAATATTTCACAATAATATTAAGATTTAGATGAAGTTGGGATTTTCGTAAATAAAAAATAGTCTTTATTTCGATTTCGAAAACAATCTTTTTGGAAATAATAAAATTTTTAAAAAGAAAGAGAGAAATTCACATCAAACTTATTTTTGTAAAAACTGCAGATACATACTGATATTGAATATACCATCGATTCGTAATTAAGCTTAACAACTTCAACATAAAATATAAATAAAATGTCACAACAAACGATAATTTATAAAAATCGGACACCAAATACCAAAATCGTGCGAAAAAATAATTTGACCGAAAATGGTTATTTCTGCTTTAAACTAGCAACTACACACGCATACTTTGGATTTTTTGGTCTGTACCTGCTATTTTTAAGAATAAGTACGATCATCAGTACAAGGTACTAAGAAAGTAATTTAATTTGGAAGTATTTGCATTTGCATGTACTTAGGGCCAGTTTTTCAGTGCTACTTTGAACTGAGTTTAAACTAAGTTTACTTAAACGCCGTTTAAGGTTAAACTAAGTTTAAACTGCAGAGCTGTTTTTCAGTGAGCGTTTAAGGCCGCCCTAGAATTTGACAGTGTGGTAGGGCAACACTGTTTTTTTCTTTATCTGCTCAACAAAGCAGCTGACGTTTGTTTACATTTTTTGTACACCAAAACCTTCGTGAATTATTTGTGAAAATTTAAGTTACTAATACGGTGAAAAAATGTATTAGCGGAGCGGTAATTTTTCGACGAGAGAAGTGAACTTCGTTTACTTCAGCATCGCTATAGTCACTTTCACTTGAAAAATCCATATTTTAATATATTTTACGGACAAAAAACGTAATTTTGTTGATTTCAATTTCTGTGAACTCATGAAATGACAGCTGAACAGTTGAACAGCTGATTGCTTAAACTCAGTTTAAACTTAGCATATCGGGCGTTTAAACTTAGTTTAAACTAAGTTTAAATTCGACTGAAAAACAGCACATCGAGTTTAAACTTAGTTTAAACTGCAAATCAAGTTGAACTAGCACTGAAAAACTGGCCCTTAAATATGTATGTAGGTAAGTATGTACATACATATGTATATATTTTACAAATGAATTTTCTACAATTACTGTAAATATTTGCCAACCTTTTAGGGCAACTCTATTAAAAAAAAAGACTTAGTTGAATTAAGCATCTTATCAAATCTGGGTCAAGTTTGTTGAAGCAGAAATGTAGAGATAAGAACAGACTCCAGCCTATTAATACCCACTATTAAATGATCAAACAATTTGTAACAACTTGCACTACACAAAATGCTTACGACTTGAATAATAATATTAATACTCGTAATTTGGAGCTTACAGCACATAGCTCGATATTTGGCGGAACTTCTCTCACAATTTCTTGGTGTTGTACCAAAAATTGTTGGATCTTCAGTTGTATGCCGACTCCGAACGGCAAATGATTTTTGTTAGAAATTTTTTTCATGACACAAACACGCTCGAAGGTGAAAAGGTTTTCTATAATTCTTACTGTTACTTGCCCCGGCCGAGATTCGAACCAGGGTGAAGCACGCACATGCTACATTATGCATTACCGCCAAACTGTCCTGAAGGTGCTTGCTAACGAACTCTCGTCAAGTTTTTCGAATACATAACTTTAATATACAAAATTTAAATGCACCGGCAGGGCATGTGTTGGAAATGGTACGATTTGTAATCGACACAGCTTCGAAAACATTTCTAAGATTTTTAATCAGTATGCTATGCAAACAACTTTTATTGCATAACAGATAAGTTTTTTATAGTAATTTGACATAACAACCAGTAGATTTCTTAGGCATATTTAAACAAATGTAGCAAATCGTACAATTTTCACCCCATGCCTGATAAAAGCGCTATGATTGCAATTAGAATATATGTAGGTAAATATCTTCTGTTTCTTTCTTCTTTAATTAAAAAAAATCTTGTGAAATTGTATACATATGTGTCTAAATAATAAGAAGCTTAGTCATTAAATGAAGCAGTTAAAATGTTAATGATGCTTGTACAAAGGACTCTTATGCTAGAAATTGTTCAACGGTATAAGGGACTTAAAGGTTTTGCACAAAGTATTCAAGATTAAAGAAGAACCTTACCTTCGTTGCAGAGTTTTGTACACCAATAGCTATACCCTCGATTGCAGAATGAAGACATAATGCCACAAAAAGTCCCAGGGTGCCTGTCATAGACTGAACACAGGGTTCTTCATGATTCGTGTGACAAATTCGCGCATTTGCCTCCGCAATAACTGTCTCATTTATACAACGATTTGAATTTCTGCGCAAATTTTGCTGCCTTGACTCATAACAACCGCTTTGTTCTTGCTGCTCATCCTGACTGTTAAATAAACGTTAGCATTATTTAATAAGTGCGTAGCTATGTACATATGTACATACATGGTTTTTATTCAAAACTTACTTGTTACTTTCGTAATGATTATGTGCGTCGGCTAAAAGCCGAGTGGTGTCACTGCTTATTGTTCCGTAACTTTGATTGTTGGTTCTATGAGGGTGTGTATGTTGTATCGCTTCACCAAAAAAGTAATGTATGAATTCGTCAATAAAATATATTATGAAAAATCCTGCGCAAACTGTAATTTCAGCAAAGTTTGAATCCATCTGCTTCCGTACCTCTGGTAAAATGTGTACCAGTGCGGTAGCCAGCAATATGCCTGCACCGAAGCATAACAACATTGATGTGATTAGAGGATAACGTCGTCGATTGTAATCAGAAATAATGGCTGGTAGCATTCCAAAAAGAATGCTGCCGAAACCTAAGACACCTATAGCTAAAATCTTTTCTACGTCGCCTCGGTCTGTTGTGTTATTAGTGGCAGTCCATTTCGATGGAATAACATCGTTTGAAAATATATTCATTTTAATTCTCCTAATTACAAATACTACTGCCAATTAAACTAAAGAAATTTCGTCGACCGCGCGCAACTGAAGCAAAACACTTGCTGCTCTTTACTAAAAAAAAAACTATTTAAGTTTTCTCAGATGTGCATAGCTTGAGAACTCGAAGACTTAATATCCGTTATTGCTGAGAATATGGTAGTTATCTTCTTAATCTGAATAAATTTATATTTATTAAAAATAATACAATGCAAATAACGCCACTAAAATATAAACATATTACCCCACCCCAGATGTGCAATATGAAGGCATTTCTTTAATCGATGGTTATTACCCAGCAATCAGTAAGATTAAAAGCGATGCCACATAAAAATCTTTGGCTTTGCATGACATTTGTAACTCTGTCCGAAAAGCGAATAACGCATAAGGAATTCCATAATAAATCACAGAATTCTCAACATAATGGGGGCTTAGTTCTCTTAATCAGTCAGAATATTCGGGTATCGTAGACCCAACTATCGGTACTGTTCAGTATGTAAATATCTGTCAATTTTATATTCCTACAACAATCTTGTAATTTGTTATTGAGCAAAATACTTTTTTTTAATAAAACTCAAGTCATTAGAGAACATACATTATTTCACTTTTGCACTTCAACGCCGCACGCCTTTTACACATTTTTGTGGAAATTGTTTCAATTATGCTTATAAACAAACCCCAATTTGTACCTTAAATCGGCAGCAACATACTCAACTCTTCCTACAGGTATCACAGCCCAGCTGACTATGAAATATAATATACATACACAGCAACCCTTTTCAAAGACGTCATAATTTGTTTATCATGCATTTGCAAATTAGGTTTTTTTCTGAAATTGCATTTTAGCCTGCAAGTTTGTTATTAATTTTTCGAAGTTTATTTAAACAAAAAAAAACTTTAGAGTGCTCAATAAAATGTTAAATATGTACAGAAAAGCAAAAAGAAACACTTAAATACGTTCATTCTTTATTGGAAATATGTTCTGATTTTAGAAGATATATGTATTATTATTTAAATACCAACAATCGAAGTTCACTGAAAAGCAATGGACTGTGGAGATGGGGTAACTGTGCATATTTTTAGCGGCAGTGACTGCGAGTACAGCGAGAACAGTTTAAATTTGGCAAACATTAATCTACCTTCGTTGCCGCTTAAAATTGATAAGGGGTCTAATTGTGTCCCTGAAAATGTAGCGTCGAACGTTGGCGAGAACATGGATTATGTGGATCCCACCGGTAATGTGCAGGTAACACTTTTGCATCCTCGCAGCTGCGAAATGCTAGAGGAAATGCAAAATAGCATTCACAGTTTCACGAGTAGTATCAATAGTGGCGGTGATATTGGCACTTTAAATACAATAGACTCGAACTACTCTATACATTCCACATTTGAAAAAAAAGAAAGTAATTTAGAGAATGGTATCAGTGATGTAGGTATGCTAAGGTTGTTGTCACCTGAGCCTTTGGTTTCAGTCTTAAAATCTAGTGTCGAATCCCCCGAACAAAACTTGGAATCAAAACTGGAGAATAGCGTAACTGATTCTCAAAAACAACCGCAGGCAGGCCCAGTAATACAACCGCAACATCGGGAGTCCATTTCATGCGGTATAGAGGAATCGACGGAAGTGTTACTAGTTAACTCTACAGAATGTGATGATAAATATTTTGGAGGTGGTCGAGCTTATTCAGGCACTGATTCTGATGTGGAGGTGTTAATGTCGGAGGAGATCGTTGAGTCCGATTGGTCAGCCGGTGATACAGCTACCGAGGATTTGGGACCAACACCCGACGAACTCGTCGGCGCTGTAATAGCAATAAAATTACCACAAATAGGTTTAGGAACAAATGAACATTGTCTGCAAAATAGTAAAGCTACTAGTAGTTCAGCATTGGTTAAAGAGGAATCTACTGACCAAGAAATTTCTGTGGAAGACTTCAGTCGCAGTTCTAATAGCGATAATGCAAAATCAGGGAAAGATACATTACTCAAAACAATAAATGAACAAGCGATATACATCAAAAAGCTAGAAAGTATAATAGACCGCTACCGGCGTAAACATCACACGCTATTTAAACAAGTCGAAGCGCTACGACTGACCCTAGATGTGAATGATGTTGATGATGATTAAAAATACAATGCCAGCGACAAATATGGATCTCACGATATAATTATTCGGCAATAAATTTTCCAATATTAATATATTTTCATATTCCAAGAAAAAATTTTATTTGATGTAGTACATACCTTGCAAATGTTTCCCTTATGATAAATATAACGTGATATGTATATTCTTTATTTTATGTGAAAAATATTTTACTAAGGAAATAAAAACGTAGGCATTTGGCCTCCAAGATGTGTAACTAAGATTCATAAGTTTCTCTGGGTTCTCCCAATTTTTAGTTGTTCGTCAAATTATCGTTATATGCGTAAACAATCGCTGAATTACTTGGCACTACCACCTTCGTCAAGCATTTGAATCAGCAGTTGTCTGCCTTGGAAGTTGTACACCGCCTTTTGCACATACATACAAGTAAAAATTGGATAAAGTCGTTTGTGTGACAATCGCCAATCATTTGAGTAAATGTTTGTAGCCTGTCATCCCCAGACAGGCAATGAAGAACTTACTCATTTAAATGCTATCGTTAGTTTTATTATACGATTTTTAGAGGATTGCTGTCCAGGGCATGGTTCCTTATTCTATATATTACAACTACAATGATTACATTCATATAAAGTTTGTGAAATATTCGATATTGCCTAAACAAATTCTTACAAAAAAAACGTCTTATATGCATGTTATAAAGGGTTTTGGGATTGCCCAATATGTGAAAACTGGTAGGATGCTAATTTCCATTTAGGATGGGAAGGTTGGACATTTGAATCTACCTTGGTTTGGATATGAAAAATACTAAAATACTTTTGCATTTTTACATCTACCATTACGTGCCTATAAACGAATATATTTTTCAGTTGAAATATATTTCAGTAAAACAAACGTTAGTAGCATATACATTTCTAAACTTTTGTGTATGTAGGTAAATACATATGCCTGTATGGACACTTTATTTTATTAATTTTTATTTTCGATCGAAAGAACATTTATTATTATATATTCATTCACTGCTACTTAACTTTTATCTTAAGCCGATGCAGTGATCACATCGGTGTACAATTTGACCTTGGTGGCAATGCTCATGTCAACGTATTTGTCACCAATAGATACGATCAAACCGCCAATAATGGTTGGATCTACCCGGGAGGTGATTTTCAACTGTTGGTTGCCCTTCAAGAATGACTGAAAATCAAAAATTAAGTAAACCAAAGATAATGGGGGAAAAAACGAAGGTACACAAATTTTGAAGTACCTTGAGCGCCGATTCCAACTGTTTATTCTGCGATGAGTCCAAAGGTTTGGCAGTTACTACTTCGCAAACGACCTCACCACGATGGGCAGCCATAATGGTTTTAAAGGCATTTATAATTGTGTCAAGGTTTTTCAAGCGTCCATTATCAGCCAACAGGCCCAGAAGGTTGGCTGTGGCTGGGGCCAGCTTTAATGTAGCAGCAGTCTCCTTAAGCGTGGTCGACATAAGTTTCTTATTGATAATTGGATTGGTGATAGCCATGCGCAGCGTTACGCTGCTCTTTAAGGCTACCTGCAAGGCAGACAGATCATTCTCCACCTGATCTAACTGCTTCAACTTTGATGCAGCAGAATATAGAGATGTGGCATAACGACCTTCAAGACCAAATACTTGAATTGGTGGCTTTACTGATTGAGCTTGGGAGCTGAACATACGGCCCTAAGAAAATCAATTAGAATGGTTAAATTACATAACCAAATACATACTTTTTTTAAACTGAACCACATATTCTTAACAAGTTTATTAGTGGTAAGGATTTTAACAACATTATAACAACTTTTCACAGCATAGTATTATTAATTATTTAACATACCACAATTGCAAGTTTATTAGCAGCCGCCATCCTGGAAAATCTCAAGAAACTTTTCGCAAAAGTCGAATAAGTTTATTAGATGACAAGCAGTGTTGCCAACTTTGTATTTAATTCTAGAGTAAGGTTTGGTAACTCTACAACCTATTGAAGGAAACTTTTAAAGCACGTATACAGATTGCGACATATCGCGCACAAAATGTGTGCACACAATTCAAAGAACGTTGAATCTAAAGAAAGTCGCTCTCACGGATCCTCCAAAGCCGTGTCTGCATAATGCAATATTTTTTTTTTTTTTTGGGTTGCATTGGACGGCATTTGCACGTTCCGCGGTGGCGCCCCTACTTTAGTTTTGCAGATTTTGAGTTCTCAAATAAAACTAGACAAGTGTAAGTTTTTTTGCATATTTATAACGGTTACTACTGGCCAGTTTGACGGTTAGTTTTGTATAGGCGTTGGCTATAAAATTACTACTTTTCTTCCCTTTTTTGCATTTATGCACATTAAACATAAATTTTCTTTGATGCATAACTACGTACGTGCGGAGGCATAAACAGTATGAATTAGCTTTTTCTCATCGTTTGCAGGAATGTGTGTATGTACAATCGATAACTTATTTTCGAAATGGTCAGGCATTTTTTTCGGGACTGAAATTAAGCAGAAAACTATCGATTGTTTTCAAAAAAGATACTATGCCTTGGATCTTTTTTTTAGTATATATTGTCAAAATATAAAATAAATATATAATGTCAAAATATAAAATGTGGGAAAACGCATTTATTCTATTGAATAAAATTTAGCTTTTCAAAGGCATCATCGTATGGCGTTGTTCATTATTTGTAGTATATCTTTTTTTAAACCGTGGCAGTGCACACTTGGTTAAGATATGTACATAGTAATATACATACATATATGTAAGTGCATCAAAGAAACAAGAAGGGAACTTTAAAATCATACCATTTATTTTTTAAATTTTGTTAGTTGAGCTATAACTTACTATAGCTCTTGTTAATATACTAATCGGTTAGACAAAGTTCCGACTTTTTCAACTACATATGTATGTATGTATATGCCCATAAACCACTAGTGAACAAAGTACCTAAGCCAGACACTAATAAAATATGATAGATTTTACTTCACTTACATATGTATGTATGTATTTTAGAAAATATGAAACATGAGAAAACCAAATTACGTTTCTTTAAAAAAAAATACAAAATATTAAAATATTATAGTACTTTGCAAATTACAGCAACTCGACAGTGGGTTTTAAATATGTTTTTCATTGCCAGGTTTAGATTTACATACTCATACAAACATATTTACAGGAAAACATTTCTAACATGCGCTTCGCCGTTTTCTAACATCGTGTTTCAATTAGATGTAAAATTAACAAGCAAAATATTTCACTCCGGTATTTTCGATATAGAGCTTAGGATCATATATTAATACAAAAAAATGTGTAGCAAAGCGCAGACAGCCACTATAAGAAATTTTATTCCAATTTCACCCCTACTTAGCCCTAGTCTCGTCGCAGTTTGTCCAAACGAGCTTGCAAGTCGGCATCTGCATCGGACACAGGTGACGAAGCGCCACTTCCACCAGCAGCAGCAGATCCACCACCACCACCACCGTTACCGTCATTACCACCGACGCCTGCACCCGCAGCACCAGCAGCTACGGCAGCTGGTGTATTCTTTGCACCGCCTGCAATCGACAATGAGCCAGTGGCAGCGGGTAAATCTCCCAATTGTTCGCCTAATTGCAAGCCAAGTTCGTCGAGCACTTGCGAAACCACTGCATCAGTCTCCTCTTCATCACCCTCATCCTCCATTGCATCATCGATAGCTTCGTTAATCATTTCCTCTTTCATATCCATGATTTCTGATTGCTTCTCGAATTCGTGTAATATCTTCTGGATTTGTGGTAGATTCAATTGGCGATTCATATTCTGCATCGCCTTGGTAACGCCTAATATTGCAAGGGTGCCCAACAAAACGAACAAAACGAATTAATTTGATAAGTATTAGCATAAAATTAGGCAATGTCATCATCATACCCCACCTAACACATCGCTCTACTTACCGCTCATCGCTTGCGCCATCGTATTCTGCGACTTCAATGTCTGTATCTTCAGCGAGACAGCTTGTATGTTTGCCTTCATCAACATGAATTTCTTAACATAACGGCGTGTGCGTACCAAATCCTTGGCCATTATTTTCACGGCGTCCATCTGTCCCTCCTTGGCCATACGTTTTATGTCCGCTATAATTTTTTTCTCCTGCTGCTCCATTTTCATTCGCTCCCTGTCCAAATCCCGCATAGCTCGGTTTAGTGCCCGTTGGTTTTTGCGCAGCATCTCATCTGGAGAGATTTTCTTGCCGAACAACCAATCCATGGTAAGGAATTTTTCGAGTTATTATTAAAATGGAGTAAATGCACAAAAATCCTGCAAATGTTTATTGACGCTTTGTTTTTCCGCTGATGAGCAATTCTTGATAAAAAAAGACTAAAAAAAATATTACTCATCCACAAATGTCAAACACCCGAAGCAAATGTCAAATAGGATTAGAAAAGTGTGGACAAGTCAACTTATTATATTTATTATTTTTATATAGATTACAAAATAATTGTATATATGAAGTATGCAAAGTACAATTAGGATAGTTTATTCAAAAAAGACAAGCCCCATAATGTGTTTGTTATGCAAAAACTTGGGTGTTGTTTAATAGTTTAATAGTTAAATTGTGATAGTCAAGGTGTGACTATAGGTAAATCACCGTTCCCCGTTTTGCAACACTGCTTGATTGGCGATGGTATAGTTAATCGTTTGAAGATAGTAATCAATTATTACGTTAATTAACCACTCAAATGACTATGAAGTCTAAATTTAGTTGGTACTTAAAATTAATTGCATCTTTTAGACATAATTTTCTATGGTTTATCCGCCAAAAATTTATGTGTTTGCAACATAGTTTTGGAGGCACCAGTTAAGGCAAGATTCATGCGATGAATTTTGTCGTTGGCGTGAGAATATGCCTTTTATTTCGTACGAAGAACGTAGATTACAGAAGTTGGATGTCATTTTGTTTCCTATGACAAGAATTTTCAGCCCATTTCACTACAACAGAATACAATGGGATCAAAACTGATTTTGATATCGATCAGCAAAAGTCAAATTAGTTTAGGGATGGTTCTTACGTTGGTACTTTTTTCTACTCCTTGTGTCAAAAGTTAGACCAACCGAACGCGTAATTGTGATTTAGCTATAATCGATACAAAATATTTTTGCTCCGCCTGATTACAGATTTCCCCTCCGAATTTGTTAACAAAACAACAATCAGCTGTTCATGCCTTTTGGGCATCATTTAGGGGAGTGCCGCTATTGCAAAGAATTCATCGTTCAATGAATCAAAGAATTTTTTCATTGCTGATAGTTTTAGGAGTTCTGAAGACATTTACCATTGATGAAAATTACCACAAAACACTGAGAGTGCGTTTTTAAGAACTTATTATAATTTAAAGTTTAACGATATGGCGGAGATAATGAAGGATTTTGACAAACCCGATTTTGGCGTGGACAAATGTGAGCAACCAGAATTATCATTGTGCTTTTTTTAAATACCTAGTTTTCTTAGTAAAATGATACCAAATTAAAATGCCAATTATTATTTATAGATACCAAACAACTGGTGAAAGAATGCGTCGGTGGAGCAGATTTACAGCAGCGCAAGAAGGAAATTCAAGTTTACAGCGATCAGACGTCGTCAACGCTGAAGAAGTCTGTGTATGCAAATTATATGCAATTCATTGAAACAGCAAAAGAAATTTCACGTAAATATTTATAGAAATATTTTATTTTTTCTTTAATAAAGCAATATTTTTCATTAGATCTCGAATCGGAAATGTACCAGTTATCCCATATACTCATCGAGCAGCGCAATATACTTGCTTCACTGACTGACGAAAAAACACCTGGCAATCCACAGCGGAGCGAGGAAGGCGATGAACAGCCTTCACAAGAGGAAGTGGAAAATAGCCATGCCACACGTGCGGTAAAGGAAATGGTACAGGGATTCAATGGCAATCTTGAGGGTAAAATATTTTTAAACGAAGGTGCACTTATTGAACTGGACGCCAATGATTATAGGCCCATACAGCGGGTATTTTTCTTTCTATTCAATGATGTGCTAATCGTATGCAAAGTAAAGCATGATAAGTAAGTAAATATCCTTGCACTTCAGCAGTTATAAAAAACCAAAAATAATTGCTTCCTAGGCGCTTAGAATTTCTTACGGAATATGATCCCAAGAAGATTGCTGTTATTAATATTAAGGATTTGGACGGCGTGCGCAACGCAATAAATATAATAACGCCAGATGGTTCAAAGATTTTTCAAAGCGTTACGGCTGCAGGCAAGGTATATCATTTTTACATAACGTTCTTGTCTTTTTCCGACAGGTTGAAAAGTTGATATACATATATTAGAAAGTTTTTTCTTCATCCTTGTCAATTTTGGTATGGAATCAAGCCGTTTTCGGCGTTGTACTTTCTTCAGTGTTATTTTTCGTTCTGGAACCCAACTTGACAAAGGATGATGAAAAATTTGCGCAATATACATCTATTTCTACAAAAGGCGATGAGAAATATTAATTTCCATACTACATAACTAGTGCCGTACATTAATTTATCACTTTGCGAGAAAGACGTAAGATTTAGATTCCAAAAGTCAAGTCTAAAATTATGTTCAAAGATTACCACAATAGTTCCACTAGTGTTTAAGATTAAAGAATACATATGTATATACTTATTGTCGACTAGCAAATACCGAGTATTTGTATGTGTTACGCCTCAAAAAGTACAACGTATTAAATTGTATGTATGTACATACTTGTGTACGGAAACTATTTATTTATACAAATATTTCGTTAAACTTAAAGAAATATATGTATATACATATGTACATACGTAGATTCATTAGGGTTCCTCAATATAAAAGTTGCAGAAAAAACTTGAGATGATAAAACGGTGTAGGCTTAAAGGACCTAGTTCATAATAATAGGGTTTGCGAAAAACGGGAAGGGGTTTATTTAAAAAGACAACACAAATCGGCAGTTTCTTTAAAAAAATATCTTTATTATGATTTCGATTAATAAATTTTGAAATATTTTTTTTCAGATTTTTTAAGCTTGACTGTTATATGATTTGAGGCAATTTGTTTTCAAAAATATTTTTTTAAACTATTTTTATGTATAAAAACCCCTGGCCCAGCTCACGTTAATCTTATATTACGAAATATTTTGGTTGATGTTTTAGAATATATAATATTCCAATGGAGAACTCTGACCTGAAAAAAATAAAAGCAATAACTTGCCACTTCTTCGCGAATATTTCATTAAAAAAAAAAGATTGGTAAAATCGGTTCAGTATTACAAACATTTACCATTTAATCAACTTGTTATTCTTATATACATAAGTAGTACATACTTACATATTTGCTTAATTGGTGATATAACCGCTTAAGCGATTTTAGCCGAACTTCTACAATTTGTGGCGTGCGTCTTGATGTTGTAACACAAATATATACATACATATACATATGTAAAAATCTCATGTCACGATGCTCTGGGTCAAACTTCTCCGAAACATCTCCACCAATTTTTATAAAATTTTTTATGTAAGTATATTTGGTAGGTATGAGAATAGATCGAAAAGTATATTTTAGGCTTGGTTCATAGCTAACTTTTGTGGGAGTTAGAAAAGTAGAATTTAATTAAATTATAGCTACACAAGTTTTATGAAATCTTAAAATATAGGCTCGAAGAAGGTTCATAGCTAACTTTTATGCGTGTCAAGCCGTTCGTTTCGCTAGGAAAGTTTATAGATATATTTTAAAGATGGTTGCCATCTTTCTAAAAAGTAAAATTTGACTCAATTATATACAAGGATATAAAATATTAAAATATGTTCGTCTCGGAGAGAAGAAGGGGCATACCTATATTTTTGAGAGAGTTGCCACCTGTTAAACATATGTGGCAGAACCGAACTGCATTACATACCTATGAAAATGCAATTAAGAAATAAATATAGGCAGGCTAACGTTTGCCGAATTTTTCTTATATAGTATATAAATATAAATAATTAACGGTAATATTTACTGGTTGAAAAACACACTAGTATAACACCTACTCACCTGCCTGAATTGTCTCCTTCAGACGGAGTGGATTGAAAAATTAGAGGTAGCCTTTCGTTTTGACCAACAAAAGAAAACGAACAAAAAGGGTCCTGCGCCACAGCCACCAAAAACAAAGCTGTCTTCAGTGCAACAGAAAGAAACCCCAAACGATGCTAAGTCGCTGCTCTCGGATCTTAGTCCCAAAAACGTTGGTAAAATTGTGGAAAACTATGGTCCTGAATGGATAGCGACGGCCAGCGAGGAAGTACAAACACTTATTGCGCAAAGACATTTCGAAGATGCACAGGGGCTCATCAAACGTACACAAGATTATCTAATAAAGGATGAAAGTTTTGTCAATGCCAAACAAATTGCTGAGAAAGTGAAATTATTAGAAACACAGTTGACTGATGTACTGCTGCAGGAACTTTCCAATTGTCACTGTCGCAATTTGCAAGTAACGTTACGCGCATCACGTCGTTCGCTAAAGATACTCGTCGACATAGGACGTGCGCGTCAAGCATGTGGCACGTTACTCAAAGTGGCGACCATGGCTCTGCGGACAGCACAACGTGAAGCACGTCGCAATAATGCTGAGATATCCGAGTTGTTCTTTTGCGATTTAACGCAGGTGGCATGCGAATTTTTGAGTGCCTTCGAAACACAACCGGCTTGCGTGAGCGGTAGGTTGTGCAAAAACATTTGAAATTTAAAAAATATACAAATACATATATAATTTTCTCCTTGCAGCGCTCGTTGTTTGGTGCAATGCTGAACTGCAGTACTTTGCCAGTCAGCTAATTAAACATTACCTTACGAAAGGCACACACTTGGACGCCGTAGCGAAGTGCATTGAAGGCATACGCAAGCCGTGCGCTAAGGTTTGCTTCCGACCGCATTGAGTTTTGTTTTAATAATGCAAATTTTCGTTTATCACTTTTCTCACACGTACTTTTCACCTCTACAATTTCCAGCTGACCGAAATCGGTTTGAACTTGTCCTATCATCTTGAGGGTCTCTTACGCAGCACATTGGAGTCTCTGATCGAGGAGTCACGGGTGCGTTTGCTAGAGACGGTCGGCCGCAGCGAAGATAGCTGGCAACCATACAATTTGCAAACCAAAACTAATTTGAAACGTTTGCTGGTAGAATTGGACGCACTTGGCATCGATATGCGTACACACACGACTGGCGATACCTGGATCAATCTGACGCAATCGACTGTGCTATTTACACGACATTTTCTACAATTGACGGCACAATGCGCTAACTTAGCCAAAAGTGAGGTGTTGTGGCTGAGTTTGGAGATACTACTGCGTGATCTTATGATGGCCCAGCAAGCTGTGAAGCCAGTGGCTGGCTTGAGCGTGGATGTAAGTAAAAACCCGTAAACGTAGTATTTGTGTGCAACCCGGCAACATTGCCGAACGCCATAAAAGATTTAAATTTTAGTTAACAGTTAATTGTTGGCCAAGAAACTCAAGAGAATGTTTGATTAAATTTCCATAAAACAAATGAAGAGAGTGAGAGTAGTAAGTTTTCACATTCAGTGTTGTTGTTGTAACACCATAAAACATTCCCCGTAAACTTTTAGGGAATGTGTACTCACGCTTCCATTTTGGCATCGGTTTAGCGCAGCTCTTAAATATTTACGTCAGTGCAACTATAATACTGCCTTTTCGAACTAACCCAAAATTCCAGGGATCGAATAATAATACGTTATTTTCGAAATTTCAATTTAAAAACTTAGTCGGAAAGAATTTGTAGCAATGTGATGCAAGCAATTTCAATCCTATAGCATTTAAATTTTTTTTACTTTTTTCAAAAAAATCAACAAATGACCGTTATTTTTTGACTGTTATTCTTCCGGATAAAAACTAAAGTTAAAATTAGAAAAAAGAACTTTGAAACTGATACAAAAATAACAATTATTTTATTGGCTCTTTAAAAAAAAAAAACATAATTGTTACGATCCCTGCAAAATTCTTTGGAACTGCGTAACAAGTTCTCTACTGCATCTCTTCCATAGCCCAATTTCGTGTTGAAGAATAAGCTATTTCTACTTGAGGAGTTGCTGCCCATTGCTATTGAAAACTTTCGCAACATTAGTGGCAGCGAACGCAAATGTGAAATGTTATCGGAATTGCAGCGTCAATTGCGGAAACAGTTGGCACCTGTGCCGAAGCAACGGAGTGTCTATCAAACCGATGTATTCTAAGCAGAATTAAATAATGACATTAAATTAAAATGTATTTAAATTAAGCAACAAACAAAACTAAGGAATGGATATTGTGCTACAAACGTCTTAATAAAATAAACTCAATTAAATTTTCTTGTTTTCATATTACTTTGATTACACATATAATTTTCTTTTTATTATCATTATAATTATAATGATTATTATTCTTTTTTTTTTTAAATTTATGTTATACAATAATTATGTACATAGATAACCACATAATTTAATTTTAATTAATTAATTAGCTGCGAGATTTTTGCGCAAAAATCAAAATTATGTACTTGTTTCTTGGTACGCCTGTGCAGTAGTCATATTTGTTCTTCAAAATAAATGACTAAATATTGCCCAAAAACGTACATAACCTACAAAGTAAAAAATAAATCGGAAAACGCCTTTAAATGGGAGGCGTTACGTTACTTCGTTTTTAATTAAATTACATTTGTGTATAATTAAAGCAGTGTTAGTTTGAGAGTGGAAAGATAATGTGTTATACTCTCAATGCTTGCGATTATTTATTTTACCTCTTATAGCTTTTACGAATGTAAAATTTATTTTATTTCTTTTTTCTTTTGTAATTACTTAATAAAAGTACATAATTTATATACTAATATTATAGCCTATGCATAATTTTATATATAATATATTTATATATACTTTAAATATAAACTATGTGTATATATATAATATTAATTTAGCGTTTTTTATTTGCTAATATTTTTTCGACTTTAAATGACGCAAGTTTTATTTTGATGCGCTCAACTTAGCTCTTTGTGTAAGGGTGTACCCACCCACATATGTACATACATACACACACACACACACACACATACCCACATACCCACGTATCCACATTTGGTTTGCAGTTGCGCTAGGCCAGTGGAAAACTTATTTTATGGGAGTTTCGAAAATAAATTCTTGAAATAGAAATAAATTATATGTATGTAGATACCAACGCAAATTCATATAAGTTGGTGTTATAAGTACGACTACTAAATTCTCATGTATTTTGCTTTAGCTTTTGCGTAAGAGTTGTCAAATTTTACATACATTTTGTTTTTGTTTTTACGGTTTTTGAAAGCTCATACCCAAAAGCAAAAACAAAAACAAAGTATGCATGTAAATTCTCCTTGGATCCAACCTAAATTTCAGATTTTCGAGCAACTTTTCAAAAATATAAAAACTGGACAAAATTTGATTACGTATGTATGTATTTTTTAAGGAATTCTTTAAACCAAACTTTCACACTAACTCTGAATAGAAAATGAAACTGGAAGAATTTCCAAAAAATTTTCTCCGTTTTCTTGCCGCAAATTCGAAAGTTAAACGTCCTACGAAACATTCCTTACGAAGTACATATGTATATCGGAGAAGATAATATGCTACATAATTTCTCTTGCTTCGCGGAAATCTTACGAAAAGTTTTACATTTTAAAAAGTTCGTAAAGATTTGGGAAAATTTGGTTAGCAGCGTGTTTAATTAGTAAAATAAAGCTCCACAAAAACAAAACTCCATTTATTGCAAAACAAAATGTTCCAATGCAATTACATCGAAAAATTTTAACGGCGAAATCAGTGAGATTTTTCTGCGGGACTAATTCAGTATCATCAGTTCATTTGGAAAATTATTCTCTACATATGTACATACATACATCAAGATAATTTTGAATTGTGAAAATAGACAGAGCAGAAAGAAGTGTATAAATCGTAATGAACAGCGATTTTCGAAAATAAGTTTCTAATTTTTTTTTACGAATCCTGCATTAAAAAAAGTTTTTAGTTAAGTCCATAATAATTTCTTATAACTTTCCTTTTGATTTTGGAAAAAGTTCTGAACTTTGTAAGAGAATTTCGATTTGTTAAATCAACGAACCAGCAAAAGAGAAAAAAGTAATTTATTCGAAAAATATTAGTCATAATAAAGAAATTGGCATATTTATTGGTTTTAGAAATTTTTAAGAAATGATGCTACAATCAGATATCGGGACAACAGTTATAGTGTTTTCCTATATCTTTCTACTTCCAAATCAATTTTGTAATGGAATCGGCATTTAACTCATCTCACTTGTATTTAAAAATGCTCTACCAAAAGTTTGTCATCTCAAATTGGAGTTAATCCACATCACTAGCTATTATCAACGCGGGTTGAGTGTATAATTCATATAACGATTCTCATTACAAATACAACAATTCCATGTACAATATATATATTTTTTTGTTTGCTTTTGAGTACTGTGAACGACAGAGAAACTTAGAAAGACAACTGTAAACGAACGGATTCGTCTATGTTTGTTTGGTTTCACTGCAGATTGAGAGTTTTTTTCTTGAAACAGATGCGCAGATCGGGGCTGCACAGAGTAAGTAAATGTAGATTAAATTCTGCGTTTTTTACGATAAAAAGACTAAGCTCTAGTCTGAGCATGGTATAAAGGAATATCCCGAAAGGATGAAGCATGACTATGTTATAGATCGTAAATTTATTAAAAACAAAAAAAAATGTTTTAAGATAAATACAATTAGTTCCAAAATATGTAGATAACAATTTTGTTGGTTTTGCAACAAATAAAATACAAACAATTTTATTGGAATTTTTTTACTCAAAGTTCTTATTATAAATGAAAAATGTTTATACGGTGAAACATTTTAGAACACCAAAATTTAAAAAAAAAGTTTTGTTTAAAATGGATAAGCTATTTTGAAAATAAATTCAAATCATTTAGAAAATAAAAAATGTAGTTATGCGATACTTTTATCAGAAATTCACTTTCACTTAAAAGAACTAAAAAGTTTGTCCCGCACGATCCGTACCGGACCCAGTATTTAGAGAAAAAAAAACAACATTTCCGGATCCCACGGGCTCGTGTGGAACAAACCTAGTATGTCTTACTCCACGCGCAGCATATTTAAAGTCTGGAAAAAAACAAATTTCTCTAGTGTTACTCCAAATTGTATTTCGTATTTCAGATATAGCCTAAAACTATGCAATAATTTATTTAAAATATAATAATTACAAATTTTACTCCACTCGATTTTAAGCAAACAAAATTTTTTGTTTTCTATAAAAACCTTTTTTGTACAAAATTAGTCTCAAATATAAAAACATAAAAATAATTTATGTTAACAAAAACTTTTCTGCTACAAATATTTTCTTAGAAGATTCAAAATTTAATTTGAAAAATGATCGGGCATGTTCTGCAATTCATTTTTATTCGGAAATTCTAGTTTCACGCGGTAGTTTTAAATAGGCTAATTAAGCGAATTCGACGGTGCGGTGTTTTGAGAAATGATACCATGCGAAAGTGAATTGCAACACGAACTTTTTTCTCGGCAAGTCTTACGCATTTACGGCAGTGATTCCTACAATTATTTACATAGAGTAACTGGAGTACTGGTGATGTGTTTCATTCGAAACGCCAAGTAATAAAATCTCCGTTCGTTCTTATCACGTACATATCTCCAAATCAAGTCCCTCTTGCGTTCAAGTTTTGTGTATCTATTTTTAAAGTGCAGTATATTCGAAGACGTGAAAATAATAATTTGAAGTAGTGCAATAATTTATTTAACCAAATATTTATTTCAATCGACGTTTTTACTTTTCTACGAGATTGTACGTATTTATAATTCTTGAACTCGGTTTAACAGGTCTGCCATAGTTTGGACTCTCCTCTATCTGGTGCGACAAAGAATTTGACTGAATTCACGCTTTAGGCCTCCAATAAGTGAATCACTTAGATTTATATTTAGGACTGTCAGTAGCCTTCCCCAAATTGATGAAGAAAGTTTTTGCCGTTACATAAAAATTTTAGCAAATCAAAAGACTCGGGCATGTTCTGCAGTTCACTTCCACTTCACCCAGCAGTTTCATATAGGAAAAATACGCAAATGCACTCGAAAGTGAAATTCAGAACATGAGTTACTTTTTCTACTTTAAATATCTTTTATCCTGTACTCTACGCGTGATCTCAAACGTGGGATCCCAAAACAGCCCAGAAATCGATCTCGTACCCAGAATTGGGATAATAGTGGGCCAAAATTGGAACTTACTGGAGCGAAAGAGTCTCCTTTTTCGGGTCAAATTGTATCTCAGCTGACTTTTGATATCATCCGAAGGCAGAATCACAACACCATACACATATGAAACAGCTGATTTCCCGATTACGAGCGCTGAATGTACTTTTTTGCATTCCCGTGCTTTTGAGCAATTTCTTCTCTTGTAAGAAAATTTTTCGCTTACATTTCGTTAAAATACCGAGCTCAGTCCGGGAAAGAAACCTAAGCCACTTGCGTTAGAATTACAAAACTTGGTGTGAAGGAAACTCCCCCTACCATATTCGTTACACTGGCTTTCCATTAATTGGAATTTGAACTACAATCTTATGAAGCTTATCCGCCAAACAGCTGATTGTGTTTTGTCGTGCCCATCGATCAAACGCTAGTTAAGTTAGTTTCAAAGATCCAAAGATTAGTCTCGTATTTAGTTACTATAATGAGACGTCCAATATGCGCAACTTTACCCGGTATTTTTATGATTTAATGTGGCTAACATATATGTATATATGCATGTTCAATTTTCAAAGAAAATATTTTATATTTTTGTGGCTAAGTGTTTTGAATTTGAAACAAATCGTACTGTAAATAAGAATCCACCGACACCTATCGGTTAAATTTGCAAATACGTTTTTTGAATTTGAATGAAATCGGACTGTATATACGGATTTAGGAAATATCGCGACATCTAGCGCCACATATCGAAAAGCACGTTTTTTACGAACAGGTTGCTTTCGTCATACTGCCAATACAATTATAATGCTGCTTTTACTAGCGAACCCAAATTTTACGTTCTACTGCCAAGTAGCAGCCTAATTGTTCTTGTCATGGAATTGACGTACAAGTTTAGAGAATTTGTTTTCAACATTTGCGACAACAAAATCATTACCAGCCACACCTCCCAATTGCGAATGTCGACTGGCAGTAGATAAACGTCTTTTAGGCTATTATCGATTATAGATAGTCTACTGCCAGTTGACATATGCAATAGGTGAACAATATGACGTTTTAAATTGGAATAGAAAGAACTAACACGAAATGTGTGTCAAAAGCATTACTGTGCTTTCTGTGTAACTCGAAGCATAATTTGGACTTTTGTGGTCCTGCCTCTGTTGTCCCATTGTTGATATGCCGCCGCTACACTTTCGTCTTAACATTAAAGCCCGCACGCAAATCACCAATTCAAATATAAATATGTCCGCGAGTGTATGGATTTTTGTTTTAATTATATATATATATCCTTTTTATTTATTGTATGTTTTAATTAAATTTACGCTTCGCACTCGCTGATTTTACATTATTATTATTTTTTTCTTTTTGTTTGCAAATTTAATTGCGTTACTTAATTACATAATGCATCAATTTTTTGTATTATTTTAATTTTAATTACTATTTATAAGTATGTATTTATATTTATTTATATATATATATATATGGATATATAAATATATGCGTGTACATATACCATTCATATTTAAATGTGCGGGCGTGTATATGCGTGCTTGTATGTGTACATATGTATGAATGTATGTATATATATATATGTATGTAAATATATGTAAGTTTGGAAGTGAAAGAGAAGTTGAAATGGTGAAAGCCTATGAAAATAAAACAACAGGAAAAAAATAGCTATAGAGAGATATACTTGAAGTTGGAGAGGAAGTTAATGAAGGAATGATTAGTGGGAAGTCAAGCAGTTTAGGTGTAAGCATGGGTGGTGTGGTGAGCTTTTTTGTGTCCTTGGCTAACACAGTTCTGTTTTAAAATCAATATTCTTAATCTTGTTACTTTTGAAGCATTTCAATTTCGCAACCCACCACATCCGATATTTTCGCCTTTTTCGCACAATTTTCGACTACTACGCGCACAAAACGTACATCATACTTATGTTATTTTCTCACATCTTCTTTATTTTATTACCTTTCTTTGCTATAATTTAATTAATTTAAAATTTAAGTTCTGTTGTTTTTTCATTAAATTTTCCATACACAATCGTAATCGTATGCACTTAATATTACACAAGAATATATACGATAAAAATTAAAAGTAAAATAAAAAATCAATGCGTTCAAAATGGACAAAAAAAAAAAAAAGTAATTAACATTCGTCATTAAGCGTTTATGTATGTATCTAAATACGAAGTAATGAAATCGTTTTAAGAAAAAAGTGCAAATAAAAATTTAAACGCAGAAAACATAAAAGGAGCAGAAAAAACGTTGCAAAATTTTCAAAAGCAACCCCAGCAGTACATACGGGCATTTGGAAGATAATTGGAAGCGCTTTTAAGATAGCAGCGGTGAATCGATGATTTTTCTAGAAGCGCGTTCGATGGTCGTTATCTCAAATCTGTAAACTAAATAATTGAAAAATTACTGCGTTTTTTTTTGTTAGATAACACTGTGCAAGAAGATTCTATGTATTTGATAACCAAAAGGTAAATAAGAGTTTGCATCACCCATAACAAAATCCCAGAATGATTTTAGCCTATAGTCCTGGTATTTTTTTACACGTATTTAAACTTGGTAATTTTTTTCTAATTATGTTGTTTTGTGGAATTATTCTAGAAAGTTGTGGTATCTTATAGTTTTTGTAATCGATGATTATATTCTAGGCGTATATTTTTACGTTAAAATGAAGCTAGATGGCGATGTTGTAAAAGTTTTGCTATTTTATACGCGGTTCCATTGGAAAAATGTATTTTTACTTGTTTTAAATGCTGACAAATTCATTTTTGATATCTGACGATGTTACAAAAATAATTTTTTAGCTTTGTTAGAGAAAATAGCATTATCATGGTAAACTGATATTGTAGAATAGGAAAAATGATTTTTTTTAATAAACACAAATTTTGGTAATCTTTAAAAAAAAAACAAAATGTTACGAAACTACAAAAATGGCAAGAAAAAATTATGAAAATGGAAGTTAGGTTTAAACTAAAATTTTGGGCTTTGTTGAACCTGTAAATTTGCATAGCCAATTCTAACGTTGTCACTCTCACTCAAGTGAATTCCCATATATGGAGTACCATCGGATAAGTTGTACGACGGAATAGACATCAACAAATGAATTTCTCAGCTTTAATACAGTAAAGCACTATTTTTTTCAATGGAACCCCATAGAAAATAACAAACATAATACGGCAGCGCTACCTAGCGTAAACTTCTACAACAAAAATTATATTCTCGACTCCAAAACAAAAGTTAGATACAATAACTTTCCAAAGAATTCCAGAAAAAAAACACATTATTTGGTGGAATTGTACTCCATTTTCCCTGTATACAGATTAATTACGTATAATAAAAAAATACATAAAAATCCTTTTAGGATTTTGTTATGGGAGGTGTAAAATCTTATTTACTTTTAGTTTCAGCAAATATGGAGACTATGTATGATATTTAAATCAGCGTGATGGCGAGTTACGGCACACCATTTTGCGACCGACAATGTTTGCTGAGGTTAATTTCATATACTAGTTAAACACAAAATGTTTGTATACATATATAAGGCAAAAAATTACAATTACTAACTAAACATGAAATGAATGACTCGGCTGAGTAAAGCTGAGGTAAAATTGATAATTGGTCTGAAGTTGAATAGACCAACTACATTGCCACTTTGTGTACAAAGCTGGTGGAGGGAGAACAAGTGAAAAGCAAAAAATGTAGTATTACGCCTCAGTCAGCGTGACCGCAAAAACCATGGCATTTTAAAGCCAACCAACCTCACATTGGAACAATACCAACATTCACACACCAAGTGACGAAATAACAAAGCGGCGTGCGGTAATGTGGAGAAAAAGAAATTCGCTTTTCAAATTATTATCAATGAATGAATGAATCTACAAATATATGTAACAGAAAAGGGGAGCGAAAAAGGCGCTTTTTTTACAAGCAGCAATAATTAAAAAGTTCAATAAAAATCCCTGAACGTAAGAAATTTAAAATTATAATTTTTCGTTTGTGTTTCACGTTTCACATTTTCTGTTTTCTGTTTTTTTCTACATTTCTTTTTTTTTTAGTCACTTTCGTAATTATACTTAAATAAAATATGTGATAACAAAATGTTTCTTAAGTTGCTTGCTGCGCTGCTAATGTTGTTGTTGTTGTTGTTGTTGAGGGCTTGGTAGTGGCATTAATCCCTGCTCCGATATTTCGACCACAATTACAATCAATGTATATGTATATATATATAAAAAAAACTCTATTTCCTTTGTGGGCAGCGAGCGTTTTTCGGGTTTTCGGTATCGGCGGTATTGTTCACACATGCATTTTGGCAATGTTGCTGCAATGCCTCAACGTTTCATGGCGAGCTGTCAGTCAGTCAGTTCACAACACATAAGAATCTCTACTTTACTCTGCCGATTCCACTACACAAATAAGCAAATTTCAACTGCTTGCGGTGCTGCACAATTTTCATATTGCAGCCATGTTTTTATTTACTATTCATCTGCGTCTGCTTAGCTTAAGGTGTTGTTGCTATTATTGTTTTTTTTTATTATAATTCTTTGTTTGTTTTTATTTTGCTTTATATGTATTTAAATTACTTTCTGCTTTTATTTTTGCTGCGCTTTTATATGCTTAGTTTTTTCGTTTATTTTTGCGTTTTTTTTCTTTTGTCTCTTTAACTTTAGTTTACTTAAAATTACTTATAATCTACAATTTGTTTATGTTATTATTTATAATCATATAATTTTCAATTTTACTTCATGCTTCTTCTTATTATTTTATCATGTTTCTGTTACCTCTTTTTGCCCTTTACGTTCAGCTACATCTCTTTTTATTCTCTTCATGTACGTCCGTCGTTAATATGAATATTCTCTTTGATGTCCAAATTTTTACTTTTTCTGCTTTTCTCTTTATTTGCATTACTTTTCTCGAGTCCTATACAAAGCCACAGAGATATGCAAATGATTTTATGGTCATTTGCCCTTTTGACATGGCATTATTTGCATTCGCGTGAGCGTTCACATACATTTTTTTTTTATTTTTACATTTTTATGCAACTTAATTATTTTCGTAGGTATATTTGCATTTTATGTTTATGTGAATGTGTGTTGTGATTGCTGCTGTGTAGGTATTTAAATGTTTGCACATAAGAAAACGATGCCTTCTTTTTCTAATTCTTCTTCAGGTGATAGCAAAATTTTACAAAAGAAAACTTATTAGTAAATAACTTCGTAAACCGTTGCCTTTTTGTCGCCGGAGCCCGTCACTATGTATTTGTCGTCGGTTGATATGTCGCAACTAAGTACGGATGATGTTTCTTTTGACTGCAAATAGAAGAAATAACAGAAATCGTGAAAAATAAAACAGGAAGCAAAATACTTCCGCATATATTTTGTCCTACCAAGCAATATCGTTACTGGGAAAATTTCGCGTTCATTTTTTACATTGAAAACAAAATAGAGTCAAAATGCTTAAGATCATGGAATAACGATTTCAAGGTAGTTAAGGGCGATTTTGAAAAAAAAAAATTGCCAACACTGCCATGCTCTATGGGTTTTATCGTAAAATAGAGGTAGCAACATAAGTATTACGGTCTCCAAAAAATTTTACTGAATTTCAAACAATCATAAACTTTTAGTTTTGGAGACAACATTTTGCGCTACTTTGCGAAAGTTGTACAGAAATTTTGTTCCCCAAATTGAAATTTGTTTAAATTTAAAATACAGTTTAATTTATAAGTAAGTAGGGTTAGGTTGAAAGGGTACACATAGACCGGTAATTATACCCATTGTTATACCACGCGGGTCATCATGTTCCCAAAGAGTTGTACCAAAGTGTGTAAAATCACAAGTTTGGGAATTTGCTACACAATCAGATCCTTGAAATTATTTTAGTCAATGAATGACCCTGCCATTTTGCAGATATGCATAATTCTTGAGAACTGGAACTAAATTTTAGGAAAAAATGTACCTGTATCATTTTCAAAATTTCCATAAGGTTTTATAAATAATTCATATGTGAAAAAATAATTGGGAAACAGGCATGAATTCGTGCTTCCAAGTACCGTTGGGCTGATTTGAATTAATTTAAATCAAATTGTCTTATAAAAGTTTCTGACAAATGTTTCCTATTTTTAATTTCTTTGTTTTATTTTGTTGTTATTTTTTCATTATTTCTGGTGTCTTATCTTTGGAGTCAGTTTGCTAAATGCTGTCAGTATGCATACACGTATGTATGCATTTTGAAAAACTTTCTAGCTGAAAAATTGTAGAAAACTTACCTGGAATATACTAGCGCCATAAGGTGTCCGCCAGGCATTCAAAAGATTATCCTTGCCAGTGGAGACGAACCATTTGCCGCAAGTGGCAAAACGCAACGATAGCACACAGCTTTCGTGCAGATGTAGCTGATATTTGTCTGGCTTCGATGCGTGCAATACTTCGACATGCGAATTCTCCATGCCCACAGCAAGCCATTCGCCTAGTGATACATAAATTGTAAAAATAAAGCAAAAACAAATTTGGTAAACTGAGAAAACTCTCAACAACTCTTCATTATTTACCTGTCGGACAGTAGCCCAGCGAGAATATTTGAGAACTGAAATCGTGTTGTTGTAATTGGCGTCCTTCACGCAAATCCCATGAACGCACCGTATTATCTAGACCGCCAGTCCACAGACGCGAACCATCCGGACTAATGTCGATGCATGAAGCGCCATCAGTGTGTCCTTGAAATTGACGCACCAATATTTCATTGTGTAGATCCCAGACGGCTATATTGCCATCGCTACAACATGAGAAGCACACCTTCGAATCAGGACTTATGGCGAGCGCATAGCAGGCCGGCGCAGCCGATGTCAGTTCGGCTTTAATGCGTGGCGTCGGACTGGCCAGGTCCCATATGGAGAGATTGGACGCTTCGCCGCCCACAATCAACGTACGACCATCAGGCAGTAATTTTACAGATCGTATATAATTGTCACGCTGCAGACAGTCCAATTGGCTGACTGGATTTTTATTGTTCGGCTGTGAGATGTCCCAAACTTTGACGCAACCTTTGCCGCCTGTGTACACGTACTTCGTGGGATTCGAAATGGTAACAGCGCACACAACTTCGCCGTGTGATAGAGTGTTGATTTGTCTTGCATGTCGTGGTATACCGACACCGACCAGTGCGTCAGAAGGGAACGGCACCGGTTGTAAGCTGCCTTCGCCGTTCATGTGGAACGAATAAGCACTAGAAGAAAATAATAACAAACAATTTAGTATAATTTAAATTAAAACTCATATAATAAAAATAGACCATCATCTACTAAATCAAACTTAGCCTGAATATAGTGATACTTTATAGAGAATACTTTAGTCGACTAGGGTGGGGGGTTGCCCTTAAAAAAATCAAAATAAATTTAATTTTTTTAGTAATACTGGACAATGTGGATATCAAACGAAAGGTATTATTAAAATTATTAAGCCAAGAATTTATTATAAATAGAGTTGTCACCTAGTAAAATTAAAAAAAAAAATTAAAATTTGAGCTTATAGAAATTAGTTTATCCACGATATAATTTTGAATAGAGAACCTTGGTTGAGTACAATTAAGCAATATGAGCGTGAAACGAAAGCTTCCATTCGATTCAATTCGGAATCGATTTTTACTTAGTGAGCGAATACATAGTTTAGGTTTTTTATCCTCAAATGAGTAGATTTTTCTATAAAAACTGTTGTATATTATAAGTTGTTCTATAGGCAAGTTAGTTAATACTTTCAGGACCGTTAAAAAGCTGGAAAAAGGGTCGAATTTCGACAATAACTAGGACTCTTAGTTAACACAAAATATATTTTTTATGAAGCATAGGAAATTAGCATTATGGTTTTATGTTCACTTACGGCTTTCCACCAGTTAACGCTTGAGGATGTGGAATGCCATTTGTTCGTACGTGCGCATGCGGATCATAGGGGAGTGGTGGCGGTCGACCATATGCCGGATCGGATGGTGGTCTTTGATAGGGGTCAGCAGGCCGCTGATACGGAGAGGCTGGATAACCGGCTGGCGGTGGACCGCCTTGTGGCATCAGCTGTTTGGGATTTACGCCCGGTGCTGGTGCGGCAGCATTTGGGGTGGGAGTGCGTGCCTTGGCGCCCGGTGTGCCTGGCTTGTCCATCTGCAAAGTCAAATTAAATTAAATTAAAAACACGTTACAACAAAAATTTAAAACATTTTACTTACATCTTTAGTTTTTAGGCTGGGAGTTGAACGGGACGAACTGGAGCCGGAACGTGATGGTGGTCGATCAGTTGGCGGTTTAACACCACTGCTACCCGGCTTATCGAGTCGCTCGCCGTTCAGACTTTCACGATCGCGCGCTTCCATTGACATGTGTTCACCGTTCGGACGTGGCGAGTGGGACTCCTGTTTCATAAAAAAAAGGAAGTAACCGATAAATATGTAGATCAAGTAATTAACGAAGTTAAATAAAAAAAAAAATTATGTGGAAATAATGAAGCTGTTGGGTTGGATGGCACACATGGGAATCATCAGGCTATAGAATTTATTTTATGCAATTGAATTAACAAATTTCTTTGCTTCCGACATTGATATTTGCAACGTAATGCTTCTTTTCGTGGTTAACAAACTCAACTCACCATTTCATTTGCAACATCTACGACTAAATCTTGATCGCTTTTATCTCCTTCATCGTCCTGCAAAAATTTTGAAAAATAAAAAAATATTATCAACGCACGAACTATTGTTTTTTACATTTTTTTTTTTTTTTAATTTCAACTAAACCAAATTTATATCAAATACTAAAGAAATATTTGTTACAAAATACGAAACAATTGAGTTAATTTTCTACCAGAAAAACGAAAACAGCGTAAGCGAAAGACGTAAGTAGTAAGTAGAAAGAAACGACTGGCAAGTAATAATTGTCAGTGAAAACAAAAAAAGTAGGAAGCAATTTAAGAGTGAAAGGCAACAGGTCATAGGGCAAACAAATAGCATTTGATGATTCTTAAAGTTGTTTTAAATTACTTTAGGTTGGTATAAAATGTTAGCAGTATTTTCCAACAAACAATGGCAGACATAGTGGCAAGGAAAAGCAAGAAAAATGTACATACGTAAAAGAATAACAACAAAAAAAATACAAAACGCAGGACACAATATACTACAAATATATAAACAACAAAAGTAATCAACGTCACTACTACTACTACAAACCAACTACACAATAATGCTAAAAACTAAATTTAAGTTAAAACTAGAACTTAACTATAATTTGTAACTACATTTGGTTAAAGTAGTTGAGTTAGCAATTGGAAACAAATAAAACGGTACTGAAGGGCAGACGTGCATGCGCACAGCGCCATCCTGCTGTTATTCTCATTTACTTTATTTTACGTTTTCATTTTTTTTTTTGTGTTTTCTTTATTTTTGTGAAACAAAATATTATGGTGAGTTGAGTTTTACATTTCTTTTGCAAATAAAATTTAGCAACAACTTTGTTTTTTATATGTTGTTTACAGTATTTATGATTGAAGAGACATCACTTCAAACAATTTTTAATATTTTTGTTTTATACAATTTGCTATAAACAATACAAAAAGCCAAATTGCGAAAATATTTCATAAGCGACGCATTTAATTGGCGCTCACAAATGTATTAAATATGTATTTTATTGTTTAAATATTGTTTATATAACATTGGTTAGGCGAGCAGGACAGTGGTGGTGGTGGAGGTGGTTGTGGTTAGTAATATGATAGTGAAATTGAATTTTGGTAATATTGTTGTTATTATATTGTACAAAATACTGTTAGCTAGATACAGTGATAGTTAATGTTTCATAACAATCTATAATATAATCAGCATATGTTTAACAATTAAATTATTTACTAAATTTGCGCATACATTTCGGGTATTCAAAAGGTGTCGCATTGCGCCGTAATATCATAAAATTTCAAAAATTCGAAGTTTCATTATTTTAATTAATGTTCTTTTATCCGCCATACAATAAACAACAATAAAAAAAAACCGGCGTGCGTTCTTTGCCGATTCCATAGAGGTTATAGCTATTTTCGATCGAAATACTCGAGAATATTCGAGCAGATATCGAAAGCCCTAATATATAGTACATACACTGGTGGACATATCATAGGCAACTAATAAACCATTTTAGAAAAATTATATATATTTTAAGATTTAACGTTACAGAATGTTGATTGAAAGTGAAATAATTTAAATTTGATGTGTACACTTTCATTTGATATTTTGTAAATAAATTCAAGTCTTAAATAACAAAAAAAAATTGCTTTTATAACAACTCTACAAGTACACAGACAAAACAAATGCAACTTTTTGGAAGCAAAGGTGGAACATATGTTAAACTAATATTTTGTTGCAAATCCAATGCTTTTCATCACTTCACCTCATAGTGAAGCTTTTAAAAGGTGAATACGCACAATTCTTGTCGATATTTGCAACTTCAAATCAACTTTTATTATTTGTTTTGGGACAATTTCATAATTTTTTTTTGCTAGTTCTACTGCAAATTATCTGTACTCTGGCTGGATTTAATTGTGCGACTTTTTCTCGGTGAAACAACAGCAACTTCCTTTTTTGTAACAAAAATTTTGTGCTCTTATGTGAATCCTATATTTCTGTGCCTGTCCTTCCCTAAAATCGGTAAAAATAACTAGTCCGAAAATTGAACCGAGGTGGTCCAGAATTAGGCCCCTAATGGTCCTGAACTGCTGTCGAAAGGGTATAAAGCTTCACTTGAACATATGTATGTATGCAATTCCATATACATACACATAAATTAACATATATTTGTGTTTTATCTCATGCGTTGTAACGCGAGGGGTGATGAGACCTTGAAAATTTCTCACATGGCCCCAGAAAATGTTCGGTAAATGATAAAGCACGGGTTTGCTTACAGATGTTGAAAAAATTAAATTTGGATTTAAAAAAAAATTTGTTCTTGCTGGATTTCGCATAATTACGTACTTAATTGTCAAATAAGGAAAAACAACTGTATTCCTAGAATTTCTTTCACAAAGCGGGCTTGGTTTCTTTGTCGCCGTTAGTGTTGTTGTTATTTGAATATGTACTATGTACATACATACATACATACATACGTAAATTCATACATACATAAAAAATTCTAGGAATACAGTTGTTTTTCCTTATTTGACAATTAAGTACCTAATTTAGCGAAATCCAGCAAGAACAAATTTTTTTTAAATCCAAATTTAATTTTTTCAATATCTGTATGACACGACGCGACGTCGATAACTCACTTTCGTGCCGCTAAAGAAATTTTACTTCCATAATTTTAAAATTACTGTAGAATTCTTTGAATTTATTGTATTACTTTACAACACGACAAATTATGAGAACTTATGAATCCCGCAATTAATTACTAAGCCAAATGTCCTCTACTTACTTGTAGTTTCTCGTCTTTTCGACGCTTCGCATCATTTTCGATGTCTAATGGTGAGCGTGCGCGATATTTCTCACGATCGGCTGGTGACACTGAATTGCGCTGTAATTAGTGAAAACCAAAATGTGTAAGTTAAATAGATGTATTTCAAAAATAAATAGAATTCGCACACTTACTAAACGTTCTTCAGCGCCAGCTGGCCCGTCCAGTCCGGTTGGTTTGATGTCAGGTCGATGATGATCAGTAGGTGCTTTTAGCAGGCCTTGTGGCGCATGTGGTAGACCCATTGAAGCGCCCAAAGCACCAAATGGGCCAGCTAGTGGCGCTAGGCCGGCCATTGGCTGTGGTGGTCCACCGGGCACTTGTTGTGCGTGTATTTGCTGCTACATATACAAAAGAGCGAAAGCGGGAGCAGAGAGAGATGAAATGAAGAGAAAAATAGAGAATAGATGATATATTGTGTTTAGCTTGTTACTTTTTATTTTTGTTGTTATTGGATTTGTTTTTGTTTTTTTTTTTTTTTTTTTAATTTTTAAAAAGCCATTTAATGAAAATATATTTTAAGGTAAGCATAGAAAAAGAGTTAAATAACAGAAGGTCGTGAAACAAGGACTTTAAAACACACATTCAAAAATAGTTAACAAACAACGAACCGATTGAGGCGAGTTACTTTTAATTATTTTTCCTAAATTGCTGCACGTATTTGAAAAAGCGAGTAGACATTCACGCGATATTTCGTTGTTGAAGATGAAACGAGTGGCTCTAATATTTTATGATATAGTGAGTGTCAATTACAATACATACATATATTTTGTTTAAGATGGTTGACTTTGAGCGCACTCAAATATGAGGTAAAATTACCCAATTAGAATAGCTTATGAAAACATTTAAATTTAAATTGAAAAACTAGATTGTAATGTGTAAAAGTATTATGTTGTAATGTTAAAGAACAAAAAAATAAGTAAATTTGCTCATCTCAACAAAATTCGTTGGGTTCGGATGAAAAATTTCAACCTTTGCGAATGTATAATATCATGACGTTTTCTAAATTCTTTCTCAAATTCATAGTTATAATTTTGGCACTCCAATATCAATTCCAAATTTAAGTCGAACTATAAACAGCAAGTGCAGGTAATAAAATATATGACATCATTGGTATAAATATTTCGAAAAAAAAAAAATAGCACAAATGAAAACAAAAACCAAAAACAAGAGAAAATCCAAACAATTTAAACCAAATTTTATTTCATTAAAACCAACAAAAAAAAAATCAAATTCAAAAATCAAAAATATCAAAATATCAAAATAAAAAACATTAAGTTTAAAAAATACAAACAAAAAATTATGATTTGGAAAAAATAAAATTTTAATATCATTTGATATTCGGAAGGAATCAAATACACTTAATATTTATATAAAAACGAAAACACATAAAATATAATTTAAAAAGAAAAAAAATATCTCATGTCATAAAACCCTAGCTCTGTTAATGACAATTTTTTTGTTATCAATGCCAATTGCTCCTAATAAAAAAAACAACAACTATAAACAATAAATAAAGCGTATTAAAAAGTTATTTGAAAAATATAAAAAATAAATGCCAAAAAATATTTAAAAAAAAAATAAAACTTTTAATAGCATTTAAAATTAGGAAGGTATCAAATACACTTCTCTTTAAATACTCATTTTAAACAACTGAGGAAACACATTTAAATTCAATTCAAAACTAGATTTCTCAAAACAAAAACAGCTTACCGTAGTAACGGTAAATCGCTATTTTTCTGCAAGAATGTAATAATTTTCCAAGACAAAAATATATATCTATAAATTTAAGAAACCTAGTGCCGAAACAGCAAATGAATTTTTTAAATAAAATATTGATAAATATGTTTGGAAACTCTCAAGGAAAAAGATAAAATTCTGATATGGATTTTAATAATTTTTACCTTCAGCATACTTTAAGAACCAGAAGTGTCTCCTAACTGTACAATAAAAATTGTTTGAGAAACAATAGAAAAATTTAACTAGAAATAACACATCCAGCCGTTTTATGAAAATTTCCTTCCAGTTGTGTTGCTACCTATTCTATAATAGCATTTTTTTCTTTCATATCATTTACTTAATAATTAATTAGTAAAATAAGATTATAAGTATGAGTACCAATATAACTATATTATTATTATTTTAATTGGGCCAATTGGGCTACTCTGGTTCTCTGAGCCTGATATGTGCGCGTAATGTATGTAGGTATTCTTCTAAATATTGTATTCCAAGGATCGGAAGAACCTGAATTTATACAACTCGCTACCAGGCATATTTTTATTTCTACAACTTAATTTATTTCAATACATTTTTATCTTTTTTTTACATCTGGTGTTCATTAAATCAATTACCAAAACAAACCAGGCTTTTGTAATGAAAACGGATGCCATTTGTATGATTGATCCAGGAATTACTAAAAAAAGAAATTGATTTGACAGCAGAACTCTTTAAATGAAAATTCTTATCTAAAAAAGTACTAAACACTTGAAAAAACTGCGAACTCCAATACTTATATCAAATAATTACAAAGAGTAACATCAGCTCAAAAGATTATGTGAGTAGCAAAAGCCGAGCGGAGAGCGCAATACCATGCAATAAATGAAAAAATTTAGCAACGAACAAACACAAGAAACCAAGCATTATTTAGAAAACTTAACGGTGACAAAAATATATTGGAGTAATGTTATTAAGATTACGGGTTGGTTATCAAAAAAAAAAAAAAAAAAAAAAAAAAAAAAAAAAAAAAAAAAAAACATAAAAACAATAGAACCAAAACAAAGGAAACCATATAAAAAGCATGTTTTTATGTTCCTACGAGTAATTTACATTGCCTATAACAACCAAGTCAAAAATGTCCACGTGTTGCATTCCCAGTTAGAAAACTACAAAAATATAAGAGAATTAGAATTCCAAGAAGTTCATTGCATATTTGTTCTAATGCCGAAATTCTTTAATTTAGTTCCATTTTTAGTCACTCAATTTGAGTATTAATTAGAGAAATTTTTTTGTAACTTGTGACGATTTCGGTATTCAGTTAGCGACAGTCTTAAAAAAATTTCCCCAAAGACTATGGTGAAAAGCAATAGAGCCAATCAGCTGATGGTATGTCCCAGCTAGAGAGTTTTTGCATATAAAGGGTCTTGCAATAGGGACGCTACTAAAGTAGACCGATAGTGACAGCAAACGACGCCATATTTTTCCCGCTCTTTTGACATTTCTCTTCAGTAAGGTTTGCCATTTCATCATGGAAAGATATACGATCCAACAACGACAATGGCCTCAACTTTAAGAGCGCTACGTCCAATTTATGGTCGTCGTCATTTCTGGCTGAATGCCTTCGTCAATAAGCAAAATATGCGTTATTGGACAGGCAGCAATCCACACGTACTCCATGAGTCTATATTGCATCCTGAAAAAATTACGGTTTGGTGGGCCGGCGGCGTCATTGGGCCGTACTTCTTTCGTGATGATCAAGACCGGCACGTTACTGTGAATGGGAATCGCTACCCCTCAATGATAACCGAATATTTTTGGCCCGAATTGGATGATATGGTGGTTTCAACAGGACGGCGCCATAGTCAATTGGCCGCTTCGGTCGTGCGATTTGACGCCATTCGACTATTTCCTGTGGGGCTACGTCAAGTCTATGGTCTATGCCAACAAGCCAGCAACGATTGATGAACTTCGTACGAATATCGAACGTGAAATTGCTTTATTATGCTTGAAAACCGTCGAAAATTTGGTTCAGCGTCTGGACTTCTGCAAGCGTGCCCGTGGTGCCCATGCAAAAGAATCGAAAGTACTTTCACAGAAATAAAGAATTTAATTCATATCCCAAACCGTTTTCGATTTATTTAAAAAAACTTTTGTAACGTTCCTATTACAAGACCCGATATATGTATTGAAAATTAGTATCATTTTTACAGATTTAAGCAAAACATTGCGAACGACCAAGGAGCAGACCAAATGCTACTTAATTGTCGCGTTTTTTCAATACTTTTCTCAATTTCTTTGTATTGCGATCTGCTCAGAATCAGCTAACAAAATAGAAACTTTATTTTGAGACTAGAGACAAGAGACAGCTTACTGAATATCAATAGTCTAAAAATCAGTTTTCGCCATATCTACATCATATCTTAGAAGCCATTTTATTGAGGCCTCAATATTAAATTAATAAAGGGTTATTAAATCAATAAGATTTTAAAGTAATAAAAACGAATATTTTTGTGAAAATTAGTGATACTTTATCTTTACTACAAAGTGCAAACTTTGAGGAACATTTTTGCGACGTTCACATCAGTATATTCAATTTCAGGTTTAAAAAAATCATTACTTGTCAAATTATAAGTCACAGTCCTAAACTGGAGCGAAGTTTAAAATGAACAACATTGCTATGTTATAAATTTAATGTAATAGGACTTTATATAAATTTATAATTTTTCGTTGGCATCAAATTGGTGTTTCCATTCAACTGACAAGATTTGTCGTCAAATTTGACATGAACAAGACCAGAAAAAAAATGAGAATGCTTTCGGGACTTTCGAAAGAATTATTCTAAGCGGTTACCGAAGAAAATAGAATGATAAATTGGTGAAAAGAAATTCTTAGCTCGCTGGATTAATCAAGTATTAAAAAAATGCTATTTTGTGCGAAACCTTTCGTGGATATGTTCTCCAAAATGGTCCTATCTAAGGTTTCTTCAAAACATTTCATAAAGGCTACGAAACATCAGTAAAATTAAAGCAACATTCTCTTGGCATATTTTTGGTGCTCTGCTAAATGAAGTTTCGACATAATTGATTCGTGGCCCTTCTACATTTTTGGTTTCTTTACTTTTCCAGCAATAATTTGTAGATAGAAGAATAGAAGTTTAGAAATTATGGGAGAGAAAAAAAAGGGCCGTCGTTGTGGAAACAAAAAAATATCAATCGGTGCATGAAACAAGAATTTATTTAAATAGAAAACGAACCTTAATGAAGTTATGTTACTAGGGGTATACAGGTTTTTTAGCCAATGCTGCCAAGTCAATTACGTAAGAGATGCCTCAATATACGAAATTGCAAACAAAAATTTATACAAGTTATTAATATAGCGTGCGTCACTTATAATCGGACTGGATTGATGGGCATTACTATTTCTCGAGAACAATTTCTAATTCCAAATATTGAAGTCTGAAATCAAGGCAATTTCAATGCGAATATCCTTGCAGACAGCGAAGAAAAACAAAAAACAAAAAGAAACCATGACAGTCGGGTCTATGCACCGGAACGACCCGGAAAATAGGCTGTCGCATTAGCAACATTCCCTAAAAGTTTATGGGAATGTGTTATGATGTTACAACAAGAAAAACAAAATGCTTACGAGAGCCAAAAATTCGCGCAGTTTTTCACAAATTGCGTAGTATGTATGTACTTATATAGAGTAGTGTCGCAAAATGTAGATAATTTTTTTTTTTTTTAAACAATGGAAGTCGAAGTTTCAAATTTTCTGCAAAATTTAAATATGCAATTCAAAGAAAAATTCATCAAAATTTTCAAGTTTTTAATGCGGATTTTAAGAAAATGCAGTATAGTATGTAGTTTTGTAGCCCATTCAATTTTAGTATTATAAAGTGCAAGTTTCAAGTGACTAAAAATTCACATTGATTTTTGATAATTTTTTTGCATATGTACATACATACGATGTGATTTTTGAAGAACTACGCAAGCTTTTGATCCTCGTACTACTATTGTGTACAATATGTATTAGATATAACAATAATAATACAATAATTTGGTGCTTGTCCTACAATTTGTGGTGCACGGCTTGATGTTGTAACACAAAATTGAGGGGCCGCCCAGTAGTTTTACGCCGACTCCGAACGGCAAATGATTTTTGTGAGAAGTTTTTTCATGACAAAAATATGTACACTCGGAGGTTTGCCATTGCCTGCCGAGGAAGGAACGCTATTACCTATAGAAAAAGCTTTTCTATAATTTTTGATGTTAATTACCTCGGACAGGAGTTAAACCCCGTACTCGCCAAATGAAACGCACACGCGCTACACACTCGACTGCGGCGGCCGCCGTATTCCGAATAGAAAATTCCGGGGGATTAATCCCTTGCCCACGCTAAGGAGAAGGGAAAAAATTACACGGGAGTTTCTATTCAGATTAGGGCTGATGATTTAAAAAAAAAAATACGAATGTCTCCGCTGATCTTAACGTTATGTGAGTGAACAAACACACATGAAACAATAAATCCGTATGATAAAAATTAAAACCTTTTAAATTAAAGCAACCAAAAAATAATAGAATTTTGAACAAAAAAGCAGCGGAAATGGCATAACGGCATGTGTAGCAAATAGCAACTAGGACAAGAACGAATAAACGAACTCGTAACAAACTTTAATAGATTTAGAGTAAGTATTTTTGATTTTTTAGTAAGAAAAAAACTGTACACTAGATATATTTATTACTATTGCCCTTATGTTGTTTTTTTGTGTGTAATATGTTAAGCTAACGCAATTGTTAAAAAAAAAATAAAGATGTAGAAAATAACGCGGAACAAGTAACAGCATTTTAGATTAATAAAAGTAGTGATAGAGAAATAGCAGTAATAAACGTATTTTTAAAAAGTCGAAAAGGAACTTACTAGAAGTTGTTGAATTCCCTGATGCTGATGCTGCGCGTTGCAACATCAAGAAAATTGATGTGTGTGAAGAATTTATTTTTTTTCGTTTTTTTTTTTAATTCAATTTTGTTGCATTTGTTTTTTTTTTTAATGAAAGTGAGCATAAAATAAAATGAAAAAGAAATCAAAGAATTAGATTATGTGATTATTAAACAAAGTTTGAACAAAAAGTAAGAAATTGGCAACGAATTCGCTTTGAAATGTATTTACACACAATTCTTCTGCGAATTAATTAATTAATTAGTTGGTAAATGTGCCTAATTTATTTTTGAAAGACCTATATATTTAGTTAATGATTATTGTGAAACAAGCTATAATCAACATACATAGTATCTATGTACATATGTGGATACATTCAAACAAATTAAAGGAAAATATGGGTACTTTTGCTGTGGCGATTTTTAAATACAGGTGTACGAAAAAACCAGAAAACATGTTTTCAATATTCCATGCCATCAAATGTCGCGGTTTTCGGCCATTTTACTTTTTATTGCTTTGATGTCAAATGTAAATTAAACAAAATACTGGAGGTTTTCATAACAATACTCGACTTGGTATGACATAATAAAAACCAGTTATTATATTCGAGACAACAGCAAAATATAAAGTAAAAGAAAATTTTACCCATAGGCAATTTTAAAAAAACAATTCAAAAATCTGCTGTCAAACCAATTACACATTTTAGATTTTTTTTTTAAATACGCATAACATAAAATAAGCTGTTAAACGCCAATATTTAGAGAAAAATATGTAATATGATCAATAAAATAGCTCGAACCGAGCTAGTTATAATATTTGTTATATCGAAACAACCTATTCTTACGGGAAAGTCAAAATTAAATAAATAAATTGAAAAAAAAAATAGTAATTTGTATGATCTTAAACTTTAAGGTTTTGTTCAGTATATAAATCGACAATGAATGTATCGTATCTCTCATCTGAGTCGATACATATATAGTATATACATATATATGTATATACATATATATATACATATATGGCGATAAAAAAAATTGCAAGTTATTAAAATGTTTTTCATCATGCATACATTTTTTCATAAACTTTTCATCAAAAATTCAAACTTTTTAATTCGAATTTTTAGACAACTTTTGTGTGTGCAATTTTGTAGCTCGTTCATTTTTCCTATGGATTTTTTTTTTTAATTTTCGGAACATTTGGTTGTGGATTTTTTTTCGTTTCATGCAGAAAATGTTCAAGACCGTGAGCGGAAAAAAAATATTAAAAATAAAAAATAATCTTTTCGTTCAATGGAAAGAATGCGTAAGACCCAAATTGTGCGCATTATTGTACTAAAACTGCATACCCCAAAATTTTCTAAACAATCTAGTTAAAATGTTAGACATTTTTCTTTTAAAACTTATTGAATTTTTATTAATTTTGTACAAAATTGAACTTCTGTTCTATAGGTGTATATGTACTTTTTGCTATAGAACAAAATATGTTTTTTATACAAAAAATTAACGAAATAATCATAATGGAAAACATTATGATTATTATACGAATATCACCAAGTGGGAAATTGTTTGATTCGCGGAAGGTAACAAAAATTGCTTCCGTTAACTCAACATCGGTCGTCCTCAGAAAAATTTTATTACATTGATGTTAAAATAAGATTTAAAAATCAAACTCAACTGGGCGTGTGGGCGTGTTCTTATTGGAAATAGTCTCGAATGCTTTCAAACTTTTCGAAAAGCCCAAAATTTTTAATTTTGATGATTAAAAAAAAAAACCCTTCCAAATGCTTTTTTTCGGAATTCGAATTCATGTTTATGCACATAGTTTATAGTTTATAGAGTAAGTGCAGAAAATTGTTCTTTTTTTGCCCTACCGTAACACATAAATAACGTATCCTATATATAACCCGCAATTTGAGGATTTTATATAAAAAAAATTCTCCAAAAGTATTTTTTTCGATATCTACTATGTTAATGCATCTCCAGAGAAAAATTACAAAAATCAACTTCATTCGAAAATTTTTCCGCTTTCAAATTGTATTCAATAAAAATCAGCTTAAAGTTAAATTCGACAAATCACCAGGAAATTGGCATTGGAATATTTTTAAGCTTCAATTAAATGTTTAGAATATGTGCTTTAAGTTTAGCTGTTTGGATCAATATGCTTCTATTAAAAGTCTATTCGGTTGCATTGGGGAAACTAGGGAATTGTTATGGTGATTTTCGGGCGACATTTTCATAAGCCTGTTGAGAAGTGCGAGCAATTTAGTGCTAAACGCATGAAGCGTCCTATACACACGTCGATTTATCGTTCAAAAAGTTAAACAATTTTTATAAAGCATTAATTGTTTCATAGATTTCATTTCATAGAAAAAATTATGTTCACATTATAGTGTAAATTACTGGACAGCTTTGTACGATTGTTTGGCCAAAGAAAAAAATGCGTAGCTTTAATTTTCATTAGATTTCAACTTTATTTTAAAATTATATTTTTTTAAATTTACGAGCAAGCTTTTACAGGCATTAAATCACGGAACAGTTGAGTGAAATGATAATATTTAACGACAAAGATTTGTTCTTAATTTATGATAAATTACATCAAGGAGAAATTATTTGATTCCAGCATAATTTGCTAATAAATAAAGTTTTGTGACATGAGAGGATGAAATTTTATTCAAAACATTATCGTTGTAATTTTTCTTATCATTATTGATTCTCTTTTCAATGAAGTATTTCCTAGCCTCCGAGTTGCTAGCTAATTCTTATCGATATCATGTTTTATATTGCAGTTTTGTGCATGCAACCAACTTCTGTTAAATGGTCAACTGCTTGAAAGATATGATAAATTAAATCAATGAGTACATTTGGCAGGTTAATAGGGTTCGAAATTCGTTTCATGTATATATTAGAAATGTTCGATATTTAAGAAAGTATCGATATCTTCAATCGATATAATTAATTTCTTGTAAAATCGCCAATATATCGGGAGGAATAATCTCGACATTGGAAAAATTTAGTAACACATACTTTAGTTGTGAGATTCGAAAAATTGCGGCAAATGGTTACTAGAGAAACAAATCAAGACCAGTGTAGACTCAAAAACCACGCAATTTCAATTTTTTGAGACCCTTTTTGTTATCAAATATATAATTTTATCCTAACAATGTGGCAAAATGTATGTTCTAAAATTTATACATATCAACATTTCTTTAGTTTCTCTTATAAATCTGAATTCACTTTACATTTACAAATACAATTCTAAAAAATAAATGAAATTTATGCGCATTAATACGTCTGAGGTATTAATTGTGGTAACATCATTAGGAGGTAAGTAATCGATGATGTAGTGTAGAATAGAAAATAAGAAAAAAATAAAAGTTGAAATAAAACTTACCCCGATGATCAGATTTAATTCTTGCATTGTAACTTGTTTCGCGCGCTCCACGGCATTTAAGACCTGCTGTTGATGATCGGCTTGTAAAAATGGTAGCAGCTGATTTATCAAAGTATTTAAACGCTTGGCGATTTCCGTCTGTGGCGCAGGGTGAAGGAATGGGGAGAAAATGATTGAACAAACAAATGATGTAGTAGTTCCAGGCGATATTTCATTTTATTTTATTGTTAATGTTGTTCAAACGGAAGGGCGAACGCGCCATATAAGTAAAAGTAAAATAAGAAAAAGAAAAAATTAAAACACATTATAAGACAGAAAACGGCAAAAAAATATGTACAGTGTCGGAAAAAATTATTGCGACAGTAGCTTTTTTGTAACTGTTCACATTGGTTTTTCATTCTAAACCTAAAACGTTTAATTAGAATATGGCAATTGTATAACAAGGAGCATATAAGTCCAAATTTCACACATTTAATTCGAATTTAAACAAAAATATGTGGGGCATGCAATTTTCTAGATCATTCAATTTTCGAACGGTAATATGCAAGTTTTAAGTTTCTACAAATTTCCCGATAATTTTTGTGCTGACAGTGTTGAGCATTTTTTCCATATAACGGATTAAAGGAAATGTACTTTTATATGGAAGAAAACAGGTAACACTACCGGCGAAATAATTATCAAAAACAATTGAGAATTTTAAGCCCATTTAAAACTTACACTTTATTAGGTTTAAATGGGATACAAAATTTCATACCCGAAATTCTTCCAAATTTTTATTTTTGGTGAAATTTTTTGTGTATAACTGAGTTTTTGGGAACATTCTACAAAGTTTGAAATTTGGACTTATATGTACATATGGGTTTTGTTATAGAATAGCATATATTTTGATAAAAAACATTAATGAAACATTTTTAGCATAAAAAACATGGTGGAAAAGGTTACCGAGCAAATATTTTTGTCCGGCACTGTATGTGCGAGACTGTGTAAATAGAGGCGTTTGTAGCAAGCAAAAAATGTTTGTGCACGTTTATGCAAGTGTGAGTTAATTTCTTGCTGCACGAAAGCGCCGACAGGAGTGCGCCCTCAATGCTCGCATCACATCGCCTGCCTGCCTCTATACACTCGATGATTTGGTGGCTACTTTACTTTTGCCGACTCTATTGACTGGGAAATAGTAGGGCGAGGATGTAGAGCAGTAAAAGGCGTAGATATTTATTGAGTTAGTGCACTTCTTTTTTTTTGAATGGGTGGGGAAGGGTGGTTAATGTATTTGTGTAAGAGGAAATTACCTGTTTGTGCATTTCAACATTAAGGCCATATGACATCTCGTAGTACTAAAAGGCAAATTGAGCAAACATGTAAAGAAGAAATAATATGTCATTTATGAATTACAAGTATAATTTGAAAATTACCATAACATAATGGCGCTGCATTTCGGTTTTCTCATTGGCAAGCTTTTCGCACTCCAACTTCAATCTGCAAGAAAAGAAAAATGCAAAAGAAAATTAATACTCGAATTTAATGCGACAACAGATGAGGTGGCAAAAATCTTATGAATAAAAATTAAGTTGCTGATGAAAGGCATATTTAATCGTAGAAAAAGTTTCGAGTCAAAAAAAAAAACAACAAAAACACACACAGCACAGATTAATTAAGGCAATTAATCACTATCAAAGTAAGTAGTATAATTAAAGTGTGGAGGCATATTCGAACCGGCCATACAAAGCAGAAAAAGAAATAACCTTCTGCCGCGAAAGCAGTAAAGAACCAGAAAAACAGTTCACAATAAAGAGAAGTAGGCAGCAAGGAAGCATTGTAGGAGCGCTAGGAAGAAAAACAAACCACAAAACACAATTCAAGCGAAAAATGGAAGGCAAAAACAAAGTGCACAGCTCAGGAACGGAGTTAGCCACTTTATGCGCCCACAAAACCATGATTAATAAAAAGCAAAAAACACAACATGGGAATGTGAAAAGGAATCACGAGACGTTTATTAATCGTACAGTGTCTTATTTAGTTAAAACTGAAAACATACACGATATCCTAAAAAGAAGATATCAAAATCAAGAATGGTAAAATACAAGATTGCGCGAGAGAAGTACCCCAAATAAAAAAAAAAACAACAAAGTATATGGACAAACGAAGAATGGCCAACTCTTCGAACTTTTTAGCGAGACAAAATACTAGTGACTTTGTTAAAAAAAAAAAGGCTTGTCTAATTTTACTTGAGATCTATCAAAATCGGCAAAACCAAAATAGCGGTACCACTAACGGCGTCATCTTTTCTACTCCGTCCACTATGATATCAAATGTCCTGAAAACAGCCTGAAGAAGCATCCCATGCTTTTTTCACATTCATTTTAATTATTAAGCATAATACAAATGTCATAAAAGAATAGTCAGACATTCGACATCATTTGCAAAATTTATTACATCTTCCAAAAGTAAATACATACATATTTTCGCTGCATATTTGTATATTATTGCATGCAAAATACAAAAAAGAAACTAGTTTGATTGGGACTTCTTAAAATTTATAAATATGTGTACATATAAAAAATAGGCCAATTTTTTTCTTGTTAAAAGATAAATTGCATCTCTTTTTTAGATTTATTTGTGGGCATGTTTCGATCTGAGCCATCAAAAATAAGAACCACGCATAACTGTATTGCTGACACGTACTATGTTTTCCGTTAATGGGTCAAAGAAATTACCACATGTTGATTTTTTTTTACAATATTCACAATCTTTTTCATGATAATTTTTTATAAAACTTTCTACAAAATTTTACATTCTGATTTATATGCTTTAGTTATTTTTCACTAACTTTTTCCACATCGATTAATAAATATAGATTTTATGAACATCTCGACTCATGCGCCACCTAACGGATAGTATAAGTCAAAGAAATATATTGTGCCACTGTCCAAATTTATTTGAAATTTCATCAGTTCATCAATTTTTGAACCAAATTGTAGCAAAGAAAACGGCTATAATTTTATTTATGTAGGTATATCGACTATTGCCTTTATTTTTTATGCCTGCAATAAAAAAAATACGAAGGAGCCACAATTCCTGCAAAATCACATTCGGGCAAAATACGACTCGTTTTCTGACCGTCTAAAGACCACTCTCAAGGCATAGGAGGTCGGTCATAACGAACGGAAGTAAGTTTACACACATTTTTCAATCATTTTCAACCCATTTATATCTATACTAAGCTATTTTACCAAAGTGATTAACCTATGTAGTAGATTTTATTTTGTTTGCTTTAGCAGGACCTGAACCCCCACAAAAACAACTTGTATTGCCGCAAGCCCTTACAGCTGTTGGCAATAGTGATAGTAAAGTATGCATCTTTCTATTTCCAATTTTAATATCTACTTGCACTAATTGAAATCACCGTGCAGTCGTGCTCTACCAACAATGACAATAAAGTACTTAAGTACCCCCCGCTTAGTTGCTCCGAGAACTTCGTAGGAATATTCCTCGCAAAACAAATTTCCTTCTTTCTTTTCTTGCTAGCCTTCAAGCGTTCGGTGCCTCATTTCCTCTTCGTAATTCCCTGATGATTTTGTGCAAACGCACGCATCGAAAAAAGGCACACTTAACGCGCAAACGGATACACGGACACACGCACGTACGCAGATGCGCTAAGAAAGAAAACAAAATATAAAGATCGACAGTGAAGCACAGCGGCAGTGCAACAGCTAAGCCTTGTTCGGTTTGCTGGAGGAAAGATCAAATCAAGTAGGGTAGATTTTTATCCTACTTAAATAGTCCATACATCCATACAACATGTACATTAAGGTGATCCAATTTTTTATGGGCGGAATAAAAGGCCATCGTAGAGAAACATTTAAAAATTTGTTCAACGGCGTCATAATAATGAAATTTTTGAAGCTGCATTCAATATTTTTTTTATATTTTTTTAGAATGGAATAAAAAACTTGACCGATTTAGACTAATAATATGTACATATATCATTGGTAAGACATTTTCTCGCGGTTCTTATTTCTATGCATATAAGCATATTCATGGAGGTGTGAAGATACATTTCCTATTTTCGGTGAGCGAGACACCCATTTGTATATTTTTTAAAAGTTGAACCCAAGTTTGTTTTCAAATAAATTGTTCAGTACAAAAATGCATAAAATTTAATACGTTATTCTTTCTCATTGTATTGGTCACTTGAAACTTGCATTTGTTATAGAGAAATTAAATGGGCTACAAATCTACCTACCCGAAAAGTTTCTAAAAATTCTGATTCAAAAGTTTGAAAATTTAATGACCGTTCTTTGGAAAATTTGAAACTTTTATTTACATTGTATATGGTTTATGTTTTTGAACGAGGTCTACTTTATAATAAAAAAAGTTAAAAATAAATTAATAAACATAATTGGCAAACTGTATTATATTGCATTTTGCCCAAAAAGGAATATAAACATTTCATGAACATCCAACTAAATTTATACATAGAAAAATTAAAACAGACAAAACTTTTGAAGTTGCGCCGATCGTGTGTGTGTGAAAATTTTTTGGACCACCTTACTTATTTGATATACACATTACATACAAGCCATTCGAGAACTCAGGAACAGCATCCAACTTGTCAGTCACTTGGCCAACCATTTCATACGTTACGTTTACAGCCAACCAAATATTTGTCCGTCCATTTGTTGTATTTAATAACAAAAACAAAACATAGTGTGAACACCAACAGAAAAAAACGGTGAGCAGAACACGAGGAGAACCGGTTTTCAGATGCTTACTGCTACTGTCTATCAGCCTGGTCGGATCTACCTAGTACTTGTCTGCCTGATTTGACTGCCTGCCTGATTGCCTCCTCTGAGTTCGTCGGTTGTTTGTTTAATGTACTATGTATGTACATACATATGTATGAATTTCGCGTGAGGCAGCGGCCGCGCACAAAAACCAAAACATAAAAATAAAATAAACACAGAATACAAATAATCATACATATGGACATACGTAAATATAACTGCTAAAAACAACAACAATAAAAACAACTAAATAACACGAGTGTCGAATATAGAGTGAAGTGTGGTCGTTGTTTTTGCCGCCATGATGTTGTGCTGTTGTTTTTTTTTTTTTTTTTGGAGGAGCAGTGTGCGCAAAAGCGTGAAACAAACGTTTTTCGGTGCTTACTCTCAGTGTTGTCAGTTAAGCTGTTTTCCGGCTAGATTTATGTACATATATAGCCCGGTTTTAAGATTGCAACTTGTCTTCGCCAAAAAAAAATTGCTGCGCGGTATAGTCGGAAAATAATTCCGAAGCTCGAATTTTTCATCAAATCATGGCCATTATTATGAATTGCATTGGACTTTCGATCTTTGTTGATTATCGAACATCGAAAATGGAGGGGCAAATTCATATTTTGAGTTATGCAACTATCGAAATTTTCGTTGCTCAAAAATTCACAATAGCGATATTCTACAAAGAATAAGTGGCATGATACCAAATGAAAATTCGTTCGCTCAATATTTCTTATTCTATAACATTTGGCCAATTCATTTTAAACGTATTTTTTATTAAAAATAAATAATTCAGCTATATAGTATGTCTTGAAAAGTGATACGGTCCTTAAATAAACAGTCAAGAAAAAATTTGCCATTTCTCCTTGTGCCAAAAAAAGTAGTTCGAAAAGAAATTTTAGCATGTGCAATCTTTTTTTTTATTAAAAATGTAACATATTGAAAAAATTCCTCCCGATTCGCAGAATGATCAGGAAGTACCTACAACGGCAGGCAAATTGAATGTCTTTTGGTACCCTTTTGATATCTCTGCTTTCAGCATGATTACGATGATCTCAGTTTCATCTTCAGCAAAATGTTGGTCGAAATTACGCGCGTGAATGTTCGATCTCAAAAAAAAAGTCTGGAAAGCCTGACTTGAAAAATCGGCCAAACGAGGACCTCCATTATTCATTATCTCTGTATATTTCAAGTACACTTAGCAAACTTGTTTCATCTCAACTAAAAAGTGCTTTTAAAATTCTGCAATTTGTTCCACTGTCTATTATCACTATGCAAGAAAATAAGCATGAATGTATGTGTGTAAATCGGTGGTGCATGCATTTGTCGAAAGCTTCACAGTTTTATAATTTATAATGAAAAAAAAAACAACAACAACAACAACAACAACAACAACAACAAAACGACTTAACAACAATGAAACACCTAACTCTCCGTCACTTAATGTGAGTTTTAAAACAAAACAGGAAATGCTGAGCAGGGAAAAAACAATGATAAATGCTGCATAAAAACATTTACCACACTCTGATGAGGTCTTAACTATATTGGTATTTCTAAATTTTCAAGGAACCAAATATCAAATGAACATTTAAATACAAAGTTGTACTATATAAATGTTATTGTATTTTAGATACTTGTCAAAAACCCCAAACATAAATAGCCGGTACACTAACACAAATAATAGAAATAAATAAGGCAAATTTAGAATAATAGTAAAAATGCGGTTCTTAACTGAATTTTGTGGTCATAAAGATTTCGGATTTAGTTAACCCTCGAGGTGCGCTAATTTAGTACAAGTGCCACGAGGTGTTTTCGTCTAATCGAAAAGAAATACCAATGGAAAACTATGTATGTACATACATTATTTATAGACGATTGTTTGCATGCATATTTACAGTATCGGACATATTTATATACCTACTTACATACATATGGACAAATGAACATATTTTACTTTTTGAATATTTGAACTCACTAATCTAAGAAAAATTTTCGTTTGAACCAAATTTATTTTAATTAAACGTACATATGCCGGTTTTGGTTTTTAATCTTCTTGCACGCTTCATTTAGTGGGTCACGGTTTCGAAATCTGGCCGGAGCAAGTAATTTTTAACCACTTAACTTATACTTTATACTTCATTTTTTTTCTAAAAACTCGGAGTGGATAATTTAAAAATTTATTGATTTTTTCTAAATTTTGAAATTTTAATTTATACTTACATATGTATTTTGTTTTAGAATAAACCATATTTTTGTAAAATAAAAAAGATTGACAAAAAATGTATCATGCGAAACATTGGCAATATCGTAAAAAAAATACGGGCAATGTTTCGACGCAGTGTAATAATTAATTCGAATCGTAAAAATATGTTATTAGTTTTTAATTGGAAATCATGCTTGCTTGATCAATCTGCAAAACTGCCGCTCAACAGATTTGACAAAAAAAATAATAATAATTAAAAGTACATAAATATAAAAAATCTCAGCGGTGAGGAGTGAATTAAAAAAACATGCAATTTAAGGTTCATTGAATGCTACATAATAGGTCTATGACTTGGATTTTATCACTGCGCATTGATACAGTGCTGGTCAACTGAATAGTAACAAAAATTGTGAGTTTGCAATCTTTCATTGTACCTCCATTTCGTAATTCATTTATACGCGTGACGCCAATTTAATAAATTTTTAATATAGGTGCATCCAGCCCAATAATGATAGAATACAAGATTGCGCCTTCCCGCGGTGAAATGACAGATCTCGCCTTTAGTAAACAAGAATACGGGAGAGAGAAAATTGAACAACTTCCAATATTTCATTGAAAAACGTGTTCTAATTGTTCTAAAGTGTAAAAGTATGAATTTATAGCCAGACATTTAATAAATAAATTCGCAAAATACTAAAAAAAACTAAAAAAAAGTGTCTCTTTTTCTTAATTTGTGAAAAAAGCTTTGTCTAGTTGAAGTTGAGAATTGTCAAACCCGGCAAAACCAAAGTAGCGGTACTTCTAAAGGCGTCACCTTCAGTATTCAGTACACCGTGCATCCAGCCAAACGCAATTACGCGGCAATGCAATAAACGCATCTTACAGGGAAGCAATTCAGAGTGTGAATACTCAAATCAAGAGGTGCGAAATTAACAATCATTCCAATGTGATTGCACTAAATAACCAATCATAGGAAAATCCGGTTGCGATTTGCTGAATCTATTCAGTTAATCGGCACTGTACATATTTAAATGTATACGAATTTTTATGTGATATGTATTAACTGATTAGAAAAGTTTATCGCAAAAGTAGATTGAGAACTTAAAAAATCATATCGCAATGTAGTTTTGAAATTATTATCTAAACATAGATTATGCAGTTATTAGCGGTGTAAAAGTATTAAATAAATTTTGGGAGGCTAGTACATAAAGTGTAAGTTTTGCATAAAACCTTTGCCAAGATAAAGTTTAAAACAATAAGGCTATGTACACAATACATATCTTTGTACATTCGTGACAATAAAACAGATAGCTAATGTCGTTTTTTAATTACATATTATAATAAGTCCAATTTGAAATGGAAATTTGATTGCTTGAATGAATTATTTAGATAATGTCGTCTGATGACGGGCAATCGTTCCAATATATGTACATCAAATTTTCATTGTTGTTTATTGTTCATATAATTTATTTGTTAAATTTAAAAGTTAATTTTTCAGCTTAAGTATAAAGTCCATCATCGATTTTTCCTATTTAACTAAATCGACTTTGTTTTTATTCCTTATTGGCACTGAAATATACGCTGAGTGGTTATTTTTTTACAGTATTTACACTGTGTTTCACGTAAATTTGTGTTAATTTTTTATAACACTTTAATTCGTTCTATAACAAAAAGCAAATCAATCTAAATTTCAAACTTTGTACAAAATGTATAAAAATTCAAAAAATTTTCAAACTTCCGAATAAGATTTTTTAGAAGACTTTTGCACCCGCACTAAACTGTACCAAATTTGGTACACACTTTACATTTCAATGCTCAATTCGAAAACTGTTCAAATCGTCGAAACCCGACGCCCAGCCTTTATATAACGGTAACTTACAAAAATTAAAAAACGGTAATTTAAAAAACTATAAAAAGTAATTTACCCAAATTTTGTGAACAGAATTGGATTTGAGAAAGTTGGTTAAAGAATTTTGGAAATAATTGTGCCACCACTCACTTTAGATCAAATGGATGTTGATCTTCGAAAATACTGTATCAAACTCTATAAAATTTAACACACCATGCCCCTTTCAACTCAGTACGCACAATTTCGATATTACAAAAAATCAAAATATTCGGCAGTTTATTAACTTATATAGCAAATTCGAATAAATTTGGTACGAAGAATTCAATTATAGAGATAAATGCGATATAATATATTTTTATTTATATTTAAATAAATAAGAGTCGATGTTCCAACTGAATTACAATAATTACTATTTATTTGAAATAAAAACTGGTGTCAGCTATTTACTTAAAGTTTGGTTTTGTTTTTGGTATTATGTTGGTACGAAAATGCACGGGAAAAAAGTAAAGCGGAAATTTTAATGCTTTCAATCCTCTAGATGGTTTTTTATAGTAAATATAAAAAATACATAAATGTCGATTATATTTATTATAAAATAATCCCAATTTAAAATAAGATTTTGTTTTAATCAAAAAGTTCCATATTACAATGCATCACAAATGATATTAGAACATAAATAAGTATAGTCCTGGGATTTATTCGTATTTTTATATCCATTCAAGCCTTTGGAAATCTTTGCGAAACATTATAAAAACCACCAAACCTGGAACGAGTCGGAATTGCTTCGTTTTACGTCTCAAACCAAATCGAAAGGCAGAACAGAGCCGGATAATGTTTTTTACAATGTTCGAAATGTACGATAATTATTGGAATATAGTTAATAAAAACCATACATATTTCAAACTTTGTATAAAACTTAAAAAAAAAAAAAAAAAAAATTAAAAAAATTTGCAAATTTTTTACTCCGCGTATATCTACAGTTTAACATCCCATTACATGTTACTATAATAAATTGCACATTTGAATAGGCTAAAAACTGGCGTTGGTTTAAGAATTTTTCTTAAGGAATGAATGAAAGGTCAATGTCCCTTCAATTTAGTTTCCTAAATCCTAAATGGGAATTATTATTGTTATGGGACCTTTTTTCAGAGTTTAGAAAATCTGATAAAATTTCTTGTAATTGAAAATTCAAATAAAATCTTATTTTGAGTATTAAAGTTTTAGAAGTTTTAAATGTTTTCCCCAAATGCTATTATAATTAGTTGCGTAGTGATTTTTAATGCTCTAGATTTTTGTGTACAATGCAATATCCGTTTATATTAAGCAACAGTTGATTTCAAAGGAATCATATATGTACATATGTATGTACATAACCATTGGAGCTCTTGTTAAAAATCGAAAAATCGACTACTCGACTAGCAACTTTTTGATGGTTGATAGTCGAATAGCAACAATTCGGTTAACCGTTCAGTTTCGACTAACCGCTCACCATCGAGTTGTCTAAAAATTTATTAACCGAAATTATTCGAATCGTGACAACTACTCACAATAAATGCATAAAAACTTCTTTGTAGTTGTAAATGATCTTTGTCAATGAGCACAAACATTCAAGCACATATAAAACACAAATATGTTTTGAAAAAAAAGCAAGACGAAATGGTTAGTCGATTAGGTGAACTTGACTATTTTTTAAAACAACTTTTGCTAGTCGATTAACAATAGCTCTAATATACATACATGTATATCATGATTTTTTCTTGGTTGCAATTCTTTGACTTTTGAAGGACCATGTAAAACGACACAAATGAGCAACACTGGACATTTCAGCGATAGTGAAGCCTAGACCAGTTCGATATCGGCGATCCTCATCTGAAGGAACAAATCATCAATTTTTCGTTACCCAATATAATTAGTACACAAATGTGGAAAGCTGGTAGAGTAAGTAGTACCACTACTGAAATCGCCCATTATCTCTTCTTTCCCCATTGAAGAGAAATTGAGCCTAGCTGCTCCCGACTCTCACACACCATCTTCCACCAACATGCCTTCCGAAAACTACGTAGCACTTAGCACCATAAACACTCAGATAAATCATGACCCAACCCAGAAAAATCACTGTGAAAGGGTAGTCTTAAAGCAGTGTACCTGTCGAAAGCATTCGATTTGATCCAACCACAGTGTTACGAGATGCCTCTTGTTCTCTCCGGCAAAAGCTATTAAAAAATTACATGGACGAAGGACGCTGTGGAAGAAGCTGCAGATCGGTCTGAACGTAAAACTTCGAAATGCCACAGGACGCCGCCTATACATATGTTGAGGTTTATGTGATCTTCCTTGGCCCTTTTAAGATCTGTAGTAGACTCAACTCCTACTTTTTCAGAAACAATCCCAACATACTAAACACATGTGTGGCATGTGGAGATCCTCCGCACGATACCAATCACATATGCTCTCTCAAACCTACTGATCAACTCCTCTTTCCCTCTGGTCCGATCCTGTCGAAACAGCACGTTTCCTGGGCCCCCATCAATGTATAAGTTTGACAACGGCCATGGGTGATTCTGATCTTTATAGGGTGTGGCTTGTCGCTAAAAAAAAAAAAACAACGGCAACGGACTGCAGAGACATCAACACTTTGAATGCCGTTATCGGAGTTTAATCGCCACATATCGTAGACGAAAATCACTCCTTCACCGGCCATCAAAAAACGTACTCATCTAACACTCCTCTCGATGACAGCATGAAATGGTACTACGCACCGGAACGACGCGGATTTATATCAGTCTAATGACTGTAATTTCAGCAACATTACCAAAAATGTTATTGGGAAGGTGTTATGCTGTTAGAAAAACAACAACCGGAATGATCCGTACATATGTATATCCGGCCAAGTGCTGCTACTTCAGTAAAGTCTCCTAAATGTTTATAAGGATTATGTAATCAGCAAACAACGCAACCATACTTTCATATTCCATACGGCTGGGTTGCTAAGTAGATATGCGTGCATTTAGCAGGCAAACATTATTGATAAGTCGTTATTTTAATGTTGGTATCTGGTGGGTGTGTTGCATTCGCTTGGGTGGTAAATAAGAACAATCATTTTGTGTACTATAAAATGTACGTCACGCGAAAATTCAACGCAAATAAATGTGCGGGACACAGAATTTCTAAAGTAAATACTAGTAAGTAGAAAAATTAAACTGAATGTATGTACATACATACATATGTACATATATAGTAAATTTAGAAACACAAAATTAGTATTTGTGAAGTATGGTTTTTGATATATGTACATATGTATGTACATACAACACAGGTATAAGAAATCAACAGTTGTTGAAGATATACCATGTACATATGTATGTACGTGCTGAATTTTTTTAGAAGAGTTTGTATATGCATTTTTTTACCAAAACGGAAAATTACCTTCCGAAAAAATAAACAACATTAGCTCGTTTTAAAATAAATAATGTTATTAATCAAATACCTAAGTTAAAAGTCAGGTCATTAATACATACATACATATATACTGTATATAAAAGTTACTTACGTGTGATATTGTGCTTGTAGAAAGTTGAATTCCTCCTTGATACGTTCAAGTGTGTCAACTATTGTAAACTTTAACGGGCCCTGAGGTGGTGGCCCCTATTTATTGTTTCAATTTACAATCATATTTAGTTTACACCATTAAGAAGTTGTATATTTTTATTTGACGTTGCGTGTTTTATTTGTTATGTGTACATGGAAAAGAAAATATTTGAACAGCATTAGACGGAGACATATAAAATAAAGTAAACATAATGGTGCCACAATGCACTTGTGTACACTTACCCCTGCCGAGGGATGACGCACCGGTGCAGGATACATTTTGCGGACTGCGCCACGGAACTGCTTTGGCTGCTGCTGCTACTGCTACTGTTGCCGCTGTTGTGTTAAAAAAAAAGTGAATCCTATGTATTGTAAGTTGCCGGTTAGCTGCTTATAATTTCGCGCTTATTATCAAAGAAACGTTCTCAATAGTCGTAAAACTATTCGTCGATCTTCTTGGTTGGTCAAAAGAAACAGGACTCTGACACTGGTATTATAGGTCCCGCTGCCTTGCAATTGGTTTATCTTGCTAAAATTTGCTAGTATTAGCTATGAACCTAATGAAACTGTAGTATGCCAGCCTCGAGTTTACTGCTGTCTATATTCTACAATCCCATTATTTAACTTCGCTCACGTTTTAAACTCTGCTGGGTTAATCGCTACTGACATCTAGATCTTCTGGAACACCAATTAAATCGTTGTATTTTTTACATTAAAGTTGTCCTGGGGAAGTGGCTGTTTTGTGCTTTCTAGCCCTGTGGCTCCTGTCTTTTGGCCGTCTTGTCAACACACACACACACTTTCTTGCACTATACTTTTGCTTGTGCTTCCTTTCCAGAAAAAAAAAACTGTTTGCTCACTTTTTATCACGTCTTTTTTTCGTTTTTGACTGCGAATATTTACGAAAATTTATTAAATTTGTTTGCATTACAAACTTGTGCAGCGTTTTTGATAATTTTTATTAATTTTTACACACATTTTTTATATTTTATTGAATTTTTATTATTTTGCACAACTTTTTCTACTTTTGCTCGCTCGCTCGTTGGTTTTTTCCGTATTTTCTTTTACATGTCTTTTCGATACGTAGAATTGCGCACACAACGCAACACACACGTAACCACTATGCATCGTAGCCACAGCCAGTCAAGGCGCCTGCGGCGGTGTTATGCGTGTGGTGGCAATCGACGAGTAACGAGCAGATTGTCGGTAGGTAACGAGTGGCAGCGCCACCACAAGCAAACACACATACACCCGCATGCAACCATCAACCACAGTCGGAAACGTAAACCGCATACACCAAGCAATCGAGCAAAAAAAAAAACATAAGTAGCTTAAGGTGTAATAGGGTTGTATAGGCGTGTACGAACAAAATGCTAAGATGTGAATGCAATATTATAAATAAATAAAATAAAAAATATCACATTTTTAATTGACTTGGTTTAATTCCTTTGTTCTGTTCGAAACGAAAAGATATTTGATAACTACAGATCCATTTTTTTATTATGTTTTCAGTTTTAAAACATTGTGTGCCATTTCAAGTGATATCAAAAATCTTTTAATCTTTGAAGAAATTACTCTTCTAAAAATATATACATACATATGTATATCTGGAATATTAAATAAGGCCAAAGTTGCATTTAACACAATTTTAAAAATTTTATTTTAAGTTAGTTAACATCAAATTAATTTTTAAGATGCCTTTTTAAATTTCAATTCGGTACTATGTAAATGTAAAATGTAAAGAAAGTTTGACAGTTTAGATTCTTTATTAAATTAAAAAAAAAACTCGATTCCTCTACCACTACCTGCTCAACGTCGGCCCTGTTGCTAATATCGACTTTAGGTAGAATATATCAGTCTATTATATTTTTAGACAATGAAACTTGATGAACAAAAATTTGCCTCTAACAAACTGTTGGAGAATGTTGATCGACTAAATATTTAAAATCACTCATTGAACGAAAATTGACGAAGTCGTTTAAATACTACAATTTCATATAATGAATAGGGGTGGGTGCTTTGCATAAAACTGTTTTCTTTTTACCAATTGTATACGAAGGAAGGAATATTTATTTAGTTGCAGCTCGGATAAGTTTTGGAAAACTTCCACACATTTTCGACATTCATTACGGTAATATTTCTTCTATTGTAACTTAAAATTGTATTTGAATGGAATATTTGATGTTGCATATTAACTGTATACGTTTGTACTTTTTTAAATACAAGCAATAACTTTAAATTTAGTACAATAATAACGTCATTAAATAATGAATATATTTCATAGCGTCGCTTTTTTATATTTTTAAAAAATAAATTTTTTTCTTGATTGTTCATCTACATCAAAACTTGATTGTTCATCTACATCAAAAAACTTATCTCTCCATGTTTAACAGTAATAATAACTATAAACCCTTTTAATTCTTTATGAAACTAAAAATAATAAATCATTTCACATTATCTAAGATGTAGGTTAACCATTTTTCGCGCACCCTAATTTAATGCAACGCTGTCAGACCAACAAACACACCACTAAAAACAAAACCCCAACGTACAAAACCGACGAAACCAAAACGTAACCGACACGACCGACCAACAAGCAACCGACCGAGCCCGACCACACAACCATGAATCCAGAAAAAAAAGAGATAAACAAAAGCAATTAAAAAGTACCATTTCTGCTGAACAAAAAAAATTATTACTTTCGACACAAGATCTACAGCAATTAGCACATATTCGCAAACTTTCTTTCCTTTTGCCAGTTACATTTAAATACTTTCACACTTGTTTTCGCAAAAATTGAGTAAATGCACTCAATTGTCAAAAAAATCGTGCACTTTTTTTCTCCTTTCTTCCATGCTTTTCTATCTACTCGCTATTCCACTGCCACTGATGCCATGAAGTTTATACGCATTCGTCGGGCCCGCGAGTACACATATACACACTTAGTACCGCAAAATATCGAGTGACCGACCCACCAGCGTACGTACCTACGATTTCCATGAACTCTCACTCGTCACTCGCTGGAGTGAATGGCAGACGAAACAGTATTGCCACAACTTGACAAAAATGTAACCGAAAGTAATTTATATCATAGAACGAGCAAAAATAGAAAACTGGACACTTTATACACTCGTAGTGAATTGAAAAATCATAATTTGATGTTTTAAATTCACAACTCAGTCAAAAGGTCTCATTTAAGGTACCTTTCTTTAGTTCAGCATTTTAATATTACAGCACAACGGTGCCGTTGGCAACTCTACAAAGGCGGCACTAATGGCGTTTCGCTTTCTTCTCAAACTGTAATATCGAAATACAAGTTTTTTCTTTGTTTTTCATTATGCTTATGATTCGAAATGTTTTATTTTCACTTAAACTAACTTTACGCGAAAGTAACGCACGTTGGAGTTATACGCCTTTTCACGCGTATTTATTTTTAATGCTTCCGAATTGCAATGTCTGCCATGCAATCGTCGACCGCATAACCATTCCATACAATCACGAAATCACACTCGTTATAAAAATATATCACGCCATATTTTTATTAAGTCTACTTTGTTTGCATGCGGAAGATGTCGTAATAGATGAATATGCACTATTTATGATTATATTTCTTTATTTTAAACAGATCAAAGCCAATTTAGGTACACGAGGTACTCGATGAACGCCACTGCAGAATGGCTACTCTCTGAAAATGCTTACTCGCTTGCGTCGTCACTCGCTGTTTTTCGCACTTTTGTTCGTTTGTACTTTGTGCCCTATTCTGAAGCGTATTCGTTCGATTGCGGCAGTTAAAAAGGGAACAGAAAAAGGCAACTATCCCACGCATTTATTTGCGCGAGAAAAGGAAAAAGATCTATTTAAGCTGCATCGACACTAACTGTTTCTTTCTTATTATTTTGTTATCCTCCTGTAGAGTTTTCAGCATTCTATTCTTAAAACATTCCCTCCAGGAAAATTGTACAGATGTATAGGAATATCAGAAGAAAAAATAATAATAGAATTTGTTGCTATTGAAGTATGCGTCCTTTTCAAAAAAAAAAAAAAAAATTTGAAGCTAGAAAGATCCATTTATCAGATAGTAAAGCATATACAATAATCGTATGTATTTAGTTTTTGACTTAAGACGCTGAAATGTCCAATTAATGAACAACCAATTAAATCGTACCATTCGATAATTAATTCTTAAAATTATAAAAAATTAAAACCATACTCTTATTCTACTATCTGTTCAATCTGTCGTGGAAGCTATGCTTCATTAAAAATGTTATATAAACAGAAAAAAGCAAAAAATAAATAAATATTGCGATTAAATTAATTTAATACCTAAATGCTAAATAATTATTCTAAATTCTCTTTGTAATTTTCACTTTTAGCTAGGGATGGGCAATTTAAAAAATTCCTCAGTCTTTAAAAACGACGAATTTCGTGCACACAGTCTTTTCACTAAGTTTTCTATAATGACTGGGCACTCCAATAACAGACCGCAGACACTATATTTCAAACCACTTTGATAAAAAAATGTCTCATAAACTGACAAATTAAAAAAAATACGCAAAGTACAAAATATTGATATCTTTAAGTATTGGCAAAATATTGACAATACATATTTCAAAGGATTATCACGAACAGTTATTTTCTAAAAGAATTAAAACAAATATAATATTCGGAAATAAATATCGAATATCTACATATATTTTGGGGTAAAAACATATACGCATACATTCATTTAGAGAAAAAATATCGATAATTTGAGACATCAACTCTTTTTTTACCTTTTAAGACATATGTAAGTAACGCTCAGGAAGTAATATGACAAACTGAAAAGGTCACACACCATTCGGTTCGAGGATCCCGTAACAAACCGGTATTATATCTGGCCAAAAACTGACACTTCAGCAACATTTTCCAAAATTTATAGAGAATGTTTTATGCTGTTACAACAAGAACATAAACTGAATATTTTCCCAAAGAAAAATACATATTTTGTAATAGAAATACCAATCAAATTGATTTAATATTATTTAAATTGTACTTTGTCCTTTATCTAAATGGATTTACTTGGTAGTTTAATTGTCTGTTGATAAACTATATAATGTGTTTTTTCTATAACTATCTATTTTTTCCAAAAAGTGCAGTACTCGATCTGAATAGTAATTGCATTCTTTCGCCTTTTGAGCATGTTCCAGTCGTTCGTGGCGTTTGAAAGATTCTAACCGCAAACTCGCACATTGGTATGCAAATATACCGCTTAGGAAGTTCCAAAATGTTATTTGTGGCCATAGAATATTTGTAAAGTACAAAACTGTTGTCGAAAGCTGTTGGAAATATAAAAAAGTGTGAATAATAATTCTGCATAGTCTTACCAAAACCCACCTGCCACATCAGAAAGTCGCTAATACGTGTTTCGCCTGATGTACGAAAAAGTAGATCTGGTGGTGATGAATTTCTCGTATATAGACATTCTTCAATAAGCCGTTCACTAATATCTTCCGTTTGTAAGCCGCTCCCTTGTTTGAGAATTGTTTCGACAGCCTGGGTTATTTCATCGCGCGAAGTATATGAAAACGCTATGTTAAGGAAAAGTTTATGATTGTGCTCGGTTAGGATCATTGCTTTAGCAATTAGCACTTGTAAATCCACTGGGAGTAGCTTTATATTGCCAATTACACGGATGCGTACCCCGTGTTCATTCAATTTCTGCTCTTCAAGTAATATTTTTTGGAACTTTTCACGTGCCAAGTCCAACAAACCATTTACTTCATCATCCGATCGCTTGTAGTTTTCAATGCTGAAAGCAAATGTGGTCACTTCTTGTATGCCCATATCTAAACACCAGCGCAGACAATTTGCCAACTTTTCAAAGCCGTGTGAATGACCCTCGATTTTAGGCAAACATTGCGATTTTGCATAGCGGCGATTACCATCCATAACAAAGGCGATGTGGCGTGGAATGTAACCACCGGCACGCACTACATTCATAGCAAGTGTCTCATACCATTTGTACTGGTAGTCCGATACCCAAGACATAATTTTTATTAATATTGTAATTTTGTGTGATAAAAGTCCAACTTAAATAAAGCACATATTCTACCAAATGCCAACAAGAAAATTAACTGATGATAAATCTTGTGACACCAGCTGTGTGCTGCCGAAGAAATGTCACTGTCCTGTTTATCTTTTTCTAGAGTGGTGAAATTGTGATTGCGAACAGATATGTTATATCTAGTAATGATATATTAAATACTAGTTTCATATTTAATTAATTATTTATGAACTCAATACTATTGTACTATATAACAATGTTAAATTAATAGTCAAATATTACTATTTTTATTAGCTAGTATTTAGCAATAAAATACTATGTTTGAAGTCTGCCAATTGGAATAACTAATTTATAAGCATATCTAATTCTTATAAATTTAAATAAATGCTATATAGACTCAATAAATTTGCAAAATTCATATAAATACGTACATTTTCCCATTCTGATAATTTTTTAAATTAATTTTATCATAAATATTAATGAAAGAAGTAACCATCTCATTCCCACTCATTATAGATAGCCTTAACAAGCAAAACCAAAAACTCACCACTTGACCAGAGAAACGAACGAGCGAGCGAGGCACGAATCACCGTGCATAAATGGACAGACGACAAGAATATGAAGCGACGAAGATTGCTGCAGCAAAAGAAGAAAATTTTCATTCGCTCAAACGGATTGACTGTGGAAATAATATCAATTTATACAAAAGAGATCAGCTTTTTAATAGTGAATCAATGTCGCATTTAATTAAATAAATGTTGGAAAATGGAAAATAATAAACAATTGGTAGCGGAGAGGATTGTAACGCCTGGTAAGTTGTGAAAATTAAATGGAAAAATGGCAGGCAACAAAATGACTTGGCCGTCGGTGTTAAAGAACAGTGGAACAAGGAAGCGACGGTCATTAACTGTGGAAAAGTGAAATTATTTGTATATTGTGCTTAATTTGAAATAATACTAAGTATTGTGTGAATTCGTGTTGATAATATGCAAATTATTTTGTCATTACAGAGTTATACTTTCTCATATCGAAGTTCTTGGCTTCGAGCCCGCTGCGGGAGACGGCAGAGGTGAGTGCTTTAAATGGCAAAAATTGTAAACAAAATATAAGCCGAAATTCGAAATATTTATGTATAAAAACTAAAATGTATTTTATAATATCCTGCAGGTGCTCGTACGTGAACTGGAGCAGAAGAAGGTAAGTAAAATTCCCAATCCACACAAGGAAAAATTGGATATCAAAGAAGTACATAGAGCAAAAGCAGTAAAATCAAATTACAAGTTTCATTTAGTTTGTCAACAAACTTACGTATTTTTGAATGTTTTCATATTACGCTCATGTGGCGACTGGAATCGTCACTATCGTTTTTCCCGTGAGATGCGTCTACCTTTTTCAATGTCTAAAACTATACTAAAGTCGCAAATTGTTAATTGCTATCAAAGAAGTGTTGTGTGAATTGTCGCACCGGCTAATTCGACCAACTGGTTGCCTTAATTTTTCAGTTGTAGATTATGTCGAGAGGATTGCACGTGTTCCTGCTATATTTTGACTAGGTGTATCTTCCGAAGGAAACAACAGTGAGATGGAGTAGGATATGCAAGGATCTTACTAGTAGAGTGATAAGGATAATACAGAGTAGTTCGGTTTCGAGGTTGTCACATACAAATAAAATTTATCTCCACAAACGCCTGATATTCGAAACAAATTTTTACTCTAGACAATTGTGGCGAATTATTTTGTTTACACCTTTTGTTTTTATCTTTGGTTCGCTATTTCTCATTTTTCGCTTTTTTTTGGTGTTACGAACAGAGATAAATAGGGAAGTCGACAAAAAGGAAGCTTATTTGAGAAGGAAGGGTTTAAACTTTAAACTTTTGTATTAGTATATATGTATGTATGTTTAAAAATATTCAAAATATGTTTATTATAAAATTAGGTATGTATAAATTAAAAAAAAAAAATTATTTCACAGGTTTTACCACGGCGCACTGATTGGCTAGGTAATGAACATGAGCAAAGCTTTGTAGAATTGGTAAGTGCCTTCATTTGTACTAAGGAAATAATAAGATAGAAAATTTAAACGGCACAGTGGGAAATTTTACGTATAAAAAAAAAAAACAATTTAAATTTTCGAAAAATTTTGGATTGTTTGTAAATTTATTTAATGTTTTAAAACAACTTGATTGTTGTATTAGAACAGTTTTTTTTTTAACTAAAGCAAAATATGCAGGTTTGAATTGTGCGTCTCGTCCCACTGTGCCTCGCAATTGCTGTGGGAAATTGCCCCGAATTGTTGCCGCATATGCAAAGCGTTTAGTTAATAATATTAAATGCAACTTCATTTTGTTGCACAGTAGTTGATTTGATTAAATACATATCAATTAATTTATGTATCTTCAATTTCGTTTGCGATTTCTTTGTGCTTATTCTTATGCACGCTGCGCCGCCATGTTGTATTGCACGTCAGCGGGGGTTGAAGCCATTTATTGATTGCCTAAATTGCAGGCAGAACTTTTGAGTTATAATGCAATTTAATATAGTTTAATTAGATGTTTTAACTCATATTTTGTGCAAATTAATTAATTAATTGTTAAAAGTAGCAAATTAACAAAAAAAAAATTTGATAATTTTTTGTAATGAAATATATAATTGAGTTAAACGAAAAACATGAATTTCTTTTATAAAATTTAAAAAAATCTTATAAATTATTTAAAATAAAAAAAATTTGCATCTAGAAAAAATTCAATGTTATATACATGCACATATGTATGTCGCGTGAGCATTCGTTGGCGTGCGATGTTGGCAGACATTTTGACTACACATATGTCGTATAATGCTGTTGTCTCCTGCACTCTTGTGTAAAACGTATTTGACGGTCGGAAACTGAAAAGTTTAGGCATGTATTTGCAATGCACACTTTCTTATTTTTCCACCACACTATTTTGGCGAATGAGGGACAACAAGCATATACATAGTCTCTGTGGGGAATTTTTTGTTTCACTAATTTGAGTTTTTGCCAACTCTTTTCATTACATTTTCGCATTTATTTTTATGCAAAGTAATTGACAGTTGCCTATGTAGAGTAACAAATTTACTACAATAAACTCAATTATGCTCATATTTATTCTGTTACTAAACTTTCATTTCTATATTGTGCTTTTATAGGAACAAAAATATGCACATATTGGGTCCAATCACCTATTAGAAATATGTTGTCGCATAGGACCGATACTCGACAAAGAGCTGCCACCAGCAGTTTTGGGGATCATTTCCTTACTTGGCACCGGCCGCCAAAGTTTGCTGCGCACCGAAGAGAGTATCTACCGATCGCGTTCGTTGCTGGATTACTGTACACGTTTACATGGCGTAGCGCTACCTGATTCATCAGTAACAAAACCCATACATAATTTGCGTAAGTTAGGTGGCTTATAGATAATATGTACATAGGTATTTATGTAAAGATAATTTAACAAACACCTATTTCCATATACTGTAGAAAAAGTTCTAATTGGTCGAGAATATGGTGGACCAATACGTCGGAAGCTGCTGGTGCCCATCAGTCTCTATAGTAAAACAAAGCTCCTAAAACGGACGGTGGGGCATTTGTCGTCCGTCTATTGTGTTCTATTCGATCGTACAGGACGTTATATCATAACGGTAAGAATGCACAGAACTCCATACATATGTATCTACAAATAGAAAATACAATTCCCCCTGCTCTAGGGCGCTGATGATCTGCTTATAAAAATATGGTCCGCCATGGATGGCCGCTTGCTAGCTACACTACGTGGTGCATCAGCTGAAATAACTGATATTGCAATCAATCTCGATAATACAATGTTAGCAGCTGGCTCACTAGATCGGATTTTGCGTGTATGGGATATGCAAACCACTTCGCCAATAGCTGTTCTTACGGCCCATACTGGCATGATAACATCAGTGAATTTCTGTCCATCGCCACGCGGTGATCTCAAATATTTGGTGACAACGAGTACAGATGGTTCAATTGCATTTTGGCAATATTCAACGCCACGTGGTCAAAAAATCACCTTCGCTCCGAAGCCAATACAATATCACGAGAAGTTGCGGCCAGGACAAGCACAAATGATGTGCACGACATTCTCGCCTGGTGGCATGTTTCTTGCAGCTGGTTCGGCTGATCATCATGTACGTGTATACATCATGTCGGAAGATGGACCTAAACGCATACTCGAATCCGAGGCATATACAGATGCTGTTGATTCGGTACAGTGGTCGCATAGAGGGCTGCGTTTCATATCGGGTAGCAAGGATGGGACAGCACATATTTGGAATTTCGAATCACAGCAGTGGAAAAGCATTAAGTTATGCATGACAGAACGTCTGCCAAGGTGAGTTGTGTGATGTTACGAAGACTTGTGAAATAATTTCGATAAAGCCAGTTGTAAAAATGTTACCGTAATTATCTTTTTTTTTATTTACAAGCATCAGTAAACATCATTAAAACTTGTCTTGTTTGCTGTAAAAAAGTGAATAATTTAAATGTAGGAAATATATTCACAGAAGATGGAAAACTGTTAAAAAAAAAGTTTCTAAAATGCCGAAAATGCTTTGTTTTTTATTTTTTAAACGTAATTGGAGTTTACTGTTCCTACTTACATACATATGACACGAAATATATCTTTATTAATTATGAATGTTTATTGTTTTTAAATTTATTGCAGTTGCGCGCCACTGGAAGAGGGTAAAAAATTGAAAGTTACTATGGTCGCTTGGGATTGTTCAGATAAATATGTTATTACTGCCGTCAATGATTATACAGTAAGTTGAATATTTTTCTAGTATTTAGAGGTACCCGGACATCATTGGTTGGTGTTGTTGTGATAGAATAAAAAAATTCCTATAGACTTTACGCCTTGCTGCGACTGCATATAATGGAATGGAGGTAAATCAAAGTCCAGAGAGTACATATGTATCTTCGTAGGTACAAAGTTTTTTTTTTTTGCAGTTCGATTGTTAGTCTTTCTTACCTTTATCTCCAATTGCCCGTTGACAACAAAAAATGTCGTTAGAGCCAATTTTCGAGTTTTATCTTTTTTGTTTAGATCAAGTTTGTAGCCACAACTATTTCGGAGATTACCACATCTGCTCCACCGGCTTTTTCTTACTAGAGGTATTAAATTTTATGTATAAACGTATTGGCATTCGGATGTCTCAATAAAAATATTCCAACGAAATAAGGTTTGTAAAATAGGAGAAAAAAAATACATACACATTTCCAATGATATATTAGAAGTAAAGTTCTGGCTGAATTATTAAAGGTTTTCATAAACCAATCTACCAAAACAGGTCGAAGTCACTACCCAAAATTGTATTATTATGATACCGTTGAACAATGTGTAAATATGTTTATGCAAAAATGTTAACTTTTGATGAAATTAGAGCAATTTTTTGAAAACATATTGATTTTATTTTATTTATGGAATATTCCAAAAATAAAGACTTACTAATCGGTTCAGTACCGGTTTTGTTTTTGTATTTGTCTGGTTGACCTGATAAGGCTGCCTTCAGTACCAGGCATATATTGGGGAAACTTTGCTCAAATATCGTAGACACGGATGTTGCGGGTGATGATGTTGTTGTTGTAATATCATAAAACATTGCCCTTAACTTTTTGGGGAATTTGGTTGAGGTGGCAGTACTCGGCCGGATATAAATCCAAGTCGTTCCGGTATAGTAGAACCGACTGCCGTGAGGATAATGTTCAGCCCCCAATAAATTTGTTTGTTTGCTACAACTAAAACAATTATGTAAGTGGCATTCGCCAAACCTCAAAAAAAACATTTACTTTACAAAGCTAGTATCGATTTCATAAAATATTTATAAATTTTTAGATAAAAATATGGCATTCAAAAACGGGCAAACTTCATCGCGTTTTGCGTGGTCATAAGGATGAACTTTATGTCCTCGAATCGAATCCAAAGGATGAACACGTATTGCTATCTGCTGGGCATGACGGACAAGTTTTTCTCTGGGACATCGAAAATGGTGTATCTGTAGCTGAGTTCGTGAACGATATCGATGGTCAAGGTCATGGTGGTGTGTTCGATGCGAAATGGTCTCCAGATGGCACAATGATTGCTGCTACAGATTCACATGGGCATCTACTTATCTATGGACTTGGAATTGGCCCAGATAAATATAAATTGGTATGCAATCGATTAGAATTAATTTAATAACAAAAGTAACCTCACAGTTTTTATTGTTCCAGCTTCCAAACGAGATATTTTTCCATACAGACTATCGTCCATTGATGCGTGATGCATCTCAATATGTCGTTGATGAACAAACTCAAGTAATGCCACATCTGATGCCACCGCCATTTCTTGTCAACTCAGAGGGTAATCCCTATCCGGTGCAATACCAACGTTTTGTTCCCGGGCGTGAAAATTGTACACGCGAGCAGATGCGTCAAATTTTAACTGTGGGTGATGATGGTACTGTTATTGTTCCAAATATAAATGGCACTGGCGGCAACTTTTCACACATAGATCGTCTAATTGCCGCACTGGCCAATCGTCAAGGTGCCGCACCAACATCACCAGCAGTGGCACTTGGAAACAATGCACCATCAAACCATTCACAACTCGATCGTCTTATAGAGGCACTTGCTAATCGTCAGGGTCAGGACCAAGCTCCGGATTCTAATAATCGCCCATCAAGTGGTCGTTCGTCAGCTGCAGGGACAGGGCTTTCACGTTACAGCCTTGATGAAGTGTCGTTACGTCAATTTGAACAAAATAGCGCAAACCGTCCAGATACGGCGCGTGCTCGTACATCTGGGGAACAACAGTTGGTACCAATTACCGAGCAGCCATTACAAGCACCGCAAATTAAGTACTTTCGCCGTATTTATGTACGTCCCATGAAGTACCAGCAATTACAAAATCTCAAACAAACTGTTTATGCGGCCGGCCAGTATGAGATGCTAGAGTATAAACGTGAGATGCGTAGACGCCCCATCATGATTACCACAGGCAATGTCGCGAGTGCACAATCTAGCAACAGCCGTCAACGTAATACGCGTGGCAACAACGGTTCTGGTAGTGGTGGGGGTGTGCGTGCACGTCGTCGGCAGGGCCAAGGTGGTCAGTCACAACCAGCATATCGTACGCGTGCTGTGCGTGATCAAGAAGAATTGGACGCGCCACCGCCACCCGAAGAGGAAGAGGAGGATGAGGAGAGCAATTCATCATCGGGCGATACCAGCTACTCGAATGTAGAAGAAAACTTAGAGGAGTCTTCGGATGATTCGGATACCGAAAGTTCAGATTACTCAGATTGGGTTGCCGACACACCAGGCCCCAATTTGGAACCACCGAAACGTTCAAAACGAAAACCATTATCCCGGCGGCGCACATTTAGCGACGACAGCAGCGACGAAACTACAGAACAAGCTACAACATCTGCTGGTGCAGCTGCGAAAGCATCGCGACGAAATAAACGCATTGTTATACCACCACCAGCCCCCAATGGTGAAATACCAGAGTTATATCGGCCAGCCGAATGGTTGTCTGAGGTGATACCACGCAAAGCGCCGTACTATCCACAAATGGGCGACGAGGTGGTATACTTTCGACAAGGTCACCAACGCTATTTGGAAGCAGCTCGTGTTAAAAAGGTATACAAATTAACACACAGCTCGGAACCATGGAATTTCCGTACATTGCGCGATCGTGAATTTGTTCGTGTGATCGGCATTAAATATGAGATACGTCCACCGCGTTTGTGCTGCCTCAAATTGGCATTGATAGACGATGAGGGTAATATGACGGGCACTTCTTTCAAAATCAAGTATCATGATATGCCAGATGTGCTCGATTTTTTGGTATTGCGTCAAACCTTCGATCTGGCCGTGCAGCGTAACTGGAGTGTTGGCGATCGCTTTCGCTGCATGATCGGTGATGGTTGGTGGATGGGACAAATTGAATCACGTTATGCTCTGTCTACGGACTTTCCAGATTCGTATTTCATGTGTTTTCGTGTACGTTGGGATAATGGCGAATATGAATATATGAGCCCATGGGATATGGAACCGATCGATGAGAATCGTTTGCCCGATGAAGTTGGTGGGGCGATACCCGTACTGCAAGAGGAGATACGTGCCACTTTGTATCAACCGAAATCAGAAGAATGGCATAGGGGAGATCGCGACGGTTCGTGTAGGCGTATTATAAACGGTTTGGAACAGGTGAGTAAAATTAATATAATTTATAATAAAAATTTGTTTACGATTGCACAAACTTTCAAAATGTATTATGTATGTATACGTGCAACAAGTGTAGATACAGTGAAATTCCTCATTACGAATAGTGTCAAATAGAAGGTAGTAAAGTTTAATGAAAAAAAAATCAAACTGTGCACATAATGCAAAAATCATTAAAAATAAAAAAAAAAATTCATTCTAAATGTGAGTCTGGAGTTAATGTTCATCTAAAGTGATATTTCTAATAAATTTATACCTGGGACCGTAATGTAAAAAAATCATGATTTAATCGATATTTAGGAATTTTTATGCTTCCGATAAAAAATAATCATTATTCATGGTATTTTAATGTTTTCGATCAAGTTTGATCGTTACTTTTGATTTTTTGTTTTTTCGATCGTGTTTGGTCGTTCTTTTTTAATTTTCTTTTTTCGATAAAAAAATCGTTATTCTTTTAATTTTAATTTCTCCGTTCATATTTGATTGATATTTTTTAATTTTTATTTTTTCCATAAAAAATAATCCGTATTCATGGATTTAAATTTTTTCGATGATATTTTGCGATATTTTTTTTCTATCTATTTTCCATGTTTATTATGATGGAAAAGAACGAATATGCACTGATCCAAAACAAAAAATAAAAATTAGTTCAGATTTGTATAGCATATGGCAAAAGGATTATATGGATATATTCGAATGAAATTATTTTGAACGAATTCTAGCCATTTATTTTTTGACCTAAAAAAATCAAAATTATTATTTTCCGCCCTTATTTATACAAATTTTTTGTTACCTTCATCGCAGTAAGTGGACGTCTCCCATAACCGGACAAAAACAATGCGACGGTTAATGTCTGGCTATGAGGAATTTCACTGTATTTCGTGGCCAGTGATAAAAGTGTAAAATACAGGGGGTTTCAATAGGAACGCTACAAAAGTTTTTTTTTTTTTTATAAAACAAAAAACGGTTTGGGATATGAATTAAATTCTTTATTTCTGTGAAAGTATATTCGATACCATTATGTATGGAACTCGATTTCTTTTGCATGGGCACCACGGGTACGCTTGCAGAAGTCCAGACGCTGAACCCAATTTTCGACGGGTTTCAAGCATAAATCGGCCGATACTGCTGCAATTTCACGTTCGATATTCGTACGAAGTTCATCAATCGTCGGTGGCTTGTTGGCATAGACCATAGACTTGACGTAGCCCCACAGGAAATAGTCTAACGGCGTCAAATCGCACGACCGAGGCGGCCAATTGACTGGGCCATTTCGTGAGATAACACGTTCACCAAACTTGGTTTTCAATAAATCGATTGTTACATTCGCTGTGTGACTTGTGGCGCCGTCCTGTTGGAACCACATATTGTCCAAGTTCATATCATCCAATTCGGGCCAAAAATATTCGGTTATCATTGAGCGGTAGCGATTCCCATTCACAGTAACGTGCCGGTCTTGATCATCACGGAAGAAGGACGGCCCAATGACGCCGCCGGCCCATAAACCGCGCCAAACCGTAATTTTTTCGGGATGCAAACTAGACTCATGGAGTACGTGTGGATTGCTGCCTGTCCAATAACGCATATTTTGCTTATTGACGAAGCCATTCAGCCAGAAATGACGACGACTATAAATTGGACGTAGCGCTCTTAAAGTTGAGGCCATTGACTCCGAATTTCGGTAGTAAATTTTAATAATTTCGACTCGTTGGATCGTATATCTTTCCATGATGAAATCACATACCTTACTGAAGAGAAATGTCAAAAGAGCGGAAAAAATATGGCGTCGTTTGCTGTCACTATCGTTCTACTTTTGTGCGTCCCTATTGCAAGACCCTATAGAGACCCTGCGAGTTTTCTTTTTTGATTGAAATGTTTGTAATAAACGGAGCGAACATATTCTATATTATGCGCTCAGGAATGATTTATCGATTCGACACCATCCACCTATTCGCTGACGAAATAAAAACATTTATTTTCTAGAATTTTTTCTTTGCTCTTCATTTCTCTAGCCATTATTTACGTCACTTTAAGTGCTATCAGCTCGCAAGGCGAAATCTTGGTTTATATTATTATTGTTATTTGCTTATTTTTATTACACTTTTACAAATTTCAATATATCTTTTAATTATGTTACAGGTCATGCGTCTCTCGATTGCTGAACATTTTTTGGCGCCAGTTGATTTGAATGTTTATCCCGATTACGCCTACCTAATTGAGTACCCAATCGATTTGACAACGATAAAGTCACGTTTCGAAAATCACTTTTATCGGCGTATTACCTCAGCCCAATTCGATGTGCGTTACCTAGCGACCAATGCTGAAAAATACAATCGTTCGCATACGAATATTGTAAAACATGCGCGTATTATAACTGATCTATGTTTGCGTGTTATCAGGTGGGTGCGAAAAAAAAAAATCAAAATATATTCGTGCTTTCCATATCTGGATTTCAATATTAATGTCGAGGTAAATTTTGCTTTTTAGGGAGCACAATGATATTGATGTTGCAGCTGTTTACCATCAATTGGTTGATGTATATCATTCTTCGGAAACGGAGAATGACAACGAATCAGATGTGGTGCCCTCGACAAGCACCGGTCCATCCACATCGGCTACTGCACGTCAAAAGATGTCAGCGACTCGCAGGTTTGTACACAATTCTATATTCTGAGGGCGTATGGTGATTTTCTTACAATATACAATGCAAGGCGAATTTATATAAGGTCGTAGTGCAAAAAGAAACATTTACTGTATTTTGTTTTTTGCTTTTGTCCCTTTGATGATGGCCAAATTCCCAAATTTCTATCCAATAGCCAATGAGAGCAATGAAAATATAAAGAAAATTTCAGTTTTACATTCCACGGTGAATGACAAAAATCAAATCAGCTGTTTTAATAACACCACGTTATATAAATTCTTCTTGATACAATGGTTAATTTAATTAAATGTCTAAGGTTACAGAAATATATCAGTATTGGGCTGAAACAGTAGCGTTTATACGAAACCATTTTTAAAGAGGGTTGCCTTTTAAAGAATGTTGATTCAATTTAATTTATAAGGTAACTGAAATTCTACTATCCTGGTGTCAAAGGAAAAGGTTTAAGAATGGTTTAATCTATAAATATTTGGAGAGGCGTACAACTTGTTAAAAAATTTAAATTCAACTAAATTTATGAGTACTGATTTGAACTGATAGAGGTTTAAGACAACTTAGTCGTGAAGAAATGTTGATAGGATATTAAATACACACTTATTAATAATGTAAGTGAAATCGGGATATCTCACCATATCGGGATATCGTACATATACACCTAGAAATATGTATATTTACACAAAAGTTTTTGAAATCAATTCATAGAAAAGATGTAATTTTTCAAAAATTAAAGCAATTTTTTTAATTTGTATGGAAAACAGTTTTAGTAAATGCATTTGTAAAGAGTTGCCTCCTATAAAATTTTTTTAATAACAGTAGACCTCTAAATTCGAATTCATAACGTTAAACCGAATAATGTGCAAGCGAAGCCGTGGGTAAAAGCTAGTGAAAAATATAAAAAATTTCAATTTTGAATTTTCTTCAATGTTTCATGAAATTTTAGATTAATTTTGAGTATTTATTTTCGGAGCCCGTGCAATATAAATTAATGAAGTTTGCAATGGCTAAAAATTCGCATTGGCAAATTCATCCACGGTGGTGTTATTAAAACAGCTGATTTCTTCTTCAACTTTTCATTCTCCCTTCCCCATAACATTCCTCTATTCTCTTTTATCATTATATCTATAAATTGAAAAATGTTGCTGCCATGCTAACCCCTTTGTATTAATTTACCTTCCCAGAAGGCTCAGAGCTAACTTTTATGGGGGTTGCCAACTATTTGAAAAGCTGAATTTAATTAAGTTATAACACAAGTTATATGAAATATTAAAATATGGATGTCAGATGGTTCTTTTCGGCGAGAAGAAGGTTCCTAACTACGTCTTAAAGAGGCTTGCCACCTCGTTGAAAACCCGAATTTAATTAAAATATAAACAAGTTTAATGAAATATGAGTTTCAAACTTCGTTTTGCTGAGAAGTTTATAGTTAGCTATATTTTGAAGTGGGATGCCACCTGCTTGAAAAGGCAAATCTATTTAAATTGTACACAAGTGAAATGAACTAATAAAAAATGGGTCTCAAACCGGTCGTTTCGGTAAGAGAAAGTTTATAGGTATATTTTGAAGAGGGTTTACACCTGTTTGAGAAGTCAAATTTAATTAATTTATACACAAGTTTTATGTGAGAAAAACCGAGAGCGTATTCCGGTTACATATTGAAAGGTCAACATAATAAATAAATATAGGCAGGACAACGTCGGCAAGCTATTACCTAGTTTAGTGTAAAAAAAAATATTATAAATCGCCGTTTGCAGTCTGTTGTGCGTCTATTCTATGCAAAGTTAGGCAAAACATTTTTAGAACTCTACATACATATTATATTCGTATATAATTACTTACATATCTACTTTCAATTTCGTATCTTCCTCTATCAAAAATAAAAAATAAAAACAGATCAAGTCGCATTCGTTCAGATGGCGATTGGCGGGCCGAATGCCGACAGCTATTGGAGTTAATGTGGCAACGCAACGATTCGTTGCCCTTCCGCGAACCCGTCGACACGCTGGAATTCCCCGACTATCTTGAAATTATTTCTTCACCAATGGATTTGCGTACAGTTAAGGAGGATTTAATCGGTGGCAATTATGAAGATCCTCTAGATTTTGCAAAAGATGTACGTTTGATATTTCAAAATTCGCGCAACTACAACACCAATAAGCGTTCTCAAGTAAGTTGAAACTTAAATGTATATCCCTCGCCGCTCAGCTGTAGCAGCACTGCTTTGTTGCTTGTGTGTGGCTTTTGCAAAATTAATAATCTGTAGTTTTTTACATACTTTTTTTGTGGCGGGTTTTAAATTTTGGTAATTGTACTCCTTATTCTAGCAAATGTTAAAACTTATAGGTTTTAGTTTTTTTTTTTTTAAATTCCGCTTTTACTTTTATTGTTTTCCTCTGTAGTAAGTTTTGCAGTATCTCTTTTAATACATGATTTTTAGGTGGTAGTTTTATTGTTTTAAGTATTTTTTCGCTGTTTTGAATTTATGTTGATTCAGACACGTATTTTCATATAACAACAATCGTTTCCTGTTTTAATTTCGATCGTCGTTCATAACCTCAATTTTTATGTTCATCATTTTTTGCTTTTATGCAATATACCTATTATTTATTAGGACGGATAAAATGGTACAGCTCGTTTGAAATCTTAGTTATCGATGAAATTTTTCGTTGGGGAAATTCAGGAGTTCGCTAAATGTGTCGTATAGGCAGTGTTTGAAATTTCAAATGCACAAATGATACGATTTCGTAAATATCTTTGAAGATTTTTAATCGAACAACTTTAAATTCATTAGAGATAAGAAAAATATGTAGGAAATTGTGCCAGTTTTTTAACTCGACCGAATTTCTCCTTTTAAAGAAATGTAAGAATTGAATAGTCAAAGATGGAAAAGCACGTCACTCGCCCGATTAGATTTGAAAGGAAGCAATAAATTAAAATGCGAATAGCTCAGTTTGATTGAAGCTGAAGCAAACTTATTTGGAATACCAAAATTAAGCTGAGCTCTTTCAAATGCTAGTAGGTATCGTATGGAAGAACTTCTTCACTTCCTTTCCGAAAAAATCCGGTAAAAATTCCAACACCTTAACATAAAGTGATTCGGTTTACACTAGACCAAAGAACGTAGATTACTCTATGTTCTTTGCTCTAGACTTATTAAGGACCCCCAAAATCTTTGACTGATAATGAAAGTGTGGTTTTACTGAGGAGTTCATAAAAGCGTTGCTACTTTTGTAAAATTAAAGATACTTTTGTTTAAGTTAAATAAAATATGATAAAATTAAATTGTTGTCAAACCCAGTTCTAGTATACGCATTTATCAATAAACATTTTTGATTATAATTACTAATCATAAACAATTTAAAAAATTCTCGATAATTATATAGGGTGGCCAGATATTGTTTGAAAAATCAAATTTAATTAAAATATACACAAGTTATATGAAATATATACATAAATATTGATGTCAGGGGCGGAAGGTTCCTCGACGAGGAAAAGGTTCACACATGTATTTTGGACAAATTGAAAGACCGCATGTCTTATTCGATTTGTTGTAAGATCAGAATGCCTTCTTCTTTTCTATTTTATCAAATTACCCACGCTCTGTACAAAACGGTAAAAGCTTAGCTAGCTATTACATAATCACTCAAAGCTAGTACACATAGTTATGTATAAATGAATTACCTAACCAATGAACACGCGTATAGTATATAAAATATTAAAATGCGATTATCAAACGGTTCGTTTCGTAGAGGAAAAGATTTATAGCCAGTTTATATTTATGCGATTTATATGAAATATTAGGAAATATTAGAATATGCGAGTCAAACGGTTTTGGAGGGGGTTGACACATGTTTGAAAAATCGAATTTATATGGGACAGAACCCGAAATTCGTTTTCTGGTTACATACGCAAAGGGCAATTGATAAATAAATTTAGACTGGACAACGTCTGCAGGGATTTTCTAGTTTGTTTTTATAAAAATATTTAACGCAGTACCAACCGCTGGTGGTAGAGGAAGAGGATGATCTCCTCTTCGTTGGAAAGATAGACAGAAAGTGGAAAAGAACTTGACGTCACTTGGTATTACCAATCGACGCCAGTTAGCAGGAAGAAGGAGTGACTGACGCAATTTGTTGAATTCGGCCAAAATCTCTTCAGAGGTTATAGCGCCAATTAAGTAAGTTTTATAAAAAATATAGTAAATTCTATAACAAAAACAAAATTTATAAAAATTAAAAAAATTATCAAAAAACTGTCATCAAAATATCTCACTTTTCGTTGCTAATGCAGTTACAGTACATATATTAAAGTGCAAATTTCATGTTGTTAGAAATTCTTGTTGATTTTTGATAATTTTTTGCAGCGTTTTTATGCAATAACATTTTTAGCCACTTCAAACATGCACATTATTTTACTAAAATTTCATAAACTACTGCATACTCAAAAAAGTTTCTAAAAATTCCAACTAAACACTTTTTTATTTTAATGACAATTTTTTTAACTGGTTGAATTTCTAATTTTTTTTAGAAAGTTTAATATTTCAACTCACATGGTTTTTTGTTATAGGATTAACAATATTATTATAAAAAAAAAATAATTTAAACTAAATAGGGAAATTATCAATACATTTTGATACGGCGAACTTATATAATATAATATATTAAATTGCATACACTACGACGCAATACAATTTCAAGTTATATTTACAGATATCCAGTAACATTTTTAGGTAACCAAAAGCATTTACTAATGTAAATTAAATTTAAAACATGTACATACTTGTAATTGTAAACTGTAACTGTAACATTGTAAAAACTGTACCTCTGTACTGAAAATTCTTTCAGTGTAAGACTAAACTTGTACATTTGCATATGTACAGGTAAAATCTTACTAATACTCGTAGAAATTTATACAGTAAAAATCCATGATGCAATAATAAAAAGGTGATGTACTTGTGTAGTGACAGTCCGTTTTGCTACTGCCTTAGCTTAACGTTGTAGGACGTTGGACTGCATTTCGATTTGGTTTAAAAATTTTAATGGTGGGCTTCTTGATTCCGAGTGAGTTCGAATAGTTTTCGAATTTTTTCCATTCCGAGTATGAAAAGCTGTTGACAATTATTTACATTTCTTGAAAATTTTAACAATGCCGTTTGGGTGTGCTGAGACAAAACAACAAAATTCATTAGCTGAGATTACGCGTGGGCATATAACTAAAGCTAGACTCCCAGCATACCCTATAATTTCCTTGGTTTTACATCGAATTAATTAATGAAAGTTTGTTTGCAAATATAATCAGCTGGTCCCAATGGTGCTATCGTAGGTGTTGTCACCAGATGCAGATTCTGTACTTTCCTTGGTTTTACATCGAATTAATTAATGAAAGTTTGTTTGCAAATATAATCAGCTGGTCCCAATGGTGCTATCGTAGGTGTTGTCACCAGATGCAGATTCTGTACAACAGCTGCGATTCAAATAAAATATTTCCGCAAAACGCATTAATTTAACAGCCCCAATGTATTTTTATAAAGTTTTTCACAAATTTACTAACGAACCAATATAAAACGAATAATAAATGCCACGAACATAAAAGTTCGAATATTATTATTGAACTTTTCGATGAACATTGCGCATGCGCTGAAGCGGAATCAAGAACAGGTCAGTTTAGATCCAATTATTTCCCCCCCTGTGTTTGTCTAAGAACTTTTTAAATATTAAATTCTTTTATACAGACCTACATATCTGTATTTGTAATTTATAATTTTATAAATCTTTTCAATAATTTGAACTGTTAATACAAAAGGTTTGACTGTCAAACAACATATGTACATATATATTTGGGTTTAGTTTGAAAATTACTTTTCATTCCGACTTGTCAAAGGCAAAACTTTTCAAACCGAAAAAATGTCGGAAACGAAATCAAGAACACCAACACATTCCGATTCCGAAAACTTTGATCCACCAAGGGAACCAAGGGAAGTTTTCTCATGGCAGAAGTACACTAGAATTTTTGCAGTTGCCTGCCGATGTAATTTGCCACGGCAGAGATTCGAACCCTAGACGGAATGACACACTCAAAATCGGGCAATACTGAGCTTGGGCAGGAACCCAACACAAACGAATTAAAAGGTTTTTGTAAAATAAATAAAGACTTGCTTGGAAGTAGCAGTGGATAGGATTAGGAAAATATATAAAAATACATGAAGTAAATACTCCAGCCACCATATACATACGTCTCATGGTGGACTGAATACATTCTTTCATTCTTTCATACGACTCATATTATAAATAAGAAATTGTAATTTACGTTTTCGTTCAATCAGAAAAACGAATACCAGCGAATAAAACGCAAATCAAAATTTGAGTAATGAAGCTGTGTTGCCTAACTTTAACTTAACTGTTCAAAAAAAGTTCCCCTCAAAATTAGAAAAGAGATCCGCGTGGTTTTTCTAAGAGGTCAACTTCGCCGATGTAGATTGTAAAGTTACCAACGTACAACACCTTTCATTCTTCCATCATGGTAAAAATCCAGGAAAAATTTGCAAGTTTAGCTGTAAGTTTTTCCATCTTAATTGTTTCTCTTTTGCTGATTTCTTGCAAGTTTTGACGCACAAGAACGCTATCCATCCCGTAAAGTTATTACTGATTCTTGCTACATAATCCGTACGAAAACAACTATTGTCAATATTCTCGAATATAATTTATGAAACTTCCTTAAACCGACTCGCTTGATTTATATAACCACCTGAATAAGCGCATTAGGATGATCAAAAAATACCATTTGATAGCATTTTGTATATTAGATGTGGTATATTAGATTGTGGTTCAGCTTTTCAACCCTAGAAGGCGATAAGATTTTTAAATAGTACTATGGCTTATAGCTGGAGCTCCATAGCATGCGCATGCGTGCGGTTCAACTGTCATTTTATGCAAGAAAATAAAAATTCAATCACTTTTCTTTCGTTTATCGTCCTAACTACGTAGAAGCCGACATGATATTGTATGTATTCAACTTAGCTACCAAACGTACGCACAAGTATAATCATGCTATGGAGCTCCAGCTTATTTACGTTGTGCATTTTTAACAATTAATTGGGTTGCACTAAGCTCAATGACAAAGAAGTGTCAATAATCTTTTTCTTTTTTTTTTTTGAATAACAATCGGCAATTATGAAACAGGGGACGATTTTGTAAAATAATGAAAAAAATGCATTCAAAGTTATTATCTTTGGGAAAATTATGTACGCATTCCCTTTTCTATTACATTCGAATTCATAGCGTTGAATCGAATGTCGTGCGAGCGAAGCCTCCATATTCGTGACGGTAGTTTGCTACGCACGTACTCAGAGTTATAGGACTAACAGTTTATGAATTAGCGTTATTGGGCTTTTGGGCTCCGGTAAGACTTTTTGGTGACATGGAATGCACAAAATTTCGGTGGATGCTGCTGACTGAAAATATACATTTGATTAATATTTATAATGAATATTTGCTTTTTCATTTCTTCTGGTTTTGTTCTAAATCTATTCTAATAATGTTTCATTTTGCTTGCGATTTTTTTAAGGTTTTCATTGTTGGCATTAAAGCTTTTACAATTTGCAAAAAAAAAAATACAAACAAAATCATATTCCTATTTTTTAATCCATTTCTCTTCATTCCCACCATGCTTCCATGTATCAATCAATCAATCAATCAATCAATCAATCAATCATGTAATCAATATCATTGCAATGAATGACGATCATTGTAGGAAAGTTTAGCGGTAAGGTTGCAAATCACTTAAAAATCACCTACATACATAAATCACTCTATTAAATGCCCTTCTTACTCCTCCTCCTTCTTGTATGTGCTGCTTGTGCCGTGTGTCTGAAACGCAACATTCGGCCCGCAAATACATTATAAATATATTTTGCACTTACCTTTTTTGTATAATCAATGAGTGTATTTTGTTTTAGATTTATGCCATGACGTTGCGCCTCAGCGCGCTCTTCGAATCCCAAATAAAGTCGGTGATCAGTAATTGGAAGACAGCACGTCGGCGCGCAAACAAAGCGAATAAATCCGGTAGTGCGCGCGGCTCTAGCAGTAGTCCAATCAAACGTCAACCGTCCGATCGCAATCGTGGTGGAGGAGCAGCAACGAAACGTGCTCGCAACCAGCGCAACATACGACAACTGCATAGCTCGGATGATGACGACGACGAGGATGATGATGAAAATGGTGGCGGCGGCGGGGTTGGTCGCGTGAATATGCAATCACGCGGTAGCCAACGACGTGCTGGTGGTGGAACAATAAACGTCAGGAATGGTTTGCCTCGCGGCGGTACTGTGTCGGCGGTAGCGAGCACCTCTGCGGGTTCGAATCGTGTTAGCTCGTCATCTTCACTACAGAGACGCGTCGGCGAACCCTCACAAGCAACGCGTAGTTCTCGCCGCAAAGCAGCCAGTCAAGAGTTAGATGATGATGTCGGCGATGAGGAGGACGACGTTGAACTGCATGTTACTGATGAGCACAGCAGTGCGACGAGCTCCACCACCGAAGATAGTGATAGCGAAGACAGTTCAGAGGATGGTCTCAATGATAGCAACGGTGGTACGGATAATGATAATACGCGCGGTAAACGCACAACTGCACGCCGTTCTAAACGACGTAGTGGTGGTGATGATTCGGAAGACAGCTACAAGCCAGACAATGATAGACGCGGCAGTAAAAGGCGTAGTGGTGGCGCGAGCCGCGGTAGCCAAAAGAAAGCGACAAAGAAATCAAGCCGAAAGCAAAAGGACAAACAACAACAGGCTTCGCGCAAAAGACGGCGACGTATCGAAGACGATGGTGATGAGGATTATATGGATCACAGTGGTAAAAGAAGATCAACGACGTCGGCGACGATGCTAAGCAACGCGAATGGCGTGCGGCGTACTGCAAATGGCACCGTCGTCACAAATGGCAATGTACGTAGAGGAAATAGACGACGTTTGCAATCGTCAGAGGATGAGCACGACGATCTATTATTAGCACAACACACAAGCTCGCAGCCAGATGAAAGCACGCAGGACACAATTTCGGGCCATCCAGTGGCGGGCATGACAACACCAAAGAAACGGACCGCAGCGGCTGGACGGGCGCAGCGCGGTAGTCAAGTAAATAGCGCTGGTGGTGTTGGAGGCGGCGAAAACGGTGCCAGCACAAACACAAGCACCAGCGCTTTACTGCAACAGAGCCCATCACGCAATACACGCATGCAAACGAACACGTCGACTAGTGGCAATTCAACGGTAATAAGCCAACGGCGAAGCGCTACGGAAATCGATCACACCTACCATCTGCCGGTGCGCAATGGCCGCATTGCAGACTCTGATACAGATTCGCGCGAAGTAGCCGCCAACGCGCGTCCAACCAGGTCTAGTTTTAAGCGTGCTATATTGGAGTGGGCGCGCGCCAGCGATCTGGAAGATGCAGAGCAGGAAACCGCAATGGATGAGGAGGACAGTGATGAAGCTGAGGAGGTATGTGCGCTATGATAAATTTGAATAGAGATGTGTGCGGAAAGTAAGTTGAAAATAATTGCCCATTATTTTACTATTTACAGATACTTCCTACACCGACGCCCACAAAGGCCACACCGTCTAAGGTCAATAACGCAAGCAATATATTAAATGGCCCCTCAACCAGTCGTGCCGCTTATGGTGGAGACATTGTGCCCGTAGCTGTGGGGCAAGTGCGACAGCTGCGTACCAATCGCAATACAATCGTCGAGCCGCCGGATGAGGATAGCGAAGATGGTGAAGGAAGCGAAAATGAGCCGCTTATTTCAAGTCAAGGCAGCGGAGTTGGCGCTAGTGGGCGTATGCATCGTAAGTAATCTATATCTTCTTATATATACAAATTATTGCTGTTCGTTAGTGATGCCATAACTAACGGTTGGTTCAAAGGATTTTATTTTTATTTTTGTTATTATTTGGTTTCTTTCTCTCTGTAGAGGAACGCCCTTAAAAAAATTGAAAAAATAATGCCAGTTTACTGAAAATGTAAAATAAAAAAACCAAAAATTTGCAAAAATTATAAAAATTTTACTTAAATTTAATAAACATACATATGAAGTAATAGAGTACGTACATATATCAAACGAAACATTAAATTAAGTTAGACACAAGTTAAGTGAAGTAAATATTAAAATAGGGGTGTTGTTAAAGGGTTCGTTTAGCTGAAAAGATGTATAGCTATTGTCACCTGTATGAAAAGTCGAATTTAATAAAAAATTTACACACGGCTCGCCTCGGCGAGGAGACGGTTATTTGCAATATTTTAAAGAGGGTTGCTACCTGTTTAAAAAGTCAAATTTAATTAAATTATGCACAAGTTATATGGAGTATTAAAATATGGGTGTCAAATGATTAGTTTCGGCGTGAAAAAGGTTTATATCTATATTTGTCGATGTTGCCAAATGTTTGAAAATACGAATTTAATAAAATTTTGCATAAGTTACATATATGTATGAACTGAAAAGAAGTTTGAAAAAGGTCGTCACCTGCTTGAAAAGTCAAATATAATTAAATAATACAGTTATTTATATGTTAGAGTTAACATATGCAAAGGCAACTAATTAATAAATATAGGTAGGGTTTGTGACATCTGAAAAACTCTTTATTAACTATTATTTCACGGCTTTTCTTCTAGCTGCCACTTATCCGCCAACCCGCAGCACAACAAACACTGCCACACCGCGTCTACAGGCGCATGCTGCTGCAATGAGCAACGCACATATGACACGGTCTCATGCCACATCTACAACGTCATCATCGAACGTAACTACCTCTACAATATCAGCGCACGATCACAATTATTTGGGCACAGAGGCGTTAGGTTCTTCCACGTCGACCGCTGCATCACGAATCGCGGCACGTCGTGTATTATCACGACATCAGCGCAATGCCGACGAATTGGATAGTAGTGTGGATCCGCTGGAAAATACAAGTCTAATCATGCGAAATTCACGTCTACGCCGCGGTCTACCAACGTCGACGACGACAACGACAGCAACACAGAGTTCACTGAATGGCGGCGGCGGCGGCGGCGGTGGCACGATAGCAACCACATCGGAAGCCGTAGAGCCAACGCCAGAAACACAATCTGCGCATACAGTACGACGCGGTCGTTCACGCTATAGTCAAGAAAACTCACAAACTGCCGACGATGCCGAAAATGATAGCGAAGAGGAGGACGCTAGTGCTCCTTCGGACGAGGGCACTGACGGCGGTTCTAGTACACAAGACAACAATGGCGATGCCACCGATGACTCGGAAGATAATCAACCATTGACCTCGTATGTACCATCTGGTAGGCGTACACGCAGTCGTGGCAAACCAGCGCGACGCACCAATCGTCGTCGTCTTTCGGATGATTCCTTCGTGTGCGATGATGACGATGAGGACTATGAGGTGGAACGTCAGCGACAGCGTCGTCGTCAGCAACAGAGGGCACGGTTACGGCGACACAGTGACCGCGATCGCAGTAGTCCACAGCGGGATAGCCGCAAACAGCGCGGTTCACGTAATCAAAAGCGACCACGTTACAACGAACAGAGTGATGACGAAGCGTCACATGATTATGTGAGTGCACGTAAGCGACGACGAGAATTGGATGGCGGTGAGATCGACGTGGTAGGCAGCACATCACAACGTTCAGCCACACAACAGCAACGACGACTATTGCGGAGTAATGAAGAAACGGATAGTTCAGAAGGGGATGACGATGAGCAGTTGGTGAGCGTTAGTAGTCGGGGACGCGTGCGTAAAATTTCGGCTAAGGCACGTCGCATTTTCAAAGAATAAACGGATGTGCCGACGCCAGTAGCAACGTTTGAAATGATTATTTAAAATTCATACACATACATACACTATGAAAATAGCAAAAAAAAAAAAAAAATAGTAAAGGAGAAAGAGAATGTGACAAGATGAATGTGTTAGAATAGGACCCACTTATTGAAAATATTACTTTTAAAATTGTAATTAAAAGCTAACTTAAAAATATTTGTAATTCATTTCGAGTCACGCCTATGATTTTGTTTAATAAGCATACAATTATTTTCACTTACACACTCAAACACACACGTTGCACATTATAGGAGCGTGGATACTTAGTTATTTAAGATTTTAGTTAAAATTTTTTGCTTTAAAAAAATATATGTACATGGAAGTGCTGTTGGAAAATCAAGAAATAAAACTAGCAAAGCGCTAATGAACATTTGAAATCGTAGCGGCAATATTCATATTCATAGAAATCAGGGACCGAAAATAATGACTATTTTAAAATTTTCAATGAAACCAAAGCTTCCAAATGCCAGAGTTCCAGTACATTGAGTGTCATACCCTGTATGAATCTGTTACGATTTAAAAAATTGTGAGCGAAATATATAAGAATTATAATTAATAATTACTTTTAGACTTTTATTAATAGCTGGCATAAAATAATCACACATCGAGTTATATTTTTTTTTTTAAATCAAAAATAAAACTTTTTTTCAGTGTAATTTTTTTAAATAATTATTATTTTGTGTATTGACGTTTTAGTTTTTCGAATTGCCAAAGCAAATAAAACTAATACTAATTTTTATTTCTGATATAAAATAACGCCCAAGAACTGTGGTTTCTACTTTCGAAGAAAAGAATATAGTTAAAAAAATACTGATTACTTTTGACAAAAAATTACCGTCATAGTTTTGTTAAAAAAAAATAAAATCTTAAAAAAATTTGTTTTTTAATAAAAAAAAAATCGAAAATATTTTTTAATCAAAAAATAACAATTCACAAAGTAATAATTATTTCAGAACGAAAAAATAACACTTAAAAAACGAATTTTCTTTTTGTTCTAAAAAGCATACTCGATACATGACTTTTATTTCTGAACAAAAAAAAAACTGATTTATTATTATATTATTGAATGCAAAGTTTAAACTCTTATAATTTTGGTTAAACATGAATTATTTTGATAGACCTCTTTATAGTCTTTACGGTCCCTGATAGAAATGCAGGCTTGTGAAGGTGAAATTATATGTTGAACCTAATAAATATCTAAATTTGCTGAGCGTGGTAAAAAAAAAATCGTACTACTTGGATTATGCAAAAGCTAGCAGCGAAAATTAAGTTATCACTTCAATAATTTACTGAATTACTACTGGTTTAAAGACTTCCATATGCCATTTAATTATAATAATATAATACCTTTATTTATCATTTACATACTATGTATATTGCAATAGTGGCTCATACAAATTAACTCAAAAGCAAACGGTTCGAAAACTCGAAAAAAAAAAGATTTTTCTTTTCATGCTCCCATTTATTATAACGTTTGTTTAATACCAGATAAAAGTGCTTGGTTTGTATTTTTATTTTTTTTTTTGTGTGCATTTTTTGTCACTTTATTAATTAATAATATATGTTATAGACACTACACATCCAATTACCTTCTGTTTACTTCAAAGTAAGGCGGAATGGATCGGTTTTGATCATCATCACCATACATACACTAATGCATTTGACTACTTTTTCATAACTTATTTCAATGTATTTTTTTAATCACTACATTTAGAAATAATAAGGTTAAATATAAAATAATAATTGCAAAAAAAAACAATGTATTTCCTTTAGAACCTTGTGCTGTACCCTGTACCGTCGACGAAGCTTAGGGTTTCCTTTAGGTTAGGTTTACGTGGCTACTCCAAAGGATTCACATAGACTCGGCAGCTTTCTGAATGAAATGAAGCTATGAAGCCGGCTAATTTCTACTTCGGAAAATGAATAAGATGCGATCCCAGATAATTAAGTCTCGTGAAGGCAGTGTAACTGAGCTAAAAGTGCTCGAGAAGAAGACAACGCCTCTCAAGTGTACCCTGCCTGGCTAACTGATATACATAGATCACAATCCCCTGGGATATCGCTGTGCACCGGTAAGCAGATTATTGTGACGAAGAAGAACTCCGAAACTCGAAAGAGAAGTCAGACAATACACAACCACTTTGTAACGCTCCGTTATTGTCCCAAAAGTTTTAATTTTCGTTTAGTTATCAGCAGTATACTACACCTCCAAACCTTTCATCAATCTTCGATCCGTCCAGTGAAAATTTCAACAGGACTCGGTTTCGCATATCGCACTCCGCACCATCTTCACTGGAAGGAATGGCGCTGCCAAAGTATCCCTATAGTCATGGAAGGTACGCAATGTCGCTTTGTACCCGGGATGAATTCGAAACTTTTCAAAATCCTAGAATGAGCACAATCCAAGTTAAATTTATGTATATCCAACATTCCACATCCTGGCAGCGCCAAGGCAATCTCGTTTAGATCTCAGCGGTATTGCGTTAGAGATTTTGTATTTACAATATGCAGGAGTTTAGGGGCTTTTAGCGTCGTTGTGCTTGTGTTTTTTCTTTGGGTCCTTTATATACTACAGCGGTCAGGAAGCCGAAGAAAATTTTTTTGGTTTCATTACTAGCTGATTTTTATGTGGCGGGTCCAAATTCCAACGCACAACTAAAAAATTAAATAAGGATCTACTGGTGCGATGAGCGATGGTTCGAAATGCTCTTGTACCACATACCACTTATTCACAATTTTTGATTACTTGAAAACTTTTGCTTTGTACATATTAGGTCGCGGCGGAGATTTGGCCGATATTTTGCTCCATACATAATTGAACCACACCATATTATCATAATAAAAAGAAATTACAATAATTTCCAAAATAATTTGTGTTTTATTCAAAATCAACATCGGCCCTTAAAATTTAACCACCCTTTATAAATCCAAGTTTCAAACTTTGTTCAAATGGAGAGAAAATTCTACAATTTTTACCCGAGATTTCAAATTTTTAAATAATAATAGTAATAACAAGTAAGGAAGAGTCTAAGTTTGGGGGCAATCGAACTTTAAATACCCAGAGCAATGGTCGGTCTCCGGGCCCAACATAGGATATATGTATGTATGTACATATAGAAATTTGGGCATTGTTGTGCACCCAGGGACGAGGAAATTGGAATTCGTCTAGATCCTATGTATCATATACTATTTAGTTGGAGAAAAAGCCGTACTCATGCCCCCATTTACGATGAAACTACTATTATTTACTATTTAACGTAGATATGTATATGATATTCGCAGGTTACGCTTGTATAACATTATTTTGGAACCTTAGCGTCCTTTATTGATTTAAATAAAAACAAAAGAAATTAGTATGATTTCACATTTTTTTAATTATTTCTCTCTTTCATTAAATTATTTATGCCAAATTTGAAAGAATTCGCGATGATTTAGTAAAATATTGAGTATTTTGATTGGTTGTCAATTACCGTTATATGGGCGGTAAGCGTGGGTTTAGTCTGATTTCTATAATTTTCGAAAGTGTGCTTTCAAGAATTTTCGGAGATATATCTATTTGCTCTAAGGTGGCCGATACCATGCCCATTACCAACATTTATGATTGCACGTAGTTTCGGAGATATATGTACATGTGTACATATGTACCTATTTGCTCTTTACACGTCTATTCTGCACGTTACCGGAAATTTTGTAACCGGCAAATTTTATTACCGAAAAATGTTACCACTTCTTGTAACCGGCAGTCTTGAACACTGGTAACGCTGTCAACAGTGTAAAACTCACCATACGGTGTTTGCTTTGGTGTGGTGTGAATTTGAACACAAATTTTACAAGCGAATCACAATGGAGATGAATAAGTGAGTGATTTACTAAAGTAAATTTAATAAATTATTATAATATCATTAATTTTTAATTGCAGAAAATACGCAAGGACAACCCAGCAGCAATTACGCTGGTATGTAGCCTTCGTAAAGGACCGTCCGGAGCTGCTCCAAGGCAAGAACACCCCGAAGGCACCGAAATTGCATGCTTCTTTCGGCATTCGAAAATTCTGTTTAAAAATTTCGTTTGGTAAACTAAATGGATCGCTGTTGTTCCGAAGACTTTTCAGTTGCTGTCTACGTAGGGATATTTCATCATCCTCCTCATTAATCAGCAGTTACATTACCAAAGAAGTCGCCATTATGTTTTTAATATTGAAAACTCGTATTGCAATTAGTTTAATAAAAAAATCAACGTTTAATACTTCACTACTCTTTAATTTATTACAAAAATGTAAATAAACGTCAGATGTTTTCTAGTAGTTACCACCTAGTGCGGTGGTAATAAAATTTTCCGGTAATAAGAACGTGCAGAATGCCAAAAGGGTTTAAAAGTTGCCAGACGTTTTTATTACCGGTAATAAAAATGTTGTTACCGGTGCAGAATAGACCCGTAATAGTTAATGAAATATCGAAAATGTCCGATATTTAATATTTTCGAAATTTTGCTTATTTACATTAGTACACAATGTGTGTACCAAATTTGGTAGAGTTTGGTCAAGTAGTTTCGGAGATATTCCTTCTTTAAATGGGTGGTGCCGCACCCATTTTCCAAATTATAAATAATATAATATAATAATGATAAAAGAAATAATAGTGCAATAATAAAAATAGTTATAATGATAATAATAGATATAGTAACAATGATACAAATAAAAAAATATAATAATAATATAAAACTAATTATAATAGTAATAATAATGGCTTTGCAGTTGTATATATGAAAAAAAACCACGGAACACTGTCCGTAAAAAAAAATTTAAAAAAAATCGACGGTAATTTGTAGCCACTTTGAGCTGGCATTTATTTTTTTTTTCTTTTTCTATAAATTCTAATTAAGATTTTTAAAATCTAGTGTAGTTTGTAGAATTTTTTCTATTTGGAGAAATTTTGAAATTTGAATTTAACCGGTGTTTGCTGTAGAATGAACTATATTTCTATGAAAGAAAAATAAATAGTCAAAACTTGTAAATATGTGGTTGTGGTATAGTTATGTATTGTACTGTACGAGTGTGAGTGTATACCCTAAATCAACATCTCCTAACCTGAATATTGCCCCACACATTACTCTACAGACTAGGTATTCCAAAATGAACACCAGCTATACCTTCGTTTGGATTTTACCCACTACTTTGTACTTTTTTGCCAGCATCAAGCTATTAGTAATCCCAAGTGTTTGAATAATCAAGTAGTAAACTTATATTATTTTTATTTTAATTATGCTTAAAAACAATATAATAAGAATTTATATTCGCAAACAATTCCGCCGTGTTTAGAGGTGTGCATTACGTTTCACATATTCTTTGGCCAATTTTTTCACCTTCTCCACATCGGCAGGCGTACCAAAACGTTCTTCGAATTCCAAATATTTTTTGAAAACTGTGCGCATTTTCTTCATTGGTATCTTCTGTATAACGGCACGTTCCAAAACGCTTCTACAGAGGGAAGAGGGAAAAAATGATGGAATTGTATAGTAGTAATGCGATAAGATAGTAAATATATTTTGAATGCAAATACAAACCTCGCTGAATCAATCAGTTCCGATTTCACCAACATATCCACATATTGTCCCCAGACATCAACACGTTTCGGATATGAGGTGACTACTTGATCGAACAGCGTTTGTGCCATTTCATTATTGCCATATTTGTGATGCAAATTGCCGAAAGCAACAATAGTGTTGACATCTGAAAAGCGTAGAATAAATTTTTTTTATCACTTTGCAAATTCAAACTACCTTCCACCACTTACGTTCCCTTTCGGGTAGGCACGCCAATGCCTTATGCAACAATTGCTGCGCGCGCTCATGCAACTCTAAACTAAAGTAGGCATTCGCAGCTGCCCGCCACACTTCCGGCTGTGCTTTGAATTTTTTTGTAATTAAGCTAATCATCTCAATGGCCTCTTGTGTTTTCTTCGCTTCGCAAAGTATTTCCACCACACGCAGGTAAACCTTAAAGGAATCATTTTGGGTGATCGCCTCTTTTAGGGTTTCATCGAAACTTTCTTTACTGCCATAGCGTAATTCCAAGTTCAACAATGCCACCCAAATGTTTAGCTGCTCATTAGCTTCGCGAAATGATATGGCTTTAATTGCACGACGCGCAACGGCACGCGCCTTATCGAGTTCCGCCGATTGTAGATGATAGACCATGTAGTTGATCCAGTGCTTGCTGTTGTTCGGTTCGGACAACACCAAACGATCGAATTGATCTACACTCTCGGGTAAATGATGTGGATCAGCATATTTTGCTTCGATTTCACGCAGGCGCGATTCCTCTACGCGCTGCAATTTGAATTTCTCTGTGGCGGTGAGTTTTTTCTTCTTTTGTCCGGCTAACGCTGCAGCAGCATCTGACTCAATTCCCTCATCTTCGTCACTGGACATCACAGCCGCTTTATTATTCAACTGTGAGAGGTCGGTGGTATTCCAGAAATCGCCAATTCCAGGCAGTGACTTTGCTGGCGGCAGCGGCTTCGTAGTTTTCTTTGGCGGTGCCTCATCTGTATCTGAAATTGAATTCTCTTCAATTATAACGAGCGGATTTGGTGTTTTGTCTTCGTAGAATAGTAAATCGTTTGCTTTGGTCCGTTTGAGTTGTTTTTTGCTTTCCACAGGTACTGATTCTTCCTTTTGTTTCTTCGTCACTATTTGTGTGGTTTGCAATTGCTTTTCCGTTTTGATTGATTTGTTGGCAGTACCGAGTTCTTCCTTCGGCGCTTTTTCAACTTTAGCTTTTTTCACTTTGTAGTGTGCTTCCTTTTTAGCGTTGACAGGCTCAGCGGACACTAGTTTCTCTTCTAACGATTTTAAAACTTTCGCTTTTTTCACCTTCGGTGCATTGTCCAGCTCGTTTATAGCTTTTCGTTTCTTTTTCATATCGTGCCATAGCTTCCAAGTGCTCTCTGGCACTGCAATCGGTAACTTCTCGTGTATGAAAGAAAGCTTACAGAAATCGCCCTCTACAATGCCAGCACTTATTGAGTTCTCGAAGTCGTTAAAATGCAAACGTACCGGACAAAAAATTAATGGATTGGGACCTTTTTTAAGCGAACATATAAAGAGCTGATCTGTATTCAGCAATACCTTGGCGTTGATGCCTCGCTTTGCTACCAAATTAGTTGGTAAGTTATTTTCACTGCTAACGTGTGAAACATCGGCTAGTTTGTTGCTGACGTAGATCAATTCGTTCGAGTAATCCACCCAAAGTATAAGACATTCTTGTTTGGTGTTCACTTTAGGTGGTTTCGATTTTCCGACCAACGAAGATTTCGCTACAGCAACAACTTTAGTGTTTTCGATCTCATACTGCCAATCGTTAGTATCACTATTTACACCACGGAAATATGCGACGACTTTTTTACCAAGTTCATATTTGCCGATACTGTAGCCCAGCCTATTGTGTGCCTTCCTTATATCGGCAACTTCATTTAGGTAACTGAAATGGTAATACTTAGTACAATTATACAGTACGGCCAGGTCGAGGGGATCGATCCCGCACTATGAATATGGATAAAAATAATAATAATAATGGGAGAGATGGACTACCGTTTTATAAATATAAATTATAATTGATACCATAATATAGAATTTGATATCATACTAAAATCTTCAATTGGGTGATTCACAAGGTGTCATAATGTGTCGTAAATGATAAAAATATAAAATTTTAGATTTCAAAAGTTATGTTTTTGGATTGCATTGAAATTATACAGAGAAGTCGAAGATTGATTATTTTACAATATTAGCAAGGTTTTACATGATAATTTTAATTTTATATAAAAATATAGTTCATAATATAACAAAAATTAGGTAAACTAATGTCTCAAGAGCTTTATACAAAATTTATAAAAACCCCATAAATTTTCATCAAAACTTTTCAATTTTTTAGAAGAATGTTTAAACATTTTTTGGGTATACATATTTATAGCGTATTTAAGTTTAGTATAATAAAGTGAAGTTTAAATTAGCTAGAAACTACCGTTGATTTTTTTTTTGAATTTATGGAAATTTATCCAGGAAACTTTTTTCATATATAGTCTAACCTATCCCAGTACATATTTTATGTGTTAGAATTCCGTCGGCATATAAATTTTTTAAAAATCAAAGGGTATTTTTTATAAAATGCATGCGTTTTATATAAATTAAAAAAAAATCAGCGTTAGTTTCTAGTCACTTCAAAGATATACTTTATTATACTAAAATTAAATAAGCTGTAAAACTGCAAACTCTAAAGGTTTCTAAATATTATTTTTAAAATTTGTTGAATTTTCTATAAAGTTTGAAACATAAATTGATGTAGTACTTAACTTAACAGTCCACTGATCACCGATTTTTAAGAAAGACTCACTGAGTTGAAAATGTGGAAAACATATCTAGTATTTAGTAAGCAAAACAGCTGATTGTGGCATATTTGAGTCATGAGTTGCATTTGAGTCAACAAAACAAATCGATATTTCAAATTATAAATTTGCAAAAGCCTAAAAGCGTAAATATGAATGATTTGTTAACGAAAGAAGTGGTGATATATTAACAAAGAAGCGGAAAGGAAAACAAAAAAAAAACCAACTGTATAATCAACATGATTGCAAAAGTTTACTAATTCTTGTTCGCCAAAAAATCAATATGGTTTGTCTGTCTTTGGGAGAGTAGGATGCAAAATTTACTGAATTATTTCATTAGTTACTTTTTCATGGGTTTTAATAACGAAAACTTCGAATGCGTCGTGACATTGGAAGCCTAGCTGATGAAATATCTACAAAAAACCGTGAAAGCTCGATTTCATTTTATAATAGATCACATAAACAAACGGCCATGTTTCTAATAAACCAAATGTTTAAACATGTTTATGAGAAAAATTCTAGTTCTTGGTTACTTCTGGAATGAAACAAATGAAATTCAAATTTGATCCCCCATGACTGGAAATTGTCTACACCACTGAGTACACCCATGACAATCTACTTATACTCACTCTTCTAGATATCGACCCGTGCTGCTTAGCTCTCCATTCCACACATCCGTCAATTTTGCAGTCACCGAGATGGTCTTCGTTATCATTTCTTTGCCTAACACTTTCACATAGACCACTTGCTCTGGCACTAGCTGAACATGTGCAATTTTAAATGCATTTACCAGCAGCATCTTGATATGCACTTTCACCAATTTGCCATAGTTTCGTATCGGCACCAACAATTCCACCACATCTTCATGTAAATTCTTCACATATGCCTTTAAAATATCACCTTGCTTTATATTTCGTAAATTGTTCGCCAGTTGCGTTAGAAAGTAGGGTACATCACGTAAACTGAATATATTCTTTACAATGCACGCAGCTTGTGTTTGTGTATCGGGTGTGTAGGTACGCAATTTTCCGTATAAAAGATCTGGATAATCGGATAGTAAACGTAGCGGTATAAGTCCTTTCATTTCGATCGCATTATCTTCAGCGTCCTCCTCTTCATGGCCACCTTGCGGGTGATATGCAATTTTTATTTCTAATCCCGAATCTAATGTATGCACCACCGTAACTGGACATATTTCACCCAAACCGAATGTATCATCGGCCAATGTGAGCGTGATTTTTTCACCGTTCTTGATTAGTATGCGAAATGCCATAGTTTGACCTTCGTAGAATGAATACATCTCGCTACCCACCATGCTACTCAAACGTTGTTTATAAAGTATGCCTTTTACATTGTTAAAAAACTTCACCAAAATATATTCCTTGTCGCATTGGACTATAGTGCCCATACAGGTATTATTTTGATGTGCATGCGCCAGCGATGTGAGAACTTTGCAGTGTTTAGCCAAGTACTCCGTACGATTGGTTAGATAAACTGTTCTACGATCTTGGCTGATATCCAACACACGGCAGCGTATTTTGGCATTCGGCTCTAAAGTTTTGGGCACTGGTGCGAGATATAATTTTTCGATAATACCTGAAATCGCAAAGAGACAAAGTAAACAGTAAATAACCTATAAATATTAAGGACTGTTTCGAGATTCAGATATTGAGTAACTAGTTACTTGAGATGATAAAACGGTCCCAGCTTAAAAAGTATGTTTGAAAATATTTAAAAATGTGTTCAATGGATTTATAAAAAAGAACTCGAGACGGGAATAAATATACATACATACATATAATATCGTATATTATTAGACTTATAATTTTTGACCGCTTTTATCAAGTTACTCTTAAATTTCATAAATACGATTCCAAATTTCAATTCCGTTGAAATTATTTTTAAATATTTTTATGCAGAACTTCTAGGATTAAACTGTTTTATGATCTGAGGTAATTTTTTGGGAAAAAATTGTAGTTATAATAAAAACCCAAAAATCAAGGTAATTTCAAATCGGTCCAGCTCACCCTAATTTTTATATTATTGTGAAATATTTTGGTAGATGGCTTAAAATGTAATAAATTTTAAAATTTATAATGCCACTCTATTGTTTTTTCCCAGATGTTTCATTACACAGAAATCATTATTCAAATCGGTTCAGTACATTGTGAGCCAAAGCGTTACAAATATACTTCATGTAATCAATTTTATATACATTTGCAATAACTATAGTAGTAAAGATGAAAATGAGTTACGCATAGGTTGCATGCTGATTTACTATCTCCTTAAATTCTTAAGCTAATAAAAGATGCCACTGATGCGACTGTGTAAAAAATGAAATGAATTATCGGGTGATGAATTACTACTAGTAGCGCAATTACATCATCGAATAATATTTTGCTAATTTGTTTGTCGTTAGGGCTCAACCGTCTTTGAACAGATTTGTCAAACAAGTATCCCTCTTAAAATAGAATTTTATCTAACTTATTCTATCAGTTTTTTCTTCTAAGCTAAAAATTGTACAGGGTAAATGTTTCATATTTTTTGAATTTGGAATTTTTTTATTCATTCTAATCTAAAACCACATCAGCTCAAATTTAAAGCTTTGTACAAAATTCACAAAAATTCAACATATTAAAAATAAAAATAACAAAATTTCAAATTTTTTACTGGATTTACGATGCAATTTTGTAACCCATTCAATTCCAGTATAATAAAGTACAATTTTCAAATTCCTAAAACTGGCAATTGATAAAACAAATTTTTTTTGTTGATAGTTTTCGTTTTTTTCCTATATATTGCACGAACAAAGTTTACATCTTATTCTACTCAGAGAACGTATATTATAGAGAAGCCTCATCCCAGTCCAGTCCATGATTCGTTCCGCGCCAGGGGGGTCTGCTGTACACACCACACTCATTTTTTTTCACCGCTAATACACAGCAGACCCACTTAATTTAACAGTAGAGACCCATATTAACAGTGCTAGAGCGTGAATTTGTAGTTAGAGAGAAAAATAATGTAACTTATCACTGGTGTTGCAAGTGATTAATTTGGTTTAAATAATATAAAAATTGTCTATTATCATGCAAATAAATAAATATTTTATTGAAATTTCCTTTTTATGTATAATGTAATATAAACGAATTTAATATAATGGATCTTTCTATTAAAATTTATGTCAAAATTTCCGTGTCTAGTAACTGATAATGTGAAAAAATTCAAACTTAATTTTAATTAAGATAATTTTTTTTAAACTTTTTTCTAATATTAAATAATAGCAAACATAATATTTAAAAAAAAATAATTTAATGCAATTTCTTTATATTGCACATCCTAAATTATTTAAATATGTAAATGAAAACTTTTCAATATTTTTGTATGTATGTATATTCATTCGTAACGAAATGATTTCCAAAAATTTATGAAAGTTAATAAATGTATTGTATTTAATTGAAAAAAAAAATCCAGAAAAATTAGACATGGCACGAAAAAAAAGCTGAGATTCGAACTATGAGTCAAAAGCTAAAACATGCAATAGATAATGCAGCCGGCGACTAAACGCACTAAGCCACAGCAGACACTTGATGGCGTTCGCTTATACGGCTATTTATGCAAATCATAGCAATGTGTGCGCAAAAAAGAAGATCAATTTACGAATCCAACTAAAAATGAAACAAAGAAGAAAAAGTAGTAACCCGAGAAAAAAACTGTTTTTGCTTGCCAGCGGGGCAAGTTGAGACGGAAGAGGAGTTATGCAACAATTGTGGATAAGAGAAGGGTTGAAAGGGAAAGGGAACGGTAAGCAAAAGAATATTCTTTTCTGTTTTTCGGCAATTTTTGTGTCGATTCGCCAATTGCGAGTGCACGTGTACGCAAATGAATTGATGCGCATTTGGACAAAAGCTCTAGAATGTTCTAGAATGTTCTAGAACATTCTAGAATGCCAGCAATTTGTCAGAGTACGTTGGCAAATTGCATTATTGTCTGATATTGCGGTGTTGAAATTTTCAATGACCGTCGATGGTTTGTAAAATTGAAGATTTTATCATTTTTGTGTTCGTCGCGAAAAAGATCGTTGAGGGGAACATTTGCGTGCGCGGGGAGATGAAATGCTTGCGCTTATGAATGAACGACATTTGTTTGCACGAATACGCGCCTGCGTTTATGAATGAATTTTTTGCTGTTGTATGTAGTTTCAGATATTTTAGAATATTTGGCGCCAGCGCAGGCACAAGTGCAGCTGCGGTTGTGATTGCGCTGTGATTTGATTTACTTACATACATACATATGTATGCACATATGTAGATTAAGCGTAGGTCAAGGTTGAATATATGCACATGCACGAAAGTACATACATACATATACATACATAAGTATGTATGTGTATGCATATGAATTTATGTATTTAGATATACATATGTACATATGTATATAAATATGTACATAGATATGCATACATATGGATGTGTGCATATACATATGTATGTATGATTGTATACTTGATGATATATTAGTTATTTATGAAAAATGTAGTATTGTCTGGAAGTTTACTTATTTATATCAACATACATATGTACATATGAACATACATACGTATGTATGTATGCATGCTAGTGCAAGAATTTGCAAAAAATAAAAATGTAAATAAATTTTAAGTCAAAATCGCGTGGCCCGGTTCCGAACTCGCGCAAATCGAAAGCATAAAGAATATTGCGGCGCCTCTTGAAGCAACTGCACCACAGAATACAATTGGTTTGCTTCAACTTAATCGCTACTTGATTCAGTTGCGCGTGAATATTTTTTGCCAAGACAAATTTTTGATGCAAATGAACAAATTTGTAATATATTATTTCGCATCTACAGAAAAAGGAAATCAACATAGGAAACCAAATGAAATATTAAATTGGAAGCAAACTCTTAGTAATATTTATTATATTATAAAAAATCATTTTAAAGAATGAATATGCTTAGATTTTTTTAATATTTCACTTTTTTCATTTTTTAATAAATTCGACATATAATTTTAGTTTAAGCCAAATTTTTTTCTTTTATTTTAAGTAATTTATTTTAAGAATTTCTTAAGCTTTTTCCTCTTATATTAAATTTTAGATATGTTTTCAAACAAGCCATAAAACTACACAACATGCAAATGTGAAATGCCGTCGGTAAAACAGCAAATGAGCCAAGTTGTTTTGGCATATGCGTGCTTGCATACAATCAAAATTGACTCAATGCTATCATTTACATATTTAAATAAACCAAATGTCTCGTTAAATATGAAAATATAACTATTTCAATTTTTCCTTTAATTCATTTATATCATTGCGAAATCTAAAATTAGAACAAGAACAATCAACTTTTATTTGAATTTATTCTCTGTTAAAAGAAATATTGTCTCTGCTCAGCTCTGTTAACTTGCCGCTCTCAACGTGGTGTATTTTCATGAGTGGGTCTATTGAAAATTTTTCGACTTTTGACAATTCACACTGAAATTCGGTCATGAAGCTTCTCATTTAATATACGTTCTCTGATTCTACTAGAATAGAATGGGCTACAAGCTTGCATATCCGAAAATTTTCTGAAAATCCTGATTAAAAAATTTGAAATTTGGATGAATTTGTTTTTTAATTTTCTTATTTTTTATGAATTTCGTACAAAGTTTTAAATTGGGTCTTTTATGGTTTTTGATATAGCCAAAGATATATTTTGATAAAAAACTAATGACAAACTTTTAGCAGGAAGAATAAAGCGAACCCCTAATATAAAAAAATTTGACTGTGCCATTACTTTTTCGGCACTGAATTTCTTTATTGTCATATTGAAATTAAAATTTTTATTTGTACGTCGTACGACAGAATCTAACCATGATTTATCCATGTAAATAACGCAACACGTAAAAATCCAACCCAAAGCTACTAAAATCATTTTAATTTTTGTATGCATACTTTCAGGCTGAACGCAATGGAATTTACATTTTGAGCGATATGAGGTGAGGGGCAAGTTGCTCGTTTATTATATATTATTTAGGATATTAGATTGGACTTACCTTTAACTCTGCCAACCTGCATGGTATAACCTCCCACTTTTGCCTCACGTTCTTTAACCGAAGCAGTCACAAAATCTCCAGGTTTTAAATCTTCCAATGCAAACACTTTTTCGCTAACGGTATTTGCATCATCCGTGCATATGTAAAGAGCATCCATTGGATCATAGGCGAGCACCCGCACCTTATGTTTTGTTTTCTTCGCATACTTCACTAATACCTCATCCTGATCATAGTTACCCTTATAGTTGGACTTAATAGAGCGATAAGACAACAGACCTTTGAACTTGTTATCCAACACTAAAATTACACCACCAGTTCCCAAGTGATGCACTTTAGCGTTTTCAATGATATCCCCCCGCTTATATTGTTGCTCAACAGTTTGCTCATCGAGCGTAGTGCGCAAATTTAAAGTCAAATATACAAATTTAGTTAACGGCATAACGTACAAAATGCGTGCATTAATTGTTGATTTTAGTTCATAATCTTCGGGCAAATCCAATGGCCGTGCCAACTGATGCTCATTTATATATGCTGTGATTGCTTCATTCATTATCGTGCCCTGTATGCCATTTTTAACTATCTTTGTTACCGAAAATTGTACAATAGTGCTGGGTAGAATATAATCAACATTTGGATCTGTTTGATTCTTGATTTTCATATTTTCAGGTTTGACTTCTTTGCAAATACATGTACTAACTGCTTTGTCTGTGGTAATTTTATCAGCCTTAAGAAAAATCAACTCTCCTACCGTATGATTAGGTTGTGCTTTCTCCAACGGTACAAATGTGCGCAGACCTTTAATGCCCGTTTCAATAATATAGCCATGCTCTTGCACCTCCTCGATTGCACCATTAAATACAAATCCTTTTTTGATGTTCCCATGCGATAGCTCCGAGTGAACCTCAGATGGTCGCAGCGAAAGCAAAATTTGCATACGACCATATTCATTTTGTTTGATTTCTTGCACTCGTCCGTAAACTATCTGTCCTACGTGATATAACTCTGTCAGAGGCTTGAAATTGTTGTCAGTATCAACTTGTCGTAGGAATTCGCGAGTAGCCTTAGTATAAGCATCCGATATCTCCAACGCTGATACGCGCGCTGCTATGCGACCAGGTAGTGAAATACTAAGATATAGTTGGTCTACGGCCTTCACTACACCCATGATGTTCATACCATCCTGAATGGTATCATAGTTGAGTGCTTCTGCGGACTTCGAATGAATTTGGTCATTTTCAGCATCCACACCAACGCCGACACCGACTTCTGTGTTTTTTGGTTTCGATTTGGAATTTTTGTTTTTCTTTTGAATGGCTCCAAATATCTACATAGAGATAGGATAATTCATTTTGCTTAGTTTGAGGGAAGACGGCGTTTCACTAACAGATACTTACAATACTTTCCTTTGGGTCTTCAGCTTTACTTTCTTTTGTAGGAATTCCGCCTCGCGGAAAACTCTTCTCCACAATAACCATTTTTTGTTAAGACTCGTAGTTTTGCACAAAATAAATAAAATGTAGAAGAAAATGGACTGTTCTATCAAAGAAAATAAAATACGTGCGCACCGATAGAAACGAAACACACGTGTGGCCGTATGACAGTGTTGTTTCTTAACTGGAAGGTGTTCAAAAGCTGTTTTATTTGTAGCTTTTTGACATAATTTTCGAGTAGACGTCAAATAAAGCAACAATTTACTTTAAATTCTACCTTAACAATATTAAAATTAGTCTATAGAATTTTTAATTAATAAATCAAAATAAATAATCAGATTGTTGTTTCTTTTGAAACAGTGATTACGAATCCATATTTATCATTAAATAGGCTTAAAGTTATTGTTGCGTTTCATAAGTAGGTCATGTGTTAAGAGATCCTTATCAAAGAGTATGGAAACTTTAAATATTAACATTTTATGTAATTAAACTCATATACTATTTAGATAGTGCAATTTGTTTAGATTGTTTTTTCATCTTCCGATATTTTTTAATTTTGATTTATCTTACTGATATTATGTGCGCTTTTTACCCCTTCAAGCTGTTGGCGTTAACAGCACTGTTCGGTGATAAACATCTGTTTTTGGTGTGCATTTTTGTTATTCCCCACATGTTTAGTGGCGTTCTTAATTTTGGTTTTAGTAGTTTTACTTGTTTGGGAATAATTTTAAGTAGAAATGCAGACTATACGCGAATTCACTCGAAAAACTAAGCGTGGTAATATATTGAAGGTATTTTGTATATCCCTTATGTGTTGCATTCCAAAATTTAATTCACAAAATCTCTATTTACAACGTATAAGATTGTACGCGAGCATTACCTACGTGACGACTTGGGTTGCGGCGCCGAGATATGCGAAAACTGTGTGCAGGATGAAACTACAGTGGCCTTGCTGCCAGAGCGTGATATTAAAAGCTCGTTATTCCCTTTCCCGCACTATATAGTCTTGGATACGAATGTGGTGCTGAATCAGATCGACGTGCTGGAAGAGGATGCCATATGTAATGTGATCGTACTTTCTACTGTATTGAACGAGGTGAAGCATATCAGCAGTGTGGTTTATAAGCGTTTCCGGGAAGTTGTGCAGCATAAGACGCGTGGGTTCTATGTTTTTGTGAATGAGCATCACAAGTAGGTCAATATTTGGGTATGCTTGATAACAAATTTTTCATATTTTATTTTGATGTCAAAAGGGACACCTATGTCGAGCGGGAACCGGGTGAAAGTGCTAACGATCGCAATGATCGCGCTATACGAAAAGCAACGCTCTGGTATGATCAGCATATAGGTGAAGCACAATGTGATCGTATCCTTCAAAAGTTGGATGGTACACCCACCAGGGTTATAATGATCACTGATGATGCTGACAATAGAGCACGCGCCGAAAAGGATGGTATAATCGTAGTAAACGCTGAGGAGTATGTTAAATCATTAACGGATTTTCCTATGCTGATTGATAAGTATGCGCGTAAAAATTTTGAAAGTGATAGAAAAGCATTGCCAATGTTCCCAACGCACCTGAGTGTAAACGAGATACACGAGCGAATTAAGGCGAAAAAGCTGCTCCAAGGTTCATTTCAGGCGTCACGTGAAAATTATTTAGAGGGTGCAGTATCTGTCGAGGGCTTCGAACATCCGGTAAAACTGTTTTTCTACATATACAATAGGTTTCCAGAATTTAAAAAATGTTGTATTTTTTTTTATCACTATAAGGTGCTTATTCAAGGCCGTGAAGCGTTAAATCGTGCTGTGGACGGTGATATTGTAGCTATTGAGCTTTTGCCTAAAGAAGAATGGTCAGCACCAAGTGAAATAGTTTTAGAAGAAGGTGCAGATGAAGATCCTGGCGATAATGTGAAACGCACGGAGAAAGAGAAGGTCGTATTTGAAAAGAATGCTGGCAAAAGCGAAGAAATTCGGCCTACGGGTAAAATTGTAGGTATAATACGTCGAAAATGGCGTCAATATTGTGGTATATTACTACCTAGTCTGCTAGAGAACACAAGTCGTCATATATTTGTGCCTGCGGATCGTAAAATTCCACGCATACGCATTGAAACGCGGCAGGCAGATCATCTTCAAAATATGCGCATAATAGTAGCTATAGATTCATGGCCGTGCACATCACGTTATCCGCATGGTCATTTTGTGCGCAGCCTTGGTCCATTAGGCGATGTGAATACCGAAAATGAGGTAATACTATTGGAGCATGATGTGCCACACAGCAAGTTCTCTGAAGAAGTGTTAAGTTTTCTACCAAAAATGCCGTGGATTATCACGCCAGAGGTGAAGTAGCATAACTTCTGATATACATATATACGTATTGTAAAATTTATTCTGATTGTTATTTCATGTGTTTGTAGGATTACGAAAAGCGTGTCGATCTGCGTGACTTATATATTTGTTCGGTGGATCCGCCCGGCTGCACGGATATCGATGATGCGCTACATTGCCGCGAGCTACCAAATGGTAATTTAGAAGTGGGTGTACATATTGCTGATGTAAGTCACTTTATACGGCCCGGTAACGCATTGGACAAGGAATCTGCAGCACGTGGCACCACTGTTTATTTGGTTGGCAAACGCATTGACATGGTACCAGAACTGTTGAGTTCCAATTTGTGTTCGTTGGTAGGTGGCGTGGAACGCTTTGCTTTCTCTTGTATTTGGGAATTGGACAATGAGGCGAATATAGTGGCGAAACGTTTTCACAAAAGCGTCATCAAATCCAAGTCAGCGATGACATACGAACAGGCACAAATTATCATTGACGATGCCACGCAACAAACGGAAATTGCCAAATCGCTAAGAAATCTTAATAGACTGGCGAAGATATTGAAGAAGCGACGTATGGATAGTGGGTAAGTGTTTTTTGGTTAATACTTTGCTGTAACAAACATTTTTATTTCTTTATATTCGCTTTTAATCAACATTTATTTAAAAATTGTTTGCCTGGAATTAATTCTCGAAATAATGTTGCCCTGTTTGTTTTTCGCAGCCCTTTCATAGGATTGTACTTTATTTAACAAAACAAAATTTTCTTAAATTTTGGAAATTATCACCTCTTATGAACCGCTTTCAAAAAATTGTGTCTATATACATATATAATTTATATACATACATATGCTCATATATACATAGTATATATACATATACATATGTGGGATATCCTGATTTCTCTTGCGATTTTAATAACTTTGTATTTATATTTCAGAGTTTATTTGAATAGTAAGTTTTCCTAAACCTCTGTGATTTCAAAACATTTTTAAAATGCTGAATTTATTTAGTTGAATTAAATTTCTTTAAACAGTTGGCAATTGTCTCCAAATATTCCTTTTTATTCAAGCGTGCATAAACTGGTTCGTCTGACATCAGTACAATAGAGTTGCAGTTATCTTACAAATTAAGTTTAATCAACGTGTTTTAAAAGATGGCGACCCTCTTCAAAATACTTTCATACAAATAAAACCTTTCATTCCCCACCAATAGTGTCATATCTCAGCAAGCTTCGACATTGAATTAAATTCATATTTTTAAATTGGTGGCAACTGTCTTTAAAAACGTTTTCATGAATAAGTTTTCATAATTTAATTTAAGCTGGTGGCAACCCCACAAAAATATTTAACTTATCTAACTTATTATAATTTAATTGATTTTTAAAACAGGATCCAACCCTACCTAAAAATATTTTTGGAATTTAGCTTTCTTAAAACTCTTAGTTTGATATGCATATTGAAAAATTTAATTTAATTTATTAACTTAAACAAATTTACATTTAAACAGGTTTCTCTAAAAAGATTTTGCAATGTTTGATTTCACTTATTGTTTTAATTGAATTTAACCTTTTTAACGGAGGTAACTCCATTCAAAAAAATTACTTTATGGTAGCCATTATAACGGCCCATACACTGGCAGTCTCGTGTGTCTGACCAGAATACACAGGAATGCGGCATCTGTCAGATCCTTTTCCTGTCAAGGTTGGTGTCACTTTTGGATGTACTCTGGTCTGCGCACCACCCTCTATTGTAGACTTCTGTAACAGCTTACGCCCCCAACGACCCTGCCCTCTATCTCTACCAGGCAGCAATCCAGCGGCAGCGCAACAGAGGCCACGTGGGTAACCTCTACTATCCCTCACACCCCCATACCGAGACGATTTTATCGAGACAGACAAGACTTCTTCAACTTATGTAAATGCCACAGAGAAAGTTTGGGGAGATTACCGGTTTTGTTGATAGTCATGAACTGTTGATATTAGCGATCCAAGAAACAAAACTGAACCTCAATTTAGCTCTGCTTATCTGGACAGGCGATGACCGTATGGAAATAGGTGACTTCAATAAGTACCGCGATCTAGGCATTCAAGCCTGCCAGCTGACCAGAGCCACAACATATGCCATCTAAAAGGCCTGACAGACGAACCGAGCTTTAGGTTTATTGAGCACCAATGCGCATTTGGATTTATTATAACAAAAAAGCGTTGTTGTGTTGAATGCGAAAAAAACGTATGTGTAAATTGCCAATCGTGTTTGTGTGAAAAATACGATTATTGTCGGCCTTGCGGTGCTATGGTATGGGGATAATTCATGAGTTAATGCAAATTAAGGCTGTCGTCTGTTTTGTCTATAAGTGTTGGATTTTTTAACATAAACCTGTTTTTTTTTTATTTACAGCGCTTTGGTGCTAGCTTCACCAGAGATACGTTTCCAAGTAGACAGTGAGACACACGAACCACTCGAAGTTGAGGCGAAACAAGTGCGTGAAACCAATTCCATGGTTGAGGAATTCATGTTGCTGGCCAATTGCACAGTAGCTGAACACATATGCACCGAATTCCCTGAATGCGCTATGCTACGTAGACATCCACGTCCAGCGCCCAGTAATTTCGAGCCACTCATCAAAGCTGCAAGTCATCAAGGCTTCGAAATTAAAATTGAATCGGGTCTAGAGTTGGCAGCCTCATTGGATGCTTGTGTGAAACCAGATAATGCATATTTTAATACAATGATCCGAATACTGACAACACGTTGTATGATGCAAGCAGTTTACTTTATTAGTGGCACACTACAGCCAGAAGAATTCTTTCATTATGGTTTAGCGACGCCAATTTACACGCATTTTACATCGCCTATTCGGAGGTACATCTATTAATTGATTATATGGGAAATGTGTGTACTGATTTAAAGCACTGAAAGGATTTTAAGAATTATTACTTTTTAAATGAAATATTTCCGAAAAAACAATAGAGTGTTATCCCCATTTTTTATTTAAAAAAAAAATGTACTTATATATTAAGGTGCACCACTGCCTATAAAAAAAAATTGGTGCTGCTTTTCCATCGGAATTATTAAATCCGTTATATTACAGTTTAAGGCATCGACCGAAATATTTCGGAATAATATTGAGATTTAGGCGAATTGGACCGATTTGAAATTACCTCAATGATTTGGTGGTTTTACAAATAAAAATAATTAATTATTCTTTAAAAAATTTCACCTTAAATCAGAAAACAGTTTAAGCTTGAAAGTTCACAATTTTTTAAATATTTTTCAGCAGACTTTTAAAGCTTACGATGTTGTATCATTTCTATTTGCATTTTTTTTTTACTTTCACGTTTGGAGAAATTTTGAAATCGATCCAGCCAAGGCGAATCCATACAAGGTGGTGTTATAAATACAACTACAAAATTCCTATGTATTTTGTTTTCGTTTCTGCGTAAGAGTTGTCAAAATTTGAATACATTTTGTTTTTGCTTTTACGGCTTTTGAAAGCTCATACGCAAAAGCAAAAACAAAATACATGTAGGTGGATAAAAAAAAATCAAATCAGCTGCTCTTATGCCATCACCTTCTATAAATTCGCCTTGGATCCAGCCTACGTAAATCTCAGTATTTTTCGAAATATTTTGGCAGAAGTCTTAAAACAAAATAAATTTTATTAATCCGTACACAAATACATAAAATCTAATATCTCGTACTTTTTGAGATATAACAGAATACGCCGGATATTTGCTAGTATGTATTGATTAAATAAAAACCTGGTTTAATTTTTTTTTCTCCTTTTCTAGATATTCTGACATCATTGTGCATCGCCTCTTGGCTGCTTCCATAGGTGCTGATAGCACATACGCTGACTTACTCGATAAAAAATTGAATGAGGAGTTATGCCATAACCTAAATTATCGCCACAAGATGGCGCAATATGCTGGGCGCGCTTCGGTGGCGCTTAATACGCACTTATTCTTCCGTGGAAAAACTCAGGATGAAGAAGGGTACGTAAATAATTTATTTATCTGTCAATTGTTGATACATGAAGTGGTTTTATTTACAGTTATGTGCTATTTGTACGAAAAAATGCATTACAAGTGCTTATACCTAAATTCGGTCTGGAAGGTACTGTGTACCTGAATCCGCTATCCGGTGATAAAGAGGCAACACCCGGAGGTGTGGTATTCAAGTTTAACGAGGATGTAGGTTCACTATTTTATTTTATTTTTTGCTGCTGAAATATAATGCCATTTTTATTATTATGCTTTTCAAAATTCTATCCACAGGACTACACACAACGCTGCGGTAATTTTGTTTTCCATGCGTTCGATCCCGTAACTGTACGTTTAAGTTTAGACTCGCGCAATGTTCAACATGAAAAACTTGTTTTCCAATTGGTGAAACCATACATAAAAGGTTTTAGCGCCGAAGAACCGCTGGCGGATGTGGAAATGTCGGACGCTACAAAGACAAAGTCAACGGAGGGAGCACCACCACAAAAGAAGAGCAAAAAGTCGCAAAAGAAAAAATAATGTCTCTTTACAGATTAATGTCTAACTTTTGTACAATAAATAAAGTTGCACCTACACTAATGCTAATACAGTATTGCAAATGTGCAGAAACTATTAAAAAATTATTCCATACAAAATTCATTGCTCGAAGTACGCATTTTTTCAAATGATTATTAATAGAATATAATGCAGTATTAAGCAAAAAAGCGCCCTTAAAGCGATTGAGGTGGCAATATTTTCTTTTTTATTATTAAAAAAAAATGATAATAGCAAGAAACCCTAATCATATTTAAGTGCTTATTGGTATTACCAATCGCGAGAAAATAAATAAAACACAAAGAATTTTGAGAAAAGTGAGTAGCTATATCTCCCGATATACTTCGAATTTCGAAAAATCGTCAAACTAAAATATATATTTCTCAGTTTCACAAACAAACTTGAACTTCGAAAAAAATGGTGAATTATTTCACAAATTTTTACTCAACACACAAATTCTTACATATCGCACGATTTTGCTCCACTCAAAAATAGTTGAAATAATTTCAAAAAAGTATGTGTATAATCACTCTTTGCTCTGGGTGTATATACGAAATCCCAACATACAAAATCTCGCAATACTGAATTCCGAAAGGCATAATCCATACAAGACAAATCCCGACCATATTGGGTGCCAAAAATTACGAAATGAAACTAGAAATAATAAAAAAACGCAAATGATACGGTTCTAACTTTGTAATCAAAATTTTTAGCAAATTTTTGGATATGCAGCAGCAAAAAAAACTATCAAAAATCAACAAGAATTTCTGGCCACTTGAAAATTCAACTTTATTATAGTAAAAATAGAAAAATCGGGCAGACGTTGTCCTGCCTATATTTATTAATTGCCCTTTTCATATGTAACCAGAAAACGCGTATCGGTTTCTCTCATATATAACAGGTGGCAACCCTCTCAAAAATATAGGTACGTACCTCCGCATCGCCGAATAGTTTGATATTCGTATTTTCAAAATCTTATGTCCTCGTGTATAAGGTGGCAACTCTATCCAAAATATACATTTAAACATTCTCTTAGCGAAACAAATGGTTTGACACCCATATTTTAATATTTCATATTAATTGTGTACAATGTAATTAAATTTGGTTTTTTTCCCAGCAGGGGGCAATCTTCTTTATAGCTAGCTATGGATCTTCTCCTCAACAAAACGTTTGAAATTTTAGTATTTCATATAACTTGCGTATAAGTAAATTACTTTCCAACTTTTCACACAGGTGGCAATCCTCAGAAGAGTTACCTCACCCAATTATAAAATATACTTTGCGACATTTTCTCATATCTACCAATTATACGTACAATTATAAAAACAAATAAAATTCGGTCGAACCGTTTCAGAGGTGTTCGAACACAAACACCGTAATTATAAAACTTTGGATTAATAGTTTGAAATTTTTGGTGATAATAATTTCTAATAAATTTTCAAGAAAGTATAAATCTTTGACAGACAAAGTTGTCGTTATTATTTTTATCAACACAGGTATATCCTTAATGGATGCATAGTAAAAGTAATGCCAAAGTATTCTCAAATCACTATTATTATATATTAAAATATTATACTTATGGTAAAAGTAGTTTGCGATTTTATCGTCAAATGTCCCGTAACAGTTATGTAGCTGATTCAGTGCTAATATTCAAGTCGAGACTCTGTGAACCCCTATTGCTTAATGGCAGTCTTGAAAGCACCCGATGTGTTTCGTCGGCGTTAAAATTCCGACTATAATAAGGGGATCGCAACTGAGGCATAGAATCGCTCAAGTCGATCGGGCAGTTCTTGAGGCCAAAGAAACGTTGGAAACATAAAAGGCGATTATCGGACTACGCTTGTGGTCCAATTTTAAATGAAGGTATTGGAAGATAAAATAACCTTCATAAAATATCAGTCCATTTATGACATTTGTAAAGTAAACATCATTTGAATATGTGAGAGGAAATCATAGAACACTATATTTACATATATTTCTCCACTGGCTTTCAAGATCACAAGATTTAATCGTTTCAGACTTGTTTCTGTTGAATGTTTTCAAGTGAATAAGTCCCTGACTCTGGAAGCCTTTGAGGATAAATACAGAACTTATCGCCAGAATGTAGGAAAATGCCATAAATAGTGACCAAATGGTAATGTAATGGAGATATTGGTAAAGAGCGAAACGAACAGGTCGAATTGCCTCGAAAGATCCGTGTCCAGGATATGGCGTCAAGTTAAATTGTTACTTGACCAGACCAAAACACGAAATGCCCAACATATCGAGCCCTAACCCCGAAAAAAACGTAAGCGCCATTTTCTTCAAAACTTTCTTTCTGATGCAGAATTCCATATGTATGAATATGTACAATATGTGAATACTTAACACCCCATCACATGCCCCACAGCCGCCCGTTTCTTTTGATCCTACGTAGGAATATTGAAATTTAATTTGAAATTAGAAAATAGTAGTAATTTTTCTTTTTTTAATTAGAAAATTGTTGTACTTTTTTAATCTTTTTTTTCAGAATGTAATAGTTTTTGAGTTTTATTTTTTATTAATATGCAGGAGAAAATATTTCAATTTTATAACGGCCATAAGCCATGGAAAATATTTTCGTAATAATATGAAAAAAAAAGTGTTTCTATATAGAGAATTTTTGGAATTTTATTAATGAACGATTCTTTATATCGGGTTTTCCAATATCGCGCTGCTTAATATCGACATATCGATTTTATAGGGAGTATCGATTTTCGATATCGATACTTTCTTAAATATCGAACATTCCTACTCAAGCGCCGTCGAAACAGCATACATATATTCTGAGGCTCCCATTTCATACTCTCTTCGGGATTAAGTGAAGTTACTGATATCTTCCAATCCTTCCGCTACTCCTATCAACGAGGTGATTACACTTTTAATATTATATCACCACTTGGCTCCCTCAATCGATTGCATTGCGTAATAAGAGCCAAACACATAGTTAAAATAAATTTCTTTTAAATATAAGTAATTTTTTAAATTTTATGCTGAAAATTTAAAATGTGTTAAATTAAAAAAAAAATCATCCTCACGCGGATTGTGCAAATACATATATTTAAAATGGTCTTATTCATACCCAAGCTATTGCTATGTATGTAGCGCTATTTAATTTTCTATGTATTGTATGTAGGTTTGCATAAGTGTAGTATATTTCAAAATCCACTTGATATTTCTTTCAGCAACGTATTTAGTCGCTTTATTCGTTGTCTGAGAATACATAGTTTTAAAACTGGGATTCAGTTTAACTTGAGCCACTCAACGCAACGGTTGTATGTTCTACTAAAAAAAGCAAACGAAATTACCAGAGGCTGTCAGACAGGAAAGTGGATAAATACAATTTTCGAAAAGGATTAAAAAACATTTTTTTTTTTTTAAGTTAAAGTGAAGACAAATAGATAGATACATACGTATAAACGAATTTTTTAATAAGGAGCGACAACAGTTTTACTTTATATAAGTGAAAACGTTTTTGTTTTAAATATAACTGTTTCATTGATTTTTGCCATAAGCCATGGCTGGCGCCAAAGGATATAAAAGTAGCCATAATACTGTGCAAAGTAAGTAGCAAAATACATATTTGAATTTAAAAATTTTGCGCCATATTAATCAACGCATCAGTGGGGCAATGGCTGGGGTGACTCCTTTATAAAAATTATTTATAAAAACATAATTATTAAATAAGTAAAGTTGTACACTGTGCAACAATCGAAATCAGCCCGTTATTTATTAATATTGATAGTATACCTATTCAGTAATAAAACAGTCGATGGATTTGCAAAAGTAGACTTGAATTTTTTTGATGGCCTACTAAAGCTTTCATGTCTCGCCATAAATCGAGTTAATTTGCTCTATATGTTCCTTTTAATATCGAAATTTTTAAAATGCCGAGATCACACATTAAAAAAAAATTGTAAAAATTAATCGGAATCTTTAGTTGCTTCAGACTTATAACATGAGCTACAAAGTTTTGTAGTTTTTGCAGTTGCATATCCGAAAGTTTAAAAAAAATCGAATGAAAAAGTTTAACATTTTTATGAAAATGTGTTGAATTTTTTTTTTAAATTTTGTAGAAAGTTTGAAATTTTAATTTTTATACATTTTGTTATATAGAGAACTAAATTTTTAGAAAAAGTTAGCAGCAAAAAATTATGAAGAAAAACATTACGGACATTATACAAAAATTAAGATGTGGTCACTTGTTTGAGGCACTGTATATGTAAGTTCAGTGCGCGTACTGATTGATAATTACATAGAATGTTCGTTTAGGCAAAGAACTTGCAAAACTTGCAACCGACTGTATAGGTAAAATGATTCAAGAGCAAAATGTTGGCAAAGTCCTAATGAATTGTTATGTATTCGCTCTCAAAGAGATATCAGGAGAGTAAGTGAACGCAAAACTTGCATGTTACACGAGCCGCTTAGGGCCTTCTTGTTCATATCCATAGTGCAAAATAGAAAACAACCTGTGAATTTTTTCACACATAATTTTCAAGACTTTCATACGTATCGCAGTTAAATTTTGGATTACACTCTGATTTAGTTGACATGTTCTACCGATACTGTTGGAGGCTGGATGGACAATTCTGCAAATTCTATTGCGTATATACCTACATACATATGTATATTTTATGTTGAAAATTTCTGTCTACTCAAAGTTTTTCAGTACGAGTTTAATTTATTAAACTAAGTTAACCCTACGAGATTGAGCATTTAAATAATTTTCCGAAAGCAGTCTCTAGTCACTAAAGCCGATTTTGACACTAGTTGGTATTCAGTAAACTGTCTCATGTCTCTAGTCTCAATCACAAGTCACTAAATAGTCAGCTAATTCTGAGCAGGTTACAAAACGAAAAATATGAAGTAAGTATTTATCTCTGCTTTTTGTTTTACATATATTAAAAAAAACGCGAAAATGCAAACTGGTAATATTTGTATACCAACCGTTTTGATCAGGGGCGGTTTTTTTTCGATGTAATACAAGTTTGGAGCAAATTTTTAGTTATGTTTTCGTATTCTCCAGCAAAAAACTATCCAGTAACTTGCCAGTAACTAAAAATTAAAGCGTAAGCAAAATTTGCTGTCAATGAAAGAAACTTGTAAGAAAGTAAGAAAACGCAAAACCACTAAGAAGTTGCAAGTTTTTTCTTTTTTCTTGTATGTTTAAATATTTATTCACTTTTTTCAATTTTCGCCCTTTTTTATGGAAGTAATAAACATTTTTAATAATTGTGTTCTACTGTTCTACTTGCGATCAACTGAGTACCTTTCAATCTGCTGTTTTTCTTACTGGAAAACTCTTGCTAGTAGAAATTTATCCAGTAAAACTTGCAAGTTCAGCTGTCATTTTCGCTCTCTCAATTTTCTCAACTTTGCTAGTTTCTTGCAAGTTTTGGCGTACGAAAACTCTATCCAGTAAAATTATAATTGATTCTTGCTGGTAGTGAATACGAAAACAGAACTATTGTTGGAGAAGAAAGTAATCTATGTTTCTTTAATGCCAGGAACCGCTGGAGAAGAATCTGGGATTATTTTTATAAACTTTTGTGAAAAGTCCAATAATACTTGAAAAACTTTTATTTTTAGTGCTTGGCCAAATACTTTTTAAGTCCGAAATAAAAGTTCTCTCCTAATAATAAACAAACCGCCTATGCAAATGAAACAAATTTGGTATCAAATGAAAGAGGGCTGAAATTATAATATAATTGGCCATTAATTTATTTTTAATAAATTTTTTTTACATTGTGCAACATAAACTGCATAAGTTAAAGTTTCAAACTTTTTACGAAATTCACAAAAATTCATCAAATTTCAAAAAATTTTCATCAAATTTTCAAAAATTTTTATTATCTGAGTTTTTAGAAACTTTTTGAGTATGGAGTTTTTTATCCCATTTAATCTGCAAATAAGAATTGTCAAAAATCAACCAGAATTTTCAGTCACTTGAAACTTGCACTTTATGATAAATAGTAAGATTTAATGGGCTACAAAACTGCATACATGTGGATAGTTCATAATTTGTTTACTTTAAAATTAGAGGGGGCTTTAACCCCTTTGTTGATCTTTAGACATTACATTTTTGGCCAGTTAATATTTTTTGTAAGCACTTAAAACACATTAGCCTCATTATGGTTAACAGTAACAGTTAAATTACAAACTGCAGTTATGTAGTTTCATATTTTTATTTTTCGTTTTTCATATTCAATTTAGTCATCGTTTTCAATTTCTTTTTGATGGGTACAAAGGGTTCGTTTAAATTGAAATTAAAAACAAATTCTCTGGAGCGGCTTGCGATCTTCTGTGTATGCGTGATTATATGTACATAGTATGTATGTACATACATACAACTGTACATTCGCTATAGATAGTATATATTTTTGTTTACATGTATATGTGTGTATAAATTCACGCACACGAATAATTAGCTACTTAATAATTCTAAATACATACATACACATTCACTATTTTATTTAAGTCAAACTTGAATGACTGACCTATGGGCAGAACTCTGGCCAGGAAGGAAAAAATTAAAATACAAATTCTGAGGTCTTTGAGTAAGTTCTTGAATTTTAAAATTTCTTCAAAGTTTTGTATTGTGTAACGGGCAACAGTTTAAGAACTATTCCGAAGAATATCAAGGAAATCATTATTTAATGACATTTAAATGGAAATAAAATAAAAATAGCATATGATATAATAAAAGAAACAAAAATACTAAAAAAAACAAAAATTTTGATATCACTCATTTGGTAAATACAATTCGTAGTTTTTATCTACCATCTGTTGGAAGGATATGTCTTGTAGGCACACAGAATTAGGTAAAAACCTTAACTATTATAAGTTTTATTTAAAAAATTATTTTTTAAGCTCCGTACGATGTAGGAAATAGACAAAGAAAAGTATTATTATATTTCGCTGTAAGAAATAAAGCGGAATATTTTTAAAAATAATTTTGCATAATTTTGGACATTTATTACTTTTTACACTTATTTTCTACAGCGTACAGTTCAATAAAAATTATTTTTTAATTCTAATTTATTGCTCAGAAAATAAAGGTTATTTTTGGGTTACTATTCTTTACTCAAAAAATAAAAGATTTTTTTAGTTTGATTTTTTTGCTTAAAAATGAACTTATTTTTCTGCGTTTTATTTTATTTTTGAGTTTGAGGTTTTGCTTAGAAAGTAAACATTATTTTTTTAGTTTTATTTTTACTTAAATAATATGATAAAAAAACGACTAAGAGGGTTTCGGAATCGAAAAGTTTTTCATATATGAAAGTTCTTACCTATGTATGTATATCCTTTCATTCTATCGATTCTAGAATACATTACGTTGGCGGTAATGGCGCGCAGGCGATTTTCCATTTTCTGTAACGGGTAACAGAAGCATCTCTTGAATATCTTTTAGTGGGAAGCCCAGTAAAAATTAGCCAATAAAATAACTCAGAGAATAAGGCGTCTTACTCTCTCAAAGACAGAAACATACTGAGTTTTTCGCGATCACGATTTAGTAAACATTTTCAAGGAACCCCAAACAGTTGTATTTGTATTTATTCTTTTGAAATATTGAATTGTTTTGTTGACTGAATTGCAACCATATTAATCATCATCAATCAGCTGTTTGGTAATTTGTGCTGAGACAAATTTTCCCAGCACGAATTAGCAACTTCCCATCCAAATGAAATGCCAAAACTGCACTCTCTCCTTGCAAGTTTTGCAAGTTTTTTGACTAAACGAACACGATTTGGTACAAGCTTGTACAAGTTTTCTGCCAAACGAACACTCTTAGAAGGTGGTGTTGAGCAAGCGGCTGAGTGAATTCGCCTTGCTGGACTTAGTGCCAATTCTCACCGATTCTCACTATCATTATGCGTATAATTTGTTAGTGTGCATTTTTATTGCTGTACGCTCCCACCGCCTTGCGGGCACCACCCTAAATATTTGGCTACGGCGATTGTTTCGCAAAATTAATTTCATGAAGTTGTCAAATCTTTGCAGTCCGTACCATTTCGCCTTTCGCTTTGAATAACATGTGGTTTAATTTAAAATAAATTACGGTTTTTGCAGCGCACATTCTACACAAGACCGCAAGGTATTCCAACCATACTTACCTTGGGGCATTTGAAAAAAAATATATTTGAAATTAGCATACGTTTTCTATCCAACTACAACTTTTATACTATTGTACTTGCATAAAATTTTCTAATTGCATAATTCAACAGGTTATGATATCTTCTACTATATACATACATAAAAATATTTAGCAAGAGAGCTCAATTTGAATAAGCTAACGAACTTGCGAACTCGCAATTGAATTCGAATGGAATTAGAAAACACTAGTTGTATTGCACTTTAAACACTAAAAACTTGACCAGCGGTACCCGCTCCGTCCGTCATTCAGCATAACAGAATATTGTAATTTGTTATGATTTTATTTCCAGATGAACTGCTTGGCGATGCACACGATCCAGTTTATGTGGACACCTATAATCGCTCCATTTCGAACCCTACCGAATTTTGGGATGGACTAGGACGCTTAGTCGATTGGTTTAAGCCATGGGAGCGTGTTATGGATAATAGTAATCCACCGTTTACAAAATGGTACTGTGGTGGATATCTGAATGCTTGTTATAATGCTGTGGACCGACATGTACTTAACGGGAATGGCAACAAAGTCGCGCTGATATACGACAGTCCGTTAACACACACCGTGCGTCACGTCACCTACCAGGAGCTCTATGATCAGGTAAAAAAGATACATATTAACTTATTTGTTCTAATCCAACTATTCGTCCGTACAACTTCTAGGTAACAGTTTTTGCAGGCGGCCTCCAGAGTTTGGGTCTGGAGAAAGGCGATCGTGTAGTTATTTACATGCCATTGATACCCGAGGCAATTATTGCCATGTTAGCCACAGTACGTCTGGGCGCTATCCACTCGGTTGTATTCGGTGGTTTTGCGGCCAGCGAACTTTGCACGCGCATCGAGCATGCGGAACCCAAGTTTATTATTTCGGCGAATTGTGGCGTCGAACCTGGCAAGGTAGTGCCCTATTTAGACATATTGCATGCGGCTGTCGAAATGTCAAACTGGAAACCGGTTTGCAATATCATTTACATACGCGATAACATATTGCGCAGCACAAATGTGAATTGGAAAACAGATACCCTCTGGGAAACGGTAATGCATTTGGGTGCACCAGTCGACTGTGTACCTGTCGAAGCAAATGAACCGCTGTATATACTCTATACGTCGGGCACCACCGATAAGCCGAAAGGCGTACAACGACCAACAGGTGGCCACTTGGTTTCGCTGATCTACACAATTCAAAAAATTTATGGCATTCATTCAAGCGATGTTTGGTGGGGTGCGTCAGATTTGGGTTGGGTTGTCGGCCATTCGTACATCTGTTACGGTCCACTATCATTGGGCGCGACTAGTGTGATGTATGAGGGTAAACCTGATCGTACACCCGATCCTGGGCAGTACTTTAGGTACGATACGGTATCATACTTCTCAACTATGATAGCTTTTAATATTTCTTTATTTTCCTATCTCTAACAGAATAATTGAACAACATCGCGTGAATGCATTGTTTTCAGTGCCTACTGCTTTCCGTGTTATTCGACGTGCCGATCCGGAAGTCAAATATGGCCGAAAATATTCACTTAAATCTCTGCGTTCTATTTTTATTGCTGGTGAACATTGCGATATGGAAACGAAGAACTGGATGGAACGCGTTTTTAAAGTACCAATATTGAACCATTGGTGGCAGACAGAGTCGGGTTCACCAGTCACTTCGACTTGTCACGGTTTCGGACACAGCCTCAATCCGCCAAGGTACACAACGGGTCTACCGTTTATTGGCTATAATAGTAAGTAATAATATGAAAAGATATGGAAATTTTAATTGTCGTAATTTTATAATTTCATAACTCGCATTATCCTCCAGTTAAGGTACTGAAACCAGATGGCGAAGAATGTGAGACGGGAAAATTGGGGCGTATCGCCTTGAAGATGCCGTTGCCACCAGGATTCATGTCCACACTGTACAAGAACGATGAGCTCTTTAATAAAACATATTTTCTGAAATATCCGGTAAGAGTCAGTGTAAATAGCAAAGAAAAGAGAAAATAAATAAGTAACCACACCCACAAAGCGACAATAAGAGTACGAGTACTCATACCAGATGAGCCAGAACAGAACCAAACTTATCTCCAATATATATCAATAATTTGGCGCCTACATCATCTAGATCGATGTTTCTTATTCTGCGTTGTTGTAAATTTTTTGTTGGTAAAGTTATTTAATATGAAAAACAATTATTTGCGTCGTAAAAACATCGCCATAGAAAGAGTTTTGTGAAATATGATAATACCATGTTTGTTTTTTATCATCTGGCAATATATTGGCAATCCATTATTCTGTAGAGATGGCATTTTCCACACTATACTTGAGTATTGAGTACCGAGAGTACTCCTAGTGAAAATTTCCGGCGAAAAATTTACAAGTTTATTTTTTTAAGGACTTCTTGAAGTAAAGGTCAAAATGACACATCTAATGAGTTAAAATATTCGACGAAAATATTTCCCATGGAATTTTTCTGTATATAGATACATAAAAACTTTCCCAGGCAAACCCATCGAGTTTATTTCCAAGCTAGTTTCAGTTGTTGCACAGTGTTACAGAACTTAAAAGTACATACATACTTTTTCCTTTATTTTCCATTTTTTGGTTGCATTTTTTGGATAATTATTAACAGAATATTATTGTTTCAAAATAGCTAAAAGAAAAAATAGAAATGAGACTTTCGGCCAGAAAATTGCTCAAATTTCAAATTGAGTAATATTTTCCATACATAATTATTTATTTTATTAATCATGAAAAATAGTTAAAAAATTATCCTATTTTCTCAATTAAAAAATTGGTAACCATTGTTTCATATTGCCATTATTCGAATAACCCAAAAGTTTGGTTTGAAAAGAGGCGATTAATCGAATAACATGGTTCGTTCCAGTTGTGCCACCTTGTGTGCTAAATAATAGAGCGGTCCTCTTGCTAACTGACGTCAATTACCTAGAAATTCCATATTAAAACGAAGAATCACACTGACTAGATCATCCATATATTTTAATTAGAATTTTGGGAAATATTTCGAGTCTGAGGTTTTGTTTACAGACTTTGAACAAAATTTAAAAAATGCACTACATTAACAAAACGTCATAAAAAATTAAACACTTTAAGTTTAAGAAAAATTTCGGGTTACAGTTTTATAGATTGAAGAGGAATCCTGCGGACTCTCAAATTTCCAAACATAAAATTATTTTCCAATAGTTGTTCACTAAAAAAATTATTATACTTGCTTAAATCCTAAAATTTTAATAATCAAGTTTTTGTCTTGTTCACATTAAAGGGATATTACGACACAATGGATGCCGGCTATAAGGACGAAAATGATTATGTTTATGTGACGGCACGCGACGATGATGTCATTAATGTGGCCGGTCATCGCATTTCCACATCAAGTTTAGAAGATGCCGTTCTACGACATCCCGATGTAGTTGATGCCGCCGTATTTGGTGTACCTGAAGCAACAAAAGGACAAGTACCGCTTTGTCTTTATATACCAAGGGAGGATAGCCAGAAGACTGATGCGAAACTGTCAACAGAAATCATAAAAATTATACGTGATGTGGTTGGACCTATCGCTGCCTTCCGATTAGTTGCGCCAGTGGAGGCCTTGCCGCGTACACGATCTGGCAAAACGATGCGCAAAGCTATGGCAGATTTTGCGAAAAATGAGTTAGTCGTATTGCCGTCTACCATTGAAGATCCGACTGTGTTTGGTGGGTTAAGACGTGCCTTGCAAACTTTAGGTTATGCAATGAATGCACCAGATCCAGCTTTGGCTATTAAAAATAAAGATAATTGATGATAGATAAAGAGGGTTCTCAAGTAATATTTTACGTGCATAGTATCTATTATAATATTCTTTGATGATTATAGGAAGTGTTAGCTGTTATTCCTTAAGTACGGCTTTTATTTATTAGTTGAGTAATTAACTAAATTATATGTTCATAAGTACTCGTATGTGTTTAAGTTTAAAATACTATTATGAATTTATAGTTTGTTATATGCATTTACACGAAATTATAAAATAAACAGTTTTTTTGGATCAATTTAGAAACAGCTCTGTAGTAAGTCGCAATGGCTTGGAAGCAGCTAACAAACTTCAGCTCCTTGGCAAACCATACTGGTTCTCACTCGATCCCTACGCAATGATTTCGACCCAGGGTAGGATGCTTGTGTTAAGAAATTTAACAGCAACAGGGTTGATTTTTTGATGTGTTTCCTTCGAAAGGGGTCCATGATCTGTCAAAAGACGAAGGTACATAAAATTGGCTTCCTCTTCATTCACTCTTCACACAGCGTGTTAGACGTTTGATGGGCCATCTGCAACAACAAAATACATGACAGGGTTGGTTTTTCTTTAACACTGCTGCCTGTTTAATGTACCATGGTTTGACAGTAATTTCTAGGCAATCAGTTCCACTTCAGTGCCATCCAAATGTGAGATCTTAAAAGATAAACCATACCACATCTCGTTGCAATCTTATCTTGAAGATCCATATTTCATTACATTTTTCAATACAATTTACATCGTATTGATATTTTAGGAACAGTCAGGATAACTGCGTTGGCGAGATGTCGTTAGGATGGAAAATGATGATTCAGTGAAAATATTTTGGATTCAGTATCCATGGGCATACAAAGAAAGCTAGAGCACTTAAAGTCACAATGCAAGTATTAATTACAGACGGATCTGTCTGCATTTGCATTTGTTTTGAATAACTAGAAAAGGGAGAACCAATTGGCAAAGTTGTATGTGCTCGGCCCAAACGAGAAATGCTTGCATTGCCAAATAAAATGTTATTATTCGTAAAAAGTCAAATTTTTATTGTAAGAAACCGAGCGCCTTTATTTGAGAAGCGCAAATAAAATTAATTTAAATCAGGGAAAGTAATAATTATGAGCTCTATAAAAAACGCATATTTAATATATCTTTGAATATTTTAAAAATTGTTTTTGCCTAGAAATAAATCGTTTTTCGATTATTATATTTTCGTTCTAAAACAATGATTATTATCAGAATTCTAATTTTGCAATAAAAAATAATCATTATTATATGAGTTTTATTTTCTTAAAAAATAATCTTTTTACGTTATATATTGCAAAAAAAAATTTATGATATGAGTTTTATTTTCGATCAAGGAAATTACAAATTATAAAAGATGTAAACCTCTAAAATGTATGGCGTTTTGATTTTTGAACAAAATAGCTATTTACCTAGTAATCATTATTGCATAGCGATAAAATTACTCTCTAAAAGCGATTGATTAAAATTAAAAAGTTAAAATGAATAATTATAAAGAATTCTGGTGAGCGCCTTGATGTTGTAGCACAAATTCAGCGGCCTACAGTTTTACGCCGACTCCGAACGGCAAAAGATTTTTGTGAGAAGTTTTTCATTACAGAAATTCACTCGGAGGTTTGCCATTGCCTGTCGAGGGGCACTTTTAGAAAAAACTTTTCTATAATTTTTTATGTTACTTGCCCAATTCGGGATTTTAACCCGGAACCCGCGAAATGTAGTGCGCACACCCTACACCCTCGGCTACGGCACTAGCCAAAATTATTCTCATTATTCTATTCATTGAGAACACAAGTTTACAAAATATATAAAAAATTGCCTGACCTGTAACACTTTAGTTCTAATATAAAATAATTTTACGAACCCGAATATACAGTCAGAATTTTTTGATATCTGAAAAAAGATGTTGCATTTTTTTTGCAAAATTTTCGTTGGGTACTAAAAACTTATTTTTAGCTTAAAATGTAGAGTACGCCGACTGAATTTTATCATGCACATACAAAGTGTATGGAACCAATAGAAATTAAATGGCGTGTGTAAAAAGCTAAGTCAATTTCCAATTTTTGTACTTTGGCTTCAGTTAACATTGCATTTCAATTGACACTAATCAAATTTTGTGCTTATTAACTAATAATATATATAATATATAATTGAAATTATCACTAAATTTGAGTTTTCAAAACTGTTTTTGAAATTGACTTCACGCACGCAATTTAATTCCGAATGACACACACACATGAAATTTAACGCACCGAAAAACGTACTGCGTTTATATTAGGGTGGGCTGTCAGAGCACGGTACAAAACAGAAATTTACGGCAAACCATATTAGAAGCAATTCCAGATGATGTACTGCTGCGCATGTACATATGCGGAAAATTACTACTTTGCCAAAATTATAAAATATAGCAAAATGTTGAAACTTCAAGTCTCTTGAGGGGGTGTACGGTATACGGCATTCATACTGATTTGAAAATTCGTAGGCTGATTCAACTCAGCGTATAAAAATTGATCTGCCGCATTGTAATTTTGAACTCAGCGTCTAAGAGACACACTACCATAGCTTATGCCCAAAAAACATGAAAAATATATTTCACAAACTTTGGAGATATTTATAGTTCTACAGTTGGTATCAAACATCATTTTCCAGCTTGCTTTTTAAAGTATATATGCATATATAACATTGATTATAAGGAGAATGTAAATACATATGTAACGATTTGTCTCTCAACAATTATTATTTTTTAACAGAAACATTTGCGAAAAACAGTAGAATGACATACTTTTCTTTATTTTTTTTGAAGAAAATGTACATTAGGGTACATAACTCGCCATACAAAGAAAAATGGGTACTGCTTTCAAAGTATTGCACACCAATATTAAGGTGAGCGGAAACGATTTCAAATTAGCTCCATCTTTGAAGTTTTTTATGAGAAAAAAAAGTTTGAAAAAAAAAATTTTTCCCAAAAAAATTACCTCAGCTCGTAAAAATATGTAAACTTTAAAGTTCTGCATGCAAATATTTAAAAAGTTGTTCAACGTTCAACCGTAAGAAGGAAATTTTGGTTGCTGTCTTTGCGCTTTATTGGAAGTTTTGTTTAAGAAAGACTTGAATAACTTTCTTTTCGCAAATCTCATTATTATGATTCCGTTAAACAAATTTTTAAATATTTTTTTTAGCAGACCCTTACAGCATACACTGTTTTGTCATATCAAACATTTTTTAATATTAAAAAATCAATTGTTTTTATTTATAAAAATCTCTTTTTATATACATTTTCAAATTAGGAAATACCTTTGTTCTCGAATTAGTCCCAAGTTGAGCTCTAACCTAAATGTGTGTTGGGTGTGTATGCACGTAGATAGTTTTATGCATTTGTCGCCGTCTATATGTGCCACATGCCAGATAGATATGTACATATGTACAAATGTTTGTATGTGTTAGTGCTAAAGCCGTTAGTTGCTGATGTGATGGCGAAAATTGCAATTTGTCTATGCAAATTTCATGTAAATTCAAATAGTTTTTGAATGATTTTGAAGCGAACGCCTACTAAATATTTACATATGTACATCAAAAATGTTGTGACTGTAGCGAATAGCCATACGTCAATATTTAATGAAGTGATTACACTTTTCTATGTGACTTATGATTTTAAGTGTGATGGCAGCGATGGTGACAATACTGGCGGCAAAAAAATAATAATTACACACATATAAACGAAAAACTGTTAACTTTACAGATGGCCGCTTTCTTAAACGTATTTACACACATACCTACTAGCTACGTACACACATATGTCTTAATATTAGACCGGGTCGATCCTCATATGGGGACGTGGTACCGCTTACTTTTCCAAATTTATATATATATGTATCCTATGTTGAGGCTGGAGCTCACATGCAGCTACTGTAACAATTTCATAAATATCGGTTGAGTACTTCGGACTAACATTAATTTTTATATATATTATAAGATTAACTTTTTTGAAGTGAATGGAACCGAAAACCGAAGTGTGCGATTACAACGCCACCTGTTGAGAATTTTTCGACTTTTCATTTTCTTAAACCTTCGCGTAGCGATTACGAACAAACTTTCACAAGGAAGATCCAATTTAGTCAAGTCGTTTTCAAATTTTAAGCATCTGAACAAATCACGTTCCATTTATATATATATATACATATATGTATATACTTATATATACATAGATATAGATATAGATATAGATATAGATATAGACATAAACATGGAAATGACTGAAATTAATTTGAACTCTATTTAATGCTTTGCGCTAATGAAAATTGAGACGCTTAAATATTCATAGTTGAAGCCTTATTTAATTTTCGGTGGTAATACTGTTATAAGCTTTATTTACTTCCCTTATACTGTTTTATTAGATCTGTTTAGGATTTTCAAAAACTGGTATATGCAGGACTTAAAAAAAACTATTTGCTTCAACGCTGGCATTTGCGTGATCCGCAAAACCGCTCAGCTTTTGCAAATTCCTTTCGCAAATATTACTTTATTCCATTTGCTATTAAGAAGTTAATCTCACATTTTCATATACCAATAATTAAAAAAGTTATGAAGAAAAGTCGATTTTGCCTGTTTTTAGGATTCGCCAAGGATGAAAACTTTATTGATCCTAAAATCCCATTTCGTGTCCCAGTCTAATGTACATACATACATACATACATGTATGTATATGTATGTACATGTGTATATCGTAAGAAATTAAATGTACACATTAGCGCAATGTAATTTGGTTATGATTATGGGTGCAAATGAAAAGCTGCCCACGACCACACATACAATTTGATTACGAGTATGTTGATTGAATGAATGAATGGTGGCATTAGTTACGAGTAGACAATGTTGTGTGCCAATGTTGATGGAGCTTCTTTGCGTTTACACAAATGCATTAAAAAGCGAACATTTAAAGCTATGTTTAAGTTTCTCCCAATGCATTTAAATATAAAGCATTTTTGTTTACACAAATAGATGATACCTTTAAGAAACTCCTATTTTTCACTAGTTTACCCCCAAATGGTAAACTATGCGTATTCCGAGCACGCTCTTTGCAAAATTAATTGCATTGTCTCAATGCAAATCCCAAAGTCATAAAGGGCAGATTACGCGAAATTTCTCTACTCTGCTCTCATCATTTTATGTTTCGCTTACATTCTCCTGATCTTTGCATCTCAACATCTAACTAAGTATGTACTTATATGTATGGTTATAACTGTATTAGTGTATTTCAAGGTTTTCTTCGAGAGCTATTTCGTTGTGAGGGTGTGTGTGTATGCCACCTTTGCTGCATAGCGACATTGATACGCAGTTTACTTTAAATGTCCTTTGGCAAAGATTAAAATATTTACACTTCTGCAAGGTGTTATATTGTTGACGCTATCAGAGTCTTAGTACTAAGAAGCATATGGTAGCAATATGAAAGTTTATTAAGTTTAAAGTAAAAATCAAGAGGTTTTTTCCATAAGAATAATTGTAGTTTCCGAAAAATTGTATATGTAGAAAATGCTACTAGTTTACCAGTTCAAAATTACACAAGACCCATACTATTCAGAGAACTTTAAATTACTTTGATATTAACTTTAAATTACAGAATAGCTGCACGCTAATTCTGACGCAAATGGCAACGCTGTCAACAGTTAACCGATTAAAAATGACAAATATTACTTATTTAAAGGGGCATCGTTGACATTTTTTCGTTGCAATTTATGCGAAACACACTATAAAACTTTTATTTGATCTTTTGGATTCACGTAAAGGCTAAATATGTATTGAACAAACAAACGTTCCTAACTTTTGTTTCCAAAAGTTCCAATGTGACGTTGAAATTATTTATTTATTTATTAATAATATGCTAAATTAAAAGTCATTTAGTCATTGTATAGCGCGATTATTTATTAAAAAAATCGATCTTCTGAAAATGAAAAATCTATCTCAATAAATTTAGAGATCCTATTGAACTCAATTAGGGCTCGCGTAATAGGGGTATTCCTATGTAGAGGTCTAGCGGGAATATTAGGGAAAATCCTCCCAAGAAGCACGGGACAGTCAACAGCACTACAAATCATATCGAAAATGCAAGATTAATTCTTCTGTTATGTAAAAGTGTACTTTATGGATCCGTTCAATTCTGGCAGCAAGGCACGTATGATATGGATACCAACTGAAAGAGGCATACTCAAGTTTGGAAAGTACAAACGCTGTATACAAGAGCCATAGCTTAAAAGGAAATCGCATCCAGTCCCGAGCGTTACACAAACTTATTTAAAATCATATAAAGAAGATTCTAAGTTCGGGTGTATGTACTTGTTGTATGCAAAGAAAACAGTCAAACTTACATATGTATAAAAAGGAATGTGAGTCCTTTACAGGGGTCCAAAATACTCAACCGATCTTTAAGAAATTTTTACGTGGATATACATATATAAATTTGGAAAGAAAACATTTTAATTCGTCTTATTCGGCGGCAGATTGATCATATTTGGGATCAGGCTGTGTACAATTTTGGGGAAAATGGGAGATGCTACGACCTATACAAGAAAAAAGCAAATATCGATTTAACTTTTTGTGTCCGATTTTAACCCATTTACTTTTTATTGTTACTGGAATGTCGCATTTTTATGATTTGTTTTAAATTAAATGAAGGGTAAGCGCAGCATTTCCAAAAAAAAATTTTATTTCATATACATATGTCGTCTCTCAATTCCATTCTACATATATGTACAATTTGAGCAAATTATTTTTACATTACTGAAATATCGCATTTTTTTTTATTTTTCAAAATTACCGTTATATTGAGAGGTTATCGTGATTCAAAATTTGGTTTACTGAGTTGAAATGTAATATGTTTACCAAATTTGGTAGATTTTGGTAACACATGTACTTTCGCATATAAACTTATTTGCGCCATTTTTTTTGATTCCCTGTATTTGTTAATGCATCCCCATACTGCGTATTAAATTTCAGCAAAATGTTTTACATATGTACATACTTACTTATCTATCGGGTTTTTTCATTAAGTTTTGTAAAGTACCGTTATTTGATAGATGAGCGTGGTTTTCCTCTGATTTTTACAATTTTCGAAAACTTGCTTTTTCGCTTAAAATGCAATGTATGAACCGAAATTGGGAGAGTGTGGTAAGTTAGTTTCGGAGATATGCCATGTCTCTATTGTAGGCGATGCCACGCCCATTTTTCCAAACCCTTTTAATTCCATGTATTTTATCTTATCTTTTGTGCATATTATATCTTTTATAGTTACTGAAATAACATTTTTTTTAATTTTTGTAAATTACCGTTATATAAGATGTGGAGTGGTTTTTGTGCGATTTTTTCAATTTTCTAAATTTTTCTTATTGACTTGAAATGGTAGCATAGTTTCGGAGATATAGCTATTTGCTCCAAAGTAAGCGGTGCCACCCAATAAAAAAAAAAGTATACCTCTTAAAAAAAAGTTTACCCGTATAGAGAAGGGACTCTAGCCCATTCCTGTATATCAAATTTGAGCAAATTATCTTTAATGGCTGCTGGAATATTACATTGTTTTGATTTTCACCAAACATCGTTATGTGCAAAACCAATCTACTTTCGGTCGAGGGCAATGTGAGTATAAAGTTTCGTTGGGATATCTTAATATTTACTTAAGTTTTCAGGACGTACGGAAGGACGAACGGCCGGAGAGACACACATGCCTTAAACTAAATTACTCTTCTCGTTCTGAGTATTTTGGTATATATTTACATATGTTCGTTGTTTTAGGCGCTTGGGTAGAAAAATGAGGGAAATCAAATATTGCAATATGGGTATTAAACGAAAGGAGTTTAATAAATAAAGCTTTATTTCAAAATTTTTTTAAAAACGGTTGACATCTGTTTAAAGGTCAATTAAGTCAAATTAAATGAAGTTTTGCAACATGAATGTCAAATTTAGTATCAAAAAAATTTTATGGTGTTACTAACTGTTTGAAAATTAAATACAAATTTATAAATTACGTAAGTGAAATCAGGATATCACGTGTATATGTATGTATATATTTAGACAAAAGATCTTTTTTAAAGGAGTTCATAAACCAGTTGCAACATTTCCAAAAGGAAAGGAATTTTTTTAAGTTAAAGAAAATATAATAAAATTAAATTATTATGAAAAACAGTTTTAGTATATGCATTTATCAAGACGCGGTTTTGAATAGAATTACCATCTATAAAATTAAAAAAGAAGCCTGTAAATGTATCTATAAAAGAAACTAGCACGGCAAGTTGTTCTTCATACTTTTGTATACATTTTTAATATTCTGGAATAAAATCCTTGAGACTTGCTTAATGCCGGAAGCCTAGCGTGATTTATATAATAGCCTGAATAAAAGCTTCAGCAACCAACCATAATCGGCAATTATGAAGAAGGGGGTAGATTGTTTTTAGATAATAAAAATTTAAAAATTAAAATTAAGGTTGCTTTACTGTTACGTTTGAGTTTATAACGTTAAACTGATTGACATGCCAGCATAAGAGGCCACATACTCAACTACCGATAGGATGAATAGAGCGAATAGAAAAAGTATTTCTCAAATTTTCTCTACGGTCTCGAACTTTAATAACCTCATTCCATCCTATACATTCCGTCTCTTGTTGATAAACCTGGAAACTCTCGAAAGTCGTAGGTCCACTTTATCACTAACTTTTGTCTACAATGTCATTCAAGAAATTTATTTATTTATTTATTTAATAATTTATACAACAACAACTTGTTATATAAATACATGGGAACGCAGCACTGGCTACGAGGCCTTCAGCCGCCTTATCAATAATTTGTTTAATTATAGTTAGTAAATTTTCTTAACCTCTACCTAGTCATTACATCAAATAAATCTTAATAAATCATTGTCTTTTAGGAATGTGTATATCAGAAGAATGTTGTTTTCAGATGGTACACTTAACGCTTGCTTTACGTCAATGTTATTTGTGGTGCTTGGAATATTCAAATATGGACAATGCCAGAGAATGTGTCGTACTGATGCCGTACTGCCGCAAAGAGGGCATGAAGATGGAGGACTGCCAGTTAGCAGATGTGCGTGAGTTAGGATGGTATGACCTATCCTGATGCGAACGTATGGTCTGATGATGTTAGCCTTCAGCTTTGATGGGAAAATCAGCTGTATCCGATTGGGGTTGAATAGGGTATAGTTATGGGTGAAACTATTCCATTCGTTTGTGTCTTTCTGCTTCCTAATACTATTTATTAGTCGGTCGATTCAATGTTCAAACCAAGTCTGCAATCAATGCTCCCCTATCTAGAACTATGCGAGAATATAATATAATAACACAAAATATTCCAATAGACTTTACATTACCTAAATCAGCTTTTGTAAATTTTCTTAACGCAATCTCTTAATTTTAAATATTTTTTATTGATACCTTATTTTAACTTTAATTGAAAGTCTTCGTAAATTTGAATCGAATAATCTGTAAGCATTTCTATAGACTCAAATAAAGAAACAAAAAAAATAATTAAAGGATTTTCAGCCTGCCCTAGTGCCCATATGTATACAGAAATTATCAGTAGCATAACGTAAATATAACAATCACTATTAAAAAACCTGTAATTAATTTAGTTGCAGAACATCTTATTTTTACACCGCCTTTCATAAGTGTACAAAATTGTTTCGTGTATTTGTTTTTCTACCTTATATCCATGTAATAAAATCGCATTTATGAGCAATATCCTAAGGAGACTTCATAAAACCCCATATTTTACTTAGCAGATAATTAGTAATATAAAAAGTGTATAAAAAACTTATGAAATAATAAATTGATTATCATGACGAAAACCAGTGAATAGCATACACAAACTTCCACATACGTGTACACTCGTGCACACGTACAGTCATACTCGTATAAAAGTTAAGTTTACTATCAGTATTCACCATACTTAAACTTTAATTCCTAAGATAAACTCAACAAGTAGCATTTTTTCCACACGTACACACACACACACACACAAACGCATACCAACTGGTGTCACTGCTGCATAACTGCGCTACACGCACGTTTGTATGTGTGTATGAATATATGTATGTATGTATGTATGTATGTATATATTGTAGTTGTGTGTCGGTATTGTAACCGGAGGCGTATGAGCAACTACCCACTTCTATGGTAAAACAATCAGAATCGCCGCTGGAAATGCCAACCAATGGCAGTGTTGTATTTTTCCAACCAGCATCCAAAGTTGAATTCGTTGCATATAAAAGCGCGTATCCTGTTGCATTCGATATCATTGAAAGAAGTGTGCTAATACGACACAGTTCGAGTATCTAAACATCAGCAGCATTCAATTCGTTCGTTCCCGGCAACAGCAAGTGACAGTTACTTTTGAAATTTTTTTAGTGAAAGTCACCACAACAAACACAAAAAAATAATCAACAGGTGCGTAGATAATAGAAATTATTTTTCACAACTATAACTCGTTAAAAATTGTGGTACATTTTTGAAAGTGTAATAAAGAAAGGAAAATAATTGGTTGAAGCAAATGCGGTTTGTAGAGAAATATATGTATATTTACATAGCTCTAAGATGTCTTTAAAAACATTTCTAAGTTTTTGGAGAACAGCTATCATTATTTTCAAGAGTTAGTGAATTGGTGGGTTATTGCAACAACAAAAAATGTCTTAAACTAAACGATTTTTCCTGGTTTTTGTTTTTTACTTAGCTTGAGAGACTAAACGTTTTGTTTTAAATTTGGTTCGCTACGTCAACGTGTTCACTGTAACACTAGTTGTATGGTCTATTCAAGTTTTGATGTCCCGGCCTAAGTTGTTTTAAATAAAGTGGAAAAAATAAATGTTGGCTATGTCAAGGGAACATTTTTGTTTTTCATTTTCTGTGAACTTTAATGTTCTTTGTATAAAGATTTTTCCTTTGAAGATCTCTAGTAAAATTTTACGAAGAATATTTTAAATCTCTAACGACTTTTTGAGAGGTTCGTAGAAGTAATGGTCAACAAGATATTTTTAGGTGGAGCTAAGTGTTAAATTGTTCTACGAAAATATTTCCCGGGAAATATTACATACATATATTTTAACCATTTTTCCCACTTCTTTGGAAATTTTAGTAGGCCTTAAGTAAGTTTTGCCAAACCATCGAGTGTTTTACTTTCGTTATCAGAATATATTAACAAAGTCCGAGCAGGTTTGGTTGTTGCGCGGTGGGTGTAATTGAAGAACGTTATTTTAATTAAACATTTTTGAAAAAGTGTGCTAATGTAAATTAATTTTTATTTTATTTAAGATTATAATTTTTTCTCCAAAAAAATGCCTAATTGAAGAACTTTATAGCAATTTTTGTAAAATAAATATCTTTTTGTAAACCAAAATTTTGATGAACGTTTATTTAGTCTACGGTATCTCAAAAGCTTTTCACTTTAGTGAAATTTGGGGTCAACACTTTTACTTTCCGATGCTTACTTTATAGCAATTTTGGTTTCTTTTAAATTTAAATTTCTCTCAAACAAATTCAAATGTGATGAATTGAAAACAAATTATTTTTGCAGTTAACAAATTTGAATAGGAATTTCGATCACATAAATTAGTAACGTATGTACATATGTAATGTGTGTATTTATGTATTAGGAAAGTTAAAAAAAACACATTTGAAAATCAACTTCTTGTAGTTTTCATGATCTCACCCCTAGAACTATATAATATTAAAAAAGGAAACCGTATTTTTATTTAATGTTGCCGCCATTATGTGATCTATGGGGAAAATATTTGTTTCATATAATTGCTAAAAAATCGTTTAACACATATTTTTTAATATGCGTTTCTTTAATAAAAGCAATTCTGATGCAAATTTATTTTTAAAATTGTACTAACTATTTTCGACATAACCATTTTTATTAATTGCAAGACAATGGAAAATGTATAATGAGTTCATGGCTATTAACAAAAAAAAAATTATTTAACTACGAATTCGCAGTTATTTCTGGCTTAGATCCCTTGCATTTGTACTTAGTCCAGCCATAAGTTCTGTTACAAGGTCAAGCTGTTATAAAAATGAAACTATAACACATTTTTTAATTTTTTAATAAAGTTTATTTTATTTAATAATGCATATATTAAATGAGTGATGTACAAAATTTTATTCGAAATGGTCACCATTTGCTTTCACACAAGCCCTGAAATGATTCGGTCATTGATCAATACAGTTTCTATCGGTATTGACGACGTTGCTCGAACCAAAGATTTTTTGAGGCTCTCCAAATTTCTGTGGGGTATTCGACAGGCCATGTTCTTCACCTCTGACCACAAACTGTAGTCCAATGGATTCAAATCCTGGCTTCCAGACAGCCAATCGTCTACAGCTATGAAACCAGGAATATTGCTTTTAAGCCACTGCTGGGTGGTTTGGCATTGTGTGTTGGAAGATCCAATGTTTTCCATCGAAGAGAGTATTACTTAACTACTTTACCACGCCTTCTAAAACAACATCCAGCTGGTACACTTTTGCCCCAATTTTTCACAGAAGTGATAACGTGAAACGCCTTTACAGGCGACTACCCACCAAACCATTGCAGCAGGTGGATGATGACAACGTTGAGACCTTGGAATAATATTTTTTACATCTTTGGAAGTTTTTGCGAAGAATTTGTCGATTTGCTTATTAAAAACTTCTTCAGCAGTGAAAATTTTCTCATCAGTAAAAAGGATACTTTTACGGCCGTTGGCCACGTGCCATTGAAGCAGCCACTTGCATCTGTTGAGCCTAATTTGCTTCAAGCGCTTTGCCAGAAGATGATCATTTGACCGATGGTAGGCTTTCATGTGGAGATCGTCTCGAATAAGCCTTGACATTGTTCTGGTCGATATACTATCCATTTCCCTTGACACAATCTTTTATTTTCTAAGAGGATTTCTGCAAATGCTTTCGCGAACAGTTTTTTGGACTGAATTGGTTCAATCACGTGAGAACGGCCACTTCTCTTTCTGTCATCAACTGTAGATGTTTGGGAGAAACGAACATTAGATCGTTAAACAAACATTCTCGAATTATTAAGTTTTTTGAGAAGCTCATAAATTTCCCTTCGCTTTTTCCACACTTATGCAAAGCAACCACCGCAAAACGATTTTCTTTAGCTCCCCACTCCAATAAACTCTAATAAAAAATAATGGCACTTTTTTCTGCGAATTTGTCCTCGCTGTTTATGCATTGAAAACTTTGTAACAGAATTTATGGCAAGATTTAGTAGAGTTATTTAGTGGTTACGGAATATATATTTAGTTAATGCATTAGAATTTAATTTATTCAAGAAGGGAAATATTATTATTTATCAGTAGCACCGCGTTATTGTGGGATGCTGAATACAAATTATATGGGCATGAGAAATTTTGATAACGCGCCAATTAAGGTATGCACCTGAGCAATGTTTTCGTCCATGTTGTATATGTATTAGTTCCTACAATAACGGATTATATGGAAATCATTTTATTCCAAAATTTAAAACTGAATATGTATGTATGTCCTTACATGGAACTATTCGCCTAAAAATGTAACAGTATGCACTCGCACAATCCAAACTTTTTTCAATATTTACTATTAGCATGTGGAATTAACAAATCGGAAATCTGTCATTTTACATGCAGTGCAATATGAATAAGCTTCTCTAAACACAGTTGCACTCAAAGCGAATGTAATCGCTGTTGTACTTCAACCACATGAGTTCCGAATTAGAGTAAATTTGTGTGAGTGATTTTGTAACTGCATATGTATGTATGTTTGTACAATTATCATAATCGGAAATGCGCCTAAGTGCATATGTGTGCACATATGTATGTATGTACATATGTACATTGCAATTATACGATGCACATTGAACCCTATTTGAAACGTGACAACTACCTGATAGCTGTCACACAAAATTATTTCTGGCAATGTGCAGTCTAAGCCTTTTAAGGGCAATTATAACACGCATTGAGTTACATACGCGTGCATACTACATACATATGTATATGAAAAGTAGATATGTATATGTAGATCATATTTATGAGAGTGTGTATATGTAGGCATGTGCGAAATCGATAAAAAAAAAGAGGAGAACAGTGCTAAATTCGAATATGACTACATTTTCATAGCTTCAACTATTCTTGATCTTTTTTTTTTTTGCTCACGGCGTTCCGTACTTTCTTCCATATAATACAAGTACATAATTTATTTTTATATGGAAGAAAATGTGCAACAAATTTACAAAAATCAATCTATCAAAACACAACGAACATTTTTAAAGACTTGAAACTTCCGCTGAATTGGCTATTAATTTGCTTACCGAGGCATTATCTTTACCTATACGCGACCTGATAGCACAATTTCTTTGACAATTACCCAAAAATTTATTGGTATTGACTCCAATATGATTTTGACTTGCAAAGGTTTGGGAAAAATATTTCCCTCTCTCCCTTTCTTCTTTGCTTTCTGATTTTCTTTTCAAACAAATTTAACAGTTATCCTAGTAACAGACTTTTAGATCAATTTAAAATTTGTATAATGAAATCGCCATAAAATTCTCTAAACGTCAAAAATATCTACTTTGTTTCCCCACCATTTAACGTAACTACTCCTTAGCCGCTTTGCCAACAGCTGTTTCTAAATCCTAATCAGTTCAGTTGCAACCTTTATGTACATACATACATAGTATCTTCTCTGCTTCAATTACCATTCACGATCTCTAAGCAACCAGTAATCGTGCGCAAATACGCCATAAAGTATGCAACACTTTTAGCTTTTTACATTATACGGCTTACAAATCATCAGCATTGCCTTTGGCGCACTACTCAAAATTACACTTTATTCGTATTAGGATGATGGCAAAATTTTAGCTCCTCCCGCTATCTATTATCACCTGTTTTGTTATGCTTTCTTTGCTTTGGCTCCTTTCACCTCTCCCACCAACTGTGTGTATAAAATTGGTGGGCGTTTTGTGTGATAATGTGACAGAGTCGTGATTGTAATTTTTATCTATTATGCCGTTATCCTATCGTGATAATACTGTGTTAAGTTACTGCATGGATACACTACACTTACAAATATTTCAGCTGTATGTACGTATATTTGTTATATGCAACAGTATCAGCGCATCGTTCTTCATTTGCCAGCTGTCAACAAAAGACAACTTACTTATGTAGTTATTTCCTAGCATGCAATTGTGTTAAACATGCACATACTTAGGTACATACATATCTACATAGCTGACGCTTACCTGCAAGAAATATTTACGGAAATGATAGCAGATGCGAAAATTGCAAAATAGCGAGTTTGTAATTAAAAGGTGATGACACTTAAAAAGAAATATAATTTACTTTTATTTATTGAAATTAATGTAAGACTTGTTCGTCGAAAGTCCAGCATGAATTATCCGTTACTCAAAATATTAGAGTAAGAAAAAAATCTCTCAAATAGAGAAACACTGAAATGTCAATAAAAAGGCGCACACAACCAATCATATTGCTTCAGATTAATAATGAAGTGTAAAACGCAAACAAAGTTTAGCAATTCTGCGATTTTTTTTATATAACAAATAAATAAATTAGCTACACCGCTGATACTACCTGTTAAATGTGATGGATAAATTTTTGGTCTTTACGAAGAACATTTGGATGAAAATCGGAATAATTCGTATAAATTTTTTCTCGGCGAACATAAATGTAAACAGAGCAAACGTCCCTAATTTTCCAAGCGAAGCTTAAATTTTATAACATTTTAGAAAGTCGTTCAAATAAATAAATAAAATTCGAAACGTATTGAAACCATCATCAATTTTGTTTAACTTGAACGCCTTTCTATTGACCAATGCTGGGATTTTATCATATTTGTTTTTGTGTTGCTTTTTTAAATTTATTAAAATATTTCCATTTTGAATTCTTTTCGTGAAGTATTTTTCATAAGAAATGTCCACTGTTCGAGGTCGATCATCAAATTTAGTACACATTGCGAATTTCACCGAAATAGACGGTTTTTTTTTTAACTTTATGTCGAGTATACTCGTCAGAACGAAACGAAAATTATTCGCATAAAAATAAAAAAAAACATTGGAATCAACTATTATTATTTTTATGCCGGAGGGCAAACGAAGTTCTGTCAAGTTTCACACTACAAAGCCTTAATTTTGTTTTTATATAGTGCATTTTTTATCGAAGAAATAAATATAGATAAATAATGTAAGATCTAAATTATTATTATTATTATTAAGTTATGGCATTAAATCCCATTTAGAATTTATTAGTGTGTTCTGTTGTGAAATGGGAATATGCACAATTTTAATACAAAGATGTCAAAATTTCACTAAAACCTTATTTAAATTCATGTTATTTTTAGCCATTTTTTGACCATTGCATTGTTCTAAAATAGTTAATTTCGTTTTCGAATTACTTGATCATTTTTAGAATACTTAGTTAAGCCTATACTGCTAAATTTCTGGCATTACGGCATCATCGTTCTCAAAGAAAAATTCCACACCAGTTAAGTTTAGTTTAATCTTAGTCAAATAAATGGTGTGATGGTATGAAACTCTTAGCGTTGTCCAAGGTTACGTTGCTCTATATAATTTTCCAACTGTCCGTCGGAGAACTGATTCCATTCCATTACCAGCGTAAAAGGTAAAATAAGCCCTACGCACTCAGAGGAAAATGATGGAGCTTCATTTCATATTGTCTGTGGTAAAAGACAATATCGACTGATAATAAATTAGATGCCATTGTCTGAACGGTTGTAGCTAGAAATTTTCTACGTGGCATGCTTTAAGAATATACGATGTATGTACTATTGTGTGTTGGGCATAATATCTCGTGACATTGCAGCATGCAACAAACGGTGTTTAAGTAGATTTCACTCCCCCAAATTGATTAGACTTTTATACTACGTCCTCCGTATATGGCAATGTACTTATTTGCGAATTGCACGTGTGTGTGCCAGTTCTTTGCAATTGCAACACTAAGCATATGTTTACACGGGTTTGCATATAGTAGATATGTAAACCTGCCACACTTATCACACAACTAGAATATGTGTACACGTATATAGTGTACCCAGCAGTAAATAGAGCTAATTCTGGTCTAATTAAGAGACGGTACTGTTCCTCTGGTATTCTGTCTCAAATGCAATACTTTGCAGTATCTCTTTTAACACTGTGCTAGGAATTTGTAAATATTTTTGTAAGGGATAAGAGTACGTTCTTTCGTGGCATCAATGAATATTAACTAATTACTTTGGCTTTATTCCGTTATTTGGCGTTCCCAAATTTTGTGAGATTTAGTATTTAAATAGAATTTCGAGCATGTCACCATCGCGACTGCGTCCATCCTTTGATGGTCCAAATTTTGCACCACTTTTCCATACTCACCACAGCATACCCAGCAAAATAGGGTCAAATAGTACGCCGAATGTTGGTTTCCAGCTAGTTTATGGTAGCATAGACATTGGTAGCATAGCATTGACATACCCTTACAGAAAGCAGCTTAGCGGGGTCAAGCCACATGACCTAGGTGGTTAATTTATAGGTAAATTTCTTTACATGATTCGGCCATCAATATCTCGTACCAATAATATGATGGTTTCATGTCCTGTTTGGTTTCTTGCACTGTCCTGCTGGAACGACTTAGAACTTAAGCGATTGATATTGGCGTAGGAAACCATACTAAAAAAAAGGTTGGAACAGTGATGTAAGCCATGTCAGACAATAGGTTTTAATGGATGCAAGGGAGCCCAACTACCGCGGTATCAGCCTCCTCAACATTTCATATAAGATTCTATTGAGCGTATTGTACGAAAGACTGTAGCCCACCTACTACCGTCCAGATATTGGCGATACACCACATACTGGACAAGACCCGTGAGGAGAAGATCGACACTCGCTAACTCTTTTTCGACTTTAAATCGCCTTTCGACAGCACGAAAAGAAGTTGCCTATATGCCGTGGTATCTGAATTTTGATCACTGCATACAGTTAAGTAAAATGACGCTGAGTAACATCACCACCTCTGTCAAAAGGATCTCTCCGAGCCGTTGGATACCAAACGAGGTTTCAGACAGGGTGACTTGTTTAACATTAGATTGTAAAAGGTAATTCGAGCTGCAGAATTAAACCGGTCCACAAAACCGGATAGCATCTTTTACAATAGTGTGCAACTAATGACGTATACCGATGGCATCGACATCATTGGCCTCAACAACCACGCCGTTAGTTCTGCCTTTTTCAAGCTGGATAAAGAAGAGAAGCGAATGGGTCTGGAGGTGAAACGAAGTATCTCCTAAGGAGAGCAAACTGGGCAATTATTATTGTTTTTTTTTTATTTCAAGGTAAGAAAACGTCATTAATGGGCCGCCATTTTTCGGACCTAACAGTTACAACAGAGATGGCTTCAATTTCACTTGATATCTATTTTACGCCAGTTCGGCACTAGCTATTTAGAAGAATATTTGCATTGTTAACTATTGCTATTACATTATATTTGTATGTACATATGTACATACATACCTACAGGCAAAGATATCATCGACACCCGCATTCATTTGATGGATCATTTAGACTTTGATGTGTCGACATTTGTTGCACACGCAGTTAATGCAATACAAACAAAGATGCATACATACATGTGTACTTATAGATATGTGTAAGGGAGACAAAATCACATACGTGACCTTACATGTGACGTGACGTATGTATGTATGTATGTATATACGTCGTACATATGTACATGCATATTTATATATAAAGTACATTCATCGACGTGTCCAGTTGCGTTTGATTTCATTTACGCTTCTTCTGTGGCTATTTTTACTTACTCTTAAGGAAGAAACTTAACGACACTTTTCCGTTGTTGTTTGTTTTTTTGCTAATGTTTGTGATAATTTAATATTTGGTCATAACATGGAAATCTTAACTGATGGAAAATATAATAATTTTATCTACGAGGGGGTACACAAAAATTCGCTTAGACGACTACAAGGAAAGGGTCAGAAATAAATGTTACTTACTATGTTTATTCTGCATGTTACCAAAAATTCCGTTGCCAGTAAATTTTATTACCGAAAGTTGTAACCATTTCTAGTAACCGCAATTCTGACGCATTTTGGAGCAGTGCTAATAGTTTGTTGAATAAAAATATGATTGTCATAATTTTACTCCTCACTCTTTCTTAGGTTCATCGATAAAATAGGCTTTAAAATTGTCCCGTTGAATTAAATTATTAGTTTGTTCATGTAGCAGATAGTTTGTAACAATTGTTGCAAAACTTGCAAAGTGGGGGAAATTGAGAGTAAAAATAGAGAGTTCTTTTAGAGAGGAAGTTGCAAATTCTTGCTGCAAAATATTTTATTTGCAACAAGTTGCCAGTAAGAAAGACAGCTGATCCCAAAAATTTGTGAATACAATAAACATAAAAGAGTTAGGCTGAGTTCCAAGTTGCATGTTGCTTTGCATTGTTGCGATACCGATACCGAATTTATACAATATCAACAATGCAACCCTACTGCTTTGTTTCAATTTGCTTTGTATCAACTTTGACATTTTGTGACAATTGTTTTCAAAACAACCAACAGCTATGGCGGCAAATGTGAATATAAATTTATTTATTAACAACACTTCCTCTTCGGTCATTATCACAAATTTGAGCATCACAAAAAATAAAGATGCGCCCTATGCTCAATGTATGCGCATCTAATACGCATAAAAATTTATCGGTACTCGATACTTTGCATATCGTAAGCAGTTTGATTTTAAGGAATTCTATACTTCGTACTAATGCAAAGCAACATGCAACTTGGAACTCAGCCTTATTTCTTGAACTAATCAAATAAAACAAACGACAGAAAAACTAGTTTGGAAGGTAATACGTGAGAAAATATACATGAGCAAAGGTTTTTTCCAGTTTACCTATATATTTAGTTTTGGTTTGTGCTCCAACAAAAGGCACCTGCTGTTTGTAAAACTTACAAGAAGTTATAGGTTTTGTGCTCATGTCCTTTCTCTTTGAGACCGATTATCAGATTTATTTTGCAAATTACACAACGCTAGCTTCAAGGGATATGCCCTTTTAACCGACAATAAAGTTATTCGTGCGATTTAGCAGCAGTAGGTGTTGAGGCATAATCTTGATGCTTTTTATCTTTATATTAGTTTCATTATTTTAGTTTATTTATTTCAGTACACCATTACAGAATAGACTGGCATTCATATACAGAGCAATCGGGTGATGAAAACGTTGCCCTACGCCATCTCGTTTGGGATTTGACTGTGGGCTATTGTGTTAACAGCATTACCGCTATTCTCTGTTAATTTCTCTGTTAACATAACAATCTGTCAAAATATGTTATCCAATGGGGCGGATCTACTTTTCAATACGCATAAAAATAAGTTTCTAAAATTTTTTTTTAGAGAAAATATTTATAGTATTTGTAGAGCGTGTATGGTTACGTTAGATCAATACACTTTCGACTTTCTACTGAATATTTTAATCTTTACTCTGTAGTTCGAATCGAAAAGTAGATCTGTACGAAAGCCTTATACTTTTACGAGTACATTCTGAATGTATCCGTCAGTTTTGTTACCAGTAAATTGTCTTACCGATGATTGTAAACACTTCGAATAACCGCATTCTGGCGCAATTGATAACGCTGTCAACAGTGGTTTAAATAAAAAAGTCGAAAGTTGTCACTTTTGTTGCCAAAATACGTTTTTAATAAACGTTCCTAAGTCTCATTAATTTTCAAAACGGAAATCAAAATCAATTTTGTGAGAAGTTTTTTCATGATAGAAATGCACTCGGAGGTTTGTCATGGCCTGCCCAGTGGCGACCGCTATTAAAAAAAATGTTTCTAAAAGTTTTGCTTCGCAGTAGCCAAATAATATCACATAAAGAATTTAAGCGAACTGTTCATAATCTCCTCTTGTTAGTATAAACGAAATAAAAGTGAGAACAGCACTGTGCGATAATTTTGAGGCAATCGAAGATGGAACTAAGCAGTTTTATGTTTTAGGCATATGTATGTACATACATATGTATGTACTTAGTAAAATTTCACGAGAAATATTTTCCCAGAATATTTTAAGCCATTAACTCCGTTGGAGGATTAAAATGTTCTAGGCAATTATTTTTCCCAACAAATTTTCTAGGGATCTTCTCAGACAAAATCTGTGTGCGAATAAAGCCGAACTTCGCATGAAATAAAATAACAAATTGTTTCATATAAAAATTAAATAACAACTCTGATAACTTAGCATATTAATGTTAAGAAGAATAAATGTTGCATACTTCAAGGGAATATACATATTTGTTTTCTTTTTATTTTCTGTGAACTTTTACGTTCTTTATATAAAGATTTTGCCTGACAATACTCCTAGTAACATTTTACGAAGAATAATTTTTTTGAGCAGTTTACTCCACCTACAAAACATTGTGACGCTTCTAAGCCATAACTTTGAACTTTGCTACATTTGCATATCGCTAAAACTAATTCATTTGAAACAAAACCTTAACTTAACCCAACTTTCTTTCGAAGTTTAGAAGCGCACCCTTGGTTTCCCGGCAAAGAAAATAAATGCAAATATATGTATGTACATACATAGACAAGTATATGTATGTATATGCGTATAAGGTACCAGTATTTTAAAATTTAAAAAATGCAACATCGAAGGGGGATCATATTGAAAAGTTTCAATTTAGTTAGTTTAAAATACAAATATATATAATTCCATATGCACGCACAAATTTACTATACTTACTATTTCCTTGTATTCCCAGAAGAAAATAATAAAATGATTAACTGAAGGTTAGCTGAAGTAGCAGCTGAAGCTGACTCTTTTCGCATTTTACCTAAATTTGTATGCAGCAAGCCAGAAAAATAATACGCTTGTTGTGCATTTTAAACGCTGTGGAAACAATTGAAATGTGAAGCAAAATAAAAAATGTTTTATGATCCAATTACTATTGGTAACACAAACTAAACAAAGGGAACTAACAGAGAATAAGAATGGAATAAATTAACCGACAATAAAGAGATGATAGATGGTGCTTGCTTTAGTTGGAAAGTCAAGAAAACTTTTGAGTAAACAATTTAAGTTTATTTAATCATCCAGCAATACTATAAGTACATTGGTATAATTATCCTTCATCTCGATTGTATGTGCATACATGTGAAAACTTAAAAAAAAAACACTCGACTTCCATATGTATGTGTGTGTGTAGGAGATGTTAAGCGTACCAATACCTAGAAGGGCAAGTCTACGGATAGTGAAGGCGACACATTCACTAATCCACTTATACATATCTGAAATATTTATATTGCTGAGGAGCAAGCGGATAGAAAATATCCTGTAAAATATACCCACATGGCTGAAAAAATTTACGATTTTATTTGTTATTTTTTTGCGTCTCCATAGACGACTTTATCTCGACTATGACTAAGGGAAACTGTAAGTTATCAATGTCATCTAAATCGGACTATAAAAATATTTCTAATCACAACTGCTTCAAACTTTTCTGTCTTCAACAAAATCGAATCACAAATTCCGATTTTTTGAATAAATCGACATTAGCGACACCAAGCGGATCCATTTCATCAAAATCTAATCATAAATGAATGAGTCTGCGGAAAATTCTGTCACAATTTTGTTGAAATCCGTTATTCTGGTTTTGAGCCAAGTGGATGGATGATATAAAATTGACTTCTTGGATTTAAGGACCATCCTAATGACCATATACAAAACTTATTTTTAAAAATAAATATATGTATGTATCTATACTATACGTTTTCGTTTTCGTTACAAATTATACCAAAAACTGTGAAAATGGTTTTTTAATGAAAACATTTTCGTTATTTCGAAATTTTACCATACATCATTAAAACTAAACCAGCGGCTACCAAAAAAAATATACACAAATAAAATTAATAAACAAATTAATAACAAATCCTGAAACCTCCCGGTTTTTGATATTTTCAAACAAATTAATGAAATGCAATCACTTAGCTATAGGTTAATAATGAAAGGAATTATTAGTGGAACTTTTAAATTTATCTTTTACTCATGGAGAGAAGACCGAGTTATTGCAAATGGAGGCGTTGTCCATACCATTAAAACTGGTTTCTTCGTACAGCACATCTGTGGAAGTATTTGAGGTACAGAAGTTTTGTGTGAAGGATTGAATTATCAATACCATAATAATAGAGAAAAGTGGGGACCAAAGAAGCAAGGGCAGTGATAGCTGCAATACAAACTAAAATGTCTTTTATATTTCACGGATATACATATGTATGTATGCATATATTGTCGTGAGGCATGTACTAACTACTTTTTTTCTTTTCACTTTAGTGAGAAAAATAAATAATTAAAAAATTATATTTAAAATATTATTCTAGAATGTCAGCCCGAATGATCGCCGTATTCTGTCTTGTCACCCTTTTGATCGCTGCTGCGCACTCCAGCACAGCTATGGCTGTTCCACCATTCTGTCAGTCTGGCATGGTGGAAGATATGCCATCACACATCCAAAAGGTCTGCTTAGCACTCAACAATTCGGAACAATTGGTAACGGCGCTTAAATCGTATTTGAATAGTGAGGCCGAAGGTAAGATTGGAAATTTTTCAATGAAATTTTATTTACATACAATTAATTTTTTTTTTTTTAATATCTCCCGATAGCCATGCTGACCGATCAGGCGCCATTTAAGCGTTCCGACGTTGATCACGTTTTCTTGCGTTTCGGCAAGAGGCGTTAAGTTAAATTGGAAACATTGGCAAAAACTTTAAAACACTAACACCTACTTATACCGACCGTTTGTAGGGCTCTTTGATTTGCAACATCTATTTATGTAGAGCATTTCCAACTGACCCACACACACACACTGCATTCAAACACGATCGTCATGTGAACAATAATAATAACATTAAAATGTATGAATTAAAATTTGTAAATAATATATAATAAATTATGATAAAAAATACAACAAAAAAATCATAAAAATATTTTGTATGTATGTATAATACAAATTCTTAAGTTGATCTCTTTATAATTGAAATTTCTGTACATCTTGAATATAAACTTGTATGCGTTTGCAAATCAGAAATGCATGGGAACTCAAAAACCCCCAAAAAATATTTTAAAAAAATTAACAAAAAAAAATTGAAACAATATTTTTTTAAGCAAATAGTTTTTCTTTTTCTTGCATTATTTGTATGTATAATTCTTGTTAGGCAAACAAATATTACCACAAAAGGTCAACACTTAAACATTTCCAATTGTATACGAGATAAATTATTTTATTAAACATAATAGTAATATAAATCAAACAAAAGCGTAGACAAATACCACGAGGGAGCGGAGACGATGCAGTTAAGATTTATAAATAAATAAAAAAAATTAAGCACTTGCACTCACTATGTTAAAATTTTCTAAACAATTTTCTCATTTAACATTTGAGTGCAAAAAAATCAATACACATACACGAGTACATACATATATACGTACAATATAGAAGAGTATAGTTTTTGTAAATGTAATTTATCTACATATATGTATAAACAAATAAATATTTTCAATGCAGACCCGCAATTAAAGACGTTCTATGTATTTTGCAGCACACTTGTATATGTACATATGTAAATGTTAAGAAGTTATGATTTTTAATAAATAAATTGGTTTCCTCTCGAATGTCATAAAAAAGTCTGGAGTTATTGAAATACTACCCTTTACAACGCATGATGAATTCAAATGTCACAGATATTTCACCAAAGGTAATAACTATTAATTCATTTCTATATTTTGGTTTTAATTTTTTATTATCTAAAACAATCTATATTGAAAATGTATGTACAGAGAACTTGTTGTGATGTTCTCTGCTCTGATACACACATATGTACGTATGTAGATAGTTTATTTAAAAAAAAATAAGATGGGTAGCAATTCTATTCAAAAGTTTGTATTGATACATTTTTTTATTTTTTTTTTATTAAGAGAAAAACAGCAGAGCAGTACTGTTTAGATTCTAATTATAAATGCATATGTATATTAAAATTGTTTTTCATCGTAATTTAATTTTGTTGTAATTTATTTAGCTTAAAAAAAAACTTCTTTAATTTTGAAAAAGTGGCAACTCTAAAATATAAATCTACGAGCGATGTCTTGATTTTACTTACATTATTAACAAGTTTGTATTTAATTTTCAAACAGTTGGCAAAACTTTAAAATTTCTTCCAGACTAAGTTTTCCGAAACCTCTTTCAGTTCGAACCAGTATTTTAATACTTTATTTATCTTATAAATTTAGTTGAATTTTATTTAGCAACCTCGCCAAATAAATTTAAGCCCTTTTCTTTAAATGGTTGCAACGCTCTTAAAAAATATTTCGTTTCACACAAATAAAATGAACTTAGGAATTTAATTAAATAAATATTTTTAAACAAGTGGCAACACTCTTTCGAAAATGTGTTGACTTAAGTTTTCTTAAGCCTGCGCCCTTTGAATCCCATGCCGCAATATTTCCTTTGACTATAACTTGTTTTTTAAGCAGGTAGCTACCCTCTGCAAAGGTGTCTTCAAATTAAAGCTCTCTTAAACCTTCTTCGTCTTATACCAATATTTCACATTTCAAGTTTGGATTTATTTAATTTAATTTAGATTTAAACAGGTGGCAACCATCTTCAAATACATTTTTGAAATTAAGTTTTCTTGAAATCTTGAAAATTGTCAAATTTGATTTAGTTACTAATTTAACTTCATTTACCTTTTTCAAGATAATTTGGAAATAAAGCTTTATTAAGTCTATTTAGTTTGATATACAAACAATACAATATTTGATTTCTCATCGTTTTCATTTAATTTAAACTTTTAAACAGGTGGAAACGCCTTTTAAAAAAATTATTCCATATATGTGCCAAATCTTATCAAATCTGTCCAGTCGTCATATAGCAATATGCGATTTAACTTATTAATTTAATTGGCTATAACTTTTGTAACAAAGGATGAAAAGTTAACAATTATGCCCACTCACACAGAAGCCTTGACATTTATAATATTGGTAGGATAGGAAGTCCTATCTTTATATGGTGGTTTTTTTTATTATAATGTTTCTGATTATCTTTTAGGATAGCGTCTCTCCCCGTGGTCTTTCCAATTTTAGGTTAGGTTAGGTTAGATGGACAAGGCCATGGAGCACACCTTGTGTGCACCTTAGCATGTGAATTATAGAGCGCACCTTGCATTGCGCAGAAAGTCGAGAATGTCAGGTTGGCTAAACAATCCAAAAAGTACTTATTGAAGAATCCCTTACTTCTTACTTAATTAGTGCTTTAACCGCTTAAGCAATTTTAGCCGAACTTCCCCTACAACACAAATTGAGGGACTTACAGTTTTACGCCGACTACGACCGCCGAGGGCGACCGCCAGGATTCGAACCCGGGACCCACCGAAAGAAACGCGCACACGCTACACACTCGGCTATGACCACCGTCGCTGCTGAAGAATCACTGCAACTACTAAAAAAAAGTCACTGGTTGGGTATATTTCTTTGTGTGCCCACAAGATAGTGCCCAATTCAAGGGTTATTTTATTCTGGATTTGCATTAGATTTTCGGTATGCCCACATCCTAAGCAGAATTGATCACGAATATTTCCGTCCCTTTTCATGCCTACTAGATTTTAGCAATACTAGGTTAGGTTGGAGTGGCAGCCGCCTGCAGCGGCTCACTTAGGCCAGTATTAGGCCCATTGTGCTACCACAAAGAACAGTTTTTGTACCATCCCAAAAAGAAAAATTACCCCTTACTAAACCAGTTTGCCTCATTGATAAACTTCATCAGACAATTTACCTCGGTGCTTGAAACCTTACTAAGGTCATCCAGAAACGGTGATCCCAGATGTCGCATCCTGCTTTTACACAGTGCAGGGCACTTACACAGTAGATGCAAGATCATTTCCTCCTCCTCGTCATTCCTCGTCGTCGCTCCTACAGCATCTTCGGAAGGGCACTCCCAACCTTTCAGCATGTATACCTATCAGACAGTGCGCTGTTAGAGCCCCGATTACATTCGAAATGTTTTCCCTTCTTAGAGAGAGAACGCTGCGCGACCGTTTCCGATCCCATTTGGCCCACGTCTGCCTTGAGGTTCGACAGGCCGTATTTTGCCTGCATCTATTCTCAGCTTGTTTATATGTAAAATCTCTGAGTAGCAGTTTGCAAGTGGCAAACGGCATACCAATGCGCTCTTTATCCTGAAGAATCTGCTTGGTCGTACCTTGTCTTGCAAGTTCATCTGCCATGCAGTTTCCCTCTATGTCCGGTGACCAAGGACCCAAATGAGGTACAGTCTGTTCTGCTTAGCCATCTCCTGTAGAGATCGGCGGCAGTCCAGCGCGATATTCGAGTTAAACGTGAGAGAGCTCAGAGCTTTGATTGCAGCCTGGCTGTCACTAAAAATGAAGATGTCTCTTCCTATAATCCCGGTCCCTATCTTCTTCACCGCTTCCATGATAGCTGAGACATCAGCCTGGAAGACGCTGCACTGATCTGGTAACCTAAAGGAAATTTGCAGGAGAGGGTTTCGTGAGAAAACGCCCCCTCCTACCTGATTATCGAGTTTCGAGCCATCTGTATGGATGACTATGCTATCTGGTGGAGTGTGAAACTCAGGTTTCCACTCTTCCCTGCTTGGCAATACTAAGCCCGTGTCGCTTTTTTCCAAACATGCCTGAAACTATCCAACTCCTCTATACTTATAACATTTCACTTACCAGACACTGTCAGCCTATCTATAGGCAGGTGATCGATTTTTCTGTGGTTCTGTCGGTTTTACATTACCAGATTGGCATGGGCAGCGCGACCAAGACTTTAGTACAGCCGTAGATACTAAGTTATTCATCAGAGGATCATCGCTTGCTTGAAAAACTGCTACGAATTCTACTGAATCGAGCCGTAATCAAAAAAAAATCAAACCTGTCTGATAAACGTTATACATACATACATATGTAAGTCTAATAATTGTTAGGAATAAACGTTTTTGTTAAATTTCAAAGTGCAGTCAACGTTTTCAATTTGTCAATTTGGCATAACAGTTATTTTTGGTCCCAGTTTGTGAGTATCCTTCTGTCGAAAAAATGGGCAAGTGTGTGATATGCTGCAGTTAAAAATTCCTGATTTCAAAACTTTCAAACTTTTTACAAAAATTTTCGAGTACACAGCCTTGTAGTCCATTCAGTCCATTGACTAAAAATTCCCTATGACTTTTCATATGTTTTTGCAACGGTAGCCTTACCCTAAATGCTAGCAAAAATTTTTTTCAAAAATTAAAAGATATTTTAAGTTACTCAAAACTTTCACTTTACTTATATTGCATGTTCTACAAAACTACATAACCGTATTTCTAAAAATTTTAATTCAAAAGTTCGAAATTTTGATGAAACATTTTTTTAATTTGCCGAATATTTGTGAGTTTTGAACAATTAAAAATTTACTTTTAATATACATAGAATGAGCTATATTTTTATCAAAAGTTATATGACACATTTTTTAGAGGTCGCTCAAAGTTCTCCATGTAATGTGTAGAAGTCTTCTATTCTTTGAATTCAGAGTCCTTTTTTTAGAGCTTTCTTTTTTGGGATTTGAGTGACTCATAAAAAATAGTTAATGTTAAAAATAGTTGAATAAACAATTGGATATTATTTCTTGAAGTTAAACGTGCATTTTGGCTTCGATTTATCGTAGCTGTAAAATATTTACTGCAATGGCCGCAGAAGATCGCTGAAATGTGCTAATTGCTTGCATCAAACAACTACTGCCAAGGTGTTTTTTCAAACATGCAACTCCATTAATTACTGCATTTAAGAACGTACCTATATTCCAGGCTCTAGTTAGGTATATCAAGCACTAAATCAGGCGGATTTTATAGAATAGCGTATACCCTTGATTAACATACTACATACATATGTATGTATGTATATAAAAGAAAGTTATTGTCAATTAAATAAATAAGTTATCAAAAATCATCCAGAATTTTTATCCACTTAAAACTTGCATTTGATTATAATAAAATTGAATGGGCTACAAGATGTTTTGAAAATTCTGCTTAAAAAGTTTGAAAATTGTTTGATAAGTTTTTAAAATTTGATAAATTGTTGTGAATTTCGTAAAAAGTTTGAAACTTTTATTTGTATAGTTTATGTTACACAATGAGCTATACTTTTATAAAAAACTATTGAAAATTTAAGAGGCCAACTGTATTATATTGAATTTTGTTGCTTATGATATGCAAAGCACCGTATGGTGTATGATTTTTAAATTATCGGAATTGACTGGGATATAATAATAGACACTAGAAGATGATAATGAGACTTCTAAATGGCACTGTCGTTTGATTAAGTTGTGAATTTCTAACAATAAATTGGGTTACACTAAAGCCGTATGACATACCTCGCAGTTGTCAATGACCATAAAGTGCCCACAACCAGAGAACTTAGAAGTATGAGAAGCTGCAAATTTGTGGACTGTAAAAAATGTTGTCTGAAACGTTTCCAAACTGGGTTTCCCCACAGCTATTTAACATTTCCACATAACATTCTAACAGAGAGGTCAGTAAGAAAATGTCGAGAACATATGTATATTTATTATGTTAAGATGTGACAATTAACAGCGTGCCTACCAATATTATTATTATAATTTTGCTTTTTTTAACTGATGTAAAAATTTTGAAATTTCATTTCGGAAATTTTTTCCTTACTTAGTTTTAGAGTTTTTATAGTATCATATTCATTTGAACCTAAATAGAAACAGATCAGAACTTTTGTGAAGTGATGCAACTGTTTTCAGGGATCGGAGTAAGTACAAAAAATGCACGGATAGTTAATATTTTATTTTATATCCTATTGAATAAATAAAATATGTAATATGTTTGCATTTCGCTTTTCAAACTATTCCAAAAAATTCGACACGTGAAAACTCTTTCACGATTTTGTATATTCATGTGTAATGAAATAAAATCAGAGCAGAAATTTAAATGAAAAAAGATTTCCATAAAATGAAGGATAAGTTGTATGATATTTTATTTTCTATTGAATTAAAAAAATATATAAAAATTAGACATGGCACGAAAAAAAAGGTAGGATTCGAACTATGGGGCAACAATTCAAACGTGCAATATGATAATGTGGCAGGCGACTATACGCGCTAAGCCACAGCAGACATTTTATGAAGTTCGCTTGTACGGCTATTTATGCAAATCATAGCAATGTGTACGCAAAGAAAAAGAAAAATTTACGAATCCAACTAAAAATGAAACAAAGAAGAAAAAGTAGTAACCCGAGAAAAAATCTGTTTTTTGCTTGCCAGCGGGGCAAGTTGAGACGGAAGAGGAGTTATGCAAGAATTGTGGATAAGAGAAGGGTTGAAAGGGAAAGGGAACGGTAAGCAAAAGAATATTCTTTTCTGTTTTCGGCAATTTTTGTGTCGATTCGCCAATTGCGCGTGCACGTGTACGCAAATGAATTGATGCGCATTTGGTCAGAAGTTCTAGAATGTTCTAGAATGTTCTAGAACATTCTAGAATGCCAGCAATTTGTCAGACTACGTTGGCAAATTGCATTATTGTCTGATATTGCGGTGCTGAAATTTTCAATGGCCGTCGATGGCTTGTAAAATTGAAGATTTTAGCATTTTTGTGTTCGTCGAGAAAAAGATTGTTGAGGGGAGATGAAATGCTTGCGCTTATGAATGAACGGCGTTTGTTTTTAGGAATACGCGCACGCGTTTATGAATGAATTTTTTCTTGTTGTATGTAGCTTCAGATATTTTAGAATATTTGGCGCTGGCGCAGGCACAAGTTGTGATAGCGCTGTGATTTGATTTTGATTTAGCGTAGGTCAAGGTTGAATTTTTTCACATGCGCATACATAAGTACATAGATATGTATGTACATATGTGTGTATGTATGTATGTACATATGTACATGGATGCATATGAATTTATGTATTTAGATATGTATATGTACATATGTATGTACATACATACATAGATATGAATACATTTACATATGTACATAGATGAGTGCATATACTTCTAAGTTCTCTGCCACGGTGTACTGAATACTGAAGGTGACGCCTTTAGAAGTACCGCTACTTTGGTTTTGCCGGGTTTGACAATTCTCAACTTCAACTTTTGACAATTCTCAACTTCAACTAGACAAAGCTTTTTTCACAAATTAAGAAAAAGAGACACTTTTTTTAGTATTTTGCGAATTTATTTATTAAATGTCTGCCTATAAATTCATACTTTTACACTTTAGAACAGTTATAACACGTTTTTCAATGAAATATTGGAAGTTGTTCAATTTTCTCTCTCCCGTATTCTTGTTTACTAAAGGCGAGATCTGTCATTTCACCGCGGGAAGGCGCAATCTTGTATTCTATCATTCTTGATCGGCAACTATAGTTTTTTTTTTTAGATAATAAAAACAAACAAAAAATATAAATGAAATAAAAGTTATTACATTTTGTAAAATTATTTATTCCTTTTGTAACATTCGAATTTATAACTTCAAACGAAATGCCGTGCGATCGGAGCACTGAAAATAAAAATATCTATGTGTATGATTTGTTGGATACATTCACAGGATAGAACAATTTCGAGATATTAAGTTCCCCGCATTTGGTCATGAATCATGAATCAATAATCTATCTAATAACGATGGTCCGAAAAGTTAGCATCTCAGTACCTCATATTATGATTACAAAATATATAGACATGCAGGTGTAGCGCAACTATTTACATGTGCGAATATTTATATATCTACCTATACATACATATGTATGTATGTACTTACATTAAAAATACAATATTATTTATGTATAATTTTCCTATAATCAAAAACTAATGCTCCTCGAGCCGGCGCAAATTGTCCATATTTTAGTTTGGAGATGATGATATTAATACAAATATAACCCATAAATGCAGCAATGCTACATACATCAATACAAATACGCGCATGAGCGGATAGCGACGAAGGAAAGCGCCCAATCGGATGCCAGCTGAATCTAGTGACGAATAAACACGTTTAACACGACGCGCCACTCGATTATCGAAGGGGTTCTCACGCATCAGCAGCGGAAACTGGGCTTTTACTATGCAGTAAATACAAAGAAAATAAATAAAACTAGCACAAGTTTTCTAATGAAGATATGTTTGTATGCATGTATGTACATACCATCATCAGTAGTGTTCGAGAGCAGTGCATTACGTGGAACCTGCCTATTTTCATGTAGACTGCTATTAAATGCATATTGTTGCTGCAACTGATCCTGCATTTTCTCCAATTGTATTTGCAGAGCATTACGTTCTGTTGTTATACGCTCCACAGTTTGCTGCTTATCCACTAACGTTTGGGTGAGTGATTTAATGCGCGCATCTGAAGTATCTGTTGTCATGCCTTCACTGGTATCTGCTGCCTTGCGACGCAATAACTCAGCACGCAATTGTTTTAATTGTACTTTTTTTTCTTCCAGTTGCGTTGCAGATGCTGCCATCTGATTGCTGAGCTGCTGTCGCAACTTAATCACCTCCTGTGTTTGTACACGCTGCTCGGATTCAGTGGCTAACAAACGCTCACGCTCTTCGTGCAATTCTTTTCGATAACCATTTTCTACAGCACGTGCATTGGCCATATGTTTGGCATGTTGTTCATTAACCAATTGCCAGTCGCGTCGCAATTCTTCTAATTGCATGCGCAGGTTGGTGGATTCTTCTAAAGTCTGTTGGTGCTCCTGTTTAAGGGCATCGAATTCTATTTGTAAAAAACGCAAATCCGTTACGCCATCATTACTTGTAACTGCGCCAGCGGATGAACCAGTCGACTTTAGTTCGGTTATGAGATTATCCTTCATTTGCAATGTCATTTGCGCTTTGATACGATATTCTTGTAACTCCTTGCGCTGCTGTTCAGTTTCCTTCGTTTGTATTTGTAATTTATGCGTTGCCTCCACAAATTCCTGCTGCAATTTTGCAACATTTGTTTCTAATTCTGAAATTGTATGGATATATGTATTATTTGTGCTATGTGCCATATTCACTTCATGTTGTGCTTTATCGCGCTCCTCTGTCAAGCGCTGTAAAAGCAACTCCAAGTCTTGAATTTTTAAAGATAACACTATTTTCTCATTGTCACGGCTTATCGCAGCTAAGCGTGCCTGTAACTGATCACGCTCGCTACTCACTTCACTCAGAGCGATTTTAAAAGCCGCTAACTCCGGATTTTCGTAGGAACTAGACAGTAATGACACCCCAGCGACAACCTTTTGTAGATCCTGTTTCGGAGTCGTTTCTTCCACTTCAATTGCCACAACATCAGCGGGTGAATTAAACGAACTGTGACTAGACGAGACTGCGGAGTTAATGCTCAAATCTGCGATTACTTTAGACTCAGCGGAACCTGACAATCCATTCGCATCTTTTATGAAACTTTTAGCGCTGCTAAATGAAGCTTCATTAACATTTTTGCTTTTGGCTGGCGACAACGCTGTCTTTAAAGACAATTTACTGTTGGATAAGCTGCGCCGCATTGTATCCAACGTGCTACTTTCACCAACATCGCCACCAGCTCCACCTCCAACAGTTGTATTGGTAATATGTAGTGCACTTGCAGCATTTTGATCCAACTTATTGAGAATAGTTTCGGCTTTACCCGCTAATCCTGTTATCCAAGCCATTATTATTGTGTTGTCGTGGCGCTAAGTGTGATGGTTTTTTTTTTGTTTAAGGTAAAAGTAAACAAATACGTATCAGATTTTGTTCTTTACTTGCCCCCCTATAGGAATGAAACGACACGAGTAAACGCAAGTACACAATCGATCACAAGTAATTTTTGTATCGATATTTTTGGGGCAAGTACCCTCTGCTAGAAGCCTGGCCCACAAGTATTGGTTATATTGGCGGGAAAATTAACTCAAATTAGTGAACAATTTTGCACTTACGTCGGATATCAAACGAACACTTCTCTTTTTCGCTTTCTTTCATTATGATTATCTTTATTTGTTATGCTCCATACCTAACATTGAAACAACATTTTTTTTTCGATAACATTGCTGAGAAAACAATTTTTCCTATTTTGGGCAATCTTTCAAGACCTTTACAGCCCGATTTGTTTAGTTGGACGAAAGTAAACTTTTTTCATCTACATATGCTCCAATTTTAAATTTTAATTAGAATAGAAGCGTTCCGCAATTTTTGGGAAGTGGATTGTCCTATCCAACCATATCAAAATTTTTTCAATCACATCAAATTTAATAATATTGAAAATTCCCCGTTTACTCCACCATAACACCCGAACCATAATCACTCGTTCCCACGACAGTCGGTTCTACGACACCGGAACGACCCGGATTTATTTCCGGCCAAGGACTGTCACTTCAGCAGCATTCCGCAAAATTTTATGGGGAATGTTTTATGCTGTTATAACAAGGATTATATACCTCATTTTCGCCGATTGCACCAAAATTCAGACTTTGATCACTTCGGCGAATAGTCCCCAACATGATTCTAGGATTAAGATCAGTTAAAACAAATAAGTATTTTAAACCCATTTTATTCAGTCAGCAACATAAAATAAGAGCCATTTAGACAAAGGACATACATATTACGAGAAACAAATCGACACTACTTAGATATACATACATAATCTCATTAAATCATACAGACTACATACATTAAAAAATAAATAGACATTAAAATCCTGAATTGAGTATTTTAGGTTCAGTGAGTATTATTTTCCTTAATGGAATATTATATTGAAAATTTGTGTTAATCGGGGCAAATACTAAAACTTTAAACTTGATGTGAAGTATTTTTGTTAATTTGATAAGAAAAATAAGCTAATTTGACAACAGATATTACTGTTTGAGTATTCACAAGTATTTTACGAAAATTATTGGATTCAATTGTTTAGCACTTTATATTTAACTACTCTTCCACCATCGTTAATGCACTCATTTAAATTATATTGTCACTGACTGACTTGCGATGCATTAAAGTAGCTCGCTATTTTTCAGCCCTATTAGAATTGGGTTGACTGCAATTGGCATATGCATAAGTTTAGAACTGTCCACCAATTAGATTTCTCCAACCAACCAATTCCTTACCTTGCGTAAGCAGATACATCTCGGCTTCCTTCAAGAGTTGGCGCTCTTTTCGCAATTCTTCTCGCAAAGCGTTTTCGGTAACAGTTGCATTAATCTTGTCATTGAGGTGTTTATCGGTAAGCAACTCCCATTTACGTCGCAACTCAACCGATTCCTTGCGCAATGAGGTGCATTCTTCCAAGGTATTTGCATGCACTTGTTTAAGGGCATCTAACTCCATTTGCAGCAAATTCCCTTCCCCGTCTTTATTTGCAGCGGCGCCAGATTTTAGCTCAGTTATGACATCGTCCTTAATTTTCAGAGCCTTTTCCGAATTAACACGATATTCAGCTAGTTCGTTACGTTGCTTTTCAGATTCTTTTATTTCACAATGGAATTCTTTCAATAACTTCAATTGATCCTTTTGCAATTTTGCTAAATTCAGTTTATCGTTCAGATTGGTACATGCATCTGCATACCTCTGCTCCGAGCGGTAACGCGGTTGATTGCGCTCTTCCTTTATGAAAAATACAAGTTTTTCCATACCTTGAATTGCATCGCGTAACTCTGGCGAATAATCCGGATTTAATGACAAACTGCTTGGAGAAAAACCGTGAGCCAGGTTATCGAATGCTTCAGCTTCTGCTCCAACTCCAGCTTCAGCTTCAGCTCCAACTCCAACTCCAGCTGTACCAGGTTTACTGGTAATCTCATCATCCTTTGGATTGTTTTCATCCAAATTAGAAGTATTACCAGAACGTTTCCCGGCCATTTATAAAAGGTAACTTGTTTAAGGCTTTTTTTTTTTTTTTTTTGATTTCTGGTGCGAATGGCTGAAGCCTAGGGCTTTCAAAACGCCAGGTTATCCCTCTTATTCTCGTAGTTGATCTCGGTTTTCCGCACTTCCGCAGAGTGATCCTTCTTTGCGTGGCTTTTTATTTAGTGCATACAGCACAAAAAATGGTAGTATATGCGTACGGCAGTTTGTTCGAGCGCGACTTTCTGCGGGGGGGTGAGCGCGGTGGGCGGTACTGACACCACTAATAAACTTAATTTTAAATGCTTTAAAACTTAGCATCGATTTTTTGTAAAAAGTCCGTTAATTGAGTAATTTTGCATTTATCAAAATTGTGAAATATCTCAGCGAGACTGGGATTATTTTGGAAGATTTCGAACCTCTCCCTAATGTCGTTTAGAAGATTACATTGAAAGATCTGATGTGTGAAACTGTCACTAAGACCGCATCTACATAGATCATATCTTGTGGCATTAATTTTATATAGATAGGCAGTGTCGTATGTGCATCCAGTGAGTATTCTATTTATAGTTTTAATTTGACGCGAAGTCATTTTACTATTATGAAACCATGGTTTTTTTGTAACTCCTGACCATACTTGTAAAAGCGTGTTTGGTTTGTTTACAGCGAAAATCCGTAGTTCATCAACCCAGCTTTTTTGTATCCTATTTCGAATGCTTCTAAGAGCTTCTTCTATTGTTAGTCTTACTTCAACTATATTTTCACAATCTATTGCCTCCTTTGCCAGTTCGTCCGCCCTTTCATTTCCCTTCACCCCCTTATGGCTTGGGGTCCAAATTATTTTTATTTGGTCGAAGTTGCCTATTCGTGTAAGCCTGTGAATTTTCTCAACATAGTAATTTAAGGTTTTATTCTTTCCTAGTAGCTGACACGCCACTAGACTGTCAGTGAAAACTATAACCTTCTCGTATCCTAGCTCTATGGCAATTTCAATAGCTTTATAGATAGCAATAATTTCCCCGTAGCTTGAGGATGCTCTGAAATTTATTTTGTACTTATGTTCGCTTTTGTCGGTGTAGTTGTATATACCGCAACCGGTGGCGTTTAAACCAACAGAAGCATCTGTAAAAAAGATTTTAAAATTTCTAGTTTTATGTTCTTGTATTAATTTGTTATAGGTCACCTTTATGACTTCCGTCGCAAGGTCTGTCTTTTTGCCCTCTATTGTCCTCGTGATAACTTCTAAATTGGTGTGAGTGATTGTGAATTCGCCTACAGCCATATTGTCAAATACTTCCTGAAATTCTTTAAAGATTTTGCTGTAGCTTGAGTTGATATTTGGAAAGTTCTGTAGAGAATTTTTTAAGTTAGTATCAAATGAGATGGTATTTACCAGCTCTTTTGCTGTTAGCCATTTAGCCCTGAAAGCAGGAGGTAGCTCATTTGCTAATGCATATATTAAAGGAACTGGTGTAGCAGGGGTCACCCCTAGACATCTTCTAAGGAAGCTATTTTGATATATCTGTATTTTATTATTGGTTGTCCTGGCACAGTTTGCTGTTGATGTTCTGCAATATTCAATTTTGCTTCTTACTAAAGCCTTATAGTAATTAAGTGCAACTTGCGGGTGTAGTCCTGCTTTTATAGATGTTAGACATCTGAAAAGATTGGAATTTGTTTTTGATCTTTGGATCGTATGGTTGTAGTGCTCATTTACAGCTAATGAGGCACTTATGACCCTGCCTAGGAATTTGAGCGTCCTGACTTCCTCAATGACTTGATTTCTGAAAGATATGCTAGACGGATTTACATTATATTTGTTTAAATATAAAATTTTGGTTTTATTTGGATTGAAAGTAAAATTTAGCTCTTTACAACTGTCTGCAAACTGGTTTATCTTGTTTTGGAGATTGATTTTGGCCTCCTCGAAATTTTTGCAGTAGGACATGATGATAAAATCATCAGCAAACTGATATAGCCTTGTCTTTTCGTCCTCAATACTGTGCAAACTTTTGGTATAGATGTTGAACAAACATGGCGACAGGCTGCTTCCTTGGGGTAATCCATTCCTTATTTCTGCTTCCTCCTTTCCAAGACGTAGTGTCCTCAGAGCTAGACAGTTTGCTATCCATTCCTTGTATGTGTTTGGCACCCCTATTTCTTCCATAATTACTATAAGTTTGCTTACGTTGACACAATTGTACGCATTACTTATGTCAGTTGAGCAGATTACAACTTTGTGGCCCTGACTTTTTAAAATACATGCCTGATGTATTAAGTAGTTTATGCAAACAGTCGCCGACCTTCTTTCTCTATACGCAAAGGAGTGGTTGGGAAGAATTTGATTGGCTTCTAGAAAATTCGCAATTCTTTTCTTAAGACATAGGTTTATACACTTCAATAGCACTGAAATAAGTGCTATTGGTCTAAAGTTATTGATGTCATTCAGCGTTGTGTCTTTTTTTGGTATAGGTACTATTTTGATAATACGCCACCTATCCGGGATTTGATTTGATAGAAAAACGTTATTAAGTGCAGTGCGTATGTTGCTAAGGGAAATTTCATTTAGTGCTTTAAGCATTTTGTAAGTAATTCTGTCTACCCCACCTGCGGAATTGCTGTTTCTACTGCGAATGACCTCATGAAGCTCCTCATAGGTGATTTCTAAGCTGTTTTCTTGTACAATCTGCTTGTTTATGGGAGTTGACACTTGCTGAATTGGAACCTGACTTTTCATGAGTTCTAAAAAGCTCCTATCGTTCTCATTTGACCACTTTGTGTTGTTTGACTGTTTGAAATCCCCACGCATAGCCCTAATAAACCTCCAAGCCTCCTTGGTGGTTGGTTCTTCATTCAACTGCTCAATTCTTTGGCTAAAGCTCTGCTTTTTTTGTTCCTTGACCTTCTCCCTCCATTCGCGCTTTATATCTAGTAGGCTCTGAAAATTCTGTGGCGATGGGTATGATTTGCATTTCTTGTATGCACTTCTTAGAAGGCGGAAGGATTTTGTGAGGTCCTCACACCACCATTTTTTGGGTTGTCTTCTATCGTCATGAACATAGCTAGCCGCTTGGATTTCTTCCTCTATTTTCTCATGAATGTCATCTACATCTGGTTCCAGGGAGGTTTGTTTCAGACCATCCAATAGCCTTTTTTGCGAGATAAACTTTTTCTGGCCAACTTCTATTGCTATGGTTTCAATAATTATGGGAAAGTGATGGCTGCCGCCCAATCTGATTGGCTCAGTCCTCCAAGAGAACTGGATATTGCTGTTGGAAAATGAAAGATCAAGGACAGATCCACTATCAACCAGTAGATCCCTTTGGTATGTATAGGTCCCATCATTGAGTATTCTGAAACTATGTTCCTGAACTATTTTCTGCAGATTGTTGCCTCGACATGTCTCAATTCGGTCCCCCCAGATTGTAGATCTAGCGTTGAAATCACCCAAAACTAGCACATTTTCAAACCTTTCTAAAAAATTTAAGATTCTTTTTATTTCATTTCTGAAAGGATCCACCGCAATGCTTGGTGGAAAATATACAGCACATATTATAATGTTCGGTTTTAAGTTTTTCGTTTTAATAATTAGCACATCAAAGTCTGAAAGGAACTGAGTTCTCTCAAACTTTATGTTTTTTTTGATAGCTACTGCTACTCCTCCATAACCATCCTCACGATTTTTTTCTACAATATTATAATTTATAATGTTTCTATGCTGTGGTTCGTTAGACGTAAAAATCTCACTAAAACATCCTATATCAACTGCTTGCTGATTTAGATAAAATTCAATAGAGTTTATATTTGCTTTTAAAGATTGACAATTGTATTGAAGTATTCTCATAATGCTTCCTCTGCTTTATCACTAGTGGTCTGACCCATAGCTACTAATTCTTCTCGTATTGATTTTTCCTCAAATTTGTGTTTTAGCTCAACAATTTTCCCCAGGACCTCACCTACTTGGCCGCCGATGCATGCACCTTGCACAATTTTGAATAGTTCAGTCATTAGCTTTTCTAGTTCTGTGACCTTCCCTTTTAGATACTCCGGTGTGTCTAAAATAGAGGTGCGCTCTTTGTTTTTCTTCTCAAAGCTAACATCATTCAAATTTTGTCTTTTTTTTCAACAGGCTGCGCTCTACTGACAATAGCGCTATACTTTTTTCTCGTTAGTCTTCTGTTCACTTCTGTGTTTCTATTTCTTGTCTCTACATTGTTTTCCCTAATTGTTGGGAATTCGGCCTCATCTACTGCCAATAGCTCAACTTGATTTGTTCTTTCAGGGTAATAAGTTTTTATAGCCTCTCTCCTTGACAATTTCTTAATTGTGCTTATGTAATTTATCTCTCTCTCCCTTTCCCAGAAACCACATCTGTTTTTGTCCGTTGCTGTGTGCTCTGTGCTGCCACAGAGAATGCAGCTCTTGTTGCAAGAACTATTGTCACACTCATTTTTTCCGCAGAGTATACAGCGCTTTTTGGCTTTGCATGAATATTGTGTGTGCCCTAGGCGCCCACAGTTTATACACTGTCTTAGTGGTGGTATGTAGAAATCAACTTGAAGTTTTGTGTATTCAAACACTATACATTTTGGAATATCTTTTCCTGAAAAACCTATTTTTATTGTTGTTGTGGCGTCTATTCTATTGCTTTCCTTATCTTTCCTGGTAAATCTCATAACTGACGAAATCGGAATGTCAGATACTGCATTTTCTTTGATTTCAGCTTCACTATAGTCAGTGGGCACACCCCTTACTACACCATAAGTCTCAAGCGCGGTACGAGGAACAAAGGCTCTGAGACCTTTCTCTCGTACTTTGTCATTTAGTAAAAAGTTATTGGCTGATGCCGCATTTTTAAAAGAAATTTTATAGAGCGTTCTTCCTACTGCCTGAATCAAGGCAATGTCTTTTATTTTAAAACATTTGATTTGCTTAAATAACGTTAAGCCATTTGTTATACGTTCATTTTTCATCGTCTCGCATTGCGAGGAGTCCACTAGCACAAAAAAAGTTCCTGTAAAGTCCGCTGGGTACATTACTGTGTCCGTAACTGTATTATTGTTCCGTATTTCCCTGTTTGTTTCGTTTGTCTCATTGCTTTTATTCCCGCCTTTTTCTGTAACTGCACTTGTTTTACCATTGCTAACTGTTTCTGAACCACTTGGTGTTTCACAATTTTCGTCCAAAACCATTTCATTTTCATAGTCTACTATATTCCTCTTTCTAACCTCACTTAATGCATCTACGTTGCCTTTCGTTTTGCCAAAAACATTACTTTTCAAAAGATTGACAATTTTTGCCTCTTTATCTCTTTTCAGGCGCCTTCCTTTTGCAAGGATTACACCAGGGAGATCCTCCAAATCCTCAGCCGATGACGTCCTCGACATCGAAGTCGACGACGCCATAGCGGCTTTGGTTTTTTTTGCTGCCGTAGGCGGCAGTCTTTAAAATTATTCGCTTTTCCCAATACACAAGATAATTTCACTTTAACAAATGCAAGTACTCACGGTTTTCAGTTTATTCTCCAATTGCGGCGTTTTTTTTACGTAGTTTGCTGCTTTCAATTACTTTACTGTATGCCCCAAAAAAACGAAGCGAAAAAAAGGCACTGCTATACGCACTTATGCATACATGCAGGCTTAAAAGGATATGCACCAATTAATTGGTTTAGACTTCACTTAAATTGCTCTATGCTCAGTTAAAATTTCACCAAGTATCAAAAAGTTTGATCACTAAGACTCGTCCACACACGCTCGAGGCAAAAAGGCGATTGTGTTTAAGGCTTTCAAGCTCTTTTATATCCTACGAAACTTGCACGTTATTTACTGCTTTAGTAACCACATTTGAAAGTACAGTTACTTCGAATTTCAACTGTTATCTATTCACTATAGGAATTGTCGATATTTAATCGATTCGAATATCATGAATCGATATAATTTATTGCATGTACTGATGGGCGATATGCATTGATTTTTCGCTATCAGTGAATTAAGTAATTGCTATTATTTAATCACCAGTCCCAAAATGGCTCCTCGACATGAAGATCCTTAGCAATCATTGTGAATAAATACACATTCACAATGTTAGCAATGATGAAGCTCTAAAACCCGCCGAGTAATGTGTTAATATAAATTTTAAAAAGTATTCGCGAAATAAGAAAAATCGAAACTGAATAAAATGTTCGCAAATTAATCAAAATATTTAATCTAAAGAATATCCATACAATTTATAAAAAGATATGTAAAAATTAAAAATTTTTGATACACCTTCGTGTAAAAATTGAAAGTAATGGATGCAAAATAAAAACCATTTCGTGCATAAATTAAAAAGATTGAACGAAATAATAATACACTTTTGTGTAGAAATATTAAATGATAATTAATATTAAAGTAATCAAAATTTTAAGGAATTTACTTTGTGACAACTGGCTGATGACTGATCACAAATGGAGACGTGCGATTTTGAAGATGGATTTACAGAATTCTTTATTTTCTTGTAAACCACATACTCTTTGTAAATATACTTATACTCAAATTTTCTTTGATGTATACTTACTTGTGGAAGCATAAACAGTATGGATTGGCTTTTTCTCATCGTTTCCATGAATGCGTGTATATACCGTCGATAAAATAAATTTTTTTGCAGGGAGAATGCCTGACCATATCGAAAATAAGTTATCGATTGTATACATATACACTCTTGCAAACGACGATGCATTGAAAAACTTACATACATATATATGTACGTAGTCTTGTGCGCGTGCGTATACATCAAAGAAAATTTTAGTAGCGGTAGAAAATATTCAAAAAGTGCTTTTATTTATTTAAAAAAGTGAGTTTCTTATTCTAATATAAAAATATGAATAAAAAACTTCTTCTTACTCGATGTGGTTGGAAAGGAAAAATTTTTAGGCCAGTGCGGCAAAATACAAAAAATTCTCAAAATTTGCCAAGCCCGACTGCGTAGGCAGATACTCCAGTGCTGGAATAGAATGTATGGAATTCCAACGAAACCTGCGATTGGGAGCAGAACAATCTGACCTTGCTGAGGAATTTTCTTTCAGCGACGAAAATTCAGAATCCGATGAATAATCAGAAGAATTTTCGGAACTCAGAAGCTTTGAGAAAGCTAGCGGAATTAAATTATGGGCATTTAGGAACAATGTGTCGCAAGTAGTTTTAAATTATTTATTGAGGAATTTAAATAAAATAGGTATTAGCGATTTGCCAATGAAGAAATCCAAAATTTTGCACAACCGAAACTTTTAAATGTTTCACTAAATGTGATATTTTAGTACTAAGTGGCGAAATTATAGTTTTATACTTAGAACTTCAAAGATATGATATACCTGGTTTTCTTTAAGTTTATTAACATTCGACAATGGAAAAAATAAGATTTTACAAATTACATTTTTCCATATTTTATTAAAATGTGATTTATTTATATATTTATTAGATAAAAAGTACCTATGGTTTGAAATGATAGCATTCGTTTTTTATGTACTTAAAATATTGTTTATTTTTTTTAAATAAAAATAATAATAATAATTTAAGTTGTACATTTTTATTTGTTTTCATGTTTGTTTTGGTATTTTACTGGTCATTCTACTCGTTAGCTTATCGATTATTCCGAAGTAAGATTAGCCGTCAGAAAAACCACAAATTAACCAGATATTTTCCCGTTAGGTTGACCACTAAATTCACTTCAACATCCCCAAAGGCGTCACCTTCAGTATTCAGAACACCGTGGGCATATGGTATCTGGCGCCCATACAAAACTAGTCGCTAATAAGACCATTAGTTATAGGTTAGACTTCTTGCAGGGAATTCTGGAGGAAAGGTTGAGAAATATCGATATTTGTAATAATCGATACCATATCGAACATTCCTGGCTCACAGTGAATTATCAATGTGATGGTTGCCGCTGTATAAAAACAAAAAATATATACATATGTACATTAAAGGCACATTAAACATGTAGCAGCATCAGAGGAAAATACCACCCTGGTGTTGTTGCTGGTGGCCCATGGATCATCAAAAACACTGTGTGAAAAGTGAACGCTTTAATATTTTGTAGATTTATTTATCTGTATTTCATGTTTTATATTCAACGTTAACTATTTTTGTTTTCCCCATATTTTGTTGACTTTTACTTGAGCATCGCGCTCAGACAGCGTAATTTTATATTTTATCATTCTTGAGGTATGATAGTAAGGAGCTCCCATAAAGCAACAACATAAACTGGGACCAATATTCGAATTGAGCCAAATCGTTAAAATGATTACCGACCTGACACACAGTTTGTGAAGTAAAAAATACTCGCTATTATGAATGACGCCAGTTTTTATTAATATAGTAATTTTAAATACACAACCAACCCAACCAAAAAATTGACACAGCGGTTGCTGCTAGAGGAATAGCGAGACGAAAAGGAAGGTGATAACTGCACTTGGGTGTTTTATTTGCACTTCACATTTTTTAACTTTTTGTAAAAATCACTCAAAACGCTGAAAAATCCACTTTTTAAGAGCTAGTTGTGGCGTCAATCCTTCAAACGAGACAAGTACGAAGTACCGGAAGTGCTTTTGTCGTCACCTGCTTTTCTCTGCATCGTGCAAAGTTCAAGTGAAGAAGTAAAAAATGGTTAGAAAACAACTTAAACGTCCAATAAAAGTTCATAGTTAAATGTTGATCAAAACAGATTGGGGGATGTAATGACATAACTACTTATTTGGAATTTAAAATAGACTAGTTATTTATTCCAGACTTATAAATTAAAGGAGGTAGATTACAAAGAATCGTTTCATGTGGCAAGACACACCAGAAATCAATTGGATCTAATTAGACTCGAATATCAATCAGCAAAATTAATATTAGTTCTGATATGGTGAAATTGGACGAGATTTTATGTTAGAGGAAAGGTGGGAGTGATGCAACTTTTTTGTATTCGAAGCCCTTTGATTAAACGATTATGATTCATCCGATTTCTTGCATTTGTTTAGTTAAAATTACAAATAAATAATCTTATTCATATTCACTTTTATTTACTTTCAGTTGTGATAAAATAAACAAAATTACCAACAAAAACTGTGTAAATGTCGACTTCAATGTGCCATAGCCAATACTAATACATACATATGTATGTGTTAATAGTTATGTTTTCGTATTCTCCAGTAAGAAACTATCCAGTAACAAATTCCAGAGCGTAAGCGAAATTTAATCTAAATGAAAGAAACTTGCAAGAAAGTAAGAAAATGCAAAACCAGTCAGAAGTTGTAAGTTTTTTCTTTTTTGTTGTATAGGTATATAAATATTTATTCACTTTTTGCAATTTTCGCCCTTTTTTATGGAAATAAGAAACATTTTTTTTAATAATTGTTTTCAACCGAATACTTTCAGCTGTTTATCTTACTGGTAAATTCTTGCTAGTAGAAATTTATCCAGTAAAACTTGCAAGTTCTGCTGTCATTTACGTTCTCTTAATTTTTTCAACTTTGCAAGTTTCTTGCAAGTTTTGGCGTACGAAAACTCTATCCAGTAAAATTATTACTGGTTCTTGCTGGTTTTTACTGGATAGTGAATACGAAAACAGAACCAATAGTTGTCGATGTTGACCACGGTGTACTAAATGCAGAAGGTGACGCCTTCAAAGGCACCGCTTATTTGGGTTTGCCGGAAAATAAAACAGATTGATAATAGAATATTGATTGGCCCCTATTGGTTTGTGGTATGGTGAAGTAACCTAACATTTCTTATCACAGGTTAAGTCCACTGATGCAACTTCTTTGTAATCAACGTTCTTTGCTGTCGCTTACCGAATACCGAGATCGTCTCAAGTCAAAAAATGTTTTTCAAAGGTTCAATGTTGGCAAAACCACAAGCTGCAGAAATCAATAAAAATAAGGAAACAATTCGGTCTAAATGGGAGTCTGTATTTAATGTTTATCAAAAGTGATATTTCTTATAAATTCATACATATTTTTATGCCCTCTCCCCCATATCCCATAACTATTGCGGTGGATAAACATCACCATTTTTTTATGGGTATTGATGCACCCTCAGATTTAAGAAAAACAAGTATGCCACTAAATGGTTTTTTCGCAAATGCTTATTTAAAAAATTATTAAAAGCTGTTACGTATTTTGAGAGCCCAAGCGGTAAAAACATTCTCCATATAATCTATTGTATGTATATTATATGAATATAAATATAGATAGATAATTAGTTTTTTTTCTGTACTTTTTAAGCAGAAGCTAGCGGAGAGGAAGAACATAAAATTACTTGTTCTTACACTATCTTTTGCACTCTCTCTCTCTCTCTCTACCCTGCTTAGCAATTCAGTAACAAATCTAATGTCTTACCTTTTAGCGTATCGGCTTATCGGCATGATGTCAGCATTATTTGAGCAACAAAAATGTATGCACATGGTACATACATATATTTGTAAAATCAGTTATTAAAACACATAAATATTTAGAAATAGTTTTATTCAGTCGGCAATAGAGATAGTGACATTTACACACACAATAAAACAAAAACTCTTAAGGAAACAATGAATTAACAAAGAAATGGAATTTTCTTTAAAAAAAACAACCAAAAAATTAACAAAAGACTCGTTTGCGTTAAAAAACTCAAAATGATTAATAATCTTAATTTTCAGTACTTTTAGATTTATGCTCGGATACTACTACTAGTATAGCACATTTTTTATATTTTTTATTTAACTTTGTTTATAGGATAATATAAAATCAGTCTTTATATTGAAGTTTATATTTCATTGCAGAATTTTTGGTATATTATTTATATTATTTTGAGTAAATGCTAAATCGTATGTTATAAATTTTATGTAACGATTTTTTTAGTTTAATGCAAAGTTTAGAATGAATTTGACGGCAGTTAAAACTTGCTTGCAATTTTAAAATAAATTGTCTCTTCTTTTTAGTTTGACCACCTATTCGATTTTTCTGTTTTTTTTTTTGTATTTCTTTAAAATTAATGAAGTCTTAAAACATATTTTTCCCTTGTTTCTTTTTTAATTTGACCAAGTTTTAAATCTATCTACAGGCTTTTTAAATAATCGTATGCCGTTTTTTAAGGCGAATATGTAGTTCGTACAGTGTTTTATTTCAAATCGTCTATTGCGGAAATCCTTTTTGTAAGTAGTACAAGTATAGGGACGCGTTGCCTGTTTATTTTTTTTTAATCAATTTGTTTTTCTGAATTTTTTTGTACTTTGTACATTTTGTTTCAAGTTATGAAACACAGTTTTTTATATTTCATATTTAAATCAGCTTTTAATGGTGCTGTTGTTGGCACTTTTCTATTTCTGTTTTCCATATATTTTCTTAGCTTTAGAAGCAGCAGCCGAATTCTGATGGCTTTTTAAAACACATTTTATTATCGTTTTGTGCGATTATGACGTTTCATGTTTTAATTTTCAAATAACCATTGATGTGCTAGCCAATTTTTTTTTTAATTGTACGTTTTAGTTTTCGTTTCATAAATTTCATTGTCTTTTCAATACTCCTTTTATTTACTGCATTTATTTCACTGTTTTTAGTTTCTATTTGTTTCCTTTTTTTCTTCTTCAAAAAAATCATAATTTTGTAACAAATAAACAAAATCAAACTTAAATATATTCGCAAACTTTTGTTTTGAGCATAATTTTTAACAAAAATTAAACAATTTCAACAAAATACGTATATATTAAATATGTATGTACATATGTATGTAATTCAAAGGAATTTCAAAATTTACCATTCCTTGGTTTATCCATTTGAATTCTTTCTTGCATCCGGGTTGAGCAAAATTTTTGTTTATATAATTTTTCGTTTGCTTTTGGCAATTGCTTTTTTTATATCACTTTTAACGCCTTTTAAGCCTGTAAAGCAGAAAACTAAACTAGGAAAATTATTTTTCTTATATATGTACAAATAAATTACGCTACGACTGTGCTTATGGGCACATTTAAAAAAATCACAATAATATCACAGTTTGTTTTGTTAGCACTTACCATTCCTTCTCCCTTTCATGGTAAATGTTCAGATTTTCATTCCCTTCTTTTAGGTCATTAAACTTAACTTTAGTAAAAAAAAAAATATTTGTCATTCATTTTACGATCTGCATTTTGTAAGGTTTCATAAATTCATCTGTCAAAACACTTCAGTAAATTAATATTTGGCTGAATAACTGAAGAAAGAAATTTGGGAGGTAGTTTTATATACATAAGTACATATGTAATTATGATGTGCAGCATAAAAATGATAACCCTTTTTTCGATATACATATGCACTTTAGTTAATTCAAAATACAAACATATCATATACATATAATCAATCAAACAAGTTTCTTGTGGCAATTTTTTTTTGTTGATTTTCAACAAAATCATTTTTCTTATTTTAACAAAAACTATACGAATCAAAGGTTTAATCCTCGTACAAAATGTATACAAATTGTTTAAATTTGCATCCAATTTTCGAAATTTGCTATCGGACTATTTGGAAAACTTTTGAACACGCAGTTTGGTTTCAGTATAATGAAGTATAAGGTTAAAGTGATTAAATTTTTTTAATAAATATTTTCTTATGGTCCTGTGCATTTTCTTCTATGTATGTATGTATGTATGTATGTATGTATTTATCATTCACATGCAACTTTGATTAATTTAGTTTTTTTGATAGCATGAATTATATTTTGAATTAAAATCAACAAAAAAAAAAAACAAAAAAAAAAATTTTTCACAAAAAACATTGCGAATATTATAATTACTATCACTGTGCCAAAACTTTTTTGAGTGACTGTATGTATGAACTTATATATCTAGATTATTGCTCTCTGGTCATTTTTTTCAAGTTGTCTCATTTTATTCATAATTTTGATATTTTTTATGAAAAACGGAACTGTATTTTTATACCTGCCAACAAATATGTATGTATGTATATTGCATATTTAAAAAATTATGGAATTTTATGTAACATTACTAAAGATTTTGAGCTTTGGGTGTCCACATAGTTCCTATGTTTTAATAATTATTGGGGAAGGTCTCTTATTTGGTGTTATTTGTAGAATGTGCTATAGTTTCTAGAATTTTTTTTGTGTGAATTATTAAACTTTTTTTTACATACATTATATAATCCAAATTTAGTATTTTTTTACTAATATGCAAAAGGTAACCAATAAATAGATATTTTTCTTATTACGTTTTAAAGATTTTCTCATTCGTTACCATTAATGTATGTATGTATTAGTGTCCGCTAGTAGCATTTCAACTGCATTCCCACCCCCTTCTGCTAATTTTTTAGGCTACAGAACGTTTTATTAGCAATAATTATTTATGATTGTAGGTCAAACAAAACAAGCTTAACGAAATTTGTTATATCAACTGGTGAGGTGAAAAAAATACTATATAATAGGGTGTTCACAATATTCCTATTTTTATATAAATCTGTTTTACAACAAGAACGTGGGAAATGCCTTAATATGTTTTACTTGCATATTTCAAAGTTTTGCGTTCTTGTTGGATGGTTTGTTTTTTTAGACCAATTAAGTAACGTAGTTATGTTTTGAAAACTTGAATTTGATCTGCATAAAAAATTCTCGTGATACACTTCCTATGGCATCAGCGTTTAAAAAAAAACTATAACTAACTCATTTATAGTTTGGATTTTGTAAAAAAAAAGTATTATCAACACGCTTATGTCGGAGTTGCCGGACTTTAAACTCTTTAAAAATATACATTTTAAAACAAAATTATAAATGTTTTGGATTTAAAAGTTTTGCGAGAATTTTCATATATAATACGTACATAAATTTCAAACGCTTATCTATAAAATCGGTATAACATTTTTTCTACTTGCACTCGCTTAAAATTATCAACGCTTTGAACGGACTGAATTTTCGAATATTTGTATCTTTAATTGACTTTTTTTTTTTTTGGTAAAACTATAAACTACCTGAAATTAAGTGGATGGGAACAATGAAATGAAATAAGACAGAACAGATGGAGTTAGAAAATAAAGAAGTTCCATAGCTGACCGTTCCATACCAAACAAGAAAAAAATAGAGTACCTTACTTATTTCACCACACTAAAAATCAAATGCTAAAGAACATAGGAAAAACAACTGCATGCCATCCCATCGTTCCTCTAACAAAAAATCTCGTCCAATTCACCATACCAGAACTAATTTGACTTTTGCTGATTAATATTTGAATTTAATCAGATCCAGTTGGTTTCTGTGTGGGGTGAATTGGACGAGAGTTCTTGCCACAGGAAACGAAACGCCATGCAATTTCTGTGTAAACTACGTTCTTTGGGAAAACGTTGGGAACGTTGATAATAAAGTGTAAAGAACGTAGATTACAAATAAGTTGCATGGCGTTTCCTGTGGCAAGAATTATCGTCCAATTTCACCATAACAGAAACCAATTGGATCCAATTAGACTAGAATATGAATCAGTCATGCCAAAAGTCAAATTAGATTATATCGTGCTGTATTTTTCACCATGAAACGAAACGTCATACAATTTCTTTGTTTTCGAAGTTCTTTGCAAATACCTTGCATTAAAATTGTAAATACATAATTTACTGAACGAAACCATTTTATGTGTGTGAGTGTAGCATTTTTAGTACATTTCTAGAAAATTATTATTATAGCGATAATATAAAAAGTAGTTCGTCAAAGAGGCAAACTGAATGTCCCAAGGGAGTTCAAAATGGCGATTAGAACAATAAGAACGTGAACGTTTCGAGCCATAATCGCGAAAAAAACATAAGGGACATTTTTTCAAAATTTTATTTTGGATGAAGAAATGCAGAGCACCTAGATGCATTTCTGCATCAAACATAAAATTTTGAAGAAAAATGTCGCTTATCTTTTGTTTTTGCGGCTAGGGCTCGATATGTCACCTCTTTTTATTGCATCATGACTAAAACCTTGTTGGATGGCAGATTTGTTACGAGGAACGGAGCGAGAAACGAGCCAAAACACTTTTGTTGTCCCTTTGTCGGAAAAATGGAACGTAACATGTTAGAAAATAGAAAGAAATAAAAAATTAAGGTATGAAATGATTAAAAGACGAGTTGTTGAGAAAGAAATGAATGGATGATGGAAGAAAACTTTTTCAAACTATCTAATTGAATTATTTGCTTAATTAATGAAAAAATATTATTAGTGCCCGTAGTTTGACCTAAATGTGAGCGAGAGTTTAAGAACCACAAATTGATCAGGAACAATTTCGAACATACACATACCCCACACGTTCTTTAAAAGTACATTAACCCTTCATTGATACTGTCATATTAAATGAAATTTATTTTGGCTACCATTCGTACAGACATTTTGCGATACAATAAGTTAATTTTTGTTTCGGTTTAATAAGTTTGGCACATTATCATCTGAAATGATAACGTTCGGAGGATATCTGATATAAATGAAGTGCTTTCTTTCAGACGCATAAAATGAGAGAACGACCTTATGTCGGCTTCGACTTCGGCTAAACGGCCAACAAAAAATCAAAACAACAAACTTTGGCCGAATATTTTTAAATTTCTATTAATTTAAGACTTGTACAAGGTTTTAGTTTTTATATGTTTCAATAAAAACTAATACAAATTTACTTGCTGCAATATTACTGAAAGAAAGTATCTCAATATGAAAAGGACCTAACTAATATTTTTCCGAAAGCGAGTTTTTAAATTCATTATTTTTAACAACTAAAAAATCATATGCAAATAGGATGATACATCGAAATGTGTATGCGTTTTGGAGAGCCAGTAAATAGTAACAACTAAGATTATTAGCCTGGGCGTAGTCTGGAAAATCTTATTTTCGAGACAAATAAATATAACGTGTGCCTTAATAAACTGTATACATAAATAAAATTGTACTTGCCAAATATTTTCAAACAGTTAGCGCATTTTGAAAAATAATTGCCAGATATTTTTGGAAGTACATTTCACAATTTTAAAAGTACATTTAAATCTTTCTGACAACTGACTATTCTTAAGTATATACAGTGCGGGACAATAAAATCGGGGCACGACATATTTACATGTTTTTACTTTTTTCCTTTGCTTTTTTAATGTTTCTTAATTTTTTTATAAAGTATAGCTTATCATATGCCCAGTACCGTACAAATCTACATTTCAAGCTTTGTAGAAAATATAGGAAAATTTATACTTTTATAAAAATTAATAAACAATGAAAACAACAACAAACAAGCAAAAGGAAGATAGTCAAATTTTGCAAAAAAAATGTCGCGTCCCGATTTTATTGTCCGGCACTGCATATAAGTGCATACATATGTTTTTAACGATGTCCGAAAAAAAATTAACTAATTCGAAAGTACAGTTGATATTTTTTGAATTAGAAATGATTAGGCTGAAGTACATTTTAGGAGTTTTAACGTACAAAATATAATTTCATAGAATAAAAAAATGGAACGATTTAGAATGTATGATTTCGTTTGAAAAATTGCTTTTTTCAGTGAGTAAAACTCAATAAGGTGCTTTTCATACTAAGGTAACGGATATGTAATATCAAAAATACCAAATTTTGGTTTAATATACTTTTAAATAACGAGCGCGATATGTGTGTTTCTGGGTCTAATGAAAATTATAAATGTATTGTTTTAATAATTTGTTCATCATTTCACGTTAAGAGTAGTAGGTTTTTAAGTATAAAATATTCTCGAAATAAAATTGTATGACTTAAAAAATATAACAATTTCTGACCTTGCTTAATTGTTGTTTATAGTTTTTTTTTGAAGATCGATTTCTTATCGTTGTTCGATCTCGAATTTATGTTTGTAAGTTTCTATTAACATTTATAGCAGTTGAAAGGTTAAGAAAGTTACCGGGCTACAAATAAATATTACCTGAGCGGTTTTATGCTTTGCTGTATGCGTTGATATTGCTTAAAACGACGTTTTGCATATGTTGACACTGGACACTTAATTCTAATTCTTGCATTGTGGCTATTTCCACATAAAATTATTCACGTACTTTCCCACATTTTTCCACGTATAGTTTCGCAAAACATCAATTACACTAGGTAATATTAGCGCTAAACGTACCATGACAAGTCAAATGGTTAGTTATAAATTTTCGAATTGAAAATTCCAAGACAACGCTTTTCGCATTTGATTTCATGACTTTCTACTAAATATTAGATAGCTACAATATATTTATTGCCTTAAATATAAAATTAAAAAGACAAATTCTTTCCCACTGACTTTTTGAATTGAAAATAACTAATATTTTCGATCCCTGTTTCAAACCGGTTAAAGTTTATACAATATTAATATTTCGGTACGTTTAGTGTTAAATTTTTAAATGTAGAGTTATTACAAATCAAAACAATTAAATAAATAAAGTATTTACTTTGATTCTTCATTTTCATTCAAAATTCCATAGGCTCAAATTAAAAACATATTAACAATAAAAAAAAAAAGAAAATTATATAAAGAACAAAACTATTTTTTTACATGCACATATTTGTAGCTAGTTGAAGCGCAAATATGTTTTGTTTAATGTTTTTTTTTTTATATTTTAATCAAGGCGAATACATATAAAGTGGTATTGATTTTACAAATACAAAAATTGCAAGTACATATTTTGTTTTTGCTTTCGGTGAGTGACTGCCAAATTTCAGCTATTCTTTCTTAAAGAGAAAAAAAAATAATCTCACTTTTCCACTCACTCACTATGGGGAATAACAAATTTTAACAGTCAGCCTCCAACCACATAATTAATGAATTCGTCTTGTCTTTTGTTTTTTTTTAATAATGTCTATTGTAGACAAGGTTTGATAGTTTTAGAACAGATTTTTTACTATATAACAGTAATAGGTTTTTGGTTATGAACTTTTCCACTACTAAACCTTAGTTTAGATTTTAAAATGTTGGGTAGTCGTGAAACATATTATCCTTAGTGCTTTAATATTAGGAGTAGAATATGCTCTTGCTTTCGTGCATGCAAGATATTTTAATTTAATTGCAGTAGTCAAATAATTTTGCAACTCAGTGTAGATTCACTCTACGTTTTTAGTGAAAAAGGGGAAAAATTAATAATTCTTCTTCTATCCGATTCATTTCGGTTGATTATCACAGTTGATTTGCATTTTTAAGTTTTTAAAAGATCTTAAGGGTTTTTTGTGTTTGGTTACGTTTTTTTCTATACAAAATAGTAAAAAAAAAAAATTAACATAAACATAAAGGATAAAAGTTGTCACATTTGTTTTCACCATTTTTTTTTCTGTTTTGCTGATACACCATGCACATCAAATCACTGCATTCATAGACATTTGCAACATACGGAATATATTTTTACGTGTATGAATTTCACATTTTTCTTTGTAATTATTGCAGTTGGATTTCGTTGTTAGTTCGTTTTGATTGCTCTGTGACTTAGTGATAAAATTAACCAGTTGAAACGATTTTGGAATTAACTTTTTATTAAATTTTACCATTTTTGTTTATATATTTTCCGTAACTATTACTTGAAGCTCTAGCCGCTTACTGTGCAGTAATTTGAAACATAAAACTTGTTTTCCCTTTTCAATAATGGTATAAGTTTCTCGTGTTCTACAATGTATTTTAATACGCATTTGCTTTAAATTATATATATATATATATATATATTAGTTGAGATATACATACAAATTAATATTCAGATTATGTGCGAGATCACCAAGAAGTTAGTACCTTTAATTGAATATTCACAGAAAATTATTTGACAGTGGTTCGGTTAGAAAATTTCTGCGACTACATTTTGATATTTTCAAGAAGGTACTAAGTTATTTGGATATCCTCTTTCAAAGTAAATTTGAATTATTTTCAGTTAATAAATTAGCTTAATATCGATATTTTGTCACAGTACAATCGGCTTTCGGAGAGTCTGGGCGATTTTTAGCCCTTTATTATTTAACGAGCAATTTAGTCGTACTCGCACACTCCCTTTGTTTCGCAGTATGCAAACAAAATTAATTTTGAATTTTTACTTTTTTGTTTTGGTAAAAACTTAACTGAATAATAAATAATTCTTGGTATAAGAAAAGTTTTTGCTTTTTAATAATTTTTTTTTAATGAATAAATGAAAAATTAGTTAGTCAAATACCGGTAAAATATACAATTTTCTGTTGTTTCAGTGCATGAAAATATCAATTTGAGCTTACAACTAAGGTAGCAGAAATTGCAGCGTGCAATAAGATAGCAACTATAGTTATTATTTAAGCTATTTGTATCTTATATTTTAAGAACATGCTTATGTACCAATATGTTATCGCATTTTAGAAATAATTTATAAAACAATAATAGTGGCATAAAATTGCTACCTGCAATTAAAATAATAATGACAGTAAGGGCGGTTCACATGTTTTTTTGTTTGTTTGTTTTTTTTTTTTTTAATATTTATTTAAGTGGTCATTCAAATTAATTGATATTCTAGTCAGATCTTTAAAATATATAAATCAGAATTTGTCAGTAGTTAGCCTTAAATATAAGCTAAAAAAGCCATACGTAGATGTTGCCTAATTTCAAAGCAAGCTAGCTAATTCTTTTGCCCGCGTTCCTTTTTAGCTTTCTCTATATAACACTGTTATATTAATTAGGTGATTTTTTGAGTACCTAATTGAGGATAATTGTGGGAAATTTATCTTTTTATTGTGTTATAACTTTTAATGTTAAATTTATTACTCTCCTGCCTTAACACTAAACATTTAGATTAAATGAATAATTTTTTTGTTTAGTCGATTACTGCTTTCATATGGGCGTTTGCTTTTGTGTGATTAATATTGTTCAAATTTTCTCAGACCTTTTTGGTACTTATTAATTTGAACATTTTACCCAACAGTATTCTTCCACCGTTCTCTAAAATATATCTGCTAAACCTCTTTCACTTTTTAGTTAATTGATTAATATTTGACTTAACTTATATATGGTAAATATTTTAAATTATTTTATATGCTCATCATATCTGGCATACAATTATTACATCTTTTAACTTTACCATTTTTTTTTCAAACCGCAAGTGCTGCGATTAAAATTGAATCCCTCCATTTCATATCTCGTTGGAAGGTTGAGTTTTCACTCACAGCATTAAATTATGTCCCATCAAAAGGCGTAGCGTAGTTGTTTAAGCGGCTCTTTTAATAATAACCAGATGCATTTGAATAGCCTTGCTGATATTGCGAATCTGTATTAGCAGGAGCAGGTATAAATAACAATTATAAGTTAGCAGAAAAAATGGTAAGTATTTTTAATTTAATTCTAGAGTAGCCGAATTTCAAAGCGTATTGCTACACTTTGCCACTTATATTGGGCCCGTTTCTTTGTAACCTAGATGCAAAATAACACTAGATAGGATAACGAAATATCCAACCTGAGATGTAGTGTTGGGAAGTGCAAAAACTGCGCTATTGTGAATTAGCCCTAAGAAGATACACGGGAAATTTAGATTTAGGGGGTCGCCTGGTGTGATTCGAAAAAAAAAAATAGATTTTTTTTCTTTTAGCTTAATCTGTTCTATAACTATCTTTTAACATCCCCTTAAAATTACAGCCCTGAATTCCACGTATTTTTTGAGATATTGCCAGTTAACTGTGCACGTGTCGAACTTTGGTGAGATCGACCGCGCGCGCTGGGTACGAAGTACGAGCTGGTAGCAGCACAAAAGAGGCCCGCACCGCTCGTAGAGCTGAAAGAATACAAAAGGACGAGTTCTTTGAGGAAGCTGAGGGGTTGCTTTATGGAGCTGGAGTAGCGGATTAGAATTGTTTTGCTCTAAGTCACATATTTCGAAATTTTCAATGTTTCAATGTTTCAAAACTTTAAAACTTTTTTCTCGAAATCACATTTTTGCCATTTGTGTACACGATTACGGGAAAACTATTTGACCTGTCTACCTGATTCAACTTGCATTTTGTAGAGTATTTAAAACTGTTTTATATGAACCACAGTTTCGTGTAAGTTTAATTATTTTTCATAATGTAAACAAACAAAAAATTCAAAAATTTTGAGTAAAAATTTCATTTTTAGATTCAAAACGAGAAAAATAAAATTTAATTGGGGTTTTTACCGGTTTATTGAGGTTCATATAAATTAAAAAATTATTACAATTAACGGCATATAAATTATTTCTGTTTCAGTAGAGAATTACGAACGCTATCGTGTACACAATGGGACCAATTCATCAGCGACACGACGCTGCACTGCACATTTGATTACTCCGCCATTTTCTAACTTATTCGAGTTTTTCTTTTTTGGAAATATTGTTTAAAAGTTGTCACAAACATACTCTTTGAATAAACAATCTATGTAATACCCTTGTCACAAAAAAAAATCCCGAAATATCATCTTTTGTTGAGCATCACACCAGGAGACCCCCTTAAGACCCAATTCTTTTTTTATTTGCATAATATTTGTATATACATATGTACATATATAACTACTTAAAACCTAAAAATTGCCTGCATAACTATTTTTCGTTCTTAAATATCACTTAACAAATTGCATCTTTCATGAAAGATGCGAACAGCGTTCTTTGCAACACGGGTACAAAGAAACGGGCCTAATTAAAATTAAAAATAAATAAATAAAAATGCTTTTTTAAATTAAACTGTACCGGGATAGGGACTTATCAAAAATATATGTATGTAGGTGCAATGCCATAAATGTAATATTTGAACTTGCTTACTCAATTCATTATACTCTTTGGATAACTGGCAATACTTTTTGAATGTATTTCTGCATTCAAGTGGTCTTCGTTATCAATACAGCCACTGAATTTTCTTATATGATTGAATTGATTTGGTAAATACACATACACCTGTGCGCATAACAAAGGGTTTTTCAATAGGGACGCTACAAAAGTAGACCGATAGTGACAGCAAACGACGCCATATTTTTTCCCGCTGTTTTGACATTTCTCTTCAGTAAGGTTTGCCATTTCATCATGGAAAGATATACGATCCAACAACGAGTCGAAATTATTAAAATTTACTACCGAAATTCGAAGTCAATGGATGGATGCCCCGAGCTTGCTGAGCATGAGGTTGTGCTCCTTAACTCGGAGCACATTGACCTCTTGGTGGAGATGCTCCTCAGGCGACATCAGAAGACATCCCGTCACCGTGCGGAGTGCGGCGTTCTGGCAGGTCTGCAGCTTCAACCACTGTGTCCTGCTGGTTCCCGGCGACCAAACTGGCGCAGCATAATTTATTACCGGCCGGCCAATCGCCTTGTATGTTGCCAACAACGTTTCTTTGTCTTTGTCCCAAGAGCTGCCGGCGAGCGACTTGAGGACATTGTTGCGGCTCTGTACTCTATTGGCGATTGCGGTAGTGTGCGCGGAGAAGGAGAGCAGGCTGTCGAAAGTCACCCCCAGAATCTTCGGGTGGTTAACCGTCGGAATGGGGGTGCCATCGATATGGATGTTAAGATCCAGCCTGACCTCCCTCGTCCAGGTGATAAAAAGGGTCGCCGAGGACTTAGCAGGGGACAGCGCCAGGTTTCTGCTGGTGAAGAAATGGGCAAGATCAGAGAGATACCCGTTCACTTTCAAACACAGATCTTCAATTACATTGCCGGTTGCCATTATCGAGGAATCATCAGCATAGGAGACAATCGTGACTCCCTCTGGCGGTTGAGGGCGCTTGGAGATATAATGATTAAACAATAATGGGGACAGGACGCCACCCTGCGGTACCCCTTGTTTCACCGTTTCAGTCCCTGCGGGAGAGTTGACGCTTCCACGTCAGCTAGTAGCGTGGAGTGACTGACTGTGTCGAAAGCTTTCGACAGGTCCAACGCTACTAGGACGGTTCTCTCGCAGGGGCGGTTTTGGTTAAGACCGCGGTTCACCTGTGTGTTTATGGCATTAAGTGCTGTTGTTGTGCTGTGCACTTTCCGGAAGCCATGTTGATGCTTAGCTGACCCAAGGTGGTATGTATAATACGGGAGGAGTAGGGCCTCAAGTGTCTTTACCACAGGTGAAAGCAGGGAAATCGGCCGATAGGAATCACCCTTGTCGGCCGGTTTCCCTGGCTTCAGTAGTGGGACCACCCTCCCAACCTTCCAGATGTCTGGAATAATGAGGGTGGCCATTGACAAATTGAGGATCCCAGTGAGGAACTCAACTCCCGCGGGGCCTAAATTTTTCAAGATCAACACGCTTACCCCGTCAGGGCCAATGGCCTTGGAGGCTTTCGCCTTCCCGATGACCTTCTTTACCTCGCCACAAGTGAAGGCAAGAGGCGCGCTGTTGTTCGGTAGTTTGCGCAGCCTCCTGGTCACCTTCCGCTTGGTCCTATCCCCCGAAGGATGCAGTATAAACTGTCGGCTAAAATAGCTCGCGCATCTCTTCGGGTCCGACGAGGCACGATCCCCGAATGAAATTTCCACTCGGTCGTCGTGCTTCGTCGGGTTGGATAAGGACTTCACGGTAGACCAGAGCTTACCAACACCCGTGACCAGGTTACAGGACTTCAAATGCTCTTCCCACTTGTTCCGCTTGTATTGGTCCACCAGCCTCCGAATCTCTACGTTTAGATCCTGAATGTTCGGATTACGGGGATCGGAGCGGCGAAGGTGGTCGCGTTCGTTCGCTAGAGCGGCCGCTTCAGCCGGGAAGTTGGGACGGATCTCGGGGATCCTCCCTGCCGGAATGAAGCGGGCCGCAGCTGACGCAACCACCTTGCGGAACTTATGTTCGCCTTTTCGAACGTCAGTGGGTGTGGGAAGAGACCTAAAGGCATTTTCGGTGAACTCCGCGAACCTGACCCAGTCAGCCTTTTTAAAGTTGATATAGGTCCGATGGTCCGCGGAGACAAAGTCAGCAGGTCTGTCAATCGAGATGACTATAGGTAGGTGGTCTGATGCAAGCGATAGCATAGGTCGCCACGTTATGCTATTTATCAGACCTGCGCTAGCTATCGTTAGGTCAGGCGAGCTGCTGCAACTACCCATAATCCTGGTGGGGGCATCATCATTCATCGTGCAGAATGTCGAATCGTCTATCTGCTCTGCCAAATCATTTCCCCTACGATCAGCTGGTAGGCTTGAATGCCAGAGATCGTGGTGCGCGTTGAAGTCACCAACTACCAATCGGTTTTCACCTCTGAGGAGCGCACCTATGTATGTCAGGGTGATATCCTGCCGGGCAGCAGGTGACAGTCGGTTCTACGTACCGGAATGACCCGGGTTTCACCCGGCCAAGGACTGTTGTTTCGGCGATCTAACCCTGTTTAGATCGGCCTACCCCATTTATGGTCGTCGTCAATTCTGGCTGAATGGATTCGTCAATAGGCAAAATATGCGTTATTGGACAGTCAGCAATCCACACGTACTCCATGAGTCTATATTGCATCCTGAAAAAATTACGGTTTGGTGCGGTTTATGGGCCGGCGGCGTCATTGGGCCGTACTTCTTCCGTAATGATCAAGACCGGCACGTTACTATGAATGGGAATCGCTACCGCTCAATGATAACCGAATATTTTTGGCCCGAATTGGATGATATGGACTTGGACAATATGTGGTTCTAACAGGACGGCGCCACAAGCCACACAGCGAATGTCACAATCGATTTATTGAAAACCAAGTTTGGTGAACGTGTTATCTCACGAAATGGCCCAATCAATTGGCCGCCTCGTTCGTGCGATTTGACTATTTCCTGTGGGGCTACGTCAGGTCTATGGTCTATGCCAACAAGCCAGCGACGATTGATGAACTTCGTACGAATGTCGAACATGAAATTGCAGTAGTATCGGCCGATTAAGGAATTTAATTCATATCCCAAACCTTTTTTGCTTTATTTAAAAAAACTTTTGTGCGTTCCTATTACAAGACCCGATGATAGCATAAATAGCTAACAAAAAAATTGCATTTTTTTTTACTCAGAATTTTGTTGTATGGTTTGAAGAGACAACTTAGGTTTATGCGGGTTTTGTTAGAGGATTAAAAACTTTTTTTTATTCAAAAATACAAATTTGTCAATAAGTAGTGCTATTATTATTATGCACGCAGGAGTATATTTGACAATACATGCACCTACCCTCTCATTCTAAAGTCATTTAAATTTAGGTACAATTTTAACAAGGTGTTTCCTATTAAATTTTTTATAAAAGTAGAGTTTATTCTATAACATAAACCGCAACATCCATAGAATAGAAAGTTACGTCATCATTCATATTCTCCACCTTTATGACATACTATGTTGGGCGTATCATTTTGAACAAACTCAAAAAAATTCCAATTTTCGCTATAGTTTATTTGAGTAATTAACAGCGCTCTTTTGAAATGTAAAAACTCTATAAAAAATGCATAGAAATGAAAAACAGTTTTGCTAACGTGGTGAAGGCTTTTCCATACAAAAATGCGCTAGTACCATATTCTGTTCACTTTCAATACAACAAATTTTAAATCATTTCACGATTTTGTCTTTCCTTATGTAATTTTAATTATTCATTTTATAAAAATGTAATTCAATCTATAACAGAAAAAAAGTAAGTAGAAGCTCCAAACTTTCAAGAAAGTTTATGTACATTCGATAAATGAAAAAATGGCCATTAAAATTCTTAACTTTTTAATCCGCTACAACAAATTTACACTTTATTGTGCTTAAATTGAATGGGCTACAAATCTGCATACCCGAAAATTTTTTGTTTGAATTTTGTCGAATTTTTATCAATTTTCTACCGAGTTTGAAACTTCGACTTGCATGGTTTTTGTTATAAAATTAGCTATACTTTTATAAAACAAAAATAAAATTAAATATGGAAGCAAATTTGAGGCATTTTCCTACTATTTTCCTGATCCCATGTGTATTCGCGATCAAAAATTATAAATTAAACAAATATAAATAAAAAAAATTGATTTTTGGGTATTGTACCATATTGATGGACGATGGAACGGGCGTGCATGCTATGCTACACGTTCAATATTTATCGCGTCAGTATTTTCATAATTTTTGTGCTCTGTTATTCGATCCCCGCACATAAAACTTATTTAAAGTAAGTACAGATTAATCGTTTTCATAATAAGCCGCCTTCTTTGTAACCGAGTCACATAAGAACACTAGGTAGGATAACGAATTGCATTTAAAGCAACAACACTCAGACACTCTGCACAAGGGTCATATGGTTTTAGACACGTACTAGATACGACGTACGAATGTCATACGCTTTGCTGGTGAACACTTGGGCGTCGCTTTGTTTGCAAAATCTGGGGCGTATTTGAAGGGTTACTGCATGACGAATGACTTGGAAAAATATGCGAGTCGCGCCAACTTGATAAAATAATATCCGACCTGAGATGTAGGGTTGGGAAGAGGAAAATCTGCGCTATTGTGAATGAGCCTTAAAAAAATATATGTGGAAATTTCAAAACATATGTAAGTATATCTAAAATAAATCCACTTTATAATAAAATCCAACAATCAGAAAAAAATACCATACAATTTTCTAATCTTTTAAACATTCCTTTGAATTTTTGTATTATTTTTTTTTTTTTGGTGACGGTGTTGTGCATTTCAAATTTTAAACTTTTTTTAATTTTGTTGATTGTGCATAAGGTATTCATTTTTTATTTTATAAATAATTAATGAAAGAGTCTGTTTAAAGAATTCTTCTTTAGTCTTCAAACTTAAATGAATAAATCAATATAATCATTTAGATAGATGGCAACCTTAATCAAATAATAAAGAATCCACTACACTTGACATCAAATTTGTTAATAATTTTTCAATATATTAATGTATATATTTTTCTTCGTCGAAAAATGAACTTTTTAGGTCTATTAAGGCTGCGATTTGGTTTATATTTTCGGAACTGCTTATAATAAAATATCAAACATTCTTAACATTTGTAATTTTAAAAGATCTCGATCACTTGTTTCAATAAATGTTTATATAAGCAATTGCAAAGTGCAAAGGCACTTCAAAAGAAACAACTGTAATGTCAAATATAAAAATGATAGCTCCGTTTAAACTTTTGATTAGTTGCTGAACTACAGTGAACAAAAGTCAATATAATACAATCGAACCCTTATGTTTAAAAATGTTCTATAAAAGTATAGCTTATTCTATAACATGAACCATAGATATAATTAAAAAAGTTTCAAACAAAAGAATTTATAAAAAATCAATGAGAATTTTCAGTCACTTAAAACTAGCACTTTATAATATTGAAATTGAATGGTTACTAAACTGCATACCCAAAAAGTTTTTAAAAAACCTTATGAAAAAATTAAAAATTGGATAAAATTTTAATTTCTTTAGTTTTTTAAAACTCATCTTTAAATGATTAATGTTATAGACGAACAAATATTATGTAATGTGAATGTATAAAATTATAAAAAAAAAAAAATTTTTTTAAATGTAGTGGGAAACTGTAAACTATAAAGAATTTTGTTCAAAATTTGTCCAATACTGTATATAGAGCGATGACTCCGCGAAAGCTCCCATTTTTATCAAAGTCACTACATACCGTGTCGGAGACAAATTAATAAGGTCACGACATTTAGATAAGTTCCGTCTATTTTTCTTCCGTTTGTATATTGTTTTTAATACAATAAATATACGAGATATCACTTTTATTCGTGAAACCACAAAAAAATCTAACAAATATGTAATATGTAGAATTGTGCAATGTTTTGTTTCCCTCTCCCTCAGATTGGTTTAGCGAGCATATCTAAATTCGAAATTTTAAACTGAACTGTGGCGAAATGGGATAAATAAATGCGCTTCAACTCATTACTCTACTATGAGTTAGCTTAAAATATTTGGAATGCAATATTTTGCGTACACAACTTAAAATTTTTTTCTTCTTATAAGCAACACTTACCATAACCAGCATAGGCGCGTTCATCGTAAGCCTGCTGTCCATGCTGCGAATAATCTGCTTGCGGTGCAGTATTATAGTCAACAGCAGGAGCGCCATATTGTTGCGTATAATCTTGACCGTAAGTCTGATACCGAGTATCTTGTTGAGCGCCATAGCTACTGGAGCTGTCAAAGAAAATATATATATATATAATTTATACATCTTAACAAAAAAAAAAGAGTAAAATCTCACGCACCCATAAGTCTGGTACTGGCTTTGATCGTATTCAGTACCCTGTGTCGAATATGCACTGCCTGCTTGGGCTGCCGATGAGGCATGTGTAGCATACCCGCTTTGCCCATATCCGTTATATGAAGATTGAGTGGCTGGTGCTGCATAAGATTGGGCATACGGATCAATAGCCTGCGACTGATCGTGCGTTGCATAGCTGTGATGGCTATATAATTATTCGAAAGCAAAATATGTACATTAGTAAATTTTTAGAAGATTCGAGGAAATATGCACGGGAACTATACCTTTGTTGCTGCTGATGATGGCTATGAGCACCGTAACTTGATTGCTGTGCCATTGGCGCTGTATGCTGCATAGATTGATGATATTTAGGGGCCATGGGCCTTTGTGAATAGGGCCCACCATCATAACGTCCACGTTTGGGTCCTGGTTGACCACCCAGTGCACCACGCTTCAAAGATGGCACTGGTGCAATTTGTGTATTTGCGCTGTGCGGCTGTGAATGCATTGGTGCGCGAGAAAGCGATTGACCATAACCGCCACGACCGCGTGGTGGACCGCCACGACGCATTGGCATTTGACCGTATTCACCACTCTGACTCATTCCATGCATTCCTCCGTTGAGGTGTGGATTATAACCGCCACGTCCACGCGAGTACGAACCTCGTCCCCGAGGAGGTCCCCGTGGTGGTAAGCCACTTACACCGCCATTTGCGCTTACGGGTACTGTTGCAACGACTGTTGCTTCCGGAGCTACATCACTGCCATTGCTAGCAACTGAGATTTCTGCTACTGTGCCGTCAGCTGCTGGTGCTGGAGGGGCCGAGCTTGCTGTTGGTACAGGTGAAACTGTTTTATTGTTTTCAGCACCCGTATGTTGCTTTGCTATGTGTGTATTGTGAAATTTTTGTTTTCAAAAAATATATTTCTAGTGAATACTGTTGTACTTACGCTGAGCGTATAGAGGTGGCCGGCCACCTCGCATTGGCGGACCACCGCCGCGTGGTATATAACTGCCTCGACCCTGATAACCAGACCCTCTAGGCGCACGCATTCCACGGCCACCTGGTCCCATACCTTGTGGTGGAGGCCCTCCCATCATGCCACCTCCCCGGCCCATATAATGACCACGACCCATGCCTCTACCGCGACCTCGTTCAAAGCTTCCACGCATTGGCCCACCTCTACCACGATAACCACCACGTGGGATTGGCGTACCTACCGGTCCAACCATCGTTGTTGGTGCAGCTTCCATTTTATAAACTTACTTCAATTACACTCAAAAGCAAAAAGCGAAATTTTCTGAATACAAAATTATCTTTTCTCTACACTTTCATAAGCTGCGGTGCAGCATACAGCCCGTCAATTGTGTCAAGCTAAAATTTTCTTACGCAATTATTTCGTACTTTCGTGTTATAGCCTTAAATACTTTTTACTTATAATGTTAGAATATACACTTATATTAAAATTTCTTTAATTTTCATACTATATTTTGCACTTTTTTCACGATTTTTCAAATTTTTCAAGAACAAAAAAATTTTACACACATCAAGAACCTTGTGAAAAATATGGCGTCGCATTCGATATCGATTTTTAAAGCACAGGGTTGTATTCCGTTGATTATTGAACGCCTCGGCAGCACATGGTTACCATGAAACCAAAATCCTCCATACAATATTTTATAGGAAAAATGGTGAAAATTTATATAATAACTGCAGTGCGTACAATTCCATGTTGTTGTAACCAAAGAACTTAGATTACAAAGAAGTTGCATGCCGCTTCGTTTCCTGTGGCAGGAACTCTCGTCGTATTCACCACTCACAGAAACAAAATGGATATAATCAGATTCTAATAACAATCAGTAAAAGTCAAACTAGTTCTGGTGTGGTGTATTGGACGAGATTTCTGTTAGAGGAACGGTGAGACGGTATGCAACTTCTTTATAATCTACGTTCTTTGGGTGTAACAGCAAGAAGTTGCATCAGTGAAATTATACTGTGGTAAGAAATATTAGCTTACTTCCCCACAGCACAAACCAATTGGTTTGAATCAGATTCTAATACCAACCAGCAAAAGTGAAATTTGTTCTAGTATGAAATAAGTTAAAATATTATTTTGCCCTATCCGGTGAAAATATGCTACTTCTTTGTAATCTGCATTCTTTGCTTATTTGAAATGATGCTGAAGTGGCACGTATATAAACCGGGTCGTCCAGATATCGTGGGGACGCTTTGCGCACGAAAAGTGACGCCTTCGGAGGTGCCGCTGCTTTGGTTTTGGACAATACTCAACTGCAACTAGACAAGCAGCTTTTTGCACAAATAGGGACAAAGAGACACTTATTTTTTGTTTTTTTACATATCTATTTATAAAACCTATGTCTATAAATCATCTTTTTACACTTTAGCAAATGAAAATACGTTTCTGGCAGAAATATTGGAAGTTATTCACTCTTCTTTCTCCCGTATTTTTGTTTACTAATGATGAGATCACCGCGGGAAGTCACGATTTTGTATTGTTATTTTGGTCGAAACCTGCCTTAATAATAATAGCAAGACTAGGAGAATACATTATTGTTGAAATTTGAAAAGTTTTGCGTATTCTTCTGTAAGAACAAAATCACCAAAACTCTCAACGAATGCCCACATTTGCGTTTTGGTCTAGTGCTACTATTGGACAATATTATAAAAAAGCACATTGGATTTGCAGACTTTAGCAAGGCGAATTCTTACAAGGTGATGACATTCCACCTTGAAAGAAACCCATGCATTTTGTTTTTTAAATTTTTGTGGGATAATGTCAAAGTTGCCTGTATTTTGTTTTTACTTTTACGGCTTTGACAGTTATCCCTCTCACTCTGAGAGCAAAAACAAACTACACGTACGGCGAAAGAAAAACAACGTAGCTGATTATTGCAAGGCGAATTCATATAAGGGGAAGTTATTAAAGCAGCTGATCTTCTTCTTCTTTTGCTATATTTGTATTTTTCCTTTACCTATGACAACCTAAAAACGAAAACTAATGGCTTCCATTCTTCTATTCTCTTTTAATTTGATATCCTAAAATTGAAAAATGCGAGTGTTTGCGTTATGCCATAACCTTTTATGAATCCGTTTCGGACTATTGCTATCACCTTATATGAATTCACCTAGGAGTTTAGTGCCATATTATTTATGGTTCTGGTAATGGTGAAAATAATACAGAAGTTGGCGCAGATTGTTGTACCTCTCACCTTCCCTAGAAAATTTTGACGGAATTTCTACATAACAACAGATTTTGTTTGCAAAAACCTTGTATGTATGTATATTTGCAATCGTGTGTATTATTTTCAACGTGTTTAACAATATTAGTGTGTATTCTTTCTAACATGTATAACAACGTGTTAACTCTCATTTCTCTCCACGGTAAATCTGGTATGATGTCACATCCAAGTTACTCTCCCGAATTTCAGATCAATCAGGCGAATCTTGTATTCATCATTCTAGCATTTTGTCGCAATTACCACGTTGGTTGCGATGGTAACAAAATTCACTGGTAACAATAAGGAAGTTAAATGAGGTAAGGAAAGCATATGCTAAACATATATACATATGTAGCATTTGGGTAAATCACACAAACAATTAAAACTAGTAGAAATTTAATCTTATGAAGCGGGATTGATAGCGGGACCATTTTCCTTAGAATTGCGGTAGAGTGGTTACAATTTTAAAGAATTGGTAGTAGATAGATAGTGAGATATTGCGATCCATTGTGCCCTCCGTTCCTTATAATACCTCGTCTAGCCCAAACCCTCTTAGGAACATTAAGAAGAATGCTAGTAAAATGCAGATTATAATTGGGTCATATTCATACTAAAAATTTATTTGATACTAAAACTTACTTTTGACATAACTTCACTTCAATTTGCACCTAAATTTGAGGATTAAACAACAAACCGTCTTGCTGAGGGAGCGAGAAAACTGTTTACTGATTTTTGTTTGATTATTATAAATACGGCCCATAGTACTGACCCATTTCCTGCACGGTCTAGTGTACTGACCCCAAACTTTGACAGCTCTTATTGGATATTTTGAGAACAGTATACATAGATTTTCCTTCACAATAAACTGGCCGTGCTAAAGGTGCAATTTACTGTAATTTTCTTTAAAATAAATTTAATCATTGTTTAAAAAAAATTCTTAATTTAAGGAAGTCAACAAAATCGTGGAACATCGTTGAAGTAGCAGCTAAAGGCGGCATACATTGCTGGAGACGAAGAGAGCAAAATTAGGCCTGCAAGCAACGTGTGTTAAATCATTGGTCAATAAGACAAATTGTTTTTGTGTATGTATGTATGTATGTGTATGCACAAGAAAATAAAATTTCAACAAGAGGCGGAGGAGCACTAGCAGTGATAGGAAGCAGCTGTTAAAAATGCCAGGAAAAGTTGGTGTGAAAATTAAAGCCGGGCGAAATTTGCCCGTAATGGATAGAAGTAGTGATACTACCGATGCATATGTGGAAATAAAATTAGGCAATGTTACTCATAAAACGGACGTGTGTCGGAAAAGTTTGAACCCACAATGGAATACTGACTGGTAAGTGCGCGGTAGGGTTGACTGTTTGGATATGTAATTGTGTGTGGTTTACTTGATAAGTTTTAAAGCAAACTAATTTTAAAGCGCGCTGATGAAAAAATTTATCAATAGGAGAATTTATTTATTGATAAACGGTATAAAGATAAGATGAGTGCAGGCGGCGTGTATACATATATGGCAACAATAGTATTGTTTTATATTTTCTTGATTTACGTTATTACGTACATTCGTTTTGTAGGTATCGATTCGAGGTAGACGATGCTGAACTGCAAGATGAGCCGCTGCAAATACGTTTGATGGATTATGATACATACTCAGCGAACGATGCTATTGGCAAAGTAAATATAAGTTTGAATCCATTATGTCTAGAGATGTCCGGACCAACGACGCATGGAAAGGGTACTGTGCTATCTGGTTGGATACCAGTTTTCGATACAATGCATGGTATACGCGGTGAAGTCAATGTGATTGTCAAAGTGGATCTATTCTCTGACTTGAACAAATTCAGACAAAGCTCCTGTGGCATACCATTCTTCCACTGTAAGATGAATCAATTTATTGATTGACCATATAACGAACAGATATTTAAATCTTACACTTATTTTATAGCGCAATGCATACCATATGGCTATCGCGCACAGATCATACACGGCTTCGTTGAGGAACTTGTGGTCAATGATGATCCCGAATACCAATGGATAGATAAAATACGAACGCCGCGCGCTTCCAATGAGGCTAGGCAAGTGGTGTTTCTCAAACTATCGGGTCAAGTAAGTGTATATGTCGTAATTATCTGCTGAATGCAGTTTGTGTTTATTTTTTGTTCATTTTTGTTTTTGTTTTTCTTATATTCACCATCAACAAATTATCTGCTGAATGCAGTTTATGTTTATTTTTGTTCATTTTTGTTTTTGTTTTTCTTATATTCACCATCAACAAAGGTGCAACGAAAAATGGGGCTCAAGGCCATTAATATGGGTGCAAATGCTGTTATTGGTTATACGCAATGTTTCGACTTGGAAGGAGATGTCGGTGTAGTGGCGCGTGGCATTGGCACCGCAGTGACCTTGATTAAAGATACAACAACCAGCCAGCCAGCAGCACCTACGGCAGATAATGCGCTAATTGAGGAGTGAGTATTGCTTTGAGTGGATATATGTACATACATATGTATGTATGTTCTTAGTACATATATCGTATTTCTTAAAATAAATTTATTTAATTTTCCTTATATGCCTATATGATCTGCGTATGTGTGTGTGCATGCGCGCACGTAAATAGACGCTTTGTGCGCTAACGCTGTGGTCGTAAAAGCATAAAACGCCCGGCAAATTGCGCTGGTTGATGATGTATGTACATACATAAGTTTACGCGCACATACTTACATACATATGTATGTATGTATGTGTGCATACATACACACACTATCAGATATGTTTGCAATTATTTTTGCGACAATAATGCATGGATACTCGTAGTCGTATAGCTGAATAAGGCCAAGGACACGCGGGTGATATGTACATACATATGTCTGTATGTATGTACATAGATATTTGCTTATACATATGTATGTACATACGTGCATACAAACATACATAAATATGTATGTGCATATATCTCGCTGCGGCGTTAGGGCATAAAGTTGAGTTTTGAACAACGTTATAAATTTTTTATAAAACAAGAGAAGGACGGTACAAAAAATGAATCGCAAACATACATAAATGATTTCACATTGCGATACAACATATGCCACTTCTAGTTTAAGACATGGCGTATGAGTAATGTGTTCATCTATGTTTCTGTTCACGTACTCCTCGTACAAGCATTTGTATCTTATTGTTGTTAAAATTCAAGTTATTTGTACCAGAATTGAAATACCTAATATTTTTTTTCTTAATAAAAACATTTAATTAAATGTTCTGGCGGCAAATCAAAGTAAAAAAAAATAATATAGAGTTCACAAAATGCTCTATACTGTTGGATTGTTGAAGATCGAATAGTTTGATAACTGCATTAATAATGTTATGCAAAGTCGATCTATAACACTACAACAGTATAGTGCACCTGTTGATCTGCTGATTTAATAATTTATGCAAACAAAATTTTTCAGGGGAGAAATTAGTTATAGAGCAATTACCAGATTTAGATACACCGCCTGGAAAACCTTCGGAAAAGTATACTTGGTGGGGTTTTTGGTTACGCAGGTCACCATCATTTTGTAGCCATATGCTATTTGTTCTATTGTGTCTGAAATATCTCCTATAAATGCGAAAAAAATATTGTTTCTTAAAAGTTCTTAAAATAAATTTTTGTAAGTATATAATATCACTTCTGAATTTTTTATAATCTTTTATGTTATATATGACATCTCTGCATTTTTTTAACGTTTTTTTTGTTTAACCGCTTTCGAGATGTCGATTTTTGAAAGAACACGTTCCTTTCTTTTAAATGCTCACAATTTTGCGGAAATTTTACCGATTTTCATAATATCCTTTTTTGCAATTCTTTTTTTTCGGAAGCTTTTCGGAATACTTTTAAACACGCAACTTTTGAGGCTAGTCCGATAATAGGAGAGTCATAGAGTAAAGAAAAGTCCTCGGCAAACTTCTGCTACTCACAAAAATTTATAGAATTTAATTAACGATGTCTTTCTCTGATTTGATCTCTTCATTCACCATACTTTGCAAGTTTAGTTTGGATAATGAATAAACTAGAAATTAAAATTTGTTTTTTTTTTCAACAAATTAAGTACAAGAAAATCGTTTCTTTATGTTCCCGTACTTTTTAATTGTTACTCTCTTTTTTTACTCTCACTACAGAGAGTAATTTAGTTGTTTGACATTTTTACAGGATTTTACAGAAAGAGTACTAGATCAGAGCTATTCTGAGTCTACGCATGGAGCTCCGAAATGGCGAAAAAAAATTTTGTTCAGCACCACAGTCGATTTTTTCCACAAATAAACTTAAAAAAGGGAAAACGCCGAAAAAATTTAAAATTGAAATAAAAAAAATATAAATGACAACAAATTACGTTAAAAATTACATACTAGTATAATTTAATAATTGAGTCATGCGTTAAAATAGCAGAAGGAAAAGTATGGCTTGTCATAAAAATATAGTCTTATCTATTTGTCATTATTTTTTTTACGAAAGTTCTAATAATATTATATTTCTGCTGAAAAAACAACGTAACTTGCTATTTTATAATTTTGAATTTTCATCAGTAGTTGCAAACGATTTCAATTCTGGTACAAAATAATTTGTCTCTATACATATGTATATGTTTACCTAAACTTATATTCTTACATTATATGTATGTATTAATTCTTCTTTCGCAAAAAAAAAAAAACGACTTAAAAATATCTTTTCCCTTTCCTCAAACCAACAAAACTTTTTCTACTCTCGTTCCGCTCATTTTGTGCGCTGCTAATACAAATGTTTAACGATCAATGTATGTAAATAAATGCAAATCACATAAAACCGTTAATGAATTACCCAAATTGAATTCAATTAATTTTTATCATTGTACAAAAACAAATTTAAAACGCGTAATACTCAATGCAACTTGTTAATAACATCGAATTAAATTTTGTTTTATACCAAAAAAAAAAAAAAAAACAACAACTGAATTTTGTTTTTGTTATATTGCCTTCAATCCACAATGGCTCATATATTCGCCTTTTCGTTCGTACGCATAATCCATTTATGAATGTATAACATATGCGTTCTCTATCCAAACGTACATTTGTACATACAAACCAATTAATTACACACTCGCTCGTTTCGTTTGTTATTGTTGCTCTTTGCATTGCGTTTTGGCAAATTATAATCAATTGCGCCAACTAATCATCGTTTCCAATAATGTCGATATTATTCTGCTATCGTTGTTAAAAAATTGCTACGTTGTTATTGTTGTTGTTGTTGTTGTCGGTGGCATCGTCAGGCGTACAATGAAGTACATAGAATTTCTGACAGGTTCGCACATCAATCTCGCTGAACAGCCGCGTCCATGCGAATTACAAATTCACAAGTCGTGCTCGGCGACGCAATTCGATTTGCAGCACGCCAACACGGGCGCCATGGAAGACAACGAAATCATGTACGATCTAATGCGACAGGAGGATCAGCGTGGCGAGAAGCCAGCGAAAAAGTTGCGTCATCATGTGAAACGTTTCACTCACACTTCACGAAATATGCTCAACGATAAGTATAACGCTTTTATGCGAAAATTCGGAGAGAGTATCGAATCCAAGTCGCCTAGCAGCACTTCGCGTTCGCTTAGCAGCCTCTGCGTTAGCGGTGGAGTCATCAAAGATGACGCTACTACTTCCGGCTCCTCAGGACGTAGCTCCACCTGCACCGCTTACGATTTGCGTCGACGTCAAAGTTTCAAAGCTAAACATAAGGTATTTGGTGGTATTGGTAGCATCAGCAGCGGTGGCGGTGCAAAATCAGCATTGCTCCAACGTCAACCTACAGTGAAACGCAGCGCCCCGAGCAATGCTAGTGGATGTATCGCCAATCCGCATCATGCAATACTTCGTTCAGTGAGCGCAGATTCGTCAGTTAGACGTAGCGTTGAGCGCGACAGCAAAGCCGGTGCACCAATAATCGCTTCAATATCTGAATATTCCGATAGCACACGCTCTTCGCCAAATATCTACGGTGATAGCGACCATCATGCTGGCTATGTTGAACAACAATTAGACCCACTACTTGAGCTGCAACGCAGGCATGATAATCTAATGCAATCGCACCATAAGAACAACGACGATCATTACGACAATACGCCATCGCTTGCGAGTGGTAGCTGTGGACGTAGCGATAGCAGCAGTTGTGTTGATGTAATCGGCGCTATTGGTGGTTATTATCCATATGGAGAGTTCGCGCAATACGAATCACATCAGCTGCAGCTGAACGCACACGACACAGGCACGATTCGTTCAGCGTCGACGAATACGCTTTCGCTGAGTACTTCTGATAGTTTTGGCTCAGATGCAGAATTGGCGTGTACAGCGGCGCGCGAAGATGAGGAAGAACTTGTGAAAATGCATAAATATTTGAAAATTTGTAAAGCCACCGAAAAGGTTGATGCCAAATGGATACAACCGAGCGAGCTGGAGGGTTTCGATGATAGTTTAACAGATTTGACGCCACGGCGTTCGTTGTTGCGCGACCTAAAGACATTGTCGCAACATGTACAGGTGCAGTGAGGGTGTCGACAATTGGTGATTTGAGGCGAAAGATTGCATACGAAGTGGTGTAGAGGACAGTTTGTTAAAAACTTGATATTCTCAAATTATTTTAAACATTTTTGTTTACCAGCTACTGCCATATTAAACCGCGGATACGAACTGCTTATACAATATAGCTCGCTTTCTTAAGTGCCGCCTTAGGCGACATATTAGCTCCGTTTGATCACTCAGTTTCATAAGTTTTACCACAAACTATCTGCCGAGAATATTTCACAATATCGGGATTAAAAACCAGGGACCGTAATCATTATAAGTTCTAAGAAATAAATCGATGTTTAATCAATAATAATAATGATTATTTTGTGAACAGTTATTTTTTAATTAAAAATACTACTTTTTTATTGGGGCATGATCTAAGTCGGCCGCCAACAAAGGGATAAAGAGCCAACTTCAGTTCGCTAAGGGGACGGAGATGTTCTTCGACATCGTCACCGGTTCATAAGACAATGGTTTTCATCGGTCGTGCGGATTTCTTGGTTACATAAAGGACCTACTTGGTATATGTGAGTTCTCTCGTTGGGCCAGCCAGTTTAACCTAACCTAACCTATGGACCATGCCCACGTTACCGCCATAAAATATAAGCGAATTTTTCATAGACCTTAACGGTTATAACGTTTATTAAAAAATTAATTTTAATCGTTTTTTCTTGAGCTTTATTCATTGCTTAAGAAATAATCGTTATTTCTTTATATCTGCGCAATAAACAGCGCTCCAAAAATAACTATTATTTTCTAACCAAAATATTAAACTTGATTTTTTTTTAAAGTAAAAATCAATGTCGCTGAAGGTAGTCCTTGTTACAAGGAGTATGCTGCTTTAATTCTTATACACGAAGCTTGATACAATTCAAATCTTCGAAGATAAATTTGAAGCGTCTTCCTCGAGGTGATGACATTCGCGGAGGAAGTATTCTGTCGTAAATAAGGCGAATGGTCCAGTGCATTGGTTGCATTCCCGTCAAGGGTCGTATGATGTCTTTGAGTGCCTAAAAGCTTAGTTAGTTTAGGCTTAACTTAACTTGAGAAATGGAAACGATTACTCAACACCTCTACTTTGTTTTTGAGACTTCTTTTTTCTTGAAAATTTTCTCTTTCACCTCCAACGTTATTTGCGTTCCACAAATTTATAGCCTGGGGAAAATTTGTCATACAACCCGTAATTGGTGGATAGGAGCAGGATCTATTTTTCAACGTCAATGGTGCCCAATTTAAGCTTATTTCCACACCAACGACAAGACTCATCACAAAACAATTGTCTTAACTACTGAGCGTAAACTATGAAGCATAATACAAACATTTTTTTTTGGCGTTGTCGCGTACTCAGTAGGCCAAAACAACTTCATTTGAGGGCTTAAACCAAGGCAGAACACAAAACATTGTTTCGTTGTTGTCACATACTCAGTCATAATGAAAACAATATAATCATTAGGCCGTTTAAACCAAGCTTTTGCGCAGCAGTGAATACAATAGTCATGCGCAGAATTTTGTCATTTTTGTTTCATACTATATTTTAGAGCTGTTTTACAGTTCGACGCTTATATTGCCACATCAAATAAATTCGTTAAAAAAATGTATACCTGCATGCATTCTTAAACTTAGCGGGACCTTGAGACCCCATGCACAGACTAGTGTTTCGAAAACAAAAATCCATCTATCGGAAGTTTAATTAATTAGTTGGGGAATTTCAAGTTTTCGGCGATATTTTCACTTAATTTTTCCCACGTATGCTTTCTCGTTCACCTTTTGTACGACTTTGAATTGAGTGAGTTGGTCTTCACTCAGTGCTCACACAATTCATATGTAAAATACATTTGTTCACCTGGGTGTTGTTGCCTCTTTTCCAGGACTTCATTCATTCAAAGCCAAAGAAAACAGAAAAATCGCCAATGCCATCGCCACAACAACAACGTCGCACTGCACCACCACCTCAATCCTTACTCCTACAACCGCCATTGGATGATAGCAAAGCATATTATTCTTCACAACCGGAGATTTGCCTTAATTGGGATGGCGATTTGTGTACACCACCACCAGCCACACACATTTCCCATTCTCGTTCGCTCATCAATCTCAGACGCAGCGTCACCAGCAATGCTAATACTCAACAAGAGCTCGATTTAACCACCACAAAAGACGATATGTATGCTACTAATGCCTATGCCTATGGCTATGTTTCGGATTCTGATGCCAGCTCTGCTTATCTGCCAGTTACCATTAAATCAATTACTGATAAAAAATGTCCTGTATTTAAAATTTGTCCCTCCACGCCCACTCCCTCGGAAACTGATCTGAAGATTCCTTTCATAGAAGAAGATGCCTCGACAGAGTTAGATGATAGTAGCGCCTCAGAGACCACCGAAATACCCACCCCAATCTTAGGAACCAGCACACTTAGTGTAGCTACCGTTAGCGCTGCGGTACCGCCGCTCGACGCTATTGATGTTATTGCTAATGTCCCCGTAACTAGCAAAAAGTACGCAGTAGGCAATTCTTATCGTAGTATTAGTAGTGAACAGCGCTCCTCTAGTCCTAGTCCTCCTAGTATCCCAAATATCCCCTGTTTAAATGCAATTAAAAATTCTACTAATCACAATAGTAATAATCTAAATTCACACCTGCTTGCGCCACCACCATTGCCATTGCCATTAACATTGCCGTCATCGCCTACACTATCGCCATCGTCATCGCGATCGCTTACGCCAACGCTCGTATCCGTGCCCGTGACGACCTCATCGCCATCTACACCGCTACTTTACACCAAAAATCTTGATCATCGTCAACGTGAAAATCATCCGCATCATCATAGGTCATTGAACGAAATTAACGCAGTGGCATCTAACAACGCCTTAGTAGTGGCTGCTGCCGCCGCATCTTCCGGCATCACTGACAGTCCCAGCTTGAAGCGATTCGCATCACCAGCACAGGCAGCTATTGTGGCAGCGGGAGGGTCAGTAACGAATGCGCCTTCAGCTAGCAGCAGCAGTGGCGGCGGCGGCGGAAACGGAAGCGCGAGTGGCGGGCGCACCAAACTTTCACCTAGCCCATCGAAGTTAGCATTGAATGTAGCAGGAACGGCAGTTACCACAACTACGGCAACAACAACAGTGGCATCCGCAGTTGCCGCGAGTACTTTACCAGCGTCGTCCGTGGCGGCAGCTGACAGAGCAGTCGTGACGAGTTCAGCAACAACGACTGCGGTTACGTCGAAAGAGGTGCCAACGGAAATGTGTCGACGATCCTCAGACTCGGACTTGAGCATAACACCAAAAGGTGAGAACGATTTTGTTTAAACTATGTTTTTGTTTATTTGATGCTAATGAGTTTAACGCGCCCGAAGTAATCTCTTTCGAGTGTGTTTGAGTGAGTGTGAAGTGAGTAGTATGCGCCTAAATGGATGCTGCTAATTGTTTATTTTTCAAACAACCCCATTAATTTAATAGTTGCCGGTGCAGAATAATACTAGAAAACAAGATTGCGCCGTCCTGCGGCGAGTGACATATGTACATATCTCAAGTAAAAGTAGACAAAGATTATGAAACGTGTTTTAATTTTTCTAAAATGTAATAGTAAAATCTATTATTTGTAAAAATTTGGTTTGTTTACTTTTACTTGAGAATTGACAACTTCGACAAAACGAAAGTAGCGGCATCATTGACGGTGGCACTTCTGATTTCGTGTTTTTGTAGAAGTAAATTCTCTGAACTGGCGAACTTCCGAAGAGGTTGGCTAAGCGACAGTAATAAACAGAGCAGACTTTTGTGATACATAAAATTCCTGGAAAGGTAATGAAACGAAAGGGGTGTTAGTATGAAAGACCGAAAATAATGATTATTTTTAAACTTTCAGTTTGGATTAATGTACTATACATATGTACTATTTTTCACGCCTTGTATGAAATAATAATTTTTTTGTGAATTGCTATATTTTAATTGAAAATAATAACTTTGCTTTGTTTTTGTTTTTTTTTGTTGAGTTTGTTTTTTGCATCAAAAGTAATCATAATTTTTTCAAATAAAACATAACGAGATTTTTCAGTATTTGAAAGAACGAAAATTCCCACTGTTTTGCTGAACGATTCAGTTCAAGTAACTCCCTCATAGTGGCGATTTTGGCAATTTGCGTAGCTCTTAAGCGGATGCCACATAAAACGCTTTTGCTTTCCGTGACATTTTTAACTTTCTGCCAGAAAAGTGATAGACGCAAAACGGATGCCACAATAAACAGTTCGACAACACTCATTTGTTTATTGCGAAACGTTAAAGAACTATAACACTGAGAATTTATTTTGTTGAAATTTTAAATTTGCCTTGTGTTTTTTTTTGTAGAAAATTGAAGTGTAGTGCCTGTCGTTAAACGAATTTGAGGAATAAAATGAATACCAAAATCGGCTACGCTCAATGCGCGCAAAAAAAGATGAGATTTGGCGACTTCAGCGTCGCATTGGCGTCAGTGTTGCTTAGGTATAAAGGTGTAATTTAATGTACAATTTTCTTAATTGGCACAGACCCACAGTATAAACGGCATTTTTAATATTCAACGTCGTTATAATATAATTTCTTATATGAAATTGGTCTAATATAACCAGATATACAAAATCGAAAGACTTCAAATATATGTATATATTGTTGTGTTCACAAAAACAGTAGCAAAATGTATTGACACGTTGGTCTTTCCTTTATTAAGTTTTAATTATTTTTTATAAATCTATAGTTAATTTTATAACAAAAACCAATCACGTCTCGAAAATTTTCCGAAAAGCTCGGCAAATTAAAAAAAAATGTCATCAAAATTTTTAACTACTAATTTTGGGATTATGCAGCTTTGAATTTGTATTCCATTTCAATTTAATAAAGTGCAAGTTTTAGGTAGCTAGAAAATCTTGTGGGTTTTCGACAATTTTTATCGCTGACGCTGTTGCACATTTTCTTCCATATAACGCTTGAATAAAATTACTTAGTATGTCCAGTCATAAGAAAACTTGACATAATAGGGAGATTCATCTAAACGTATAAAGACCCTTATAAAATTATAAACGTATGTACATATATAAAAATTTCTCTGGAAAACAGTTTTATTTATGAGATTATCACTTTAGATTAATACTACTGAGTTTGGTTTTATATGGAGACTTTGCTTTGTTTAGAAATCTGTTCCGACTTTTAAAGGTCTACATACAGTTATGTACTTACAATATAATAGAATCGAACATTCTTCCCATATATATTTGCCAAGAAATTATTTATTTATTTATTTTATTAATTGTATACTTCAGTACATCTAAGTAAAGCAATTTTTAAAATACAAATTTTAACCGTTACGGTCCCTGATGCGTTCAATCATAAATGGTCATACATAGTGGATTGGATGCACTGGCTCTACGACTTTCAGGTTTTCCTATTCGCAAATAATTTTGAGCCAAATTCGAGCTGCTCTAATGCCTGAAGCGCTAGAATTCACACACTACCAGTTATTAAACCTCCTTTTTTGACAAATTTTCACTTACTAAATATACCTTTATAACACACGGCGTTTATTTTCTTCTCATGCTATCCGCACAAAAAATATAAAAACCATAAAAAATCCAGTTTTACATCGTAAAAGTAAGTAAAAAAAAAAAATAAACCAAAACCAAAACTTAAATAATGTGTTATGCGTCTCTAAACATTTTCTTTGACTTTACTCGCTCGCTCCAATTTACTAGTAAATAACGGTTTAATGATCAATACATATTTTTCGTCAGTCCTATTTTACAATATTTGTAAAGCTGACAATAATCGATTATTCTCTCGGATAAAAACTAATTGCTGGTTTTCTCTTTTTCTTAGTCTGCTCTCCTCTTGTTAATGTTGCTCGGCTTGCAGTGTTTTTCGTGTCAATGCTAATATAAACTAAACACAACATGTAGAAAAGAGACTTGCTGTCTGTATACAAAACCGAAAATATTATTTTTCTTTATTTTTTGTATCTCGATCCATTATACGCTAACTTTCAGTCAGTGACTAATTTTAATTAATTTTATTAGTTTTTGTATGTAGTTTCTATTATTCTCAGAGAAAAGAAGTCGTCTAATATTACCAAAATAACTACGATGCAAATTTGCCGTCATATGTCGTACATTGTATGTGGTGGCTTCGAACTTTGAATCAGTAAATTTTGTACTACTCTTTAATAAGCGCCTAAAAGTAGATTACAAATTGATACTTTTTTTTAATAGAGTTGACTGAAAAAAATATATTTTTTAAACTATTACGTTGATGAGTCATATGTATGTATGTATTTATGTATATATTAGTCGAGTCGATTGAGTTTTTATTGAATAATCGAGTTTGCTGTTCACACATATTAAACTCACTAAATTGGGATTTAACAGCTGACATTGTTTTGACTTTGTCCATCATTTTCATTTTAAACAATTAAAATAAACAACAGCTGATTGCCTTTTATCTATTAACCGCAATATTCCGACTGAACTAGGCGCAGTCGCTACAAAGGATTACATTGAAAATTTTATTCTATTTATGCTCTGTAAAGCCCTAGTCGAATAAATAAGAAATACAATTTTTGTAGGGTAAACCGAATTCAATTATGTAACAGCTTAATCGAGGAAATTCAATAATTACTCAATCAACATCTGAACAACGGACATATGTATAATAAAGGGTTTCTTAATCCCATTTTACATTTTAGAAATGAACACTTCAGTCAGCGTTAAACCCTTACTGAAAAACACAAATCAATTTGAAGTTCAAATCGATTTGCACTTGCTTTGAACTGTGATCAAAGAATGTAGTAAAAAAAGAAGTTGAACGACGTTTCGTTTTCTGCGACAATATAAGCGAATGCTAGGGTTTCATTGGGTTAAATATGTATATGACGATAAAATATGACACGAAATGCCAACAAGTTGCCCTTTGCATTGGCGTTAAATCGAAGATTTAAAAAATGTTGGCTATTTCTATTCAATTGACGATATTTGATGCCAAATTTGACCCAATGAAAATCAAACCGTAAGAGTCAAATCGAATTCATATGAGCTGATGTCGATTGCGCAACAGTAAAATTCATATGTAGTTTTTTCCTTCTACGGCTCGAGCTGTCAAAATTTAAGTAACTTTTCATTTCTAGCCGTGAGGTGGTATCGCTAAGCTGTTCATTCAACTCCAACTTTGTGCAATGAACTCGCCTATAATAATAGAAAATAATAACAATAATAATGAAAAGTAACGCTGGATAATAAATCGATGCGACAATTTTATGGAACTCAAATATTTTCTAAAAGTATACCTAACCAGTAATTTGGAAATTCGCTGGAGGAATAGAAGTGTTATTGGCGAAATTTGGTTTGTTCACAACTGAGTTTCTATACTGTTATATATTCTCAGCCTGCTATAAATAATTTATGACAGCATACCGAAGTGTTGAAATAGTTAACTTATAGCCTGTTGAGATCGAAAGTGTAAATTAATGCTTGAATTAACGTTAAGTTCTGATACCTGTTGAGAATACCACCTATTAGTCTACTTTACTAAAGCTAATACTAAACAAAAAATAACTGATTTGTAATTTCACGTACGGTATGAATGTAGCATGTTCACATTTTTTCACATACGTTACATATTTACATACATACATACATATGTCACTTCAGAGCATGTGCATACATTTTTGATCTATTTACATTTACTATTATTTGCATACCTGCGATTGAAACCCAAAATTAAATACAAAAATTATTAATGTATTGGTAAAAATGATGTTGTGTACAAAATACCAAAAACAAAAAAAAAAAAAATATTAAGTGTTCATTTTAGTTGTAATCAAAGAATCATATCACTCATTTTGGACTCGCGTCATTATCATCACTCTTCACTGCTGTTCTTTAGCCATACGATAGCTTATCTTTCAGTCGTCATAACCGGGTAACGGGACTCCCAACTTTTCGACAACTTATGCACATAAATATTTAGCGCTACTTAAGCATCTCCAGCGGTTAGCGCCATATGCCATGGTTTCATTAGCCATTACAAAGAAAATAATACAATGACGTATTTCGATTTGAAAACAATGCAAAATTATAAAATGTCAGCATGTTGCCATTTCGTGTCATTTTTCGTCGTAAAAAATTTGACCTAATGCAAATCAGGCATTAAATCACTGTCGTCAATAATGAAAAATAAATATTTTTATAAAAAAAACTTACCCAAATTTGGCGTATAGTCTTAAATGTTGAACACTTTTACTATTATGTTATATTAAATTTCCAAATGTAAATTAATTAATAAAAATTATGGGCCTAGGATAAATTTAATATTCTGCGCCAGGGCTGTCGCATATTGCGTTCTTTTATTTCTATTAAATTTTGCACACTGACCTCACAAATATTAAACTTTTTTTTTACGCAAATAAAACGCGTTTGCGAGCGTTGCATGTGATATTGCTGAAAATATTTAGTTCTGGGCGATAGTTTTAATTTTTATACAAAATGAAAGTTGATTGTTTAATATTATTGCCTTCGGCAATTGTAATTGTCAATTAGATTTGGTAAAATCATCTTAACTTTGAGTCAGTTTTTATTATAAAAGTCAATTGGCTATTCTAATATATATAAAATATATAAAAAATTCATTTCTCATGGCACGAAAGTGATCAGAATGGAAACAAAATACTTAAATTTCACAATACGCTGACGCTGATTAAAAAAAAAAAAATCAATTGAAAACCTTTTATGAATTCGCATTGGTTTTTATAGTACATACATATATTTTGAGTGTCACGTTTAATCAAAAAATAATGTAAACAAATAAACAGTGTCCTTTTCTCATATGAAATACATACTAAAGTTGCATAAACCTAAGAAGACGTCGTATCTATACTATTATATAAAATTGACTATTGAGAATGTTTGTAAAAATTTGGCTCTGACCTCATTTTGATACTGATTTTAATAATTATTTTTCTAAAAGGAAATCTTTGCGAAAAACAATAGGTGGCATACTTGTGTCCTTTTTTTTTTTTTGAACAATATGCACATTAGGGTGTATTGCTCCCCATCCAAAAAAGAAAAAAAATCGGCACTGTTTTTCCATCGAAATTAAAAAATTAATTATATCTAAAGACATCAATCAAAATATTTCGTCATAATATTAAGATTTAGGTGACCTGGACCGATTTAAAATTATCTTCATCTATAAATAAATTTCTTTGTTAAATAGATGCGCTTAAGACTTCAAGATGATAGAATACAAGATTGCGCCTTTCGCGGAGCACTAGTCCTCTCTTTGTCTGACAAAATAAATGAATTTTACACAAACAATGCTACGAATCAATCATTCTGCCGTTTGTCCACTTCTTCTGCGCTTTTTCCTCTTATTTTTTTTTAGAATTTTTTCTTTGCTATCATTTGCTCTTAGCTTGGAAGTCGTAATCTTGTTTTATATCATTCTTTTTATTTCTTTGCAAATAACCACAAATTTAAAAAAAAAAAACTTAGCAGATCTTTTACATTTACACGGTTTTATTATCTCAAGTGTTTTTTTTTATATTAAAAAAATTATTTTTACTTTAAAAAATACTCAATTTTTGGAAACATTTTCAACTCGATTCACATAATAAATTTTATAGTTCTGGCGATAATACATACAATTTAATGAAGCATAGAAAAGTACGTCGGCCATTTTCTAGTATATAATAAAGAGGATGTATTTATGAGAAATTTATTGCGTCACCCTGATTATTACCAGCGCCATTCTAGTATTGCCTTTAAGAAAATATCTCCATTTTTTTTTTTTTTTTATTTAGGATATTCTACTTGTCATCGCCTCGCATACTCGTTTCATTATTCCATCATTGAAATCACCATTTTTAGCAGTGTCTATCTACATATTTATTTTTATGTCAGTGGTTGGTGTAAGCTCATTTCTGCTCCAAATAATTGTATCTTATTTAATCAATGTTCTCAGTCACTATCATGCACACGGTCCAACTCACACACCAACACACACGAATTTACTTAGTATTGCTGGTATTTGTTGACGAATGTAAAAATACATACCATACATACAAACCAAGGCGAATTCATATAAGAAGAAGTTATTCAAGCAGGTGATATCTTCTACTTCCACTATATTTGTATTTTTCCTTTACCCATGACATCCTAATCGGAATCTTTTATCGTGGCATCCTAAAATTGAAAAATGCGTGTGTGTGCGTTATAAATTCGCCATGCCATCACCTTACATGTATGAATTCGCCTTGTATACAAACATACATTTGTATAAATACATACATATATTAACTTTTTGTTTAACTTTTTTGTTTAGCACATTTTGTTTTATTAATATTTCTCATTCCATTTCGTTAGGAAACTCCTTGTGTGTGGCCAGTGAACGTTTGGTAGCCGCTACAGCGATGATGCGTATCAGTCAGCCGTTAGGTGCGAAAAATACCAACACCGAGGGCATGGAAGGCCTACTGGAATATCCCTTTTTGACCATGACAAAATATCCACCGGGCTTCATTTTGCATTTAGGTGCCACTGTAGCAGCGCGTTCGGTAAAATTGCTGGAGCGTGTACCCAATCCGGATGAGCCCGAAGTACGTGACTCCTGGTGGACAGAATTGCGCATGGAAATACGTTCGCATGCGCGCGCACTCGGTTGTAATGTCGTGTTGGGCTATTCGGAAGCGACGACAATATCGTAAGTGAAAATTTTGAAATAGTGCTTAATTGTGTTATTGGCTTCTTTCGCATATATCCCGGACTGGGCTCCGTAATTAGAACGTGAAAGGTTTTCTTTCCAGAAGAAAATTCCCAGAAAAATCGAAAAATCATCATCTTTTTTTTTTTTTGGTTTGCGATTCTGCGTTTGAATGTAAACAAAAAGCAGCTGATTTGAAATTGACACCTTGCCTATTTGTGCTCGGAAAAAAGTCCGAGTTGCTTCGAGCGAGAAGAAGAAAACATTTACGATCCAATACGTTCCACTTTTGGTTTATCTATTACCCAATGAATTCCGCGCTGTTTCGGGAGTTGAGTACAGGAAAGAAGCTATCAAACATCATTTCAAAAATAATACTATTAGAGATGATAAATCGTTTACGATAAATATAAATATAACAAAAAATGGGTGCATACACGTACGCATAGTAAGGAGGGCTAAAAATCAAAATTTTGATCCTAGTATATGTACATATGTATATATGCTAGATACAGTCAAAGGGAATAAAATCTTGTATCTCTACTACTTTCGAAGTCGCATAGTTGACCTATTTCACGTCATGTCCTTGTCGAGTAATAACCGTAGAAAAAATAAGCGGCGTTTTTGTTGCAAACGATGATTTGTTTGATATTTTTATTCTAAATCATTAATTCATTTAATTTCATTCCTCCTCATTTAATACACATATATGGGTACAAAAACAATCGATACTGGTTTTCCATCAGAACTATAAAATGTATTATATTAAAATACTTCCACCAAATGACCTGGGCCGATTTGAGAACCGCGTCAACAATCGCTATTATTTATTTTGGTGGAAGTCTTAAAACAGCAATTTTTAATTTTTAAGTAATCTCTACCATATTATCTCTACCAGTGACGATGTCTGCGTACTGTCTGCAACCGGCACAGCGGCCGTCATCAATATGGCTTACAATCGCTCAGTATCTCAAACCGATATACTCCCCACAGTAAAACCAGTCGCCATTGGTATTGGTGTAAGCTCCGCCGGCGTCGTTATGTCTGCCTCGCTGGAGGAACGAGAAACGCTTAAGGAAATGCGAAATGGTGTTGCCAATGAGACTGGCGCATCGGTCGCAGGGAAGGACTCAACGATGTCTTCATCACTAGGCGGCGCCACCATACACGGTTCGGCAAGCAAGAAAAATGTGCTGCCACCCAGCATGAATTTAGTGAAAAATTCTGCATGTAACGTCTGTCACGTGCCGTATAATCTGGCGTCGGTGCCATTCAATGTGAAAATGAAGAAATGCGCTATATGTCGCAAGGGACGTGTGCCCGATGTTCTATTGGCTACACTCGAGGTGCCCGAGCATTTACATGTTACCGGGCGTGGTTGCTTCATGCAAGCACAAGTGGTACGTGCCAAAAAAGACTTGCGTTCAGAGCTAAATGCCAAAGAGATATCGGATGGTTTGCCATTTTTGGAGTATGAATTACATCGTGTGCTTATCAATAAGCTAAAGGCGAAGGGTATGAATGCAATTTTCGGTTTGAGGGCACAAGTGGCCATAGGCGAACGTATGATTGCGCTTATAGCGACAGGTACAGCGCTCTTCCTAACCGCACTGCCAGTGCCACAGGTGCCAAAGATTGCGGCTGGTAATTCGTGGACGGACAAACAGAAATTGAATGAGCTGCAAAAGAAATTGCAAGAAACATTCGAGCGTAATCAGGAAGTTTATCAGCTCAAATGTATCGATCCCGATTCGACAGGTGGCGGTGGAGTGATGTCAGAAAAGCATTCGGATACCGATGAATCGGATGATGAAGTGATTGAGATCGATTTGAATTGTGGCAATAAAGATACTTGTGTGCTGGAAGTTGACGATATAGAGGATTTAGAAATTATATCTTTGCTCATGGAAACCTATCCGCCAGAAGGTTTTCACGTGGTCAATACACAGAGCGTACCTGGTATGCTGGAAATGGAAGCGGTGAAAAATCTGCAGATGTTTACGCAAGTATGGCGCGCAAAGTTGGATGTCAATCAAAATATTAGTGGATTTCCCAAACACTTTCAGCGGTGAGTAAGCATAAAAATTAAATAGAGATCGGATACCTAATATTCAACTTAAAATATAGGTAAAAAGATGTAACAGATATATTTCTAATATATGTATATAATTTAATAGTAAATACTAAAGTTTGATTTTCCATAGTTTGGAATATTTTCTCAAAGTCGAAATGGCTTATCTTTTCATAAAAGTCATATAGCATCTTTTTTGTTGAAGTTGTAAACTTTCATATTTTCGGCTATAAACGTGTTTCAATTTAGCGCCACCTTATACATTCAGTCCATCGTGACTGACTTTTATTTTTAGAATTATGTAAAAACTTTATTGCCAAATTTTACTAACGATCTGTTCACACAAAATCTTAACGATTAACGCAGATCTCTACAGAAATCCAAATAGGGGTAACCGAGCTCGGTAACGTTGTATTCGGTATTTGCGAACTTTTGTCGTATATATTTTTCTTGTAAAATTTCTATTTTGACGAATATACATATACATACACCATATTTAACTTTAAACGTGAAATTTTTTGAATGCAAAGTCAAGCCTAAGAATTTGTTTCTATATCAAACACAGTATGTATGTATGTATGTGAATGTAAAAGTATAATGAAAATTTAAACTACTTTTTATCTATTATTCAACTTTTTACATATGTAAACTTATTAATTTAACCGTTTTCAACGGCAGTATTAACAAAATTTCATATCTACAGACTTTTGCAGACGATTTACTTTAAATTGCGTACAATGATACCCTGTGCAATTTGCGATCTAAGATTTCGACTTGACTTGCCGGAGAGTGTAAGTATTACAATTTCTCTCTCTTCCTCATTTCTCAGCCCCTCTTTATGCCAGTTTTATTGTTCTCTAAACTTATTAATAAAATATTTCAAATATCCAAATGTACAGGATCAAATACAGTTACTTGTTACTGGCATGGCACTCGGTCTAGGCGATGCCAATAAATTCAAATATCGCCGCAAAGCAGCAGCAGCTACTGGCATAACAAATGGCACAGCTACCGATACACCCGATGCGAACGGGTCGTCTGTAGGCAATAAACGTACACTGCAAGAAGAGGACTATATTTTTCCGCTGGACGAGGATCAAATGGTTGAAACACCAACACCTACATCAAATCTGCCGCCTTATGGCTTGCATAGCTTCAAATTGGCGAAATCATCACCATCACGGCAGCAGAGCAAGAAATCGAATGTAGTCAATCGTAATAATTATGTGAGTGAAGTTTTTGTTCTGCGTACATATTTACTTACATATATGCATACTTATTTACCAAATGATATAATATTTCAATAATTGTTTTACTTATTTTTGCAGTTCCCGCTACGTGATCGTTACGGCGTTGATATTACACCGCTCAGTTTTATACCTGGTGGCCGCATTGACAAATATCTTGGCAATTTGAATTTCTTTTTTATACGCGAAACGACTTCGATACGTGAAACTGGTGGCATTAGCGGATTTGTCCACTCATTCATAACGGAGGTGAGTTTTTTTTTTTTTTTTGTTAGACATCGAAACCCTAGCTCTGCAAGTCTTTGTACTTGTGATACAAATACCCATTGCGACCCGCTTAACATTTAAGTGAAAATAAAAAAAGACTCAGACGTGTTGGACTATAAATTTCTTTAGCAAAAGTAATCTGTACGTTGGCCCCTTTCAAAAAAAAAAAATACAATGGTTACTCTGTTGCATACAAAAGATCTAAATTTTTTGCACTGTCTAATTAGTTAGAAATTTAAATTTAAAATTAAATACAACACTAAGTCATTGGTTAAGTTTTAAACATCTTACCATGTAACTTATTTGCCAATTTTGGTGAGTCTTTTGTTGTAAAATTATTGTTAAAAGGTCTATTAATGTATTGCCTTTAATTCTAAATTAATTGAAATTAGTTTAGGTAAATATTTTCTGTATAGTTGGTGCATTTTTCTTTTATAAATTGGGTTTCTTCTTTTCGGCAGCTACATACATACTTATGTAGCTCTCAAAATTTTCCTGCAGTAAAAAGTTACTGATTGGCACAGCAGAAAAGGAAAATTTCCTCACCATAGAATTTTGCTCCCGTTTGGCACAACAGGGCCATATATCGATATGTCTGTTTGTTTTATCTCACCCGAGTCTCATCGTGAAGCGATCTCGTGAAAATTCACTCTTACGACTCTAAAGAAGTTTTATAGTAATAAGAGGCTTCTAATAAGATTCATAACTTCTTTTAAAATGTAAATACATTAATTTGAAGAGAAGCCTGTCGATCCGAACCAACTATGACCACTAAAACTTGACCGTGGTACACTTTATACTAACAGGATTGATTCTGCAAACAAAAAAGCAAAAATATTATGAAATTAATGAAATGTTATTTTTGTAATTTTGTAAAAATCAAATTTTTTTTTTCAGTTGCTAGCGGTGGTTCGTGCCCATATATCAGCACTCGGCGGCAATGCCATGGTTTCGTTCTACATGAGTGAATTGATTTTGGTCGATAATCAGCATAAGAATCAAGTAAATTAATTGTTGTAATTGTTTAATTATTTCAAAGGTTGTAACTCTAATTTTATTCTTAACATATTTATTTTAGGGTCAATGTCTGATAAGCATCGGTGGCGATGCAGTCTACGTATCCTATCACACCGATGACTGATATTCGCGTTTGAAAGGCATCTAGCGTTTATTTTTCGCAAATCGACCGAAAAGTTTGTACTATTAGGGTGGCTGCGTGTACAGCAAATGGATTAAAAAGCTCAATCGCCGTAAAGGCAAATATTTTTTAAATGAAACTACTAATCAAATCAAAATGTAGCATAGAACGAAACTATTTTACTAAAATTAATTGAATGATTTTTCCTTAAAACTCACACGCTTAACATTACAACCTGTTGCACTTAACGCATCATTGCGCTACACGAGTAGAAGTATTGCACGCTGCCAAAATTATGTTATAATATTTAAATTATTTAGCGAAGCAAAATGGGAAATGCGAATAGAATTATTACATTAAAAAAAAAACAAAAAAAAACAAAGTTAAAACACCGTGGACTAAAGAAATACTATGATAATAAAAAGTGTAAAGCGTGATTTTATAATTAAATTAATAACCAAACTTAGAAAATTATGTAATTCCGCACTCAAGTCGAAAATCATGCTCTCTCCGAAAGATATTAAATTGAAACTTCAAAAAACAAAAAATACTACAAGTATTTATATATTACCTACTAATATTTAAAAAAAACTCTTGAATTTACCAGCTTTTTATTTGTTTTGCTGCAGATGGACTGTGTGAATTTCAATAATTATTGTACTTAAATTGCCAAAGGCAAATACATACAGTGCCGAACAAAAGTATTGACACAGTAGGTTTTTTTTTATATTATGCTCAATGTTTTTCATGTTAAAAGTTTTTTTTTTAATTTTTTATCAAAATATGCCTTATTCTATAACCAAAACAATTACCAATTTTACACTTTTTACAAAATTCGATTAAAAAAAAAAAAATATGTGGTATGCAATTTTATAACCTATTCAATTCTAGTATAATGAAGTGCAGGTTTCAAAAGACTAAAAAGTTGCGTTGATTTTTTGAATTTTTTTTTTTGCTGACGGTGTTGCGCATTTTTCTCCATACAAAAATAATTTGGAGCATTCGTTATATGGAAGAAAACGTCTTACACCGTCTGAAATTTGGATAGTTTTCTTATAGCATGAGATATAACTTTGATAAAAACTAATGAGACAACAGTTACTGTGCCAATATTTTTTTTTCGGCACTGTATATAAATAGAATTTACAGTTTTGAAAATATAATAGAAAAATTGTAGTTAAACGGATAAAGGTTTTTTTTTTAATACTTATGTATGTAAATTCCCAAATGTATGTCAATGTTTGTAAACGTTGGTTGTTGTGAATAAGCTAATGAAACGTGAGCAAGCAAAAAGTAATAAAAAAGCAAAGTATGTGACAAACACAATTTGAAATTGCAATTTTTAGAAATTAAACAAAAAAAAACAGTTTAGATCGTATAGATCAACGAAAAAGTAATCAATATGCAATGCATGACAATGAACTGCAAAAAAATCACTAATTGTGAACCATGAAATGATATTTTAATGTATGCTCTCGTATAATGTATTCGAAACGATATGAATTGTAAGAGCTCTGTATACACATACAGTTACCAACAGAATTGAGTGCGCAATGTCTTTACTTTTGAATATTTACAATGTTTTTATTTTTTATATCCCGTTTATACATAAACCGGCACCTGAAATGCAAAGGACCGTAACTAAAAACCAAAATCAAAAATTATAATGCATTTCATTCATCACTAGTACCCACATCGTTTTATATAAAAAAAATGTTTTTAGTATATACAAATTAATTGCTATATTTAATTGAAATTTAAACAAAAATCATTAAAATTGTAATATTTTAAATACTGATTTTTAGAAATTATTCGGGTATATAGTACATATTTTTATACCCCATTGAGTGCAAGTTTGAATTGTCTAAAAATTTACTTTGATAGTGGCAACGATTTTTGATTTTTTTCTCACATTTTCTATACTTTCTTTTACTTCAAACTTGCATTTGTTTTGGCTGTGTGTATATAGACACTGAACAAATTTGAAAATTCTGTTTAAATTTTCCTAAATTAGTTGAACTTCTTAAACAAATTTTTTTTATTAAAACAAAATAGCGAAAAATATTTAGCATCATCAACATTGTGAATATCCAAGAACAATCACCATTTACTTGATTCTGTGTGTAACTGTATGTGATTTTTTGTTATTCTTTTTTTTTTTTGCTTTATTATGAAAGACAATTTTTTTCACAACACTATTATTTTATGCAATAAACAATATACAATATATAAATGCGAAAATCGGCTTGTTTATGCTCTTATAACTTTTATCCGCAGCACGGGCTTACCTGAAATGTTGCATGGTTATTAAATAATTCCTGCCCTGGGAAGGTTTTGAAGATAAAGTTTATCTGCGACGTGTGCAAAAATCACTGCAAAATTGTCAGAAATGCGTGTCGATTTTTATTTCAGAACTTTTTTTTTTAAAGATTTGGAATAGGTGCAGTTTTTAAAACTGAGTTGCCCCCTGTTTAAAAGGTTAAATTCAATTGAAACAATGAGTGAAATCAAATATTGCAATATGACCATCACACGAAAGTAACATTTTCAAAATGTTTTGAAAAAAGCTTGTCACCTGTTTAAAGATAAATTAAGGTAAATAAAATGAAATTTTACAAAATGGGCGTAAAGTGAAGGTTTCAAGAAAGCTTAATTTCAAAAATATTTCTGATGGGTTGCCACCAGTTTAAAAAATGAATTAAAATTATAACAAGTTAGTAAATCGAATATTGAAAGATGTGTCTCAAACGAAGGAGGAGAAGAAAGTAAACTTTATGTTGAAGTTAGCTTGGAAAGAATGCTTAAAACCTTAAGTTAAATTGAATTATTAGGCTTTAAAGGAAATATTACGGTTTGAGAATCAAAGGACGTAGGCTTAAGAAAACTTAATTATGAAAATGTGTTAAAGCAGAATTGCCATCTGTTTCAAAATATTTCTTCAATTCAATTTCTAACCTTACTGAAATATAACAGCAATCATCTGAAACGAAGGTTTTCATACGAAAATATTTCAGAATAATGTCGAGACCTTTTTCAATACCATTTCGGAACCAACTCGGGATGAGTTCGGGCACAGTTGAGGCTATCGGTCTAGTTCGGCAGATTCGGGACTAGTTTGGAATTATTTCGAAAATAGTTCGAGACCATTTCATAATAGTATGGTACTAGTTTGAAACTAGTTCGGGATCGAATTGCAACTAGTTCAGAAATGACTTGTTACTCGATCGAGAGTAGTTTGGAACTATTTTGGGATTAGTGCGGTCATGAAGTAGTTCTGAGAGAAGCAGAAACGAAAATTGGTATGTATGTATTTACATAAACATATAAAATGTATAATTCGATTACATTTTAAGGCCCAAGCAGGCGTTAAAGGCCTAAAATCTTTTATAAAAAACGAAGTAATGCGATCAGATATGGATTTTTATAGTTTTTCCACTTTTTCGTAAAAATCTCTGGGGTATTATTTAAGGCTTTTGGACTAGGTTGAACGCGTGTTGAAAAATCTCATTATAAATCAAAATCGAAAAAAAAATTCAGTTCCCTCATACATCACCTAATCTAATCGAATTATTTGAAGAGCTTAACATCAATGCCATATGTTTAGCTGGGGCTCCAATAACTTGACATAATAAACATACATAGGTACATACTTATATTATTATATAAACATGTACATATTACACTACAGTTAAAATTTATTGCAGTTTTCTACAGCTGATGTCTTAAAATTATGTATTTTGTAACTTAAAAAAGTAATACATGTAAAAGTGCGCTTTATACTAAAAGTCGACGAATATCTACGAATAATTCGCTTAAAGACAAACGATAACAATTAATTATGTAAAAATACAATATATTCTATGCGATTCTTAGTGAGCAAAACTATGCGTACCAATTAATCAGTCTCGTATATCTAGTTATTTGCCAATGCAAAAGTCTTTAAAAACTACATCTAAAATATCATCGGTGCTAACATGCCCTGTAATACGTTCAATGCATTTGAGTGCATTTCGTAGTTTTTGCGCCGAAATTGCTACATCCGGAAAAATATCTGGCGCATATTCATCCAAGAAAATATTGATGTGTTCGATGCAACGTTCCAGTTGTTGACGATAGCGGGTATGTGTAATACGCGGATGTTCGGCAGATGGTTGGCCACAGCTTGAGAAATGACAAGTCGACAATATATCCCTATTTATATTATGTTGAAATTAAAATGACTACTTACAGCTCACGCAGCATGCCTTCGAAGTGCTGCAAAAACGGTTGCATCTCAATAGCAGTCGTTTGTTTGCAGCAGATACCCAGCACATTGTCAACTAGCGCCAGTTTTTGAATTTCCTCCTTTGATAGCAAATCAATTTTGTTTGCAATTAGTTGCACCCGCTTGTCGGCTAATGCACTGGCATCCAAGTCCAATTGTAGCAGGTAGCTAGCCTGATATTCACTCACTGTACCATTGCCTTTCGTTATATTGTCCAATAGTATGCGTGCATCTGTTAGCAACAATATAATATCAGCATTTTGCAGACACGCCTTTGCTCTACTAATGCCTTCCAATTCAACAACATCTTGGGTATGCTTTCGCAAACCTGCTGTATCGGCAAACACTACTGGGTAGCCACCAAAGTTATGCGTACTTTCAATGATATCACGTGTAGTGCCAGCTATTGGAGTTACAATGGCAACCTCTCGCTGACACATCGCATTTAGGAAGCTGCTTTTGCCTACATTGGGCGCACCAATTATTGCGGTGCGCACTCCATTTCTTAACATTTCTCCCTGTCGCTGATCGTTCAAATGCGCACGTATTTCAGATATAATGCGACGCAATTCTTTGTTCAACTGCAACACAACATCATCCTCAATATTCTCCTCTTCGGCAAAATCTATGTAAGCTTCCATATGCGCGGCGCACCTTATAAGGCGTCTCCGCCAATTGTCATATATACGAGAGAGTGCCCCAGCACTTTGTAGCATAGCCTAATCAAAACAAAAGGTGAATAAATTGCCAAGTATTTCAAAAAAGGGTAAATTTTTGCAAACGTACCTGTTTCCTTTGCGCTTCTGTTTCGGCCTGTATTAGATCCGCTAACCCTTCCACTTCGGTTAAATCTAGTTTCCCACCGAAGAAAGCGCGTTTAGTGAACTCACCTGCAGTTGCAGGCCGCAACCCAGGTACCTTGCCCAACGCATCCAACATAGCAGCTATTACAGCCAAAGAGCCGTGCACTTGAAACTCGCATGCATCCTCGCCGGTAAACGATGACGGCCCAGGAAACCAAAGAACTAATCCCCTATCAATTACTTCTTTAGTTTCAGGATGATGGAGTGATTTGAGGTAGGCATATCGCGCTTTGGGCTCATATTTTGAACCTACAATAGTTTGTAGCGCATGCTTGGTACGCGGACCTGATACGCGTATGACAGAAACTCCACACTTGCCGTGACCTGAAATTGCGATCAGTGGTTGAGGTAAGAAGTTAGTAAAAAAAAATAGCATATTTGCTGTAAGTGAAGTATTTAACCTGAGCTCAAGCTGAAGATAGTGCAATCAATTAAATTATTTGCTTTGCTGCTGGCGTACCGTTGAAAATATTTAAATGTGTTCGCAACTTTGTACACATAATTCATTTTAAAAACAAAGTTGTTAGCTTTTCACCGAATTCAACCAAAATACCTAATTTAGAAATGTCCTATAAACAAAAACATATGTACGTCAAATTCATCTGTTAACTTGCAATACAGCTGATTAAAAGTTAATAGAGAATGCAGTCACAATTAATCGGAAACTGCTATTATTTATCGTTGATTATCTACACTCTCCAATACTTGTTATGTTTATTGTGTTAATAAGATTAGTTAGATCTTTGTAATGTATCGCTCAAATACACATTATTTATTAGACTAGTACTAAACATAAGTGTCAAAAGGATATAAAAATATCAATTTTTTGGTACCTTAATATACATGACCGCAACAGAACTGTTGAAAAAGAGAGGGCAAGCTTCTGACGTCACCTTATTATCATTGCACCAGGAATTGACCTATGCCAAATTTCAATTAGAGCAAAATAATTTTTATAACAAGTAATGTCTACTGTAGCCGACTGTGTAGCTTATGCGTGCTTCATTCGGTGATCCTCGGTTCTAATCCTGACTAGGGCAAGTAATATCTAAAATTATAGAAGTTTTTTTTTTCATAGCGGTGACCATTCGGAAGGCAATGGCGAAGCTCCGAAGGTATTTTTTGCATTAAAAAACTTCTCACTATGTAAATTAGTTAAAGCTTTTTCTCAAAGGAGTACCAAAGCATTTTGTTGCTTCTTCTTTATCAAATACTAATACACATACAATACTAACTAAAAAATCTGACGAATAAATGCCATACATTGCCTTCCTAAAAAAGAATTTTTGAAAAATGCCCAATCAACGAAAAAGCGCAATGGGTTAAGAACCAATCAGAAAAAATATTATATTATTTGCTTATTAAAATCAAAATATTTTGATGTAGTTGCAGCAGCTAATTGCATGGTCGATATCTTCCAGCTCATCTAAGAGGAGGTCAGGAAACGAGCTATTTCGACGGGCTTGAGCCACAAGGTAAAGGATATTGATGAGTAGGTTTGTAGGGGAATATGAATAGGTGATTGATATCGTGGTACGGCGTACTGAAAGCAGAAGATGACGCCTTCAGAGGTACCGCTAATATTTTGCCGATTTATTTATAAAATCTCTGTCTATATATCATCCTTTCATACATTAGAACAATTCAAACACGTTTCTCACTGAAATATTGAAAGCTGTTCATTATTCTATCTTGTATTTTACAATTCCCGGTATCGTGTGGGGATTGTTAACATGTCGGGCGATATTGGGAAAGTTAGGATGGATTGTGGATAGGAAGAAGTAAAGTCTTATAAAATATTCACGGGGCTCCCAAATCTTTCTCATAGAATTCAATTTTTTGTCTGAATATTTAATATTTTTATTTTTTGGTATTTCAGTTGCATCATACATCATCATTTTTTAGGTATGGAAAATAAACTTCAGAAAAACGTCAATGGGCGACGAATTGGCTGAACGGTTGCACTGCGCGTCAGTCAAATATATGCATTGGAGATATCCGGTCAAAGATTGTCACTTCAGCAATATCCCCCGGAAGTTTATGTGGATTTTTTTATTCTATTGCAACAATAATCTATTAATTTTTTATCACGCACTGGAACTGCGAGATTGATTTTGTTTTTCACAGAATGAAACAAAAAATAAAAAGGCCGATATCATTGTTATGGTTGCTCCTTTAGCACTTAATATGTTAACTCAAAGCGTTGTCTCAACGACTGGCTCGTGTGTTCTCAGCATTACGTTCAATTTGCTATAGTACGAAACGCGACAGTGAGAAAACTGGTCGTATTAAATGCTGAGCAAAATGACGTTGTTTAAAAAGAACACCAATTTTTTTTATTGAATCGATTGTTTAACAATATTTTTTTGTAAATAAAGATTAAATCGTATATAAATAATCGGAAAGTATTAAAAAATCCTTTTTTTCCCTGCAAACAAATGGCAGCATACTTTTTCTAATTCCGTTTTGTCCAAGTCGTCTTTCGAATTACTGTCAAACGGTGTGTATGCGTAAGCAGTCGCACACAAAGATCGCGGCGTGGAGAAAAGTAAAATTTAACACTTAAAAAGGTGAAAACGCATTGTGTTTTGAAAATTACATAAAGAGCTGTACGTGGGAAAGTGTGTCATTGTAATTTGATATCAAATTGTTTGAAATTATTACGCATTTTGTTTTAATCAATTTCCGCAATGCATTGGCTGCGTGACCTACGACTGTGTTTGTCTAAAATGGCGTCGAACTTGATGGAAAGTTAAATGGCGTCCCACTAAGAAGAAAGGAAAAAGTACACATTGTACAATTCCAATTCGAATTTTAAAATATATTTTTTACATTTTTAGTGCATGTGTCGTAATAAAATACTTTGAAATTGAAACTGTAACAAAAAAAGAAAAGTTTTATGGTATTTCGAAATATGGTGCAATATTTGTAAGCAAAAAGGTGGAAAAGCGGAAGGGTAAAGAAGGAAGGAGATACGAGAATTGTAAAAATCAAATGACTCGTAATCACATTCGTTTGTCGTCGCATATATCGTAGTGTGTGTGTGTCGCGTTTAGTTTGAAAAGCGATGCTAGTAGTAAAAGTGAACAAAAAAGAACACCAAAAATAAGCAAGTGAAAAGCTACTTAACATATGCAAAAAAAATATTAAAGACGGCTTGTTCTTCTCATCGTCCCATTCTGGTAATTGTGATTACGTATTAAATTAAGTTCAAATATTCTTGTTTATATGTTCATCTAATAGGTTTGCTGGAGCAGGCTCCCGCCAGTCACCTAAAACCGCTTCAGGGTTGCATTAATGCGGTAACCCAAATCGGCAGCCTTGGAGTTTGCCTCAGGTTAAAGCTGCCAGATCATGTGTTCGCACCTAAAAAAAGGCGCCGCATTTCTAATTGAGGCTAAAAAAATTTTCTTCAGTGGAATGGAGCGTCATGTTTTGGGGTTGAAATCGAGTAAAATTATTGTTTTGAGAAATTGGAATTGATGGTGTGAGGATCTTGTCAATTTTGCTGGGGTGACTAATGACGATATTTATCCATGTAACCTGGCAGCTCTGTTTGAATTTCGTAGCGAATTATGTATTTCGTTTTTCGTTTTTGTATCATACGTCGTAGTTTATTAATATTTTTTATTTCCACATCTGATTTCATTTGCTTCAAAGGAATGTGAGTACGTGTGTGTGTAAATATACGGCAATGTCTGCTGTTGTAGTCTGTCTGTCCGCTGTCTGGTATTTGTTTGTGGCTATCACATTGTTTCATTGGAGACTTTGCATATTTGTTTGTGTGTATGCATATGTGTGTGTTTGCTTTTATTCAACTTTAATTCGCCAATTTTTGCACACAGTATACAGTTTTTGTTATTGCGAAGGCAACATACATGTGCACATAAGTGTAGTCAATGGTGAAGTGTAGTGTGACAACGTCAGGGGGGTGGTACGTTCGTCGAATAAATTAAAGGACAAACTTACAGGTAGACGACGGACGGTGATCTGTTGCAAAATAGAACGAGAGGGGCCTCACGATGTGGCGCTAAGATCTAAAATAAAAACAAATAAGCTTTTGATGCATCACCGCTACAGTCGCCGGCATTTGCTATTGGATTATATGCATTCAATTGAATTTCACGACGATCTAGCTAATTGCTTCATTTATATTTGTTATTTATGTTTTGTCTGTTTTTACATGTGTTTGTGGATAGCATTGATGTCTCTAGATTGCTTGCTTATGCGATTTAAAAGTGGAATTTTTAATGTTATTTTCACTTTTGCTCGCTTTATCCAAGAAACACTTTATCTTTACAATCTGGGCGAATAATTGAAAAATATGTTAAATAAACGCAAGAGCACGGGTGGATAGAAAGGGAAGCGCCTCAACAAAAACTTCAATCTAATAAAGTTTTTTTTTGTATAAATATGTATAAATATGTCAAGAATGATAGAATACAAGATTGCGCCTTCCCGCGGTGAAATGACAGATCTCGCCTTTAGTAAACAAGAATACGGGAGAGAGAAAATTGAACAACTTCCAATATTTCATTGAAAAACGTGCTCTAATTGTTCTAAAGTGTAAAAGTATGAATTTATAGGCAGACATTTAATAAATAAATTCGCAAAATACTAAAAAAAGTGCCTCTTTTTCTTAATTTGTGAAAAAAGCTTTGTCTAGTTGAAGTTGAGAATTGTCAAACCCGGCAAAACCAAAGTAGCGGTACTTCTAAAGACGTCACCTTCAGTATTCAGTACACCGTGTAAATATGTATTATATATATGTATGTACATAAATATGCAGGTTGTCTAGTCATATTTAAAAAGGCAGGCAACGTCTGTGCAAATACACATACATATTTAGGTACATACATATGTACAGATGTATGCATATACATAAATAATATTTTTCTTTTGCAAAACAAAAGACTCACGGAGCTCCCACGAGAGTCGGTTCTGCCACGTTTCCACGACAGTCGGCTCTACGATATCGGAACGGCCCGGATTTACATATATCCGGCCAAGGACTGCCACTTCGGCAGCATTCCCAAAATTGTATGGGGAATATTTTATGCTGCTACAACCACAACAACAACACACGGCATCAAACACCTCGAGAGTTTAACGGTGTCTAAACCCCTGTAAACATCTCGCCTATATGACATGTTCTTCATGTTCTTCATAAATTGTAGTAGCAGATCCGTGAAACACCGAGTAAAGTGTTTTTTGTTTTTTGGCATTTCAGATACTAGTAATTGTTCGATGAGTATAAGATACCTTTCTATACAAACAAGGCAAATTCATATCATGTGGAACACTAACAAATTATACGCACTTTGACAATAATAACAAAAATAGCCATGTAATTTAGACATTTTGGCAAGTGAATCGAATCAGCTGCGCGGTTAAGATTGGTCCCAAATAAAACGAACTTGTTTCTAAAGTTCATATCTTCGGTTTTGAGCTGAATGTTTGTTCTATCTTCACCTTGCACGGCGAACGTGTCAAAATGGTTTTGTTTACATTTTCACTTCCTATTTTTTGAATGAATTCGTCCATTCTTTCTTTTGTTTGCCATTCAATTCGAAAGTTTATGGTTGCCATTCCTAGCATCTCTGACATTCAAAAAAATTATCAAAAATCAACAAGAATTTGAAGAAACATCTTCAAAATTTGTTGTAAATGCACGAACCTTTCCAAAAAATTTCTTCAAACACATGTAGTCAACGGACCCACCAATTTTTTAAAACAATTCCAAACATTTCTGATTACTAATTAATTCAGAAATTCGGTTTGAAATACATATGTACTTTGTTTTTTTTTTGCATATTCCACAAATAAATGTCGATTAATAACTCTTATTTGGCAGTAATGAAGACAGTAATTCTATGGATTTTTTGGTTCACATACACTTAACACAATGCACAATTAGTACCACTAACTACTAATTGTTTTATTGCTTTATTTTAATCTAATTAATAGCAACTTATTACATAAAATCACTCTGAAAATTATTCTTCCACATTTAATAAAACATACAAATTAAATGGCAGAGTTCTGCTGTCAAGCTGTGCAATATGAACGAAGGATAAGAAACAAAAGAGAATAAGCAAAAACCCAGAAAGCTAATTTATTAATAAATATCGTTTGAAATACAAGTAATTTTTTATACATATGTATATTCATTTATACAAGTTAAGTCGCATTCCTTAAAAAACATGGAGCTCGCCCCTGTTCTGTCGTTAACCAGAAAGGAGAATCCTGCCGACTAAGGGTTAAGATCCTGAATGTGTTCTTGGGCCGGACGACGAAGGCCGCAGGCCCTCGGGCGAACAACGCCATCTTCAATAGTAATTTGTACAAGTAATGCTGTATTCCTTAGATAACAGTAACAGGGGGCGAGCTCTCTTTTTCATATTTTGCCAGATGTGCCTAAAAAACTTAAAAATTTCTATAAAAAACTGTAATTTGACCCCATTTTCAAATAGGTCCCTAGGGTTCTGTGGAGGGGTTAGAGGGGGGTGGTACTTCTTCTAAAACCTGTGACTATACTCTTTCAAATGAGGGTGTATTGGGTGCCACGGACAATACCCCAAAACCTTGGTACAAATCACTAAACATTCCCCAAAAAATTATTAAAAATAAATTATTAAAGATACTAAGTGGACAACATTTTTTAAATTGAATTTCCTCGAAAATTATATTTAGGTACATATGTATGTATGTGTGTATGTATGTACATACAGTATGTAGAGTTCTGTGTATATCATAAGGAAATAAAATTCAACATAATACAGTTGGCTACTAAGTTTTATTAATTTAATTTCAATAAGTTTTTATGAAAGTATAGCTGATTTCACAAAATAAACCGTATAAATAAAAGTTTCAACTTTTTTTTTTTTTGCAAAATTCACAAAAAATTTAAAAACTTCACAAAACTGTCATCAAACTTTTTAAACCTTTAATCAGAATTTTTTAAATGTCCCAGTTGGCTCTACGATACCGATAATTTATGTACATATGTATATCTGGCCGAGGACTGTCGCCTCAACAACATTCCTCATATGCGTATGAGGAATATCTCATACTGTTACAACAACAATCAGAACTTAACACGAATTTTTAAATAAAAATCCCTTTTGAGTAAATGTTTGGTTTGCTGATTTGTTCAGATGAAAATTGCAGCCAGCATCGTCTACACGATTCACGAAGTCAGCAGCGACATGACTTACAAGATTATTGAATTCAATTTTCACTTTTTGTAAAAAATGTTTTTTTCCAACTTCAGAAATCATCACTCTTAATAAATAGTATACTTATTTGAAAAGAACTGTCTTAATTTCTTTACAAATAAAATGCAAAAACGACTTTTTTTCAGCCTTTAAATGTAGTTCCCCCCTTAAGATGCTAAAGTGTCAATAAAAACTCGCCTACAACTAATAAAAGCGCACCAATAAATAAAAACTGAAAAATGTAAATAATGTTTGACATTCAGCGGCTAACTGAAATGAAGAAAGTCAAATTTTTTTGTTTAATTTTTTGAAGAATATGCACTTAGAGTTCCTTATAGTATTATATGTTATTATTATAATATTAAGATTGAGATGAGCTGGACAGATTTCTTATAAATAAAAATGGTTTTTTAAAACATTCTAAAAAAATCGTAGATCATAAAACATTTTAAGCCAAAACTGGACCTATGTATCTAGACCAATAATATATAATTGTAAAGGTATTTTCTGACCCTTTCATTTCTTGGCAAATAACCATAATTATTGCTATTAAATATACTGTTTATAAAAATTATCCTGTTTTCACAGCTTGCTTATATGTACGTATAAAACTTTTTTTCATTAATTTTATATGGAATTCAATCTCATATATTAAATTTTACTTTATTATTGATCTGAATGTTTTATAATTAAAATTAAACGATTATAGTTTGGTTGTTAAGCTTTCACTAATATATTTGTCCCAAGCAATTATTTTCATAGTCATTCTCATTATATAGGATTTAGTTTTTTTAAATTAATACGTTATATTTTTTGGTGCATAAGAAATTACGCCTAGTATTTGCTAATAAAAAGAGATTTAAAGAGCTTTATAAAGTAATAAATTTATATAAATTTTCAATTGATAAATATCTAAATTTTTTTTTTTGAATTTGGGTGTAAGTATAAAAATATGTATGTATGTATGTACATCCGATGCGATAGAATAATTAAAAAAATTACGTTCCAAGCAAATCGAACCTCCCTAATTCCCAAAATTGTTTGTGCTTACAATGTGTCCATACTAACGATGTAAGCACCAGCGCACTCAGCTTAAATCTCGAACACACTACAACGTAAATTGTGTACGTAATTTCGTCCAAATTACTTCGCATACACTAAGTGCGGCCTCACTTGTCATTCCTAATTTATCTTGACAGCTCTGTCACCACAGGGTTGTAAAATCCTTTGATCAAAGGAAACAAATGTGGGAGATTCGATAAATTTGTATATATATGAATATTATTGTGGTAATATCTTTTTTAAATTTCCGATCATGAAAAAAGCTTCTAGAGGCAGTAAACCTAAAGTACCAGTTGAATGAAATGCTAATATTTTAAAATGCTTCGCCCTATTTGGTTACGGGAGAACACATTTTTCAATTATTATCGATAAAATTTCGACATTGATTTGTTCGGGATTTGGGTTTTGATTTATGATAAAATACCCCATTTCATCTTTATTTATTAACCGAATTTATAAGGCGAAATTACTTAGTTTCATTGTAATTTGCTCATAAATTAAGAATGAGCATAAATTAAGAAACTGTGCCCGGGCTTTTAACCCAACCCGTACGAGTTTTTCGTCTTTGTCGACTGCCAGTAAAATTGTCTGCTTACAATTTCTGTGAAACAATTTACACCTCCTAATTTCCTTAAAAAATACAGTTTTGTTATATCTGTTTTGAGAAAGGATCAACAATGTCCATTTAGGTAGAAGGTAGACGATTAATTTTTTCTCGTTAAATTCAACTTTAGAAGTCTTAAAGACAGAAATTATATTTGAAGACGTTTTATTTATAATATTTTTGATAAACTATTTGAATTTTCGGCAAAAAACATTGAAACTTTAACCATCCGTAAAAGATAAAACTAAGACTCTCTGGAGTTGTTCTGTATTTACGGCAAAGTTGATGTTGGAGTCAGCTTCTTTCATAATTATAATTATTTATCACTCGTTTAAAAATTTAAGCTCACTAAATAAAACCAGACTCCGAAATAATAAAATAACAATAATAATTATTAGTATACCAAAAACGTTGAAATGAAATTAAAACCAATAACAACAAACAACTTAAACTGAAATCATGAAACAACAATAACTATACACAAATGTAGTTTTCAACCAACTTTGAAATCAAAAAACCTTCGTATAAAATATAAGATGTGTTTAGATATCGTACCTAAAGTATTCCCAAAGTCATGTTTTGGTTAAACTTTGAAGTATTTTGTAACCTTGCTTTTTCGTTTTCTTTTTATAGCGGGGTTACAACCATGGGATTTGATATTAATTTTGCTAAATTTTGCACAACTAAAATATTTTATTTTTTTTAACCTGCGAGTTCAAAAATACCTCAGAGAAAAAATGTAATTTCTTCTTTGCTTTATTTTACCCCATAAATATAGAATATTTATTCAAAAATATATCCCGATGAAATATTTTCTATAAGCTTTAATTTGAATGTTAAATTTTTCGAAACGAACTTATTTACTTTTTAAATTCACAGGTGGCAATCCTATTCCAAAGTATAACCTGGAACAATAATTTTCAATAACACCTTTCGTTTAATATCCTCATGGCTCTGTTTAACTAAAAAAAGGTGACAATGTTGTTGGAAAATTATTCGCTTCTAAAGCTTTCTCGATTTGATACTATTGCTGTGCTTTACTTAAAAAACATACATATATTTATTTCAACTTTATTATTAGGTGGCAACCCTACCCAACTAAATTATTCTCTATAATACATATGTTTTGGAGTTCATATTTCTATATTCTACTAACCTTACACCAAGTATCTACTAAAAATTTTAGTAGGTGGCAACCTTGGTATTTTTAATAAAATATATATTAGCGTGTTAATTTATAGACTTAAAAATACTTTGGGAAACATATATTAAACAAAACAAGGTCTCAGGCTTTAAAAAAAAATTAAAACTATTAAATAACGACATCGAAAACCGTTTTTGTTCCGATTTTATATATTGTCGAATTGCTTGACGCTAATAGGTAATTACATATGTATGTACATATTCAGACTACAAACGCCAAATTTCGATTTTAAAATGTAATGTAATCATTCATTAGGCGCCGCGAATTAAGCGGACATTTATTAGCTATAAATTTCTTTTATAAATATTTATAGAAACAATTGTAACTAATTTTTATTCTTTTATTCTTCATACACTTTGCATTATTTGTTTCTGTCGATTCCTCTGTGACTAAGTATTCCTATTTCCCCATTTTTTATTTTCCACTTTTTTTATATTTTAAAATTGTAGTGGCGCGTTATTCATTTGACCTGTAGACGCCCGAGTAGCAGCAACAAAAAAATTGCAAGAATTGCAATAGTAAAAACAAAAACGAAAACGAAAAGAGAAAAAGTATCACAACAAATGCCAAACGAATGCAACAATGTACAAGGTACAATATAAAATGTTGCAATGCCTTGGCTATGCTACTTATATTTGTTGCTCTTATGGCGGCGCCAATAATGCATCTCTTTTGGTGCGCTTTGGTGCACGTCAATGATGGCTATGACTCTGTCTGTTGCGGTGCTTTTGGCACTTTTTATTATTCTTATTGTTTGCTGTCTGTGAAAGTCGAAATGGTTTTCGCTTTGATTTGACTTGGCTTGGTTGCTTGTCGAATGTTTGGTTGCTTCGTTCTTTGTTAATGGGGGAGCGTCTCGTAAAGAATAAATAAGACAATAAAATTTTCTTATTTCCCTCCACCTATTTAAGATTTTCAATCTATTCCTTTTTTTCTTGCGTACAAATTGAATTTCTAAAAGTGGGTTTCTCTTCTCCCAAAATGAATGGCCATTTGGCTGGTTAGCTGTGTTTAGTGACTAGTCGGTCAATTCGGTGTCTCATGATGCGAATGTGCCAGCTCATACACATCACATCATGAAATCTTGAAGTGCCACCGTCGCCGCCGCCGCCACCGCTGCTTTACGTTTTTTGGGTGTTTGCGTGCATTTGTGGCCTCTTGAATGCAACGCGCCAGCCGGTGGTTATATGAATGTATAGATAGATGTACACTCTATTTCATAACTATATTACCATTTAAAATTTTGAAAAAACAACTGACTTTAAATTATCAGGAGTGTAGAAAAATTGCACTTCAATCAAAATTGAAGCGAATCTTGTGTAAATGAGGATGAGTGGCACATAAAAGTCAATCGCATGATGGTAATCTGCCATTTCAATTTCTTATACAGAAACTTCGACAAGCGACAAGCCTGCTTCGATTGACGCCGTGGATGCCAACATTGAAGCATTGACCGGTCGAAATGTTGGAAAGGGTATGCCAAAATGGGAATAAGTGGACGGAGCATTATTTGAGCCGCAGCCGCGGCCAACATTTGCATGAAATAATATTCAAACATTAAATAATATCGACCGTACAATCGATTCAAAGAAATGTTTTTTATTTATTTAAAATTTCAGATAGCTCTTAAAAAAGTCACCCGTTACCTTTAAATACATGACCGCAATAGAAGTGCCGAAAAAGTGATTTTATGTTACTGAAATTACCTTATAATGTATATCATTCCACAATAGGTCAGTTCGTTTTGTGATTTCAACATGAACAGATTAACGCCAGCATTGTGCTTGCAAATTGTGCAAATTTATTTCGAAAATTATTTGTCAGTTCGAAAATGTTATCGGATACTACGTTTGCCTATAATGAAGCTCTCTTGGACATGACAGTAAGTAAAATTGCCGCATTGAAAGCGCATCTCCGAGAGATTCTTTAGGCATCATTACATCCATAAAAACTCACTATTTGGTGTGCTTCGTGGTATCAAATCGTCCATCCTTACTTCCTAAAAATGGAGAATTGTGAGAACCTAACAGTTGATTATTTCGTACCACAATGCAAAAAATTATTTGGATTAAGAAAAACAGCTATCAAAATAATGAAAAATGGGAATAGATTGAAGTTAAAGAAAAATTTAATACTTATAGATAAAATTAATTTCATTTTATGTATGTTTTTTTTTCATTATTTTTTCTATTAATAAAATTTGACAAATGTTCGGTCCAAGTTCGGCTTCTTTTTTGGCCGAAGGCGAAGGCGAACCGAAACCAAACTGAACTTTATTGACCGAGCATGGTCGAAGTCGAAATTCGGTCGTTCTCTACTTATAAAGTATTATTGGAAAAGTATTTTATCACCCCTTTTATTTATTAGCAAGTAATAATTTTCATTCCGTTGAATAAATTTTGGGTTGAATCCTGAAAAATATAAAACAAAACTAAATTAATTTTTTATAGTTATGAAAAGGGGTGTGGAGTGTATGAATTTACACACATGAAGTAGTTGCAAGTTCGCAATGAGTGTAGTGTTGCACTGCCAGTCTTTTATGTTCCGCTTTGACCGCCAGTGTCTTGCACACCTCAGATTTTTGCACTATTTCGCCCTGGTCTGTTTTATTCTCGTTGGCATCTTCGTCTGGCGACGTCTGCAACCCGAAGTCTTTTTTCTCGGGGGGGAAATCTTAAAAAAAAACAAAAAAAAGAACATACATGCATACGTGTTGTGCATATCACAAGCAACAAAATTCAATATAATATAATTTGCCACTTATGTTTATTAATTTGTTTTCAATCATTTGTTTATAAAAGTGTAGCTCATGGTGTAACATAAACTATGTATGTACATATGTACATATGTATGTTTCAAACTTATTACGAAATTCACAAAAATTCATCAAATTGTGGCCGATTCAATTTTAATACAATAATTTGCAAGTTTCAAGTAACTAAAAATTCAGGATAATTTTTGATTTTTTTGTTTGTTTTGTTGACGGTGTTGGGGATTTCCCTCCATATATGTAACGCAAAAACTAAAATTTACATTTGTATGGAAAAAAATGTCAGCACCAAAAATTATCAAATTATCTTGAAACTTGCACAAGTTATATATGTATAAACAAATGAAATAAACAAGAAATGTGAAATAGAATTTCGTTCATTTATTGCTTTTGTTGCTATCTTGCGCGAAATTCTATCTTGTTTTCGCTTCTTCTCCTTTAGTACTACCTACCAATGGCAAAATAAAAAATTTTACGATGTTTTTACGTGATGCTGATATGCTTGCCGTGGCAATAAATGGAAACCAACTGTGAATTTTACACCTTTTTTCGTTAGCTCTCTCTTTTGTGCATTAGCCGGCATTTACTCTGAGCAATCGCAACTGCTGCTGCTACTGCCGATTCGTTGTGCATTAAGCAGCAAATGCAGCTGCAGCGTTTATCCTCGTCTAGCTGAATTGTTTTTTTTTGGGTGTTTTTGTAAGACTCACCATTTTTTTATTTACAATAAATATTAACTACTTTCAGTTTGTAATTGCTGCCGCCGCAGCCGTGGGCTTGGTTGGAGTTGCCACTTATGTAGATTTGCATTATTATTTATTTTTTTCTTAAAGTTAAATTAATGCTAAGCCTCGGAGCGCATGTAAATCTCAGTGGATGCTGCTTTGAATACAGAATACATAACAGAGGCACATCCTGTTGAATAATCAAGGTACTTGTCCTGTTAAGCCTGCTGTTGTCAATGCATTTAACATTGTGGAGCTGTAACATTACGACTTTCGTTACCTCCAGTAGGGTATTGCCTAAGGCTGCACCCTAATAGCTGTAAAAGCTACCCATTTTCCATAGAACATATGATTTGATTGTTTGGTATTATTTAATAACAGAAAATAGAGGCTTGGAGATCACTTGGTATTTCTCAAAAAAATGTTATATAAAAAGGTTTTGCAACACTGCTTGTCGGGTCGGCAATAGTTGGCTCAACTCGTATTTTTTTCTTTCTATGTAGAATGCAGATTGTGGTACCACTAAACCTCTGTTGAAAGTTTTGACAGAATCAGCTACGCAACAACAGATCGTATATATTATTTCCAACGTACATATATAACAACTTGTTTGCTCTCAGTGCTCTCCAGCGCTAAGGCAGGTGTGATGCACACCCAAGTGACTATGTATCCCTAATTTTAGATCAATCAGCGCAATCTGAAATGCCTTATATGCCTTCCTGGTTTATAGATATTGTGAGATAATCATTCGAGGTATTTTGTATTTCATTATCTTTATTATATTATGCAATTAACAATGCACCATTTTTTGTAGAACCTGGGTTTTCTGTACACAAAAAATAGTCCTCAAAACGATGCTATCGTGTCATCAATTTGAAACATTTCTTTACAGATCTTTTACTTCATTCTGCTTTTTGATGTTTATATTTTGGCATGCGATAGATAGTAATTTTCCTCAAAGGCAAAGCCTCGCCATTTATAAATTTTTTTAAATTTATTTTAAAGTGCTTACAGGGGGGGGCCCATATTGTTCATTCACCTGGCTGCTTCGGTTGGCTTCGCAGCAGTTCGACATGTTAATCCACTTTTCTACGACCTTGGTGACGGTTTCTGGCCTTTTCTATAATTTTTGACAGGTTAATGACTTGTGTTTTGCGACTAGAGACATGAGACATGAGACAGCTTACCGAATATCAACTACTTAGCCTCAAAATCGGCTCCCACCATAAAAAGTCTTTATTAGGGGCTAGAGACTGCTACTGAATAATTTCATGAAATTATCATAGAAAATATCATAAAATGTGAATATTATAAATAAAATGGATTTACCAAACCAAAACAATATGGCATCACCGAATACCAAGAACTCTATCTTTGACGGGTTTGTTGACGTATGGAAATTGCTGTTTTCACTTATTGTCAAAATGGCCTTTCCCCTACACCGTTGTCTTTGTTTATGTTTCTGTTTACTGCACTCATGCAATATTTATGATTTTTGATTTTATGTGAAGTTGTTTCGCTGATTTATTTCAGCGCGCAAATACATTACACACTTTTAGACAGGTCCAATTCGTTGAAAGTGTTAATGGCGACGGCCACTATGCCGTCTACAATGACGGTAAATCTGTAGACAGTAAATACTGTTTTGAGCGGATGAAAACCAATGCAAAACAACAATGCATGCTTAATTTTTTCTGCAACGTGCTTGAGATCCCTTTTGTTTACGTCGAGCGGCTTAAAAACAAAAAGCATGGCGTACATAATTGAGTTTAAAGTCAAAGATGTAGTCAGTCGAAGTTGGCATTTTACTACATATTAATTAAATGAAGAAAATAACAATATCACACGCTCTGTAGCTAAAGGGCTTTTCTAAAAGAGGTTCCATTCGCCACCGCCATTTTTGAACGATCGATCACAACAAGAGACATTGACCATTGACTTATCATTTGACAAGTAAATGGTAAGAAATTTATAGAAATTTATCGATATATACTTGTAATACGCATTTAAATACATTGTGCAAGTTCAATGTGTGGAAAATATATGTAAGTATACATATAAGTAAATATGATATGTATACACCTAACTCTTGTTTGTATAGCCAAGTGCCAATAAGAGTAGAACCAAAGAAACTTTGACATTTGATAATTGTCACTTTTCCTTCAAGTCTTGTTGTCTTGTACTTTTTTTCTCATACAAAAATTTAGAAAACCGTAGAAGTATGCGTAGCAAATTTTGCAATTATTCTTTAACATTTTTTTATACGGTGTTTGGACAGTTCTTGAGGTCCGTTAAAGGCTAAAAAAAGTATACAAGAAAAGCCTTAATACCACATACAATGCCTTAACTGGTTGTATTTTTTTTATATTTTATTATTATCATTTGAATTAAATTCTTATTTTTAAGTATTGCCTGTTTTTCAATTTTGTATAAGACTAACATAAAAACACCAACATGCAATTGTAGTTCACATCTTTGGAGTTGTGTCTGAATCTTTACCTGTAGTTGACTAGTTATTCCACATTAATTTTTTTAACATTTTTTTGCAATCATAAAACTATAGCTTTGATCGAACCCTGAAACTTTAATTTACTTACGCCCGCTGTGCCTGTTGCTGTTGCGCTGCAACTGACGCCTGACTTGAAATTTCAGTTAATTGCAAAGGGCAAAACATTGATTAGCTTTTAATTAGTTGTACGTAGTCTTCCCAGTGCGTAATTGCCAAACAGCGGAGCCGTAATTCAATCGATTTATTAATTGACTTTCCTTTGCCTGTAACTTATCGAACGCCCAGACGCAGCCGGATCTCAACACTCTTTTTGCTATTGAAACTTTGAGCGCAATTTGTGGGAGTCAAATGAGCCGTCAATATATGCATGCTGAAATTCCATGCTTTAATTCTCAAGTTAAGTCGCAATTATTTTTAATATTCATATACAATTGCTACTCTAATTAATACTAAGGATATTTCAATTGATTGATAATTGGCGTGTAAGCCACCCATCGGGATTAAGTGAATAACTAATGAGTTTTGATGACACATTTTGCAAAGTTTATTTCGAAAAGGGAGTAAAGAAAAAAAGAAAAAAAATATATAGTTTTTTGTTGCTCTCTCGCGTATTCTTATTTAATTGTGTTCATACTTTCGATAATCTTATCGATACCATTATCGTTATCATCACCTCTATCGCTGCCTTTATTATGGTTATCGATATCAGTATCGCTTTTGTTATCTATATCTAATAGTTGCCATTTGTGTAAGAACTTACTCAGCAAGAAGCTCGACCTATAACTATAGGCTATATTAGTGAGAAAATTAACTCAAACGTGTTTCGCGGTTAGTTTTCTATGGGTGTCGGATGTTCGCTTTTTTACATTTATGATGTGTGTATGTATAATCGATAACTTCTTTTCAGGTTTCTTGCTGGGTAAATTTTAATATCGATGTCGTCATTAAATTTTTTTGTTGTTATTATCGATATTATCATTATCAATTTCTTATTAATTGACGTGCCTTTTTAGACGGATGAACCATAGTTGCATTAATTTTTATTGTTATATTTAAAAACTTAATTGCACTAATTATTTTCAGTCCTATTTATTACTCAGAAAATAAGTAACTTTTATAGTTTAATTTTTTGCTTAACCGTCATTAGTGCCCTAAAAAATTTGTCAAATTGGTTCGTTTGTATCCGATCATACTCAGTGATTTGGTTCTCTATTTGAAATTTTAAAGTAAAATTTGCGAATATTCAATGGAAAGGTAAAAATAAAATCCTTTAATTCTTCAGCCAATGCATACGTCTCTTTTTCGATTTTAACGCAAAATTCGATCAATCAATCGAAAATAACAAGAAAAAACCTCGTAAATATGTATATACACTACTCAGAAGACTTGAACGCGGCCTCTCGACAATAAAATTTAAAAACAAAAAACTGATATTTTCGAAGCAAAAATTAAAACTTAAACCACAGCTTTCATAAGGTGACTACTAAAAAGTATTTTTTTAATAAAACTTATAACCGTGACTAGTTTGTACCGCTTAGAACCATTTTTTTCAACCACTTCCACTCGAGAAGATGCATCCTATCGGTCCTTAAGTATCAAATATTCGTATTGGCTCAAATTACACTGCGTGCGAATTTTTGAATTCGGCGATCTTCTCGGCTTTGCCAAGTAAAATTTCTTCTGACAACTTGAAGTAAGTAAAAATTACTTTTAAATAAGATCGCCTTGCCGTCTCCAGGTTCTAAGTATTCTGTTTTATAATCGATGATTCGATTTATTGTTATATTTTGTTATGTAAGTTATATTTTGTTTTTGCTTACATATGCATTTGCATGCATTTCTGTGTAAATTTTAGTATTAATTATTTGCTTTTTTTTAAATGCAAGTTACGTCGTAAAACCCATCAATATCAACGCAGGTGACCTGGCTGGCTTCCATAGATATCTCCTGTTCGCACTTATCAGTTTTTCTTTCTACCAAGAAAGTGTTATTGTTTTTCATTGCAATTTTCTCATGTGACAAATACAAATATGGAATGTGAAACACGCAACAGTTCCCAGAAACGATTAGCGGTTAATGCACATTTTTTATATGTAGGTTTAGAAGCAATAAAATAAACATTTTTTTTTTTGCCACTCAGGAAAAAGCAGTACTTCCAAGTTTCGTAGGGGGTTTTTTATAAAAAATAATTTTTTGCGCTAAAAATATGCAGTGAAAATAAAAATACCGATTTGTTTATTCTATAATTTGCAGCACCGTTAGTTGAGAGGGTGAAATGCAAGCTAAGTTTTCTACCCAGATGAGACTTAGAGACTTTCCCTGTCGTATTTCCGATTCGGAAGCTATCAAGGCAAGTTAAGAATTGCATGGAATTGAGTAATTTGTGCCATAATCTGAACATAATTTAAGATTAACCCTTTAAGGATTCAGTTGGATTACCTAATACCTTCATTACTTCAGTATATGAGATGAAATCCAGTGGACGTAGAAGGACGAAATCATTCCCGTTTTCTATGTCCCTGATCGCCGAGGGCATGTTGTCAGTACCTATTGATTCGTGGCCGTACAAACTATGTATCCAAATTTAATTTTAGCATTGAACGTAGATTACAAAGAACATCATAAACTAATTGGATCTAATCACATTCTAATATCAATTATCAAAAGTAAAAATAATTCTGGTATGGTGAATTTGATGACTGTTAGAGGAACGGTGGGAGCGATCCAACTTCTTTGGGCCAATTGATAGAAAAGTTCTATGGTAAGATATCTTTTTACTATGGTGAGAAAATTTTACATATCTACGGCACGGAAATTTTTAGTCACCTCATAGTTGTAAAAAATTTGCTTTCCAGAGTCATTTTCTATCAATCGGCACAGGGCCTTTGTAATATACATAGTAAGTACTTCCTTTGATTTGACTTTTTTGTTTACCCAATGTTTTCGTTTTTTTCTGAAGGAGCTGGAGATTATTTTTATAAAGTTCAGTAAAGTTCGACGAGTAAATATGGAAGTCAAGAAGTTCAAACGTATTCGGTGTACCTATGTATATATCTTCTTGGTAATTACCCAATGGACATTTAAGTATCTCAAAATTTTCTGTTGAAATTCGTTTTTTAATTACGTTTGAGAAACTATTGAACGTAAAACTCAAATTTAAAATTTTCGAACGTTCCGGTTAACGCCACCCATCGGCGCTGCTGAATTAATTCTGTGATTATCCCAGCCCTAAAGCTTTTTGTTGCCTTCAGTTTTTGGTTTACTAAAGCCCAGTAGCGCTCTATAGACAGGCCTTAACTCTAGACAGTTATACATAAAACAACAACCAACCTATAATGCCACAACCAAACTATGATGAAAAATTTCGTTAAGTCGGCAGGCAGGAGTTTTGGCTTCCACTTCTTTTTCTAGGTTTGCCCGCCACTGATCTATAGGTAACATTTAAAATATTATCTTTGTGATACCACTGTTTATTGTATCCTAGTTATAGCATTACACAGTATTAATTTATGAATGCAACTGTTAGATAAAGTGCAACGGATAGTTTATTTTTACCAATAGATCCAAGTATTTGAAACTCAATTTGTAAATTCAGCAATACATTATCAGTATTTGCTAAAAAGGACTAGTTTGGTATAAGAGACCGCCAAGCAAAGAAGCCATGCTGGTATGCTGGTAATGTGAGAATTAAACCCTTTTGAGATTTTGATTTTGAAATCTAGTGCTTCCACACGAAGTTGGAATCATTCCGCTCCCAAGCCGACAAAATGCACTATCTTATAAGGAAAAACATTTAGGTTTACCAGTATTGTATTCGAAAACCCTCAAAGCCGCTACAATGCGAAAGAAAGTGTAAAACTTTATTTTATTTACATCCACGTTTTTGCGAATTTCAGATCAGTGTATATGATGGCCGTCTATCGCATGTCTGGCATTGCTTCATAACTGGTCGTATAGTCCGTTTGGTTAAACTTTAAAGCTTAAGTGAAATTCGAAATAGTTAATACAAATTTTAAACGCAATTTTGTTATTGTGATTCTAGTTCATGTAACTGGGTACTGGGTTCGTCAATTGCGCTGAAGTGCCTAATACTCGTATCGAAGTTTTGATGAACAACAAATCAGTCGAAGTGCATGTAATACGAACGAACAAATATACATACATACATACATACATACATACATACATACATACATACATACATACATACATACATACATGCATACATACAAACATATACCGTTGCCGTCAGGGCGCTCTACTTTTGCTTTTACCGGCCAACTCCACCCCACCCGCCCCCACGTTATCGTACACCTTTGCCACAGCATTGCTGATTGTCATCACCTACATTCGAATTAAATACTAATGACAAGACGCACAACAATGCAATGCAATTCAGGTGCAATCGAAAGCGATTCTCTTGTGCGCTTTTGCCTCGTGCCACATATTTAACGCTTTTTGAAAAATACAAAACACAACAATAACATCAACATCAATATAGTTACACTTGTTGGTATGTTTTGTATGTGTAACACAAATACATACCAGCAACAACAACAAGTGCGAATTGAAACGTGATAAATGAAAACAGCAATAAAAGTCATGTGGCAGTTTTTTTGTGTCATTTTCTATAAAAAAAAAATATAAAAAATACTACACTCGCCCCCGCGCCTATCGACTTGCCGGCACCAGCGTAAATTGCTTTGCTGCCGTTGTTGTAAACAAAGTGAGTCGACTAGCTAAAGTACAGCTGCTGATAAGCAAAGGAGGTAATTATGCGAAGATAGTTAAAAACATCTATCCACCTACAGTGCCGGAAAAAAGTATTGGCACATTAAGTTTTATAATATTCACAATGTTTTTCATGCTAAAACTTTTTTGTTAATTTGTTGCCCAAATATAGCTCATACTATAGCAAAAACCATAAAGATGAATGCTGCAAACTTTGTACGAAATACATAAAAATTCAGCAAATTGAAAAAAAAAATTGCCATCAACACTGAAAATTCGTAATCAGAATTTTTCGATAAATTTTGGGTGTGGAATTTTGTGCCCTATTCAACTTTAGTTCTCGGTGATTTTTCATATTTTTTCGCCGTTTGCATGAAAATTAAAAAAAAAAAAAACAAAGTAATCGAGAATTTTCAGCCACTTAAAATTTGCACGTATGATATGAACTATAAAGTTGAATGCGCTACAAAATTGCAAACCAAAATTTTTCTAAAAATTCTGATTACAATTTTTTGTGACAATTTTTTAAAATTTGCTGACTGTTGTGATATTTGTACAGATTTTTAAATTTCGATTTATATGGTTTTTATTAAAGTTAATTTTTATTAACAAAAAGTTTGTGATTATAGAAAAAATTTACTCTGCCAATACTTTTTTCCAGCACTGTATGTATGTACATTAGACTGGGTCGTGAAAAAAAGTGAGCAATTACGCCGCATAGTTTGAAAGCCTAGGAGGATTTAGAGTAATACAAATTTTTGTTCTTGGCATACTTTTTTTTTTGCTTATTACTTGATTTCGAAGTGTGTTTATTGAGAAAATTTGCATAACTCAAAATTCCTCTTAAAGTAAGCTTTCAAACTACTTGTGTTAATTGCAGACTTTTCGCTTTCCGATGGGGAAAGCCTCCATCTGATGTGCACACTTTAGGTAGGTAAAAAAATAGTAGACAAGTCGGAATTTTAAAGCTCTCTCTCCAGGAATGTTCTATGTATATCGCAAAAATACCCCCCTTTTTTAATCAAAATGTATTTAGCGGTCGCTGAAACTTTCCCATGAATTTTAAATGTGGGAAAAGTATTTTTCATAGAAATTGTGTTTTATATTCCTATTGTTTTCCTATTGCCAAAAGGCTTCAAAGAATTTGTATGGGCCCAAAATACTTAATATTTATTAAAAAAATTGGTTATTATTCTTTGAAGTCTCCTGAAGAGAAATAGAGTTTGCGATTGAAAAATTTTGATTTTCAGGATTATACAACGTTTCCAATTAAAATTAGGACTCTGATTTTACTTTCACCTCCATTCATTTTCGGACCACCCTACTGTATAAATGAAATCGCAAAAACTTGTCACAGCAAAGTGTTTCGATTATATTAAGATATACAACACGTTATTATTTGTCCAGAGTGAGTGTTGAAGTTAATTTCTATGGTAGGGATGCTGAAAAATATCGGTGTTTTTTCTTTCGCGTAGATTTTTTTTAGAGCTTAATGAACCATATTTTGGTCCACCCTAATGTATGCACATCATATCGCTGCCGTACATTAGGTATCGTGCAAAAATTAGCGACGTCTCATTCAGTATGTTAATAAATAATTTACTCAAAACAGCCGTGTCTCGAAAAAAATGTCTGCTCAGTGATCCCATTTAAAATACTTCGCAATGTTTTTCATAATACATTTTTTTTCGTAAATTTTTTTATAAAATCTGGTTATACTATAACAAAAATTACATAAAGCAAAATTTCAAACTTTGTATCAAATCTGGGACAATTCAAAAATTTTCATCGAAATTGTAATTTTAAAAATAATTTTTTTAAAAATTTTGAGTATGCTGTTAGTGTAGTATAACACAGCGAAAGTTTCAAGTAGCTGAAAATATAGTAGTTTTTTGAGAATTGCTTTCCTTGACGGGTTTGCTTAGTCTGTTCCATATAATGGATGCTTAAATGTTTTTTTTTTACTATAATTTTTAGCCCCTTCAAATGTTGATGGAAATTTGTGAAATTGTTCTAAGTTTTGCACAAAGTTTGAAATTTTAATCTCATGTGATTTTTGTTATATCCGTAGTATGAATCACATTTTTGTAATATTGGAAACAAATCACTGCGGATTTAATGGATAATGTAATTATAGTGAAATTCCTCAGCCGGACAAATTACATTCACACAGAGTTTTCATTAATTTTTACATACAAATATCATCCGAACAACCGTCACTAATAACCGGCCCCGGATTATAACTGGGTTAGATCAATTAAGATCAGAATATTGTAGTAGATTTAACTCCTACCTATCCAGAATCTACCCTGATATACCCAACACATGTCCGGCATGTGGAGATTCTCCGCACGGTGGTTGGCACCTATTCACATGGCCTCTCAAACCCACTCAACCCTATCTCCTTCTGGCCCGACCTTGTAGCACGTTTCCTGGGCCTACCCCTAGATGTGTTTGACGATAAGGACCGTTCACAGGGCGTGACTAACCACTGCAACAACATCAATAACCTGCCGTGGACACTATACTTCAAACCAATTTGATCAAAAAAATTTCTCATAAACGGACAAACTTCTAAAAAATTCCAAAAACAAACTGCACAGAGCGAAAATACTCTCTATAATTTTTTCCAATAAGAAATCCTTATTACGACCGGGTATGTCTTTTCAGTAAAATCGCGAAGATGATCTGGAAAATTAAGATGAAAACTTTGACCCTAAATTTTTTAAGTAGATCATATGTATATAATTATAATAATTTTAAGAAATTAGCTATGAATTATTATAAAAGGTTTTACAATTTGTTTATAAAATATAAAAAAAATTAAAATAAGTATTTATAATTACATATGTATTACATATCCAAATTATATTTACATATTCAGAAATGGGAAAATGTTTTCTTTGCAATAAGAGGAGGGGGAAAGGCTGTAACTTTTTTAAGGTTCCGCAAGATCAGTGGAGAAGATCCAATTGGAACAGAGCATGTGGCGTGGAACTTCCTGTAAGCGGTTGGGTTTGTTCCGATCCATGTATGTCCACAAATGACTGCCAAAAGAAACACGAGCTCAGTATGAGCGTTACTGTAATAAGTTGTTGATGCACAAGCTGCAAATTTATTCTTTTTATATTTATTTTTCACTTTTTTCGAACAATAGAATTACTTACTTACATATCTTCAATGTGCCTTGCTGGTGTGCGTTTTGTTTACTTATTGAATTGTCAAACACGCCAAATTTGGCATTTCTATGTTGACGTTTGATGGGCCACTTGCAACAACAAAATACATGGCAGGGTTGTATTTTGTCTAATGCTGTTACCTGGTCAATGTGCCATGGATAAAGATATTTATTTTTGAAAACATTTAATTAACATTTCATAAATCATATTTTATTTAAAAAAATTTTCAAACTCTATTTATTGAAGACTTCTGGAACAATAAATAAGAAAATGAAGAATTTTCATTTTCAAAATACAAAAATCCAAAGGGCAATATTCATAATATTGATCTAAAACAATATAAAGTAGATTATTCACAAAGTACATTTGTATGTTAAGACGTTAAAAACCTTATTTGAATTAAAAATAAAAAGTTTTTCTTATTAAAAACTTCAATAAGTAAAAATGGGAGGATCTTCTTATTAATTTCATAAAAACAAAGAGATTTCTTCTTACAGTTGCATATTTGTGAACAAAATTCCATAAAAATTAATAAACAAGAAAATTTCTCCTTATTTTCAGCCGTTTTCCGTTTCATAAATTTAAGAAGAAATCCATATCAATATTAAGAAGATTTTCGAGCGAAAATTTTTTCGATTTGGTCCATCTCCTCTTGTCTCGTGTTCCTTGGCCATGAAGTTTTTTTTAAACGTCGGTCTCTTTAATTATAGGTGAGTTTTTAGCTCTGTGTGTATAAATCAATAAAAATAGAGAAACATTTCATGTTAAATGGGAGTTTTGGAGTTAATGTTCATCAGAAGCGATACTTCTTATAAATTTATACATATTTTTTGTGCCATATCCCCAAAATACATATCTCCCGTAAGTGTCCGATTATGAGAAATTTCACTGTAGTAGCTGTCTAGCAGGGTATGACCTTCTACCTACAATTAGGCGATTATTGTTTAGCGATACAGAAATATTCAATCAAATTAGTTGCCAAAATCGAAATTTACTGAAAATTTATCGCATTGAGGAATTAGGTTGCTTTTTATGCGCACAGCACTGCACATGCGCGCATTGATGGTTATGAAATACATATGTACATATGTATATATGTACATATAAGGTAGGTTGACTTTGGAGCAGTTGGCGAGGGAGCCAGGGAGCGAACAAACGAAAATGCATGCTTCTTGTTTACATATTTCATTTGTGGCGGCGCTGCGTGTGTGTTGCTCATTTTAGGGTTGATAAACTGCGATATTGTGAAATTGCATACTTCAACATAACCAACAATGACAAAAACAACAACAACAACAACACCATCAACAGCAACATCACCAGCAATCCCCAAAAACCAACATCAACTAAATAAATTTATTAATATAAATAAAAATAAGTTTATTTATTGGCGCTGACAGTTGCGATTTTACTCACATTTGTAATTATTTTTGTTGATTTTGCGCTTCTTCTGCTCGTATAGGCGATGTCTTTAAGTGGGGGGGGGGGGTGGCAAAAACTAATATACTAATATACCGTCCATGCTCAGAACAACATATGTATGTACTAAGTACATAGGTACATTCTTTTTAGTACTCGTAGTATTCTCCGCTAGGTAATAACCACTAGTAGAGTAGGGTGGTGGAAGCGCCAGGGTGGAGTGGTGTTGGTGCGTTTGGAATAAAGTGCGCGTGTGCTTGATTGGTGACGGGCAGTAGTTGTTTTTGTGACCGCCATTGAAAGCTTAAATTGCATTGTCATAAAAACAACAGCCTCGTCAACATTTCATGGTGCAGCAGCAGCAGCAACAACAACAACCAACAACAACCAACAATAATAACAAGCAAGCGTTGAGAATCTAAAAAAAGCAATTTACATTCTATGTTTTTTGTTGCTGTTTTTTACAGTTTCGTTTCATTTGGTTTCCTTTTTAGTTATTTTTTGCTTTGAACAACGAAGACAACGGACGGACGACGACGGATGACGGACGAGGCGCATAGTCACAGTCACAGTCACGCTCATACAAATATGTGTCGGATGGAAAAATTACGCAAAACCCAAAGTAAATAAAAAAAAGACGAAGTATTGTTGTTGGACTGTGTAAGTAGACTGCGCTGTTTGGACCTACATACGTAGCTATGGCGAATGACGTGTGGTACTCGTTAATAGTATGTGCTAAGCATATGTAAATATCGCTTTAGTACGCATTTATTACATGCACAATGTTATATGTATTTTTGTAATATGTATATGTGTGTACTTGTAAATATATTTATGCCTGGTGTTTTCCCGGAATTGGGTTGGTTTTAACCTTTGAGTTTTGCAGCGGTAAACTTTACCCAGTTCTATTCTGCATTTCGATTCCACTCAAATTAGGAATGTTTGATATTTAACAAAATATCGATATCATGAATCAATATAACTCCTTGCATGTGAAAACGTTATGCCTATACAACGCGCTGGAAAATTGCGATATCAGAAAAATCTATATGATGAAAATCTTTTATACATATGTATGTATGTACATAAATGAAATTCATATATTTATATACATATGTACATATGTATGTTTATGTATGTACATACATATGTATGTATGTATGTACATATGTATGTAGGTGCATTTGATTCGCCACTTCTGTGCCCCCGATCGTCTGAACTCTGTTCGCATCGAACAAATTTGTGTGCACAACAACAACGATAGCTAGGTAGATTCGGTGATCGCGAGTACGGTGATACCTCATTAAACTGATCGAACTCGTCACATTCAATGCTGCATATGTATATTAGACCAGTTTTAAGCTGTGCATAAACGACAACCATGTGCGCGGACTTGCTTGTATTTTTGGTTCATATTCGTGGTTTTCGATGCGCGTACGTTACTTTGGAACGAAATCTGTGTTGATGCTAATTTATACCAGATGCTTCATCGATTTACCACTCGCTAACGGATAGCGAAACGAATACGGCTTATACTAAATAAACTTATATAAAATGTATATGTAAGTGCATACCTATGTATGTATGTACATATGTACATACATATGTAGAAGCACTTTTTTCATATACGAATTAAAATACTTTCCATATCGCAGACGTTCTCCTTTCAATATCATCTCCGTTTTTACTTAATGTTTAGCCCAATTCTCTCCTTATCAACTGCCCAGTGAGAAAATACTAATCTGACTCACTAAAATAATGATCTGGATAATCCTTCTTGCTGTTGTTGTTGTTGTTGTAGCGGCTAGTCGCGCCCCGTAAAGAGCGGATTTACCCATGGTCGTTGTCGTCGAACTCATCTAGGGGGAGGCCCAGGAAACGTGCAGTTTCGACAGGGTTGGACCAGAGGGAGAGGGGGGTTAGATGAGTGGGTTTGAGAGGGCATGTGAATAGGTGGTTGGTGTCGTGCGAGGAATCTCCACATGCGGGACATGTGTTGGGTATGTCGGGGTTGATTCTGGATAGGTAGGAGTCTGTCTGTCTGTCTCCCCTGGAGCAACTCCTTGCAGCAGGGTTGCTTCACCTCCTTCTGCTCAGGGCTGGCATCGAGCCAACCCCTGGTCCAGAAACCTATTTTTGCTGCGTTTACCAGAAAAAGCTCCATCCGAACTCCACTTCGGTAAGGTGTAATTCGCGCGACGGATGGAGCCATCTGAAGGTCTGCTCAGGCCTTAAGACCCATAAGGAATGGTCCACATACTATGTGGCCCCATGTTGTTCGCCCCCCATGGCGCCCATAGCCTCTACGGCCCCCCTAGTTGCACCTAGTGCACCGGTGCCTAGCACCGGCAGAACCTCTACGGTTCGCAGGAGCACACAACAACGTGGACGCTGCCTCATTATATTTGTTTGTAACTATTTTTGTTTATTTATTGCTTCTTGTAGATGAAAAATAAATGTCACAATAAATATTTCAATCGGGGTAAAATATTGATCTCTTCGATATATCGCCTCAGGTAGTATCGATTATCGGACCGTTAAATATCGATATTCGAAACAATGGATTTTATATCGAGCATTCCTTGATATTATTTTTCAAAATCGAAATGTATAGGCGTTTTTGATTTCGATTAATATCAAATTTTGCCTCTGAGTAGTCGGAATGAAAAGTAATTAACTAATTAATTCCAAATATATATTATATAATTTGTTTGGCAGCTAAATATTTTCTAACTATTTACATTTTCATAATATTGAAAAAAAATTTAAGTATTTGTTGCTCTAATTAGTTTGATAATTCTGTGTCATAAAACTGTCGAAAAATCGAAATGAAACCGACCTGTTCTTGATTCCGCTACAGGGCACGCGCGGTAATCATCGAAAAGTTACATATTGATCATATGTATCATAAATAATATTCGAACATACATTTTATTGTGCGTGGCATTTATTCGATGGAAGATTAGCAAATATTTGAAGCATGGCAAAAAAAGTCTAGAAATTTAAAATTTTTTTGAGGTTTTGAAAAAACTTGATGTGGTGGCGCCAAACTTGGATTTGGGTTCAGCGCACCCAAAAACATATAATTAACATGGTCTGCCTACTCTTTCGAACAAATGGAGAAATGATTGGATCAAAGGAGTGGATCCTACCCTGTTAACATCCGGGGGGGGGGGGGGGACAATAAATGTAACCAGTTGTCTATTCTTATATTTCCATGTTCCTTGTATACATTGTATTTTATTTTACTGTGGCTATTGAGTGATAGATGGCGCGGGTATATGTACATGCATATTTACAAACATACATACATAGGTGTTTCAGTTCTGTCTGTAGGCGAAGACGAAGGCGCCTGGACTGATTATTTTTTATAAAAATATTGTTAGTTTATAACATAAATCATGTAAATCCTAGTTTCAAACTTTATACAAAATTTAAGAAAGTGAAAGAGGGTGAAGTGAAGTTGTATGCAGTTTTAAGTAGCGCTTTTAATTTCAAAATCATGAAGTGCAAGTAGCTACATATTACAGTTGATTTTTGGCAACACTTTTTTGCATTAAGTTTTTTCGTTTTTTTTTTTTGGGTTTAAACTTTGATTTATATATTTTATATTGTATACATACTTATTCTTGTGAGTAACTGTATATCTACGCTCAATAACTCGCATTGATTTTTGATATTTTTAATTTTTGCTGGCGGTGTTGCGCCTTTTGCTCCATATAAGAATACCTTTTTTTAAAAGCGGTAACTTAAAAATTAAAAAAAAAAATCTGAATAAAAAATGGGACATTTTTGTGGAATTTTTTTGATTTTTTATAAGTTCAGAGCCGAAAAAATTTATTGACACAGCATGTGTTTTATTTTAATATTTACAAAGGTTTTTCATGCTGTAACTGGTTTGTTAGTTTTTTTTTTTTACCAAAATCTAAATCAAAAAACCATTCCTCAAGATCTCAAACTTTTTAATTTTTAGAGAAATTTCGGTTATGCAGTTTGGTAGACTTTTTAATTTTAGTTTATTAAAGTGAAAGTTTTAAGTGGCTTAAAATACCCATTTTCATTTGACATTTAAATTTTTTTGAAAAGTATGAACAAAGTTTATTTTTTTATGCAAGAAAGTTATCAACAAAATCAGAGATATTCTAATAAATAATGTAAACACTATTAAGCTACTTTGGATACCAGGACATGCAAGTATCGAAGGAAACTGCCACGCCGACGAAGCTGCGAAATTCGCTAGCAAAGCACCTGTCATCACATCTTCAAACATCGAAAAATCAGACATTAAACGCCACATTCACCAAAGCCTAAAAGAAAAATCAAAAACGCAATTTCAAAACTACCAACACCCACACTACTCAGCTATCAACAAAGACCAAATGCCTGCGAAATACCCCACTGACATAAATGGCTTCAAAACCAGAATATTCTCCCGACTCCGTCTTGGCCATACTACACAAACACATATATACCTACTGAAAAAAGAAAACCAAACACTGCGAAAACTGCAACGTACATCAAACACTGCAACACATCCTCAACGAATGCCCACTGCACGAATCAGCACGACTAACAACACTTGACTCGAAAGATATTTCGGAAATACTTGCCATCCCCACCAACACAAACATCGAAAAAATCGCCAAATTCGTTAAAACCATCGATTTAACTATCTAACCACACAACTATCTCCTTGACGTAGAGCTGATGGCCCCGGCAGCCAATGCTCATACAAGCATTTAGCTTTGATATTCATATCATCGTTAAACAATAATAATAATAATAATATGCAAGAAAAACACTACCGGTGAAAAAAATGATAAAAATCAACGGGAATTTTCAACAATTACAACTTGCACTTATTATAGTAAAATTGAAGGGTCTACAGAACTGAATAATCGAACTTTTCGTAAAATTCTGATTAAAAAGTAAAATTTTGCGAATTTTTGAAATATGGACTTTTTACGGTTTTTGTTTTAAAACGAGCTGAATTTCGATACCAAACTGGCGTAAAAGTTTTAGCATAAAAAATACGGTGAATAATAAAAAAATAAAAATTATAGTGCCAATACATTTCTCCGGCACTGTGTATTAAAAAGAATTTGAAATTTGTATTCCTACACAGGTATTCTATACACAGGTATACACACATACTTATAAATATGTATGTACATACATACACACATATTTAGGTACCGGAAATTTTATTTGTATTTTATTGTGATTGCGAATTGCTGCACTCCTTTTTCGAACTAAAGAAATGTTAAATGCAAATATCTCATACAAATAATCAAAGAAAGTACACCAGAAACGGATCTGCATATAAAATTACAGTTTACCTGAAAATAACTAAACTAAGCTGGCCATTGCGAATTTCTTGCTAATCCTCAACTTTTAATTGAAGGTCACTAGCCTATGCGCGCGTAGGTATGGGGTAAGGGCATTTGACAAAGATTCATTGAATTGTTTTTTTTTTTCATTGAAATTTTGTGCTGAATTTCCTTTGTGCGAACGCCTCCTTGTTTTTCGCAAAACTGCGATTCAATGCGATAGTGGGTACTCCCTTCTTAGTTCATATGTATATCTGTAGACTGTGTGGACTCCCCCATCGAGTGGAAAATTGGTAAATTGTACCATAAGTTGTTGGCATTGAAATGATTTTAACTTTTGTGTTCAAAAATACACTGGCGTTTAGATTAATAGGAACATTAAATTAATAGAAGCATGATATATTAAATAGTTCATTCTATAACAAAAATCCAAGTGTAAAATCTGCCACAAAACAATTAACGAATTGGCAATAAAATTTCCAACTTTTCAAATAGAATTTTGAGAATGTTTTGAAGTAACTCAAAAGCCCTTGTTGATTTTTTATATAATTTTTTGCATATGAACGAAACTTTTTTTATTTGGGAAAAAATGCGTTAGATCGTCAGAGACAAAAAGTTAGAAGTGGATTTTGAGCCACTACCTAAGGCTTAGTATTCAGCTCACAAGAAAAACAGAAGATCAATTAAAAAAAAACATTCAAGAATTGAAAAGTAAATATTCTTCTATTAAAAATTTTCATAAATCAATTTGGAGCTCGCAAGAGGCAAGGTGTATTGTGTGAACAAAGTGTATAAAATATAGACAGCGTTGCCATTCGGCAGTTGAAGTTTAGTTTTCAGATTCTTAACCCTTAAATTATAAATTAAAAAACGGCCACAAACAAGCATACATTTTTCAAAAATATGTGCAATTGATCTAAACATTTTGTTTATATTAAATCAGGAAGCAGGATTCGTCCTAAAGAAATTAAATTTAAATGGGTAAATTTCGAATTAAGCTACCTGGAATTCGACCAATCAATTGGGCGGCGAAATTATATGTTTTAGAAAAAGACTTTAATTTAGTTGATGGAGAAGCAATACACATTATACTGAAATGCGAGGATTTAAAAACAAAAATCTTTGAATTTTAGAATTCATTTTCATTTTGAGGTTTTAAATATAGAACTTAAATATCAGCAAATACTTAAAAAACTATTACGAAACAAAAACAATTTAAATGCTATTACCGATAAGCCAATTTAGGTTCGACTATTGCAGTGGTCATTTATGGGTTAAGGCACATCTGTTTAATTTAATACGGATTCTATCAGTAACTTGCACACTTTGTTTCATTTACATTGGCAAAAAATGGATGCTCATATATTTATTACTTCAATAAAATTTACAGCAGCGGCAATTCCTTTTTTCAAACAACATAAATAGTAAAAAACACTTGATTGTTTTTGTTTTTTTTTTGATAACTGGAAACAAATGCTGTTTTCTTTTCTTACAAAAATGTTGCTTTCTTGTATTGCAACATTTGCATTAGGATATTTATCGTCCTGAAAAATAGCTATATTAGTATATATTTTTGCACTTTTGCTTCATCAGAGTGCAATATTTTAAGAAATGAGCACACACTCCCCTGTGAATGGGCTGATAAAAACAAACAGGGCAACATTTTTTTTCGAGAAAAGAAAACGCCATAAGCTACAATATATTATTCTAAAATTGATTGTGATGTAAAACTACATACATTCACATATGTATACCTGGAAAATGTCTTAAATTTGAAATGAAATGAATACAAGCTCGAAAATTTATAGAAAATTTATTGAATCATTTTGATTTTTCATAAAGTTTGAAACTTGAATTTATATGATTTTTGTTATAGAATGAATAAAATATTTTTTTTGAATAAAAAATAAATATTCATATTTATATTATTCTTCGGCTTGATTGTTTTTTATTGTCGTTTAATAAAAAATAAATAGTTTAAAGAGAGAAGAGAATAGATACTCAATAACTGGGTTAGATATACATACATATGTACTACATACACACAAACATAATAGTTCTGTGGCAGTGACTTCATTTACCACAAACAGTATATGTATTTACATTTATTTTGTAGCGTTAAGAGTGTGACTTCTGTGTTTGATCATTAGGTAAATACAGACATACATACATGCATGCGATTGTTGTTTTGTTCTTCTCTGTTTCAAAAAGGATGCGAGTAGGCTGTTCTTCGGCAGAAGTCTGCCTGAATGAAATCTGTAGTTGGTACTGTAAAACTGGCTATACCACCATCTGAGCGAAAACTCGATATCCTTTTTAAATTTTTCTCAAGGCACATTATTTTTTCTGTATAATAAAATGTAAATTCATCCTGAGTTTCGCTACAATCTGAAAATTTTCAGATATTACTATCTCTTTTGCAATAAATAATTTATTAGGTCTAGTAAAAGGAAATCCATTATTTTTGCAGCATGGTTGAAATTATCTGATTTAGGTGAAATATGCACCACTTTGTTTGATAAGTTGTTGCTATATATCTATGTAGTTGTTGAAGGTAATTTCATAATGCCACTCTCATACGAAAAACCTCGTCCCTATTCGTAAAAAATTGGCCCAGTCGATTTTCACAAGCTACTTTTGAGGCGAATTTTTCACCAGCAAAATTATTCGTCGTAGACAGGAACAAGTAGTAATCACTTGGTGCCAGGTCCGGACTATAAGGTGGATGCATAAGAACCTCCCAACCAAGCTGCCGGAGCTTCAGCCGAGTCACTATCGATGTGTGTGGCTCGGCTGATGGAACAAAATTCCTCTCCCATTGACCAAAGCTGGCCGGTATCCAGCCTTATTTAAATGACTCCAAACGGTTTGTGTGCAATGTTTAGCTCCTGGGCCATCGACACATTTGCTAATTATCATCAAAAATGACAGGGAAACTAAAAATTGAATAACAAATTTGAAAAAAAAAAAAAAAAAATTTTTCTGCAGTTTTAATATATGTACATACATACATACATATGTGAGAAGATATTAAAGAAAGTTCAATAATAGAACAGAACTGGGGTGATCAGGGCTTTCATTTCTTAAATATGTTGTTCAAATGTGACCTCTTAACTTCACCCTTTGCTTTGATGACAGCAGAAATACCAGTTTTAAACCATCGATCCATGAATCAAATCACCTTTTAAGGCTGTTTTTGTGTTATTTTGTCTCCCTTTACCTTACGTTTTAAAATAGCCCACAAGTGCTCTATGAGACTTAGATGTGTGCATTGGACAATCTAAGAAAACAATATTATTGTCTCTAATCCAGCACATTGTAGTCTCTGATTTATGACAAGGAGCATTGTCACACAGTACAGTTTCCAATAAATTAATATTTATTTTGACTATCAACGTGGCCTTCGCAATCGAAAATTTTGTCGACTAGTAATGCAACCCCTGATCATAATACTGCCCTCCTCCATGGTCTTAACAGTGGGTAACACGCAATCTGGGTGGTATTCCTCCCTCAAGAACGTCCTCCCAGATTTTACAAATTCCAAATTCCTGTAGCAAAGACTAAAATTAAATTTTTGGAAAATTCGTACTACATATTTCTTCGAAAATCAGCTAGAGTAAGAAGTGATGATCGTCGATGCTTCAAAAGGATCTCAACTAAATTTACTTCAAAATTCAATTCATCATGGCACAGAACATCCGACTAATCTTGTTCTGTGAAATGTTGGGATCACAGATTCCATTCCAACCTCTATTTACGATTGTTTTCTAGAAGCCACGGGTTCTTTTGGGCTTTTCAACATTTTAAACTAGATTTTGTGTTCAGCCCTTTTCCAGCTGTTCGAGCATTAAAATATTTTTGAATTTCTTCTGAACGGGCAGCAGCGAGGGCTGAAGTGGATTTTTTTTCGTTCCTTGCACAGCGTCGATGTTTTTTTTTTGGCGTACAAACCGATATTGGACGATCTTGTCGATGTTCATAGACGAGCGAAGTACGACCACGTAACATATCGCTGTCTCCCGCAAATTTGAATCGAAACCTGACGACTGAATTTTTCTGGGCCTTATTGAATCAGAGAAAACTGATAAAATATTTTAAGGAACAAGTAAAGAATAGGATATGAAACTATTTTTATTGTATTTTATTTTGTATGCGAAAAATAAATGGTATTTTAAAATAGAATATTCCTCCGCTAAATATGCAGTAATATATCAGAGTTAATTAATTTTTATATCCATGAAACATATGAAGGCGCTGACTTTAATTGTTTTAAATCTAAAATTTGTTCAGAAAAAATACCAGAAGCTTATCAAAATTTACGTATGACATTTTTTTAAAATAAATATCAAGTTGTTTATCTAAATACGTACGTACATATGTATGTAAGTATTTATCTTGACGTCTTTGTCATTTGCAATTTGCATTAAAAAATAATTGTACACCTAATGCATATTGATAATTTATTTAATTAACTGAAGCATTTCACTTTTATTTGATTTGGAAAGGTCGGTGGCGTCATTGTTCCGCTTTGTAATCGGAGTATCTGTAAACAATTGACGTAATGAAAAATACGCTATACAACGTATCATATGTACATACATACATACATACACACATATGTAAGTATATTTGACGTGTGTATGTGTGCATTTTGTAGTGAGAAATATTCACGCCTTTACGTGAATTTTGTTATTAAGTTAAATAAATGTTAAGCGGAAAAAATAAGCGGGTGAGTTGGTGGAGGGTGCAAATTTAATTTGTTTATATGAAATATGTTTGCATAAGTTCATACATATGTCTGTACATAATACATACATACATATATAGTACATACATACATATATAGTACATACATACATATTTGGTTTAATTTTTTGTCTATGCAAAGTGTCTCAAGTTATTGAAAGTTGTTTATTTTGTGATTAAACTTTGTTTGTATAGTATATCGAGATTCGATGATTTTTCGATTTTTACGTTGTTAGAAATTGTTGAGTTGCGAAGAAACAATATGCCTGTCTCTTTCCATTGCAAAAGCAACCCTGTTAGCTAATTTCATGAAACACGTCGTTTGTTTATTTAAGAACGGAAAATAGTTGTGTTGGCAAATTTTAGGTTGATGTACATAGTTATATATTTAAAAATACTATGCAAATAAAAACGGATAAGGTGTTTAAATGAAATTTCCCTAGTATTTTCTTATGGCTCATTCAAAATGGCGCAGTTTTTTCACATCCCAACACTACACCTCAGCGTCAGCTCGGATATCATTTTACAGAATTAGCTCAACTCGCATATTTTTTGTGTTAGTGTTGTTGCCAGTCGAATACAAAGAATGTAATAACTTTATCCTAAATATAATTTTTCGATTCTGAGTCGTTGGATATTTCTTGCTATACTTCTTAGTCGTAAAGTAATATTCTTCAAATAAACATTTAGCTACATACATAATAATTCTGTCTATATACACATGACAGAAAAAGTCTGCGTTCACCTAGAACATGATTCATTTTTCAATCTGAAAAAATCAAAACTAGAGATTTTTCATTTAATTTTGATTCCGAATGCATTTCCTTTCGTGTAGAAATCGCCCGTCGCGAATTCAGAAAAAATGCTACCAGCAATTCCGACGTTTTCGTAGTTTATTTAGTTAATTTAGTAGTGGCTTTGTACAAAATATTATTATCGATAACTCAATAAAATTGAAAATGGAATCATATTAAACATAATGATAATTCAAGCTGAACAGAAAAAGGCTGCGTTCACGTAAGAAATAATAAAATAAAATAAAAATAAAAATATTACTCATTTAGTTATTACTTATTATTACTTATTTAGTTAATAATTAGTGGGGTATCGATATATTTTTATGACCTCTAGGAGACGATTCGTCATTGATCCAACTGAGTTCGCTGTTACTTCTAGGCAAATAAATCAAAACTTCAAATTTTGTACTAAGTTTATAAATACTCAAAAAATGCCTATCAAAATTTCAATCTGCTTAATTTTAGCATAATAATGTGCAAATTTTAAGTGGCTGAAAATTCCGGTTGGTTTTTGATAATTTTTTGTTATTTTCGTCTTACGTTCTTTTACCATATACCGTATGGATTTTTTATAAATTCGAGTTGAATTTTAATACACATATCTTGAATATTTTTTTGTGCTCGCGTTCAGGCAGATCTTCTACCATATAAACTGCATAAGTAAAAACAATATCCAAAACCAAAATTTCCAAAAATTTTCAAAAATCATCGGGAGTTTTTTTTTTAGTTTCTTGACCTGGCAGAAATTTGTTGCATTTTTATAAATTTGTGCAAAATTTTATGTTTTGATAGATAAAAAATTTAGGAAAAAAATTGATCATGCATTTGTATTTTTAATGAGTAACTGTACAATTTGACACATTTTCAAAAACTCACACGCCAATATGCAACGCTACAAACTGCTTAAGAGCTATTTGTGTTCTGTTTTTCTTTTATTTTGTTATCTTTCTACGAATACGATAAAAAATAGAAAAAATAATAAGAATAAAACAAATAAATGGAAAAATTCGTCAAAACATTATTGCGGTTTTTACAGTGAAAATATGAAAGTACATACATACATACATACATATGTATATAAACGATGAAGTCAAATTACGAATTGCTTGACGTCGCAAGAGGCGAAAAGGGGTGGCGACGGCGTTATCGCTACGTTGTTGCATTTAGAGATTACAGAAAATAATTATAAACAGAAAAAAAATGTTCAACACAACGATGACAAAACTCTTTTGCTTTGCCCGGGTGGGAGAGAGGTTAGCGGTCACATTGTGCAGCAGTTGCCAGCGATCAGCGATCGCCTTCGATTGGCGGCGCTTTGTGGCTGGCGGCTGGCTGACTTTTGGCGACTAGCAGTGGCGGCCATTTGGTGGTGGTTGGTTGGCGGCTGGTGGCTAGAGTATGGGACGTCAACAATTTGTTTGTTTGCATCGCTTGACGAATATTGGTAGTTAGGATGATGTTGTTGGTGGTGTTGTGCGGTGTCTGGCAACGAAACATTTTTGCGACATGAATCATTTGTGACATTTTAGGCTTTACGCGTTAATCATTTTGTACTTGTTCTTGTATATTCCCTGTAGGGAAGTACTGAATTAGTACTACCACTACCTTTTCAGATTGCTAAAAAATGTACTTTCAAATAAAATTTGTTAATTGGGGTTTGATGCTTGTGGTGCTGGGGTTTCATTAGGTAAAAATTGACTGGAACAATTTTGACATGAATTTGACATCAATGCAAAATTATTAAATGTCAACAGGTTGGCATTTCGTGTAATATTTTGTCATCAAAAATTGATCCTAATGAAAACCAAGCATTCTAATTTTGATGGAATTTTAGGATGGAAAATTAGTTTGAAAATTTTAACGTTAATTCAAAAAAATCTAAATTTTTTCAGAATTCATGCTTTATAATTTTATCAACGGGTAAAGTTTAAAAATCGATGCTTTAAAATTTGGATTTGCAATAAATTTGAAAGAATTAATGCATTTTTTTGTATCAACATTAAAATGCTAATGCATTAAAACATTTATCAATTTTTCATTACTCTGCTAGAAACCAACCAGTTCCGCATAGCTAGCAGATTTTCCTGCAGGGAACAGGCCACCGCTGCAGTTGTGGCTGCTCCTGCTGTTCTTATTTTTATTGTTGTTGCTCTCTACATTATGGATGAGTGTGTGAGTGAGCAGTGTTTGACGTGCGGTGTGCGGCGTGCGGCGTGCAGCTCCTGGTATGCGTCTATGTAGTGTTAGGGACAGTCCACACCATAGTGCCGATAACGATCCGCTCCCAGTCCACTCTTTGAAAAATATTGTATTAAATTTATATTTACTAATTGAAAATATTTAATATTTAACATCATTCTAAGCGGTTCTGAGTAAGGAAATGTGGGCTTTTGAAAAGTGAAAATGTGTATAAATCTTTCTGATTTGTGGAAGTAAAGAATTTTATAAATATGTGAATTATTGCAATTTTATAAAGGAAAATATTAAATTTAGTCGTTTTCAGACTCATTTCTGAATGAACTGTTTTTAAAAATAGATTAGGTACAAAAGTGAATTTTGAGCGGTCTGAGAGCAGACCGTGATCGGCCGTCAGTATGGTGTGGATTGGCCCTTATTGTTTTCGCACGTTCGCGCTATTCTCATTTTACTCAGCGACATGCAGCGCTGCAACTACGCCAGTGTAGCTATAACTTGTAGTTTTGTTGTTTTGATTTTTGTTGTATTTTTGTAATTTAATTTTGTTTACCTTTTGGCATTGTGACTCTTTAACTGAATGTCTCCTCTTCATATCCATTTCAGAAGTCGAAGTGCACTGAACGTACAAATACACCCGCGCGCATCCAACGAACTAAAGTCGTCTAGTGACTTAATAAAATTTGGACCAGCGAGTGTCATCGAAAATCCACACATACATATAAGAAAATTTAAACAAAAATTGTCCAGCATAAAAATAACACAACCAAAGACTGGGCGTACGTCGAGTTATCTATTTTGGAGAGAAGTGCAATTTTTTCTACCCACGCCCCGCATATAACTTGCTGCTGGTCGTTGGAAAAAGTGTCAGCGGAAAATCGACCGCCTGCAATTGTAGTGATAACAAAAAGCACAAATAACTTCATATTCGGTGCGTGCGTGTTTACTGAGCGATATTGTTATTGTCAATTGCCGTTCTCCTGTGTGGTAGTCAACATTGTTAATTTTACTTCGTTACGGTATCGTATAAACTCCATTATATATTTTTTTTTTGCGCTTTGTTGGTATTGCATTTCTGTGTATCGTCGCATTCCGTTCCGTTCGTTTAATCGCTGGTTGCTGGTCGATTGATTGACTGTTAGCAAAAAAAAAAAAACATTTCCATTTATTTTTGCATTCTTGTGATTTGTGTTTATTCGAAAAAGCCTCAACACGAATTACCTATCGTTTTCATCGTCGCGGCGATCAACTGTAGTCGCAACAAGTGGTGGCAAGACGCCTGCCGTAAGCACCACCGCATTGGCCACTTCAGCAGGATCTGCCTCTGCGTCGTCTAGTGTCTCTTCGTCCTCGTCCGCGCTTGGTTTGTTGAGTTCGAGTATAGCAGTCAGTTTCTCGAATTCTTTCAACAGCAGCAGCAGCAGTAGTGGTAATAGCCAGAACAACAACAACAACAACAACAATAGCAGAAGCAACAGCTATAATTATATTAGCACCAACACTGCCCACACATCAGTAACTGCAAATCCTACAACATTGCCTCCCACACCTTACAATACAAATACAAAGCGACAGCAGCAGCAACAGCAACAACAACAACAACAACAACAACATCAACATTCACAATACCGCTCTACTACAGCTACTTCGATTAGCACCTACTTTCAGAGCAACCCCAGCAGTGGTGGCAGCAACAACAGCAGCAACAGCGACAACAGCAACAAAAGGAATCGCGTAATGGCTGCTAGTGGCACAGCTGCACCAACTGGCAGCACAGCTGCGCTCGGCACATCGCCCACATATGAAACGCTTGGCGGTGGTCCGCACGCCACCATCGTGAAAGAAGGCTGGCTACAGAAGCGTGGTGAGCATATAAAAACTTGGCGTTCACGCTATTTTATATTGCGCGACGATGGCACTTTGATGGGCTACAAAAGCCCGCCGGCGAATAATGCTCCCGCAGATCCATTAAATAACTTTACAGTACGCGGCTGTCAAATTATGACAGTCGATCGACCAAAACCTTTTACCTTTATTATACGCGGCCTGCAATGGACCAATGTTATAGAGCGAACATTTTGCGTGGAGAAAGAGATCGAGAGACAGCAATGGACCGATGCTATCAGGTGAGAAAATTACATATGTACATATGTACATACAATTATTGGCATAATACATATGTATATATTTTTAAAGTTAGTTTTTTCCTGCTAAAAATTATTCGTTAATTTTTAACCAAAATATAGCTCATTCTATAACAAAAGCCATATAAGTACATATTTCAAACTTTGCACAAAATTAAAAAAAATTACACTGCGTAACAAAAATTAAAAAAAAAACCTGCGGTCATGATTTTGTTAATAGTTTTTATTAACATTAGTAGCAGGCTTACGAACTGTGTTTTTTCATTTTTTGGATTGGCTCTAGTTCTTGAGATAAACGAAACTTAAGAAATTAATGAAAAAAAATTATATGACCCAGTTCCAGTTGTATTAATTTAATTATTCCTCAATAAGTTTTGTTATATAAATTATTAAAACAAGTAGTTCGTTGGTTTAAATATTTTATTTTCCTTGCAAGTTGTTGTAGGAGTTTACGTTGTTGTCACACGCAAACTTTTAGATGCGCTGTCAGCAATATCGGTGGGAACAGAGTTTTGGCCGGATGCGAGTTTGCTGGTGTTAACTTATATTCACGTGTTTAGTTATTTCTTTTTCATTTATCTGCTTTTTGACATTGACGTTATCAGTTTGTGTCTTGTTTCGAGTATTATAGTTCGTGTTTTCTCGAAAAATACGAGTTCGAAACGTAAACCTTGTGTTAACGTCTCCAACAATTTTTGCTATATATGTGGGAAATTTTGCCTTAAAACGCAAAGAAAACCAATCACAGAGTTTGTGAAAAACTCCTATGAAGCATATTTTGGGAGAAATCTTGCACAAAAGAATAAATATTGGGTGCCCAGTATCGTCTGTAAATCGTGCGTAGAATCTTTGCGATATTGCAGCCAAGGAGGACGTAAAGGTCTTCATTTTGGAGTTCCGATGATATGGACTGAGCCAACTAATAATTTAAATGATTGCTACTTTTGCTAATTTGAAAGGTTTCAACAGGCATAAAAATAATGAAAGAAAGATATCAAGGTCGATGGGACGACCACATGATGGCAGACTACTGCTGGAACTTAATACGGGATTGTCCTGAGCAACGACATCATAGGAGGTCCTACAGAAAAAGTTTTTTGTAATTTTTTTAAAATTAATTAATGAAAATAATATATTTTTTTTTATTTTTGTATTATTTTTATACAGGCGCGCAATAAAAATATAATTTAAATCCATATTGGTATTTTTAATTAGGGTTTTTCGTGAAATATTTAAAAGTCTTTATCTGAAAAACTAGAGCCAATTCGACAAAACTGATATTATTTTCGTAATCAGCGCCCCCAAAATACCCCAAATCGACTTAAAAATCTCCGACCGCAAAATTGTTTTCCGCAGTGTTATTCATTTTTTAATTTAACGTACAACAAAATTTATTTTTGTTTGTAAGAAATCGGGTAATCCTATCAGCGAAGCAACATTTTCAGAAATCACCGCAAATTTTAGCCACTTTAAACTTGCACTTGCTTATTATACTAAAATTGAATTAACTACAATACCCAGCGTGCGCCGCTACATTTTATTGGGGGTTTTTTTTTTGTCAAAATCATGTTTGACGTTATCCATCAATCTACATAAATGACATAAATAATATATCATTTCTGTTGAAAATTAAAAAAAAAACTATTCAAAAGAAAATGAAAATGCAAAAAATCACCCCGTGGTCAGTCCTTTGAGTCACTGTATGTATGTATGTATATCTTACAAGTACTCATATTTGCAAAAAAAAAAAAAACATTTGAAGAATTAGCAAAATAAAAACAATGTCTTAAGATGTTAATTTAATTCATGTATCAATGTATTCATAACGGTACTTCTTTTTTGTTTTCTTCACTATAGAAACGTAGCGAGTCGCTTGAGTGAGTTGGGCGAAACGGCCATGTCACCTTCGACCTCAACAGATATGTCTGATGTGGACATGGCATCTATTGCCGAAGTGGAGCTGCGTAACAGCTTCTCGGTACAAGGCACAACGAAACGCAACAGTGGTGGCGTTAAAAAAGTCGTAAGTATTCAAACAAAATTTCATAATTTACTGGAGAGAATTAATTAATATAACTCGTATTCGTAGTATGTTACTACTTGGTTGTACACTAGGATGGTCCATAAATGTGTGGGGGAAAAGTAGAGTCGGAATTTTCGTAAAAAAAATATAATAATAACCTATATTTGAAGTTCGCTCAAAGCGGAAACAATGACCCATAAAATAAACATAAAATAACATTCCCACGACAGTCGGTTCTACGATACCGGAACGACCCGGATCTATATCCGGTCAAGGACTGCCACTTCAGCAGCATACCCCAAAATTGTATGGGGAATGTTTTATGCTGTTGCAACAACAACAACAACCCATAAAATAAAGTTGATATTACAAATGGTTAACTAAACACTTACATACTAGGTATCGAAGTCCCCTAATAATAAACAGAGGTTTCCAATTGAAAAATATTGATTTTCAAGGCTTCTATACCATATCTACGAAAAATTATTAATTTCCCATATGAAAATCGGAAACTTTGAACGCTTTGTAAAGAAAAAAATTAATAATTGTAATGTTTGTTTCCGATATGGAACAATCCGGAAATTAAAATTCCGACTTTGCTTTGTTTTTTTTTTCTCCGATTACATCCGATAACAAAAATGTTTCCATTTCAATATATGGCTGTTGTCGAATTATTTAATTGCAAAACACAACCACAAAAAATTTAAAAACAGCTCAACAACAAGATTGCAGTTAAACCCATCATTTTTATGATCCTTATAATTTTTAAGTAATGCTCACAATTTTTAAAATTAGACAAAACGCTGTTGATTAACCATAGTACCCTATTAAATACTTTGAGACCCTTTGCCAAGAATCTAAAACTTACAAACGATTCATTTAATACAGTTCTGTTGAAATACAAAGTAAATAAAGATTTTTTTTTTTTGTCGGGTGTAAAACTTGTTGGGGATGCCAAATCAAAAGTCTAATATAGCTCATTTAACATTTAATGGTAGGTCCAAGCACTCGGCCCTATCGCCGACTTCACTAGAACAAATCATTCCCATAAATTAACAAGCAAAACAAAAACAAAATGGGGAAATTTGTTTTTGTTTCACTTGTAAATTTGTGGGAATATTTGTTCCCGTGAAGTCGGCGATAGGGCTGACTAAGTATTTTAAGATTATCTCGGGCATAACATGGGGAATATTTTTCAAAATGGCTTATTTTCTTTTGTATAAAATTTTTTGTTTTTCAACGGCATCAATGCATGCTGATGTTATATGTGGTCAGTTGTTTGAGCCACCGTTTAAACACTTTCTTCATATTATAACCAAAATATTTTCCATATAACAGACACTACTTTCAATACATAGTTTCAATCTGTTTGAAACAGAATAGTAACATAAATGGGAAAACGCCGACCCCTTCGTTATGTCGACCCGTACAAAATTGCTTTCAAAAATCGAATATCGATATGTTAAATATCGATATTCGAAATAATCGGTATCGAACATTTCTAATGGACATTTGGCAAAACCACTTTGACTTTCGCAAGTTTTACTTTGGGCGCATAAATTTTGATTTTTCGGAAATAAAGTTATTTGATTCCTTTCAAAATTGAAACTTTATATAATTGTTTGAATTTTTCATAGTATTGTAAAAACCCGTTGACATGAACGGTCAAATTTTAAATTTCATTGTGAAAGATTTTAATCTGGAGCGAATGTGATTGGTTGTGTTCGCCTTTTCATTGAAACTTCAGCGTAGTAAAGCAACAAAAAGGTACATGTATGAGTTATATTTGCTCTACCGCTCCTACTTGTTTAATGTGCCTTGGATACACACCATTTGTTGCTTGATAGAAAAAACTTTCTATGTCAAGGTACGTCGTTTTACCAAATGTCAACACTTAGTATGTAGATTCCGTTTTATTTTAACACTGCAAACTATTTTATCTATCCACTTTCAACCGATTTTTATTTACACTAATATGTACTATATATTTACAAATATTTTTAAATTTTTTTTTCTTTACAGACACTTGAAAATTTCGAGTTCTTAAAAGTGCTCGGCAAAGGCACTTTCGGCAAGGTTATTCTGTGTCGTGAGAAAGCAACCGCAAAGCTGTATGCAATTAAGATTCTCAAAAAAGAAGTCATCATACAAAAAGATGAAATTGCACACACCATCACAGAAAGTCGCGTGTTACAAACTACAAATCACCCTTTCCTGATTGTAAGTTGACAAAGAGCTTTGCTGATCATTACAATTTGTAATTTTTTTATTTTTCATTTTTTCGTTCTTCTCAGTCGCTTAAATACTCCTTTCAAACCAACGATCGTCTATGTTTTGTGATGCAATATGTCAACGGCGGTGAACTTTTCTTTCACTTGAGCCGTGAACGCCTCTTCACCGAGGATCGTACCCGGTTCTATGGTGCCGAGATAATTTCCGCTTTGGGTTATCTACACTCTCAAGGCATTATATATCGTGATTTAAAACTGGAAAATTTATTGCTGGACAAAGATGGACACATTAAGATTGCTGACTTTGGGCTGTGTAAAGAGGATATCACTTATGGCCGTACTACGAAGACGTTCTGCGGTACGCCCGAATATCTGGCGCCCGAAGTATTAGAGGACAACGATTATGGGCATGCAGTTGATTGGTGGGGTACTGGTGTCGTCATGTATGAGATGGTTTGTAGTTTTCTTTCTATATTCCTTTAGTTTTGCGTAAATGTGCTGCAAAGCAAAAACAAAATTGAATATTAAAACAAAAAATGTTTTATTGATTTGCAATTTTCACATTTTTGTTTTTTTTTTTACAGATATGTGGACGTTTGCCTTTCTTTAATCAAGATCACGATGTACTATTCACTCTTATATTAATGGAAGAGGTGAGATTCCCTCGCACAATATCGGATGAGGCGCGCAGTTTACTTGCCGGCCTGTTGGCTAAGGATCCACGTCAGCGTCTTGGTGGTGGTCAAGATGATGTCAAAGAAATTCAAGCGCATCCCTTCTTTGCGAATATAAACTGGACGGATTTAGTGAATAAGAGGGTATATATCATGTTTGCATAGATGTTTTTGCTTTTGTTTAACTCATTTTAATCAAATTCTGAATTTTGTCGCAATATTTAGATAACGCCGCCTTTTAAGCCACAAGTGGTATCCGATACAGACACGCGTTACTTCGATACTGAGTTTACAGGAGAAAGTGTGGAATTAACGCCGCCTGATCCGACTAGTACATTGGGCTCAATAGCAGAAGAGCCACTTTTCCCGCAGGTAAGTTAAAATGAAAGAGCAAATCTGAATGTTTTTATTAGAAATGAATTTTCGCAAACAAGTGAGCATAATTTATATGATAAATAGTTTATTATTGAGTAAAAGTTCGTGAAGAGGGGTAGCATTTTTTCGAAGGTCAAGCATATTTTCTAATTCAAAGCGACAAAAAATATGAGTTTGACAATTTTTCGAAATTCTAAATATTCCGGTAGGTTTAAGATTGTAGTACAATCTATACAAAATCTATTGGCGCAAATAAATGAGACGAAAATTATTATCGTTTTTCTCTTGACGCGAGCAATGCCTACCAAATGGATTAACTAGAGCTAAAAAATTATTGGTTTTCAATCAATCACATGTAACCAGTGAACGCTCACTTGGAGAGTATCTTGACATAATAATCTTTTTTGGATCTACATATATAAAAACCTGATTAAAATTGAAAAAATATTTTTCGAAATCCTAGCAACATATGTACATATGTACATACATATATATTTCGAAATAAAAAATATTGCTAACGCGTAAAAAATAAAGCAATATATTTCGAATATAATTCAATTGAAAAAATTTTTTAAACTAATAAGTTTCGAAATAAAAAATTATCAAATTAAAAAATTTCAAAATTACAATTCGAAATTCTTGAAGTAAAAATTTTTTTGCATCACTATAAAAATCTGATTTAAATTGAAAGAATATGTTTCGAAATCCATACATCCATACAATATACATATGTATGTATTTCGAAATAAAAAAAATGTTGATACGGGTAAAAAACATTTACAAAAATAAAACAATATACATATTTCGAAATTAATAAAAGAATTTTAAATGAAAAAATGTTAGAAGTTTGAAAGTTTCGAAATTGAAAATTTTCCAACTAAAAAATTTCGAAATTTAAATTCGAATTTAAGAAACAAACTGATAATTGAATTCAATCTTGAAATTAAAACCATAAAAGTAATGTATGTGTTAGATGTATGTACATATGTATGTACATACATATATTGGAACGATTTTCCGTCATCCCTTGTAAGGTTTGGTTTGGATACAAACCGGTTTCGGCATTGTGCCATCTCCGGTGTCATTTTTCGTTCCAATATACATCAGTTTTCCTAATATCCGAGCTTTCTACATAAATTTAGCTAATCAATCATTTGTGCAATGGCATTTTTTGTTTTGCATTATACAAATTTTCAAAACCGATTTTCTTATCTGTTAACAGTTCAGCTACCAGGATATGGCATCTACATTAGGTAATTCTTCGCATATCAGCGGCTCGGCTGGTCTTGCATCGATGCAATAGAATCGAATAAAATGCGAATGACGTTGCGATTGGCAGCGTCATCACCAATATAATAATATTGATCGTCCTTATGATCATTACTGCCATCATCGACATCAGCCACATTGTCATCGTTTTTGTGAGAAACAACAGCAGCAACAACAACAACCACAACAACAATCGCAAAACTTAGAACGATATCAACAACAAATAGAAATAAAGCAGCAGCAGCAGCAGCAGCAGAATCGGCAACTAATATCATTTGCAACGCCAAAGCTGCAATTAGCGTCATCGTCATCGCCACTGTCATCCCCAACGCCACAACGCACGGGTCTGCTTGCTAATACACAGCCGCATTTCACAAGCAGCACTATATTTTTGGTAGTGCTAGCAAAGCTGGTACGATTTCACTTCAAGCCGCGCCCATAGCTGTAAATACTTTCGCGACTGCGGCGGTATAAATGTCACATGAAAATCGCCAAAAGAACGATTGATGGTTAGTTGGTTTTTGGAGTAGAGTGCCGATTTCGTGGCATGTAACGTGGGCGGGGTCGCAGTGATGACTGGAGCGACGACGCGACAAACAAAACCTTTTTCGGAGCCCCCCCCCCCCCATATTTGCAGGGACCGTAACAACTAAACAGCAACAGCAGCACAGCAATGGCAGTAGTGAACGCAATGGCGCTCCAACCGCATCGACAAATACAACAGCAGCAACTACAACAATAATAAAAACAACAACAACAACAGCCAGCAGCGCCAGCAGCAGCAGCAGCAGCGACATGTTTTGCAGCGTATAAATAACTAAATTTAATAATAATAATAAAAGTTAAAAGTAAACGTAATAAATAAAACAGTTTAAACAGCTAGAATATACTATATATAAAAATACCTACCTACATGCATACATATAAAAATATATATATATATAATAAATACATACATACATACATACATACATATAGTGAACGGCAACAATTACTGCTACAACTACCAATATTAGTACATACTGCAACTACAACAACTACTATTAAATAAAATTTAGCAACAAATAAACGTAATTTATTTTTTACACTACAGTTACAATTGCAATTACAATAATAATAGAAATGAAAAACCAAACGCTGAGTAAAACAAAAAAAAGCAACAAAAGCATAACGAAAAATAATAAGTATGTACTACAATTTATTATTAATAAATATATATATAAATGAATATAAAATTAACTGCGAAATGGTTAAAGTTAGTTATAAACAATATACTATATACATACATACATACAAACAAACAAACAAACAAAACAAAACAAGCAAGCATATATTATAAACAAGCAAAATTTAAAATTAGTTAATTTAATGTCTCCTTTTCTGCTACACTGCTATATTTTTCTGTGTTTCTTAAAAGAACGATGCAACTAATGTACAACAAAAACGTAAAAAAAAAAAACAAAAAAAAAAAACTTCGCAACTTTACACGCGTATTTTATTTCTAACTTTCTTTTGTCGAAATTTGCTCATAATCAATTTTGTTTAAATATTGTTTTATGTTTAATGGTACTGTGCTGTGCGCTATTAAAATAACGATTTATAAACCTGTTTATTTTTGTTTTTTTTTTTGGTGTTGTTTCACACGTTTTAAATGTTCCGTTACTATATAAGACTTTCGTGAGTTCTCACAAAATACAAAATTATAAGCAGTTATGAATGAAGTGTGTGCAGTCGAAGGCAATAGAAAATAGAAAGCGATGCTAAACAGTAAAGTAAATCACAATTTATTATGAAACTTTGTAATCTAAAACGAAAAAAATGCAAATTAAAATAAAAACTACAGTAAGCAAAATAATATACAGAAATTGAAAATACAAAAACTAAAAAAAATACACACACACACTTTAGTAAACAAAAAAATGTACAAATGTATAATTTAACTAATAACATACTACATACCACTTACATAGTTATCAAAAAAGTTAATAGGTTATAAATTGTGTATTTTGTTTGAAAAAAAAATGCTATAATAAAAAGTGAAAAAAAAACTCAGAAAACAGCATTGTAAAGGGTCCGTCGCCAGACGTGACAATGAAAGTGCTTTCGCCAAGTCTGGCAGAATTGAAGAATTTCGGAAACTGATTCCAGGAGCAAAAGTCGTTAAGTGATTTCCCCAAGCAAATTTTCGTATCTGCAACTATACATACCTTTTGCCTCTTCACACAACCGAAGAAATTATTTCTGAAATGTTATTGATGAGGGTTTAAAAATTTTAACCCAAATGACGAAAATACTAAACAAAAAGGTCATTGCTATCACACAAATCAAGCAAAGTTAATGCTTAGAGTTTTGCCGCATTGCTTATGGTTGGTATGGGGACCGTGGAGATAGAGAGAGAGAGAGAGAGAAAGCTGTGGTCTTACGCAGCTGCAGTTTTAAATAAGACTAGCCGCTAAGATATCTGCTTGCTCCGATGAGCCTCGTTCCCTTTTAAGCAATGCCTGCGTGTATTTTAATACTGAATTTCAATGTGATCTGGCTTATGATTTCAAAGTTATACCCACTCATAAGTTTCTCGCATGTATTTAATCATCCTCCCAAATTTTTTGCTTAAACAAAAAGTAGCCTATGTTCGATTCCAGATCCCGGTCTATCTGTGTATAAAACTTTAGACAAATCCTATCAGCACATCAGGAAAGTAAGACACTTTAATAAAAAAAAAAAAAATTGGTCCCAGCACCACCCAGCTAGTTTTCTAATAGCCTATAATATACAGATATTAGTAGTTTTGCACTTGAATGCGGGTTTCGCTATAATTTTATATACAGTTACTTAAACAATTGACTACATGATGTGTTTTTTTTTATTTTTTATTAAAGGCCTTTTGTTTTGTAACCGACTGGTAAAAGATCCCTTGGTAGGACAACAAATTGGATGAAAAGCCACAACACAAACTCGCTAAAATGATATCCGACCTAAGATGCAGTGTAGTGAGTTTAAAAAAAAAACCTAATACGTTTTTATTGATATACTATTTTTAAATATATAACCAAATTAACCACAAATTTGCCAGCACAATTATTTTCCGTTCTTAAAGAACAGTAAACAAATCGAAATATTTCGTGAAAGATGCTAACAGGGTTGCTTTTTCAACGGAAAGTCAATTTTATCCGAGTTAGAGCGTCTTTTGTTAAAACGTTTTAAAGAAACAGGTCTAATATTCGCAATATTTTTCAACGCAAATTTTTTTCATGCACATTTTATAAAAATATGGCTATAGAAATTTCAAAATTTGAATGAAACTTACAAAAATTCAGCAAATGTTCAAGAAATGTTCGAATTTCAATAGGCTAAGAATTTCCATTGATTTTTGTAAATATTTTAAGTTTTGGTTTTGGAAATTTGTCCATTTAACGCATATAGTAGTATATATCAGGGACCGTAACGGTTATAGCTTTTATTAAAAATATTAGTTTTTAACTTTAATCGTTATGTGTTGAGTTTCTGTAAGTAAGATTCCAAAAATAGCCATTATTTTCTGAGCAAAATATAAAACTAAAAAAAAACAACCATTAAACTTGATTTTTTTAAATATAACCAAAAAAAAGTAAAAATCAATATCGCTCAAGGTAGTCATTGTATTTCTCTTTCCACGAGATTTTTTGAATTGAAATTTGTACAATAATCAAATATTGTTAAAAAATATACCATGTGGTCAGTTGTTTGAGTTATTCTATAGCTATAAGAATTTTATTTTTTAAATCACCACACGTGTGCCAGAAAGTCCACACATACTGCCGTTAGGAACAATATGATTTTTATCGAAAGACTTATCCGCCGTTCTAATTTTCAAAGCATTTTCAAAATTTATTTAAAAAATCGAAATTATAAAATTTTACTATTTTGATGCTCAAATCATTCTTTATAAGTATAAATTTATATATTACATAAAACCATTATATATGTATGTATATAACGTTAAAGAAAATTCCATTTCAGTGTTTCTTTAAAATAAACAAAAAAGATTCTAAACCATTTCCACGAAAAATAGTTTTCCGCAGTTAAAATTACGATTCGTTTCAGAAACTAGCGAGTTCACACCCACAGTCCTAAATTAAAAAAAAAAAAATGATTGCAATGTATTCTATTCCATTCCCTGCGTCACCTTCGATCATGCTTTTAAAGAAATTTTTAATTGTACTAACATGACTTTTAGTTTTATTAGTGTAAACAAATTTGTTAACAATCGCAACAATTGCTGGTGCTAGTTGGAGATTCACTATCTGATAAATGCAATTGAACGTTACAAATTTCATTACCGAAATTAAGGATTAGTTTTTGAAATCTCTTTCCGGGTGTTCACACAGACAATTCAATTTGTTCGATAGCAAAACGAGAAATAACAAAAAACCCATTGCCGCGTCTGACCTCACCTTAAGCATATACAGTTGTAAATGTCTGTTAGTTTGTTGTTGTTGGTTTTGTGCTTCTTTTTTTTTTTTGTTTTAGCGCTGTCTAGAGTTGTAATCGAATCTGTACCCGTTCGTGTTCGAAATTCTGATTCATAATTATGGCATTCGAAAACAAGTGAGTTTAGATATTTAATTATTATTTATAAGAACGTAAAGTTACCGTTATTTCGTAAAAGCTACCTGAACACCTTATTCAAACCGAGTGCGCAAATACAGTCATTAATTCAGTATACATACATATGCACATAAATTTCAAAGTTTTACGTAGTGCATTTGGTGGAAGGTTAATTATTTTGCATTATTTTAAACAGAATTTTACACGCAAATATTTTCCATATGTTTTTTATGTTTTATGTTTTTCTCTGCTTAATATTTCAACAAATTTTTTTTTCGGCTCTACAAAAGAAAAACAATAAAATGTCGATTTGAATTAGCTAAAACGTAATTGATATCTTAACATAAGCAAATCCTTTTTTCTTTTAAATATTTTTGGAGCATACAAAAATGCCTAAATGTTCAATCGAAATTAGAAAACAATGGTTTTCTATTAAATTAAAATACTGCAATTGAGATAGTTATAATTATTTACACTTTCAATAAACTTTATTCTGTAACACCAAAATTATTTTTGGGGTGCCAGCATGTTGCTGATAGATACTTCAACAGTGCATCTGTATTCAGATTTTGTAATTGGTACGCAAATTTATTTCAAATTTAAAAAATAAATTAAGAAATTCAAAAATTTTTTTCGAAAATGGATTAAGAAATTTTGCACAAAAATTTGTTTAAAATAATTTTTTTTTTCAAATTCAAAAAATACGTATTTGACTTGACATCTGTGTTGAGATTTTTAAATTGTCGGGCAAATTTTTAACGGAAATTGTATTCCGGTTTTTTAAATTTTTTACGAAATTCAAAAACAATTTTCAAAATTGCTAAGGAATTTGCGAAAGAAGTTTTTTACGAAAATTTCTTTGGGGTTAAACATGCTTTCCAGGTTCAAAAAATATTTTTGAAGTTTAAAAAAAAAAATAATTTTCGTAATTTATTTGTTGTTAAATTAAATATAAATTATTTTTTTATGATTTGGAAAGCTAGCATTTATCACAAGTAAAACCCTTAAAACTTTGCTTAGAATCAAGCTTGTTGAATAGATTTATTTAAGATTTCGATTTTGCTACTGTTGTTTTACGTTTTGGAAGTTTTCATATTAAAAATGATAAATTTTATTTTTATTTCATATTTCGAAAATTAGCTTAGAGGAAATTTCGAACTTAAATATGAAAATTTTGAAAATTACTTTAAAATAAATTTTGTATGTATATTAACAAAGGATTATTGCTAAGGGAGACGATGCTTATTTTCCTGTTCCATACTTTTTATTTTAGAGCAAATATTTTCGAAAAATTTGATTAAACGATTAGTCGAACTATGTTTTCTCTCATTGTGACTAGAATCCTACTTTCATGTTGTTTTTTTAAATATACAAATGGATATTCAGAAATTTTGCAAACATCCTAACTCGAGTTGTCCATTTTTCCATGTCAAGCTTAAAATAGCAATGCTCACATGAAATATTTCAACGATTATTTAGGCAAAGTTGTAGTTTAGCAGGCCAAAACTCCACAATATGTTTTCTATTAAAAGTATGGCTTCAATCGGTTAAAATTAAAAAAAAAAAATGAACTACACTTTTCATTTTAAACTTAAAAGCACAAAAACTAGAAAATGTACAAAGTTTTGAGAAAATTTGAAATCGTTGCAGCATGAAAGAAAATCTATAGGTTTTAAGGATTTAAACTTCTTAAAAATTACTTGTGTTCATCAATCGATCTTTTATATCTTTTATATAATTTCATTAAATTAAATCAATAAAAAGTAAATTAAAATTGAACGCACTTACTATATAACACACAGTCTTCATCCGAAAATAGTTCCAGCAAATATTGATAACAATAATAAAAAACTAAATTAATAAATGTAAACGAAAAAAAACTCGTCGAAAAAGAAAGCGAAAAATAATTTAATTAAAATTAAACTTTTTAATAAGAAGCAACTCTTTTGATATTTTTATACACGCAATGCAAAATTAATATATATAAATAAATTGAATAGCAAAAATAGAAAAATATTGCGAATTCATTAAAAAGCTAAAAGCGAAAGATTTTGCACGAAAATCAAGAAAATTAAATCTAAAATACCAAAAACAAAAATTAAATTAAATTTATATAAAAAAAACACGCTTGTAATTTGGCTTACATTGATGTTAAAATCAAACGAAACAACAAAATTATTAAAATTACTTGATTTAAAAAAAGAAAATTATTTCGACTAGACTTTACTACATTTTTATGCTGTAAACCTACTATAAAGCGCGGTCTAAGTCTTTAACGTAAAAATTAAAGAAAACAGTTGAAAGAATTTTGGCATAATGTAAATTCAAAACTTGAAATTAATTTGAGAATACGCTAAGCGTAGAAAAGAAACAAATTTGAGAAAACAAAGTCAAAAAGAAAGTAAAACGGGCTAATAAATACGTAGAAAATTAAAAAAAAAATATTAAATAGAAAAGCAAATGCTTTAATTTGTACTGGCGAAAATGCGATCAGTATAAAAAGGAAAGAAATTAAAATTTTTCGGAAAGCGAACACATCTGTATACTACATTTTTCAAAAATATATGCTTTAAAGTGAAATGTATTTTAGAAAGAAATGAAAATTAAGTTGTAAAACAAAAACAAAAAAAATATATATATATATACAACTCAAACCCAAAAGTGAGCAGAAGAGGGAGATGTAGTGCGAAATTGTTTTAACAGTTTAACTTTAACTAGAAAAAATAACAATAAAAATTTAAAACAATCGAATTCATGGCTTTCAGCTGACGCCCAAACTTCTATGTACTGTTAAGTAGGAGAATGACTGCAACGTTGCGTGATGTGATGTGGAAGAGGATGATGTTTTCCGATTTAACAAATGTTGTTGTAGCAGTAGCAGTTCAACCGGTTGAGACCAAAGTTACAAGTCATTTACACAACAGTCGGATCTACGAAACAGGAACTACTCGGATTTATAGCCGGCTAAGGTTTGTCACTTCAGCAGCATGCCCCAAAAGTGTTTGGGGGAGTGTTTTATGCTGTTATGACAACAACAACACCAAAAACAAAGTTAAATTTGTTTGTTAGTTAAGACCAAAGCAGATAAAAAAATTCAATCACTAGTGTCTTGTTGTTGTTGTTATAACTTCAATACTACTGACGCCGTGTCGCAAAGAACAGAAACAAAAAACAGAAACAAAATTTAGTACATTTTTTACGGCTACAGAAACGTCAACAGAATTTTGCTATAAATCACAAAAAAACAATATCCCTCTTTTTTGAAATAATTTAGTACAAATTATTTTACGAATGGTATATAATCCTTAAAAATCAATATTTTTGCAACAGCAAATTCTGTTTCTCTTCAGGGGCCTGCAAAGAATAATGCCCAATTGTTTATTTAATCAGTTTTTTTTTTTAATATCAACTATTTTTATGTGTCTATTTTTAGCTTTTAGCGACCTCTAAATATGTTTTGAACGAACTAACAAAAGAAAAAAAAATAGAGCTATTTTTTTGATATGTCACAATCCTAGGTGGGAGCCCACACAAATTCCAACTTTGCTTTCTTCCCAATGCATTTTTGGACCAACCTACACTTTTACAACTAACTTCAAAAAAAAAAAATAATTTTGTTCTTTTTCCGTGTTTCTGCCTTTTCGCCAATTTCTGCTCACTTTTAGGCTTGGAAACTAATTTTAATAAGTGAAAATTCAATGAAATTGGAAACTAAACGCTAAAAAATAGGAATAGAAAATAATTAAAAAAATACATACCTACACTTTTTCCTAAAATTATTTTTCTTCTACCACACTTCTTATCCACTCGAACTCCACACCACACAACGACAACCACGACAATGTGCTAACACATTTATATACAAATATGGCCCATTTGTTTTACAATAAGTTTAGAAAGCGCCGCCTAGTTTTGTAAGTTTTAATTGTTTTAAGTTTTAAACAAATATATACATATATTTTATGTCATAACATAGTGCATACTATGTGCATAATTCAAATTTTTGAATAAAAAATATAAAAAAATAACGCAGATAAATTAATTAAATATAAAATATAATTCAAAGAATTAAAAAAATTAAATTTGCAAAGCCAAGGAGGAAGTTTAGTTACCTTAAACAAAAAAAGAAAAGAAGTTATGCAGCGCTTACAAACACACAACGCATTTGGAAATTGTAACACTTGAAAAATCGAAAAAAAAACAAATTAAACAAAAAAAAAAACGATCAAGAAATGTAATAAAAGCGATTGCCGTTGATAAGTATATATGTACTACATATATAAATACATACATAGATAATGTATTGTATTATCTTTATATTAATTTATACATATTTCTAATATACGTATAATTATATATATGTTAATATATATATATACTTTATATACATACATACATACATACATAGTATGTATAAGATAACTATGATTATTGAAATATATATATATATATATATTATACAATAAAGTAAATAAAAATAATAACTACAACAACAGCAACAAAGTGTAAAAATATAGACATGAAACTAACAACAAACCAAACAATAACAGTAAAATAACAAACAACAACAAAAAAATGCGAAAGAGAACAAAACAAATAAAATTGTAATAAAAAACGAAAATTTCAAATTTTCACTTACATTCACTACTTGGTATTATAATATGTTTGGGGCGGTATTTTTATTGGATTGAACATTGAATTTGGTAAATAAGGTCTTAATTGTTTTTTTTTTGTTTTTTTGCTAATGTTATTGGGCTAATGCAGTTCATCGAGTAACAGCACTACACGAATTTCGATTCAAGGCCTTCACTTAAGCAGATAAATTTTGTACATACATTTTCTCTGACTTTACTCACGGTTTAGTATTTTATTTGAAGAATCGCGTTTATACCTAAAATTGCAAAAAAAAAAAAATATTTCTTGGGTCTCGGTTAATCGACTTTCAATTTTGACCGACTTTCGACCTTCAATTGATCGTAAGTTAAGAGAGGTTGTTTTTCTAACTTAATAAGATATTAAAACCTATGCTCGTAGATTTTTCGGGTATGTTACTGGAGTTACAGTTATTGGCTGGATATAAATCGGCGACGTTTCAATTTTAGCAGAACCCCGTGAGCTTAAAAAACGGTTTGTCGTTCGGGTCTATTACGAGTATATAATAGATTAGGTATTTTCAACGATATATCAGACTTTGAAATCAATTAATAAACAGTTATGAAGAAAGTTCGATTTCGGCAATTTTTTGGACACGCCAAGAACGAAAATTTCTAAAATTATCTCAATCGTGAACTTTTTTCTTTCATATCGGCATCGACTGGTCAATTGAAAATCTCTCTTTCACCCGAATTGGTTAAAAGCCTTCAATTGAAAATCTCTCTTTCACCCGAATTGGCCGAACTTCTCCTACAATTTATGGTGTGCGTCTTGGTGTTGTAACACAAATTGCCCCTCCTCGGCACTCGGCTACTTTCATTACTGAATTATATTATTACTCAAATAATTATTTTTAATTGCAATTGCACCAACGAACTAGTTTAAGATAAATCTAATTCCAAAATATTTGAAAATAATTCAACTCGCAGTTCTATTGACCGAAGTGTGTTAGTACTACAACAGGGCCCGTTCGTAAATGCAGCATTTTTGAGCAACTGCTTGCTGTATTCTTGCCGATTGCAGTTGCTACAGCATAATTAGCTAGCACTGAGCTAGTGCTACGAAAAAATGTTGTTAGAATTTGTAATCACTCTACAACTCACTCTTCCATTTTGTCTACGCGGTGTCTCACAGCTGTAAAATTTTTACAGAAATTGCTGCAGAAACTTGACCAAAATGATACGAACTGTCGCATTAAAAAACAATGTGAAGAGCAACGATGATTCTCGCTTATTATTTTTGTAACACTGTGACCTTGATATCTATTGTAACCCCTTTGGTGAATTTAAGAATATCCTTTAATCCGGCATCCAAGATAAAATTTAGTATTGACCCTAAATCTCTGGAATGTGTACTGCTATCCGTTATTAGGTATTCACCGAGCTTCCCTTTGTATTCGTGCGGAGCACTGCTCCTGAATGTGTTTTGCTGTTTGCTTTTCTGCTCTGCAGAATTTTCAGCATTCATCCAACTAAATTCACAGTTTTGTCACGTGATAGTTCAACCTGCACTGTAAGAATTCCCATAACATTTCTTATGCTATTCTTTGATAAGCCCATGCAATCTCTAGAGAGTTTGTAGGAACCCAAAAGCGCTTCGGAGTGCCCTAGACCTGGTAGATTTTTCCCTATTTAGTTCTCTGCGGGCTTACTCTTTTTCGTTGATAAAAGAGAATACTGCCACCCTCTCCTATACCGCAGAAGAGCTATGAGCCTATAAATGAAGTTGAGCTCCTTTTTTTTGCTAGTTTCTCCTCATTTTCGCTTCCTTCAGTACCAGTATGACACGGAGTCGAAAAAACCCACACATGATTGGTCAGACCAAGTGTGTTCAGTTTATTAAGACACTCCATCACTAGTTTAAAAGTTACCTTGCGAGATTTTAGGGGTTAAAAGCTGCTAGGCAGTCGGTTATTATGGCAATATTCCGGTTCCGGTAATTATTAATTATGAACACTCAAGTATATTATTAAAGCTTCAAGCTGGTTTTATTTCAATTTTATCGAATTAATAGGTTTATCATAAATAAAATTTATTCAGGAGAGATTATCACTTCAATTTGATGCATCCTATGTACCTAGTACGGAGAGTTCATAGTTTTACGCCAACAGCATACCCTTGGCCACCTCTTTAGCCTTATCGGCACCTGTTAAAACCTCCGCCAGCTTTAAGCCGAAATCAAACGCTGTACCCGGACCACGACTGGTGATCAAGTTGTCATCTTCAACCACGTTCTCGTCATCGATATATCTGTGTTGCAATTAAAAAAGCAGAAATATAACTCAAATATTAAAAAAAAAATCCAATTCAATACACTTACTTGTACGTTGCCTCCAATTTTCCTTTCATCGAGGGATATGAGGTCAAGCTTTTGCCACAACAAATCCCATGCGCCGCCAGGGCAGTGGGAGCAGCGCATATCGCGGCCACAATACGACCAGCTGCTTCTTGCTCTTTGAGCAGCGCGCCAAGAGCTGCACTCTCGCACATTGCCTTAGCACCGCCAAGACCACCGGGCAGTACAATTGCATCATATATGCCACCCTTAGCAATCTCCAATGATGTATCAGGCACAATGCAGATATCACGAGAACATTTCACTGCATCCGTGCCGAGCAGGCCAGCTACGGTAACCTTAACCTGTTCATGTATTTGTTGTTTGGAAGGAATAAAGCGAAAATAGTAAGTATTTAAAAATAACACAAAAAGCGCCCCTTGTTCACTTACCCCGGCGCGACGCAAGACGTCGGCGGCTATAACGAATTCCATTTCCTCAGAGCCTGGTGAGAGTATAACCAGCGCTGTTTTAGACATGTTGCAGGAAGTGCTGTAATTTATTGGACACTGTTGAATTGTTGGAATTGGTCCGCGATGGCGTGTCAATTTTCTGGAGTTTTCCTTTTTGCCGGCAAATGCTAAGCAAATTTGATTTTGTTCGCAGATATTGAATAATGACCTTCGCAAGACGACAAACATTTGGAGATGTTTTTTTTTTTTAGACGAGTTGTCAGTCAAAATGGCATAACACAGTTGTTTTGGGAAATTTTTGTATGCGCGACGCTGCCAAATAGAAATTTTACGTAAAAAAGGTGTGTGACTTGGGTGTGAATTCTAAAATCAACAAAAACCTTTGCAGAGTGGAATGTTGCTGAAACATTACTTATACGCAACAAGAGTCTGAAACATGCAGATAAACACTCATCTACATAATAGTAAAACCTACACGTTTTAACCACTTTTGACTTTTTATTTCGTTCTGTTTCGGTTCGGGTTTTATCCAAAAAAAAGCCGAACATTTGTAAATTTTTAATGATTTAAAAATTTTATAAAATTTTACTTTTAATATGTTTCTCTTTGGAAAAAAGTAGTGAAGTAAGCCTTTCGGATTTACATATATGACGGCGCTATGGTTTGCAGAATTAATATTTAAAAAAAATTATTCATTCCATAACGAACTGGACACTTTTCTCATTGAACATCTGCTGCTAAGAAATTACGAAATTTTTAAATACTTTTTGAAGAACATTTTATCTATTGAAAAACACTGCTTTTAAATATCTGTCTAATCCTCCATAGAGTGTTTCTAGTGGGCAATTATTTAGTGCTGCTGGTTAGCTGTACATCGATACACGAAATCGGTTGCAACCTGGAAGTGTCAATAGGCTATTATTTGTACATTACAATATAAAATTTAAAAAATTCGATCATAACAAATATAAGTTATTTATTGCTATTTTTACAAAAATATGTACAAATCTATTTTTATATAATGAAGTGAAAAGCATGTGTTTTAAACTAATGTGCCGTTATAACTCTAATAAAAATAAAACATTTTTTAAAATTCATTATTTTATACCTCGAAAATGTTCGGTTCGGTTCGGTGTTCGAAATTTTTTTATATGGAAAAACCAATTAAAACATTATCAAAAAATTTAATAAATTGTATCCTTATTATTAAAATAATTTGTGTCCATCTATCAATTTCGTTTTTGTATATGGCTTAACTTAGTTTTTATCGTTATTATTTATTTGTTATCGATATAATTTTTGGCATGTCGATATATTTTTTGAGTCTATTCCAGTCAGTTACACGAGTTTCACATAAAAAAATCAAATACCATCCGTTCATTTGAACATTCCTGGTTTCTGCTATTTACATATCTGTGCTAGAATAAAACACAGTTTCTTTATAACCTCAAAATTATTTGCAAATAGTTTAAATTGATTATTGTGACAATGTTGCTTCTAATGTGAATAACATCAAATAATTTTCTAGCACTAGTTTTCTGCATTCATTCATTTAATTTTCCACTTTACTGTTGTGGTTTTCCATTTGTTGCGTGCACGCATTCGGCAACACCTCTGACAGTTTGATTATTCTCTTGATTGATTGATCGTTGATTACCGATCGATGGCTGGGTGACATTGATTTTTCCACAAATTGAATTTATTGATTTCTTGAAAGAAATTAATGTCGAATAACTTTAGTATTATTTTCACTGATAACGGAAACATCAGAGTTGCCTTGATACGATGATGAGAATAACTGTACATAGTACATACTCGTATGTGTACTGTAAGTCTATAAAAGGTGTATGTAGGCCGCAATTTTTCGTTGCTAGTACTTATGTATATGTACATACATATGTACATACTATGTACTGAGTTTCTTGAAAATTTTGCTGAAGGAATTCACTTAAAATCTTCACGAATTTTCTTAGTGAAAAAATTTGACACGTTTGTACGTTCGAAATTTGGAAACAGAATTATGTCTACGCACCTACCCTAATCGTAGTTTTGGTAAACTTGCCAGGGAGTAAAAAAGTGAGTCGTTGTTGTTGTCGCGACTGCTTAGATCCTGCACGGTCGACTTTGCCATTGTCGTTTTCATTAAACTGATCTTGGGGTAGACCAAAAAACGCGCAATCTCGACAGTGTCGGACCAAAGAGGAAGATATGCTAAATGAATTGGTTTAATAGGGCATGTGAATAGTTGATTGTTATCGTGCGATTAATCTCTACATGCCGGATATATATTGGGGATAGCTGGGTTGTTTTTGGATTGGTAAAAGTTCAGCCTGCTACAATAACAAGATAGCAAGTTTGGTTAGTGTGACACGGGACTTACGAGGAAGCTGAAACTCCTCCTCTGCTATTGGTTGGAGGTTTAACCCAAATAATGGCATTCGTAGGGTCAGACTTAAAGAGGATGAGGACTTTCTCTTGGCGATCATGATCAGTTGAAGTGCATGAAATTTGATCCAGTAGGTTCGTTTGATGTGTTTGGATCTCGTCCATCAGCGCAAGGAGATGCCTTTGAACGTGTATGGGAGAGGGTTCTTCAGATAGCAGGTGCCCTTGACGGCGGCATCCGATGAGCGATTGCTGGTGAGCATCAAGCTATGCTACCTAACTCTGTTATCTCCGACTAAAGTAGCCACATCGTAGTGCTTGAGGTTTACGCAGTCAGATGTAAAAGTTTTCTTTCTAAATTTAAGGATCACCCTAACATCATTTGAGTCAAGATTCAATTATCAAAGGTTTGCTCACTGGTGACATTCGAGTTTTAATGCTCCCTTACAAAAGGCTGTTTTCATGTCACCTAAGCAAAAACTCACATGAACATCATCTAAGGTGCAATTTTAATATTTTATTCAAAGAGAACGTAAAAATTTCGGTTTTACAAATTTTGCATTTACACCAATTTGCACGTAAATTTGAAGATTTAGCAACGCAACGGACTTATTGGGAAACAGTTTACTGTGGAAACCTTTAATTATTGAATTATGAGTTTGAGTAAAAGGCACTGAAATTGACTAGAAGCTATTTCTAGGCTTGGTCTTTCTGTTGAGTGCGCGTCACTATTTGGGTTACGTGGTCCGACCATGGGTGCCGAAACGAAAGGATAGATCTTTTCAACGCAATCCTTGCGTTCTTTTCACTTCATGAGTAATCTCGTGAAGCCTCACAACTTTAAATACGTGCTCTTCCTTTCTCCAAAAACAGCTCCCGACTGATGCAGTTCCACGAGCTCTCGGTGCACTCAGTGAGGTTGCAGATATCGACGAATAAGTGCTGTTCTACTTGTCACTCTGTACCGCTTCAGGAAAGTTGCGGTTACTTTTTAGATATCTACTAACTTTCGTCCAACCTTCAACCGCCTCACTAAAATACCGATCATTCAACTAGCTTACAGTGTGTCATTTCAAAAAAAAAAACAGGCAGCCTCTCAATTCATCTCACGTTTACGCTTTACTGCTCACAGCGCGCTAGTCACGTGATTGATTTGATTGATTGATCGCCGCTAAATCTTTGACACATCATGTGCGCAGCTGTGCTAGGCGACATATTTTAAATGGATTGGGTTACTTGGTCATTGACTGACTTAATTGATTGTCAAGTAACTAATGTATCGAGGTGTGGCAAAAATGTGTGGCAAATGGTAACTTCAAATAGGCAATAAACGGAAATTGATATGTGAATGTAATATACGCTCATATATTTAGTTTGTACATATAAATTTAGCGGCAAGCAAAAGCCGCTTCAAGCATTAGACAAAGAAAAATACACAATCACACGATCTACCGTGAAAAAAAAGAACGACTGCACAAGTCCCGGACAACTCGCAATAAAGCAATTAATTAGCAACGAAAAGCAAACAGTCGGTTTTTTTTTGACGGCGTGATTGTGGAAAATTGCATACAATTGCAACATTAAGCGCTAATTAAGGTAAGAAATGCTGGAGGAACGAAGTGTTGAAAAAACAGCGAAAATATAGCAAATAAAAAGAAAAAATGCTGCAAGAAAGATAAAGGGATTTCAGGCAATGCTGCATTCCGTCTACGCCTGCGCGCCAACCTCTACACTTTCAGCGAAAAAGTGGAAATAAAATGAATAAAAAAAAAAATTGGTAGCCGAAAGTTTTGTGCGTTCTGCACAGGTTGCATATAAATTTCGGCCACTAATTGGCCATAATATTATGTTGTCAGTGCATTGGTCGAGATAACTTGACATGACAGTGCAAAGGAGGATCGGCAGTGGGCTGGCTGGAGTGCGTGGTTAACCCTACGAAGCAACCAAACAACCAAATTAACGTGGCTCGAAAAGCAGACAATGCGCGAAAAAAACAACCAGAAAAAACCAAAAAAAAAAAAAAAAAGACACACATAATCATTTGAAAACCAACAACATAGAAATCAGTAAATGACTCGGAGAAATCAGCGAAGCAAGCAGTAAGAATTTTTTCGTTGGAACTTAATCAACTGCAACATCAGCAGTCACAACAGCGAAAGTCCGCAATGCAGAAAGTACGAACGAACTGCCGAATATTGCGGCATAAGCTGCGCAAAAGTGTCCAAACCAATTGCCAAAAATGCATGTAAAAATGCCATAAAAAGCAGTGAAATAAAACGAAAACCCAAACAAAAAAAAACAACAAAAAACCAAGCACTACAACAACAACCCGATTGCATGCGAAAACAATCAGAGACGTCCATTAAAGGCGGAGGATGGATAAGTGTGCATTGATTGCCATTTGCTGTGGCAAGTTGTTCTCGGCTGCTGTACAGGTTGCTGTTTATTTCCCCAAAATGATGACTGTGATTATGCAACAAATAAATGTAGTATGCGTTGCACGATAAGCGTGCAACATTTTCGTATGTACACTGGTACACTGGTACTCTGGCAATCGTACGCATGTGGGCAGGCATGAAAACCTGTGTACGCATGCGTGGCTGAAACTTCCAATGGTAGACTGTACATATGGATGTATGTCGAAATGTTCATGGTATTTACGCGCTGTGGGCCTTTGGGGAATTTTTGGCGAATTAACAGAATTGTTATTATAATGTGCATAAAGAAAAAAGACGACTAAAAATGGTTTGGAATTTTTGTTTTTCTGATTGGCGCGGATAAAATTACTTTACAATGGGAGGAGTGCCTAAATGGTATCGATATATCTGTTGTGCACTTAAAAAATTTCTTATGCGACCGAAAAATTAGAAGAATTTAAATACTTTTTGATGAAAATTAGGATTACTCAGACGGTATAATTCTACTTATATTATAAATATGAAAAGGTCTGTTCGATGAATGCTATAGAGTGCAGAAAAAAGTGTGCGATGAAGTTTTTTTATGCACTAAATTGTTCTGCACTATGTTGTTTGAGTCAGCACTGAGTGACCCTTTCTGCACTAAACCACTCAAGTATCTTAGTTGGTGTAAGTTAGTGCAGCAGAAAAACACAGCTTTTGTGTCAGTTGGATTGTGGAAAATTTAAAAGAAAAACTAAACAAAGAAAAGTGAATTAAATTTTTATTTATTTTTTAGTGATATCGATAATTATACAATTTTCGCTCTCATTTCACACCAATACTGCTAAATTTCAGTACGCTTATAAATTGAAGTAAATTGATATTTCTAAATATGTGGCAATACCCTTTAAACATTTAAACACATTTTCGTGATTAAATTTTATTAAGTCTACTTCCTTTCAATCCCATACCGCAATATTTAATTTAATTTATCAATTTAACTTAGTTTAATTTTTTAAGCAGGTGGCAACCCTCTGAAAAAACATTTTCAATTCAAAGCTTTCTTAAACCTCCCTTGCTGAGATCAATATTTCTATTTTAGATTTACTTTTTACAATTTTAATAATTTTTTTAACAGGTGGCAACCCTCGTCAAATATATTTTTCGAATTACATTTAACTTATTTACTTAACTAGCTACAATATTCCTCAAATATACCTTATATGTTAGCACAAATTTTAGGTTATGTAAGCATCAAATTGTGTATAAATCCGTTAAGTCAGTTGCGCATGAAAAAGTAACAAACATACTCACACACAAACTTGCACATAAAAATAGTAGGATCTACAAAAAGAAATAATTGTGCTATTAACAAACCACGCATATTTTCTAAGAACTTGATTTTACGTCTATTCCTCTTTCATTAAATTTGCGGTGTCAAATTTGAACGCATTTGCTAGGTGTAAAATATCCAATATTTAAATAAATAATCTTTTATAGTTACTGAAATTTCGAATGTCCATTAGTCGATTAGTCGACTTTTTTTATAGTTGATAATCGAATAGCAAGTATTCGTATAACCATTTCCTTTCGACTAATCGCTCACCACCGAGTAGTGAGTAGTCTGAAAGACGACTAACGAAAATTATTCGAATAGTGATAGTTACTTACTATAAATTAATAAAAACTTCATAAGAGTGGAAAATTATTTTTGTCAATAAGCACAAACATCCCAACACATGTAAAAAACAAATATTTATTGAAAGAAAACTACATACTAGTGGAAAAATCGAATATGAACGGTTAGTCGACTAGTTGTTTATAGTCGGTTAGTTAAGAAAGTCAAAAGGACAGGTGACATGTGAAGTCGATTATTTTTTTTTTTAAATGAAATTTAACTCACCTTGTATCTTTTATCCAACCCAATACTGTATATCAAATGTGAGGAAATTATCTTATAAAGCTATTATTTTTTTTTTGTTTTCGCACAGCTCCGAAAACCGTTATACGAAGAGAGTTATAATACCCTGGGCACTGGTGCGCATGGGCATTAAAATAAAAAAATAAAATAATCTAACCAAAAATAATCGTCTAATCAAAATTAATCAAGGAAAATTAAAAATAATTAGGTCAATATAAATATTTGTTAATCAAATTACTATTTTTTTCTTTGTCCTAATTTTTCGTTAAGTGAGAAATACTCATGATAATTTTTTAATTGCTTCTAATTATAACGACTGCGTAAAATATAATAATGATTCATTACAATAAATATAACCACCAAATCGCGCTATCGCTTTAATTTGATGAATATATTTTTTCAAGTGTATCTTATAAATGAAACGTGCTCAATGTATGTACATAATTATTGAGGTTAAAGATTTACTTTGACAAGAGCACGAAAAAAATATTTTTTTTATTATTAAATTAAAAGTGCCGTTATAACACCAACTAATTGACGTTGATGCTTCACGAAAATGGCAAAAAGGCAGTTCATTAAAAGTTTAACAATGCAATAACAAGACGCGCCTTTTCAGCTGGATTTGGATTCAGAAACAAAAAGTTATATTGTACGTATGTTTGCTGCACCTGCAAAGGGGCGTTGACAATTTAAAATTAATGACTGAAATGATTTTGCTAATCAAATTTCTCCAAATTTTTAATTTTTGTAATAACGAATGTGAGCTGGATGGGCTGGAGTGTTGCTGAAATTCCAGCGACAAGGTATAAGAGGGTCATATAGCGCTAGCTATTAAATAGCTTTGTACATACGCATGTATGTCGCAAGTACGTATGTATGATGTATGTGTGTTTAAAAAAAATGCAATAAATGCAACAAATGCAACAACAAATGCTCGGAAATATGAAAAGCTAAAACAATTATTTTTCGGTCGCTTTTCTGATGCAGTTTTTTTTTGACATAAATACCTTGTATTAAAACTTAAATTACTTGCACTTTTTTCCTTCATATGCAAAGGTTTTTCCCCTTCCATCTTCAACTTCTGCTTCTATTTGATGTGCTTCGCCTTTTTCTCCCCTAACAATGTGCCAATGATTTTTGTGGCATGTTCGACATTTATTTAATTTTGTGAAATTTTAGAAACAAAACAAAAAATTAACAAAGAAGTTGTGAAATGTGGGCTTACGAATTTTCGCAACAAAAAAAATACAAATAATGAATGAAAAGTACTAGCGGAAAAAGTGATAGATTGCCGCCGCTTTGTTTGAATTTTTTTTGTTTCAGTATTTGTTTACCTACACAGCCAATTGTTGCGATGGTTGTTGTTGTTGCTGTTGGGCGAGAGTGAGAGTTGCTCAATGGCATGGAAAACTTTCAGTGTATGTAGCATTCTTTTTGTTATTTTTATATACTGCCATGGAAATGAGAAGCGATTGCGATTGCCGGCCAAGGTGAAAAGGAAAAAAAAAGATGTATTCATAATCGCTATAAATGAAATTGATTGCTCGATAACAATTGTACTCGATAACATGAATAGAAGAATGGAATAACTTCAAACTGTATGTTTGTAAAAAAAAAAAAAAAATAACAAAAGTTTGATTCGCTTGAACCCTAATTGTACTCTATGAGCACGTTGCAATCCAAGAATAGCAAACAAAGTTTTAGTTACTTTAAATTTTTATGATTTTATAACCTTACGACCCGTTACGACATCTTGTGATTCCACTTAATTAAAAAGCAAACTAAAAACTTTAAATTTGCGGATAACCCTATTTACATATATAGATTGTTTTAAATACTGCCTCTAAAAATAAGTGGCTGAGACGGCCCTCTAATGATGATAACTGTCATTGCAGTTGGTATGACCACCTGAGTACTCTGAGTAGGCGATAAAAAGATATACTATATTTACATTCTGCATCAATGATCATGTGATGAGTGTTGCCTTTGGTGTCAGAATGGGACGGCTCGACGAAAAATCAACTTTCTGGATTAACTCTATGCGGTGGAAATCTGGAAAATTTAATTCTATTGAAAGGCTTAAACCACGGTTCAAGTTTCAAGCCCATGGGATTTCTTATAAAATCTTTGCAACTTTGAAACCGAGTTATTGCGTTTTTATGTTAAATGTGAAATTTATGTACATATTTATATGTGTATGTAGAAAGTATGTACAAGTTTTCATAACAGCAAATGATGCACCTTAGGCTGTACCACTAACCTTTCCTTTTGTTTTTATTTCTGGGATCCGCTGCATATGAACGCTATGAACGCCGTAAACGTCTGCAACATTGCATGTAATATAATTTTATTGCAAGTTTTTCTATACGTTTATGATTGTAGGTATCGCTTTTCTTATGTACATACATTGTATGTGCATTTTCAAATAAGCGCTTGTACAAATTGATGAAAAACCTATAAAAAGGGAAAGTATGTTTTTAATTTTACTGCACTTACCTCGAAGTGTCGAAGTGCGGCGGGTACATTGTTCGACACTTGCCTGCGGTTCGGTGGCAAATTATTACAAAATATATGTATAATATTTGGGTACCTTGAACTTTTACAATTTCTACTTGGATATATTTATGCAATTTCTGATTTTCAATAACACTTTAGAAAATACAGAAATGTTTTGTTTCGGCCCTCTTATTGTGCGTAGCTTGAAAAAGCGTCAGAGTTTCGGCTGAATATATCGTGAAGCTAAGTAAAGCAGAAACTGTAACGGTGATAATTTTTATAAAAAATTATGCTTTAATCTTTATTTTGTGATTTTTATTTTTTCGATAAAAAATAATCGTTATTCTTGGATTTTTATTTTTCCGATTATATTTGATCGATATATTTTGCTTTAATTTTTTTGATAAAATGTAATCGTTATTTTTGGATTTTTATTTTCTTTTAATTTATCGATTAAAAATAATCGTTATTCTTAGAATTTTTCGATTAAAATTAATTGTTATTTTTTGATTAAAAATATCCGTTATTTTTGGACTTTTATTTTTTCAATCAAGTTTGAACGTTATTTTTTTAGTTTTCGCTTTTTCGTTCAAAAATAATCGTTATACTTGAATTTTTATATTTTGCTTTTTATTTTTTCGATTAAAAATAATCGTTATTTTTGGATTTTTATTACCAAGTTTGATTGTTACTTTTTTATTTTTACTTCTTTCGATTAAAAATAATTGGATTTTTATTTTTCAGATTTGTAAATTTCGATTACTTGCTTAGCAGACCTATTCCATTCTTAAGTATTCCGTCTGGAATTCTAACACAAAATATACATATTTTAATTCCAGGCGCAGTAGTTAAGACGATAGGCAACTGAGCGGTAGTTCTATTTAACTCTTTATTTCCCCAACATTTAATGGAGAAAAAGAAAACGTGAATCGATAATAATACCGATAATTATATCGATATAAACACAGAAGTTGAAACCGATAGCTATAAATATAGACTTAAAAATATCCAAATCTAAATACCGATAAGTTTAGCAAATTGGAATTTTTTTAAGACTAAAATGAAAAAATGTTAAAATGTAAAGCACCTCATAAAAATACCTTAGATTTATTGAAGAAAGCAAACAAACCTTGAAAAATTTATCTAAAAAAATTTCTCGCAAAATTTTGATAAATAAATAAAATTGGGAAATAAATATTTTATACTTCAAAAAATAATATAATAGAGCTGTAATTTCATAGAAGGTGATGACATTAAACAATTCCGTTATTTCCTACTTGGCGAACTGGACAGAATCAGGCCTGTTGTGACGCACCAGCAGAAAATAAGCAAACTTCCAGCTAAGGTCTAGTTAATCCTTGTATATACAATATCAGCACAAACTGTTTGGCAGGGAATTATTGGGTTGAAATTTTCCTAAAAAAATTCTCTTAAAATTTGTTAAAATCAGTAAATGACACAATGTTTATATTTTTACCATAATCAACATAGTAATTTGATTTTCTACTCTAAAATTAATTAGAACTAGATATTAATATGCCAACAACTTTACACTTAAATTATATTTAGATTTACACTTTTTTCACTTGGGTATCTTGAATTTTATTTTACTTTTTTATGTTATACGTTTTTAATTTTTGAGCCAAAGTTCTTAACCCGGCTTGCGGTAGGTATTTTTCTTTATTATTATTTTTTTGTTTATTTTGTTTTAATTAATCAAATTTATTACAATTTTATTTCACTTCTTTTTAATGTCATTTTGTGTTATTTCAATTATTTTTTTGTCAATTTATTTTATTATATTTTGTTTAATTTAACTTTTATGTTGTATTCAATTTTAATTCTTATTTTTAATGTCTTTTTTTAATTTGTTCTATTTTGCTGCATTTTGTATAATTTTATGTTTTTATATTTTATGCTGTTTTATTTTATTATATTTTGTTTTACTTTAACCTGTTTTATTTTGAGCTAGTTGGTTTTAATTTTATTTAATTTATTTTACTTTGTTTAATATTATTTTATTTTGAAATATTTTATTTATAATTTATTTTATTTTGCTTTGTTTAATATTTATATGATTTAATTTAATTTTACATTAATTCATTACATTTTATTTCCCTTTGTGTTCTTTTACTTCATTTAGTTTAATGTTATATTGCATTATTTTAAATAATTTAATTTAATATAGTTTAATTGCTATGTTTTATTTTATTTCAAATTGTTTATTTTGTCTAAATTTTGTTACATTTTTTCGTAATTTGATTGAATTTTTTTCTGTTTTATTTCACTTTATTTAATTGTATTTTGCTTAATTAATTTTCTCAGTATTTTATTTGGTTTTAATTTATACTACTCAATTTTAATTTACTTTACCTAAGTTAATTTTATTTAGTTTTATTTAAATTGATTTTATATTGTGTTGTTTTATTGTATTATTACTTTATTTTGCTTGATTAAATTTTATTTTTTGGTTTGTTTTAAACTATTTTTTATTTTGCTTTACTTAATTTTATATTATTATATTTTGTTTAATTTAATTTAATTTAGTTTTCTATTGTTGTATTTCGTTTTATTCTATTTGGTTTAACTTAATTTATGTAATTCATTTTATATTGTGTTGTTTTATTTTACATTATTTTATTTTATTATATTTTGCTTAATTAAATTATTATTTTTTGGTTTGTTTAAATTTTTTTTAAGTTTTGTTTTATTTTATTTTATTTAATTTAGTTTAGTTTCCTCAATTTTATTTGACTTTATTTTATATTATTTTATTTTACTCCATTTTTTTTATTTTAATTAATTTATTTTTTATTTCCATTTATTTTACTTGATTTCATTCATTTTATTTCATTTTGTTACTTAAATTTCTATTTTATTCTATTTTGTTTAATCTAAAAAATTAATTTAATTTTGCCTGATTTTTTTTTTTTTTATTTATACATGAATGGTAACGCGCTTGGTTTTTATACACATACTGATTCTCTGCTTCACGCTGTGTCTCTATTTCCTCTTCAACACAACCATATCCTTTTTGTGTCATTTTCTGAATAGATTTTTTCGCCATATAATCAACTAATTTGAGATTAGATATATTTTCCTCCCTTCAGCATCAACATACCTTTCGAATGATATATAACTATTTTTGCCTTAGAAGTGAAACCAAACAGGTAAATAGTTCAAACTACAAATCAGCCATAAAACATTTTTGACCTTTGGGAGACCACCATCCATACAATGTGGGTCTAGTAAGTTCATGCCAGTGAAAATATTAGGGAATGTAATCTCTGTATTGTAGAAATTGAAAAGGAATCAGAGTTATAGGTTACATTACAAAAATTACAAAAATCTTCGCTGGCTCTGATCGAGCTGTTACGGAAGCACACACCGACATTTCTCACATATCTTTCTTATAGTTTCCAAATATTATGTTTAAAAAATGAATGGAAAATGAATGAACGAAGAAAGCATAAGCGAAAACTATGAATAAAAATTTATAATTTCTATCTATATGTTTTTTTTTTTGTTACAGAAAGTGACAATGATTTTGTGAAAGTGTTTACAATGGAATTGCAATATTCCATACGCCTTTTCCCCCACACATATTTGATATTATGCACTATCGCATGCCCACCTATATGTACATATCTATGTGAATTATGTTGGCCTGCTGGCCCATATTGTGCGATACAAGCGACACGGTCAAATTTGCCGAAACAATGGTTGTATAAAAAATTTGATATATGCAGTTTTCGTAAGCCTATTCAGGTTGTTTTTTTTATTTTTTATTTTTTATTTTTGTTTGTGAATTGTGTTTGCGCATAAATCAACTGGGTAATAAAAGTGACAATTCCAACATACGCACACTCCTACACTCACCCATACAAATACATGTGAATATATTTATCTATGTCAATGCACTTCACAGCTGCAAGTTCGCGGCATAAGTCTTTTGTTTTGACAAAAATGAGATGCTATAATAAGCAGCTACTTTAAGGCGAGCAGTAGCATTTTACCCATAGTAGCATAGCTCGTTTCGTTTGTGTTGCATGCGTGTAGCAACAATGCACAGTTTGGGGGAAAAAAGCACAACAACAATAAACAAAAAGAAAAGCTCTCTGTTGCTGCTCAAAAACAAACAAAAAACAAACAAAAAACAAACAAAGAAAAGCCAAGATAGTGTGTGGAAAATAAAGCATCGTCATCATACTACATGCTTGCTATGCGACAATTAATCATGCGTACTTAGCAGAAGAAGAATGTGATGGCGTGGCTAAGCAGTCTACAGCTAGTTAACTGTCATATTGTGCCGCACGAGCGGTGACCTACCTAGCGGCAAGCAGCTGCCCAGCATGCTGTATGTACAAAAGTTGAAAGTGTGGCACATTTTACGCTTCACCTCAAAATGCACAAAAAGACTAGTAAATACAAAAAAAAAATAATAAGAGAAAAAGGCATTTTCAAGTTGTGTTATTAAACAAAATCAACAAAAAACTCCTATCATGAAAAGGCGTGTAAAAGCTGAAAAAACTTCGTGTGAGGTGATCGTGAGCGGCACAATGCTGCCCAATTAGTAGCATATCTCATTTTGTTGTGTTTTTTTTGTTTTATATAAACTACACTGCATTTTGGTTAATGTCTGTATAGTTTTACTTGACTTTTAAACTTGATTCATTAATGTTTGAGTGCCAATGAGTGTAGCCGAATCTGTGTCATTTAGATGTGTGCTATTGATTTCAGTGAAAAAAAAAATATATGTATAAAATAAATGCATTTTAATGTAGTTTTGTTACATTATTCCTTATTAAAAGGCTGTGTCAGTTGCGACAGCTGGAATCTGTAACTCCTCAATCTATACCTGCATGTAGGAAGTAGAGGGAAGGGGTTATAAATGTATACACTAAAAAAGTCGAAAGTTTATGGAGACTGCAGAAATAATTGATTTACATTAAATAAAAAATTCAATATACAAAATTGTACATGTGAGTAGCATCGGACTTCAAGTTATTCAGTTTATATATCAACTTAATGAAATTGTAAGTATTATACGTAAACTACAAAAACCGAGCAGACGTTGTCTTGCCCACATTTTGTTTTTTATTAATTGCGCTTCGCCTATATAGCCAGAAAACGCATTTCGGTTTCTGTCACATATAACAGATGGTAACACTCTCAAAAATATTGGTATGCACCTTGTTGTTGCCGACTCGAACAGTTTAATACACATATCTTAATTTAGCTGTATCCTTGTGTATAATTGAATGAAATTTGACTTTTAAAAAGGGTAGAAAACCTCTTCAAAATATACCTATAAACTAGCGAAACAAAAGGTTTAATTAAATTTTACTTTCCAAACCGGCAGCCTCTCCAAAATATAACTACTCACTTTCTCCACGCCAAAACGAACAACCAGCCTGACACCAATATTGTAATATTTCATAGAGCTTGTGTATAATTAAAATCGTTAGTTCAATGACTGAATCTTCTGACTCTATGATTGTCCTGGGTGACTTTAACCTCCCGCACATATCCTGGAAGATGATTGACTATAACATTGTACCAGTTTCTACGCGATTGGGTAGCTGCGACTTTTTGGATGAGATGGCTGAACTGTGCCTAAGTCAGATTAATGTTCTTCCAAATAAGTTTGGGAAGGTTTTGGATTTGGTTTTCGTTGATGATATTTCCAGATCTTCTCTAAATCGATGTGATCCTCTAGTTTTGCCAGAAGACGTTTACCATCCTGCAATTGAGATAACTTTCGAAATCATGGGTGTTGCTCGGGGGTATGATACGACAGCAGTCGGTTCTAGTACTCGCTGTGATTTTGCTAAGGCCGAATTAAAAAAAATTAGAAATGAACTTTCCAATTTAACATGACCCAATTATAGTGGTGATGTTGAAGAAAACGTAATGCATTTTAATACCACTTTGTATAGTTTATTTCTAAAATACGTACCTAAACGTGTATGCGTTCAAGACGAACCAATACAGTTATGGTTTAATAAGGAACTGAGAATGTTGAAAAATAAAAAATCGCGTATCTTCAAACAATATAAAAAAACAGGTTTACTTACAGATTACTTAAAGTACTCAGTCCTGCGACATAAATATTTCAAATTAAATAAGAAATCTTACCAAGAATACCTAAATAAAATGAAAAAGAATATTATTTGTAACCCTATGGTTTCGTAAACTCAGGTATCAGAACACTGTGTCCAGCGACAATGAAGACATTGCTAACCTATTTGCACAATTCTTTGAGTCTAACTATTCCACTAAAGTCAATCTTCTCCCTTATAAATATCCATATTATCTATATACTAATAATTCGATTAATGTTCCAGTAATATCTTCTGAAGATGTATTATTTTATCTGAAATCTTTAAAAGAATCATTCAAGTACGGTCCTGATATGATTCCTACATGTATTCTTAAACAATTTGCTGATTATCTATATCTGCCTTTATCAAACTTGTTTAACTTGTCGCTAAAACAAGGTAATTTCCCGTCTGTTTGGAAAAAGTCTTTTATAATCCCTCTTCATAAAAGCGGCAATAGGTCTTCGATTGAAAATTACCGTGGAATAGCAAAGCTATCGGCAATTCCAAAACTATTTGAAGCAATTATTACTAATCAGTTAAAATATACGATCTCTTCATCAATCGCAATCTCTCAACACGGATTTTGTAAGGGCAAATCAACTATTACCAATTTACTGGAATTCACAACTCATGTTTCAAATGGTTTTAGAGAAAATATTCCAACAGATGTTGTATACACCGACTTCAGTAAAGCTTTTGACAAAGTTTGTCACCCCTTACTCATCCACAAACTTGATCTGCTGGGCTTTCCACCCTCTCTCCTCCGCTGGATTTCTTCTTATCTACATGATAGATCTCAAATCGTTATATTCAAAAATGCTTTTTCCAATGTCATTAATGTTCCCCAAGGCAGCCATCTAGGCCCGATTCTGTTTTTGTTATTCATAAATGATATTACTACTGCAATAAGATATTCGAATATACTAATGTATGCTGATGATGTAAAACTTTTTAAATCATACGCTTCGATTGAAGAAAGAAATTTATTACAAATAGATATTAACAGCTTAGTTGATTGGTGCAACATAAATTATATGCCACTTAACCTTAAAAAATGTAAATTTATGTGTTTTTCACGAAGAACTATTCAGCCAGCTTCTTACATAATAAATAACTATACTCTGGATCAAGTGTTTGACTTTGTTGACTTGGGAGTTACAATGGATTCCAAACTTAATTTCAATAGTCATGTTAATGCTATAGCTAATAAGGCTAGAGGGATGTTTGCCTTTATAAAACGATGGTCAAAAGAATTCAAGGACCCATATGTAACAAAGGCTCTTTTTACAACTTTAGTAAGACCTATGCTAGAATACGGTTCGATAGTTTGGAACCCACGTTATCAAGTTCACATTGATCGGCTGGAATCAATTCAAAAACAGTTCTTACTTTTTGCCCTAAGAGACTTTAGATGGGATTCTCGGCTTAAACTTCCTCATTATACTGATCGTTTGAAGCTAATAAATCTTCCTACTCTTTCCAGCCGTAGAGAAATGCTAGGCATAATATTCATTACTAAACTACTCACAGGGTCTATCGCAAGCACATTTCTTATTACCGAAGTTAAACTTAATGTTCCTTCTCGGATTTCAAGACACTTTAAACCTCTTTATTTAAAACAGTGTAAAACCAATTATGAATTAAATGAACCTTTCCTGTAACTTCTTATGGTACTTGGGGGAGAGTTGCATTAAATATTTAACGCCACGATTTATTGCCTTGTAAACACGTGGATAAAAGTTTACAAATAAATAGATGGATTAACATATAGGATAGTTTTTAAAAAGAGTTGCCATCTGTCTAAAAAGTTTAGTTAAATTAAATTAACAAGTCAAATGGATCCATATACTTGCAGACAATTTTTTAAAGTGAAAAATGCAGCTTTGATTAATTTAAAAACAATGCCTCGTAAACAGAGCAAAAATTACGTCGACTCTAAAGTTAGTAGCTGCAACTAACTTAAGCGTCAACTTAATCTCGACTATTTATAACATGTCCGACATTATTTTTAACCGCACAAGGCTAATTAGATTTTAACTATATCCATAAATATGTAGTTTCTGGAAATCTTGACTACAGAGCCGTTCAATATATTGTTATTCATATTTTGGGGATAACTCCCATCTAGCGCCACCTAGCGCACTGTTTTTTTTTTTGCTTAAAAGTATTTCTCGTCGCAGTTCTATTATATGTTTCTAATTTTATCAAAATCGAATTTTCTGAATAACGCATTGACATTAAAAAAAAATTTATTGCACCAGCACCATACCATTTTAATATCATCAATATCGGACCAGTAATACTTTTTTTCTGTATAACTCGATTCTAGCACCACCGAATGAGTTCATCCGCCATCGCGCGCAAGAATTGGAGCGGTGCTCATCCACTTTATGGAAGAATTTGCGGAAGGATCATGGTTTGCGGACTTACAGAATCCAACTTGTGCAAGAATTGAAGTGCACGATTTTCACAAGGAAATTTTGTTCAGCGATGAAGCCCACTTTTGCTAGAATGGGTACGTTAATAAACAAAATTGTCGCATTTGGAGTGATGATAATCCACAAGCCATTGTTGAGATGCAGTTACATCCTCAAAAAGTTACTCTTTAGTGCGGTCTATGGGCAGAGGGAATCACTGGTCTATATTTCTTCAAAAATCAATCCGGCCAGAATGTTACAGTCAATGGGGAACGCTATACATAGATGATTTTTTCGAACGTGAAATTTTTTTAGAGCCGATTATTTCGTGTCGTGGGCCTGTAGCGTAGTATCCAAGATCGTTTTTGTGAGATTATGTCAAATCGCTTGTCTACGCAGATAAGCCTGAGACGATTGACGCCTTGGAAGAGAATATTCGGCACGTTATTGCTGGCACACGGTCCCAATTGCTGCAAAAAATGATTGAAAATTGGCCCTCTCGGCTGGAATTTATTCGAGCCAGCCGCGGTAGCCACTTGACCGAAATCGTTTTTAAAACATAATGGCAAACCCTTATCTTTATAATTAAGCTGAATTCTTGGCCACAACATTAAATTATATGCGTTTTCTTTCTTCTTGAAAACCACATTTTTAAAAAACACCCTTAGATTAGGTAAGATATTGAAACCTTCTTATTTTGTGAATGTCAACTTTTGCAGCGCGTAGGCCCTGCATACAGCCAGTTATTTTATTAAAGAGCTGCTAAATTGGTCTAGGTCACCCATTTTGCTATATTGCCGTTCTATCGGCACAGAAATCTTATAATAAGCTGTTTATATAAAATAGGTTTTTGGATGACTCAATAACGAAGTACTACCTATTTAAATTGTGCTTTAATTTTGGGTGCAGTTTTTTACTATATTTATGTAAAAAGAGCCAGAATACGGTCTAGCATAGGTCTTACTAAAGTTGTAAAAAGAGCCTTTGTAACATATGGCTCTTTTTACATAAATATTGTAAAAATAGTTCGGAACCCACGTTATCAAGTTCACATTGATCGGCTAGAATCAATTAAAAAACAGTTCTTACTTTTTGCCCTAAGAGACTTTAGATGGATTCTCGGCTTAATCTTCCTCATTATACTGATCGTTTGAAGCTAATAAATCTTCCTACTCTTTCCAGCCGTAGAGAAATGCTAGGCATAATATTCATTACTAAACTACTCACAGGGTCTATCGCAAGCACATTTCTTATTGCCGAAGTTAAACTTAATGTTCCTTCTCGGATTTCAAGACACTTTAAACCTCTTGATTTAAAACAGTGTAAAACCAATTATGAATTAAATGAACCTTTCCGATGTTTATGTCAAGATTTCAACTGTCTTCCAAGCACTTTTGATATTTCGGACTCACTTTTCACCATAAAAAGAGCTGTACTGTCCTTTCTCAATAAATGATTAACGGCGGTATAATATATATTTGATTCAGCTGATGAAGTTTTGTTTCTGTAGCTGAGCAGTTTTGGATCTCGACGCTTAACAAACTTTTTCCTTTTAACAACTCGGCACAAAAAAAAATTATAAAAAATAAAAAAAAAAAAAGATCCGTACGTCATGCGGACTGTGCCCCTCGTGTCGGTTGGGCGGAAAAGAGGGTAACCGTTGGGCTTATTATTATTATATCAAATTCTAACATTTGGCATAAGACTAACAGACTATTTCATTTTGATCTTCTGTTTTTCCGACTGCGTGAAAAGCTGATATATATTGGAACGATTTTCCGTAGTCCCTTATCAAGTTTGGTTTGGAGATGAACCGCTTTCGGCGTTGGGCCTACTACAGTGTAATTTTTCTACAGAGGTCGCGCTGCACTGTGGGCTCGTAATAACATTTGGCATTTCTTATCTACCTGCTAAAACCAAATTGGGCACGCGACCACTTTCGTTTTCAATTAAAAATTATCATAACTGCAGTTTGCCTTTTTTTATAAGCACTGTAGTGCTTTTTGCTGTTATTGCATTTGATTGTTCGGATTTGCTGTGTTTGCTGTTAATTTAATTACAAGGTGATGTAATAGAAATTCCGTTAACGGCAATGTTAGCGCCAGCTGTTGCTCCTCTGCTCCTCTGCTTTTCTGCTACTTTTTTATTGCCACTTTGGTGTTTGTACGAGCTTTCCATGCGGTATTTTGCATATTGCACTTTTTATAGTCCATTTATTTTCTACTAACTTTTAAGGAAAATTGTCGTCTTTTTATTTTTGTTTGTGCTATTTCACAATAGTAACTACGTACGTATTTACGAGTATAGGAGTCGTAAATTCGCTTAATTAATTTGTGAGGAATATAATGCTTACACATAGCCATATCTATTACTAGATATATATATATATAAACACATATATAGTATGTATGCAACATGAATTTAGTAGTATTTTTTTAACTTCATCTGAAGTTAGCGCGTGGCATTTTCACGTTGTTCGCCAAACGCACGCTTTTGGTGTCATCTTGCCATTTGCCTCTCAACTCGGTCACCAAAAAAAAAATTTACAGTAAAATAGAAAATAAAAATGCCGCCGCTAGCAACATTTATTGTACCTTTTGCTGTCCCAGGAGAAATGCGTTCGGAATGCTCTAAAAAAGTTCAACGTTTTTTATATTACTGGACGCCAAATGCATCGGTTTTTGTGCAGATAAATTTCAAGTTTTTTACCTAATTAAAGCAACATCATTTTCTTGACAATTAATAAGTGGAATTTGTTGTAGCCGATTGAAGTTTTCATTTAAGTGACAAAATAAGAGATCTGGAACGCCGCGAAAATGTAGAGTTTTATATGTTAATTGTGGTAATCAGGGCGGAAATTTAAACATCATAATATCTTTCAAAGCCCATGCTTTAGACATAATTTTATTAACTGAGATTAACGGTATTTCTAGCCCTCTTCAAATTTCCGCTAAAGCTGGCTAGATATTCAGAGATTTTATTTTTAGTCAAATCTATTTTTTAATTTTTTGTGGTACGTATAATTATATTAACTGTCTTTTTATTTCAGTTACGTAATCGATAAATTTGTATTCCATTTTCAAACAATAGGCAATACCTCAAAATTTTTTCGAGACTAAGTTTCCTAAAACCTCTACCAGTTCAAAGCATTTGCTGCATTTATCTTGTAAACTTTGAATTTGAGTTGTTTTCAATAGGTGGCAACCCTCTCCAAATAGAGTTTAATAGATTTTTCGATTAAAGCTTTCTTAAACATTTTTCGCTTGTTACCAGTATAGTACAATACAATTTTGGTTACCTTACCAATTAAATTGAATCAAGGTTATATAAAAAGTGGCAACCCTCTTCAAAAAAGTTTTTGCATAAATATTTTCGCTTCACATCAATGCTGTTTTATTTCAATAAACATAGAAATAGAATCAAATTCAACTTTTGAACAGGTGGCAACACTCTTTAGACACACTTCCATTATTAAGTTTAACTTGAATAATTTAATTTAAATTACTATTCAAACCCTGCAAAGGTATTTTCAAAACAAAGCCTCTTTCTTAAACCTCCTATTATCATATTTCAATGTTTGTTTTAACTTTCTATAATTTTATAAATTTTTTGAGTAGATGACAACTCTATCTAAAAATATTTTTATAAATTATGTTCTTTAAAACTTTCAGTTTGACACCCATTTTCAAAATTTCAATTAATTTCACTTAATTTGCTTTTAAACAGGTGGCAACCTTATTTCAAAACAATTTGGAAATTATGCTTTATAAAACCTCTTTTGATTTCACCAAATGCTTTAATTGATTTTAAAACTTTAAACATGTGGCAACTCCCTTTAAAATTTGCTTCTATGGTAACCCATATAACATCCTATATACGTACATGCTAAGTCGTAATTATATGTATCCAGTCGTCATATAGCAATATGTCACTTAACTTATTTATTTAAATCACTATAACTTTTTCTAACAGGTGGCAATCCAGCATATATGCTATTTATATTCCAAATTTTATACAAGTCCAGAAAATAAAAGATGCTGTCTACAGAGCCACGCTGCGATCAGGGCGATGCGAGCTGTGCGGTGAAGATATCGGGAGTTGAAGAATACGGCATCCTCTGCGTTGGAAAGAACAAGTGGAAAAGGACTTGACATCACTTGGTATTTCCAATTGGCGTCAGTTAGCAGGAAGAAGGAGTGACTCGCGCAATTTGTTGAACTCGGCCAATATCGCTTAAGCGGGTATAGCGCCAGTCAAGTAAGTAAGTAAGTTATTTTCTCGAGTATTCGAATATTTCTTAAATTACGTATGAAAGTGTGGGCCTTAAAAAAGGTAACCATATTTTCACAGTTTACTTCACCATCTTTGCTGTACTTTTTATACTCTTTCAACTCTTGTGATACTGGCGTCATTATAAGAATTCCACACCAAGGAATAGTACTCCAAATGACTTCTAGCTAGAGAAATAAATTTCAAAGTGTGATGATCTCTAAAATCAGTAGTATTTCTTTTTACAAAGACAATCATCCCAAAAGCTTTTGAAACCATGAAATCGACATGCATAGCAAACAACTCCAAGGCCTTTTATGTTTATAGTGCGAGATAAAGTCAAACCAGTTAATGAATAAATACTCAAACTTCAAGCTGGAGGTTCGCTTGGCATATGATCCCACACTACATTTACTAATGTTTAATTATAAATTATTTGAACAACACTAGTTAGCCAAGGATATTACAATATATCACCTTGAAAAATTGAGCAAGCTGATATACTAATGATTGGGTTTCATTAGGTAAAATTTGACGTCAATTGTTGTCAGTTGTATGAAAACAGCAAAAATTTTGGCACATTTCGATATAACGCCAATGCACAAATATAATACGAGTATGACAACATGTTGGCATATCGGGTCATATTTTGTCGTCAAATTTTTGAGCTAATGAAAACCAAGCATTACTGTTAACTTTTGACAATAGTTTAATATCATCCGCGCACAAAAGACATTTTGGGTGATGCAAGAGACAGTTGCAGTGATGCAAATCATTATGGAAAGTTAGAAATAGTACTCGGCGATAGAGTATTCCTAGCGGAATATCCGACCAAGCTTCAACGAATATAGTAGATTTTGTTGAGTCAATCTGTACAAATATCTTCCTATTCATCAAAAAAGTTGGAAAAAATTGAGTAAAAAACCTAGAGTGCCATTCATAATTAATTTATGGAAAAAAAAAATAGAGTGATCCACATTGTCAAATGCTTTAGAAAAATCTGTGTAGATGACATTTAGCTATGATTTCGTGTCAAATTAGTTTTTAATTTCTTTAGTCAATAACAAAAGATTTGTACATGTTCATCGAACAGGGAAGAGGCCATGTTGGTCATTATATTTTATTGTATTATCGAAATGTTTTCAGAATGTACTTTGTTTGACGCTCATATTTTATATTATTAATAATTTTTACATATGATATATAAGATTACTAAAGGATAACATTAGTTTAGATAAAATAATATAAAAAAAAATAAAAGAAAAGAAAAACCATACGCGTTTATGGGCAAGAAGTGTGTTAAATGCTTTAATATCAGTTTGAATTTTAGTAGTTAGAAAGTGAGAGTTTCCCTTAACAATAATTTCCCCAGATTGGACTATGCAGGTAGATCTGAAAAAAAAAAATTTTTTTTAGAACTTCAAAGCAATTCAAGCTTCTCTTTGGAAGAATCTTCACATTTCTTGAAGGTTCTCTGGAGAGATCCAGCTCATTAACATTACAAATTTTTCCAATGAAGCATTGTTGAAAAATCAATAGTGAACGCGTTTCAGGAGACACTTAACCAACAGTATACGAAACGGCAATTGAATAACAACAGTGAGTGCTCGTATGTACGACAATATTGGAATTACAAGATACGTTTACTGCCGTATCGTATGTTTTCACAGGGTGCGCTGGATTCTAAAATAGTTGTAATAGAAATTTGGACAAGTAAATGACATTTCAATTTTTGTACACAAAAAGTTATAAAACATTTTCAATAACTTGGATGCCGAGCTATTGTTTTATTTGGAAAGTCATAATTAAAGCAGTTGCTTTGCCCTGCGCATTATTTGGCAGCATATTTGCTTGCAAAATTTTTATAAAAATATGTATTTTTGTTTATTTCGTCACTTTTTACTTACACATTTCATCTTTGGTTTCTTTGACGTGTTTGGTTTATTTTGTCTGTAAATGAAAGTAAAGTTTTTCCTTTTACAGGGTCACATATATTTCCTAGTATACACACACATATATGTATGTATTAATACTTACTTTACATATCCAACTAAGCAAATTTTCACTAAAAATAGCACATAAACCAGTAGACATTTTTGGATTACGAATGACGTCTTGCTATCATATGAAAATGTTTGTCATTTTCGCTAAGTAAAATATGTTCACTGAACTAATAATACCAAATTGCGATATAAGAGAAACGTTCACTTATCGTGTAATATCAAATATGCACTTTTACTTGACAAGTAGCTCGTTCCTGAACACGCAAGTCGACCCCTGGTTTGAGAATATTATTGAAGCAACAGTTTTTCAGACGATTGAAGTAACATATTGTGGATGTGAAAAGAGTGTGAAGTTAAAATTAAACTAATATGACAATTTAATGATAATTTTCAAAAATTAGAATGAAATTAAATAAATTAATGAGCAAGAAGTAATAAACACCAAAAATTTAGTATAAATGCGTACGTTTTGTAAGCATGTGTGTATGTATATAATACATACAAATTATGAATAGTTTTGCGTGTTTGCATATTCACATAGCACAATGTTGCAATCAATGACCTTGGTTTTAACTATTTATTTAAAATTGTTTCCAAGTAAACAAAGTACATAATAAAGAAATCCGGAAATTGTTTCCTTGTGTTGACAAATCCAACGCAGTGACCTCAAAAAAATAAAATAAAAAGCATTTGGCAATGAGTTGTGAATTGATGCCTACTTATTTGACTTTTTCCACTTGTGTGGGAGTGCTAGATAAAAGCAAAACATAAACCATGAAACAGTGCGCTAAATAAAATTACACAAGCAAACAAAAAGTTAGCAATTTGAAAGCAGACAGGCCTGGAGGGAGGATGGAGGAGAGGGAAAGCGGTGGGAGAGAAACAGAAAGTGAATGCGTAAATTTACAAGATAGGTTGGGGTTGCTTTATCACAAAAAAATCGTCCGCCAGCACGTATAGTGACTAATTTCAAGTACCTATTTTGTAAAAATTAAAAAAATAATAAATAATTTTGTCACATACGACGATGCCAAATGAATGCGACTTATTGTTCCACGCACAATAAAAAAATATGTACAGACTCGCAACTCCGGCATATTGAATTGAATGCCAGTGGAGGCACACTTCAAGGTCAGTGAGCTTCAATTACTCTTTTTGTCTTCTTAATTTTCAACCATTTTTTTTATACATTGAGATTTCTAAGGTTAATTATTTCGAGTAGCACTTGTCGCTTTATATTTTCAATTTCAATACCACTTAACCCTTATACGCCGTGTGGTCGCAGCAGTAACTTTGCGTTTATTTTGGACTTTTTTCATGTTAAGCACGCATTCCCGGAAATGAGAGTGTTTAAGAAAAATATTCAGATTTTTAAACCTTTTGACCTTTAAGTCTACAGGTGGTTAAAATAATCCCTACTCTCTCCCAATAACAGCAATAACTTCACGGGTGCCCTTTCGCGCCAGTTCCACGACTGTGTAGTTTCCTAGTATGTCCTGCTGTGCTGTGACCTGCCGTTCAAATCAGTCTGATCAGGAAGTATTCCGGAAGCAATCAAAGGAGCAGTCAGGTATTTCCCAAAGGATTTAGCTGGTGCTATCCCTGCACCCTGTTATTTTCATTGGTGAATAGCCAAACGTTTGTCCCTGTGGTAGTGCTCACCTCCGCTTGAAATACAACACACAAATGTGAAAGCTAAAGTTATTGGATGGTTTAAAGTTTCCGACAGAATTCATAGTCTCCTGTATATCGAAAAACTTCCAGTAGTCAGTGAAAAGTTTCACTGGACCTTTGCACAAACTTCTATATATAGGGATTTTTGGCTTAATTCTGGTAGCTCTAAACGGCTGAGGGTTACTATAAGTAGAAAAGTGTGCATCGAGATGATCTTATGCGACTATTTACTGCTCATCGCCTTGTTGCCTTCTTGATCCCTCAAGTAACCTAAAGGAACGCGTTCCTCATCAGAGCCTGGTAGACTCATGACAGCCAGTTCAACTTCGACTTTTTATAGTTTCCAATTTGAGGGTACTTCATTTCTTATAGTTTCCTAAGCCCTTTCCTTCACCAGAGCGGCTCGGCATTGCTCGAGGTTGATGTCAGTGAACACGAATTCTTGACTGTACTTTATGCAAGACAAGGTGCATTTATATTCGAAATCCTCAATCGAGTTTTTCGAATGAAAGTTACTCCTCTAGTGAAAAATTGAAATACCCATGGTCTGAAAAGCGGAGAATATTAAGAAAAATAATTTTGCTCTGATCTGGGAGCCTTACTATGCTTTGGTTCCATCACGACAAGGCTTTGGCATAACCTCAAAAACTTGGTTTTGTCATTTCAGACATATGTACATAGGAAGCGTATTCCGATGCGAGGGCTCAGAACTCACCGCTGGGAAGAATGGGAAACCGGACCCACAAGTGTCATCATCACGCAACCGTAGCTCTGCATTGGTTTAAAAACAAAGTGCCCCGAATTTTAGATCACCCGTTTGGAATTTATGAGAACTGAGTGCAAAGTCGTTATTAGCGAGTAACCAGTTTCAAGATTTGAAATTATGTCAAAACCATGATGAAATGAGGCTAAACCAACCTCGATTTCAATTTATCGTTACCAATGGGATTGCTCTGGCAAAATGCGGGAACGTTTTTCTTATTAAATAAACAAAACAGATTAATGTACGAACTCTGTATCTGTCAACGCCTGATAGCGTTCGCGGTTTATTGAGTAGTTTTAAAGCGGATTACTTCGAATTATTATAAAACACGACCGATCGGTTTAAGTCCATTTATTAGAGAGAGGGGAAACAGGAAGTTAACTTGACAGCAAGTAACAAGTGCTGCCAAGGCTAGCTTATAGCTTACATATGAGGGCAAGATGCCAGATAGGCGCAAACATGCCGGCCGCCTTGAACGACCGTTCAAATAGTTACAAGTAAAATACAATAAATGTTATCAAATATTCAAATTCAAATAGAAAAAATGTCAGTCTTAGTTGGCAATAAAGATAATTTGACGACTGGTCTCAACAGCTCTCCTTCGGACGTCCTTAAATTTACTACTCGAACTCGCTCATCTGCGCCTGGGTGAACGCACCCCACTTGGTCGGGGGTGCGTTGCCGTCATGTATAACCACAACATCATCCCTTTGCAAATTCGGTGTTGAACGTAACCATTTTGAGCGCCGCTGAAGACTGACGAGATATTCATCCCGCCACCGTTTCCAAAAATGCTGCCTTATTGTCGAGATGATCTGCCAACGTTGGAAAATTGTTCCTTTATACACCTCGACGTCAGGGTCAGGAAGTCCCTTTAGTGGTTCGCCAATTATGAAGTGCCCCGGCGTGAGGACCTCTAAGTCGTTTACTTCTGTGGGAATGTAACAGATGGGTCGCGAATTTACGCAGGCTTCGGATTCAGTCAATACCGTTGCAAACTCTTCGTAGGTTAGAAGCACAGAGGCCAAAGCGCGTTTGAGGTGGTATTTAACTCGTTTTATTCCCGCCTCCCAAAAGCCTCCCATGTGGGGGGCGCTCGGCGGGTTAAAGTGCCAAGTCGTTTGATTGTCGGCGAAATATGACGCCACCTTGACGTCGTTGATGCACCGCTCGTATGCGATCCGGATCTCCTTTTCAGCACCCACGAAGTTAGTGCCATTATCAGAGTAGATGTGCGCACAGTACCCTCGTCTGTTGGTGAAGCGTTTGAAAGCGGCGATAAAGGTGACTGACGACAGGTCTCCAGCAAGCTCGAGATGCATCGCTCCAGTGCTCATACAAATAAAGGAGCAGATGTATCCCTTCGTGGTCTTAGCGCCTCTTCCATGCGTAAACTTCAAGGCAAATGGTCCAGCAAAATCGACAGCACTATGCAGGAAACAACGGGTGGAAGTGACGCGGCTTGCAGGTAAATCGGACATGAGCTGCTGTAATGGCTTGCAACTTAGTCGTCTGCAACGCACGCAATTCCGATATATCCCACGCGCAAGGTTTCGAATACCAGGAACCCAAAATCGTCGTTGAAGTGCAGCCTGCATTAGCTGCGGTCCGGCGTGCAATGTTGAGAGGTGTATTTCAGCAGTGATTACCTTAGCGAGCGGCGATTTCTTAGGTAATATTATAGGATGCTTTACGTCGTTTGAAATTTTGGCGTTTTTGATGCGGCCTCCTACACGTAGAATACCATTTGTGTCTAAAAACGGTTGTAGTCGTGCTAGACTACTTCGCATGGGTATAGGCTTGTTTGATCTGCAATAAAAAATTTCGTTTTCGAATGAATTAGACTGTGCATACTTTACCAATGCTATTTCCGCTTCTCGAAGTTCAGCGCAAGCTAAACTCCCTGTTTTTCGTACTCTAGCGATAGGCTGGGAAACGTTGATACGAGTGTTATTGGCGAAGCGTAACATATAAGCGGTGATGCGTTTAAGCTTGTTGAACGAAGAATATTTCGTCAGCAAGTTCCAATCCCCTGCGGTTTGCGTGAGATGTACTTTGATTTTGCTGGATTTTAATTCGAGATCCGTGGCATGCTGCTCTGAAGCGACGAGCCAACTACTGTTACTCTCCTGCAGCCAAAGTGGCCCATGCCACCACAATGGATGTGCGAGAAGCTGCGATGGTGTTACGCCCCTTGAAGCGCAATCAGCGGGGTTGTGTTCTGAAGCAACGTGTCTCCAGTGTGATGCGGGTAGAACGTCTTGTACATCGGCAACGCGATTAGCAACAAACGATGCCCAACGACTGGGGCTGCTTTGTAGCCACGCCAATGTGACCATGGAGTCCGTCCACCCGTACAACTTGACAAATGAGTGGTTCAAACTAGACTGAACTTGACGCACCAATTTGGCAGCCAAATGGGCTGCACAAAGCTCCAAACGCGGCAGCGAAGTGGTTTTTAGGGGAGCCACCTTTGTTTTTGCTGCTACCAACTCGACTTTGACCTCACCATCTACATTTTGAGTGCGACAGTATAGGACGGCTGCATAAGCGGCTTCAGAAGCATCGCTGAAAATGTGAAATTCGGGCTCGGAAACTTTGCTAATCCCCAGCCAGCGGTTTACATTTACTGATGAAAGTTTCGGCAACTCGCGACGGTGAGCCAACCAGTCCTTGGTAATTTCTGATGGTACCGGCTCGTCCCAGTCCACGTTTGAGCGCCAAACCTTTTGCAACCAAATTTTAGAACGAATTGTACAAGGCGCGATTAAACCCAGCGGATCGAACACTTTGCTCGAATCAGACAAGAAGGTTCGTTTTGTAAGTTTGCTTGGGAGCTCCTCCAAGTTGACAGCTATGGAAAGCCAATCGTGGTTGGTATGCCAAATGGTGCCGAGTGTATGAATTTCATCTCCGTCGGCTAGGAGATGCGAAATTTTTTTAGATGCATGCGGTATGAGCGTTCTCAGCGTTTGAGAATTTGTTGCCCACTTGCGTAATTCAAATCCGCTTTGAGAGAGAGCGTTGGAGACGTCCCTTTGTAGTAAAGCGACCTCGTGAGAAGTATCGGCACCGGACAGAAAGTCATCCATGTAGAAGTCCGACTTTACAAGCTCGACGACTTTCCCATTCGAGTTGGTTGCGTTGAGTGCAGCTCGATGCAGCGATTTTACGGCAAGGTGAGATGCTGAGGCAACTCCATACGTGACTCTCAAAAGGCGGTAATCCCGCATTGGTTCTGCTGTGTTCGCACGCCACACTATTCGTTGGTAATTTGTGTCCTCTTTAGCGACGTAAACCTGCCGGTACATTTTCTCGGTATCGGCCATGATACCAAAACGGTGAGTACGAAAACGAACCAGCACAGAGAAGAGGTCTTGTTGCAACTGCGGGCCTACCATGAGTGCGTCGTTTAACGAATTACCAGATGAGGTCTTCATAGATGCGTTGAATACGACTCTGAGCTTTGTCGTTTCACTCGTGCTTTTCACTACCGCATGATGTGGCATATAATAAACGTTATGCGTTGCTGGCTCGGCTGACTCCATATGCCCCAAATCAATAAGTTCTTTCATAAATTTGCTATATTCTTCATGAAGCTGTTTATTAGCGGCAAACCTTTTCTCCATGCGAAGTAATGCTCGAATAGCTGCAGTTCTCGACTCACCAATCACGACGCTTTTCTTTAATGGTAAACGCACGACGTAACGACCATCTGGTGCTCGTTCGGTTGTTTCGTCGAACAGTTTTTCGCAAAAGGATTTTTCTGGTGTATAAAACCTGCGGGGTGGCAGCTCTTCAAGCTCCCAAAACTTGTTGATGAGTTGAGTCAACTGAGTGTCGCAGTGCAAAGTTGAAACTGTCACAGGCGGCGTTTGTAAATTAGTCGCGTTACCAAACACTACCCAGCCAAAGACAGTATTTTGGGCCATCGGAGTACCCTGTTCACCCTTACGGAGTCCGCTGAGTAGTAGTTTGTCCATTTCATCCATTCCGATTAAAATGTCTACCGGACCAGGTTCTGAGAAATGCAGATCAGCTAGTGGCAAATCGGTGATATGCGGCCACGACGACCTCGGTACAGCGGTGGTGGGGAGATCATTAGTAATTTTCGGTAAAATAAGTGTACTCACTTGAATATCAGCACCCAATGTTCGCGGTGATATACGAAGCGTAACCTCACCCTTTGTGCGACCTCCTTGCAATGATCCAATCCCGGTGACGTAAGCGGACGATGGGGTTCTGGAGAGACGAAGACGTTGAATGCACGCCTCGGTGACGAACGAAGCATGCGAGCCATTGTCGAGGAGCGCGCGGGCGGGTTGCCAACGACCAGCGTAGTCTTGCACCATAATTTCAGCGGTTGCCAATAAGGTGACACGGTCAGCGACGGCGTAGTGTGAGGTGACATTGATGTGCTGGCCAGTTGAGTTGGTGGCCGGTGTTGCGGATTGATTGTGGAAGCTTGCATGAAGCAACGTATGGTGACGGCGTTCACATGTGCGACAGGAGGATGCGCTGCGGCATCTAGCGATAAGGTGACCTTTGCTCAAGCAATTTACGCAAGCGTTCATCTTCTTAATAGCGGATAGCTTAGCCTTTGGATCGAGTTGGCTGAACTGTGAACAAGCGTAAATTTTATGCTCGCCATTGCAATGAGCACAACTAACCATTGTGTTTATTTCCGACTGGTTGCAAGTCGTGTGAAGGACGCTCTTTGTTGTTGGTTTTATGTTGATGCCGACTGAAGGCACAATCTCCAATGAGCGCGCACGAGTTTCGAGGAATTCTCGAAGAGCGGAAAAGGATGGTAGGTCATCAATCACAAGCGACAACTCCCATTGCTTACGGGTTTCGTATGCTAACTTGGATACGGTTAAGTGGATGAGCCAATCGTCCCAAAATTCAACTGGGCGTTTAAGTGCCCGAAGCGCACCCACGTGCTGAAGCGTAGCGTTTAGGACGTGTTTGATAGCCTTTGCTGTGTCCTTGGCGGCTTTCTCGATTGACATGAGCGCCTTGATATGGCTGTCCACCATGACCCGCATGACTTTGTACCTCGCTGTCAGTAAGTCCCAAGCTTCACTGTAGTTGCTGTCGCAAACAGCTAAACTACTAGCCAAATCTAATGCTTCTCCCTTCAGACAATTACGCAGATAGTGCAATTTTTGCCCGTCCGACAAATTCGAGTTGGCGTGAACGAGCGAGCAAAACGCATCGTGAAAAGGTAACCATTGAGTGGGGTCACCATTAAACGACGGCAACTGCAGCTTAGGAAGCGGTACGGTAGCGGTCGTGATGTGAGTGGCGGTTTGGTCTAATGCCTGTTTTTGAGCTGCACACAGGCGTTTTAAATTAGCTTTAGCGGTGCTATACCACTGCTCCCCTTGTATGCGCGACTGCTCCTCCATCGAAGCATTCTCCTCTCCACATGACAGCTCCACATTTTGCTGTGCATCGCAAAAGCGAATCCACTGCTCTTCGAGCAGCTGAATATAGGTAGATGCTATCTCGGTGTCCACTGATAGAGCATCCCCTTTGCTGGATTGTAAATACCGTTTAATAGCGTTCAACGCGGAGTCGCGTATTTTAAGAGACGACATGATATAATTGTCAGCGCGGAATTAGTGCGAATATAAAACGATTTAGCGAGTTTTTTAATAAAATATGTTGCGATCCGGTTCGAAGGACCAGTTTATGTCAACGCCTGATAGCGTTCGCGGTTTATTGAGTAGTTTTAAAGCGGATTACTTCGAATTATTATAAAACACGACCGATCGGTTTAAGTCCATTTATTAGAGAGAGGGAAAACAGGAAGTTAACTTGACAGCAAGTAACAAGTGCTGCCAAGGCTAGCTTATAGCTTACATATGAGGGCAAGATGCCAGATAGGCGCAAACAGTATCATTTCCAATGGTCTGTCAAAATCTGGGATTTCAACCACTGCTGTTTGCATAACTTTTTTTCAGATTTAAGTATTTCTCGATAGACAAACAAGCTTCTGCCGCTTCTTTTTAGGTTCGTCAGTTTAATTTCTAATCGTGGACACTCTAATTCTGTTGATATTATATTGACCTACTAAGCGCCGAACAACAAATGTATAGAGTTCAAATATTCTAAAACAACATGCAAATATATAAAGCAATTTTTTTTTATGTCACAGTTCTTTTATGACAATTACATTCAAAATTACGAGAGTATACACAGATTTACATACCAATTTGTGCATTTCTACTAATATTGAAGCAATGTCGCCTTGTGAATTTGTGAAATTTAACACCAATTTTTATTCACTTGCTACATTAAGCTAATCAGCGCAACGCAATGCAAATGAAATTATTCGCGGAGTAAAGGAAGCAAATGGCGTAAGAAAAAATAAAGCCAATCAGTAAAGGCTGGTGTTAATCCGAGCAACGGTACTTTAATTTCTTTAAAACTGTTTATTGAGATTGGAAATGTTGAAATACAGTAAAACCAAATCCAATCCGGTTCATTTAACGAGCTAACAAATTCAGTTACGTAAATTTATGTACATACATATGTAGATTGGTGGACAGCCCTAAAATGTATTTATCATGAAAACCCGCACTTCTTTCCAGTTGAATACTCAGTAGGGATGTAGTTGTAAAATCTAAATGTTATAATTCATTTTTATATGGAGATGACGCTAAAAAAAACTATCTAAATATTTGACGAACGTGATGGGAAAATTTTTGTATGAAAAAGCAGAGACTGAAAATAATCGTTTGTTTTGATTTTTTCGGATAAAAACGCATCGATCACATCCTTAAGTCATATGCTATGCAAATCTGACTTTATTTTTATTTAAACGATTTTTGGTTTTAAATCATTGCATAATCGTTATTTTGTGGTTTCTATATTTTCAATCACATGTGATCGATATAAAAATAATAGTTTTTCTTGAATTTAATTTTTTCCGATCATATTAGATTCATATTTTGTGATGCCATTTTCCGATCGGCGAAAGCGTTTTTAGTTACATTTGCAAAGGATAATTAATCAATAAATATAGGGAGGACAACGCCTGTCGAGGTTTTCCAGTTAAACCGTATAAATCAAAGAAAGAAGTACCCCTGCTCTTTAGCTTCTGTGAAATTCCCCAAGCATTGCGCTTTATTTCAAGTTTTTGTTTGATATCGTAGACGCCTGTCGAGGTTTTCCAGTTAAACCGTATGAATTAACCAAAGAAGTACCCCTGCTCTTTAGCTTCTGTGAAATTCCCCAAGCATTGCGCTTTATTTCAAGTTTTTGTTTGATATCTTAGACATGTCAGCACCATTTTTTTAAACATTTTTTTTCTGTTTAAATTTTTTTTCATACATGCTCAGTAAAATATTTTTATTATGTTTTTTTTTTTTGTTGAAGTTTTACATATCCAGGAACCCAATTTTCCAGCTCATCCAGCTCTGTCCTACGGTATTAAGAATGCGTTTAAAGCAATTAAAGGCCTCGCAATTCAGCAAATCGGAGCCCTCCTTTAATTCGCCAAAAAGGTTGTTAGAATGAGAAAACTATTGGGAGTTACGAGATTAATACAAGATGATGAAACATAAATAGCCCAATGTTCTTTGTATCTTTAATTAAAATTTTGACTTTTAGTTTTATTACATCATAATATGGCGATGATATGGTATTTCAACATTTCATGCCAGTAGTTCCTTTTTTGTACTAACTAGCGTCAATTGGCATATCGTAAAAATCTGGTCGATGGTGCATGGAAAAGTGCTCCTTCCGTAGTTTGAGTGTACTCGGTAATCGGGTCGCCGTTTTCATTTTTATAGGAAATTCCACCGGTTTTTGAAAACGCTACCGTACCTTCTGATATAGTTTTCGTGAGCTTTTCCTGTCGGCTAGCAAGCTCCGAGCTCGCGCATAACGAACGCTCTCGTTTGCTCACCGAAGATACGCCTCGCTTCTTCCGCAACTACCGATACCGCTCCCGCACAACTCGCGTCACGCCCGATCGCAGTGTGGCTCTGTAGACAGTATATTTTCTTTCCGTGGCGGCGATATATTTCTCATCATTCCAGTCGTTCTTTCGATCTCGCTGTAAACCAATGTCTTCTTCAGCGGCGGTACGTAAAGAGTAAGAAATGAAGTCTGATTGCCTGAAGATATCGTTTTGTTTGACTTTGCTCTGCTCTCAGAGATCAGGAGTACAAGTCCAGTGGCGAAGTGATTAGCTATCGATTGCAATGACAGTTTTTCGACGTCGAGCTATCCTTTTGACAAAGAACGTGGGCTTTTTGCTGCACAGAGGCATGTGTGGATCTAAGTTATGGCAAAAATATAATCTGAGTCGATGTTAGCTTCTCGAAGCATGTCTTCCGCCTACAACAACATGGTCAATTTGATTATTATTTTTCTATCAGCAGATAGCCGTGCAGCTTGATGAATATTTTTTATGAAAGAACTATGTTTCGAGCCACCGTGAAGCTGATAAGCGTCAGATCGTTAGCGTATGCTTTGTTGTAAATTTACCGCTCAAGGGGCTCACAGCAGCAGCCTTTGGTAACGTTTCCTTTGTTTTTCCGTAGGGACGTGGGAATAAATTAGAGAAATGTTAAAAAATTCCGCTCTAATATAGATTGCGCTGAGGCATTCGTCGTGAACGAAGTAAACAACAGTACTTAGCGATGTCGTCTCTCTTCCAACATAAATCCGAGCCCGATGGCGTGATGCTCCACATTCTTTTTCATCATCCATCGCATCTCTGGGATTGCGGTGATGACAGCCTTTGATTTTCGACGTCATCAACCAGCCGGGCAGAGGCATCTTCTCAATTAATGTCCAGAGCAAAACCAGATTCTCGGGAGAAGCGAGCGCCAAAATTTAATTTAATTTGCAGAATCTTTGTTAGCTCGTGTAAGAAAAGAGTTATGCCACTCGCCAATAGTCCTGTTAAGTACCACCAAGAGCACTAGCACTATGTTAAGCGTAGAAATGGCAGAAAAATTGAGTGCCACACGACTGCGAATCAACCGCTGAGCACGAAAGGCAAAGTACGTACATAAAGTTGTGGAAGTTGATGAGAAGAGAATGAGTAACAAAATACTACAATTGGTGGGTACTCTTCGAAGCATAGAGAATATGCGCATTAATATAACTACATACATACATACATACAGATGTGTACTTATTTATGTTTATATTTATCTGCAGATTTCCGCGGAAGATAATCGCAATAGCCATAGCAGTGTTTTTTTTTTGTGCCACAGCGACAGGCTTTGCATGGCTCACGTGGAGTCGAGAGGACAGGTGGCGTTTAAGTGACTTTAGTTGGTGGTCTATTAATCCGACTGACCGAGTGATAGTGAAAAAAAAAAACAAAACAAAAAAAAAAAACGAAAATATACACAAATGTGCGAGACAAGTTGGTAGGTGTGCTAATGGGCGGTCAGGAAATAAATGTTGGCGATTAAACTTAGGGCTTTTTTCTTCTTATATTTTCCTACCAATTCAACGAAGTGTGGCATATGTGTTGCAAAGTGTTTACGGAAATGTGCAAAATTAAAGTTTAGTACAAGTGTTGTGCGATTGAATTAATGTTAGAATAGAGTAATACTTTTTTTATTTTATTTTGAGTTTGAGTAAACGGTTTGGGTAAATATAAAATTTCTTCAAAAACATAAAAAAAAACAGAAATTTGCTATTTCTTCAGATTTTAGCTGAGCTGGGACTGAGATACACCGCTTTTTAAATCCTATAAAATAACTAAATATTTTAACAGAATAACTAAATATTTTTTTTATCTGCACTTTGACGTGCCATCATCCCTCTTTCCACCATTTTTTTTATAATTTTATTTGCAACGGTAAGTGAAATAAAAGGAACAACTTTAAAACGCCATATGAAAAATGACAGAAGGCGGGATGGCGGAGGGCCAAAGGATATATATAAAATATTTAGCTTTTTATATAGGACAACATTTTCTTAGGCATCAAAGGGGCAAATTCTCAAGTTGTTATACTTATGGTACAAATACCCATTGTGAACCCTTTAACCTTTAATTGCAAATACAAAAAAATCAGACATGTCGAACTATAGGGTTGCCCTATAAGAAGTCCCATTTCAGAAAAATACCATGGTTGTTACTCTGTTACAAAATTGATGTTGCACAGTGTGATTAGTAAATAAAAATCGTAAACAATTGTTTCGCTTAAAAACTTTCCTCGTACCTAGCTAATTGATTTGAATTGGAGTCGGAATCGAATAATAAGTACGGTATCTTTCAATATTGTGGCCATTGCAACCAAGACTGATAGTATACAAGATTGTGTCTTCTGTGCATCGCGTGCCTACTTTTTTTTTTATCAATTTGACATTACTTTACCGAAATAGATCTAACAAAACTTTCATTCGGTCTGTCATCTGTTCACTTTCTCCTCTTACTCTTCTTTCGCTCAATCATTCTCTACTTTTTTTTATTATACCACCATCAATTGCTCTCAGATCGGAGGGCACAATCTTGTATTCTATCATTTTTCATTCGCAATAGAATATCAGTGGGAAAGACTGAAGACATCCATGAACCATCTGATTGGACCTTTTCAGTGCAGGCTTGGCAAATCTACTATTGAGAAGATATTTGGAGTGACTCAAATCCAGGAAAATAACTTAGATAAACAAATCGACACCCACCACCTTCTCGTTGGCTTCAGAGCCGTTCAAGGCTTTGTACAAACAATATAAACAAAACACTCTCTCGACGAATCCCTCACCTTTGGGAGAAGACCTATGGGCGAGTCCATGACAGCGATAGATATTGAAGAAGATAGAACGACGAACTGTTCGTGCTCTACATGACATGCTGTATAATTGTATGGGTGTTGATGCTCCGGTCAAAGCAAGGGAAACACAAGAGACGATTGGCGAAGTCTTTTGAAGAGAAAGAAAGGGAGAACGTTAATATTTGAAATTTTACGATATTGCACTGTTGATCTTAGTAACTCTGCTTAATTTTAAATACAGAAAACTCAGAAAGCCCTGACTTTTAAAATCTATCGCTAAATTTTATAACTTCATTCCTTTTCAATTACTCTTCTGACGCCGTGGACTGGAATTATGTCTCTAGACCTACTGCGTTATTGAAGATCGAAAATAAAATAGCAGTTCTTTATAGATTTTCCTATTTTCCAAGAATCTTCATTGATTGCCGAGAATGTTATTAAGTTACTTTAATAAAAGTTAATATAGGTAATTGCTTGCACGGTTTTATTGTATATTTTTAAATGTCTCCACCAACTAGGAGGCTTTTAAATAAAGTTGTTGAGCGTAAGAAAAATTTTAGCATGACTATTTTGTCGTAAAATGTGAAAACTTAAAGGCCTAAATGTAGTAATCAAATAATTATTCGTATTATGAACACCAAAGAAGAAAACTGCCAATCAAAAGCTGCGTTGCGGGCGTTGCAGCCACGTACTGCCAACGGTATTGGGTGTTGCTTTATTTGATATTTATTACATGACCATTACTGCTATTACAGGTGTTGTTGTTGTTGTTGTTGTTGCCATGATGAGCTGTAGCCTTTACTTGGGGAAGCTTGGAAGTTTATTTTTGCCTTGTTGTTGCCACATAATTGCTGATATTTTTTGTTTGTTTGTTTGTTATTATTTACTTTTTACCACATCATTTCTCACTAGCTTGATGTTGCCTCGGCGCCCATCTGTTTGCATAGGAACCATCAAAATCTTCATTATTCGCATATAGAAAACGTGATGTTGAATATTGCAGGTGCGGCATTGTGGCAAATACGGACACATATAAGCAAAATGAGAAATTTCACAAGCACCTTGCTTTTTTTTTTTTTGCTAGAAAATGCCGTCTGAACTGAACATCGATCAGCTTAGATTGTGCGTATTAAATAGCTAAAGTCTAAAAGCATTCTGGATGATAAAAATGGAAATGAATCAAAGCTGAAATGACACTGATTATTTCAGAAACGCAATTGCTGTTATATTGGGGTTAAGTCCAATGTGGCATCAATATTATAGCGTGCGTTCATAAGTAATACTTTCCTAAGTAACGTTGTCCACCTTAAAATCAGAGCTACTGGCTTTGAAAATACCGATGACTTGAACGCGGCTCCAAACTTAAATGCTGAAGTTGGCTGGAAAGAAGTCATCAATGCGATAGAAATTAAGGAATGAGCCAATCAGGGCGATATGAGATCTGTAGGAAGTGTTCGTCTTGTCGACAGCCTCACAGATTACCTAGCCGAAGATGATTTATTACGAAGCAATGCTTAAGATTTCCAGAATAAACCTGCGTCAAAGTGAACTAAAGACACGCCTGCATTATGTTAGGTTAGGTTGAGGGCGCTGCCGCTCCACTAATGCTACCAAGAGGCACCCTTAGATCGCTTGGCTGATCTGTTTTATATTCCTCTAAAATCGAATCGTTGTGTGATCTTAATTTAGCGCACAAAACCGAGGACACTAGCAGATTCTAAGCTTGTTAGTCATTCAGAGAAGTAATTTCCAAATACTTGGTATCGCGTTTTTGCAGGAGAGAGATATAGCGGTCTACACTTTTCACTTCTACTTTGTGATAAAAATCAGAGAACCGGAAATCCATTTGACTACTAAACGGATGGAGTAGTGATACAATTCAGAATATGGCTGGTAGCATTCTCAATAAAAGCCGATCTTAGCCATTACTCCAGCTGCTTGAAAACCAGATAATATGTAACGCAGTTTCCGTTAAAGGAAGATATAAAATATTAAAATGTGAGTATGCAAGTGTTCGAAATATAGGCAGGACAACGCCCGCCGAATTTTCCTAGTATTTAAATATGTATATACATAACTTCTATTTTTCTTACATTTTTTTTGTCGAACACAAAGTTCAACTCCTTTATTACAGGTACATAGTGTGTTTTGACTTTCAATGATTTGCGCTTTCTTTTATTTTATTTATTTTTTCTGAATCCACCTGTATTAAATCAGCATTTATATCTTCTCTTCTCTTTCTTATTACCTTCATATTTCAAACATTATTTTATTCAAACTTTTTTGCCCTTCTTTAATCTCTTGCTGAGGCAGTTTCAGACCGCTTATGTAGAAGTTTGATGTAATGTGGCTTTTAGTAGGTTATTGTTAACATGACACGTTCATAGCCGCCCCAAAAAAGGTGGCCTGTTGCTGCACAACTCGTCCGCCTGTCGCTGCGAACGATGAGGCTGCTTGCTGCTCACCACCATGGTCTTCCTTTCATGCTTTCCTCGATAGAGGGGGAGGAAGACGGGGGGGGGGGTGGTCATTCTATATGAATGATATGTTTACTCTTCTTTTTGCTTTATTTTTTTTTCTCCACTACAATTTAACTTATTTTTTGCTCAAATGTGCACTCTAGCTGCCACAATGTGTGGCGTGAATTTGGGTGGACATCAGTTTGGGCTAGCGGTAGGTCTAAGCATCGTTTATTTTTCTTTCAGTTTTTGTTTCTTTTTCTTCTTTGCTTATGCCATGCAAGATTTCCTACGACTTTTTATGCGTACTTTCAAATACAATATATCTGAATACATACATTCAAATGTATAGTATATGTTGCCTTGTCCATATTTGGTGCCACATCTGCATATTCTGCGTCCACTTTGTATGCACATATTTACCTGCATATGTGGAAATGTTTTTTATTTTCTCCTCTACTATTTGTGTTTACATTTTTAACTTTTGCTTATTTTATTATTTTTGAGGAAATTGTTGTTGCGCGCGCACTCACACGTTCTACGCGTGACATTTGTGGCAAGGCTGTTTGCTGGTCATGTTAAGTGGTTGGCTTAGTTTTTTGGTCACATCTATTATATTTTAGATAAATATGGTAGGTATGTATAGTTATAGATAGATTCCCACTCCTTTAATGCCATATTTAAAGAGACCAGTAAATTTTGTAATACATTTCGTATGCTCTTACCATATTTGCATTAGTTGGACATTATTGTTGTCAGTTGAATATGAATAAGAGTTATATAAAATGTAAATTATGGCTTCTTTTGAGGTCAGTGGGAATATAAATAAGGTAAAGGCAGTTTTTAGATTTATAAACTTGGTATTATGCAATTAGACTGGGGTGAAGCGCAACCAAAATATATTTATGCCAAAAAAACATAACAGTATGAGGATGACATAAATAATTTAGACGAATGAAGTTTGAGAGTCTCCTTTAATTTGTGGTCTGACTGTGCTGTTGCCCTTTTATGTTCAAATTGAAGGATGTGCTGTAAGGTATGGCTGTTTTCATATGGTTGGTTTCTGAAGTGAAATATTATAGCTTTAATTTTGAATGGGTAAAAATCTTCTGCCCCATTTAGTGCTATGGAAATGCCTTGTCAGACACTTCGATTCGGTAATCGCATCCCACATACCTTTTCTACAAACTAAAGTTAATGTCTAATATTCACCTCCAACTAAGTCGATATATTTTGGAGGATTTAGAACCTCAATGCCCTGTTTGCATGCGCCCACGTAAGCAGATTGACTCCTTTTACATTGGTATGCCCTAGTGTTTCCCTAGTAACTTGCTGTTTTCGTCCACAACTACACATCGGGTAGAAGTGCAAACCTACTGATTTCAATACCCCATTATTTGCAGTACTGTTATTAAGTCACGCTCTACTTAGTATAAAAAGTATTATGACCGTCTATGAAAGCTATTGGAATATACGCTTTACAGACGAGACGAACAGTTCGACACGGATATTTTTAAATTTATTTTATATTGTTGTGTATAATTTAATTAAATTTGATTATAAGGTTAAATTTGTTGGGAACGAATTTTCGTCATGCCTTGTCAAATTCGGTAGACAAAGCAGTTTCGACGTTTTGCCATCTTCATTGTTATACTTCGTTTAGAGATTTGCGATAGGTGGTGCCATAGTCGACTTATGTAAACATTTCATTTTCTAAACCACTTAAGTATATGTTTAAAAATGGTTGGTTTGGTCCCAAAGGTAGCGTGCTATGTCAGTAACTTTTGTCAATAATTCGACTGCGGACATTTCCAATACCATTTTAATAGCCAGCCTCCGCAAGAACGCAAAAACCCCCAAATTTTAACGATTAGCGGAATAACAAATTTCTGCCTTGGGTTTGGTAATATATTGGCTAACACGTCCAATAAATATGTAGACGTTTTTTTGTTTAGTCTATAATGGGCCCGTTTCTTTGTAACCTAGTTACAAAAGAACACTAGATACGATAACAAAATGCATGTAAAGCAACAACACTAAGTTGGAAAAATATGCGAGTTGTTGTTTTCACTGTTGGGGTTTATGGGTCTATGGACGGTATTAGTGAATAATTGCTTCATAATAAATTCGACGATTACAGCATCCAAGCTAAAGCAAAAATATTGCACTGGATAATCGTGTGATGCGTGAGCTGTGTGAAAATTTACTAACCTTCGAATTATTCGAATTAAACACAAGTAGGTTGGGAGTATTATGTGGTAGTTTATTGTTATGAACTTCTCACACAAGCACCAAAGAGTGTCCGCATATGATTAAACTGTTTCCATTCACACACACACACACACACACACGCACACACATGCATACATACGCAAAACTGAGTTTACTTCCCGAGTACATGTGTATGAAAAATCTAAATACATTCTGAACAACATCAACCGCAAACACAATGAATAGAGGTCAGCAGTTTTTAAGGTCAGAACAAGCGTGCAGTTGAAAGACAAAATAAAAAATAAAAATCAAAAAAAAAAAAAACAAAAGCAAATATTACACTAAACACATAGTACATACTATGCTTTACATATACGCAGCGGGTACATGCAATTACAAGCAAAAACTACGCGTACATAATGGAAATTGCATTGCATGCCTTTTTGTTGCTGCCACCATTCGACACAGCTACTAAAAGCATATTTGTTCAACGGTAAAAAAGATGTACAACTCCTTGCATGCGACTCTTCACCGCCGAAAGCATTTATTATTCAACACGTTCGCACTTTCATCGGGTTACGGAAAGTGTATTTGCAAATTTTCTGCTTCATTGCGGCACATGGATGGAAAACCGCCACATGGATGGAAAATGAAAAACTATTTAGCATATGGAATGATTTACATACATAGCGGCAGGGTCGTAATGAATATTTGGAGATTGGAAAAAATATGATGAGAAGATTTTACAAGGAATCAGGTCTTCAAAATGAAATTTGGAAAAGTAGATTATAAGAAAAACTGACAGTAGGCTTTTAGTTTAAAAAAAACTCCGAGGAACATTATTTTGCTCACATTTTTCAGTATGGAAAACCTTTTTGGAGTGAGTTCGAGTGGAAGAAGTACAAAATAATAATAATTGTTTAAATAACGAATTTCGATTTTCTTTCAAAACCAAAGGGCACACAGGAAATCTATATAGGTTATGTTAGAGCAGCTGTCATCATGGATGGATACGAAGGTAGAGGCAGAGTAAGAAAAAATGCTGCTGGCGGAAGCCATTTATTCTCTCCATCCCTTCGGAGCCAATCATCGAGCGCACCTTATATAGCAGAAACAGTCGAAATGGTTCGCTGAGTTCAGGTCGCCTAAACTATACAAAAAGTACTTATTGAAGAATTAGTTGCGACTCATCGGTAGGGTGGGACAGCGGCATAAATACTATTCAATGTTCTCCACTTCCTCTCCGTCTCTACAGCTGCGACAAAAATCGCATTCTTTCAGCCCCAAAAGGCTTTTCGTCAACCTTTGGCCAAATTTGTTGGACAATCTGACAGGTGGGATTCTACGTCTTGAGCTGAGTTAACGAGGATCACTTACATAAGTCATTTTTCTTGTCAGGTCGGCCATGCAGTTATCGGGAATTGCTCTGTGCTCTGCGCTCTATGGCTATTCTATCCGATCTCTAAAGCCGCACGCAACTTTGGACGTTGTTCCGTTTGATTTTAGAGATTTGATAGAAACTTGCCAGTCAGTGGAGTGGTCGTTTTGGAGTGAGTTCCCCTACCACCTGCATAAATTGATCCTGAACTTAATAGTCTGTAGCATCTTCCTTTGGCCTTGCACATGCTCAAATCTGAGTTGGTTTGGATTTAGCCAGGCATCACTATAGTCGGCCAGAAATGCGTAGTAGAAGGTTTAAAACAAATTTCAGATATTTGATTCTCTCGTTGCCAGCATGAAAGCTAATACCGCTATACTAGCTCCAACTTGGCTCTGTGTAGCGCCAGCCACCAGATGATGACCCCATAGAAAAGAATAGGTCTTATGTGCAGATCCCGTGTACTATATGTGGTTTTATTTCCCATTTGCTTATAGCGGCGTTACGGGCGTATTCGCCTTCCTGGAGCGGTTTTCGACTTTTCGCATCCAGTCGAGTTTCCTGTCTAGAATAACTTCATGGTACTTGACTTGGGGGGACAGTGTAAGTTTTTTGTATTGTAATAGCTCACTTAGTGTCTTTTAAAGCAGGTCATTAATAGTTAGATTCTACAGTAGATTAACTCAACAGAATCTAACAGTCCGCGTGTCACACCCACCCTGTTTTTGCATAGCAAGCCATTTTTTAACAGGAATAATCTACCTCGTCTTGCAAGTTCGTCTGTCATGGAATTTCCCTACATGCCCCAATTTGGTACAATTTTGGAACTACATTTGAAGAAGATCAAACCTGACTATCACTAAAAATTTTACATTTTCACCGAGTATTACTCGTGCACCATGGCTGGAGCCCTGGTAAAGTCCAGAAAGAAAGAAGTCTGATGAGGAGATGTGGTGATCTCCGAAATAGCAGCTATCACTTCTACCACTTTGATAAATTGTGGACTTTTCATAATTTTCTCTAATAAAAGCTGGTCTCGAGCATGATAAAATTTCACATACTTTTCCAGTAGTTTAGACTGTGCGTCAGATCGGATGTAAGTATTTGGAAACGAATAGTCTGACAATTTTACTACAGTTGCTTTGAAAATATTTTATTGGCATTGCATTGCAGACCAGTACTCCTTGTCTAGAGTGTTGATATTATCATCGCGAAAAATACTTGACATATATGTATATGTATGTAGATAAAATCCTGCAGGAAGTTCGCGTCTTAAGTCTTTAGATTTTGGAATGCCTTAAGTGCACCGCGAACTTTGAGAATAGTTTACTAGCTATTGCTGCTAACTTGTAAATAAAGTAGACTCATAAAGCAAACCACCGAGTAGATTTCCCACGTAAAAAGTTTCTCACAAAAATCTCACCAACCCCATCTAACTATTGCTGAATAACTGAATTTCAATCTGATATACGGAATGCTGATTACCCTGACGCGCTTATTTAGTTTAAGTTAAGTTTGATTAAGTTTTAAATCAGTCTTCGGTGAGCCTGAAAAATTATATTTCAGGATGAGAACGAAATTTGTGGCAGCATGAAGAACAGCTTGCCTTTCGTAGCTGAACTGTTTTACACATATCTACATATTAATTTTTTAAAACTATTTTATAGATGGCAACTCTATTAAAAAATGAGTCAAAACATACACTAAAACTAGTTTCCATATTAATTTAATATTACTATACTATATTTAACTTAGAAAAATATAATAGGAAAAATTCCTTAATTTTGGAAGGGTGGTACCGTTTTTAAAAACTGCTTGCAAAATAATTTTGTGAAAATATACATATGTATGTATATTGAAATTTATATTTAATTTTTTAAACAGCTGGCAACCCCAATCAATTAAATTGAACTTAAATTTTCAAACAGATGGCAACCTTTTCCAAAACGTTTTCGAAATAAGGTTCCTAAAATTTTCTCCGTTTGATACCAGTACAATAACATTTCGGTTAACTTTTCTATAACACTTATCTAACTCTTTTAAACAGGTGGCAACACTCTTTAAAAATGTCTTCGGATAAACTCTTTATTTTCAAATATATGTTGTAATATCTCAGTTGACTTATTTATTGTATTGAATTAATCTTGTTATACAGGTGGCAGCGCTCTTTAAAAATATTTTTGTGATTATCTTAATTATTTAATTTGATTTACTTTTTAGGTGGCAACACTTCGCCAACACATTCTAAAACAAGCTTTTGTGAACTGTTTTCATTTGCTACCTATATTGCAATATTGGATTTCACTTATAAATATATTGTATTTAACTTATTACTTTAACAGGTGGCAACCCTCTTCAAAGCATTTTCCTTTCTTAAACCTTTTGCGTTTGTTAGTCATTTTACAATATTTAATTTCACTCGGCAATTTAATTGAATTTAATCATTTAAATAGGTGGCAACTCCCTTTATAAAAAGCTTATATGTCGACCCATGTAATAGTGCAGCATATCCAGTAATACCTCATTCTACCTTTAAATGTTACATTCGATAGGTGGCGCTGGAAAAGATATTTTCAAAAAGTTTCGTTATAATTCGATTTGAAAATTAATTAAAAAAGAAAACCTAAGGGTGGCTTGAGCCGCTATATTTCGAATGGAAAAATGTACAATTTATATGAATAAATACTCCAATTAATATTTAAATAACTATTGAAATATTATTATTATATTTTTTGGCCTTGTAATTAATAGCAAAACTCCTCATCTGACTTTTTTTTTGACTTGAGCAGAGATCGAATTCACGTTAGTATGTTTCCAAATTTTCAATGCTATAAATGTTGTAATTTGTAAATTTTTTCATTAAGCTTTCCAGACTTCAATGTGCCCTAAAACTCTGCTAAAAAGAGATAATAAACTCCTTACACATTGTAGCAATTTAAGAGACTTGTGAGTGATTGGGCTAATAAAAGTAATTTAAAAATATGCATGTATTGTTTTGGGTAGAACAAATATATAAAAAAATATTAAAGTTTGCTCAAAAATTGGAAAAGTATTCTATGATGTAAGAGCAAAGTAGTTAGTAAACTTAGCATCAGGACAGATTATGATTGAAAAAACCAAATAAACAGGTAAATTATACCAGTAGTAAAGCCCTCTTGGTTAGGTTAATGTATTCAAATTTCTTGTATATCTTCGTCAACTTTTCACGTAACTAGCAGCATGAATGTTTTCTTATAAAAATCAAGGGTATTTTCAAGTAAAATATTTACCCTAAGTGCTTCAGTGGAAATAAATAGAAATGTAGAAATGCACTTGAAGGCGCCGCCAGACAGCGGTGAAAAACTTTCGTTTTTGTTTTCATGCCACTGCACTTTAGTTATTTGCCTTGTCGACAATTATACCTCTTACATTATGTTAGTAAGTGTTTTTTTTTATTATTATTATTGCCAACACTTTCTTTACCTTCCTTTTACTCTGCTTCCTCATCTTTTTCTCGCCGGCAACTTAATTAGCTGGTGTCGTCAAAGCATTTGCCGAAATATTGGGCTCGGCCTATCCATCAACAAATTCATCAACAGCAGATGCATTTCTCATTATTATTATTATTTTTTTTGCCTGCATAACAACAGCAACAACATGGGCTTAATTGTATGTTCGGGTAAATATTGAACATTGTTATTGGCATGCACTTGTTGCAAGTAAAAGTGTGCTAGTAAATAAAATGCATACTCGTACAATGAAGGAAAGGTAGGAAAAACAAACAAATGAAAAAATTAATGAAAATAAATACAGTCGCACAGTGGGAGCATTTTATACAAAATGTGACCAGAAATGATAGAAGTCTGTTTAGGATCTTCAAATAAAAACGAAGATTCTAAGTTATTTCAAATAAACTGTTGTTGTTGTAAATTATCATTATTTGAGATGTGACCGTATTTTTTATCCGATTTCTATAATTTTCGAAATTATACTTATTCAATTGAAATGTAAAGTAAGATTTGGCCAAGTAGTTTCGGAGATATACTAACTTGCTTTAAAGTGGGAGGAACCACGCACATTTCTCCAAAAATAAAATATTTAGCCACGCATTCCTTTCTTCAACTCAATTATCAAAAACTAAATGAAATAAAATAAAATTATTTTTTAGAAGGCTTAATTAAAAAAATATTTTTGGAATGAGTTGCCGCCTCATTAAAAATATAAATTAAATTAAATTAAATATGACAGCATGAGTGTCAAACAAAAGAGGTTTAAGAAGACTTCATTTTTAAGGGTTGCCACCTTTAAAAAAAAAGCTTAGTTCAATTCAATTAATGAGTTAAAGAAATCACAATATTGGCCTACACGAAAAAGTGTTTGAAGAGAGTTGCCATCTGTTTAAAAAGATTAATTGAATGTAATTAATAAGTTACCTGTTTTTAATTATTAATTAATTATTAATAAGTTAAAAGTTTGAGATATTTCAAAGGGTGGCAACCCATTTTAAAAACGAAATTAAATTAAATTAATAATATTAATGATATGGGTGCCAGAGAAAAATATTTTGCTTCCATTTTTTTTGATTTCCATCTATAATGAACGAAATATTTGCACATAAGTTTTACTTAGGCAAATTGGTATTAGTCATAACCTAAATAAACCTAAACACCGGATTTCATCATACTAAATTTAGGCATGCGAAAAAACCCATTTGAAAAAAATTATACGATTTTTATCTGTAGATTTTTTCCGGCTCTATTATTGAGTTCCTAGGCAGGCTGGGGGTCGAAAGCGACCTTATTAGACTCATCTAGAGAAGCCGCCGCCTTGGATTGTTGTGGGCAATGACACGCTGTTGAGACTTGGCGGCAAAGATTTTAATTTTAAATATTCATATGTATATTATATGAATATTTGAAATGGACGAGCACGCCCAAACGTAACAAAATTCTAACAATAATAAAAAATAGATTTTGTGTTACACAACAACAATTAAAAAAACCACACTGTCGTACTTAAATCGTGTTGGTAGGACATAAGGAAAAGTGATAAAAACCAACAGCAGCTTACATGCCAACTGTGGTCCATTGGCTACGCACTTGCCCAGCAAGTCGTAGGTTGTGGGTTCGAGTGCCGGTGGAGTCATGAAAGAAATCTGATGATGAGATGTGGTGATCTCCGAAATAGCTATATTTTCTACCAACCCTGACTTTTGTTGTCTTTTTCCAATATACTTTTCCTTATACTGGCCTTGAGCTCACAAATTAATATTATCGATTTCAATTTTATTTAGCAGATGAGGATTGGGAGGAGAAGTTTTTGTTCAGTTGCCCTGACTTTGCCAGACTAAAACTCAAGTATCTGGGATCACATCTTTCTTACTCTCCTGCGGTCATGTTGGGAGTGCAGATTAACCAGGTTCGTAGCTTCACCTACCTAAACCTAACTAACCTAACCTTAGCTTTCCAACGGTATACATATAACATAAGCATTATGATTCGAAAAAATGTATCAATATTCAAAAGAAAAATGTTTGATAAATTAGAAAATTTGTATTGGTTACTTTTTTTTTGGTCTAGAGTTGCACCTATGGATTGCCATAAATAAAAGTTGAATTTCCATCCAATTTCTGCGCACTACAACCCACTGTGCGTCAATTCAATTGTATGCACTTGCAATTGCAATGTTAAATGAAATGAAAATGTAAATTTGTAAATGCAAATGAGGAAGATGGTGATGATGGGGATGGTGTTGTTGTTGATGATGAGGTTGAGTCAAAAAATTGATGTCACTGCTCGCACTTTGTTGCTGCTTCTATAGTTGCACGTACATCTGTGTATGCATGTATGTGTGTATAAAATGTAACTGCTATCATTGCTGCCATCTGCTGTCAGCTGTTCTTAATTTCTAAACATATATTTGCTTTACTTTTCTTCTCTCTTCATTATTTGCCAAAGAAACTAGTGAAACTGCTGAAAGAAAAAGTGAAAATGATTGAAGTGGTTGATCGATTTCCACTATTGACATTTACTTCCACTATTTTTCTTATTGTTGGCGCTTATTATTATTATTAATCGTAAGCACCCAGAGCACTTTTATTATTCACTACTTTTTAGTTGGTGGGCAACTGCAGATGTTTGGCGGTTTTAGTGCAAGCGTCTTCATTCATTCATAATTTCTATGCAAATATTTGTTTGGTGCGCAACATCTATTGAAGGCAATAAGTATACAAATTGTTGCTGAGCCTTTTTGTGGAATTTGCTGTTATTTTTGTTTGATGCCTTTGATATTGATATTAGTAATTATTATGAGCATTGATGTTGGCATTAGCTTTTCGATTGGTATTTTTAATGAAAAGCGAAATTATGACCTAAAAATAAAGGAAAAATATACCTGCATGTTATTTCTTCTTCTTCTTTATTATTTTTTGTTTAGTTGACGCTATAAGTGCTTTCTTCATTTTTCAATTAATTAGTAATTGAGATGAACTCATATCTCGGTTCACTTTATTTGGTTCAGTTTTATTCTAGTTTTGTTGACGGTTTCTCATTTAAAGGTTCAAGTAAATTTTAGTTTCAAATTGATGTTCAAACTTTCAAACTTGATTTACGTTTTTTAATAAAAGCACTAAACTTTCATTCATATACGGATGGCAATCTCAGTAAGTCAAACAGCACTTTGTATATTTAAAATACTTTACCCAAAAATGTAAAATAAATTTAAAATAATTTATTTCTAATGCCAAGTTTGAGTGAGATGAAAAGTTCAGGTCAAAAAAAAAAAATACTAACTGTAATAGAGATACTGACCATAAGTCTGTTAGATGTGCTTTACAGTTAGCAATCAAAACGACTAGATGATTTTGTTAATCGTAATGAGCAATTCTTAATTTTTGTGGGTGGTTTAGCTCATAGTAATCGGTTATAAATACAGAAAATTACGATATGAACCTGACAAGAGTACCTACTTTGTCAATTACAAAAAAAACACATCTTAAATATAAAAATCTCGCTTCACGGTGTTCGTGGTTTATCTCGGAGTGAAGATTCATAGTTATGGTTTATCGAAGTTGCCAAATTTAATTAAATTATAACGAGTTACATGTAATATTAAAATATGGGTGTCAAACGGTTCATCTCGCTGAGTAGAAGATTCATATCTATATTTTGTAGAGGGTTGTCATCTGTTCGAAAAGTCGAATTTAATTATTTATATCATGCACACACTATATGATGTAATAAAATATGGGTGCCAAACTGTACGATTCGCTGAGGAGAAGGCTTATAGAATATAGAGGGTTGCCACCTGATTGAAAAGTCGAATTTAATCAACTTATGTACAAGTTCTAAAATATAGATAGTCAAACTATTCGTTTTGCTGAGGAGAAGGCTTATAGCTAGTTATATTTAAAAGAATGTTGCCAACTGCCGAAAAGTTGATTTTTTTTTTAATTCCATAAACATTAGTTATATGAAATATGACGGTTGTTGGTTGTCAAACAATTTGTATTACTAGGCGAAAGTTTATTGACATATTTTGAAGAGGGTTGTCACCTTTTTAAAAGTAAAATTTCATTAAATTATAATTTAAAAATAAATATAAAATTAGAAACAATTTTTTCCTATAATCAGCGAACTTTTCCCAAAATTTTCAAAATTGTTTGGAAAAGTTTAGTTTGAAAAGTATTTTTGAAAATTTTTGAAAAGGGTTGCCAATTGTTTTGAAAATAATTAATTGAAATGCCATTATATTGATGTCAAGCTAAAGATGTCTGTATTGAAAATGGTTGCCACCTCTTTGAAATTTTTTAATTCAATTTAATTAATAATAGTAATCAAATATTACCATATGCCTGTTAAATGAAGGTTGAGAAAATCTGTATTTGAAAAAGATTTTTGGTATTGAAAAGTTAAATACAAATTAATTAATACGTAAAATGAGATACAATATAACAACACTGGGGTGAAACCAGAGAGATTTAGGTAACCTAAGTTTCGAAAATTTTTTGAAAAGCACTGCCAGCTGTTTGAAGAATTAAATGTGAAGAAATTATAACTATAGTAGAAAATATATTTTAATCTTCTCCCTTCTTGGAGTTTTTCCTATGAAGTTTGGCTTCGAGCGCAACTTCACCCACTCAATTTTTTTACTTCAAAAGTTATTTTATGGAGATTTAGCTGCTGGTATGCAAATAATAATTCTCCCTCTCGCATTAGATGCGGCACGTTATACAATTTTTCCGAAGATTTTATAAGTTTGAGCTTAAAAATCGTGCGATATCGAATATATTTTTTCAAATTTTTCAAATCTTTCAATCCCACCACCACAACCTAGAGTGTCCAATTTCTGTAGAAATATTTGTTTGCATATAGCTAAAATTTCATTGTAATTATACTATAGATATAAGATAACTGAGCACTTTAAATAAGGCTGTCAAAATTTTTAAATTTTTTTAAAAATGCGCTTAATGTTAAATATTTTTCAATAATTTTTAATTTAATCTCTTTCATATGCACATAAGGAATTTATATATATATATATATATCTAAATATTTTATTTTGATTAAGAGAGTAACCTAAACTGTACCAAAAATAACGTTCTCACTAATTGCAATTATTTTGTTTGCTTTATTATCATGACAACAATGTACTTTCGAGATAAAATATAGACACAGACAAGATATTTGCGATATGACAAAACTTTGCTCAATTTGCACTACATTTTTTCACAATAACGACAGCATGTGGCAGAAATTGTTTTCTATTTTTGATTTTTTTTTTGTTTTTGCCAGGCATTTTAGTGCCAAACAGAGGACACTAGCGAAGTTTAAAGTCACCAGGCCACCAGGTTGCTGGCACAATGCTGCAAAAATATATAACATAAAAAATAAAAATAATTCAACAACGCCAATGAACTGGCTAGGCAAAAAAAAGTCCAATCAACCAACACTGTGCCAATCCAGCAGCTCGACCGTCAAGCTGTTAGGGTGAGCGTGCAACAAGCGATAAAAACAATAGCGACAACATGTTGCATAGCAACATAAAGTTTACAAAAACAACTGGTGCAATTGCAATAGCACAATGAACCAAATAAAGGTAAACAATAAACGGCAAAAGTAGAAGGCGGAAAAGGAATGCTGTCAACTTGTACAAGGAGCTTGGCACACACATGTCCACCAAACAAGGCGAAAAGTCATTGTGACGACGGTAGGGGCAGAAGTGAAAAGAAGCAAATAAAAAAAACAACAACAACAGAAAACTGTAACATAACAACAAAAGTTTTGGAAGCAGCCAAATGTGTGCAACGAAATTGCGCGAAAATAGATCAGTGGTACAGGAGACCTAACACGGTCCTGCCGCCTTCGAATGGCCTTTTTACTGAGCTCTGGAGTTGTGTAGTTCGGTTGTGTACAAGTTGCTGCTTTCTGTTGTGTGGTGGAAATGGCGAGTGAGTGCCACGACGTCCATGAGACAATATTGAATTTATGGCGCTGCTGAGAAAAAATGAATATCAAATAAAATATGTACAGTACTGACAAAAAAAAAAGTACACTACAGCGATATACTTGCCAGCAATCTAGATGATAGTGAGATGCCTTCTGATGTCACCTGAATACCGTCTGCACCAAGAGGTTTGTATGTTTTCGGTCAAGGAGCATAACTTGATATGCAACAATCAGTTATTTGCCGAATGCTTTCAACAAGGATGTCCTAATAGGCACCTGATTTTCGACGAGCTGCCAACGAAATATGACGAATGCATCTCCTCGAACGGATGGGCGAGATAAACGGCGACCCAACGATGTTCAAGTGTTTATCTGGAAAGCGAAAGCTTTCAAAGACCTTGGCACTGGCGGACTATGTATGTTGACGCTAAAACATTTGGGCGAGCCGGGTGTAGACTAACTCAACAAGGTCACACAATTTTCGCTCTAATTATTCCAGAAATTTAGAAAACTGGAAGAGTCGTAGCACTGCCGAAACCAGAGAATCCAGCCAATCTAGGAAAGTCGGTGCTACGACTACGTCCGACTTCTGCAACTTCCGACATTCTCTCACAACCTTCGTCCAACTACTACAGCACTTAACGGGATATACACCCAGATAAATCATGGCTTAAGTCAAACACGGCCCATATGAGGATAATCCTGATAGCAATAGACCTGTCGAAAGCCTTCGACATGGTCAAACATTCAAGGCCACTAGGTGACTTCGGAAATTCTAACGTCCCATCAGTGCTCAAGAGGAGGTCAGCGAATTATCGAAGTGATCGACAGTCATTAGTTATATTTCGAGATCAAAAATCAAAACCCAGAAGAATTAAACAATAATTGTTTAACCTATGTATATCTATCTAAACTCTCTCCCCCCATTAGCAGTTTCCTTGACCTCTTACGCAGATGAATGCACTATAATGACGTCGTTTAGGCGTTTTGTTTAAAAGTGACTGATTATCTCTCGGAACTTAGAGTTTCCTCACTCACTCACATGACCGAAGGAATTAAATATATAGGTCGTTGGCGCCAAAATTCTGACTGTAATTAATCCGAAACTTTTACAGCTTACTTTTAACACCTTGTTCTTCCGCAACAAGGGCATCAACTCAGTTGCCGCCGGCCGCCATTGGAGCAAAGGCAAAAAAAGATTGTCGGCAACAAACAAGGCCGGTTTGGCCGGTTTGGCCGGTTAGCTCTATGCTATGCCGCGCAAGTGTGTACACCGGAAATGGGCAGGACTCAGTGGAAGAAGCTACAGACGAACCATACCGCCGCAATTTTGAGGCAGTCTTAACGCCGCATAACGTTGCCCACATGCTTCCCGTCTGGGGCATAATAATATAATTTGAAAGGAGTTTCTTCTCGGCATCTATCGAAATGATCACCTCAGCTGGCACCGCCTCCGAGCCACATTTAGAGCCATCTGATGGAGATGAAATGACCAGGTCCAGCAATAACTACTACAACCGCTGGACTAGTTTGGCTACAGACAGACCTTAAACGACATTCATTAGGTATCTATCAACACTTTCATTACCTTCTGCTCCATGAATTCCGCCATCGATGTTCAATCGCTATACTTATTGTAGGCGAAGAGCTCGAGCTGTTTCGTGAGACCCGTGTTACGGTAGCCTAACTACGTTTTTGGATACTCCTACTTACATACTAAATATACTTATGACCTAATTGTGAAGCGTCCCCGCACGTTACCTAACCTTATCTTCACCCTTCTCCCACTGGTTCAATGCCACCGAAACAGCACGTTTCGCAGATCTTCCGTCGATGAACTTCGTCCATCGTTAGATGACCTCCATGACAATACTTAGTGGCTTAAACTATCTTTGAAGGGCTTAATACAATAACAACCACAATAACGCTTGTCTACGCAGATAATCCCGAGACGATTGATGCCTTGGAAGAGAATATTCAGCGCGTTATTTTATTTGTTCTTAAAACCACATTTCTGAAAAAAATATCCTTTACATCTATCTTGAACTTTTGTAAATTTGTAAATTTACATAAAATACTTAAAACAGAACAGGATTTCAGGGTATTTATTACTGCTTGAAAGAATAATCTCTGTCATTTACTTTTAAAAAATTATATCATTCAAATGTTGACCGCGACTGCACTGTAGGTGATTCCATTTCTTACTCTTTTCAGCTGCTATCGGTATTTCGCGAATAACGCGAGTAATGTTGGCTTCGATTGATTTTGAATCGTAGCTGGGTTATTGACGAAGACTTTTGAATCCTCCTATGGTCTATTTGGTCGCGTTAGGGCAATAGTGGTCTCGGGAGATCGATGATGCAAATCGTAAGTCGATCAACTTTTGATTACTGGGACTTGAAGATCTTTTCTACCAGCGCTTATCTGCATCCTCTACTTCCACAACACCCTTATATCTGTTGCCGAAATACGGACTGAGATTGTAATGAACATCCTGAACTTATCTCGACTTAAAAGGATGCGTACGTGGCTAGTGCGTCTAGTCATATATATTTAGTCTGCCGATTAATTCATCTAAGCACTTTTACTACATGTCCTTAATTATTGTTGTTGTTGTTGCCATTCACATTCAAGTGCGTGCGTGAGAATAAACAATGCACAAATTGCTTTATAACAAATTATTGCCTAGCTACATGTTGCACAGCGGCAACAACGTTTTGTCGTTACACGAGCACAATAAGCCGCCCAAAATAATTGAGGTCATCTGTTGTATGGCACACAACGTACCTGCACACATAGAGTTACCTATTGCACTGAAGTTGTAGTTGTTGTTGTTGTTGTTGTTGACTTACAGTGATGTTGCTGCTGATTATTGGCGCTTATTATTGTCGGTCGCGCTGATGACTTTAAAAGGTGATCGGCGCAAAGGAAAAATGTGCACACACCTTTTGGTGAAATTTCTTTGTAGTTCTCACGAAATATTACTGACCAAAAACGATACGATTGGAATGGAGAAAAATTTGCACGAAAATTCTTTTTTTTATTGCTTAATTTTGTGTTGTTTGCAAAAAATTGGAAAATTTAAGTAGCGCACAAAATTGCAAGCATTTGTGCAAACGGATTACAGTGAAAATACCGAAAAAAAATACGAAAGAAATTATTTCCTGTACCATTTATGGAGTGAGCGGGACACATAAAAAATGTAAGCTACTTTCGTTGAAATTTCGCAATTTATTGCGTGGCGAAGTGGGTTGGTTAAACGCGGACGACGCAATGAACAGGAAGGTCGCCGCAATCAATGTATACCCTTAAAGAAATAAAACTACGGATGCTTGAACTTGCAAATTTATGGCGCAAGACTGAAATAGTTGACAATAATGTCAGGTCAAACAAGACACATTCGATATGCTGAGTATGCCGGCCGGCTCAAAGGAAATTTCTCTCGTCTGAGTTCGCGGCCATTGAAACATATACGGAAACGAGAGAGTCGACGAATTGACCAGAGTCGGAGGTTGTCTTGATGAATTCACGGCGGAAGAAATTAGCCGTCCACTAGTGGTAATCAAGAGAAAACTGCACTTACTGTTCCCACGATTGGCAGAAACAAGATGGAACAGATTAACCACTTGCAAAATTGCGAGGCATATCTGGTCCACTTATGACAAATCAAGAACGGTGGACCTGCTAAGTAGACCATGTAAAGTTATATGCACGATCATAGGATACTGGCAGATTGGCGAACACGCGAACAACCTCTGTGAGAGTCCAGCTCTGGCCCGTAGTAGACATCAGACAGTCTCAACTGCACAGCGTCAGTAGGTTCATCCACAAATCTATAAGGTTTGAAAATTAGGAATCACAACAACAGTAAAAATAGGTTTCAGGAGAACTAGCATATCCAAATGGCGTTCCAAGAGCTAATTGAATTCTAGGTTTTTCTAAGTTGAGTTTAAACTTCCGCAACATCCAGTGTGTAAATGTCCAGCTGAAGCTTTTCACTTGCGGTATATTGATGTAACTCGACGGTAGTCCATAAAATTTACAATAGAGATGATGGTCTCTCAGAGAAGTAGAACTTTCGATAGTCCTGTATAAGTATGCCTGATCTAATTTGTGAGCTCAAAAAAGTGGCAGCAACAAAACGGAAAGCATTTTATTTGCAGTTTAGTTATTCCACGCCCTGCTAGAGATATTCAGGAAGGTCTGCAACCCATAAACTGTGAGAGTAGCGTTGTTTGACTTACGGCGTCCGCATGCTTACTAAAGAATCCTGAAGGCAAATTTTAGCCGAGTTAGAGACAGAAATCGCAAACAAGAACTTGTCTTAAAACATAATGACCTTGACGCTATTGGAAAAATAAATAGTTATTATGCCGTAAGTTGAATGGTTCTGTACCTATTGTAAATGGTGACTATTTCGAAAAATCGACAAGGAAAAAATACGAAGTACTTAATGTAATCAACGAGGGAAGAAGTTGTAGATACACATTATATAAAGTGCGACGACATATAGATTTCAAAACCGTGGGGCAAACACTAAGAAAAAATTAACTTAATCGCAAATTATAACAAATTGTGTTCTTTTCTTTTACGTGACCTTCCGAGATTTGAAAACAGCTAGGCGGAGAACCCAATCAACGCTTGAGTTAAAGTCGGAAGTAAAAAAAACAGTTTTCTGTAAATGGAAAACGATACCTGAGGAACTGTTGGGATAGAAAACAATAAAACTCTTCCCTTCACTACACAAAAAAATCCGTTTTTATTGAGTTTAAATGAAGGAAAATTTATGAAACAACATACAATTCGTGCATCCATTTTATTGCCGGAACTGAACAGAAAACAACGATGGAAGATAAATCAGCACTTAGACTTCATACCGTCTAGTGTTTTGTATTCATGCTCTTTTTTAATACATATGTTTTACATTTACACGATTTAGAAATAAACCGAAACAGCAGGTTGGGTATCAAAGAGCTCAAATGATCCTCTCTTAATAAGTTGCTGCAAAAGGCCTCAAACATAATACTTACCTAGAACCTTCCGAGGTTGCGAGCGAGATAAGTTTTAATCATCAGCAGCCCTTTGATGCCTTCCGAGGTTGCGAGCGAGATAAGTTTTAATCATCAGCAGCCCTTTGATGCCTCCCAGTCGTTGCTGTGCGATATATTTCCCAGTACCTGACAGTGGCATTACCTTAACCCGTTATGGGATTTTGGTATATTGGAATACCGTCAGGCGTTCCTTTGCCTTGATAACTGCCGCCAACTTGAGACACCAATTGAAGCCAACCCTTTATCTCTCTGGCATGTACAGTCGAAAGCTGATTTATAATCGATAAAAGATGGTGCGTGTCGATGGTCTTCACTCGGGTCTTTCCAGGATTTAGCGTATCGTGAGGACCTGGCCAGGTCTAAAACCACACTGTTGAGGTCCAATCGGTTGGTTCACGATTGACTTCAGTCTTTCACACAATACGCTCGATAGAACCTAATATAAAATATTAAGGAGGCTGATCTTGCGGTATTGGGGGTATATTGGTGGATAGCCCATTTTATGGATCGGACAAAGAACACTTAAATTCCAATCGGCGGGTATGCATTCGCCCGACCATGAGGTGGTGCGTGCACCTTACCAGCTCTTCGCTAGATCGGTGCTTAGTAAAGTGGAGAAAAGCTGCATCTACAATTTACGTGAGCTTTTGACATCAGTCATCAGGTTGCCGTTTTTATACTAACAGGAATTTGTTCCAGTCTTAAATCATTCCATAAGTCACCTGCTTAATTCACGCTTGCAAATTTTTTAAAATTGTGAGTAAAGGGTATATTTAAGAATCAAACAATTGAAAAAGATATCCGCACATTTAATGACTTTGCTGTGCCGCAGATCATGCGCATGCGCACGCATTTTTATTGTGCCTGACCTAATTTACCTCAGAAAATGACGTACAGGCGAACCACAAATGTGTACTACACACTGATTTTAACGAGTTTTCTTCTTAAATAAAGCAAAAAACACACTTTCAAGGAATTTCGCTGCCATCACTGGACCCTTTATGGCATTCACTCGCTCACTTCATATTTATTATAAATTTTATACTTTTTTCACAGATTTTTACTGCTGTTTTTTGATGCCACCGATACAATTGACAGCCATAACAAAACCGATTGGAATTGGCTGCTTTTCGAATTTATGTATGAGTGTAAAATGTGTAGTGTTTAATGAGCTACCGCGTCCACCAAATCGAAGTGGTGTAGCGACAACAAAAGATGGATTAAAGCGCCGACCGATATGACAAGCTGTAAATTTCATACAATTCATTTTATTTGTTAGTTTTTGCAAGGGCATTGCAGTGCTGTGAAAGCGCGTGTACACCAAACCCACAAAACACTAACAAAAAAAAAACAGGGCAACATCATATGTGCCTTAGAATTGGTCAGTTGGCTGATTTCTTGAATGGTTGGCTGCTTAGCCGCCAGCCTTCGTATAGAGCCTATACAAAATATATTTATATGCTCCCATTTGCCATCCTGTATGCTTTGGGTTGGACACAATTGGCACATTTCTTCAGACTTATGGTTAATTCACGCCGCCAATTGAGTTCTGTTTCCTTTTCGTGGTATTTTTTAACCCAATAATACTTGAAATTCGTAAGTTAAAAATGCAGTCAATCACCAATTTATCGTGCTATTGTGATATTGTACTATAAGAGGGAAAGTTTTTTGCTGGGCGGATTTGGATAACTACAAATGGCACTGAAGATGGCACAGGGCCGAAACCGTTGTTGTCTGCAAACCAAATTTGAAAAGAGATGACGGAAAAACTTTTTAATATTTACCAACCTTCAACATTTCGGGAAACAGCAAAACAAAAATAAAAACACGCGTGCACTTAAGTGCGCGAACCAGAAGTAAAACTTCTGTGTAATTAAAAAAGGAGAAATAGTGGTAGAAATTAGTAGTAGCATTAGTGAAAAGAGTGGTAAAATTTAGTAAATATGTAACAAAATAGTGGTAGAAATTAGTAGCAGCTGTACTAAAAATAGTGGTAGAAATTAGTGAAAATAGTGGTAGAAATTAGTGTCAGCTTTACTGAATATAGTGGAAAAATAGGAAAAATAGTGGTAGAAATTAGTAGTAGCATTAGTCAAAATAGTGGTAGAATTTATTGAAAATGTAACAAAATAGTGGTAGAAATTGGTGGAAGCTGTACTAAGAATAGTGGTAGATGTGAATAGTAGCATTAGTTAAAATAGTGGTAGAATTTAGCAAAAATAGTGGTAGAAATGAGTAGTAGCGTTAGTATAAATAGTGGTAGAAATAAGTAAAAATAGTAAAAATTAATAAAATTAGAGGTAGAAAGTAGTAAAAATAGTCGTAGACACTGGTAAAAAATAGTGGTAGAAAGTAGTAAAATAGTGGTAGAAATAAGTAAAAATAGTGGTAGAAATTAGTAAAACTAGTGGTAGAAATTATTAAAAATAGTGGTAAAAATTAGTAAAGCTAGTGGTAGAAATTAGTAAAACTAGTGGTTGAAATTAGTACATATAGTGGTAGAAATTAGCACAAATAGTGGTAGAAATTTGTAAAAATAGTGATACAAATTAGTACTCCTTCCGTCCGACTGCCCCACCATTCGCGCCATCCCCTCCCTTTTCCTGTCGCTTTTTCGTTTCATTCGATATTGGAATTACAGCCCAACGAGCGCAAAGAAGTTTCACTTCAAAAAGATTTAGGTAAAATTTTACATATAAATAGTTTATAACTTGGATTAATATTTAGAGTGTTTAGAGAAGAGTTGCCACCTGCTTAATAAGTTAAATTAAATGAATAAGTTGAATCAAACATTGTCACAATCGCAAGCAGGTTCCAAAGAGGGTTGCCGCCTATTTAAAATTTAATTTAATTATTTTCATGAGATGTATGCAATGTTACAGCATGGATGTCAAACCAGACAGCTTTGCATGAAATATTTTTAATGACGTTATTAAATTAATGAGTTTACTGAAATACCACTTTATTTGTGTCGAACGTAAGAGGTTTAAGAGAGATTAATTTAAAAAATATTTTAGAAGAGGGTTGCCACTTGTTTGAAAGACTTAATTAAATCATATTAAGAGGTCCAAGCTATAATGGTTGAAGAAAGCTTCATTTGAAAAAAAAATTGTCTGAAGAGGGTTGCCAACTGTTTCAAAAATTGAATACAAATTAATTAATAAGTGAAATGCAATCGTAGTATATTATTTATTTAACTGCACACTTTTTTAAAACTAAAACACTTTTTTCTGATAGACGTAAAAAAATTGTTACATTGCACGTTTTAAATAAATTTCCACCAATAAAAAATAATTTACCGACCCTTGGGTAAAAACTGTATAAACGCAGGCAGATGATATTAAATAAGTTTTCTACTCCGCACAATATTCCTAAATTTGAAGTTTAATCGAACTAAAAGAGATGAATAATGGGGCTCGATGTCAGATAAGTAGGTGTAGTAGGCTCAATACCATCTCTAATAAAATTGAGGAAGATACATAGCTCAAACCTAGTGATATCAGCTGGGGCAAGGAGAAAGCGTAACACCAAATACTTAAACCTGTACACCGGGGCATTAACAGTGAAGGTGACGAGTAAATTTGGAAATTTGTACGTTGGGCCATTTATTGCTGAACTTTTTTCAATTTCTGATGCTTAAAATCAAACAAATTAACCACATGCCACACCTTCTTTAAAGCTCATAACGCTATTAAAGTCTCTAATATTGAGTCTCATCCCAATCATCCCACTTCGACGGATTATCTGATTATCCATCAGAAGGCTTACTGAATTCTCCCATTATATCGATCCGGATTTATATTTGGCCTGGGACTGCTACACAATTTATATTCCACAAAAATTAAGCTTCAAAGGTTATAAGAAAGAAAATCGCGTATGCATGGATTTAGTGTAAGTAAGTATTCTCTTCACAAGGTTATAAAATAAGATTATATGGTTATACATATGAGGACTTCTCTTGAGATGCCTTCCCATTTGGATATTTTTAGGACCTACCCTAATTACTTTCTGTCAATTAAGCTTCTGCGCGAACCCTGACGATGTCATCGTTAAGTATAACTCACGGTTTATATAAAGGATGCACATTTTGAAACACTTTTTGCAGTTTTGAATTTATAACGTGTGGACTTGGCGGTATCTCTAACTAGTTTGAAGAACATACACACATCTGTGAAACTGTTACGGTATTTTTGGCAAGTATTGTCTAAAATTTCATCCTACAAAAAAATAAGCCCACAAGACGTTAAGAGAGAGACTATGGTTAGGCTATGGATTTATTGCCGGGAGAATACGGTGCTCTGTTCATTTCAATGATATCCTACCTCTAAACCCAAAGCCTACATGGATAACACGGCAACCATTGAGAGAATAGAAGGCAACATTGCGCGCATATTTTGTCAAATATCCAACACTCGAAAGGCTCAAACGCTTCATAGCAAATCAATGCTAGAGAATGGGCCGTGTTTGCCCCAGTTACTTCCAATACTTGAAAAAAACGTCTTTAAACAATAAGTGAAAAACATGACTCTTTTATCTAAAGTAATTCCCCCTTATTATTCAAAGCCCTAATTTTTCCGTCTAAGTGCAATGTAAGCGCCTACAATTAATTGTTACACCAACTATTACCGCAATGGCGCTTTCCACGAGTACTCGTACCAATTTGTTTTGCATTCGTTTTGTGCTTATTTTTTGTGCTACTGTCGTTCTGGCAGTCGCAGCAGTGAGTTAAACTCGTAAAATGGTTAACTCATTCAAGTCAATGAATATGTACGTGTATACATAAGTTATGTTAAGTTATGTGGTGCATAAGCAGGTAGGTAAGTACCTGCATTGCTCACTGACCAATTTGTGCTGCTGAGCACAAAATTTCAACGGCTGATCCATCGCACTTTGCACGCAACGTGTCCCACCGAGTGGCTAGCGGCTGGCGGCATGCGTCCAATTCAGACGCCGACCTATTTACCTTTACACCCCCTCAGCCGCCCATTAATTCTTCTTATTCGGCGCGGGTTCCCCACATTCTTTATTTTTAGTATTCGCATTTCTATGGCATCGATTTTTTATTTTTTTTTTGCTGGCTCTGGGCATTTGCACTCCCTTTCTTTCACCGCATCGCATCGTTCGTACACTGAAATAGTTTAGTTGCATTTTTTTGGCAATTTTTACCGTTGTTGCGCATTCACAGCATTCACAGTTAATCGCCTGCCTTAAAAACTTATTTTAATGTAAGTCTATGGTAATTGCTGATTTTTTAAGAACATTCTTTCATCTAGTTTGCGCCTTAAAGTGACCGCTTTTTTCATTCTTTACTATTTTCCATTTTCTATTTGCTAGAAGCCGATTTGCAATGTAATTGTTGCAGTTGCAACGCCTCGTTGCTCACGTTGGTGCACAATTTGGTTTTTGCTTTTTATTTACATTTTTATTTTTTAGTGTTTTTTTTTTTTATTGTTGGTCTTTTATTTGAATCGCTTTGCTGGAACTCCCGCAATTTGGCCCATTAATGTCACGAATTAGATTAAATGCACTTAGAGCGCCTAGTTAGTGTGCGATTGCTGTGGGTGTGGGTGTGTTTGTGTGCGAGTTTTAATCGGATTTTAATTACTTGAATATTTGTTGGAAATTCTTTATTTGTTCTTAAAGAGCATTTTACGTGTTGCAGCTGCCAAATTCTAAATGGTCAGTGGGTTCTGAATTTAATTTGCCAGTGGCCGACATGTTTTTAATTACCCCAGTTATTAAAACTTTCAAAAATTATTTCCTAGTGAATAAATTTAAAACAGAGGATTTCAGTTACTACTGTTCATTGGGTCAATAAAGACGCTGCTACTTTAATGCCAAACTTTATGTAAGGGATTTTTAGCTTTTAGCTGAGGTTTTTTCTAAAGACGTTAGCAACTATTCGACGTATAAAAGCTCAGCGAATCTGCCAGTACAGTAGCACTTAAGGCACCACACTAATTGGGTTCCAATGAGCCTCGGGCCGCAAACAAATTAAGGGAATCGGGGACACAGCTACTCTGTCTGACCCAATGGCATTTATAGGTTCCGGATAGCGAATAGTTAATATTCGTAAAACTTTGGAACCTGCCCAGTAATAATTCGTCGTCTCCACAGGCTCGGCATATGGACGAATGGTACATGACAGAGTTTCAGAGACACCTCGGGTGACACAGCACATAGCTTTGGAAATTTCCCAGATGGTGAAGCTCAGAGGAGGTAATGTGATGAATAGAAGACAAAATAGCTTCGTACGTTACAGAACATACTGAAGCTACATACGGGATATTTTCTTTGAGAATTTTAAATTTAAATTTCAAACTGAATATTGAATTTATCAGGAAGATAATTGCATGCCATTTGTGTATCAATAGAATTTGGGCACGTGGCCACCGCAGATGCCGCGTACATGATATAATCCGGAAGTATGTACAATTGTCAACAACTTTTTGATGCAGTGGTAGTTATACCCTAACAATTGTTCGCACAATGTTGTCTTCCAAAGGTTCTGGTTTGTAACTCGAGAGCAAATAATCTAAAGGCGTTAAATCAAACGATCTCGCTGACTAGCTAACCTCCTTTCTAATAGTGGCTCCCCGTCGTCGACAGGGCGATGTCAAACCTTCAAGTGCTTTTTTGTGATGAAAAAACGATGTTAACATCCAAAAACTTGTTTTTCTCGAACACTCGAATGGACTAACCGTCCAATACTGATAGCGTTCCTGTTTCTACGCCATATAGTCTGGTGAATCTTTCTATACTGCAACCAGACTACCCTGTTTCGTGCCCTGTTGACGGTTATCAGTCTTTGTGCGTTAGTGGAGGTTTCGGCATGGATACTGAATTTTCCTACAATGTGAGCATAGATCCTTACCTACACTGAAATTGGAGTTGCCAAGCACGATTTTAATATCTTGATGGGCGCAGCGCTCTTAAGCTAAGCGCTCATAGAAATGGTAGTTGATCACGTTATCTTTTTTCCGTCAGAGCATGACCACAAATCAGTGAGATGTTGGGAATCTCGTGACAAGACACTCGTCTACCGGATTGAGCGAAAGTACTTGACGACTGCTGTAGTAGACAGCGAGAGACTCTATAGTTTTCTTACCTTGCACTGTCCATTGAAGTGCCTGAATGGGGGTCAGAAGCTCGGGCTTACTCTCACGAGGATTTAAACCAGCCAGACAGCGGCACCTTTTCCCGTGGTGTTCGGGCAAACCAGGTGCATAGTTCTTAATATATTGCCTCTGGTAGTCATAAAAAAATTGGGATTTCATCCAAAGTTTGTTCGAATATTTTCACGTGGCGGATTCTAACTCCAGCGCACAACCGCATACTGCATCGTATTGTTGTTTTAGTAAGGGATGCTGCCAAATGCGGGCGGGCTTTTAAACCGAACTCAATAATTTTGGTATCAATACAAGTACGATATTGTGTAGTTTTAGTGAAAAAAAAATTTTGCTTCGGAAATGTTTCCTCCCCTATCATTAGTTATGCAAAGTATATGCGATCCAAAACAGAAAATAGAACTGGAGCAGGTTGGTACCTGGACGGCGAATTCAGATAATTTTCTGCTTTTGGTACAATGGCAATGGTTTACTAATTGGAGATATTTGCTAAATTTAAGGTAGCGGACTGAATAATTAGCGAAAGATGGAGAGGGGGTCTGCAGGGACAGCCAAGCTGAACTAAACGCTCTGCCCATATTCAAAAATTGTCCGAGAAACTAAGTGGAACTCTGCTGAAAAATGAAACAGTCTAGAGCTCATGAGGGTGCCGGGGCACTGCGGTGTTAAACATATCGAACTAGGTGACGAATTGGCTAATTGGCAGACCCCATTGTACCGTAGCCAAATATAGAGCCAAGCATAGCTGGGGAAATCAAGTGCATAAGGGAAGTCATGTATAAGACGAATGCGAACCGTTGGGGCATTTTCAACACCTGCAAAGCAACCAAGTGCTTCCTGAAAAGACCGGGCAGGATGGTGGCTAAATTCCTTCTTAGATAGAGAAGGAAGATGTTACGGGCTCTGACTGGGTTGATTGCAGGACAAAATTAATGTGAATAATTGGCATCACCTTTGTGGCCTGCCTCAATGCCATTCTATTTAATTCCATATACGATCCAATTACTTCAACAGGTCGCCATCGGAATAAAGACAAATGGTCCTCAGAAGCTGGCGAAGTATTCCCAGTATCCTAGCAATTTGAATAAAGAGAGGAACAGTAAAATCTGGTTCTTTTCTTCTAATCTGAGCAAGTACAAAAAAAGGAGATTTTCTTTGCTGAAATATTTTACGAAACATTTTTTTTTCTTAAATGGTCCTGGTCTAAAGTGCATGATTTTAATTTAATAAACCTAGAAATAACTGAGCAAAACTTATTTCGCGTTTTAACACCAACATTTTAATCATTTTAATGAGCTTTTAAGAAATTATTATAATCTAATAATAATAAGCATTAGGTTTATAACCTATTTTTTTATTATTAATGAATTACTTGCATCACACACACACACATATGCGCTTGAATAAATGCAAATAAATACAAAAAACAATGCAGCGCATGGAAAATCATTGAATGAAGTAACCAGCTCGTCGCTGAAGCGTAAAGATTTTTGTCTAGTCGAGCCGCTGTGGCGGCCACTCAACCAACAAACCGATACAAGCAACGTACACCAACGGACAGACGGACGGACGTACGGACGGTTGGAGAATGGGCAAACGAGCAGACGGGACGGACAATTGAATGGATATTCAATGCAGTGCTGAGTATTTTTATTGCATGCAATTTCTTTTGTTTATAGCTCATTCTTACTACTTAAATTTGAAGTATTTGCTTAGAAAAAAAAGTTCAGATATAAAAAAGAAATCTGCAGCACTTCACACTTCGTTAGGCCAAATAATGCGCTTGGCTGGCGGGCAGCGATATTGTATTTGTATGTTGATAGTAGTGCAATAGAATTAACAACAACAGCAATTTATTTACTTATTGCAAGCATGAATTATTAAAATGAAAATCTTGCAACAGTAGAAGAAGTTGCGAGTGGAAAGTGCGATACGAATTGCGAGTAACTTACGAGTAACTGTATGTAGCTGGGAATGTGCTTGAACTTGCTATTGTGGGTAATTAAACCACTGCGACTCAACAACACACACACACGTCGTACTCACACTCACACAAATGTGTATAATATACTCGTATATAGTTAAATATCTGAGAAATTAAAACAAGCACCACTTTTTCGTCATTAATTAATTACCAAATGGCATGAGACGTATTTGCGCGACTGACCGACCGCAGTCAAGTCAGCTGGCGAATGATGGGTTATTGCCACAAGCGGTACGATAAGAATTCATTTCGAATTTATTTCGAGTGGTTTTTTCACAAGCTTCTGCTATTGCTCTTGAGATGCACTGCACATTTACAGCTGCAAATTAGTACCCAGTAGGGAAATCCGTTGAGTTTTATATTCATAAACAAACAATTCACTAATTTGGGTATTTCTAGATGAAAGTAGTCCCAAACTTCACATTTTAATAGCTGAAATTAGAGTGCATCACTGCCCACACAAAAAAAAAAATTCGGAATTATTTTCCCAAAGGAATAAAAGAAATATTTTGGATAAATGTTAAGATTTGCGTCCAAAAATTGATTTTTTATAATAAACATAGTTTTTCTTAAATTTTTTTAATAAAGTTACCTGAGATTATAAAACAGTTTAAGCTTAAAAACTCTATTTAAAAGTTTTTTGAACAAAATCATGATACATTTTTTTTAAACTGGTTTTGGCCTTTTTTGGAGTAATCGATTTAGACTTGTAAGAAAAATATTATTGAAAAGTTATTTTCCTGCCGTCACTCTCTTTTATTATAAATAAACCAACTTTTTATGCAAATCTCAGTACTATGATTCTGTTGAAGAGATTTTTAAATGTTTTTATGCAAAAGCTTTTACGCTGTTTTACCATCTCGGGTGGTTTTTTTAAACAATTTTTAAAAAATAATACTTTTATGTATAAAAAACTGCATTCTTGCTTCAGGTCGTCTCACGTAAATCTTAATATCTTTCCGAAATATTTTGGCGGGAGTCTTAAAACATAGTACATTTTATAATTCCCGTGAAAAAACCGCAATTATATTTGTACAGAGACCCTATTAAATGTAATTACATAGATATTTACTTAACTTTATTTCTCTGCTGGATTTTTCGAACTAATTTAGCTATTTAGAAGTGGCAACTTTATTTTTCATTTAAAGGTTTTTGTGTGGACAGGTGGCAACGGTACATAGGAATTTCCCTGGTATAAAGTGGTTTTGAAAAGCCTCCTGTTTGGTCAAAATAAAACAATCAGATTACTTATACTATTCAGTTAATACAATAGTATAGAAATTGTACAAAAATTATGGCCACCTGTCAAGGAAGTGTAATTTACAAAAATCAAAAAACTCGATATTTCGGTAACTATAAAAGATGATTACCTCAAGTTTGAAATGCAGGTAAATGCCATGTAAATAATGCAATACAAAGATATCAAAACTGTTATCTTTCTGTTATGCATACTTTCAGGCCGAATGCGATGGAATTAACAGTTTGACAAGCAGTCTTTTATATAATGGAAATTTTGGAAAACTAATTTAACTAACTTTTTCAAATTTGGTAAGCTGTATATTTCAAGCGGAGTTTTGAAAATAGAAATCGGGTAATTCAGAAATGCTTAAGTGCTCGACAATTTATTAAAACATGTTTCAAATAATTGAGAGAAGTTTACTGTTTGTAGCGTGGCATAAAAAGAGAAATCGTCTGTACGCAAAAAAAAAGATCAACAAAGAAATAGCCGCTTAAAAATTCAATTAGCTGCAAAATTGTATACTCCGAAATTTTTCTATCTACCTTTTTTTTCTAAAAATTCGGAAAAAAATGTTCGACATTATGATTACAGTTTCTTTAAACTGGTTGAAGTTTACCTGCTCCGAAATTTTTCTGAAAATTCGCATTAAAAAGTTCGATATTTTGATGACAATTTTTTTAAACTGGTTGAAGTTTACCGACTCCGAAATGTTTATAAAAATTTGGATTAAAAAGTTCGACATTTGATAACAATTTTTATTAACTTGCTGAATTTTTATAAATGTTTTTGAAAGTTTGAAACTTGAACCATTGAACATTGTTTTTATTCTGGAATAAACTATATTTTTTATAAACAAAAATTAATATTAAATACGCAAATACATAATGGTCTAAACTTTTTATGAACACGGATACATGTTGTAAAGGTTATATATTTCGCAGCGTAATTACTGATTTTTGTTTTGAAGCTGAAAGTGCAGTATTTTGGGAAAAAATCTGGAAACCATCGTCACTAAAAGAGAAATGAGCCGAACGGTTCCGGACTTTATAGCATGACATAGCATGACAGTTTTATTTCTTTTCAATCGCAAATATGCTTTAAAATTGCCTACTGAAAATGTTTTCCTACAGGGTATTCACATACATCGGCATGTCCGCATATATGTAGCTATGTGCCAGCATGCTGAAGTGCGCGCCCAAAACCAAATGCATTTTTAATTAAATGTTTTTGCACATTCCTCTTGACAGTCGAAACAATTTGCTATGTCCACATAAATCCACTGTGTGGCAACATTAGAATGTTGCATGTTTGCACCGGTGGCAAAGCGAACAAATCTTATGCTGCTGCAGCGCACATTAGGCTTTGACAAAATGTGACAAATTGCTCGATGGCTTGAGTTGACTTTTACTTTGTTACGATGGATATGTTGGATATCATTTGGCGATGGTGGGGTGTATAGACGGTTTATGGCGTTCAGGTTGAATGACATCCCAATGCACTGTGCAATCATTGGCACTCGTAGCAGCAACAGCATGTGGGAAAACCAAGTTATTGACTTCTTTGCAGAAAAAAAGTTAAAATAAAAATACATCAAACAAAAGGCAGCAAATTAAACAAAAAAGAGTAGCAACAAATTCACTGCACATCGAATGCCAGTATGTTTCGTTACATAAGAATTTGCACTTTGTAATGCGATGTTGTCATAAATAAATTGACACTTGAAGAAATGGGCAAACATAAGTGGCCACCGCTGAAATTGCTATTCTATTTCTCAACAACGATACTTTCAAGATAATTTGCTGCTTGAAAGATTTGCCCACTCATCGCATAATCCAACAGCATGAGAATATCTAAGTGGATGCCCAAGAACCGCGCAGTTTCAATAGGCTACATTAGAAGGCATCCTGTCGCCGTTCGGAACGCTTCGTTCTGTATGGTCTGAAGTCTCATCCACTGGGTCCTACTTGTTCCAAGCTGTCAAATTGCAGCGGCATAATAGCAAGAAAGCAGTCAGTCTCTACAAATGCCCAAATTGAGCCAAGAGTACTAAAAGAATGTTCTCGTCATTGGTAAGGCTGATGAACACGTTAGGCCTTGCATTAACTACACTTACAGATTGTTTCTTCGATCTGAAAGAGTATGCGGTTTTCTTCGTTATCTTGTCAGCTGAGCAAGTACTTGGCGAAAACAGCGGGATTCACAACTGCAGCATCCCTCTTGGTAAGCGAATGAATGTCGGCGATAAACAGAAATTCTTGGACCTAGTAATTAGTGAAGCATGAAGCATAAATACTCAGAGTGAAAAGAGAAATCGATTAAACCACATCTATTCATCTGTCCGGCCGTGGGTCGGTTAACTAGCGTAAGTATTGAGATATCTCAACGAAACTTAGTACAGATATTTCTCTTAACTAATGAAATTACACTCACAGTAACAGGTAAGCTTTACCAAACACTAAGCGAACTGTTACAGAATGCCCTCTGCCTCTGCATTAGAGTCAGTCTCGTCAAGACCGAGTTTTATACAAGTTTAAACATATTATTGGGTTGATGAGGGAAGACAGCTGTCAGTACAGTTACCGCATCTGACGATTAGCAAAGTGACCGTGGTGAACTTTAGGATATATGTAGAGCATGCGAAGGTAGAACAATAAACACTTTTGTTACTTGGTACTATGCAACTTTTGTGTAGGTATTCACTTTTGCGTTTTAAACTGGATAACAGAAAGATACGACAGAATGATTGCAAGCATTGTTTGAGTAAAAAATCGCAAAATTATTTTATTTCGTCAACGATTTGTGGACGATGCCAAAACGACAAAGATATAACTAGCGGTCCGCGGAACCGCGGAAGGTGCAATCTTTTAATCTATCATACTTGGCGATGTGTAATCTGGTGTTTCTATCAGAGAACGAAAATAAACCGAAAGTATCACTACCCATTCCCATAACAAGTACGAAAAGTGTGTGCTCTTTTTGCCATAGAGTTCCCGAGCACTAACAATACACGAAACGTTTCCATAGTAGGTGAGTACAAATCAAATAAATTGTACGTTGCTTTTCATACTTGTTTAGTTTTGTTTATTGTAAAAATAATCATCATGAGCAAAACCCAAACAAAACACGATACAAACAACTAGGGCGAATAAATATAAACCAAAAATTTACACTAAGAAATTGTACGCACAATGTTAGTATGATTTACAATAAACACATAATTTTGACATTAAGTTCACTAAGGGAATTGAATCAGCTGCTTGATCAACTTCACTTTATATGAATTCGCCTTGTACAAAACAACGCACCATTGGTCAACCATTGAAAGGTTTTGTTTTGTGTTGTGAATAAAGCAATATCAGAGTAAAGTTACTGCTCACAAAATGTTTCTGTCTTATTTGAATAGATAGTGTTGCGTTACCTTGCATGTACGAAACTAAATGATTGGGAAACGTTTGCTCTGGTCTCTATAATTCTTGAAATTACTAAGGGGAGTTGAGGTAGAAACATCTCATAACTTTTTTTTTGCTTTCTAGCTTTCGCCAAAATTCTATCGTCCTGTGTTTTGGTTTTTTGTATTTTATGAAGATGTTTTCTCTATCCAAAATTTGTCTGAAGACTAGAGGTTCATTTATACTACACTAAATTAAACGCTGTTCATCTGTAGTTTGGAGCCGCCTATCACATCATCGGGTCCGTTGTTAGTCCCCACAAACAGCTGAGAACACACACATACTAACTAATTGTTGCATAAATGCTACATGCCATTGTGAGAACTGAATTTATTTTTGTTACTACTGCTGCTATTGCTATTGTTGTTGTTGTTCTTGTTGTTAGCTTCATTGCGTCTGCAGTCAAAGCGTAGCGTAGCCAACGTGTTGGTATTGTTTGCTCTACGCTCGCTCGCATTTTCCATTTGTGCGGCAACACTTAGTTGATGTGTACCAAGGCAAACGTTGCACTCACAAGGCTTTGTGCAGAATTGCATTTGCGTTGGTGCAATTCTCACACTTACTCCCCTTTTACGCGCCATTGCTGTAATATTTAATTCGCAAAGCAAAAATTCTTGACGCAGGAAGAATATCAACAAATAAAAAAAAAAAGAATGAAGAATCATATGATTGTTAGCTGGCTAGGCAAGAAACCTGCTGCTGAATTGGCGGCACCACAACATTCTGTGTGCTTATTTGCTGTTGCTGCTGCGGCTGCGGCTGCGGCTGCCGCTGTTGCCGCTATGTATGTGGTGTGATGCTAAGCCGGCGACTGCGCTGTTGATTTTGTTCATACAATGCAAGTTTTCTCGCACGCTTCTTCGTTCCGCTACCACATTTGCTATTCTTCCGCACACGTTGCTTTTGTTGTTACTGTTGCAACAACACCTGCAGTAGTAGTTGCAACTTTTAAGAATAGCAATGATTTCAGCAGCTGTTCGTTCTTTCTCTCTCTCTCTCTCGATTCACTTAACTTACTATGGCTAGAATTTTTTCATTTACCTTAAGTTTTTCAAATTTTTTACAACATTGTATCGCTCAGTCTGTCAGCCGCTAGACGCATGCGAATTGCGCTTGCAACGCGTTGCAGACCTACATGTGGTATGTTGCAAGAAGAAGTAATGAAGGTTTACAATAAAAAAATTGCTAATAGAATAAGCAAACATTTGCAACAGTCGTCGCCGTTGACGTCGTGCACCTACGTTGCAACCACCAGAGCTCAGCAGCGGCGATGTCTATTCTGCTTTGTGCTGTTGCCGCCGTCCAGCTGCGTTTGTGCAACGGCTGCGCACTCGCTCACTTGAAATGCGCCTGATCGATGCCGATCGAGTTAGTTTAGTTAAAATCGCGTTTATGGCAAGTGCAACACCAACTTAAGTTGTTGCAACAAGCAGACCTAGAACGCTAAAACGCTCTAAATAAATAAAGCAAAAAGCCAAAGAAACAGGCTTCAAGTTGGCTTCAAAACCCTGGCTGGGCTGGTGTTCTAAGTTAAAGCCAAGCAAAGCAAACGGTCGGCCGGTTAATGTGTTGCGGCGTAGTGTGTGTGTGTGTGTATGTGTTTTTTTTTAAATAAGTTTTCGATATCAATTGTGACTTAGTTAATTAATATTTTATCGCTGCCGATGAAAGGATGTGTGCGGTGTTTTCTGTGAAATTTATTTTGTGTTAAAATTGGAGCACACAAATTTTAAATTTTGATGCCGCCAAAGTATTTAGGTATAGTCCAAGCGATTCTTATGGTAGATAAAAATAGAGAATAAAGGTAATCAAAATTGTTGTAAGGATGTCATGTCGAAATATTTAGGCGGCTGGACCAAACACCTTTCAACACAAATCGTATCGCTAACACCCACAGATAAAGTTGCACCACTCCACATACAAAAAAAAAAACACCGATACTGTATTCCCTTCGGATTTATAAAATTCAGGCATCAACCAAAATATTTAGGAAAAATATCATAATTTACGTGAGCTAAACCGGTTTGAAATTACTTCCAAAAAATAAGTTTCCTTATAAATGAAAATTGTTTTTTTTTTTAAATATTTTTTCAAAAGAAAAGCAAACACGTTGTTACTTTGTATTATTATTTTGTACCGATCAGGATCAAATTAATTTCTTTATTTACAATTTTCCATCTCTTCTTCTTTTATTTTCTGCTGTTCACCATGAACTATCAAATGCCAAAATTACTGCTTCACTATTGTTTATTTCACGTTCAAGAAGTATTCCCGAATTTTTCTTGAGGCCTTTTTTGAGAGCTGTGGACGAAGCTATAAACTTGAAAGGTGTGCATAAAATATTTAAAAATTTTTTTGCATCGGAATTATAATAATGAAAACTTATTGATCGATGTAGACATATATCATTATAAAGGTATTTCTTTTTTTTTCTTAGCAAAAAAAAAAAAAAACTCATTCAAGTTCCAATTTCTTTGACAAATCTTAATATTATGATTCCGTTGAACCAATCTCTACCATAATGAAACTGTAGAAATGTCGTGCCTGTACATTGAATTTTTTTTTTAAAGTATGACCGAATGACTGGGAAAGTAATAGAACACATTTGCATTATTTTTCGAATTTTTGTGTGTGTGTTTGCCTGTTTGAATTCACTAATCTCTGAAACTACTGAGTAGATTTTCATGGGATTTAAACTGATGACTACTTAGGGTATGTTCTATCAACATGTTGAATGTGAAAAGATAACTTTTTGTAGAAATGGCTTAGAATAATTCTGTTTTGCATGAATTTTTATTTTTTCAACGGTATGCACGTATGCCGGTGTTTATGGTTTGTCGCTAATTCAAAAATAAAAAAATTAAAGCATATTAACAGATTATGAGTCTAAAAGGCCACAAACATTTTGTTTGAGAAGGAATGATATGAAAACCAGTCTTCGAGCTACAAATATTATTATTCTATTTTGTATTACTTGTGCGTTCTTTTGACTCAGTTTAAATCGTGCAGTGTTACGAATAAATCGCTAGAAATAGCAAGAGAGGGTGTGTCATGTATTCCAATCACATTCAAATGTTTGAAATTAGCTAAAGTTTTTTATTATCAATTCAATAAATTGGTTGTCACATCTACTTGGTGAGAGCATATAATTTCTACAGCCACTCGACAAGCCTACTAGTCATTGTCTCAGTGAAATGTCTAACACATTTTTGTGTTGGTTTCGCTCACCGAATGATTGTGTCTAAAATTTGCCAATTTGCTTAGGTTACTCGAGCGATAAATTTGTAATTATGATTTATGATTGCAAAAGGTCATTTGGAACAGCAAGAGAACGAGACAAAAGCAAAACTTTCCATCTGTTCGCGAAAAGGAATAGAATTTCGGCCGTTGCTAAACCTCCGTCCGTTGATGTATAATGGAACGATTTTCCCTTATCCATTGTCAAATTGGGTTTGACGACAAATCGGGTTCGGCTTTGTTCCATGTTCTCAAGTGTCGCAAGTCAGCTGGTATATGTCTTGCCTCTTAAGTGGGTCCTCTGTATTGGTGCTGGTCTGTAGGAGTTGTCTTAAATTATTCACTGTTTTAAATATTTTGTAAAGTTGTTTTTCTTGGAAAAAGTTTGTTAATTTGCATGTCGTCTTTGATGTATAAGTTTTTACCGTCCAAGGAATTCCGTCTTTCTCTTTGCCACTCCATGACTCCTTCTAATTTAATCCTCCAGATCCTTTTTGCATCCCTTGTTTTCAGCTATATTATATATGGTGGACAATATCTTCTTATATGTTCCCTGTGTTAGAGGTGCTCGTCCCAGTCTATCTACTAGCTGGCTTAGTGCCGCATTTTTGTGTTACTGTGGATGGGTCGGCGTGTTGTGTATCATCGTGTCGTGGCTGTTGGTTTTCTATAAATTTCATAATTAACTTTCCTTAGGATCTTCTCTACTTTGATTGTCAGATTCAGATTTTTTATGTTACCCTTCGTTTTCTATTTCCATCGTAAGCTTTAGGGTTTCAAGTTGTTTGGTGAGGCAATCTGGAACCTCTTCTTCGTTATTGTTGATTGCTATGAAGATAATGCCATCAACGTAGGTCGCGCAGAACGACACATTTAATTTTGATTTTAGTTCAATATATTGCCTTTAAAGAGTTTGAATGAAATTTCCATGACGATGATCGTTGTTGAGTTTCCCATCCCCAGTCCGTTCGCTTGTTTGTATATCTTATTGCTAAATTTAAAACCGTTTTGGCGTAGCGTTGTTCTGAGTGGGTTTATGATCTGTGCAACCTTAATTAAATTTTTTGTTATGTTGTTTAGTAGTGTTGTGTGCACAATAGTTTTTGGTAGAGGTATGGACTTCAGTTTGTCAATCAGTTCTGTGGTATTTCCCTCACTCAAAAGCAAAACTGTGGAAAGAGTTCAAAAAGTGGTCTATATTACGCAACATGGTCCATCAAAGGAGATGAAATATGCATCTTGGTATCATTCTGGAGGCTGAACACCGCAAGCAAAGCCACAGTGGCTCTTTATGCAGCCAAAAGAATATTAGGCAACATATGCAGATTAAAACCAAGAATTGTAAACTGAAGGTACACGGCTATAGTTCGACCTATACTCTGCTTTGAGGCGATGGACTGCTGGGCAGCTTTTGCTGTTGGTTTCGTTGTTCTTGTAGGATTTAACTGTCCCTACATATGGGTCACAGATGGCACGCGAGATTGGCGTCGGGATATACATTGATCTGTACAACCTAAATCTATTCTTTCGCCCACAGGACCTTGCCAGCATTTTACGGCCGAAACGTTTGCCATTAAGAAGGCCGTAAAGTAAATTAAACAGAATGCAGGTGCGAGAGCGCAGGCAGATATCAGATAACCAAGCGTCTATTCAGTGACTCTCTTCTACCTCGGTAAGACCTCAATCAGTGGAGTGTAGGAGAGAGCTAGCCTCGATTTCCGATAAATACGAGATAACCATAATATGGGTCTCGGGACAAGGTAGGACCATACACGACCACATAGTACTATCCGGTAGTACTTGCTGTCCTATGATCCATCTAAAACCATTGCTCTTTTAGGAAGGACTAAAGAAAATATCCACAAACTTAAAGACAATACTCAGTATCGACCCGAAGGAGTGCACCCCTACAAAGGATCGACTCTTCAATAGATTCTGTACCAACTGCAAGGATCCGGGCTTAAAGAAGATATTCGATAACTTCCTGTGTTAGTGACCAGGCATCGCAAGAATGAAGTTATGGACTCTCTGCAAACCATTTCTGCAGAATATTTTAGAGTGTAGTCGCCTCTCTCTGTAGGACATACTGAAATTCATTAAACCATTAAATGGCTGTAGGCTGTACAAGTTGTGAAATCAAAATGGCAAACTTGCTAATTGTATGTTACCAGGCTGACAATCTATGTACTTGAACCAATTAACCAACCTACTTGAATGTTCTGTCCTCGAAGGTCCTCCTAGGATCTTTGTTATAATATACTTAGACAACTACGCTTTATACTTTCTATGTAGAAATTAACTCGCGTATGAATTTTGTCAGGATTATATTTGTATATAGCTGATTGTTGCTCTGCTTGGCTATTGTCGAACTTTAGGTTGTTAACCTGAGATCTAATGTCTATACAGAGTGCATCAGCTGCAGTTGGAAAGTCGTCCAGGGGCACGTTTTGTCATTTAATTATTAAGTATGCAATTAAAAAAAAAAAAGAAATAATAAATCATTTAATAAATAAACTAACCCAAGTATGGGTGCAACAACCCGATACGACTTCTTCAGCTTTTATTGCTAATTCAAATGCTAATATGATATGGGTTTGTTTTCCAGTTTCTGCCGGCAAGTGGGCTGTTTGATAAGCTACTGAACTGCACTAAAACGAGCTGAGCTGCAAATTGGTAGCATTGGCTGCTTTTTTCTTTCGTCTCACCACCAACCAGCTTTTAGTGCAAGCATTTTTTAGCCGTTTAAGCCTCTCAATTGCCATCGAATATTGTGGGCATTAACATCAGAGCATGCAACGCCAATTGAATGTGTGGGTTTTTCGAATTACCCCTCTATACCACTTCATCGACTAAATAGTCGAATTTGAAATTAATGCAAATTATTTTGTGACGTTCATTAGTTGTGCGATTAACATAAGTAAAATATTACTACATGGGTATACAGAAAACAACTAGAAAATTATTAAGAAAATCTACTACGCTTAACGTAGCCGGCGCACCACGCATGCGCAAATGCAGGTAGCGTTAAATTTTCTTATCAATCGAAAACATCTCTGAGCCAAGTGAATGACCATCATCAGCGCATTTACTTACTGATTTAATTGTAAAAAATAATAATTGTAAAAAAAAACTCAATAAAGCGATACCACTTAAAATATTAATTAAATTTAGTGATGTAAATATAAAAATTTTAGCAACTTTTCTTTTCGTTTGACTTTCATTTTTATGCAGTTATAATAAGTACACCGAAGGTGCATTGACCATGAAATGTAAAACGAAGAAACCGTTAAAGTCATAAACGAGTTTATTAATAAAAAAAAATTGTATTTAAAAATCGGTGTGAAAAATTAAACATCCAGCGAAATCGAAGGGCTATAAAACGTCTACGTTGAACTTGCTGGTAAGTTATAAAATTTTTAAATGTTTATATTCATATGTCCTATCGAAAATCACTAGAAGTGGTTACATTTTTTTTAAGTACACTAGAGGCGAACTACATCGTACCAATTACGGATTAGTAAGTTTTTCAAAACTTTTAATATGGGGAAAAATAACTGGCATCTCTAATTTACAAATTGAAAGTATTGACCGCATGAAATCTAACGAACAAATTATTTCATAACAGTTATTAGTTGAAATGAAGTTTTTATTTCATCGTACGTGGCCCGTTAACTGTTATACAGGAGAAATATTGTTCCCTTTGGTAATAAGAGCTATTTTCCAGTATTTACTTTTTACTTTGGCTGGTAACTGTTATGCAAAATAACTCTGACGGGAAACGGAAGCAATATTGTCTCCTGTATAACAGTTAACAAGCAAAGTAAGAAATATATGTTTGAAAATAACTCTTTGCCTTCTACGTAACAGTTATCGGGCAACCGAAAAAACAACTGTTGCAAAATAACTCCCATTGCAAACGGAGACAATATTTCTACTGTATGACAGCTATTAGGCAATGTAAAAAATTAACGTTGGAAAATAACTCAAAATGACAACGGAAAAAATGTGTCTTCTGCATAACAGTTATCAGGCGACGTAATAAGTAAATATTGCAAAACAACTCCTATTGGCAACGGAAAAATATTTATCCTGTATAACAGTTGTAAGGCAATGGAAAAAATAAAAGTTTGAAAATAACTCTTATTTTATTTCTCTCCTGCAGGCATCGACGAGACAAGATTTTTCTTCTACTATACTTTCTCCAGAATATTTCTTAATTTAATTTTACTTTGCGGTTTATGCTGAGCTATTTTCTATTTAATTTTGTGCCATAAATTGTCGGTTCTGAGGTCCGGAAACATTTGTGGGTTCTAATAGGTTAGATTGACGTGACTGCTCATATTTTCGGTTCGGTTCCATTGTTATACCACGATACATTCCAAAACAGAACAACTTCTTTGTTAGAATCTAAAAAACGCCGCCTAACTCCACTCCCAACATATGCGAAATGGAGTGACTAAGGTGCGATCCCAGAAACTTTATTCTTAGTCTCGCAAAATTGGGGCAATTGATTGAAAAATGCCCACATTATTCCACCTTCTCATCTTCTATGCAGTTGCCACAATAAAGGGCAGCGCTGAAATTTTGACACATCACATGTATTTCCCTCGTTTAGTGCTCTGTCAGCACCCCTTCAAAAGAGCATAGATTATAAAGAAGTTGCATGGCGTTTCGTTTTCTGTGACAAATTATTTCTTGTATGGTGAAATAAGACGCCATTTTCTGTTAGAGTAACGGTGGGAGTAATGCCACTTCTTTGTAATATAAGTTCTTTGCCCCTACAATTGACGAGAGCTATGACTGAAACAACCGTAGAAGCCCCCGTGACCTTCTCAAGAATTTCTTTGTCCAATAATTTCTATCAAGAAACATTTGAATCTGAGAATGTTCAACGGATAATATGACGCACGAATCCCTAATCTTCGCACAATCGGCAAGTGCATGGTAAATTGTTGGCTCAGTGCAAATTATATTTCCTTTCATCCGACTACACCCCGATTTGCCTTTCTGGAAATAACGCTATCTGTTTTGGCATGACTTTTTTCTCTTGATACCCTTTTTGTTTAGATTTTTTTATACAGTGAATTCAATACAGAGAATTGATACTCTCGTAGCTCTTGCCTAATGCGTTCTTAAGCCAGAAGAGCCAGATGAGTGAGGAAACCATTCGGTTTTGAAATTAGCACCGACGTAAATACGAAAACGAAATCAGACACTTTAAATAATATGAGCAGCTCGTTGAGGAATAGAAGATCGTGCTGTTTTCTGCCTGGGAGCCGTCAGTGTAGAAAGATTTCACCGAAGTTCCCCCAGAGTGTACATGGATCTCTCCATTTTTTGCTTATATGAAATGCCACAATATACTTTCTACCAGAATAGACAGTCGATATCAGTTTGTCATTTGGGGCCAGAAAAAAAGGGTATGACTCTGACAACCTCCAAACAACTCTCTCTGTCTCGAGCTTTCATCATCGTGCCACAATGCTAAAGAATAAGAGATGGGTCGTGAAGAATTTAGACTGGCTTCAATTTGAATTAGTAGCATTGCGAATTCTTCAAAACTAAATTTGTGGTTACCAGCAATTTTTTAGATGTGGATCTTAAAAATTTTTACTGCTAATTTCCTAGCCCACCCAATTCTGTCAGGGCTTGGCGGGTATACATTTTTAATCAATTATTTAAATTGCATATTTGCTCATTTCCTTGGCAAAATTAGGGTACTACAATAACTAAGATAGTACAAAGGTAAAAGCTCATTTACATACAAGCATACCAAGTAGCGAAAGTGTCAGTAACGGCGGAGATAAAATTTTAAGAGACTTGTGAACCAGAAACTTACTGCGTTGCAAACCTTAGCCCTACCAGCTATTCAAGAATGGGAATATTTTCGGTTTCCTACATAATTTTGATGCAGTCTTTTTCTGAATATAGATGTCGCTACACACAGCATGTTGGTTTGAGACTGTGATGATACTCATGACATGTCTTGAATGAATCAGCGTTGCTATTAGCACTGAAGACGGCTATCGCTAAAGGGTAAAAATGAAGTGAGAATAATTCTATTGCTTAGCATCACGGCGTGGCTGACCAACTTATTTGACCCCAAGCCAGTTCGCATGTTGGAAAAAATGTTGATTCCAGTGTGCATGTATGTATGTGTGTGCAAAAGTAAAATGCGAATGTATATTTACACGCTGACTATAAATCGGTATGTACTTATATATTTACTCAGCTAGTTAATTTGTCCGACTATTTTGGTCCATATGTGCGAGAGGGTCGATTTGTCTGCAACTTGCCAGAGTGTCGTCGTCGCATAACAATCGGGTCACACACACTTGACATGTGGTTGTTCCTATTGCGGTTGCTGCTAGCTGTTAGTTATGCGGCTGGACTTGTTGCCACCGTTTGCACATCTCAGCCATTGTTGCTGTAATATATGTAGATATATATTGAATTTTCCTGTTGCTGTGAATGTTCACTTGGTTTCCCGCGTCCGCAGCAACAGCAGCTGTTTGTGGTCGGTCACGTTTCTCATTGGCAACATTCTCTGTGATGCGATGCATCATGCATGGAATGCGGTCTGGATAGAATGCTGAAAAGCACACCAAGCAATGCAACCAAAAAAATATATATAGAAATAAAATAATAATAGAAAATAAAAACAGCTAGCGGTGTCAGCAACACTTTGGACCCTAGTACAGTTACTCAAACAATTGACCGCTGATGTTTTTTAACAATATAAACTTTAGTTTGTAAAATTCCACAATTTTGCATCAAACTATTTACTCAAAATGTTGAAAAGGTTTTTGTACTTGTTCTTTTGCAATCAATTTAATTTTAGTGTGTAATAGGCAAGCTAGCCTTATCTGCATTAGCAGCATTAATTTGGATTAAGCTATGAATTATCCCCATACCAATGTGTATGCAACGTAAATTCACATTTTAGTTCCTTTAGATCAGCACATAGTTTCGTGATGCAATAATCGTATTTTTTCGTGATCGTTAATTCACACGTACGTTTGCTTCGCATTCAACACAACAACGCTTCTTTTCTTTCGGTTTTGCCTGACACTGGTCTAAATTCACATGCTTGTCGTCTGTTATGGTGAAATCTAAATGTGCATTTATGTTTACTAATGCAAATTAGAAAAAAAGGATGTACGACCAACATTTAAAAAATGTTATCAAAAATCAATAGGAATTTTTAGGCACTTCGAACTAGCACATTATTATTAGCGAACGATCGAACTTCGGCTTCGGCCATGTTCGGCCACTAAAGTTCAGTTCGGTTTCGGTTCGGCTTCGCCAAAGAGAAAAAATTTTATAGAGGAAAATAGTCAAATAAGCTTTTCGGATTTACATGATATCGTTATAATTTGAAGTAAAAATACTGAAAGAAATTATTTAATACATAACCAATTGGAGACTTTTCTCAATGAATATTTGCTACCAAGAAATTGTGAAATTTTTTTAATATACTTTGAAGTCCACATTTTCTCATTTAAAAACTAAATCATATTATAGCAAGCCTACAAAAGAGTTATTTTAGTTCAATAGACCATTTATTTAAGTTTTGAGTACCATTAAGGACAAATCCTCGATCCAATTCGTTTTCAAATGTCGCTATCAAGGCCATCTCAAGGTCAAAAGTGTTATTTAGGCAGAAATTCAACTTCTAGTATCAGTTTTAATAAGAGTACATTTATTTCTACTCAAGCCTCTATTCTTCCAACTTTTAACAATAATGTATTTTATATTGCACTGAGTGCCGTATTAATAATTAACAAAACATTATAAAAATATTATTGAAAAACTAAAAACAAAGAAATTCTATTTTTTTAAATTATTTTTGTTGATTGTATCAACATTTTCTTTTCTCACTTTACTAGTCAGTCTTGTCTGATTTTTATTATTTTGCGTTTTTTTTTGTTTTTGTGAATTACGCGCTTGATTTGCATTCGATGCAGAAGGATTTTTGGTATTAGTTTTTCGTTTCTTATTTACTGAATCTTTCAAAGCTACACCATTGGACCGTTTTCGAGAGTCTACCGTATGCATAAATATCCAACTGTTAGGCTGAAGAGGAAAATGCATACAAGGTAATATTTAACACTCCAGTAGTCGCGCGTACTACAATAGTAGACCACTTGTGTATATACTTGAATATTTTCGCTTATTCATGTACCGTTACACCGACAGTCTCATTAATCCTCTATTAGTAAACAACAAACATATTCAGTGTGTTTTCGGCGACCGATGCTAGCGAGTGTTGGAGATTTTTGAAGCCAAAAGAAAAGTTCTACTATTGTAGTACGCGCGACCACTGGCGTGACATTTTTTTTGCGAGCTGCGGTATATGTTTATTTGTTGTAAGTATATTTATTACCCTTTATTGAAGTTGTTATGATATATACAGATAATTAGAAGGTTAGCAGTAACAAGAGCGGGTATTTTTTTTCAGAAAAATGGCTTCACGCAGTGAAGAAGAAAGAATTTGTAGATGGCTGGAAGAAGAAGACACTGATGATGAAGATTTCGTGAAATTGGTTTCGAGCTCGTGGCTCCTTGCATAAAGCGGAGAATGTATACTGGAAGTGTTACAAAATCTATAAAAATGGAAGCTAAAATTCTTTTGGGCCTAAACGATCCACCGGAAATGAATCCCGGTCCAGCAAAACCCCCAAATACCGGTCGAGTCGGAAAATGTTTCTTTTGTGGCAGAGCGCGACACAAGTCGACAAGAAAGCAATGCTACACATGTAAAAAATGGATTTGTCCTGATCATCAGTTTCTTCTTTGTCCAGACTGCACTGAAAATAAAGAATCGGAGTTGTTAGATATAAGCGAATAAAAAATTAGTCATTTTGGATTGGAAGTCAAAATTTTACGTTATTTTTTAGTTATTCGCAAGAAGTCTGATTTTAAGTTCCTAATATGTTTAAAGTGAATATTTTTTGGTTGATTTGGTTTTATAATAAACTGTTACTTATCATTATTAAAACATATTTTTTTATTTACGAATATTTCGTTTCAAACCCTTATGTCGAAAATGTTCTACACATGTAGTACGCGCGACTACTAACGGCACAAATAGGGGCGCGACCATTGGAGTGTTAATGTACTCACCCATTTTCTTGTTAGCACGAGGCATTCACTGTGACTACTAAATCGGCACTAAACTGTTCTGATTGACGGAAAATCGCGCTACTGTGTATTTTCTCACGTTGTTTCGAGCGGCCGATATGTAAACAAGATCTTCTGAGTTTCAATGTCACCGATGCGCACTCGATAGCAAACCTGCGTGCTTGCCTTAATACGTCGTATTGTGTTGCGAGTTTAGAGTGTTTTTTTTTAACCAAATTTATTTTACATCTTTGTTTTTAATTGCCGTTAATTTTTCACGTCATTATAATATGAAAATGTTCTGCTATGATTAGAATATAAAAAATGATTGGTTTCAATGTTATATTTAACATTCCGAAAAATAATCGATTTTTGCTTACCAAATATAATCCCATAATGCTAAAAGTAGTGACAACCTGAAGTGAGGATTTGGGTGGTAGATTTGTATAATACGTAAAAAGGAATAAATTACACGATAACTTAGGAAATAAAAAATAAAAACCAAGCTGTGCCACCAGAAAAACATGATTTGGAAAAAAAGTTACGCATGTATACATACAGACATTTACGCTCACAGCTTCCTCAAATTTGATGGCATATAAATTTCGAAAACACCATTTTCTTTATTTTTTCAAGCAATTTCAAGATATATGTTTTCAATTTTAATTATTGGAGATCCTTAAAAAGGTATAAGCAATAATGTGAAAAAAACATTAACGTCTCAAAATGGAGTATCGCTCGTTTGAGGCTTGATCATAGTCACACAATGGCCGGCACATTTATTGGACTATAACTACTTTGATGATCTTGATTAGAACTACATCATATCCAAATTTCAGACAAAAACGAAAATAAATTATCAGAGTATCGCGGAAAAATGTATAATTTTCAAGCAATTTATTTATTAAAAGCCTTTCAAAAAGCAACAAATGGCTTTTTTTATTTCGAAATTTTGGTGTTTTGGTTAGTTAGCTATACGAACTAAATGCCTACATGCTCGATACCCGCTTAAAATCCGTTCATCATGAGTATATACCCGAGTAACAAAATAGTTAAAGGTTCTCTGGATATGTCCATATACAAATTTTATACCGTTAACAAAAAACACTTAGCGTGAAAAACATTGTGTGTTCAAAAAAATCACTAAGTAGTCAGTTGTTTGAGTTACTGTATATGTAATTTTTAAAGCACTTACGTGTGTTCAAGCTGCTACACTCGGGAGAGAAACTTCTAAGCTATGCTTACTGCCAGTTTGCATAGCAACTAAACTACTTCATTTTCTGCCTTTTTTTATGAACGAACCTGTTAGTTATAATATGGCAATGTAGTAGGTAATATCAGTTAAATTGTAAATGCTAAATCGTATTTCTCGTTTAAACGTGGTGAGAATTTTTTTCGATAATTTATAATAGTTATTAGTTTATCACTCATTTATTTATGGGATTCATTTTCATTCATGTATTACTTCGGATGACTTCGCAGTAGCGCGTTCTGTTAACCAAGTTATCTAAGATTGGCGGTTTCTGGCTCTATCTCAAGAAACACTTGACTCGATATTCGCTTTACGGGCCTGAATCGTTCGTAAAACATCGGCACTTCACGGAACTTCACACAAATAGTAATGTCATCAAATCACAGTTCCGAGACAGATAACACGCACAAAATATCGAGTGTGGATTGAACTGTGTGGCCTGGCTTACCATCTTGCTGAAACCAAAGATCTTCCAAGTCCATGCCTTCAATTTCCGTCAAAAAAAACATAGTTTATCATGCCTTTCTGTCGCTATATGGATCTACCTATTTGTTTGGTCGATACTTGGCATTTTAAAGCAATTTTGTTTAATTTTCATATGTCCTGTTTAACTTTTGTAAGTCCAGTGTTTTTGGGAAAAATTTCCTATTTACCTAGATCTGGCAACACTTTTGGTATCACAAAATATTTTTTTCAGCACTTCTCGGTTTTCCCGCTTATTATTACTAAATATTTGTGTCAAATTTGTGAACCGATTTTATTATATACGGTTAGACTTTTACTTTAATGTAAACATCTTAGTTAGTATATATGTATAAGTGGTATATGTAAATGTTAAGGTGATCTATTGCACAATATTTTTCAAAAGCAATTGGCAGCAAAATCTTAAAAAGTGATTGCGTGGAGAAATATTTTAAATTTCATACTGGTATTTATTTATGTGATGAGATTTGGCTAGCAGTTTCCGCAGACACATTCGCACAAAAACCAATAGAGTTTTCAGGCCATACTTTGAGCGGCACTTTAGTGGCATAGCCGCATTTAGCAATTTTTATTACCACATAGTATGCACTAAATGTTGTTCTGTTTTTTTTTTTATGTGTTTGATTTCACTGCAGTCGCTCAGCAGCTTGATTAGTCCTAGCGAAAATTCTTATGACCATTTGTGTCATTAGCGGGACAGATGAAGAGCATCATCATACACGAGTATATAATTTGGTCTATTAGGCTGGGCCACCAATTGTTAAGCCCCACAGAGAGAATATATTTTGTAGAAATATCCAATATAATTAAAAATGAAGAAAATTAATTTTAAATGAGAAAGTGTAGGATGTAATTGGAAATTTGGAACGAAATTGTTTTGATCTGTTTTACCCGTAATACTTTCAAATTCCCATACATAACTCATTTTCACTCTTTTTCAATATGGTTTCATGAATTGGGCTGGTCTTTCTGGTGCAATCCTAATAAAAATATAATAAAGACATTTGACCCATCCTAATTTACGTGAACCTAGTAAATACATAGTAGAAATTCTAATGCCATTTATGATTTCAACCCTTTACTAAGTATGTTATATTTGTACTTGAATAACCGAAGTGTCATTGCCTATAAATAACAGAATTACTAATTTGTGATGCTGACTGTTTCGAAATATCAGGTGTTACAATTACGTAGGTATTTATTGAATTCAATTTACTCAGCGAAATAGATGTGTTGCTATTTATCTGGTTTTGCTTTGAAGTTAAATACACTCAAGAGTTTTTTCTTTTGTAGAAATACAGAACCAGAGCCGTATTGTGCTCTTTTGGCGCCCTAGGTAAATTTCGAAATTAGCGCCCCACCCTGTTGCAATTGGATAAAGTTTTATTGGAGATCGTAAAATATAGAAAATAGTTATTTTCGTGACCATAAATTAATTTACCCTTTGATTCATTTGAGACAAAAAAATGTAAATATAGCAAATTTCACATTTATAACACCGCCACATTTTTACGACTTACTTTGCTTTATTTAATATTTAATATAAAATAAATATCGATGATAACTGGTAAATCGGTTAGAGTGCTTGCCTTGCATTCTTGAAAAAGTCGGGATCAGATCTTGTCTAAATAAAAATGTCCGAAATATGTATATAGCAGCTATAGCTTCCACTACTCTGACAGTTAAATTTTAATTTCCCAATATTTCTATTGATTGTTATTATTAGTTATTAATTTGCAAAATAAATAAATTAATAAAATTGTTTTATAAAAATGTAATTCCATCTACAGCAAATTCTCGTCAACATTTAGAATTTATTAACAAGAATTTTTGGATACTTTTAGGCATGCAACTTCGTCAATTTCAATACAATAACTAGCAAGATCCAAGTAGTTACAAATTTTCGAAGACTTTTTACATTTTTTTTTGCTGTCGCGTACAAGGTGCAAGAAAAGATTTACCACTCTTTCAATAAATGGGTTCCGCACCTTGGAAACGGTTCACACATTTGTTGTCTTTCAAGATATTCCTACTTTCCGGTTTGTTTGCGTAAATCAGTGACTTCACTTACTTAATCAAAGCAATCTATTGATCCATTTGAAGAAATGTGCTATATGGAATGGAATCGTGAATATGTCGTCGATTCTCTTCACACCAAATGCGGCAATGTTGCTTATTAATCTCTCACATTGAGTCGAAAATGAGCCTCAGCACTGAACAGACATAGCGCACGATAACATTCTCGAATTGAGTATATCAAATTATTAAAAAACCAAACCAAGCCGAGCAGAATTGGCAACAACGTTGCCAAGTTTATGACCAACGTTGCCAAATTTATGATCTTTTAATCGTTATCGGAAAATGGAACTTCAGTTCAGTCGTAATACTGGAATATATCATTTCCATATGTTAATAGGATTGCTTTCATAACTATAAGTATATAGAGTTGCTGTGCTCCTTTGTCATTCGGCTATAAAAAAAGCTAATATCACAGTTTTGATTTCTAGAGGCTCCAACATTTTTATACTTATTGATTTCTCTGATATCACATACATACATATGTGCTAGAGATATCTGAAGCAATACAAAAAATTAAAGAAACAACTGCGAACACTTTTTTCACCGTTTCAAAATCGAATCAAATCTACTATAATCGAAATTGGAAGTCCAAATCCATTTGGACAAATAGAACACGAAAGGGTGAGAGAATGGAAAAAGCCCTACAGCAATTTAAGTCATTTAAAATGGTGGTCTCAGTTTCTTCAAATGGCGCAGCTCTACCGGCTGGAACAATCTTGTTTGTTGTTGTATAGAGTCATCATTACGACGAGTGTATATGGGTAATTTGATAGACTTTTATGAAATTTTATAACTAAGATTCATAGACTAGCGAACGCTGATTTCAAAGTTGCATCTTGGATTTTGTTAACTTCTAAACTTTTTGACTTTTGGATCTCTTGAAAAGCCATATTGTTTAACAGCTAAATTTTCATTCTAAATTGAATTGGAATTGATATCACTATACAACATCCTTAGATTAATTGATTAATTACAGCAAAACGAGAGACGATATTCCCAATGACCAAATATTCTTCCACATTTAATTCGCATGTCTTAGCCAATGGTTTATTTCACATAAAAATTTCAGATTATATTACAAGTTGAAGATTAACTTAAATTTAGCTCCAAAAATTCGCTATTAGTTCGATAATCGACGTCGTTATCGATATCAATTTCGTTATGATGTTATATCAATATTTTATCGAAATTTCATTTGCTGTAATATAGTTTATTGTTTTAAATAAAATACCAAACCAATATATTTCACACATATGACATAAAGAAATTTCGTTCGAGTGAATATTTCAATTACTACTTACACGAATAGGAGTATCGCTCCTTGCGGACACAAACAACTAATGTGGCTAATGGTGATTGATGTCCCTGCCTACCAAAAATAAAAAAATAAAACTTGAAAAAATACCATTTCCCTATTCTACACTTTTCAATTACTCTCGGCATGCTTATTGCATTGCTGTTGTTATTGTCGACCGGAATTTCAACATATCTGGTAATTTTTATTGCTAATGAAAATTCAAAGCCAAACCAATATACAAAAGCAGCGATTGAAGCTGAGCTTGTAGCAAATAGCAAATATCACAAACCGGGAATGCCAGCTGTCCTCAAGACGCTTCTTGGCCATTTATCTTCATTTTCAGCATTGGTTGGCTTTAAGCAAAAAACAAAGGAGCGAAGTAAAAATAAAAATCGAAACCTCAAATTCGAATGGCATAGATCTGTATAAAAACACCAGCGGGCAGCGTTGTAACACAGCAGCACAGGGCAACAAAGCGTCAGCAACAACTGCAAAGAAAATCAATTCAAATTGCAATGAAATGAAAACCAATAAACGGCGCGACTCGGTGACTTAATCGATTGACTATTGCTCAGCGGCATTGGTTTGGCTAGTCGAGGCAGTGGCAGTGGCAGTGGCTGTTGTGGCTGTGGCATTGATTGTTGCAATTTTGGATTTGGGTTGAGCTTTGGTGCTTGCTGTTCGATTGCCACATGCCGCATGCCGCATGCCATATGGTAAAGGCAGCGACGTAGATAGTTGGTCGACCGGCCGGCCGGCTTAATGCAATTGATTTTGTCTGATTGCTTGAATGTACCCTGTAGGAAAAACTTGGGTGACGGAAAATGATGACTAAATCAAAACTTCTACCCAGTGCTAAGGAAAGAGGGTTTTTATTGAAAAGTAAAAAATTGGTATTAAAAGAATTACTGTTAAATTATTAAAGCTAAAAGTTTTGCTTATCAAAAGCTTTTTAAGCTTATGAAATCCGATACCAAGTTTGAGCTATAGAAAAGGCGGCCGCCGTAGCCGAGCGAGTAGCATGTGTGTGCTTCATTCGATGTATCCTAGGTTCGAATCTTGGCCGAGGCAAGTACAGGGTGGGCCAAAAGAAACCAAGGGGTGTAAAAGTTTAATAACTTTTTCGTTTATTATTTTTTTTTTATTTTTTCTTTCAGATTAAAGTCCGCAGATCATCGGCAACGTCTAAATTTTGCAGTTAAATTTCAAGAGTTGGCCAGAAATGAAATCAACTTTATTAAAAATTTGATTATGAGTGATGAAGCTCATTTTCATTTGAATGGCTTTGTTAATAAGCAGAACTAACTGTAGGTTCTGGGGTTCTCAAAATCCAAGAGCCATTCATCAACGCCAATTGCACCCCATCAGGTGTACAGTATGGTGTGGGATCACATCTGAAAATGTCATTGGGCCTTACTTCTTCGAGAATGAAGATGAAAGTGCTGTAACCGTAAATGGAGAGCGGTATCGGTTTATGATAGAAAATTTTTTACGTCCTGCTCTTGAAAACAGACCTGGTACGTGGTTTCAGCAGGACGGAGCCACTGCCCATACTGCCCGAGACACAATGGCACTTTTAAGTCAAATTTTTGGAGGGCGAATAATTTCCAGAAATTCGGGAATTATTTGGCCAGCGCGATCGCCAGATTTGACAGCACCCGACTATTTTCTTTGGAGTTATATGAAGGAGCGAGTGTATGTGAACAAGCCAGAGACAATCCTTGAACTCAAGGCAAACATTGTTGCAGAAATTCGAACGCTACAGCCACAAGTATTGAAAGATGTTATGGAAAATGCTCTAAAAAGAGCCCATCAGTGCGAAGCTGAAAACGGTGGTCATTTAAGAGACATCATTTTTCATACTTAGTGCAAAAAAATTTCCCTTTTGTATATTATATAATCTGAAAGAAAAAATAAAAAAAATTAATAAACGAAAAAGTTATTAAACTCTTACACCCCTTGGTTTCTTTTGGCCCACCCTGTAAAATAAAGAATAATATACACGATTTTTTCTAATAGCGGTCGGCCCTCGGCGAGCAATATTTTACTATTTCATATAACTTCCGTATAATTTAATTGAACTCGACTTTTCAAGCAGGTGGCAACCCTCTATATGCTACAAGTCTCGAAGAGTTTGACATCCATATTTTAATATTTTATATAACTTGTATACACTTTTATTAAATTCGACTTTTAAAACGGGTGGCAACCCTCATATAGATAGCTATACGAATCTTCTTGCCGAGGCGATCCGTTTGACTCCCATATTTTAAAATTACTTTTAACTTGTTTATAATTCAATTAATTTCTACTTTTAAAACAGGTGGCAACATTCTTCAAAATATGTGTTTGAACCTTCTCCTCGCTGAGACGAACCGTTAGACCCCATATTTTAATATTTCTCATAACTGGTGTAGTTATATAATGTAATTAAATTCTACTTTCCAAACAGGTGGCAACCCTCATAAAAGTCAGCTAGAAACCTTTTTTCCGAGACGAATCGGTTGACACTAATATATTAATATTTCATATGTTAGGTGTATATTTAAAATAAATTTGGCTTTTTAAACAGGTGGCAACCCTCCCCAAAAATATACTTTACGACCTTTCTTATACCTACCAAATATATGTACATACTTATACAAAATTTCACAAAAAAAATAATAATTAATAGCTGCTTGTGTTTTTTTATATAGAAAACAAGTAAAAACAGCGCTGTCTTCGGCTATGCCGAAGGCTTCATACCTTTCATGAATGGAAGAATAGTAAAAAACGTGTTATTGTATTACAATTTCGTATTACCTATAGTTAAAAGCGAAAACTTCCTTCAAATCAATAAAAATAATTCTAGTAAAGGCATTGTTATAAATTATTTAATGCTTTTCCTTATGTAATTAAAAAGAACTATGTTTTAAGAAGGGAATGGTTTTTGAATATTTTTAATATCGTATCGACGCTTGATATTTAACATTTAAAAAATACAAATAATTAAGTATTAATATGTAAGACCTACATATGTCGGTCTTTGAAAACAGTTATCAGATCCGTAAATAGTTCCCAAACGTTTAACGCTATGATTCATGTGATATTGCGCTGAGCTTATTACTTTTCGCAATAAATATTTGTCCTGAATTTATCTTGCCGATTTACACTGTGAACTCCGATCTTGATGAATACTAATATATAGCTAATAATGGTTGAAGTTTGTGCAAAATTTCAAGCCTTTAGCTGTTTAAATGGAGGAGTTATGGTGCAAAATTCAATATCTGAACAATCGGTTGTATGGGAGCTATATGTTATATTTCTCCGATCTTCATGATTTTCAATACTGAGATGTAGCTAATAATGGCTGATATTTCTGCAAAATTTCAAGCCTTTAGCTGTTTAAATGGAGGAGTTATGGTGCAAAATGCAATATCTGAACAATCGGTTGTATGGGAGCTATATGTTATATTTCTCCGATCTTCATGATTTTCAATACTGAGATGTAGCTAATAATGGCTGATATTTCTGCAAAATTTCAAGCCTTTAGCTGTTTAATGGAGGAGTTATGGTGCAAAATGCAATATCTGAACAATCGGTTGTATGGGAGCTATATGTTATATTTCTCCGATCTTCATGATTTTCAATACTGATACGTAGCTAATAATGGCTGATATTTCTGCAAAATTTCAAGCCTTTAGCTGCTTAAATGGAGGAGTTATGGCGCAAAATTCAATATCTGAATAATCGGTTGTATTATATGTTATAGTCACCCGATCTGGCCGATTCCGACAAATGTTTAATCATTTGTACAACGACACCTGCTCACCAAATTTCATCAAAATAGCTCTAAAATTGAGGGACTAGTTTGCGTTCAAACAGACGGACAGACGGACAGACGGACAGACAGACGGACATGGCTAAATCGACTCAGCTCATCGTCCTGATCATTTAGGTATACTTTTTGATAGGGTCTATCTCTTCTCCTTCTGGCACTTACAAACATCGGACCAAACTTAATATACCATTTCATTCTCATGAAAGGTATAAAAAGAGAAGCTGTACCAGTATTTTTCCCGCACATAATTTTCCTATACGGCATAAACGTGAGAAAAAAAAATGAAAATGCAATCATAGATGCCGGTAAACATTCATATTTGCTCGCCTATTTTTTATATATTTAATTACCTGCATTCACTCTCCTATCGATTGCATTTCTAATTCTCCGCCGTTGTTGTTTTGCCAATTGCTATAGAAAATGTTTCTTTTTGTTTTTTTTTGCTTTTTACGGCAACTTACAAACCGCCACTCCTACCAGACTTTATTTGGCAGATTTCTCGCCAGTTGTACTTGTTTGTTTTTTCTTCCTCTTGTTTTTCTCTATTTCAATTTTCAATTTACTTTTTCAATCACTTCATTTGCGTTTTCTTTAATTTTAAATTATTAGTTATTTAGTGGTGGTGCGAGAAATTTCATTACATCGTTTGCTAGGTTTGTTGCATGCAATAAATGTCGTAAGTTGCAAATCCTGTTCTGTTAGATGTCTTTCTTGTTGGTCGACTGGCTGAATTGGATAAGACGCAATAGTTGCAGCAAAAATTAAATAATAAATTTGTTTGGTGAATGCTTGGGCAATTTGATATTCTATGCTGTTAATTAAATTTAAGTGGGAGAGTACAATTTTCTTTGTTAATAATGGCTTTCTAAAACAAAGACGTGGTATTTATGCAATACATTTTCATTTTAGAACTAATGTCCTGTTTTGGTTCAAGTATATGAAAATGTAACAAGCTGAAACTTTAGTCATTACAATTACACTATTTGCTATAAAAATTGATAGGCTGAAGTTTTGATAAATATAAATTTGCTGCAAAAGTAAGAGAGAGTATCTGATCAATCGGCAATGAGATAATTATGTACACTATTGGCGAGAGAGACATCCTTTTATAGTTTTGGCATGAGTGAACATAGTAGTAGAATTTATTAAAAAAATAGTAGTAGTATCATTAGTAAAAACGCCAGTAGTAGCATTAGCAAAAATATTAATACTATTAATAAAAATAGTAGTAGCAGAAATTAGTAAAAATGGTAGTAGAAATTATTAGAAATAGTAGTAGTAATTAGTAATGATCGATTTGTGAATTAGTAAAAATAGTAGTACAATTTAGTAAAAATAAAAGTTAAAAATAGTACTAAAATTATTAACAGTAGTAGTAGAATATAGTAAAAATAATACTAGTAATTAGTAGTAGCATAAGTAAAAATAGTTGCAGCAACCAGTCAAAATAGTAGTAGAGTTAGTCAAGATAATAGTAGAAATTAGTACAAATAGTGGTAGAAATTAATAAAAATAGGAGTAGTAACAAGGAGCAGCATTAGTAAAAATAGTAGTAGAATTTAGTAAAAATAATAGTTGTAACTAGTAGTGGCATTAGTACAAATAGTAGTAGTAATTAGTAGCAGTGGTAGTTATAGTAGTAGTAGGGGTAGTAGTATTAGTAATTAGGAGTTGTTGTGGTAGTAACTTGTAGTAGTAGTTGTAGTTGTGAACCAGTCCCGAACTACTGAATTGTTATAACTGAATTGTTATAACTGAATTGTATACATACATAGATTCATGTACATACACACATACATACACATTGATATGTCGCTACCTCAGCTGAGTATGTATGGTTGTTTTTGTTTTTTGTCATATGAGCGTCATGCCGTGACTTCGTGACGCGACTTGTATGACGGGATGTCTCTGCTTTATTTTTGATTTTTGAATGCTTATTAACGCTTTACTTTTTATTATGTTTATGTTTATGTTAAATGTTTAAATCAGAGACCGTAAATAATGATTATTGCCCAAATTTCTACTCAAAAAGTCATGGGGATTAAAAAATGCAGAATTGAAGTGTATAAGAATTAAATAAAAACATTGTGAGCAAAAAAATATAACTCAATAATTAAAGTAAAAAAGTAAATATCATAATATTTTTCGCCTTATATTCTTATGTTTTTTTATTATTGCTATTTTATATTGAGCTCTTAGCTTTCTCCAGGATCAACGCGTGTTCTAGAACATTTCAATGAGCCTAATAGTGCTACCTTTCCAGCCCACATTGGTTGATGTGGTGCCATCAGAACCAAATCATCTGAAATACCTCTCTTATCGCCTTCAGAGATAGTGGAAGAACCAGAGTATGTAATGTTTTGTTTCGTTTTATTTTTTTCTTTCGATCAGTAAGTCTTAAAGGTTGCGATTCTGTGATCAAAAAGAAAATTTACGTTTTATTACAGGAATTTTGCGGGATTTTTCACAACTACAGTAAATGGAACTTGGACATAGCAAATACATCATGGCAGTGGTTTACTGCAGATGCAATCATTTGATAGGGAAATTCCAAAAAGTTCCACCACTTTGGTCTTGAGTATTGCGAGATCTTTCTTAAACTTAAAACTTTCTTTTTTGCAAGACTTTATTTAGTTGTAATACTTGCTCACATTCTCTATTGTTGAAAAAGCTATTTTCTGCGGAAGGTGATGATCCAATGTAACTTTCTTCAAAACAACAACGAACACGGTCAGCGTAAGAGGAAAGATTTCCTAATGAAAAATACTTAGGATAGCCAAATAGGGACAATGATGAACTTTTCGAGAAATGTAAAGCTGGTGTTTTTCTGCTTCCTTGTCCATTTTAAGCAAAAGTTAAAGTAAAGTCCCAAAGGAAACGAACGGGAATCGATAGATAGTTGAACGTATTAGTTTTTTGAAACTGTCAATGGGAGCCAATATTTTTTGACCTCTGGAGAGGTGCACCAAACATCGCAATATGAACGAAGCTATTTCATGAGCGTCTTCATCTACTGGCATTTTAAAGTGGGCTGGATGAGGAAATGGGTTCACAAAAATATATGCTTAAAGTTTAAACAAATCTAAGACAGCGTAAGGAACAGAAAAGTATGAAAAATTAGGTATAGAACTTATATTTTTTAAAATCTGATTTCTTTGATTTATACAGCTTTTGACGAGGAAGGGGAGTAGGAGATTTCCGCGCAGACTTTCACTTAATTTCTGTTGTTCTACAGAGACTAACCTGATGTTAGCCTTCTAACTTTTCTGGTTTTTTTTATGTTATTTCTGATAATCGATTAATGTTTACCAAAGTAATCGAAGTTTCCATTCGTGACAGTAATATTTGGGAACGTTTCTTACAGTTGTGAATTTGTATGCATTCTGTGGGCTGAAACTAAATCTATACATCATTTATGTTGTGCTGAAGTACACTAGGCTACCACCATAGGTTCTAGAGATTAAGTTCTAAAATAGATTGAAAAAAAAGTATTTACTGTTCTAAATTGAAATATTGGTAGTCAGTTCTTCATCGAAAGATATTTCGTTGGATTCCTTCGAGCAGGTTCGTACATCAAGTCTTTTGATACAATTCTATGAAATCTATTCACTATGAGTCAAAATTTATACAGCGGGCCACCATTTTTGCGAAGGTCGACCTTTTTTTTGTGAAACGATTTTTTCAACGATACAAGAAAAATATTACTGTGAAGAGTTTTCAAAATTCGGAATATTTTAACTATTTATTAACTTTTTCAAATTTGGATTTGATATATTTTCTCGCGATTGGTAATACCGATTCTGCGAATTTTTTAAACAGTTAAAACGAATGATGAAATAACAGCTGCAACTTCTGCCGCATTGATTGTTGTTGCTTTTCTTTCAAAACTTACATATATAAATAGCCGTGAGCTAAATAAAAACGAATTCATGTTGATATAAATATAGGGAGGCAAAAAATTTATACATACATATATGCACAGTTTTGAACTAATATTGAATTCTCTCTCAAAATTTTTTCGAGTTTAAGTTTTTCTAAACCCTGATAGAGGGTACAAAACAGTATTACAATGTTCGATTAATCTTATGATTTGAGTGGAATTTTAACTCTTTAAACAGGTGGCAACCCTCTTCAAATAAATTATGGTAATAAAGCTTTCTTAAATTGTTTCGTCTGCGCCAGTACAGTAGAGTTACAGCACTTTACCAATTAAATTGAAACAACGTCTGTTAAAAGGTGGCAACCCTCATTAAAAATATTTTTATAGAAACCCTTTCATTTCACGCCAATAGTATTACATTTTCGTACGCTTCGAAACTGTATTAAATTAATATTTGTAAGTAGGTTGAAACACCATTTAAAAACACTGTCATGACTAACTTTTTTTCCCCCACGTTCTTTGTTTTTAAGCCGGCGGCAACCCTCTCCAAAAGTATTTTCAAAATAAGGGGTTTTTAACTTTTTTCACAGAATAGTCATATTTCAATATTTAATTTAATTAATTTTTGAAAAAGGTGGCAACACTCTCTAAATTTATTTTTGTATTTAAGCTCTCTTAAAACTTTTAGTTTGACACTCATACTGTGAACTAACATTAAAAATATTACGTTTAAACAGGTGGCAACTTTCTTTAAAAAAAATTTGGAAATACAGCTTTATGGAACCTTTTTCGTTTGATACCCGTATTGCTATATTTGATTAAACTCATTCTTTAAATTCAATTTAACCTCTAAAACAAGTGACAACTACTTTCGAAAAATTGCTGTTATAGTAAACCATATATCGGACTATATGTTTGTGATTTACCTTATTTATTAAATTGACTATAATCTTTTTAACACGCATTCTCTATAAAATATAACTTATATGTGAACTCGGATTATAGTAGTAATAGTGGCTAGTAGTTCGTTTATTATTCGTTATTCGTTTACAATAAGACTTAGAATACTAAAATGCAACAGTGCTTATCTGCAGGTTTATAATTATTTGCCATTAACATTTATTCTTATATAACTATATGTATGTGAAGACTAGTACAATTTTTCCGACTTAATTTCAATTTAAATTAATCTTGAATTCTAAATAATTTTAAATATTTTCATACATATTACATAATTTTAAACATTCAATTATATAATTGCTTAGAAATTTAATACAGTAAGCTTTTGATATTATTTTTAATTAAATATTTTCTTTTGGATGTGTTTGGTAGATTCGTTAAATTTATTGGCAGTTCATTAAAAAGTGTTGGGAGCAATACTGAAAGCGAATTTGTGGTATAGTTGTTTAGAAACTTTGGCACAACTAGTCTATTCTCTAGACATTTTCGTATTTCATGTTTATGAGCAATCGGTATCTTGAAAGTATTTTCACCGTAAAACTCATTTAGAACCGTTATTTTAAAAATCGACTTAACGTCAAGCACCTTCAATGCCCTATTTAGCTGAAGATTCCGAGTGTATATATTTTTTTTCTTTGCTAGTATTTTTAAAATATAATTTTGGCTTTGTTGTAGTTTCCTACAGTGTATCGAAGAACCCCATCCCGTGATCCCATGTCTTAGATACGGCTCTGTTAATGCTAAATAGGCTTGATGCAATACATAATAATTGCTACAATAACTCAGATGTTTTAAAAAGTAAGATGTTGATCGAAGTTTATTTTGAAGATGGGATATGTGCGCATTCCACTTAAAGTTTTCGTCGAGTATAATACCGAGATATTTGTAACATATTCCTTGGTACAGTCACAGGGTGTCAGGTTTTTATGAAGGCAATCGTAATTATGAAATATTAGTTTTATTTTAGAGCGGTGAATATGCGGTGGTCTTATGTGCATTAATTTCGTCTTTGTTGCATTTATTGCAAGTCCATTATCGTGCGACCATTTAGTTATTAAATCTAATTTTCTTTGCATTATATTTATTGCGGTGTGGAGGTCTCTGTGTGGCACCACAATTGCTGTATCATCGGCGTAAGCAAATACTTCACAGTTATTAAGTGCTTTAAGCATACTATTTGCATATATAATATACAAAAGTGGACCTAATTAAGACCCTTGAGGAACTCCGTAAAACATTGTTGTGTGTTTACTATATTCACTTCGTATTTTAACTCTAAATTGCCTTAATTCTAGGTAGCTTGCAAACCATTTAAGACAATCTCCTCTTATCCCGGCATTATCTAACGCTTGCAGCAATTTTGTGTGCGATAGTGTGTCAAATGCTTTACTAATGTCAATAAACAGAGCTAAAGCATGGTAATGCTTCCCCAAGTTTTCATTAATTTTGCCAGCGAATCTATCCAGCAGTTGATTGATGTTCTTATATTTTTGAAATCCATATTGTCTTTGATCAATTATTTTATATTTTGTTATAAATTTAGTTAACCGACTGACAATAACTTCCTCCATAATTTTTTCAATAACCGGGAGGATAGATATCGGTCGATAATTGCGTGGGTCAGATTTGATTCCGGCTTTGAAAATAGGTTTTATGATTGATAATTTTAATGACTTAGGTACTGTACACTGAGTAAAACTAATGTTGACAAGATTTGCTATTACAGGGGCTATAACAGGCGCTATTATTCTAAGATCTTTTGTATGCGAAATTTTTTATAAATCTGTTTAGCCGTTTGGGCATCAAAACTTAAGAAACATACTGACACAAAAACTTTCACATTTATGGTATAGTAGGATGGATTGCAATTTAAGGGGTAAAAGCAAGTTTTTAAAATGATATATAAGAACTTTTATTTTTTTAATTTTTTTAGATCAATTTTTGGTAAGTAATACCCATGGGGTAGGCGTGCTCCGAAGGGCAGTTTTGCGGTTGAACTTTTGATTTATCTGTCCAAACCAACCAAAAAACCATTTCGCTTTCGCACCAAATGTTAATGCCGTTGCATATTAAAATATTTCCGTTTCTATGTATCTCTCGCCCGCACTATCAAAAGTCACATCTCGTGCACTCAAAGCTACAAACAACTTTATTATCTAACAGTGCATCATAAATCAGGGAATGATTGGCACTTAGCGCAATGAGAGAGAGAATTTCCCCCAAGGCGAATGAAAGCTATAAAAATGTTTGTTTTAACTGAAATTGATGCAAAGCTTAGCTATAGTTCGTGCTTGGCTTGAATGGACGCGTATATCTTTTCTGTACGTGAATAATTTACGTAACTCAAATGCCATTGCTCAAACAAATTGCGTCACTTTTATGTCGCACTGTGTTTTATATAGTCAGTCGCATAAGTCAACGTACATAATCGTACAAAACAGGCATGACTACATTAACTGAAGATCATTTTTTATGTTTAGCAGCATGGCGTGTGGCATGTTGACGCTGCATGTTGTTGTTGTTGCTATTGTTTGTTTAAGTTTAAATTCTTATAGTTAAGTGAAGGAACACACAACACGTTTCTTATACTCGTACGTATGTACGCTTCAATGTGTATGTTCGCTTCAAATGTTATTCACAACAACAACGTGTTTATTTAGTTTTCTACTCTCAATTCCTCTTCATATGCCATGCGCCTGTGTCCAGTAAAAGCGACATTTATCACTCAGTTCGACGTATGTACTATGTTGTTATATGTTTTTTCCACTTAGTTGCATTAACAATAATAACAATAACAACAACACTTTTAAATAAGGTTATTGCCTTGTTGATTAAAGCTAAATGCATACACGCGACAACAAAGAAAACGAACTTTATTGCCATCCTAATTATCATTGCCATTTATGGCGCAAACTAAGTAGCCGCACAGTGTTGGAGGATAGCTTAAAATCTACAGACATCTAAGAGCGAAAATTTAAATTTAAAAATTTAAACAGAGTTTAAATGTAGCAAAGAGTTCTACTCAGCTTTTAACTATTTGACATATGTATAATAAATGGCATTCGGCTGGGCCTTGGAAGCAAATTCAATTGTTTAGGAATCATTCTGGAAAATAAACTAGATTAATGTCTATATATATTATTAAGCCAGATGAAGTGATTTCTATATATTAGTATATTTACAGAAGAGCTTTGCTCGCTACACCAGATCGCCATTCTTCTTCTAACATTTGAGCCGGCCCAAAAATTTTCCACAGGTCGCCGCATCTTTTGGTAACATTTTCGGGCGTCTTTCTGTCGGCTACTTTCTCAAGCTCTTTGCAATAACGCTTCTCTCTTTTTTCTGCAAATAATACGACTCTATTCCTTTCTCAGCCACCGATAGCGTCCCCATATAGTTCGCGTTGCCCTTGATCGCAGCGTCGCTCTGTAGACAACCTTCTTAACTTCCGTTCAGGGTCGCTGAAAGTCAGAAGACTTCTTCATCGACTACAAGTAGTGAGAGAGAAATGTGCTGTAAATGCTTGAGAATACCGGTTTGTTGGGAAGTGCCCTTAGTGAGCAGGTGAAAGGGTCGAGTAGCGAAGTTAGTAGCTGTCTGCTGTGAATGCAACTTTCCATTATCGTGCTGTCCTTGTGTATTTAGACGCACGATCCTGACTAAGATAATGATCCGAGTCGGTGTTCGCACCTCAGAGTGTACGTACGTCTAATACACTGGAAATATTCCCTTTATTTATTGCGTTGGTTTCGCGTTTTTCGATCTGTAAACAGCCACGTAGCCTAGTTAATTATTCAAGGCGGAAACTTGGCCCTACAGACTGTCATGTTGCTATCCCCGGCAAAGTCGATCAGTCTACGTCCGTTGGCTATGGTTTTATCGTAGAGACTGCATTTTTCGACAGTGTAACCAAAGAACATTTCCTCACCCACACCTGTATTGATGCCGTCCAGCGCGATTTAGATATCGTGACGGGGGCAGCGCACATACATAAGTGAATTCTAGACACTCTTAGATGAGATAAGTGATCACGTCGTCCTTATCTGCTGTCGGGTTGTGGACACAATCAGCGAGATTTTGAAAAATCTCGCTTTGATGCGTGGCAAGACGCTCGTCCACTGGAGTGAAGGACAATACTTGGCGACGAAACCTGTCACCCACCACAAATCTAACACCGAATTTGCGCTCCTTCACATGACAGCTGTGGTAGACTTTCATCCATTTAATTTTCTGGATGGCATGCCTTCAAATCATAGTCCTTAAGTCCGTCGTCAAAGTTTTCATTGGTGATTTTTTTTACGTGCTGGCTCCCAGGCCCATTATCAAACCAGAACCCGATTTTTCGGGAGCCACCCAGAGAACACTTTGGTGAATTCAGCTGACAGTCGGGAACTGCTTGAACTACATGCCGATTAATAATTTTGGCCACTCTCTGGCGAATGTCAGAGACTGCCCCTACTTATGTGAAATACACGGACACACAATGCCAGCCTCTTATGAACATTGCAAATCAATGGATGTAATAACAAATCATCTAGTTATTCTTAATTTTCAACAATTTTTCGAGATGAAAATTATGCATAGCAAAGGCAGAATTTGAGAGTCGGCGCGGTTTTTCTAGAATAGTGCATTTGGTTGGTCGAAAGCAGACGTTTAGAAATAATGTTAAGGAAATACCTCCTCCATCTTAGAATGAGTCTTTGTGATCTCTCATTGAGTTTATCAAGAGCCCTCCATTTAATCTAACCTAACGTAATTCCTGAAATCCGAATTTAAACAGGCCGATTCTATCTATACCCGATTTGGGAATTGCGAGAACCATAAATGCTGGAAAATTTTTAATTTAAGTTTTCTCAATTCAAAACCGTAGCACCGTACGAATATTTTATCTATTTCCATAGTTGTTGCAAAATTATCTATTGCACATTACAACGAAAAACACGAGCAACAACAATCGCGTTCACATCATGATAATTATCATGCAACAACATCAGCAACAGCCGCAAATAATTTACTCAACAGTATGTAGTAAATATCTGGCTGAGACGCAGGGGAAAACACTAATGCAGATGCAGGCGATCAGCGAAAGACGACAGACGACAGACGACATACAATGCCTTATCGGCGGTGACGTGTCTGGCATCACATCAACCATCAACATCAACGTCATCGCCAACGATGCTTACAGCTATTATTGCCACAATCGAGTTGCCGTTTTTATCGCTAGTTGTTGGCATCAAGTGCATTCATTTGTGCACAACATAAAGAGTAAATATCAGAATGATGTGAGAAAAACCGGAAGAAAAAATTTAAAAATTCAAAAAAAAAACCAACAGAAACCAGAAACAGAGGCTCTTTAGGGTAAAAGTAGAGGCTTTCCGTGTACAAGTTTCTATTCACGCTGGCTGCGGTTGGTATCATACTGTAATGTTAATACCAACAACAACAACAATAGCCACTACAATAACAAAACAAGTAAACACATTATTACCACATCACTCAGCCGCAGTGCAGGCAATCTGTTTATGTTTTTATTGTCACTGGCTTTATCGATAGCGAATGCTTCAAGTATTGCCCGCAGCTGTAGAATTTCTTGTTGGTTACTTGACCAATTTTTGCTGTTATTGTTTTTGTTGTTTTTCTTATGTTTGCATTTGTTTGTGTTGCTTTTAGGTACGTTTTTTGCGTGCATTTATGGTGCAGCCTCTTTGCTGTTCTTTATAGCCAAACATTCTTATACATAGCCGCTTGCGTTCGAATGCTTGCTGTTGTTGATTTACTGCAGTCATTATCTTGCGCGACATTAAACAAAAGCATAAACAGCATTTTGAATTGTTTAAAAAGTGCGTGCAGAGCTATTTATTATAACATGAAAAACGCATTTTCTTAGATTATCTCATACCCGCGGCCGCTTTCTTCTGCTTCAATTAAGCAAACTTTTTTTTACTTAACATTTGATGTGGGTATTGTGATTATATATTTTAAAGCTATTTAATTTCTAACCATATAATTATTTTACAATGGACTAACATATTTTTGTTGCCAAAGGTATAAAATATCATCGCAGGCAGTTGACATCTAGTGCCGGTTAGGAGCTAATGCAAACCCGGCAGGAAATTCTAACCAGAGTTCTACGTTTGTATTCCTTAAGTGTACTATTAGTGTAGATTCTGCTAATTATATGCAGCTTTCCTTTTTCTTAAAGTGAAACTTTTTATGAAACTTCGAAGATGATTGCCCTAAAGTCTAACATAACTGGGAAGTTGTGTGACCAGTCTAGCCTTTTAGAGGCTAGATTTAGGTTTTGCTTTTAAGCTATGTACATACGTGGCTTTTTTCTAGTCTTTTTACTTAAAGTATACTTCTTTACTTAAAATATAATTATAAAATGTAAATTTTGAATGATCTTAATAATCATCAAAAACTCAACGACCATAAAGCATATTTAAGAAATATTTTTTGGACGCATTCAATCTTAATTACATATATAATTTTGATTGCTTGGCGTTCAGATAGAACAAGCGTATTCGAAAGAGGAATGAACAAGTGCCGTATATATTAACTTAAGAGCATATGAGTTGGAAAATTTTGAGCTTGTGAACGCCTCACAAATCCTAAAACCGAGTAAGACTTCGAAATAATATGACTAACATGTTTACTCGAAAAAATTACGTCAAGATCTTTAATCTCGTCCAAACTTTTTAACAAAGAATGGGAAATGTTATAAGACGTCGGCAAGATATGAAGAGTTTTTGAATATGTGACTTTAAAGCATTTTTTGATGTTGAAATGACGACAAAAATTAACGCGCCATAGATACAAGCAGTCAATGTTATTTTGAAGCTTACACGCATCTTTCGGCATCTCAATTTTCAAAAATACTTTTAAATCATCAGTGTAGAGCAAAAATTTTGCAAATCTAAAGCAGTCACTTACTTCATTTATAAACAAAAGAAATTGAGGAATATATTAATTTAAAAAATTATTAAAGATGAGAACAGGAAAAAATTATACAAATCTTAGTCAGGTCGATAACCTAATTACTGCAACGCCTATCGGTTAATTTTGATTCACTACAAAAGATTAATTTTCTTCGAAAGAATTACAAAGCTAGAGAAATTTTTTTGCATTAGGCCTTTTTCTTTGTAATCAAATCGCAAAAGAAAACTAGGTATGACAACGAATTGCATGTAAAGCAACAACACTACTAAAATGATCGGTAAAAAGTTATCCGACCTGAGACGTAGTGCTGGGAAGTGAAAAAGCGAACCCTAAAAGAATACATTGAAAATTTCAGTTTATCACTTAAATCGTTTTTATTTGCATATTTTTAAATCTATAAATACATCAAATTAAAATTTGCCAGCACAAGTATTTGCCTTTCATAAACAGCCCTAAACAAATCGCGAGTTTCATGAAAGGCAGGGTTTCTTTCGCAACTAAAGAAAATTTTATCCGATTTGGAGCGTTCTTTTGCCAGCCGGTTGCAATGAAATGGGACTATTGAAAGAGATAAGTCTAATTATTCTTCAATGCAAATAACATCACGGCATCAGACAAATGCACTTTTGGAGATGGAAGCCCGAGAATTCAAAAATTCCAAGAATGATAGAATACAAGATTGCGCCTTCTCGCGGCGAAGTGTACAAAGTAGTAAACAAAGAATGTGGGAAACAGAAGAATAATTAACTTCCAATATTTCAGTGAGGAAGGTGTTTTAATTTTGCTAAAGTGTAGAAATATGAGCTTTAGGCCGACATTTAATAAATAAATAAACGAAATGAGTCTTTGCCGCCCATACGTGAGAAAAGCTTGGTCTATTTGTAATTGGGAATTGTCAAAATCGACTTAACTAAAGTAGCGTACCCCTTCGGCGATGCCTTCTGTATTCAGTTCTCCGTACAAAAATTCATTATTCTGAACTTGTCAAATCTAGTATCAAGTTTTTAGTACAACCGAGGTGGAAAGAGTTTTGTTTGCAGCGAGAGAGAATGAAGTGGAGATGAGAGCGATAGAGAGAGAAACAAAGAGAGAGATTCCATCACATTTTCGCCACTATCATATTTTGCATACGTCACACTAATTGTACACAGTGCGACAGAATATTTGCGAAATGCCACAGTAAATAAAAAACTCATACAGTGTTATATTTAGAGGTTTAATAAAACTAACTATCAAACAAATTTTTAAAACAGGCTGCCACCTGTTTGAAGCACTAAGTAAAAAATAATTTAAGGCTCGGTCTTATAAGTTATATCCACAGAACGACCGAACTTCGACTTCGGCCATGTTCATCACAAAAGTTCGGTTCGGTTTCGGTTCGGCTTTGCTCAATTAAGTGCATTTAATTTTTGGTGATTCTTCAGTATGTGACTGCCAAATTTTTGCGACTTAACTTCTTCGTGGACTGTTTGGGGTGAAATGAGATTTGTTTCACCAAGAGGTAGATAAAAGAAGAGTGAAATGAAATGAGACTAAAAATGGATTTATATTATTTTCAGCGCGCGTTTAGTCTAACTATCTTTTAACCACCTTTCCGCTGGGAAAATACTCGATGGCTAAACCTCGAATAATATCCTGAATAATTTAAGAAGTCACTTTAGAAGATCATCGAAACAACCTCGAATTTCATTCGGTACATTCACTGCGCATATTTTTTTTTAAATTTAGTTCTTGAGTTATTGAATTTCATTTGCATTTTATATATTTATGTATCTTTTTATTTATTGTTTTTTTTTTTGTAGATGAAAAATAAATTTCAAATTAAGTATTGATATTGGGGGTAAAATATCGATCTCTTTGATCTATTTACCCTGCAAAAAATGTTTCCGATTGTGCATAGCCTCATTACTGCAAACGATGGGAAAAATCCAATTCCTACTTTAATCTGCTAATATAACCGATAGTTATAGGTTAGGCTTCTTGCTGGGTATACGGTGAATGTCAATTCAGAGTATATTTGAAGTACTCGTTATCATATCGAACACTCCTAATCAAACGCCTTTATAATAATTTTAAATATAACATTCATATTTTTGACAGAAAGAACTTTTCAATTAAATCCGTGCTAGCGAAGAAACCATTGGGTTGTCTAAGAGGAAATCGATGGAGTGGCGTCGCTCGAGCTTACCCCGACGAAAAACATCAAAGAAAAAAAACACCAGAAAATGAAAATTATTTTGGGATTCCGAGAAAATTTCATTATTTGATTTTTAAAGATGACAACACGGTAGTAACAAGCGATTATTATGCTTCATTGTGAATAAAAATCGTGGAAAATTGTAGCGACGATCATGATGAAATTTGACGACAGTCATTTCTGCCCGTACGTAGAACTCTGACGAATCAGCTACTACCGCGGAATAGACATCGCGGTTGTCAGTGCAGCCTCAAAGTCTTTATCAAATTCTACCATGGACCAAAGGCACTGCTGCAATTGGTTACATCAGATTGCTAATGGGATATTTACAATGCCTACAGCGTTTGAATGTAGAAATGCCACGCCCCATTTTACACACTCTATGCTGTAATCGGCAATTGTTGGGCGACAATTGACGCTACTGTGCAACGCTGCTTTTGGCGTTTTATGGTCTCAGCAAAATGTTGAATTAAGTTGGATAATTTGAGTGTGAAATTCCAGTAATTTTACGCCGATAACAACAACAACAACAACAACAAGAACAAAAACGTTTATTGTGGAGTCACCGACAAAGCAGTGAATTCGCTATAAATATCGTCAGCCCCGGTAAACAAATTTTTTTTTAAATAAGGTAGTCAAATTGCAAAAAGGCCAACATTAGTAACAACAACAATTCAAAGCAGCAGTTTACACCAGCATGCAATGACAATGTAATACGAATAGCAGCAACAGCAAATTAAAAGCTGAATGGCAGCGCTGATAGCCGCGCCTGCCTGCGGTGGCGGTGGCGGCGACGAAGCATAGCTTGGCGTTATCGAAGGCCAGAGATGTTGTCACTGTTGTTGCTATTTTCGTTGTCTTATTGTTTCATTTTTTTGTTTTGTTTTTGGCACTATGCGAACGTTGTCGTTGTTATTGTTGCCCCATATTGGGCGCACTTTCGCGGTTATGACACTGGAATGCGGCGTGCTCAGCACCGTCGTTTTCTCTACTTCTTCCTTTCCCCTTTTCCCCACTTATACTGCTTTGTTGTCTGCAATTTAATTTAATTATCGTTACTTTTGTTGTTGTCGATAGCATCGCCAATTTCACAGTTGCTGCAGTCGGTGTCGCTCCTTTTGCTGTTGCTGCCACTGCTCCTTGCATTTGTTGGCACCGTTGTCCATTTGAGCCAGCACTGAACACACCTGTGCACCACTCACAGACTTGCGCATCCACTTATCTATTAGCTCCTCGTTGCACCTCAGACAGCTACTTCATTCTTTACACCCCTCTTTTGTGGGCATTCGCTTCGGGCTCATTCATTTTGCAATTGCCTACTTCTTTATTGGCATCCATTTAATTAGGTGCATGTGTGCGTGCGTGTGTGTGTTTGAGTTTATGAATGGAGGATTTGTACGTCATACAATTTTCTACGATTATATTGTAACAGCTGAATCCATTTGCTCAATTCATTAACGGTACTCCAATAAACGCCAAAGTATTTAACTCTGCGATTTTCATTGAATTTCTAAATCGATGTCTAAGTGCTTATAAAACAATTATCTACGAGTATTTAGGTTTTACTTTGCTGGCATTGTTGCTGTGGTGAAGCAAATGAGAAACGATTACTTCAGTTTAGATTTTAGCAATTGGTTCATATAGAATAGCCCAGCTTTGAGTTAACAAAGCTGACGGGTTGTAGTAGTTGTTGCAGCAGTTCTCGACCAGATCATTCAAAGTGAGGCCTAGGAAGCGCACTGTTTCGACTGCTATAGGGAGAGGTGGTCTTGATAGGGTGTGTGGATAGGTGCTAGGTATTGAAACGTAGCTGAAAAAAAATTAAACGAAATTTGTAGCGCGGGGCTTATGAAGATCATGATTGCCTCTCGGTGAGTGTTGTTGTAAGTTCGAAGAAATGTTTTCTGGTTTATCCATGACGTGTCTCGGAATCCAACAACAGGCGTTTTTGGTGCTCAAGCAGAAACTGTCATGATGCATCCCATATCCGGGTAATTTTAGAAGACGTAATATTTACCCTGATAACCAGGAGGAAATTAAAGCCTCAAAGTCTTCAATGGTGAGGTCGAAGATGGTCGGAAAGTGCCTGACTTCTCTTCCGACCGCCTTTGAACATTTCCTTATCAGACTGCTTTGGGTGCCGGTTCACAGCGACACATAAGAAAACTACACGGCTGATGAGCTGGTTCTGCTGGACACCCATGAGGTTAGGGCTCCGTGCAGGGAAAATGTGGAGCTTCTTTGTATGTCTGCATACTTCAATTGTACCGATGGGCTCTTCTTCTGCTTAGCGATAGCTGGGCAAATACCAAGACAGAATTACAGAGACCCTTTGGCCGATGGCGGACGGCAGGTGAACACCCAGAGTTGTTAATGAAGCCTACTATGTTGGAGCTCTCGGTCCCACATACCTACCATACATTCAGAAATGGACTTCTTAATGCTGTTAGACGAATGCGTGCTAGAGCTGGGCATTTGCGCAGTAAATGCAAGACGATTTCCTTCGTGGCTACGTCACTGCAGCTTCTGCAGTGTTCATTATGCGAAATTCCTATTTATTCTGAATGCGTGCCTGATGTTCAGTGGCCAGTGTATACAGCAATAAGTTTATGGACCACGGCCCTAGACCTACAAAGTAGACATCTGACCCTCATCTCTTTGTAGTTTGGTCAGGTAGTTCTTGAAACCCTGCAGTAGTAGTAGCTTTCCACTTTCGCTGCACCTTGTTAAGGTAGAAGTTACGTTTATTTGCTACGGCTAGGGCTATCACCAACTCGATACTGGGTATTTCCTCTTCTGCTCATCGTTTTCTCGTTACCTTCTATTATATTTCTTACCTTCTATTACTTTTTACGCGGGAGCCTAAATGACAGAGATTTCCAGATTGGTGGTTAAGGAGGCAATCAGATGTTTACGAGCACCAGGTAGTTGGCCAATATTTGATGTCGCTTGCGTCTTTATGGCTATTGGAGAAAAGGTTATCTTACCCGTACGTTCCTGTCTTCAAGCGATTTGTAGGTTTGCCAAATCGCAAAAACTTCCGTCTGGAAAAAATTCTTCAGTAAGAGCGGAGTCTAATGGTCATGGATGGTTCCACGGATTCGACGTAGATGCCGGATCCAACTGCAGAGTCTATCTTATTTTTGTGATGCTATAGGCGAGGTGAGGACCTCAGCAATCTTGCAAGCATTAATGCTTAAAAATAGAGCCTTAATTCTGTTCTCAAACTCCAGTTTGCAAGGACTCAAATCAGTCCTGATGTTAACTATGTCAGAAGGTAGTTGATTAAGAATACTAACGTGCCCTTGCTGTGTATCCCTTCAACACCCAGATTCTTAGAGTCTGAGTGCTGCTGTTGAAAATGTGCATAGTATGTGTAAGCCAATTGGAAGCAGGTGGAAAATGGGAACCAAAGCCGCCTTGGGACAGTGCATTGAACTTTTTATAGACTGGTGAGGTTGTAGAGCTTCCCACCAGACTACAGACCCATAGCTTAGCACCGATCACACCACCGCTTGGTTCATCTTCGGCTTGACACCTCATTTCTTGCCAAACATCGATTTGTAAGCATAGAAAGCAACACAAGCATTCCGTAGTCGCTCTTCATTGCTCATTTTCTAATTTAATTTACATTCGATAGTCAGCGCCAAAGTCGAAAATTAGACTTGGAGATCTGAATATAGGCGGTTTATATTTCCTCGTGAAGAGCAACAGCTCCATCTTATCTGGATTTAACCTAAGGCCACAACACCTTGTGCTCACCTACTTAAATTGGTTTTTTCCATGATTTCGCTCATCATGGAAGGGACCCGTACGCCATAATCTTAATCTCACCTGTGCTTAGTTTGACGAAGATGCTTGCTACCCCTAGCTCAGCTGATATTTCACGATGTAGAAGTAGGGACGAGAACGAATTCCTGACTGCTTCTTAAACTCTTGCCTTAACGAAGGCGGAAGGCGCTCTCGACAACAACAAACGCAGCCGGAGTGAATTGATTTTGCAGAAGGGATTCTCCACCGTACGGACCACTTCGTGTAGCGCTGTCTCCATACTGAGAGTGAGATCTTTACATTGCTGTTACTTCTGTATACGCCGCTCTATCTAATTACAATCAAAACAGATACCCTAGTATCGGCCTACATGTGATAAAATATCAAACTTATAGCGGCAGCGTAATTATACCGATGATGGTGGCAAACAATTGGTTGCCACACCAACAACAAGGCTAGCAGCTATTTGTTGCGAGCGCACATTAACACCAATATTGAGCGTAATTTACATATGTATGTACACATAGTATATATGTACATATATTCCTAACCAACTTTATATCTACAGAAGTGCATACAAGATATCAGTAGCGACAATGGCACTACTCGTATAAAAACAAGCAAAAAAAAAAACCAAAAACAACAACCAGACACCAAGCGCAATGTGGCAAAATTGCTATAATAACATATAATCAAGTGTAACGATGAGGCAGGTAGGCCAATCGGGTTAGACAAGCTAGGCCATGCTATGCCATGCCATGCCAAACCAAGTCAAGCTGGGCTAAATGCTGCCAAGAGGCCATCAGCAGCGGTAACGATGGCAAATAATGTTTTAACCCAAAACATATAGAGGCCGTTGGCCGAGCGTGCCGAGCAAGTGTTGCAAAAATATCTACAATACTACACATACACTCAGTAACGGTGCACAAATGTGTGTGTGTAAGTGTGTGTGTGCGAAAATGTGTGTTAGTGTGTTTATGTTAAAATGGCAAATAGTTGATTTACTCTAACAACAGCCGTTGCATTTTGCAATTGCAACATCGACGAATAAATGAAAATGAAAAGTGTTCGCAAATTCGCGTTAGCGGCAAAAGTGGCTGAGCTAGTTTTCGAAATTGTCGACGTATCAATGTCGAGAAACATTTTGAAATTTTGAAAAAATAAAAACGAAATGAATCACGTACGAATTTAAGCATATAAAGCTTTTTGCAGTGTAATGCCAATCGAGTCCACAAGCATTCTAAAGTAATTTCTGAACTGGTTTCCCGCTCAACGTAGAGTACGTCACGTGTAGACGTTCGGTTTTGGAAAAGGATTTATTTATTTTGATGGAGCACCAGCCTGGAAATAAACAAATTTAGCTTTTCCAGAATGTTTCCATACGCGGGAGTATTTAATGGCACAGTGCCTGGCGGCATGTTGTCAGAATATTGATATTTGGGCAACTTTTTTATAGTACAAATTTCAATTTTTTTTAAGTGAAACTTCTCATGTGACTTGTAATATGGGTGCGTTAAATGTTTCATACCACGGTCTATCACTTTTTCACGTCAAAATGGCTTATGTGTAATAAATAGCCTATTGTCGGGTTTAACATAGAATATCTTTTTTGAAAGAAAGTTGCCACCTAATTAAAAATTAAAAGTAAATTAAATTAATCAATTAAACCGAGCCTTGTAATATGGGTACCACGATTAAGAAATATTAATTTCAAAAATATGTTTGAAAAGGGTTGCCACCAGTTTACAAACTTAAAAATAAATAAATGTCACATTACTGGTATGAAACCGTCTACCAGTTATTGAAATATTTTTGAACAGGGTTGCCACATGTTCAAAATGTTAATGCACTTTAATTAACAAGTTAACTGATATTCTATTATATTGGTAACAAATGAAAGAACATTTTTGTAGAGGGCTACCACCTTTTTTTTTAATAAATAATATAATAAAATACTACAGTATGCTAGTAAAATGAAAACATTTTAAGAACAATCTCGACAATTTGTATTTGTTTGTTAGAGTTGCTAACCGTCAAAGGCGGTTTATTCAAGATTACTAAAAAGTTAATTGAAAAGCTACCATATCCATACCAAACCAAACAGCTTTAAGAAGCCTTAATATCGAAAATATTTTTGAAATGGCTTGCCACCTCTTTGAATAGCTAAATTCAAATAAACTAATAATATTAATGAAATATTATATTATGGATCTTAAAGACCAGGTTAAAGAGAGCTTTATTCGAAAAATATTATTAGTGTGACTTTAGACCAAGGCGAATTCATATAAGGTGAAGTTATTAAAGCAGGAAGTGTGAGTAGTTTTCATTCCTAAAGGAGGGGAAACCGATTAGCCTGTCATCCTTCCAGTTCAAATCCTTTCAGCGACTGCTAGACTGGCATATTATACACAAGGTTGGTGATAAACAACATACCTACAATAAGAGGAGATCAACTGAAACAGGTATCCACTCCTTAGTGAAAATAATCGAAATATCACTGCATATACAAAGAATACGCCCTCGCTGCCTTCTTGGAAATTTAGGGTGCCTTCAATAACATATCCCCCGCGGCGATAATCTCACCACTGGTTAAATTGAGGATAAGCTACACACTAACCTCGTTTATCGAACAAATGCTTAACAGTCAGATTACTTACGGAACTCTTGAAGCTTCCTATTAATGTGAACTGCCAACCTCTACTTTCACTGCAGCTTTTACGACCCACCTATCCTCAGTTGTTGATCCCCATACGGTATCACAACTTTAGGGGCTTTAGGCCCAAGTGCATCTCTGACGACAGCCGCCATCTTCTTCCTCAACTATATTTGTATTTTTCCCCATGACATCCTGATATAGAAAACTAATGGCTTCCAAACCTCTACTTTCTTCTAAAATTGAAAAATGTGAGTGTGTGTGTTTGGCCACCAACTTGTAAAGCCTAGTGAAAAAGGGGTCGATACTCAGCATCTCTTTGACGACTTCAAATCCGCTTTCGCCTGCATGAGAAAAAGCTGCTTATATACCGTGAGGTCTGGATTTGGCGTCCCTGCAAAATTAAAATGGCTATGTAAAATGACGATCAGCAACACCACCAGCCCAGTCGGAGTTGGAATTGAACTCTACAAGCCGTTTGAAACCAAACGAGGATTAAAATAGGGTGTAGATAATGGAGATGAACGAAGGAAAAATGAAGTACCTACTGTAATCAGTTAAACAGTCAGGGTATTTGCGTCGTGAATAGTCCAGACGAAATGAAGTACAGCGGCTACATAAGCTAAGACATGCCCTGAAAGTATTTAACGCGGTGTCCCCTTGTGGTGGCAGAGAAAGAGGGAGACATCCTCTGCTTTCGAAAGACCAAGTGAAAAAAGTCCTGGCATCACTTGGCATTCCAAATTGGCGCCAGTTAGTTGAAAGAAGAAAAGACTTGCACTGTGTTTTCGGTTTTTTAGTATACATTTCTCTCTCTGTATTTGGCATTGCGTGAGTACAGATAATAATGAAAAATGCTTTGTCTACAAAGTAGAGAGGCTGCTAAAGAGCAACAGCAACTGCTATCTACTGGTAAAGCAACACCTAATTCAGTAGTGACCGTTGAATGCTAAAAAATTAAGTAGCTAAAGACACGAAAATGCAAATTACACAGAAACAAAAGAAAAATTATGCAAATAATATGCTCGAACAGGCACAACAACAACAACAACAACCAGATTTGCTATGCATATTCTATGATTGTTGATAGAAAGAAGAATGAAGAGTAGATTGGAAATTATAATAAATGAGAGCAAATTCTTATTCAGAGATTAATTTTTTTAGATGAGAAAACAAGCGAGAGGAATTAGAAGAGCCAGATGATTTTAATAGGAAATGATGATACTCAATAAAGACCTACAACAGCGGTGAAATACCAGCAACAACGCGCACATACCACAATTCGTTTACAAACATCAAGTACATCAAAAGATAGCACAAAAACTATGTACATAAATAACAGCGAACAGCAACACTCAAAGTGGCATTGCGCGCAATTCAATCAGCCGCAAAAACCCACAAATCTAGAAAGCCAGCGGCAAGTGCTTAAATTACAACTTGCCACGCCACATTGCAACACTCACACACACACACACACACACGCTTAGCATTGGTATATTTTACGTGAGACAAGCGAGTGTTGTTGGTCGCAAGCAGCATCAGCAGCAGCAGCAGCTGGACACTGCCACCACATAACTGCATTTCAAAGTTGTTAACGATGATGATGACGTTGCAAGAGCAGAAATACAGAAATGTAGAATAGTAGAAAAGCAGCTGATGTTGCAACAGGTTGTGGAAGTGTGTGAAGAAAATGTGAGGGGGAAAAGGTGTGCCATCGCCAGAGCAAAGGCAGGCAGTCGAAGTGGCCGACAACGTGCAACATGACGCTGCAGCTACACGGCTGCTAAAAAAATGAAAACACCGACTGCAATGGTATGGAAATTAGAGAACAACCAACAAAAAAAAAAAAAAAGCGGGATCAGAATGCAAATATGAACAGAAATATGGAAATGAAAATAAAAGCAACGACCAAATAATCAACGCTTGCTTACATAACAACAATAACATTGGCATGTTGCTTGTCTTAAGCGTAGCACAACAAATGCGGCATTAAAAGTGCCATTACTGCTGCCATTTATTGCCACAACAAGGATTTTATTATTAAAAAAAAGAATACGCTTGCCAAACACTTTCCTATGCATTTTAAGAGCATCATAATATAAGCTGTGCAACCAGCAACGTGCCACATTCTGCAAGACGAGGGCATGTAGGTGGCGCTGACGGTGGGGGTGGCAACTTAACTGGTGTAGCGTCTAACTCGAACATTATTTATGCTATGTGCTGTGGCATGTGCCCCGGCTATAATGTTGCAATCGAATGGCTTGTGTTGCACGTCGGTATCGTTAATGAAGCGATTGATTTTTAATGTTATATCTAATTAACTGCATTGTTCTGTTGTTGCCTGGCATGGCTTTTATTTATGATTATTAATTAATGGTGTAAGGATTTTTGACAAGATAGTGCAAATTGTGTATGAATTATATGTACCGGAAATAATCTAAACCAACTAAACTAGCTTTTATCTACGGCTCCACTCGCACGGCATGCGGTTTAAAGCAGATACATAACTGTTATAAGAGTAACGAGTAAAAGTTAATCAAAAATTAGTATAGTAAGATAAAAGACTTATATTATAAAAGTCTTTTCACATAATAATTATAAGCGAGATAGACCTATTTAAGCCTTCAAAGACTTTTAGTTTGAGATTTATATAATAAAAGTTCTATCATAATAACTATGAATAGGAAATTGTTTTTAAGTCTTGAAGAAGGGGATTATTTTTGGAATTAGTTCGGGACTGGTTCGGGACTATTCCGGGACTAGTTAGGGATCACTTCTGGACTATTTCGCTAACATTTTGGGGCCCGAAATAGAACAGTCTTTCAATACTTAAGAAAAGTTGTCTGAGTCATTGTTTTTATGCAAAAACTTTTGTAATATAAATCTCAAAATAAAAGTAATTTAATTTTAATTAAAAAAAATGTATTTGCATTTATTTTCATTTTTAAATTAAAAAAAAAAAAATAAATCTGCCTCCGCTACATAATCGCCTGGTTGCTTGAACTGCGCGATCTGCGAATTTTTTGTTAGAAATGCACTACGTACTCAAGCGACATTAAGAAATCTCATTAACGCTATCTAAATAGTGTGGAAAAGCTAAGTAAGCCGCAAATCTGATTGACGGAATGCTATAGGAGTTTGCTGATCATTTTATTCAGGTGGTTATATAAACCCAGCCAACTTTTCTGTGTTGCATCTAGATGGCAACTCTGTTTTAAAATTTTTCTTTATAAAACCATTTAGTTTCACATCAATTTAATCGTAATATATTATTATAGTTACTTAAATAACAAATTTTTTTTTTAAATTTCGGAAAGTTAGCAATTCTCAATTACGTTATTAATTAATTTGTATTTACTTTTTTATACAGTTGGCCATCCCTCCAAAGTTGTTCCAGTCACTCGACAGTTGATACTTGGGGTTGAGCTTCTTCCCCGCCACTTTCACCTAAGCTCTACTAAACTTCTCTCGGTCTTCATCCCTATTGGAATGTTTCATTTATCTAATAAGTTTTGTATAAATTTTATTAAATTAATAAATTAAGGTTTCAGAAAGTTTTAGAGAACTAAATACAATTGTAGTAATGTTTTAAATCAAATATTTGAATAAAGGTAATAGACGAAAGAGGGTTATTTCGCATAAATTTTGGGAGAGCGTTGCCACATGCTTAAAAAATAAAATAGGATTGAATTAGTTAGATAGATACTATGGCATAGACTCATAAAACGAGCCAAAAGAGAGATGAACAATGAAAATTTATTTAAAGTGGGTAGTCACCTGTTTGAAATGATTAATTAAATTAAATATAGAAATTAACTGAAATATCACAATGTTAGTATGAAATGAAGGAGGTTGTTACGAACATGTTTTTGAAGAGGGTTGCCACCCCTTAAAAGCATTAATTCGATTTAACTCATAGATTGACTGAAATGCTACAATATTGGTGTCAAACGAAAAGGGGATTAAAAGGCTCAATTTTAAAGATAGTTATTCTTTGAGGGTTGCCATATGTTTAAAAATTATATTTAATTTGAAATATTACACCCATAAGCATGAAGCATGTTTAGAATAGATTTATCTAAACGGCCTTTTTGAAGAGAAAACTAATTTTAGCTAGAGTTACCACCTGTTTAAAAAGTGAAATACAAATTAATAGATATGTTAAATGAAGTACTACAATATTACGGTAAAACGAAAGAAGTCGAGGAAAACTTAGTTTAGACAATATTTTTGTAGAGGTTTGCTAGCTGTTTAAAAAACTAAATGCTAAGGAATCATAACTAGATTAGAAAATATATTGAACACTTTTCCTTTCAGAAATTTTTCTGATGAAGTTTCATTTCTGAAAAAATGTTTTTGTCAACACTCTCGGCATTTCGATTAACTACTAGAAAAATTGTTTAATAAAGCATGCTGAAAAAAATTATTTTTATTAGCAAAACGATTCAATATTCTATTCTTTTACAAATACCGAATTCGAGTATGAATTTATTTGGGCAAGCATGCCGCTGTATTTACCACATATATTGTATTTAAAATAAAGGCATTGAAAAAAGCGTTAAAATTGTAAAAAGTGGCATGCAAAACATCAATAAATGTTTGCAACTCTACAACTGTCGCCTGCGTCAAATATTCTGAATTATGTATCAAAAAACAAAAAAGTCCAAAGTCCAAAGTTTGCTGGCAGCGCGCAAAATAGCAACTTGCCACAAACTTGTCACCACATTATGTCGGCTAAGACATTTAAATGCAAAGTTGCAACAAACTTGTTGCAAGCAAACAGGTCGACATTTTTGTGGCATTCGACAGTTTTGTTTTCCATTCCACTGGCATTTTCGTATTTTGTGTTCATATTTTCTTGCCTATTACATCGCCTCTCGCTACCACACACTTGCCACATTATAAATGTGTGCAACACTTTTTCAGGGCACAAACAACTTGTTAAACAACCGATATTGTCTAAAAGGGGCAACTGGTCAACTAGAATGCCAAAATGTGGCGTGCGGCTTGCGGCAAGCGGCAAGCATTTGCAACATTTGTCGCCGGCACACAAATCTCTATTCGTATGTTTGTCTGTCTGTATCCATGCACGCATAATGCGGCTGTGGCAAGTTAAAGCTAGTGGAAAAACCAGATTTGTACATTGGGTCAAAGCGCTGCAAGTACACAATTTTGTCAAAGTCATTATCCACAACCACAAAAAATACGCAAAACTAATAAGCGCCAAGAGTGTGGCATAAACAAAATAAGAACACTAGCTACAACACTCTACTAAAATAGCAATAAGAATTGCAAAACGAGTGGAGAGGAAATAAAGAAGCTTGCAAATTTGCAAGGTGTATACGACCAGCGGCAAAATAAGGGCACAATCATCTTCTAAAGGTTTCTGGTGTGCCCTTTTGTTTTGTCTTTTATGATGTCACAATCTAACAAACTGAATCTGAGAGGGGTACTGGGAACCCTAACGACGCAAATATTCTAATCTAATAATTTCCCAGAACATTTTAATCCTCGGACGACTTTCCTAAATTGTTTTTTGAGGGGTCTCTTAAAGTAAGGTTTAAAACAATACTTTCTGGTAGGAGCTAATAAGTTAACATGTTCCACAAAAATATTTCCCTTGGTATTTTACTGTGTAAATTTTCACCTTTCATTTCGCTCAGACATATGGTCGCCCACGTTTTGAAATCGTTTTGGACCAAGACATAAAAACTTTAGAAAAACATCAAAAAAATCGAGTCACATTTACAATCCCGGCTGGGGTTTTACTCTTGGGCAGATCTACTTTTGAAAACACTAATGAAAAACTTTATCTCAGCGTGGGGTGTGTGCAAATAAGTTGTACGCTGCTACCTTGACATTGCTATGTTTTTTTTTTACTCCCAGACTTGACCTTATTATTCTGGGGATTGAGCATCGCGATCTTGAAGGCTATTGGGCCCCATTTCAAGGATTATAGAAACTCTTTTTATCAAGCATCCATGGTAAAATTTAGTATTGATGCTAAGTCTCTGGTATGCATACTGCCATCCGCTATTACGCTCCAGAATGTCTTGCTATTCTGCAGAATCTGCAGCATTCATCTGAGTTTCCCAATTTAATCAGATGATAGTCCAGTTTCCAGTGTCTTATAAAAATTCGCTAAATTTTTTTAGTTGAAAGGAACTTAAAAGTGTCTTAGCGTACTTGAAACCTGGTAGATTCCCCAACGGGTTTCCTCTTCTTCTTTGCCTTAAGTGGATATTACACCCTTTCCTATGACTTCGAAAGGCACTAGGCTTATGCAAATAGTTCATACCCCCTTTTTTGGCCCTACTAGGTGTGTTCAGCTGATTGCGGCACTCCATTACCAGTGTTGAAGTTCCCTAGTGGGATTTGAGTGCCTGTTCTGGCAATTTCTTTTTCTGGTTCCATTAGTTGCGTATAGCATTCAATAACGTACATCTTTCTATAGCATAAAATTCTGCCTAAAAGATAAATATCCGCTGTCCTATGGCTTCTTCAGTTAATAAACCATCCGTATATCAGGTTTTCATACATTGGCTTATCTTCCATGTTTCAGATATACCTACCCAATCATTTTTGTTACTGGGTTCTGTTTTAAACTTTTCTCCATCTCTTGGTTTTCAATTTCCGGTATACTGTCCTGCCCCATTATTGGTACAAGCTCTCTTCACTTGTGGTTGGATATGAATGTGAGGGGGTTATTAGCTCCAACATAGGTGCTGTCGGACAGATTCTCATAGGTCATGTTATCCAGACACAGGCCAATCTTTGTAGCTTGCAAAGCGCTGAACAGTCTTGACCTGCGTTGAAAAAGTTGTAGAAAATGAAGGCCTCTCCAACTTTGCCATTTAAATATGCTACTTATTTTCAGAAAAAATGAGTAAAAATTGAAAAAACTGTGAAAAACTAGAGTCCGAGATGTTCCTATATGAAATTTAAAGCCAAAATTGGACAAGTTCTCATAGAGCCAGTGACTGAGAGACAGGTCAGCATTTAGCCATGGTATTTTTTTACATTGTCGCCACCAGACCACGCAATCGGCCAAATGATCGTGCAATAAAGTCCCACTATAATCTTTGAATTCAGATCGCATATCCGACAACAGAGTCTTCGACAAGACAACAAGGCTCATGTAGCTTAACTTAGAGTTTGGTCAATATGTGAATGGCGTTAACTTGTGTGCAACTTTTTCAAAAATTTTGGTGGAGAAAACCTCGATGTGCAATGCAAAGTTCTTACCAACTAACGGTTGACTTTTTTCATATCGGTGGGTACAACGATCCGGAACAAATATCTAATTTTGATTTGTAATGAAGTACAAGTCTTGGAAAAGTTTCTAGTTCGAAAGTTGATTATGATCGAAAAATTAAAATCGATTTCAGACCTTCGAAAAACTTCCCATTATCCAGTAAAACATTCTGTCATTGATCGTAACCCGTCCAGAATTTTATTGCTCACATATTTCGGTTTTTGCAAAACTCTTGGCGGGGAAAAAATCGCAGACAGAAGCGCTACCAAAACAGCTTGGCCAAGTTGGTCGCCAATAAATTACAAAACTGTCCCTATGGTATTATGTACTTAATTTAAATTTGTTTTCCAAAAACAATAACAAAATTTACAAAAAGGGGAAAATAGTGAATATGTATATTATATCGAAAATATACAAGGAAAAGGACGTATACTATGGCTTGAATTTGTCTACAGTTTCTAAAGCTAAAAAATCTTATAAATATATTTTAAATAGTGCTGAATATTTAAGATTAACGTAGAAAGATATTTAAGTTAAAGTTAAGAGCTAGCCTGTTTTCAACTAACTTTTTTTATTGAAACTTAAGAAACCCGACTCCGGTTCCAAACAAATGCCGAGAATTTACTTATTACTTGTAAGAATGCTCTTAGAATGTTCTTCCTTTTTGCTAATTCTACATCATCCATATTTATATTTTTTTAGCTCCTTTGATTTTGTTTTTTTTTTGCGGCATCACACGCACTCTTTCCGCCTTCTAAGCATCGCAAAACGTTTTGCTATTTGCGATTAAGTTGCTAGCACACCTGCAGCCACAGCAGCAATAACTACAGCAACAACAACAACAATAATAGTAACAGTAATAGCACCGTCAGTCTGAAATTTATTTAAAATATCGATTTTCTTCCGCAGCCTCCGCAATTTTTCTTTACTGTGCACTCGCATTCGCATTCGCTTGCCGCTTATCGCAGCTGTCAATCATCTGTCCACATTGGCTGCATATCGAACGAGTTGTATGGCACATGCGTGTGCGTGCGTGGTTGTGCTTCTGTATGCGCGTGCGCACTTTGTTCAATTTCTGTGTATACGGCTGCGTGTTGGCTTCTGCGCCACGACCATTCACTGATAACGCGCACCGTAAGCAAATTTACTAGCTGTAAATGGAACTAAGTAAAACGACAAAAAAAAAATAGTAACCAGAGTAAAAGATTAACCCTCAGAGCTAAAAATTAATAATAATAATTAATAAAAAGTTTTCTTTATATGTTTTGTTCCATAATCTATTATCGTACATATATGTAGGTCTAGAATAATACCAAGTCCATTCGTGGTATTCTAGGAAAATAAGTTGCCAGTACAGGTTTTTCATAACCAACTCTGTGTTCAATAACTTTTTGCCCAAAAAATCAATGAACTGCCGTCACTAGTTTAGAAAATTAATAAGAACAATGATACAGAAAAAAATCGGAGTGGAGAAAAACTGAAATATTTAAAAAAAGCGGCACAGCAGGAGCGAAGCTTTTATTTTGCCTTAGAGCAAAACAGTTAAATAAATTGAGAATGCCACTAGTTAGTAAAACGGAATGCTGTCTGGACGGTCATGTTTAATATTGAAAACATCTTCTGAAAGCAACTTGTTGTCATTGCCGTGTGGACATGGTATAAGTCTACTTTGTCTTTTACGAGAATAGCTTGAAGCGGTTTAATTATCTCTTATAACTTGGATTATCATCTACATTTGTAATTAACATAATGTTATAATCGAATATCCAAATTCTTCGGAAAAATTTTAGGATATTTTCAGATTACATATATCTAACTAGCAGACCCGACGAATTTAGTACTGTTAAAAACTAATTTTATTTTTTATAAGGTTTGACACTTAGATATACATAGTTTATATTACAGAATGGACTATATTTTTATTAAAAAATATTGGTCTCCAGAGCGCTTGGCTAAACTCAAACTGTATTTGAGCGGCAAATAAATTATATTGCCACTGGCTCTGGTTACCCGATTCTTTTCAGCCATTTTAAACTTCTATCTTTAAATTTTTTTTGTAAGGTCCCTGTAGCTCACACCGATTTTAAAAAATCTAATTTCACTTATTCATTTACATGAATATTTATTTTCAAACCAGGTGGCAACCCGCTTCAAACTTTAGATTTCTTAGGAATCTTTCGTTTGACACCCATATTTTAAAATATTCCATAAATTAAATCCGACTTTTTAACCAGGTGGCAACCTTCAAAAAATAAAATATTACTCCGATTCTTATCCTCGCCGAAACGAACTCTTTAACAACCATATTTCAATATTTCAAATAGCTTCTGTAAAATTTAATTAAATTTGACTTTTCAAACAGGTGGCAACTTTCTCGAAAATATAACCATTGACCTTTTTCTTGCGGAGACGAACCGTTTTACATTCATTTTTTAATATTTCAAATAAGTTCTGTATAATACTATTAATTTTTTCGATTCGAACAGGTGGCAACGCTATTCAAAGTATAGCTATGAAACCAGCCGTGTGGGATCCATATGTGCAGACCTTTTTGAGTAGAATTGAATGACCCGAAAATTAAAAAAAAAAAATCGGATTAAGAAGTTAATAATTTTGGTAATATTTTTTTTTAGCTTGTTCGCTTTTTATAAGTTTCCTAGAAAGTATATAAAAAATAATTCAAACTAATTAAGGAAAGGCAAGATCAAAAACTTTTATTATTTTTATGAACATAGATAAATTTATGATGAATGTTAAAAAAAAAATTAACCTCACACTTTGCATCCACAATATTTTAAATCAGTGATCGCTAAACTTACTGAATACCAAAAAACGTATTTGATTTGAATATGCCGAGCTATTCCCAAAATGACTATTAAATCTTTCACATCGAATAATTATATATTAATTGATCTTGATTTAATAATTTTAGTCAATTGTTTTGAAATTAATACTGGTTATAAATACTCGAAAAAGTATTTATCTGAATTCCTTATCGCCGTAGAAATTATGTTTACAATGGTCATTGAACCCTCGAAAATTAAGTTCGCTTGAAAAAGCAAAATATTTTTAATTCGGTTAGTGGTGCTGCTGTGGATATATTAACCTAAATATGGGAATAAAACCCAATAAACACTGATATGCATTTGCTCGCCGACTGATCCAAATCGTTTTGAATATTATACGTTACGAATATACTAGTAATGGTACATACATAAAAATTTTATCATCATATTAAAACAATGCTTAGCAAAGTTGAATTAGTCAAGAAGTAGTTAAAATATATTATGCACATTAGGGTAGGTAACAAAAAAAAATTTTTTTTTGCTTTTCTATCGGAATTATAAAATGTATTATATTTTAAGACTTCCACCAAAATCATTTCAGAAAAATGTTCAGATTTAAGTGAGCTGAACCGATTTAAAGGTGGGAAATAGAGTTTTTTGTATACATAAAATTAGTAAAACAAAATTTAAAAAAAAATCACATGTGTTGATAAAGCAGTTTAAGCGTAGCAGTTTTACATACAAATATTAAAACTAAATGTCAACGGATTTATAATAATGACATTTTTGATAGTGTTTTCAAAACGGCCCCACTCACGAAAATCTTAATATCTTTTCGAAATATTTTAATGAAAATCCTAAAATACAGGGCCCTACAGAGCATGTTCGGGGTTCTGTCACTATAAACTTCGGAAAGAATCAATGCTCGCCAGTGTACAATATGATTGAATTTTTATTATGTTTTAATTTTTGTTACAGATATTTTTCGTGAGTTTAAAAGTTTATTATCAATTAATATCGACTCGATTCGGTATCAAATTTTTCTCTATACATATATCTGTTATCTATAAATTGTAGACTGTATTGCATCTTCTAAACGTATTTTTTCGCTTTCATAGCACTAAATTCGCTAATAATTGCTTCCAAGTTAATGGAACTTGCTTTTTCGTGTTCTACGCAAATTATAAGCAAATTATTCATCTATTGTTGATCGTAATCTAGTTATTCCTTATTAGGGCCAACCTACTGAATGCTCTTTCTAATAATCTGTGCCAGTGAAATGCAAAATTGAGGCAAGATATGTTCGAAAGAGGATATCAGAAGCTCCAAGCCAGAGTTACACTTCCACTTCATGACATGCCTTATTTGCTGCAAAAGAACAGATATTAAAGTGTAGGGAAGAATTTCCACCAATGTCATATATCGATTGAAAAAATGCGTGTATCCTTATTTCAAACATTTTTAATTAGTTTATTGGACTGTAGACCTACTTCAGGGACGCATCAACATATTATTACAAGTATCATTTCATTTGATTGTCTAATGAGTATACAAAATTAGTGCAAAACATTGGAAGAGTTATCGATTGCTTCGTCGCCGTATTCAAGCGCGCCAAAATTAAATTCGAACTATGTTCGAAACAGCTGTTTCTCTACTCTAGTGACAGTCTGTAACGCTTGAGAGAAGTTAAGGCTATGCTAGATAGAAAGCTTGCTTCCCTTTACGTGACAGTTTCGCTTTGACAGCTAAGATGAATACATAAAATTATACGAAGTTTCCCACATAACTAACGCCGACGCCAAAGCGAAGCAGAAAGTTCCCCAACTCTCATCTTTTCGCGCGATTTGACAATCAACTGATTCCCATATTTCTTTTATCACTCACTTTCGCTTAGAAACTGACACTACCCTTCAATTTTCAACAAAAAAAAAGCCATGCAAATTTAAATATTAATCAAAATAAATGCTCAGCAGTGCTAGTTTTTTAATCTTTCACAATAAATAAATGGGTGTTGTCAAAACGTTTATTATGGCATCCCCATCAGTTATGAGATTCATGAATCCAGAATTAATTAATTTAGTGGTAATATCAGGCGAACAGAACCGACAATTAGTATTCATGTTGAAATGCAAACGTGTACGAATAACGAATAAAATCGTGATTCCCCTCTGTGCATTTTTATAATGCCAATGGGAAAACAGTACCGGTTTTTTATTGTATGGGAAGTGATGCAGCCTAATGTACATAACTTTTTTAATATAACTGTAGGTATAAATTTAGTTTGTTTATATGTATAAATGTCTAAATATGTGTTAAATTTTTGTGGCGAACAACGCGCCTCTCTCTATACAATCGATAAACGTGTAATCACTATTAAATCGTTCAATTGCTTCCTGTGCGATTAAATTTTACAACTCCCTGTGTTTTATATGCATTTTCTGTTATGCATTTTAAGACCATTGAATGAGAACCACTATGAAGTAATTTGTTTTTGTTAATAACCATTTTTATAACTTGAATAATATCAGATTTTTTTTTGAATGATTTAATAGTACAGCACATCAGTTTGTATGTACTGTATTCAAGTATTTACACTAGGGTGTCCAAAAAATATTTTAGTTATTTTCTAACGCATTTTTATTATTTTTTATGTTAAAACGTTTGTAGAAAAAATTGCATGCACTACAGAAAATCGTGTCAACTGCGTAGAAAATTTTAAGTAAAGAATCTTTTACTCAAGTGTCAATACAGCAAATAAATAACAGTAACATATCCTTGGACAAGTAGAAAATAGAAGGCTTTCAGAAATGGATCGATGTACGCTTGCACCTTGGCTGCTTTGTTTTTTCGCGTCTTCCGGTTAACTAATTCCCGTGCTTGTCGACTCCTAGCGGGCTTATATTGCCTATCCAGAAATTCTTTATTTATTTATATTTAGCCTATTAATGCAATAAAATTCTTATAGGCTAATTCAAATACACTACACTACAATATTGATAATAAAGGGTGGTTAAATTTTAAGGGCCGATGTTGATTTTGAATAAAACACAAATTATTTTGGAAATTATTGTAATTTCTTTTTATTATGATAATATGGTGTGGTTCAATTATGTATGGAACAAAATATCGGTCAAATGTCCGCCGCGACCTCGGCGGCACACCTCCATCCGATGGTCCAAATTTTCGATGACGCTGAGGCATAATGTAGGTTCTTTGCCGTTAATGTGCGGAATTATCTCATCCTTTAGCTCTTCAATTGTTGCTGGCTTATCGACGCACAACTTTTTTCTTCAAATAACCTCAAAGAAAGTAGTCCAGCGGTGTCAAATCACATGTTCTTGGTGGTCAATTGACATCGCCACCACGTGAGATAACACGGCCATTGAATTTGTCGCGCAAAAGAGCCATTGTTTCGTTGGCTGTGTGGCAAGTGGCACCATCCTGTTGGAACCACATATCGTCCACATCCATATGTTCCAATTCGGGCCATAAAAAGTTCGTTATCATCTCACGATAGCGAACACCATTCACAGTAACTGCCTGACCGGCCTCATTTTGGAAAAAATTTGGTTTTTCGACAATCACTCTTGGATTATCATTCGCCCAAATGCGGCAATTGTGCTTATTGACGAATCCACTGAGGTGAAAATGTGCCTCATCACTGAAGATGATTTTCTTCGAAAATGTACGATATGCATTTTGACTTGAACGCCCATTTCCATAATAAGCCTGAATAACTTTAACACGTTGCTCGATTGTGTATCTTTCCATGTTCAAATAGAATTAGTCTAAAATTGAGAAATGTCAAATTAAATGCAGAAAAAAACTTGACGTTTAGGTCTGGTTCACATTCAATATCGGCCCTTAAAATTTAACCACCCTTTATAAAAGAATATACAACCAAGTGGGAAAGTTAACTACTTAATTAAAATATCCAAAGAGTTCCTATAGATATTCTTTTGAACTAAGTGACTTAATACTGGTAGCATTTCGTGAAGCAACGTAGAAAAACTTGGGATACCGACAAGTAGGTTAAAGAAAGTCCTCTCAAGGAGTACAGAACAGTCTACAACAATACGACCTACTTTGAAGATGAAAGATAGAGACGAAATTGTTATCCTACAAAACAGGGATTTTAGACTTACCCGTAGGGATCTCGGTTAGTAGGCGGGAATAGGAGTTATATCTACTAACAACCGTTATGTGAACAAAGTTATAATATATAATGCGTTCGTGTATATAAATAAAAAAAAGGCGAATTGATATTTGTTGCTTTTTTTGAAATTGTTTAAAAATTTTTCACATTTCTATGCAGCTCAAATACATAAAAGATACCTACGAGCATATGTACATTATATCGTACCACCTCATAGCCAATCTCAAGGCAAAAACAAAACACAATGTTAGCAATTTTGAAAAAAAAAAAATTTGTTCCGGCCACTTTTTTTCGTTATATCTTCGGTATTTTCAGCCGGATCTTAAAGTACTTTAATGGATTTCGCGAGCGGTATCACAACGGGATCTATTAGTCTATCACCCTGACCTACCACCCTAATGCCAGTAGATTAAGCATTCCAAAAATCATTAAACTTTTGCTAAGGAATTACGTCGATTATTCTAGTAGAACTAATAAAAAAAATGTATAGCCAAATGCAAGGCGGTCGCCGTAGCCGAGTGTGTAGAGTTTGTGCGATTCATTCCTTGTTTCCCGCGTTCTAACCTTGGCCGGGCAAGTAACCACTAAAATTATAGAGAAGTTTTTTTCTAATAGCGGTCGCCCCTGAAAAATACTTCTCACAAAAATTAGGTCCGTCAAATTGCGGTACAACATCAGGACGCACATCACATATGATATAAGCGCCAATTATTATTATTATTATTAACTACTGTAAATACCCAAAATATTTAAAAAGGCGACCACTAGGGTAGGCAGACATTTTATTCTTTCGCCATTCTCTGGCAAAACTTCTTTCGAAGAGGGGCTGGACGGCGAACTTTTTTCTGGTACGATCTAATGTATATATGGAGATATGTATGTAGATAAGTAAAAAGTATACATATGTACATATGTATGTATTTATAAAAGGCATGCGCGCATGCGAATTGCATGGGTGGCCATCGCTTGGCGTATTTGCGCCAAACAACTGTTGCACTTCCTTTGCCACCACCACCCAACAGCGCCTGCCTGCATGTTGAGGTACTCGCTGCAGCTGCTCTTTATCTCTTAAATCTTTAATTTGTTTGTCTATCGCATATAAATTATTTTAAATGGATTGCTGTTTTTTTTTCGTTTGTTTTGTTTTCCATATTGGAGCAGTTCCAGTGACAATATTAATCATTATATAAAAGTAACGGTAAAAATGCATTAAATGACAGCCAAGCCGCAATATGCATTTAATGTCATTCGTTGCACACGCAATGCCTTGCATTTAGTTTTGATGGACGGTGCAAAGTTTTATGAATGATGCAGATGATGGTTGCGTTTTGTAAATATCTGTGGCAACGGGAATCCATCATTAGCTGCTCATTTGAGATTGACAGTGGCATGAAATGAAATGTACGGAGTATGTTTGTTGTCAAGGCGAAATATTTATATTAAAATTTATTTTTAGAAAAATGCTATTCCAACTTAATTAGTAATCTAACTACATACAATTTGCGTCCAATAAGCTGAATTATCTTCTGAAAAAAAAATTTGATAAAGTATTCCGTTGTGTTATCATCAAAGAAAGTTTAAATATAAAGATCTGATTTAATCAAATGATAATAATAATAATAAAAAAAAGCGAAAGTGCCACTCTATCCTTTTATCCGCGCCCACCTTCCAAATTATCAGATCGTTTTCAACGAAGCTTCCGCCTACGTTCTCCGAATAAATTGTAGGCTAATTTTGCTTTAGTAAAACCAACTCGTAAGGTGGCGTTGATGACAAAAATTGCCAATGGACGTATTAGGCGATGGTTTACTTCCCGCATCAAAAAAATGGAAGCCCAATATCTAGATTATTTATAGCGCGATTGTGCTACTTTTTTAAATACATATACATGTATTGTTTATGAAAGTCTGGAAATGCTTGCGCTAGAGCCAAGCTTATCTGAAACCCCATATTTTTGTTCACATTTATTTAAAATTATCTCGTATATTTTTAAATAGATATTAACAATAGATTTGGAGAAAAAAAATAGATACGCTTTGTGGTGCTGCAGTAGAAATATTTAAAGCCGTATTTATAGCCATCTTTCGTTAAGATCGGCTACTTACGCACATACGTTGTTTAAACAGATAGTTTGTCAACTATTGGGTACTCGGGAGTGCAGAGCTAGCAAATTCAGACTAATTCTACCTTACATGACCTATGAAATGGAAACACCGTTGAAAAAGGCGGCAGATGTGGAAGAGGCGAAGCGCATGACGGGACCGCTGCAAACTTCCATCATCGCATTTGGCGGTGCTCGGCTACCAACGTTAAATGTGAAACCCGCTTTAATTATATTCTAAGCGAAGGTCTAATTATGGTATATACCACCATCAGCAAGGAGCTCTTAGATCTCCACATGACCTCCCCGGAACTGATACACCAAATCTCGGTCTGATAGTTTTAATGCAAGCCCTTCTTATCGGATGATCAGATTATACAGTTTACTCTAAACGTTCCTTTCAAAAAGCTTACTTACTTTAGAAATTTGAGGAGATCAGACTTTGGCCTCTATTGTAAAAAAACTGCAAGAATTCCTACTGGAGGCTTCCCTTGAGAACATGACATCTTTAAAACTGAGATCAGGAATGTCAAGCGGTACTCATGGAGGAACTTCTACGAAACTCTATTGAACGGGAATGGCAGTTCCCTTTGGATACCTAGCAGACGGGGTAGGGAATTTGAGTATGAGCAGCAAGGAGTCGATAGAGATTTGAGCTCGGGCTACTCCGAATGACGCCCGTATATGGCTATGGCGGCGTCCCCTTGAAATATGTAAAATTAACACTGCCGGTTAACAGGTAATTTTGGTCATTTAAATTCCATGTGATAGTATTTTCATTTTATTTTATGTCGAATTCGGGCCCAATCGCACAAAGATTTTGTCTGGGAAGATCTGTACTGAAATTTTCGAATTATTTTCTAGAGCATTTTTACTCTCCAGCGATTTCTCAAATTGGGTTTTTAGGAGTTTCTTGAAGTTCAGAGTCAAAAACGGCACTATTAAGTCGGCGCGCGAGAGTTAAAATGCTAGAAAAATAGAAATTATAGAATAATAGAAATTCGAACGGTTATATCTCAATGTTTTATTTCGCCCAGACATATACTTTCTGACAGCACTATTGAACATCGGTACGTTTTCGCTTACCTCAGAAGTGTGATTATTATAAGTTCTATCAAGCAATTCTCAATCAATAATAATAATAAATTTCTGAGTTTTCCTTTTCTATTCAGCAATAAAAATTATGTAGCGAGTTATGCTTTCTTAAACTCGTTTGTCGAGTGTCTTATTTTTGCACTGAAAGGTCATTGTTTTTTTTTTGATCAAAAATAATTGTTTGAGTTTTATTTTTTTGATTAAAAATAATTTTTTAATGAGTTTAATTTTTTTGTATTTTATAACTTAGAAATAAAAATTAATTTTTGAGTTGCTTTTATTTTAGCAGATCAAAAGACTGCAAACGCAAAAAAAAAGTCATAAAACAATAAAAAATTCTCAAAACAAAATCTTAATTTCAGAGCGATAAAATAAAGAGAAATATTTTTTTTTTATAAAGATGAAAATCAACAAATAATTATTAATTACATATATTAATTTTTCGACCTATTACTATGTATCAAAAAAAATTTTTATAAGCTCACGGGCAATTTTTTAGTAGGATGTTAACGAGGGATTGGGCTACCGTCCTGGCTAACACACACTCGTTCCCCTTAGGGCAACTCCTTTACCAGTCGTACCAACTGAGCCGTTGTACCACTGTTGTTGCCTTTTCATCTTCGCACTTTGGCAGAAAAGGAAGAGGTCTGACGAGGTGACCTCCGAAATAGCAGCTATAACTTTTATAATTGTTGGTTTTTCAATAACTTCTTAATAAATAAATGGGATTGAGGTCATGCAAATTATTCTTGGCAGCTATTAATTAAAATTTGTAGCGCTATTGCTCAATATTTTTTAAATCGTAACAGATTCATACAAGGCGTGAAAAAATATGCACTTGATTTTATTATTGCGTATTTTAAAAAATATAATCATTATTTGCAGTTTCTGGTTCAAATAAAGGGGAAGTTCCGATGAGAAAATTAGAATTGAAATGAGGTTTTACAAAGTTCATTGTAATTATTTCTTCACTGCACATTTAAATATATGACCTAAATAAAAATATGCTACCATCGGGCAGAGCTTCACCCCCGAATTTTAGATAGTGTAATTTATGGTTGACTTCCGCCTTCATGTTTGGGAATAAACATAAATACATTATCACCAAATACTATACAGTTTTTACTAGCTCCTTATTTGGCAATCATCACGTTTTACGGGCAATTTTTGTTACACACTGTACAACAATTGCTGGTTGGGCTGTTGGTCTATTGGCGGCGAGACTCCAAATCCAAATCACTGTTGCTGTCACTTTGTTGTGACTGCTGTGCCTCACACCGAGCGAGTGATTATATTATTAAGATGCAACGGGAACTAAAAGTTACAAGTTAAGCTTCACAACAACAAAAATGAAACAACAAAAAACTTCAAAACAAATCACCAACACAATTTCTAACAAATGCAGAGCTGCTGCACAGTGACAACAACAACGAGAGTAGTATGAGAAAAATTGAGATTAATTATGATTAATTAAATAAAATCGAGAGAAACTGCACACACATACACACACACACACACACACACTGCAAGCAGCAACAAAGCTGATAGTCAGCAGTCGGAGATCACTGATTAGCCGTCACTTTATTGTTGTTGCATATTCACATATGCACTATGCCTGTGTGTATGTGTGTGTCGAGTGTGAGTGCAACATTTTCTTACTTTGTTAAGGCTGACGATAAAGTTGTAGTCATCAGAGAGGTAATAAAAGTAACAGCAGCAGCATGACAACAACAACATCAGCAACAGAACAACAAACAACTAACAATGCGGCATAAAAGCGCAATAGAAAAGACTTACAAATTTTCACATGTACCCCAGATGATGAGTGGAAACTGACTAAAAAAACAAAAAAACAAAAGAAAAGAACAACCAAAGCGAAGACGGTGTACTCGTATTGTGTGGCACAGGTGCTACATGCGCCTTGGTGGCATGCTACCTACCATCACGCTTAGTGTGCCAATCGAACGTCAGCTGGCTAGCTGCTTGTTGCCTTTAGGCGCTGGGCTCCCTCGCACATGGAATTCGTGTAAATCATGTTTTTTTCTTCTTTTTTATTTAATTTTCTTTTTGGTGAGTATTTTTTTTTTGCGCTTGCAGGAGTCTGTGTGTGTGTGTGTGTGTGGATTGAACATACGTCTGCTGGTACATAGTTTACACGACGCCGGCGGTTTTGGAGCTCACTCGCTCATACCCGCCAATTGCCACACTATTAGCCAAGCCACCTACAGCTACAGCAACTACAACTACAGCGCCACTGCCACGGCCGCCAAAGCCGCACTATGGTATGGATTGATAAATTTTTTTTCGAAAAAAATTAGAACTTGTCGTACAGCTACCATTTTTCGTCAATCAAGACAAAAAGAGAAATGGTTGTAGTTGGCTGATATTAACGCTCACCTCCCGATACACGAAATGTTAAAAATGCAATAAAAGCAGTATGAATTAATTATTAATAGACTCAGAATAATATTGTATGATAGCATATAAAAAATGAAAAAAAAAATTGGCGTGATAATAGCTTTCCTTCAGCTATCCATTTTTTTGAGATTTTAAAAATCTGTATTAAAAAGAGGAGAAACCTGAGTAATCTCGCTCAATTTTGCCAGAAATAGTTATGAAAATAGTTTACATTTATATACCGGCATAAAAAACAGGATTATATTTAACTTTTCAATGAAAAAGATCAAACCTCCCAAACATCGGAAAACAGTTTTGAGTGTTTTTTTATGCCGCAAAAGATAGAATCTATCTTCTTCTATCTGTACTTAGAAAGGTCGTGTCTGTACATTTAAAATTTCTTTAACGAGGGTGATACAGATAATGTAATAGAATACATTTGGACCACTTTTAGTATTCATGCCTGTTTGTTTATCATTTGCCCGTTGGAACGCAGTAATATCCGAAACTATTGAACGGATTTACCTCAAAATATTAAATGAAAAAAAAAATTGTTTAGAATAATTTTCTTCTTTTGAATAAAATTTGATTTTTTCAAATGTGGAATCTACAGCTGAAATGGAATTTAATGTCAAACGTTCAGATAAGAACAGTGAATGCGTTTACGTTAAAACAAAAAGTTACAGAAAAGCGACGCACGCATTCTTGTCGATTTTTATTAATCGCTCAGTCAAAATAAACATAATCGGGCTATATTTTTTAATAAAAAGTAAAACTCGTTTTCGGGTTATTTTTTCAATCTGAAATAAGGATTATTTAATGTTTTTGATAAAAAATTATTATAATTTTTTTTTTCAAAAGTAATACTTTTTTTTTGGAGGCAGTTAGTGAAAACTAAAAAAAAAATATTTTTTATTTTTGAGAGATAAAATAACACTCCAGAACTGAGATCTATTTTCGATAAAAATAATTTGTTTAAAAAAAAAATTATTACTTTTGATAAAAACTGCAAAACTCAAAAAATAACCATTATTTTGAACAAAAAAAATTACAATTAAAAAAATAATCATTATTTCAGAGTGAAAACATATCATTAAAAACCGAGTTTTCTGTTAGCTCGAATTCTATTCAGAACAAAAAAGGAAACTGCGACACTTATTATTATTATTTAGTACAAAGTTTGTAATCTTGAATTATTGCTTATTTTTTGATAAAACTAATAATGATTACCTTTCCTGGTAATATATGAAAAGATGAGTTGTAAAATAGTACCAACTCGTAATTTCAGTAAACGGTAAAAAAGACTTTATTGAATTTATTGACTCGATCACAAAAATTACATCATCTCTACTGTTGGATATTAAGCAACGTAATTGCCTTATTAGGTTTTCAAAAAAATCAACTTGGAAAATGATATTTTTCCCAAAATATACCATAGTGCGCCGCTGCCGGAACAGCACCATAATCAAACGCTATTAGCAACAACACCAAGAACAACTGTCGAATGACGATTGTCGTGATATGTGCAACTATTGTGTGTGTGTGTGTGTGTGTGTGTGTGTGTGTTTGTGTGCAAGTTGGTGTGCAGACGATCGGTGACTAGCTGATTGCCTGGCTGCCTGATTGCATAGCCTTGCCGCCACTTTCGTCTACCTCCGACCTCGTGCGGTTCCAGCCATATTTGCTTTGTTGGTTTGCACCATATGGCTGGCTGGCTTCGCTGACTGGCTGGATGACTGCTTACCGCCATTCGGCTTGTGGCAGGTTCCTTAGGTCACGTTTTTAGCACGCGGCCAAATGGAAAATCTGAAGAAGCCACTAAAGAATCCAAAAGAAAAAGGCGTAGCAAAAGTGCAATTTTCCTTGGCTGCGCTAGCGATGGCAAAGAAGTGAGGGTGCATTGCATGCTATGCGTGCTTTTACTGTACTCCAAACACTTTGGCGTCTCACCAACTTTTCCAAATCGAATGCTTCGCCTTGCTTCTACCTCCCTCTTTTCCAATCAACCTCCAATGCCGCCGCCGACGACGATGACTCCGTGTTCGACTCTATTTCTACAGTCAATGCCAAATTGGAGAAAAAACACCCACAAAATTGTTACCTCCCACCGCTAGCCGCAAGCCACTCGTCTACATCTGGCATTTGGTACGCGCACTGCTCGGATAGTTGGTCAGTCTGGCTTGTCTTTTGGCCAGCTCTGTTGGCTTCTCTGACCGTCAACGCGCGACCTTAGAAAATAAATAAATAATTTGGCGTGAAACGGAAGCTGCTTGCAATTTGCATGCGTCCCCTCTTTGGATAGGCTACCCGCGCCAAATAATCCCGTCGTTCCACCAATGTTGTTTTTGTTGTTGTTGTTAGTGTGTGCTTTAAAGACGTAGCATTTCGCTTGAAGCGCTTAACCCACGTACGTGTGGGTATATTTACATTTATTTGCACATCCAAGTGGACTTACTTATAGAACAAGGAAATTGGCAGTTAACACAGATAAACAAAATTAGCTTTGGAAAATTGTAATAATTTTGTGGCGTTGGATAGCAGTGGTCGAGCAAAAACAATGTGTACGCTGATTTGAAACTGAATTGGCCGGAAATGCTGCTCCAAAGTGGTTTTTATTGTGGAGCCCACTTGTTAGTAAGGGTATTATAACTTTTTTCAACTTACGGTGAACAAATAAAGGCAAACTCTACGTGGAATAAAATAAAAAACCAATAGTTTAATACACAATTAGATAAGAGCTGTGCTAAGATGCAATGTTAATGTTAAGGAAATAGACGTTGCTTATTTTTCCCTCAAAGGCCCCTAGTAAAATTGTTCGAAGAATAAATTTTTAAAATTTTCAAATTGGTTTGTTGTGAGGTTCCTTGAAGTAAGAGTCAACATGGCACTTTCAGGTTGGAGCTAATGTGTTAAAACGTCGTAGAAAAATATTTTCTATGCAATTTTGCTGTTTATGTATTAAAATTTCATTCCGCTCAGGTTTATATTTTAACCAGTTTTCCACTTTTGTGAAAATAATTTAGAACGGGGAGAAATTTATATTTAAGTATTTTTGCTTTTGCAAATCCATCGAGTGTTTTATTACTTGATACTTGACACCTTCAAAAAATATTTATTAACAAATTTGTCACGAAGTAGACATTTTTGAGGTATCTATGTATGTCTAAAAATTATAATTATTAATTATTTTTCAATGTTTATTCATAGTTCAGAAAAAAATTATCATACATCGATTTATATATTTTATAATAAATAAAACTTGGATAGAACAAAAATATTTACTAAACAGATATTAGGAAAGCGGTGTGGCATTTTGTGTGCTTCGATCTGCCAAAAAATAAAAATAGAATGTTTTATTGTTATTGATCGCATTAAAATAGTGAACAAATGTACATTTTTTATTGAAGCTCTTATAGATTACGATCCCTGAAAAATGCAATATTTCAGTATTATAGAAGCAATGGCGGCGGTAGGCGCGTGTGTATCGTGCGTGGGCTTCATTCGGTGAGTCCCGGTTCAAAAACCCCTACGGCAGGCAATTGCAAACCTCTGAATGTATTTTCTTCCCTTGACTAAAATCATAGCTTTCTTTAACATTGTGGATAATACTTACTCCAATTTTTTTACTCACAAGTCTTAAAAATTATATTCCAGAGAATTCACAATGTATACACAGTATAAAGAAATCTTGTTTTTGTGCTCGGCGGTTTTATATACTATGTATATACATATGTACATACATAAACGGTTTCATTTCGTAGCAACACTGCTATATTCATTTAGCTTATAGATTTTTTAACCAAAATTAATATTTTGAGCCAACTTCCTTTGAATCCCATAGCGTTCTTCGTTGTATGGCAATATTTGATTTAAATTGTTATAATTTTAATTAAATTTTTAGACAGGTGGCAACCCTCTACAAACATATTTTTGAAATTAAGTTTTTTAAACATTTTACTTTTTAACTTAATTTACGCATAATCAGGTTGCAACGTTCTTTCAAAATATTTTGAAAATGAAGCAACCGTTTGACACCCAGTGCCATCTGTCGCGATGTTTTCGAGCTATGTTTTTTTCGAAACCTTTGCTTAAGAATTACGAATAAATCCGCAGAAGGACGTATCTTATTTGGTGCAGTCGTTTTAAAATTTTCAGCATCCATGATCCATTTTGGTATATTATATGGATTTATCTAGTTGTTTAATGTTTTCTAAGCTTGTCGCTTACGCTGACAACCCAAAATTTTATATATTTTACAGTGCTAAATTTCACCGACTCAGTTCACCGTTTTGGCTCTGATTTTACTTAGATGTTCGCTAATCAGCTTAAAATCAATTAAAGAATAAGTATTATACATTATCCCATATTTATCCCGTATTTATTTGACTGAATTAATTTGCATTCATATAGAGCTATATGATTCTAATACTTCTAACCAGGTATTCATGATTTAAGCGTTATAATTAGATTAAAATTTTTTCGATCAAATTTAATATACATATATTATTTTTTGACCTAATTCATTAAATCGACAACATGAATTTTGGAGCTCAAGGCTAGTACAAGTTAAGTATTTTTGGAAAAACGATACCAAGAGTCAGGAGTGGTAGAAATTATAGCTATTTCGGAGATCACCACATCTTCTCATAAGATTTTTTTCATGACTCCACCGATTGTGGGTTCACATACCTACGACTTGCTGGGCAAGTACGTAGCCAATGGATCACAGTCAGCTCGGAGGAGATGTGGTGATCTCCGAAATAGCTATAATTTCTACAACTCATGATTGTTGTTAACTTTTCTCCAAAAATACTTTGCTCATACTGGCCTTGAGCTCGAAAATTAATATGGCTGATCAAATTTAATATTTATTTTGTGCCTTTTAATTTTTCGATCATAATTGATCGTTTTTTTTATATTTTGATTTATTGCATAATAAATGCCAAAATTACGGTTTTTTTTATAAAAAAGAAAAAATTATAATAAAATAAAAAGAACAATAACGATTATTTTCATCAAAAACAAAAAACGCTAAATGTCAATCAAATTTGATCGAAGAAATATCAATCACAAAATAACTATTATGCAATAGTTAAACAAAAATCTAAAAAAATTAAGGTCAGATTTACGTACATAGTATAGTATTAGATCGGTATATTAGAATTTTCTTTTGAAAGAAGTCTTTCCAACGACTTAAATCAAAATAACTTTTATTTTCGGTCCCTACTTCTAACTATTAGTTTGAAACGTTCTCACATTCTTGCCATTTCATTGAATTCTGATAATTTGCTTGAATTTTTTTTCACTCGATGATTCAACACATTCCACCATGAATGCCACTCTACTTCTTTTGATTATTTTGATCATATCTCAATATAAAATACTTTTGGATCTAGCGCAAGACCTTGGATCATTCCCACTACATATATATGTACGTGTTTGACATTTTGGTACTTACCATTAGCAGCTCCACCAATGTCACGTCACAAAGAAAAAATCTTATAGTATTCTATCATTCTTGGGCTACATAAACAGTTGTTGTTGTTGTTGTTGTTGTGGGAAAGTTTTACAAGTTACCCACACATTATTGGCGATCATTCCGCTAACGTTGATGCCCAATCTGGTGATCATTTTGAGTGAATCTCCATAAATAATACACATAAAGAATTTAGTAATTCCTGTTTGCTTTTGTTTTTTACAAATACATATGTACATAAAAAACCTACATTAATTTCAAAAATTAATTGAATATCTGCCATTTTACAGATTGTAATTTTATTCAATACATTTGCTGTGTGCTAATCTAACTTATGGCCTGTGGACAGCCTTGAGTCCATCTTCATCAGCACATAACAGTGATTGTTGGCCGTTAAGGCTTTTGATGGGCTCGCGGCAGCTACGTAACAAATTATTTAATTGACTAAAATGGCTGAAAAATGGACAAGAAATGAAGAAATATGTGATGGCAATTGGGAAGGAAGAAAGAACCAGTCGCTCGCTGGCTGCAATGAAATATTACAACATACGCACACACACACACACACTCACATATGAGACAGCATACATGTATGTGTGTGTCTATGTATTTGGTTGCATGTGAACGCGCATTTATATGCGGCTGAATAGCGGTGTGTCTGAGGATTTAAACATGTGCGTCCGTGTTTGCGCGAATTGAACGGCTGATCGGCTGCTTTCGGTCACTAATGATGTTGCTGGTGGTCAATGTGAAGAAGAGAAATGAAAAAAAAAAATTGCGTTAAAAAGTCTAATCCATTTTCCGACAAACGCGAAGTAGCTGAAAAAAAATTATAACAAAAATGTATGCACACACATTAGGGAGGTCCAAAAACATTACCAGTATTTTTTTTTTATCAAAACATATTTAGAATTCACTCAAAGCGCTAAAAAATTTTCCATGATTTTTATATGAGGAAGTGAATTCAATATTTTAAATGGTTGGAAATAAATATTTATCAATCGGCAGGTTAGGTTAGGTTATAATGTCGGTAAATGAACTTAACACCCAACTAGCGCAGTTATTAAAATTAAGAACGTTGTTGGGGCTATATTCGGAAAAATCCCACAGAATGGCCTTTCGTGTACTCCTTAGAGCTGGACATCTGTTTTACTAAACTGTTTTATCCCTGCACCTTCTGCAGTAATCATTCTGAGCAATACAAATTTGTGTCGCGTGGGTGCCGATGGACCATTTTCCTGTTAGTCTTGAACCGTTAGGCCTGTATTTTGAAAGGAGAATGCAAGTTCCATTTAGATCATATTCGGATGTTAATTTCGCAATTCGACATCCTGGCGCTGTACCTCATAGTTAATTAAATCCACTATGAGGTATTGCTGAAGATGGTGGCTTTATCTCCACATGATTGTTAATCCTATTGGGGCTGAGGTTATCGCTGAACCTTCTATGGCAAACTGATCAGCTGCCAGTGATGTTGCGATGACCTGAGATCCAAATTAAATCTACCGAGTGCAGGTTGCAGCTCTGTCTAGTATATTCTGTGAGTTCTGCGTTACTTGACCAACTTCGATATGGTTGCGAAAAATGCCAGAGCCAGAAGGGCCGTCAGTGTGTATGTGTTGATTCTAGGCAGGCATATCAAATCATCTATCCCAGCCCGATCTCGATGGGACTTGGACTCCAAAGAGTCTATACAAATCTATATCTGACTGCATATAATCAGTGCTCCATCTGGTAGTGATGGGCCAGGGCGAAAAAAGTTAAATACTCGATTCATCCTCCGCTTCCATAGGCTCAATTCTCGGAGCCTTACAGCAGGAGATGTGTTTTGGTGTTGAGGTCATCTGTAGAGCAGGTTTTCAAATCCCCTGACACCCCAACTCATGCTGCTCTCTGAACTGTACCTAGCTTGATATGTTTATATTCGTTTGGTACTGTTTTCCAACAGATTCGTGAACCATAGCATATAATTGGCCGAACCACAGCCGTGTACATATAAGGGACTATCATCTTCGGGTGTTAAATCCTCGCCTTCTCAAAAAGTCGTTTGCAGGAGTAATATGCTTGATTTGATTGATTGATTTTTTTACCTACTCGTCGACTTAATTTTCCAACTCAGCTCAGGATCTAATGATGTGTTGTTCCCAGTATTTCATGTATCAGTTTTGTTGAGTATAATCCCACTCGACTCGTTGTTCTCAAAAAAGTGTCTGCGAAAATACAAAAACTCATTTTTTTTTAATTTTTATTATATAGTTAGTAAAGAAAGTAAATAAATATATTGCATTTATATCTTAGTTGTGTAACAAAACTTTTCTAAAATAAAATAAAATGCATGAATTTGAAGTTATGTATCTACGCGTATTCAAAGATGAGATTTTATTTTAAATAAAGCATTGTTTCCATTTAAAACACGATTTTTCATGCTGTTTCTATATAGAAACCGTTTTAGCTTCTTTCTTTTAACATGGCCATTAAAAGTCTTTAAACTTATTATTCAGTTCTTCTAAGCCGGGTTTTCGGTGTTGTTGGAATCGTCTTTCGGTTCTTCTGGAACCGTTCTTCGCTAGATATTTTGTTTGAGTAGATAATCGAAGTGTTGGATTATTCAGCTCTGTTAGCTAAAAGCTGCGAATCTTGATCTTGGCCGTAGATATCACAAGTGTGATGTCACAGTACTGGATCCATTTGCAAAGCTTGTTTAGATACAAAGAGCCACAAAAAATGCAGAAATTTATCTATAAAAAAAGTTAATATTAAACAACGGTTAAATAAGCCATTGGGCTTTATTTTTTTTGAAAAGTGTAACAATAATTTGTCGAATGCGTCTTGATGTTGTACCACAAATTGGAGGACCTATAGTTTTACGCCGACTGCTAATGGCAACTGATTTTTGTGAGAAACTTCTCATGGCAGAAATACATTCGGAGGTTCGCATTGCCTGTGGAGGGACGGCCGCTATGAGAAGGATGCTTTTCTATAATTTTTTTTTGTTACTTTTCCGGGCCCGGATTCGAATCCTGTGACACACAACAGACTACACACTACTTCAGGGATTCTATTTATACAATTTCTATATAAAATCAGAGTTCAAAATATTTTCTGTTAAAAAAAACATGCGTGCACCTAAGTGCGCCAGCCAGTAGTAAAACTTCTTTGTGGTAATAGAAATTAAAAAAAGTAGTCGTAGTTAATAAAAAATAGTTGTAGAAATTAGTAAAAATAGTGATAGAAATTAGTAGAAGTAGTAGTAGAAACTAATAGAAATTGTGGTAGTAATTAGTAGTAGCATTAGTAACAATAGTGGTAGAAATTAGTAAAGCGATCTGACACGACTTTCGATACGCAATGTAAAAAATTACTGTCGCTAAAGAGGTTTAATTTAAAAAAATTAGGGTGTTATTTCTTCCGCTATATTATAATCTTAGTGGATGAGGGAATTAAATTTGGTGTTTGGACCACCCTAATGCACATTAGACGGTGTCGGTCACCATATGAAAAAAAATTGCAAATACTCCCTTAGTTTGAAAGCTCATTTTGAGAGGATTTTACGTTCACCGAAATTTTCGTTCTTGGAATGCCCTAAAAACAGCCAACATCGAATTTTCTTCATAACTGTTTTATTCATTAATCGATTCCAAATAAATATCGTTAAAGAGATAATTTTGAGTACTTATATCCCTCTAAAATTCTTTTACTCTAGAATATCTACTTAACCTGCCAAGTTCAAATAACTTGATTTCCACCCTCCGCAAAAAAAAAAATTTTCTTTCATTGGAAGCTTAATAATAAATTACTCAAAATTATATTTCCAACGATACATCATAAAAAGTTATGAAGAAAACTCGATTTTGTCGTAGTTTAGGCCACCACAAGGAGAAAATTTGTATGTCTTTAAAATCCTCTTAAGGTCAGCTTTCAAACTAGACCGCAAATCGATAACCTTTTTGCGACCCACCCTACTGCACATATTGCAATTTACGTATGTATGTACAAATGTATGTACATATGTAATTGTGAGTACTTATATTTACGTATAGAATAACAATAACAAGTGCTCCTAATGTTTTCTGTTGTTGTTGTTGTTTTAATACCAGCCAGCCAGCACATCAACAATAACCGGAGTGAAATATTTACTTATATTTACTATACAAATGTATGTAGTTTGTGTCTATGTTTGTAGTTAGGCCAACCAGTTTGGCTGCGGTCTCTGGGCCGCTCGTATGAAGTCTCAGCCGCCTCCTTGGACACCTCCTGATTTCCCAGCAACAACTGACTGGCTGGCAAACTAGTGGCCATCCATCTCAGTGAAGTAGAAAAAAAAAATTATTGCAGCTTCTGCAGACAACAACATGTTGGCGCTGGGGCTGGTGGTGTAGACGGCGGCAGCAGCAAAGCCGTGCAAAGCAGCTGGTACGGCAATGTGACGATGTTGTTTGACTCTTTGCCGGCACTTACTTTTATTATTGTTGTTATTATAATCTTTCATTTATTGCTGTTGTTGTTGTTGTTGTTGCTGATTTTGTTTTGTCGTACGTCGTTGGCATCGTCTACGTCCGTTTATTTGTCTAAACGAAACGTTTTATGGTTGTTGCTGTTGCTGCGTTGCTGCTTTGAGGCGCACTCATATGTCCGGCTTTTGGTTTTGGCCAGTTCAGCGGTGCAACATTTCTCATGAGAAATAAATAGTCTCATTGCCTTAACTGCACCGTTAGCTCTGTTGCATCACATAACTGTGGCTGTGCGCAAAATCAGAGTAAAAAAAAATAATATGTATTGATTTTAGTGGCGAGCGTGGGGAGAAGAGTTTGAAGAAAACAGGACGTACAGCTGGGAAGCCACGCATACTTTAATATGGCGGCCACCTTCACAAAGGAAGTTAATAATTGAAGTGGATTTTTGGACTCCAAAGGTCTAATGTATTTTGGTTTTGATCTCAAGGCCAATAGTTAATGTAATTAAAATAATATTTAGTTTTGTTTTGTTCCAATTTTTTATTGACTTCGTTCTGCGGACGGTCTTCTTTTTGTGCTGAAATAGCTGCCATACCTACCGAGAAGCTCAAAGGGAAGTAATGGAAAATGCCCGAGAAAGAGCACGGTTTGCGGTAGTCATTTAATCGAAATTTGTTTGGAAAGTAGCCCACATAAATTGTAAAGGATTTAGCTACCTAAAAAACATCATTCTTTGCAATCTTTTGTTGTTTTTTTTTAAAGTTATTCAACATTCACATACCGAAAGGACTGATCTGCTTTAAAAATTCGAATTTAAATCGGAATATGTGAAATGCTTGGATGTTTTCATTAATCTGACAACATTTGACGAGAAATTTGACTTACTGAAAACCAAGCATATGAAGTTACGGAAGACCGTTAAGTAACCACAATAGTTTAAGAATATTAGGCCATCAAAAAGCTGTGTGAGCATTGGACGCCAGAAATTTTTGCAATTGCTCAAGACTCAAGTGGATTCCTGAAAAATGCTAGAAACTTCGGTATATACATATGTACGTATATGTATGTGTATAAAGCAAGAAGAAAATGCTGGTCAGTTGTATGGATCTAAGAAAGCAAATACAACAAAAGATATTCGCACGCGAAGCATTTCGAAACAAGTGGTTGCTTACTTAAGCACTACAAAATTATCATTATCATTATCATTATCATTATCATTATCATTATCATTATCATTATCATTATCATTATCATTATCATTATCATTATCATTATCATTATCATTATCATTATCATTATCATTATCATTATCATTATCATTATCATTATCATTATCATTATCATTATCATTATCATTATCATTATCATTATCATTATCATTATCATTATCATTATCATTATCATTATCATTATCATTATCATTATCATTATCACTACCATTACCATTATCATTATCATTATCATTATCATTATCATTATCATTATCATTATCATTATCATTATCATTATCATTATCATTATCATTATCATTATCATTATCATTATCATTATCATTATCATTATCATTAGCATAATCATTATCATTATCATTATCATTATCATTATCATTATCATTATCATTATCATTATCATTATCATTATCATTATCATTATCATTATCATTATCATTATCATTATCATTATCATTATCATTATCATTATCATTATCATTATCATTATCATTATCATTATCATTATCATTATCATTACCATTATCATTATCATTATCATTATCATTATCATTATCATTATCATTATCATTATCATTATCATTATCATTATCATTATCATTATCATTATCATTATCATTATCATTATCATTATCATTATCATTATCATTATCATTATCATTATCATTATCATTATCATTATCATTATCATTATCATTATCATTATCATTATCATTATCATTATCATTATCATTATCATTATCATTATCATTATCATTATCATTATCATTATCATTATCATTATCATTATCATTATCATTATCATTATCATTATCATTATCATTATCATTAGCATAATCATTATCATTATCATTATCATTATCATTATCATTATCATTATCATTATCATTATCATTATCATTATCATTATCATATCATTATCATTATCATTATCATTATCATTATCATTATCATTATCATTATCATTATCATTATCATTATCATTATCATTATCATTATCATTATCATTAACATTATCATTATCATTATCATTATCATTATCATTATCATTATCATTATCATTATCATTATCATTATCATTATCATTATCATTATCATTATCATTATCATTATCATTATCATTATCATTATCATTATCATTATCATTATCATTATCATTATCATTATCATTATCATTATCATTATCATTATCATTATCATTATCGTTATCATTATCGTTAGCATAATCATTATCATTATCATTATCATTATCATTATCATTATCATTATCATTATCTTTATCATTATCACTACCATTACCATTATCATTATCATTATCATTATCATTATCATTATCATTATCACTACCATTACCATTATCATTATCATTATCATTATCATTATCATTATCATTATCATTATCATTATCATTAACATCGTCGTTTTCTTCTTCCGTAATTATTTTGATTTAATTTTTTTTTATATTTTATTTTATTTCTTATCCGTTTCATGCCTTGGAATAGCCAAAGCGGCAGAATACTTGCAATGCCGTTACTTTTCCCCAACGGCATTATTATTGTTGTCAGTTTTGCTTTTATTTTTATTATTGTTTCACTTGGCTTTGTTGGGACGTTGCCAATTTGACTTGTCGCTTGATTAATTGCCTACTGTGCGTAGCTACAGCGCAACATTTTGCTGCCATCATTTACGCACATAGTGAAAAATCCTGTGCCCGAGGGGACGACAAGAGGTAAGAGGTGGCTAAGATAAGTGGGTAAAAAGTAAAGGAAGAGAAAAGAACAGCACGAACAGGAAGATGCTGAGGTAAATTGTAAATAGTAACCGTTACATAATCTCAATCCGTAAGATATGCCAGCGAGTGACATTTGTCGGATACGCAACATTGCCAGCTGCGGCAGCCGTCGCATCATCATCATCATCAGTAACAGCAGCAACAGCAACTGCAACAACAACAACAACAACAATAACAGAAACAGCAGCGGCAGTAGGAACAAGTTGCGCCACCAGCAAAACAAGTGCCGATAACTGCCAGGCCATAAGAGTAAAAAATGAACAACAAGAATTCAGGAAACCTTGGCAAAGATGATACTAAGTGTAAATGAAGATAATGTGATAGGTGAAGGGAACTACGAGGATGTGCGGTGTGCGAGGTGGGGAAGGTGAGCAACAACCATTGCAAATTATGTCAGGCACGTGGACTACACAAGTGAGGGGAAGAAGAACGGGGTTAGGCTGCGTAAATGGACAACAACGCGTTAACAAGTTGAGGAACATGAAAATAGCATGGCAAAAACAAAAACATGAATAACAACAAAAAGAATGGCAATGCCAGCAACAATATTGTTGACAGCACAGCATAGAAAATAAGGCAAAATGATGACATGCAACAACAGTCCAGAAGTCAAGTACAAGAACACGAGCAACTGATCAAGAAAACGGAAAAACAAAAACAAACAAAAAAAGTTGCAAGAAACATGATACCAATAGCTAAAAACGCAGCTGCAGCAATTGTGACATAGCAACATCAATAATATTTGTAGATGACAGCAACAAAAGCAAAAATGAAAACCAAGAAAAAAATAGAAAAGACGTGTACAACCAAATCAGTAGTTTTAACAACTCTGGCAGCAAATTTTTACCACTAACTAACTACAAATGGCGCCTACGATATCAGCAGCAATTTTTTGATAAGAATAGTGTATACGTTTTTTTTTTCACATATGTACATCGCAAAGAGCCAGTTACTTCGAAGAGCATCTTCTTTCACACATAAAAAGAGTGTTGTGGTAAAGGGAGCGTGCAGAGTTGGTTTCAAAAGAGTGCTGGCAGGCGAAATTGGAGAAAGAAGAGAATGAATGTTGCTAAATTTTACGATGCAATATTGTTGAGAGCACGCATGTTGCGCTACAAACACAAAAAACATGTTGCCGAAGAAACTGCAGCTTCCTTGAGAAAAAAAGTGCAGGCTATTGTATGCTACCGACTGTTAAGCGATTTAACTAAAGGGTGTGTTTTTTAAGACGTGTGATTTTCAATGACGTCTTTTTGACTTGATTTATACTCAGTTTGGTTTGCCATTTTACAATAAAAATACTTGCTCCGGAACAGCGTTTGCAAATCATGCAAATTTATTACCAAAATAAAAGATCGGCTCACGCGACGCATCGCGCACTGCGTCCAATATTCGCTCGACATAATCACCCTGCAGAGTCCGTAATTCGAGCAACCAGAGCAGATGGCCATCGATCCCGATTTTCACAAGGAAATTTTGTTAAGCGATGAAGCTCACTTTTGTTTGAATGGGTAGGTTAATAAACAAAATTGTTGCATTTAGAGTGTTAATAATCCACAAGCCATTATTTAGACGCCGTTACATCCTCAAAAGGTCACTGCTTGATGTGCTTTATGAGCAGAGGGAATCATTGGTCCATATTTCTTAAAAAATTAAGCTGACCATAACGTTACAGTCAATAGGGAACGCTATAGAGCAATGATTAATGATTTATTTTCATACCTGAATTGGAGGATGTTGATTTGGACGACCTTTGGCAAGACGGCGCTACATGCCGTACATCTAGCGAAATAATAAGATCGCGCGATTTAACACTGCTGGACTATTTTTTGTGGGGTTATGTGAAGTCGCCCCGACACGAATGACACCTTGGAAGAGAATATTCGGTGCGGTATTACTGGCATACTGCGCCAATTGCTGCAAAACGTGGTCGACAATTGGACGTCTCGGGTGGAATTTATTCAAGTCAGCTGCGGCGGTCACTTATCCGGAATCATTTTTAATACATAATGGCAAACCCTTATATTTATAATAAAGCTTCATGCTTGGCCACAACTTTAAATTATATGCTTCTTTTTACTTTTTAAGAACTACATGTCTAAAAAAAAACCCTTTATTTAACTTAGTTAATGCCATAAAGCTGTTCGCGTGACATTGAAAGGGTGATGCAAATTATTGAACAATTTTCCCGCGATCTGTATTGGTTTTCTTAACTCTGCAGTGGTCTTTCAGGTCACGCTATTGTCTTCTCATTGTAAAACTAGGGATTTTATCAGAAACCGAGGTGGATTGCCTACGCTACTGGAAAGCGTTGGAGCAAACAGCCCTCAGATTCATTTTACTGTTTCCGTGTTCCTTTTGAATCTGTTTTAAATCTACAGGATTTACGAGTAAATCGAAGCAAAGCGCTCAGGTATTTCTCGCACAATGGCGGTTCAGCTGCATAAAAACTGTTCCGCCGACTCATCCTCTTCAAAGCAGGAATGCCAAATGGGTTTGTCATGTACGTCGATCACGGTCAGATAATTCTCAAATGAGGTCTACAGTCCTAGTATATACCTAGTAAAACCTCCCGAGAGAAATAGAGCTATTATTTTATAGACTGCATTTCCGATTTTACAAATATGCTGAATAGTTTGGGGCCTAAGCCGTCAGATTTTAGCGGTGGCAAATTTGGGATCAAAATTTGTTGTACGCCTTACAAAAATTAAAATGCTTCTTATTTGTACACCTAAATTTTACGAATATGTTTTACCCCTCAACAGCCGCGGGAGTCCATTTTTTTTCTTTTAGGTATAGAATGTTTAAATGTGGACTAAATAACTCTGAATAATTTCTAGGTGATTTATAGATGACAATCAATCTTCTTCTTTAGGAACAATTTATTGTGCCTAATTTGAGTTAGGTAGAGTTCGGGCTATTTTCCCATCACTAGCTGCTATAAAAAGTATGATATAAATTAGAACGAAAAATCAAATCCGAATTCTGAAAATCTCATAGTTTTTACTTGTCAAATGTTATGCCACTATTCGCGTACTGACAATTTAAAAATTATCCGAAATTTATAATTGAAACTCTTGATGGTATACCGTTTATAAGATGCTTAAAAATTTTCGCTCCCAGCGCCACCTAGCGGGTCAATTCATTTAACAAATACTTCTTGTTATATAAGTGACGAAACTTATGGCATCTACCATTATGCGCAAAATCGGATACCATACAAAATTTCAAAGAAAATTGATCAGAAGGTGTTTTTTTTTGGAAATATACATATATATGTACATAGTATGGTATACAAATTTTTAAATTCTGTGAAAATTCATGTTAACAGTGTTTCGAATTTATTACTCTGCAAGCGTTTTGAAAAGCAAGAATTTCAAAAAAAAAATATCCATATCAATCTGTATTTCGCAAAGTTATGGTAATTTAAACAAACGAACGTTTTTTTTTCAAAAATCGATTTCTCGAAAACGGCTGTACAAACAAAAAATTGAAAAATATCAAAGAGAGCTCGCTTGTATATAACATACAAAATTATAAAAAAAAAGAAAAACAAAAACTAAATGGTATCCGACTGCAGACTGCCCCAAATGCCATTATCCGTTTTCCATTTTCATGCTCCCTAGTATAGCTAGCTAACGAATGCTAGAAGGGCTCCACTTTGATCATTACCAATGCTATTCCAGCAATGCATTTTCCTTTTTTATTTAACGTCAGTGGACAACTTATTCCAAACCAATATTGTAAATTCCATCGAATACATATTGTTTGGTTTAGTCATTTGTATGTTAATAATTTTGCTCAATTTATCGACTCATAAATTGGCATTCAAAATAATTTGTTGCAAGTTACGACATTAGTATGCATTTGGCAGCACTTCAGTAGCAATGAAGTACTTCAATACATTTTGATAAGAATGCCATTAGTATCAGTCAGTCATTAGCAGGTTCTACTAGATATTTGTGGCACGCAATTCCATCTAACTAACACGAGGTGGGAAGACATGCGTCATGGCACAAATATCGATGTTATAACCCTATAATAAAATTAATTTATGTTCGACGGCAGTGCTCGTAAAATTATAGGAACAATTTGTAGTAGTGTTATTAGGAATATCCAACAATCCTGCTTACCCAATCATTAATAAGCTCGTGAAGAGGGGGAGTAAATATTATGAAATATAAAAAATATTTTGCTCAATAATTAAAGAACAACGGCAATGTATTGTATCTAAAATTAATTAAGTTAAAAACCTATTACGAATAATTCACAACATATTATTTATTTAAGCCACTTCCTTTAAAAATAAAGTTGTTTTTGTCAAGAAAAAGAAACAAGGTATAATCACAGTTTTTTCTTAATAATCATACTTAATATTATAAATGCGAATGTAAGTTTGTTTGTTACGCTTTCACGCAAAAACTACTTAACCGATCATCATGAAACTTTGCACATATACTTTTGAAGGTATTAGAAATAACATAGGATACTTTTTATTAAAAAAATAAAAATTGTTTGTCAAAATATCGTCAAATTTAGCTACTTCAACGCCATCTAGCATCACAGTAATGAAGTTTCAACCCTGAATACTGTAATACCGGCCGACTGTATTACCGACGGTGACGACAATATCTAATTCAATATCTAATTCAATTGAATATAGTTTCAACTGTTTCTAATTTTTCTATATTTTTTGTTATTTTCTTCTGTCGTTACATGCAGTATAAAACTATTTAAATTTTTGAGGTTATCCGTAATTTTTGTGGTTAGCTGTTACTTTATTATTTTAGATCTTACTCGCTGATGTTAATTCTTACTCTGCTTTTATTTGAAAAAATGCCTCGGAAGCGGAAATCTGGTCTATCCAAAAATTCATCGCGGGCCCGTGCCGCAAAAGTTGCACGAAATCAAGAAACTTCGGCTCACGCAGAGCTGAGAAGACAACAACAAGCTGAGCGACAAAGAGTTTTGAGAGCAGCTGAAACGCCTCTTCAGGCACGAGTTTGTTTAGAAAGACAAGCTGCACTGCAGACAACTAGAAGATCGATAGAAACGCAAGAACAATCGCAGGCGAGAAGAATTCATAATGCAGACATGCAGACCACGCGCCGCCGAAATGTCATGCGTAATGATTGGGCTGTATTTAATGGTACTGGGTTTCAATATGATCCTTCAATTGAATATCATAATAATCCATTGATTGTTATTGGCTCAATGAATAAGTAGAATAAGAATCAGTACTACGATGCTTTTAAGTGGAAAGATGAAACTGCTGGAATGTGCTGTTCCGGTGGTAAAGTTTCACTTCCATTACTTGGTGAACCAAAAGAGCCTTTGAAAACTTTATTATTAAATGTTACAGATGAGTCAAAGCAATTTCTAAGCAAAATAAGAAAGTATAACTCTTGCTTTCAAATGACCTCCTTTGGAGTTGATAAAGTGATAAGAATGCCCGGGTTTTCACCAACTTTTACTGTACAAGGACAGATATATCATCAAATTGGATCACTATTTCCAGAAGATGATGATCAGCATAAATTTCTGCAGGTCTACTTTATAGGTGATGAACAAAATGAAGTAAATCGTCGTTGCCAATATATTGAAGGAGTAGAAAGAGAAACGGTATTGAAAATTCAACGAATGTTACACAGTCACAATGTTTTGGTAAAAATCTTTAAAAGTGCGATAGACAACTGGCCTTCAGACAACTACAAAGTTATCATTCATGCTGATCGAACTCCACGTGGCGAACATGAAAGGCGTTATAATGCGCCGATGGTCAATGAAGTTGCTGTTTTGGTTACTGGTGACCCGAGCTCTCCACGAGACATAGTACTACGTGCACATGATAATACGCTAAAGCGTGTAGCTGATGCTCATAGATTCTATGATGCTTTGCAGTACCCATTAATTTTCAGTAAAGGAGAATCTGGATATCATTTTAATATTCCAGTCATTAATCCAACAACGGGACAACCAATTCCAAATAAAAAAGTTTCCTGCATGGACTTTTATGCGTATTACATGATGCTTCGAGAGCATGACTTCAACCTTCTTCTGCGTACAAGTCAACTTTTTCATCAATTCTTGGTAGATATGTATATTAAAGTAGAGAGCGAACGTTTCGTTACATTTCTCTAAACCAGAAAAAATTACGAGCTGAAAATTACATACATTTACTAGATGCGATTAGCGCAGACAATAATATCAGACCTAACGACATTGGAAAAATGGTTATTTTGCCGTCCACTTTTGTGAACAGTCCCCGTTATCTCCGTGAGTACACGCGGAAGGCCTGATCTCTTCGTAACTTTTACCTGTAATCCTTCGTGGCAGGATATAACTCAAGAGCTTATGCCTGGGCAAAAGGCCACTGATCGACATGACATACATAGTTGCCCGCGTATTTCGATTAAAGGTCCAAAAGTTAATGAACGTTGTAACAAAAGGAAAAATATTTGGAGACGTCCTGTGACATATGTACTCTATTGAATGGCAGAAACGAGGTCTACCACATGGGCACATATTAATTTGGCTAAAGCAGAAGCTACTTCCTAATCAAATTGACAACATAATTTGCGCTGAAATTCCAGATCCAGAAGAAGATAAAAATCTGTATGACACGGTTATTAAAAATATGATACACGGTCCCTGTGGAGCTCGCAATCCAGCGTCAACTTGCATGCAAAATGGCATGCATACTTATTTAATTGCTCCACTGCGGGCGAAGCCGCGGGTTAAAAGCTAGTATTATTTTATAGTTTGGTTTTGAATGCTTCTTCGGATATTTTATTTATTTTATATTTTTACGAATACTTTAGCACATTCTCAACAATATTTTTCATTTGAAAAACCGCTCTTCTTTCCTACTGAATATTCTGTAGATGTAGTTACAAAATCTGAATATTCCCATTCGTTTTTTATAGAGATCGCGGAAAATAAGAACTATCTAAAACTGACGAATAAGAAGGGAAAACTTTTGCACTTCCATCGAAAAAAGCTGCATAACGGGAAGCGATCATATCCACAAGAAAAAGTTCAGTGCAAATTTCCAATTTTCTTTTTTAATTTTGTTTCACGATGTAATGCAGCACCTATTTTTTTAATTCATAAGGTATTTAACTCAAATTTACCGTAGAGATTTATTCGTTAAACTTTTTTTTGCCGATCAACACAAAATATGAGATCACCCCGATTCATTTGCAGAAACGACAGAAAACTTTCAGTAGCCCAGAGTTTCATGACATTTTTCGTACTGGATATTTTACTGGATCTTGGCCTGCAAATACTCATGGGTTATATTTGTGAAAATATTTGTACTGGCTGATTCTATAGAACTACTAATTTTTCTTATCATGATTGGGTGCCACGACCAATAGCGATCGCGGCGTCGTCGGTGATCATTTATATATTGTAGATTTCAATTGCTCAAGGTCAAAGTATTTTAAGTCTGAAATGAAAAAACTTCTTCGGCCGCGTATGATCTATTTTAATAAGAAATAAAACTGTTAGAACTTGAAATCGATCGAAAGTGTTCGAGAAATCGTAAGGCCTCTTGCTGAAAAACACGACTCTGAGATACTCTATTGAATCCCCGAAAATAGACTCAAATCGCTTTCTAAAGCTCCAACTTAGGTGTTAGGGTTCAGATCCTTCTAAAATTTGGCAACACATTTTCTTTTTTATATATAAAAATCTCGACTGAGTTTTATGAAATTTTGTATCCATATATTTGGTATGCGTGAGAAGAGTTCGTAAAAGGTGGCCTGTCTGAAAAATCAAATTTAATTTAATTGTAAATAAGTTATATGAAATATTAAAGTATGGGTGTCTGACGGTTCGTCTCGGGAGGGAGAACCTTCATACATTTATTTTGGAGAAGGTTGCCACCTGTTGCAAACGTCAAATTTAATTTAATGGTACATAAGTTATATGAAATATGAAAATTTCGATGTCAAACGATTCGTTTGGTGAGGAGATGGTTTATCGCTAGCTATATTTTGAAGAGAGTTGTCACCTGCCTGAAAAGTAAAATTTTCCTAAATTATACACGAGCTGTTTGAAATATGAAAATATAGCGCTAAACTGTTCGATTCGCAACTGCTTTAAATTATTAATTAATTAAATTATACACAAGTTATATGAAATAGTAAAATATGGGCTTGAAACCGTTCGTTTTGCTAGGAGAAGATTAGTATGTTTTGAAGAGGGGTATGTTTTGAAGACGTTTGCCACCTTTTATAAAAGTACACTAGCGAAATAGTGTGCAACCTAAACAAGTATTTTATATATGTAAAGCTGTTAAAATATTTTAGTGTATGCTATTGAGATGGCTTAAAAATATATTTACATAAACTCCTTTGATAGAATATTCAATAAATTTATTATTACACATGCAATATACATTTATTTTAAATTATATGAAATAAATATTTTACTATACAGGTTTTTTAAATTTAAATTAAATTTCTAATTTCAGTATTTCAATTTGCATTTGCCGGCACCACTGTTGAAGTGACAACGATAAGGTATGCTAATAAGATTAACTCTATCATAATTTTACCCTTGTTAATTTTTTCTGCTCTATATTCTATGTTTTTTATTTTATTTTGCCTGTTAAGCTGGTTCTGCACAAACTACCAAAAGTTTCATATCGCAATTGAGGTTTTTCTAGAGTCCTAGTCATGGTGATATTGAAGCCCATAATTTTCCGTCACATCTAACGTGGAGATTTCGGTAAATCCGTTATCCATGCCTTTGAGGCCTCGGTCGTGGCTATATCTTATGGGAAGTTGCCACCTGTTAAGAATGCTACAGTCAATTAAATAAATGAGTTAAATCACATATTGCTATATATCGACTAGATAGATCTGGATAAGATTTGACTCATACATATATAGGTAACTATAAAATCAATTATTTTTATATGGAGTTGCCACCTGTTTAAAAGGTTATACTCAATTAAAACAATGAGTGAATTAAAATATTGCTTTATGCATATCAAACGATAGAGGCTTCATGAAGCTTCATTTCCCATATACTTTTAAAGAATGTTGCCACCTGTTTATATGCAAATTAAGTTAAATATAAAATAAACAACGTTTTACAATATGAGTGTCAAGCTACAAACTTTAAGAAGGCGTAATTTAAAAAATAATTTTGAAGAGGGTGGCGACCTGTTTAAAAAATTAATTAAAATTATAACAATTTAAATCAAATATCGAAATATGGATCCCAAACGAAAAAGATTTAGGAAAGCTATTTTTGGAATATACTTTTAAAGATGGTTGCCTGCTTAAAAGAGTAAAATAAATTAAATTAAATTATTATGTTAACAAAAGTATCACAAAATGAGATTTAAAGAAAGTAGGCTTAAAAAATTGTATTCTGAAAATGCATTTAAGGAGTGTTGCCACATGTTCAAAACATAAATTTAATGTTATTTGTAAGCTTACTGAAAAATAACAGTATTGCTCTGAAACGCAAGAATTAATACTAAACATGTTTGATGAGAATGTACAAACTTATTGAGTTATTATGTAGGTTCTTTGTATTTTAAATAATATTTTATTCTTTGAATACATACGCGTAGTTTTCATGATCCCGTAAGAAATATTCTTCGATCAAGGGATGATATCTTTTAAGAGAAGTTCAAATTATATGCACATATTACAATTAGTACCTCATCTCATATTAGTGCGGTTAATATCGTTTACTGCGTAAATTCTTATAAAAAACAAGAAAATTGCTCGAAAAAAAATTACACTCGCGCCAATTTAACTCAGAATCTAGTTCATTTGACCTTTGTAAAAACTCCCGCGACTAATTAAAAGTAATCATTTGCAACTCAACAAGAATTTTTATGACTCAATTAACTACGGCAAATATCAGCCGCACGCCAGTCATTGAACCAACTTTATTAAGTCGTTGCAGGCGTATCATAACTCATTAAATGTGGCCAATGACTGTCACAAAAAAAAACAAAAGCAGAGAACAGAAAACAGAAAAAGAACAATAACAATAACACGCATCATAAAAACAAGCCTATTTTATTTAGTTGACCTTCTGCATCAGCAGCGCACGCAAGACATGAAAGGGATATAAATAAAAAAAGGCAACAGTAAAACTGAAGATAACAGACGAAAATGAAGATGGAACTTCGCTTTGAATTCAGTCTCTCCTAACTAGCTAATGAGTTCAAGGAGAGTTGAAAGCCCTTAACAAATAACAATTAACAATTAGCGCAAACTACATGCGAACTTAGAAGGTTATGTTAAGTAGTACGTGTTTAGTGCGAATTGTTACAAAATACATGGAAGTGGATAAGAATTAGAACAGATAAATCTGCAATAAAATTAGCAACTTAGATGAGCGTTAATTTAATGGAAATAGAAGAGAAATGTGTTGTTAAAAGATTCAAGTAAGTTGTGACGCGTCACACTTTACATCTAGCAATTTATGCCAGCCATTGTCCAGTGAGTTTTTACATAATAGCTGTTCGAGTCGAGATATTCTGAAAATGAATGAATGAATACTATAGACCGATTTGGTTAATATTCAGTAAGTAAGATGGTTTTGGGAAGAGAAACGTTTCTACAAGAAATAGGCCAGCGAGTTGACGTTGTGGTCCGAAAAATCGCTTTTATGGACTGATTTAGTTCATATTTAAAAAGTTGAACAGTTGAACAGTCTGTAAGGATTATTGTGAGAGTTGATACCTTGTTCCACTTTAGTCACAGAAATACGGGCGTGCGCTCTTTATAATAAAACGCCATCTGAGCCTCGCGAGTTCACAGAAGGAGAGGTTTACCGTCCTTTTTCTGCTTGTGTGATGCTCTTCCTACCGCGAGGTTTAAAAGTGGCCTTTACCTGCCCTGTACTTCGTTGGAAAGATGGAAATCCTACCATGCCTTACAGTTGCCCGCAATATATCGGTGTTCTACTCTATAATGCTGGGTAATCTCGTTAGAGTAGAGATTTGCGACATTTCGCCAGAGACTTTGCATTGCCTACGCATGAGTTTGGGGCTTTCAGAGTCGCTTGACAGCCCGAGAAGATGTTTACCTCTCCTTTTCCTTTTGATCGTTTGACTAGATACAAAGTGGTCTCCTGGATAGCCAGCGCCTATTTTTATTTTTACAGCGTTTCGAATATGGTGACCTGGTGTTACAGTTCTGTCGAGTTGGTATGGCGATTTTATAGTTTTTGGTGAAGTTATCGGTGTTCCTAAAATTACCATGAGTCTAAGAGTCTGCCTCTCTGAGTCGTCAGACAGCAAAAATCGCTATCTCTCGAGCAACTACGTAAAGCTAAGGCAGACGCACAACAGCATTCAGAGTTTCAGTGGGTGAGGAGATACTTAACAGTATATTTAAATTGCAGGCTTAAACCGACGAGTTTAAGAAGAGTAAGGCGGGTACTTTAAAAATGACGAATTCACTTTTGGTTGGGTTGACGGGAAGACCGGATAGGGTTTATAAGAGTAGGTGACCTTTACTACTTCTTTTCACATGTTCTTCTCGTGATTTTAGATTCATCGACATGTTCTTATCATAAGACATACTTTCTGAGCAATGAACCACTTACCCGTTGTCTACGACATACTACTCAAATTTAAATATAACCTTCGTATTTCTGATAGTGGAAAGCAGAAGCTGAAAACCAAAACTATCCGTGGAATATTTACTCTAAAATGGAAGTTAATTCTCATGTGAAAAAATCCATTTAATGTTTTGCATTGTTATCGACCACTTTTTCATCTCAGCACAGAATCTCTTACCATTCCGTTCTGCCACACCAATTAATCAACACTAAACTTTCCTACTTATTGTGATGGATTGTAATGGTAGAGTAAAAGTGCGAAATCGATTTGTCCTAAAGAAAAGCAACGAAAGTAATTTTACTTTTCAAATTTATCAATCATTCAAAGAAAAGTGAAAAATAAATCTTAACCTCATTTCTTATAAATGCATTCAGTATGCATAGAAGAAATATGTGTAAAGTTGGGGAAAAAACCAATGCAACATTTAAGCAGCAAACAGCCAGTCACTATAATTAACCGGCAGATCAAGACTAATGCGTTAATTCATAGGCTTTAACATGCATCTATGTGTATTAGGGATGTCAAATCGGGATACCGGAAATTTTTGAGTCTCAAAAAGCAAATGCTTCGACTCTAAGGGCCACTTGCGAGAAACCAGGTTATCTAATTAATTCAGAGTTTACCGGTTAAATTGATAAATTTGCCTGCACAGCAAAAATATTAGGCATCAACTCAGAACTACTAACATAAAATATAAATATTTAACATAGCAATTATTCAGGGTTAAACTTTTAGGTGAAAAATTTGAAACGAATCGCTTTGTTTCTACACTATTGGAAATGTCATCGAATGCGTTGGCTCCAACTCCTTTAACAGAGCTTTGGCAAGGGGAAGTGATGACTTCCACAAGATTACAGCCCTAGCATAGCAAGCATTTCGTTGTTGTACTAGAACCTACAAAAACTATTTTGATGTTAAATTTCAATAAATTAAAAAAATTTAAAGAAAATATCAAAAATGAAATATGTATCGCCCGTGTTACTATGAAATTACAAATTTAACTCTGGATTTCTCGCAAGTGGACCTGAAGCGAGTAAAGGAAATTACTTAGCATCTGAAGCGACTTCAATTACATAAAATATAAGTACTCAATTACTGTTGTACGTAAAGGTGCATGGTTTCAGTTTTTCCGTTGTTTTGAGTCGAAAGAGGGTCAGCATCGTACCCTCATGCGAAACCAATAAAGAAGAATCTAAGTTCGAGTGAAACTGAACGTTAAATACCCAGCGCACGTTTTTTTTTGTTATTTCTTGGCATTTCTTGTAATAAATCCAATTAATGTAATACTCTTCACATAAAAAATTTAAATGACTATTATTTGGTCAAATAAAAATAAAAATTAATTCTTATTATTTTAACATACCACGCCCATTTTCCAAAATTATGAATTGTACGCATTTTCTCTTTAATTAAGTTCCACATATGAAATTTCAGCGAATTTTCTACATGATTTAATAATACATATAGCGAATATTTTGGTTTTTTGTTAATTACCGCTTGATGAGAGGTGAGCGTGGTTTAAATTCTATACTGAGTTGAAATGCCAAGCGTATACCAAATTTGGTAGAATTGGATGGAATGTTTTAAGCCACATCTCATTACCAATCCTGTATATACAATTTTAGCAAATTATTTCTTATAGCTACTGAAATATCGCAACTTCTTTCGATTTTTGTAATTTCCGTTATATGGGATGGTTTCTTTTTCTTATTTTACAATTTTCGAGTAACGAATTTTAATTTGATGGTTAGACTCTTGATTAAATCAGTTTTTACACAAACATCTTTTCAATTCCTTTCGATTAAACATTTCATGTAAAGCCTTCGAAATTAAAGTTATTTTATGTCGATCTAAAACAGTAATCTAAGATATTAAAAAAAAATAAACCAGCAGCAACTGCAAAAAAGTAACTTTGTACAATGTACATGTGACACAAACACCTTATTAGAAAGTATTGCAGATTTAAGTTTGTAAAATTTTGTTTGTTTTTTGTCAAGGCGAATCCAAATACAACTACAAAATTCTTATGTATTTTCTTTTTTTTTCTGCGTAAGAGTTGTCAAAATTTAAATACATTTTGTTTTTGCTTTTACGGCTTTTGAAAGCTCATACGCAAAAGCAAAAACAAAATACATGTAGGTGAATAAAAAAAATCAAATCAGCTGCTCTTATGCCATCGCCTTCTATAAATTCGCCTTGGTGAAGTTGATAAAGCAGCTGATTGAATTCGCTGGGTGAACGTTAAAAAAATTATACTCACCTGATATGAGCTCGCCTTAGTGTAGTTACTATAGCAGCCGATTTGATTTTTTTTCACCTAGATGTATTTTGTTTTTGCTTTTGTGTATGAGTTTTCAAAAACCGTAACAGCTAAAACAAGGCGAATCCATACAAGGTGATAGCATCCTATGAGCTGAATGCTTGTTCTTCTCTCTGAATTCGCTAGGTTGTTTTGTTTACACAAACATTTGACATTTCACACGCAAAATTACACAGACAAAAAACACAGCGGATTCGCCTTGTTTATCTTGCTATCACCTTCTATGGATACACCTTGAGCTAAAACAAAATGTGTGCAAATTTTGAGAATTCTTACGCAAATGCAAAAACAAAATACATGGAAATAGCCTCCTTAAATGAATTCGCCTTGTTTTTTGTTTATAAAATATATCTTAATCACTAAAACCAATGTTTCTTTCATAATGTGCCTGCCTATTACATTGATCCACTTTTACTTTTTTTAACAATCAATTTGAATTTCGGGACAGTCCCGAAAATTCCGGAATCAGTGGGATGTCCCTAATATGTGTGTACACATGTATGCAATTATATATGTATTTGCATGCGTCATTTAGACTAATTTCAATGTCGATCAACGCTTTAGCAGCCGCACATCAGCTGCTTGGGCGAGCATGGCATTTAAGAGTGCCGCATAAGTGATCATTAGCGCGCTATGAAAGGTGAGAGTTTTCACTATCGCTGCTATTGCTGCGCCACCGATTTTCAGTCATTGCCAGCGCTGCCACTGCTGCCGCAACGCCTAGCTACTGCTGTTGTTGCCATTGCAAAGCACCGCACCGCATCGCATAGCAGCGCAAAGCGGTGGTATGGTATTTCGTTTTGCTGCTGCCACATAGTTTGATGCATTCCTGGCACTTAGCTACAAAAATAGTCGTATGGCTGTGAGTTTGTGTGTGTGTGTGTGTGTGTGTGTGTATGTGCAGGTACATTAGCAGCATGTAGTGTTCGCTGTGCAACCGCGAGGTTTGCTACTTCAGGCGCAATGCCCAAATAGATCAGCCAGCCTCGCCACTATGAGATCGGTTAATTGCTTTGTTTGGTCCCAGCGTGATCCATCAAAATGGAAAGTGTTCGTTAAATACAAATGAACTGGTAAACAGTAGCAAAAACAACAATATATATTTCTATATACTTGGGACAGCTTAGCAAAATAGACTTCTTTATGAGCGATTAGACGGAGGGAGTGTCGAGGGCCATACAAGTTAATGCGCTCTTCGTCTCACCTATTTCTTTGGGGCCGTTCTAACTGCACTCTGCCACTCTTCATGCAGTTGCTTACTACTTTGGCCACTGTGGCCACACACACAGTTTTCGGTTTGTAGCAAACTTTCAATGAAAATGTACCAAACTAGATGCATGCGAAAAACATTGTTTCTTGAAATATGATGAATTCAAATTTCCGCTCAAATAGTACATTTATGCGCATATTTTCTTACTTAATGAGTGCTATAACCGCTTCTCCTACAATTTGTGGTGTGCATCTTGATGTTGTAATACAAATTAAGGGATGCACAGTTTTACGCCGACTCTGAACGGCGAACGTTTTTTGTGAGAAGTTTTTTTTTTCATGGCAGAAATGCACTCGGAGGTTTGCCATTGCCTGCCGAGGTGCGACCGCTATTAGAAAAAACTTTTTCTATAATTTTTGATATTACTTGCCCCGGCCAGGATTCGCACCCGGGAAGCGCGCACACGCTACACACTCAGCTACGGCGGCCACCGAATAAATATTACAACATGCAAAAAAAGAGAAAACTTATGTAAAATTTAATAAAATTTGACGTTTAGAGCAGGTGGCATCACACTCCAAAATACAGTTAGCCATAAACCTTCATTAGTAATGTCATCGAGGCCTTCCAGGCTTATTTAATCTCTTATATGAATACTCTGGCTAAAGGCAAGTATTCTTGAGCGGATAAATACAAGATGACCTGAATAACCCACCTGTGGCATAACCCGCCAGCGTGGACAAAGAAAGATCCTTCCCTTATTGTCTAATATCTCCCCGTCGGCTGGTGATGAGTATCACAATTGGGCATTGCCTAATGGGAACGCATCACAGCTGTCTTAATGTGGGGAGATCGTAAGCACTGAAAGCATTGTACATTACCCTTGCCTCCGGATTTGGAATAATCATATGGAAACGATCTCGCGCTTCATAAGGCAATTTAATTTGTTTCCAAATGGTACCACAATTAGCACAGTTAGTCTAAGTTGGCTCTCATCCTTGGCAAAGGTATATAATAATAAAAGATTACGCTTTGCATAGGTCCGTTACTCTTTGCTTTCTTTGATCAGCTGTTCGAGTGATGACGTCGCATTCTTAAAGTTTGTTGAACATTGCAACGCAAGTGAATTGATTATTTTGTTTTTTTTTTACTTATTTCGGACACTTTTCTTATTCTTAAATTGAATGGGCTATAAAACGGCATACCCAATAGTTTTATAACAATTCTGATTATTAAGTTTAAATCTTGCATTTATATGGTTTATGTTACAGAATGAACTATGTACATTTTTGTAAAAAAATTTATTGGATATTCTCCCTTTACTTAATAAAGCGAACCTTCTTTTAAATGCACTTCTCCAGTTCTGCAAAGAAAGTTGGACATAATGTCACTCTGGGTACTTGACAATCAGTTATGCCATATATATATTGCATAATATTTTGCAATATTAATTAATTGATTAATCGTCTGCTGGAATTAAATCTAGCGAACGAGCCGAATCCTGTAAGAATTTAAGACAACATTAATTAAAAAGCCGAGTTAAATAAAGGGGTTGCCTTGTGGAGTTCCAATATATCACGGAACTTGAAACCAAGCGATTTTTGCGACAACTGCTGTTTCCACTACCAGGACCATCATACGAATTCCAATTGCATGAATTGTATGTGGCCAAAATTATTCAATGATTATACAGAATATTGTCGTTTCGTACGCACCAGGTTCCTAATTCTTTTTTTATTTTATAGCTAGAAGTGTTGTGGTGGGTTTGGTGTTTGATTCTAACTTAATAACCGCACCTTTTCCCATGCCGCCTAAATTCCTTTAAATCTTTTTATTTTTATTTATATAAAAATCATATGGTAGTTTAAAATATCGCAACATTTGCTTTATCGTTTTGAATATCGATCGTATCGATGGAGTGACGTACATGCCTAAATCGTAAATATTTTTCGTTCGCCATTGGCGCAGTCTTTGCAATATCAATCTTGGGATGAGGCCAGAAACTATGACCTAACCTAAATTAGTTACAACTTCAAGTCAGCCAGTTTTATAAACCTCATTATTGCTTATCTGTTAAAATTACGTAGTTGAGATGTTTCACATTAAAGTCACGTGACTACTAAGCGAATTGTCAACAAGTTATAGCCACATTGACAGCGAGATTCTGCCTTTTCTCTAGACCATTTTAGTGCATATTGTTTGTCGCTGCCCACAGATCCGATTTCACTTGCTTAATTGCTCAACAATAGTGCAAAATATTGTTACTGCTACACCTCATACTGATAGCCATTTGTTGGCTACTAAAAAAAATTGCACACATTGGCCAACTCACACACACGTACAATCATACATTCATATGTAGTGCGGTACAACAGCAAATGTGGCACAGTTAACGCAAAAATGCGGCCTATTATTTTGTTTTGATGAGCTGATGAGCAACCGACATTTATAAACAACAACAAGAGTGTGAAGAGAGCAAAAAAAAACAAAAAATACAAACAAATGAAAAAAAAATAACCACAAATATGCTAATAGAATATTTCTTTCTAATTTTTTCTTCACAACCCAAACTACTAAAACTACGACATGCAGGAAATGAAAGAGAAAATTCATATCGGAAAATGCGGGAAATTCTGAAACAAAAAAAAAACTAAGAACAACAAAAACCAAAAGTGGCAACGCACTGCAGCTGCCAGCCAACATTGAAAAGTGAGTGAAATGTGTTGCAAGTTGTCAGCGCGGCACCAGCGTTGCAACAAAGCGCACACACTCCGATAGGCATACTATGTACATACAAGCGTGTAATTGCCGCTACGCACTTGCAACGGTGATGTTGCGAGTATGCGATTTCATTTTCTTTAAATTGACATTAGAATTCGTTTGCTATAAATGCGCCAATGAGTGTGTGTGTGTGTGTGTGCGTGTGTGGGGCGAGTTAATGATTCCGTCGCTTCTGTTAGCTTTGAACGATGTCTCTGTTAAGTCAGTGCGTATTGGAAAATATACCCAACAGTAGGATTTACTAGTTTTAAACTAGCTTACTACGAATTTGAACTTAGCTATTTAACTACTTCGTCTTCTGTCTCTACAAAATATAAATTGCGAGAGTACGAGTTAGCATCTTTCGATTCCATGAACCCGTTCGAAAATCGAACTTACCTATTTGCAACAAAAACGATATCATGACTATCAATCTAACTCCGCTGTTCCCGCAGGCATTGCGATAGCTGATGGGGCAGAGCCAATCATGCGGCCCTAGAATCGACTCCTCGAAACGGTTGAAGACTTTCTTTGGTTGGTTAATTGCAAATTAGAAGATGGACCAGTGAACTTCTTCTCGGCTACAATTTATTTGATGAGCGTTTATCAATCGCAATGAGTCTTCCTAATTAAATTCATTACTAGATAAAACTTGCTTGCAATCAAAATTAATCATAAAAGTTAAATACAATTATTCAACAAGATGATGACTGTCCCCACTTTTACTTTTTGAGTCCAGGAAATACCAACGAATTGAAAAATCCTATCCTATGTTATGTTTTAAATTCTATTTTCATGCATCAATATTTCACTTTAGACTTTTGCATAAGAGGCAATCTATCGAAAAAAAAGTGTCGAATAAAGCTGTCTCAAACACCTTTCGTTTGGTACTCGTCTTGTAATATTTCACTTAATTCCATTCAATTTTAATAAGTACGATTAGTCCTAATTTTTAGATAAGTGACAGCCCGATTGAAAAATTCTTCGAAATCAAAAGTTTCTCAAATACTTATAGTGTGATATCTATATCCTAATAGTTTTAGTAGTAAGTTTTTACCCCCTTCAAATAATTTTTCCAAATTCAGCATTCCTAGGCCACTGTTTGATTTATGTAAATATTGTAATAATTAAGTTAACTAAGCGATTTCCTTTTTCTTAAATTAAAATTTATAAATTTTTAGTTTTTTAATTTAAACGTGGCAACTCCCTTCAAATGGGATTTCAATCTGGTAATAATTAATTTAACTAAGCAATTTCACTTATTTAAATTTTAATCAATTAAACAGGTGGCAACCCTCTTTAAAAGTGTTTCCAAACTAAGTTGTATTAAATTTTGTTTTGGTTAATAGCCATATTGAAATATGTGACCTATTAATATACACAATCTTATTTAATTTTTCAAACAGGTGGCAACCCTTTCCTAATTACTTCTTAAATTCAACTTTTTTTAATTTGGTATCCATATGCTAAAATTTCGTTTAACTTATTAATTTGATTGCATATGGCAACCTTCTACCAAAACAATTTGGAACTATGGCTCTATTAAACCCATATTGTAATATATTATTTGTTTTATAAATTGAAAAGAATTAAATTTTTCAGACAACTCTCACCAAAAATATTTTTTATTCAAACTGTATATTTTTCTTGAAATACAAACCGTCTGTGCGAAATTTCATTTACTGTGCAGTGAAAAATGCGCCTATTCGAATTTTTATCTCCACTATGCAACTTCGATGGAAGATGCCACTGATCCGCGGTCTGAATTCCACTGGTACAACTACCCCTCCATTAATAACTAGTTCCTGAGCGAGTATGTTTGTTTGACTAATTGAATTTTTTACTGCACTTAAATCACACTATACGATGCCACAAATGTGCCATTCAACGCATCCGTTTGCAATTCATTAGAATCGGAGCTGTGATTAATTTTACGAGCGTCGAACTGGCTGACAGCCGCTGATTAATCGAATGCGTAAGTCCAATGTCCGGATAACTTATACTTATGTGCATCACACTTAGTTTTTGTATTATATTGTAGAAAGTTTGGGATTCTATTTAGTTGCCATTTCGCATTCGCTGGAAAACGTTAGACAAAAGATGCAATCAGTAAAAAAATTGAATTGGTACAAAAACTGGCATGTCTCTTTCTGAGTAGTGTAACTTTGTTGATTTGGAAACCAATATGTTTTGGGCTCACAATTTCTGAACTATGGAAGAGTAACTTACCGTAAACGCCGTTGTCTCGAAATGAGTGGAGTAACTAGAGTCGGTCTCACTGTATGTATCTATGTATGTAAGTTAGATTAAAATTTGTTTTCAGTTAACAAAAATTCTTTTCAAAAATTGACAAACCCTCCGAAATAAATAATAAATACAGTAAGGAAATGGTATTTTTAACCGTGGCTACAATTTCAATATCGCACCTGTACTAATAAAGGCAAATAATTAAGAAGTCCATTTTGTTGGAAAATGAATGCATTCTCCTCGTAAGCCATTTAATTTTATGACAAAATACATGTCATATTTTATATCGCTAAACATATTCTGTGATTAATTTTTGTTTTCCGCATATATGTAAGTACTTATAATATTTGTACGAAATTATTTTCTAATGTAAATTTCGCCGAGTCCATTCCATATCAGTTTGGTAGTCGCTAGCAGGCCGAATAGATGAAACAAGCAAAAACGATTTTTTTATTTTTCTTTCTCCCTTTTTCCCACCTAAAGATGCCAGTCAACACTCGACTTCATGCCCCCATTCACCTTGCCCTCGCTTACCGTTTTCAGATGCCAACAATAATCTAGTAGTAGTTGGCTGTTGGCCGGCTGCCAAGTGTCAAATGTTTTGAATGATAGAGAGTCAGTTAGCCACATAGTTAGTTATATAACATAAAATATTTAGTTCTACTTCTACACCTTACACACTGTTAATGTACAAAGCTTTTTAAGTAGTATTTTTTTCGCTTTTATTGTAACTTTTCGCATTGTTTCCCAATGAACTTCGAAGTGAGCTCTTTTTGCACAAAGAAACCATATAAACACTAGGCCCGCTGTTGGAGATGCTTTATGTAGTTTTTCACTTCACAGTAACGGTTTTCTTTCATTTTGATTACTTATTTTTATCTTGTAAGAGCCCAACTGACGCAATACTTAAAATATCAATTCTTTTGCAGTTGAAATCTTTATCGAAAAATGCTTACTCCCATAACCGAACTGGACAATGCATTTTGAAATATTAGCATTCCACTCAACTGTCCCTTGATTTTTACTCCTTCTAGGAGCTTTCTTTTGTGATAAAAAAAAAAAAATTAAATATATTAAAAAAGTATACAGTCTCTCACATTTATCCCTTTGTTCCAAGAACTAAGCAACCCTGTGGCTACCGAGCTGTCAATATAAATTAACAAATGACACGTATGAACGCACTTGCTTTATGCAAAGTAATTTGAAGGAAAATAACTCATTTACGTCGCAATGTGAACATGACTTAAGTGATCTACATCGAACAAAGTTATTATTTACCACTCAGGAGACAAATACGCCTACATTTCTTAACGGCGGAGCAAGTAGGGCTAACAACTGAAGACGCAATTTGCAAATCCATAAAAGTAAAATGAAATAAAATCATACAAATTGTTGGTAATAACAATCAACGGTGAGGCGATGTCTTACATGAATACACATGTTATATATATACATATGTATTATTTATGTATATGTATGGGTGTATGAAGTACACGTTCGTGCAATTAGTGTCAACGTGACTGCTTTTGAGTATCACCTCGCGCTTGATTTTTTGTGCACCGTTGCTAAGTATTTGCAATTTTTTTGTTTTGGATTTGTTATTTTGAACAAAAATTTCGGCAATGGCATTTGTTCAACTCTTGAAACTTTGTTTTGGTTTGACAAAAAACATTGCTTTGAAAATGTTACAAGCTGTGAAAGTCGCGCTAATTTTTGCATCTCAACATTTTGTTTCCCAATCTTTACTGACAGCTATAAATTTAACAAAATTTCTAATGTCATGGACCAAGAAATGTCAAATATGTTGTAAAGAATGCGGCATTTGGATATATCAGCTCGAATGTATGTACGTCCTAGTGTAGTATGACAATTTTTTTTTTGCAAATTGTGTACCCATATTTTTTGACACCACTCACAAATGCTAATGACCGCCGTAGTTAGTCAAGTGCGGAATTTTTCAGTGAAAGTAATTTGAACTGAAAGTTATTGGTTGACAACTTTTGGTGCAATTACGTGTACTTAGCTTTCAATTTATAAGTAATATAATTTTTCGATTTTTTTAGTGCATACAAATGCAGGTTGAAGTAGTAAAAATGTTTATATTCATTAGAGGATATTTGTTTACCCAATCACATCAACTGTATGGTAAGTGAGTGCAATTTCTGAGCGAATGATAGTGCATTTTTTTCTTGGTTTTCGTATCACACAAAATACTTAAAGCTTGTCATTAAATCACGAGCAGGGTGAAGGAGTTGTCAAGTGATTTTATTTTCAAACTTTGTATAAAAAAATTGTGCTTATAGTTGTATATAACTCTGCCTCTTCCATTAAACAATTTCGATATTTGTATAGTCAATTGTTCTCTTTAGAATATTAACTTGAATTTTTACGTAAACGAAATAACTATTGACCTAAATATGTAACTTTAATTACATTTAGTTTTAAGCTTAAGATATTCTTATGTTAAAACTAGCATATCTACGATCTGGTATCGAAAAATAACCTCAAAAAAGCAGTTTCCTCGAATGGGTCGTCCAGTTACTACTAGCTCTCTATATTTATTTTAAACTAAAACTATGACAAACAATTTGTTTTTGTAATCTTTCACATTTTGTCAACAAAAAACTACCAGGAGGTTTTTTGATACAACTAATATTTATCAAGGTCTGAAGTCATAAGCTATGGCTTGCGCCGTGCACCTAAGATTTTGGATGTAATATAACTTAAAAAAAAACACTTCCATCCGTTTTGTAACATCTTCGAGGTCTTTCAACAACACACTCAATTTATATAAAAGTAGAAAAACAAACCTTTTATTGAAATAACGGGAAATCGCTCACATGTGACAAAGTTTCAAATTTTTTTAATTCTACCGTAAAATTTAAGTGATATTAAAAATTCAGTTCAAGTTCAAATGTAAAGTTCTACTGAAAACTGAAAAGGAGTGAAAAGTTCATAAAGCTCCATCAAGAATGGAAAAATCGAATTACCCATTTACTATGCATCCTTATAAAACCGTCATTATAATTTAAAAACACACAGCGGATGTCTCATTATTTTCCAATCAAGCTTCAATAATTTGCTGATTGAGGAATATAATAACTCTGGTAATTTTGTTTTATGATATATTTAAAAGAAATAAACTATTTTTGATTTTTCACTCGCCACTCGTCTAGCAAAAAGTAACCTGTTCCTGTCTATAGCGAACGATTTTGCGGATGAAAAATTCGACTCAGGAGAAGTCTGTGGAAATCCACTGTCCCAGTTGTGAATTCTCCTACAGGAAACTTAGAGAAAATTGTAAATTTGACCCACTGTCTTTTACCATTCATAACACACTTATGTCTGCTTCATAATTCAACACTACGGCAACTCAATTTTTGCGTACCCACATCCGTAAGTTACCTAAACTGCGGTTTGTTCTGCTTTAAACAAATAAAATATATTTTATTGCAACTACATGCTACGTTTCAAATTGCGCGCTACTTTTGTCACTTTTTCTTCGTCTTGCATATTTTATTTCTATTTTTTACACTAAATACATCTAATTTCTTTTTCACTTAATTGAGTCTAATGAACTTTGTGAAACAAATACAACCAAAAAATTATATGGCAAATATTCGTAGAATGGAAGTAATTAAATTTGAAAAAAAAATGGGTACAATAAAAACGAGTACTGATTTGTTATTTCCTTCAAGAGCGAGTTTAGCAGCACAGCTCATTCAAATTGATGTACTAAATCAGAACTAATGCTACATGCGCTGCGCCTACTAGTCGGTTATAATATTTATTATTCTTCTTAATGTCAAGGAGAAGACAAGCAAATAAATGTATTGGGTGTAGATGCGGGCGCTTCGCAGTGAGAAAATGTCTACTTAATTACTCGAATTAATTCTGTAATATAACGGCGCGTAGAACATTAAAAGAAAATATGCAAAATGATTTTAAAAAAAGTTGCTCAAAGCAAGCCTATCGACAACAAAAGCAAAAGAGAATTTCCCAGCAGCAGTTGTCTGGCCATTCAACTTTGTCTATGGAGGCGATTTTTTGTGAATGTAACATAAATATTACGGTAACCTTCAATGGGAATTATCCAGAGCGCAAACTTGTTTTTAATGCTGAATTAGTTTACTAATTTTCTTTATAGAAACATAGCTCATAAAATTTTATAGTAAGATTTTTTAATATTTGTTTTGTGTGCAGTTTTATAGCTTAATTTGAGTGTCTCCAAATTCATGTCGATTTATTTGTTTTTTTGCATTGTTAATGGTCCTATGCATTTTCTTCCCTATTAAAAATAACTGAATTCTTTCTCATCAGTTGAGCTCAGTCAGAATTGGGAAGGACCGCTCCGAGCCATTTGATACCAAACGAAGTTACAGACATAGCGACTATCTATGGTGTTACTTCTTTAATCTTATATTGGAAAGATAATTCGAGCTGAAGAATTAAACAGCTTAGTCATTTATTTCATAAGAGCGTACAACAGCTCTGTCTTTTCCACACTGGATAAGGAAGCGAAGCGAATGGGTCTGGAGATCAACGTGGGTTAAATGAAGTATAGGGTCTTGCAATAGTGACGCACAAAAGTAGGCCGATAGTGACAGCAAACGACACTATATTTTTCCCCGCTCTTTTGACATTTCTCTTCAGCTCTTTTGACATTTCTCTTCAGTAACGAGTCGAAATTATTAAAATTTACTACCGAAATGGCCTCAATTTTAAGAGCGCTACGCCCAATTTATGGTCGTCGTCATTTCTGGCTGAATGGCTTCGTCAATAAGCAAAATATGCGATATTGGACAGGCAGCAATCCCCACGTACTCCATGAGTCAACATTGCATCCCGAAAAAATTACGGTTTGGTGCGGTTTATAAGCCGGCAGCGACATTGGGCCGTACTTCTTCCGTGATGATCGAGACCGGCACGTTACTGTGAATGGGAATCGCTACCGCTCAATGATAGCCGAATATTTTTGGCCCGAATTGGATGATATGGACTTGGACAATATGTGGTTCCAACAGGACGGCGCCACAAGCCACACAGCGAATGTCACAATCGATTTATTGAAAACCAAGTTTGGTGAACGTGTTATCTCACGAAATGGCCCAGTCAATTGGCCGCCTCGGTCGTGCGATTTGACGCCGTTAGACTATTTCCTGTGGGGCTACGCCAAGTCTATGGTCTATGCCAACAAGCCAGCGACGATTGATGAACTTCGTACGAATATCGAACGTGAAATTGCAGCAGTATCGGGCGATTTATGCTTGAAAACCGTCGAAAATTGGGTTCAGCGTCTGGACTTCTGCAAGCGTGCCCGTGGTGCCCATGCAAAAGAAATCGAGTTCCATACATAATGGCATCGAATGTGCTTTTACAGGAATAAAGAATTTAATTCATATCCCAAACCATTTTTGTTTTATTTAAAAAAACTTTTGTAGCATTCCTATTGAAAACCCCTGTACCTCCTGTCATCAAATAAGCTGTTAGCGCATTCGCATCTTAACTTCAACACCATTGGGGGCAGTTAAAATTTTTTAAAAGTTAAGAACTTTCGTTATCTGTGAACCAAAATTAACATCACTAATAAGGTCAGTCTCGAAATCCAACTGAGATAGCCATTGAAGTATTCGAGAGAAAGGTTCTTTTGAACTTTTACATCTATGAGCTGTAAAAGTTTTAACGCGATATAGACATAGTCCAGGTAATTAAATCCCGCCAGTTATACAGGCTAGGCCATGTAGAGTGAATGGACGCAAGCACACCAGCCCTGAAGTATTCAATGTGGTGTCTGCTGGTAGGAGCAGATGAAGAAGAAGTTCCTCTGCGTTGAAAGGATCAAGTTTAAAAGGGCTTTTTTTCGTTTGGAGCTAGAATGACCGAAAACTGGTGTAAAAAGGAGTAGTAGCTAACCAACGAGGAAAAACCCGTTTAACCAAAAGTATAAACATTTCATATGTTTTGATATGGATATATGTATAATAATTATATACATATACGAAGATAAATTAGATTATTACTTATATATTGCTTAAATAAATAAATAAACTAATTAAGCCATGAAACATACTTCTAAAAACTTTTTTTGTTAAAATCTGCACACCCAGAAATTTTAATTTAACTACTTGTGCGCGGAATTTGTATGCGAAGTTTTATTTCCTGCTATTTTCTTTGTAGCAGGCTAAATAGAAAATTCAATCCAGATTCAAAACACCAAAATTGGTGAAAATGTTTGTATATTAATAACTTCGCTTCCTCTTCTTCACACAACATCTCTCCAAAATAGGAACTGTAAGTTCAACCACTTAACTATTGTTGCTTTTATAAAATTTCCAAATAAATCTTGGCCACAAGTTTGTATACCTTTTTTTGATGCAGAAGAATGTGATTAGTGTCAGTTTTCTTTCACTTAGAATAATTAGTACAATTCTGCACAATAGAGCAAATTTTGAGTATATTCTGCTTCTTCCAAATTTTTATACCAATTTTGAATGTAACAAATCTTTCCGCGGCTTATGCTCACTCGAGAACTTTTATATTTCCGACCCGTTTTCGAACATTAAAAAGCTGTGTTCTTTCAATTAGAGATTGACGATAATATATGCTAGCATTACATATATTGTACGAGTACTCGGTAGATGCAATTATTTTGAAGCCCTAGCCTTAAACAATGCGTTACAAACAAAAACAAACAAAAAAGGTGCAAATAAACCTTCGATCTATTAATATTTTCTAAATACAATTCAATAACAATCTTTGCCAAGAGCAATAAATATTTTACAATACCAAAAACTAAAAGGACTAATCGTACAATGCCAAATCCCAGTGTAAATACAAATTTATCATTAATTTGTTTATTTTACGCACTTTGGCGATTTTCGGAATTGTGAGAATCCAAAATATACAAGTAATATCAAACTAAAGCCATTCACCAATATCTGATTTACCAAACGTAGCAAAACAGGTCAAAATGACTGCGATAGGTTTGCATAAAGATTTGGCGGCTAAGTTAGGTAACTGTAAAGAGCAACGTTAACAGCCAATAAAACCAAAAATGATAATAGATAAATTTTATCAAGAGCGACAGCCCGCTGGTGCACAGTAGGAGGCAAACTATTTAGTTGAAAGATTTATATGGCGGTAACAAATATTTTTGTCAATATAAATCAAAGTGACGTGAATTTTGCGCTATTTTAGAGCGGCGGTTGCGAATGTTCTAGCATGAAAGTCACAAAGGTGTGGCGCGGCGCATAAGCGTATGGTGGGAATTACATTTTTTTTGTATTAAAGTTCAATGACATAAACATATGGGCGTGCATATATCTACAGGTAGAACAGATGTTAATAAAGATAAATATGTAATTAATCCAATTATGCAGCATAGGAGTAACTAGTTTAATACAATCAAACTTCTCATAACACTTCTAGTTTGTTCAAGCCAAATACTAATGAAACACTTTAATGCTTTAAATTTTTAAAGGCATTCAGGCACTGTATCTAAATAAGCAATCGATTGAATTATTAGGTTGGGTTAGATTCGGTTAAGGTGATGTGGCAATCTCCTCTGGGGATACTCACTTAGAAATATAAAATGAGTCCTTTGCGATACCACTTATTATTTGAACGGTAACATGCAGCGTAACCAAAAGGTTAACAGGAAGTTCCGCAAGCTGCTGCGTTATACTCTGAGAGCTCTTTTGGATTTTAACGAAGTAAAGGCCTAGGTACCTGAGCCTCAGTCTGGCCAAGTCAGGGCAGCCTAGTAGAATATGAAAAGATGATTTCACCTATGAGAGTTGTCGCTTTATTAGCAAACGAAGCTCCTTCGACCACCCACGGTCTATCACCGGCCAGAATGTCTTTGCAATTCCGCATGTCGTGGGGTCTGCACAGCGCTCGCTGAGCCGACATAGAGCCCGTCTGTCCTATAGAAGTCCGCAGACGGCCAGAGAAGCTTCCTCTCGTTACTTGGAGTAATATCAACAAGGGTGCTCTGTCGAGCCTGCAATATCGCTATGGCCCGGCATCCAAATCATTGCAATCCAGCAGGGACGTGCTAAATACTTTGAATTTACGAAGGTTGGCATCGTCTAGCAATTCTAGGGATCTTAATTCTATAGAGAACTGAGCATATCTAAAGTGCAGAGTATATAATATATTAGATATTTAATGATGTCCAATTAAGGGAAACTATTGCCAATTGCATTTTCAGTATGCCGCTTTACCGAAAAGAGGCAGTTCTGAAATCTAAAGGTGGGTAGGCAAAGTGTTAAGTGTGATTGATGTTTTTGTTTTTCTTAAATATTGTTTGAAATATCTCAATGAATAAATTGATACTTTTTTTTATTATTCTCCATTCATTAGTTTCCGTTCTATGCTTGGTCAAAGTTACAATTTCAAAATTTATTTATCGGTCAGAATTCATTGAGTAGTTACTGTACATATATCAACAATGTACAATATTTTTTTTACTAATGAGAGGCCTAACCAACTAACTAAAGTGTACCGATATAGAGAAAAGGCAAACTATTTTTTTCTAAATGTTATGGTTTTCTTCTTTATGTCTTTAAAAGCAAGAATGCTTCCCTGTAGACATTTATTTTTGTCACCTACCCTCCTATTCTCTTCACTTTACATAGCTTTATAATAGCCTTCAACTATTCCGCAGAGCTTTTCAAAAGTTTGAAGGAACAGTAAATCAGATATTTTATTTGTCAAGAGTTTTTAGCATCTAGATCAGTTATATAAAAAATAGAAAATCTTTAAAACTAAAAAAGATGGTAAATTTGTCAAGTGCACAGAGTAGGGGATTATACTAAAATCAGAGATATGTGCCGATGCACTGAAAAAATTAAAGAAACTCAGAAAACTCAGTAATTTGTCCCAGAAATTGCGGTATCTTTTCCCGATTGAATAAAGGTTTCTTCAAAATTAATAAAAAGTTACATAAAATTAAATCTGTTTTCTCCTGAAGTAGTAAATATTTCTTAGCGCCATTTCATTCCCATTTTTCCAACTTTTGATAGCTGTTTTTCTTCAATCCAGAAAAATTTTTTTTTTGTGCGCATAAGAACGAAAATTATTGTGCCTATTTCGAAATATACATATATGTATGTATCTGATTTTCTAATATCAAAGCTTATTAGTTTTTCTATAGTCATCCAGAGCAAACTCAAGATGTACAAAAAAAATAATATCTGAAGAGGAACACTTTTGCCCTACAGCATCAACACTACATGTATATTTTTTCTGTCTCTTATTCATAAAAAAAAACAAAAATAATAAAATTGGCATTAATACGAAATTCAAGTTCGCACCTCTCTACTTGCTTTCCACCCTCCCTCAATACAAGCAGTCGCTCAGCTATTCACATAGTCAGCTAATGAATCATGCCGTAAAACATTTGATTGGTAAACAAGCGAAATTTTGCAATAGCTGACACTTCCGATTGCAACATGCAAATACAACCGCATGCACACACACACACACATAGAAATACCAATCCATATATGAAATCAATGAAATCTCTTAACAACTCGACCGGCAACAGTCGCGGTGTTTTCATAGCTCTAAAATTATAAACGAATGACACAGTCGCCGTGGCGGTGGTTTTGCAAAACTCCACAAATCAAATAACAAATCACGCAATGAAGCTCGTAATAATCAAAGCAACAACAGCAATGACATAAAAAGTGTAAACAAAATTGAAAGCATCAAACGGTATATTGAAATCGGAGGTAGGCGGAATTTCCGACTTTGCGCTTAATTGCGAGTGACGAAGTGAAGTTGTTGTTGCGAGTTGTTGGCAAATGAATTGGTGCTAATAATAAATGAAAGATTTAAGGCGCGAACTTTTCTGGTCGTATGGGAATTTTGTGTTTGTAGCGAACTTTTTAGATGGAGTACAATTTTTAAATATTTAGCTACACAAAATAGTCTTCTTCCATTATGTATATTCGTTTGTACATAGCATATTAGTAGTTTAATGGCAAGCTGTTGGTTTGATGTAGTTTTTAGAGCTTGAAACGTTGAAAATGATAGAAAAGTTTTATTGTGATATGTCTTGAAAAATTCTGATTACTCGTGAAATTGCTAAGAAACGAAAGCAAAATGATCAAGCAAACAAAAGTCTAGGGAACACAGAAAGTTAATAATAATCGAGTGGCTGGAAAGTTTAAATTAATACTAATGTATTCTTTTTTATCTTGCGTTGATAATATTAATCTCATAGTCAAAATAAAGTCGACTTTAAGGTTAGTTGAAGCTTAATTTTACTTTAAAGCTGACTTTGTTTTAAAATATCATACCTGTGTTTCTACGAGTACCAGCTGATATTACAACTAAGTAGAATTTTGTGCCTTTAGTGAAATCAGCCTTTGCAATTGTGTTTTAATACTCACGCTCTTAAATCTGCATAAAATATGTGCAAATAGTTTGAAAATAGCACTAGTTCTCCAAAAAGCCTTGAACAAACACATATTTCTTAAGTTTTTAGCAATTTTGCTAACTGTACTTTTACAACATCGAAAGCAAAATTATGTTCGAAAGAGAATCCGGTGCGCAACGAAATTTTCCATAGACTTGTTCGACAAACATAATAAGGGCCATTGTATTCGCTGACCAATGGTATTAAAAGATGCCTGGTTATTCTGCGCAAGCAAAATTCTGTTATTACTTTCAAACAATTGGTATAATGCTGATAATAATGCGCAAGTATTTTCTTGCTGATTAAAAGAAGCCCCTTAATTTCGGCAATTTCCAACTGCCCGCAATGAAGATCGAACATCGAATGAAGATTTGTACCACAAGTTCAAAAACTTAAGGTATTACAGTTTTAATGCCCAAGGAAATATTGGTCCGTACATTTTTTTAAATCACATTCACATTTACACTTTCTGCCGTGACCATCCCTGCTTCCGCCATTTATTTTCATATTTTTTTGACTTAAGATTTATTTAGCAAAAATTATCTGCATGTTGCTACCCGTTTAGAAATACATCATGATTACTCTATTACTATTGCTGTTGTCTATTGTAATTGCAACAAAATGCAGATTCCAGATAACCGTTTAATCAAGTAACCTTAATAGTATCCAGATTTTGGTCTCTCTGGAAATTACTAGAGAACGATCGAACTTCGGCTTCGACTTCGGCTGTGATCGGCCAATAAAGTTTGTTTCAGTAACGGATCGACTTCGGCCAAAAAAATCCGAACTTTGGATGAACTATTGCAATTTTTTATTGATACAAAATTTTTATAAAATTTTACTTTATATTTCCTTTTGGGACAAAGTCAAAAATAATAATAAAAAAAATTATTGATTTAGTAATAAATGTACACTTTTTTCAATGAACATCTACTGATAAGAAATTGTAATATTTTTGAATATTTTTTGAAGACCATATTTTCTGTTGAAAAAACTTGCTTTCAAATATCTCTCCGCTCCTCTGTATCTAAGTAAAGGACAATTATGCAGACAATTACAGTTTGGAAACGCCAAAAGGCTCTTATTTTTACGATATAATATAAAAGTCCTCTATTTCAAGCATTAAAAATTTAATTGTTATTTTTACAACAATATGTTGGTACGGTTATGTAGTGAAGTGAAATGAATGTGATTTAAATTTGTATCTACCATTTTTAAATTTAAATAAAAAAAATCTTGAATTTTTTTTTAAATTCTTTATTTTAGGTCTTAAAAATCTGCGTTCGACTTCGGCCGAAATTGCTTGGTTTCCACAAAAATCTGAGTTCGGTCACATTCTAGAAACTACTAAGTCTGATGTTAGTTACATAACTCTCCACAGTCGATTAAGATATCGACAACTTTCTTTTCAGCGTGAATGGTACCAGGACAATTTTGATGAGATTAATATATAACTTCTTGCTGCAGCATCCCCTTTTTTGTGATACGTAATTCTTAGTTAAATTAGTTAAATTAGTTAGCAGAATGGAGGCAAATATATGTAAATTGTAACAAAAAATTACGATAATAAATCAAATTTTAACTTTGAACGAATGCAGCGACTTATCATCAAATATTTCAATAAAGCTGCTTAGAAGCACAAAGAGCAGCTCCACTCTAACATAAATAGCTTGAAAAGAGATTTATGAATCCGCTCAAAAACAACAAGTGCCATTTAAGAGAAGCCAACTTGCTCTCGAGGAAAGTTTTTGCTGTGCTTCAATTGGCCTTGGCGCTGATAACGCACCTTAGAAAATTGCATAAGATGTTACTGTAAGTTAGAGCGGCGATTTTATCATTGTATTTTGCAGAGCGAAAGTTATACAGATTTCAAAAACAAATTACTATATCGTTTCAAAATAATTAAATATGCTATAAAAATTTTAACAATCAGAAATATTAACATGAAATTATTTAGCTTCTACTTAACTTTTTTAAAACAAAATTGCTTTATATCTGCAACGAACTCCATCGCTTTTGATTTTCATGCAACTTTAAGCGACTCTTCAAGCATCCACTTTTAAAACTCTTTAATTTTCCATCACTCTTTTTCACTTTTTCTCTTGCATCTCAACTATCGCTGCGCCGCTACGCACTGCTGCTTTCTTCTGCTGCTCATCTTTTCATTCGTTTACCAGTCTTGCAGCTTTCCAGAGCGATTATTTAAGTTTGTTGCTGCTGCGGCGGCTATTACTGCTGCTGTTGGTGTTGCTGATGTTGCTATTGCTGTTACAGGTGCCCAATCTGTCGCCGCTTGCAAAATCTGCTCATTTCATTGTGAAGACTTACTTTCGAGCTGGTTTTATGCGCTACATCAACTAAACCATTCAACAGTTGCAGCTTGAACGCGCCAGTGTACGGTATACTTTCGAGCTTCTCATCCGATTTGCACGGTTCGCATTCGCATAAATCGGTCGATCGGTTGGTTGTAGTTGACTATGTATATTGGATGAGTTGACTTGTCGGCTAGAGACGCGTTTTTTTCATGGTATTTTTTTCTTCCGCTCTGGTGCAGCAGCTGGTTACACGCGTTCCAGTTCCATAAAATATATACCTACAAACGTACAGTTAATAAAAAACTTGTCACAGGTGTCGCATGCAGTGCGGCAGGATTCACAACGGTGTGCAAATTGTGCAAACAGGTGGGCAAGGAATTTAGTGATTCACGTTTTTTTTTCTCTGATTTGCTCAGTGGTGTAAAGTGAAGTTATTAATTGCTTGGAAATTATTTAGTAAATTTACGTACCTGTTTACGTGTGTGTTGGGCTTTTAGTGGTTTTTTTTTTTGCATTGAAAAATTTAAAGATGGTATTTGCTACCCCAAAAATTTACACTTTAAGGAAATACATGTAAAAAAATTGCAAAGCAAAATTTTCGAAAAGAATACTTGCCATAGCGAAGTAAATAAAAATGTGAAAGTACGTTAAGAATATAAAAAGTAAAAAAATAAAATAAAATAGATGTGAAAAGGACATCAAAAGCATATTCGCGTATTTTAGTGTGCAAATTAAATAAGCTTCAGACTAAGTGAAAGTGCTTAATACTAAAAAAAATTATCAATTACAAACTTCAGTAATAATTTCGTTGAAAAAAAAATCGAATGGAGTAGAGTTGTGTAAAATTTAAAACTAAAGCGTAAAAAAATTACCTATGAGTACAAAATATTACTATAAACAAATTAAATAAAATCTGGCTACTTTCTTAAAATTATAGTTAAAAAAATTCTCTATTAAGCAAATTAAACAAAATCAAAGTACAAAGTGTAAAACTAAAAAGGGCATATCAAATCGTTTAGCGGAAATTTTTTAACTTTTATTGACAAATATACAAAAAAATATTTGCTATAAAAGTATGTTATTCCTTCACATTCATTGTGGACCATTTCTTACGAAAAACAAATATTAATGATATTAATAAAAATGCCGAAAATTACTAAGTAAAAAAGAAACTTAACTACTTACATAAATGACAATCTCAATTGCTAACTGGATTACAATCTGAGCCATGGCACTTCGACAGGTAACATCTTTGTCATCAAACTGGATACATACCTACATATGCGATTTCGTTAAAAAATGGGTTTTAATTAAATATGAGCATCAAGATGAACCAAAAAAAAAAAATTCGTAGCTTCCAAGAAACGAAGCAAATGGAAAATAGAGACCCCTAGATTTTTATTTTGAAATTGGTTAATTGGTTAAAGAAATTGGTTCTACTTTCCCGATCGAGAATAATCAACTTTTTTTGTTTCGTTTTTCTTAAAGATAGTGATATGGAAAATATGTTGGTAAAGCGCTTTAGCCGAATTCACATTAATTTAACTAAAAGTTGTAGCATATTGAATCTCATCATGTCGAGAGAATCTCATTATGTCACATAAAACTTCAAATCAAATCAAATACAAGTTTATTCAAATAAAAAAAAATTTGTTATACTTGGTGAATGCAATAAATGAAATAAAACTTTAAACTTAAATAACTCGAAACACTGTTTTTGAAACTGGTAACCACGCTTCTGAAAGCCTCGTTGCATGTACGGGGCTCAAATATTGGCAATACGTTTAGTGCTATTGTCCGAACTGGGACAGTTTGAAATTTTTTTACACAAAAATTGTTATGATTTTTTTTCAAATTCAACAGAGCAGTGAAATCGGTAATCCCAAATTTAAAGTGGCGCAATTTTAGATAAATTTGACAGAGGCGAAGGGAGAAAAATGATATTCTAGATAATATGGTATAACAGATTGTTAATTAGTTCACTTTTAAATTTCGGATTAACAGAACTGAAGAAGTCGTAGTGGTGGGTCAACGTCACTTTTGCATAATTTGAATAGTTTTCACTGTAACATCAGTCTCAATAATACATTTTGTACTCTTATAGTTAACAAACAATCTATCAAAAGTCGTATTACTAAATAGACAATCGTTTTCTCTAAAAAAAAACTTGTCAAATAAAGACATGAAAAACCAATGCCCAAGGTAGACGTCCCTTTTAATATTTAGCTATATCGAAAGGGTTTTGAATTTTTGCAGGTCTGTATTTTACAAGGAAACAAGTAAAAACAGCGCTGTCTTCGGCTATGCCGAAGGCTTCATACCTTTCATGAATGGAAGAATAGTAAAAAACGTGTTATTGTATTACAATTTCGTATTACCTATAGTTAAAAGCGAAAATTTCCTTCAAATCAATAAAAATAATTCTAGTAAAGGCATTGTTATAAATTATTTAATGCTTTTCCTTATGTAATTAAAAAGAACTATGTTTTAAGAAGGGAATGGTTTTTGAATATTTTTAATATCGTATCGACGCTTGATATTCAACATTTAAAAAATACAAATAATTAAGTATTAATATGTAAGACCTACATATGTCGGTCTTTGAAAACAGTTATCAGATCCGTAAATAGTTCCCAAACGTTTAACGCTATGATTCATGTGATATTGCGCTGAGCTTATTACTTTTCGCAATAAATATTTGTCCTGAATTTATCTTGTCGATTTACACTGTGAACTCCGATCTTGATGAATACTAATATATAGCTAATAATGGTTGATGTTTGTGCAAAATTTCAAGCCTTTAGCTGTTTAAATGGAGGAGTTATAGTGCAAAATGCAATATCTGAACAATCGGTTGTATGGGAGCTATATGTTATATTTCTGCGATCTTCATGATTTTTAATATTGATACGTAGCTAATAATGGCTGATATTTCTGCAAAATTTCAAGCCTTTAGCTGTTTAAATGGAGGAGTTATAGTGCAAAATGCAATATCTGAACAATCGGTTGTATGGGAGCTATATGTTATATTTCTCCGATCTTCATGATTTTTAATATTGATACGTAGCTAATAATGGCTGATATTTCTGCAAAATTTCAAGCCTTTAGCTGCTTAAATAGAGGAGTTATGGCGCAAAATTCAATATCTGAATAATCGGTTGTATTATATGTTATAGTCACCCGATCTGGCCGATTCCGACAAATGTTTAATCATTTGTACAACGACACCTGCTCACCAAATTTCATCAAAATAGCTCTAAAATTGAGGGACTAGTTTGCGTTCAAACAGACGGACAGACAGACAGACGGACAGACGGACAGACGGACAGACGGACAGACAGACGGACATGGCTAAATCGACTCAGCTCATCGTCCTGATCATTTAGGTATACTTTTTGATGGGTCTATCTCTTCTCCTTCTGGCACTTACAAACATCGGACCAAACTTAATATACCATTTCATTCTCATGAAAGGTATAAAAATATACTTTCTCTCAGCTGTGCTATAAAATTGTTAAACATAATTTTTCCTGCTATTCAATAAATGAAAATATAAGAAAAAGTAACGATAATATTGTCAGAAATCAATTTAAACATCAACTAATCTTGAATGCAAAGCCATTTTCCTGAACTTTAATAAGTCGTTATCAATATTTTGACAATCTTATCACATTGATATTAGTAAGAAAAAGTAAAAGTATTAAAGTCTTCGGCCTTATATTTTAGAGAATATTATTATGTTGGGTTCGAGGGCAGTTTCTCTTAGGGGATATTATGAAAACGCAAAAATTTTTCAACATAGGTAGAAGTGAAAGCTGCATCTTCGGAGATCACCACATCTGCTCATCAGACATTTTAAGTACTTTCTAGACCTTGCCAAGGTTTGAACCGAGGTAGATGGATTGCTGAGCCAACATTCTACCTCTGGGTTACGCTTTCGACTTCCCTTTTTTCTTCACTTTTCAGTAAACCAACTTTTTATTAAAAAACCTGTGGAATAATTTTCGTTTTTGCTGATTACAAATACATACACAGTTTTTGGTATGTAAATGTGCAGTGTTTTAACCTCAAACACAAAAATCAAATTATTTGAAATTTCACAAGTGGGGTCAGGATATTTAATAATATCTTCCTTACACATTATACATTCCACATACATAATATTAACTCAAATCAAGTCCACATTATGTTGTTGTTATTCTCATTTGTTATTTTCACATACAACTATGTTTTATTTAATTTACCATAGCTTTTTAATCTTCAAAAAAAAAAACATTGGATTGAAGAAAAACAGCTATCAAAAGAACGAAAAATTGAAATGAATGGCACATAAGAAATATTTACTACTTTTGAAGAAAATAAGTTTCAATTAATGCACCTTGGTTTTTATTCATTTGTAAAAACCTTTACTCAATCGGGATAAAATATCGTAATTTCAAGAAAAAATTATAACAAGATAAGTACAAATTTTTCTTAGGTTATTTTGCTTTTTAAGCGAACATTTTGTATGGGAAGAGCCGTGGTAAAATTTTTTAAATAGTAATTTTTTACAGAAAACGTAAAGCACCTAGGGACTTCGAAAATGCACTAGGCTCCTCAAAATAAATACCAAAATGATTCTTTCATTATGGCGTTAATGTGTTACTAAAATATTGAAATTATTTGGAACCATTTGATGACAATTTCAGGACTATTTTGAGAAAAGTTTCGAATAATATCGGCACTTGGACGGGATCATTGTGGAACTACTTTCGAAATGGTCTCGAAATAGTATCGAAGTACGCCCGAAATTAATCTGAAATAGTTCGGTACTTCAAGACAAATTTTTTCCCAAAATAAATAATGCGTTGAAACAGTTTTCCCCCTCATAATTATTATTAAAAGACAGTTATAATTTTTATAAATATTTTGATGGCTTATTTGAAATTCAAACATGAAAAATTATTATTCTCGATCTCTGATTATGAAATCGAATCTAGAAAATATGGTAGCTCATTTTATTACCTATCAATTTTATACAACTTGCACAAAAAGTTTTTCAAATCTGAGTTATAATTTCGAGCAGTGAAAAATTATAAAATTGTACATCTTTAATTTGAATTAGCCTCTCAACTAATACAATAATAATAAACGCGTTCATTATTCCGTAATACGGGCATTTTTTATGTTATATAATATGTCAAAAATAATCAATTCAAATAAACTGTTGTGCATACTAAAACTTCAAATCACTATTAGCAACCATAACAAATCGTACAAATAATAAACATTCAAAAAGCCGAAAGTGTCACTGCCCTTCATACATAAATAGTACTCGTAATATTTGTGTGTTGTTTTTGTTGTCATAGCTGATTTAACAAACAGTAGACGCAAAATTCATTAAAAAGTGAGAGTTTTTTACACTTCATTTAAGTTTACGTGTGCGCCTCTAATACTAATCAAGTGAATGTGTATGGATGTGTGTGTGTATGTGTCGGCAATTGTTAACAGCAATAAAAAAATATTAATATTAAAAAATATATGTATGTACTTATACAGTATGTCAAGAATGAGATAAGACATTGCGAAAAACTAAGGTTTTTATAAAAATGCGCGATGCAGTCTTTGGGAGTGGTGAGAATATTATAACCCCTAAAGTGTTCATGCGACCTATGAAAGTCGTCAAGTTTTGTTTTTTACAAAATAGGGAATAGCTTTTAAAGTATCAATTTGACCAGCATATAATGCCCTGGTATATGAAACTAAATACTAAGAGCTTTTTTTTCTTAAACCTTTTTAACAGGTGACTGTCGCTCATACTGGGTATTTTTGCCCCTTTATTTGTCAAGTATCTGAAATTATGCCTAAAAAAGAACTTAAAGAAGTAAAAGGCACTGCAAACATAATACTTTGAAATATTCTACAAAAATATAAAAAAATAAAAAGGGATATGATTTTTTTATTACTAAGATGAGCTGAATCGATTCCGAAAAGATCAGATAATTACAACACAGAGCTTCCATACAATTGATTACCCAGATATGCAGTCTTTCTTTATTACTCCACCATTTAGATAACTAACTTCCTGAAATTGTTTGAGCAATTTTTTTTCAATCATATAAAATCTACAAGAATTTGTTAGAGCTATTTTTTCATCAATCATATAAAATCTACAAGAACGATGCTCTACAACGCCGCTGATTGTTCAGACAGGAGATTTCGCATTTGGAGACTTTCAAATTTGTCACATTCATTATTATGCTTTTGAGGCAACTAGAACTGCAACAAAGATGACATAATACGAAACTCCAAATAAATCAGGCATGTAAAATGGCGAGGTGCCAGAAACGCATCCGCGAATAATACAAAATATAAATTATAAATAATAAATTACAAAATATATTTGTTATTTGTCTCCTTTCCGAAACAGTTTTTGAGCAATTCATACTAAATTCATATGAGCATATGCTTTTGACATATTTATTCATTTATTATTAATATTATGATATATTTAACTACAATTGTCCTATTCTGCTTTATCATTTCACGTAAATTAAAAATTTTAATTTTGTATGATGTTAATTTATTTGGTTGCACAGAGAAAAGTTTTTCCTTGAAATTGAATAAAAATTTACTTGCTCACAAAATAATAAATAATCGGGAAAATAGTCAAAATTGGCTTGGCATTTAAGAAAACGACTGAATTAAAATTAAGAAAATAATTTCCTTATTTACAAACAAAAACAAAGCCTATGAAGAAAAAATATCAGAAAGCAAGCGTCTTTACTAATTTAAATTTATTCTTATTTCTTTTAGTTCTATTCGAGCTTTACTCAACACAAAAGTTTCTTGATTATGCAAAGTTACAAAAATATATATTTTCTTAAATTTTTCTTAATATTTTTATAACAATAAGAAAATATTTGCCAAGTTCAAAAGCAAATCTCGTATTTCTCTTTTTATGAATACATATTGTATGTTGTCTATTGTGATATCTTATTTTCCCCCCTTAATTTTGATTGGACAACTTTTCTTTTGATTATTTTTATGAATGCATTATTATAACTTTATAATATATATATATATGTATATCTATTTATATTTATTATTTATATAAGTGTGATAATATGCAACTGAAGTGCCGAAACTTATTAATAATAGTTAAAAAAATACTCCGCCTTCATTTTTGCAGTAGCACTGTTGGAAAATGTTATCAAAAATGTATCTTTTGACAGCGCTCTCACAAAAATTACGAGTTCCTTATCATATTATCTACGACTGCATCCTTGTTATGAAATTCTTGCTACTACGAAACAACGATTGATTAGTTATCGATGAGTTTGTCTGCATACAAGAATGATAGAATATAATATTGTGCATTTCGCGGACCACTAGTTCTCTCCTTGTCGATTAGACAGCACCCACCCGTACGCTGACGAAATAAAATCATTTTACACAAGCAATGCTGAGGAAACTATTCAATCATTCTGCCGTTTCTCCGCTTCTTTTGCGTCTCTTCCTCTTCTTTTTTTTTTAATTTTCTCTTTGCTCTCTGATTATTTAGCTGTTATTATTGTTATCATTCTTTCGTTGCACCAGATTTACCGTTGAAGAGAACTGAGAGAGAAACCATTGCTGTACATGCCAGAAAGAATACACAAATAATATTGCGTAACACGTTGGAAAGAATACACATGCGGTATCACAATCTGCGCCACCTTCTGCATTCTTTTCACAATGGTCTGCTTAAATCACTCTACTTTTATACAATTGCGGAGTTCTTTTTTTTTGTAGATACAGTGGTAAATAAAAATTAACATTTGCGAACTTAAGTTCAGAAGTAAGCACTTATTAAGTCTAAAAATAATGTCAAATAGATTTCTGTCAAATCTCAGTTTTGACACACTGTACATACATACATATGTAAATGTAACGCGCTACCTACGCACGTATAATTGTATGTGACTTTTACGTAGGTGACACCCGCAGCAAGCCAGCAATAAAGCCATAATCAGCAAAAGTTTGTGTTTTTTTTTTCGTGAACAGCAGTGCCCACCATTTATTTAATTACGAGTGCGTTTTACGCATGCGATGTGTGCGACTAGGTAGGTACTCGCAATCCACATTTTGCCAGCTTTAATGTAACGCAGATGTAGAGCGCCAAAAGTAACTGCATAAAAGCAGAGTAGCATAGCGACCAAATGCGCCTCAGTCTATGAACAGCGTGGAGCCCCAGTGTCATTTGCTTATCAACGCCAGCTTCTTTGAGTATTTATTTTTAGTTTTTGCTTTCGCTTTTTTTACGTTTGTTTGGTTTTTTTTGTAAAACTTTTGGAGTACCCGCATGCTTTGCACGTACGCACGCAATAATTTTCCATAATTAGCAACTGTTGTCGTGCGCTAAAAGCAGCACATACAAATTAATCGGTGGCAATAGGAGTATTTATTTATATTCAGAAAAAAAAAAAATAACCTAGGCAAAGATAAAAGTTTTAGTTTCGTATGCGTGGAAAGTGACTGTCTAGAGATGATAACGTTTGCGATGTGCGCGTAAGGAGCTATTAAAGTAGATGAAAATAGAGTAATGAATTCAAGTTTTCTATAGAAATCATTAAGCGTGGTGAAGGAGGGTTTTTGTTAGCGATTTGCATAACACTGCTTGATAAACATATATCGACTTTATACAAAATGCAAAGATGTAAAGTATTCAATACATTTGTAATTAAATATCAGTTAAGTACAAATAATCAGTAATTGAATAAAAATAAATATGAAGTATAATTACTTTTTATTCTGATTCTTATTCTCATCTAGTTGAGATATTAATTTTAAAAATATCCCACCGGAAATTTACGGTACGCGTTAATAACCAGATCTCCGATATTCTGCCCATGGATAATGGTATTCCTCAGGGTTCACCTCTATCGGTCATTACTTTTCTGATCGCCTATAACAAATTAAGCTCCATAATATCTACTCACAAATAAATCTACTTCTGTGCATACGCGGATGACTTCAATATCATCGTTAAGTCAAAAAAAGAAAATAATCCAGTAATTGATTTGAACAACCTTTTCAGTGACATTTTAGAATGGTGCAAATACTCAGGAGCCAAATTATCTCAATCAAAAAGTAAATACATTCACATTTGCCGCAAATACAGCTGCCAATGTACAATCTTATCACACGATATAATCCTCCAACCAAGCAATGAATTAAGAGTACTGGGTGTCATATTCAACAAAGGATACCAGTGGAACTCCCACATCGATTTAATGAGTACTACAGTGGTAACACAACTAAATATTATAAAATGCCTGGCCACTCCAAAGTTTAATTGTGATACCCACACTTTACTCTCAATGGTAAAAATGCTACTCATTCCCTAAATAAATTATGGAATTTTTTTGTACGGGTTCGCCCCAAGCTCGCACTTAAAAAAAGTTAAAACAATACTTAATTCAGCTATAAGAACTGCTCTGGGGGCTCTACGCTCCACTCCAATCTCTAACATACTTTTCGAAGCCAATACACTTTCAATAGAAAACCAAAGAGATTTAACCACGGCAAGACTATTTAAAACACTTCGAACAACAAAAGGCAACCCCCTCCATAAAATAACTGAAATCTATAAGAAAAGAAAATACATACCCAAAAAAAAGCCAGCAAGTATTAAACCTCTGCTCAGAAATCAATATACCAACAAAACGTCCAGAACACATCACTCACAACTCTCTTACCTGGACACTAAACCCAAAAGCAATAAACACTGCACTAAACACCTCAATCAAAAACAACACCAAGGCAATACAATACCAAACAAAGTTTTACGAAATTAAAGAGGAATGCCGCAACTACACTTTTATCTACACAGATGGATCTAAGGTCGACAATAGCACAACATATAGTGTTACCTTACAAAATGAAGTTATAAAAATTTCAAACCTTCCGAGCTATAGCTCAATATACCCCGCAGAAATTATAGCCATATTCGAAGCTATAAACATAATAAAGAACAAAAACAAAAAACTGGCAATATGCTCTGACTCTCTTTCCGCTATCAACTCTATAGCTAATATAAACAACGACGACCATTACTCAACCACCATTAGAAATATAATGATAGCAAAATACCCTAAAATAATACTAATTTGGGTGCCGGGACACGCCAACATAACCGGAAATGAATTCGCCGACTGTACCGCTAAACAAGCACATCTAGCCCCAGTAACAATGACAGAAAACTTCAATTTAACTGACATAAAAAAACATATAAGAAAACACTTCTACAACAAACACTACCATGAATGGACCTCCTTAACTAATGACTGGTACCAACAAGTAAACCACACAAAACCCCATATAACAGACTTTATAACAAAAAATAAAAATAAAGTGATTCGACTGGACGTAATAAAATTTGGACGACTTCGCCTCGGCCACACAAAGACTACACACGGACATCTCGTGACCAACTCCAACCCAGCTGCATGTACGTGCAACGCGGACATAAGAATCACCATACCCCATATCCTTCTCCACTGCCCAATATACTCCGCCCATAGAAGACAAGTCTTCACCAACTCAAACCCAATGACCCACATATCTTCCCCAACCTCTGATTCAATATCCTTAATCACTAAATTCCTTAAAGTAACCAATCTATACCATAGAATCTAAAATAGTAAAAAGTAACATAAATCCGTATATAGATGTTAAGCGTAAGGCCTCAATGCTATTGCTTTATTCCACAATTAGCTTGTTAGCAAATTTTTTTTAAATAAATAAATAAAATAAATTTTAAAAATACAAAAAACACAGCAACTACAAAGTAAAACAAGAACTGACAATCTCGCTTAAATTATACATTTTGGCAAAGCAATAGTTCTGAGCAAATATATTAATGGTTTTCTCTGTAAGTTTTATATTGATGTCTAAATATATATTTAATAATCCCAAAACTATATTTATATAAGTATTTAATTCATTGTATTATAACGATTTAAATCTTAATGTAGTAATAATTTTAATATTCAAATAAATGTTTGAATCAATCAACAACAAACAAAAACTTGCCTGTGCTACAAACAGGAATTATGTATAGTGAGAAAACTTGAGAAGTCGTTTTAACAGTTACTTCGCTCTCAAGAATAATGAAATTTTGCCATCGATTTGGTGCTCCGAGAAAAAACTCAGGTGTTCATTAAGGCGTATCATAAAACAAAGTTCAGCATGTGGCAGTTTAATTTGAGTATTTATGGCGAGAAAAAATTGATTGACAAATTTTTATTTAAGGACCCCCAAATGGCTAAAGTGCATCTTTTTGCTATAACTTTTAGTTTTTGATGTCCGATATTTAAAATCTGTGTGTCGCCGAAAAGTTCCCGCGTTTTCTTCTTAGTGCCTTTGAAAACCAAGCTAAAAGATTGTGTTCAAGTTTTTTATTTTTAGATTGTTCAGTTCACATATCTTCAAATGAACAGCTGTTTATCTCTCCTTGGCCAATTATAGTTTCTCTGTGACAATAATAAGTGCACATGTAAATATCTTAAGAGTATGAATCGAATTTCGAAATTCGTCCGTAAAAGTTTCAAGAAATTTTCAGTTGGATCATCTTTTTCTCTGGCAAAATAAACTACTAATTTTAATTTTAATTTTAATATACTATTTTTTGTAAATATTTATTTATAACTCAATTAATATTTTAAAGGTATTTTTTTGAAACGTAAAAAAAGTGGTGCGTTTCTATTTTATTTGGTAAATCTGTTTCTGACATTTGTCCCATTTTCCACTAACATACGAAATTTTATTTCCATGGGTTCATCTGTTTCTAAAAAATTGACATTGGTCCACTTCTCCCTACAAAGGCGACCACTGTGCATTGGAGCTGAATATAAAATTAAACAAAATTAAGAAAGTAAAACAGTGTATGTTGTCAGCTTTCATTTTATTTTACTTTTACTTGCATTAACAAAGTGTTCATTAGTACCTCAAAAATCTTTCGATTGACTTTTTCATCGATGATTGGCCTTAAAATCTAACTGCATTTATTTAGTGTGAGAAATCTAGACAAATTTAAAGCGGTTATACAACCCAATTTATAGAATAAATTTAACATTATGTAGATTTGCTTTACTAAAGTTAATACAGACATTTGATACTTTTATGCGGCTTACCGTAAAGGAAATATTTTTGAATAATACATCTTTAAATTTTGATGGGTGAAAAGTCAGCCATAACATCGGTTTAGCATTTTACAGTCACTGGCCTTGAAAAAGATGATAACTCGTTTTTATTGGAAAGTAGCAACAAGCTGAATGAAGAGTAAAGGAAATTTAAATAATGTTTGTGTGCTATCATTGTCTCTATTTTTTTTTTTTAATATTTTGAACTGTGAGAAACATATTAGATGCAAAGCAGTACACCATTAAGTGGTTTTAGTGGAAAGAAGAATAAAAAAAAGTTTTAAAAATTTTTCAAATCTTTCTTGCAAATAAGTGTGCAAATAAAGTAAAACAAATCTCGTTTAATATAAAAATAAATCTTAAACAAAATTAAATACTAATTAACAACAACAACGCAAACAACCAGAAGTTCGTCGCTTAAGTCTTTCATTGCTCTGCAGCTTACAGATTGAGCTCATAAAGGCGGTGCGTAAAAAATACCAGCAAAAAAGAACATTTCCCCGGCTTACAACAATAACAGCTACCATTCGAGACCAACTATAATCAATCATCATTTTATGCTACTTTTCGAGCATGGTGACATTATGTCCGGTTGTATTATAAAAGGCATAATTTGCGTTGATAGGCATTTAGTGCAACCTAGTTGGTAGCCTCAAAGATGCTTGTTGCAAAAATAATTACACCTGTTCTAACCAAGATTATTATTCCCAATATGGCTATAACAAGAAATGGTATAAGAAAACCAGTGCTACAAACATGTGTTAATTAGAAGAAGAAGAAGAAAAAAGAAGAAAAAGAAGAACAAAAAAATTGCTTTGGCGGCACACGTCTATTTATGGAGCATTTCGTAGAGCTTTTGTGGTGTACAGCTTTGTGATTATTGTCGTGTGTATACTTATTGTGGCCTGTAATTTATTTATTTATGCTTGTGAGATATTTCCATTAGCTCTTTAATTCAACTTTAATTACCTTAGTGTTAATAAAACTTTGATTGATTTGTCGCATTCGTTAAGTAAAAGAAATCTTTAATGGGATATACAGCAAACTTGTCAATGAGCAAAATTTTTGTTTCAAATACAAGTAAAAAGATATTCTATTTGAACTTGGAACAAACGTTCAACACGGTGCGAATGAAACAAAAATTATTAAAAGCAGAAGAAAAAACTTGCCGACTGAAATGTTGGAAATTAGCATCGATTATAACATAGCTGGGTTATTTAAAATTTCATAACAAACTGCTATACAAATGCTCGTAATATAAACATTTGGAACATTCACCTGGTAAAAGAGATGGTGGTGTATGAGATGGTTAAATCTTGTCTTGTCGTATTTAGACCAGATCTACTGCAGCGGGCAATATTTTATTTACCTCGGCATCAGCCAGAGTTTGCAGGATGATATTGAGACTTCTCTTGCCTTTAGAGCGGCGCAGACTTCAAATAAATAGATATCTTCCCCTTTCAGCTCATCTGCTTTGTAATTGCTTGGTATTTCATTTCGACAAATCACGCACACTATAAATGTTGTATAGCGGGTGGATTTTATATAAATTCTAGCTGATTTTTAATATTTTTTGTACTATCGCTCTTGCAAATCCTCTGTCATATAAACTGTATGAGTTAAATTAAAAAAAGTTTTCCGAACAAAAATTGTCAAAAATCAACGGCTCTTGAGATTTACATATTATTATACTGGAATTAAAAAATTGAAAATTTTATGAAAATTTTGGAATTCTGAGAAAATTTTGCACAAAGTTTGAAATTTTTACTCTTATACTCACTCGCCTTTGAACTATAGGCAAATTAGTATTCTGCCTGCTTTGTTCAAGGTGTTTGGAATTCTAATAGCGGAATAAATAAATGTTCATGTTAAATGTAATAATTTACTATTTCCTTTCCCGTCCGGCCTTATATCAGGGCATAGTTGCTTAGTGATAAAAATTCTAGACGGCATACAAGTACCATTTGACAAAATACATTTAACGCTATTGTGCCGACTTGACTTCTCGAAAGCATTTGACTCAGTTGATCATCAACTGCTTTGTTCTAAGCTCCGGTGTTATTTTGTTTTTAGCGAATATTCAATTGCACTTTTGAAGAGTTATCTGACCGGCAGGTCTCAACTCGTTAAAACGGCTATTCAGAAATAGCAACAAAAAATGTTTTATTTCGGCGGTCGCGCAAGGGACCTTTGCTTTTCAGTCTTTTTGTAAACGATATTTTTCTTGTTTATAAAAATATGTCCATGCATGCATATGCTGATGATGGGCAGCTTTACTTATCTAATAGTCTTAAAAATGTTCAGAATTTAGCAGCCATTCTGAAATGATCTATTGACAATGGATTTTCACGTAGTGTTGAAAAAACGTACGCATATCACATTTGTAGAAGAAAATAAGATTTCCACTATTTCCAGTCCCTGTGTATTGATTATTGTCCTATTAAATATATTGATAAAATTAAAAATTTAGGTTAATTCTAGTTTGATGTGCGTTTACCACAGTAATTCGATACCGATCTGCGTTATCCGCCCCTGTTGATATTAGGCGGAAACTCACAATACGATTGATAGTACCATTTATCACATAGTCTGAACTGGTCTACAGTAAGCTAGATTCTCATTCTGAGCATAAAATTAACAAGGCTTTTAACCTTGTGATGCGTTATGTGTATGGACCATATCTATGTCTGGAGGGCACGCCTTTTAGGCTGTGAAATCACTAACTACATGAAAGCCAGAAGCTGCATATTACTTTTTCGCCTTATTACCACACATTTACCTCAATATCTTCATAAAAAGATAATGTTTACTAAGTCTGTACGTTGTGGCGATTTAATTGTACCCAATTTTAATTTCATGCCATCTATTTTTCGTCAATACCATACGTATCTCGAATTCTATTCCATCTTCTGTTAAAGTTAATATAAGTGGAAGCTACTTCAAATGTAAATACTTTTCTGAGTAAAGCAAGAATTGACCATCTCACTTAATAGTAAAAATAATAAGAAATAATTTTAAGCTATTATATTGATATTTTTCTTCTTTAAGTTCTACATGTATATCTAGTACTCCCAAAACAATATTCATATTTAATTTTGTGTACTAAAGAAGATTTTTATCTTGATGTACTAATAATTTTAATATTTCAATAAATGAATGAATGAGTAAATGAATACTGTTTGTTTTAGGGCGAACTAAAGTTTTATAAAGAAAACTTCACTTAAAATACATAGTAAATATTATAAATAAATAACCATGTGAAAAATTGTTTGAGTCACAGTGCATGTCCAAGGCTAGCTTTTTTGCCCACTGGTTCTGGGAGGGACGCCGTTTTCAAAGGTGGAAAGCGGGGAGGTACGGCCTGTATTCCTAAAATTTTTTGGACATATTCAATGATTTTCGAATGCCCAAATCTTACCCCAATTACATGGACCTTACAGTTAACCTAAAGTTCTCCATACAAGTCTACAGGCAAAGTATTGAGTAATATTTCCATAGCCATTGTCGGTGATAAGGGTAGGACTTCTCAAACCAACTTGCATGCCGCGAGCAGCAATAGCTATTCTGAACCGCTCCTTCGTATTTTCGCGCGGTAATCCAAGGAAACTTGTGCGAAATTGTCCGGAAGTCACTTGAACCTTACACAGAAGAATCCTTCTGACCTTAAGAGGACCTTTGTACACCAACATATGTACATTCTGTTTATTTGAGTTCGTTTGTAAATATATTAGGGCGACCCTTAAACCTCAACCCCTATATCGATATTATGGTCTATCTGTAGTAATCTCCTTTGGCACCGATTAGAGACAGTTAAAGCGTGTCGCTATGGTAATATCGTTTTTGGGTATACGGTGAAAAAACTTTTACTATGTGGCACATTGCCAATTGAGGCGTGAGGTTGAAAAATCGTTCATTTAGTTTTGAAAAAGCCAACCCCTCCGACATTAACATACTCACACACAAGAGACTCTCATTAAGTTCAGTTTGATTAGCACTTTAGAGCCACAGAATTTACTTCATGCACCGCAAGTAAAAATAATTGGTATTCTAAAAAATAAAATCAATTTTATAAAAACAATGCACATTCACACTAATACAACTACAAACGTTTGTGCAACTCACTAGCCGCTCGAAATAAATACTTATTTATGTACTTGCCCCGCTTCCTCAACCACTTGCCCCTCTCCAACCCTCCACCAACAGTTGTCTAGCATTTGCACTTAACAGAAATTGATTGCTTGACGCCTGACTTACTGTGATAGAAATTGCACAGCAGAAAGGCAAAAAAAAAACCAACAAGAATCATTCGATGATACCATAATAGAGACAGAGACAAAGAATTGCAATGAAAAAGAAGGAGGCAGTGCTATGAAAAACTTAAACAATTTTAAGTGCATTGACAACAAGCGCAAAAACAACAATTACTTACTATGTTTAGCTGTGACATTTAGCTAAGTAGCTGCTGCTGTTGTCGAACGTTGTTTACCTTTTGTTGGCTGTCGATTAGCCAGCTCTTCCTCCACTGCCACAGCCCCATAATTCGCTGCAAATAACTTGCTCGCATTTACTATATCAGGCGGCATTCATGTGTGCGTTTTTTCTTCTTGATTTTTATAATTCTCGTGCTTTACTTTGCTACTCGTTTTTTTATAATATTTTTTTTACATCTCGTACACTCTTTGTTTCTATGTTGAATGCTGGTGACAATAAGTAGATACTAAATCCGCTTATTTATTTACTATAAGGCTTTTAAGTGCTTGATTATCAAGTTGGAGTTGGTGACCTGTGAGGGAATTAGATACTTTCTTTATGAGCGCCCAGTGATGCTTTTGATATGAAAATCTAGCTAGAAAATTTTACAAAAAATTCGAATAGAGCTTATTAAAATTAAAAACAAGTCATATGTAAGATGCATTATTTATTTAAATTCAAATATAAACATTAATTTAAATAGCAGAGCAGTAACAACTAAAACTTACCTAGATTTATCCCGGTATTCTATAAGCAGTCTCTAGTCACTAATTGAGACTTTTCGTTGGTGAGATTGAATTCCACATACTTTAAATAATCGGTTCACATAAAATGCAGCAATAAGAATTTTAATTTAATTTATAAATAGCAACAATACTGTTGACAAAGATTTGATGATGAACACATTTTCATTGAGGTTAATTGTGCATCTCTAGTTGAACATGCGATCAGCTGATTACCTAGACTGCTTTCCACCACAGTAGTTGGTTATATTTTTTGAGACTGTTGCTTACTGAATTCCAAAATCTTCTCAAGTCACAAAAAATGTATCTAATTGAATGTCTGAAATTTAGTGACTTGAGATGAGACTGAGTTATAGAACACCGGCATTAATAATCGCAGCCACCTATGACCTCTTATTATTATTATTATTAACCAGTTAAGTAGTGAAGTACTTGCTAAATCAGTTAAAGTTTGTTTAATTTGAAGACAAATGTGTATATAAAAAATATATAAAAATTACTTATAGTGTATATTCAAACTTTAAGAATCTTAATCGCGCATTTTTTATATTTCTAAGGGGGGGGGGCACTTTAGCATTTACCCTTTTAGCATTTCTAAAGTAACTGTCATAAGTTTTTTTTAGCACATAGGGCATGGCACCATGAGGTGATTTTACCCAAAAAAAAAACATATTTCTGAATATAAATATTGTAAGATTTTAGAAGATTCTACCCCAGAAGTGTCAGAAATTTACGCAACCATGCACCATAGGTCACCATCCAATACTGCAATTTGTGTATATCCGCAATTTTCAGCTATCATCAAATGCTGCGGAAATTAAGTTTTCCTATATGTGCTGCTTTTATGTGAAAAAAGTTGTTAATTGACTTACACTTTCACACTATATTTTTCTCTATAACTATCTCTATCTCTCTCCCTATCTCTATCTCTATATCTAGCTCTATCTCTATCTTTATCTCTATCTCTATCTCTATCTCTATCTCTATCTCTATCTCTATCTCTATCTCTATCTCTATCTCTATCTCTATCTCTATCTCTATCTCTATCTCTATCTCTATCTCTATCTCTATCTCTATCTCTATCTCTATCTCTATCTCTATCTCTATCTCTATCTCTATCTCTATCTCTATCTCTATCTCTATCTCTATCTCTATCTCTATCTCTATCTCTATCTCTATCTCTATCTCTATCTCTATCTCTATCTCTATCTCTATCTCTATCGCTATCGCTATCTCTATCTCTATCTCTATCTCTATCTCTATCTCTATCTCTATCTCTATCTCTATCTCTATCTCTATCTCTATCTCTATCTCTATCTCTATCTCTATCTCTATCTCTATCTCTATCTATATCTCTATCTCTATCTCTATCTCTATCTCTATCTCTATCTCTATCTCTATCTCTATCTCTATCTCTATCTCTATCTCTATCTCTATCTCTATCTCTATCTCTATCTCTATCTCTATCTCTATCTCTATCTCTATCTCTATCTCTATCTCTATCTCTATCTCTATCTCTATCTCTATCTCTATCTCTATCTCTATCTCTATCTCTATCTCTATCTCTATCTCTATCTCTATCTCTATCTCTATCTCTATCTCTATCTCTGTCTCTATCTCTATCTCTATCTCTATCTCTATCTCTATCTCTATCTCTATCTCTATCTCTATCTCTATCTCTATCTCTATCTCTATCTCTATCTCTATCTCTATCTCTATCTCTATCTCTATCTCTATCTCTATCTCTATCTCTATCTCTACCTCTATCTCTATCTCTATCTCTATCTCTATCTCTATCTCAATCTCTATCTCTATCTCTATCTCTATCTCTATCTCTATCTCTATCTCTATCTCTATCTCTATCTCTATCTCTATCTCTATCTCTATCTCTATCTCTATCTCTATCTCTATCTCTATCTCTATCTCTATCTCTATCTCTATCTCTATCTCTATCTCTATCTCTATCTCTATCTCTATCTCTATCTCTATCTCTATCTCTATCTCTATCTCTTTCTCTATCTCTATCTCTATCTCTATCTCTATCTCTATCTCTATCTCTATCTCTATCTCCATCTCTATCTCTATCTCTATCTCTATCTCTATCTCTATCTCTATCTCTATCTCTATCTCTATCTCTATCTCTATCTCTATCTCTATCTCTATCTCTATCTCTATCTCTATCTCTATCTCTATCTCTATCTCTATCTCTATCTCTATCTCTATCTCTATCTCTATCTCTATCTCTATCTCTATCTCTATCTCTATCTCTATCTCTATCTCTATCTCTATCTCTATCTCTATCTCTATCTCTATCTCTATCTCTATCTCTATCTCTATCTCTATCTCTATCTCTATCTCTATCTCTATCTCTATCTCTATCTCTATCTCTATCTATATCTCTATCTCTAACTATTTATTCTCCTATCTATAGCTGCAACTCCTTCTCTATATCTTTCTCAAGCTTAACCTCAAATTCTTTTGCTATATAACACTCTTGTTATCTACATATTTTAATTTCTATCTACGTTTTTATACCCCTATATGAAGGCGGTTCATGTTGGAATTTCAAATCTCTTCATTTAAGCTCAATGCGTAATCTCAATTTCCAATTTCATATTGGTTTCCACGCCCTTCATAGTTAGTTTTAACTACATTTATGTAATTAAATTAATATCTAATCTTTATCTTCATAAATTATACTTTATATTCTGCATGAGCATTATTGTTGTCGTTCTTGTATCGCAAATCGCGAAAATAGAAGATCCGGTCATTGTGGAAAGTAGAATGGATTTTGCCTTTATCTTTAATTCTGTACGCATCTTCATCTTCATATTCGACTTCAGTGTACTCTTTATATTTAACTCCTTATTCAACTTGATCATCATTTTCATCTTCCATCTAATATTTATGTCCTATTTCTATTTCTCTATCGTTCCTTGAACTTCGCATTCCCTACAGGACCGCATTCAGTTACACATTCTCAGTCATTTGCACTTATTTGCGCTCCCCATTTCCTCCCCTTTTTATAGGCTGTTAGGCGAGTTATGCTTTTAAGCGTTAACTATTGGCAAACAACGACATGTACACTAATTAGTTCGACATTTAAACCATGTTTGGTGCCACCACCGGCAACACCAGAGACGCGCCGCGCCGATGGCATGAGGTAAAGCAGCAGATTCAGGCACGGCGACAACGGCAACTGAACGATAGCAGTAGCAGCCCCAGATTAGCAACTAAGACCGTAATGACAGCGATTGCTGGAGTAGCGAATGCAGCAAATGTACCAATATATTTAGACACACGCATTCTCCTGAGACGCGCTATGCTTGTTCTACTTGTACTATGTTCAAAAGCAGCAGCAGAGTCAGAGCCGAAAAAGCAAAAAGGAAAATAGAGTAGAAAAAATGAGGAATAACAGGAAAAAAGATGAACAGTTGCAACTGAGATAGTTACAGACAGAAACGGATAGGGAAAAGAATACAGAAGGTGGTACAGATTGTGGTACCGCTTACTTTCTCTTGACAATTTTGACAGAATCAGCTACGTAACAACTAGAAACGACAGAATCCCGATTTTTAGAGCCGAACCGAACCGAATTGAACATTTTCAAGGCCTAAAATAATGAATACCAAATGAATATTTAAAAATTATATTTTTTAATTTTTCTTATAGCATTGGTACTATAGTTTAATTCACATCCATCGTCCTTATTACATAAACATAAGATCCGACAGAATTGTCCGTCGAGCCATTTTAAACCATTCGAGACTTCATAAAGGTTGAGTTCCTATAGCGGGACTTCTTTAACATTATGGCGGTATTATATTTTACTAGAGCTTCCCACCTTTGGCGTATAACGAAGACATAGACATAATCGATTTCAACAAGAACCGCGACGTTAATTCTTAAATATTTATAGATACAATTTTGAAAAGCTTTATCTGAGCTTTATCTGAGAACCACTAGCAACACGAATAATAATGTCAGCTGCGAAATCCAACGAAGAATTTCTCTCGCCAACAGCGGCTAATTTGGACTGAGTAGGCAATCGCGTAGTAAAACGATCACTATCGTCGAACTAAAACCACGCTCTATAAGGATCTTCTCAAGTACGTGCTATTTTATGGCGCTAATGGATGTGCGCTGTCTTCATCAGTTACGATATCAGTTGGGGTGTTCCAAAAAAGATTCTTCGCAAGATTTTTGGACCTTAAAGTCTTTGTGACTGCGATGGAACGGTGAGCTGTATGAGCTTTTGCAGCGGCATAGAAATAGTTTAGAGAATTAAGTTTCAGCGTTACGTTGGCTAGATCATGTCAGCCCTGAAATTATCGGATCTTGCAATAGGAACGCACAAAAGATTTTTATAAATAAAACAAAAACGGTTTGGAATATGAATTAAATTCTTTATTCCTGTGAAAGTAAATTCGATGTCATTATGTATGGAACTCGATTTCTTTTGTATGGGCTCCACGAGCACGCTTGCAGAAGTCCAGACCCTGAACCCAATTTTCGACGGTTTTCAAGCATAAATCGGACGATACTGCTGCAATTTCACGTTCGATATTCGTATGAAGTTCATCAATCGTCGCTGGCTTGTTGGTATAGACCATAGACTTGACGTAGCCCCACAGGAAATAGTCAAATCGCACGACCAAGGCGGCCAATCGACTGGGCCATTTCGTGAGATAACACGTTCACCAAACTTGGTTTTCAATAAATCGATTGTGGCATTCACTGTGTGGCTTGTGGCGCCGTCCTGTTGGAACCACATATTGTCCAAGTCCATATCATCCAATTCGGGCCAAAAATATTCGGCTATCATTGAGCGGTAGCGATTCCCATTCACAGTAACGTGCCGGTCTTGATCATTACGGAAGAAGTACGGCCCAATGACGTTGCCGGCCCATGAACCGCACCAAACCGTAATTTTTTCGGGATGCAATGTTGACTCATGGAGTACGTGTGGATTGCTGCCTGTCCAATAACGCATATTTTGCTTATTGACGAAGCCATTCAGCCAGAAATGACGACGACCATAAATTGTGCGAGCAGTCCGGAAACTTTGGGCACCTTGGAAAATATTATCAGGGCCTCTAGATCACGTCATGGAAAGTTCAGTCGGAATCATATTCAGACAATAATGTCACACAATTTTCAGTTTGATTTATTTATTGGAATTTAAAGGTTTGCACCTTGCTGATAATTTTTTTCGAAACCGTTTCTGGCAAGTCATCATATTGAGTGGTTGCAATTTATTATTTATGCATTTATGCACGTACATATGTATGTATGCATGTATGGGGGGTATATGTGTATTTATTATATGGTATGCACAATTTGTATGTATGTTTGAACTTCCTACTCCACTAGCTCAATCACGTTTTCTCTTTCCCATCTAGCTACTCTTGGCTACCAGCAAACGCATTTGCTTATTTATATTTCCGTTTTTCCTTCTTATTATTATTAGTCTTCTTCTTCTTCTCCTCCTCCTTGATCCTCATACATATGTCTATACATTCACTTACACAAAGATTGTTGCACCATATTTATGAAGTCAAACAGCAACTAGCAGCAATTGCCACTTGTTGCAACCATCTCCTCCGCCCACCTGACAGAGGTCACATTGGATAAAAGTCTATACGTATGTATGTATGTATATGTAGTTAGATATACTACACATACATATGTATGTATATGTACATTTATTTGTATGGCGGTGCGCCTTTGCAATGCAACTGTTCTTTTACAGTTGCTTTTAACTTCTAAGTCAATACACACATCCCGCTGTAGTTCTTACCTTCATACATACATACATATGTATGCACATTAGGGTGCCGCTATAAATAAAAAATGCAGCTTTTCCACCGAAATTATAAAGTTGATTTTGTTTTAAGATTTCCGCCAACACATTTAGGAAAAATATCAAGATTTACGTAAGGTGAACCGATTTAAAATGGTTTTTTATTCATAAATATAAATATTTCTTTTTTTTTATTTTAACAAAAAAAACTACAAATGTGATAATAAATAGAATAGTTTCAACTTGAAAAGGCTGCATAAAAATATTTAAAAACTTAATACCTTGCCAATGATGCCTTAAAAGTCTAAACCGGATTAAGTTATGTAAGTCTTTCTTAATCCACTCTTCAAAAAAGGATCAAAAACAACACGAAACATCTAAATATTATGATTTCGCTCCAATATTTTTTTAATATTATTATATTTATAAAAAAAAAACTTTTGGAGGTACAGTACAATCGCGAAAACATTAACTCGCGCAAAAGTTAAATGCTCGGTTAAGTTAACCGGATTGCAGCGTCCACGTACCATTCTAAAAATTTCATGAGCTTATGAATTTTTCAAACCAAACGCTTGTTTGGCAAAAAAAAAACAAGAGCGATCACAATTTTCTTTATTAATATTACAATTCGAAAACAATTAATATCTAAGTTAATAGGGGTATTCACAGCAAGTTCGTTACTTGGTTACTTGATATATTTTGATATATTTTGTTTTTGTAAATCTAACGAAACCGCCGATGCGACAAGTAGCGATACATCGATTGCAAAAAGTATAGCATAAATTGTATCGAAATAGAATTATCTAATATATAATAGGGGTATTCACACTAGTACTTGGCAGTTTTACATATATTTTGTTTTTTACGATGACGCAGAAGCGCTAAGTAACTTATTGTCAAGGTGACCCCCGGCAGGTAAACGTAGAATCAACTGTTTATCACTTGAAATTTGTTGATAGAAAAAACCCGTTTGCCGCACTAAAATTAATAAGCGTAAAACGGTCGCTCACAGAGAACCACTTTTGCCGGACTGCCAACTAAAGAACCGCAAGAGTGACGATAATTGTATGAATACCCCTAAAACATAATGTTGAAATTTATTGAAATAAATTTTGCGTGCTATTTCCAAAAAATCTATTATCGTATTTTTTCAATTTTGAAAAAAACGCTTAGGAAAAGTAATATTTCGAAAAAATTAATTACCCTTGGGACATTTGGGTTAACTTTTTCGAGATTCTAGTGTATTTTCAAATTGATCCAAATCAACTTAATCTTAAAATTTTTCCGAAATATTTAGGTTTCTCGTCTCAAAATATAATTGAGTGATTCACAAGGTGTCATAATATGTCATAAGTCATAGTCATTTACAAAATGCAAAATTGCTTGGTTTTAATTATTTGTTTTAATGCAATCAGAATACATAACTTTTGAGATATAAAATTTTATGACTTAATGATTTATGACACATTATGACAACTTGTGAATCACCCAAATGAGTTTTATAATTCCGATGGAAAAACAGTACCATTTTTTTTTGTATGGAGAGTGATGCACCCTAATGAAGATATGTAGCGTTGTTGTTGTTGTTGTTGCTCTTGTTGTTGTTGCTCTTGTTGTTGCTGTATTTCACACTTGTGGCTGACTGCCGGCTGTCGGCTATCGTTCGCGTTCGCATTGTTGCTGTTGCCTGCTGCCGCTGCTGCTGTAGGATTTGTTGCACCGCAGCAGCGCTAATGTGCAGTTAATTAATTTTTGCGTTATCTTTTCCGAACGTTCTGTGCACTAAATGACTCGCCGCTGTTGCTGTTGTTGTTCTTGTTCTTGTTGTTGCTAAAGTCGTATCTTGCTGCCCGATCGGCGCTAATGCCGTCATTGTTGTTGTTGCTATGGTTATTGTTTCACTTGGTCTGCGGCAAGTTGTTGCTTGCTGTTCTTTTCAATTTTGTTGTTTTACGGTAAATCATGCGGCAGCGTTTCACCGATGTTTGTTTGTACAATATGTTTGTATGTATGTATGTGTGTATGTATGTATGTACATAGGTGTACTAGGTGCTTAGTTTTATGTTGGCAGTCTCATTCCTGTACGCACTACGCAATTGGAATTGTTTTACTTCTTGTTTTGTGTTTTTGCTTTTCTTTTAATAACAGTTTTTATTGCAAATTCTGTTGTATGTATTTAGTTACTTTTGTTGTTGTTGTCGCTGCTACTTCTGCTGCGTTGCAAGTACCGTTTTACCCGGTTCCCATCTTCAACTGCGCAATTCGCAAATGAGTCTCAAAGTAGTTGCAATTCTTTTTCGTTCAGTTCATTATCAACATATTATTATTATTGTTGTTGTTTTTGTTGCTATAGTTGTTGCAGCTTTAAGTGTTTTGCTACACATGTGTTGCTAAATACTCATCAGTTGCGCTGCTCTGCTTCTGTTGCCGCGCCCTGTTGGCTTGTTCATTCTAGCTGTGTAGTAATTCTGAAAGTGCCGCCACAAACCAGACGCTCTCCAATTCTTCTCCTTCTCTTCACGTACATATGTACATACATAGCTCACATTTGTAGCATATTCGTTACGGTCATTGGTATAACGCAATTCTCGATACTAATACCTGTCTGTTGGTGCGCCGGCAGAAATATTTCAAAAGAACATCCGAAAATCACGACAAGCTATTTCGTTATTTTGGTTTAGTAGAATTAAAAAACAACACAGCTCTTTTTATACAAATGTTTCAAAATGAGTAGATGCAGTTTTGCTTTCACCAGAGACCATTATCATCATGGTATTTGATCAATATTTGAAGATTTACAATTTTGTAATCAATAGTATTAATAAATCTCTGAGTTTTATGTTTTTGAAAACAAATATAAATTATATATCGAATCATACTTTATTAATTTTTCAGTTCTATTTTGTTTTTGATCGTAAGTAAAACTCATTTATTTTGCGCTATTTTATCTCTTAGTAATAAAAATTAGCATTTGAGGTTTATTTTTTTGGCAGATCGAAGAACTCAAAACACCAAATAGCCTTTCTACTTATAATAAATGTTTGATCATGTTTTTTGTTTGCTATTCTTCGTTAAAAAATAATGATTACTTTAGATGAAAAAAAATAAAATTAAAAAAATTCGGAATATTTTTTAACAAAACATATAAAACATGTAAAAATAACAGTTGAAAAACGAGTTTTATTTTTTATCAAAGAAATATAACTCAATATATGATTATTTTTTCTGAGCAATTAATAAAAATCTAAATTAATTATTAAATATATTTTTTTGAGATATCGCTAAACATTTTTAAAATCATAACATACATAGGTATGAAAATAAACATATAGTATATAAACAAAAATGTTCTTCATTAGAAATTCATATACTATTTACTTATAACACCAATAATTTTTATGAGCTCAACGCCATTTATTTGTTAGGAAATTATTTCAAAAACAACTACAGAAGAAGTTATAGCGATTTCGGAGATCACCACATCTCCTCATGTGTATTTAATGGATGAGCACACCTACCACAACATTTATTCTAACAATAATGGTACTTATATAAAATGGAATCGTTATAACCATAAACAACCACAAATTCATATAATATCGGCAGACTGCCGTATGTGTAATTGTGTTTGCAATAGTAGGAATATGAAAAAGCAACAACAGTGTACACGGCTTACTTAGTCTGATTAAGTTAAGGCGTTCGGATATCGAAACAGTGGAGTCGAAGTCCACGTTGAGCAATTCAACCATCAAACGCAAATATAATATTCGGAATAAAGCTTTCTTCAACATCTTTGATTTAACACCCATATTACAATATTTAGCTTATCAACATAAATGTATTTCAATTTTTTAACTTTTTTTCAACTAGAGCCTTCGATTTCTCGAGATTGCTCGAAAAACAGTTTATCGTGAGAACCCCTTTTTCTCGAGCCGCTCGGGTATCGGAAGGCTCATAAAACTCGCGAGCCTCTTAAAATTCAATTCGATAAGAAAGCTTCAGGTGAGCAAAGTGCACTGGTGCACAGACGTCTCAAAGACCCCATAAGATTTAGGGTCCGGTGTCTTTGGTCCAAGAACATGTCTGTCTGAGTCAATGGGAAGGATGTCAAGTACCTTCCAGACGGAGCTATATGCTATTCCCCTATGTGCAGAGGTCAACTTAAGGCGGAATTATCAAAACGAACGTATTGGCATTTTGAATGACAGTCAAGCCGCGCTCATCGTATGAGGAAAAATCCTCTCTGGTGTTTGAGTGTATAGCGAGACTCTTTAGCAACGTGGAATTATATTCAGCTCCTTTGGATTCCGAGCCATAAAGGTATCGAAGGAAATGAGGAGACTGAACAAACTTTAAAGAATTAGCTAGGCGCGCGATCACATGGACGCCCGTTGGAGACGAGTCCGTCATGGCGATAGGGCAATACTAAGGAGGAGCTTAGGAATGGAGAAAGCACACAAAAAGAAAAACACTGGCACCTCATGGAAGGGCGACGCCAGGCAAAGTGTTTATTGGAAGGGTATAATAACAAAGGCTTTAAGCAGCTTATGAAGCTCTCAAAGAACAAATTATGGATGAGAACTGGATACAACCTCGGAATTTGACGATTGAATTGTGTCGCTACTGCGACTCGACTCAAAAAACACCGAGGCGCTTGGTATTCGTTGTGACGCCATATTGAGAATACGATAGAGATACCTAGACTCAAACAGTCCTGGGAAAGAACTCGCTCGCTACCACCAGTCAACATCTTAGACTTTTCACGGTCGCTGGGGTTAGACGGAATACCCTATGGAGTGGAGAGCACAATGGATCTTTTAGGTCGAAAAGCAAACCTCTTATCTATCTATCAACACTCCTCTCTAGAAAGGCACAGAATCTAGAAAACGCTGCGGTGGTCCAATCCAGATTTGCCCCGCTCATTGCATTTTGTCATTGTGCAAGCGTGAGTTATAAAATTTTATTACAAAACACCAGCAGTTCTTTTAAACTAGTGGCCATTTGCTAATAAGTTTCCGCTGTGACTATTTTGGAATTTCATCTACAACTTGTTAATGCGCCGCCGTTGTTGTTGTTGCGGTTGTTGTTGTTGTTGTTGCAAACCCGATTACATTCGTTCACGTAAATGTTGTGTGAAAATTTTATTCAGCGGAAAAGTAAATTCATTTAAATTTTCACAGACAGTTGGATGCGGAAACAGTGGCGAATGTCTGCGACGGGGAGGCAACCATGCTGATGTGGATGCAACAATTACACTCTAGTTGCCGCTGTTGCACGAAGCGCACGTACTACGTCAATACTGCAGTGGCGCGCAAACAAATATTTGCCATGGCATTGTCGGGGCAGTCTCGGCTGATTGCCAATTGCTTTTGCTTTGGCTTTATTGTTGGTTTTCTTCTTTGTTGCCAGCTGATGTTGCTGTTGTTGTTGTTGTTGTTGGGGCAGCAGGCGGCAGCAGCTGGCATGCCGTTGCCGTGCGTAATTTGCATATAAATTGTTTTTGTAATTTGTATTATGTTTTATGCCTGCGCTACCCCCGTCCTCTGTCTATTCCCACACATACACAGACACACACACACACACGCGCGCACAACAATTGTTGCAACAACATTCACAATTCAGTGATTAACTTACAACAGGTGGTTGAGTGGAAAACGTTTGCGGCATTAGTTGTATTGCATAATTTTAACTGTTTCGTTTCGTTTGTTTTTCCCATTATTACTTTGCCGCTGCTTAGATTCGTTATTGTCTCTTTGCCGACACACAAACCCCATGCACTTCTGCATCGCTGCACTGCAGTACCGGGTAGTTGGAACAGATGCAGCAGCCGCCGTCAGCGTGACCTGAAGACAATTTAAGCAAACACCATAGCCTACAAATGTTCTACAAATACACACACACACACATGCATACATACATACAAACATACATACATACAGATACGTACAATAATAACAATAAAAAATTATTTACTTAACTCTAACGGTATGCTAGAAATAAAAAAGCTGTAAAACAAATATGACCGTCGTTTCACTCACACTGTGTCTGCTCATCTCTTTTTCATCTAGCAACTTGTTCACTCTTTATTTGTATTTATTTAGTTGACGTTGATTGTTTTGTTGCTGCTGCTATTGCTGTGGCCGCTAGTTGGCATGGCGGCAATTGTTGCATCTCATTTGTTCACAACACGACATACAGTCAGAATATTAGCAAAACAGCGCGGGCAGCGTAAGGAAAGAGTAAAGGTGCGCAGAGCAGATTTGGAAGAGAAGAATCGCTATTGGGAGTTGGCTTGTGGAAATTGTGCTAAAATGTGGCTGCCGCTTAGTTGGGTTGGTTTTTTTTTTCTGAGCACGCTATTCAAATCGTAAATTAATGAATGAAAACAGAGGGTTTAGTAAAAAAAAAACACAACTAAGAAATGTCTCAAGTGCAGAATGAAAGAAAGATGTAGTTGGAAAGAAAAAACAAAAATAAACAGAAATAACTGCTATAATTTATAACTCATATATAAACATTCAAAGACTCTACGAGTATAAAAATAAAATAAAAAAGAAACAAAAATAGCATATCTAGTATGCGCACATTTTAACGAACTCATAAAACAAAAGATTTAAGCAGCGAACTTGATAAAATAGATTCGAATCACTGGTAACCAATAAAAGTTTAAGTAACGCTATTTTTGCTAACTTTATGTGCCATTCACTAATTTTGTTAGTTAAAAATTCATTTTTTATATTTGCATTATTGATTTTTTAGCCGTCTTGCTCGCAAATCTAGCCCCCATGTTTCATATGTGCGTTTGTGTGGTTTTTATTCACATATATTTTTATTTAAGATATAAAAGTGTAGAGAACGGTAAATTCAAGCCGATTTCAACCGGAAAAGAGCTAGACAAAATGGTAAGAAAGCTGGAGGAAACTTCTAGCTAAGGCTTAAAAGATCTCAACACCAATAAATGTTCTCAAGAAGAAATCACCACACTGGTGGACTGCGGAGCTTATAGAATTCAGTTGTGCATATAGTCGGAAAAATCTTCAATGACCGCTGCAGGTCAAAAATGTGGCAACCTTGCAACGGTTTAATGAATCAATATAAGAACGCAGTAAGTTAGACTAAGGGTAGTAAACATACTGCTCAGCCATATAAAACTGTAGGCACTCGGTTAGGTTGAACTAAATTCTAAACAAGAAACACACGAACCCAAGCTCCATTAGAAGGGAGGACGGTGTGTGGACAGACACAGCAGAAACCAAAAGTGTGTGCCCAGTTGAGGTTTTCACAACCCCTGAAGAGGTAATGGGCTCAATTGTTGAGAAAAAAAACATAAAGTGTGCAATAAGCAGCTTTTCCCTCTACAAGTCCCCCGGCCCAGATGACATTATTTCCATAATGCTCCCAACTAGAAAACAAAACTAGAATTCAAAGCCAGCGTTCGCCTGACCTACATTGCACTAACGTGACAAAGTGCCAAGGTGCTCTTTATTACCAAAACAGATACAAGATCTTATGAGAAAGCTATTACAATTTCAGACCAATAAGTCCTTCATCTTTCTTGCTAAAAGCACAGGAAGGACTGATGTGCATGCGCATAAGATCCCTTGCATCCCAAAACATTCAATCAACATTCTACCACGGGTACATTAAACCGCTCTGCATGAAATTGCAAGAACCATTGAGAAATCCAATCGCCATAAACAGTTGACAATTCCTACTATCTTTGTAGACATAGAAGTCACTGTCAATAACACAAAACTTAACCCAAGTACTCAATCCCTTCCTACGGTTGGATTTTCAGATCCCATATGCAGGTGGATAGAGCAGATAGCCATGGCTAGAATGATTATATCAGCCAGTAGATTGGGAACACTATCCCTCTACGCGAGTAGGCGGATGGGGGTCTTATCTCCGCTTCTCTGATGATGTAGTGGTAGAAGTAGCATTGCCTCACCTATCAACTAAATTCTTGAGGAAGCTCTGTTTAGTTTACACACAAGAGTCTCGAAAAGCAGGATAAGCGTCAACCCGAGCAAAGAAAATAAAAATAACCCAATTCAGACTTTCTTCTCTAAACAGAACGACTCTCAAATTCAGAATTCAATGCGCGGCTCTCAAAAAAGTTCCGGTTACCTGTCGTTTTTAGCTTCTTCCAAGCGAAGATACTAGGCATTTCGAAGATCTGTAGGGTTCTGACAGAAAATAGCGATGGGGCATAAACGATTTTTTTTTTCAAAATTTTCGAAAATTTTTGAATCAATGTTTTAAAATCTTTTTTTTTAACAACTTCAATGCAAAATAATTAAATTTTTTATAAAAAACATATTTGAATAAGAAAACGTGTGTTAGAAAAAATTACAATAATTAAATAGAGCGTAAAACAACATTTTCCTTTTAGCTTTAGTTTTTTTATCTACTAATCAATTCAATATTTATTTAAAAGTTTCTTCTCTAATTTCTTTATTTCTACATTTATATTTTCAGGAACACTCCCATTCAACGCTCCAGCAGATGAGCTTACCATATTCGCATTGATTCCTCGACAGCCCCCTCACGTATTGCGTAAAATGTCAACTAAAAGTGAAGTTCTCAATGAAATTATTGGTGCATAACAAATACAAATACGAAATAATAATACGCAAAATAAATAATGGGAATAAGTAATTTTTCCAGTAGTGAAAGTGAAAAAGAGTACAAAATAACAGTAAATATAAATACATATGTAAAACGTCGGTAAAAAAAGAATAAGCGACGAGAATTCCGATTCCAAAAATTGTGCAATTAAGTAGAGTGAGTAATCATATAGAACGAAAAAAATAAATTCGATGCAAAGTGCATTTCAATTTTCACATGAGTCGGGAAGAAATCAAAAAATAGCATATACGAAAAAAATGTCCCGGCAGAAACATTTTTTTTTTTTTCAAATTTGTCCAATAGATTTTTTCAACAATCCAATGACTAAATAAAACTAAAGTCAATTAAGTCAGACACAAATTAAATTTGCATAACTTAGATTACGTCAAATTAAAACGAGTTAATGGAAACTTAGTTAAACTAAACTAAATACATCAATTTATATTTATTTGATTCAATTCAATTAAAAACAATTCAATTCAAGTAAATTCAATCCATGACGATCCAATAACGTTAAATTAAATTGCGATGACTTCAATATAGTTACATTAAACTAAATTACATTAATTGAAATTAATTTATTTCAGTTTCATTCAATACCAAATCAAATCAATTAACGCCAATTCAATAACATTAAATTATATTAAATTAAATTAAGGTAACTATAATCGAATTAAATTAAATGAAATTAAAGTAACCTACTAAACTCGATTCAATTTAATTCTGTTTACTTCAATTATACCAAAATAAATATACACTGGCCTTGAGCTCACAAATTAATATTATCGTTTAATAAAAACAGGCCGAAAAATCATTGACACATGAATATTCAAAATAAATATATTTAAATTAAGCTTACTTAAGTCGAATTAAATTAAATTCAAATGAAGAAACTAAATTGGATTAAAAATAAATGGATTTAATTCAATTCAATTCAGTTAATTTAAATTATGTTAATTGAAATAAAATTAACTTAATTAAATTTATAAAATTAACTTAATGAAATAAATTAAATTAATTTCTTACTTAATTCAACTTCGTTCAATTCAAACCAATTAAATCCGATTCAAGTCAGTCCAATTAGATTAAATTAAATTAATTTAAGTAAAACTAGAATAACTTAAGTCAAGTTAAATAAAGCGAAATTCAACTAAAATGCTTTAAACTAAATAAAATTAAACTGAACTAAGTTAAATTAATAAACAGTTTAACAAAATAAAATAAAATTAGATTAAGTAAAATGAAAATACCTTTAGCCAAGTTAAATTACGCTAAATAAAATTACACTAATTAAAATAAATTAGTTTAAGGTAAGAAAATTTAATTAAATTAATTTTAAATAAGTCAACTTAATTAATATTTTTAAACTAAACTACATTAAAATAATTCAAGTAAAATTAAACTAACTTAAGTTAAGTTAAATTAAGCTAAATTAAACTAAGATACATTAAATTAAATTAAATAAGTTTAAAATAAATAGAATCAAATTGAAATAAAAATACATAAAATTAAATTGATTTAAAATATATGAAATTTAATTAAATGAAATTAGATAAACTGAAATTAAATTTAACTATAGTCAGTCAAATTATGTAACAATTGAATTCAATGCAATTAAATTAAATCAATTAGATTAAACTATATTAAATTAAGTAAATTTAAAATACCTTAAGCCAAGTAAAATTAAACAAAATTAAAATTAAATAAGTTAAAACAAGAAAATTTAACTAAATTAATTTTAACTCAATTTAATTTATTTTACATTAATTTGACACAATTACAGTTTAATGAAATATCAAATTTAGGACAAAGTCAAAGTAAATTAAACTACTAAATCAAATGAAAATAGTTTAATTCAATTCAATTATATTAAATTAAATTAAATTAAACTGTGAAGTTAAAGTATAACTTTTTTCGAAATAGAAAAAAATTTTGCATATTGCTTGTTTTATAAAGCAAAAAATTGTATCTTGCATAAGCAAAAAGCAAAGCAAAATAATTCCCCATTTGCCATTAAAAATGTCACTACACTCGACAATAAAATAAAAATTTCAAAAATTAGTGACAGCAAATAGCAATGCTAAATATTTTTTATAAAAACAACTTAATTCCACACAAAGTGGCAAAAAGTTTCACTCTCTGAAGAAAAATGCAATTTTTCGATTGCTTTCGCCGAAAACAAAAAGCGACAATTAAATGACAAAATAAAACAAAATTCAATTTGCAACATGCCGCCTGCTGCTACTTGCAACGTGCTGTGCAACAACCATAAAGCGTAAAAAGCTAAGAAAGTGCGCAACAAAAAAGTCTAAGTGTGTTTTTGTGCAATTCACATAACAACAACAAACAGCAAGAGCTAATCGACGACAATCTAAGAAAAAACTTCAGATAATTAAAAATAAAATACCAGCAAAAATGCAGGTTAAAATAAAAATATAATTTCGTTTTTTTTTTGTTTTGTTTTTAGAAAATTGCAAAAAAAAAGTCATCAACTGCGTAGAGCGAAATGCATTAATTTTTCCGCCATAATTGCAGCTATCGTTGTTACAATGCAGGCAATAGCAAATACAAATACAAACAAACAACAACAATAGTTGCAACATAAAAAAAATCAACAGCTCCTTTGCAACGCTACTACTTCGGCGTATTCGTCAACAGCGCGCTCAGCGTCAAGCTTCTGTGATTAATGCAACTTTTTGTCACCTGCAGCGCGCGTGAGTGTGTGCGTGTGTGTGTGCGTTCGCGTGCCTTGCTCTTGTGTGTGTGTGTGTATTAGTGCACTATTGTTCATTGCATGTCGTGCTACGTGTCGCACTAATTACCTTAGTTGTGGCGACTAGGATTCTTTAAAAATTTCGTTTTTTTCGAGTTACCGCTGCAATGGCCGCACTTGCTTGAAGCGCTTTGTTCAACATTCCATCCGTGGCTTCGTTTTGGTAAGTACAATTGATTTTTGATTAGCAAGTATTAGGCTTTGATTACTAAAAACCAAAAAAAAAACGAATAAAACATTACGAAAAGAGAAAGCTCTCCTGTTTGGACTCCAAATTGAATCTCAAAATTAAAGTGATTCAAGGATGGCGGCAATAAAGAAGATATATTTAAATTGAAGCGAAATAAGATTAAATTTAAATAAATTTTGAATTAACTTCATTCAACTAAAATTAATTTAAATACAGTAAAGCTACAATAATTTAGGCATCTCCCATTTTTTTCACAATTTGTTATGACTAGTATCAAATGAAAGAGGGATCTCTGATTTTTTTTTGTGCAGCCATTTTCGATTTATCGCCCTTAAGGTGCCCATAACTTTGCGAAAAATAGGCCGATTTAGAAAAGTTTTTTTATTTTATTTTTTTCAAATACATACATATCTCTATAAAGCTTTATATTTTTTATACAAAATGTTGCATTTCAAAAACCACGTACTGTTTTTCTTGCAAAATGTTTGTATAACTTTTAAGTCTAGTCCAATAATGGGATAAATATGGGATATTTTTTTCGAATTTCATTTTGGAGGTATAGTTCATCGTACCAAGCAAAAATACTTAGTACGACCCATAATACCAGAATCACGATAATGCTTTGAACTCTTTTTCAGCGCCATACAATTTGACCAACCCTAATGTTATCTGGAAAAAATGTTATTTTCTTGTTTATTTGTTTATTTTATTTTCGTAATTTTTTTATAAAAGTCTAACTCATAACTTATATATAACAAGCACCATATAAATCTATAGATTTTCAAACATTGAGGAAAATTAGGAAAACTCAACAAAGTTTCATAAAATTTAGCAACTCTTTAATTAGAATTTCTTTATAAATTTAAAGTATGCGGTTTTATAGTTGATAAATTTTAATATAATTAATTGTAAGTTCCAAGTATTTAAACATTTTTGTTGATTTTTGATAATTATTTTTACTAAGTATGTTCGAAAATTTTTTGTTTTGTATGGAAGATTATGTGTGGCAACATCAGTAAAAACAATTACCAAAAATCGATGGAATTTGCAATTTATTACTGAAATTGAGCCCATTCAATAAAAAGTTTCTAGAAAATTGATATCAAAAGCTTTCAAAATTGCATGATAATTTTTTGAAATATGTAAAATTTTTGTAAATGTTGCGCGGAGCATTCGGATTTTATGTGGTTTATGTAATATAATGAAACCTGTTTGTATAAAAAAATATTAAAAATAATTTGGTACAAGTAAATGACAAAGAGTATCTCAAATATTATTTGAGATTGGTGGTTTTGTATTAGTATCCGTTTTTCTGCTTTTATTTGGAACCAAAATCAATAACTGTAATATTTTTTTAAAACTGTGTATTATTAAGCGTGGCGTGTCTCTTCAGACGTATTTTATTAAAATAAAATGTTAAAACTAAACGAATGAGAACGCCCAAAAAAATCGATTTGTACTATGGCTCTATTGTGACCGTCGGCATGGGGTGTTGTGCCTATAACTATGCTAAAAAAAAAGACTTGGCATCATTCATCACATCAGCTGAAATCAGCTAAACTTAATATGATGTTATGTAATACTATATTCAAATTTACGCTTTAAAATGTTAAATGGATTTTGACTGGTTAAATGGGCAAAATCAGTACGAAAACTTCAGACACACAACACGTTTGGAAACCAATTCAGCAAATTTCTGTATGCATTCTGCTGCATACTTTTTGGAGCTGTGTCTCCAAATATGTAACTTATTAAAATACTCATATTTCCTCCCCGTGCTAACTTAAGTTGTTCATACTATATGAATCACTCTGTTAACTTAAACACGAAAACTGTAATTTGAACGGCCTGAACAAGTTCTTTATTTAATTAGTTAAATTGCGGCATTTTAGACCTACGATAAGTCAGGAGAGGCATGAGTGAGGAATTCGTGAGGCGATAATTGTGTTTAAATTTATGCCGGTTTTCGGTATTTCGGTCTCATCGCAGGTATCTAAATTTGAAATTTTCAATCAGAGTAATTTTTTTTTTTAAATGAGACGATTTCGGTATTTAGTAAGCTACATTCTACAAAAATTTCACGAAACACTATAGTGAAAAGGAGCAGAGGCAATAAGCTGATAGTTTCTTCTAGGTAGAGATGCATAATTCCACTCGGTTGTACACTAAGCATATTTTTTTTTTTAGTTTTTTGCCAACAACATTATTGCACTTTAAAAATTAAAACAAATGATTATTGTGAATGCATTAAAATTACGCGATCAAAATTCTTATTACTGTTTTTTGTATAACCGATTATTTAGAACATGAATAAAAGTGGAAACTATAAACAATCGATTAATAAGACAACATTTTTTGTCAGAGGAAATAAAGTACAATTCATTGTTATCTCCGTTTTTTTGATATTATTCCCAATTACTGTCTAGAGACTGCTTCCAGTTAATATGCAAAAAACAGTTTCCTCTAAAAGTGGCTTTCGCTATAACAATAAACAAAGTCCAAGGCCCTGTATTTTCATCGAGCAATTATATATGGCTTTTTCTAGAGTCGAAGATATTATTTTTCAGTCAAACATACCAATAATAACAAATTAATTTATGTTCACGTCGAATACGGCATTTAAAGAAGTGCTGTAAAAAAATTTAAGTTCATAAATATGTAGCTAGAAATCTTTATTATCAATATGAGAATTCCACTATACATACTTATATGGAAAAAATAAAAATGTAGCTTTGGGGTAAACCGCAACTATGTTTCCTATTTTGTGCGCGAGATGTATGCGAGCCCGCCTAGTTATATTGCATTTTTGGCGTGTCGCGACTTTGTGACGCGACGTTAAAAAATCACTCTAATGCCGCAAAAGAAGTTTTACTTCAAAAATATAATTCAACCGTTGAAAATTTAAACAAGAACTCATATTTTCTTAAAATAATAAAATTATATTTTAGTAATAATATTTTGCAGCATCCTTCTTTTGTCGATTGATTCCAATAATTTATCTACTAAATTTTATAATTAAATCTTTTATTAGCGATTCGAAGAATCGGGCAATTAGTTGTTAAATATTTACCCTATTTTGTATAATTATAATAAATGAGTAACTTAAAAAAAATTTTGTTGTTGCATTAATTCTTATTAAATACCTGATTGGCTAGCCAATTAGTGCATAGCATTTGTATTCCATACTGCCAAGTTACAATTGCATTCTAGTGGGAAAATATTATTTTGTATTTCATACATTAAAAAGAGCGTTAAAAGCTTTTGCTAATAGGCAGTAAATACAATAAAAATATTAAAAAAAAAAAATAAACTCAATATTCTTCGCAAGAAGCGCCCTATATAGTTGCATACTTTTAATTAATTATAATTATATTTTTGTGTACAATATATGGAGTATGTCTCACAAAAAGCTTAAGCAACATAAACCCCCTTTTACTTTTATTGATTTTCGCAAATATCGGTGTGAACTAGGGTAGTTCGTCAATTTACTAAGGCACACAAAATTTTGCAAGCATTCACAAAAACAAACAAGCAAAAAAACATGTTAACTATGGAAAAGTAAATTAGGTAGAACATAACTAATAACTTGAATATTTCTTTTTATGAGGTAATTGTAAAAAATGTAGGAAATAACTACCATATTGCGCTTTAGAGCAAAACTTAGCATTTGTGAAATGAAATGTTCATTTGTAACTTCACTTTTGGACTATGAATTTTTTATTGTAAAACGTTAAGAAAAACGGACCATATTTGGCTATAAACATAGTTGAGGTGCTAAAGTAAAATGGGATTTCATGCAGACTTGGTTTAGGGTACTGGGTCATGAGAATGAGAAGTCGGCAGAAATTCAAAAGGTGGCAGTTCTGGATGGAAAAATATGTCAAAGCAATAACCAAAAAATTGTTTTATGATGCAAATGAAAGTTAGAGTATATAAGTTATGTATGTATTTGCCAAATTTAAGATTTAATTGGCACTTTCTTTCTAAAATATTTGCTTAAAAGTTAAGAAAGCTTTTCAATGGCAGGCTTCAGTTTCCATTTAAATGACAGGCTGTTTAATATCTACATGGCGTGTCAGGAGCTTTTTCAACCCCTCAAAATTGTCTTTATCCAGACAACATAGAATATTATAGTTCGAAAAACTAATTCCGAGCTTTAGGCTTCTATATCGAAAACAGTGAATTTTACACGAATATGCTTGGGAAATATATTTTTAAAAAATTGACCATAATTATTATTAAAAAAGTTATTGTATAAGCGATAAGCTTTTTCCCACTGCAGGTAATTAGCCAATTCAATGCCATTATTATAGCTAGAAAAACCCGGCACTCGTTGTCCTGCCTTTATAAGTTGAAAAATTTTTGATTTGGAGAAAAAACAAATTAAGCTGAAAATATACATATTGGTTATTTAATAATTCAAAACGCTATATGTGTAATAATATTTCAAAAACTTTTGAGTGTGGATATTCCATTGCCTATTAGATGCAGCTAATCACCGATGCGAAGGACGGTTGATGGTTAATGAGTGTTTGTACGTGTGTGTCATTCTAGTTACCTATCATTACAACAATGAAAATAAAAAAAATGTTTACGAGAAAAGTGGCATCACTAGCATATGAAAATAAGAAAGGCCAAGAAGGCGAAAGCTAAAATAGTTATTGCCAAATAAATACAAAGAAACTAGGGTGCATAGTTAATGGCGACAAATTTTATATCCAAGTAGCAAAAGTGTTGCATTTATAGCATTCGCGCTCACTATGCCTATCCGAACAACAACACCAATGCATTCTCTCTACTCTGCATAGCAATCAGCAACAGTGTGACCAGATGAACAAAAAAAAAGTGAAGCTTAAAACAAAGTTTAGAAACTTTCATTTTACTTTATTTACGTCGATTTGTACCGAAAAATAAAGCTAACAAATAATTGGGTTAACTTACGTATCAGTTCAATGTCTGTGCTTAAATTTTAAAACTAGCATGGCTTTAAAAATTATTTCCATCTCAGCATTAATGAGTGGTAATAGCAAAAAAGAGAATTAAATAACATTTCTGTAAGTTCAGAATAATTTTTTTCATTTAATTAATGTTTCAAATTATTTTGCCAACGAGTGGATAAAAAATTGTGTTTTAACAGATTGAAAATTAAGATTTATTTTAGTTATGGGAACGTGTTAAATTGTACGATATTTCAATTTACCTTTTATTCACTATGGTTGCTTTCTTTGTTATTTAATTTTACTTTTTTATATAAAAACTTTTTTAACGTCTTAACTGCTTTGAAGTTTTTAGTTTCGGGAACCCCTTAGCCCGTCTGACAATCGAAGTTAACTGGTAGAAGTAGAGAAGATTATCTATTTCGCTTTGATTTTTTTTTTGTCAGAATTGTTGTTGGCGTTGAGCATTTGGTTTTGGTATCGAACAACAATTTAAGTGTACCGTATGCTCAGCGCCAACAAGAATTCTGACAAATAAAAAAACCATTATGCGAATCATTTTATTATATGTATGTATATTGTGCTAAATCATACTTCATTGTATTTTAATTTATTCTCTTATATTTGTTTTATTTTAATTTATTTTCTTTTAATTTAATTTATACTTTGTTTGGGTTTTCAATTAATTTAATTTTATTTTATTTTATTTTCATTGGCATATGTTAGTTCATTCCCTTTTATGTTTGGTTTTGTCTCATTTTACTTTATTTGTCTTTATGTTATATTTTAAGTTATTTCAATTCCTTTTTTAATTTCATGTTATATATATTTATTTTATTTCCATTTAGTTTATTTGCTTTGCAATTTATTTATTTTCCTTTCAGTTTATTTTGTTTTTATTTATTTTATTTTATTTCATATTATTTTGTCTTATTTTACCTTATTTGTCTATATTATATATTCTTTAGTCGATTCCATTCTATTTAATTTCTTTCTATTTAATTACATGCTATTTTACTTTGTTTTATTTTATTGTAGTCGGCTGTATTTTTTTCATTTGTTTCATTTCGTTATATTTAATTTCGTCGTGTTTTATTTTAATTTATTTTATTTTATTTTATCCACACTACTTATATACAGAGATGAAAAACCAAGCGCTTGGTTTCTATAGACTGAGATCACTCTCGCCACCTTTACATTTCACCTTCAGCACAAGGAACAATGATTTTATATATTGTACTACAGCTTCGAAATGGCTCATATCTGGTCACACTGCCAAGCAGCGCTCTTCATCTAACCATTCCATTCACTATCTCTTACTTGCTTTCTTTCCGTCCTACTGCCGTAGACTACAAATATTTGCACTTGCTCTACGATATTGATATTTGTATGTACGAATATATTTACTTAGTTCAAGAGCAACAATTCGACTGCAAAATTTTATTACTTTGACATTTCAGCTTTTATGTATATGGCGCATCGTTGCGCTACTGGCATTTTTTATTATCCGCCCATTCATTTGCAATGCAAGCTACTTGTTGCTATCATTGCCATACCTGTTGCACAAGCCTATCATTTGGTCTAGACAAATGTAATCGTGTGTATGTGTGCATGTGTGTGTGTGTGTATATATTAAGTATGGATGGGTGGTTGGTTGTATTGCGGGTGTCATGCGCCTGCGCATAATAAAATTACGATAATGTTCAATTTTCCAGTCGTGGTGGGCTGATGTTGCACGCTGATAGTCAACGCTAAATTATGACGAAATATTGCATTCGCTGTCATATAATTTTGTTGATGATGACACAGGCCCATGTAGAGAATGTGTGCGTGTGTGTTCACTAAAATATCATGCAGTGTTATTTAATTTTTTGAAATTACGCTCAAATGTAATATTTTACATAGTTTGTGATTTGTTTGCGTGAGTTATGTAAGTGTCATTGTGCTGGCAATTTACTGGCACTTGCAACACAGGCAACTCAGGCATCACAGCTACATACACAAATACATACATACTCACACATTGGTTTAGCCAAGGCGTTTGCAATGTTTTTACCTTCTTCCGCCTTGTATGCAATTATTCTGCTTGATGTCACCAGCTAAATAAACGCCAAAGCGATTTTACAACCAGACAAAGCCAATAGCGCAGACTTTACATACATACATTGGCGTTGTTGGCATTGTGCAATTTTTATAGGTAACCATGGCCAGTTACAAAATATAACATCCATAGCAGCAGTAGGGAATTTCGCGTCACTTATGTAATTTTGGTAATTTTGGCTCGCAAATTATTGCAGAATTTTCAATTGGATAATAAATTCATTTATGTTGGCATCATACGCCAAAAAAGTTGCAGAGTAGACAAATTAATGTACATAGGTACTAAGTGTTTACGATTATAGTTAAATGATTAAATGAAATAGTATAATTTCGCGCCTACTCCGTTGAAGGTCGAACAGCCAACCTCTAGCGAAGTTATTTATTTATTCCTCAATTAAAGCACAACTCAAATAGATTACTAAATCCTAAGGCTTACATTGAATATTTTGTATATAATACGATGAGATCCATTACTCACAATTCAAAAATTGTATCACCATATTCAGTTTTGCCTTGAAAGTTTCTCGTAAGTTAGAGAACATGTACCCAAATTTTTACAAACTTGATTAAACTGCTAAAATTCGTCCTGCGGTAAGGTAAATTTAACATATTGCTGAGTCTAAAGGTCCGATGAGAGCATTTAAAATATATTAGCTCCAGTAGGAAATGGCATTCATTTGATATGATTCGTCACTATGTCCTTTATAAACAATACTGAAGACACCTGTATAATTTATAGAGCTTGTGGCCAGGTTTGTATTGGGAATAGTATGAGAAAACAACAATTTTTCAAAGTGGTAGAAGTGATAGCTGCTATTTCGGAGATCACCACATCTCCTCATCAGACTTCTTTCTTTCTAGACTTTACCTGGCTTTGAACCATGGTACACGGGATTGCTAGGCGAGCACGCAACCACTCAGCCACGCTAACCGTGTGAAAATTGTTTGTTTTTCTCACTATTCCTATCTCCAACCATACCGCTACTAAGTGTGACTTTTTCGGCACTCTGTGCTTAACAGGGTGGTCAGTATTGTTTGTTTTTACAAATCTATCAGTTTTTCGTTCGAACTGTAGTTTTGCTTTTTAGGTTTGCTCATCCATTTCTCCATATTTCTAACGTTGACAATGCTTTGTTAGCATCTACTTTTATATTTAGGCAAACTACAACACCAATGAAGGGAATTAAGAAGGGAATCAAGAAAATAGGAAGAATGGGTTCCAGACGATGCTGCAATACTCGAGCTTTGACCTGACAAGAGAAAAATAAAAATTCTTTAGCGTAAAGAGATCCCGGAATTCCTTTGAGTTCCTCACTACGAAGCCGAGCATAGACCTAGACTTCGCAATCATAATGTCTATATGTTTCGAAAACGGCATTCTCCCAAATCATTATTTGAATAAAATTTGCTGGCATTTGCCAGCATTAAGAGGTAAAGAGCAAGCATCACACCAAGTTTCCAACCTTGTTCAAATTACGTCCTAGGCATTTATGAATTTTTTTTATATTTGCTTATAATTTATTTAAAAAAAAAGAAAATGCTTAGCTTTCAATCGCTAAGCAGCTGTGACTCTGTCCAAAATTATATTTCCCATAAAAATGTCTACATATTATTAGCAAATTCATAAGGTCTCTTATTTGATACTACCGTTGTAGTTTCTATAATTTTACAGTTGCTTTCACTTAGCTCCCTTGTGGCTTGGGAAAGCACAATAATCTTAATAGAACAGTATAGCACATAGGATAGCACATACAGCAAAATTAACAGATAGGAAACCTTGCGGATTGCCAAAATGTGTTTTAATCATATACGGGGTATTCTCTCTCTTAAGTGGGCATCTAAGGGATTCATAAATTTGACCGCTTATGAGAAAATTAAAAAAAGAGAATTTTTACCGATTTGTATTTAAACAGTTTTATTTCCTAAGCAAGAACATATAAATACTAGAGAGAAATTTCATGACAATTTTTGCGAGAAGAGCAAAAATCTAAATTTGTTATGCAAATGGTTTTAAAAAAGTCAAACACTTAAGTTGAGATTTTTATATCCAAGCGCACTGGTTCCCACGGTATTATAACCTTGTTTACCTAATGCTTGTGTGTAGCGGTATAAAATAACAGAGATATACCAAAATTCTTAAGAATTAAAAGCGATGTCTGTCCGTCCGCCCGCACCGTTCGTGGGCCAGATAACTCGAGTAAATATTGAACTATTTCAACGAATTGCGGTGTATCATTGTCCTGAAGCCAAGGTACTATAGTATTGCAAATGGATGGAATCACAAAATAACTGCGCCCGCATAACGGTTTTTTGTAAAAATCAAAAGAAAACGATATCTCGGAAATCAGTAACGATAATTTTCTCAAATTTGATATAAACGATTGGGTTGTAAAAAGGACCACGTGTGTATTTTGTTTTTGTAAAATGGGCATGTCTTCGCATACTTTATAAGAAAGAATTCTATCTCTGAAGCTACTTGACCACACTTTACAAACTGTGGTACATATTCTACACTTCATGTCGTCTTGTTAATATCGAAACGAAAACCCCGCCTACCGCCCACCAAACGGTAATTTACAAAAATCAAAAACAAAGACGATATTTAAATCAGCATTAAAGACAATTAAACAAACTGAATCAAAAAACTTTGGCAATGGGCGTCGCACGGCCCACTTTATGCTACCAAATTCAGCTATGTATATTGCATTTCAATACCACTTCTCACATAACGGTAAAATACAATAATCAAAATAATCCAATATTTATTAACTATACCAGGTAATTTGCTCAAATTTGATAGACAAGAATTAAATACATGGAATCATAAATGAGAAACCAAGAATGATAGAATACAAGATTGCGCCTTCCCGCGGCAAAGTGACAGATCTCGCCTTTAGTAAACAAGAATTCGAGAGAGAGAAAATTAAATAATTTCGTATATTTCAGTGAATAACGTATTTTAATTGTTCCAAAGTGTAAAAATATGAATTTATAGGCAGAGATTTAATAAATAAATCGGCAAAATATTTAAAAACGTGGCTGTTTTTCCTAAGCGATGCCTCTGATGAGAAATAAAAGTTTTAACCAGCGTAAGCAATGGTGTTCTAATTTACTTTCGATAGAATCATGAAATTTTTACTTTTCAGTTTTAAATAATTTGACTGGTACAAGTTTTACACTTTGCTTATAGTGCTACGATTTCCCCAGCTTCCTACCATAATTTCAGTTAACTATGGAGAAATTGGAATAGTTTAAGATACCCTTCAAATTTTAAAAAATTTAAGAAAAAAGTGTAATGGAGCAAAAATCATTACCACTTCCATTTATGGAGTGCTAGACGGAAATATTACTCCGAGCCTATGGTTAATAAAAAACAAATTATTATTCTTATATTATTATCAATATCTCGCAATTATATATTCAGTGGTACACTTTTTATAATATTTTAAACATTTGGTTTTTATGGTTTTTTTTGTATCGATTATTTTTATAATTTTTCTTGAATTGTATCCAAAAAAGTTATGAAAAAAAAATTTGTGTAGTACGGCAACTACTTCTAATTTTTTCCAGTAAACGTATATAGCCGTATCAGAGCGCATTGTGATGGCCATTTTCGTTCTAAAGTTCATACTTCCTAGTCTTCCTATTCGTCGCTAATTTCAATTTGAAAGTATTTATAAAAATTTTGCTTTCAACGATTTTTTTTTTCTCAACAATCTTAGAGAAAGTGTATATTTCATTTATGATAGTCAAAAACTAAAATTTAGCTGAGGACCTTTGGCAATGAATAGCTTTAAGCCTTCTTGCTTCCTCTTTTACGCTTCATTCATCAGCTTTTATTGGCGGCATTGCATTTAGTAAACGTTTAACTTTTTATTTACACACACAACTACACTTAAATATTTCATTATGTGTGCTGCAGGTATTTTCAGTATTTGATGTTTTACGATGCACCAGGCAAACGAATTTTAATGCACCAAAACAATAAACTGGCCTAAAGCTACGAAATTATTTTCACACGAAGTCTTTGCAACATAAATATTTAAGTAGCATAAAATAGCAGTGCACTTTTTTGTTTCTTTTTTTTTCTTGGAAATAACATACACTTTAAATCTTTATAACGAAAATGAAAGCTTTCCATAAGCAACCTAGTAAAAAATTCATTATACGCGTGCAGTTAGAGCTGCAGTGAAAAATGCAGCGCCTGTTGTGAAGTAAATGGCAGGAATCAGGTGAACTGAAGTAATGCGGTTTAAGACTGTACGTACATAGTAATGTATGAATGTTTGTATGTCTTTGTGTGTAGTAGGTACTTTGTTTGAAATTTCATGGTGGCAAGCAAACTACTTTTTTATTGTTTTTTTTTGTTTTAAATTCTCATAAGCGAGAATGCTGCAAAGCATTAAATTCACTTTCTAACTCTCGCATGAAGCAACGGAGAAATTAATCGCAAATTTGTTCTGGTCAAGTGTGGAAGCTTAAACAAAAATACTAATAGTAGGTCAAAGTTCACATTGGCATTAAATAGCATGATAATGGGGGTAATGAAAGTGGTTAGAAATGAACAGCAGGTTACAAATAACAGCGAGTTTTTTTTAGATAGCCGATACCAAGATTAGCACAGCAGTTAATTTATTATAAGATTAATGAATAATTTCTTTTTTATCTTTCGTTTTTCGGATTTTTTATCTTCTGTTTTTCCGACGATGAAGAACTTTGACTCATAGCAAACCAGTACAGAGGTACCTGATCAATGAGTGTCTGTATTTGAACTTGTTACACGAATTTCTATGCGTTACGATACCATATCGATACTTCTGCCAGTCGATACTCGATACTTTTAAAGCGATATGTTTTTGTAATGGAGTGCTTGAACCCCAGTATCGTATCGAATTTGCGAAGAAAATTATTTACAAGACATAACGAGCCCTAACCGCGAATAAACGTAAGCGACATTTTTTTAAATATTATATTTGATATAGAAATGCTTCGAGAGCATCTAGAAAACTTTAAATAAGAAAGGATGTTTTTTTAGACATTTAGTTTTCAATGAGGCAACACATTTTTTTCGGATCTGGTCTTTTTGACAGCTGTTAAAGTAATGATTCGGTTCGCACGACAAATCGCGATGAAGCTCACTTTTGGTTGGATGGCATTTGGAGTGTTGATAATCCACAAGGCGATATTGAGACGCCGTTACATCCTCAAAAAGTCACTGGTTGGTGTGCTCGATAAGCAGAGGGAATCTTTGTTTCATATTTCTTCAAAAATCAAGCCGTTTCAACAAGACGGCGCTACATGCCATACAGCTAACGAAATTTTTGGTGAGCGCATTATCTCGTGTCGTGGACCTGTGGCGTGGCCTTCAAGATCGTGCCATTTAACAACGCTGTACTATTTTTTGTGGTATTATGTGAAGTCGCTTGTTTACACAGATAATATTCGGCGCGTTATCGCTGACATATGGTCCCAATTGCTGCAACAAGTGGTCGAAACGTGGGCCTCTCGGTCGGAGTTTATTCGAACCAGCCGCAGCGGTCACTTGCCCGAAATCATTTTCAAAACATAATGGGAAACCCTTATCTCTACATTAAAGCTAAACTCTTGGCCATAAGATTAATTTATATGCGTTTTATTTCTTTTAATTTGCTGTAAATTAAATTAGTTTTTTCCTCCAATGTTCTGTTCGGCTTCTATGTTGTATGTTTGACTGAATTTTAAAATATATAAAAATATTATTTATTGATCCTCGCAAAACTTGGATCACGAAAATTTCTTTGTCATTCCGGTCCTTAACATTTCTTGTAAATTTGTTGAAAGAGTTTCCTAGTTGCTGTTCTCAGCAACGGTATCTTCTTCGTCTACTACTTCGCTCACTACTAAAGACCGGATCAACTCGATCGTCAATTTTTTAAATGTTCTAGGATGTGTGGTGTGCGTTTGAGTTACAGCCAGCCACCAAAATGGACCTCCCGCTATTCCGACTACATGGTAAGATTACGAAAGGGTGTTGGTGGGAGGTTGATAGGATTACTGTATTTAAGTATTTACGAGTTTTGGTTTTATTGAAACCAAAGTTATGTTTACATTTCAAACTATGAATTTTTAATAATGACTGTTCTTTTGAAATGGTTGTTTGCTTTTTTCGAGGCCGATTTTTGGTCCTCTTTAAATTATTTGCGGTTTTTCGGTTATGCTAAACCGTTTTTCCGGTTTCATAGAATCGTCCGTCGGTTCATCTGAGACTGTTTTTCGGGGCTTTTAGAATCGACTTTATTTTAGAGTAGTAGTGTTAGACCTCTGAACATACCCTCTACCAGCCAGTGTTATCAAATCAGAGAAATATCTCATCTTATTTTGTTCTTCTGTTTTTCTCACAGGGTGAAAACTTTTGTATGTACTTGTATTGGAACGACTTTCCGTTAACCTTTGTCAAGTTTGGTTTGAAAACAAATCGATTTCGGTATTTAGCCATTTTCAGTGTAAGTTTTAGAATATCCAACATCTAAAAGGTGGTTAAATTTTAAGGGCCGATGTTGAATGTGCACCACACCTTAACGTCAAGTTTTTTTCTGCATTTCATTTGACATTTCTCAATTTCAGACTAACTTAATTTGAACATGGAAAGATACACAATCGAGCAACGTGTTAAAGTTATTCAGGCTTATTATGAAAATTGGCGTTCAAATCAAAATGCATATCGAAGAAAATCATCTTCAGTGATAAGGCACACTCTCACCTCAGTGGATTCGTCAATAAGCAGAATTGTCGCATTTGGGCGAATGATAATCCAAGAGTCATTGTCGAAAAACCAATGCACCCATAAAGAGTGACTGTTTGGTGCGGTTTATGGGATGGCGGCATCATCGGGCCGTATTTTTTCCAAAATGAGGCCGGTCAGGCAGTTACTGTGAATGGTGTTCGCTATCGTGAGATGATAACGAACTTTTTATGGCCCGAATTGGAACATATGGATGTGGACGATATGTGGTTCCAACAGGATGGTGCCACTTGCCATACAGCCAACGAAACAATGGCTCTTTTGCGCGACAAATTCAATGGCCGTGTTATCTCACGTGGTGGCGATGTCAATTGGCCACCAAGATCATGTGAGTTGACAGCGTTGGACTACTTTCTTTGCAACAATTCAAGAGCTAAAGGATGAGACAATTCGGCACATTAACGGCATAGAACCTCAATTATGTCTCAGCGTCATCGAAAATTTGGACCATCGGATGGAGGTGTGCCGCCGAGGTAGCGGCGGACATTGGGTCGATATTTTGTTCCATGCATAATTGAACAACACCATATTATCATAATACAAAGAAATTGCAATAATTTCCGAAATATTTTGTGTTTTATTCAAAATCAACATCGGCCCTTAAAATTTAACTACCCTTTATTATATACTTTACGAAATAGGAACTTTTTGATGAAGTACCTTAAGATCAGTTTACAGTCAAAATGAAATTAAAAACTGGCAGTGCAGCCTAAAATGCATTAATTTAATGGTTTTGGTAAGAGACACGATAATCACCTACGTATATTCTATAATAGTTGGTACCGTGACACTGCAACTAATTCCTCATAAAAAGGCAGTACTTATTTCGTATAAATTTTTTTCGCATAGAGTTAAAACTACTCCTCAATGTAAGCGTGTCGAAATACTCGCTTTTGTCTTACATCTTTTGCCTCGTGACAGCAGCGCACGTGGAAGAAGAAAGTTTGCCATTCAGTTTCTTTCTTAAATAAATACTTTTTGCAAATTTTACACGCTCCTTACAATTATTTCAAGCATCTGTCAGCCAACCTTCAACGCAGACGTACTATGGTACTCTTCTCATTTTACCCCCCTAGTACTTGCACACAAGTGTCAAAAGCTTATTGGTTAATTTTCACTTAAAACTGTCAAAATGTCAAAAATATGATGAACGGGAAAACAAAAGATAGCTAAGCTGGCACTTGAGCTGCCAAAGTAGTGAATGTAACTTACTCGAATTTAATATACATGGGCATGTATGTATGTGTGTAGTTATACTTTGTATATAAAGTAAAAAAGTATATACCTTCACTTCACTTTCCACGACGCTCTTCACACTACTTCCTTTTCTTTTTTTACCGACTATCACTAATGAGCCATTTAGCAGCTAGCCAAAATGATCGGTAGCCACCGGGCCAGCTAGCCAGCCGCACTCTTTGTTGTCATCCGCATATTAAGGTGCATTGCATTTACTTGTCACTGCAATATACGAACGTAGCGGAGCTTTAATAAACACTCAAACGGATTTTTTATGCTATTTTAATTGTGTCAATTGTATACTAAGGAGTTTTGAAGTAAGACAGTAAATAAAGTGATTGGCAATAATGGCTATAAAAGTTGTAAGTAACTTGTATTATACTCGTATTATTAAACCCTCTTAAATTTATAGGATTTATATATTTTTGGATTTCGATATGTGTCTGGTTATCCGCGTAGTACAGTAAGAAGCTATCGAGATTGAAACCGAACAAAAAATAATGGTATGGCGTAAATGCTCAAAGAGTATTTTGGATACGCAACTCAAATCCAGGTAAGCTAAGCTAAGTATTTTCAAAAGTTTAATACTAAGAACCAACGCCTGAGGGTCTAATACCTCTACATTTATCAATTTCGGATTAGAACTGCAGTGCAGCCTTTTGCAAATTTAAATAATATGATGAATAGCACTGTGCGATAGAATTTAGCGAATAAAATTCACCAAAAAAACAGTGTAGCAATTGTGCCCTCCTTTTTAACCCTAAAGGTCACAGTTTTTACAGTTTACTGAAATATTTCCAACTTGGTATCAAGGCAACATACATTATTTTCATATTTTTGTTGAACATTTTAAGCCTCCATGTACCTTAAAAATTTAAACTTAAATGATGTGGTTTTCATTCTTCTAAATAAGAGTTAAAATGAACCTTACAGGTCAGAAATATTGGATTAAACTATTTCACAAAAATACGCGTCATCAAATTTTACTATACTTTCTTAAAGACAAGATTAATGGTAAATGTATTTTTATAGGAAATTTTCCAAATAATTTAGATCAACCTCAGAAATATTTCAGTAACCTATTAAATAAATTTGTACTGTTTATGTACCAAAGGAGGGTGGTCCAATTTTCTAGAGCTCTTTCACTTCCATAATTGCTGTACCGTATTTTAGTGATTTTTCGGGGGTTTTTGTTATTGTAACATCATAAAGCATTCCCTATAAACTTTTGGGGAATGTTGTTGAAGTGACAGTCCTTGGTCGGATTTAAATCCGGATCCTTCTGGTACGTAAACTCGACTGTGGCACAATGTAATTAGGTGTCGGTGTTATTGGCGCTCAATAAATGCTGGTAAAAGCTGTAGCAGAATGTCGAAAATATTCAAAGTAAAATATGTAGGTGTCTAGTCGATGCGATTTCATTGTGAGTAGAATAACTGTTACATATGGCCTTGGCCATCAACGTTTTGAAAAATACAAAAAATAATAACAACAGTCAGGAGTGGTAGAATTTATAGTTATTTCGATGAGCACCACATCTCCTCATCAGATTTCTTTCATAACTCTACCGGTATGTGAGCCCACAACCTACGACTTGCTAAACCACGGTCGGCTTGTGAGCTATTGTTGCTTTTTATACTGGCCTTGTGCTCAAAAACTAGTATAGTCGATCTAAATAAATTCGGCCCAAAAATAATACATAAATATATCCTTAGTTTCCTTAAAAACAAAACCTACTCACAGAATAGTCCACATATCTAGTTTGCCATTTGATAAAAAAGAATTTTTCGAGCTCTATTCATTTTTTTCAAAATACCTGGCTAATTTTTACAAAATTCGGAAAGTTGTATGTCCTGCGACATTTTTATATAAATTCCTTTGTAAAATATTTCGCTGAATCCGAAGATTTTTTAAATTAAGTTAACTAATTTTAAACAAATTTTTCTTCTAGATCTATAACTGGTAAACACAATAACAATTTAAAAAAAAAAGGATTTCTTTCAAATTTTTAATTTTTAATTGCGAATATCTTGCAAAATAAAAGTGAATTGCAATATTTTTTAAAACAGTTACATATTTAGCACGCGAATTACTACAAAACTACAAAGTTTACGATCCACCATTTCCCTTTCCTATGGAATTGCTCTATAGCCTAAATTGTCATAAGTAATATTTTCTAAAGATGGTTACCGCCTGCTAAAAAGTTAAGTGAAAAACTGCAGCATGGGCATTAAATGAATAAAATTTAAGCAAGCTTAATTTCAAAAGTATTTTTGGAGAAAGTTGCTACCTGTTTTGAAAAATTTAATTAATGTAAGGAGGGTGTAAAATGAAAAAGTTTAATCACGCTATATTTTAAAAAAAATTAAGCGGGTGACCTTCTGTTTAAAAAATTAAATACAAATTAAACATTAAGGAAAATAAAGCATTATACTACTGGTGTAAAAGGAAGCGGTTGATACGACAATATTTTTGAGGAGAGTTGCCACTTGTTTAAAGGGGTAAATTCAATTTAATTAGTATGTTAACTAAAACGGCAATATATCCTTTTCAAGCGTTAGATAATTAAAAAGCGTGAATTAGATAATGTTTTTTAACAGAGTTGCCACCTGTTTAAAAAATTTAATTCAATCAAATTATAAATGCGACTTAAATATTATAATAAGAGTGGCAGGTGTAAGAAAGTTTAATTTGAATAATATTTTCCTAGAGAGTTGCCACATGTTTGAAGAAATTAATTAAATTTAATATGTGAGTCAAATGAAATAAGTTTAATCAAATTTTAATTAAAAAAGATTTGCATAGGGGGTTGCCTCCCATTTCAAAAGTTTAATACAAATTAGTTACTATTTCAAATGAAATATTACTATTTACATATGTATACTGGCGTGAAACCAAAGAGATTGATACGAAACTATTTTTGAAGAGGGTTGCCGCTTGTTTAAAGGGTCCAATTCAATTTTATTAGTAAGTTAACTGAAACAGTAATTTATTATTTTCAAGCAATGCGTGAATTCGATAGTATTTTAACAGGGTTGCCACCTGTTTACAAAATTAACTTCAATCATATTGGAAATGGTATTTAAATATTCAGGTTTAAGAAAGTTTCATTTGCATAATATTTTTATAGAGTTGCCACATGTTTGAAATTGTTAATTCAATTCAACTTGAAAAATATTTTTGGAAGTTTTGTATTTTTGTCTCGTTTGTTAAATGAAACAAAATTTTTTCAAAAGAGTTGCCTGCTGCTTAAAAAAATAATTAATCTTCAGCATGACACATATATTGATTAGATATTATTTATTCAACAGCTACAAATTGGGGCATATAATCAATATATGTAAGTACATATGTTGATTCTAGTTTTGTTTGTAATGATTTTGGTATCGTTGAATATGTTTCAATATTTACTTATTCCTTTGAATTTCTTACATACTTAGATTCTTGGTATACTTGAAAAGTTTATGTCATTCAATGTGGTAAAAATTGAAGGCAATGACTTTTTGTAAATTGCAATTTTCCTTCTTCAACACAATTTGATTAATATGAAATCAGTTCATTCACAGAAAAAATAAGGTAATTGTCATTTAACTGTTGATTAATTTAATTATTACTCCGATAAAAAATAAAATAAAAATTAGTTCGGCAGGCAAGCGTGTGAAATCTGTTTATTTGTACAATGATAGCGTGCTGTGAAGCGAATTGATGTAATTGTTGTTACTTGCAGTACAATATTTTTTTTTTTATCTCTGCAGCTATTTGAACGTTTTGTTTTGCTGTTATTTGTTGCTATATCGTTGGTGGTTTGTTTTTTTGCAATTATTTGCTACATCGATTGGCGGCGTATCGAATAAAATTACATACATACGCACACACACACGTACCGCTAACACTATCGGCCCCTACCTCCCCTATCGTTCGATCCTCAGCAAGTTCGTTACTTAAGTCTTTCGTTGTATGGGCTCTGCGGCGTTTGAATGACGCTTTGTGTGTTGGCGTTTTCTTGCGTACAATAAGCGATTTCGTATGCGTCTTATTCCTTCAACGCTTTGTTAGGCTTGTCGGCATGTTTATTACTTGGGATAATGGGAAAATATTGATGATGTGCAATTTTCACCACTCACTATCGCCACCATCAGTGCTATCTGTGTGGCTGCTGCAGTGCGTGCAGAAGGCATGAAAAAAATTATAGAAAACAAATAATAATAATAATAATAATGCGGCGTGAAGTATTTAAAGGTCTTATTATTTTTGCGCGTTCACTTAGCATTGCGCAAATTATTTATATTTTGCGTTTTTTATTAGATTTTTTTTTGTTGATATTTTTATTCAGTATTTGCTGCGGCATTGGAAACGTTCACTTTCTAAAAGAAAGAGTGATCCATGATTATAGTTATGAACAAGTTGTACCGTTTTGTTGCGTAGGTGAGAGTAAGAGTGGATTATAAGAAATTAAAAAAGTTTGTTTTGAAAAATTGCGCTACTAACGAGGCGACAAAAATGGAACCGCAGGCACTTGTTGTGGGTCAAGGGTGTTAGAAGTTTGAATTTGAGGATTATTTCTCATGCCTACAAAGAAATGGTGTTGCCATTTATGGTTATTTGTTTATTAAGCACAGTTGCGACATACCGGTAAAATAATCAGAAAATAAATGACAAAGAAAATTTCAATTCATTCAAAAGATATCAATTTTATTTGCGAATAAATTGATTGATCAAGTGCCACAAGCCTCACGGTGTTCTTAAAAGATATAATTCAGAATTCAGATTACTCTTTGATGTAATGATCGTATCTTTGGGAGAAATACTCAAATACTTCTGAACGCAGCTAATTTGCAAGAGATATTGAAATACCGAAAGCAAACACACAAAATGATGTAACTGATTATGACTTTGACTGTTTCCGCAGCTTCATGAAAACGATCGTTCAGTAAATTGAAAATGATTTTCATCTAATACAGCTAGTAACCGAAGAAAAGGTCCGAACACTAGATAAATTTGTGCCGACCAATCGAAAAATTAAATTGAAGCAGAAACAGAAAAATTATCGAGTATAAGAGAATAAATTAGCCAGATTTTACATGAAATTAGCTATAATTCGGCTGATTATAGTTGAATGTTGTTGTTTTCTCCCCCAAAAGAGATCAGCTATAATCAACCGAAATAGCTATAATTTCTACCACTCCTGACGGTTGTTGTCTTGTTTCAAAGAAATACTTTCCTTATGCTGATCTTGAGCTTAAGAATTAATGTTGTTATTTTCAAAAAAATTTTGAAAAAAACTAAAAATTTTCTAAAATTACAAAAAGTTCAAAAAAATTTCGAGAAATTAAAAAAAATTACAAAAACCACACATCTTAAGTCACATATTAAATTGTTAGCTAAATATTTTTTAATACAATATATCTAAATAATCCTCATATTTTCCATTCAGTGTTTCATTGTTCTATTCAAAAATATGTATTTTCGACTTCAAAACAAAAAAAAATGTCAAACCCTTAACAAAGATGTTTGGAACAAATAAAATTATATAAATTTATATTCACAAATTCATAACTTTGAATTGGAAAATTTTGAAATCTTACAAGAACACTTAGGTAAATATCAAATTTTCTAATTTTGAGCAATAAAAATAATTTGAACTTGAAAAACTCAAATATTAAATTTTTATGTAGATAAATTTGTTGGTACAACTGATCTAAATATGTCCTAAAATTTTGAAGATGGTGTTATTATTTCAAAGATACGCATTTTTGAATTTTGTAATAAAAAAAATTTTGCAAATTCTAAATAACAAACCACCAACAAATTACCAGTTTTGAGACTTTCAACTAAAAAAATTATTTTGAGTTCAAAAATTCATATCTTGGAAACAAAAAAAAACTTTCCAAAAATTTTGCAACTTTCAATTTTTTTAAGTTCAAAAAATTATACATATATAGGAAATGAAAAAGAAAAGATCTAAACCATTTTGGAATATTTTAAGAAGAATTACGCAAATATCCAATTTCGGGATTTTAAATAGGACATAAAAATAATCTCAAGCTCAAAAATTCATATCTTTGAAAAAAAGAAGTTTGTTTTAAAATCAGTTAGAGGTATAGCATAAAAAATTTAGTAGAAATTCAATATAAGACTTATTCAATCGATTTTTAAATTTCAAAATTTTATAAAATTCTTCAAGGTATTAAAAAATAAAATTGTAACACACAAGAAATGATTAAACTTTGAATGGTATAACTTTAAAAAATTTTCAAACTGAAAACATTTTATTTGCTAGAATTTTGTTTGAACATAAATTCATTGCACGATGATCCAAAAAATTTTAAAAATCTTTATTAATTGGTAAGACTTTCAAACAATCGTTTGATTAATTTCATACCTAATATTTGCGTGATTTCTTTACACCTTTGAATGCTTATTAATTAATTATAATTTATTAGCCTAACGTATCTCGTTTTGGATTTATTATACCATAAATATAAGTTATTGATTCACCACCTTTGATTTTATGTGAAAAAAAAAACGTTTCAAAATAAATCATTATTAGTCCACCTTTCACTGTTTGACACCTACGGCGATTTGTTTATGTAAATTTCTATAAAAGCATGTTAGTTTTTCATCTCTTTTACGCTTTATGCAAACGTATCGAACCTTAAGTTTTTCCATACGCCTACACTTATTTAACAAACAATAAAAGGCATTTGCTTTGGAGTTATTATACGTTTTCTTTTCTTTACTGTGCAGGAAATCGCTTATCTAATTAACGACAATATTTAAAGTTTTCCCATATTTTGTTTTTTCAAATATCTTTTACCTTCTATCCCGTTATTTTCAATGTAAAGCTAGCCAATTGAATTTCATTAACCCTTTAAAATTTTTACAATCTACTGCCATGCTAAGTGTCGAGACTCGATGACTCATCAACTACTTTTTGATCATAATCTGAACACCTTGAGCAGGCTTTCTTGCAATATAGGTTAATGGGATATTTAAGTGTTAAATTTATCACACAAATCGACTTACATACATATGTACCTACATATAGAAGCAAGTAGATTTGTATTCGGCTGTTTATTTTTTCCATTGTTCTGCTTCACAATTCGTTCCCTCTGCACGTGGCTATTATTTATTTTTAATTTTCTGTTGGTGCTATTTATAAAGCGGCCGACGATATAGTTATTAAAGTATTCGATAAATAGGAAATTGAATGAATTGCAAAAATAGGTAACAGTTTCTTAATTGAAATATTTTCAATTGTATCATGAATCAACAAAAATTTTGACTCAAATAAAAGCAAATACTTCAATCCAGTGTTTCCGGAAGAAGATTATGGAAATAGCATGGAGCAGGTTGTGAGAAAAAAGTTGTATAGAAATCCATCGGAAACAGACAAATTACATTCTTGCCAAAATAATATCATTCGCTCCTTGCGAAACTTTTGGTATTTATTTCAGTTTTAAGAAGTTTTCAGAGCATCTTGTTTTTCAAGCTAATAAACCAAGTTAGTGACTATATAACTGTTTAAAAAAACATAGAAGTGTACTTGACAATCACGCGGCTTTGTTGAACAGCTGTTTCGTATTTTCGAAAGGACAGGAACCACTGCTAAAACTCGTTTTGCTAATATGGGCGCTAAACAATCACCACGATTTTAATAATCCATTTACAAAAAATAAACTTTTTAGCTGAATTTGTAAATTTTTGGGGAAAAAAATATTTCTTATACATAATAGGGCACAGCTAATAGGTAGCAAATAAATTTTAAAATGTATTTGAAATTTTTATGTTAAGTTTGTTTTTTTTTTAATTTACTGATTTTTTGTAAATTTTGTACAAATTGGAAATTTAGACTTATAAGGTATTTATTATAGAATGAATGATTTCTTCTAAAAAAATAATGAACAAAATGTTTGCATGAAAAACATTGTGCATAATATAAAATACCAGCGCCACTGACTCTGGGGTTTTTTATAAAAAACAAAACATACGTGCACCAAAGTGCGCGACCCAGAAGTAAAACTGCTTTGTAGTAGTAGAAATTAATAAAAGTAGTCGTAATAATTAGTAGTAGCATCAGTAAAAATAGAAGAAGAAGTTCGTAAAAATATTGGTAGAAAGTAGTAAAAATAGTGGTAGAAATTAGTACAAAAAAAAGGAAAAAAAGTAAAAGTAGTAGCAGTAACATTAGTAAATATAGTGGTAAAAATTAGTAGTATCATTAGTAAAATTAGTGGTAGAAATTAGTAGAATTGTGGAAGAGGCTAGTAAATATAGTGGTACAATTAGTAGTAAAAATGGTGGTAGAAATTAGTTGTAGCATTAATAAAAATAGTGGTACAAATTAGTAGTGAATAGTGGTAGAATCTAGTAAAAGCAGTGGTAGAAATTAGTTATATCATTAATAAAAACAAATAGTGGTAGAAATTAGGAAAAATGGTGGCAGAAATTAGAAAAAAATTGTGGTACTAATTAGTAGTAGCATTGGTAAAAATAGTGGTAGAAATTAGACAAATTAGTAGTAGCATTAGTAAAAATAGTGGTAAAACTGGTAAAAACAGTTGTAGAAATTAGTTATATCATTAAGAAAAATAGTGGTAAAAATTAGTAAAAATAATGGTAGAAATTAGGAACAATAGTGGTAGAAATAAGTAAAAATAGTAAAAGAAATTAGCAAAAACAGTGGTAGAAAGTAGTAGAAATAATGGTAGAAATTAGGAAAAATAGTGGTAGAAATTAGTAGAAATAGTAGTAGTAATTGACAATGAGTAAAAATAGTGGTAGAAATTAGTAAAAGTTGTAGTAGAAATTAGTACTAGCATTAGTAGCGAAAGTGGTTGATATTAGTAAATATAGTTGAAGAAACTAATTAAGCGATTCTGACGGGACTTTCTTTACGTGATGTAAAAAATCTAGCGGCAGTGAAGAAGCTTTACTTCAAAAATATTTAAAATTTAATTAAAAAAATAAAATCAATTGTTAATAAGTTTCTGTGGTAAAGTTATTTTAAGATCTATTTATAACTAGCAACTGATTCGAATTTCAGCCGAGGAAAGAACATCAAAAATTCTACAAAATCATTTTTTATATTGGTCGACACTCGGAGTTTATTTCAGCCATGATAAAGCTTCTCAAAAAAATTATTTGCCGTCCGGAGTCGGCGTCAAACTGTAGGCCCATCAATTGTAGTAGAAATTCGGCCAAACATCGAGCTATGTGATGTAAGCGCCTAACTATTATTTTTTCATTATTATTATTATTTATATTACATAGTATAAGTATCTCAGAATTTCGCACGATGAATAACTAAATCTCAGTTGCATTGGCGCTGCTTTGTGTGAGACGGTCATTGCACTGCATTAACAGGGAATGAAGTTATTTAATTTTCATACATACATAATACGTGAAAAATTCCAAGTGCATTAGTAATAGATTCGCGAGAATTTTCGCACGCCATAATTTCAACCTATTACACTTGATTAGGTAAATCTTAGGTTAGCGCTGCGCTCAAAGCACAGCCTCCTGGTAAACAATCCGGCTAATCCAGTGCTATTTCCCGCGTTTGCATGTAGAATTTCTCAAATGCAGGCAAATTTTGCACATTAAATAAAAAGCAGAAAATAAAGAAGAAAAAGTCAAGAAAGGTCGGCAACTTGCTGCTAAGCGCTTTGTACGCGGTGGCATGCAACAAAGTAATTACAATCAAATCAAATCAAATTATAATAGAAGTAGCGGCTAAACGTGGTGAGATGCAGCATAAAACAGAAAACAGAAGCAGACAGATAGGAAAATAAAATAATACAGAAAAAGAATTAAAAATCATAGAACGGCGTGAAAAACGAAGTTGTAGCAGATGTAGACAACATCCAAATAGTAACGTCTTAAATAAGACAAGCCAAGCGACAGGCGTAAATAAAGGGAGTCATAGTAAGTTGCTACTCTATTTTACCAGATGTGTGGCATTTCGACATGACTTTGGAAATTTACCACTAAGCAAACCTAAAACAAAGCATGCAAAAAATATATAAATATGCAAATGTTGTTTTTTAGAGAAGAGGTTTGTTATATTTCAGAGGTCTGCCTTATATATTATTATAAAATTATAAGGCTGATTTGTTTTTCTAAGGTATTAAGTAATAACTGGAAACCCCTTGCAGACATCGTCCAATAGGTGGTAAACTTCTACAAAACCTTCTTTTCAGCAAAACGAACCGTTCAACTCACATATCGTAATATATCATAACTATAAGTAGTGTAGTAGCTTTCTTGTAATATTTTTCGAAAGGTGGCAACGCAAATAAAATGATCTTAGTCAGAATTAATAGATGCCAACTCTTTCAAAGCTATAAGTATGCACCTTGTCCTCGCCAAAACGAACAGTTTAAAGTTCATATTTAAATATTTTATATCTTAGTTTAAAATTGAATAAAAGTTGACTTTTAAAAAAGGTGGTAGCTATCCTCAAAATATATCTATAAACTTTTTCCCAGCGAAACAAATAGTTTGAAATCCATATTTTACTATTTCATTTGATATGTGTATAATTTAATAAAATTCACATTTTCAAAAGAGTTTCAACCCTCTCCAAAATATAGGTATGAACCTTTTCCTCAGCGAATCGAACCATTTTGCATCCATTTTGTAATATTTCATATAACTTGTACATAGTTTAATCAAATTCGACTTTCCAAGCAGGTGGCAACCATCTTCTAAATATAGCTAGCCATAAATCCTCTCTTCAGCGAAGCGAACCGTTTGCTGCGCATATTTGAATATTTCATAAAGCTTGTATATAATTAAATTAAATTCAACTTTTCAGATTGGTGGCAACCCTCATACAGCTCAGCTATGAATCTTCTTTTAGAGACGAACTGCTTGAAATCCTGACTTTAATATTTGATATAACTTTGCATGTTTAAATTAAATTTGATTTTCCAAGCAGGTGGCACTTTACGACCTTTTCCCATGCCTACCAAGTAAATGTACATACAAAATTTAATCAAAAGCGGTCGAGCCGTTTCGACCACAAACACAGTGACACCAGATTTTTATATATAAGATATATATATATATATATTTATATAAGTAGATATAATAATAATTTTGCGTTTACATCGTATAGCTCGATGTTTCGCCAACTTGTGCGTCTTAATGTTGTACCACAAATTGAGGGCCCCACTATTTTAAACCAAATCAGAACGGCATGTGATTTTGTGAGATGTTTTTCTATGGCAGAAAAAAATTTGGAGGTTTGCCATTCTCTGCCGAGCGTCAAACATTTTGACATAGCCCCATTCAGCATGGTATCAGACCATTCTATAGCGGAAAGATCTCTTCGAGGCAGTTGTTTAGATATATATCCATAGGAAAGCCCTCTTGATGTAAATCGATCTTCTAGATGTCGTAGTACCTTACTATTTTGCTGACCGAACAGCGTTGGGCCGAATAGTGTAAGCAAGCTGAGTTTAGTGCAAAGGAAAGGAGGACCTAGAAAAATACAGCCGATATGCAGATCCAGTAACCTTCCCTGAAACCCTGCCGGAAAAATGCAATCTCAACCAGCGGATTTCAATGGTTCAAATGTGTCGAACGCTAGCCGTAGGTATTACAAATATAGTTTTTAAAGCATCGAAAATTTAAGAAGTATAACTCTCTCTCGTTACGTCTAAATAAAAGAAACAGCGAAGTCAAAAGTTATCTTGCCCACCTGGGTGTCGGTTATGTGAACATATACGAAATTGGATCCTCTCTGGATGAGTTCGAGATTGAAAGAATTCGCTGCCCACTAGGAGTAATCAATAGGGAATTACACTTGCATTTCACACGAATGGCAGAAAAAATATGTGGCAGTTTAGTGACTTGCAAAATTGGGAAAGAAATCTGACCCATCTATTAAAAAATAATAACGGTAGAATTTCTAAGCAAATTAAGAAAAGATATATATATACATATATATTCAGATAGGCCTCTCATACAACACTCGATCCTTGTCAGTATCCAGCTGAGGGGCGTAACAGGGGGTAGATATTAGCAGCTTCCCTGTCGAAATACATAAATAATAACATCAAATAGATTCATCCACAAATCCAAGTGGTTTAAAAAATGAGAATTCTGATCGCAGGAAATATCAGATATTCGATAAGAATAACGTAGCAAAATAGAGCCCCATACCCTAACCAACGCGAGCAGCCACCACAACAGTGGCTGGGAAGTCCAACAGGCAAATAAAATAAAATAAATGAGAGAGGCGCAACAAGTGGGCGCTATTGATAAAATGCGCCACAAGCAACGGAAGTGGCAGCTTTGGGAAAAGACGAAAAAGAAATAGGGAAAAATAAAATTCAATAAAAGCAATAATAACAAATATAGAAAAATGATATGCAGCTTTAATGGAATTAGCTTAGTTTATATGATCATGGCGGCGACGTGGGGAGTGCAATCATAGCAATGGCGGGCTAAGCAGACTTTGAAATACTAAAAAATTTCAAGGACTTTGTAAACGAAGTTGAGCTGATAACTAATGGGAACTGGTTTATAGCTTGTGGTCATAAATATCGAATGCATACCTAGGCAAGTTTAAAAAACTGCTGCTAAATGATATTCCAACTGTCTAAGCGATTTTTATTACGGAACGTGCCCCAACTTCTATGACTATTTTGGGCACTTGATGATTCCAACCCAAGATGAAATCACTGCACCGATAGAGCAAAGTCCTCAAAGCCATTTACATTCTCCAATCGAATTGTATTTGTGGTCAAAACAAGTTTAAAACTATTGGCATGAGACGTTTTAAAAAATATTAAAGGGGTTTAAAATCTATATCTAAGCCAACTACTTCTTTTGATCTTAAGTTATAAAACTGCGTAAAACTTTTTCAAAGAAAAACAAAAGTCTAAATTCGGATGAAGCGGCGCACGTTCTTATTTCAAATAATTAATTCTTATTATTTACAATAAAACCAATTAATATAATAATATTAATTTTGTAAACTTAGGCGGCTTTTACTTATTTAAATAAACCTAAAAAAAATTAGTATCATTTTAACCTACCATATTCATTATACAAAATTATATCGAATATTTTTAGTTTTTGTAAATAACCGTTGTATGGAAGGTTCTTGTGGTTTTCCCCCTCATGTCTATAATTTTCGAAATTGTGCTTTCTAAGTTGAAATGTAAAGTATGTTCCAATTGTGACAGAATTCGAACAGGTTATTTTGGAGATAAATTTAAAATAGTTTTCCAGTTGTATATTAAACTAGGTATGATAAAGTTACAATACATTTATTTCATTTTTCTTTTAACCTAATTCTACCCAAAGTTATGTACATATATGTATATGCATTAATGTGCACCACTTCACAAACTAACAAACATCGGCCCAGTTTTTTCATCGAATTTATTATATTTTATAAGCAGAACTTCCCTAGATGGTCCGATTTGGAAATACCGCCAAAAATTATATTTTCTTTTTAAACAATATATATTTTTTTTAAATATTATTATCAGATTATATAGCAGTATATGCTTAAAAGGCCTGCATATAAATATTTATAAATTTCTCCAACAGGAACATAATAATAAGTTTTTTATACTGACTTTTAACAATTTTTGGAGGATTTCTTTTAGAACAACTTAAATTAGTCGACGGATTTAGACCTATAAGGCATAATTTTCTTCCCATTATTATAATACTTCATTTATCTTATAAATTTAGTTGAATTCAAAAATTTTAAGAGATAGGAACCCTCTCCAAAAATATTTCCCGCATATAGCTTCCTTAGATCTTTTTCGCATGACACCGGTATAGTAGAATTTCCAGTACCTTACCAATTATATTGAATAAACAGTTTTTAAAAGGTGGCAACCCTCTTTTAAGAGCTTTCGTTACAGAGCAATAACTTTTATATTTCAGTAAGCTTCGTAATTAAATTAAATTAATATGTGCAAACACATGGCAACACTCTTTGCATACATTTTCTTGGTTAAGTTTTTCAAGCCTACTTCTTTTGAATCCCGTTCCATGATACTTCCTGCAGGTTTATAATTTTAGTTACCGAACTCGTTTAAGCAGGTGGCAACCCACTCTAAAAGTATTTTCAAAACAATGCTGATTTCGTTCACTATTTTAATTAAATGTAACCCTGCAAACAGGAGGCAACTCCTTTTAAAAAATGTGTTAATGGTAACCCATCTAACGGACTATATATTATTTTATTCAGATCTATCTAGTCGTTATATAGCAATATGTGATTTACTTTTTTTATTTAATTGACTATAACTTTTTTCACAGGTGGCAATTCTCTATTTGTGTGGTTTTGGTATTTTTTTGTTTTTGCTTTAAAGATTTAAGTGCCACCAACTAAGCGAACTTTTGTTAGTGCCCTCGTATACCTACAAAGATTTCCCACTGCATTCTGCTTTCGATTTTCTGCAATTTCAAGTATTCACCGAAAATGTTCGCTTTTCTTTCGCTTTCCTTTGAAGAAATTGTTTCGGCTCTTTTTCTCCTATTCCCTTTCTTTTGCATTGAAATGCCGACTGCAACACGGAAATCGATAAGTGAGTGCACTGCTGCTGATTTCGGCTTCTTGCTGTTGTTTTTATTTAATCACTCTCTTATTTTTTTGCCATTAAATTTTACATTATACGTGTACACTCGCAACGTTTTATTTTTTTTTTTGTTGCCACAACTTGTCAGCTGGCATTTCAAGCAACGTTCCATTGCTGCCATCGACGGCGACGTCACAAATTACGCAATTATTTTTTGCGGTCGGTGATCGGTGGACAATGTTCGGCAGCAGGTTGGCGGTCAACTGGCTTCAAAACTTGCAACGCGCTCAATATGTCAGTCGCCAACTTGTTGTATGTACGTATGTATGTACGTAGCCCAGGTTAGTTCTTGTTGCACAAGCGCTGCACTGGTGAGGAAGCAAGCAGATATTGCGTCCAATTACCAGCCAACCAGCTAACCAGCTAACCAGTCGGTGGCAGGCAAGCAATCAAGCCGTTGGAATGTCAATTGCTGACATGACCGCTATTTCTTGCTTGATGACAGCTTTTTCATTCAGCACTTAGCGGTAGAGCAAAAACCTACACACATACCACTAATTACATACATATATCTAATATTATATATGACTATTTGCCGTTTTTTATATTTCGCGTATTTGAACTCTCTTTGATTGCGTTAAACTCTTAAGCGAATGCCATAAGTAACGCATACATAATTAAAATATTTTTTCTAATATTTATTCAATTTATTTTACCGAGGTTTTTTCTTCATTTAAATCCCTTCTCTTCGCAGACAGTGGCACGAGTGCTGTTTTTGTTTTGGTTGCGTGCAACTCCCAGGGGCGTTCACTTGCGCTATGTTTTTTTCTTTTTTTCTTTATTTCATTATTTGCGTTTTTCGCCCCAAACTTGTATCACTTACGAAATTATTACGTTAAGTTTTTTTGTTGGCCGCCAAAATTTGTTGGTGTTCTCTCAGTTAATTTATAATTATGGGTCATTAGCACATCGTTAAAAGTATCTGACCACTCTTTCTACACATTCTACACGCGACAGAACAAGTACACTGATAAAAAAAAATGTAAGCAACCGTTGGTATTATTTCGTTTGTGTGGGGAATGGTTTAGAAAATAGTTCCTACCACGGTTGACACTTTGTTTATATTCAACCAGTTTATAAAAACATAGAGTTGCCACCCGTTTACAAAGTAAAATGCGAATAAATAACTAAGTTAAATCTGATATTGCAATATGACGATTGAATGGATATGGATACCATTTAGCAAATATATGTATAAAGCATTTTTGAGTGAAGTTGGCACCTAATTAAAAAGTTAAAATCCAATTGAATTTATGGGTGAATTCAAATATTGTAATATGGGCGTGAAACGAAAATGGATCGTTTGGATCTTTAATTTCTGAATATTTTAAGAGAAAATAAGTCGTTAAAACTCAATTGAATTAGTTAAATTAAATTTACATTATAAAATATAGAACTAAAACAAGCTGAATTTAAAAAATATTCTTGGTGAGGGTTGCCACCTGCTTAAAAATTAAAAACTAAATTATATTAATAAGTAGCTTTACAATAAGTATTATAAATGGCGTAGATGTAAGAAAGCTGTATTTGGAAAATATTTTTAGAGAGAGTTGCCAACTACTCAAAAGAGTAAACTAGTTTCAATTGTTGAATTAAATGAATTATAATAAAATATGCTTGAGAGAGCTTAATAATGAAAAAGTTACCCAAGGGGTTGCCACCAGTTTAAAAATATTAGTTCAATTCAGTTATGTAGTTAACTGATATATTGCAATGTTGGTGTGCACTTGTTTAAAAAGGTTGATAAAATTTTTTTGATGAGTGGCTACATTTAATGGTACCGCACAAAAAAAGTTTAAGAAAGCTTCATATTTTCAAAAAAGAAAATTAAATTAATAAGTTAAATTAATTATTAATCGAAAAAGATTAAAAAATGCTCAATTTCGAAAAAAATTTTTGTAGAAGATTACCAGATGTTTAAAAATGTGAATATAATTTATTTACATAAAATAATTTTGAAGAGGTTGGTCACTTTTCTAAAAAAAAAAATGATGCCTCAATTTAATTGGTGGACTAACTGCAATTCTACTAAATATACTGGTGTCAAACGAAAATGAGTGGATAGGGTTGACAACTGCTTAAAATTTTAAATTCAATTAAATGTATTTGAACCAATAGAGGTTTAAGAAGGCTCTGCCTTGAACAAAGGGGTGGTCAAAACTCTTTGAAAAATTAATCACTAATTATATACTAACGTAATTGATATCCGAATACCTCATGTATGTAAATATAATACAGTAGGCCACTTATGTTTATTAATTTATTTTCAATAATTTTTTATAAATTGAATAACATTATTGATATTGTTGGCCATAACAACAGAAGGCTGGTAGCACAGCTTTTTCCAGTTTAGAGAATGAGGTAGCACAGGTTGGGTTAGCTGTGAACTAGAGCAAAACAAAGTACCTCCTGGACGCAAACAAAGAGTACCCGCGTATTAAGACACACACACCCAGTTGGCAGTTATGACTTTGGAGTACTGAAGGACTTTGTATACTTAGGATACTTTGGGCTCGGTAGGCAATTGAAAAGCAGAGCCCTCTCTCGACGAACAAAAATTTCGCTCTACAAATCTCTCACCATGTCCGTCCATTTATATGGCGTAGAAACGTGGACGATGTTGAACAAAGCTGAGAAGGCTACGGGAACTTTTGAGAGAAATTTTCTACGCAAGATTTATGACTGTGTTCACGTCAGTGACGAGTACTGAGGAATATATACGAGCTCTATGATGTCATGGACTTAGTCTAATGCAATGGAAGGACCAAATGCAGAAGGAACTGTCTACACAGTATGAATGAATATGAATAATTGGCGCAACTTCGCAAAGGAGAGAGGCAATTAGCGAAATTTTTTGATAGCTTCGCAAACCAACAAACGGTTGTGGTGCCAAATAATAAGATTTTTTTATATGTAATTGTATAGCTGATTCCATGGCATAAATAAAATTTTTGAATTTTTCTTAGAAAATTTGTAAAAGTTCGACGAAATTAAAAAAATGGTAATCAAAATTTTCAAAATTTTAATCAGAATTTTTAAAAACTTTTCCGGCACACAATTTTGTAGCGAATTTAATTTTAATACAATAATGTGCATATTTCAAGTGACTACAAATTCGCGTTTATTTTGATAATTTTTGCTCACGGCGTTGGTATTTTTCCTCCATACAACGATTGCTCAAAATTTTCATAAAAGAGTTGCCAATTTTCCAATATGAAAGACGTTTTTTTCATTTTACGTAAGAAAAATAAATTTAAGGAGCTTTAAGACCTTTAAGATATACATAAATTGTTCAGTCAGATGGTGGCCTACAATGAGCGGCAACTGATATCTTCGTTACTTTTCGTGATAAATCTGTAGAATATATTCCCAAATGGCCTCGGCCTCATTCCCATATCAAAAAGCTTCATATTATGCGGTTTTGTAAGACCGTTCGATTATCTTAACGCACCTCCTTTGTAAAGCGACTGAATTTTTTGCTAGAGGATTACAACACTGTTCTTCTAACTTGTGTTAGGCTAACTGTTGTCTCTAAATTGCAACGTCAAGTGTCAACGAACCGACAAAATTTTAATTTCGATTTTGACAGCGCGTTAGGTAAGAAATGAGAAGGAATAGAACAAAAATGAACTTTGAGAGAATGGGAAAACGTCGCAGTTACTTGGGTACGACGCGCGCTGCCACTAGGTGGCGTTAGAAAACGGAACGCATGAAGCCTCAATTTAAGTGTCATAGTAAGATGATTTTGTGCCACTTACAAGAAAAAAGTCAACGCTGACTGTTTTAACAACTTACAGATTACGCTTAATCCTTACAGATTGTTTGTGCAACATGGTGTATTCTTCCCGTGGTTTTCAAACGGTGGAAAACGTTTACTTAAAGTTGATGTATCCAATAGGCGAAGAATTTCAATAAAATTCCTATGGCTTAATACACATTTGTCATTCATAGCAAACCACATTTAATTAATATTTTGATTTCTGAATCAAATAAGTATTATGTTGCCCAACTCTTCTCTGAAATAGTTTTTCTTAAAATCAATCTCTTTCGAAATCGCTTTCCTACTTTTCTTTATAATCGCTTACAATTTTTTTAAGTGGTATATATTTTTGCTGCTATTTATATCATAATTTGGTCATTCAACACATCATTTGCAGCTGGAAAAATCTATGCAAAAACAAAAACGAGAAGTGTGTACGAATGAGGAAATGTCGGCAAATGGAGACTGCTCTGAAGTTTGAGTGCTAAACAAAAAAATTTCGAATGGCTTTGTTAATTTTGGTTGTTTACTTTTTTCAGGTTTGTTTTGCTTAATTGGATTGCATTAGTGTTTCTTTGTTTGCCGGCTTAATTTCTAAGCCATAGCTACCGGTGTTCATTTGTGTTGTACAATAATAGTAATTTCAAGTTCGCTGTCATTCGCAAGTTCACTGCCATGGACTGGTAAAAAAAAGCAACATTAATCTAAAAAAACACAAATAAAAAAATAGAAAACAAATTTTTAGGAGCTGGTATTAAGTGACACTAAAATCATGAGATCAGATTATTTAGTTTTTGTTTTGCTGAACACAAAGTATCTTAAATGTAAATGAAATGCAATTTCAACAAAATAAAGAGATGAAAAAATTTCATTCATAAATTAAATACTTAGCTGAAAATGCGTCAACAAGTCAGTCCTTACAAAAAAGAAACAGCTGCCTATGAAAATTAATTTATACATCGAGCATTAACCCCCAAAAAACGTTAAACAATTTTTTTTTTTTAATTTTCTTTTTGTTGCAGAAGTGTTACTAAAGCATCTAGATGTATTTCTGTTCAAACATGAAATTTTGAAAAACAATGTCCTAAAGTTTTTTTTGCGGTTTTCAAAGAAAAATGCGCGTCTTCGAAAATATTTTCAAAACTAAACCTATGTTGCTACGTACTTGTATTGTAACATTAAATTTGATTAAATTTTCTAACAAGTGGCAACCCCACTAAAATATTTTTCCAATGAAGCTTTCTCCAAGCTTCTTTTTTGGCCCCATTCATGAAATATTTTCATTAATATTTATAAGATCGTCGAATTTAATTTTTCAAACCCCTGGCAATCCTCTTCAAAAATATATAATACTACTAGAAAACCCGCATATTTTCCTATTTCATATAACTTGTGCACGAACCTTCTCCTTCACAGCCAAATTTTACTATTTCGTATAAAATGCTTACAATTGAATTAAACTCGACTTTTGAAGCAGGTGGCAACACTCTGTATGTTATAAGCCTTCTTCTCAGCTAATCGAACAGTTTGACATCCATTTTTTCATATTACATTTAATGTATCTAGCATTTAATTTAATTCGACATTTAAAATGGGTGGCAACCCTCATAAAAATTGATATGTACCTTCTCGTCGAGACGAACCGCTTGATACCCGTAAGTACTTTAATATTTCATATAAAACATGTATAATATAATTAAATTTGACTTTTCGAACATGTGGCAACCCTCTCCCAAGCATGAAATATAACTTTAGAACTATTCTAATACCTACCTACGTACGTTTGTATATACCAAATTTCATAAAAATCACTCTAGCCGTTTCGTTATTTAAAGTTATAAATTTAATGTAATTTAATTCTTCAAATGAGGGGCAACGGCAAGGATAATTTCAGTTAAATGCAATTATACGTTGTAAACAGGTGGCCACATTTTCAAACGTATTTTTGTGCATATCTCTTTTTTTTCACACTAGTAATATGATGTTTTTATTCCTAATTAATTAAATTAAAATTAAGCTTGTTAAAAAGATGGCAACCTTATACAAAAATATTATTCAAACAAAGCTTTCATAAACTGTATTCTTTTGATATCCATTTTTTAATACTTGAAGTTATTAATTTAATTTAATAATTTTTCCAAACAGGTGGCAACATTCTTGACAAATATTTTCTTAGTCGTTCTGAACTCCTTTTTCGTTTAGCTCCAATATAGTAACATATCGGATATCCTATTAGTTAAATTAAATTAACCCTTTTAAATAGGTGGCAACCTCCTTAAAAAATATTTTCGTTACACCTCGCTCATCTTCACAAGTAGTGTAATATAAAATGACAACATCTTGGCATTCCGTGTCATATTTTGTCCTCAAATATGTACGCGCGCTTCAATCGGTGGGTCCCGGGTTCAAATCCTGCCCGAGGCAAGTAACATAAAAATTTTCTGGAATCAGTTGCCCCTCGACAGGCAATAACAAACCTCCGAGTATATTTCTGCCAAAAAAAATATCTCACAAAACAACATTCGCCGTTCGGAATCGGCGTAAAACTGTAGGTCCCTCTATTTGTGTTACAACAACATGACGCACACCACAAATTATAGGAGAAGTTCGGCCGAAATCGCTTAAGCGGTTATAGCGCCAATTAAGCAAGTAAGTAAGTAAACCAAGCATAAGAAGTTTCACTTCAAAAAATAGCATTGCGCTTCTTTTTTTCATAAAATAAATATTTATCAAAAAGTAGGTCATACTTTTTCGCATTTTGACAACTTCATTTGCGTTAATGTTTGATTCAATTTGGTAAATGTATTTGCGGTTTTCTCTGCGTTATTCGACTAATTTAATTTGCGGTTATTTAATTGTTTCGTTTTAATTTCATGTACCAGTATTAGTGCAATGATTTGTTTTGTGGTTTTAATTGTAAACTTTTCCTTTAGTTTTACTAAAAAATCATTTAGTGGTTTTTCAAAAATGTAGGTCAGCTAAGGCAAACTTGGACTAGCGAAATCAGGTTTACGTAATTATAGCTAAAAATAATCAAAGTGAAATGTTCGTTCGCAATTAACTTAGGTGGTTTGAAACACCTGTTGAAACCGTTATCACCTATACATATATAGGACATACATAGAACGCCACAGAGGTTGGTTGATGCGCCACAATGCCTTTACTTATGTAATGTTGCACCACTCTGCCTAACTATCAGTCTTTTATAGCACCAAAAAATGTAGGCTTGCTCAATATAAGTAGATTCTATTATAAACGACTAAACTTTGGTGTATAACTAGCCTTTACATATGTAGCTCAATTTCTACTGAACTAAATTATATCACTTGTTAACCAAAAAACTTTTTTCATCATTTTTCCTTGGTAGTAATTGTCATTTTGCACCACCGATTTCCCGATTTTGACAGTTCTGAACTACAAGTAAACTAAGCTTTTCTTTACAAATGCGCGCCAAAGGGTACCTTTTTTTAGTATTTTGTACCTTTATATATTAAATCTCTGTATATAAGCAACATTTTTATACATCAGCAAAATTAAATTACGTTTTTCACTGAAAAATTTAAAAGTTATTTGTTCATCTTCCTCCCACATTCTTCGTTTACTAAATTTGCAATCGGTCACATTGCACTATCTTTTCTATTCTCTTCAAGAAAATTTAGTAGGAAAAACTTTTCTCACTGCACAGTTCTCATTCGCTTGCAATTGATTTGTGCTGGGCATTGGGTAACAGTTGTGCCACATTGGGGCCAAAGTTCAATTTACCCTATGTAAACTGAAAACTCAAATTTCTGTGGGGTGTCTTCGATAATAGTACTATCGATTTCGGGTTGAAAAAAATTGGTTTAAGTTTTCTTTCTGTACAAGAATCTGAACTTTGCTCCTTGCCCGACACGTCGTAACCGCCTCCAATTTATATACTACGAGTATACTTATATTTTCAACTACAGTGGTATAGACGAAAATATTGAGGTTTAGGAAATCTGATGTAAAAGATTTAAGAATCCTCATATAAATATGTACAACAAACGCGGTTCGGTACAGAGCGGTATAATAGCGTACGATATGCGGTAACGATATACGCAAAAGCACGCAAACAGGTTCGGTACATTGCGGCACGACACAAAACATTGTTGAACATTGAACTCATTTTTAGAAATGGCAAGCAGTGCGTGTTTGAATAAATCGACATCATTACTAGTTCCAAGCGCAATTATCTTGTTTTCTTTATATTTTTTCAGTCGAGTTTTACGATGGGCACGTCCATTCTATTTTTGGCAAAAATTTTCGTGTTTAAAAATATTTTTAATGAGCGAAAAACTCCACATTTTATTTTACTTATTTTGTAATAAAAAATGTTTATGTTTGTTATTTTATTTTTTTACCGCGGTGTACCGCACTTCCAAAACCGCGTCTGCTTGAGTACCGCATATCGTACGGCATTCTACCGCTCTGTAACGTACCGCCTCTGTTTGTGCGCAGGCCTTTAATTAGTAGGTACGCGCACAAAACGTAATATTTCATGAAACAAACGAGATTTTACACACTCCGAATATCAATTTGACTGGTCGGACAAACTATTGGAAGAAATATTTATTCCTCGGCTTATTCGTAGCTATGAATAATTGAAAATTAAGTTATTCTCCCGTCGTCGGATATTTTTAAAGAGTGTTGCCACATAAGTTGGAATTTAAGGCCATAAGCCAGTCATACTGATGCGTAAATTGAATGCACCGATTACGAAGCTGAAATAGCATAGCGTGCAATCCACCATTGTCTTTGAAAGTACCATAAGAGAATCAGTGTTAATTCTACGAACTTAGTACGCGGTGCAAATAAGAGTCAAAGGCAAATTTTCAAAGTTGCAGGATGGGAACGATCTTTTTTCTATGAAGATTCATTTCTCCTTGCAATTTGAGTTTTTATTTTTTCGAACAAAAAAAATTATATTTATTGGATTGAGTTTTTCAGATCTTATTTGATCGATATTTCATGATTTTTATTTTTTCGATCTTACAACATAAATAGTATTATTGTTGCTGTTGCGATTATTGTTATCGCCGATAATTTGTTTGCATTTTATTATGATCGGGAAATTTTAAATCCATGAATACGATTATTTCTGATTGAAAAAATAATAATCACAAAATATCGATCAAATTTTATCGAAGCATAGAAACAAAAAAAAAAAAACAATCAAACTTGATTGAAAAATTAAAAATCACAAAATATCGATCAAACGTGATATTTTTATAAAAACGATAATAATGATATACGGTTCTACCAGTCTTTGCTGTGATTATAGCTGACGTTTCAATGTAAATGTTAGAGCAAAATTTGACTCCATAGAAAGCCAAGGTGCACATCAGAATAGTCTTTTGTTGGCGAGAATTAAACTTAAAAAAATATATTTATTTTAATTTGAAACCATCAAAACTAGTTTGGGTTCTAAATCTATATTTTTTTAAGACAAAATAATGTTACGATATGAATTTATTCAGTATCAGAATTATGTAATGAAAAAACCCCTGTTCTATTTTCAGGAGAGACTTTTCTTTAGCATTAAACACAGACAAAGATTTTTCAAACAAAAACATAGAAAAGTGTAGTTGCTGTAAATTTGCAAAATCGCTTAGTAAGACTACTCGTTTGTTGTAATTTAAAAATAGCAAAACGTTATTACACAATATTAGTAACTTTGCTATACTGAATTTGGATATTGTGCCGCAACCCATTTATTTTTTCATCAGGGGTAAAATAAATAGTTATTGTAAACAAATATGTATATCTTTGAAGATTTTTATTGTAGTGCTCGAAGAAAACACAAATTAAAAAATGTATCTAACAAAAAAGACATTACCTCAATTAAAATAAAAATACTCCTCTAATAGAAGTTGTGAGAAAAAAATGTTAGTTAATATTAATCATTAAAATAATCAAATTAAGATGGGAAACTTTTTATGCAACCAAAGAACTGTAGATTTGGGGCACCTATCGTAACTACATAAGTAGATATGTACATAAATATATAGCTATAAAAAAAAAAATTGATTATTAAACACGTAAGCAAACACCATACGAGAATATTACGTTCACAACTAAAACTCATCATTAGCGCTGCGACGAAATTGCCAATAACAAAAACAACAACTACATATAGACAACTATAAAAAATTAAGTAAATAAAAAAGAAAGACGCTAACATTCCAGCAAATCGTAAATGTGTACTTTTCGCGCACCTTTGGTCGTATTCTATGTGAGAGCGGCCGGTGGTAACCGCAACGACCATTTCGCCATTAGGCCATTTGGTCATTTGGCCATTTGGTCAATGTGCAAATTATCAACGAACAACAATAAAAATAAACACTTATTTACATATCTACATACATACATAGTACATAGATAGTTTATTTAGCTGACTACATATAGCAGATTTGCAATGAAAAATCAATAATAAAAAATTAAAGTGTTCTTGGGCGAATATTGACCCACTTTTTTTTTTGTTTTGGTGTAAGCAAACGGGATTAATGCTAAGCGGCTCAAAGGAGGCGGATAATCGAAAAATTATGCGAATTCTTAAGAGTTTAGTGGTTAGTAAACCAATGACCGGCAACTGGTGGCGAGGGTCAGCAGGCATTGCGGTGCACTTACTTTAAGGTCTAGCTAGAGATAATTTTCGCGTTGCTATGACGTTGGCTTCAGTTTGACAGTTGTGCTTGCCCAAAAAATAAAATGAACGCTTCGATCATAACTAATGCAAAAAAATTGTCGCCCTTACAATAATATCATTAAAAAAGTTTACACGATTTATGTTTTATGATCGAAAAAATAAAAATCACAATATAACGATTCTATCTATTTATATTCTCCCGAATTTCATAAAATTTTATATAAAATTTTATAAATATTAAATCAAAACGAATTCGTTTAACCGTTTCGGGACGAGAACTTTTTTGACAAGCAATCTTGAAAAAGAGTGTTGATTTAGTCTCTTACAGCTATTTCAAAGAAAGTAATTTCATAATTTATTTTTAGGACGTCCTGAAAAGGAGATATCGTCCTGGGACAAAAACATCCCAAACATACCTGAATGGCAAAATTGGAATACAAATTTCAGAGTTTTTTTGACTTCATTTCACTTTATTTTTAAAGTTAATTTTATTCATTATAACATTATAATAATGTTGTTAATATTTGATGGCAAGGTGTGAAACATTTTTTACAGAATGCCAAATTGCAGCCAATGCAAAGCTGATTTGTTCGACTTTCTTTGCCTTTTTTGGCACAATTTACGCAGCGTTGTCGCTTGTTAGTTCTTTTTGGCAAATGATTCCCCAGATTTTGTTTGATCTGTTTTTTCACTGCGGAGAGGGGTCCTGTTCGATCTTTGCGCCGGATTTTCGCACGCGTACTTCCTTCGTCAATGAGAGATTCGGATAGCTCCCCTAAAAATCCCAAAAACGGATCTATTTTTTGCCGTGGATGATGAATGTTGGTAGTGGGTCTGTCCAAATTATAACATCGTCTGCCCAATTCGAAACATTTGCTTCTTCCAGACCTTGAATTTCATATATTTCTTCGTCAGAGTCATCAGATTTATCATTCGCACTTTCATTAGCACCATCAATTTCCATTCCTTCATTACCACGATCCGTGCCTTCTTCCTCTTCTGAACCACTACTGCTTTCCTGACTGGGACTATAAGAAGAACCACTATCAGCAAATGGATCATCTTCATCATCGCTTGAATTATGTAAAAAATCCTCAATTTGTGAAGCTGCCAGTCTACGTTTTCTATCCATTTTTTCCTGAGACAAATAATGTAAATGAGTACGATTGGGATGATAACGTCCCACAAATAAACAGTTTTGGGATGATTTTGTACCGCGGAACTTACCTTAACCTCAAATAAAGAAAAATTAAGTTTTTGTCTGTTCTACACTGTCCTCTTTATAAGATTACTACTGTTTCATAAAATTTCACTAAATTACACTTGTTTTCACAATTAAACCACTTGTTTCTTGAGCTTTTGTCAAATATGTGATCATCAACACAAATGCCGCGATTTGATGTTTCACTTTTGACATAAACGTGATAATTTACATTGACAGCTTAATTTTCTTTTTGTAGAGAAGAAAATCACTAATGATTTGGGACCTATTTCAACCAAATCGTGTGAGAATTTTCAAAGATACGATTTTTTGAAATTTTCTGGGATAAAAACATCCCCATCGTACCGAAACGGTTAAAGGTCCAGCCGAGGGAGTTCATATAAAATGAAGTTGATCAAGCAGATGATTGAATTCGCTTGTGAACGTTAAGTCAAAATGGTGTGTTTGTTGTAAATCATACTATCATTGTGCATATATTTTGTTAGTGCGATTTTCTGTGTTTGTACTTATAACGCTACCTGATATGAATTCGCCTTCGCTCCAGCAGTACACAAACCAAAATTATATCTACTTTGTCGCGCATTTGGTTGAAAGAATGTCAAAATCAGCTGATTACTCTGAGGAGTAAAGTTGCCTCTTTGACACATTTTCAGGAAATTTTTGTGTAAAAAATTGTGTATGGCAAATGGGTAAATTTGTGAAAATATTTGAAATAAAGATGATTAAAGATTTATATAAAAGCATTCGCCATAATATGCCTATTAAAGGCTACTCCCAAAAAGTGTGGTTTGGAAAATAACTGTTAAAGAATATCGTAAATTTCGTATTCGATAATTAGCCATTATCTGACAGTTCGTCTGCTATAAAAAAGTATTTACCATATTTGTACTTAACAAAACTTAAATTAAAAACTAATTATATACATATATATAAATATAAGAATCGAGGATACATTATGTGTGGTGTGTAAATAAAACAGAGGCAAAAGTAGCAGGAGAGCAAATAAAATTATGAAAATTTAGAAGACTTTTTTAAAACTCAACCCTAAAATAATTATTATCCGATGTTGACAGCGTCCATACCTCTGCGTCATACATGATGAGACACTTATTGAGTGTGGCTTCGGTTTTTCGAAAGATGGCTTTACTTCGCAACTGTCAACTTATCCCACAGCAGCACATCTTGAAAAGATAGCTTACCCGTGGGATGTCGACGGTGCGCTTAAGTCTTTCACACTGTAAGCTCGACAGGAGACTTATCCCGCGGTAGTTAGTGCATATTGTAGGATAATTTGTTTGTGAATTCGGTGAACTATAGTTTTGCAAACGCCAATGCACTTACATAGCCCAGCTGGCAGCCCGTCAGCACCAATGGCCTTGTTGTTCTTTAGCTGCGCTATAGTCATTCGTAGTTCAGGGATCGTCCAAGTCGGATAATGGGACTTTATCTCCGTCATCATTAGTTGGAGTTTCGGTTTTATCATTTTCAATGCTTTCCGTGCCACCACCATTAAGCAGCGGAGGAAAAGTGATCCCTCCTCTATCGTTCAAGTGTACTCCGAATGTCGGTCATCAGGTCGCTGTTTCTTAACCTCCGATATCTCTTCCGCACAACTCGGGTTGTCAGCAGGCAGCTTCTCTCCTTTCTGTGACGACGCGCGGCATTACTTATCGTTTTAGTCGGCTCGCTGAAAACCCAAGCCTCATTCAGCGCAGAACGTAACGACAGAGATTTGCGACTCTGGCAGCTATCGTTTTGTTGTATGTTGCTCTTAGAGGACAGAAATGCAAGACGAATGGCGAAGTAATTGGCGGCTATCTGCTGTGTTTACAGTTTTTCCACGCCGAGGTTTCCTTGCGTCAATGGAATCTTGGCTACGACAAGTTGATGATCCACATCGATGTTAGCTCGCGAAAAAGTAGACTATTTTTAATAAATGTGTTTAAAAAAAACGAACAAGTTAATTTATTTGTTTTTTTCTTTGACCAATTCGTACAAATAATAAAAAAAATTGAAAAATATTGTAGAATGCATACGACCTCTTTCAACCGAGATACCCGTTTATTCGGAAGAACAAAGTTCAGTTATTAATAAAATTATAATGGGCAATCAGTAATTTTTTCCAATTGAATGGTATTTTTTTCTACTCTGTGGCATTTCTAGGTGCAGAACCTCGAATTTTATAATGCACGCAATCGAATGTAATTAAAAAAAACTTTAAAAAATCATCTGTTCTGGTAACACCACTTTTCGAATAACTTTAATTTTAAACGTTTTTTTTTGTGTCAAAAAACTGGCAAAAAAACTGGCAGTTGCTTAACTTGCTACCTTGCATTGACGTTGCTCAAGGCCAATGGCAACGCGACGCGAAAGTTCTATATGAACAGGCCTTTAGAGCGCTATTGGATGCTGCAACAGCGAAGTTGCAGTGGATGTGTGTGTGTGTGTATAGCTAAGGAAATAGGATTAGGTCTACCTGACATATAAACCAAATTTTTTTTTTTGGCGGAAAGTTGATCGTATTCGAGCAATTGCTGCCAATCAGCGGCTCACAACATCAACAGCAACAACAAAAATGCGCAAAACCCCAAATGCATATGGAAATTCATAAAAATAAAGATAACAATTCAATGCGATTTGCAGCAATGCAATAGTGCTATTTGTAGTGCGGCTATATGCTTTGTTGTTTCTGTTTTTTGTTTAGCTTTACTTTGAGTGCATAGCGACCGTTATGTGGTAGTGATCTGAATTGTTGGCGCAACATATCTATGTACATATATTGCTTCGTGCGAATAAAAGTAACTAAATGGCGCAAAAATTGATTGGTGAAAGATAGGAGATGCGGCAGTAATAGCGGCAATCAATTTAAAAGAACAACAAAAGCATAGCGCCAATTACATACCACTTTTGTGGTAGCCTTTAGCATATTTTCTTCATTGAAATCGCCTCTGTTTGCATTTTCGAGCGGAAATATTTTTAAAATTGCGTTAGAATAACGCTCACATATGTAGGTGACGTTGTTGGGGCTAGAAACATTTTAATTTGAAAAATATCTGAAGCGGTGCGTGGAAAAAGTCTGCAAGTTCGCTAGAAAAAATTTCAGCTCAATCAAGGCGAATTCATCCCATTAGCTGAATGCTTGTTCTTCTTTCCAAATTCAATACATGGGCAAGCTGGGCGAATTCAGTTTTTGACATTTCACTCTCGAAATTACACTAGCAAAATACAAGAGGAATAGAGGGCGAAATCATATTTTGACATTTCTCACGCAAAATTACACAAAAAAGAATAAACAGCGGATTCGCCTTGTTTATCTTGCTATCACGTTCTATGGATCCACCTTGGCGAATTCATATAAAGTGGGGACTAAGGCGAAATCATAACGCACACAAACACAAATTTTTCAATTTTTAGAACGCCATTAGTTTTTAATTTTAGGATGTCATGGGTAAAGGAAAAGTACAAATATAGTGAAGAAGACATCAACTGCTTTAATAACATCACTTTATATGAACTCACTTTGAACTCACTTTGAACTCAACTTTAGTCTACGAATGAAAGTCAAAAAATGTCAATCAATAAGCGATTGCACAGCATTTGATGAAAGATTGATAATTCCAAAAATATTTATATTTCAATAAATACCGATAACTAAAAAAAATAAATATTTTTGTGATAATCTTCTAAAGATCATTGCAATAATTTAAAGTATACATAAAGTATTTTTAAATTATCGTGGTCAATAGGTCTGTTCTTGTGCTCCAGGAACTTACTGGTTTTTACACGAAATTACAGGAAGATAGTTGTTCGTACCTTCAAATCCGGTAAAAGATACTGATTTTTGAGAGTTGTTTAGAAAATGAAGTTGTAAGTTTCAACCCGACCTTTTTCTTCTGGTAAAATTATGAAAAATGTAAAGCGCTCAGCTGTTGCACAAAGGCAAACAAAAATTGTACACTGTCAAGTTGATTGCCAAAAATATCTAAGAAAACTTTTATTATTATTATTATTATTATTTGAAAGACGAGTGATAAATCATTCGCTTACATTATAAGAGGAGCACTAGCGTCTAGCTTCGGCTATTTTTATTATTTTGGAGCATTTGAACGAAATAAAAATGTAAAGAAATAACGAAATATTTGAAGATGTAAGCAATCAACCAAGGAGAATTCATATCAGGTGGTGATAAACGTACAAAAAAAAAAACATACACTAACAAATTATACGCACAGTGACAGTATGATTTATAACAAACACATCATTTTGACATTACTTTCACCAAGCGAATTCAATCATCTGCTTGATCAACTTCACCCTATATGAATTCGCCTTGAAATCAATATTTAAATTATTGAATTTAATTGTTGTGCTTTTTAAATTTAATTTTGACTGTTTTGCGGGATTTTAAAGGAAAACGACGGGATCAGAGCTAATATAACATCTATTTTTATCAAAAATTATTTAATACTAGTACTGTCCTAAATAGCACTAGTTTCAACTTACATTCGTATATACATAGTACATATATTTTATACTCATAATAAGCCAATATCTAGTACACAATACATTTATTTATTTTATTTATTTATTTGTAAAGTATTTGCATTGCAGTTGGTAACCACTGTGGTGTTATTGCAATGTTTGAAAACTGGACGTGCCACATTTGAATAATACCGGCTCGTTAAGTGTGTACTCCCAGTGTGGCAAGTACATGTAAATATACTTGCTATATATGCACGCCTATGAGTTTTTTATGACTTTGTGCCACTGCCGCAGCTGCTTGCAGTTCAAACAAATCCACATACATACATACAAACCTACATATACTGTGTGTGTGTGTTGCTTAGTTACAGATTTTATCTTAATGGTGATATTTTGCCAAATGCCAGTAAAGTCAAAAGCACAAGCGGCGATGGGCGATGATGCTGATGTTGCTGATGGCATGCGCGACTATTAGGCTTCACAGTGGGATTGTGGCACATAATTTGTATTATATTGAAAATTATACTTATACAATGAAATTCTTTAAATTCCAGGCGGAAATATATTCACAAGAATGGTAGAATTCGATGAGGAAAGATTAGCCAAAGCATCAATCAATATTTTATTTCATTCTGCAGCACTAAAATTGGCGCTAAGTCACAGAGTTCGCGAAACTAAAAGTTTTAATATAGGAGTAAAGAATAAAAATCAGTAATCGTTATTTTGATTTTTTCAGATATAAAACAAATATTGGGAAGAATCCGTTGAAAGAAAGCTCGAATATGCAAATTTAGCCTTATTTTTATTTTTAGGATTTTTTGTTGTATATCATTGCATAACACTGCGGAACAAAATTTTGCGATCGGAGATTTTTAAGTCGATCTATGGTAATTTGGGGGCGCTGATTACGAAAATAATATCAGTTTTGTCGAATTGGCTCAAGTTTTTCAGATGAAGACTTTTAAATATTTCACGAAAAAACCTAATTAAAAATACCAATATGGATTTAAATTATATTTTTATTGCGCGCCTGTATAAAAATAATACAAAAATAAAAAAAAATATTTTCTTTTCATTAATTAATTTAAAAAAAATTACAAAAAACTTTTTCTATAGGACCTCCTATGATGTCGTTGCTCAGCACAATTCAGTATTAAGTTCCAGCAGTAGTCTGGCAACATGTGGTCGTCCCATCGACCTTGGTATCTTTCTTCCATAGGGTACGAATTTGAGGCCCATCGAAGACTCCTGCTTTTAATTTTTCCATACTAAGGACTGGAAATTTTTTGCACACATATTCGAAACAGTCACCTGTCTTATCAAGGGCTTTGAGGAACTGTTTCATTAGCCCAAGCTTGATGTGAAGTGGTGGAAGAATGATTTTTTTCTCGGCTTATCAGTTGGTCATGAACCCCATTTGCTGTTCCTACCTCCATATTTTCGCTCACCGGTCAGTCCTTTCTAATCCAATGTTCATTTCTTGCACGACTGTCCCATAAACATATAAAACAGGGGTATTTAGTATACCCACTTTGTTGGCCCAATAAAAAATTCACCATCTTCAAGTCCACGCATACTGACCACTTATGTTGTGCATACAAAATCTTTGCTAAAACAATTTTTATATTTTCGTATTCTTCTTTTAGTTTGGTACTATGACCGATTAGAACCAAAGCAAGTTTATTTCCATTGTGCAGCAACACACATTTCAGACTTCTTTTTGAGCTATCTATAAAAAGCCTCCAATGTTCGGGATTATATTCGGGAATGGCCATAACACTCAAGAGTTCAGAAATATTGTTACAATATACAAGATTGTCTTCTTTGGTCAAGTAAGGCAGAAGGTGTTGCTCTCTGTTCCTAAAGGCTGAAATAGCAACACCAGGTTGTAGACAAGATTTTTGTTTTAGCCTCGAAGCCAGAAGTTCAGACGACTTTTTTGATAAATTCAAGTCACGAACCAAGTCATTGAGCTCTTCTGTAGAAAATCCCTGTTTCGTACAACTACTTTCTTCAAACTCACTTTCACTGCTATTTTCAGGTAATTAGGCGAAGTCGTCGAATTAATGTTTAGTTGTATTAACTCACCCGACTTAACCGGCTGCCCTTGCTCTCTTGCAAGGGAAATAAAATATTTAAACCAACGAACTACTTGTTTTAATAATTTATATAACAAAACTTATTGAGGAATAATTAAATTAATACAACTGGAACTGGGTCATATAATTTTTTTTCATTAAGTTCTTAAGTTTTGTTTATCTCAAGAACTAGAGCTAATCCAAAAAAAGTAAAAACACAGTTCGTAAGCTACTAATGTTAATAAAAACTATTAACAAAATCATGACCGCAGGTTTTTTTTTTAATTTTTGTTACGCAGTGTAATCGATGTTTTAAGTTTTAGTTTTTTTTAACAAGTTTGGTCCTTATTTTTTAACTTTTATTTTTTCGATCAAATTTAATCGATATTTGGTGATTTTTATTTCCTCGAACATCAAACATAAAGCGTATTACTGGTGTTGTTGCTGTTGGCAATAATCATCGCCGACAAATTTTATTTTATTTATTTATACAAAGCTTACATAATAATTAATTATTATATAAACTAAAGCAAACGCAGCGCTAGCAGCAGAGGCTTTAGACAAATTTATTTGCAATTATTATGACCGAAAATTTTTAAATCCAAGACTACCGATTATTTTTTATCGAAAAAATAAAATCTCAAAATATAAAGTAGATTAAATTTGATCGAAAAAAAAAAATAAAAAATTACGATGAAACTTAATATAAAAATCACAATATGTCGAACGAATGTGGATGAAAAAATAAAAATAACAGTTAAATTAATATTATTTTTATAGAACTAATAACAGCTACGGTCTCTGATAAAAAATTCAATCAATATTTATTAAAGCATGATGCTAATTTTTTAAGTAATCGACAACTAATATTTTGAGAAATATATTACAAAATTGTTTTCATAAAAATTATCGCCAAGATAACATTTTGTATGCCATCGATATCTATTATTTCGGTGCTCATATTATAAAAGTATTTTCGAAATAACTAGAGCAGCTTCAAATACGGAAATACGGCCTAGTTCGGAACTAGTTCGGGGCCGTTTCGAGTCTAATTTAGAACCATTTGGAACTGCCTGCCAAAATATGCCGAACGAGTGTCGAAATGATAGCTTCAACTTGAATTTTTCTCATTTATAATTGACATAAAGTACTTTTATAATTCCTGAATGAAATTATGCATCCTTTCCAATAAAGTATCGGGAGGCTATAATATCAATGTGCATTTCTGAATATTAACCTTTTGCTTTCTGCACCACTCACTACTCGATATAAAATAATCGATACCAAAAATACTTGGTATTAGAAGAAAAGTATAGAGTTTGTACTTGTATCGCTTTGTCTCTAAATATATACATATATACATCTAGGGAGAAGGTAAACTTAGAAGGAATGAAGGAACCCTGTGATGTTAATGTCGAGCTCATAAGTGTTTTTGTTTTATAGCAGAGCGCTTAGATAACCAAAAATATAATTGCAAATGCACCCCTCATATGTAGTTAGATCTAAAAGTTGCTGACCTGGACTCTAAAATTAAGGGTAAATCTCAAATCACTATTATTATTTTTATACCCGCGCGCAAAGAGCAAATAGGTATATACGATAAGTTTCATTGAGCTGGTTGGTCCCTTTGGCAAACTGCACAAACTCATTGGCTCTTTTCGGATGGCCGCCTCCAAGCAGTTAACCCGCATCAAGTAACCGAAAATCGTATTCCTGTAAACGCTGGTACCACGCAGATTACGCCATTCTGCATTTAGGAGTTCGTGGTGAGTCCAAATTTGAGGACGGGTGGCACAGAAGACAGTGCAGTTTATTTTAAATCCTAGGCTAGTGACTACTTACTGATTTAAATTTTGTCTCTGTTTCGTTCAGCAAAATTGCCAATAAGCTAGTCAGGTCTAGAGAGTTATGCGATACAGGTAGTGCTTGCGTTTTGGACGCGTTTAAGCAAAGGCCATTTGTTTTGGCCCAGACAGATATTCTTCTTAGGTCATCATTTATCCTAAACACTTAGTCTTCACCAAGGCAAATTGGACGTGAATAGTATATTTGAGTATCGTCAGCGTATAGGTGTATAGAGGCATTTTGACAGTAATGGATAATTCACAAAAGCAGAATATATTATCGGACCCAGGATTTATCTTCGAGGTACACCTGAAGAAATTTAAATGCGTTGGGAAAATACACCACCACACTGGAGTTGTTCCAGCCTATTCGATAGATAACTTATCATCAATTTAACCGTTGCTACATGAAAGCCGAAATAATGTTTCAATTTCAAAGGCAAAATATTATGGCCTACGCTATCAAAAGCTCTATAGAAGTCCAGAAGTAATAATATAGTAAGTTTTTTACTAGCAAAGGCAGGGCGAAAGTCATCCATTACCTTTAGCACGGTTGTTGAACAACTGTGACCAGATCTAAAGCCAGATTGAAGCTCACTCAATACATTTCATCAATACGTTTTCATTCAAATGCAATTTTATTTGATTGGAAATAAATTTTTCGAAACCTTTTGATAAAGCCGGTAAAATACTGATTGGTCTATAATTTGTAGCGGAGTCAGAAAGGTTACTTTTAGGTATCGGAATAATATTAATAGGTTATTGCAAAATTTACTATGTGCGTAAGTGAGGAAAGCGCGTAAGGAAGAATCTGATTTAAAACTGTTAAGATAATACCATCCACCCCAACAGCATTTGACTTTATGGCATATATACACTTTACAACTTCATCTTCAGTAACTGTATCGAACTGTATCCTTTTCGTTGTCTATAATTTCGATGGTCGACATTTCAGGTAAGAATCTTAACTATCGTTGATGTTATTATCGCTATCGATATTCAAATAACTATGAAAATTGCGGTTATCGTCACTTTACGTTGTAAAAATCAAAGTATTTTCACATCCAATTATTAATTTAAATAAATGATTTGGAATAATTCCCAATTTTATTTTTTTTTTTGCATTTTGTCCCACTGTGCCGCATGTCAGCCAACCAAACAACTGATGCTGTGGCTGATATGGATTTCCTTTTGTTGTTAATTTTCTTATTGAGCGCTTGCTGTCAATAATATTGTTGCCACTACACCACTACTTATATTGTACTACCCATGCACAAAAGGGAGAAAGAGGCTGCATGAATTTTGATCGTTCAAAAAGATAACTTGCATTCACATATTCATATCCCCTAAATACACACATACATACATAACTACATAGATGTCTACATATGTATATGAACGTTATTGGGCAAAACGATATGGATGCAGGAGATCAATGTCAATGGAGTACACTCACGTTTTGGCTATTACAAACACGCTGACTGATATATTTACATATTTACATACATACACATATATATTCTCGTACATTTTGTATGTCAAAAACTAACAACAACAAAACACGCTTTAACTAAATTCAAATATCAAATATATGTCAATATACCAGAACAACGCAGCGGCTGTGGCACCTAAAAAGGTAGAACCAAAATAAAATAAAAATATATACATATATTTGCCTTTAGTTATATTTATAGGCTATATATGTATGTATGAATATGTATGTATGTAGAATAAATAGAAGTGCACACAAAAACGTCCTGCAGCCTTGCTTGCACTCGTTCCATGCAATGCATTTATTCAGTTAAAACGCCAGCAGTGTGGTGAAAATTCAATTAATTGCTTTTCTGCCATTTAGCCTGCAGCTCGCTGCAATTGTTTGCGTATGTATATATGTATGTGTGAGATGCATCAAAAGTGAAACTGACCAAACGAACGTCAACTTCTAGGCATACCCTACCGTGAAAAAGCCAATCTCGTCAGCAAAGATTCTAATTCATAAACTGGTATTTTGTAGTGGGAGTAGTCATACCAGTTTGATTGCGGCTGCGTCACAGCGACATCTACGTTGAAAATTAGCAAGTTGCACAATCAAAACTGCCGCTTAGGTGCTAATTACGTTGAGTGGGCTGGGGGCCTGTGTGGCTTCTCTATTCTGTACTATAATAAAAAAATGTTGAAAAATCGTGTATGGAAAAAATATTAAAATTTTGTTTGAACTTACTAATCTCCGAAGTTACTGAATGGATTTTCATGGTGCTTTAACTGGTGATTAGAGCTTAATCTCGGGCCTACCTATGTTAGTGGGGATACTCGATAATTACTCGAGTAATTTTGGTATCGATATTTTTAAACCAATTATTGAGTAGTTATCGAAAAAATACTCGAATATCGAGTTAGCAACTTCGTAGTAAAGCCCTTCCTTATACGAAACAAAACCACACTCTATAAGTCGCCTCACCAAGTCCGTGCTATTGTATAGCCCTTGTAGAAGCATGGACGAGGACGCTATCACCATCAGATGAGATGGCCCTTGAAGTGTTCGAGAGAAAGATTCTTCGAAAGATTTTTGGACAGTAAAGCAAAGGAGCGACTGTCGTACAATATTGGAATCGATCAAAATCGCCTAAGCGGTTATAGCGCCATTTAAGAAGAAGAAGTTGAGTTGCTAAGCCAATTGATAGTAAGCTAGTTTAGAACTAGTAACTTTCACTACATTGTGGTTAGGTGTTTAATACTTTGGTACACCTATGTACAATACGTACCTACATATATAAATATACAGAATCGTGTGCGCCAAAGGAGAGTAGGGCAATGGGTTGTTGCATCCAGTTTGGTCGCTTTTTTCATTCGATTAAGCTGCGAATTGAGTTGCATTTGGGTGTGGGTAGTAATTCGATTTGCCATTTACGATTTTACATTTAGCTAATAACCAATTTTATAAAAAAAAAATCCAATTCATTACATTTATTTTTTTTTTGGTTTTTTTGCAGATTTGAGCTCGCCACGACACTAATGCGTGCAATATCGGCCGCCGAGATAAGGTGAGTTTCGAGAAACGTAAGCAAGGTAACTCTCATTATAAAATGGCACGATGGAGGTTAGGTGAAAGTAGGTGCTAGTAATTATAAATTCTTTCTAGAATCGACGAGTCTACTCAGTGCTAATAGTGTGATATACTAAAAGAAATAAAATAAAATCAAATATTTGCGAATACGTAATTTGAAGAGATTCATTGAGAGCGCGTTTTATTCAATTTTTTTTAATTTCCTGTATTTTTTATTCTATTTACAATTTAAACAATTTCTTAATCCTTCTCATACTTTAAAACTTCGAATGGAATTTAATGTAATTGAGGTAAGCCGAGAATTCGAAATCGGGTTTCCAAGCACACAGGCATAGTGCCCATTGCATTTAAGACCTCAGAAGGATAAAAAGAATAAGGGATAGGAAAAAATGATATGGAAGAAGGTGGGAATTGGACTTTATTTATCCTCGGAAAATCTTCCAGACACTTTTATGAATCTGAGAAGCTTTGCCGAGGGATAGAGAATGAACGTTTTCCATTCTCAAAACATCAGACAAATATGCGCCAGTTGCTCCTTCTTCCTGCTAACTGGCGCCAATTTTAAATATCAAGTGAGGTCAAGTCCGTTTCCATTTGATCCTTCCAACGCAGAAGAGACCCTCGCCTTCCTCTACCGCCAGCAGCTGGTACTGTATGGAATACTTTCAGGGCTGGACCATTTTCGTCAATTCGCACGATATGTCTCAGTGGTCTAGAAAAACCGAATACAGATCCATAATCTACGACCCAAAATTAAGTTGACTTGTGTCGGCGTTTTTTAATTAATTGTTTAATTAGTACAGAAATGCATCTGTAAACCAAATATCAGTCAGATATCTCTAAAAGCTTGCATTCAAAGAGGCATACAGACTAGAGATGGGCCTGGGACACGGGTCCCGTGATACTCATTGGGCTAATTTCAAAAAGGTCGGTATGTGCACTTTCGGGAAAGTCCTCAAAAATTTTTATAGGAGATGGGACAAAAAATCCTCTCCCGAAACTCCCAATAAAACTGACAACTTCCAAAATTTCAGAAAATCTTCCTAACAAATCTTGCAGTTGTCAATATAAAGAAACAGTGTGACAAAAATTAATTTCCAAACAAAATTATATGTAAATAACAAATTAATAATTTACTACTACTAATTGCATATGAATTTCTGAAAAGAGGGGTGCCACCTTTTTAAAAAGTCAAATTTAATTAAAATATAAACTAGTTATTTGAATTGTAAAATATGGGCGTCATTTTGGAGAAGGTTGCCACCTATTTGGAATTCCAAATTTAATTTAATTAGGGTTGCCATATTTTTAAAAAATCAAAAGTAATTCAATTATACACAAGGATATAAAATATTGAAATATAGTAAGTGTCTAACTGTTCGTCTCGGCGAGGATGCATACCTATATTTTTGAGAGGGTTTTCACCTGTTATATGCGTCAGAAACCAAAATGGGTTTTCTGGTTACATATGCCGAGTTTTTTCTAGTAAAATATATTATTTTAAACAAATGAGAAATTTGTGCGAATTTAATTGTATTCCCCTGGGATCCGCGGGACAAATTTGAAAAACGTCGGATGGGCGGGTTCGGGACATAAAAATTTAATTTCGGGATAGGCGGTATCGTGACCGAATACAGACGAACATACAGGCAAACGAACCTCAATCAAGTCAGCTCTACTGATCATTTTGGTATACATTTTTATGGGTCTGCCTCCTCTTCTTCTTATACTTAAAAAGATCGAACTTAGCTACACTTCATCTCTATGAGAAATATAAATAAGCAACTAGTGTTTCCTTTTTAATTTAATTCCCACTTCAACGAAGAGCTTTATTTTAGATCGGTTTATTTTATATGTACATATGTAGATATTTTGTATATCCATTCTTCTGTAGGTCTGCTATAATCAATTATTTTTATTTATGTAAGAATGTGCATACACTTTGTAGTAATAGATATAGCAATGAAAACCACAACAACAATAATGTATTCATTATTGCTACCAGATATAAGAAACTGCAGCAACATGATCTATACTCGGCAATTAAAAACTACTAATGTTGCTATTCGCTGTGCGTTTTTCTGTTTGTTGTGTGTTGTATTTTTGTTGTAGGACTTGGTTTTTTCTTCAAAAAATTATATGAAAAAAGTATTTTGTAAAAATGTTGTTTTAAAGCTCAATTGCATTTCGTTATCGTTGCTCTTGCCACTGTTTTTTTTTTGTTTTTGTTTTTACCCAACTCCTGACTGTGAATTATTGACACCCAGCTATGCAGCTTTGCTGGCTATTCCTCCTTGCCATCAAGCTCGCGACTTGTCTCAGATATTTTTTCATGCCGCTTTTGCTAGCTGCTAATGTAGTTTTCGTCCAAAAGTTTCCCTCCTATTTCTACTCCATGCTGTTCATTTTTCTTAATTTTTCAAATTATTTATTTTACTTTTGTTTCTGTCGTGTACAGTTCGTGTTGTTTTACTTCATTTTTAATGAATTTGCTTTCTTGTCCACTTCGAAATTTTTAATTAGTGTTTTAGTGTTTTTGTTGTTGTTGTGCTTTATGTTTGTTTGTCACAATGCTGTGTCGACAAATTACCGCGTCGTAGTCGCAGCGAGGACACCAATGACGGCTGAGCGTTTCGGCAGTTAATGGACGATATGCGACTTGTGGCCAGACTGGGAAGCAGGCTGTGAAAAAGTGAAATTAGCAAAGCATTTGCTGCTACTTTTAAATATTATTTTCTACTACATATTTACATACATAAATATAAATATAAATGCACTTAGTCATCAAAATGAGTGAAATTGCCTGTAGGACCCCGGTTTGGTTTTTCGAAATCGCTAGGTTCTTAAAAATTTTAACTGACAATATAGGATTAAAATAATAATAATATAACCAACTCTGACTCAATAAAATACTTATGCTTCTTTAGCGAAAATAGTTCAAAGCTGCATTGCTCGCAATGTGTAACTTTACTCTTAGCTTAAATCAGCTCCCACTTTGCCTTTGCATTCCCTATCTAAACTCTCGGTTCGCTTTTAGTGGCCGCCCTGCGAGTACCCTCAGGCTTACCTTACAGACGTGCCGTATTTCAAAATTATTTTTCAATTTTAATCGCGCCAGCCTTAGGCTATTTAGAAAGTGTTCTAGATTTTGTATGAAGATGGTAGTCGCTCTCCAAGGTGTGTCAGTCTATGACTTGTAACATGTGGACAATCACAAAATTTACGATCTGGGATTTCACAAAACCTACAGTCCGTTTCTACAGCTACATAGTTCCAACTTACAAAGAAGCTATCTTAGATTGCAGTGGCATGTCAGGTAACTAATAACAGTTCTTAGACTATCCCGTTTGAGATTCAAAAGTCGTTCAGAGATCTTCCGAAAGTCAGATATGAACCTCTTAGCAAACTGGACTCTTGGATTTCCCACAGAAAGGCTCTGAACCGTGCAGGCGTTTTTGGCCAAAAAGTTTTGCCAGAGTGTCAGCTCATTCGTTGGCTTCAAATCCTTCTTACTCCGGAAATTACCACAACGTTACTTTGTTGCAAGTGGGCAATGGGTTCAAATGACTTTTGCAGTCATTACCAAACCTCTATGTCATTTTATATGCGCCCAAGGCCGTTAGCCAAGCCTGACTATCCGAAATAATGTGTATTCTGGCCCCATTTGTACTTTTGTGAGGACATTCGCGTACACACATTTCGATTGCTCAAATCTTCGCTTGTAATATGGGTAGGTACATAAGTGCCCATTAACAGCCTTTCCTGAAAAATTTGTCCGAATATTCCTGTCCCAATAATCCATTCCTCTAGCTTGGATTCATCAAACTTGGGATCCTTCGAAAAAATATGGTATTATTTCTATGGACCAGCCCCTCTCAGGAATTATAACCTTATAAAGTTTATTAAAGGATAGCTTTGGTAACGTGATATCCGAGCATTTAATATGGTTTAAGTATTGCCTTATTAGCCCAAAAATCGGCACCGTCTATACCAGGTATGTAGGGTAATCGATGAACTCCCAAACAAGCCACCTTCTCAGTGGAAATTTAGAGGGGCATACCTGTAATGACATCAAATGCATCCGTTAGGAGTCTCATAGCTTCCATAAGGGATACCAAAATTTCTTTGGCAGGCATACACAAATAATTGCAAAGTATTAGAACCATCTAGCATTAGATGGGAAGGTAGTCGCTCTCCTTGGAATCCTGCTGGCTATCGAAAGAGCTTAGGGTGACAGAGCCCCGCTTGAGTATGAGATGAAACGCGGGGATTGAAGATTAAAAGAATTGGAGGAGCTACGAAGATAGAGAGCAAATATGGTTTATTGGTGCACTTAAGTCAACTGTACGTTATTAAACATTGAATGGGTTTTGAGATATTTAGTTCAGCCTACAAACACCAGCGCAAGTGTCGACCTTATTACCACAAATTTAGGAGGAGTCTGGTGTCTGGAATCCGTAAGCTGCCGCGAGCACTCGAGGCGGAGTGTGGCCTGTTAAAATTCTTTATAACAGCTATCGCCCCAAGGCAATCACTAACCGTTCTGCACGACGGAGTACATTTATTACCTCCCTACCACTTTTTTCTACAAATATTCACTAAAAAATTTCATATCATACTTTAGTTACCCTAATCCGATTGTAAATATTGTGGGCATGAATATTTCCTTAGTCGTTAATTTGCCGCGTCACAGAGTTTGATGGGATCGGCTGAAAGGTGAGAGGTACTTCCAGACCTTATAAAACACAGAGAGCGATGACTATTATTTAATCGACCACTTGCAATTTTTCCTTTTCCTTTCAGTTTCGCCTTACCTACAGAGCAAATATTGACCCGATGTTGTTCTTCTTTTGCAGCAAATTAGAAAAATACAACAGAAACTAAGTAGCTGCATTGGGTTGTGTTTGCAATTGCTGTTATCGTTTTTTTGTGTTTTGGTTGCAAAAGTGAAAAGTTGCAATTAAACCAGTCAATGGTTTTGTCCAACTCGTCACTTTTTCCACATGAACAACAACATTTTTTTGTTTGTTGCTGCCACAGTCAAAGTAGCAGAATTGTTTGTTTTAATTTTCTTTCTGTTTCTGTTGTGCCACAGTCACTGCACTTGCTACATAACAACAACAAAAACATTATCCACAACAACAGCAACAACAACAATGCCAATACCATACAAGATTTGTAGCGTTACAATGCGTTGTAGCTAACTAATTGCCGGTTGGCAGGTTTCGCTTGTCTGATGACTACAAAACCCCGCCAGCCATGCCCGCCCAGCTGATTTGATCGCCCATCTGCCCGCCTGCCGGTGTTTTGCTTGTCTTCAACTCGACTCAGGCGAGAAGGAAAAAAAAACTCATGACAGACGTAGAGCTTGTAACTCTGTACGCTTTCTTTCTTTGTTTCATTCATTAATCAGTTTGTTTGTAATTTGTTAGTTTAAGGTTTCTTTTAATTTTTCATTTTATTATTATTCATATGTTTATTATTTCCATACGTGTATTTTTCGCGCACACACATACATACACACTCGTAAATATGCAGTCAAACACTCAGCTATATAAAATCTCTCTAGCTTACCATTCGATTGACAACTTTGTCCATTGTCCACTATTTCAATGCCGGACACACTGTTCGTGTGGCTTGTCTAGCTGCTTTAACTAACCGACCGTCTTTAGTCAGTCGATTTGCCAGTTACTCCATTTGACTGACCAGCGCAATGTGTCGCTGATTAGTTTATGCCAGCCGAATAGCCGGTTGATCGCGAACTTGATCGTCCAGTATCTGCCGTTGAGTGAGCTGTCTGATCCGTCTGGCTATAAGCGTTTCACTTGACTTGTCATGTTTTGATTGCCATCATTTCTTATCGACATATGCAATACATTAATTAAATAGTCAGCTCACTTTCTATTAGAGACCTACGACCTCGGTTGGTCGCAATATAGAGACTGAAAAGGGTTAGGTAGAGAACAAGCTGTTTGTACTACATTTACGATTATTTGGTAGCCACATTTTTGAACTTTTAGATCTCTTGTTTGGTGCATATTCATTTAATTTTTTTCTTCTGCTAACTGACGCCAATTAGAGAACACAGTAGCCTTTCCCTCCCTTAACCCTCCACCCGACGGGACGGTTACCGCTTAGACTGCCATTAGGACTGGAGTTTCAGATACCTTCTCAAATCCTTTTCGCGTTTGTCAATATTTAAAATGCTAGAGCATGTTTCGTAAGTGTGTAGAGATTTTGTTCCAAGCTACATTTTCTCTACCCGCGTTAGCGATATTCAGTCCCACAATATTCGGTTCTATGTACCCTTTTCACGCGCACAATCAGCTCTAAACTGGTATTGTGTACAACCATGGTCCAGAAACCTATATCTACTGTGTATGCCATAGAAGACTGCGTCTAAATTCCACATAGGTAAGATGTAATACATCCAAAGCATGAAACAAACTTATGGTCAGCAACAGAGCCGCAACAAATCCCTCTAATCGCTATACGGCAGCACTTGGGGCAAAGCATGACATGACACAAAGTGGTTAGCCGACCGGTCCTAATATGGTCGCCTGAGATTAGTTACAGTCATGGTACCACCACTAATAGCGGAAGGCTATCGCAGATACATCTAATCTACCGACTGATCCCAACTGCATACAGAGAGGCAACTTCTGCTGACTTGGGCGTCCCGCCTTAATCTAGCTACACCACGATCTACATAGATATTATAATAGACACAACTCTTACTTAAACCGACTCATCTTACATCACTCTCAGTATGTCTTTGGTCTCCGTCTAAAGTGCGGTTTTCTGGGGCAATTCATGATGAGTTTGATGATAATGATTGCGGGTAAGCCAATTTTGAAGGGTCTAAGTGGTTGCTACTGCAACAACAACATAATATTGTAAAGCTAATGATACGCGGCCAATAATTTTCGTGCTCATTTTCAAAGATTCTGGCTATAATAATTGCGAATAAGGATCTTTAAACCAGTCGCCAAGTTGAAATATCTAGGCCTCTTCTTTGATAGCATGCTGCAACAATAAATTTAATTCGACATAACCACTTCTAGATCACGTCAGATATTGATATTGATGGTTGGTGTCCGGCAACAACATTCACATAATGGGAGCCAATCAAGGTATTAATTAAATCCCTATGAATGCCGTTGAAGGCCTGTCTATAGCGCGTCCCCTCCAGTGGTTTGTGTATATATTGCTTGCCCTGCTGTTAAAACTCCAAGAGATGACAGCTGATGTGATTAGGAGATTTGACTCCTGCTGCTTGGACTGCTGCTTGCTGCAACTTCTACAGAAATCGGTGTGGGGATCTCCTGTCTAGCTGCACAGATAGCTGTGTGTTGCTGAAGGTGTCCACAAGTTCCCAACTTCAGGATGCCCAAGGTGAAGTGGAAGTGCTCTACCTTGCAAGCTCTTCTACCTTCTCGTGATCTAGTATATTATTATTTTTCCTTCTGTTCTGTTCACAAAAGAACTGCAGTGACTTCTTGATTATTAACATTATTACTTGGCGTTGGCAATGGTGCTGGGCTCGAATGTAGTCATCCTCTAGTTATGAGCGGGTAGCTCTGGGTTGAAAAGCATAAAGAGTTTCAGTACCTTCCATAGGTCTAAAAGTTTCGTCGGTAGCCAGACCCACGTTCTTGACCTCGACGGAATGTCATTGAAATTGACCGACCTTAGCTTTGCTCCAAGGTAAGGTCTCCCCAATTGGGTTACCACTTTCATCTCGTTGTCACATGCAATAATCTTTATTTTCCTCTACAACCTCCCTGCAGGATAGCGGAAGTCCAGGGTTATCGCGCAGAATGCTTACGGCTAGGCCAGCCATTTCTATATTGATCCATTTCCCGTATGCACTGATTTTTGTTAGTTATTGTTGAGTTTTTTGTTGCTGTCTTATATTTTAATTCCATAATTTTGCAAGTGGCGGAGAAAAGGATTAATAGCATTTAAAAAAATCAAAACCCTCAATTTGTATTACAACATCGACATACGCAACACAAATTTCAGGATAAGTTCAAGTTACATTATATAAGCGCCAAATTTTTATTATTATCGACGCAATAGTTTAATCGGGATACGTATTTATCTGCGTCTAAAAGTCTGTAGGCCAGGAAGTGCAAAAAAACAACAACGAATTCTAGAATTTCACTCAAACTCCTCTAACTCAATACTCCTCTATCGTTTCTTACAGAATTTCATCAATTGTGCAACATGTGGAATAGTAATAAATGTCATAGTCGAAGATGGCTAGTCACGGACACAAGGCAATCGGATATGGAAAGCAGCAAAGGCAGGCGCACACATTCCATAACGGCGCAGCAAGAGTCACAATCGCCGCAGTCAGAATTCGCAGCAACGTCGGTGCTGCAACAACAGCAACACACTAAACGCAAATGTCGGCGATTATGCAACGCAGAAAGGGAAGACTCACTGAACGGGCAACAGCAGCCACAACTGCTCTATTTACCCACTCCAACATCCGCGTCAGACACAACCGCATTGAAGAGTAGACGGCGATGGTGGCGACAGCCGCGACACCAATACAGCGCTACTACGACGCAGTACGCACTGCTGTGGTCCTCAACGCTGCCTTCACTAGCGCCGCTAAAGCGCACAAAAGTCAACGCTTGCCTTAACCAAATAATAGAAGTATTACTAGCCTTACTATTAGCTAATTGCCTTGTACAGCTGCTCGGACAACTACCCGCAGCTACGGCCGCATTCGGTGCGCCATTGGCGGACGACACGCTTGCGGATGCGTATAATTTTTACACGAGTAGCAGAAGTAGCCAAAGCGGGCGCGTCAAAATTTTTGACGACGACAGCTACAGCAACTATCGTCAGGCGCATAGTATAGGTGGCGGAGCTGCCTACGCTTTCAATGCGCTGCAACTGCCAACAGCTGCCACGCTGGCGGCTGCATCAGCTTATAGCCTACCGGATGCCGCTGAAGCGCTGTCGGCGGTAAATCAATTGCAACGTAGTCAAAATTTCAAAATCAGTCAGAAGCCCTGTTCGATTGGACGTATCGAGGGCACCTGTATGTTCGTGTGGGAGTGCATCAAGTCTGAGGGGCGGCATGTGGGTATGTGTGTGGATTCGTTCATGTTCGGTTCGTGTTGTGCGCACAACTACACAGAGAATATTGTTATGCCGCAGACGTTCTCGTATACGCGACCCACAAAACCGTTGGGCATTGGCGGTCTGAATCATCGGCCGCGACCACCGCATCAGCCACACAAGCCAAGCATTAGGTGAGTTGGGATAAATATTTATATTTATGATTTGTAATTGTTTAATAAATTTTTCTGCAGTGGCATGACAACCATTGAACGACCGCATGGCGCTGGAACGCTGGTCATACGCCCATCTGGGCCACATCATCAGGGTGCGCTGCATAAACCGCAATATACGAAACCCTCATCATTGGGCACCACAACATCTTTCTCTGCATCGCCACCAAAAGTGAGTGCATCGACAACAACAACAACAACAGCAGCGAATGAGAACAGCAATGCGCTTTGGACTTCGAATGCAGTGTTGATGGACTTGCAATCGGCAGCGGCCACAGTAACGGCTTCAAGTGAGTAATATTGTAAAATAACAATTTATTCCTCATATTACACTCTGATATCACAAAAAACAAATTAAACCCGATATACATTAATTGGACGTAGTAACCTTCACTCAAAGGCTCAATATACGATTGATTTATTGCTCAACCGGTTAGACAAGTTAACAAACTCGGTAAGCTTCTTTGCCGGCTCATTTTGACATTCTTTTGAGTGTTTCACCTCCCTAGCGTCTTAGTCAAATGTTTTTTCCATTAACCAGTGCGTTTGCATTTAATATCCAGTAATAATTATCCATCAGCAAAAATTTCGACACATTGATCTGTTCTCTCCAAAATATCCAAATTGGCCTCATCCAAAAGTATAAAGTAGTGAAGATTAGAAATCTGAAGTAATGCAAACCCATCGAATGTTTTATTACTGGATGGGTATACTTTCAGAAAATATTAGTAACATACAGGCTGGCTTCGATTGTTGCACTATGTACACGAGCTGAACTAATAATAATTGTCATTAAAAATTCATCATTCGTCATGTTCACAGTTCAAATAATCTCGCTGAAATGAAATGGAGTATTTTTCTAAACAAGTTGGCCTACTGTTTGTGTGCGATAAATCGAGCAGTGTATGCGGTCTTTTATGCTCTTTTACATACTTCATAGATCTGTCTGTGGTTCCTCATATAAGTTCATGATTTTCTTTAGACCTCTGGCATACATCACCTCAACTGACAGCCGCAACGCAGCACCATTGGCATATGACGACTGAACCGAATTTTATTACCAAACCACGGCCGCCCAGTTGGGAGAAACCGACTGGCATCATGCGCCCCTCGAAGCCATCGAAACCAACAAAGAAGCCTATCTTGCCTCAGCAACCACAATTGCCCAGCTTCCAACTGATGCAGCAGCAGCAGCAACAACAACAACAACAGCATACATCACCAGGTATTGTGTTCACGACGCGAAGGCCAGTACCGCCGACATCATCGAAGCCAACCTCCGCTAAGCCAACTTACTTGCCTTCGTCAGCAGCGAACACTGCGTCAACTACACCATTATCAGCGTTGTCGTTAACGCAACCCAAGCCGCCGTTCGCCTCTGCCCCCGCTTCCTCGTCGTCCACCTCCTCCAGTTCGTCATCGTCAGCCACCAACTCACAACAACAATACCAACAACAACAACAACAACAACAACAGGTATGTATGTATGTGGTACCACACCATATTTTGCACAAATGTCCAGCAAATTGTGAACGAGACGCTTGTACGGAACCACATGCCCAGGTCATTTACTTAAACACTCACTCACTCGTACACGAACTGACACACTGACGGATTGCTGCCTGCTTACCAAGTCATCTGCATATAATATAAGTACATACATATCTACTCGTATGGGCATGCGAATACCGGGTACTATGTGGCTTGGGCGGATTAACGCACAACAATAATGTAACGTTGAAGTTCATACAAAAATATTTATCTACATAGCCTTGAGCGACATTTTATTGTTTGAAAATACCTGATGAAAGATTACCCATCATTTGGGTGTGGTGCAGAGCGCTGAGCTTTAAACGTCCATGGATTGGTCGATTGATCCACTAAAGTATATCAGTTTCTCAAAGTGCGGCGTCTATTTTGTCTACGTGTGGCATACGGCATTGACCACTAAACTATCTACTTAGGTAGTTTGTATGCTTTTGCCTACGACATCTAAAAACCTTAATCGTCATTGACAGTAGAGCTAAAGATTGATGCTGTTTGAAGTTCATCCATGCATATAATGTGACATAAATAAATAAATAGACAGGCACGCGCTGTGAAGATGTCAACAAGACTTTGGATGCTTATTGTATTTTGTTAATGTAAGAATATTAAATAATTTACACCAAGAATTATAGAATACAAGATTGCGTCTTCCGCGGACCGCTGATACTCACTTTTTCGATATCACAGGATCCATCCATTCGTTGACGTCATGCAAACATTTTTCTTTTATACTGAAATTTTATTTTACAAACAAAACATTCAAACTCTTTTTCTTACCTCTCTCACTTTTATGACGTCCCGTTCAGATGTTCTTTCTACTTTGCTTGACGTACATTTTTTTATGAATATTCGGAAATAGGCTCAATTTGCAGCGGCGCTTCTGTAGAGTGCAGCTCTGGAAGCCTGTCGTTTATGGATTCGTTGGTTAGAAATCACTGGCTTGTTGCAGCAGTGATCGATCACTCGCCCGCGCCAGTGGTAGCAGTGATAATTACGGGCAACGATGGTATGATTTGCTCTCACATCCGATACCATCCTTTGTTCCGCTTCCTTTCAGGCAAGTCTAGTTTTGCCGCTATTCCCCCCAGCCACCCTGCAGTAGCAGTAGCTTTTTGCAGTCGATGGAAAGCCATCTCAGTCGAAGCGAACCGGCACCAACATTGGGTTTTATGGCACCATCTTGTTGCTTTTTCACTGCCCTCAAAATGGCGTTCTAAATAACTTTAAGCTCGTCGACAGACTAGACAATAGCTGGAAAAGCAAAATTTTATTTCGCTCAATGCTGCTCTGAGCGTGCACTCGGGATAATCAAGACTGCCTTGGCAATGAGTACAGCAAAGTCTTCTGCTGGCTTGTTATTCGCAGTGCCAGTTTCCGGAGTGAGCTTCTTCTTCGGATCTCTCTCTTACGGAGTATAACTACCTGGGCGCGCTCTCTATTTGAGCAGTTCGCGGAGACTTCTCGCTAACTCCCTAGTCTCCTCAAATTCTGAACTCTGTGCCAAATTTTGCGAGCAGTTTCAGAAACCCGACTATATCCGGGTAGGCTTTTCATTTGTTTTTTTTTTCTTTAACTATACATACGTAGCCTCCTTCTTTCAGCCACAACTCCCCCAACAGTAACACTAGGGAATTTCCGGGTGTTGTCTTGTTATCGTGTTGTCCTCTTAAAATCCTGATACGTTCATTTAAAGCTGGTGTACCTTGCACAAAGTGTGCCTCTTCGACAGTTCCTACTATCCTGGTTCATACAGAAGCCCTACGGTGTAACCCTTGGGTGCGCGTCTAAAGTACACTAACACTAAACCACCTTGCACCGGCAAGCACTCTCTGTTAATCCACAGTTCGTCGATTCGTCAAAAGCTACACAGCAGTTCACTCCAATGCAAAGCAATGCGCATGCGCTTCTGCTCGAGGTGGTGCATTGAAATGAAAAATTGATTTTGGACATATGAAAAATCTCTACTGACATGAGCACAGGCTAGACATAAATAACTTTGAATAATTTCAATCTCATAATTTAAATTTGCAGCACCATTACTACAACCACCATCAACAACAACATCAACAGCCACAATATCGGCCGCCGCCCGCTTATGCGAAACCACCAACGAAAGTGCCTGCAACATCACTGGCGACCACCACTGGCACTGGCAACTTAACATCAACTACAGCGGCTACAACAACGACAACAACAATGCGTGTGCCATCTAGTACGATAGTGAAAACGACAACGCGTCCTTACACGCGCCCAACCACGCCCAGCTGGGTCATTAGCGAAAGTGGTGTGCCCAGCAGCAGCAGCAGCAGCAGCGGTGGCAGCAACCACAGCAGCGGCGTCAGCAGCGGCGTCAGCAGCGGCACAATTTATCCATTGCAATCGTCTACAAAGAAACCAACAACAAGTATAATGACTACAACAACACAAAAGTATAGACCAACTTCATCATCAAGCGCATCAGCGTCATCGACGTCATCATTGCCATCGACAGTGCACGCGGCCCCGTCCACAACGCCACCCAACCGACCATCAAATCGCCCCACATGGTCCACAGCGGCGCCCACGCGACCAAATTCTTCCACAACATCAACAACTTTATCATCAGCGTCTACTTCGTCATCGACAAGTTCGGAATCCACTTCTGTCTCTACATCGCATTATATACCTTCCTTTGGCCACTATCCACATCCGCTGCCGTCACATCAACAACAGCAACAGCAACACCAACACCACACATTGTCGCCCCACAATCTTACGACAATCGAATCGAATGAGATCTCCGATAGTTTGACAGATAACAGCACCGCTATTAAAATCATTACGGCAGCACGTAGCGGTAAGTTTTATAACTTCAGCGGATTACAATTTTTATTTTATTTTTTATTTTCATTACTTGAGAGATGCGGTCCATTTATCACTCGCTGCGACATTTGCATCAGCGCGCGGTGTATATGCTGGCTGTATGGCCACTACCCATCGTCCAGAATATTTAAGCCATCATTTAACTGCATTCAATCATTCTCAAGTTGCCATGCAATAACATAAACATTTTATTACCCATTTTCTTGGCTAATCTGTTTTTCGTTTTCAATTTTTATTTATTCTGCTTCTTCTTTTTATTCGTTTTGGTTTACTTTTTTATGGTTTGCTGTTGGATATCTATGTGTATGTGGCATGTAGAATGTGGCATTCCGGTTTTAGCGCGTCCGGAGACCCGTATTGTGGGCGGTAAGAGTGCTGCGTTCGGACGTTGGCCATGGCAAGTGTCGGTGCGGCGCACCACGTTTTTCGGTTTCTCGAGTACGCATCGCTGTGGGGGCGCACTGATCAATGAGAATTGGATTGCTACTGCGGGGCACTGTGTCGATGAGTAAGTAATTAAGAAACGCTTATCTACTATAGCTATATATATATGTATGTGTGTATCTATGTAAAAGAGTTTATGTAAGACGGGATTGAAACGGTTTATTGCTGGCTGGAGCAATAAATTGAGGGAGATTTGCTTAGCAATTTAAGAGCTAAAGTCGGTCGGCATGGTGGCAGCTGCTAAACGAAATATGCAGGGAGATTTTCCCAGAATTTCAATATGCGATCTGATCTGGTCTATTGATAATTTTGCGCTACCTATCACCAAAAATTTGGAGACACCACTCTCAAAATACATAAAAAAATTTTGCCTTCCCCTGATATTCGTGATACCTACTTTCTTCTCCTACTAAGTTCGAATGTGAAAGAAGGAAAGAGGAAAAGGTCTTCACAATTTTTGTATTCATGATATGAGAAATAGAGAAATGGAGCAAACTCACTGGAAGTTTTTACTGAGGATCCGATTGCCATTCTTTGGCTTTTACTAATCGGATTATTTATTTTTTCGAACGGTAAATAAACGAAGTGGTATATTTTACAGGAGGTCCAACTCCTGACCGTGTGTTTTTGAAGCGTATGTTAAGTATTTTGACACTTAAAAGCTTTTTCCAAACAAATTTTTTACTATCAGCTAAAATTGTGCTTTTGGGAAGTAATATTATTTATGTTCAATGCAACCCAGGCACATTGAAGACGTAGTATCGGTAGAGCAGTTTTTGTCCTGACGACGCTAAAGTCTCCATAAAAACTCTCAAGCAACTAATCACATCCCACCATTCTTAAGTGCAAATTAAGAAATCTAAATAAATTGAACAGTTAAGCGGCCTTAAAATAAGAAAAAAAACAAAAGAGCTGCTACTACCTGCTCAATTTGCCTTGAAGGTAATCGAAAAAAGTGCAGAACAACTCAAGGTAGACCGGAATAGAGCGGCTGTAGAGTAAGTTAAAGCAACTCGGAGGAGTGAAAGATTTTTCAGGCAGCATTTCTCAAAACAGTTGACAGATTGTAATAAGTTATTCAAATTTTGTTTGAATTCAAACATTTTTAACATACAATTTTCGCTTTTTCATTTATTATTTTTTTAATCTTCCTTTAGATTTTTATTTTTTACATCTATCAATTTGTCAATAAACAACTGACAGCCAACTCTAAATTACTCTACCAGAAAGCCTGGTGTAGAAAATCGTGCTCTAAGTTGGTCTAGTTCCATTAGAGGATTCTCATAAAACAGAAAGTCGAGGAAGTTAGAACAACAAAATGCTTATAAAACGTCAATCGCGTCAAGAGAAAATTTAAACGTCAGATGGTTTTCAGTCATGGATTTCGTACGTCAATCAAAGCAAAATAGCGAAGTTGATTAGACATTTCGCACAAATTGTGAATGAATTGTGGGAAGTCTTCTAAATTAAAGATATTAACTGTAACAAATAGACATTATGAATTGTCAGACATAGAAATTCGCTCAGTGAATTACACAAGAATGATGTGGGTTGCTATATCTCAGCTGGGCCGAATTTTGACATCAATTGGATAAGATTTTGCCCTTGTATTTATTTACAATATTTCGTGTATATATGTATACATCGCTTCGTTATCGCACCCTTGCATGTAGATCAACAGGTGGGCGCAGCAAGTCACATAGAGCATTGTACAATCCACATATATTTTGCTCACTAAATCCTCTAGTCGTGTTTTGTGCAGTCGTGCTAACGTCAAGTGTGATAGAATACAAGATTGAGCTGATTGATCTAAAATTCGGAGAGTAACTTGGCTGTGACGTCACACTAGATTTACCGGTGGAGAGAAATGAGAGGAAATACGTTAGTGTACATGTTAGAAAAAATACACACTAAAATTGTTAAACACGTTGGAAAGAATACACATGAGTGCGAGTATACATACATACACGGTTTTTGTAAACAAAATCTTCTGTGACGGAGAAATTCTATCAAAATTCCTTCTGTATTATTTTCACCATGGGCTAATGTCATTTAGCAGCCTCAAGCTGTCGTCAACATCGCGCTCGAGTTATTTCCGCATTAAACTCAGACCACCACCACAAAATCTTTGGGAATTAGATTGTCATGATTCTAGGAAGGCAACTAAAGGAACCACCCGTTTAAAGCCATCTTCCATAAATAATGGAAGTACTTTTACTTTCTAAATTTACCGAGCAAAAGAAATTGAAAGATAATTGTACTCGTATTTGGATCAACCATGTATCCCATTGAATAATAACATTGAATATTTTATGAGTGTTCTTCATTTAGTCCCCGAAAAGGCATGTGGATTAGGAAAGAACTTTTTTTCATCTGATCAAATTGTCGACTTAGTGAATGGAGACTAACATTTCAAGGAGGAAGATCTTAGGCTGTTCAAGACATCCAAAGATTGTGGAACTGAATGAAGACATTAACTTGATCAATTTAAAGTAAGATCATCAAGGCTATTTTCTTAAAGATCATTTTGAAACACACTGTTAAATTCAACGAATATTCAACTCAGTGAGCCCGTGAACGTAGTTTCGAGGTAATACCTTTACTGACAACCCCATCAAACTCAGAACTCTCTTCCTAAAGACCTCCTTAAAAGTCAAATAGTTAGAGCAAGATCTTAGACTGTTTAAGTAATCCTCGGGCGGAATTTCTACTATTTGGAACCGCATCTAATTCAAAACTAAAAAACCTTAAAATAGGCTTTTCTTTAAGATCTTAAAGCCATTAAATGAAATGAAATGCGGCCATTGGTAAACCGAGCGTTTACCATTCGACTATCGAGACTATGATCCCTATGGCTGAGGATCCAGAGAGCAATACATCTTTTTTTTTAACGAATCAATCAATATCCAAGCTGCACCGTATTCCCACTGACTTATTTAATAATTAGAGTCTTATTAGTTAGTCTTGCTTTTTTTTTTACCTCTAAATTTAATATACCACTCATGAGATCTTTTTCGATAACTTAAGTTAATTTATTGAACTATTTATAAAAATATAATTAATCCCTCCTTAATTTTCGCTTTGCAGTCTCCTCATATCTCAAATGCGTATACGAGTCGGCGAATATGACTTCTCACACGTGCAAGAGCAGTTGCCCTACATTGAACGGGGTGTGGCGAAAAAAGTTGTACATCCCAAATATAATTTCTTTACCTACGAATACGACTTGGCGTTAGTGAAATTGGAACAGCCAGTCGAATTTGCGCCACACGTCAGTCCGATATGTCTGCCACAAACGGAGAGTTTGCTGATTGGCATGAATGCCACGGTGACCGGTTGGGGACGGCTCAGTGAGGGCGGCACGCTAGCATCCGTGCTGCAAGAGGTAAGAGATTTCAACGCTAATAAATAGATTTATTCAAATATTTTTCATAATTTATTTTTGCAATTTTATTTTTTGTTTTTGTATTTATGTAGGTATCGGTGCCGATTGTGAGTAACAGCATCTGCGAGTCGATGTTTGCGCGCGCTGGACGCCAAGAGTCCATACCGAATATCTTTGTGTGTGCGGGCTATGAGAATGGCGGACATGACTCGTGTCAGGGCGACTCGGGCGGACCATTGCAGGTGGGGTTGAGTGTGTGATCTTTTGCTGAAGTTCGTTATTTTTAATTTTGTGTTTTTGTTTTTTGTTTTGATTTTGCTCTCAAACAGGTAAAATCCGCCGAAGGCCGCTTCTTTTTGGCTGGCATCATCTCCTGGGGCATTGGCTGTGCGGAGGCAAATTTGCCAGGTGTTTGTACGCGCATCTCACGCTTTGTACCCTGGATCATGGAGAATGTGTCGTGAGGGATATGATGCCGCATGACAAGACCGACATACAATAATTTTAAATAGACTGTAAATATTTAGGAATTTTAATTTTTTTTATTAATACGCTAAGCACAGTGCTCGGTTGTAGAGCGTTGCGTTCTTTCTTATGTTTGTCGGACAGGAAGATGTTTTCATATTGCTAATTTATTTCGATTAGTTTTTCAAAAAAAAAAAAAAAATTATAAATATTTATTGTTAAATACCAACTTATTTATATAAATTATGTGATTTATATTTATGAAAGTAGTTAGACGCAATTAAAAAAAGTGAAATAAAGCTAAGTAAATTTAATTAAAAGCGAATGAATTTAATACCGTTAGTAATAATATTGTATTTAGTTTAAAAGCAAAAAAATCTCATTCAACGGTGAAAATCGAATATGTCTAATAGCGCAAATTTATTTTTTAATTGTATTTTGCACTAATTTTATTTTAATTTTAGTCTTAGAATACAATTTACTGCACATTTTCAAATGGTTTTCTTTTTATTTTAATTCGCTCGCTAATGATTAACAATTTCCAGTAAAATTTTCTTTTTGCGTTATTTTATTTTATTTTATTTTATTTTTTCAATTCATTAATATTTAAGTAGCATGGCAATATTAAAAGGTTTTAAATTATTGAATTGTGTACATAGTAGAAGTCATTTCATCACACTGTTGTTGTAAAGCGAATGGAAATCATATTTTTACAGCTGATATTTTAAATGTAGCTTTTAAGCATGTACGTATTAGGAAAATATCAATTTTAATGTAGCAATGAATTTTATATAATATTTTCTATAAATAAATTGAATTGTGCAGGCAATAAAATTATAACTAAATAAATAAATAAATTAATTAATGACTAATCTTGCCCAAAGAAGCAAATAAAAATAATAGAACAAATTTAAATTGTTTTCAAGTTCTTTTTTTTTTGCAAATACTTTTCGCAGCATTAGTTTTTCCAGTTCGGCCAAATTAACGGTAACATTGATTTCTGCAGCACTAACTCACTATGCAAATTGCTCAGGTTTAATTTCACTCAACATACTCTTCAGCCCCGATGATAACATTCGAAACAGATATCAAACTTTCAGTTATCTCTGGCTCTACTTTACTTCTAGAACCTCAATATAAGTAAACTCAAGGCGAATTGATATAACGTGATGTTATTAAAGCAGCTGATGTCTTCTTCTTCCACTAATTTGTATTTTTTCTTTCCCCATGACATCCTAAAAATGAAAACTAATGGCGTCCATTTTTCTATTCTATTTTTTCGTGACATCCTTAAATTGAAAAATGCGTGTGCGTGCGTTATACCATCACCTTATATGAATTCACCTTGAGTAAACTGTTTGCCTGAGTTATAACGCTACAACCTTCCCTTTTTTACGAGGAGGAAGCATCAAAAGCCAGATCCCCAAAAAACCGTTGGTGTAGGACTTGAACCCGAACTAAACCTCCTACTGTCTAAGTATCAACTCCCCCAGCACACTACCGTCAAGTATTTCGTCGGGAGATGGTTTGAGCATTAAGCTCTACGTCTGTTACAGTCTGTAGAAAGTTGCATCTGTCCTTCATGTTTGGCAACTTCTCATTTTGTACTTCGAGCAAAATATCGCTTCATTGATTTGAATTCCAGATAATTTTTTGTAAAAAGAAAACAAAACACTATTAAGGCTGTCGGAATGAACGGGAATCTGAGCCGGCCAATAGCTATATTTCATGTTGGGTAGGCGGTCTGAAAGAAGTAATTTCAAAGGCGCATTTCGTAGGCGGTTGAAATGGACTGGATTCCAAGCCGCCCCTAAGCTTCTAGGAAGTTCTGCGGAGTTGTTCCACGTGACACAATTTCGTTAAAATGGTGTTCGCCTTATTGCAAAACTCGTACTAGTTTTCTTCTGACGCAAGCACTGCATCCACCAGGTTTTCAGCAGTAAATCGTGCGCCCACTTTCATGATTTCGCAAAGAGACCCACATTCCTCCATTCAGAAAGACGTCTGATAAAATGTCGACTTTGTGATCTTTGAGACAGGGCTGGGCATCTTCGGCCGGTTTATCGCTTTTGTACTTATAGAAAAGTAAAATCAATTCGCAAAACCTTTATGATACGTTGTCATAATTTAAAAATCTCAAAATACTTTATAAAAAACCCAACTGCTGGATGACCTCAAAAAATAAGCGGCTGACCTCAATCCAGTACAGTAGATGTGGTATCTGGGTCTGGCTGTAAAAAGTGAGCAGCATGTGACGCTTCTAATATAGCGCACAAATTTGGTTTAGGATTTGTGGTTAGACGGAGACTCTCAATCCCCCAAATCCCAGTGTGAAATGCGGTAGCTAATCTTTGGTATCTTTGGCCGCAGATAAAAGAATGTGCTTTCTTGACCCCTCTCCAGCTTTACCGTTTTAAAGGCTTACCAAAGTCACCACCGTCTGTTCACCGCCAGCTTGCAGCCGTATTTGCTTTGGAGCGAGCGGTTTACCATATAATTGTTTATCTTTAGTATACTCCGGCAACGGGTGAGGCGTTGGACTTGTAGCCATCGTGCCTCGGATAATATCTTTTCGTCCCCTCCTCTATAGGGAATCGTTTATCCTGGATGTTCTCAAAAGCAAAACAGGAAATAGATGGCCAGGATATGACTGTCAAAAGTGTTCAGCTTTTATCGATTATTAGAGAATTAAAAACCTTCACCATCTTTTATAAACGGGTTGCCACAATTTGCATCAAAGCTTAGTTCAACACTTTTAGCATAGTTAGTGTGCATGCCCTGACGGAGGAGAGGGAAATGGGACCAAAGAATAATTATACCTTCTCTACGCCCACCACGATTTTAAAATTGTACGTGTTTACTTTGACGCAAGCGTGAACAAGAAGTTATATTAGGTCCAATATTCGAAAAACTGTGGGCCCGCCTTTTAACACAAGCAACTGCTGTGGAAGAGATATTCGGCTAGTACGATCTAGTACGATCTACACACCATACAAAGCCACCATGCAGTTCATAACTACTCGAGAAACAATAAAGCCTAGGGGAATACTAAGGGAAGAATAGACAGGAAAGACGTATTTTCACGAAAGACGTGTGTGCGAAGAATTTGCGATGTGGCAGAATATTCAAAACTTCTACTGGAAAACAACAAATTCATCAATCAGTTTCAATACAGAGGCTGGTTCGTACTGAAACGAAGAAGGAAATATCTTAAAGAATGTTCAGAGTTGAATTAGTTGAAAATACCAATCTTACCTCTTCAAAAACTACGGGCCCGAAGATGTATAAGTACATACCGGCTAAGTTACTTAAGGCTACTCTTGAAAGAGGTTTCTTCTTAAAAATGACAAAAAAATAACAAAAAACAACTTTTCTTCGGTATAGTATTCGAAAGAAAAAACATTGCCATTATTCATGGAATACTCGCACGATTTCATTCATGTTTTCCAAAATCTTGGTAGCAGTTTCGATCTCACGAATGGTTTGCTCGTTATTCGCCATAAGGACCTTAATGCTTAATGGATTGGTCGCATAACTTCAGTCTATATCGGCACCCCACAAAAAAATTTCTAAGAAGCCTCGAGGTGGACAATTTTAGTAGCATGACTTTGTACGCAAAATATCGATTGTGGCATGGGAGAGTTATCCTGCTGAAACTTAAGATCGTTCAAGTCCATGCTTTAAATATTCGGCTACTAAAATCATTTGTACTCTCTTAGTTGGCTGAAATTTCATACGATTTCATTTAGATGGCTGCCTCGACTAGCGTCACAGTAGCGCACCCTGTTAACCAAGTTTTCCAAGCCCTTTGTGACGTTTTCTAACCTACAAATGGCTTGCTCGATATTCGCAATAGGGACTTTAATTTTTAATGGATTGGTCGTATAACTTCAGTCCATCACGGCATCAGACTGTCACGGCATTTCTGAGTAGACGCGAGGTATCCAATTTGAGTATCATTACTACTGAACTTGGCGAGTAAAAGATGGATTGTGGCATAGGCGCGATATCCTGCTAAAACTAAAGATCGTTAAGGTTCATGCTTGAAATCTTCGACTATAAAAAATCGTTGGCCGAAATGGCATTTCCGGCAGCATTTTCAAAGAAAAAAATTTTCTTCAAACTGTCAATCTCTAAGGTTGCAATCTACGACTACGTGCGGGTTTTCAGATCCTCAGAAGTGGCAGTTTGACTTGTAAGCATAGCCGCGAGATGAACATTCGCTTCGTTAGAAAAGATAATTTTTTAAAATCGTTGTCGATTTCATTTGCCTTATTTCCCAACGTTGTTCAAGCGTTTCAGTCAAGATTTCCAGCGGGAAAGAGCTGTCACTGTCAAAATGCCAGTTGATGAAAATAAAACATTATGTGTACGACTCCGCACAAATCAACCTAAACTAATAGCTTAGCTGGGTAATTTTTACGTTCACGAGAAGAACGATTGCCTAAATATAAAATCCATTCTTTCGAAGTGAAATTCATATGTTGCCAAAAATGTGAGGAATTTTTGATATTTAAAAACAATACATACATATAATCGATATACACATACATATGTAAGTGCATATCATTCATGATAGCTGAGTACCAACAAACCACAAGAATAGCCAAAATTAAACAAATACAAATATTTAGCACTAAAGTAAAAGTTCCAATTCCCCCCGGGCATAAACATCTGTATAAAAAAGTTGCTTTCAAATTTAACAAACATCAAAAATAAATAACAATATAATGTTACTAATGTCATAAAATGTAAAATAGGCCACATACTATGTGGTTACCTACTCTCAGGCTTAAAATAGTGGGAAGATGAAACAAGAGTGATAGTGAAAGACAGAAAAAAAAAGAACAAGTAAAAAACAATACTACGATTGGGCGAAGCCGTACCTTTTAAGTATACCTGGCGCTTGTACTTTAAAAGCAGGCGGGGGAAAAAAGAAATCCGGATAGTGTTTTCAAAGATATACAATTTGAACTAAAGTAAGCGATGACACGCCCACATTTTGAAATTTTGATTTTCAGATACATATTTTTTACACATAAATGGCTCATAGCTTGGATTAACACAAAAGTTATTTTTGAAAGAGAGTTGCCACCTCTTTAAAAACTTAAATTCAATTAAGTTAAAACAAATGTTGTAATATGGATTTCAATGGCAAGAGGTTTGAAAAGGGTTACTTTCAAAAATATTTTTAAAGGGTTGCCGCATATTTAAAAATTTGTACTAAATTAAATTAATAAGTTAAATAATATATTACAGTATTGGTATCAAATGAAAAGGGTTTATGAAAGCTTGGCTTCAAAAATATTTACATATATATACATCTATAGGGTTGCCTGCTGCTTGAAATTGTAAATTCTGTTCAAATTATAAGTTAAATTAAATAATACGAAAACTGGTTGAAACGAAAGGGGTTGTCACCTATTTAATTATTAATTGATGAGTTAATGGAAATGCCGCTATATGTTTATTTAACAAAAGCTGTATAATAAAGCCTAATTTTCAAAATGGCTTTGCAGAGGGTTGCCACTTATTTGAGAACTTAAAACTCATTAAATCGATATTAATTAAAAATTTAATTTGGGTGTTCAATAATAAAGTTATTAGAAAAATTTATTTCAAAAATGGTTGCCACTCATTTAAAAACTTAAATTTGAACTAATTAAAAAATAAAATAATCATAGTGTACCATGCAACTTTTCTTAAATTGTCACTTCTGTGCGGACTCCAAGAATTCCGTTTTTCAATTTATCGATTTCTTTCTTACTGTAACTATTTGCCACAAGCAGGCGCGATTTCCCCCAGTTAGTCATTAAAATATCGTCTTTTGTCATTTTTTCAAAGTACCGTTTCTCCATCTACATATATCATTTCCGTACTACCGTTATATGAATAAAGTTGTAATACCTTTGCGCGCAAGTGTTTCGGGTATGAAAATTTGTATACGGTAAAAGTATACAAAAAAAAAACATCAACAAGAAGAAAAAACAGCACTTGTGGTATTTTAATTTTTTATTCAAAGCAACTCAAGATTTATTTTCACTAAAACAAGTGTAAAAATTGCTAAAAAAAAAAAAAGAGACGAATGACACACGAAAGAGGAGTTAAAACGAAAAAGGAAAAAAATCGATTGAGCAAAAATTGGCAAAATTTAAATATGATAAAAAATTATGTACATACAGTTTAGTGTAAATTAACAGGTTGGCGACATTTTAACCAGTTTTGGCTATTTTTCTTCTGCTTGTTTAATTTTGCCAATTTTTTATTTCCTAACAGAAACTACATATGTAGATCCAAATTTCAAACTTTGTGCAAACTTTTTAATTATAACTTGTAGAAAAAGCTCTGGTATGCCGTGTTGGGATAACAGATTTTAATATAATAAAATGGAAATTTTCAGCTAATTGTAACTAGCACTTTGTTACACTAAAATAAAATACTATAAAAATGCATACTTAGAATTTATATAAAAATTCGAATTAAAAAGTTAAAAAAAATTTGATAAAATTTTGTTGAATTTTTCTATTTTTTATACAAAGTTTGAAATTCGGATTTATACAGTGTTTGTTATACTATATAATAAGCTATACTTTCATAAACAATTAACAAAAATTCAACAAACAGAAGAAAAATAGTCAAAACTAAAAAATTGTCAATATGGCATGATACTATTAGTTTGTCCGACACTGTATATAATTCATTGGCTTGGCCTTTTGCCAATGATACATCAAAAGTGGGCTAGGTTGATGATTGCCACTTTAAATTATTAACAAAAGTTTTAGTGGTTTCATTTTGAAATTTTTTTTTGTAGTTTTTTAAAACTAAACAAAGCAAAAACAATAATAACAACACAAAAATTTTAAAGCGAGCTTAACAATAATCAAGTTTTACAACAATAGTTTCCTTCTCTTAGCGTATTTTCTGCACAGGTATGCAAAAAACCTAACTTTAAAGAAAATAACAAATTATTTTTGGTTAGTTTAATTCCAAAAAGTCATACAAATGTAAATTTCGCTTTTTCAAAAGCGCTGTGCTGAATAAAAAAAGCCAATTTTTTCGTGACATTTGCTATCTCCCTTTTTGTTTTTTTTTTTATGGTTTGGATACTACAAATAATACAATACATTAATCATTTGGTATTTTGCGGTTAATAACTAAATTTAAAAAAAGACAATGAAGATGTTTGAGGCATATTTGCATAAAACATGAAAGCAAATTTGATTTAATAAATCATTTTTGGTTTTTTTATTGTTGCAATACATAAGTTGATTTAATTTTAATTTTAATTGATCACGCCAACTGCTTACAAAAGATACATTAATTGTGTCAAAGCTCTTTCCGGATATCTGCTTCTTTTCACTTAAAATACCTATGGCCCGAATGTGTTTCGATGGCATCGAAATTGGTTTTAAAAACGAAGCGCGATTTAGTTTTAGGAAATATTCTAATTTTATTGTAATATTAAATATAGTATTAACTAAAATGAAATACATTTGTTCTAAACTTATGTAGGAATAAAAAAATTAGTTATACACAAACTACTGCGCACGGAGTATTTGTCCCCGGGGGTTTTCATTTTATTTTATAAAATGGAAGAAGTTCTTCAAAGGAAGCCATTAATCTATGGGTGTGAATAAAAATGTGTTTTAATAATTCATAAATAGGAATAATTTAAAGTTACAAAACTTCGAAAGAATTATTAATTTAGCAAATTAATGCGTCGGAGCAAAGAAAAAGAAAGTCGTCTAATGCTGCGCTTTCATCAACTTTTACGGCTTGATGAACGTTAGAAGCAGACAATCCGTTTAGTCGATTTTCACTCATTTCACTCATCGATGTCGTTACTGATAGAGTAGCGCATCATAACCGAGATTTGATGAACATAAGGGAAAGTAATTTCGTTTTCACATCAAGAGCTTTAGTAGAATTGTGGATATTTTTATACAAAATTCGTCTTCGCCAAAGTTTTACTTCGTCGTCGTTGTTGTTGTTGTTGTTGTTGTTTTTGTTGTGGCTGTAACGAAACAACAGTCCTTGGTCGGGTGAAACCCGAGTCATTCCGGAACTTAGAACCGACTGTAATATAACCGAATTATTTCGTCGAGAAATACTACAGCCAATCGTCATGCAGAATCGAAGAGGATTTTTGTAATAATTGCTTGCAGGTTTCTTCATCTAGGGTTGGAGTTTGCAATGGAAAAAGCCAAACGAAATTCGCAAGTATTTTATGGTGCTCAGAACCACGCCTAATGAGGCTTTGAACGTCATTTTAGACCTCCTTCCTTTAGATTTGGTCGGACAACAGATGGTAGCGATGACTGCTTTGCGACTAAGAGAGACATCCCAGTAGCACCCTGAAAGCCAGGGCACTCTTGTATTTTGAAAAGTTCTGCTCTATTCCGAGCAGCACGGATCGGTGTGCTTTGACATCGGTTTCTGAAAGTAACTTTATTACACGAATTCCAAGCAGGGAGGAGTGGAAACTTGAGTTTCATACGCCACCTGATGGCATTGACATTGATACAGATGGCTCGAAACTCGATAATAAGGTAGGAGGGGCGTTTTCTCACGAAACCCTCTCCTGCAAATTTCCTTTAGGTTACCAGATTACTGCAGCATCTTCCAGGCTGAGGTCTCAGCTATCATGGAAGCGGTGAAGAAGATAGGGACCGGGATAATAGGAAGAGACATCTTCATTTTTAGTGACAGCCAGGCTGCAATCAGAGCTCTGAGCTCTTTCACGTTTAACTCGAACATCGACCTGGAGTGCCGCCGATCTCTACAGGAGATGGCTAAGCAGAACAGACTGTACCTCATTTAGGTCCTTGGTCACCGGGACATAGAGGGAAACTGCATGGCAGATGAACTTCCAAGACAAGGTACGATCAAGCAGATTCTTCAGGATAAAGAACGCATTGGTATGCCGTTTGCCACTTGCAAACTGCTACTCAGAGATTGTACATATAAACAAGCTGACAATAGATGGAGGCAAAATACGACCTGTCGAACCTCAAGGCAGACGTGGCCTAATTGGGATTGGAAACGATCGCGCAGCGTTCTCTCTCTAAGAAGGGAAAACATTTTGAACGTGATCGGGGCTCTAACAGGGCACTGTCTGATAGCTAAACATGCTGAAAGGTTGGGGGTGCCCTTCCAAAGATGCTGTAGGAGCTGCAAGAATGACGAGGAGGAGGAAACGATCTTGCATTTACTGTGTAAGTGTCCTGCACCGTGTAAAAGCAGAGTGCGATATCTGGGATCTCAGTTTCTGGATGACCTTGGTAAAGTTTCAAGCACCGAGGTAAATTGTCTGTTGAGGATCATCAATGAGGCAAACTGGTTTTGTAAGGGGTAATTTCTTTTTGGATGGTACAAAAATGTCTCTTTGCGGTAACACAATGGGGCTAATACTGGCCTAAGTCAGCCGCTGCGGGCGGCTGCCACTCCAACCTAACCTAACCTACGGTGCTTTAAAAGATGGTGTTCAATATGAGTTACAAATAAATCGAGATATGGTAATGTAAGTAGAAATCCGATAATACTCTTTAATGTCGCGACTCTCCACATATTCCACCGATGAATCTGACGAGAAGTTATTCTTCGTATCATCACTTCGATATCCTATTCTTTACAAATCAGGTCGACCCTTTGGATATATTCTTCTGCAATCTCTATCCTGACAATTAATTCTTTCTTTGCTGCATTTGCCAACTTTATAGGGTCATCGTGAGCTTGATTTTCAGTTTGCAGAATTCGACTCAATGATAAAGCTATAGAGTGAATAGAATCGAGCACTTGCAATGAAATCTAAAAATCGAATGCTTTAATCACTATAAGAAGCTGAAACGCTGCTGCAGTTGTTTTTGAATCTGTCCAGGTGTTCTTCGAACACCTTTTCAAGGCGCGTATAACTGCGCCTGGTTGTAAGTGGGGTTAAATTTTGACTGATTCGTAACGTTCCAGCCACCTCGTTGCACAGGATTATTTCAATTTAGTATTTGGATCATCTTGAAAGTTTTCGTTTTTAGAAATTGCATCTTGCAGTGTGAGCAACCGTTTAGGATAATTAAAGAAAGTGTGCACATTTTGGATTTTACCTAGATAGTTTCTACTTTCCTGAAGGTAAGCTTGTGCTCTGTGAACTTCTCCATTCATTGCACTTGAACCCTCGTAACATTGGACGATAATGTACTTACAGTCTATCCCCAAGATTCCAAAAAAAACTAGGATGATATCTGGCAAAAAAAAAAAGTTATTCTTCCAGTAGCACTACTTCCGCGAAGTGCTAAGCCTTGTCGACCACAAAGCATTATAGTTTGGCCTATGGCTTTCATATGCTTTCTGCTCTTATTTAAAAACTCGACTCTTTGCTCCAATAAGTTTGTATCGTTGGATAACGTAGCTTGCTTTTCAACTTCGGCTCTCATTTGTGATTTTACTACGAACGTTTTGTGAAATTAAATTTTTTAATGGTTAGTGAAGCATTCTATATTTTTCCCCCAAATCCCTACCGTGCACACGGGCCTGTTTTGCACAATGCTTTCTCTGCTTATTCGACACGAGACCCTTCTGTTGATATGGACAGAGACCAAAAGCCTTCGCCAATAGCCAATATAGATAGGTCCTTCTGCACTTACCCCTTCCATTGTTTTCGAAGTGTGGCCCTGCTTTCAATCTGAAAAAAAAAATAAATGACGATCACGCTGATTATAGACTTATCAAAATATCCAAACACTCTATTTCCTCTTTTCTATTATACTTCTATTTCTTTTTCTATTTATGTTTTTAAACAGATTACTGTAATCGTCGAAGATTTTAAGATTATTAATTGAAATTTGAATTTTTCCAAAATAAACATTACTGTAATTTTGTTCGTTCGTGTCTTTTTGTTTGTAATTCAAATTTAAAAATGTTTAAAGTTACAAATAAAGTGAGGTCAGCAAAATTCATACTTTCCCTGACCACCAGACTGGTGGGTATTTTTGGTGGCGTTTATGCTCGATCCTAAACTGGAGATGATGCGATTCAGATTGATAGTACATCTAAAAATATTAAATAAATCGCACGAAAGTAAATGGATTTTTCTAAAACCTGCTTTGATATCGAATGAAACGGAGAAATCCTTGAAAATTTAGACGAAGCTAAAAGTTTTGCTCCACGTCACCGTCCATAGCCGTATCAAGAAGTTTTGCAAGAATCCCAAATTTTAATATGGCTCAATAGAAGCAGCTTCTCATCATGCTAACCAGTACGGCTCTAAGGTCGACAACAAATTATGTGACATCGATTTATTGAGCATTTTCCAGGATTTAAGGTACTGTGATGAGGTGCAATCATTTGGTTCTTGAAGAGCATCTCACAATATCGACGTTCGGAGCTTATACCTACTGTTAATAAGGAATATCCCACGATAATTAACACCGGCAGCAGTATAGCCTCTTCACATGGATTGGGAAAAGTGTTTACTGAAATTATAATTTTTGGGCAGGTATTCATCAGAGTAAAAATCTGTAAAGTTGTTATCCATTTTTTTGAAGGTCAAGTTTTTTTTGTTTTTTTTTAATTTGAGTTTTTTTTTTTATTCTCAACTATAAAAAAATATGATTTGAACAATTATTCGAAATTCGAAAGTTTTTCGATATTGCTTTGATTCAATTTTCCCGTAATTGGTAATACCAATTCTGCTCATGTTTTAAGCAATTAATAATGATGATGTTTTCTTGCCATTTTTTTTGGTTTTATAAATTTTTTTTGCTATTTTTTCTTTTTGCAAATGCTGATTAAAAATTCTTTTATAAATAAATGTATTGCATTTTTTCTGTATGTGCAAAACAATATTGCAAATATGTATAAAAATCTATTAGATAAATATGTAGATTTCCAGTGAATCCATATATGTACATATATTGTTCGACTTAGTTCAAACCTAATCAGCCTTGTGGACTCAAATTGTTTGTTATCGATATACATACATATGTATACTATATGTAGGTAGCTAACTGAGAAGACATGTTTAAATTCATACAAACCGCTGGCTGGTATCAACTAATTATTACATCGAGCATTCATTCGGATCCAGCAGAAAATTTTACATACTATGACATGGTGATCAAATGCCATAGAACAGAATTCTCGTCGGCTAATGTTATTAAACGAAATTTGTGAACCACCGCACAAATATCGCGGCGAAAAGTTAAGCTTATTAAATAAAAAACACTGTGTAACAATTCACTTTAATTTCGTTCGGTATTTATTTTGTGAGTAATAAGTAGCTTTTTTGTCAAAGTATACAAACCAAATTAAATAATTTGTATTGGCTACCATTATCTTAATTATCTAACCGATTTCTTTGTGGACTGATGCTACATTTATAGATCAAAAGTTGAATTTTCGTATTTTCATAATTTATCATCGCACTAAACTTGTATGGCTATATAGTTTCAGTACATTAGAGGTATTTGCGCTGGTAGCTAAGCAAGAGTAGGCACATTTCTAACTGCGTCAATACTTCTTTCTACCCCTTTCAACTATCCATATTGCAACATAAAGTTCAATGCGATTATATTTCCACGCTTTATTATATATATATGTTTTTGAATTTGTTGTTAATGCATTTACTAGTTGTCGAGTTTATTTCTTTTTGCCGAATATCGCCTCTTTAGCTTCGTCGTAAAGATCTAAAACTAGATATTTCAAGTCTTCCACGCTAGTCGGAAATTTGCTAACTGGTTCTGGTTCACCTTCATCACCGGGTTTTACACCCCTGACGAAATTATAGGCGATGGCGAATCCTTTGCGCGCTTGAACCAACGCATCACGAGCAAATACCTCTGCTTGTCGTGGATAGCAAAGAGAGGCCACAGCCCCAGCACCAATAGTGGTGTATAAAACTTTCTTGATGAAACCACCACGTGCGGCAAAAATAAAGCCAGACAAACCACCAACAGCTATTGCACCACTACGTGGCAACACATTCTGCGGTTCGTTTAGATAGTCAATGGTGGATTGCGTATGTGCCTTAGCTGTATCCAAGTAGCCATCGAAATTAGCCTTCTGCTCGGCTACCGCATTTAAGCCAGTTTGTACCTCTGTGCGCACCACGCTTATACCGCTTTCAATGGTTTGCCGCAACGCTGAATCCTTTCTTGGGTGTGGTTCTGACTTCGTGCTATTGATTGAATGGAATTTAGTATGAAAAATTCTTAGTTTAAATACCATGGGATATATAGTATATACTTGTGTATTTCGTGCAGCGGCTTGTAGAGCGGCAATTCACTGGGTTTGCACGTAAAGTTGGCACTAATATCCACACTTTCAACTACTTTTGCTTCCGTCTTTTTTACGGGTACAGCAGCAGCAAGAAACACAGCAGCAGCGGGCGCTGAAATAAGTACTTTTCGGAACATGTTGGCTCGATAGATTTGCAATTTATCCACACGCTGGTTGGCGTTAAATGCTATTTTACCAATGCACTAGGTCAATGTCGTGACTTTTACTTGAACATCTACGCCTTCACAAACACCTGCAAATGATAAGTTTATAAGCATTTTAAACAAATAGAAATGTTTTAGTAAAAATCTACCTGACTGCCTGACATTGCATAAGACTCGTTGTCGATTACAAAAAGTGGCATTTGAAATGACAGTTCGCAAACAGCTGTTCGAATTCGCTGCACAAGAAAGTGACCGAAAAGCAAGTTAAACAAAAAGAGCACAGTAGAGAAAAGATTATGAAAGTTTTTATTTTAGTGGATTTCTGACAAATGACAAATTTTGATTACAACTCTTCTAATGAACGTACAAAATGCGGCAGGCGCTAAATATATAAAAAATAAATGAAAATTGATGATTTCCTGTTTTCAATAAATAAACGCCTACCTAATTGGGGAACATTAATACTTTTAATAGAACAATAGCCATGGATACATTGGTCCATATCGAATTACATACATATATTAGATTTGAACTTTTTGCGTATTTGAAAAATTATTTTCAAAATTTCAGTGCATTAGACCCGTTTGTTTGAAACTTACTAGCGACTTGCTCAAACTCTAGTCGATTACAAAAAAACAGGCCAACTAAGGACCAATCCCGGCAAAAAAACATCACCATTGATACAACTCAATACAACATTATTTGAAACATACATAAGCTTTTACAAATGTGACGTATATTGGAATTATTCTCCGTAATATCTTGTAAATTTTTTTTTTTACACATATTTAAAATTTCAACCATCGTCTCTGTCTAACCCTCCACCTTTTTATTTGCACTAAAAGAAGCAATATACCATTGAAATCAGTTAAACTAAGTTTTTTTTTTCTAGCTGAACAGACCATATCCCATTTTTTCAAACATGTGTATTAAGTCTGTAAATTTTACACGACCAGTTGAGTGATTTTAAGAAATTACATAGGGAGTTGTTTCCCCCATTAACATATTTGTAGATTTTTCAAACGAGGTTTTTTCTAAAATTTTGAAATGAAGAAGTTATGGTGATTGATCAAACTAACCAATCAATTGTCCGATTATTCCCAATGGGCAATTCGATATGCCATTAATCGACTTTTGATAAACCTATTATGTTAATTCCTCTCGCCATTCATAAGACAGCGTTCACACAGGGAAACTTTTGTCGCGGCAACTCTTTACTTGTAGTAGAAATAGGGACGGGGAAAGGGGAAGGGCACCGAGTTGCTCGTGCTCGGGCAAGACGCTTTGTGTTCTTATTCGTCTCAGCCGGCAGCTAAGAAATTTGACATTCCTTTAAATTATAAATTCTTTCAGTGGTCGCATTTTTGTTGAGTTTTAAGTGAATACATACGGTAAGTTGGGCAACGAAATTTTGTTCTTATTTTTTTGCGATTAAATATACCCATGTGTATGCATATACTATACATATTAACGTAAATTATGTTAAAACTTCATTTTTCAACTCACCTTTTACTTATAATCACAAAACTTATCAGAATGTGTAAATGCCGCTTAAGCGAAGCGTACAGAAATTTGCGAAAATGATATAAAATGAAATGCCAAAAAATTGCCTGAACAGAGTTGCTCTGTGTGAACGCGACGAGCAACACCAAAATGGAAATCGCCGATAATAAGCAACAAAAGTTTCCCTGTCTGAACCCAGTCTAAGCGAATACCGCCTAAAAGAAAAATTTTTGCGTTCACTGTTGCCAGCTTCGTTATTTTTGCAGTAAATTTACAACGTTTTATTTTAATTATAGCGGGATTTGGTGCGTTTTTAGGGTTTTGGTTTTTAGTTTTAAGAGCTTAATCAAAAAACCAAAAAACAAAAAAAAAATAGAATTAAAAACATTCGTGCCGTATGCCATTGCACCGAACTTAAGCGCATCGCAGATAAAAAGCTTTGACTTTGTGTGATATTTAACTTCGTTCGACAAGCGAAAGCCGCAATAGCAGTACCAGAATAAAAGCTTTGACAAGACTGATTTATTTATTGTGAAAAGTTGGAAAACTATAATGCTGAGCATTTCGGAGTTTCTGAGCGAATGTAAGTAATGAAAGGAATACGAAAATCAGTTGATGTTCGAAAAAAAATCGCCGTGTTTCTACAGGTTCAGTGGTTTCATATCCAAGACTTGGCAACTTTATTTCCGTTTGCCGCGAAATGTTGATTGAAAGAAGAGTGCGGTTGACTGTGGAGTAGGTAACGAAATCAAAGATCAAGAAAAAGATACACATGTAAAAGTAATTTGGAGGTTTGAGTTTTTGCAAATTATAAAAGCGTGCGCTAAAAGTAAATATATATCTATATATATATTCATTTCTATAGTATTCTTAAAGCAACGTGCATATTAATTTAAGAAAGTATCGAAATGTGGTGTAATGCAGTAGTGTAACAAGAATTATGGTCTGCATCGTGTACGTGTAATAATAGAGTGAAAACCAAAATCGGGGAAACCAAATGTTTTTCAGTGCAACGTGGAAAATCTGGTTGAACATTTTTTTAAATTAAAAATAAATCGACAAAATAGCACATTCCAATAAGTCGCCTTCATTATAAATCGTATGCATGACATACCTCAATATTAACTGCATTGAAGCAGACGCACAGGCGTTTTCGTTGTGGAATCAACAGTGCTAAAAATATCCGAGAGTGATATGTTTTCCATTGAAAATCGTTAGACGCCTTAGCTGTTTTTTGCGCTGAACGTGAAAAACGCCCCCTTTTTTGAAAGGAATTGAGACACACCATTGAAGCGAACGAAAAAGCCGCACACCACCTGCTCTATTAGTGAATTTTGCTAGTACATTGTGAACTCATTTTTTTTTAGATAGCACACAGCTGTATTACTTCATTCTTGATATACATACATATGTAGTTATTTATATTCTTATTTGGATCCATAAGATTAAAATAGAAACGCAGATACCAAATCGAAAAAATCACATGAAAATTTACTAATCACTCCAGTGTTTAAATGATTTTTATGTATGTATGTACGCAAGTGTGTGCGGCTCCAATTATAAAATGTTAATGTTAATGTGGACAACTTTCATTGACGATACACTAATTTTCTTGTTTCAGTAAAAAATGATCATATAATGCTGCATGAGCTGGTCTCATTGAATTGAAATACCAATACTCCTATCCTGTCCTAAATTGTCAGCACTTTGTCACACGATTTTACTAAAACTCCCAGTTATTCGTTTCCGTTGAACGGCTACTGGTGCTGCATTAATTACCTCGACTTTGCAATTATGTTAGCTGCTCGTAAGACAAATTTTACTGCAAGCGTACACGGTGTGTAATTGTTAAATACATATGTATATCGTTAACAATTGAGGTCACATGGGCGTAAGTTGAAAAAAAGAACCGGGAAAAGTAACGGCTGTTGTTGTCTGGCGATTGTATTTTCACGTGCATGCAGTGCGTCTAACTAGAAATCGTTTCTATGGATGCAGCAGCTGGCAGCAACTCGAGATTCAGGTTTGATATTTTACATTTTAAGTTGTTTATTTTATTACATATTATTATATTTATAATATAAATTTTTCTAAACCAAAGATCTATGCTCATTTTCATGCAATATTTACTGAAATTACCTTCATAAGTACAGCTATGAGCAACTTTATTAATATGATGCAAGAGAAGAATGAAAAGTTCAGCAAGGCAAGAAAGAATTGGTAATTTTAGTTAATCTGTTAGGCGGGAAGCTCTGACAAGTATTGATAATTTAATTTGCTTTATTTATTTTTATTAATTTTATTAATGGGTAACACCATTGTGACCGGGGGGAAGACATTCGCCTCCAGAATTTGACCAACTTGTAAACTATAATTATTTCTCCGGGACCTACATATGCACATACTTATGTAGTATTTAAACAATAATGAATTGTATTAAGAGCCAGATTTGTGCTACGAATTATTTAGTTGTTGTTGTAAGAGCATAAAACATGCCCCATACAATTTTGGGAAATGCTGCTGAAGTGACAGTCCTTGGGCGGATATATGTAAATCCTGGTCGTTCCGGTATCGTAGAACCGACTGCCGTGAGAACGACGAATTATTTAGTCGGTTGTTTCGTTTACAAGTGTTTCCAATAATGTTTAAATCTGAACTACAGACTCCCCTAGCACAGGTTTTTTGTGCTTAATTATTCAGTAGTTTTCGAATTTATAAACTACATACCGACAGACACACACGGCATATTCATTTATAAGAGAGAAGAAGAGAAATATTTCGGAGAAACGAGACAACAAAAAACAAAAATTATAAATGCTTTTATCCTGTGGTCAGAAAAAGTGCAAGTCAAGAATGATAGAATACCAGATTACGATAACGCCGGCAGCATTTATTATTCTGTGTTTAACTTTTTGTAAAAATCCCTCAAAACTTAGAAAAATCAGCTTTTTTAAAGAGCCATTAATAGCTAGAGTCAATCTCCCAAACGGGCCAATTACGAAGTAACGGAAGTGCTTTTGTCGTCACCTTTTCTCTTCATCGTGAGTGCAACTTTTATAACCCATGTGGCTTGTATTGTTGTTGTGATAGCTTAAAATATTCCCTACGCGGAGGCCATGCTATGAATACTAACACTAGCATTTCGAGCTTGGATAGGGATTGTCCAATTAGGTAACGACAACCATTTTGTTTTTTTAAAATATTTTTATTGCATTATTAATTGACAGCACAAACGATTTCAGGTATTATTTATAGCTTAGGGAATTCTATTGCATTTTGTCATACTACCGGCCTTGGCTGGCGAACAGATTAGCTTTTGGCAAATAACGCAAATTAATTACCATGGGACCAACATATATTTTATTGTTTTAAATCGAAATAGTTTTAATTCACTTACGTAATAAATTGTGAACGCAAAGTGGTGTTACTATTAAGGTGTAGTTTTTTATCAGTAGTTTATATATCGAATAATGTAAAAAAAAATCTTATCAAATAAAGTTAGAAAAATTACACTCATATCTACAGTGCACGTATTTAAAATTTGTAAACTTTCTCTTTACAGTGATGTTGACGAATATGGCTTTAAGCGGTCGAATAATTTTGATTATAAAAATTATGAACGGTTCATGTCCGGTTACCTGAAAACGCTCACAAAGCGTCGCATGAAATGGGAAGCTATCCTGCAACGTAATGTCGATCTCACCACAATCGATAGCAAATTGAAACGTTACATAAGAAAGGGCATACCAGGTAATAATGATTTAATAAAATATATTTACTACATATTTAATTTAAAATTCAATTGCATTCACGACAACTGTTATTAATTTAGTATGAAGAAAAAATGAAACTAACTTATGTATGTATGTATATGAAAGGAACGTTGTACATTTTCTATGTAAATACGTTGCGCGTCAAAAAAACAATATTTGAGTCTTGATAGGAAAATCTGAACTTTGACCCCAAAATTGATATGCGATATTTTCGATTGTAGTAGTTTCGATGTGGGTGTTTTTAGAGAATTGGATGTAAAAGTTTTCTTCCATCATTTAAGGACTACCGTAATGCACACACATACGTACATATGTATACAAGATAACATCAAAATAGGTTGACTATCTTATATGACTATTCCCTCAGGAAGTTAATAAATCTTATGATATATATGGAAAATAAAACTTCCTAAACATAAATTTGATACGTATCATGTGATCTAAAAAAAAAAATGTTGGAATAGGAAGCGATATTGCACTGAAAATTAGTTTATATTTTCATTTTTTAATGCCAAGGTTTACTATTACTTCTTGTATAAATTTTGTATGGTATTTCACTAAACTTCCACTCTTTCAGGCCCATTTCGTCCTGATGTTTGGATGAAAATTTCCGGTGCCGCGAAAATGCAACAACGCTCACCAATGCTATATCGCAATTTATTGAGCGCGCATTATGAGAAAGAAATCTGCGATTCCATATCAATTGATCTACCTCGTACATTTCCCGACAATATACACTTTGATACGAAAAAGGAGCGTCTCTTCAATATTTTGGTAGCCTATGCGCATCATAATCGCGATGTGGGCTACTGTCAGGGATTGAATTATATTGCAGGTAAGTAAATTGGTGATAGTGGTGGTAAATAAAAATTTTGCCATCGCTCTGAAGCCAATTAATGGTGATTTGTTTACAGAAAATTAATTTGCGGGTTTTCAAATCATTGCGCACTTTTTAGCTGTTGCAAATGTAAATTACGAATTACTTAAAGTATAATCCGTGGGTAGCTAAAATCAGCGTAAAATATAAGATATGCCCCGTCTCTCCAATGACAGTGCTCTCAGACCTTAGATTAACTGTGTAAAGAACCCGTAATTTCCCTCTTAAGTTAGCAAAAAAAAAATGAAATTGAGTAAAATATAAAAATGTATGGCGTTGCATAGAATTTCCGCAATATTGCACTTGCTCTGTTGCTCCTTAAATGTACAATTCTTTAACTTTAAAATAAATATATTTTATCATCGTCTTTTCTTCTTTCCGTAGGATTGCTGCTGATTGTCACAGACGATGAAGAGAAATCGTTTTGGCTTTTAAAGCATATTGTCGAGAATATTGTGCCACAATATCATACAAAAAATATGGCGAATCTGCTACGTGATTTGGCAGTATTCAAGGAGATGATTATAAGACGTGCACCCCAAGTTAATCACCACATAGAAAATTTAAGTAAGAACACTCGACTCATATTAGCTATTATCATATGTTTTTAATTAGTGTACCGGCATTATTAACTGCAGTGGGATTCTGTAAATTGTCAAAAAGTTGCTAAATTGATAACAAAATTGGTTAGTCGAAAATAACTACATATTTGAAACTGGTTACCAATTTGAGCCACAGAAATGAAATGCAAGAAGAACATTCCAAGATTTCAATTCAATTCAATTTAATTCAATTCAATTTATTAGTCTATGATTTTAATAACCTTACAGACTAGACTCACAAAGTAATACTTATAAGTAAATTATTACGACACTTAAAAAATATATACATATATTCTAAGGATACAATGATTCGATTCCGAATTTAAATACCGACCTTGGCAATGAAAAGTCAGGAGACAGTTTTTTCGATATTTTATTGAATTCTGAAAGTCCCCTATAGGTTGGAGCTATGGTAAAATAATTAGCTCTGACAACATTGAGATAAAATGGATATTGAGAACGCAATACTTTGTTGGGTACGTTAAAGCCTATCTGCTCAAGGAGTTCAGGACAGTTAATGAAACCACAAATCACATCGTATACAAACATTAATGATTGAATAATTCTTCTACTTTCTAGAGATTTCAAATGTATAAGCATACAACGAGCACTATACGTTGGGAAGGGGTCCGCAAAGTTTAATGGTTGAAGTGCAAACCGAGTGAATTTTTTTTGCACTCTTTCAATTCTATTAGCATGACAGTTATAAATTGGGCTCCATATTATGGAAGCATATTCCAATTTTGAGCGAACAAGCGAATTAAATAGAAAACTCCTTGTATAGGGATCTTTAAAGTCCTTCGCATATCGGCGTAAAAAGGCTAAATTACTGTATGCCTTAGGCAGAATGTAACATATATGATTTACAAAAGTAAAGCAACTGTCAAACAGTACCCCCAGATCGACGAAATCTTTCACTGCAGTGAGCTGATGATTTAATATACTATAGGATGAAATTAAGGTATTTGCTGACTTAGAGATAGTCATGTAAAAACATTTATCGATATTCAAAGAAAGCTTATTTCTAAGACCCCAAGAAACAAGATTGTCCAGATCATATTGCAAGAGATATACGTCAGACGGGCGTGTTATTTTACGGAAAAGTTTCAAATCATCGGCATAAAGAAAACCTTGAATATTTAAAGCAAGATCCAATATCATTAATAAAAAGTATAAACAAGATAGGACCAAGGATACTACCTTGTGGAACACCAGAAGTAGCTACAAACGAATACGATTTGCATGTCTCAATTTCGACAAACAACGATCTATTAGTAAGATATGATTTTACCCAAGATAAAAAAATTGAGTGAAACCCCAAGTTTTTTAGCTTTTGGAGTAAAATGGTATGCGAAACTTTGTCGAAAGCTTTAGAAAAATCAGTATAAATAGTATCTACTTGAAACCCACACTTAAACGCTGAAACACAAAATTCTGAAAAAACCGCTAGGTTGGTTACGGTGGACCGCCCGCGGACAAACCCATGTTGGTGAGGTTCAATAATTGATTTAATGGCAAAAGAAAGCTTCTCTTTAACCACTTTCTCGAAGAGTTTAGAGCAAACACTTAACTTAGAGATAGGTCTATAGTTTGCCACATCATTTCTGCTGCCTGATTTAAAAATCGGGGTGATAGATGCAATCTTCCAATGATCGATAAAAACGCCTGTAGAAAGAGACATATTAAAAATTATACGTAAAGGCACGCAAATAGATGAGTTGCATTGCTTAAAAAAGTTCGAGCAAAAACCATCAATATCACTTTTCAAAGAGGGTTTTAGGGCGGAAATACCATTAATAACATCTAATTCAGATAAGAAAAGACAACCAAAATCCAGGGATTGGTTATGACCAAAATTGGTGGTTGTATCAGCGATTCCATCGTCAGTCACATAATTAGTCTTGAAATAATCTGCAAATAAATTTACAGTATCAGACAAATTTCGTGAACAAACCCCATTAAAATTCATACATGTTGGAATGTTCGTACAGCCCTTTTTCGTAAGATTTATTCAGAAATTCTGCTCCATCGACTTTAATCATAATGTTTGATAATCCATCAACAGAAAGATTTAGAGAAGGGCCAAAATGAACCGAACCAAACTTCGGTCAATTTCGGCCGAAAAAAACTAATTTTTGCCCCGGCCGAGATTCGAACCCCGGACACTCCGAGTGAATCACAAACACGCACGCTACGGCGGCCACGACGTGAAAAAGTAGTATTGAATAATTTTCCAAAAAGTATCGAGCGATTGAAAATCTCTTCACCAACACTAATTCCAAGTATATATTTTGAATGTGAGCTAAAGTTGTTCATAAATTGGGTTACTCTGAATATTTCTAGCGCCAATAGTCAGTAGTTTGCCTAAATTGCATTTAAATTCATTTTTTTTCGATAGGTAGGAACTAGAATTAATCGATATTTAAGAAAGTATTAATTTTATGAATTGATATATTTCATTGCAAGGGAAATCATATGGCAAAATTGATTTTTAAAAATATTAATTAAAAAAATCACATACAGTTATAAACTCGACGCATCTCTTATATCAATGACAAGAATCATCATACTAAGACCCTAATAATAATCTAGATAATTTTGTAAGGGCGTCAAAATACTTCTCGAATTTCATTGTGCATATACTATTTTCTGAACTTAAGTATGTAGGTGTTGAATTATGGATTTTTTTTCTTCAAGTTTTCATGCAGGTATTCATTGTTTTGTTATTGTAGATGAAAAATAAATTTCAAATTAAATATCGAAATTGAAGGTACAATGTCGATTTCTTTGATATATCGACACGGGAAATATCGATTCAAAAAAATTAATTATCGTAGCATGAAAAATCGATTATCTGAATAATCGATATGTATATCGAACATTATATCCCGAAAATGTATGAACTTAAGTTCTTCAAATGCAAATTGTATCATTTTGCGAATCCCATTAGAAAATATATATTTTAAAACTCTTCAGAGGTTTTACGTTCTGATATAGAAATTTAAATATACTCTTAAGTTTTAAAATTAAAATAGTCTAGGTCTTAATCGGCGCTGAAGTTTCCAAGAAATATAAAATCCTTGTGATTTTTGTATTTTTTGTTGTAAAATTAGCACAATACAAAATCGGCATCAAGTAATAATTTATACAAAATTAATTATTCTTTTAGGCTTACCTTATGCTGTGATAGCGAGCAAATGGTTTATTTGCATATTCGCTGAGGTGCTTCCAGTAGAAACAGTGCTGCGTATTTGGGATTGTGTATTTGCAGAGGGCTATAAGGTATGCATATAGATTTTTCCAATCAAAATTACAATGCGTAACAAAAATTAAAAAAAAAACCTGCGCTCATGATTTTGTTAACATTAGTAGCAGGGTTACGAACTGTGTTTTTACTTTTTTTGGATTGGCTCTAGTTCTTGAGATACGCGAAACTTATGAAATTAATGAAAAAAAATTATATGACCCAGTTCCAGTTGTATTAATTTAATTATTCCTCAACAAGTTTTGTTATATAAATTATTAAAACAAGCAGTTCGTTGGTTTAAATATTTTATTTCCATTGCAAGAGAGCAAGGGCAGCCGGTTAAGTCGGGTGAGTTAATACAACTAAACATTAATTCGACGACTTCGCCTATATACCTGGAAACTCTAACAGTCCCTGACAGCCGCTGCACGTTATCGACCGCGTGACTTGTAAATGCAACTTGTAAATGGGCCAACAAAGTGGGTATACTAAATATCCCTGTTTTATATGTTTATGGGACAGTGGTGCAAGAAATGAACATTGGATTAGAAAGGACTGGCCGGTGAGAAAAAATATGGAGGTAGGAACAGCAAATGTGGTTCATGACCAACTGATAAGCCGAGAAAAAAATCATTCTTCCACCACTTCACATCAAGCTTGGGCTAATGAAACAGTTCCTCAAAGCTCTTGATAAGACAGGTGACTGTTTCGAATATGTGTGTAAAAAATCTCCAGTCCTTAGTATGGAAAAATTAAAAGCAGGAGTCTTCGATGGTCCTCAAATTCGTACCCTTCTAAAAGACACTGAATTCTTAAACCATATGTCACAAATCGAATCTGAAGCCTGGCTAAGTTTTGTTAATGTAGTCAAACATTTTTGGGGAAATCTTAAATCACCAGACTATACAAAACTAGTTGCTGACATGCTTCTCAATTTTCGCATACTAGGAGCTAAAATGAGCATTAAATTACATTATTTACATAGTCATTTGGATAAATTCCCGGACAACCTAGGCGATTACAGTGAGGAACAAGGTGAACGGTTCCACCAGGACATAAAAATAATGGAAGAAAGATACCAAGGTCGATGGGACGACCACATGATGGCAGACTACTGCTGGAACTTAATACGGGATTGTCCTGAGCAACGACATCATAGGAGGTCCTACAGAAAAAGTTTTTTGTAATTTTTTTAAAATTAATTAATGAAAAGAATATAAGCAATAAAAATATAATTTAAATCCATATTGGTATTTTTAATTAGGTTTTTTCGTGAAGTATTTAAAAGTCTTTATCTGTAAAAACTAGAGCCAATTCGACAAAACTGATATTATTTTCGTAATCAGCGCCCCCAAATTACTCTAAATCGACTTAAAAATCTCCGACCGCAAAATTTTGTTCCGCAGTGTTATTTAAAAAAAAAAAAACACTTATCACCTTTTTCTTCTCCTTATTCACCAACAGATTGTCTTTCGCGTTGCATTAGCCCTATTCCTAACACATAAAACAGCAATACTCGGCTGCGATGATATCGCCGCATTAGCGAATTTATTTCGTGATAGTATGATGCAGGATGATATTGTTACCAACTGCCATAGTTTTATAGAAGCCATGTTCAAGATACGTTTGAAACGTAGCGAACTAGAGGCATTACGGATAGCATGCGTAGGACGTAATAATACCTAAGCAAATGCTAATAATGCAAACTAACTAAAACACCTGCAGTATGTGCGGCTTAATAAGTTACTTAAAAACAAACAAAAAAAAAAAACTTCCTAAAAAGAACTAAAGCAAACACACACACAACTACCTACAATAATAAAACAACACGAACTAATTAAAAAGGCTATGGATAGAATAGCATTGTGACGACGACAGACTTAAATGTTTAGCAATATTAAATGTTAGTTACTAGAAAATGTTCAACGCTTAAGTGGCCACAAATTGGAATGGAATTGCTTTCGATAAAATGAACAAAAAATGGAACAAAAAGAAAAAGTACAGCTAAGCGTAAGAGACATTAAGGTATCAAACGCAAACAAACTACCAAAATCACAGCTTATACAAGTAAATAGTAAGTAAATTAAGTTACAAATGTATACACATATAGTTTATATTAGTACCTCTATATTATATACTAAGTAGACATATAATTATAAAATTTATATGTGTGTGCGTGTGAGCATAACAATATTAGTGCGCTTAAATTATACAAGCTAATAGCTATAACGATGATTTTTTTTTTTTTGTTTTTTTTTTTTTTGCTAACTAAATTATTATACATACATATATGCTTCAATTAGTTTTAAGTAGGTAATGAATAGTTGGTTCTATGAAAAGTGTTTTGAAGTTAGTAAATGTTTGCCGTCAGTAGTAGGCAATGATAATTTCAAGCTTCGAATTGCCTTTTCTAGTTTAAGAGTCCACCAAACTAAATATTGTGTCAAAGTATTAAATTTCTTTGTTAGTGGTAAAAAAATTGTTGGTCCGAATGCAACAAATTTTAGAATCGAACAAATTGTTAAGACCCAAAAATCATAAAAATCAAGAATGTTAACTGCTTTATAAATCAAAAATTTGTATGAAAATGTCACATTATAAAGCTTTTTAAAACTTCTTTATGTTTTATGAATATGGCCAATAGGTGTCAGAGGTGAAAATGATAACTAGCTTTCGCACGTAAAAAAAAAAAAAATTCAACATTATAAAATATCAAAAATCAAACCTTGGTATGATCAAAATAAGTAAATCTCTAAATGGGCGAAAGCTTTCATTTCTAACCAAAAAATCCCAAATATTTTAAATCTAAATTGGCGCATAAACAAAATAGTATAAAAAAAGTAGTTATCATTTTATACCACACGCATATTGCGCATTAAATTTGTTAAGTATTTTTAATATTTTTTTATTTGCGGCTGTTCAAATATCAATTATGAAAAAACATAATTTTTTTTTGTATCTTAGGTCGATTCCATAACTAGGCAATTCTTCTACCAGTAGCAAAATGCAAGTTTATTAAGTTGAAGAAATGACTGAATTATTTTGTCTTATTTTGATTAGTAAATATTTTAAAACAGGGGGCGTAACGCGGTTGCAGTTTTTTATTTATTTCTTCGATCAAAAATAAAAATCCAAGAATAACAATTATTTTTGATCGATATTTTTTGATTTTGATTTTTATTTTTCGATAAAAAGTAATCGTTATGCTTGGATCTAAAATTTTTCGCTCATAACAAGCTTAAGAAAATTTCTCGCCAATGATAATAAGACCAAGAATAACGATTACTTTTGATCGAAAGAAATAATAAAGAGTAAAAAATGACGATAAACTTGATCTAAAAAAATATGAATCCAAGATTAACGACAAAGTTTGATCGAAAAAATTAAAATATCCGAATAATCGCCGCATATTCGGCAATGATTTCAAACAAAAAATTATGTGTATAGCATATGGCTTAAAGATTAGATCGCTATATTCGAGTTTTGTTTTTAACGAACTTTACCCAATAATTTATTGATTTGAAACAAACAAAATAACGATTATTTCCGGTCCCTATTTTAAAATATTGGATTCAAAATAAGTGGGAGAGTCGGTGTAACTAAACACGTTTTTGATCCGTTCCCTCTCGACTTTGAAGTTCAATATCTATCTGCACAAGGAATACTCGTAACAATTAAAGTCGAGGTAGAATAAAATAAAATTAAATATATATTAAACACAGAAAGGCGAATTGTTGCCAACCTGTTAACTCTGGAAGCTACGTATAATTCTAATTTATCTACTGCTAAATTGTTCAGATTGAAATAACAGTAAATAAGGATTAAATTACGAAATATAGCAAAAGTTTCGAAGTGTCTTATACATTCCCACGACAGTCGGTTCTACGTACCGGAATGACCCGGGTTTTACCCGGCCAAGGACTGTTGTTTCGGCAATCTAACCCTGTTTAGATCGGCCTACCCCATAAGTTGTCTGTCTCTCCTGGAGCAACTCCTTGCAGCAGGGTTGCTTCACCTCCTTCTGGTCAGGGCTGGCATCGAGTCAAACCCTGGTCCAGAAACCTATTTTTGCTGCGTTTGCCAGAAAAAGCTCCATCCGAACTCCACTTCGGTAAGGTGTAATTCGTGCGACGGATGGAGCCATCTTAAGGTCTGCTCAGGCCTCAAGACCCACAAGGAGTGGTCCACAAACTATGTGGCCCCATGTTGTTCGCGCCCTACGGCGCCCATAGCCTCTACGGCTCCCCTAGTTGCACCTAGTGCACCGGTGCCTAGCACCGGCAGAACCTCTACGGTTCGCAGGAGCACACAACAACATGGTCGCTCCCCTCCCCCCCCTCAACCTAGCTCCGCCCCCCGTGTGGGGAATAGCCAGCAGCTCCTGGTACCCCACACAGTCTGTTCCGTGTGTCAGGCTAGGATATACCGGAATGCGGCATCAGTCAGGTGCAATTCGTGCCAAGGCTGGTGTCACTTTCGAGTGTGTTCTGGCCTGCGCACCACACGTGAATGGTCGGGTGACTACCTGGCTCCCTGTTGTAGAGCCTCGCAACCGCACGCGCCAGTGGCGGCGCTGCCAAACAACACCATAAGGCAGCCCAACGTGCCATTGCATGTGCAGCAGGGTCCAGGTGGGCAACATCACCCTTCCCTCACACCCCTCTCCGCGACGACTCTACCGAGGCAAACGAGACTCCTTCAGCTGAACTGCAATGGGCTGCAGGGCAAGATCGAGGAGATAACCGACTTTATGAGTCGGCATAATCTGTCAATAGCTGCGATCCAAGAAACGAAACTGCACAGCAACTCAACTCTGTTGAGTTGCAACGGCTACAATGTGCATCGTAAGGATCGCGAGCGAGGTAATGGTGGTGGCTTAGCATTCATCACCCATCACACAGTGCAGTATCGTCTTATTGAAGAAGACATCGACCGCAGGGACACTACCTTAGAATGTCAAGGAATAGCTGTCCGGTCAGGCGATGTCGAGCTCGAAATATTTAATATTTATATACCCCCTGTCACCTGCTGCCCGGCAGGATATCACCCTGACATAGGTGCGCTCCTCAGAGGTGAAAACCGATTGGTAGTAGGTGACTTTAATGCGCACCACGATCTCTGGCATTCAAGCCTACCAGCTGATCGGAGGGGAAACGATTTGGCAGAGCAGATAGACGATTCGACATTCTGCACGATGAATGATGATGCCCCCACCAGGATTTTGGGTAGTTGCAGCAGCTCGCCTGACCTAACGATAGCTAGCGCAGGTCTGATAAATAGCATAACGTGGCGACCTATGCTATCGCTTGCATCAGACCACCTACCTATAATCATCTCGATTGACAGACCTGCTGACTTTGTCTCCGCGGACCATCGGACCTATATCAACTTTAAAAAGGCTGACTGGGTCAGGTTCGCGGAGTTCACCGAAAATGCCTTCAGGTCTCTTCCCGCTCCCACCGACGTTCGAAAAGGCGAACATAAGTTCCGCAAGGTGGTTGCGTCAGCTGCGGCCCGCTTCATTCCGGCAGGGAGGATCCCTGAGATCCGTCCCAACTTCCCGGCTGAAGCGGCCGCTCTAGCGAACGAACGCGACCACCTTCGCCGCTCCGATCCCCGTAATCCTAATATTCAGGATTTAAACGTGGCGATTCGGAGGCTGGTTGACCAACACAAGCGGAACAAGTGGGAGGAGCATCTGAAGTCCTGTAATCTGGTCACGGGTGTTGGTAAGCTTTGGTCTACCGTGAAGTCCTTATCCAACCCGACGAAGCACGACGACCGAGTGGAGATTTCATTCGGGGATCGTGCCTCGTCGGACCCGAAGAGATGCGCGAGCTATTTTAGCCGACAGTTTATACTGCATCCTTCGGGGGATAGGACCAAGCGGAAGGTGACCAGGAGGCTGCGCAAAATACCGAACAACAGCGCGCCTCTTACCTTCACTTGTGGCGAGGTAAAGGAGGTCATCGGGAAGGCGAAAGCCTCCAAGGCCATTGGCCCTGACGGGCTAAGCGTGTTGATGCTGAAGAATTTAGGCCCCGCGGGAGTTGAGTACCTCACCGGGATCCTCAATTTGTCTATGGCCACCCTCATCATTCCAGACATCTGGAAGGTTGGGAAGGTGGTCCCACTACTGAAACCAGGGAAACCGGCCGACAAGAGTGATTCCTATCGGCCGATTTCCCTGCTTTCACCTGTGGTAAAGACACTTGAGGCCCTACTCCTCCCGTACTATACATACCACCTTGGGTCAGCTAAGCATCAACATGGCTTCCGGAAAGTGCACAGCACAACAACAGCACTTAATGCCATAAACACACAGGTGAACCGTGGTCTTAACCAAAACCGCCCCTGCGAGAGAACCGTCCTAGTAGCGTTGAATCTGTCGAAAGCTTTCGACACAGTTAGCCACTCCACGCTACTAGCTGACGTGGAATCATCAACTCTCCCGCAGGGACTGAAACGGTGGACCGCGAATTACCTGTGTGGTCGTCAATCATCGGTATGGTTTAGAGATACAACATCGAAACCAAGGAGGATTAAACAAGGGGTACCGCAGGGTGGCGTCCTATCCCCATTACTGTTTAATCACTACATCTCCAAGCTCCCTCAACCGCCAGAGGGAGTCACGATTGTCTCCTATGCTGATGATTGCTCGATAATGGCAACCGGCAATGCAATTGATGACCTGTGTTTGAAAGTGAACGGATATCTCTCAGATCTTGCCCAATTTTTCACTAGCAGAAACCTGGCGCTGTCCCCTGCCAAGTCCTCGGCGACCCTTTTTACCACCTGGACGAAGGAGGTCAGGCTGGATCTTAACATCCACATCGATGGCACCCCCATTCCGACGGTTAACCACCCGAAGATTCTGGGGGTGACTTTCGACAGCCTGCTCTCCTTCTCCGCGCACACTACCGCAATCGCCAATAGAGTACAGAGCCGCAACAATGTCCTCAAGTCGCTCGCCGGCAGCTCTTGGGGCAAAGACAAAGAAACGTTGTTGGCAACATACAAGGCGATTGGCCGGCCGGTAATAAACTATGCTGCGCCAGTTTGGTCGCCGGGAACCAGCAGGACACAATGGACGAAGCTGCAGACCTGCCAGAACGCCGCACTCCGCACGGTGACGGGATGTCTTCTGATGTCGCCTGAGGAGCATCTCCACCAAGAGGTCAATGTGCTCCGAGTTAAGGAGCACAACCTCATGCTCAGCAAGCAGTTCCTTGCTGGATGTCACCGCTCGGGGCATCCAAACGGGCACCTGCTTGCCGTGGAACTGCCCCCCAGGCACATTAGAAGACATCTACTGGAACTAAAGGACGAGATCCAGCCACTCATCACACAACCGCTGGATCCGGAGGCGTACCGGCGGGTCCTAAGCAACATCCACAGAGACACAGTCACGAACATCATTGACTCCCGCCAGGCGAATGCAGTCATCGGAGCCCAACCACCACCTGTAGCAGATGAGGAGTCCCTGCTGCCCCGCGAGTCCCGCGTCACTCTGGCACAACTACGATCTGGATACTGTAGCAGGCTCAACTCCTACTTATCCAGAATCAACCCCGACATACCCAACACATGTCCGGCATGTGGAGATTCTCCGCACGACACCAACCACCTATTCACATGCCCTCTCAAACCCACTCATCTAACCCCCCTCTCCCTCTGGTCCAACCCTGTCGAAACTGCACGTTTCCTGGGCCTCCCCCTAGATGAGTTTGACGACAACGACCATGGGTGAATCCGCTCTTTACGGGGCGCGACTAGCCGCTACAACAACAACAACAACAAGTGTCTTATAATGAGAATGACTGGTCAATTAACGAGCAAGATATTCCACAATCGATAGTGAGTTTATCGAAAGCAATTGAAAGTGTTAATCATGTGTTAATCCATTCCAAGAGATCTTAATGAGTCATCATCATTATATCTTCGAGATAGTCTTGGACCCATCTCGAATGAACGTCTTCTTTGGGATAAGATCTTTGCTCGATCGCCATCCATTCTCCATCTGAAAACCTTATTCCAACTACTCCACAGTATCTCAATAAACAAGAACCCTTAAATGATTTATCCTTTTATCCATCTACATGTAACATGGCAATATCTGGAGATAAATTCCTTTCAGATACTCCGGATGCTGTATAGATAATACCAGAATCGTTAATATGTTGTGAGCACGATTGGGTTATGCTCATATTCCTTGCGAGCCAGAGAGTGTCATCATGGATCGTCCCTGAAAAATCAGGATGAGAGATCCCACCAGGAAATATAGGGTCAACCAAGTTATTAGTATAGGGATCTAATTTACAACTAATGAAAGTATTTACACCCTGATAAAGTGCTGTGAAAACAATAACGAAGCATACGAGGTGGCACGGATTTCCAATATGTCTATGTCGAAGTCTAAACTACTGTTTTAAATTGCCACGTACAAATTAATATCGAGTTGCTGTACATGAAAAAAAAAATTGTTAAGAGCTCGATCTGTGAACTTTTTCGAAATTCTACTGCACAAATACTAAAACTATTTTTCCTCTATTAAACCACTAAATTTGCGTTTGAAAGTGGATTTTTGAAATGATTCCAAAACGAGTTTAGCTGTTATTCCTTATTGCCAAAAATATAATCCTTTCGTTACTTTGAAGCAAATGGAAATTTATTTACTATATCAAACTATCTGATGTGCAAAAATTATTTTTCTTATTCGATACTTTAGAAAGATCGGAAAGATATTGCAGCACCTGCAACTTGAAAATTGTTCCCAAAATGCTGTTTTTATACAACAAAAAAAAACCTTTTTAAAAAATATTTTTATTACCTCCGACATGAAGAAAAGTTTAAGCTTACCAAAAAAAAAAAAAGAAACAAAACAAAAGCAACACGCTGTCACAAATAGAACACTGGCTTGAGAGTAAACTCACAACCAAACCGAGCAACGATGTTCGCTTCTCTACTCTTCCGCGTTCTTCATTAGATCTGGGATGGCCTGTGTTGCTAGAGAGCCGACTCTCGTCACTGCGGCCCCGACAGGACCGCCCGTCAAGAAACCGCCCAGTGCACTCAGGGCTGGCACAATCATGTAGTTTTTTGCCACGTTTACGACGTCCAGAAAAGATGGTGGGTCTGGCCAAGATATATGGTGTATCTCGGAATGCATGCTTCCCAGTTTCCGGCTAAGATGTCAGAACCGACGACGTACAAAGACCGATTGGCAATCACCTCTGAGAAGATTACTCGTAGGGATTCTGTATTTGTCGTTGTCTCAGTGTACATCGAATTTGCTAGGGTTGATATAGACGCGCTCAAGGTCTGGATGGATATCTGATCTATCCATGTTCCGTATGTGGGGTGCAATCCGTCTTCTTGGGCAGATTTGTCGATTAGCATAGGGCATTACTGGCTAGTGGAGCAAGAGTCGAAGTCGTGTAACGTATCGCATGCTTGTTCTCTGGAGTCAAACGGAAAGCATATCTCTTGTTCTTCATGACTTCACACCTTTTCGTTCCCACGACGATATTACACCTACGCAGTGAATTTCAAAAGAATTTAATCGTTTTATACTTCTTGCCAATTCCAGTAAATTCTCATTGTTGACGACGACTAAATAAAGTGTAAACTTTGATTTGAAATATGATAAATATTGTATTTATCTGCAATGATTTTATTAACCCATTTAGGCCCGACAATGTTAGGAAACTCCGCAGAAAAAAATGAATGTAATATCTGAAGTCACCATGGTAAAATTAAGAAAAAAAATTTACTTCCGAAATTTCCAGGGGGACCGTTGCGCTAGGGGAGGGTGATGTGTTAACGCATCACTGGGCTTTGGAGGTATAAAAAATAAACATAAGAGAAATTACAAGAAAAACTCCGATATAATCGTATAAACTCATTTTATTAGTCAAAAACCAGTGAAATTCATGTGGAAATATAAAAAAACAAACAAAACAGAAAATACACGGAAAGCTCATGGTAATTCAATTCTAGTGTTGTACATTTTGTATCTAATACTGGTGAACTCTCTTCGATCGAAATGTTTTAGGAGCCGACGTTTCATGGAATTCTTTGAAGCACTGTGGATGAAGAGCTCGTTTGCATCTCTCTAATCCACAACGCCTTCTTGTTGCTCCTTTCATTATGGTGTGGTCCAAAGAGTCGTTTCGAATGCTGGCTGAAATATGAAGTGCATTTTGTACTTTAGCTTTACATGAACGAAGCAAACATTCGGTCACGAAAACGCGGAAGTCAACTTGGGGCATCTGCTTTTCTTTAGCAATTTTTGTGCAAATGCAATTCACTTTCCACGCATTTACCATAGCAGCATCCAGTAAATTAGTGATGAGTGCCCAATACCACTTCTTGCCTCGAATGCCAATACGGTAATTGTTTATAGCGTTGTCAAACAAATCGACACCACCCATGGTGCGATTGTACGATTGGATCATATTAGGTATATCAACGTGGATGTTTCTGCGTAATTTTCTATCGAATCGGTTTGTTTTGCCAATCGGAGTGTGAGACAAATAATTCGAGAGCATCGAAACGACTGAATTATCATTCCAACGAATGGCGAACACATTATTATTCCGATCGTAGCACGCATCGAAAAAACCTTTTGGTTTCTTGCTCATTAAGATCTTTGACTGAAGTGTAGTTGAACAAATACTTCCTTTACCTTCTGTAATTTTCGGTCTCTTCGCTGCTTTTGATTGCTGTGTTGTCTCCGATTCAAATCCCATACGGTTGTCGCGAACTGTGCCAGTTACAAAGAAGCCCAAATTATCGAGACGAGCAATCAAACGGTGTGATGTGAAGAAATTATCAAAGGTGATTGTGTGACTGCCTGGATGCTCTACTTTTTCCAGCAACTCTAGAACGACTGACTCACCTAATCCAACTTCTTTATTACGTTTTTCAGAAGCACCAGCATACGGTTGAAATTGGTAGAGGTATCCTGTAAAAAATAATCAACAATTGTAAACTCAAAACCCAGTTACTTAACTTACCTTCGCTTGAGCATAGGTTCCAATATTTGAAACCGAATCGGATCGGCTTTCCTTTGATAAACATCTTACAGCTGTGTCTACCGAAATATGCGATCATTTGCTCATCAATTGATAGATGATGAGAAAATATGCCAAACTGCATGAAGCGAGTGTTCATCATGTTGTTCAGTGGCGTAATTTTGGCGAATTTGTCATTTGCATCTAGCTTTTGATTGTCGCAAACGTGGAAGTACTTTTTAATTCGTTTGAATCTTTCGCGAGTCATAACCTCTCTGATGCATTGGACGCCGAGAGTTGGATGATTAGACCAATAGCTGCGTATTGAAGGCTTAGGAGAGTATCCAGAGACGAACAAAATTCCAATAAATTGGCAAATTTCATCGTAGTCAGTACGAAAGGTTGGATCATAACAGTTGACTCCTACATACCTCATTGTAGAATCCATTAAAAATTCAATAACTTCGTCATCAATAAACAATTTAAATAGTTGAAATGGATTGTATGCGCCTAAACGGTCGAATAATTCTTGTTGTTTTGCAGCAGATACATCAACAGGACTTTTGTCGAATACGAATTCCTTATGACCGGTTATTTTATTCCACTTCGGCTTTTTTGTAACGAATGTTGGTGTGTCGACGGTAGCTAATGTTTGAGATTGATTTGAAGTGCTGGCAACAGATTGCACATGTTCGCACACTATCTCTTCATGCTGAATTTCGGTACTTCCCTCGTCTTGGTAGTCATCATTTACATTACACCATTGAACCTCGATCTCACCAGCAATATCTAGTGGTAGAGCGGTGAGATTCGAGTGATGTACATCTTGAATCTCATCAACCACATCTTCACTGTCACTTATATCGTCTACGGTGTTTGGTGGCAAAGCAACGACATCAATTTCGGCACCAGTTCGTATTCCTTGTGCTAGTTCGTCGTCCGAATCAGGATTATTTAAAATTTCAGCGATTTCTCGCAGGCTCAAAAACTTTCGACAATGCATTCCGATTGATTTTAGTAGAAAACCACTTTCACCAAACACAAAAATTTACTTTTAGAATAAGGGCAACTATACAAGATCACTAAATACGGTTGTATGAGCAACAATAATAGCAGAAACGTTGTTTTCAAAACTGCTAACTCTTTTTACTTCGAAGGCCCAGTGATGCGTTTTCGCATCCCTCACTTTAAAGACTGGTGGAGAGGGCAAGAAGTACTTGCACGCATAGAAACTAACTAAAAATCATAAAAGAAGCAATGCAATATACGATAAAAAACTAATTTTGTAATTTTCACGAGTTTTAGAAAAGGTGCAGGAATTTTACAAAATTAAAATAAAGAAATCGTGTAGGCAACATTTTTGCATTGTTTTTTCACAAAGATACACTCGCGTTGTGAATGGGTTTCAATGAGCATAAATGTAGTACAGAACCTAAAGTTGTTGTAGTTATGTTGATATACGCTGTAGCTCTCATCGTTTTTTCTCGAGAGGGCCTACAAATGATGATGCGTTTTCGCTTCGCTGGGCCTTAATGGGTTAACGTGTATGTTTCAAATTGGTGTTTTTAGTCCGAGCGTCTCCTTCGGCGTTTTTAACTGGAATACCAAGTACATTGTACATTTAAATACGTAAAATGGACGTGAACAACAGAACAATAATGAACAGGATACAAAGAATAAAATAGCAGGGTTGTATTACGCGGTTTGTCTCATATTCAAACCTTAAGGCCTTTCTACTGTTGGCAATCGACATCCCGCTCCCCGGTGAATTCTCTTATATTCACTTATAGTCAAAGCAGATAGCTTACTTGCAGGCCGACGTAGCAGACCGGAAGCCGTGCGAACCTCAGCAGTCCTGACCTGTCCATCTTTGGCGAGAAAAACTTCGGTCACTCTTCCTCGTTCCCATTGACTTCTTGGTCGAGTAGGATCGCAGGCAATTACTAGCTCTCCCGGCTTTAGCGGTACTGTCTCATCCCTCCATTTTGGGTGTCGCAGAAGTTGAGGCAAGTACTCGATCGTCCACCTCTTCCACAGCCGATCCTTCAGATTTTGGGCTATTCGCTATTGCTTTCGCAGACACACCCTTTCCTCGACTGGGCTAGGCGTTTGCGTAGAGTTGAGACAACCCAACAAAAAGTGGTTGGGTGTCAATGGCTCCTCATCTTGTGGTGTTACGGGCAATTCTGTCAGTGGACGACTGTTTATAAGGTTTTCTGCTTCGACGAGTACGCTCCGAAATGTTTCCAGTCGCGGTGCTTCTTCTTTTAACAACCGCTGGAGTAATCGCTTAACCCTCTCGAACGCGAAAATCAACCGCTTGAGATAAAAATCTGAAAATTGGTATGTACACTAATTTGACATCGCTGAATATAAATGTAGGGTCCGAGTTCTTTCTTTAAGTATGTACTTAAGTTTAATTGGTTAAAAGAGTAAAAGCGCTTATGTTATAATAGTTTAGCTTTAAAACAATTACACATCTTGAAAGTACGATTTAATGGTCCTTTTCGCGGCCGCACAACACGTTCGTCAAGTTCGGTGGTAACTTTTTGACTGACTGTCCGCCGCACAATTTGATGCTTGCTGTCCTCTAATTCGTCTTATGGTCCGTTAGTTATTTCGTTGTTCTTATTGCTGTCCTTTTGTCTAATCGTTCGTCCGTAGAGTTGCCTGCGTGCAAACTTATGTATGTTACCTAAGTGTGGTGAGTCGAACGCTTAAGTATTGACCCCACATAAATATGCTATCACATTTCTTGCGAGCCTTTTTATTAAGATGCTATTCGATGTCCCTTATATGGGACATCTGTACTCGGTGTTCTATTTTAATATGCATGCAATTGCCTACACTGAAAATGATACCACAGATTTTCGATGTTTAAACTCAGTTTTTTTATTGAACAATTTTAATTTTAACTTCAACTTTTTATGCATGCATCAGTTTATTATATTGGAAAACATATTTTACAAACATGTACATGCAAATCTCTTATTTTTCGTGGTATAAGGCAAAACAGTTATTATCGCGTTTTACGCAGAGGTAAACGTTACATTTCTGGCAAATTATATACGACTTTTTACTGCATCCTGGCATTTTACAACGTCCATTGTTTTTCGATGCAACAAAATGTGGGATGTGCATTACAGTGTCCTTCCGCACTTCCTCTGGGGGATGAATTTGAATCCTTTTTTTACGTTTTTGCGGTGGGGTGAGAAGATAATGTGAAGCCATCATTCGCGATGGCCGTCCTCGGCGGCGGGGAGTTTCAACATCCGGTTGTAAATTGCCTGTTCTCACATTTAACATACAATTTGCAACTTCAGCACGAAAATTCAGTGAACCCAAAATTTTGGTTATCTTACTCTCCTAAATCTATGAAGTGCATAATAATTCGAATAGTCCGTTTTTGGGTGCTTATATTTATTCGGTAATATTGGATCATTTGATCTAGTAAGCCAACTCCACCCATGCTTTCGTTATAAAGTCGAACTACTTCTGAACGAAACACTTCAATATAATCCTTTGAGTCCTTTTCCCACCGTCGAGCTTTATCCGCTACACGTCCGGACCCCCCGCCCCCCCATGGGTTCATATACTTTCAAATTTTATGCTTTTATTGGGCATGTTGGTGAAGTTGAAACACAAAGTTGTTAATACAAATTCGTAATTTATTGAATGTTTTACACAAATTTTAATTTATTTTCGAATAATAAATGCAATAGAAGATAATTACGAAGATAATCAATATGACCGATCAAGAAAAAATATATGATCCACAAACGGTTCTAGTCACTCTTAAATTTTCGAGGTTTTTCAAAAAACTTTCTGAGAATTTCGTCTTCAGTCAAAGTTATGCGATGATGAATGTTCAAAGATGCAAGACCATTGAGACGCTCTTGACCCATCGTGTTTCTCAGATAATCTTTCATTCTCCTCAAAGTCGAAAATGATCGTTCTGGAGTTGCTGTGGTCACGGGTATCACCGCCAAAACTCGTAGGATTTTGTTGACGTTTTTGAAAGTTCTGCCATTTATGATCTGCAAAAATTCCTTCTATTTAGATTTTCAATGGATATTATTTATTTTACTTTGTTCCAAATTGCACCAAAAAAATCTCTTACTCAATTAATTGTCAATAAGTCGTCTATTAGTGATTTTTCTCTGATTCTTTTAAATTAAAAAATTTTGTTTTGAAATTAAATAGAAAATAAATGATAATCTATTAGTATTATAATCAATCAGATTTTTTGGTACAATATATGAGAAACCTGGCATTATTTTTTAGCCAAAAATTATCTGAATTTGGGAGATACTCACTGCTAATGCATAAAGTGCATTTTCGATGTTTTGATTGCAGATCCGTTGTCTCCACATTTTGACTTCTGAAATGAAATTACTCTCGGAACAATCCAGTATTTCTTCGTAAAATTGGTAGAGGCTTGCACATTTCTTCTCGTCGAATTCTTGTTTGAGGAATAGCTGTCCAAAACTTTGAAAAACTGTTTTGTGTTTTTCGAACCGACTCTGAAGATGATAAATGTAGGTGTCGAGAAATGGGATGAAAAATGCGATTTTGTAATACTCTTCAACTGTTTTCGCTTCAACGTTGCAACGATTTTTTTGTCGACTGCATCGACGAGGCATTTTCATTTCAATCTCGTACTCCGAACAAATTTCAGAAACTTTTTGATAAACAATGTGGAAGCATGAATCCACGTTTTCACGCTTTTCCTTGAAGTCGTTCAAAGCATCATCAGCCAATTTCGTGGCCTCTCCCAGATCTTGATTTTTCAATTGCAATTCTCGACTCAATGGCAAAACGATGGAATTAATTGATTCCATAATATGACAGGAAATTTGGAACTCGATTGTGAAAATCGCTGTCAAAAGTTGAGATGCTGCCCGTGAAGTTTCTCGATCCTTCCACGTTTTTATTTCTTCCAACGCTTCAATAACAGCCGGTTGAAGTTCGACGTATCTTGATACAGCTTCATGAGACTGAGCCCATCTTGTAGGACAAATGGACTTCAATTTTTCTTTTCTTCGCTCACTTTTCTCTATCATTTTTGAAATTTCGTTCTTCAAGATGCTTTGTCTCTTGGGCCAGTGAAAAAATGCTTGAATTGCTCCGATAGTTCCCAACGCGTTTTTGATACCAGATACTTCGCAAGCTGCATTGATGGTCAAACTGAAGCTGTGTGCGGCGCAATGCACATAAATTGCGAGAGGAAAATGAGACCTCAAATAAGCCTGTGCTCCATGAAATTCTCCACTCATTGCCGGAGCTCCGTCGTATCCTTGGCCGTACATGAATGAGCAATCCACGCCGATATCGGTCAGATAATTCCTGATGGAATTTGCCAGAGCTTGTCCAGAAACGTCAGTGACGGGAACGAATCCGAGGAAATCCTCACAAATATTTGTTTGTGAATCCAAGTATCGTGTGCAAATGGAAAATTGCTCTATGCTTGAAATGTCAGTCGATTCGTCGGCTAAAACTGAGAATCCTTCCGATTGATTTATTCGATCAACGATTTTTTTTCTGATCAATTCACGACAAGTTGCGATAATTTCATTCTGAATGGTTTTGCTCAAATATGTTGAATTTTTCGGAGCAGACAAAAGGTTTTTCTTGAGTGTTTCGTCACCTTCAGCTCGATACCGTAAAATTGCACGAAAGTTTCCTTCGTTCGAATATTTTCCATCAGTTTTATCATCCGCGTCAGGTTCCTCTTCATTATACAAACATCCATCGTCTCTATGGCCACGAAGTGCAATTCCTTGACGTCCACACAAAACTAACTAACTATGGGTTTCAGTCGCTCGTAATTTTCTTCTTTAGTTTTTTCTTTCTGCTGATCGAGTTGTTCATCAATAGATTTAGTTTTTCCAAGCTGAATATCGCGTAAATGTTCAAAAGCAACGATGGATTTTTTATGGTAATCAAGTTTTTCGTGGTTCCGAAAAGTTTCTTTCGCGTGCTTCCAAGTGTTGAACGGCTTGTTGATGAGTTTCCCCAGACGTACGTCGCGTATTCCACCGGTTTTCACGCCAAAAGCTATGCAGCACTTACAATATGCGCCATTTTCTTTCGCAGAATATGCCAACCAGTGAAATTCCTCAAGCCATTTTCTTTGAAAAGATAAATTTTTGGCAGTTGATGTCGGGAACGAAAAATTAGCTGGTGGCACCCACGAGTCGTCGATAATGTTCAGGATTTCACTCGCGCTTCTTGTATTTGAAGCATTAGACGTGGCTAGAGCGATGTCGTTTTTGAATGGAAGCAATTCTTGTTTGTTTTGAACTGACTTATCTTCGGAAGTCGATTGTCCTCCAGTCTCCGGTGGATTTTCTTCGAGGTTAAGCTTCTCTGCATTTTCAATCTGTGTCAAAAAAATATGGTTAGCTAAAAACTAATGAGAATCTTCAGTTTTTTTGAAATTATAAATTATATAAATACATTGTGCAAAAATAGTAGCTTTTCCGATATACTTATCATTTTTTTATTGCAATTTTTCTTACCTGTTTTTCCTTTTTCTTTGTTTCTGGTTCTGATTCTGGATCAAGGCGGGTGAAATAGGAAAACAATGTCCTCTTCATATTGTGAGGCGTGTTTTCTCAGTAAGAGAACTTGAAAAGAGATTTTTCTCACTTGAAATTATACTAACCACTTGTCAACTTCGGCATGTTTACACAATGCGTGTTGAAAGAAACAAAGAAATAATTAAAATACGCTCAAACACGCTCATAGATGGCGCAAATATCAACGGAAAAACTTAAAGAAAAATCGCACGGCGCTGTCATCGCGACTTGGTTGGCGCGCAGTTTGAATTTGCGAACAAACTACATATATGCACTGCCATAACGACTGGACAGCACCAATGGCTTTTCTATAACACGGTAGTCCAGCCGTTATGGTGACCTGTATATACGTGGTAATTATGCATATATCTCAAGGAAAAATGTCTATGAATTTTTCGGTATTTTAATTGCGAATATGATATTTCCATTACTATCAATAAGAGTCCCTAGTTTAATGTTTTGTGGTTTATTGAAATCTATTCCGATCTTAGTTATTTCTTCATTTGTCAACATGTTTCCGTAAAAAATTCCTAACTTTGATGCAGCTATGTTTTCCTGTATGTGTTCAATGTTGTCTTGTAGAATTTTTAGTTTTAGTGTGAAATCAGTGTATAGAATATGTCTTTGTATTTCGTTGCTAAAGTTATTTATACTATTTAATTTCGAAATTATTACATTACGATCGGTTTCTATTATGGATTTTAGTTTAGAGAATGTTTCGTTAAAATGTGTATTAATGCTTATTTGACTGTTCAAATTTTTAATTGCATTATGGTTATTTGTATCTTCGTTATATTTACTATTAAGTTTGTCTAAAATAATTTTTAAACTATTATAATACTGACTTACATTAAAAGTGTTTTTTATGCAGATGGCTTGATGGAGGAGTTGATTGTAGCTTTCTCTGACGCCAAAGTTCCTTGTCAGCTCCTGCTTAATTTCTTCCCACGTTGCCGAGACGTCCATCGTCTGAATAACTCGGAGTGCTGCTCCTTGAATTTTTGTTTTCACATGCCTCTCTAGGATGTAATGTTGCATCGATGTATTGCCGTTGAAGAGTGGAAGGATTAGGTCGACTTCCCTCAGAAATGACGTTAGGTCATTCTCTTCATTGCCGAAGTATGGGCGAATTCTCGCAGCTTCTTTGATTAATTCTGTTACGGGGAGTTGCTGTTGTTCAGGGTTTGCCATTATATAACTTTTTCACTGTTGCTGTTGCTCAAAACTGTTGCCGATTTTGCTGCGATTGCTGCTCTCAAAACTGTTGCCGAATTTGCTGCGATTGCTGCTTAAAAAATTTGTTCACTTGTTTTCTCTCTTTATAAATTATTTGTTTTATCAATTTTTGATAATTTTTTTTCTTCACATAAAGTTCATACTATCTTGGAAAAATTTGTTTTTCTTAATTAAAACGTTCCTTCGGGATACGTTGGTTTCAATCAATTCTTCTGAATTGATATCTAACCGACTGCGCCAGTTAAGTGTGCTAAACTTCGTAATTCTGATTTTTATTCATTTGAAATTTCTTAAGCTAGGTCTTACTTTCTATTTTACATTTTCTTTTTGTTAACATTTCATAATGGCTCTTATGGTTGCCTAAACGTTTATTGCATACATATGGTGGTGTAACGAATTTTGTGTATGTCGGAATATTAATTTATTATTTCCGGGTAGGAAAAAAGGTAGACAAACCGCTTTGCCATATCGAAAGTAAGACCGTGGTGCAAATTTGAGCATGTCTTAAAATATTCCGCCAACTCTGCCTCTTGACACGTAGATAGAACTTGTCTTATAGAATATTTAGTGCTAGCTTTGTCTTTTAACTCGTTTGCCACACGGTTTTCAGAAAGAAGCTTCAGCCGATAAATTATTGTTGTTCTGTTTATTTTGTATTTTCGGGCAGCACTTGTAGGTGTTTCAGTCTTATTTTTAATGTCGAGTAGTGCTTGTTGAAGACCTTCTTCATCCAAAACCTTTTCTGGGTGTTTTTTTTAATATAAATTCGGCATATTATACTAGAAATAATAATTATAAAAAGCACAATGCAAAGAAAAATATAAAAAACTGCTCTAAGAAAATTTTAGGAGGATTTAACTATTTGATAAATCCTCCTACTTGGTAAATGTCAAATCATCCTTTAACTAATCTTAACCTTATATTTTGCAACTTACCGACGCAGTCAAATACTATTACACAACTGATGTTATAATAATCTTTATTAGATATTTGGTTGTTAAAATCGCTAAGAGTAAAAGGAGTAATGTATCACTATTACTTTTCACGCAAAAATATAAGAAGTCAAAATTAAGAAGAAAGCACTACGAAAAATAAAAGCACGTGTAGCAACGAAGACGCCAGAGATACGACTGGCATTTTCATATGTAATGCTCAACGAATGACAGGCATTAATTGACAATTGTGTGCTCTCCCTACGAAGCATGGTTGGCGTTGTATTTGAAAATGACAAAACCTCCTTTCGTCAAATCATCCTCGCTCTACCCTACTCAAAATTCGTACATGAATATTGTGCATTGTTAGCATTGCCGCAACGATTTTTGTAGTTGCCGCAATGTAGTATGTTTGTGTGTAGCATTGCAGTAATGTTATTTGTAATTGCCGCAATGCTGGCCAGTGCCCTAGTTTTCGGTAACATGACCACCGTTGTCGAAAGTGCCGCAAAAAGAGAATCATAAAATACGAAATTTGTTAAGTGTTTTGTTGTGACACATTCGTTTGTCACTTCCCAATAAACATTTGCATTTGTAGATAAACTAAAAAATAACTTTCTTCGAACAATGTTTAGTTAAAAAACAACTAACGTTTTTTTTACAAAACTATTACAAAACCATTACAAAGCATTTGTAAATAATCGAAAAGGAGTCTTACAGAAGCGTTATATGCAAGTTTGTAGAATTGCTTATCTTGAAGCTTAAACCTAAGTGGAAAGTAAGTGAATATAAAAACATATTGTAAAATGTTTTTCAGTTTATTTACAAACATTTTGTAAATGTTTTTTAAGCAGAAATACAAGTATGTGAGCAAGCTTACTTCCAGGCATAATAATTAATACTCAGTAATTGAAATTTCGCATGAGAGTAATAAAACATAGTATGAAATATTGGTTTTACATTTTAAATTTTATTCAATTCATAAAAAAAAAACTTAATAATATATACAAATTCAATTCAATTCATAAAAAAAAAACTAATAATATACACAAATTAATTGTTTGTGTTCTCTGGCTCTTCACTATTTTTTTTAGCTGTTTTTGCCGATTTATGGCGAATTGAAAAACTGTTTTTGTGCCACTTATAAACTCGTTCTCTGTTCCATGTAAATCATGAATGAAAACGTCTGCAATTAAAAAAAAACAATTTTCTATCTAAATATTTATGTGACTATATGGAAGTGTAGCTTGTTAAACATTGCTTTTTAATTATAATTTGGATTTGACTTAAATGCTAATTATTGTGCGTACCTCGGATGGCAAGAGTTATTTTTAAAAGGCGCACACTTTTCTTCTCAGCTGTTCCGGCCCACGAAAATTTTTCAGCACATTCGTCCGTTAATAGTGCACGCCACACAGAACGCACATACTTCCCCCCCGAAAACTTGTTATGTTTTTTTATATCAATTTTCTAAAACAGAAACAAATTATAAAACAATTATTGAATATTTAAAAAAAAACAATATGGGTACATATTTAAAAATCATACTTACAAATTGTTTGTAATTCTCCTCCACCTGGAGTATGGATTCCAGCTGAAGAAAATTGTCTACAGTAGTCAGTGGTTCTGGAGGTAGTACCCGTTTTTTACCATCATCTTTTTTGGTGCTCTTGCTATGCTCCGCAACGTCCCGCCGTACACTTCGCACCTCTTCTACGATTCTAGACATGGATTTAGATACCGCAATTTGCATTGCAGTTTCCATTTTTTCTTCAATAACTAAACGAATACAATTTTATTAAAAAGAATGCCAACATAAATTTCGATTAGATTTACTTGCTAATGTTTGGGGGCTATTTAGCATAGCTTCAGCTGCATTTTGTACTGAGTTTTTTAACGCATTTTCGATAGCGCTCTGAAGTGATGTTTGCATAATTCTGTTGACAGCGCTCTCAATAGTGGTTTTCAAAATATTTTGAATAGAAGTTTCTACTGTCATTTGAATAGCTAAACGAAGAATAGCATTATAAAAAACAGTATGATTAAAATATTGAATAATATTACCTGCTACAGTTGCCTGGTCCAACACAGTGGTTGCTGTTTTTCCTATGTTATTGTTTGTGGTATATGTGACATTGTTGACATCATTTACATCTATGTTTGTTGTGTATATCATGTCATCATTAGAATTTAACCTGATGTATTGGAGTACTTCTCCGTCCGTGTTGATATCGTTCGATGTTTGTGTTTTGTTTATCATTTTATATTTATATTGGGACATGGTGGGAAACTAAAGGGATAAATGAATGGGAGTTTATTTCAATATTTTGCATATAAATTACTTTTTTGATATGCTTCAATAAATGTGAACTGAGATTACACGAACAACTTAAAGCATCTGTATTATAAATATTGAAAATCGAGGATTTTAAAGGCGTTTCAAATAAGTCACGTAAATTGTCCAAACGATGGCCTTGTATAACTATTTCATTCTTATCATTTTTAATAATACATTGTATTTTATATATCGAATTGTTGTTAAAATAAAAGTTGTCAGGAGCATTTAGGGAAAAATATGAAAAATTTGTTTCAACAAATTTAAAAGATCCATTTTTGAAACTGCCTACATTCATAGTCGGAATATCTTGCTGTTTTGAAACCAAACTTCTCTCCACAAGACGGTTATATAGTTGTGGTGCTATTTGATTTTTTTTTTTTGATAAGTTTTTTAAGTATACCTAGGTGATTTTCAAATTTGAAGGCACTAATGGTTTCTAATGAACCGAATTCCAAGGAATCTGACGCCAAGTGGGTTAAACAATGAAAATTATACGTTTGAAGAGTATCACTGTACAAATCAGGAATATCTGTTACAAAATCATTTAATAATTGAGATGCACATTCGTTGTTTCTTTGGCAGTCCAATGGGTCTAACAGTATGCGAATTGCCAAAGAAAGCTTCAAAAAGTGATTATATCTATTATTATCGAGAATATTTTTCAAAACAACTGGCCCTACATATAATAAAAACAATCGAAATTCAGTTGCTTTGAAACGATCTAGGTCCGTCAAGTCACGCGTTTTCCTGCAAAATTCCCTGGGAACTTGGCCTTTAGAAAATTTCAATCGGCAATTTTTCTAGAATGGAATACATTCTATGATGTGGCGGATCTGTCCTATTGCGAAAATTTGCATCAGTTCTTAAGCGACTTGTTTCAAATGGGAAAGTTATTCTATTATTCTTTCTATTACCTTCTTGGAAGCACTTTGTGCAAGAACTATAACCTGAGTGATGTTTGACGCCTAAAATGAATGCTCTTGCAGGAGCATCACAAACAAAAGATCGGCAATTTACTCTAAAAACTTTAGATTTGTATTGTAGACCATTTGCATAGAGGTGATTCAATTCATCAACAAAAGTTTCTAGAAATTCATTGGCAAGTTTTGGGTGACAATTAAGAGAATAAATTCCTGCTACTAGGACATGGTCTGTTCCATTAACATTTACCAAAATGGGCCATATATTTGCTCGCGAACTTTTGGAAACTGGTAAACCATCTACATTTATGTTCAACTCTAGTTCATTTGAAGCTATGCTATTTTGAGTGAGGAAATCAGTTAAACAATCTTTTAATCCGTAATGGATATATTCTCCTTCACTCAACGAAACTTTGGGAGCATCTTTTGGGGTTTTTTTTAATGTACGGACATCTTTTGGAAGGCCATAAATTTTTTTACTCAATATTTTAAAAAACCTAATTTCCAAAAGCGTTGCAAATATCGGATTCAACGACCCAAGCTCCAAGTTCCTCTAAGAAAGATTTATTTATTGGCCGACATTCATCTGATTCTGACTCTGAGTCGGAACCATTCAAATAGTCAGCTTCAAAATTCAAAAAAGTTGGTTCGCATTCATTTGCAATATTGGAAATAAAGGAATTTTCAAAGGATGGATTGAGCTCTTCACAAGAAGAAAGTACGGGTGATGAATAAATAGAAGGCAGTTGGACATTTCCATTCGAACACAACATGTTCACCAGCTGAGAACTATAAGTTTTAGATGCCTTATAACGCTTTAGTTTACTCATGCTTCTTTTCTTTTCTAAAAAAAAGTAACATTTATTATAATTTAAACACTTGGTTTCGAAAAATTAATGTAAAAACTTCTAGTTGTAGAAGTTCACAATATTATTCACGATATTTAACAAAGTAATTACTAAATTTTTGCTATTAGTCATGCACAGAAAATATTAATTATAAATCAAAGAGAAGATTTAAATAAATTTAAATAAAAGATTTAAATAAACGAATGTTACAAGAAACATGATAAACTACAAAATAACTTGCAGTAACTTATAATTTCTAATAACGCAACATGCCGCATTCTTGGAAATTGAGACTCCACTGCACATACTATTTTACAACAGTAGAAAACTTTAACGAAATCATTAATTTACAATTTATTAACTTACCTCTTTATTTTTTAATTGTTTTAACACTTTTTAAATATATTTAATTATTCAAATTTATTTATTTAAATTATATTTTGATTTTCTAAAATTTGCACGCAACTTCACTATTTAATATTTAGCACGCACGAATGGCAAAATTGGGAAACTGACAAAATTGACAAATAAAAACTTTAACGTTTGGTTTACATTTTGTGTTTGTATGTAAATGTTATTTTGCACATTTGTACATAAGCTTACGATTATGTTTGTATGTAAACGTTATTTTGCACATTTGTACATAAGCTTACGATTATGTTTGTATGTAAACGTTATTTTGCACATATTTGCAAAATGTTTACACAAATGTTTATTGGGTTTGCATTGAAATATGAAATGTGGCCGGCATGTGTGCAAACATGCTTTGGTTGCGTTTATGCAGACCAGTTGATTTGTAAATTATTAGGGTTGGTCAGTGACGGTGACGTCGGCAGCGAAACGGCTTGCAGCGACGGCGACGTAACTCGCGTGGGGACCGCGCTGTTAACATTTGTGGAGTTAACTCCTCCCCCTTTAAGTTCAACAGTGTCCTCGCTGTTGTGATTTGGGGTACCAGAAGGGTCTTCGGCCAAATTTTTTGGAGTTTGTATGGTGATTTTGTAGTTCTTTCGGGATATGTAAGTCCTGTATGACAGTAGACTGATAATTACACCAAGGATGATGAAATTAGTGGTTAGGCTAGCGCTGTATTTGTACTTAATTCCTCTCAGTTGTTCGGTGTTCGTTATCTGTAATTCTTTCAGCATCTGTAAGGACAGGGCTTCTTTAAATGTATTGGTCGCATTCGAAATTTGCGCTATTGCGGGTAATGGCTTGGCAGCTGATAGTTGTTTACTTTTAAATAATTGGTTTTGCACCAATATTGTAGAGTTGCTATGGTGAATAAGGAAAGTTCCTTGTAAGGATACAGATCTGTTATCTATTGATACCTCTCCTCTATGGTCATTTAGTAGAAGGATGTTGGGTGTTATTTCTTCGATCGTCGGTAAATGTTGATTGTTGGTAGTGGTGCATGTTGAAGGCAAGCTTTTAATTAGATTAGGGATGCACTTAGAGCTAGTTATATTTGCAAAGTTAGAGGCTTTACAAATTGATATCTCATCTAAAGTACTACATTTGTTTCTGATTCCCAAAATTTAATTTTTACAAAATATTATGTTTTCAAATTCCAACTTAATACTAACATCATCATCTTTACAGATTTTAATAACAACTTTTTACAACTATTTTTTTCTGTCATTGGTAGTGAAACAATGTACAACACAGTTGATTGATTGGATGCGACTTTAACTTCGCTAAATTCCAAGGCTTCTATTAGATTTACAAAAGGCATTTTTTGTTCTTCGAAAAGGGTTTTTGTAATGTTAATTTCAAAATTTGATAAAGTAAAGGAGTTGACCATGTTCGCTTTGGCCCACTGTATTGAGTAATCTATCTGAACCAATTCCTCTTTAATTATTTTCAATTTGCGTTCTATATTGCGGATAATCTCTCTTTTTGCTATTTCACTGGACTGTACTGTGTTTAAAAGGGTATTTGTCGTTTTCGAAATTTCGTTCAATCGGTTGATCGTTATCCTGTTAATTATTACCTGTTTGTCATTATTAGTCAATAAGTTATTGGTATGGTCGGATAACAGTCGAAAATCGTCGTGGTCTGGAGTACCTGCCAACCATTTCCAGGCTGTCCCTAGTATGTTCAGCGATCGTTTTCGTCTAGGTTTGAGTCCATCAAGTATGTTTTTTACTAATTCAATGTCATGGTTGAGGAAAAGGTAACTGCTGTCCTTGGGTGTCACGTAGGTCTTGATAGTAGATTCAATGCCCAAGATTGCGTCCTCGTATTGATTTAGGTTCATTTTATGTATGAGTCTGAATGTACCGGTCTGTAGCAGTGCAATTCCCTCATCGATTGCAATAATTTGGGAATTGCTGTAATCCAAAATTTGGGTGTCACCGTGGCCAGTCGTCAATAGTTTTAATATAAACGGTATGTATCTAATGAAGTTTGTCATGTTGCTTCCTGCAAAGTTGCTTCCTGCAAAACGAAAAGATAACTCTTATCATCTAAAGATTTAGTTTTCTATTTTTTTTTTTTTTTTTTTTTTTTCTTGTTTTCGTTTCTTATTAATCCTTTATGGACTATTCTTCCAGAGTCTGTGATAACTGTGCTGTTTTTATTTTCCGCTACAGTTTCCTCTTTGTAGCGGCATGTAAGTTTATTCCCTATTCTCTTATTGACTTTCACAAATATCACGTCGCCCACGTTATAGTTTTTGTAAGGATTTCTTTTTTTGTTGTGGTAATTTAGATCGGCATCTTGTTTACGTTGAAGTCTCTGAATATTCTTTTGTTTTTCGACTTCAACTTGAAGATGATCAGTGGCTACACGTCGTCCAAAAAATAGCTCTACGGGTTTCCGTTTTACAGTAGAATGGATAGAATAGTTGTATTTCCAAATGGATTTATCGAGGAGGTCGGTGAAGGATGAATGAACTTTTTCTGCCTTCAGGCAGCGCATTATTTCTGATAACGTACTATGAAAGCGTTCGATTTGTCCGTTTACTGTACTAGTATAAAGTGGGCATTTAAATATTTCTATATTTAGTTCATCTTCTAAGAGATGTACTATTGAAGCTGATCCTAGTGATTTTTCATTATCAATAACTATTCTTTCTGGTATTCCAAAACACATTAATAGTCTTCTTAGAGGTTCTTTAATGTGTTGTGTGGCTCTTGATCTAACTAATGCCGCTTGTGCGTATTTAGAAAACTTATCTATTGCAGTAAGGATGACTCTGTCGTTTGTGAAGTAAATGTCTAAGTGTACGATCTGTCCAGGATATTGTGGAATCGGAGTTGGTTGAATAATGGGTTTTGGAGGGTGTCTTTCGTATTTTTCCGCTTTACAAATTTTACATTGCTTTATTATTGATTCTATTTTTGATTGCATTCTTGGGAAATAGAATGTTCGTAAGAGCTGCTCTTTATTTTCGCGTGCGCTGCGATGTGCGCGTTTATGTTCCTTTAAGATTTCGTTCTCCTGCTCATCTGTATCCGTTACGTCTTCTAACATTTTGCGTGTAAATCTGATTTTATAGTTTCTGAAGTGAAGGGGGTAGATTTCTTGTATTTTTCCAAGAATATGCTCTTCGGTGCTTAGGCCATTCACCACTGATGGATTTAAATATCGTTTTAATATTTGGATTAATTTTTCATTAGGGTAGTCGCTTTCAGTAACAGTATGTCTGTGGTAGGTGGGAAAAACTATATTGAACCTGTATGTAGAAATGTCGTCTACATTTAGGAAGATTTGGTTCTTAAAGGCATTTATGGGAGCCTCCGTTATAGGTATTAGATTATGTTCGGAGCTTTCGTCGCTATGTATGGTTTCTGTCAGGGAGTTTACTTGGGGCGGTCGCGAAAGTGCATCTGCAACCACGTTTGCCTTTCCTGGTTTGTAGTGCAACTCATAGTTGTACTCTTCCAAGATGGCTTTCCATCTCTTCATTTTATTGTTATTGTTTTTTGCACTAATTGCGTAGGTCAAGGGCTGGTGATCGGTGAATATTTTAACTTTTGCAGATCCGTAAAGGAAATTTCGTAAGTTACCTAAAGCCCAGATAATCGCCAACATTTCCTTTTCGTTCGTGGCGTAGTGTTCTTCTGTCTGACTTAGTGTTCGAGATATAAAAGCAATTGGTTTGTCGTTTTGTGATAGTACGGCTCCAATCGCGTAGTTAGAGGCGTCCGTTGTTAACTGAAATTCTTTTGAATAATCGGGAAGAATAAGCATAACTTCTTCTGCTGTTAGAGATAGTTTAATTTTGTTAAATGCTTCGATTGCTGTGTCGTCTAGCGATATGAGCGTCTTTTTTGAAACGTTTTTGGGTTTACGCCCATCTTCCCCCCTTAAAAGGACTGTAAGGGGTTTTGCTAGCTTGGCGTAATCTTTTATGAAGCGGCGATAATACCCTGAAAGTCCAAGGAATGAACGAAGATCTTTCAAGGTTTTGGGTGCTGTAAAATTCACTATTGCGTCTGTTTTCTTTGGATTCGTTTTAAGACCCTTCTCGGAAATAATGAATCCGAGAAATTCGACCTCAGTTTTTAAAAATCGCTTTTATCTAGTTGTATTTTAAGGTTGGCGTTTTTTAGAGTTTCGAAAATTGTTTCTATGTCTTTAAAATGGGTTTCTTGATCCTTACTGAAGATGATAATGTCATCAATATAAACGTAGCACCGCTTGCCTATGTGGTCTCTGAGTATGTCATCGAGTGCTCGTTGAAAAATTGAAGGGGCGTTTTTCAGCCCAAAAGGCAGCCGAGTAAACTCGTAGTTGCCGTTATTTATAGAAAACGCTGTTTTTTCAACATCTGATTCTTTTAGTGGAATTTGATGAAATCCACTTTTTAAATCAATTGTTGAAAAGTACCTATTTTTACCAAGCTGGGCCAATACATCATTGATTTCAGGGATAGGATATTTGTCAGGTACTGTTACTAAGTTTAGCTTTCGGTAATCGACCACTATACGATATTTTTTTTTCTCCTGATGCGTCTAATTTTTTTGGAACCACCCATACGGGGGCGTTGTATGGTGACCTAGATGGTCGAATGATTCCATCGCGTAAATATTCTTTAATTTGTTTTTCCACCTGTTCTTTTAGACACATTGGATAAGGGTAACTTTTGGTATAAACTGGCCTATCTGTGTTGGTGCGAATTTCGCCTTTCACTGTAGTAGTAAAAGTTAATTTTTCTTCGGGATCTGCGAATAGCGTCTTGTAATTGTTAACTAATTTTTGCAATTTTTCTTTTTGTATTTGATTTAGATGTTCTGTCCTGATATTTATAAGATTTACGTCCTGTGAGAATTGTTGCTTTAATTTGATTTTAACTCTATTTTTGCCTATTGACATATACATAGTTGTCTTTTGCATGTATTACTGCATCTAGTTCTTTTAATGAATCGTTTCCTATAATGGCGTGAAAAGATTTCAACGTTGGCATCAAGAAGAGTTTTATGGTGGTATCTTTCAGTCCGAAGACGTTTGCAAAAGTGTGGTGAGTTATCTGAATATTTCCTCCGATAGAGGATGCAAAAAATGGAGTTTCGTTTTTAATAGGCTTTATTGCGAACTGAGGTTGCACATAATTTTTGTTAGACCCGGTATCTATTAAAATTTTCATTATCTCTCCATTGCTGGTTTTTCCTTCAATATAAGGCAATGAAGAGTTATTCATCCTAAAAAATGAATGCCCGTAAAATCGATATTTTCAGAGGAATCGGGTTCCGTTTGGTAATTGTCTTCTAGATTTTCAGAGGAATAAACATAGTCATGTAATGATTGTCCTGCTTCTTCATTTTTGTCTATAACGTCTTCATAGTCCTGTGTCTCAATATTATAATTTCGTTGTCTTTTGTCTGTATGGAGCTGCGTTGAAGCTGGTCTTTTAGCTTGATAAGTATTGTTTTGTGTCGGTCGATTCATATAATTGACATTACGCGTTTGGGCGCTTTGGTCTATTTCCATTGGCTCGGGCTTATTCGGTAAGAGCAAGGGGTTGGAGTTGGATTGGGATTCCTCGGCGGTTGTGGGAGGTATGCTAATTCTGGATAGAAATAGGGGTTTCCTTTGTTATTTGGATTAATTCGATTATTAGAAATGACAGGGGTTATTGTCGGACGTACTGGGGCAGGATTATGGAGGTTTCTTGTTACTCCATGAGCATAACTTGTCTGAAGTATTGGTTTTCTAATTTTAGGCAGAGATGTAAAGCTTGTGGAAGGTCCACTGGTTCCCTCATACCTAATAATTTTGGTAAGTCACCATTCAAACCACGAATAAACGTATCGAGTGCTTTATTTCGATATGTTTGGGTCATAATGCAAAGAGTTTCGTGGCTCATATCCATACAGGATATCTTATTTAAAATTAGAGATAAATGGGAGTAAACACTTTGGTAAAACTCCTGTGTGGTTAAACGTCCTTGTAAGAGTGAATTCATTTGATATTCGAGAGTTCCGAGGTCTCGTTTGTCGGCATAGTGGAGCGTAAGACACTTGCAAATTGCCTTCCAATTTAATGGGGTGTTGTACGACTCCAATGCCGCGTCTGTTTGGCCTATTATCTTGTTCCTAATCACATTTAGTATCCCAAAGTATTTTGGGGTACCGCACATTGGTTCACAAATTTTTATTATCCTCTCTACGCTCTTCTTCCAAGAGCTGAATTCTCTTGGTTCACCAGAGAATTCCCTCAGGCTCCTGACTACATCAGGTATTTTATCCAGTTCACCTATGTTATGTCCGTTTGTTACGGAAATGGTCTCGTCTGTTTCCGATATAGTACTTTCTTTTTGGCCTAATCTGGCGTCCACTAATCTAGCGACTAGTTCCGCTATTTGGCTAGTCATGTCCCTTTCGGTATTTGGTTGAGTTAGACTACTTGTCAACACTGGTGGCCTAATAACGTTATTATTAGTAGTCATTTCGAAGAAAAAAAAATTTATGGTTTTTATTTATTTTATTTATTTTTTTTTTATTATTTGGTTCTTATTGAGCTCTTCTTGGAAGAGGGCCCTTTCTACTCCGGATGGTCCGTATAAGGATTCGCGGAATTAGGGTTATATTATAAGTTGAAGGATATTTTACAAGCTTCAACTTTGTTGTATTCTGTTATGATTTTACGGCTTTTTTATTGTTGTTAAATTATTTTTTGTAGCACAATTTAACTTTTTGTTTCACTATTTTTTCACAAAATTTTTCTTAATAATATTTCGTTTCTAATTTAATTTCCTTTACAAAAATTTTTTATTTTTAATATACTTCAATTGGTATTAATTTGAATTAGTTTTATTTTAGTTTCCTCACAAAAAATTTTTATTTTATTTTTATTCTTCTTATTATACTTCGTATCACTTAAAATTCCTTATGACTATTTTTCCTCGCTGCTCCCGCTGGGTTGCTCCTTTTTGCGCTCGTCCGCGCTACTAATGGTCCTGCTGAGGAGACGGTCGTCGAGGTTGCCTGAGGACGGACCTTTCAGGCTGGTTTCTTTCGGGCTGGTAGCGTTTTTTCGCGAACGGTTAGGTACGTTAGCCGCCGATTAATTTTTGCGAAAATAAAACACGTAACTTTTTACTTAAGTCACTTGGCACTCTGCTCCTTAAAGGCAATTGGCCATTTAAATATTTTAAAATATTTAAGTTCTACCGCGCTTACCGTGCCCCATTTACGTTGGGCGCCAATTAACTCGATATTAGTTTCGAGACTTAAAAAAAATATTTTTTCTTTAGTGCTCTATGAGCACATCTTTATTTGAGTACAAAAACTGAACTAACTAAGTTTAACAATTTGTTCTTAACCTAAGCTCGCACCGGCGTTTTTGTCACATGCACCAACATGTGTCTTGTTTGTTTCACACGCTTACGGTGTGGTGTGATATGGGTCAATTTCAAAAAAAACGTACACAACGAGTTTTTTTTGCTTATTTTTAAAGTTTTTTCAATTCGCCTGTAAGAGTGGCCAATTTATGTAGAAATTGATGAAGAATCCGGTGGTACCTTTAGGCTCTCAAAAAAATCAATATTTTTGGATTTTTTTTAGGTTTTCTATGATTTCTATCTTGAGCGTCACACACCAAATATGTATAAAAAATCGCTAAAAATGCAAAAATATTTGAAATTCAAGCTTACTACGATGTTCTTTTGTTTTTCAAGATTGACTTTTGCGAAAATCACCTTTTCGATTATAAACACAAAATCACGATTCACCTTGATTTTTTATTTTTTTTAAAGTGACTAGTTATTTAAAAATTTCAAGATGAAAATATGTAAATTTTTGTTAAAAAAAGACTTAAACTAAGAGGTTACTTTACTTGCAAAGTAATAGGCTTGTAACAATATATTTAAAAAAACTGCAATTATAAGCGTTTTAAGGGGAAAAAAACTAAGTGTGACGCTCAAGAGATTTTGTTGCACGTAAACAAGAAATAATGCCAAATTTAAAGTTTAACGAAAAAAAGTTTATTTTTTTACAAAAAGTAAATAAAAGAAAACAAAAATTCTTCAAAAAACAAAAATTTTCATACAAAACTAAACATGTACATATTCTTTGATGTCTTTAACAAAAATGGAAAAAAGGAAGTAATTCTTGAAGAAACTTATACACATATGTAAATATTTGACGCAAAACAATAACTTAACTTAATTTAATTTATAAATTTTCATTCGAATTCTTATTCTGAATCTGTATAAACTTCATGAAATGACAAGCGGCTTTGTTTTTTTTTCATTCTCATTCATTTTTACCACTTTCGAATTAAGTTTGTTGCAGTTGCATAAATTTCCGGTCCCCCAGAGGTTTAAGTTGCAAAAGCACGATAGAAATCTGTAAATCAATTCACCTCTGGATTTTGTAATTATTTGGTGAATATCTCTCGTGCCTTGAACTGTCTTTAAATTTGTGGGCAATGTTTTGTTGATGTTGAAAATTTGATTTGGACTAACGTAAAGTAATTTTACATCAATTTTGCCTAAAAGCGAGTGGTACAATTCTTCCGCACCTACTATGTCTGCTCCGTGAGCAACAAGCGAATCTGCTGTTCGCTTCACAACAGCACCCACTCCATCTGCTGCACCTTTTCCATGAGATTTCTCAAAAAATGACCATGTTGCGGATGTAAAGTTTTTGTCAAATATTCGATTGCAGAAAAAGAAAAAATTGTTTTTCTGCTTATACTGAGAAGATGGCCCATCCGAAAAGAAGTGTATGGTTGATATTTCTGGAGCACAATCTTTCAAATAATCAATTATTGGATCTAAATGGGCCCAAATAGCACCGGGTCCATGATTTAAATCCGAAGAAATCGTGCAGAAGCTCACGGGCTTTTCAATTTTTTTAAAATAAATTAAGCCGGTATGGAGGGATGCTTGGTTTCGCGAAGCACCAAAGTGAAACGATTGCACTTCTTCTGAAAGTTTGCACATGTAGTTTTCGGAGAAGTCTATGTGAATCAAAACTTCTGTTTCGCTCAAATTATCCTTGCAGAAACGATATGCGCTGTATTGATTTCGAACATTAAAGTAATGTTTTTTAAACTTCAGTATGTCTTTCTGAAACTCACTCACCAAGTTAGCTACTGTTGAAACTTTTTCAACCTTTTTCATGACCTTAACATCATATTTATCATGGGAAATACTCTTCTTATTTAATCTTTTTTCCGTAACAGACTCCCATTGCAACCATTTGCATTCATTCGTTTTTGCTTTTTTATTTTGCCGCGTGTAACAGTTTCTTTCTTTCCAGCGCAAGCTCTACTAACGTCGTCCCCCATAAAAAAATCATTTACTGTTGTGTATTTTCTGGGCAGTGGTTCCGGCAATTTTTTTTTTCCTTTTTCCAATATTTTTTTTAGTCTGTAACGTTTTAAAATTTTAGAAGCCATTACTGAGCAAATGTTTTTTTTCTGAGTATACTTCTGTTTTAACAGACTCAAAGTTTCCTTTGAATCTCGAACAGTCGAACTTAAGCTTTTGGTATCTTTAATATGTTTTTTAGATCTTTGTAATTTTTTTTTTGTACTTTTGTTTCTTTGTTTCAGCATCTTTAAGTTTACCCTTTAAACGGTCAACTAGTAATTGTGATTCGCGATTTTTGTTTTTTAGCTGCTTATTATACCTTTTTAATCTTTTGTTTTCAGAAGTATTCTCATTAAATTTAGCAGGTATTGCTGGTAATTCTTCCTTTTCATTGCTTATAAATTCCGGTAATCCATGGGCTTGAGTAATTGTACTACTTAAAGTATCGGCCATTTGACGTTCGACAGCTTTTTTTAACTTCCTCGCACGTACATATTCTCTATTTTTAGCTCGCTCACGCTGAAGCATTTTTTTTCGGCATATCACCTCTTTTCATCCGTTTCTCGTTGCTATTCAAAAACAGAATCAGTCAGTAACAATAAAAATTAAACTCAAATATACCACGATTATACCTTTCTTTCTTCTTTCTTTTATATTCGTCATTACGCGCTTTATCGAGCTTTATTTTCTCTCGATATTTCCGTGCTCTTTCAGCCGCCGTTAATTTTGTTGTTTTACTCTTGAAAATTAAAAAATAAAATAAAAATTAAGCATTTTAAGCTATGAAGCAATATGTATTAAAAGTGATGCTCATGAAATGTTTGCCTATTTTGGTTTTTTTCCGTAGGCAACTTATTTCCCAAATTCACAAATTATAAAAAAATTAGTTGAAACCATGTAAACAATGATTGTCAACTTCAATTTTTTACATTTAATATATTTACTTTTAAAAAAATTAGCGTGACGCTCATGAAATTTTATCACGAACTTACCATGGTGTTCACAAAAACTACTAAATGCACACTTTTTTTAATAGATTTTTTCCCCGCTTTTTCACTTTTGTAATAATTAAAGTTTGTACTTTCCTTACGTTATTTACCTTATTTAAATGCAAATTGAAAACTGGTAATATTACTTGATTTATAAAAAAGTGACGCTCAATGCAAATTGTGGGGACAACCTTTCTTTGCAACGCCAAATTCACACTAATTAATTTTTGACAACTAAAACAAAGCAAAACAAAAGAAAGAAACCCAATAATTCGAAAACTGCTAGTAAATGTTGCATATTTACTTTTTTCTTGATTTTATTTTATTTTGTTTACTAAAAATTCTAACGGGGGACACATGCTTTTGTATGAAAGGAGTCAGAGGGAGAAACAAAACACCATTCTGAATAAACAAAAAAACAAACATACAAATTTGAGAATAACGTTTTTTTGTTACATATTCCTCGATGATCACTCTCCCATTTTTGTTTTTTTTTATATTTTGTTTTTTACCTAAAATAGTAGTGTAAAGTGCAGGGACACAAAAATTGCGTTTTTTTTTAAATTGACCCACATGCACAGTTCCATATTCTGTTATCTTTTGTTCACTTTTAAAAAACTGGAGAAAAATCACTTTTACTGTTCGCGTTCGTCGGCACTTGTTGAATGACAAAAATCACAGAACCAGTGTGAGAAAGAGAAGAAGTATAATGACAATGCATGTTTTATGTGAACATAACAGAACCAGTGTTGTCACATCAATATTTCTCTTTTAGTACACTAGAAAAATATGAGAGTTCGGCTTGTGAGTGTCAATGTTTTCTCCAAATAATGTTGTGCATATCTGGAGCAAATTTTTGAAATTCATACATTTACCTAATTGTGAATAAATGAGAAACGCGTGCATTGATTTTCATGATCTATGCCTGTTTTTGCTCATGAGTTATGTGACTTTACGCGAAAGTAATTAGTTTTGGCACTTTTTCCATTTTGGATTTTTTATGAATTTAAAAAAAAAAAATATTTAAATTTTTAGGCAAAAAATACTTTTTCCCCTTCATACATTCATTTTTAACTTCGAAAGTGTTGCACATATAGGAAAACGGTATAGTAACAGATTAGAGAAATTGTAATTCTTAATTTTTCTAAATTTGTTTCATCAAAAGCGGACAAGTGGTTCTCGAGTTATGTTAAACTACGTTTTTGCCAAAATGTTACAACTAAGCGAAAAAACGTCAAGATAAGGAAAAAAATTAAAAAATCATAAAAAAAATTACACATACGAACGCCAAACCCTTTGAGGGGTTTACTATACTGACCTAGTACCATCACCCTGACTTGGAATTTCTCACCCCCCAGATTGGCTGTTGTACTGTGCTATAGGTACACTTGCTGATCTCAAGAAATTATTAATTCTCATATATGTATATATAATCGGTGCTCGCATCACCCCAAATGGCTTTTGGAAAATAGTGATAACGAGTATCATATTTATTATGCCGCAGATCATACATATGATTTCCGACAGTAATCCTCTCTGATATCTGCTGTACAGACAAATGTCTATACATGCTAACATGTTTTCTCTGATTTAACTTTTCTCTTAATCTGACACTTATAAATGAAAAATCGCGATAATCATCGCCTGTATCAATCCAATGTGAATAATTGACAACGTTATTTATACATCTCCTGGGAGAATCTAACTTTTGTACATCAGAAATATGTACCGCATCACCAATAACATTGGGTTACCAATATCAACGATGTCAAGCAGACACTCTCCAAAGTTAGCATCCGCATAAAAATCAACAAAATATCTATCTTCCAAACCATGAGTAGAAATAGAACCTCGTACATTTACATAATCGATTATTGGAGCAGGAACTGTCAAACGCACTGGAGGAGCTGCGCTACGCACCCAGCTAGGTTTCTTCGCACCAAAGACACTTGAGTTAAACATTAAATAGACTATCTAACACAATCATATAGGGAATTTAATATTGTATTTAATTGCAATGATTTTATTAACGTGTATGTTTCAAATTGGTGTTTTTAGTCCGAGCGTCTCCTTCGGCGTTTTTAACTGGAGTACCAAGTACATTGTACATTTAAATACGTAAAATGGACGTGTACAAAAGGCGAAATACTATATAATGAACAACAGAACAATAATGAACAGGATACAAAGAATAAAATAGCAGGGTTGTATTACGCGGTTTGTCTCATATTCAAGCCGTAAGGCATTTCTACTGTTGGCAATCGAAACTCATTCTCCTTTTTATTTACTCAACTTGCTTGCAACTTGTTCGAGATCGAATGCAGCTCTTTAAAAGGGCCGGAATGTATCAGAAAACGTACCGATTATTAGATAATCAAACGAAGCATTAGCCAGTAATACAAATTTTTAAATCCCTCTATTTGATACTGACTTTTATGAATTGATTTGTAGGTTTTATCAAATTTTCTGAGAGATTCGATGCATAATAATTATCAACACAAGATTTTAACATTGTATAATTTGAACTCCAATGCACAGTGGATCCGCTTGTATGGAACAGCGGCCAAAAATACTTTTCTTGACATAGCGGGTTGAAATTCTTTCCAAAAATAAAGATAAGAAATAATAAAAAAATTTGACAAATCAAACGACTATATCCAATAGCTCCCATAGGAATGATCGAAACAAACTTAATAATTTTTTTTTTTTTTTAATAAAATTGAAATTATTTTATTTTATCTACATTGCAGTTATATTTTTAGAAAAAAGACGTTTTCAATTTCATTGCATTTTTTTATAAAAATTAAATTAGATATGCTTCATATTTCTTATTTTTAAAAGTTTAAAAAATAATTCAAATTAAAACTGACAAAGTTCAAAATCTAAAAATAAAAGTATGTATGTATATCAAAGGTACATTTAAAAAATTGTACATATAAACTAAAAACATTCATATTTACATTCAAAACACAAAAAAAGGTTTTACAACCATAATAAAAAAACATAAATGAGATCCATTTCTATTTCATTATAATATTCTAATTTGCTAGGTATTTTCTTTGTACGCTTTTTCTTTGAATATCTTCCTTTGGCATGCTGAAAGAAAACGATGGATGTTCTCTCGAAATCTACGTCTGTCGCGTGTGGGAATTTGGATGAAAATGTACCTAAAAATTAAAAAAGAAGTATTAGTGCTTTAGAATTTTCGAAATTAGAAGTATGTATATACTTTTTAAAGCTGCCGTCACGCTTAGTGCGCCTATATTTTAAATATATAATATTACCAGGCTCTCATATTTACTCGCATGCTCCTGCACCTCCTTTTCGAAATTTTGAAATTCCTCCAAATTATCAAAAGGATTCTTCAAGATAATCTCACTTCTTCGCTTATGGCTGTGGTTTGTCCTCTGCTTTGTCTCCTGTAAAATGCGTGTCAAAGCCCTCTTAACGGATTTTTGGTTGTAATCTATTTCTGTAATTAATATAGACATGTTTAAAAACATACGGAATCTCCTATGTTTATGATTTATAAATAAAATATGTATAGTTTGTTTTTTACCTTTGAGTATTTTTTGTTCCGATTTTTTTATATTATCCAGTATTTTTTTTTCGAAGTTATCAAGATCTGACAAACAAGAAATGTACATTAATTTTTTACTGCGACTATTTCATTTAAAAATGTTACCCTTTTTAGTGACAGGAGTATTATCCGTCGCGTCTTCAAAAATGCGATTAAAATCCATTGTCTGTCCGAGTAAATAATATATATCGTTGTCATTAAGTTCATGAATAAAGTTAATGTAGGAAAGGTACAAAAAAATTAAGATTACTAGCATAACTATGAAATTTAATAATTTTTTCTGAAATTTCGTGTAAGGGATGCTCAATGATCGCAGTTGAAAGCTGCAATCCCATTGATGATTTGATATTTAGGCTTCCCGATCTTATAGGTGTCTCAAAAAAGTCTTCTAAATTCAAAACTTCTTTGCCTAATAGCACTGCGTCTTTGTTTATAGCAACTAATTTATAGATTTTGCCATTAATGTTGTAAAAATTGTCAGGCTCCTTAGGTGAAAAGTAAAATCTTGAGGATTCCACAAACTTTAATGAGCCATTTCTAAAGCTTCCTTTTTTCAGCTCTGGCAATGAACCTGTACTCTTTTTTGAACTCAGGCTTTCTTCAACTAAGCGATTATATACCTGCGCAGCGACATGATTATGTTTCTTAATTTTCCTTTTCAATTGAGACAAATAATTTTCGAATTTAAAGGCACTAAAAGTTGCCAGTGACCCAAAATGTAGAGTATCATTTGCCAGATGTGTTAAGCAATGGAAATTGAAAGATGGGAAATCATCATCATAATACTGAGATACAAGTTCTATAAATTCGTCTAACATTCGCCGTGCACAGTTATTGTATTTAACACAGTATTCTTTACTTAAAAGTATTCTAATGCTTAGGCTGAAAAGCAAAAAATGGCTATATCTCACTGGGTCTAAAACTTCTTTCAGCAGAAATATTCCTGTATAAAGTAAGAAGGATCTGAACTCAGTGGCTTTGAAACGTTCAACTTCTTTCAAGGAACGTGGACGTCTAGCGAATTCTCGTGGCACTTGGTTGTATAAGAACTGAAGTCTTGAACTTAATAACTCGATTTGTTGACGTTTAAGTGAATAAGGCCTTTTTCGTTTCTTTAACCAAGCCAACAACAAAGTCTTAGTAACACCAAGACATACTATATGCATATAGTCCAAACCAAAAGTTTTTACTATATCTATTGGAAGTTTTTCAATTATTTTTGGTTCTGTAACACACGTGCACGGAATTCTGAATCAGTTCGAAGGGAGCATGGTTCCTTTCTGAAAACTATTTTATGGTTCTTAAATTGCCCTTTTTGGGTACATTTGGGACAACAGAAATAACCAGAATGACCTTTAATTATTTTTGGTTCTGTAACACACGTGCACGGAACTCTGAATCAGTTCGAAGGGAGCATTGTTCCTTTCTGAAAACTATTTTATGGTTCTTAAATTGCCCTTTTTGGGTACATTTGGGACAACAGAAATAACCAGAATGACCTTTAATTATTTTTGGTTCTGTAACACACGTGCACGGAACTCTGAATCAGTTCGAAGGGAGCATTGTTCCTTTCTGAAAACTATTTTATGGTTCTTAAATTGCCCTTTTTGGGTACATTTGGGACAACAGAAATAACCAGAATGACCTTTAATACCAAGAACGAACGCCCGTGCAGGTGCGTCACATATGAATGCTCGGCAAGACACAGAGTAAAGCTTTTCGTTAACAACTAGTCCATTTTCCATTAAAAGAAGTAATTCGTCAACAAAATTACTAAGAAAATCGTTAGCATTCGCTGATTTGCTCTCCCCACAATAACATCCAACTACTCTTACATCGTCCGACCCGTTTACATTAATTAAAATTGGCCATATCTGAAGACTGGAACTCTTGGCCAGTGGAAGTCCGTCAATGTTAATGTTCAAATCTAACCGGACGTCATGAAAGTCATTTTGGAGTATAAAATCAGTCAAAGAATTTTTTACACCGTAGTGAATATATTCACCCGAACCCATTTTAAATTTTGGTGTTACTTTTGGAGTATTTTTAAGAGTCCTAGAACATGAAGGAAGTCCTGGAAAATGTTTTCCTAAAATTTTTAACAAACTGTCCGCCGCAGCAGTCGTTACGTTGTTTTCAATGGTCCATTTAGTCAAGTCTTGTCGCAAGTCCGCAGCTTCAACATCAGACGCGCTATCATCCGATTCACTATACGTTTCCGTGTTTTCGCTGCTACTCAAGTCGTCAATAACTTCACTATTCCTTATTTCTTCAGAAGCTGACTGTGCGTTTGGCTCATGTATGACCGGAGGTTTGTTTGCGACGTTACTCCAATCAAATAGCATGTCCACAATTTGTTCACTTTCCCTCTTTAACTTTTTTTTGTTCATTTTTAAATAGTTTTAAGTAATTAAAATGTTTATTTCAACTTACAATATTTTCACACTACTTTTCACAAATTCGTTTTACTTCTGTTTGACATAGGGACGAGAGGATACAGATGTTGCACATTTAATCGATAACTCTGACATTTATCGCAATAGGGTAATTCGAGTGTTTTTCTAATCATTCTCTAATCGAATTCTAACATAGTTCTCTAACCTGATTTTCGATTCGAGAAACATTAGAGAACTACATTAGAATTCTAATGTAAAATCTAAATGTTTCTCTAACGTTAGAGACTGTGTTTGCTGGGAAAATACTTCTCTTCTTTAATCGATAGTTCGGTTGTCTCTTTCTTGAATTGAAATCTGATCGGTCTACAGTAACGAGTCGATGATGGTCGGGGGTTTTTCCAAATTATTTGATCATCTATTTGCGAAACTAGTTGGAGAGGTACGTATGATGTTACAAATAAGCTTCTATCGTTCAAATCACTGGATGAAAACTTTTGCTTATACTCGCTATGCCCCGTACTTCCGTCAAAGCCCCATTTTCCAATTAAAGTTAGATTGCTAACTGCATTCTCAGGAATAGTTTCAATTAAGTTGGTCTGAAGCTCTATTATACTAGATGCTGTACTGTTAAGTAAGCTCTGCAATTCGACTTCCGCATGAGATTCGTCTACAAAAATATTGTCTGGGGATCTACTTTTTTTTGAATTTTGTATTTTTTGATAGCTTGGAAACAAATCAAAGGAAATTTTGCTGTTCACAAAATTTCTTATCAGCAAATACTGGTGTTTCGACATAGAGGTCTCCATTAAGAGTGAAATAACTTCAATGGGATCTGCTGGCAGAATCTTTTGATTCTGATGTTCATTGCGTAGAGCAGAAACAGCGGACTCATCTATTTCACTCAGTTGAGCTATACGACGTCGCTTAGTTCTCGTTGAAGAGTCAGCAAAATCCAGTTGAGGACGGCCACGATGAGTACTTTTCTCCATCTGCTGCGATTTACAATGCGTGCGTTTTAACAAAATCGATTCCTCTTTATTCAGCCAACCAGATTGGTATAGACATCTGCACATTTCTGCAGATAAGTTTAACACATTCAAACCTTAAAAGTAAGACAAACACAATGACATACAAACCAATTTCTGGATTTTCTTGAAACACAACTAAAACTTCAACTAAACATAAAAAAGACGTTCACAAAATACACAAAATAGATACTATCGATAAAATTAGTTTATCATGAAATACTTTACAAGGATGTTAATTATTAACATCTCGATTTAAAGTTAATACCTTCAACTTCAAAATGCATTTTAAATAATCCAATTCCGAGCACTCTAGCAAACGTTTGATCTCTTCGAAGTTCGATTTTAATTTGACAAAATCACTCTGCGCGCAGCTGCGTTGCGAAAATGAACACGTGTTCACGCTTTCAATGCTGGGGGCCTACTCTCTATTGCGATTCGTAGAGCAGTGCTATTAGCACGCAAAATGCGATGCTAAAGTAAATTGAAACTCTGTATCGCGTTCGCATTTTCGTTCGAATTTTTTTGTAAAAAGAAGCAACACTTTAGGGAAACGTCAAAAATAGATAAACAGCTGTTGGAAAATAAACAATTCGCACAGGCAGATTAATAATATAATTTAAGTGTTTTAATAAATAAAAATGGACTCGGTAGCGTTGTGGTTTGAAGAAGCTAATAGGGATGAAAGAATTGAGCGTAGGATTCTTAGAGACCAAAGCAATATATTGGGGCTAAGCGACAAAAGGTGAGTAAAATGTGCTCAAAATGTGTCACTGTTGACTAATTAACAAAATTATAGTTTTGTGCAAAATTTCCGGCTTAACAAAGAGGCGTTTATATACGTGTTGAACGAGATCTCGCCCGAACATAGAGAGAACAGACGGTGTATAGGAATTTCGGCAATGTGTAGACTATCAGCTGCACTAAAGCTTTTAGCCCAAGGAGGTTATCAGCATCAAATTGGCAGTGATCATCACATAAGTAGGTTTAAGTCAACAGTCTATGTCGACTTCTCTAAATGAAGTGTGCAGAGCCATCGAAAAAACTCTGTGCCCGAAACACATAACATTTAAATTGACTGTGCAAGACGAAAGGGACGCGAAGAGGTATTTTTTTCGGCCTACTGAAAATGAGCATTTGTACTTCAATAGGAAACTGAAGCACAGTGTTAATGCCATGGTTGTGAGTAGTTTTAATGAAGCACAAATACCTATGTTTATATATAACCATATGAACTATTTACTATTGCAGATATGTGATCATAAAATGATTATAAGGTCAGTTGATGCTCGTTTTGGAGGAGCATGCCACGATTCGCATGTGTGGAATGTGTCTCATGAGAGACGCCAACTGAAACATCGTTTTGAAAGTGGTGATAAAGCAACACGCCTAATATGTTGGTTTGTTTTGCTGCTCTTTTTTTATATATTAATTTCAACAAGGATTCTTTTATATTTATTAAAGGAGACTCAGGATATCCTTTGGAAGCTTGGTTGTTAACACCATTCAGAAGCGCTAATGTAGATTCTGCGGAAGCAAAATTTAATGAGAAACATTCTCAAGCTAGGTCCATTATTGAACGAACTTTCGGTGCTTATTGGCTGCAAGGGAGTTACATTATACACCGCAAAAAGTTATTAGGGTAGTGAACGTATGCTGCGCCCCGCACAATATTTGCATTCTTTTTAATGTGGAACAACCAGCGATTGCACAATATGAAGATGAGGATTCAACGCCTCCGATTCCAACTACACCCGATGACACCACTACAAACCAAGCTTCATTTGCACGAAATATGAGGGAAGAAATAAAAAATAGATTAATATAGGTTTTAAAATTATATTTCAAACCATGTTCGACTAGTATTAGTTAAATACTTAAAAATAAATAATTCAAAAAACGAATTATAAAAGGTACTTGAATATTTCTCTTCTGAAGATCATCCGATTTTTTTTTTAAATATAATTGATTCACAACGCAAAGCACATAAATCAAAATTTCAAACTTTTAACTCAGAAAACTTCAGAAAACTTACTTTTAAAGTTTACATTTTTTAATCACTATTTTGATACGAATTTCAGGAATGCAGTTTTAAAGCTCATTTAATTCCAGTATGGCAAAGTGCAATTTTAAATTTTTATGGTTGAAGGTGTTTGGAAATGTGTTTATATTCAAAAAGTTACAAAAAATCAAACGCGATTAATTAGGAGCATTTCCTTTTTTATGTCTAGCTTTGCACACTTGATTTTAAGGGTTTCAACACTCATTTTCTTATTATGTTCAAATCTTTCCTTGAGTAACTCATATTTTTTTTCTTCAATTTCTCTTGCTTTTCTTAAATTTCGATTAATGTCTTTTAACGTATGATGTATAGCGGTAAGCTTGTGAACAGAATTTTCTTGATACAAGATTTGATTGTCCACTTGCTTCTTCAAGAGCTGATCGCGTCCGACCACATTTGTTGCAGATTGACGACGTGGTGATGCAGATTGATGACGTGGTCTCGTTGTGCTTAACACGAAGCTTTCGTCAGTTACCGGATTACTTTGTATATTTTCTGTGTTTTCATCCACTGACATGTTGTGGTCAGCAGCAAAACCACCAGCACCAAACCTTTCGGAGGAGCTACTGCCATTCACCGCCTCGTCAATAGACATCAATTGGATTACCCTATCCTCCAAAGGCGTAGTATGCTGATACCTGGATGGTCCACCACCCGTTTCGGAAATGCTGAGCTTGTTCTTCCTCATTTTAGCTTTCAGATGATTTTTGTAGTCAGCCCAAACCTATAATTCTAAGTTATAACTTCCAAACTAGAACTAATATACATACATATAATGCTTACTTTTTTCCACCCAGTCACATCACGCGTAGGTTGTCCACAACTATTAAGGTCCTCCATTAGCCTTTTCCACAGATTGTTGGCACTTGCTTTGGCATTTGCAGTCTTCAAGTGCCCTTTGGCAAGATGCGGATGTTGCTCCATAAAATCAACCATTACATCAAATTGAGCAGTTTGTGTGTTAGTCGTCTTTCTGTTGGACTCCCTGTTTGCAAAAATTTGAACTTTTTATTACTTTTCCAACAAAATAAGCAAATTAATTTTGATTACTTACATTTTCTGATGCTGTGCGCGCGCCAAATAGTTGTCGACTAAAATTTCCTACTTTCGGAGACTTTTGACATTTCGTTTCGCGGCACAGAGTGCCATAAATGCGAAAAAGCAAGAAAGGGGAAAAAATAAATCCGAAAATCGCTGTACAGAGTGTCAACTGTACGAATATGCATATTTTGCTTTTAGAATCGCAATATAGAGTAGGCCCCCTGTTTTTAGAAATTCCCGTTAGGTTTTCAGAAAAATGCGGTATGGTTTAAAGAAGATTGGACATTTAAGAGACAATTGGTTTACAATTTGTTTCAATCATGTGTGGTTGATTTTTTTGATTTTTGGCCTCTGACGGATCCACTGTGCAATGCCTTGGAGCGTCAAGTGCCTTTCTAGGGTATTAGAGTATTGGTTTTCTCTAGGAAGACCATTGATAACCAAAGTCAAATTCTTCACGGTGGTCCACATACACAGAATTTCCTAATTTCTTCTAATATACCTAGACTTTGCATTAGTTAGTTCGTCTGCGTGTATTCATCTACTTAGTTGCTCCATGAGACTCCTCGCTGGTTAGGTTTTTGTTAGGGTTCGATTTTATTTGTCTTTTCTATTATCTTTATCTTTTACTTTAGGGTTTTATTTTGTATTATACAATTTTTCATGCCCAATTTTTTAAGTTTTTATTTTACTTATTTATTTCCGCTTCCATTACTTTTTAGAATTACATATATGTAATTGTATTTTGTAACATGTAACGTAATTCGTATCGAGCGGATGTAGGGTAAACACAGCAGAGCTCGCGCTTGTACCGGCTCAGTGTCGCAGGTTTGGTTGGGGTTACTATTGACTGCTGGGTTGGTGCTCCATTTGCGCTACTATAATAAAACAATAAAAATTCACGTGCTGTTTGCAATGAGGGGGATAAGGGTTACACACTCTGACCCTGTAGATAGGAAAACAGAGAGAAAAGAAACAAAAACTAAAACCATTACCCTTAACGACTAGCTGGTTGTTGTGGTTGTTGCGAGATGGAAGAGCAACAACATACTGCCCTCCCTACTCCTCCGCTGACACTAGCCTTGCGGCGCTAGGAAGATCGGTGCTCTTCAGGGCAGTATAATACAAGCTGGTGGGCACTCTTCATCTGAAGCAGGTGGAAAAAGAGAACGAGGGAGCTCAATCCATGCGTTTGGATTCACAGCGTTATATACGCGCACTACCGTGCTGTTCAAGATTCACGAGGAAAATGCTGAGTTTAGTCGCTAAGTTAAAAAGGAAAGTTCGTATGGCGGAAACTCTCACTTCCAACTTTTGGCAGAAAAGAGAAATAAAAATTCCAATTAAAGCAGATGCTGAAATTATCTACTGCTAAATTGTTCAGATTGAAATAACAGTAAATAAGGATTACATTACGAAATATAGCAAAAGTTTCGAATTGTCTTATAATGAGAATGACAGGTCAATTAACGAGCAAGATATTCCACAATCGATATTGAGTTTATCGAAAGCAATTGAAAGTGTTAATCATGTTAATCCATTCCCAGAGATCTTAATGAGTCATTATCATTATATCTTCGAGATAGTCCTGAACCCATCTCGAATGAACGTCTTCTTTGGGATAAGATCTTTGCTCGATATCGTGCTAAGTACACTCGCAAACCAATTGCTGAAGCTATGATTACCAATATCAATGCTACTGAGTAATATAAAAGATTAAGATGGAAAATTTGCTTCCATAAAATTCCGACAGATTCCCCAGTCTCTTGAATTATCCTCTTCATTGGTAAAGTGTTAGGATGGTAGCCATAATCTAATTCAGTTCGATTAACTAATTCCGAATAAGCAAGAACAGTTGGATGTGAAACCTTAATGAGATTCTTTGTCTTTAATAAAGATGTGTGCGTCCTAACTCTGTGGAAGATGTCACCTGGATATCTTATTATATTTTCTGTTTTAATCAATCCATTTAGACCATGACTAATGTTCACAAACCAACGGGTCTCTGTAAAAATTGAACCATTAGGAAAGTAACCAATTCCATCTAATGGTAACTCAGTAGAATTAACTTCTAACGAATGTCGCGTATATATTAATATTACGTTATACACACGCGATATACCTCAGGATGTCCGATTGAATAAAACACACAGTTAATGCTGATAATGTGAAAAAGGTATATTGAATATGCAAGAAATTATTTAATGTTAAATTACTAAGATTAGCCGTCGCGTCACTCGTACTTTTTCGTCTACAATACAATCGTCGGGGTTTTTCGTACGTAGTGATGTCAGCGTCGTATTTGTTGTCAGGGTTACATCAAAGTATCAGATGTGTATTTATTAGGCGTGACACGAATGTAAACGAATATAAACGTTGAGCTTGCATGAGTATATTATTCTGTATCTGAAAGAATAGACCAGGGCCTGGATAATCTTGTGACAAAAATGAGATATCATATGGTGCAACTGGTAATCCGTTGATCAGTTTTGATATAACATCTTCACAACGCAATCTAAAAATAGTTTCTAGTGTCACATCCATTGCAATAATATCCCTCTGATGACTAGTTCCTAAGCTCAACCTAACATCTGACGAACATGGTTCAAGATCAGAAATTAAGTTGGACATATTATGACTGGAGTTAGGGTCTAAAGTTATCACCATCCATTCTCCATCTGAAAACCTTATTCCAACTACTCCACAGTATCTCAATAAACAAGAACCCTTAACACGTTGGCTGCCACGTCGCACGTTTTCATGCGACACCTACATAAATGTTACACTGAGGCCTCGTCGCACAATTTCGTGCGACGCCTAAATGTTACCCTGAGGCACATTTCGTGCGACACTAAAAATATATATGTATGTAAATTCAAATTAAGATTAGTAAACAATAAACTTAAAATTAGAAATTCAATTTGGAGATCAGTAGAAAAACAATGAACTTAAACTTAAAAATTCAATTTGTTAATGGAGATCAGTGCAAAAATAATGCAACTAAAATATAAATTTATCAAAATTAATTCTTCTGGTGGGAATATTTAGGAAAACATTCTACACATAGTTGTGGTTTATTGGGACATATTGGGCAGTAGGTGGTGGTACTTTTTAAGCTCTTTCTGGCTGTTACCCTATTAGTAGATTTTTTTGACATGGCATAACATAATACGCAAGCACGCCTTATTGTTTTTCCGTTATCGTCCTTTCTTTTTTCTAGAAAATGTTTTCCTTTTGTTATGGGTTCTGGAGACATGAAATCCAACAAAGCATTTGAAATCTCCTGCCGAAACTTGGTTATTGAAATTTGTTTGTTTGTAGCCTTTTTATATATTATAAATGCATTTACGACAGACATTCCAAGTAACAGTTCAAAAGCCACTTTGTGGTACCACTTAACACCTCTTCTGAGAGTGGTGGCGTAGGAGGTCATTTGATCGGATATATCAACACCTAATTTGGCTTTATTGTAATCAATAACAGCAAGAGGTTTTTCAATAGCTCGCTGTCTTCGCTTCCTGGTGGATGGTGGGTTGTTGGTACTGGTGGATGGTTCATTACTGTCTACATTTGGATGGCTCGACGTGGCTACCATTACAGGGGGGTGTTTCGTCGAAAGAATCCTAACATCTCTGGTGTCCTTCCACTTTAACACAACCACTCCATTTCCCTCCTCACGGGCTACCATCTCGCCTCTTTTCAGATTAGCTTTCATAACTTCTGCCGGACAATTCTTTTTGTTGGCCCGTAATGTTCCAACAAGGTGGGTATTTTGATGTAGCATGGAACGCGCAAGTTCATAACTAGTATAATAGTTATCCACATAAAGGGCACGGCCTTCTCCTTTCAGAAGACAAAAAAGTTCTTCACAAACTTTTTGTGCGAGACCAGTTTCTCTCACGCCTGTGGCGCTCTTGCCCGTGTACACTTTTGCCGACCAAGTAAATCCCTCCTGAGTGCACAACTTAAAAAGTTTAACCCCATATGGGTGGGTTTTGTTCGGAAGGTATTGACGGAAACTCAATCTTCCTCTCCAAGGTATAATGCTTTCATCAATGACAATATTTTCTCCTGGCATGTAAACTTTCTGGAAATTAGCCTGTAGCATGTCTGAAATTGGGCTTATTTTTCCTAGTTTATCTCCTGGAAGAATATCTCGATTGTCGGCAAAATGTATGAAGTTTAACAAAAGTTGGAAGCGATTGCGAGACATTGTTTTTTCGGGAACTCCAAAATTAAACATAAATTCTTTGGACCAATATGTTTCGAGACTGCCAACCTTTACGAGACCCATCCATAATATGAGTCCAAAAAACTTTTTAATTTCATGATTGGTTGTGGGACTCCACATTAGTTTACGAGATGATCGTGTAAGAGTTCTCGTTTCCAATTGTTGTTGCGCATATTTATTTGTTTCACGAACGATGTGGTCGATTATTTCATTATCGACAAAAAGTTTGAAAGCATCTATGCAACTTACATTTGGCGCAACATCTATAAGGAGTCCAGATTTGCCAGTAAACAAGAAAGTTTTTTGTCTGGAAGAAAACTCAGTCCAATTTATTTGAATGTCGTTGGAATTAGGATCCATGATATTTTCATCGTCTCCAGCATCTGCTTGCTGCTCATCCTCGTCATCATAGTCATGATTTTCCTCATGTCCATCATCAAAAACATTAAACTCTTCGTCTTCAGAATCAGTAGCTGAATTGGGGTCATCATTTGGTAGCCAATTAATATCAATTTCAGAATTGTCTCTTAAAAAATCTCCATCGTCGTCATCGCTGTCCGATGTTATTATATCTTGCAATACATCTGCAATCTCGTTATCTCTTACCTTTCTTCGCGTCATTCTATAAATTATTCTGAAATTGAAAAAATGCATAAAATAAAACCAAAAAATCAAACACAACGCAAAAACTACAAAAATTTACCGTAGCACATTTCGTGCGACGTGGCCCCACAACATGTTTTATGTTCTCCCAGGCCATGTCATACGAAAATATGCGACACAAAAAAACCGTTATAACTGCAAAATTAGGGACCAAAATAAAGTCGCGAGTAGTCAAAACCTATTTTTAGGTACTAAGAAACAAAAAAGAACAAAAATAAGTTGTTGGCCTCAGGTGACCAAAATTGTTAAATGACATTGCTACTGAACGATCAAAATTCTAAAAAGGCTTTGGCAGCCAACGTGTTAAATGAGATATCCTTATATCCATCTACATGTAACATGGCAATATCTGGAGATAAATTCCTTTCAGATACTCCGGATGCTGTATAGATAATACCAGAATCGTTAATATGTTGTGAGCACGATTGGGTTATGCTCATATTCCTTGCGATCCAGAGAGTGTCATCATGGATCGTCCCTGAAAAATCAGGATGAGAGATCCCACCAGGAAATATAGGGTCAACCAAGTTATTAGTATAGGGATCTAATTTACAACTAATGAAAGTATTTACACCCTGATAAAGTGCTGTGAAAACAATAACGAAGCATACGAGGTGGCACGGATTGCCAATATGTCTATGTCGAAGTCTAAACTACTGTTTTAAATTACCACGTATAAATTAATATCGAGTTGCTGTACATGAAAAAAAAAATTGTTAAGAGGTCGATCTGTGAACTTTTTCGAAATTCTACTGCACAAATACTAAAACTATTTTTCCTCTATTAAACCACTAAATTTGCGTTTGAAAGTGGATTTTTGAAATGATTCCAAAACTTGCAGAAATTCACTTTTTATCAAAAAACAAACACGATTTATTTTTGCTAAAAAAAATCGACTATCCACGATTACATACTTTGTGCGACTGAGAGGCAACCAGCTGCTTTTTATTTACCATCATAACACATCCCTGCCTTTTCTTCATTCGCCACACCTTAGGGTGAGAAAGCAGTTTGTAGAGTTAATGGATATTGAGATGAGAACGTGTACCACATTAGCCTGTACCACAATACCCGAAGTTCCTCTAACACTTTCCTTTTCACAAAAATATCACTTGCCTTGTAAGGCGATGTTTCACAAAAAATGATTAGCGTGTTATAAAGTGTAATTTTAACATATAACACGTACCTTGATGTCTCAGTGACTTGTGGTGATGGCAGTTGGTATATGTGTGCAGTTGATTATGTTTGCAGTTGATTCCTAGCAAATTTTAGGATGATCGTTTCAGACCTCCTGGATTAATCCTTTAGGAGATATCCAATACTCCCAATTACTCCTAATACTCGTGTGTAAATACACGTAGAATTGTATACTCGCTTTTAACATTGCATGTCATTGGAATGCGAGTACTCCTTTCAACCTCCTATAGGAGATCTCTATGATTACACATGTAGGATGGCGCAAAGGAATTGAACTTAAACAACGATTTTTAATTTATTCAAATACACATTTACAGACCGATTCTGTGCACTTGACAAATTATCAAAATATTGTTTATTTATCAAGATTTTTATCAAGCCAAAAGCTTTTTGTTATTCTGTGCAAATATTGATAAAACTTAAAGCTTCAGTGCGAATCGCTTTTCACCATACTGTGGTGAACAAAATAATGTAGACAGAAATCAGCTGTTTAGTGCGAAATGGATTCTTCAACAACGTAAGTATTCATTATTATTAATTGTTAATTTTAAAGAAATAAATGGTTTAATATTTAATTCAATTTATAGGAAACCGAAAAACCAACGTGCTACGCACGAACAATTAGAAACTTACGTTTCATTTTGCCGGGCGCATCCGGAAATCGGTAGAGGAAAAAATACGCCAAAATCGCCTCGACAAATGCAGGATTTGTGGCGGCAGCTGGCGGAGCAGTTAAATGCGTGCAGAGGGCCATCCCGTATTTTATTTCTTCTCCTTTAACTTTTACTATAAGTTTGGCCACGGCCCGCATACTTCTCGAGAGTGACGACTGACTCATTGGCAAGTTGCAGTTATTACCGACACATTTTTGGTAGGAACCGTGACCAAAGAAATTTAAAGTTGCCAGGACTCTAATAGTCAAAGGCAATGAAGTCTTTTGTTGATCATGAGGCCGTAAGTCATCTATTAGACTCCGGATAATATCACGCGGCAGTCGGAAATTTTTCATGAACTCACTTTCACTGAGGGCAAATGGATCAGTAGAATCCCTCAAACTCCTGAAATAACGCGCGCGATCTCTATTTTCTAAATTTTCCTCCTCTTCTAACAGCAACAATAATAATATGTCTTCTTCCATTTTACTTTATTTAATTTCAATCAAAATTATAATTAAAATGTGTTCACAATATTTTCACAAACAGTTGTTTAATTTGTCAAGAGCATTTGACATCTTGATAATTTATCAAGAAAAGAGCTTTTGGTTTTTGACACAGAATACCAAAGACTTGATAAATAATCAATATTGATAAATAAGCAAGATGGTAAATTTATCAAGTGCACAGAATCGGGCTGTTAGTCTTTATTAAATTAAACTGAACACATTTAAATATACGCTTAGGTTGAAGCCTGCAGAGTGGTCGGTGCGTCGTCTACTCTTGTGTGCTAGCGAGTGTAATGTCCGTGATACTCGGTGTCCGTTGATGAGTGTCCTATGTTTCGTCAAGTTTGTCTGTTTCCCTTTGCTCCTTTTCTTCGTCAATCAGTGTTGCCCCTGTGGGTTACAGTCCAGTGTTGCTTAAAGGCATTCCGGTCAGTTTGTGTTTAGTGTTGTCTTTCGGTCAAATCCCACACACATATAGGAGATCTCTATGATAACTTCTATAGGAGATCTCTATGATTACTCCTAATGGAGATCTCTATGATTACTCCTAAAGGAGATCTTTTTGAAACTCCTATATTATTTTCAACATGCAGTTATTCCAACAGCACCAAATTTTATAATTTTTTTTTATTAAAGTTTTTCAATTAAATTAATATTTAAATAATACATCTTTTTTTTTTTTTTTAAATCTAAGTGTTCCTGTAGAACTTTGATAGACTTACCAAGAGAATTGAATATAAAGTTATTTTGTGACGACATTTTATTTATCTATAATTATGTGTATAGTATTATATTATTTTATATGTAATTATTATATTATGTTTTTATAACATATTAGTTTAGTTACAATGATGCAAAAGTGGAACAAAATGAAAGTGATCGTCTTCAGCAATTGCAAATAACTTGCGATAAATTACTTCGAGAGGTATATTGTGCTCTAAGTCAGCTAAAACAGATGCTTTCGATATCCCTAACGCGCTTTTTGAATCTACTGGATAAGTAAATCTACTGGATAATAAATGAACTTGAACAGCTGTCCAGCCACTTTTTGAAACCCAATTATTTTAAAAACATTAAATCCTGCGTCATGCAATAGCAATCTGGGACTTTATTGCTTAAAAAAAAAATTACCTAACTGCAGGCGCGCACACAGAAAAATATTTTGGGGGAGGTTTTAATGTTCTTAAATCATTTTTTATTTATAGAACAATGTCAATTTTTCTACTACATTGGGCCATTATATTTAAGATGTCTTCAATGCTAATGTTGACAACCCTATGGACGTTTAGTAGAGCCAGACCATTGAGCCTCTCTGCACCAGTTTTGCTTCTTAGGTATGTCTTGAGTCTTCGAAGCGATGAAAACGACCGTGCACTCGAAGCCACAGAAACTGGTAGAGTTGCGCCGATTTTTAATAGTCGATTTGTGAATGGAAACATCCTGGCATCACACACATTTAAGCAATCAATAAATGTTCCAGGTGGGTCTGTCTGATTCAAGTTGTGCCTGCAAGTAGACGTTAAAAATAAATTTCAAAGAAAAATATATTTGAAATAATTTGAAATCAAGGGAAAAATAATATAACTTACCTCTTCCACATTTTCAATTCTGCCACAAATTCCTCAGCGATCTCTAAATCATTAGGCCATTGCGATGCCAAAATACGAACTGTTTCCTCTATATGTGCATCGTTCAGTGTAACGCATTTTTTCGGCAAAATATTTTCTATTTTTGACAACAGCTTTCCATGTTTCACAAATCTATCCTTGAGTTGCTCCAGAAAATGATCCAAGAATGGTATATATATGGACCGCCGATAGTAGTCCTCTGGCCCACCTTCATAATTATACCGATTTGTCTGGTGATTAGCTAAACGCGGAACTTTAATTTCCATATCAACGTCTTGGGCAATTTGTTGTATAGAGGCAAAAATGACTCTGAATGTTTGTTCGGCATTCTCACGCATCTCATTCACCTCGGCAAACAAAATATTGGAAAAGGCGACGCAGCTGCTTAAATCGCAGTTTTTTTGCTGTAGCAGTATGCTTAAGTTTTTTGACAAAGCAAAAATGGGCTTAAGGACCGCAATAGCAATAATAAATTGGGGCGTATGGATTGCCGCCAAAAGAGCATGTGGTTTTGACACGTCAGACCTCAAATGTTCCTTATCAAGCTGTTGCAAAGCCGCGCATATGCATTGAAAGACATCGAAAAATAAGGACAGGGAGTCTAAGTGCTCAACCCAACGCGTCTCGCAAAATTTCAGAAGGCGCACCTGCTTTGAATTTGGTTCCGATTGCAGAATGAGATCTTTCAGGACTTTACCAGCTTTAGAAGATGAACGAAACAGATTGACCGTCTCTTTTATTGAAGAAATACAGTTTCTAACAGCGGGTATTTTGCAGGCATTTGCAATGGCTAAATTCAAACTATGATTTCCGCAATGAACATAAACAGCCTCCGGATATTGCTTTTGGATGACCGCTGCACAACCGTTGAATTGTCCACTCATTGCACGCGCACCATCATAGCCTTTAAACAAATTTCACAAATTTACCTTGGCCTCTTAGATATGTAAGGTTAATGTTGAGTTCTTTTAGTTTCTCCATGAGTACGCCTGCAAGACCCTTTCCAGTTGTATCTTCAACTGGAACAAAGCAAAGAAAGTCCTCTCTCAGCATTTGCTCATTTTCGAAGTTATGGACGTACCGAATGCATAGTGAAAATTGCTCAACACCGCTTACATCTGTTGTTTCATCAGCAATAACGGCGAAGCATGTGGCATTATTGATACGGTCGATAATTTTTTTTTGTATCAACTCGCCTGCTGTTGCAATAATCTCATTTTGAATCCGCCAGCTGATGTAGTTAGCATTACTAGCTGCAGCTTCAATATGCTTTCTTAACGTCTCATTTCCACTGTCCAAAGATAAACGTAATAAAGCCCTGAAATTTCCGTCATTTCCAGATGGCATTTCTAAAGAGAGTGGTCCTTGATCTCTATGACCTCTTAAAGCCAGACCTTGCCTTCCACATACCAGAACCACACGTATTACAGATGCCAATTTTTCTCTATTTTCTTTTTGTTGTTTTCTGCGTCCTGTGTCGATTTCAGATAAAATACATTTTTTTTTATTTTCGTAAACTAATTTAAAGTTTGCCGCGTCTATCATTGCCCTTTTGTGATAATCTTTTTGCTGGTGATCGTTAAACTTCTCAATTGCTTTTTTCCAATTGCGGAATGAATTTTGCACAAATGCATTGGTCTTTTGGTGGCTTGCATGCCCAACAGTCTCCCACCCACAAGCAACACAAAAACTGCAATAGGCACCGTCTTCAGATGGCGAATAAACTAACCAGGAATAAGTTTTTAACCATTTGTACTGGAATTTTAGGTTTCGGTCGCCAGAAGACGGGAAGTTAAAGGTTAAATCAGGTACCCATGCGTTCGTTAAAACTTCATATTTTTCTTTATCATTCTGTTTTTTTACAAAAGTTGCAAACATCATTTGAAAATTTCTACAAATACATACTTAATAACAATAATAGTAAAACATGTAAATAGAAAAAAACGTACATTTTGTATTGCCACCACTGCATTGCGAATTTTAGGTGCACTGGAAGTTTCGGCACTACTATCTGCTCCTCGCTTTAAAATATTTTTGTGGAAATAGTTTGTAATTGAATTTGACATTATACTCGTATAATATGATGTTATCACTTTAAAACTTTAACACAAACTAAATACTCACAACTCACTTCTGTTGATGTTGCAGTCAATCGCTACTACGATAACGGTTCTTTAACGACAATTGGCGTGTGTCTATCAAAAATATGTAGAAAATAAGGCACTGCGACACCTCGTTTTTTAGCATAAAAAACTCTTGCTCTCGCCTGGCCGAAAAACAACGTGAACAATTTCGTAGCACTGCTCTCGGTCTCTGAGAGTGCTGAGAACGATTTTTGATTTTGCGTGTATTTGGCGTTGCGTCTGTTTGTTGTTAATGACCATGGTACCGCACGCCATAATTTCCAGTAGCAAAATTCAAAAACTGAACGGACGCATCTCTGTATATCTACAGTCTCTAGTAGTGGCTTGAATACATATGTACAATCTATCTCTGTATGCAGAGAGATAGATTGTAAATTGTTCTTGGTCGTAGCAAAAAGTATTGTAAATAGAAACAGTAGCACTAAAGCCCATGCACAAAAATATTGTTGCTAAGAGTGTTTCATCTGGACAGCACAAAAGAACAAAATAAATAAAGTTGAACCCCCCCCTGAGTGCGCGCCTGCCTAACTGGTATTTATTATAAATATTATTAACTTTTTTGCCTAGAGGAAAATTATTATTTTTTCTTCCTAAGCATAACATTTCTCTCTGTAATGCGATTATTCAAATGTTGAGCAATACATTGAGATTTCCGACAGTCCATTTTCAAAATTTGCAAAAAATTTTCAAATTTATATGCTGAGAAGCTAGAAGCACATCCAAAGTCCTTTACACACTGCGATATATGAAGCAAGTTATGAACATTATAACTGACTTCAACATAAGTGTTGGGTTGATTCGAGGCTGCTCGATGATTAAATAAAACATTCACACGGTGCTTTACAATATTTCTGTAAAATGTTTTATTACCTTCAGGAATACAATAATTAAATAAAATTACAAATATATTGTAGAGTACGTACACTTTTGTGTGTTGACCTTACAAAATGCCAGCCCCGAATGCCGGTAATTCGTTTAAACATAATGGCTGTCATTTCGTTTACAGAGTTTTGTGGCGTTGCCACCAAGACAATTTCAATAACAAATTACTATATGAGTTACGATATGAAAGATTGATACGAATGGCAAGATAATACAATAGATAGCAAGATATAATAGACAATAGATGGTTATATAAACTAGCTAGCCGCGCCAACAATAGAATTATTACCAACATTTCTTCCGGAATATCAACGTCTATTGCCGCCAGACCCTCTCTTATGCGACAAAACTCAAAACTCGCTCCCTCGGACTTACTGAGGTGTAAAAGATTTTTGAAAAGCAAAATTTTTCTTGCTGACCCTTTTGGCTGATGAATTTCGCGGAGTTTATTCCACGATACAATTTTTCATGCCCACTTTTTTAAGTTTTGATTTTACTTATTTATTTCCGCTTTCATTACCCCTGCAGAAAATCGGACTAGTTCAGAACTACCTTCGAACTACACCTTTCAACGACAGTATTAGTTGCAGCTCTATACCCAAGCAATGGTTTCAACTGTCCACTTTTACACGGTGTTGTCATTGACGGTGGCAATTGTCGCCCAGTGCATTACTTTGCCACTCGCCTTTAACTGGTTCCGTCGTGGACAGTCCTATGGTAGTTCCGTCATGCTTAGTTCTACTCCAAAAAAAAGCCACGAAATCTAAATTAAAAACTCATTTTATCAATTCAAAACATGTATATATCTATTTTTATTTTTGAAACATAAAAGTTAATTCTCCTCAAAGCACAAATTTAATGTTTTCTTTCCGATATACATATTTCTTGTTTTGAAATATATGGACACACATAAAATTAACAAAATACACACTTATAATATGGAATATTAACATAAAAATTCAGTTCTCTTTCAACTTTCATACTTTTATAATAAAAAAAAAATTGTATTAACATACATATAATATAAAAACTCAGTTCTTCATGTCAATTCATATCTATAGTTGTCATCTTTTGTAAGAGAGCTGCAAAAGAACGCCCAACTCGCTTATTTTCAAGTAGGTTATATTTAACATTCACTTTACAACACTATTGTTATCTGTCAAAATAAATTGTATGTTTGTGAAATTTGTGAACAAAAAACAAAACAAAATGAGTAATTCAGAAGAATCGTTGGTAAATATATTAATTTAATCAAAAATAATAATAAATAATGGGGCATGGGAAACAGTCAATGAAATATTGGACACCATTTTTGCGAGTTCCAGTTCATCCTCTGAAGACTCAGAAAGCGAAGTTGAGCATCAAGAGAAGTGTTCCAACTTTGAAGGTACTATCGATGCAATGAGTGAGATGGACTTCAAAATTAACATGAGGCTGAAGCGTGAAATTTTAGCAAAATACTCGTCATCTACATTTTGTCCTGACCAATGTAGTGGTGGTAGGTCACGTATTACACCAAAGAAGGCTGTTTATATGTATATTTGGTACATAAGCAACACCGTGACATTTAGGCAACTGGCGAATTTGTTTGGGGTGGCCTCATCCGCCGCATGGACAACAGTGCAACGAGTTACCTTATTCTTGGTAGCTATTGGCCATGAATACATTAAATGGCCGGAAGGTGCTTCTTTGCAGAATACAGCAGAAAAGTTTTACTTGAAAAAACGTATTCCTGGCGTAATAGGAGCTATAGATTGCACACATATTGTTATAAAAGGTCCGAAAGATCAAAAAGAGATGTATTTGAATCGGAAAAAAGCGTACAGCATAGTGCTTCAAGCTGTAGTGGATGCCGATAAAAAGTTCACTGACATAACTTGTGGTGAACCTGGGTCGCTCCATGATTTCAGAGTTTTGAGAAGATCTCAACTCTTTCACGATGCTGAAAGTAATTATGAGGAAGTGTTCTCAAGTTCCTACTTTATTGTCGGAGATTCGGCATATCCATTGACGAAGTGGCTGGTGCCGCCATATAAAGACTACGGCAATTTAACCCAAAGCCAGCGAAAATTCAACGAAATACACTCTTCAACAAGAATGGTGGTTGAAAATGCGTTTGGACTGTTAAAAGGCCGTTTTCGAAGACTCATGAAATTTACAGAGCAAACGGATATAAAAATGATAACCAGCATCGTAGTCAGTGCATGTGTGGTACATAATATTTGCATAACTTTTGACGATTTGTGCGAAGTCAATGAAGAAGATGACACCAACGAAACGAGTCCATTTCTATTGGAAGATGATATCGAGGAGTCAAATGTAGATGCCAACCTTGATAGGAGGCAAAACCTTTTTAATTATTTAAGACAACAAAATCTAATTTAAAATATGTAGAACTTAGATTTATTTGTATCTCCTTTTTTATTCTTAAATAAAAAAATTTCAAAACTACCTAAAAATTAAAACGAATCTATATCAACATTGTTTCATTTCTCACAAAAATAATCTCATATATTTCCTAAGAGCTAATAAAAATTTTTTAAACTAATTTTTAAGGTTCATTCGCATATACAGAAATATCACATGTGTGTCATATAGTTCCTAAAAACTAATAAAATAAATAAATATTTTTAAGGTTCATTCGCATATACAGAAATATCACAAGTGTGTCATATATTTTCTAAGAGCTATTAAAATAAATATTTTTTGCATTCATTCGTATACACAGAAATATCACAAGTATGTCATATGGTTCCTAAGAACTAATAAAATAAATAAATATTTTTTAAATTCATTGACATATACAGAAATATCACAAGTATGTTCAAAAGCTAATATAAAAAAGTATCAAAGTAAATAAAATTCAAATAGGTTAAATCCAAAAAGAAAACAAGAACTTCATACTAAGGTACTTAAAAAAATAAGGGTGAAATTCAGAAAAATAAAAAATTAAATTCAAATTTGTTTCAAAACATTGGTTACTTATTAGCTAGTTTTTCTAACAAGTCCAATCTTTTTTTTCCATCTCGGCATCTCTTTCGAACTTTACCTTCAACAAAGTGTTTAATTGCTGGATGGATTCAGCCTTCAATCGCAGTTTTTCCTGTGCCTGCCACTTCCTGATTTCCAATTTTTTGCTATAATATATTTCCCGAGCAGACCGTCTTTTTCGCACCGATGCAGCCGGAGTTGGTAGTGGCGATAGTGGCGAAGGTGTCGGCGGTGATGGTAATGGTGGCGATGGTGTCAGTGGTGATGGTGTCGGTGGTGATGGTGTCAGTGGTGATGGTGTCGATGGTGATGGTGGTGATGGTGTCAGTGGTGATGCTGTCGGTGGTGATGGTGTCAGTGGTGATGGTGTCAGTGGTGGTAGTGTCGTTGGCAGAGTCGTTTTTGCCCTGGAGCTCAGGTGTATAGTGTGGCTATTGCTTATGATTGGACTCCTTCCAAAGATTTCGTCCATTTTCTCCATAAATGGAGCAAAACATGGGCTGGCCCCCGTACTGCGGTTGTTGTCGCGCGCCGCTTTGTACGCCTGAAGCAGCGTCCGCATCTTCGACTCCAAGCAGAGTGGTGTTCTCTCCGAATCCTGAAAGCATTGGTAATTATTTTCATTCAGCATTTTTTACTTATTATAAGCACCGTAATGCCGAAAGACAACATGTCTTCTAATACGTTGGTAAACGCCAGCCTCTTCTTTTTCGGGTGCTGGAACTCCTCCTTCCGAGCAATGTAGCACCTCAAAAACCCATGCGTTTCTTCGCGAGTCCATTTTCTTCGTTTTTTTCTTGGTTTCTGAAAAATAAATGGTATTTTATATGTTTTTTTAATTAAAATCTTATGTGGAGCGATTTTACTTACGCCTGCTCCATTTTGTTTATTTGTTTGTTTTGATGTTTAGCGAAAATTTCCCAACAGTTTGACGTTTATTGGAAATTTTCCGTAGCACTTTCCAGCAACTCATTCACAATAGTACCATTTTTTTTACTTTGCAACACTGTGAATCAGGTCGGGTATTTTTTAAGACAGTTCAGCTCAAACCGCTTATTCAGCTCAACCCGCTTATTTTGTGTTGTTGTTTACCATGTAATTCGATAAGCTACCTAGTGTTCTTTTTCAGGTCGCTTACAAAAGATGACAACTTATATAGAACAATTTTTGCTAATGTTGAATTCAATGCACATATAAAGGTACATACGGGCATGTGCTGCAAATCGTTTTCGCATGAAAGTGCCACCGAAACAATACGACAAATACGTGTTTGTGTGACACTTTCATGCGAAAACGATTTGCAGCACATGCCTGATATATATGTATGTATGTATAAAATATTAAGGCAACTTATGGGTCAATTTAAGAAAGTAATAAAGTTTAAAATCAAAGAAAGTAATAAAGTTTAGAATCAAAGAAAGTAATAAAGTTTAAAATCAAAGAAAGTGTGAAGTGAACAAAAGGAAGAAAACAAAAAGTTAAGTAGGGGTGGTGGCTTTTGATGCAGATATGGTTTTAAAATTGCGCTTTTTCTGCATTCGGATGGCCTTGCGTAGGTTGTCCTCTGCATTTTCGACCTTCGGGAGTTGAGAAACTGAATCTATTTTACGGAAGAAACATGTATGTATGTATGTACATTAGGGTGGCCCATATTATACAGGCGAAAAACTAAATCGGGTTTACAGATCGGGGCACCCCCCAAATTTTTTGCTATCGCCAAAACAAATATTCTGGGAAAGTTTCAATTTAGTATTCCAACGGGAAGAGGGTGCTCAATGGCATATGACATTAAGGAAAAAATGGAAAAATCCGCAATTTTGGTCATTTTTTTTAAATAAGTACAACTACGTAGGAAGTAATAAATTCATTTATTTTATAGAATAATGTTAATAAATAACGCAATCTTATATAATAATAAAGTGTGATAAAAAACATGGCTTATTTCTCTGAAGTTGCCGACCCCAAGCTTTTAACAACTGCTCTCTTTGTCGTTTTTGTCGGAACCCACTTTCTATTAGCTTCTACCACTTGCAGGAGCAACTGCTTCTCTTCTTCATCATTTGTTAGAAGCTTATTGAAGTCTTCAAACAGTTTCATTTGGATCTGTGTTTAAAAACGTTGAATTTATCTTTATCTTTTCAAACAAGTGTAAAGATCTTTGATTGGCAAAATCGGCCAATTCGGCTTGGTCACTTAAAAGTGCTGAATCACCTCTTACTTTTCGGTCAGTAGGTTCACACCTTATCTTTTTGACAATTTCCGCCTTTGCATTATTTGTTACTTTATCTGAGAACAGACTCAACCCAACTAATTCATCCGATAGGTACCAAAGATGGGATTTTATAGCGTTTTTAACCACTTCACTTATTTGTGGATCAATAGCTTCATAAGCGGTCATATCTTTCCATAGAGAAAGGCCTGCCCAAGGAGCATTTGCAGCCATAGGGGCCTCAAACCAATATTTCACATAGACAAGCATTCCAAATTTCACAAAGCGTTCTAGCTGTGATTTTTCCCTTTGTGTGGCTTTAAAACCATCTTCCTCACGAAACAAGAAGATTTTGATAGCGTATAAGAGTTTTGCCATCCAGCGAGCACGGTGTAAGGCACCTGGAGCTCTCCAATGAACGTTATCTAGAAAATGGCCTAGACCTAGGAGTGATAGCTCTATTAACTCCATGTAATCATCTCTGGATGGGGTTTCCGTCATCTAAATATATCTAATATATCATTAATATATCTAATAAAGAATTTACTGCATTCACTTTTAAATTGTCATTGCCAGTAGCTTTTTCCAATGGTTTAAAGTTATTTAAGTGAATTGATGGCCATGCTGCCTGAAACCTTTTAAACAAGGGAATGCCAGGAGAGCTGGATGGTCCAAAACAAAGAGTAAATACCTTACTGAGAACAATCTCTAAAATATGATGCCTGCATGCTAGCCATAATAGATCTTTGCCAGTTTTATGTTCCAGCAAAACACAAGCTCCATTTTTCAACCCTGTATTGACGGCTGTAGTGTCAAAACACATGCCGACTATATTTTTCTCCAAATCCCATTCCGTTAGTACGTCATATACTGCATTAGCTAAGTTATCGCCAGTGCCACTTACAAGTTTTGGTACTCCAAGCAATTTTTCCTTACCGTCTGCAGAAACTAATACTGGCAAACGATCTACTTTTCCATTGCTCAAAATATCGGGAAGAATCTTACCATCCCAATGAACTATAACTGGATCATCAAAAGAAACAGATTGCTTTATTTCCTCAAATATATCTTTTCGCCCTTGTTTTCTTTGGCGTTGAATAGTGCTGCGTGATAATGGCAACGAGTTAGGGTCTTGGACCAGTGCTGCTGCGATTGGGACCATCAATCTCAAGGCTTCTCTATCAGACACTTTATTGCGGTCTAAAGAGCTTATCACATGCTTAGAAAACAAGTTTTGCTTAGCAGCTTTCACAGGTTTGTCACTGCTCGGTTCATTAGCATGATGGTCAGTGATCTGGTACCGGGAGCTCTTCTTTACAAAAGTTGAAACTGGATATTCTTCATCTTCAGAGGAACAGGAAGTGTCACTAGAGAGTCCAATTTCGAAATAAGGCTCATACATTAAAGATGTCCCTTTGGAGGTACTAGGTGTTGTTTCTAAGAGCTGGGCTTTTCGTCTTCTCTCTTCATCTTCGTTAAATCTCTTTAAAGTTCTTTTCTGCTTTTTGGCTAAGCTTTTGTCAACTTTAGTCATAGCCATTTTTCGCTGGTCTTGCTGATCTGCTAGAAATTTACGGTCTTCTTCAATCTTTATCAAAGTTGAAGCATCTGCATGAGCTATATCAAATAAAGAGTCAAGCTCAGATGTAAATTCATGTTCACGGGCTTTTTGATGTTTTGAATTACGAGATTTATGTTTTTTTAGCAACAACCACTTTGAATGGAGTTTCTCAATCTTATCAACGCAGTGTTTAATTAATCTTGTTGGTATGAGAGCTCTTCCCCATAACTGAGTTACCTCCACAACTGTCATATGACTTGCACTACGCACTAAGTTAAATTTATGCAAGTGCCAGTGAAAACGCAAAAGCACTTGCCGATTAGTAGGTAGTTGATTTAGTCTTAATAGAGATTCCACATCTGTAATACCCAAAAGGAAAACGCGGTCAGACTGCCTTGTTGCAGGAGAATTGGACGCCATGGTTTCTCATAAGGTAATGATGAAATGTTTAAAACAGGTATCACTTTGGGTACTGTTATGAGAATTACTTCGTAATAATGTTAAGTTTTGTCAATCTAGATCTTATTGGTGATATTTTTCAGCATCTGTTTTAGATATTTAAAACACCTGCAACAAAGAAACAAAAATAATTATTAAAATATGGGTTTTTTTATTTTTTCGACTTTTTGTTATCAATCGTGAAACTTTGGGTTCTTTGAGCACCCTTTTCCCATCCATCCAAAAATCTGAAAAAATTACAGAGGTATATTGAACCCCATTCTAAAAAAATGGAGGGGTGCCCAGGGTGAATTTTTGAAGTTAGTTTTTTTGGGCCACCCTAATGTACATAAGTATACGGTGCTTCATTATTGAAACTTGCGACTTACCCAGAAGAGCAGCATATAGTTTCTCGTAGGTTTTGAGTATTTTCTTGCCGTGCGTCCCGTTCAAATTGTGGCTGAGGACAACTGAATCGTCAAATATATTCTTCAAATTTCGGGTGGCACTTTGCTGCAGCAGTCTCTTTATGGTGGACACCTGTAAAATAAATAAATAAATTTTGGTATGAGTTAGATGTATACAATTTAATTCACTACTGCTGCTTAACTAGTACTAGAGTTTAACTTGTTTGATTATGTCAATATAACATTTTGCTCGCTTAAATAATAATTATGTTTCAAAATATACACATGTAGATATACAGCTATCCACAATATAATAGGAGTAAAATTCAATATGATATTTTTTGCAACTTATACTATAGTTAGATGCACAACGGAAAACACATAAAGAAAAGTTTAAAAGATTACACAAACTTAACAAAAATTTGTCAAATTGAAAAAAATGTTCATCCGGGTGTTTCTGCTCATGCGTTATATGGAACAAAAAGTGCAACACCTTCGGCTAAAAAAATTATAAAAAATCAACGGTAGTTTTTAGCGACTTCTAATTTGCATTTTATCATTGTACAATTGATTGGACTACAAAACTGCATTCTCTAAAACTTTCTGAAAATTCTGAAAAGTTTGTAATATTGATGAACATTTTTTTCAATTTGATTAATTTTTGTGAAGTTTGTGTAATCTTTTAAACTTTTCTTTATGTGTTTTCCGTTGTGCATCTAACTATATTTTAAATGAAAATTTGTTAAAATAAAGAAATAAATATAAGTTGCAAAAAATATCATATTGAATTTTACTCCTATTATATTGTGGATAGCTGTATATATGACCGGGAAATATATACGACTTTCACACTTACGTAAATCTCCCGATTCTCCGGCAATATTTTTTCCTCTATCGCTTTTAGACTTTCTTCACTTGAAAGTGGGAAAAGCTCTGCGATTGGCGCTCCCAATGACTCCTGGCGAATTAGCTTTTGCGTGACGATTTTCTGTTCCGCCAGAGCAGTCATTACAGCTTTATTATGGGCAAGTTGAGTTTCTGAAATTAATAATGATTTGTTATATAATCTTGTGGAATATAAAGCGCTTCTTACGTTCCATTTGCTCCAACTTTTTACAGACAAATGATTTTAACTTTCCGACATCCTCTAAAATGAGATATATGTACATACGTATGCTTAATGTTATTTCTTACATACTTCTGATATGTACAATGTACATTGTACATATATGTAGTTATAACTACCTTTAACAGCGAGAAATTGCTCATTTACAACGCCGCAGTTACAGTTAGAGCTGGAACTTCTGGGATCACCGTCTATAATAAAAAATTCAGAATGTTTGTTAATAACATAATTATTGACAGTAGTGGTATGTACTTACACTGTGGTTGAATATTTTTTTTAAAAGACATTTGGTATTTTCTGAACGCGCTCAACCCTTCCGCGACACCCTTCACCAATACCTTCTAGTAACATCCTTGGTACAGCTGTACCACTGTGAAATATGATTGCATTTAATACTGAAAGTATAGCTAATTATATTAAAACTATGAATGATTTAAAGTTTTTATGCATTGAAAGCAAGTTTTTTACTTAACTTTTATTTGGTAATTTAAAAAAACAAACAAATAAACGTACAATGTGTGGAAGGAAAAATTTATTCGCAATTTTTGCATATATGTATGTTGAACGATGTTATGTTGGGCACATACAGGATCGTTGCATTTTGAGCACGTCTGCCTTGTTTTGCGGTACCTTTTGTCATAATGCACACACAGCTTAGAACAGCGTTTCACTGCAGTTTGACCTGATGATGACGAAGTCGAAGTAACAGTCGTTTTCATAGCCAATGAGCCACCCAACATGTCGGTGATCGCATTTCTAGTAATTGATTGAGCTATAATATTTTTATTGTTTAAACGACGATCTATTTCTTTTTGCACGAGGTGCTTGGAAAGCAAATGCAAGCATTCACGCCTTGCCTCCCTCATTTTGGATGGATGAAAACCATTGTATATAATGTATGTAGCTAAGGCGGCCACGACTAAAATATTGAAGAAAAACGCATGTGGCCAGCGTCGAGTTCTGCGCTTGCAAGTATACGATCCAAGCATTTGATCCATCGAGTCTACGCCAACTTTGTATTTATTGTAATAATGAATGGCCTGGAGTTTCTTTTGAGCTCCCGAAGAGCCCATACCATAATGTACCGTAGAAAGAAGTAACACGCACTTATTCTTTTTTGGAACATAGCTGACCATAGATGTTTCGTTGTTATCAGCGTAGTGGAAACCAAAGAGTGACGAATTTATTTCACGTCGTCGATTTGCTCGAAATTCTTCTGGAACGTAAGCTTTATTCTTACGTAGAGTTCCCACATATGCTAAGTTGTTGCTCATTAGGTCTTTGCAAAGTGAAAGTGTTGTAAAAAAATTATCACCCACAACTGTTCGACCACTGTTATAATACCGGTGCACTAAACGTTTCACAACATTTTCTCCAACGTTTGCTTGTTGTTGAGCTCCTGGAGGTTTCCCGGTGTAAAGTTCGCCTTGCAATGGAAATTTAGTAATGGCATCGCAAACCCAAAAGACTTTTATTCCATATTTTGCAGGTTTACTCGGAATATATTGAGTAAAACGTGTTCGACCTCTGTATGGGTACAGTTGTTCATCTACAGTCACAACATCGTTGGCCTTATAAAGTAGATTTAAATTAAAATTTAGCATTGTAAACATTTCACTAATCGCAGCGGCTTTGTCCGTTCCTTCTCTCCTACCACGTGTAGCACCGTTGGCAAATCGGATAAAACGATTTATCGCATGAAATCTTTGACGAGTCATAGTTGCTCGAAAAATCGGAAACCAGTCTGTTTTCCATAGTTCAGTCGTATGCTGATAGTTGGATTTTGTGGCACCTGCTGCGAGCAAAAGTCCACAAAAAGCGTACATTTCATTGATGGTAACAGCAGTCCACCTTCGTTCCTGAGGGTTTGGTTTCGTTTCATTCAGGTTTTTGAACACCTCTTCAGCTTTTCTATTTGTCTCTCTGACAATGATGTCTACCATTTCTTCAGTTATTATCTGCTTGAAAATTTCCAGCTGAGAAGACTTTTCTAGTCTTTTCGATGGTCCACCTTGTTGACGAACAATGTTATGTGCTCTTATTTTTGTTGCTGCGGGAGGTATTCTGCACCACTTTGTGCCATCCTTTGCAGTAAAGGAATCGGCGGTCTCATGCGTACCTTCCTCGTTTGGTTGTAAGATTTCAATTTCGATGTCCTCATCCTCGTGATCTCCTACATCTGCATCCGCATCATATTCGACATGAATTTCCGCTTCTGCATCTGAAGCGTCTTCCTCATTTGGAGGGTAATCACCATTTTCAACTAAATCTGCCCGGAATTGTTCCTCACAATTACTCATTTCACTATTTTCGTCATCATCACGAGAAATGTAAAGTGCTAACTTATCAAACCATTTTTGCTTATCTCGTTCGTTCATTCGCGAAAATTTTCTTGAAGTTATCATATCCAGCACATCTCCAGCCTCTGTTCCGAATTCGTCTTTTTGTTCCTCCATCTGAACATATAAATTGAGAACAACTTCACGACTATCAAACGATTAGTAAATAAAATATACATATACTCACATATTCTTTGAATTGCAAAATTACACACAAAAATACACTTACGAAACAAGAAAATCCTGTTTCACTATCGCACGTCTGAACTTAACCACAGCTGAGATAAGACTGAAGAAAAGAGCGCGATATTTTTTCCATTATTAAAAATTATGAGTCGAAAGAAAGCAGCAGACTAACATTTTCAGTACAAATTAGCCTGTGGTACAATTGTACCAAGGATGGCAATGACGGAATAGATGCACGTTTACCACGCCCACCGACATACGAAGTATGTAGATATATAAAAAAAAATGTAATTTCATTCTAAAATGTCCACTTGTGGCATTCCTAAAATTTCAGCTCTGTACATTCGTAAATAATATTAAAATTTTGTGTTTAAAAATTAAATTGGTACAATTGTACCAAGGTTGTCCCGGAAGGGTTAAATACATATTTTTGTGCATTGTGAAGCGCATTTAGTTTATTAGAATTAAATATTTTTTGCTACAAGCAAAAAAGCACACTAGATATTTTTGATGCAAGTAACAATGTGCGGTCATGGAAAAATGTAAACAAAGTGTATTGCGCATTTACACCAAAATTGTTTCTGCTATAACTTTATAACGGTAAAACATAGAACTATGAAATTTTCGGAGATGACAGATCAGGACAAACACTATCGATTTCGATAATAAAAAAAAATCGATTTTTTGTCCCTTACACCAATTCGGCGGCTAAGGCTCGATATCTTCTACCATTTCGCTCATTTGGTTCAGTATACGATCTTGGACATCCAAAGCCAATCCGTATGCATGAGTCCTCTGCCTACCGTCTGAATACGGAACTCTCGAATTCATCACGTCGAACCAGTCATTCGTCTTAAAATGAAAAACACAGTTTATATATATATACATATATATGTATATATGCATATTCTAAAAGTGAAATTCAAAATGCTTATGTACTTAATTACGTAGTTTAACTTACCAGCTTGAACAGCATATGACACTCCTGCCAGTTGTGCCCACTTAAGTGGCCCAAACTAGCAGCTCTCGTTATCGCTTGGGCTACGGTATGAGAAAAGAGTTTTGTAGCTGTCTTAACTTTCTGCCGCTGCGTACCAAAAACAGTGAGGTGACTGATGTTAATCTTATGGGTTATGGATAGCTCAGAGGATGTGCAGGAAAGAAGTTCCACAATAACTTCTTTCTTTACTTCTTTACCGTGAATCTTGAAGCCCTCATCAAGGAAGTGATTCCTCAGCAGTTTTATCAAATGTGGCACATCCGCAAAAACGTATACCATTCTACCATCGTAAGTAAACCTATAAAAAATTATTTTAATGATTTAAAATGCATACATATATATGTATTTACATGCATTCACTGCTACCTACCAAGGTCGTTCATAGCTAACTCCTAAAGCCGTGTACAAAGCCCGGTTGGTTCCACCCAAATCGCTCACAATAGCAGCAACGTCAAAGCCGCAAGATCTCACCGCATCCAGGATCTCCGTCAAAAGTTCCGGTAACATACGCGCATCAAAATCATAAAAAATGGCTGTTTCCACTTGGATATCAATCCTATAAAAATATACGTTTTATCACACATACATATGCAAATGTAAGGAATGTACTAAATTACCTCGCAGCATAACGACCTGTACGTAATCTACGGGAGCATAAACGGTGTCCGAAGGTTTGTCGTAGCAATACGCTTTACGCACCTTCATCTCGTCAAAACTCAGGATGCAAATTTTTTGTTTTTCGTCGAGCAGGGTAGTGACAGACAAGAGCTTTTTCACCGGCTCTAAGTTAACTTTTTGCGCCCAATGCTGTAAAGTTCGCACCGCAGGAAATGGGAAATTCCATTTCCTTAACAGCTTGTACACCTTGGCGCTCGTTGAATAAAGGGTGATGGAATGCGATATGTCTTCCTCAGACCAGGTTCGCCTTTTCTTACCGCTCTTTAGTTTCTTAATCTGCCCAGGAGTGAAAATGGTTCGCAGTTTTTTTTCAATTATTTTTTCTTCAAATTGTGCTTTTTGAACTCGTTCTTGCAGCGTACACTTTTCTTTCTCATGCTTGATAGCAGCCTGCCGCAAGGAAAAATTTTCTTTCTTTAACTCTTCACTACATGCATAAAAAATATTTAAAAACTTTGTTATTAGTGACATCTTATGGTACAAATGTGCATAGATTTACTTACATCTGATCCTCTAGCAGTTTAATTTTTTCCTGCAGCTGAACTAGAGACGGATCACAAACAAACTCCTGTCTATTCTCGTTCTGAGATTCTATTAATGGTAAACGCAATTCTACCTCTTGCTGTTGTTTCTCCGCGACGACCGACTCACGCAACAAAGCGTTAACTAGTTTTTTGCTTTCGCGTTTTTTGCCACGTTGACATCGCGCTGCGTTTGCTGGAGAAACAGTCTTGGTAAACACCGTTGGTACAACGTCCGACTTAAGACGCATAGCTTTACCAAAACCTATAGAAACATTGTTTTTAAAATGATTTTCGAAAAGAACTTTTAAGTACTCACCCATTTCAACTTGAAGCCGTCTTTCAAAATCTTCCGGCAGAAAATGATCACCACATATTCTTGCCGTTGCGGGATCAACCTCTTGTCGGCAAAAGACGACCCATTGCCTTCATTTCTTTAATTTAAAAAATCCGAAAAAAACGTTTAGCTGAAAAATATTCACTTTTAATTACAAATTGTAAACGCAAAATGTAAACAAAAATTTAAATCAAAGCTCTTGCGACCAATGACGTCACAGCCAGTCAGCTGTTTTTGACGTCGAATCTAAATGCGTGATCTGGTTTCTTGGTTCATGTATACAACCTACTCTCGCAAAAGAATCAGCAAGTTCAACAGCTGTTTTTTATTTACGAAACGTCATCACACTTGACACTAATCTATTACAAAACAATTTATCTGCGCCGACTGTTTACAAAATTTACGCCGTCATATTTAGAAAATATCGCATTCTGCATACTTAACTCGATTTTTTGGTTTTTTGGATTATGCCAGTTTTCTGGTAAATGAGTGATATGTAGTTCATATGAGCTTTCAGATTTTTTTGGGAAATTTTGCTTTTGGAATAAGAAAAACCGGACACTCTTTTGTCCGTTTTTTTTTTTTGAATTATCACCCGGACAAATAGACCAAAAACCGGACTGTCCGGTGCAAAACCGGACGCCTGGCAACCCTGATTACATACTTTGTGCGACTGAGAGGCAACCAGCTGTTTTTTATTTACCATCATAACACATCCCTGCCTTTTCTTCATTCGCCACACCTTAGGGTGAGAAAGCAGTTTGTAGAGTGGATGAGAACGTGTACCACAATACCCGAAGTTCCTCTAACACAGTGCTTATCAAACGTAACTGCGGGCTTTTGAGCATGTGTGCGGTTTCTTGCTGGTATTTGTGTAGCTCTGACGTAAGCACAGTAGTTGTTGTGACTCACTTGTGAGTCTCAATGTGTGTACACTGTGCAAATTTTGTGAATTGTAAAAAATTTTAGAATTTAAAAAAATTAATTTTTTTTTTAATCTGCTATGATTTCCTCTATGTTAATATCACTTTTATAGAGTTTTATTCTCATGAGATGCTCTAAGTTTGTATCTGTCAAACTGTTTCTTTGTTTGCTTTTAATAATTTTCATAATTGAGACGGCGTTTTCACAATTGTAGGTTGATGCAAACATCGAATACAACTTATAAATTTCTAACGAACTGTTGGGGTACTTTTCTTTAGAAATTTGTTGCCAAAACTCCTTGTCCGTCGCCAAAGGTATCGCCATATCTTCTAGCATTTCTTTGATTTCTTCTTGTATTGCAGGGTTTTGATTTTGTATGTTACAAGCGAATGTGTTGTTGTGCAAGTCTATTATTGGTGATATTTTATTAAAATCTGCAAATCTATTGTTTATGTTGTCTAAAATTGATTCTATTATTTTTCCAAATTCTTCATATAAGGGGTCTGATATTGGCAGGTTTAGGGATGCAGTTTTTGGAAGTGATTTCAAGTCTTTATTTTTCAATTGATCATTTAAAATATGTAATTTTCTGATAAAATGAATTATTAAAGGAAAAAGTTGGAATATATGTTTGTTTTCACCCTGCAATACAAGATTTAGTTGGTTTATCATTTGGCACATATCACATAAAAATGCCAATCTTATTAAAAAAGTCTCATCAGTTAAATGGGATACAAAAATCACACATTCTGGAGATTTATCGAGTTTCAGAAACTCCAAAATTTCCGCCCGAAGATCAAAAAATCTCTGTAGACTCCGTCCACGACTAAGCCACCTTACTTCTGTGAAGAGCAATAAATCGCCGTAGTCAGCCTGAATCTCTTTCAAAAATATCTTGAATTTACGATGGCTTAGCGCGTTATGTCCTCTAATTTTATTAATAATTTGCACACATACTTTCATCACATCATTCAAGCAAAGGTGTTTGGCAAACAAGGCTTGCTGATGTATGATGCAATGAAAGGATGGCACGTCAATATCTTTCGTCAAATGCCCAATAAAACCCTTATATTTTCCCACCATCACATTAGCTCCATCAGTGCATACAGAACTTAACTTATTTTTGTCAGCAATTTTGAAAACTTTTTCTTTGACAGAGTCCCACAATGTTTGGCCGTTTACATGCCCATGCATAGGAACTAACCCCAAAAAATCTTCAATAGTTGCTAAATTCGTATGCACTGTTTTTAAATAAATCAGTAACTGACTTGTGTTTGTAATGTCCGTACTTTCATCCAAGCTGATAGAAAAAAATAAGCAGTCTTGAAGGCGTTTTTTGACGTTTTGGAATAGGAAATGACCTATTTTTCCGTACGTCGTTGGATGGTGCAGTTAGATAATTTTATCTTATTGACAAGCATGGCCATATTTTTTCCATCTTGGCCAAAACATTTTAAAATGTCTTGTAACAAATCTTTTAGGAATATGCCATCTTGGTATGGGCGACATTGCTTTGCCAGTCCCAACGCAACTACATACGAAGCCTTTAGCAAACTTGTTCTTTTGCCATAAATATCACCATCATCATCATCAGAATCAATTTGACCAATTTGTTCAGCATCAATTTGATGATAATGGCAATCTGAGGCCAGGAATTTAAAAAAAAAGCAGCTTTTAATTCATAAAGCTTATGGGTACGCTCATCTCCCGTTATGAGGTCATAATTATTATGGCAAGAATTATAATGCCTTTTAATATTAAAATAATTTTTTCGGCTGAGAACTCTGCAACATATTATGCATTGTGCCTCGCCTTCCATATTTTCAATACAAAAATACTGGATTTCCCAATTTGTGTATTGCAAGGAAATGAGCTAATATGTGGACTGTATATATATATTGGTATGAATATTTAAAAAGGAAGATCAAGGCAAAGGCGAGAAATTTTCCTTTTTCTTGATTTATGTACACAGAATAAACATGTAATAAATTTTTTTTATGTAAGCTTTTACTGTACATATGTATGTAAATGTACATACATAAGTATGTATACCGAAAGGAGCGGTCCCCTTTTTATTTGTATGCAAAAAAGTAAAGTACCAAAAATATGTTCTGGCCTCTACTTTGCTCAAATTTTATTTTTCCGCTTTATTTGATGCAACTCAAATTGATTGAATTGCACCCTTTTAAATTCACGAGCTTACCTTATTTCGTTTGATTTGATTGGTGTTTTATGTTGTTTTACTGTGCTCGTACCCAGCCAGCATTTTATATCGCGAACGTAACATCCGCGAAACTCTTTTTCGAAAAGTGTATCGCGGATGATATCGCAGAAGTTTCGCGGAAGTAACAGCTGGGAATCAAAAAGGAACCCTACGGCGATATCTTCATGACGTTTAGTAAGCGAAAAGGCACAGCGAATCCCTTTGGAAACGTTTAGATGTAACGCAAGCGATACTCCTTACTGTTTCGCATATGTCAAGTGTAGGCGATTCGAAAACGATACACTATGGCGATAAAAATGCGAAGGAACAAAAAAGCTATTTAGATACAATTTTAAATTCCAATTTATTTCAAATTCATAACGTTTATTATAATATTAATAGAAAAAATTAAATTAAAAATTTAAAAATTAAATTTACTTCAAATTATATAGATAATATAAAAAAAATAGATAAAATTTATTGCTTATTTGCGGCTGTCAACGGCTCATTTTCGGGCTCCACATTATCAATGTTTTCCACATTTTCTTTGCGCCTTTTCAGGGGGGTTAACCGGTCCCGTTTATTTATTCTGTCTTGCGCATGTAAAAAATGTTTTTGCAGCATTTGGTTCATGCAGCCCTCATCTGATTTAAATTTCGAGTGGCACACATCTATGAAAAATAAGACAAAAATACATATTTTTTAAATTTATTATAATTCAAGACCTTTAAGAATTAATTGACATCCATCAATGATGATATAATCAATTTTTTAATTAATATTACCTTTAACCATGCTGACGCAACGGCAAATTTCGGCACAAGGCTTCGTCTTTGTCCCCTTCCATGTGTATTTTGTCGTCAGCTCTTCTGTAAACAATTGTTTCATAGTGCCCCTTAAAAATGTTGGTGCATCAAAACCTGCCATCCGATTTAGAAATTGTTTCTTAAAGAAAAAGATGTAAAAACATTGAAATATATTAATAAACCCTAAAAACTTACAAACTCCTGAGCACGTTCTGGAATGTTGAGCAGGTCAGCATCAAACTTTTTGACGTCTTCAACGTCTTTCAACGGCAAATTTTCCATGCGTGATCCCGCACAGAGTACTGACATTGACGCAGTCTTTCTCACCTCCATCTTTAGACTCACCACTTCTTCTGTGAGCCGCTGAATAATTTTGGTGGTTTCTGCCTCCCGGCTTCGTGACTCCTTCTTAATTTCCACCACCTCCTTCTTTAGTTCCACCACCTCATTTTTTAGTGCCAGCATTGCATCCAACAGTTGCTGCTGAACAGATATTTCCTGAACTTGCACTAATGAAAACAAGTTTAAGGGATTTAAAATATACATATGTATTTAAAAGTAAGAAATTTCTCACAATTGCATAAGTTCTGGCTTGGGATGTATCCGAAAGTATTTTGAGTATTTTGCGAATTGTCTGTGTAAGTGCCTGTAAAATAGTCTTATTTATTAGGATCAACGTACATATGTAGCTAATGCGATACTTACTAGTATAGTTGCCTTCCAACATGATATCTAAATTGTAAATATTATATACGCAAATTGATTTTTATTTTATTGTGGTAAAAGTGGTAAAAAAATAGAATGTGAAAAACTGTTCTCTAATCGAATTACTTTACAATATATGTTTTCAAAATTGAATTGAATTTCTTGACCTAACACAATAACTGGAGTTGAATAAATATTAAAATGTGTGGAATTTATTGGGTGTTCAAAGTAGGAATGCAAACTATTTATAATATTTCCTTTAAAATTAGGTAAATTATTTACATTTAAAATTTTACTTAACTGTACAATGTTGTTGCCCACTATACAAAAACTATCCTTGCTCCCGAGAGAATAAAAAAAGCCCCCACACTGGACACTCACTATATTTCCATCAACCACCTTCCCAAATGTGCAAAACTCCTTTTTTTTTACTTTTTCCAAGGCATAACTTATTTCAACCTGCCTCTTATAAATTTGTGCGGCAATTCCCGTGCTTTTCTTGACCTTTTTCTTAATGAATTGTAAGTGGTTCTCAAATTTAAATGCACTGGTGCTTTCTAAAGAGCCAAACGATTTGGCATCCTTATGTAAGTGCAGCAAACAATGGAAATTAGTGGTTAAAAATGATAAATCATACAAAGTAGGAATTTCAAAAACAAAAGACTTTAATAAATTTTCTGCGCATTCGTTATTACTCCGGCAATCTGTTTTATTAAGCAATATTCTAACTCCTAGAGACAGTTTTAAAAAGTTGTTATACCTGTCTTCACTCAAAATATTTTTCAATATGCAAGGCCCAGTGTACAATAGAAATTGCCGCAGCTCTGTCGCTTTCCATCGATCTAATTCCTTTAAATCTCGTGGCTTTCTATTAAAATCTACCGGTATATTTACTCTATTATTTAACAAATTACTATTTAATTCCTTTATTTTCCACGACGTTAATGAAAAATTTTCTCCTTTTTTCTTTACCCACGCCTTCAATAAAGTTCTCATGACACCTAGGCATACAACGTGCATGTAATCAAGGGAAATTTGGCCAACCATGTCTAAATCAGGTAATATTTCTAAAGCCGTTAATGACCTAACATTATGATGCTCTAGCTGAGAGCGGCTCCGAAATGAATTATTGTTCCTCAAAACAACTGAATCAGTAGGTGGAAAAACCACTCTACTCTTCACCATCTCTCCTCTAGCAATGCATCTTACACAAGAATAGTAGCCACTGTGACCTTTAGTACCTAAAACAAATGATCGCGCTGGAGCATCCATAACGAAACACCTAACTTTAACATTAAATTTTCTGTTGCCGAAAATTATGCCATCCTGCTTCAGGTGAAGTAATTCAGAAGTAAATTCTTGTAGAAATTCTTCAGCGTTGTGTGGCTTGGAGTTGCCTTCAAAAACGCCAACCAAAAATACCCATACGGTATCAACAATACTTCCTAAAATTGGCCAAACCTGCTTACAGGAGCTCTTAAATAACGGCAAACCGTCAACATTAAAATCCAATACTAAGTCTTCACCTTCTATAGTCTGCACGTGTAAAACATCGGTCAGGGATGATTTTAGGCTGTAGTGAACATAAACCCCTTCTCCTACTTTTCTTTGCTCTACACTGGCTGGTGTTTTTTTAATAGTCCTAGCATCTTTCGGAACACTAATCCCACACTCATTTAAAAGTTTTAGCAAATCATTGAATGCGGAATTAGTAATGTTATGTCTTATACTCCAATTACCTAATTTTTGAATTATATTACTTTCTCCACTATCATCTTCACTATCTAATTCCACAGAACTATCGTCAAAAAACACACTACAACCAGATGCATCGAAACTATTCTCACTTTGGTCTCCACTATTGTTAGGAACTTCAGAATTAGAACTATCTGCATTAATTATATCAACACTTTCATCTAAAGAAGCATTAGTTAAATTTGAAATACTGTCTTCGTTCATTACACTTCGTAGGATTTTCTTAGCTTCAATTCTAGCTTTTTTTTTAATTTGCCTAGACGACAACATTTTTTTTAAATAATTTATTAAAATTTTGCACCACTTATTATTAAATTGCCAATTAACCACTTTTAAATAATAATCAATTTTTGTATATATATATTTACCTTAGATAACAAATTGATTTTAATAAATTTAGTATATTTATTATATTATAATATTAAAAAATTTTATGCACGCACAAAAATACTTGTTACACTTCAAGAGTCAACAACTGAATGCTCATTGTCACTTTGATTTGCACAAAAACGCAAAGAAATATTCATATTTTTCATCATATTATGGTTTGGATGATAAATTCGCGACAAATTAATACCGTTATCTCACAGGCACGAGCCAATGTCGCCAATCTTACATCTAGGTGAATCGTAGGCAATTCACTAGAATAATGTCTCGCCAATTTATTAACATGGTGATAAACAGGCGATACACACAAGCTGCATATCGCTAAATTTTCATCTGCGCGATTCGCCTAAGATTCACGCAAATGATATATCGCCAAATTTCAAGCAAATGCTGGCTGGGGTATATGATGTTGGTAATTTGTGTAGTACTTGATTATCCAAATTCCAATTGTTTGTGTGTGTCCAATTTTCTTTTAAATTTTAATTCCGTCTTAGAGATCCGGCTCGAAGGACCAATGAATAGCTGAGTGAAGAGCTACATAGGCCGGCTTTCCGTAGAGCGGGGAAAATAAAAGTATAAACAATTGGATTAAAATATGGTTTATTAAAAATATTTCATGGAACTCAACTTACCGCGTCTGTCTGCTGTGGGGATCGCCAAAAGAAAAAAAAAAGGGAGGAAGCCACGGCTTCCTTTAACTTCAGAGAGGCCGAAGTTTTTGAGCAGAGCTTTTTGACGAAAGCGGTAAGTTAGGGTTGCCATTTGGCGAACGGAGTGAACAGCAGGACTTAAAATTTCTGTTTGCGTTTTCTGTTGCTTTATCGGAATCACGTTGTGCTTGCGCCTGCCTAGATGTCGATGGAGAATCATCGGCAGGCCTTGAAGACGTCTAACGCGTCATTGCCTTTGGCTGAATTGCATTTAGATGCAGGAGCGTGTGATGTCGCGAGTGACACGTATTGCAATTGTATGCACTTGTGCATCTTGACACAGTATGTCCGGAACTAAGGCAATTCAGGCAACAATTATTTTCCTTTAAAAAGTTCAATCTGTTTGTAGGTGTTAGCTGTAGGAATCGGGAACAGCTGCACAATTTGTGCTCGTTTGTATGGCACATTTTACAAGTAAAAGTGGTCACGCTTGCTTGGAAGGTGCCAACTCTTTTTGTTGGGGTTTCGAAAGGATGACGTGTGATTTGTGGCGGCTTTGGCACTCTCACAGCTCTACCATCCTTCAACCCTGACAATGTCTCAAGGGTCTGAAAACGATTGGACAGGAACTTGTCCATATCGTCCCACTTGGGTATGTCGTTTTTATGGTCTATGGTTTGTTCCCATAGAGCCAGTGTACTGTCAGGCAGCTTCGTCGAGCAGAGATAAACGACAATTGCGTCCCAGTTCGATATGTCAATTTGATGACTCTTTAGGGCTGATAAGCAATTGTTTATCTCCCGCTGCAAACTTTTTATTGAGCTATGTACCACACTCAAATTCTATTGCCTTTAAGTTAAACAATAGTTTTAGCTGTGTGTTAACTAGAATACGCTTGTTTTCATAGCGTTCACTTAGGTTTTTCCACGCTGTAGTAAAGCCTTCATTCGTTAGTGGGCACTTTCTTACTATTTCTTTGGCCTCCCCTTGTGTCTTATGGTTGAGATGAAAAAGTTTCTCAACCGGGGTGAGGCGCTTATTGAGAATGTAGATGGCCGTGAACATATCACGGAATGTTGGCCATGAAAGATAGTCGCCCTTGAACACGTCTGTATCGCACGGTGGAAGGTGGATATTGTGTTCGCGGACGGACTGCTCCGCTACATCCTTTTGTACGTTAGTTACTGCTTCTGCTTGAGTAGCCATAGCAGACATGCATTTCACATATGTATGTCGAAAAACATATTCTATATTTTTTTTTAACGCCCTAACATCTTCCTTACTTAACCCTTAATCGCACCCCTAAGAAAAATTACGTATATCACCAACCTGAGTCCCCAGGACTCACATTTAACATTTAAAGAAAAAACTTAGAAATAATTATTTTTAATTTATTTTTTTTTTATTAAAATATAGATTGCAAGTGCTTTTAACATAAAACAGTTCAAAATTATGATTAAACTTAACATAAATTTCATTTTTGTGAAATCTTTCTGAGATCATAAAAAAAACATAAAAACTAAACACTTCATTTTAAATGAACATAAATCATATTAAAAATGTAAAAAGAACACAAAATTTTATATTTATAGCTTAAACATATACCATTAAGTAAAAAATCAGGCACAAAAGGGTTAGGCCCCATACAAAAAAAAAATCGTGCAGAGGGTGAAATCACTCATTGGTTGCACATGCAGCACACACTTTTTTGGCACATGTGAGACAAATGGGTTGTTTACAACGGAAGCAAAGGTAAGCAGTTTTGGTTCTTTTTTTATAATCGCATGTATAACAATATTTTCTATTCTCCCTGGGCAATTTATCGGATTCGGATGAATTTAGTTCATTTGGTATATCAATTTTAATTATACGAGAAATTGTCATACGAATCTCTTTTGGCATATTCGTATTATAACTACAAACGTGTTTTTAAATTCATTTCGTTTAAACTTTCAGCAACTGATTTTAAAAAATTTAGCCTTGTTAATTTTTTAATATTGGCTTGGTTGTTATAAAGAACATAAGCATTTACACCCGACATATCAACTATTCGGTAGAATACTGCCATAGGCCTTCTGAGTTCGTTAGCGTATCGTACGCTACCTTCGTTTTCTCCCATAACACTTTTAATTCGTCTTGCTGGATAGCAAGACCGTGCTTAATTTGTTCGGAGGCGGGAGTGCTGTTGAAGTCAGCATCGAACTCTGCGACAGATTCTGCCAAACGGATGTATGAATCCATAGTGAAAGCTAAGAAGGATTTACTGAAGTAAAATAAATCTGATATTTTTTAAAAAAATCCAACAAAATGACAATCACCAGTAAATTTTTATATGTCTGTATCTTTATTTAATGATTTTCTTTTAATTTCAGTCAAATGGTTAGTATTGAACAAAGAAAGTTATGCCGATTTACTTTAAAGTAAATAAAAGTGAAAAATCCAAAATAAAACTTTAAATTAAAATTCGATGGATTGAACTGTTGCAATACCGTACCACTGTTCACTGTTGTGCGTGTGTGTGTACGACCGTTAGTGTTTGTTGTTGTCGCTCGCGGACAAACGGAATTAGCACTGTATTAATTTTTCTTGAATTGTAACACTATTTCGTTTTCACAAAAAAAAAATCACTTGCCTTGTAAGGCGTTGTTTCACAAAAGATTGATTAACGTGTTATAAAATGCAAATGGAAAATATAACACGTACCTTAATGTCTGTGATTTGTGGTGATGGCAATTGATTGTGTTTGCTGTTGGTGTGTATGCAGCTGGTATATGTGTGCAGCTTGTGTATATGGGCGCAGCTGGTATACATATGTATGTCCCTGCAAGAACACTACTAGTTAAATCCCTTATAGTTTCACAGATATATTAGGTAGCCCATTAATAGAAATTTTAGGTAGTCTCTGAGACTGAGTTTCTATTAGCTTCTTAAGACTGATTGGAAAAACCTACCAGAAACTCTTTTGTACGTGTGAGTTCCCATCCCTTTCTGACATAAGCGCGTTTCTCCATTTGCTAGCATATACTCTGACTGCTCACACACGTTAGGACTTCAAGGTAATTAGGCGGTGAAATAGCTAAAACAACTAACAAAGATTTCCGTTAGTCTTTCGGTAAAGATTGGTTAAGCCTTTCATAAAAACTAGTTAGGACTTCAAGGTAATTAGGCAAATAAATACCTAAAACAACTAACAAAGATTTCCGTTAGTATTCCCGTAGAGATTGGTTAATACTTCCATACAAATTAGTTAGGACTAAAAGTTAATTAGGCAAATAAATACTTAAAACAGCTAACCAATAAATTGAACCATAAATAATTGAATGAATTCATTTTTTTCAAAAACCGCTTATATTTAAATTAACATTTATATTGGCATGTAAAAAAAAAATGAAAAAAACGCATTAATGAACATAAATTTAAAATTCAATAAAACTAAACTAATATATATGTATAGATATGTGCATAGGTAATTTGATTTTGGGCACTAGGATAAAGTTTTAAAAGTACTTTCAAAACTACAAAAGTGGGAAATCTTGTGAAGCTTTTCTATACAAGAATGTTCTCTATCGAAGGAGATATGATCTTATTTGATCATTTATTCTTACATTTAATATTTTAATTTAAGTTATTTTTTTTTTGGTCCATTAGTCGGGTTTTTTGTTTGAGGCGATTGTGGGCTAAGTCAATAGACTTTTTAACGTTCTTTTCAAACGCTCGTCGTCCTTCAGATTTAAATACGTCTGAAAGGATTTAAAGATGTTAGATAATCAAATCGCTTGGAAGTTAAATAAAAATTAATTACCAAATAAAATTTCGTCAACCAATTTCATTTCCGCCAATGATTTCCGCTCCCACCGCCCGTCCCAATTGCATAGATGTAAAAACTCATCGGTAAATAATTTACGGATGACGTCGTTAAGGCATCCCGACGATCCCTTCAATTTATAAATATACGTTATCTAATTCGAATAAGAAATGAAAAGCATTGAGTATAAGAGTACATATATATACAAATATTTGTATACAAGAAATTACAATTGCCTGTCTATATTCGGCTTTGTCGATTTTTGCTTCCATTTTAATAGCAGTCTCTGTAGTATTGAGAGGGAGTGCGCATGAAATTTCGCGGAGGGTTTCATCTTCCTTTTCTCCGGTCATATAACACACCGACTGCTGAACCTTTTTCAGCATTACCTTGCATTCCCTAATAAGTTGGTTTTGGGCCAACATGTCACTGCGTTCCACAACCTATAAAGTATAAAGAGTTAACGTAAGCAGTTTTAAAATATATCTATTTCAGTTATTCGTATGTAGCATATTTACGTTTGTAGCAAGCATCTTCTCAATGCTTATAATATTGGCTTCCATTTTACCCATACGATCCTCTACTGCATTCAGTTTGTGACAAATATTTGTTAGCAGGCTAAGCACGTCTGAAATGAAATTTCATGAATATTCTAGCTTTAAGTAAATAATTGATTTTTTACCACTTTTGTCAGTGTGTGGCCTTTTAGACGTAGACGGACACTGTGAATCGTTATATGAGGCGCGCGTTTCCCACCTCTTTTGGACAACACGTTGCTTTGTAAGAATTAAGTTTTTTAATGGAAGGAAAGCCTATATAGTACATTTATCTCTTAAATTCTGCTTTGGGAGTCGACATCATCGAAGGCTCAAAAATATTGTTTAATGAATCCATTAATATTTGCGTACTATATTATTTATTTATAAAATGTGTGCAATGTTATAAATATTTGTAGATATTTACATACATATGTAAACGGAATGCGTTTTTAATCTGAAAAATTATGGAATAGGTGATGTAAAAGCGGAACCAGAATGAATTTACTTTGATGAGGAATGCAAAAGTATTTGTATACTACATCTTCTTTATTAACTGAAATACTTTGGGTGCTAATTTCACTACCTAACAGTATGCCTAGTCCAAGGGAGGATTCAAGTGGGGCATTAAAGAAATTTTCGGTTTTATTAAATACCAAACATCTAAATACTTCAGTGTCGGACTTACTTTCCGTGGAAACTACTTTTATGGGGCCAAAGTTTTTGCTAAAACAGAAGGAATCTTTTTCTTTTTTTGCGTCTATACTGAAAGAGTCTATTTTTGATTCCTTGAAATAATTCAAATGGTCTCCCTGCCTTTCTTTCAGCCTTAAATGTAGTTGCTGCAAAATTTTATTCGGTTTTCTAACAATTTTTTTTAGATATTGCATATAGTTCTCAAACTTATATGCCGAAAAGTTGTCCAGTGGGCCATATTGTTTTGCGCAGTGTGATAAATGTAATAGTCCATGAACATTTGAGCTGACCAAGTGGTCACCATAAAGATTTCCAAAGTAATGAACGAACTCCTCTAATAGTTTCTGGGCAACATCAGCTTCAACTGTACATGACTTTTCGTTGGTCAGTAGTCTAATTCCGCAATGAAGTAGCAAAAAGTGATAATATAAATCATTTTCAAGACAGTCTTTTAATACGAAAATCCCAGTATATAACAAAAACTGCCTAAACTCGGTCGCTTTCCAATTACTAATTTCATTCAAATTTCTGGAAATTCTGCCAAATTCGGATGGTACAAAATTGCTAAGTAAATTTATATTTGAATTCATTTGTGCAACATTTCCTTTTTTTATGACCAATTGAAGTAATTTCTTCATTACGGGCGGTCTTCACCTGCTTAAAATTTTCGCTTGCGTGCTACTTATTGTTTTCGCAAGCGAGAGAGAGTTTTGTTTACTGGGCATTTTGAAAGCATACTTTTTCATTCGCAACATGTCGTCAAGTAAGAAGGTTCGTGCCTTGCCCGCTATTCAATGTTTAACACTCAAACTCTCCTTTAAAAAAATCACACTTATTACCTTTCGGGTCATAAAATGACCCATATGTATTTAGTTCATTTTTTTTACCAAAGCATACATTTTTTTTATTTAAATAAATAAAATGTTAACATTAAGTGATTTCAACAGGTTTAGTCTTTAAGTATTATAGTTTTATAGAATATTATTCAATATGTTTTTGGCAATAAGTAGTTTTTTCTGTTTTAGTTTGGCTGTGTTGTGAGCAAACTGGAGTGTTGCATACGGAGCAATAATTAAAAGTCTTACGATCAGTTCCAGGAGGACAGATACTGCATCGTTTGCGACCAGAAGCTTTATTTTTTTTAGCCAATGGTGTTAAGGATCCACCGGCCCCTTCAGCCTTTCTAATATTTTGCACAATAGCAGCTGATGATGGTGCCTTAGTCGTGTTATAAAACTGAATTATTTCAGGGAGTTTTTTTGGATGATCATTAAGAATAACCTTCTCATGGTGCAGAGTACTCATAACTGTCACAAGTTTATACTTTTTTGGTACGTACTGCACCAATGAGATTTTGTCGTGGAAAAAAAAATTACTTGTATGCTCCTGTAGCATTCGAAGTTGTTGAGACGATGCATATTCCGGCAAAAACCGCTTATTTTTTCGTACTGTGCCGACCAGGGTGATTCTCTTTTTGAGTAACTCTAAGGCCAAATGATGTGTAGTGAAAAAATTATCCATAGTTACATTCCGGCCTTGATAGCTAGAAACCAAATCCAACACTACTCGCTCTGCTTGGTTTTTTTCCGGTGGCGCGTTCTTACTCTCTTTACCGACGTATATTTGGAAATTTAGGCAGAAGCCAGTTTTGGCATCAGCTGCCACCCATGCCTTTATACCATACTTTCCGGGCTTACTTGGAATGTAGACTTTGAAGGGGCATCTTCCCCGGAAAGTAATTAATTGTTCATCCACAGTTACATTTTCATGAGGAACATATATATGCTTAAGGTTTTCAACCCACGATTGATAAAAATCACGTATTGGAGCCAATTTATCTCTACGACATTGACAGCTACGCAATTCCCTGTTGTCAAATGCTAAAACGCGTGAAATTACCTGAAAACGCTTCAAAGGCATCACAGCCCTTAAAATTGGACGACCATGATTTGCGTCCCACAAACTTTGAACGCTTTCGCCATGAGAGCGGTATAAACCTATAAATATGTATATGTGTACAAACGTATTTACAGTCTAACAGAAAATATATTATTTTTACCAATCAAAAGCAAAACCCCCAAATATGCGTCTAATTCGGCCTCGCCAAGGTCAACGTAGTTTTTCTTATAAACTTTTTTCCCTTCCATATTTGAAAATTGAATAATAGCTATCTTCATTGCAGCTGTTAAACACATGTTGAAAGAGTCCTTTATATCGGACACTCTATGTATAACATAGGCGGTAACGCCCATGCGGCCATGTATTATGTTTTCAGATTGCGCTCGTGATAGCGAAAATGGTGGAGGTGTTGTGTACCAAACTATTTGTTTGTCTCTGCTTAAGAAATGAATTTCGTCTCCAGAAATTTCATTATTATTTTCAACATTTATTTCGTCATCGTCAATATCTTCAAAGTCTTCAACTTCACTTTGAATTTCTGGTTCAAAATCTATATCCACATCACCACCGTCATCATCAGCAAATGTCTCAACGCTGGATTCAGAAGAATCAAGAATAGCACGAATTTCATCATCGCTGATGCCGTGCTTCAAGAAAGGGAATTTTTTATACAAACTACGGCTCACAAATAGAAAAACTTACTTTTGCACATGATGGCCTTAAATTATAAGTTGCGTCGGACATTTTTTTCTTTTTTACACTTTTATTGTTGTTCGAAACTTGAAAATTTATGAAGTGAAGCTCACTATAAATATATTTCACAACACAGCAAATATATTTCACAACTAACAAAGTTTCGTTTTCAAACACCAGTCGAAACAGAACGAAATGGAATGGGTCATTGGGTGACCCAAATGCATTTTTTATATGGGTCACAGGATGACCCGAAGGGCAATTAATGTGTATAGTAAGTTTTTCTGCTAAATGGAAATAGTAAATATACAATCCTCTACATTTTTTAATTAACTTTGAAATCCATGCACTGGGCAGGGAGGGAAAAAATATTGAAATTGTGTTTCAAAAGAAAATTGAGTTTTAAGGGAATTAGAAAAACTTTCCAAGGAAGAGGCAAAAAGGCGGCGTAAACAATTTTGGATAAAGCCATATTTAGAAATAAGAGAAGCTCACACTCTGGAAATTCGGCTTTTAAATGATGTTATGTTGGAAGGAGGAACAGACTTCCAAAATTTTAGCAGAATGCATATTGATAAATTTGAGGAACTTCTGTCGATGGTACGTACATAATGAAGTGTAAATAAAAGTTTTGGAATTGGTGTATGTTTGTACTACATTCTTATTTCAAGATTGACCCTAAAATTAAGAAACGTGATACTGTGATGAGGATAGCGGTTTCTTCTCGAATCCGGTTGGCAGTTACACTGCGATTTATAGCTACTGGCGATTCATTCCGATCCCTGGAGTTTTTAGCACACATATCGCGAAAGACGATAAGTGGATTTGTTCCTGAAGTTTTGCAGGCTATTGTTGAAGCTCTACAGTATAAATACATGAAAGTAAGTTTTCAACCCGTAATTTTGGTTCTAAATTAATTTAAAATTCAATTATAGACGCCTAGCACCGAATCTGAATGGAGTACTATAGTGAACGATTATGATAAACTTTGGCAATTTCCGCATACTTTAGGAGCAATCGATGGAAAACATATTCGTATAAAAGCTCCACCGCGTTCCGGTTCAGATTTTTATAACTACAAAGGATATTTCAGCATCGTATTACTAGCAGTAGTGGACGCTCATAGTCGTTTTACTTACATATATAGATGTTGGGGGGAACGGGAGAGCATCTGATGTTGTAGTATTTAAAAATAGTTCATTGTATGAAGCACTAGCAAAAGGAAGGTTGAATATTCCGTCAGATAAGCCTTTGAAAGGTCAGGTCAGCAAACCCCCTTTCTATTTTATTGGGGATGATATTTTTGGCCTAAATCGTAACTTAATGAAGGCATACAACCGTAATTCCAACCTTAGTGTTTCCCAATTGGCGTTCAACTATCGATTGAGTAGAGCTCGTATGACAGTAGAGATGGCGTTTGGTAGGCTCACTTCACGATTTAGAATTTTCCATCGGCCCATTGAAGTATCAATTGAAACGTGCGATATTGTGGTCAAAACCTGCTGTGTGCTACACAATTATCTTTCGCCAACTTTAAATGAGCCTTTAAGTTCTGAAACACTTGACTATCAACAGAATCTTCCAGGAACTATATCCAGCCTGCCAGTACAAGAGCTAAATATTTACAGACATGCCAGTGAAATGAGAGAAAATGTACGAAATTATTGTGTAACCGACGGCGATGTGCCATTTCAATGGATTAAAATAAACAGATCAGCTGCAATTTAAAAATATATCATGTTGTTTTATTCATTTCAAATCATCACATTGTTGATTTCCGTAAAAAATCGAATCCAAGGTATTTATTACGTACTTTATGTAAGAAAAATCTAATAAAATATTAATATAAGAACATTTTCTAAAATTTAATCAAAATGTTATGTAAAACCTCTAAAAAAAATATCACATTATGATTCACATTTTATAAAAGAAACACAAAAATTCAAGACTTAATCTAAAAATTAAACTATACTTTTTTACTGACTACAGCTGAACATTTCTTCAAAAGTTAAGTCTGCATCGTTCATTGCACTTTGCAATATATCACTCCGACTATTATTCATTGGGGACCTTACGTGTCACTAAGAGATGAATTTCCGACATTGTTTCAGTAGCATCAGCCAGCGGTAATTGCTTTAGTTGAAGCGCAATGGTTTTGCTAAATGCAGTAAAAACATCATCGCTTTCGGCCGCAGTTACAGATGCCACAATGACATCAATTGCTTTGTCATATCTCGAGTCTTTTTGTGACTTTCGAGTAGGACGCCGCCGATGGACCATTGGCTCTGGTGTTGTTGATGTTCCTGACGAGTTTTGTGGATTGAAAGACGGTGGTGATTCTTCTGTCCGTATATTGATCGGTCGTGAAGTTGATGGAAATGAAACATTCTCCACCGTAGTTGAATTTATTTCAGTTCCAGCTTCTGAGCTACTTTCTAAGTTTCCCTGTAGAAAATAATAAAAAAATAAAGTTAGTACCTTTTGTATATTGACAGAATTCTTTCAAACTCACCATTTCCAAACTGTTGTAGTTTTTCGGAAGACAACTACTGAGTCCAGGAATCGCATTTCATTAAAATAAAATAAGTGCGGCTCATATATAGCTGCAGCTGAAGAGCCAGACTTCTTGCTACTATCCATTTTTTTTTTCTCCACAACATATGCATTCCGCAAATGTTTAATTTTTTTTTTAACATCATCCACATCTTTATTGAACTCCTTCGACAGTTGCATCCAAGCATTTTTTTTCATGTCAATCCGTTTGTAGTTGGAACTCTTGTAATTCCAAAGGCACTCATATTGTCTGTACGAATTAATTAATTTGGATACATCAGAAACGCGCCACTCCATTTTATTATTTGAACTTATTTAATGTCTTTTATTTTGTGCGAAAGGACGCTGCGGACTTCAATGTTGTCACAATGAAAAATGCTACGAAATGAAAAATGGCTGTCAAACCACAAAAATGACAGTTGAACGCAAGCGAGAGCTCGCATACCGATCGGTAAGCGAGCTCTCGCATACTTACTACTTGTTGCGGTCTTCACGTGCGACATCTCGCATGCTTCATCAAGTAAGCGAAAATTTTAAGCAGGTGAAGACCGCCCGTTACACCTAAATCGACCAGGTGCATCACATCCAGTGGGAACTGGGAAACCATCCCGAATTTAGAAATCTCTAAAACACTCTTATTTTCTTTAAAGTTAATGCTATGATGAGCTAAATCTGTTCGGGAGTGAAACGTTATGTCTGTTCTTAAGTTATGAATCTCTTTAGAAAAACAAACTCTGTGTTGCATATATTTGCCTTGTTGGCAGCATTTCGGACACCCATTTTTACTATTAAAGTACTGTGTACCTGTTACAAAACACCTGGCTGGGGAGTCACAAGTAAATAAGCGAACATTGAACTTCCTTGGAATCGAGCTTGGGCCAACTTTTAATCCATTTTCTCTTAAAAAAACGACTTCTTCGTCGTTCGTTTATTAATGTAATGACGTCCACATTTAACAACAGTCTTATGTTTCTGAGGTTGTTGCACAAAATAGCAGACATTGTTGATTCCTATAAATTTTGTATAAATAATATTTCAAACTGCGCTACCATATAAATTTATATCATATTAACTTACGTATACATCTCTGCTGGCAGGTGTAATTTTTTCCTCTAACTGCCGCATTTCGGGTATGTCACATATTGGAAAATATTTCGATATAGGCGTATTTTGCGATTCTTGGCGAACCAACTGCTCAGTCGCTACCTTTTGGGCAGCTATTGCATTCATAATTGCAGTATTATGCGATTCGACTGTCAACTGCAGCTGGTCTAGTTTATTGTGCATATCATGCAGTTGTTTTTCAAACGTATTGCAGTGGCTGCAGCACACAACTTCAAATAATCCTGGATTGGGTTCTAAAATAATAAATTGCAGAGGTTATCGAGTTATTGACATACATACAAATGCAAGTTATTATTATAAAATTTACCATTGGAATATTTAGTGGAAGACGTCGAAACACTGATTCTACGAGATTCTAAAAAATAATGTATTTTACATGTAAAAATATATTAGAATGTACATTTTGGAAAATGCTTTCACCTATAGTGCATTCACTGGATATGCTTATGCTTTGTTCCGGGTGATTGATATCAATGCCATCTGTAATGAATTTTTTTTTAATTGTTATGGATTATGCGTTACAATTGTTCAATAATGAATACTTACATTTTGCCTTTTTAATCGGAATTGCCGCCGCGGACGTTTTGGGATTTTTTGTTCCATATTTTTTGAAGTGATACTCAAGAAAAAATTAAATGTTAATCATTGTTTCCATAAATAAGTGATAGCAAATTAACTATTAAAATTTATGTTTACATGCATGGAAGAGGGATACACATTAATTTATACTCTACATCATCCAGAGAAAATTCCTCTATATTAGGCGAGAGAGTATGGTCCGCAGTACATATTCCCAAAGCATAAGAATCAATAGGTTCTATAAAATAGCTTTTTAAATTTAAAAATCTCTTTCCTTTAAAAATTTTGCTGTTCATGCCTTTGAATTCTTCTATTTTTATGTATTGAAATGGTTTAACGGAACAATAACTATTTGGACTTTTACTAGATAACATAAATTCGTTAAAATGGAAACTTATTACAAGGTTATTTTTTATTTTAAACCCAGTAAATTTTGGGGCAACCACAATATCCTCGTGTTTCGACATATTATTTATTTGTTGTAATATTTGCGTTGGTTTTTTAACATACGATTTCAAAAATTGTAAGTAATTTTCAAAGGAATAAGCGGAGTAACTCGATGGAATACCTAACTCTTTAACGTCTTCCGAAATATGAAGCAAGCAATGTAAATTGTACGAAATACAGTTATCCCCAAACACAACAGCAAAATTTTCGACGAATAACTTTAATATGTTTGCCGCTATATCAATATTTGACCTATAGTTTTTAGGGCAAAATAATAGCCTACAAGCGCAATGTAAAAGAAGGAATTCATAGTATACATCACCCGGAAGTTCATCTCTGAGGGCAAAAATGCCATAATAAAAAAGAAACATGCGGAACTCAATAGCTTTCCAATTAGCTATTTCATCTAGAGTTCTTGGTTTTCGAACAAATTCCTTGGTGATGTATGAAGTTAACGCTACCATCTTTTTGGATACATTTAATTTAAAATCTCTTTTAAATTTGTAATTTGATTTGTTATTTACTACTCGTAAAAGAAATTTTCGCATGACACCTAAATCGATAAGATGCATTACATCAAGAGGAACTTGAGAGATCATGTTAATATTGATTTTTTCAAGAGGAGATAAATTAACTTTGAAAACTGATAGATGTTTATCTGGATACTTGCGAACCAAAAAATCTGTATTTGATACAATCATTCCGACATTCCTACTATAGGTTAATACACCCTCCTTTTTCTTTCCGACTTGAGTGCACTTTGGGCAACCATGTCTAGACGTGTGGCCAGGTATTCCACAAAGAAAAGCTTTAGCTGGTGCATCGCAAGCAAATGCTCGTATTTTAAATGTAATGTAACTCCCATTATATTCAAATCCATTAGTTTGAAGTTCAGTGACTTCTTCAATAAAATCACTTAAAAACTCATTTATTGAATTTGGCTTACTGTTTCCAACATATACACCAGTGGCAAAAACAGAAACATTTGGCACATTAACAACTCTCAATAAAATTGGCCACAACTGCATCCTGCTACTACGGTACAACGGTAATCCGTCAATATTTACATCTGCAAGTATGGTGTTATATTCTAACAGTTTTTGGCCAATTTTATTTAGTTGTGCCTTAATGCTAAAATTACAAAAAAGTCCCGGGCTCACATTTCGCACCATTAACCGGGACTTATTTCTTAAAAGGCATTCTGCACTTTTTGGTACACTCATATTTTCTGCTGCAAGAAGTACAAGCAATTCTGAAAGGCTTTTGTGGCTTATTTTATTCCGAAATGCCCACATTTTCAACTTATGTTGAAAGGAAACTTCCAATGAGCGACTTGGCTCATCAGAGAGGATCTCATCTTTACTTTCAGCAACCCTAGCACTTGACGCGGTCGAAACAGCGTCATCTCTACCTAGGCTTGCCATAATTTTTTCACCCCAATGCCTGACTAAAGCGAAATGAAAACAGCCTAAAATTCATTCAGGTATATTTAGCAGTCTAAAACTTGCAAGTTACATATACATATGTAAATTTATCACATTTAAAAAACAATTCACTTATGATAAAAAAACAAATTAATTAAATTAAATAAAGGTACCGTTGCTTAGTTTCAAAACGACGACAAAATAATACATAGAAAGTATCAGGGAAATCATTTTTCTTGACCTTTAGTATCCCACTCATACTTTTCTGATGAAGCTGCTCTTTTTAGTAGCTGAGTGTTAGTCTTTATTTTATCGTAGAACGCTGAACAGTCCTCGACACTGTTTATTTGTATATTCAAAAGCTCTGCTAGAACCGAAATACGCAACCGACCACGTTCGTCGGACCATTGCTGCTTCGCAAAAGAAAACGTACGCTCCACTGCGGAAGATGTTCCTGGAATACACAAAGCAAACTCCACTATTTTCTTTACATTTATTATTTGAATGTGAGTTAGCTCTGTTACCTCGGATATTCGTAACCATCTTTCTACACAGGTTAGTGATTTCCATTTTTCTGTTTCTTTTTCAGAATTTATAATATCATTTACTAGTGTAATTTCATCAAAAACTTCGTCGCTGTTTAAGTCTTGGACAGAGCTATGCTTAGTAACTACATCAATACTAATCTCAACGTCTTCCCATTTAATATTTTGATCAATTTTAACCCACATACATTTTGTAACTTCTTCAAAATTTGTTTGCCAAGTGGTTAAATAACTTGTTGCTTTGTCATAGAATTCCAATACAATATTTTTAAAGGTATCTTCATCGGAATTAGGAAACTCACGTCGATACTTCAACCATGCTTGCTTTGCTGCAAAGGGAATATACATTTCTTTTCTTCGATTTTGAAGTTTCTTTAACAAGTCTGTGTAAACATACGAAATTTCAGAAGCACTTATTTCATCAGCTTCTACAACTAAAACTGCATTCTGAAATAGGGATAGACTTCCATGTAGGAATAGCGTATATATTTCGTTAATAGGGTTACTAAAATATGATTTAATTACATGCGGGCAATTATTTATTTCGTCAAAGTAAATTTTTAGAGCATCATACATTTGCAAAATTCGTCCTATTGCCGGTTGTAAACTTAGGAAACGGGTGTTCCCATGAGACAGTATCTTCTTATATTCAATTTCAGCGTCTTCACAGATATTTTTCAAAGCAGTATTTCTGACAGTGTAGATATACAAAAATTTGTAGATTTTTACACATATCAATTCCAGATCCACGGGTAGGCTGTCAGCTGCAACTTGAACAGTATTGTGTATGATGTGAGCTGAGCATCCAATACCAACTATGGACCGACCTAGTTTGGTTTCCAATTTCCTGTAAACATTTTTTTGTCCCTGCCTAGCTACACCACCGAAATTTGTATTGGTATTATCAGCTGATAAAGCCACCACCTTTTCACTAAGGTTATATTTCTGAAGAGCGGCTGATACATGATTTGTTAAAATGTCTGATGTTTCGCCCGGTATATCACTCAAATGAATAAGCTTAATTTGTACACCGGATTTAAAGTTGAAGTACCTTACAAGGATTGGTAAGAGCTTAATATCTTTCCTATTCGAAGTGTCTATCAAAATTGTTATGAAATTGGCCATCTTGAGTTCACTTAGAACTTCTGAAAATAAAAAGGGTCCAATATCACCGACCGCTAATGCTTCTAACTTAGTTTTGCCAGCAGCAAATTTTTTGTTATACAACTTCTTTATTAATTTGGAGGAGCAATCGGATGCATTAAAACTTAAATGATGTTTAACGCAGTGATATGCAAATGTAATTTCTTTAGCTATACACTGAAGTTCATCATTCGTTGCGTCTTGCTTTTTGAAATATTCCGAAACTGAAGATACTTGCATACCTTTCACCGCATCCTTGTGTTTCTTCGATGTCAGCTTTTCCTTTAAACTCAATGGAAAAAATCGCTTTGCAAATAGTACATTGCACTTTTGAGTTATTTTCGCTTTTAAGAAAGGCGTACTCAGTTTTCAATTTTTACGTAAATGAACACTTTTTCCTTGACATAATTCTAAAATTAGCAAAAGCTTACCAATCCGCAATTTTAAGAAACTTTATGGAAATTGGTTACGATCAGCTGATACTTATGACACGCAATAAGAGATAGAAAGAAGTTATCGATAATCGCACAAGACTTATTACGCTGTGTTTACACTCGGCAATATTACATAATGTTGCTTCGAATAAAACGGAATAAAATTTATACAAAATATCAATGTACACAAAAAAACTTTTCAAAATGCCTGACAAAATTCGTTAGGCGCCTGATTGCCTGGCAAATTATGAAATGCCTGACAATCAGGCCAAATGCCTGACGTATGGCAAGCCTATCTCTACCTAACCTTAACATTTCACGATTTATATTTCTTTCTCTACTTATTATTCTCCTAAGGTGACGTTTGCTTACCTTATTCATGTTCCTCAAAATCTCTTCCTTTCTCTGGGCTGCTATTTCTTTTTTTCCTTTTAATTATTTAATAGTAAATTTTTTGATTTATTCTCATAAAATTATAACTGCACTTGTTCACTCACTGTTTTACTTTTCATAATCAGCTGTTGCAAAACTAGTGGCCGCACACTGCTGATTATACACCAAATATTATCGATAGCACCCAGCACTGCCTTGCAATTATCCCGATACATGTGTAATCCGAATGAAATTTTGCTTCAAAAATGATACATTAATGAATATGTGTGTTTTGATAATACGCATATATTTACTCACCGTATCATCAGTGGTTGTTTACTCTTTTTCTAAATATTATATACAATTTATTTTCTTTTTCACATACTTATGCTTACAGTATCTTTCGATATAATAAAAGTCGATAATTATCGATAGAGAACCGCCGATAGGTAGCGATTTGTACTTTTGCAACTGTCAGTGTTGTTAACTACAAACACACTTTTCCCTTTAGGTTGAAAGAACATCCATTTTACAAAATAAATTGACTTTAGCGGCTTTAAATACATACATACGAGTATATTATATCATATATTATTAAATACATGAATTAAAAACCTATTACGAATTATCATTCCTTTAGACCATAAGTGATACAAATCGTTTATATCAAAAATATTCCCCTGCATTCCTTGATAGTCGTATAAAGGGGCATTTCAATACTTTAACATCACTGAATCAAAATGTAAACAAAGATGGAAAAGTTCGGACTCACCAAATATGAACTGAAAGTTTTAAGGTTAGTTTTGTGCTTGTCTTTTGATCTTTTGATTGAGTGTGAGTACATGTATGAAATTCATTAGTTAAGGATTTTTATATAAACGCAAATTCAATTATAGAAAATTAAGTATTATAATTTTAAGTGTCAATATGAATTTATTTTTGCAAAAATTCTAACTTTGTTTCCAATCGTATCCGATAAGGATGAATAAAGACTAATACATCTCCAATTATACCACTTTGAGATTAGTTGTGACTAATAAATACCCTATTATACCCGTTTGAGACTAGTCCCGGAATACTCTCTTTAGAGATTGGTCGCAACAATTTTTGCAGGGATGCCATTCATGCTGCGCTCCAAGGGCGTCGCCAGCCACTGGCCTAAGGGGGGGCAGGTTGATATAAAGAGAAGTAGCCTTCCACCCCATGACTAACTGCGTGGAATTTAAATTTCTGTCCGGGATAAAACGTAACATATGTGTTTATCCAGACTATAATCTATCTGTGTGCACATTCAAATTTCTCTAGCCATTTTCCCATGATTGAGTAAAAATATATTATTATTATTATTATTATTATTATTATTATTTTCACATTTATAATATTAGCATAATGGGAAATGCGAAAAGAACGGGTATAATCGAGAGGTTATGAAGCGACTTTCTTTAAGTAAGTGTAAACTTTGAAGAGCTCTTGACTGTGTAATAAATAAAACCAGTAAACAAAATTATTAATTACAAGTATTTATTAAGAAATATAAATTAAATTATTAACTAAAACATAATCTACGGGGGTTTTTTGCAAATTTGTCAACGACTTTTTTGTTAAAACTTTCAAAGTTATCATAAATGCTTTTTCTATGGACGCTCATCATCGCTAGGCCATTGAGTATATTCTCTCCTATCGTGCTCCTGAGCCAAGTTTTTAGCCTCCTAAGACTGCTGAATGATCGCTCTACTGTACATGTCGTGCACGGAAGTGTGATTAAAATTTTCAACGCTTTTTCTGTTCCAGGAAAAAAGATTTTCGCCTGTTTTAGGACATCAACAACGGTTAGATGTGTTGGGATGGATTTATTATTCCACAATTGAGGCCATAGTTCAATATTATATTTTATGGTCGGTAGATCATAAAACTGGCTGATGGTTTCGCAAGTTTCTATAAGATTTTCTACTGACATCGTTTGCATTTGCGCCGGATGTAATTTTGATAACGCTAATGCCGGAGTGTTTTCTTCAGAAAAACGTATTTCAAGAGATGTTATAATAGAGTCCAAGTATGGTATTACTAATGACCTCGTCCAATATTCGGAAGGGTTTGCTGCTGGGTGGTTACTTCGATGACGTTGTCTCCCGACAATGCGTGGCATTGATGTGATTACCTCATCCAAACCGATTTTCTCCGCAACAACCGTAGCATCCTTTATAATTTCATCTGTGACTTTTTCAGGATTTTCGCGGTGACTCTTGAGCAATTGCAAAATGCTTTTCATGTGTTGCGAGGCCTTAACCACGTCGAAAGTTATGGATTGGAGCACATTTACAATAGGTTCCATCAAAGCCGAGTATTTAGAAATCAAAATAATGCCAACAATAAACGAAATTCTCGAAGCTGCTGCATGGAGCTGAAAGGCATTTTTTCGAGTCGCACTATTTCCTTCTCGCGATAATGTTTCTAAGGCTTCCAATATGACTGGGAAATTTTCTCTAAAAAGTCTTATAGTTTTATGGTTCTCACTCCATCGTGTTTCGCAAAGCTTAGAAATATTAGGAATCAATTTTCTTCTCAAAACTGACTCCCGAAAAAATGTAATGATATCTTTTGAGGTTCCCATGGCATTCCGAATTTCAGGAAGAGTGTTAAGATCATTGATTACTAGATTCAGTTTATGAGATGAGCAGTGAAAGAACAAGGCTTTGGTGTATTTTCTGCGTAGGATTGCTTGCACCCCACCGTCTTTTCCGGACATCGTCGAACAGCCGTCAAATCCAAGACCAACGCATTTATCTGGATTAAGGTCTTCTTTTGTTAGAAACTCGTCGATGGTTTGTGCAATAGATTTCGCATCCAGAGCTTTCAGCTCAACAAATCCGACAAACATTTCCTGGACTTCGTTGGTTTCCTCATCAAAATATCGCAGTCCAATCGAAAGTTGTTCAGTACCAGAAATGTCAGCTGTTTCGTCTGCTAGCACACTATATGCCTCTGCTTCTTTTACTTTTTTTATGATATCTCCTTTAATGACATCACCACAAATGCCGATAATTTCATTTTGAATAGTTGCTGATCGATAGCTTGCATTCTTTTTTCCATGCTCAAAATGTTTCTTCAAAACCAAATCTCCCGCGTCAATTCGTAGCTTGTATAACCCCTCAAGAATTCCATCACTATAATTTTTTCCTCTCAGAGCTAAGTCGTGTGACCCGCAAAATGTAATGCAAGAAATAATAGATGTTATAATTTTCTTGTTTTCTTCAATTACTCCATGGGAGTATATGTTAAGTTGTGCATCTACAGGCACATTTTCGAGAAATGATTTAGCAGATTCTAGTGCCGCCTTATGGAAGCAGACTTCCATGTGTTTTTTGCACTGGTCGTGAATATCTTTGAATTTGCAAAACGGTCTTATAACAAATGATCCCAATATGCCTCGAAATGAATTTGGATTTGGCGGAAACAATGTACAATATTTACAAAAGGCTCCTTTCTGACGCCTGGAATAGGCCAACCATGGAGAGTATGTTTCTAACCATGAATAGTTAAATTTTCTTTTTAAATGTTTGGCGTCTTCTGCAAAGTCATACGTTGGAGAAGGGATCCAACAGCTTTCCAACAATTCTTTTTTCTTTTCGGTGGATAATAATGATGCTCGACCGATATATCGACCAATGTCATTTTCGTTGGAATCATCAGTTATCAGATCAGGATTCGAGTTCAGAACTTGGGATGAGCCCGGTCTCGGCAGGCTACCCATGTTATCAGAAGAATATGCGCCAATATGACGGTTGTGAAATAGTTGCTGCGGCTGAGGGTCTTCTGTTGTGGTACTTGCGGTGACTGAGCTGCAAATATGTGATATTTTATGTATTTTATTCCCTTTTTCCTTTTGTACATTGTCATTCTGTTCATCACTGTCACTGCTTGCTCCTCCAGGTTGTTTTCTTTTCAAATTGACTGCAAATCACAACATAAAATACTTCACAGAAAATACGAATATTAAACTCACCAAAAAACTTCCTAATATCCATATTGTGAAATGAAGATCTATTAAATGTCTCTTTACGCGGAAATTGAATCAATATTCACTATTCTCTGAATTTTTGGGCTTATAATGTTGATAAATACGAACTGCGTGGCACCAAGTTTGATAAAACAATAATATATCAATCTTGTGTGGCACTAGGGATGAGCATCGATGTTCGATGTTTTGATAACATCGATGGTTAGCATTCGATGTTCGATGGTTTTGCCATCGATGGTTTGGCCGATGTTCTTGCTAACATCGATGATTTTGATCGATGGTATTGAAAAATATATCTTTTAACTATTGTTAACTATGTTTTCAGAATTTTTGTGTAGCTAACTTACTAATTTATGAGCTCGAATTTTATTTTCTTGAATGATTATTTATTTTTTACACATGTTTATGATGAGGGTCGCTCACCAAAGACCAGCAAAAACCTCAGCTTCACCTCGGTCTTATATTACATATGCCGGGAAACCCAAATTTTGAGCCTCGTGATATACTATTTTTTGAGTGTTGCAGAAATAGTGAGTTAACTTATTAGATACATTGTATATCTATGGCTAGAACTCTAGGGGGGGGGCGGGGGTGGGGGGGCAACAGCCCTTCCCTGCCCTTACCTGGCGACGCCCTTGCTGCGCTCTAGTACATAAATAAAAATGGAAAAATTAACCTAAAACTACATCTTAACCCATTACTGCTCACACCTAAAACCCGCTATGATAAGCTACAGAAATTTTAAGCAGACGTCTGTAATGATATTAAAAGGGTAATTTCCAATTTTCAAAAAAATATCTCAAAAGATGTGGGCGTGGCGGAGCGTATGATATACATATACATAAACGTATACGGAGACCTGCCTCTATGAAAATAAAATGTAAACATCACTATAACTTTTGAGTTCAAATTGACATCGTATTTATATATTTAATGACATATTCACTGTTAATTTTCAGATTTAGTTGCTGACTCAGTTTACATGATATTTGTAGAAACAGTTATCTGGGTGCAAGCCAAAATTACATTTCATGCATATAAATTTCGTACACTTTCCACAAATTTTGCATCGGCGCTGAGTTTTTGAGTAATTTACGTAGTGCTCGACTCCGTCGTATCTAGTTTCGTTTTCTCGTTTTCTCTTTCGTGATGAGACTGGATGAAAATCTATTGGCTTTGAAAGTATGCTCCTTGTAAGTCGTCGGATGAAGCCGAGAAGAGTAACTTGTGGATAAGCTTTCCGAAATAATATCCATAAATTTACAACGGCACCATTTAAGCAAAATCTGAAAATGGCCCAATACCATTTTCTTGACCGAATCCGAGTTCGGTACGCTGCCCTTTGCTGGTCAAAGAGATCGACTCCACCCATTCCCGAATTATACTCCTTGATAATGACTGGTTGCTTTACGTCTTGTCTGCGTATCTGTTGTCGATCATATTTTTTGCATAATCCGGTTGTTGTCGTTATGTTGTCGTTTTTACAATTTGTTGCAATGGTGACATTATTGTTATCATTCCACCTAACTAGGGTAATATTTTTAGATTTTAGTGCTTCACAAGTACCACGGAGTTCTCTTTTTATGCTGCTCAAAGGAGCATTTTCAATACGGTCCGAGCGAATCGTTCCCACCACTGTTATATTTTTCTTATCAAACTCTTCTAATAATTTAAAACTATTGAAATAGTTATCTAGAAATACAGTGCTGTGTTCGGGAACTATGTCATAACATAAACTTTTTGTGACAGATAAACCTAAGGCTCATTAGATCGAATCATGCTTTTTCCGGTGTACAAATCGAAGTTCAACAAATATCCTTCTAAGGTAGTCATACACCAAATTTTGTATCCATAGCGAATTGGTTTTCCTCGTATAAACTGCTTGAAAGAATGCTTACCAAAATACGGCTCCATCGATTCGTCTACAGAAAATGAAGTTCCAAAGGGTTTTCCAAGCTCTTTAAACTTTGTATTTAAATTATCAAGAACAGGCTGAACTTTGAATGCCTTATTATTCGAATCAATTTGTGTATTATCATTGAAATGAAGGTAGCGATGTATTTTTTCAAACTTATTCCTCGCCATTGAACCTGCCACTAAATGATTGTACTCATCACTTTCTGTCTCCCAGTACATGCGAGTAGCTGGAACCTTAAAATAAAAATGTTTAATTTAACAAGTAAGCAAGTGAATTTGTGGTTCAGGTTAGTCACCTTGTTGTATCCACTTAGTATAAGGATGCCGAAATATGTGTATAACTCCTCAAGACTTACGGTGAAAGCTTCATCTCCTTTGCTTATGGCGTACTTAACAGTCTCTGATTGTATACATTCCATAAATTCGCTATCAAAAATTCTTTTAAAAAGTTGTATTGGACTTAAATCATTTTCCAAAATATCTGCTACAATGTCCGGAGTATGCTCGCGTATTGCTGTGATAGAACATTCACTTGCTTTTAGTACTATCTTTTCGGCAAATCTTCTTTTTTTTAGTTTTCCTTTGAGTTGAAGTCCTTGTACGTGGGGCTAGTGAACTGTTCGCTTCATTTAGAAACTTTTGCTCCTCCACTTCTGAGTTATCAATTCTTATTTCACATGCCCTTTTAAGAACTCCACGACCCAAATCACCCAGTGTACCTTCATCGTCTTCATCTGCGTCATCGCAATCGGATAACTCCTGTTCTTCGGGGGGGGGAGCAAAGTCACATCAATAAAATTGGCATTATTGATGTTTTCTATAATCTCTGCATCATCATCTTCATTTAAATCTTGGAGCCATCCAACTATCTCCTCAGTTGTTGCTTGTCTACAAGGAGATATTAGGAATCAATTTTCATATAGCAAAAACTGGGCTAGCGTTTACGTATGATAAAACATACGCAATAGTTTACAAATAGTTAAAACACTTTCGGAGCTCAATTTTTCACTGCACTTTATATTCATTTGATAGCTTAGGGTTTTAGCTTTAAGTTTATGCACATTTTAAGTTATACAAATTCCTCGCTTACTATTTATAAAAATACTAGCGGGCCCGGTGCCTGCTTCGCACGGCAAAACAAAATAAGAAAAGAAACACACTTGTTTTTAATAAAGTTGGTTTTGTTCCCTATTATTCAACTTTTAATTCTAGTTTCTTACAATCTTAGACTATGTATCACTTAAACTATCTTAGAGCTCTTTCGTAGACAACATTTTTGGTTTTGCCATGAGTTGTTGTGTAGATAAAGAGAACTGAAGGCTTGCCAACACGTGAGCACGAAACATATAACTGGCCGTGTGAAAAGCAAGGATATTCTAAATCAATTCCACACAATTCCAACGATTGCCCTTGCGCTTTATTTATTGTAATAGCAAATGCAAGACGTATTGGAAACTGTAGTCTTTTGAATTCAAAAGGTAAATCTGATGGAATCATTGGAATTCGTGGAATCAATACATCTTCACCTTTAAACTTCCCCTTTAAAATTGTTGCTTCGATCAAATTGTTCATGACCTTTTTAACCGCTAATCTTGTCCCATTGCATAATCGTGGTTGATTTATATTTCGAAGCATAATAATGGGAGCACCCACTTTCAATTGTAAACGATGAGGTGGAAATCCGGGTAAATCCAATGAATTCAAAAATTCTGTCGGATAATTAACAGCGTCGTCTTGATTCGTAACCGTGTCAACTGATTGATATGTTACTACCTCGCCAGGAACATGCGTTAAAATGTCTGCATTCATTTGACCAACGTCTTTATTTTTAGCGGCCAGTATATCTCTTTCAGCTAACCAATTATGATTGCGATAATTTTCTGCAATATTTGGAAAAACACTTGACACCAATTCTTCTTTTGTCGGTGCAATATTACAAAAGTTATCTGGTAAAGTGATTAAGCCAGTTTCACGATCAACAGCAAGTTGACCATTGCCTATTGCCAACAGTTGCCTTGAAAATTTTCAGTGGTAATTTAAGTGCAGAATGGGCTGTCCGACCACCATCTAATAACGTCGCTGCTATTCCAGACGATGCAAGTGCCAATGCTATATTACTCTGTGATCTTATAGTCGCTAATAGCAAGGAAATCAGAAATGTTTTGCCAGTTCCTCCTGGAGCGTCTAAAAAAAACATTCCTCCAGTTTCGTTTCGTACTGATTTCATTATGGTATCATATGCGTGTCTCTGTTCTGGATTCAATTTAAGCAAATTCAAGTTTATAAATGTGGTCAACTCATTCAAATCATATTGTTTTTCACGATTTATTTCTTGATTGAATGCATCATGCATTGATCGATTTGGAGCTGGCAAACCCAATTGTGTCAATGCTTTATTTGCAATTACCAAACAAATATCTTCAATGATAATCAATGCCTCATTAAACATTTCAAGTGTAATCATTAAAACGTTATTTCCTGCAATTCGGCGCATTCGATGCAAAATGTCTTCGGTCATAAAATCCTTAAAATTTTCCCATAATTGCAATGGATCAGATGGAAAACATGTTGCAATAATAATAGCAAATAATGTTCGTATTTGATGAGGAGAACCTGTTGCTGATGCATCCCTAAGTGTCGCATCCCAGTGATTATCATCTTCCAGTAAATGCAATTCCTGACATGCTTGACGAAAAGTGTGGCACTGTAGGCCGTTAACTCTTTTCAAACTCAAAAAAGATGTAGGCCCACGAATATGAATCAATAATAGACGCAAATAAAAACATTCAGCATGACTGGGATGCACTGTGTAGAGACGTCCAATGGCATCACTTTCAAAAATGCCAGCATAACCTTGAACTGGTCTTCCTTGCTTACGTCTGTTCCATTTCTTTCCAGATGCATTCCAAGTGTAATATGTTGGTACTTGTGAATAAAGCAATGTTTTAGCAAATTGATCATTTTGACACAATTCGAAAAACGATAATAATGTAGTTGATGGTGGTCGCTCTGCAATTTGCTGTGCAGTATCAAATGTGAAATATACACGTTGTCCATTTTCCAAATGTACTGACAAATGAATAACTGCCGGATTTCGATCATGAATTGGGAACTATAATATTCTCCGAACTGCCTCATTGCTACTGATATACCTTCCCATTTGATATTGTGTTATTTCATCATTTCAGTTCTCTGCAACACCAAACACAGCCATGTCGCTGCCTTTATTTACATACTTGCAGATATATTTAATCGATTTAACAGAATTGCAATATTCTACATTGATATGAGCTTTGAATGCTTTTGATAGTATTGGCGAATAGGGGACAACCCACTTATTATCAACTGTAATGTCTTGATTATTGACTCGTAGATTGATTGATTTGCCATTATCATCTGTTGAGCGTCGGCGATACAATGGGTAACCATCATTTCCATTAATTGTCTCGGAAATCAAATCTCTGGGATACCGCTTCGTGCATTTCCCATCTTTCATACATGGCGAATTAATATTTAGAACACCACATGGTCCATGAATCATACTTTTTGTAACAACATCAAATAAACCTGGATCGATTTCCTGCTCAGGAATTTCTGCTGAGATGATGTGATCTATTTGATCGCTTGTTATTTTGTTGACTAACCATATCAAAATATGGGCATGTGGTAATCCTCTCTTTTGCCATTCCACCGAATACATCCAACATCGAACTTCGCCGAAAACTTGATGTTTAACAATAAAATCCATCAATAACTTCAGCTTCTGTCTAAATACTCGTGCAGTTATGTCGTGACGGTCTGTAGAAGATTGCCCTTCATATAAATATTGCTTGATTTCGTCCCATTGTGGATTACATGTAAATGTAATAAACAAATCTGGTCGACCATACAAACGAACATAGCAAATGGCATCTTGTGCATATTCATGCATGTGCCTTGGACTGCCTGTGTAACTTGCTGGTAAAATAACAACTTGTCCAACATTGTCAACATTTCCATCATTATTGATTGCATCGCGGAGATGTATGTATATACAGTAAAACCGCGATAAGTCGTATATTCAAGGGACCGTGCTTTTAATACGAGTAATAGAGTTTTACGAGATAATGAGTTCTACGAGTTAACGAGGCAAAATGAAGAAAATACCATATATCGAGTTTTTTTTTTATGTGAAATGGAAAAAATACATATATACATATTTCAAATTGTGTACATACATAGATCATAAATATTCAATTGAATTTCTCCTTCAAGAGTTTTAAAAATTTATTAAAAGAAATCAGTAATCTGTTTTTGGACGGCTTTGTATCGCCGCACACTATCTACAGCATTTTCCAGCTTTATAATGTCATTTAAAACGCTTTCGTCAACATTTGAAGACATAAAATAATTGCGTAAATTTTCAATGGACTCTTTTGCTGTTTTGCTGGAAGTCAAAGGAATTTCAACATTTTCATCTCCATCTCCGATTTCTTCATCGTCTTCGACCCCTAAAATGTCGTCGTCATCGAGGATTCCCGCAATAACCAAATCATCATCGAAATGGACATATTCTTTGAAACTTACGCTCGTATTACAATTTTGTGGAACCCTATCCCACTCTTCTATGTTTATCCATTCTTCATGGAGTACTAATGCATCTAGATCTTGGAAAAATCCGCAGGCCCGGAAACAATTTTTGATAGTTGACGTCTTGACATTTGTCCAGGCTTTGTAGGCAATGTTCATTGCAGAATATATTGACATGGTAGAATTTTTTCCATCTTCAATGCTATCAAGAAGTTGTCGGACCACTTCCTTGCGATAAAATGTTTTGAAATTCTGAATAACTCCCTTATCCAACGGCTGAAGCACTGATGTTGTATTAGGTGGCAGAAATTTGATTTGCAGATGAGTAAATGATTCTTGTACATGATGCGCCGTGCAATTGTCAATGAATAATAAAATTTTTCTATTTTCTTCTGCCATTTTCCTGTTCAATCGTTGTAGCCATTCAAAGAATAAATCACGAGTCATCCATGCTTTTTTATTTGCGCGGTAAGTCATGGGGAATGTTTTGATGTTTTTAAAACATCTAGGTTTCAACGATTTCCCAATCATAAGTGGTTTTAATTTTTCAGAACCATCCATATTTGCAGCAAGCAATAAAGTTATGCGGTCTTTGCTCAGTTTTCCTCCATGACAACTTTCGCCTTTTAAAGACATGGTACGGTCTGGAAGACACTTGTAGAAAAGTCCTGTTTCGTCAGCATTGAATACATTATTGGGTTCATAATTCTTTAATAATGTCTGAAGTTCAGTTTTCCATTCAGCACACACTTCCAGATCAACCACTGCGCTTTCCCCACAAACTTTTCTGAAAGTGATATTATTCCGTTCCTTAAAATTTTCGAGCCAGCCGTTACTCGCATGGAAACTTGTTATGCCCAATTTTGCAGCAAACACTTTTGCTTTTTCTTTCAATAAAATGCCACCTACCGGTAGATTTAAATTTCGGCATTGCGAAAACCACGTTAATAACCTTCTTCCTAACTCCGGATATTCTGCAGATCTTTGGCGCTTACGTTTGCTGGTTGAAGAAAGTGCCAAATAGCAATCAGCCTTCTTTAAAATTGATCTGAGTGTGGATGGTGCGACATTGCATTTTTTAGCGACTTCTACTTGTTTATCCCCTCTTTTAACGGCCTGAATAATTTCTTGTTTTATTTTAATTGATAAGGTTTTACACTTCCGCGATGTTGACATTTTGCGAATTAATGAAGCACTGTTGTGCTTCTTGTAAAAATAAAACACTTGTCAAACCTAACGGTAAAAAAACGGCGATTGCAGTAAAATTTGTGTTTCTCTCTAACTCTCATCTATATTAAGTTTTTGAGAGCAAAATATGAGTAAAAAAAATTTGTTTGAGAGGAAAATACGAGTTATAAAGAGTTTTTAGATGTGAAATACGAGTTATAAAGAGTTTGAGATGAAATATACGAGACAAAAAATACGAATTATCAAGGGGACCAAATTGCATGTATTTCATACGAGTTATAGCGACTTTTTCAAGGGACCGATTGTTTTCTACGAAATATGGAGGTTCGATTGCGGCGTTGTTCCTGAAATTAATGTTGCCAATGGTTCCGGTAGGTATTGCAATTCGGGTAATCTTACTTTGCCACTGGCACAACACATTCCAGGTGTTTCATTATGAAATTTCAGTGCATTACAATGTTGGCATACTTTGTTCATTCCACCAATCACCACAAACTTATGCAAACTGTAATCAATTGCGTGATTATATCTAAATCCAGCACCATTTAAAGCAACATTAACGTAGATTTGTTCGGCACGCCTTTGAACATTTTGATTAATACTTGTCGGCCTACGATCTGAACGCGATCTTGCAACACGTTCCCTTGTATTTGCAATCTCTTGTTCTCGCTGTTCTTGCGATTGATTTTCTCTTTCGTTTGATCTATTTTGCGTTCTACGCGACCGACGTCCAATGTCAGCTCTTGCTCTTCGTGGCATTTTTAGCAGAAACTAAACTAAAGATAATAAAAAACTTCAGTAATAAATTGATGAAATCCAGCAAATTCTGGACTCGAAAAGCACCAAAAAGTCACGAAAAGACACGAAAATTGTTAAAAATATGCTGAAAATGTGTCAAAATTCAATTAAAAATTGGCCAAAAAATCGAAATAATTTTTGTCTTACCGTTCGGAAGCGAAAATGAAACTTTCGAGATCGTCTGCACTCGAAAAGCACCAAAAAGTGACGAAAAGACACGAAAATCTGCTGAAAATGTGACAAAATTCAATTAAAAATTGGCCAAAAAATCCAAGTAATTTTTAGCTCACTGATCGGACATTAAACAAAAAAAATTCACTCATTTTTTTAATTTTTTTCACAAAATATCAAATTTGAGATTATGTCACAAAATCATATGATGCACTTGTAACAATCAGAACACTTGTTTAGCAAAACAATCGATTTTTATCTCATTAATCACTGTTTTTTTAATTTTTTTTAACAAAATATTCAAATTAAAACGATGATTAGAACGAAAATTAATTTATTTTTATCAAAATACCAAAAATTGCGAAGAAATTAATATTTTCAAAAATCGATTATGATAAGATCAATCACCAATGACGACTGCCTACGTAGTGTATAAGTTTGGTCGAAATCGCACGACGCGTTTATGATTAGTTCGGCGACGTACATATACGGACTTGTTTTTATATATATAGATTTTTATATATATAGATATACATATAGATAGATAGATACATATGCATGTGTTACAGCTACATATGTATGTATGTATGTACATATGTACCAGCGTGTTTAATAAAATGCATTATACTGCAGAACCCTTTTATCCTAATTTCTTGCGCAAGTGATTAGCGCTGCTAAGTTTTCTGTGGAAAAGAGTGAAAAGAGCCCAAATTAAGCAATTAAGAAAAATTTCTTGCTACCTAAATATTTTTTTACATGCTAAACAGTGTTTCAGGAATTATTGTTATTTTTTGGAATATAGAAATTCCTGGCTCTCTGAGAATAACGTATCTACTTAGGTGGCTGTACTGTATCGTAGTTGATTTATAATTTGTAATAATCACTTGATATAATAATATGTATATAGACTCACCAAAAATTGCGAAGAAATTAATATTTTCAAAAATCGATTATGATAAGATCAATCACCAATGACGTCCAAAGAGAAAAGAGAAATGATAACAAATTGCTATTTGCATCACTCCGTGCAATGCTCTCCCATACACAAACGACCAAAATGTATTCAATACTAATGAATGCTGTATGCGGTACAAAAAATGCCTGCGGCAAAAACACACTCACTTCACATACGCACCGCACGCACATGCGTTATCGGATTTCAACCAAACTTCATATAAACCATATATGGGCCACTGCCTACGTAGTGTATAAGTTTGGTCGAAATCGCACGACGCGTTTATGAGTAGTTCGGCGACGTACATATACGGACTTGTTTTTATATATATAGATAAACCTCACCTTCGAGTCATTATTCACTTTTCCGAAAAATGCTACGTAAATTGGCGCGAAAATTGTAAACAAATGAGCTTTAAGCGACAATTAAAAAGCTTTTCTAATGCAACAATCCTTTTATCTCGCTCACACTGCAAATATAAAAAGCTTTTATTTCATTTCGGATTTTTGACGAATTTTTAAAAAAAGCTCTTTTTGCGTATGATACATCATACGTTGTCATTAATGGGTTAAACTATGTATTTTACCCACACACGCATATGCAATAAGACCCACCAACAGTGTATTTGCAAACCGCATGGAAGCACTTACGAAACAATAACAATATTCACTTGCTTTGTGTGTGTTGCACGGTCAGCAGAAAAACACAAAATCGGTTCGAATAAATGTAGCAAATCGATGGAATTAAATCTGGAAAAAAAACAAAATGTTGAAACACTTTTTTTACACACACCGCGCATTTTCAAGCGACAATCGAACCGCATGGCATCACATACGAAACAACAACAATACTCACTTGCTTTGTGTTGTACGCAGAATGTTAATCACGTTGAACTCTGAGAAAAATACACACAATGTTGAAACATTTTTTTTGATACACTCAGTGCATTCGGAACACTTACGTTCTGTATGTCTTGTTAGCTTGACAGTCATCCATAGAAAGAACGAATGACAGGCAAAAACGATCAACATGCGATGTCAATGTTTTTTATTAATTGTAAACATCCGTCAGTTGTTTCTTTTTATTAGTAAAAGGCATTTGACAGGACTGCCAATCTTGCGGCAAAACATTATTTCATGAGAATTTGTATAGGCGGGATGTATCATTTTTTTTTTTTTTTTCAAAACGTGCAATGATACACACATTAAATTTCTTATGTGCACCCTCCAAACAGACCCCAATCACCCCTGAAAATTTCATTGAAATCGGGCAAGCCGTCTAGGAGGAGTATGCGAACAGGAAGTTTTGCCACTTAATTTTATATATGTATATAGATATAGATATATAGATTAGTTTAGTTACAATGATGCAAAAGTGGAACAAAATGAAAGTGATCGTCTTCAGCAATTGCAAATCGCTTGCGATAAATTACTTCGAGAGGTATATTGTGCTCTAAGTCAGCTAAAACAGATGCTTTCGATATCCCTAACGCGCTTTTTGAATCTACTGGATAAGTAAATGAACTTGTTGCATCGTTAAAATATTTAACTCTAACAACCAGCTGTCCACCCACTTTTTGAAACCCAATTATTTTAAAAACTTTTAACCCTTTATAACTCAACTTCATCATTTAATACAATGACTGGCTTTTTGCATAGCTTTCAGCAAATAAACAAACACGTATATTTTGGTTTTTCAATATTTTATTCTTAAAAGGATATTATCCTATTTTAAGGGTTTGTAACATATATGTCACATTGTGTTAATATGTCTGAAATTTATGTTTAAGTAGTATGAAATAGTTTGAAGCAATTATTATTTTTATTGTAGCATAAATCTACTCCACATTTAATACACACAGTTTGTGATACCCCATTGCATCCTGGTAGCTTACATCGTATCCGTTTTTCTGCCCATTCTGGCCAATGACCAATTTGATCCTGTCTTATCGGCATCGGTGGAACATATTGTGTTGGTCCCTTATGTTTTTTTGCTGGAATTTCTTCCTCAATTCCTCGTCTTTTTATAACGGACTTTGTTCCTATTCTACATAACACTGTAGCAACCTCTTGACGAAAATCGGCTGAGGACAAATGTTGTCCTTCAATGTTATTTACCTTGCGCACTCTCCTATATAGCAGCCATGCATTAGACATGGCTAGGTCTAAAAAGTGGTAAAACAGTCGAATTTGCCAACGCTTACTTCGCAATAATATTTTATATCTGCCCATTATGCTGTCGATCAAATCAACTCCACCCATGTGGCGATTGTACTCACAAACTATTTGCGGTCGTTCTATCTGTATATACTTTTTATTTTTTTTATCATAGCGTTTTACATTGGATTTGGGTTGCTCCCCAACAAAATTAGAAGCCAGAGTGACAATCTTATTATCCTTCCAAGCCACAGTGGATATATCTACTCCTTCAATGTTACCGACGAACTCTTCTGAGTATCCTCTTTCCTTCTTCAATAACGCTTTCTTTCCTTGTTGTTTACAATCAGGTATTCTGTTTCGTCGAATTGTTCCGAGACTATGTATTCCCCTTTTGGAAAAAAATTCTATAAGGCGTAATGAAATGAAATAATTGTCAAAGTAGATTCTATACTGCATTTGATTTGGAACAATCCGGCACAATCTCATGACAACGTTGGACGCAGCTCCTAAATCTGGTTCACTTGGTCCCACAATATTTTCAGCGCCTGTCTCAACCTCAAAGTTGTATGCAAATCCGCTTACACCGCAAAGAACAAAAATTTTATATCCCCATTTATTTGGTTTTTTGGGATTATACCTCTTCAAGTTATGTCTAGCTTTAGTAGAACATATTTGCTCATCCACACAAAGGTATTTTTCCAATGCGATTTTCTGACAACTTTCATTCAATTTTAGAATCACTGGCCGTATTTTGTACAAACGATCATGGTCAGGATGTGAGCGCGGTAGCATTTGGGAATTGTCGTTGAAATGAAGAAACTGTCTAATTTTTTCGAAAGTATTCACTGGCATCGTTTCCTTGATCAAAGTAGTGCCTATGCAATTATTCCAATGCTTTGTTACTCTTGGCAAATGTACTAAAGACATTATATACACTATTCCAATGAATTGCTGTATGTCAATTTCCGAGACACGAAATGCATTGCTAGGATCTTTAGCAACTATATATAAATTTGTTTGTTCCGATATATATTTAATGAGCTCCTTCGGAAATATTTGGAAAAAAAATTGAGCAGGAGAATCTAGGTCTAAAATATTGCTATCTAGAGTCTCGTCTCCTGTAAAACGAAGTTGATGTTCGTTCAAAGATAGGTTTTTTTTCTTCCATAGCACACTAATTTTAGATTTTTTTCTATTTCCTGATGATCCTGGTAATGGGCGTCCGCAGGATTTCATATAGGGGGGGGCAAAATATTTTTTTCTACAGAATTAAAGAAAATTTATATAAATATTTGTATATCTTTTTGATTTTCAAAGTCTTACTATTTTTATTCGAAGGCCAATCTTCTAGGATTCGAAGAAAATTTCTCCAAAACCTGCTCTACAAAACCATCACGCTCGTCCTTCACACTTTCTCTGTGTAAGCTTAACATACACAAACCTGGTAAATCAGAAGTATAAAATATAACATTTTTAGTAATCAAACAAATGTCTTCAGCAGATGCTCTGTGACTTTTAAATAATTCTATTAGCCTCTGAATATGTTCATTGACTTTCAAAACATTTAGTTCTTTGGATTGCAAAACATTGACAACTGGCTCCAATAATTGTGAATATTTTGCAATTACACATAGTGAAATAACATATGTGGACTGTACTGAAAGGCAGTGCAGTTGAGAGGCGTGTTTTTTTGTGGCAATATTGCCTTCTGTTGTCAGTTTGGCCAGAGCTTGAACAATTAAAATGTAGTTTTTTTTTTAAATTCCAATAGCTTTATATTTTTGACTCCAACGTGTCTCACAAAGCATCGGAAGATTTGGCGCAGAACTTCTTCGTAATGGCGACTCTCGAAAAAAATTAATTGTGTCTTTCACTGTGGACGTACAGTTTCGTACTTCGGGAACAGCATTCAGATCGTTCACCACCAAGTTGAGTTTATGGCTTGAGCAATGAAAAAACAGCGCCCGGCTGAAACGATTAAGTAGAATTTTTTGAACGCCGTTCTCCTTGCCTGCCATGGTTGCACAACCATCGTATCCTTGGCCAAAGCATTTCTCTGTATCAAATTCACATGTGTTTACAATAAAGTTTTCAATAGCCGCCGCTATAGATTTAGCATCCATGGCCTCTAATTGCGTAAAACCTAGAAATTCTTCTCGAATTCTCATTTGATCATTATCGAAGAAGCGAACACCAATAGATAATTGCTCTTTACCGGAAATATCGCACGTTTCATCTGCTAAGATGCTGTAACCAACTGACTTCTTTACAGCTTTACAGATCAATTCTCTTATGTGACTGTCACAAATCGATATGATTTCATTTTGAATCCGAACTGACGTGTACCGGGCATTCGCCTTTGCAGATTCAAAAATTTGATTTAAGTTGTCGTCTGCGTATTTTAGTTTTAATTCAATTAAATCCATAAATGTACCTGAATTTAAAAAATAGTAACAACAATAGCATTGCTGTATGTATAAAAATTTATAGAGTTATAAAAACATGCCTGAATTGCTCTCTTTGCCACGCAAAGCAATATCGTGGGTTCCACAAAACACTATTGCCGATATGATCAACGACAACTGCTTTTTGTTTTCTTCAATAATTCTTTTGCGGCCACTTTGCATTTGTAAGTCAACAGGAGTATCGTCCAGAAAATGTTTGGCCGCACTTACTGAATCTTTGTGCCTGTTTGATGATGCATGTGCCCTGAAAAATTCATTAGCATCCTTATAATTTGTGAAAGGCCGAATTACAAGTGAGCCATGTGTGCCTTGTACATTTGTTGCAGGAAATAAAACACAATATATGCATAAAGCTCCTTTTAAGCGGGCGGAATATGTCAGCCATGGCGCATACATCTGTAGCCACTGATGTCTGAACTTGCGCTTTAAATTTTTTCCATCAGCTGAGAAATCATATTGCAATATTTCTCTCTTTTTTTCGACCGTCAAACTGAATACCCGACCAACCCAATTTCCAACATCATTTTCAGAATATTCTGTAGGTGCTACCACTATTGATGTGCCCACTGGGGAAGATGCTTTACGCGCCTCACTTGTATCGCTTTCTCCACTGCTGCTTTTGTCTCTTCTTGTGCGCTTTGCTTTACGTTATAGAAAAACATTTTATAATATTTATTTATTTAAGAAAAACCCATGATTTACTTATCTTACCAAAAAACTTTCTTATATCCATAGTAAATTCTTTAACTCAGCACTTTTTTGTGAATATGCAACCATAGAATTTCAGTTTTATCGCGCGTTTAACCACATTGAGCGCGGAATCGAACAGCTGATTACCTAAAAAAGCTGCCATACATTCGTATTTTTAGCATATTTAGTTTTTTGGTGCAATGCTTGTCAAATGTTAACAGCTGCTTGCGATTCAAGCTTAGAAAAAAAAAACAAACAAAAAAACACATAACTCAAAAACTGAATTGGTCTCAGATATTAGGGGGGGGGGGGGGGCAAATGCCCGGTTTGCCCATACCTGCGGACGCCCATGGTTCTCGCAATAAGCGTCAGTCGGCTCGGCTCGGCAACAAGCGGCCACTCTGTTCGCTCCCTTATAGTACTTGACATTTTGTTTTGTTTTGGTTCTACTATTCGTTTTGACTTCTAATTAGATTTTCGTGGTAGGTATGTATGCACGGTTGCGAAAAGAGATCAACATGAGAACAAACTAGCTTTAGACACAATTATTCTTTTTTTTTATATGTTCTTCGCTGAAGACGTTGACGAAGATGTGTAAAGAAATCATGAACGATACAATGACGAGGCAAAACGACAAAAGCACAAACTACAAAACTGCACTTTTGAATTTGAACCGTTGAAGTCTCAAAAATTTTAGGTTAGGTTCATTTACGTGAATTTTAGAAATTTTGCTGCGTTTGAAGGCGTAGAAGAGAATGTCACTTCTGAACTGTCGCGTATATATGAATATTACGTTATACACACGCGATATACCTCAGGATGTCCGATTGAATAAAACACACACTTAATGCTGATAATTTGAAAAAGGTATATTGAATATGCAAGAAATTATTTAATGTTAAATTACTAAGATTAGCCGTCGCGTCACTCGTACTTTTTTCGTCTACCAAACAATCGTCGGGTTTTTTTCGTACGTAGTGATGTCAGCGTCGTATTTGTTGTCAGAGTTACATCAAAGTTTCAGATGTGTATTTATTAGGCGTGACATATGGAAGCACTTTTTTAAGTTTAGCTGTAGATGATTATTGTGACACCAAACAGTTTAGATCTGATTGAAGCTTGGCAGAATCAAGCTGATTTGAAATAGTAGTGAAAATTTTCAAATCATCGGCATATAAAGGATATCCAGAGTGTTTAAAGCACTTAGATATGTCATTAATGAATATCACAAAGAGAAGGGGACCTAAGACGCTACCCTGAGGAACTCCAGAGGTCGCAGTAAAAGAATGAGACGAGATATTATCCATTACGACAACACATTTGCGTGCCGAAAGGTAAGACTTTACCCACTTCAGAAAAGTAGAGTGAAACCCTAAATTGTATAATTTTGAAATTAGAAGCGAATGACTAACTTTGTCAAAAGCTTTAGCGAAGTCCGTATAGACAGTATCCACTTGCAGACGATTAATGAAAGCGGACAGACAAAATTCAGAGAAAACAGCGAGATTTGTAACAGTTGATCGGCCAGCCATGTTGGTTATCTGAGATCAGCCGCTTAGTTGCAAAGTACATCTTTTGCTTGACAATGCACTCAAATAACTTAGATACTGTAGACAACTTTGATATGGGTCTGTAGTTGGCAATATTGCTCTTATTACCACTTTTGAGTATAGGGGTTATGAAGGTAACCTTCCACGCATCAATAAATTCACCACTTTCAAGGGAATTATTGAGCAGTAGTAAAAGAGGGTATGCAAAAGCGGGACAGTTTTTGAAAAGATATGGGGACAAACCATCAATATCTGACTGCATTGAGGATTTTAAATTAAGAATGCCATCAATCACGTCATCGAGCGTAATGGAGAGTGATCCAAAATCTATTGGGGCATTAACAGTTAGACAACTGTCGTTAGGGTTCGAGGCCTATCTAATACCTCTGCCGTACTATGGGTCCGGCACCCGGTTGCAGTGCAACTCCACATTGAACTTTGACACAAGGTCAAGCTCTACCCGCATTTGGGTATTAAACCACAGCCATCACGATACTCCCCTAAGGACCGTACCCAACGAACAGGCCAGAGCATGCTCTGAGGGCTCCTGTTCCACGTGGTACCAGATTTAAGTCTCCGGTCGGACCTCGTGGCTGAAGAGAGAGCCTCACGCGCACTACCTGGGCCCATCAAACGTATACCACTCACTCGGCTCATTCAACACCTGGACACTATTTGTGGCCACCCATTCACTCAAAATATCACCCCGATGATGGCCCTGATATCCCCACGAATGCCTGGACATCTTGCTGAACTACACCGGGGATGAGGCATTAGCATCCAAACCCATGATAACAGGCGTGCTACTCGCAAGTAATACCACCGTATTAAGATACCTCACATACGGCTCCAGAGGCTCACAAAACTTACAATACATACTGGTCACAAACATTCTTCCAAAATCACCCTCAATACAAACACACCCAAACCCCATGCACCTGAAGCAGCAGGGCACCAGGGTATCCGGCCGCACTCGAAAGGCAAACTATTTGATGTAGCACTTCCCGGCGGTCAAGAGGGCGGACATTAACTCATCCGCACCCTCCAACACAACGTTCGTTACCTTATCAGGATTCACCTCCCAAGAAAGACTAACCATCCTAATATCCCTTCGAAGGTCCTCAAAATGAGCTCTTGGAAATTCAGCCGGATCAACTTTCCCATGAAATCAGGAGTAATCGCCATTTGAACCCCCTAAACCACAACTCTAGGTCCTATCTTCCTATTTTCACTCACGCTCAACCCCACTTCTCCAAACTTCTTGTTCTTAACAACCTTCTTCCACTCAGCCTCCGAGAGAATGCGAATTAACGCACCACCACTCTTAATAGGCTTAACTTCGTGGACCCTTACCCCTAGGGAGGGGCCCACCTCCTTAAACACCTTCTCCACAACCTTCTGAGAGGTCACCTTAGTCTCCTGGCTCCGCACGACCAATGAACAGGTCTGCACCGGCTTGGACACCACTGCAACCGGCACCAACGGCGCAGGCAACTTAGGAACAGGAGCCTCTCCCCTCCCACCGCTCAACTCTTCCCCCTGACCGCGAAGACGGGCATTCTCGGCTATAGCCGTCATCAAAAGCTCCTCATACCTTGAGGAAAACTCCACCAGCCTCCTCTACCGTATGGTGGTAGTATTGGTTAAAGCGATTCGCCTTATATGTGGAATTCCCTCCAATTATCTCTCTTATTCACTCTGCTTATTTTTTTAATTTAAAAAAATAATATTTAAATTTACGATACAATTTTTTTTTTTTTTTTTGATTTGTGTAGGCCCCAAATATTCGGGGGCTCTGTGGTAAATTTTTCACTAACTATCGTGTAAGGGTATTTATTTTTCAAACTAATTAATTTTAACTTTATTGGCGGAAAATCCAATTTTGAATAATAAAAATCTTTATAAACAAAGCGTATTAACCCTACATCCTCCTCCACCCCTTCGGATCACAATCTTTTTATTTAAACAGTTAAAATAAAAATGAATATGAAAAATAGATTCCCCACTCAAAAAACGCTCGTGCAAATATTTTGATTTGAACGCCCGTTTTCATAATAAGCCTGAATAACTTTAACACGTTGCTCGATTGTGTATCTTTCTATGTTCAAATTGAAATTGAGAGAAATGTCAAATGAAATGCAGAAAAAAACTTGGCGTTTAGGTGTGGTTCACATTCAGCATCGGCCCTTAAAATTTAACCACCCTTTATTAGATATTGTCGGTGCCAATTTTTGGTTAATTTTTGTTTTTTTTTTGCTTTGGCGACGTCTCTCCTCTAGTACGCAAGGTAAACGATAAAACAGGAATGGATACAAAAAAGCTATTGCTTTTGTAAATTTCGATGGATGTCTCGTAGTTTGCTATAAATTACTTGATTTATGAAGAATAAGTCAAAGACCCGATCTTTTATTTTAGTCACCAAAAAGGAAGTGGCCATCTTCTTTTCTTTTATTCCTTTTCTTATTCTACATGGTTGCATTTACATGATGTTTTAAGTACAGAGATGTGATATTTGTCTAGACAGCAACAGGGTTGCTTTACACTTTATTCTGTTATTACTTTATGTTCACGGATTTCGAAGAATCCATTTCTCTTATGGTTAATTCGTTTGTTTCAAAGTAACAAAATTTCGAGCAAATGTGCGTACATAGATTTTAATTTAAAAAGAAGCCGAAATTTAAATTAAAAATATTTGAAATACATACATACATATATTCACTTGTGAACGAGAATAGAGCTAATGTACATATAAGTTCACTCCCATTCTCTCACCAACTTTTAATGAAATGCAATTTGTTTTTGCTGCAAATTCAGAACCAAATTTTTGTAGCATGTATTGAAGAAAGTCATTGTATTGCCATTAATTTCTTTGTGTGGAATCGACCAAACTATGCACTGCTGTGCAGTGTTATGTTGTATTATATTTTTAATTTACCGTTATTGAATATAATTGGTTAACATCAACGAACAAATTTTACTAATATAAAAGGATGCTGATTTGTTTTAGAGGTGTAACTTTAAATTGAATTAAAATAAGGAGATAATAAAAATTTCAAACTGAAAATGGACTTGATTAGAAAGCTACATATATAATTTCGGTAATGTAATGCCGCAACAGCAATTGTTCTTTCGATGCGCAATATATATTTGGTAGCAGGTTAGAATTGCTCCAAAAGTAGTACGCCTTACCTTACAAGTTCCAATTGAATGACGAACCGAAATATTAAAGTTAATTTATATGTATTTATTAAAACTACTTTATGATTTTGCAATCAAATTACAATTTTAAGTACGTATGTAAGTAAGTATATAGAAACGGTTTTGCAATAGATTACAACAGGGTGCCACATATACGACAGAGACGTTGGACCTTGGCCAGCCGAATTAGTCGCTCGAATAGACGATTATGTCGATCGGTAGGGTTGCAGCGGCAATTGCAACGAGTAAGGAAGCACACGAATTTACTAATAACTCTTTAATAAAAAAAACAATAGGCGGCAAAAATACAGTAAGAGTGGCGAGTGGCGAGTTTTAATGTCTGAAAGGAAATTAACAATGTACAAATTAAATCAGGACAATTTTTTTTTCTTACTTATTCGTGCTTCCTCGTCGGCTGTTCGTAAAAAGTGAAGCCGGAAGAAGCCATTACCAATTCATATAAAATATTATTATTACTTAAACAGAGTTGCATCAATTGTATTTAAATTAATGAAAAGCTTATAGCAAGTTTAGATCTAAGTGCATATGCCAGCAACAGGTAGTATTCCCGAAATTAAGTATGTTTTTCAGAATATATGTTTTTTTTTAATCACAACGAAATGGCAAAACAAACTGAACACAATTGATAATAGCGTTGCCAGATCTGAGCAAATTGTGAACTTTTAAACTCGTTGACGGGAAAGGCAACATTCTAAAAAACAAAGCAACAAATACCATTTGTAGTATAACTTTAGATTCAAATTTTATTTATTATATTTATTTTAGCGTAAAATATTTCACAAAATGCTTTCTTGTAATAGTTTTATAGTATTATGTATGAAATTCAAAACAAAACAAAAAAGCACAGAAAAAAACTCATTGAACATAGAATGTAATTTGATTGCGAAAATACCACTTTTTGATAAATAAAAAGAAATAACGCGTATACTAAGCGGTTATTGGATAAAAATTGTATGCAGTCGAAAAATGTTATACAAACATGTTTTACTTTGAACACACACACACACATACACATACATACATACAATACATACACATCAACGAACAGCTCAAAGCCAAATAAACCGCATACACACTTTGTTATTTTTACAAACATATACGTACATTCGTAATTGATGAGATAAATTTATAAAATACGTAAATAGTTAAGAAAAATACTGTTACTTAATGAATCGCATATCAAATAATTTAAAAAAAAAAAAAACAAAATATTGTATGTATGTGTGTAAAAAATAGGCATGGAAATAAAAAATTTGAAATGTGTTTTATTTATGTTGCTAAATAATAAAAATTGTATGGCTTTTGAAAGTGAAGTCTGTTTTCTTTCTCAAATCAAATTTTCTATTTCAGCACAAAGGAATATTACGACCGTTGGCAGTGGAGTCGCAAAATCTTTATTTGTTCTATTGCGAGTATATTTCTACTAGCTTTTATCTGCAGCTGCGCCCGCATGGCATTTAATTTCTAAAGGGTGTTTTTTTTTTAGACATGTGGTTTTCAAGAAGAAGTAAAACGCATATAATTTAACGTTAAGGCCAAGAATTTAGCTTTATTATAAAGATAAGGGTTTGGCATTACGCTTTAAAAATGATTTCGGGCAAGTGACCGCCGCGGCTGGCTCGAATAAATTCTAGCCAAGAGGCCTAATTTTCGACGACTGGGGCCGTATGTCAGCGATAACGCGCCGAATATTCTCTTCCAAGGCGTCAATCGTCTCGGGCTTGTCTGCGTAGACAAGCGACTTGACATAACCCTGCAAAAAAAGTCCAGCTCATCAAAAGTTTCCTTCAATAAATTTATTGTTTCGTTGGCTGTATGGCATGTAGCGCCGTTTTGTTGGAACCATAGGTCCACATCAACATCCTTCAATTCAGGCACGAAACAGTATTAATCATGGCGACAATTTTGTTTATTAACATACCCATTCAATCAAAAGTGAGCTTTAAGCGCTGAATAAAATTTTCTTGTGCAAATCGGGGTCGATGGCCATCTCGGTTCGGGCCCATTCACGGAACGTACGACGTGCTTGATGGTCGTTCGGTTTCAATTCTTGCACGAGTTGGATTTTGTAAGCCCGCAAATCAAGATCCTTCCGCAAAATCTTCCATAAAGTGGATGGGCACACCTCCGCGCAATGGCGGATGGACTTATTCGGGTCTTTTTCGATACTCTGTTCCACACCAGCAATAGCGTATACGGTGCACACAGTAGCCTTTGAGGATGCGCAGTGGATAACTAGAGTAAACGTGGTGTAAACCCGATCCATGGTTGCTCGAATCACCGACTCTGCTGGGCGATTATGTCGACCGAATATTGGACGCAGCGCGTGATGCTTTAGGTAATAACTTTGCACGATTTGCAAACGTTATTCCGGAGACTATGTCTAAGTGAGTTCCTACTGCGGGAACTACCACATTAACCTAACCTAACATAGCCGTGGAAGATTTTGAATCTGGGACCCACGATACACACTCGGTTACGGCGGTCGCAGAAAGTATCTTCGGTTCAGTCTCAAGCTCCTTGTACTCATCCATTTTTTGTACTTGAACAATGAAACAATGAAATAAACTCGTCTCGATAAATACATATAATAAGCGGAGAAAGTGCGAGCAGGAATCGAAAATCGTAATTTTTATACATACATAGCTGAAAAGAGGAACCGGTGCTTGAGTGGCAGATTGTTTTTAAGAATTCTATGTACATGGCCGCCGTAGCCGAGTGTGTACCGTGTGCGCGCTTCATTCGGTGGGTCCCGGGTTCGAATGCTGGTCGTGGCAAGTAACATCACAAATTATTGAAAGGTTTTTTCTAATAGCGGTCTGCTCTTCAGGTAATGGCTCCGTTCGGAACGGCTTAAAACAATTTGTGTTACAACATCAAAACGCACACCATAAATTGTTGGAGAACTTCGGCCAAAAAGGCTTAAGCGGATATAGTGCCAATTAAGTAAGTAAGTACATACATATTTATATTAAGTAGTATCGATGAAGGGATTGAGGCTTAGGTAATCTTATGCAAAAATTTTCTTCCTACATTTAAGAACCACCCTATTGTGGTAAGGGGGTTTTCAATAGGGACGCTACAAAAGTAGACCGATAGTGACAGCAAACGACTCCATATTTTTTCCCGCTCTTTTCGCTTCGTCAATAAGCAAAATATGCGTTATTGGGCAGGCAGCAATCCACACGTACTCCATGAGTCAACATTGCATCCCGAAAAAATTAAGGTTTGGTTCGGTTTATGGGCCAGCGGCGTCATTGGGCCGTACTTCTTCCGTGATAATCAAGACCGGCACGTTACTGTGAATGAGAATCGCTACCGGTGAATGATAACCGAATATTTGTGGCCCGAATTGGATGATATGGACTTGGACAACATGTGGTGCCAACAGGACGGCGCCACAAGCCACACAGCGAATGTCACAATCGATTTATTGAAAACCAAGTTTGGTGAACGTGTTATCTCACGAAATGGCCTAGTCAATTGGCCGCCTCGGTCGTGCGATTTGGGGCCGTTAGACTATTTCCTGTGGGGCTACGTCAAGTCTATGGTCTATGCCAACAAGCCAGCGACGATTGATGAACTTCGTACGAATATCGAACGTGAAATTGCAGCAGTATCGTCCGATTTATGGTTGAAAACCGTCGAAAATTGGGTTCAGCGTCTGGACTTCTGCAAGCGTGCCCGTGGTGCCCATGCAAAATAAATCGAGTTCCATACATAATGTCATCGAATGTACTTTCACAGGAATAAAAAATTTAATTCATATCCCAAATGGTTTTTGTTTTATTTAAAAAAAAACTATTGTAGCGTTCCGATTGCAAGACTCGATATATTCAGACCTATTCTGAATAGAAACTACCGGGGAGTTTATTTGCTTTTGGTTCCCCCATTGCTTTAACATTGGGAGAAAATTCCCCGAAAGCTTCTATTCAGCGTGACGAAGTCATGTGCATTTAATTATTATATTTAATTGAAATAAATGTTTATTATATTTGAAAATAAAATTTAGATTTATGCCTTTTAATTTATTCTTGCTTAAATTATTTACAAAACAACGGAAGACAGTGGAATTAACTTAGTATCACAACGAAATTTTAAAATACGCTGGCAAATTTTTTGAGTTCATTTTTTGTGTATTTTGTAATGGAATATTTATGGCCCACAGTGTGCACCGCACATTGGTTCCGAAGATAATGCGAGCGTGGTAAGTAATGTACGACGACCTGGATGTACACCTAGATTTTCCCAATTGATCCAAGAAAGACGCGCGGTGAGATCTATAAGTAGAAGTGGATTGAAGTTAATTTAAATGTCAAACCATATTGCATGGGCATTTTTTTAAATTTAATTTATTCATGGCGTTTTATACATATTTTTTGCTCATCCCAGTGGCGGATACAGAATTTTCATTGAGGGGGGGCGATCAATGCCTCAACATTATATCACTATCAGAGTTAGTAAAATGATCTATGTAAAAGGAGCATGTTACTAGAAGCACACGTTCAGTGATCAAAATGAAGTTTACTAAATTAAATGCGAGCACTTTTTGCGTTGCGCTTCAAGGGCCGAAGCCCTATGGTCGATTCTGTATAAGCTGCCAATAGAGGGCGAATTGCAATAAAGAAGCTAGAAAGAGGAAGATAGAATATTCTTGTACTTGTTTCTTTCTCGCATTTCGCCTCGTATGGAAGCTTATATAAAATCTACCGGAGGGCTTTGGACCTTAAAGCGTAACGCGAATAATCAACATGAAGCCTCCCTGACATAGTCTATTCAACTATTATGCTATTAAAAATAGTATATTTCACAACGGGTGCAGGAGATGGTTTGAATACGCGACAAGTTTTCCATGAATGTTTTTCAGTATTTCAGAAATATGTCTCACAGACTTTTTGTACACACAGCAAAGTGTTAATTTCACCATTTATCGAAATATGTACTGTAAAAGTCAGTGCGGCATTGTGCGAGGCCTACGGCCACGCACGGGCTGTCGTGTTATTTCGAGGTATCGTAACGTTGAACGTTGAATGACGTTCTATTTGAAAAAAGTTCGCTCACAAGCACGACCACTATTATATTGGTCGTCGCTGAGAATAAGTGAGTAGCAAACATTGAGCAAACAGCTGCCCCAGAAATGCCCCTCACCTCACTACACTTCTGTTCCTCACTTTTTTACTTCAGCATACCCGCATCTATCTCTTTACCCTCACTTTTTTTACAAATTTCTCTCTGGTTTCAATTTTACCTGAAAACCCTACCGTATAGCGTCATTCAACGCTAAAAAAAAAATGAAAATTTGTTTATGTCACTGATCTCAATATTGATATCACTGTTTGTGTTGCATTCAACAGCGGATATATCCATCTTGAAATATAAACAACAGCTCTGCTTCGACTCTTTCGGCGAAAATACTTGTTATGCATATTAAAAAATTTTCTTTTAGATTTCCCATGTCTGATAGGGGCAATCGCCCCCCCAACCCCCCCTTGTAACCGCTACTGGCTCATCCCTTTACTGAATTCCACTAACTTCTTTTTCAGAACGTAAATTGCAAAGAAGTTGCATCACTCCCACCGTGCTTCTAACAGAAAACCTCGCACAATTCCACCATACCAGAACTAATGTGATTTTTGCTGATTGATATTAGAATCTGATTTGATCCAATTGGTTTCTGGTGTGGTGAAATCGGACGAGACGAAATGGCATGCAACTTCTTTATAATCTCCGTTATTTGCTTAAACTAAGTTTAAACGTCCAATTTAGCAGGGTTGGTCTCAGTTTAAGAAATTCACCATAGTTAAATTCGTATTGAAAAACTGTCCTTAAATGGACGTAGCATGCTTTCTTCTCACTTACCACTTGTATTCCAATTGGCCCGATCTGCCTTAATCTCACCACGCAAACATTTCTCCACATAGGTGAGCGGATCATAGTCGGTCTGCAAGACTTCGCGTAGCAGCGAAATATAAGCTATGGCCAAACGCAAAGTGTCGATTTTGCTTAAACGCTTCTCATATGGAAAGGTGGGCACGTGGACGCGCAGCTCATCGAAAGCAGAATTAATGCTACTGTAGAAGTTGAGCAGTAGGTGAAGGAAATTTTTAGCAGCAGCACAAAAAGGCGCAGCAAAATATTGTAAAGAGTAAAATGGAGAAATTTATTTGTTATTTAGTCAAATAAATTAACAATTAGTTAATTTAAATAGTAAAACAAATCAATCGAAATGGCACTTGAATAAAAAGCTACTATTTGCTAGAAGTGTGAGATAATCCTAATTATTTATGTAGGTATGAATGTAAACTGTATGTACTGTTTCCAAAGGGCGAAGATTACAAAAAAGTTGCATAGCGTTTCTTTTTCTGTTGCAAGAATTTTCGTCAAAATTCACCACACCAGAAACCAATTGAATCTACTCTGATTCTTATATCAAACAGCAAAGGTCAAATTGGTTCTGATGTGGTGAAATTGAGTGAGATTTTCTGTTAGAGGAACGGTCGGAGTGATGCAGCTTCTTTGTCGTCTGCGTTCTTTGCTATTTCCACTACCAAAGAACGTTTATTACAAAGAAATTGCATGCCGTTTCGTTTCCTGTGACAAGAACTTTCGTCCAATTTCACCACACCAGAAACCAATTGGATTAAATCGGATTCTAATATCAATCAGCAAAAGTCAAATTCATTCTGATATGGTGGAATTGGACGAGATTTTCTGTTAGAGGAACGGGTTGGGATGGGATGGGATGCAACTTCTTTGTAATTCACGTTCTTTCCCACTACTGTGTAAGAAGGCGAGTGGAATTTTGGGAAAAAAGAAAATGGACCATTTAGTGTACCCAGTTGGTGCCGACCTCTGGATGCGTTTCCTCTCGCGTACATTCGCCTGTTGGCGTTGCAATTTATATGGTGTTGTTGCTGTGGCTGCAGCTGCATTTGCCGTTGTGGCATTACTATAACCGACACTGCTGCTACTCGCATTGGGACTATTGCACAGCAAGGATGTATTACCACCGCTCGTACCGCCACAGCCGGTCGAAGAGCTGGCCGAGACAAGTGACATACCCGTTGATGAATCCAGCAGGTTCTCTGCAAATTTCATAGAATACAATATTGAATTGAGGTAGGATGGCGGATGGAGTGTAATATTATGCGAGATATCAATTTGGCTTTACCCGTATGATGTAAGTATTGTTGTTGCATCTGACGTAAATTGCTTGTAGCCATACGCAGATTACCACCGCCTCCCCCTAGACCACCTGCTGTGGCTGTCACGTGATGAGCTGTACCAGCATAGACGCACGACGGCAAATCGTTGATCATATCATCGTCGAAATTATGAAATGATAGGTGACTGCAAGAGATGTAAGAACGGCATGTGGTCCGATTACGTTTTTTGTTTTTGCACATATGGACAAAGGTACATATGTAATTCATAGTATTTGTAATATTGAGTATATTAGATAATTTTTTAAAATAAAATAACATTTATTAGCGGATGGAGAATATTCTGAAATTGCTACTACAGGGTCTTACAATAAGAGGTTTCATTTTAAACGTAGCGTCAGTTTTGTTCTCTCAATACGGCAACTGACAGATATTAGGTATTTGACAAATAAAAATGAACTAGGAGGTTTTAAGAGATGCATTCACATTCACTGCTTGGTTGCTGGAAAATCATATAAAGAAACCAAGTCGAATTCATGTAAGGTTGCATTTGCTTTGTTTTTGCTTCCGGTGGGAAATTTTTAAAATTCAGCTATTATTCCTCGCTGAAGAAAGAAGAGGGATACAAATATTATCTCTTTTTCCTTACTTGCTATGACGAAATAAAAAAATTGACAACCGGATACCAACTAGTTGATTAATCAAAACCATTTTATATGAATTCGCCTTGTAAATAAACAAATCTATTATATTTGGGGCTTTCTAAATACTAAGGGGAATTGATATAAGGTGGTGCTAAACATACAGAAACAAAAATTATACTAATAACTTATACTAAAAACACAATACCCGCGAACGGCGAATTTTTCGTCACGAACGTTTGCTGTCAAACGAAGAGCACACTGACATATGAGAAGGCACACAACCACGACTTTCGTCCGACGAACATTCGTTACGATAAACTTATTTCGATTGCGTAGATGGCGGCAGCGGGAAAATGCAATTCATTGAGGCTATATGTTTAATATACTCATGGTTTTTAAATCGAAATATTTCAATTTCAGCACAAAATATTATTCTCACTTTTTCTAAATGAAAACCGAAATTTTAATTGCGGCTTGTTGTTGTCGCCGTAAATGTGTTTTACTGGGTGGAATTTTTGGGCGAACGTTGCTGACATCGTCGCTCTATTGAGCGAAAATTCGCCGTTCGTCGGTATTGTTTCAAGTATTATACATATGTACGATGACAGTTGTTAGCTACAACAAACACACAGTTGCTTACCAACGATCTTATTCAATTCGCAACAACAAATGAGCGTGCGCTGCGATTTATGGGCCGGCGCACAATGGGCGAAAAAATAGCTTATTTTGAGGAAGAAAATTAAAATCTTCTAAAATAATAAAATACGAATACATACTTCCCTTTGATAACGCATTGTATTTGGTTACATCATTTCGTATAGAAATGATCGATGTGGTTTTTATTTCAAACATCGCTCTAAAAGAATCGGGTACACATAAATATCGAATGAAAAATACTTGAAATCCAAAATAATTAAAAATGAATTTATGCTTGCTTTTTTCCAAAGTGGCTTACCACAATGAAGTTGAAAGTTCCGGTTTAAAAAAGGCTACATTCTCTAGTAAAAGAGAAAATTTAATTCGTCTTTTCTCGGCTACTCGGTGCAAATATAGGTACATATATCACTCTAATCAAAGACCTGTTCAATATCTAAAAAAAAATATGAGCGCGTTTAACGTACCACGCCCATTTTCCAAAATTTTAATTGCTACAAATTTCTCACTAATTAAATATTTTAATTTGTTGTAAATTACCGTTGTTTGAGAGATGAGCGCTGTTTACTTCTGATTTTTATAATTTAAAATGCGAAGTGTGTACAAAATGTGGTAGAAAATAAAACAAACGATTTTTTTCGCTTTCTTTCAGATTAATTGAAAAATTATGCATTTAATTCAATATTCAACATTCAACATTTTTAAATCCATGCAATTCGTTTTCACATCAAATTTGAGCAAGTTACCTTGTATGTTTACTAAAAAATCGGATTTTTTGATTTTCGTAATTTACCGTTATATGAGAAATGGGTGTGGTTTTTGTATGGATTATAATATTTTCAAAATTGTGCTTACTGATTTGAAAACAAAGCGTGTACCTAATTTTTTGGAGTTTGCTGAATTAGTTTCGGAGATATACCTCTTTAGTGTAGAATTAACGCTGACACGGCTTTCGCTCTCCACTCCAATTCGGGAAGGTCACTCCCACTCATGCATTACCTTTATTAGCTCAATCCTGTATGTCAAATTTTAGCCAAATATCTTTAGTTGTTACTGAAATATCGAATTATTTTTATTTTTTGGAAAATAGCGTTATCTAGGATCTGATTTCGACAATTTTCAATACCAACCCACTTAGGGTCAGGCCAATATTTACTCGAGTTATCCGATGCACGGACCAACGGGCGGATGATATATTTTTGTCTATGTTTTGTTTTAATTTTTTTTAAATTTAACTTGGGTTTTAATTGTTAAGTAAACATGAGGAGCAAGCTAATATGTTCAAGTTTTTCTTAAACCACTCTTCCAAAATGTGATTATTATAATTTTCTTCAAACAATTTTTAAATATTTTTTCCAGACCTTTTAAAATTTAACGGTGCTATCATCTGTGTTGATTGTTTTATTTAAATATTTAAAAAATTTATTTATTTATTTTTGTATATAACTCAGTTTTTGTAAATTTGTAATTCTTAATATTTTTCCAAAATATTTTGGTGGATGTCTTAACCCTACTATAAAGGGCAAATTAATTTTTCCTGTTTTTATAATTTGTTAAATACAGAGAAATAGAGAAAACTTTTTCTATAATTTTTGATTTTAAATGCCCTGGCCCAGGTTTTGAACCCGGGAACTACCGAAAGCAGCGCGCACATTTTACACACTCGTCTACGGCGGCCGCCGTGCTTATGTAATTAAAAAATATTGTGGGCTTTTTGACAGATAGCCGATTGAAAATTATGCCAAAATGCTCCAACTAACTTCAAGTAATAATTTTATCTTGATTCGAAATATGTCCCATTGAAATTGAATTCTACCGAATTGTTTGAACTGAAGTTGCCATACCTGATCTGTCCATCAAATACATAAAGGTGGGCGTGTGAGTGTGAATTATAACATTTCCGGGGAGGAGCAGAATCTTTGGCCTTCGGGCGAACAAACAAAAACTTGACTCAAGCTGTTAACCAACAAACTTAGAATGAAATGATTTAATTCTTTATTTCAAATATCAGCAGCTCTATCTTTAATAACCTTAAGATCGAAAATTATTTGTTGATGTTATCCCGGAAAGAATACTGGGAATTTTTTGAGATGAGTCAACACATTTTAAACGAAGGAGTTATACAAAATTAAAACATAAATTTAGAAGGGTATTCAATTCTTTTTTTTTTCACCAAAATTTCTGCTTATATGAAGGCGATAAGTCTTCGGCAAAGCTTTTTAAACTTTTCTTTAATAGAAAATATGTACATTTGTGTATGTTTTTGCATATTAACCTTATTGGTGGCGATGATGAGGAATCGGGTAATTGATTCCGCGACATTATTTTGTCAAATAACCGATATTGCTTTTCAAACGATATGTGTAATTGCAAATTTCAAAAAAAAAAAAAACAATCGTTAGCACTTCAATCTATGAGTATTTAATCACTACAGAAATCACAGTGAAATCAATATATTTCGTATATAGCACCGCACAACCGTTCGCTAATAAGATTTTTCACAATTAATTCACATCCTGTCAGCACATATCCTTTTATACAACGAATTGGTCCAACTAGAGTATGGACATTTACCATTGAAAAATTCCATGCTTCGTGCTCTAAAATCAAAAAGGAATCTCAATAAATCTTTGCATTTGATAAGCTGTGTTGTTTGAAAAGGATATGAACGCACGCACGCAGCCACCCTTAAAATTATTTGCAATGATGGCAGAGATTTTGTTGCGCATATCCTTCATAGCCAAATGGGCGGAGCTAACGTTACGTGTGAATACTGGGTGTTATTTGTATTGTGGGCAAATGAAATTCGTGTAAAATGGTTTTGATATTTGGATATTTGGATTATTTTTAATTGTAACAATTGGGAAAGGAAAGTTTATTGTCGCAAAACTAAAGGAAGAAGTTGTGTTCACTGTGTCACTGCGCTACGTAAAATAATAATAGAGAGATGATAAGTTTCAAGCATGCAATTGGAGAATACTGTTATTTTTTGGGTCCAATTTCTTAATCAGTATGCAATTAATGAAACTAATTCTAAAAAAGAATCTTTCATTGGGTATAGTTGTAGACAAAATATTTACTTCGAGCAGTTCTAAATGTTAAAAAGAATATGTAAAATATTTTAAAACCACTGCATTTCCAATAAACGGAGATGATTTGAAACTTATCTGATCCAGCAAAATGTGCTGGTGTTATTACGCATAAAATGGATTCCTGCAAAGCTTTAACGTAATCACCAAAGCATTATATGAAAGACTTTGAAAATTTTGAATCAAGAAGTCTAGTTTTAGTCGTCAGCTTGGGTTCGAGTGACTTATTTTAGTGCAAGTTTTTTGTCCAATTTAATCTGTTTTTTTTCAACCAACCGTAATAATTATTAACTTTATTTTAAAGGGGCCGTAAAGGTTATAAGTTTTATTTAAAAATTGCAATTTAATAGTTAATTTTTGAGTTTTATTTTTTGCTAGGGAAAACATATTTTTTGTAAGTTAGGTGTTTGCTTAAAGCAATAAAAGTTTATTAAATTGAAATATAATAAAAATAGTTTCCTTTGCAGGCGCGCTTTGCAAAACTAATATTAACCGTTTTACCTGCGTATTTATTTCCTAAAAACGTTCATAAACTATTATTTCTTAAATTAAATTAAAAATGTCTTTTAGTTTTTAAGGAAAAAATAAAACTCAAAAAATAAAAACGTTTGTTTCCCCAAAAAGCAAAAACTGAAACTAAAAACTAAGCAAAATATAAAACTAAACAAAATTATTCTTATTTTGTTTTAAAAATGAAACTGAAAAAAAAATTATTTTTCAAGCAAACAACAAAAATTGAACAATAACTCTTATTTTCTATGCAAAAAATAAAACTAAAAAAATTACTCTTATTTTGTTAGCAAATGTAAAACTGAAATAATTATTTTTATTTTAAATTAATAAATTTATATAGTTTATTAAAAAACCCCTAAGATTCATAAATCCATAACAGTTTATTAGATTTATATGTATGTATAATATAATATGACGTTCGAAATTGGTATAAATAGATGTTAAAAATACGTTTTTTGTATTCATCTATATACCTATCTTACTTTTTAAGCAAAAAATAAAACTGTAAAAATTTTTTATTTTCTAAGCAAAAAATAAAGCAATAATAACCTAAAAAAATTATTTTTGGGCAAAAAATAAAACTGAAGAAATAACTCATTTTCTAAAGAAAATATAAAACTGAAAAGATAACTCTTACTTTTCAAGCAAAAAGTAAAACTGAAAAAACAACTACTTTTTAAACTTAAAAAATGACTCTAACTTGAAAGTAAAAAATAAAAGTAAAAAAAAATGTTTATAGGTGAGTTTTTTAATATAAATCACATTAACATTTAATACACCCGAGGTTAGTACGTGCAACAAGGATTAAATTGGTGTACTCCAAATGCAGGCAGAATTTGCGGTTCTTGTTTTTTTTTTATTTCCGAAAACAATGGTTTCACCAGATCCTTTCATTTTTGAAATCTTTAATGTATAACTTTTACGGATATTTATTTGCTATACTTTCTTAGAGCCTTCAATTGAAATGAAAAGAGCAAAAAGAGCGGAACTAGCAGCCATAACAGATACTATCGGGTGTTGCAATGGGAACGCTACAAAAGTTTTTTTAAATAAAACAAAAACGGTTTGGGATATGAATTAAATTTTTTATTCCTGTGAAAGTACATTCGATGCCGTTATGTATGGAACTCGATTTATTTTGCATGGGCACCACGGGCACGCTTGCAGAAGTCCAGACGCTGAACTCAATTTTCGACGGTTTTCAAGCATAAATCGGCCGTTTAACGTTCGATATTCGTACGAAGTTCATCAATCGTCGCTGGCTTGTTGGCATAGATCATAGACTTCACGTAGCCCCACAGAAAATAGTCTAACGGCGTCAAATCGCACGACCGAGGCGGCCAATTGACTGGGCCATTTCGTGAGATAAAACGTTCACCAAACTTGGTTTTCAATAAATCGATTGTGACATTCGCTGTGTGACTTGTGGCGCCGTCCTGTTGGAACCACATATTGTCCAAGTCCATATACTCCAATTCGGGCAAAAATATTCGGTTATCATTGAGCGGTAGCTATTCCCATTCACAGTAACGTGCCGGTCTTGATCATCACCGAAGAAGTACGGCTCAATGACGCCGCCGGCCCATAAACCGAACCAAACCGTAATTTTTTGGGGATGCAATGTTGACTCATGGAGTACGTGTGGATTGCTGCCTGTCCAATAACGCATATTTTGCTTATTGACGAAGCCATTCAGCCAGAAATGACGACGACTATAAATTGGACGTAGCGCTCTTAAAGTTGATGCCATTGACTCCGAATTTCGGTAGTAAATTTTAATAATTTCGACTCGTTGTTGGATCGTTTATCTTTCCATGATGAAATAGCAAACCTTACTGAAGAGAAATGTCAAAAGAGCGGGGAAAAATATGGAGTCGTTTGCTGTCACTATCGGTTTACTTTTGTAGCGTCCCTATTGCAAGACCCTTTACTTGATTTCTAAGTTTGCCATTCACAAATATTTACCAATACAATGGCTAGTGGAAATTTATCATAACATAAAATCCCTAGAAAATGTTGGTGTTCAGAGACATTTTTTGTGACTTGAGTCAATTTCGGTATTCAGAAGGCGCCAGTCATAAAAGATTTCACCAACAACTGTGATGAAAAACAGTAGAGACAATCAGCTGATCGATGCATAATGAATGTGTATGTGTGGCACACAATAAACTTGATGTGAACCGATTGAACCGATTGAACCTTAAAACTAAAACTATCAATAACAGCTACTCATCCATACTTATGTAGATTCGACCAAAATGGCAGAACAAGATAAGTAAATGTAAAAAGGTAATGTTTTCTTATTATGTTTATTGAAAATTAAATATTATTTTTACAGAACTAAGCAAAACATCGCGAACGATCAAGGAACAGTTCTAGTGCTACGTAATTTTTGCGTCATTTCAATAGGTTCCCCAATTTTGTTTATTTAACCTGCCCTGAATCAGCTGACTAATTAGATACTTTATTTTGACACTACAGACATGAGACAGCTTACTGAATACCAACTAGTCCAAAATCGGGTTTCTCTATTAAAAGTATGGTATTTTATTTTTTATTATGGTATTAGTCTTACAGCAAAGGCATCTCCAGAAAATCGTCCAGGTGCCCAAAATTAGTGGCTATTGAAAGATGTAATGCTTTGGCAAATGGCTTTGAGTCAAATGGTAATTCATTTATGTCATTTGTTAAGTAATAAGAACTAAAAATTTGAGTGAAGGCTATGGGTACATACATATGTATATCTCCAGGCCGTCATTCCTACAGGGTCACAACTCACAAAAAACTCCACATCATCTACCATAGATGTACGATGATTTTTATTATTGTTTTTGTACCTGCCGGTGACAGTTCAACTTCATTCACAGCATGTGGCCGCCATGTTTGTTTGCCTCCTTCTCCAATCTGCGTGCCTTTCAATAATGTTGCTGATACAAACACATCGAGTACCACATAGAGAGAAGAAAGTTGTGTTAAGGATTACATAATGCGAGTTATTTTGAAATGGGAGGAGCTTCATGGAGCATGAAGAGAGCAAAGGAAAGAGGCGAAAGTAAAATTATTTCTAAAGCCACAAAAAAATAAATAAATGAATTGTCAGAGTCAGATGTTGTAAAGGATATGAAGTAATGTGAGAATTATATGGCGGTAGGTGAATGTAGAATATAAATTCAAGCTGTAATTATGAAGCCAGCCTATCTACACCTGTTAAGAAATACATATTTCATAACAATCGCTTATGTAGTAATACAAATTAGCGAATGTGCCTTATTTATATTCAATTCAATTAATATCAGACAGTTTCTGCATTATTTTAGCTGGTCAAAGGAGTTTTTTGTAAATTTGATTTTTCGAATATCGAACGAACCGCATTTTTGATCGAATAAATCGCCGAAAATATATTTAAAATTTCGTGCTATAACTTTTGAACCTCGTCCATAGAAAGTTCGCACTATACGAAATCATTTTGATTAGAGTTTTGAGAAAATCATTTTATATTTGCTGAAAATAATTCCTTCTGTTCTGCTTATTCTTTGAAAAAGAAAATGTTATACATACTCAGAAGATAATCTAAGGAGGCCTGCTGGATATCTTTCTGTAGGTGCCTTTTATGGCGCGCCTCTCTATGGGTAGCGAAAGTAGAAGGCCTCCAGCTTATGCCACGCCACATAAAAAAGAAAGGAAAATGGAATGTGAGAGGGAAGACCTTTCGACTCTCAGATAGTCCTTTTGTACTGGTTTTTAGCTCCTTAAATTATTTACTAAAACCATATACATATTTAAAAACTGTTGCCTTTTTTATTTGTATCAACAATAGTTTTTCGAGCTTGTGGTAAATTTTTATATTAGAAAAATTTGGGGGAAAACACCATTAGTCAAAACCTTCGAAGTTTTAGCTGTTGGTTTGGCTTGACCGAGTATCGAACCAAGATACTCCTCGCTGTGCCAAGCTTGCTTTAAATAAACTATACAAAAAATCAAAAAAAAAATTAAAACGATTTTCGCTTATGGCAGATATGGTGCAACTAAGGCCAAACGAATTGGCAGATATACGGATCTGATATCTTCAAATAGAAACAAACCGACGTTAACCCTTCCGGTGATAGCGTCTAATATATTGGGCATTTTTTATTTGTGTTTCAGGCTCTTTTATCGGTAAGTGATAGCTTTTGTTGTTAACCCTGCTGTTAGGTTAAAAAAAAACTTACGAATCTTAGGTTAGAGGACCATTTGGTCCATACTGCAGTTTTCATACAAAATAACAATTTAATCTTAGTCTTTATATTTAGTTTGGTTCAATACTTGCTAAATATTATTATTTTATTATTTACTCAACTCTGGTAAAACCCAGCACCAGTGGCCTGCTCTAAAAATGCTTCTAGTTCAGGAGCTCGAAAGCGAGGAATTTGTAGTTGCTGCAAGTCTAAGTCTGATGTAAAATGCTCCATTTGCAGTGCGTTTATTTGCAAAACCAACCGAAAAACATTTTTTTGCTCATCATGTAGTGCCAAAAAATATCGAACAAACTAATAAATACTTATTTTTGGAAAATTAATGTAAAGAAAATCAAAGAAAATATACTATGGACCAAATGGTCCCTTAACCTAAGATTCGTAATTTTCAATTTATCTTAGTCCAGTTTTAAGTCAGAGAATAAAATTTTCGCACATAATATTGTTTTATAAAAAGACCACCTGAGCTGAAAAATTTAGACAGTATATATATATAACTATATCTATATCACCGTTCCAAAGTTACAAAGAAAACAAAAAAAAAAATTGGACCAAATGGTCTTAACCTAACAGCAGGGTTAAAAGGGCTGTTGTTTTGAGCGAACTATATCAATCTTTCGTTTCTTTTTTTCGAATTTCTTGATGCAATTTACCATTATTAATTCATAATTTATAATAACAGAGACCAATATAACCCATTGAAACAAATTAAGTATTTGTTATTGGAATTAAGACTCTAAAAAATTTGTAAGTTATCTGTACAATAAGTTGTATAGATGCTATATAATGCCCCATCTGGCTAGTTCCGACAAATGATTAGGTCCTGATCATATTGGTATACTTGGTTATGAGTTTATCTCTTCTTCTTGTAATTATAACTTACAAACATCGGGCTAAAGTTATAATGAAATATAGAATGAAGAAACTCACATGTGAGTTAATTTAGTTTTTTACACACCTAGGGTACCACTGTCCAATATAATGGACGCTGAATAACGGTAATACTACTATGAATTTTATAATAAATCAATGCGATGGTGATATTACCGGCGGTAAATTTATTACCGAGGGATACCCGTTTTCTTATTGTCGGCAACTAAAAATGTCTGGTGGGATAAACATTTTTTTTAACCAGTTTATAATATTTCAAAAATTAATGACATGTTTTCTCTTTTAGTTAAATAAAGTATAATAATAATAATCATTTGCCACTCACATCATAGCTTGATGTTTGGCCGAATTTCTCCGACAATTTTTGGTGTGCGGTTTGCACCGACTCCGAACGATAAATGATTTTTGTGAGATGTTTTTTTCCAGTATCATGGCAGAAATACAGTCGGGGCTGCCATTTATTAGAAAAATGCTTTTCTGTAATTTTTGATGCTACTTGCCCCTGGTAGGTTTCGAAACCGGAATTAACCAAATGAATCGCGCACTGCTACACATTCGGCTAATAAATTAAACACTAGATACAATAAGGGTGTCAAGCAAAAGTGGTTTGAAAATTTCGAAAATATTTGACAAAGTAAATTAAATTGATTTAATAAGTTAAATGATATATTAATGCATGAGATTGAAATTAAATAGCCTTATGCAAATTTGTTAAAAGAGAGTTGCCATTTGTTTAAGATGATTAGTTTAATTCAATTTATAAGCTAACTGAAATATATCAGTACTGGTATGAAAAGAAAAGTTGTATACGAAACTGCTAGTGAAGAGGGTTGTCTCTTTTGTAAAAATATTGATTAGGCCATAAATAGAAGGCCCATTCTGTTACCACAGACATTTACACCATCCACCGAAAGACTACCCCTTGCTGAACCATTTGGCCTCGCTGATGAATCTCGTCAGGCGGTTAATCTCAGTTTTTGAAACCTCACTAACGTCATCCAGAAACGGTGATCCCAGGTACCGCAGCCTGCTTTTGCACAGCGCAGGACACTTATACAGGAGATGTAAGACCGTTTCCTCCTCTTCATAGCTCTTACAGCTCCTGCAGCATCTCCGGAAAAGTACGCCTAGCCTTTCAGCGTGTTTCCCTATAAAGCAGTGCCCCATTAGAGCTCCCACCAAGTTAGAGATATTTTCTCTAAGTAGCAGTTTGCACGTGGCATACGGCATACCAATGCGTTCTTCATCCTGAAGAATCTGCTTGGTTGTACCCTTGTCTTGGAAGTTCGTTTACCATGCAGTTTCCAGGGACCCAAATGAGGTACAGTCTGTTCTGCTTGGCGATCTCCTGTAGAGATTGGCGGCAGTCCAGCGCGATTGAGTTAAACGTGAATGAACTCAGAGCGTTGATTGCAACCTGGCTATCCCTTAAGATAAAGATATCTCTTCCTAGAATTCTGGTCCCAAGTTTCACTACCGCTTCCATAATAGCTGATACCTCTGCCTGAAAAACGTTGCAGTGGTCTGTAACCTAAAAGAGATTTGTAGGGGAGGGTTTCGCGAGAAGACGCCTCCTCCGACCTTACTGTCGAATCTCGAGCCATCTGTATAGATGGCAACACTATCAGATGGAGTGTTGAACTCTTGGTTCCATTCCTCCCTACTGGGAATACTCGATTTACTCAATTTAATTAATAGTAATTGAAATTATATGTAGTATGTAATGTACTGGTGGCAAATGAAATAAACTTAATTTCAAATGTATTTTGGAGAGGGCTGCCACCTGCTTCAAAATTTAAATTCAATTTAAGTTTATAAGATAATTGAGGTGTGAACCGATAGATGTTAATGAAGGCTGAGTTTAGAATGGCGCTGAATGAACTCAATGCACAACTAGCACTGAAAATTTATTGAGAGAATGGCAACTATTTGAAAAAATTAACAACAAATTAATAAATAACTTAAGTAAAATCAGGATATCTCTTGTACATATAAATCTACACTAAATTTATTTGTAAGCAGTTTATAAAAGCATTTCCATCTTTCCAAAACTAAAGATATGTTTTCTATTTAAGATAAATAAAGTAAATTAAGTACACAAAATACATTGATAAGAAAATCAGTTTTGGTATATGCTTTTACCAAAACACATTTTCGAACAGAGAGGTCACCTATAAAACACAAATAAAGCCAGGTTGTCCTTCATACTAGCAAAAACATTGCCCATAAATTGAATAAATTTTGCTACATTTGGGAAATTATTTATTGCACTTTTTGTTAAAACCGAATGCCGAGGGACTGAAGCTACGGGTAAACGCTGGTAATAATAATTTGGCGCTTACGTTTTTATGTTCTGCCACAAATTGAATCGTCCGGAATCTGCTGGGAGCAGTAAAAATTGGAAACTGGCGAGCGACGTAATCGTAGAATTGATGAAAAGATTGAGGGCTCTTGAAGAGCTTATGCATAACAGCGTCGACTAACTGCCTTCCCCCAACGAAGATGTGATTGTTGGAAGATCCGTGGGGACCTTCTTAAACAATTAGCTCGGCTTTGAAACTAGTCCTTTCAGACCATCTAGTGCGGAAACTGAAGCGTAGGTACGGCTTGGAATCCAAACGCCTAGACAGCGCGGAGTTGAAATCAGTCCTTTCGGATCGCTTGCCTAACACGAAATTTAGTGATCGGGCGGCTCGGAATCTCGTCCATTCCGACTGTCTCAATAGTGCTATACAATATGCGCAGATAACCAAAATGGCATTGGTAAGGAATATGTTGCTTGAGATGCAAAAGTGGCACAATTGCTGCCAAGACAAAGAACAGATGATGATGCAACTTCCAACGGACTGCGTCAGACTGTAACGGACGTAGAGCTTAGTGCTCTATGGAAAACTTCCGTTGTAGTTCCATTAGAGAAAATAAAAAATACCATCAGGGCTGATGAGATAAGGCCTATTAATACGTTACCGTGTGATGAAAAGATACTCGAAACAGTGGTAAAAAACCAGCTTGTACAATATCTAGAAGATAACAAAATTATTATACCACAGCAATCTGGGTTTCGTAAAAGACATTCTTGTGAAAGTGCTTTAAACTTAGTCATTGCAAACTGGAAAGAAGAATTAAGTAGAAATAAACATATAGTAGCTGTTTTCTTAGATTTGAAACGCGCTTTTGAGACAATTGACCAAAAGCTGCTCCTAAAAAAGTTATTCAATACAGGCATCACTGGTATTGAACTAAAATGGTTTGAAAACTTTATAACGAATCGGAATCAAAAAACAGCAATTGGATCAGCACTATCCGATAAAAGAGATGTTTCAGTTGGGCTTCTACAAGGATCGGTATTAGCTCCGATTTTGTTCAATATTTATATCAATGATATAAACAATTGCATTAAATATTGCGATATCAAATTATTCGCTGATGATACGTTGCTCATGCTAAGTGGAGATAAAATCAGTGATATATCAACTAAACTGCAAGACGACCTAAATAAAGTCTACGATTGGCTATGCTTGAACAGACTTAAACTGAACGTCAATAAAACAAAATACATGGTCATATCAAGGCGAAATTTTGACGAAAGCGAACTGCAAAATCTAAATATAAACAACGAAATTATTGAAAAAGTTAGTACCTTGAAATATCTAGGAATAAAAATTGATGATAAACTGATCTTTCATGATCACATTGATTATACGGTGGGGAAGATAGCTAAAAAATTATACTTCACACAACGAACGTGTAAATACTTAAGTAGAAGATACAAGACTATGGTATACAGATCTATAATTGAACCTCATTTTATTTACTGCCCCACAATATTCTTCATAATGAGAGATAGTCAAATCTATAAGTTACAAAAGCAACAGAACCGAGCAATGAGATTCATTCTTAGTAAACGCTTTGACACACCTATCAGAGATATGCTGGCCACCCTAAATTGGTTGAGCGTTAAACAACAGCTTTTTTACTATACAATGAAGTTTATTAAGAATATTATAGAGGGAAACTTGCCCGATTACTTGAAGAGTAACATAAAACATGTCAATAATGTACACTCAAAAAATACTCGGAACAAAAATGATTTTAATCTCCCGTCTTATAAAACAGAAGCAGATAAATGTAACTTATATTACAAAGGATTAAAATGTTTTAATGAATTGCCAAATGATATTAAATGTAACAATATGAATGAGTTCAAAAGAAAATTGTTCAATTATTGTAGGACCCTTCCAATTTAGTGTGACATGGGCGGTCTTTCGAACTATCAACCACAATGCATTCGTACATAGCATACTTCAGGGTCTTGCCAGAATGCTGTATCGGTCCCACATGCAACCATTAAGTAGCCGAAGCTCATCCCGAAACGCATCACTAGATCAAATCAGTGCATCGCCGTATGGATGCTTGCTTCGCACTTTATTTGCACAAATGGCCGATACACGGCAACCGAGTGATGCCTACAATCATTGTTTTAATATGCTTTGGAAGTCTGCTAGTTTGTTATTCACTGATACTTGGTGGTCCTTATAAGTAGCTTTTACTTTATTTTTTAGTATAGGCTATAAATTGTAGATTTTAAGAACTATGTATAAGCTAGGCTTAATAAAGCTGTAAGAAATAAATAAATAAATAAATAAATCACCTCCCGACGGAGTACTTGACGATAGTACCGCAGGGATTGGTACTTTGACATTAGGAGGTTTAGTTCGGATTCAAGCCTCCCACTGACGGTTTTTGGGGGTCTGGCTTTCGATGCTTCCTGCTAGTAAAAAAAACAAAATCCCTTTACGCCGACTCCGAACGCCAAATGATTTTTGTGCCAAGTTTTTTTATGACAGAAATGCGCTGCCATTGCGAAATGCGTCCGCCATTAGAAAACAGGCTTTCTATGATTTTTTGATGTTACCTATCCCAACCGCAATTTGAACACGGCCACTCGGGAAGAATTACGCCGCGTTTATATAAGTAATAATGGTCAGGTTTCTTGACTTCTGCCTCACTTTTTGGGGAGTACGCATTTCACTCTGCTGCTACTGATTTCTTAAATCTCTACCCACAAATCAGCGTTCGTGAGTAAAATTCCCACCAAAATCTTCGCATTGAGAGCATTAAAATATTTACCATGTAATGACATTACGGTTGCACACCAATTAATTAACCCGAAACTAACTTTATCAGCGCAAAACTATTTCATGGCTCATTTAACCTGCGAACTGGAAACAGGGTTACAAAATTGACAAAGTGACAACTCTCGAAACCGCAGCAACAACAATTCAGCAACGGAAGAGAAGTGGTTTAAGTGAATGGCAAAACAGCCCTGGAAATTACGCAGCGTCGGCGGAGGGTTGAAGAGGTGGACCAATATGCATGCATCCCCACACACACACACACACACTCACATACATATTTACATATGTATCACACGTGTGTGCCTGCGCGTGAAAATAGTGTTTTCTTGTCCAACAACAAAAACCATCATCATGAAGTGGTGTGTGATTTGCTCAACTCATTCGCATACGTTCGCTGTCAGCGACAATTGCTGCAATTGAATTATTTGTATAAATTAAAAACAGAAATTAGCCATGTCAATGATTTCAATGAGATAAGCAGCAACACACATGCCACATGCCACCAGCAAACCAACAACCAACAATCAGCAGTGCTGAGGGTGAGGGTGAGCCTGGCGCTGGTTTAGCGGAAGAGGCGGCTTGAGGCATGCTAGTGTCTTGTCCAATTTTTATAAATTTTTCTTTTTATGTTGCACGCTCATTTAAAGACGATCATTGCTGTCGAAGTTGCCACGCGTCGCACACACTTTCCCATAGCTAAATGCTGCAAACAATTGCCCGAGGCGAGAAAAGCCGCTGCTGACATGACCAACGCTGAAATGATGTCCTAAGGATGTCTGTATGTACATAGCTCAAATAGTTAAACAATACCTACTTATATGTAGTACGCATGCGTACAACGGTCAACAAAAGCAATAACGGGAACCCATATGCGCTTACATTCGGGTGGTCCAAAAAAAAAAAAAGGAAAGTTGGAATTTAAATGCTCCCACCGTCTAGGATTGCTCTATATCGAAAAAATACCCTTGTTTGTTTTTAAAATTTTAAGGTTCTTAAAAATTAAGCGAAAAACTAGTTTACGTATAAATGGTGGGGAATCCTTGAAAATCAATATTTTTCAATCGACAATTTATTCAACCATGTTTTAGTTTACCTATTTCTGCATTTTGTGTTTGTGTTTTTTTTTTGCTTTTAGAAGGACCCATGAAAAGCATAGTTACTATTAAAGAAGTAAAAAAGCGTCTAAGTTCGGGAGAAGTTGAAATTTAATTACCCGACGCACTTTTCATTTTGAAAATTCAAACGACTATTATTTATTTAAATATTAACAAAAAGAAATTATTGTGCTTTTAACCTACGACGCCCATTTTATAAAACTTTGAACTCACGCATCTCGCTCTCTTCGCTCTTAAATTATTCGTACTAATAAAATAGCGAATATGGAAATATTTTGATTTATATGAGAAGAGCACGAGTTTTTCCCTCCGAATTCTATAAAGTAGAAATTGTGCTTATTAAATCGAAATTAAAAGGGTGTACCAAATTTGATAGAGTGCGGTTAGTGGTGCCACACCTATTTCTAAAACTCTTTCAACCCACATATTCCTTTCTCCAACCAAATATTGTACGTCAAACTTGAGCAAATTACTTCCTCGCGATACTGAAATATCGCATTTTTTTGATTTTCGTAAGTTACCGTTATATGCAGAGGCCGTGGTTTATGCCCGATTTAAACAATTTTCAATGTCATACTTACTGGCCTGAAATGCAAACTGTGCACCAAAATTGGAAATTCCTCTAAAGTGGGCGGTGCCACCTATTTCCAAAAAAGTTTGATTCTGCGTATTTCGTTGTTCAATCCCATTTTGCATATTATTTTTGTAGATTGCCGTTATATGAGAGGTGGCTCCGCGTTTTGTCCGATTTCTATAATGTAAAGCGTATAAGTAATTTGATAGATTTTGGAAAGGTGGTTTCGGAGATATACGTGTTTGGTCTTAACTGGGCGCTGCCACGCCCATTTTCCAAATGTGGGAAAATTATCTTTTAAAGTTACAAATATATGGCATTCGTTTGATTTTCAAAAAAAATAGATACGTGGGCGTGGTTATTATTCGATTTCACTCATTTTCAATATCAATCTACATATATCTGCCTACATCTATCTCGGTTGTTTTATGCTGTTACAAACAACCGTTAGGGAAACAAAGTTATAATGCTCTGGGCACTAGTGTCCTTTGGTAGAAAAACTGTCAAATAAACAATTGGGTCTTATTTTATTCTATACCATTTCTGCGAAAAATTATTTCCCCCCCATTTAAAACACATGGGAAACTTTTGAGCGATTTCAGCGACCTGTAAATATTTTCTTATTACAAAAAAACTACATATATTTACGTGGGTATAAAGCAATCATTGGGTGTGCATTAAAAGGCTGACTTTACTCTCTTCTAATGAATTTTTGGACCGCCCTAATGTAGTGCCATTACTAAATTCACATATTTTTGTAGGTGAGTGGCTTGCGGTGGAGTCTCGTCATAGCAGTCAAATCTTTTCATTACCCGGAACAATTATATTGTATTTTAGCTCAGCAATCGGTTCATCAATACGCTTTTCATGCTGGGGTTTTCTGTGTGGTCGCGGTTGTCAATCAACGTACTGATAATCTCAAGTGAAATCTTGTTAAAAAGCAATGCTCTTAAATACGATTGTTAATTTAACTTTTTATGCCAGAAAACTTACCCTTTTGCCGACAGTTAAAACGCATTCTTGTTCGTCCCTTTAACGTTGGGTTTGTGTGAGCTAAAGCTTTTAGCTGTTTTAAACTTAGGTTACAATATCTGTTTCTCCAACGGGCCATTACGATGTACAGGTGGTAAACTGCTTAAATTATCTTCTTTTTTTTAATACGCCATCTCCCTGGATTGATTGGGTTTATTTAGATCTTGCTAATTTTTAAAGCCCCTGCAGAAATTGTTATGCATCCCTCTGAAACTGACCACCAAATGAGCAAATGGCCAATGGCTCTGTGACCTCTTAGTATTTCCGCGAGGAGTCATATAGTTGCATTTGAAAGCCTCAGCTTGTGCCGTCTTCTTGGTTTGCATGACATAATCCAGTCAGATACCCGTTAGACTTGTCGGCCACAAAGTCCGAAGTCTTTAAAAGGCTTCTTCCCGATCAGAGCAACGTAGCGCATCCTCTCCATATGATAAATCTGGAAAACACGTTACATAGTGTAACTAGAGTACCCAAAATTATAAAAATGCAATATTCATGACTCGCAATATGCACATATTTGTACCAGAAATGCAAATCGGGTTTGAACCCGACTGCCACTTTTTTTCAGGCTTGGCACCGAAACGTTTATGTTTCCGAGTGGCAAAACCTAAACGATAACCACAACAAAAAATCGTTCGGTTCAATTCAAAATGAAAAATGGCCCCTTCCTCAACTATGGGTCGTCGATTACAACCAGTCGCGAAGAATCTCAATCAGTTAGAACCTAGCAAGATAAAAGTAGAATTTAATATTGTATACAAGATTACTTGATCTACCTACATACATCCCTTAAAATAGTGGTACAATTTAGTAGTACCATTAGTAAAAATAATGGTATTTCTACTAATAAATAGTGGTAGAAAGTAGTGAAAACAGAAGTTAGTAAAAATAGTGATAGGAATTGGTAAAATCGGTAGTAGAAATTAGTAGTAGCAAACATAAAGATAATGGTAGAAATATGTAAAAATATTAGCAGAAATCAAAAAAATAGTGGAGGGAATTACTAAAAATGATGGTAGAAAGTAGTAGAAATAGTGGTAGTAATTAGTAGTAACATTAGTAAAAATAGTGCTAGAAATAAGTAAAAATACTGTCAGAAATCAGTAAAATAGTGGAAGAAATGAGTAAAAATGGTGGTAGAAATTATAAAAAGAGTGATAGAATTTAGTAATATAGTGAAAGAAATTATTAAAAATTGTGTTGGAAATTAGTAAGAACAGTGGTAGAAATTAGTAAAATTAGTGGTAGTAATTAGTAGTTGCATTAGTAAAAATATTGGTAGAAATTAGGAAAAGAAGTGGTCGAAATTATTATACAGCGTGAAATTAGTAAAAGTAGTGGTAGAAATTAGTAGAAATAGTGGTAGAAATACGTAAAAATAGTGGCAGAAATCTGTAAAATAGTGGAAGAAATTAGTAAAAATGGTAGTAGCAATAGTAGAAATAATGCTAGAAATTAGTAGTAGCATTAGTAAAAAATAGTGGTTGAAAATAGTAAATAAAGTGGTAGAAATTAGTAAAGCGATTCTGACGTGATTCTCGTTATACGATATTCTAACGCGACTTTCGTTATGCGATGAAAAAATCACTACCGCTAAACAAGTTTTTCTTCAAAAATTGCCAAGCGAATTTCGTTTAAAACACATTGGCGAAAATCGCACTACTGGTTTGGTTTTTATGCTATCTAATCGCTCCGTAACATCCATAATTTGAGTTAATCATATCTCGTAATTTATCGTTTAACAACAACTTCCTTATTCGTCAAACGTCAACCCTCTTTTAAAACATTTGAGTTTATTATTCCGCGCACACAGCCACCCACCACTTAACGCATAATCCTCAAACGTATGCTCGGCGAATAGACATGTGGTGATTACATAATAGATTTGTTTACTTATTTGCTTTGATTTTGTGTGAATTATTTAACATTTTTGTGGTGAGCTGTGAATTGCATTTATTTAGTATTATTCTTAAATTTTTTCTTTGTTAACAGAGATACATGAGGAAATAATATACATACATACATACATCCAGCATATATGTAGATATGCATTATTATGAAGTTATGGGAAATGTAAACAAACTTTCAATTGAGACCTCAAAGGTGATAAATTGGCAAATAAAAACTATAGGCAGTTACATATATTGAGTGATTTTTTATTAATGTTGACAGAGTCTGGTGGTAGTTGGTTCTAAGTCAGAAAATGCGTGAGAAAAACTGTTGAGTTGCAAGTGAAAACTATTTGTTTCCAATAATTTTGATTTTCACCATTTTAATACATATGTATTTATTTTCGTTAGTATAGTATGAGATACGACTAGCTTTTAATTCTTCAGTGAGAACCCTATTTTAATTTTGCTAAAGTGAAAAAATATGATTTATGGGCAGAGGTTTAATAAATTAATCAGCAAAATACTAAAAAAAAATGATTCAACATGGACTTGAGAACTGTCAAAATCGGCAAAACTAAAGTAGCGGTACCATTGACGATGTCATCTTATCCATCATGCTTGACACCAACTTATATGAATTCTCCTTGATATAAACCAAATTTGACTTCTCTATTTAATGTATGTGTCAAGGCGAATTTATACAAGGTGGTGTTATCCAATCAGCTGATTGCTTGTTCTTCTTTCCCAATTCGCTTCTGTTGTTTGTTTATATTTTTAATTTCAATTTATACGATCAGAGTAAAAGTGAAATTTGTGAGCTGAAAAATTATATTTATTGAAGTAAAGCTAATCAAAATTTAAAAATAAAATGGGAAAGTGTGCCTTGTGCAAAAAAAAAGTGAAACGCGAAACTGGACCGTTTTTCCAGGTTCCAAAAGAGGAATCGATTCGTTTGGTGTGGTCCAGGTCGTGCCAACTGCAGTTAGAGAGTAAGGACCTTATATGCGGAGACCATTTCTTGGATGCGGATAAGGTGTGCGGTGGAAAGATGGCTAGATTACTACCAAAAGCTGTTCCATATGTAGAATCCGTGTGTGGTTCCAGCTCTAACTGCATGCTGGCATCTGATTCTGGATTCAACTCACAACCCAGGTAACGTGTAATGTTATGTAATTTCTTTTGGATAAAGAAAGGATGTTAGGCTACTTCTATTATAAATTCAGAATGGCCGTCGATGTAACAAACTTCCAAATGCCAAATATTGATTGGGAAGCACATAAAATACCAGACCCACAACCTGAGTGCATGAGTTTCACAATGGAGCACTCAGAGTATGCGCAGTTTGAGTAATACCTCCACCTCCTACAGTGGAAAGTGGCCCAATTGGTCCGCTGGTATTGTCAACCATGGAAGGCCCTCGCTGCATAGAGCCACCGACTCCCATTGGTACACATGCCGGTCCGACCATTCAACACAAAAACACGATTTTTCATTAATGTTTTTGATTTGTTTTCAAATTTTGTCAATGTTTTCTTTTCAATTTCTACATTTGCTATGCCGGATTTTGACATGACACTCCAGGGCGAATACAGATTTTTGACATTTTGCTCGCAAAATTACACAAACAAAATACATAAGTATACTGGGCGAATTCAGATTTTGACATTGTGCTCACAAAATTACACAAACAAAATACACAGCGGATTCGCTTAGGTTATCTTGCTATCACCTTCTATGGATACACCTTGGTATGTGTATTTATATTTTCTTGCTTCAAAACTCGAAAGAAATTATCAAGGCGAATTCATATCAGGAGAAGTTGATTAATCAAGTGATTCAATTTGCTTAGTGAGCGTTATGTCAAAATGATGTATTTGTTGTAAATCATACTGTCATTGTTCATATAAGTTTTTAGTGTAAGTTTTTATTTTTGTACGTATAACACCACCTGATATGAATTCGCCTTGTTTCGTGTGTTAATATTGCCTTGTCAATTAATATTGAGCAGCTGTCATATAAATAATTATTTTCTCTTTTTATTTTGTCATAAGGATCGGCAACTCCATATTATTTTGATGACAGTAGACAAGTACCTCTCTCGGAGATGAGATTGAGCGCAACTATGGGAAACTAATCACTTGCCCCTATAAAATTACGAATTGTAAATGGTTAAGAATTAACATTTTAGTCGCAGTTAAACGCTAGAATTCATGACGAAAAATGAGAAAATCGCGGCGAATTAATTTTCTTCGTTAGTATGTCGTCAGGCAAGACAAAAAATAATACTTGGTGGCGTTATCCAATCATCTGATTGCTTGTCCTTCCTTTTAAATTCGTCTGGTTTGTTTTGTTAACGCAAACAAAATTCACAACGGATTTGACTTGGTTCTTTTGGTATTACCTTCTATGGATCCACCTGAGTCGTCGGGCGAGAAAATAGAAAAAATTGTCATTTAAATGTAAACACAATTTTCCGTCATTCCGCCATTTCGCCTTAGCGATGTTAAGCGTACAACAACAAAAATCTACACTACCAAATTATACTCACAATGACAGCTTGATTCAATAACACTACTCGACAAAAAAAATCTCCAAGAATAAAATAGGCCTTTCCTAAAGTGAAATTTTCTCCTGATTCCGAATATGACTTTCATTTTCTTGTGGCAGATCTAGTTTCCGAGATATCGGCGAAAATATGAAAATTCCCATTTTTGCAGAACACTACTTCATATAGGTACGGCAAAAATTTGTATTTTTCATTTTTTCGTTTTAAACTGTTGAATTATGCATTATACTAATTCCCATAAAAATGTCTTGCCTTCACCTCCCTCAAGTATCTTCAGTAGTTTGGCCACTATGCCAAAAAACGTTCAAAAAATGTTGAAAAAAAAAACGAAATTTTTTACACAATTTCAGATTTAACCACTTTAAAATCGGAAAAATTCTATTGACGAAAAAAAGTTAGCCCTCCTATGTTGTAGGTAATTTAACTACGAAAATTTTAAGCATACCAGCACAACAATCGGACGTGCCATTGAAACTATAGCCCCGTTAACTTGCAAGCGTCTATCCTACAATTTTTTTATAGAGAAAATTTTTATTCAAACTAGGTTTTTATTTTTTTATAACGTTTTATTATAGACATATGTTTGCACGTTAAACTGTATTCAATTGAGTAATATGAGTATAAATCAGCAATTCAGTAAAAAACAACAACGACAACAACATTAAATATATACATATCTACATCTAAAAAAGTCAAATTGAGCGATTTTACCGTGGTGGTCAATAGTGAGGGACGTGGGTACTTCTAACTACCCGTTTATAATTTTCTGGGTTTGTCTCCCGTATTATTGTCCAGCAATAATCTCCCATCATTTCTTCATTCCAAAAACCTTGGTAACGCTTTTCAAAAATCATGAGGTCTTGGTGAAACCTTTCACCCTGTTCATCACTTTCAGCACCTAGGTTTGCGGGAAAATTATCCAAATGTGAATGCAAAAAATGCATTTTGAGGGACATGTTGCATTTCATAGCACTGTAGTTTTTCAACAAGGCTTTGACCATCTCTCTATAGTTGGGATCTTTGTTGTTGCCAAGAAACCCACTAACGACTTGCTTAAAGCTGTCCCAAGCCGCTGCTTCTACTGATGATAAATGATTCGCAAAATTTTCGTCTTTCAGCAACTTTCTAATTTGCGGACCAAGAAATATACCTTCTTTTAATTTGGCTTGAGTTATTTTAGGGAAAAATTTCGTTAGGTACTGGAAGGATGGCGCGTCCTTATTTAAAGCCTTTACAAAATTTTTCATTAATCCTAATTTGATGTGAAGTGCTGGCAAAATAACTCGTTCGGGATTTACTAAAGGCGGGTTTGCGATATTGAAGGCACCTGGTTCGTACTCAGCTCTTGGTGGCCAGTTTTCCTGAATATAATGGGTTTCTCTAGCACGGCTGTCCCAAAGACAGAGAAAACAGCAATATTTAGTGAAACCTCCTTGAAGTCCGAGAACTATAGCTACAACCTAGGATGTATTTCATATACTATTTATTTTAAACTGTACCACCGAAACTGCTTACCTTTAAGTCCGCACAAATTTTCCAATTAAATTGTTTATATTGAATGAGCTCAAGTAAATTTGATATGCTTAAATAAGTCTCTTTAGTATTCTCAGAATGTGCCACTGGTATTGACGGTAACGAATTTCCTTTATGGAGTAATGCTGCTTTTAAACTATGCTTTGAACTGTCTATAAACAAGCGCCAATCATCCACTTTATTTTCTAATTTTAGTGCTTCAAATAAACCTTGAACATCATTGCAGTAGCAAATATTTTCACTTTTAGTAAAAAAAGAAGAGAAAGTCTTGTGTCTATTTCGAAATTTGGAAGTACTTGTCGAAGGGCCCAGGCTGCCCCATTGCTGCAAACGAGATCCTAGAACTTCGCTATCAAATTTCGATAATTTCAAATCTCTGACCAAGTCATTAAGTTCGGCTTGTGAGACTCGATGTGGGATCTCTCCTTCTTGTCCACTTTCTGAATTATCTGCTTCGGCGTCACTTTCGCTTGAGGCTTCAAAACTTATAGGCGGTCTAGGTATGGGTAAGGTATGGTCATGTAGTTTTGGTTTTTTAGCTGATGCCACATTTGGATAACTTATTAATTTCCTCTTTTTTCTCGTTTTACCTTTAAGGTCTATCACGCAAAAATAGCACTGGTCGTGGTTAAAGGGTTCAGTCCACATCATTGGAACACCAAACTTCATGTTATGACCTTTACCCGATACCCATCTCATTAAAGTTAATCTACAGGAGGCGCAAATAAAATTAGGTGTCCAAGATTTATCGAGATTTTTTACACGGAAACCGAAATAATGAAAGTATGCATCTCTGACAGAATTAGTTATTTTCCGAGCTGAGTTTCCGAAAATATAATGTCCGCAAATAAAGCAAAAATCATCCGGATTATTTTTACATTTAAAATCTCTTTTGCAACAAGCCATTTCGTAAACACATCTACCGATATAGTATGTATAAATTTGCACTACAATTTGCAAAACAAAATTTACAACAAACAGTAGTGACAATTAAATACTTGATGTCTTTTTAAATTTATTAGACCCTAAGGTAGAGTGACCAAATGAAATGTCTCGCCAATTTTATCAGAGTAATACTAAAATTGTAGGATAGACGCTTGCAAGTTAACGGGGCTATAGTTTCAATGGCACGTCCGATTGTTGTGCTGGTATGCTTAAAATTTTCGTAGTTAAATTACCTACAACATAGGAGGGCTAACTTTTTTTCGTCAATAGAATTTTTCCGATTTTAAAGTGGTTAAATCTGAAATTGTGTAAAAAATTTCGTTTTTTTTCAACATTTTTTGAACGTTTTTTGGCATAGTGGCCAAACTACTGAAGATACTTGAGGGAGGTGAAGGCAAGACATTTTTATGGGAATTAGTATAATGCATAATTCAACAGTTTAAAACGATAAAATGAAAAATACAAATTTTTGCCGTACCTATATGAAGTAGTGTTCTGCAAAAATGGGAATTTTCATATTTTCGGAAACTAGATCTGCCACAAGAAAATGGAAGTCATATTCGGAATCAGGAGAAAATTTCACTTTAGGAAAGGACTATTTTATTCTTGGAGACTAAAGTTGATCAAAATTTGTCGAGTAGTGTAATTAAAGCTTTGATTATTAAGCAGGTTTTGAGAACAAAAAGTCTATGGCCTATCCCTAAATTGCCGCGAACAAATGGAATTTTTAATTTTTACAGCGCGTTAGCGTTAGGTGAGTAGTGAGAAAGAAAAGAACAAAAATGAGAGAGAAGCGTTAGAAAACGCAACGCTTGACACCATAATTTAGGTACCATAGTCAAGCGAATCCAAGCAGTTGCTTCTTTAACATTACCTTACATATATGAATTGACCTTTTCACCTCGATGGCGAATTCAATTAAGCTGATGTTATTAAAGCAGCTGATGTCTTCTTCTTCCATTATATTTGTATTTTTTCTTTCCCCATGTCATCCTGAAAACGAAAACTAATAGCTTCCATTCCTCTATTCTCTTTTATCATGGAATTTTTAAATAGAAAAATGTGTGTTAGGAATTCGCCTTGTCAGCACCTTATATTAATTCAAATTGAATAGAAACAAGGCGAATAGAAATGTACGTTTGAAAAATGTCAACGAAATTATTTAATTAATATTTTGGTATTTCCCCCGAAAATTGAAAATAGTAATAAGCAAAAGCAATGCAAAAAGATGGTAAATCTACATTTCTACTTACCTTTCAAATCTTTGTGTATTTTTCTTTTTAAACTAATGCAACTATTTTCAGATAAGCCACAACGCCCGGATACCATCATCTCGATTTTGGGTAGCGATTTGGGACGATGGCAGTTAATTGTTTGTTTATGGATATTTTTGTCGAAACCACCTACCGGTTGGGTTCAAATCTCTATGGCATTTCTGCAGTCCCCAGTTAATTTCACCTGCAAGGGCGGTGCTGATGCTGCTGGCAATATTACCGATCCCTGCAAAGCCGATTGTGATGAGTACGAATATGATCGTAGTATTTTCAAACAAAATATTATTATGGAATGGGATTTGGTATGCGGTCGTGTGTGGTTGGCACAATTGGCACAATCGCTCGTTATGGTGGGCATTATGTTGGGCAATATGATTATGGGCATGCTGGCGGATAAGTAAGCGGTGGCGAAATGGATTATGTTAGATTGCAGAGTGTTTGATTATTATTATTTTTTTTGGTTCACTTTCTACTTGTAGATGGGGGCGTCGCCCGATGTTTGTGGCCTCATGTATGCTACAACTCGTCTCCGGCTGTCTCGTTTCCGCAACACCCTGGCTTTGGTTCTTTATGTTGATGCGATTTTTGGATGGTTATGCGACTGGTGGCACCATGTCTACCGGGTAAATACATTAATATACGAATTACTGATTTTGTAACTCCTTCACTATCATATTTAAATATTTTTACAGTTTCACAATTATCATGGAAATTGTGGGGAAAAGTAAACGTGAAATGATGGCCATTCTCTATCAGATTCCTTTCAATTTGGGCCATGCCACGCTGCCGATTTTCGCCTATTACTTTCGAGAATGGCGTTGGTATCACTTGTCTTTCTCGTCGTTTTCAATTCTCTATATATTTTTCTTCTGGACTGTGCCAGGTAGATAATGTAACATAGCACACACAGTCTTTGTTGTAGTATTTAATCTTTATGTCTTCCTTTAAAGAATCGCCACGTTGGCTGCTCACGACCGGTCGCATCGATAGAGCCACGGAAGTGCTTGAAAAAGCAGCCAAAACTAATCGTCAACCAACCGAAAAAGTACGACATGATTTAGAGGATGCTCTGAAGGCTGCATCAGTTACGCCAGCCGCACAAAAGGGTAATCTCGCCGACTTATTTAAATATGGCTATTTGGCCCAGAAAACAATAGCGATGGCCTTCAATTGGCTGGTTGTCTGCTTTGTTTATTATGGCGTATCACAATATCTAACTTCGCTAACAGGCAACATATTCCTCAACAATTTCGTGGCAGCCATAATGGGTGTGCCAGGTACCTGTTTGTGTGTGCCGGCCACCAAGTATTTGGGACGTCGTTTAACTCTCTTTATTTCCAATCTTACAAGTGGTATTTCGCTAACTCTCTTAGCATTTGGTTCAAGTTTCAGCGGCTTAGTTCAGGTGATTTTGGCCACAATTGGACTTTTTGGTGCATCGGTTACATTTCCTAATGTCTATTTGTATGCTGGTGAGCTATTTCCGACTGTTGTGCGTCCAACTGGTGTGGGCTTGTGCTCGTTTGTGGGGCGTGTAGGGTCAATTTTGGCACCTTGGATAGATGGATTGAAAAGATATCATATTGGATTACCACCAGCGTTCTTTGGAGTTTTCGCGCTATTGGCTGCTGCCTCTGTTTGGCTTATGCCCGAAACGAAGGGTTACCCATTGCCGGAGACAATCGAAGATGGTAATACGTTCGGCAAGAAACCTAAAGAGACAAAGGACTAGTAGTTAAGAAGTGTATATATCGATTTAAAATAATGATTTGTGTAAAATTCTATGTGATTTTAAGTTTATTTGTTAACTACGGTTTTGCGAATATGAAGCATTCTAACAAAAGTGTTTCTCATAAAAGAATATGAAAGTATTCAATAGAGGCCCTGAAACTAGTTAAGGCATTGGAAAGCGAAAGTTTCTGGGAAAAGGCTGGAAAAAATCAAAAAAGGCTACCATTTTTCGAAAAAAGAAAATACCATAAATCTCTCCTGTATTTTGATTCTGGCACCCAGCTGTAATTCAACTCTATTTTGAACTTTGGACAAAGTCGAGCTCTACACGCATTTGGATATTAACCACAACCACCACAATACTATCCAATAACAGGCAAGTTCTGGGGTCTTCTTTGTCTCGTGCTACCATACTAGCAGGCCTAAGTGCACCTCCCTCCAAACGATAGATAAAGGCGTCCGAAATCATCCTAAGGGGCATTCCATTGTGGCTGGTGGGACATTTGGCATAAGAATTTGATAAACTGAGAATTTATATACATAATTTTAAATTTCGAAAATTCAGTTGGATTGCATAGAAAAAAATTAAAATTAAGGATTTAAATTTTATAACTGTATGATTTATAGGATTCCTTGTAAATCGCCCAAATATTGCTAGACTTTATTTAACTTAACCAAAATTGGTTGGCTTAATTTTGGAAGGATGGCAACTCTGTTACGAGTTGCTTTGAAAATAATTTGGTACACATATATATATGCGTGCGATATCCCGATTTCAATTACGTTATAAATTAATTTTTATTAATTTTTAAAACAGTTGGCAACACCTAAAAAAATTTCGAGACTAACGGCACTCAGATGCTAATTGCCCGTTTTCCTTCCGCGTGCTTCTTAACTAAGTCTTCCTAAATCTTTATCGTAATGTTTTATGTGTATCTATCGACGAGGAAAACGTTCATAGATTTATTTTGGAGAGGGTTGCCACCTGTTTGAAAGCTCAAGTTTATATTATTTGAAATGGTAAAATATGGTTGCCAACGCAGTCGTTTTGCAGAGAGGAGGTTTGAAACCTAGCAATATTTAGAAGAGTGTTACCGTCTGCTTGAAAATGCGAATTTAATTAAATTATACACAAATTATATGAAATATTAAAATATGGGTGTCAAACCGTTCGTTTCGCTAAGAAAAAGTTTATAGATGGATACAGTTGGAATAGTGTTGCCACCTGTTTGAAAAGTCAAATATAATTAAATTAAACATAAGTTATATATACGTATGAGAGAGAGAAACCGAAATACTTTGACTGGTAAGATATGCAAATGTAATTTATAAACAAATAAATAAATAACTAGAGACAGGGCAACGTCTGCCCTATTTTGCTAGTAATTATGTAGAGTAACTGACAGCTTTGTATGCTCCACTGCAATTTTTTGCAGTGTATAACTCGTTACTTTACAAATTTTTCATTGACATATTTGGGTGAGTTTATAAAAGTAATATTCATAGAAATTTTCGATTCATAAAGCAATTCAAATCTTCTATATTTTTTATGAATTTGGGTGTTATTGTATGTATGGCTGTGCATATATGCATACTATGTACTATATAAGTTTGTACTATTTACTTGCTAATTCCACTTACTTATGTATTTACTGCACCAATTTCGACATCAAAACAAACAAATCAATTCGGCACACTTCCTCGCTTCTCTCACGCATAATCTTTAGAAGTTAACAAATATTTGAAAATAAATCCGTTTTGGTTATTTACGGACTTGTGGCCAGGCACGCGGTCGGAGATTTAGTGTGAAGTGGTAGGCATATCCCAAACTAGCCAACAGCGGCGACGATGCTATAGGGATGTTTTTGAATGAAAAGACAAGGGAAAAATGGGGCGTGTGGGAATCCTACTATTGTGAAATCAATTGAAGCTAAATATTTACGTACTTAGAAAGGTGATCGGTGCTTTATAAATTATTTAGTTAAAATAGTTGTACAATGATCTATGTACATACATATGAACATATCGAGCTATAACCGCGAAAAAAATGGTAAACGATAATTTTTTTAAATTTTGCTTTTGATGCATAAATCCATCTTGATGCTCTAGTAGCATACCTGCATCAAAAAGGGGATTTAAAAAAATTACGCTTACTTTTTTCGCGGTTAAAAACTGTGATTTAAATTGTGTTTGTTAGAGAATAAATCAAATTTTCTAAACACAAAAATAGGGTTCATTCCACGGGGACGGTTGGGTTTTATTTAAATTTATATATAATATGTGTTTTATAATTTTATTTAGCCTTTGCACCACCTACTTCTAAATTTATAAAACACCGATTTTGTAATTTATTTATTGATGACATGCTGTCTTTATACAGGGCGGGTGTTTGTCGAGGATCTGATTCGATTTTATAGCCTAGACAGAACATTAGCTTCTATCTCGCTGTTACCCACAGTATGGTTCAAATTCTCTCAAAAGTACTGCCGAATCGGCTTCGGAGATGTATGTACATATGTAGATCAAAATGTTGTCCTAGTGGAGATAAAAAAATTAAATTTTTCGGAAAGTGTGTAAGTAGATTTCACCATAGCCAAATTTTTTAATAAGGTTTGCCATCTATCGTGGCAACTAAAGTGAATTAGGTGAATTTGATATTCATTTATATCTAAAGCCATATTATTTAAGAACTTTCTTAACAATTGTTTTTAAGTTTGGAAAGTTTTATAGTTTTCAAAATATAATAAATAAAAAACAAACCTTTTCTGACAAAATTAAAAAAAAAACACCTCTGTTTGTTCTCAAAAGAACCTAAACTTTTCATAGACGGTTTTTTTTTTATTAGATAATGATTTTCGAATTTGAAAAAAGCGGGAGCAAATTAATATTAAATTTCACAATTTTGAGCAATAATTATCGAATTTTTGAATTAGGGCTTCCATCTATCAGAACAACTAAAATTAATTAAATGAATTTTAATATCCTTTTATGTACAAAGACCAAAAAAGCTTAAGAACTCTCAAATGCAGCAATATTTTAAAACAGTGCGGGAACCTACCTAAATATGTATATAAATTTAGAAAATATTACAAAAAATGGAGGGAATCGACAAATTTTTATTCGGTTGAAATTCGGACAGACGTTTTCTGTCATCCTTTAACGAAGTTCTACCGACGGGAAAAAATAAAATAAAAAATATTTTCCAAAGTTATGCAAATTTTGACAGACGTTTTCTGTCATCCTTTAACGAAGTTCTACCGACGGGAAAAAATAAAATAAAAAATATTTTCCAAAGTTATGCAAATTTTGAAATTTCACATTTTTCCAGCTTTTTAAGTTTATTTTTTGTAATATCTCGAAAAATATACATAGTTAAAAACAACTTCTTGGATTCGTTATTAATTTAACAGTTGATAGATTTGAGATTAATATTTTCTCAGTCTTTAATTAAGAAATCATTTTGAGCAAGTCTGTAAGAACCTAGACTGGATAAATAAATAAATAAAAAATATTTGAAATTTTCAAAACTGTACTTTGAGCACTTTTTTTTTAAATACCTCCGTATATACTCAAAAGATCCCAAACATTTCAAGACGGTGTTTTTTGTTTTTTGTAAAATATGAATTTTTGAATTTTGAAAAAGTTGTGTTGATTTCGGAATCTCTTAATAAAATAGTGTCACCTTAATACTAAATTTTACAATTTTGAGCCCAACATATCACATTTAATGCGAAAAGAATGGAAAACTTGAAATATTTCGAAAAACAGCTTGAAAACTTAATTCTTGATTTATTAAATTTTGATTTTTTTTGTTTAACATACATATGTGTGTATATTCCCAAAAATCCTGTTCAAAATGGTTCGAAGATATTTTATCTATGTAGCTATAAGATATAAAAAAATGGAAAAACTAGAAAAATAGTGAAATTTTATATTTTGCATAACTTTTAGAACAAATGTATTAAAAATTAATTTTTTGTTTAATTTTTGAAATTTTTTTTCCGTTAGTAGGACCAAAGCAAACTTCTAACCTAATTTATTCCAAATCGAAAATGGTTGAATTTCACTTTGTATGAGATTTTTAATAACGTTGCCACCTATCTAAACATGAAAATCTAATTCATACACAGATATCTAAATAATTAAGTCAAAATATGAGAATCTGACGCAAATAAAGGCAATTGATTCTTAAAGTATGTAAAGTGTTAAAATAAGGGTATCACTTTTATTATGGTATAATTTATAAAATACCTGTCACTTAATAAATTTATTTTATTTCGAGCATCTTAGAATAGCTAACTTTTGATAATATTTTCGAGTAACAGTTATGCTAATTAAGAGATGTTATTAGAAAACTCATCAAACTTATTATAAAAAAAAAATAATCCTTCCACCACTCTCGTTTTGTAGCGGATCAGGTCGACTTAGAATGCAAATTAATGAAAATATTTTTATTTCCCACACACCAAACGCACAATTGAACTAAGCGCTGAGGAATGAGAAAAAAATAAAAACAAACACAATTTACAAGCAGTAAAACCAACAATGCTTTGCAGACAAATCAAAGGTGACGACAGGCACCAAAACAACCACAAATATACCAACAAGTCAATGCATTTGTTGTGTACACACACACACATACACACATTATCAAAAAAAAAATGGAAGTGTGCATGTATGTACATATGTGCATTTCGGCAGGAAATCACCTCGGAAGCATACGTTTATTTATGAAATGCGATAATTTAATTGTGGCCTTACATTCATAGCACCCCTGGGAAGTACCAGTGAGCAGGGAATTGAAACGCATAGAAGTTTACCGCTACAACTAAATATCATAGTGGTTGGTGATGTTGCTATTGTTGTGGAAAGTTAAATTAACAATCGTGTTTACATTGCTTTGTAACAAGATTGCACTTAAGATTGTCAATTTGACAGGCGTCGGCGGCAACAACGGCGCAGGCGCAACACCGCCACGCCCATTGAGTAACCCCTGCATTTAGATACATAGTTTGCCGCGGCATTCACATCAAACTGGCTCATCTCAGCGGCCGGCTCGAACACCTCCGACGGTCGGCGGCAGCAAAAATTGGCATTAATGAAAAGGCTTGCACTTCCGCAACATATTTGCACCCTCCACTGCACAACGTACCGAGTACTTACCCTGCAGGGAAAGGCTCATCTAGTCAATAAATATTCTAGTTCATAAAGTGGTATTTAATGAGGGATAGTCGTACCAATTTGCAAGTGTCAAAGGCCTTCGAAATATTTAAGTTGCAAAGCCAAACTATATATAGCATTGTTTCTCATTTTATGTTAATTGTTAGATTCTTTCTAAAATAGGTTAAAGTGGCTGCTCCAAGGAGCTCACATAAACCATCTGGGATCCATTGTGATACCACAGTACAAACAGAACGTCGATTATTTGTCTTAATTTGCGACAGGTGACCAGGGCACGCCCGAAAAGTTTCTAGCTTAAGAAGCCCTTTTCAAGTGTACCTTGCCTGGCTAACTCATCTGCTTCACAATTCCCTGGAATATCCCAGCGCCCAGGTACCCAAATTAGCGGTGCTCACTCTTCGCAGACTTAAAACGCTGGCCTGCTGTGCCATGACAGTTCTGCCGATGAGCAGTTGGTAGATGAGTCTTGTGTGGTCGATTTCGACACCGAGCCTGCTTTTGGACGGGTACTTAAATTTCAAACCATCTCAAAATCTCTCTTTACCAAATGATTTTCTAAATGATTCTAACAATAATCTTTATTTTCGGCGTACTTTCTTTTTTATGAGTTGAAGCTAGCCAATTGTACTAGTAAGTTTGACCACTGGGTAGGTACATACATGGTGTCCACTTTGCCTGAGCTGTAAAGCAATGCGCGCATGCGTGTTACATACATACACACTTGTAATATATGTATAGAAGAGCAACCTTTTGGTGTAGCACGGCGGTCATGTCGGCGGTTTTTGCCGCCTCAGGCTATTGTTTGCAGCATTTAGCTATGGGAACGTGTGTCGGACGCGTGGCAATTTCGACAGCAATGATCGTCTTTAAATGAGCGTGCAACATAAAAACAACTATGAAAATTGAAAATTAAGTGGAAAGGGAGAAAGGGAAACAGACTATGCACCTTTGTTGCCCCATATGTTGTTCCCACTTTTTGTTAGTGTTTGCTGTTATTTTGCCCGGTACGATGGTTATCTCGTTGATATCAGTGATATAGCTAATTTCTGTTGCATACCTAATAATTGTTCCAGGAGTTTTAACTATACAACTTTAATGCAGATTTCCTTCAAAATTTAGTCTCATTAAAATATGTCGTTAATGTGCATAGGGAAACTCCTCAAACGAAATCTATATGCGGTCCGCGAAGCTTTCTACAGAGAATAAATAAAAATCGGAGACAGAATTATTATAATAGAAAGAGTGAAAGTTAATCAATAATTATTATAGTAAGATACTAATTTTTCGAGTAATCTGCTATTATTATTCAAAGTCTTATATTATAAAAGTATTTTCATAATAGTCATCCGCGAGGTAAACCTTTTTAAGCCTTCAAAGACTTTTATTTTGAGATTTATACAATTAAAGTCCTTTCATAATAATTATGAGTAACAAAAAATGTTTGGGGACTTGAAGGACTGGGCTTTTTTATGACCGTTTCGGGACTACTCCGAAATAATTTCGAGACCAGTTCAGAGTCACTTCTGATTAGTTATGTACTATTTTGGGTCCCGAAATAGTTCCGTCCTTTAAAACTGAAAAAAAAATTGTCTGAATCATAATTATTATCCAAAGACTTTTATAATACAAATCTTAAAATAAAAGTCTCTGAACGACGTAAAAAAAATTTATTTCGCTGATTATTATTATGAGAAGACTTTTATAACATAAGCCCCAAAACAAAAGTCTTTGAAACCTTACAAATATTTATTTCGATGATAACTATTATGACAATACTTTTTATAATATAAGTTTCAAAATAGTAAATATCGAGAACTTAAAAAATTTGTCTCACTCATAATTATTAAGAAAAGACTTTCTTAATTCTTATCAAAATTAGAACGACCTCTTCAAAACTCAACGGTCAATTCTTATTATTATTATTCTAGTCCTCTGATAAAAACTAATCGACAAAATAGATTTACAGCTCTGTTAATTCGCCATCTTAATGTATCTATGATGAAAAGCTTAAATAACTGTTGCATATATTTTTTGGTATTTATTATGAGACAAATTAGTCGGTGTAATAATTTTCTATATCACTTTAACTGACTAGCGAAAACAGATAACCAAAATGAAAAGAAAGAAGGACGTTTTTTTGACACCCGAAAGGTACGGCTATAAAAAAACATGACGAATTTTCAATGAAGTAATCAAAAAGACTCCTTATCATTCTAAACACCAAAATATTTCTAAAAAAATCGGATTTAAAATCCCGGGATTGTTGAAAAGTAATCCTGGAAGTTTCGGTACTTAAAAAAGACAGGAATCCCGGGATTTCCATCCCTAATGTGTACATAAAATCAATAAACCATGTTTACACTTTTGACGCAGTAGGTTAATATGTTGCAGTTATTTTCTTTATTCAAGGTGGCGCAAAAGTAAACTTCCGATGTTTTTTGGCTGTAATTAAAAAAAAAAATGAAAAACTTTGATTCTTCTTGTGGATTATTTTTATTTGGTCTTTTAATATTTTTTACATCAAGTCGAGAATATGATGTCATGTAAATGGCCGCCGCCACAGTTGATTGTAATTTGAGCCCTTTTTATGGCATTTTCCATCACTTTGGCCAAAACTTCCGGCGATAGGTCCTCACATTCTTGACGGATATTCTTTTAAGAGCTGCAAGAGTCTGAGGCTTGTTGACATAAACCCGCGACTTCAAAAAGCCCCACAAAAAGAAGTCTGGAGCGGTCAAATCACGCGATCTTGCTGGCCATTGCAAATCGCCGAAACGGGAGATTAGGCGCCCGGGAAATGCATCCTTCAGCATATAGGTTTTGGCACGTGCAGTGTATGCCGTTGAACCGTCCTGTTGGAACCACATGTTTTCCAATCCCAATTCATCAAGTTGCGGCAAAAAGAACTCGTTGATCATTGCTCTGTAGCGCTCACCATTCACAGTAACCGTTTGGCCCGCGACGTCTTCGAAGAAAAAAGGTCCGATGACTCCTCCAGCGAAAACAGCACACCATACAGTGACTTCGAGCGGGTGTAATGGCTCTTCGTGGGTTACACGCGGATTTTCAGTGCCCCAGAAGCGTAAATTTTGCTTATTTACGTACCCGCTAAGATGGAAATGGGCCTCATCACTCATGATTATTTTTGATGAAAAATCATCTTCCTCTTGGTGGTGATTAAGGATGGCTTGAGCGTATGTTAGACGCGATTGGCGGTCAGCAGCTAACAGCTGATGCACCGTCTGGACTTTGTACGGAAACATCTTCAAATCTTGTACCAAAATTCGCTGTAAAGACCGTCGACTGATACCCATTTGCGTGGCACGTCGTCTGGTCGATGTCGACGGCGCTTCCATGACATCCTCGGCTACAGCAGCAATATTCTCTGCAGAACGGCTACTCCGGGGTCTGCCACGCCTGGCAGCATCTCGTGTTGTGCCAGTCTCTTCGAGACGAGCGGCTAAACGTCGCAGTGTTTCACCAGTAGGCGTTGGACGGCCAGGAAATCTGCGACGTAATTCACGTTGTGCCAAAGTCACCGACCGATTATTGGTCAAATAAATAGTCAGCAATATTCCGCGTTCTGGAGCAGTGTAGCGTAACATTGTTTATTAACGTGTATTTCGCATGTGTTTACTACACAAATGTCAAAACAGAACTGACATTAGGGGCCAATCGCAAAATTTATAGCATTTTCTGATAGGAGGATTACTTTTCCGCCACCTTGTACATAAACGTCGAGAAATACTTAGAAATAAAGCACTCGTATCACCCTGTTAAAAACAGTTAAGGTACATATACAGACTAACAGCTTTGCACTAAAAGTGAGCACACACAAAAAAAGCTTTCCTTTTGTACCAAATTAATTTGAAGCTTTTACGCGGGGTATGCGCGTATCAACTTGAATCACCCTTTAGCAAAGCGCACGCAATGCGTACAACCCAAAACTAACCTTCACAATGACCTTTCTTGCGAAAAAGTTTACGCATTACTCGCAGTGCATATATGTAAATGCGTGTATATGTGGTGTACATATTATGTATGTATGTACGTGAATCAGTGCCGTCTTAAGGTTGTCCGTGGCATACGGGTAAAAATGTTGCATCTAAAAAAATATTAAAAAAATAATTGCAAGGACGAATCAGAAGCAAATTCGAATCGTGTTTTTAAAGTAATAAAAATAAACACATTGGTTACGCTCTTGCTGCCCTACCCTCATCAAAGGTGCTGGAAAGATAGTTGAAATCTTGACACAAACAACGGAAAGGTTCATTTGATACAAAATTGGTCGTACACTGTTTCAAATAAAGAGGATTAAGGTCTCATGAGATTCGAGAAAGAACAGCAAGTTTAACTTCGGCAATAAGAAATTCACTTGCAATCGAACCTGTGAACAAGTGGCGAGAAAGAATAGGAAGATATACTATTAGTTCCAAACGATTAGTATAATTTGGAAGATTAAATCGAACATAAAATCTCTTTGGGCAAAAAGTAAGAATTATTTTTGAATTGATTCCAGCCGATCTATGTGAACTTGCTCCAAACTATTGGATCGTATACTAGAATCGGTCTAACTAATGTTGTAAAAAAGACCTTAGTAGCATTCTTTAGTTAAATCCTGTTGTCTCTTATAGACAATAGCGTTAATATACTTATTCAAATAAATTTGAAATCCATTGTAACTTCCAAGTCAACAAAATCCTTCACCTGATCCAGAGTTTGGTTGTTTATTGTGAAAGGTGTTGATTGAATAGTTCTTCGTGAGAAGCTCATAAATACAATTACATTTTTTTAAGATTAAGTGGCATATGAAACATGAAATGGATGAAACACTTTTATATATCACTATTTGAGTTCTATCTTGTAGGTAGGAGGACATCCAACGGAGGAGCACTGGTGGAAAATCCAAGAAGATCTGCATAGTTTATGGATGAGACATACTCAGAACTTGAGAAAATATAATCCTGGTACAGTAGACGCTTGAGGTTCTAATTTCTGAACATTTTCTTTTTTAATTTTTAATTTTGTTTTTATTTCATTCAAAAAAGTTAAAATAAAAAGGGGAATCACCAAGTTATGTATTTGATTCCTTTTGCATTTTTGTTTTGCCATATTTTTGGTGCGTTTTGGTCATTCGTGTGTGAAATTTGATATGCGTCTTCACACTTTGGTAGACCCTATCGAAAAGTGAAAGTAACTTATTAAAAATGTCAAATAAAAGTAAAAAAAACACTTTATCTTTGGAAACCAAAGTAAAGATATTGGAAAAGCTGGACAAAGGAGTTCAAGGGAACCGCCTAACGCTAGATTTCAATGTGACCAAATCTGCCATCAGCTATATCAAATCAAATAGATCATCTATGTATACGAGTATTAAATGCTGTTGCCAACACCTACCAGGAAGCAGCAAATAAATCTATACATAGTGCTGAATATCCGAAAATGGAAAGTCGTCTCTATAAGTGGTTTTTAAACCAACGTGAAAGGAAGTGTACATTGACTGGACCAATATTAAAGGAAAAAGCTAAACAAATTTTTAGTGAAGAATATCCCGATAAATATGAAAATGCATCCCGGGGAAGCGATGGATGGTTTATTAAGTTTAAAAAGCGGCACGGTATTCGTATTTTAAAAATTGGTGGTGAAATTCTTTCTAGTGATGTAGCTTCGATCACTCCGTTTTTTCACAAATTTGTGAAAAAGTCGCTGAAATGAAGTTAATGGAGTCACAAATATATAATGTGGACGAAACCGGATTATTTTATCGTTGCCTACCAGATAAAACGTATGTATCTGCTTGTGCAAAAAGTGCCCCTGGATACAAAATCCAAAAAGAACGAATTTCAATTTTACCTGGCTCAAATGCTGATGGCTCACACAAATTAGTTACTTTAGTTATTGGAAAAGCAGAAAATCCAAGGTGCTTCAAAGGTTTTAATAATCCACTTCATTACGACTTTTCCAAAAATGCTTTAATTATTCTTTAATTTTAAAACATTTTTTGTTTAACGGGTCATCCGGTTTTCTGAAAAAAATAACTTTCCTCCGAAGGCCCTCTTGCTTATTGATAACTGCTCCGCTCATGCCCCAATCGAAAAACCTCAAAGCAACGTTGGAAACATCCCATAAGGTTAACAAAACTTGTTTACAGAAGTAAGTAACTTACTCAAATAATTGCTGAAGGTGGTGAACTGAATAGTGTATTGAAATCCCATTCCATTCGAAACCCAATATTATTTCTGAAACAAGCTTGGCAAACAGCGATGAGGAATTCTTGGTCCAAGTTGTTTAATTGGGACTCTGACCAATACGACAGCGATGATAATGCGCCATTAGCACAATTGCTCAGAAAGAATAATGACTGCAATGAAGCTCTCCAAACAAATCTAACTCTTTTAGCAGAAGTTGAACTGAGTAGCGGTGATGAGTATTCTGATAGTTGTTAAGACGATATTGTTGCTGGCACACCAGTTATTTCAAATATTATAGCCATTGAAAGCGTTAATAATTTAATAAAATGGTGCAACAAGAGTGAATTGTTTTCCACTAAACACATGGCCAATCTTTTGGCCCTCCGTAACGATATTGTTATTAGATTTAATGAAACCAAAAAAAAAAACAAACAAATATTGCTGATTATATTTAAAAAAAAAAATTAATTTTGAACTAGGTTCCCATTCCCCAGTATTTTGAATATAATTTCTGACATTTTAATTTTTTTTAATTAAAAAAAAAATTTATGTTATGAACTGAACTGCTATGTTTTTAAATAAATTAATACAACAAATAAAAAAATGTTTTTTATGTAGTTTTTGGAAGTAGCTCAACTCTTGCTTTTATTATTTACGCTACTAAGAAAACGTCCAGAAATTAGAACATTTCGGAAATTAGAACTACCCCAGAAACAAAGTGGTTCTAATTTGCGAGCGTCTACTGTAACAAAAAATAATTTTTTATCATGAAACGTCAATATTTTGTGTTACTTCTTTGGCGCATTACAGATGTTAGAGTCTTGGGGAACTATTTTGAATCAAAATTCAACTTAACTAGTTATATAAACTGCATACACTTAGAGAAAAATGGAGTTAAAAAAATTAGTTCGACGGAGATTAAATTTGCTCTTTTTCATCTTTAAAATCGTGGAATTTGCTATTTTGGCAGCGCGTTCCGTTCTGAAGTTGGGGGGCGGAAGACAGAAGTGAAAAAGAAAGTTGATCAAAATGAGAAAGAGGAAAAGGAAATCGGCAGAATGTGAAAACGTCAAATATTCGACGCAGTTGTTTGGGTATAGCGTGCGCTGCCACTCGTTGGCGTTAGGAAACGCAACGCTTGATGCGTCAATTTAGGTACCATAGTTGGGCTTGAAGTTTTTGCACAGCATAAGTAGTTTCTTCGCCTGTCTACTCTCGTCATGTTTCCCCATTTATTGTAGCGCTTCCAAAATTCAATTACGGAAAAAAACGTTTTATAAGAAATTTGTTAGTGTAAGAAGGCTTATTTCAAGATTACAAGTTTTTGTTATCAATCATAACCAATAATTCCCTTTTATATAATACATATAAGTATTGTTATCCTATTGAAATATATTTTATTGTAAATAAAAGCAATAATAATAAAAAATATTAGTGACAACGAAATTTTAATATAAAACATTGGTATAGTAAAAAAAGATCAAATTTCGATTTGAGATACAGTATATCAAATTAAAGAATTTTAATAAAATAAAATGCAAGCTTCGAGTGACTACAAATGACCGTTTTTTTTTCCTGACGCTCTTCTGTCAATTCGTACACATAACGTGTGCTCGGACTTTTTTTTTTGTAAGGAGAAAAGTGAGCAACATCGTTAGTAAAAGTTTTCAAAAACCAACTATTATTTGTAGCTACTTTAAAATTGGCGTTTTCAAATGAAATGGGCTATAAAACTGGATACCGAAATTTTTTCTAAAACTTCGAATTAAAATCTTTTAAGTCTTATGTAAAGTTTGTTGAATTTTTTATCTCATTTGAACAAACTTTCAAACTTGGATTTAATCGTTGTTTGTTGTAGGGCGAACTATATTTATATTCAAAGCACCATTTAAATTAAATTAAGAAAAATAAATAGTCAAAACTTGTGATTATGCTGTCGTCGTGTCGTGTACGGTTTATACTTCATAGGTAAACAGATTTTCACACGATTTTGAGTATTTATTTTCGTTAAGGCTGCTCAGACTATCGGGACCGTCGGTGGTTCCGGAGCTTGTAAAGTTCGCCTCTCTTGCTTTCCTGTTAAGACGCCGCTAACACGTAATTTGTAGATATCCTCCACACATACATACATACATTGACATTTATTTATGTGTACAATCTACAATTTATATGTTTCATCTACCTTCTACAATAACTTCGTTTATGCCTGGCATAAAGTGTATCCGCAACTTGATATAGTTACTTAGAAATCAACCCTCGAAAGGGTCCGCGGTAAAAGCACAACCAAAAGCGGAAAAGCTGACGAAACAAAGTGAAATGATGTTATACCAATATCTACATATGTACATCTGCATGTAACCAGATTTGTTAGTGCCCTTTAGGAAATGCAAACATTCCACTAGACATGGCGTAAGCGCTGCGGGGAATGTCGAAACTCTATTTCACAACTTAATTGAATGTGGAACTCAACCAGTGCGAATAAAAACCTAGTTGGACTAGACTTAATTTAATTTAAATTAATTTAACTTAATATTATAGTCACCTTGGTAAATGAAAATCTGTGTTGGCGGTTGGTCAAATATCTAATTTAACTTAAGAAACTTAGAAAGCCATAGATTTTAGATTCTTAAATTGAGAGTAGTGATAGCCAAGCGTGCGATATTTTCGTTTTTGAAACTCCTGAAAAAAATGTTGGCATGTTGGAGTTTTTTTTTTATAGCACACTCATACGACTACTCATGGTCACTTCAGTCAGTTAAAAATCTATTGGTAAATCGAAAACCAGGAATTTACAACAACCTATTTTAAAGATTTAACGATTTCTTTTTAATTTTTAGTTAACAGGAGAGCAGTTTCGACCCTGGCGTTCTATATGTTGATGGAAATTTCATTGAGAGAAAGGCATTCAATAAAGTTGTGCTTGCCACCTTCTGGGCGCCTCTGAATTGGTCGATCAAAAAACAGATATGTATCGGGTGATCCTTAAAGATCTTTTTTTTAATTTAAACCTTAAACAAAACATAATGCCCATTATTGACCATATGAACAATATCGGACATTTAATTTTTAAAAATAATTTCATTGAAATGTTGACCACGATGACGCTGTAGGTGGTCCATTCGGAGGCCCAACTTTCAATAACTCTTTTCGGCATTCCCACTGATATCTTGCGAGTTACGCGAGTAATGTTGCCTTCAAAGTTTTGAATTTTTGAAGTTGGTATATCGAAGAAGACTGCTGATTTCAAAATAGCCCCAAAGAAAAATATCCTGAGATGTAGGATACCACGATCTAGGCGGCCACCGCGTGCTTATTTTCATAATATAGCTGAATAATTTTTAGATGTTATTGGGGTCTGAGCCTTTTCATGCTGAATTGTCAAGCAAGACTGAATAAAAATAAGATGACAGTATGACACTAGTCCCGCGTGCGATCCTTGAAAAAAAAAAACAAAAGAACGAATGAAAAATTGATCTAATTGGATCGCCTTATAAATGGCGGTAAATAGCGTTGGAGTTGATTCGCAAAGGTAAGTAAAGGATGAAAAATGCCAGAAAAAATAAATATTAAAAACGAAGTTGACGTGTTGAGTAAAGTTTAACGATTCTTAAGTTAAGTTATGTTAAGTCTAGACTAACTAAGCTTTAAGTACCGTTTCCAGGCTACTTCAAAAATTGAGTTAATTTCAAAAAATCTCTTGAGCTTCTATGAGCAGCGATAAGGAATGTTTCCAATTTACTTTCAAATGGAAGTCTCGCTCATTTTCCTGTAGGGTATGGTTGACTACGCATACATGCATAAATATATTTATATACTCTACAGACATACAAACATACAGACACTCAAAACACTTTACGTCTGCTACTAAATGAGCGTAGGTTTCGCGCAAAATATTTAATTCGACAGATGTGTGCATATTGGTGTGCGTGCTTTAATACCGAGATGGAGTAGAGCTGAGTGCCAGTGTGTCTATCCCTTCGCAGCCGGTAAGCGCGCGGATAACTGAAATTATTTGTGCGCAGAGCGGAGTCCGTGTCTACTCGTAGAGCGGCATTAACGACAAAACAAACAAAAAAAAGTAGTAGTAATAAATGTTGTGCTTTAAAATTATTTAATAAGAATAAAATGTATCTCGTCTCCGCTTAATCTAATCAACGCGCGGCTGATTTCGGTAGTTAATATACATATATACAAACATACATATATATATGTATATATAAATATTTGTTCATATTACTTGTCAATGACCACAGCATTCGCGCCGACAACAGCGAGCTGAGTTGAACGTGAAAAGCTTATGCGCTTGAAAAATATTAATAATAATACTTACTGTGAAAAAGTGAAATCTGAAGGTGATTGACTTCCTCGAGTTGCGGGATAACTTTGGGTGGATACGTAGCGCGCGATGGAGAAGCGTGATGGTGAGTTGGTTAGAGAACATTTAGATGGGACTTTTCACTGCACTTCCCACTTACCACCTCCCACCTACACAGACAAACCCACACGTCCTGACCCAATCATTTCGATTTTGGGCAGCGATTTGGGTCCTTGGCAGTTGATTGTCTGCCTTTGGATTTTTCTTTCGAAATTCCCCACCGGTTGGGTGCAAATCTCCATGGTATTCCTGCAGGCGCCGATCAACAGTACTTGCATTGTGCCTGATAACAACACGGATGTCTGCTCAGCTGAGTGTAAGGAAATCGCCTATGACCGCAGCGTATTTGAGGAGAATATCATAAGCGAATGGAATTTGAGCTGCGAACGTGCGTGGCTATCTAGTATGGCGCAAAGCTTTGTGATGATTGGCATTATGCTGGGCAATATGGTATTTGGACTATTCGCTGACAAGTAAGTTAAAGAGTTTCGTTTAACTAAATATATACACTGTTCGACAAAATAATAGCCGCACGCAAGTTTGATAACGTTTAATATATGTATCTAACGAACTGATCAAACGGATTTTTCACATATTTCTTTTATTTGGTTTATGTTTGTTTGTAGAAGGTTTTTAAAGAAAAAAATTTAATAAATGGGGTTGCCAGATATATAAAATTATATAAAAAAGTTTTATTAAAAAAAACTTATAACAAAATTTTATAGAGAGCTTATGAATAAACTTTTTAAGGGTTGCCAAATTTGTACATCTTTTTTTTCTAGTTAGAGTTGCCACCCATCTAAAACAACGCTAAAATTGCGTCGCCAGATGTATAAGATATCAAACAAGAATGTATTACCAAATTGAAAATATAAACAAATTTGAATAGGGTTACCACCTTTCGGAAAAAATTACAAAGAGGGCATTTATGTAATCAATAATCAAACGAAATGTCGAATTTAATTTAATTATACACCGTGAAATATTAAAATGTGTGTGTTAAAGGATTGGTTTTGCCGTAAAGAAGTTTTCGACAGTGCTTTAAAGAGGGTTGCCACCAGTTTGAAAAGTCGTATTTAATTAAATTATACACGAAACTAAGGTTTATAGTTACATATGTACATATATTGAGAGGAGTCAAATTTAATTAATTATATAAATGAAAAAAAAAATAAATATAGACAAAAGAATGTGCGCTGGGTTTTTCTATATTTTTTCTAAATATAGTTCATCCCATGCAAAAATCAAATGAATTAAAGTTTCAACCTTTGCAAAAAATTTTGGAAAATTCAAAGAAAATACGCAAATCAAAATGAAGTTGGGATAACAAAACTTCCTACTCAAACCATTTCTAAAAATTCTTATTAAAAAATTTCAAAATTTTCATAATTTTTTTTAATTAAAATTTTTTAATTTCGTACAAAAATCATAAAAGATTTAATTAAAAAAAATGCTTATCAATACGCACGTACGGCGATTATTTTTGTGAACCAGTGTATTTAGTATAGGTACAAATGCATATAATTTTCTCTTCCACAGGTGGGGTCGCCGTCCCATGTTCGTGAGTGCTTGCGTCATACAACTTATTTTCGGTTGTCTTGTTTCGGTGTCTCCATGGTTTTGGCTTTTTGTGGTTTTTCGTTTTTTGGATGGCTTTGCGACAGGTGCCACCATGTCAACGGGGTGAGTTGTAGCTCAAATAGAAAGCTTTCTTCAACTATTTAATTACACTTTCCAACAGCTTTACTATTATCATGGAAATTGTGGGTAAAAGCAAGCGTGAAATTATGGCCATACTCTATCAGATTCCATTCAATTTGGGACATGCCACACTACCACTTTTCGCCTACTTTCTACGTCACTGGCGTTGGTATCATCTTGCCTTCTCATCTTTCTCTGTATTATATTTGATATTCTTCTGGACTGTGCCGGGTAAATATCTATATACATCCATACATACAGACATATTTCACATACACCAACCTGTTGTTTGGGAAATTAAAAATATTCTCTCTCTCTCTCACACTTTCAGAGTCCCCACGCTGGCTCCTCACCACCGGCCGCATTGAACGCGCAGTTCAAGTACTCGAGAGTGGCTGCAAGCGCAACAATATGCCCACCGAAAATATACGCAACGCGCTCGACCAAGCCTCACAGATCGTCGCCGCCGCACCCACTTCGAAGAAAGGCAACATCATTGATCTCTTCCGTCATCCCTACCTCTGTCAGAAAACTTTGGCCATGGCCTTTAATTGGCTGGTTGTCTGTCTCGTCTACTATGGCGTGTCACAGCATATATCTAATTTAGGCGGCGATATTTTTATAAATGTCACTATCGGTGCGGCGCTTGGTGTGCCCGGCACACTAATATGCATTCCGATGACTAAATATCTCGGGCGACGCATTACACTCTTCCTCTCGAATCTGCTAAGCGGCGTTGCTTTGATGATTATGGCTTTTGTGCCCGCTTTGAGCAGCACAATGACAGTGGCAATGGCGACAATTGGTCTCTTTGGCGCTTCCGTTACTTTTCCGAATGTTTACCTCTATGGCGGCGAATTATTTCCGACTGTGGTGCGCAACTCAGGTGTGGGCTTGTGCTCATTTGTGGGCCGTCTTGGTTCGATCGTCGCGCCATTCATATCGGGTATGTCGGCGCAGGCTTTATGGATACCACCAGCGGTTTTTGGTGGATTTTCGTTGGCGGCAGCTGCTTCGGTTTTCCTTATGCCAGAGACTCGTGGCTTTCCGTTGCCGGAGACTATTGAGGATGGTGAAAATTTCGGCAGAAATAAAAAGCAGGCTCAATTGTAGATAAGGGAGTGGTAAATGTTTTTGTATTACCTTAGGTGATACAATTTGTTGACTGTTTGTTGTAACTAGCGATCAGGTATTTGTATTAAAATATTTGTAAATACATATAAGAAAATAAATTAATTCCCATAAGTGGGATAGTTATCATTGTTGATTGTATTGTAAAGCGGATTGTAAACAAATATATCGTACAATTTTTATGGAGAAGAGTTATGGGTTATGTTTTTTGTTTTGTAATATGAAATATTTGAAAATTCGAAAGCATCAGTTAATTGCCTTGTTACGTGGTTAACTGGAATGTAAAAAATTTTCCCTTGACCACAAAAGAAACGCTTAAAACTAAAAAAGGTTTATAGAAAGCTTAACTAAATTAGAGACCTTTGGAAAATACTCAACTTCCGCGAGAAACTTGTACCTAGCACTAAGACATTAGAAGCATATAGAAGTTACCTAATTATCCTACTAATATTTATAATAAGTATTTAAGTTTGTATTGAGAATGAGTGCGTTGATCCCGTAATCCCGTGAGGTAATCCCGCACGATAAGCGGTAATGATGTACGCAAAGGCACTAAAACACCTGCAGTGCGGTACTACACAAAACGTTATTGCCATAGATTCGTGTTTGAATTAATCGGAATCTTTTACCATTTTGAACCGCATTTGTATTGATTTCATTATATTATTTCGTTATATTTTGATCATGAACATATCCATTCCATTTTGGACAAGAATTGTCGTATATACAAATATTTTGAACGAGGCAAAAACCATGATAAAAATATTACAAGGTAAAAGCATTCTCTCCATTCGTCGGCCCTGATTATAATTAAAATAAATTATCAAGTATTAATCTTGAGAGCGAAGCAAACGCCAAATAAAAGTAAAATAAAAAAATTAAGAAATTAAAATATTCAAATTTATTTTTGTTACAGACGATAAATGGAATTGTACGTGTGAGAATGTAAGTTTGAAATTGTTTTTATATTGTTAGCAACCCTGTAGGAAAAAATAACTCCGTTGCCTGAGAAAAACATATTTATAAACTACTTTTTTGTCAACTACTTTCAAACAAATTTATTTCAAGTGCAGTGTAAGTTAGTTTCTTTTTTATATTAAATTTTTAAGTTGCTGAATTTGAATTACAAGTAAAGTTATTGAAAGCATATGCCAGATGCTTCCCATGGCATCGCCATGCTAAATAAATAAGTTAGTTATATGAGATGGCCATTACTTGTCATTGAAATTCCACACAGGAAAACTTCATAAATATGCAGACTGGCTGTCGGCGGGTTTGCCTTACAAATATTTGTATCATATAAGAAACATCAATTTTTATTTGATTTATTTTGTAATAGAAAATGCAAGGCGAATTCATATAAGGTGAAGTTCATCCAGCAGCTGATCGAATTCGCTTGGTGAACGTTAAGTCAAAATGATGTGTTTGTTGTAAATCGTACTGTCATTGTGAAAGAAAAGTGAGAGTGGCATGGCGCATAAGAAGCATTTACGACTTATGTATTTAGTTTATTCATTTCCAAATTTAATTTTACTGAGGTTTTTATTCGTTTTGAAGAATCCTTTACTCAATCGAGAGAAAATACCGTCATAGATTTAAGAAAAAAATAAATAAATAAAATCCGATGAAAAAAAATCAGAAAAATAGCATTAAAGGGTATTTCATTTAGAAGTACTTTAACAAATACAAAGTAAATTCAATTGCATCGGTTAATCATTATTAATATACGAAATAACCATAATTTGAATTTAATTTTTGATGATTCTGCCTTCTAACTTTTGACGCTAAAGTTTCAATTTTCGAAGACGAGTTCGAGCATTTCGAGTGGTATCTGGCGAATGACGAGAGTAATGTAGGCGTAAAACTCCTCACTCTAAGCAAACAGTGAACTAAATGTAACTCAAGAGGAAAAAATCTAGATGTATTCACCGAATTGTTCTCGCAATAAACCCATATGAGAGATATGAACCGACGATGTTGCCACCAAACTATTGTTTTGTCAAAGGCAAAGTTTGGTCGAAAAGAATACAACTTCTTTGAAAGTGTCAAGAGCACGGGGCTGAATCGGCGTAAGGTTAAGTTCTTCTATGGAGAAATGTCAACGATACTGTTAACATGAGAGTTTGACAGACGCACGCGAGATCTGTCATAAAATTCCTGAATCCTCTGAAAAAAAAAATCCAACTAATACGAAATTATTTCACCTAAAGGACATCAGGCAAAATAAAAATGAATGATACTAGTGAAAAAAATAGACGTGAAACTACCATTTGGGAACTCTACTTGGACTTAGGTATCGAATTGTTACACATAATAGCAGTAGTTGGGTATTTTACGAGGAAATTTCTTATGAATATTAATTTCTATAAATATTTTCTAATGCAAAAATATTAACGAGATGATTTTTTTTCAACAAAATAGTTTTGCGATATTTCATTGCACAATTTTGTCGATTGAAAATGAAATTGCGAGGTAAATTGATTTCGGAATTTCTCAAAGGCGTCAAAATAGTTTACCACACCTCTGCTGATATTTAAACAAATCTCAAAAACAAAAATTAGTTAGGCATCGCATTAAATATTTATGTATGTATTTCAAAATCTTCATCACGAATCAACTCATTATGTTCACAAACCTGTTCCTTTTCATGCACTTAATGAGATCTGCAGTTGCTTCAAAGCCATTTGACTTTTCTGAAGCCTTCTCAACAGGCCCATCGCGAGGACGGGGGGGGGGCCCTGTAATTTGAAGAGCAAAAAAAAAAAAAAAAAAAAAAGGTCATCTCCCAAATCAAAAAGAACAAGACCCAGACGCGTCTATAAATGCAGTACCACGCATTCCGTCAATCCGACACTGTATTATCGATTTCATCAGCCGTACTTCCTTGCCTTTGCTTCAATTCTATATTGTTTAATACGTCGGATACTTCTATTTCACATTTCCTTTTTTCGTTCACATCCTTCCTCGCGCAATTATCAAGTTTGAAATTGCCTATCCCATGCAAATGTTTATTATCAACCAGACTATATCATTGCACGTCATGTTTATGTGGTGGAAAGAAAAAGATTTTTAGGACTGGTTCATACTAAATGCGGCAAATTTTCGTTCAAGTATTAGAACTCTGTCGGCATTTGCCTGAAGTTGATAGAGAAAACTACAGAAAAAACTCTCGCACGCAGAGCTTAGACACAGTTGCCAAGACCCTCCCAGTCTCGATTACGTCATTACGACATTTAGCGCTGCTGCTCACACGCAAATTTTTGATGACCTTTTGTTTTTTTTTTTTTTTTTAGGTCGCGGGGGCCCCTCCGCCGGGGCCGGGGGTTTTATAAAGAATTAAAAAAATAAATTATCATGAAAAACAGTGCGAATATTATAGAAAAAATTAAGATGCGGTCAATTGTTTGAGTCACTGTATAGCTATTTATTCATTTGGACAACTCTGTCCCAAAAGCCAACTGGAAGCGTTTTTTTTAAATACATTTTAGCGGAATCTCTCATTGGAATGCTCAGCCTTAAACCCTGAAATAATAAATATAGATATTCCGTTAAATAATAAACATATTGGACATGCACACGCGGTTTAAGTCTTGAATTATTTGATGGCGTTTTTCGGTCAAATTTATTATATCAAAATAATGTGGTAAAAGTTTTTTAAAATTACTTATTTGTAGTACGAAACTTAGCCTATTACTCTCGGAATTACCGTGAATGAATCGATTCAATAGTTCCAGAAATTACCCGGTAAACAGAAAAAAAACAAAATCTTCCTTTTATATATGTAATACTGTCGTAGATAAATCAAAGATTTGAACTTTGTGTAAAATGTAAAAGCATTGAAGAAATTTTCATGAAAATCTCAAAATTTGTAATTAAATTTTTTTTTTTGATATGCAGCTTTATGGCTTATTAAATTTGAGTTTAACAAAGCGGAAATTTGAAGTCTCTAATAATTCGCATTTTCTTCCGTATATCAAATTTTTTTCATGCATTATCTGGAAAAAACTATGCAATATAATCAGCCGGAGAGTTTACTAAAAAGTAAGAGATTTCTTTAGCTTCTTCAAATTTGCACAAAATATGAATGTTTAATAAATACTACGTTTCCAAAACGCGTCAAAAAAATCTTACTACAAATTTGAATTGTTGGTATATTTTCAAAGAGTGTTCGAAAAAGTTTCAATTTTTGCTTCATATGGCTCTTGTTATATATGGTCTACTTATATTTTTTTTGTAATAAATTAAAAAAATCAACAATTACTGTATATTCAATCCTCTTAATAACTGTATACATCTACATACATTCTTACATGCATAAATCAATATGTCAAAACCACTTCACACTGTGGGCATTAGCGAGGTAAACAAAAGTAAGCAAACATTTTAATTTACTACCAGCTGAAGGCGCTTCCCTGTACTCGAAAACCGGTATAAATTTTATTTGGACAGCAACCGATAACCTTTTAATAAACTCGAGTGGCGCATTTTAATTGTTTTTTTAAAATATAGCGATTATAAATAAAAAGTTATGTGAAAGCGGTGCAACTGAAGCTGCTTGTTTATTTTCCTCAATATTTATGAATTGCCGACTATCAAAGACTTTGGACTTTTGTGATAATTAAAAATAAACGAAAACAAAATTGTATGTCATCGATAGAGATTTATTACATTTTATTTTTTATATGTATAAAAATAAAAACAAAGTCTCAATGGCAGCTTTAGTGCAGTAAGCACTCGATTCGAAAAATAATCGGTTCAATCGGAATCTTCAAAGTGTACTGAAAATGTAGCGTCACTAAATGCGAACTCAGCATAGATTCAAAGTGCTCAACACTAGCCTCGAAGTTATAATTTTTCTTTTTGTTGTCGTAATTCAGATAAATTAATAAAATTTACATAAGTAGATTAGACTGCACGGGTGGGAGATCGACCACATCGACATGCCTTCTAAAAGTTGATTTTGCCTACCTGAATCACCCAGTTTGGCACCAGCCATGTAGACTCATTCACAGAGGGTCTGCATTGAAATTGTTTTCCACATAAAATATCGGCAGACGTTTATTATGTATATTTATTAATTGCCCCTTGAATATGTAACCAGAAAATTCAGGTGGCAACCCTCTCAAAAGTATAATTATGCACTTTGTCCTCGCCAAGACGAATAGTTTGATACTCACATTTTAATATTTTGTATCCTTGTGTATAATTAAATTTGACTTTCAAAAAAGGTCGCAACCCTTTTCAAAGTATAGGTATGTACCTTCTTTTCGCTGATACGAACCGCTTGACACACATATTTTATTATTTCCTATCACTAGTGTATAATTTAATCAAATTCCTCTTTTCGATCAGGCGGCAACCATCTTTAAAATATAGCTAGCAATAAACCTTATCCTCAGTAAAACGAATCGTTTGACACCCATGTGTTATTATTTCATTAACTTGAGTATACTGTAATTAAATTCGACGTTTTAAGCAGGTGGCAACCCTCTATATGCTAAAAGCATTTTCCTCGGCGAATTGAACAGTTTGCCACCATTATTCTACAATTTCATTTAGCTTGTGTATGATTTACGTAAATTCGACTTTTCAAACAGGTGGCAACCCTCTTCAAAATAAAGGTAAGAACCTTCTTCTCGCAGAAACGAACTGCTTGACACCCTTTTTTTAATATTTCATATAACTCTTTTATAATTTAATTAATTGAAGCTAACCGTTTGACATCGAAATTTTAAACATTTCAAATACTTGTGTATAGTTTAATAAAATTTTACGTGTAAAACAGGTGCCATCCCTATCCAATATACGTATATAAGTCTTCTCCTCATTTGGACGAACCGCTTGACACCCATATTTTCATACGACGTAATTCCGCACAGACCTTCGAACCTGGATATCCAGCTATCGAATAGGGCCCATGCGACGGTAGGTACTGCCATGTCTGCCATTGGGGCAACTTCTGATATCATCGAATTAACTTGTCGAGAATCGTGAGGCAATAACGAAATTCGCCAAGAACTGTCTCTCTACTCGGGTATTTGAAAGAAAATACACTTTGGAAATATGTCCAAGGGTAATTCAGTTTTGCTCGAAAAAGCAAAACTCGCATGATTCAAACTTCTGAGTCATTCGATAGAATGGGTGTGAATCTTCGTTCCTCAATAGAGGTCTTTACTACTAATTTACTTACTCCTATCAAGGCAGAACTTTGTTAGCGAAATACATATATTCTCCGGTAGTATGTATTTTTCCCATTCTCTCCGCTTCCATATCCAGAATTAGGGACGTGATTGTTGAAGCCGATGATATCGATGCCATCAGCATACACCACAGTTAAACAGTTTTATAAAATATAGTGCCTGACCGATTTTGTTCTGCAGTTTGAATAATCCTTCCCAACATAAGGTAAGAGAAGCGTCATTATAGGGAGTCATTCTCTCTGAAACCTCGTTTGGTATCAAAAGACTCGGGGAGATACTTCCCATTTCTGATGAAGCTGGTGGTGTTGCTCAACATCATTTTATGTATCCATGTTTATTTTGATGGGATACCAATTTCGGGCATCACGGATGACCCTTAAAGGATGACCCGTTTTGTGGATTAGGCGGAGTACATTTTAATTCCAATCGGCAGGCATACATTCGCCCGAGAATATTTTACAAATGGGCAGCCCGTCAGCACTAGCGCTTCCGCTGCCCTTTAGCCGTGCAGGCCGAGTGGCGAAATGGTTGGCTGTAAGATTGCAGCTTTTCGACATGGGGAGTCATGGGAGCAAATTAGCGAAATTTTAAAATTGTTCATCGATTGGCGTGAACGACAGTACTTGGCAATGATGACGCAAGGTCCGATGTTGATCATCCACCCGTCGCAGCTATTGGATGATTTTACGAGGACATCAACTGGCCTGCAGATACACCTTGCCAATTAAGAATCAGAATAGGGAAGCTTCATTCGAGGCTCTAAAGTCTTTTCATTGGCAGCTGTTTTTTCGTGGTGGGTATCATGTCCAGTTTCTTGGCATTTTTTGGTTTTGGGAGCATAGCAAGCCTCTTGCTCTAGGTCAGAATAGCAATGAGAGACTTTCTCCACTTGAGTGAAGTTCTATATAAGAAATCATCCTCCAACAACAGCAAAGGAAGTTATTTACTTCTTAAATAAAGTCTTCTGAAAATTTGTCTCTCAATATTATTAATGAAAATCCTTCTGATTTCGTAAACTTAGCTGAAAGCGCGTGGTAAAGAAATTACATTACGGCCTATACACACTGAATGTGTTTTTTTCTTTTAATGACAAAATGTCAAAGTTCAAATTTCCTCTAGAAGCTACACGAAGTATTAACAATTTCCACAAAAAATCGAATCACATAAAATGAATCCATGATTGCTGATTTATTGCAAGTGGCATGCAACAGCTGCAATTTGGTGAAATAATTTTTAAAGGTAAAGATCAATCAGTATGGAATTTTTTTTTTTGACTTCTGCACTTCCACAAATATTATATTTTGTGGCAATAATGCTGTGCGGCCAAAATTGCAAGTAGCTTGAAAAAAATATGAAAATATGAAAGGCATAGAATGCAGCAAAATCGAAATTCAAAAATTGCATGCACCATTTAATCCAAATAAACAGCGACGTGTGTGTTCAGTTAGATATTTTGTGGCACACGGTCAACCTTCACTGTTGACCATACAAATTTTTTCACATTCTTGTTTTTTCAAATATGTAGCTAATATTTTTTCACATTTTGGATCAACAGTAGCAGCCACACAGCGTGCATATGGCGATTGCTGGTGTTGTTGCTGCAGCTTAGGCCTGACAGCCAGCCAATAAGTTGACATATTTGCGCACATTTTATTTGCGATTTGTGTTCGTTAACTTTTTTTCACAGTTGTATAAGTCAGTATGCAGTCGCGAGGTTTGTGTCACAATGTTTTGACTGGACATTTGTTGCAACAGCTGCTACTTGCAAAGTAGAAGTAAAATCCATATACTATGTGGTTGTTTTGAGCTATAGAATGTATTAAGTAAACGAAAAAAATACTAATTAGAAATGTGAGTCGGGTCAAATATTTGAACTTATGTCTCTTTCTGCATAATTGCATTCATATCAAAGGCTTTATTAAATTTTTTGTCTGTTTGTTTTTTTTTTTTTTGGTTTTAATTAAAAAAGTATAACTTATTAATGTGTTTATGATAATGCCCACTTTTTGAATTCAATTCCAACATTAATTCAGTGGCTGGGTGGCCTCCTTCGCTCTGCTGCATGCAGTAAAAATTTCAAACTTTTAAAATATTTTTAATTCGTCCTAATGAGAATTTTAAAAATAATATCATAAGCCATTAATGCATTTTGATTATGTAGTCCGTTTATTTCAATTACAGCTGATGAAGGTATTTGATAACCCATTTAGCTCTCATACTTTGGTTGACAACGTTTGGTAATGGATCTTTGTCTTTAGGCTTTTGGAAAGTTTGAAAAAGATCCAATGCTTCCGATCAAAATTTGACGACTCCATTCTATCTTAATGGCAACATCAATAAGTAAAATTTCTGTATTTGAGCTGAAGAATAACCCGAAGAAACTTAAGAGCTCACAAAACCGAGGGTATAAGGTAACTGTCACTAGCGCTCGTTATTGCGTCATATAGTAACTGTTGCTAAAATTTAGGCCCGTAATATACCGCGAACTGTTTTTATTGGCACATCACATCACCGTGGACGAGCTTGAAACGATTGCGGAATTGGAAAGCAGCATGACTCGCATCATTCGCCATATTCTACTCGAACAGTTCAAATGCTTAATATAAATTTGGAGCTTCAGAAGATACCATATTAACCACAGTTACGGACAATATTCGAAAGGAATTATCTTTACAAAAACAAATAAAAGCAACAGGGTTTTGTATGATGAATAAAATTTCCCAGAAAAATGGCGTTTATGATATTGTTTAGTAAATTCTAAATAAATCACCCAATTTAATATGCAAAATTGTTTGTATTCACGACTTCCAACAAAAAATATTTTTGATCAAAACTGAAAAATTACATCTGGAAATTAAATTTGTAATGAAAAAAGTATCAAAATCATTTTTTATGACAATTGGTAATCTGAGGTAATTGAAGGCAATAGTTTTTTCATTATTGTCATTATCATTATCATTATCATTATCATTATCATTATCATTATCATTATCGTTATCATTATCATTATCATTATCATTATCATTATCATTATCGTTATCATTATCATTATCATTATCATTATCATTATCGTTATCATTATCATTATCATTATCATTATCATTATCATTATCATTATCATTATCATTATCATTATCATTATCATTATCATTATCATTATCATTATCATTATCATTATCATTATCACTATCATTATCATTATCATTATCATTATCATTATCATTATCATTATCATTATCATTATCATTATCATTATCATTATCATTATCATTATCATTATCATTATCATTATCATTATCATTATCATTGTCATTATCATTATCATTATCATTATCATTATCATTATCATTATCATTATCATTATCATTATCATTATCATTATCATTATCATTATCATTATCATTATCATTATCATTATCATTATCATTATCATTATCATTATCATTATCATTATCATTATCATTATCATTATCATTATCATTATCATTATCATTATCATTATCATTATCATTATCATTATCATTATCATTATCATTATCATTATCATTATCATTATCATTATCATTATCATTATCATTATAATTATCATTATCATTATCATTATCATTATCATTATCATTATCATTATCATTATCATTATCATTCTCATTATCATTATCATTGTCATTATCATTATCATTATCATTATCAAAATCATTGTCATTATCATTATCATTATCATTATCATTATCATTATCATTATCATTATCATTATCATTATCATTATCATTATCATTATTATTATCATTATCATTATCATTATCATTATCATTATCATTATCATTATCATTATCATTATCATTATCATTATCATTATCATTAGCATTATCATTATCCTTATCATTATCATTATCATTATCCTTATCCTTATCATTATCATTATCATTATCATTATCATTATCATTATCATTATCATTATCATTATCACTATCATTATAATTATCATTATCATTATCATTATCATTATCATTATCATTATCATTACCATTATCGTTATCTTTATCATTATCATTATCATTATCATTATCATTATCATTATCATTATCATTATCGTTATAACTATTATGCATATGTTAAATTCTGATAATTATTTTGACCTGCATAGCTACATGAAGTGGGAGCTGCCGAAGACGAATGTATGTATAGCGTGTTTCACTCGGAGTGTTCCGGGGTCAAATCTAGCACGTGACAAGTAACATTTAAAGCTATAGAAAGCTTTTTCAAATAGCTGTCACCACTCTGCCGTGTGGGGTCGGCTTAAACTGTACAATATCAAGACGCAGGAGAAGTTCGGCCTAACGTCGAACTATATGATTTAAGCGCCAAATTATTATATTATACATATACGACATATACATAAGCAATAAACTAATAAATCAAACTTTTGGTTTCAGCAAAATTTCTTACTTACGTGAATGATAATATAAAAAAAGTGAATATTTATGTACTTAATGATATTGTACCACTGTATCTAGAAAATTCTCTAAGCTCACTTTTCGCTCAATGAATTTAATTGACTTAATGTAGCTTCAGCAACATAAATAAAAGAAACAAAACGAATGCAATAACAATATTAACAAAACTACAAAAATAATAGTGTTGTGCGTCTAGAAAGTGCATATTTTATTTTGTTTAATTTATTAATAATATATTAATTTAAAAAAAAAGCATATGCATATTTGAATAGTTTTTTCACCTGCTTGTAGGTCATTTCAATGTTTAAATGGCGCAGACGGAATTTTAGCAGGCGTCGGAGGGCAGGATGGCAAAAATATCTACGCTTACTTAAATTATTTGAACATCTGACTGTTATGGCTTGCCCTCTATAAAAAGAAGTCGGTACTATACAGAATGTTCCCAATTTTTAAGCAATTCGAAATCGTATTTAAAGTGGCATTGTCACAATTACTTCGAAGCTTTTACTCAACGAAAGGATAAAAAGCGAAGCGAATTTTGACTTCGATTTAAAGCAACCGCCACTGCGAAGCTAATAATACAATACTTATATAACAAACCTTTCCAAAAACACCTACCATTTACTAAAAATATTGCGTAATCAAGAATGTTGTGACGTCCGCAATGATTCGATTACTTAATTTGTAATTTTAATGTAAGTGTACAACAAATAATTGATTTGTGGCGAATTTTATTTTGATTGGAAAATATTGTAAGTTTATTCAACTAAAAAACTGCCGGCACTAATCGTGTATCGCTTGTGCGTGAATTTATTATGATTTAATTTTTTTAAATGGAACTAAATTTTTTGTTTTTTTGTTTATCAAAAACAGTCGTCACTCTTGGGGTTTTTCTTTGCCATCAAATGATACATAGTGGGTTTTTAACTGTGTGATTTTACTTGGTCGTTTTTTTAACTTAATATTTAAAAATTTACTCGGATAAACCCGATAATCACTTTAATTTAATTTTTCATTGATCTGTTTGGTAGTCACAAATACTTTTCTTTGTTCTCTTAACCCTAGAATGGAAAAATTTGGGAATATCGATGATTGCTATTCTTAAAAAAGGAATCTTTTTTAAAAAAAAGTGTGAAAAATTTGTATTACAATTTTAGAAAACAGAAAGGAATTTATTGAACTAAACACAGAAATTAAGTATATACATATGTATCACACATATACAGTATTAGCATAAAGATGAGAAAAATTAATTTTTGTGAAATGATTAAAAAAAAGATTTCTGAACTCAGTCACTGTAAATAAGTTGTATATTTAAAACTTTTAAAATAAGAATTATAATAATTTGCCACTTACATCAGCGGCCTACAGTTTTAAATCGACTCAGAGCGGCAACTGATTTTTGTGAGACTTTTTTTCGTGGCAAAGGTATACTTAAAGTTTTGCCATTTTCTGCCGAGGGACGGCCGCTATAGTTTTAATTTTTTGATACTATTTGCCATGGTCAGGATTCGAACCCGGGATACACCGAATGAAGCGCACATGCTACACAATAGGCAGCAGCGGCAGCTACAATCACAATACTTTTTACAACTTGGTTCAAAAACAACTTTGTGCAGTAGATTCCTTAGACCCGTGCCACGGACATACATAGGTTATATTTTATTCCGTTAAGTGGCGCTTGAATCGAAATAATAAGAGCACCCGTATTATTGATCCGATATTGATAATATTGGAGAGCTATGGAGCTGGTGCCATAAAAATACTTTTATGTAAAATAGATGCGCTAGGTGGCGCTACAGGCGAGTTATTCAGCAAATTGCTTAGTTTAATTTATCGTATGGTGATTTCGCTTCTACCTAAAAATATTACCCTTCTACTATATCAAATTTGTTCAATGTTACACCCAACCTTGTAAGAATGCATGCTTTTGGCTTTTTCTTTTCGTCGAACCAAAATGTCAAATTAACACATAAACAGTAGTAATGAGTATCTATCCTTGTCTATCACATATATTTCATAATACAATCGTTTTAAGCTATCACCTGGGTTGCAGTGCAACCGTCTCCCAGACAAAGTTTCGCAGGGTCGAAAATCTGCATTTTTTTGCCTTATTTGAGTGTGGCATTTTAAGAAGCGAATACTAACTTTTCTCACCCGTTTGTAGTTATTTTAAAATCGAACACGACAAAAGACGAGGACAGTGAAAATGACAATTTTTGGTAGAAACGAAATCACCACTTGGTTCTTGTTTTCAGTGTAGAATGCCGACAAAATGAGATGAGTTTTTATTTAAATAGCCAAGACCAAGAACCTAAGAGGAGTAGTATGTTGTTTGAGAAGGAATGAAAACTTTACATGCAAATCCATTTAGAATATCGGAAAATGCAACCCTTTCGTTATTGTTTCCCGAAAATAATAATAAAATAAATAATGCATTTTTTGGGTTGGGTACAATATGATTTTGGTTCAAAATTCTGTATTTAAAATTCTGTATTCAATATTCTGTGTTCAAAAATCTGTAATTCAAAATTCTGTACTGTTAAAATTCTGTATTGCGGAACACTGTAATTTTAAATTCTGTAAATCAAAATTATGTATTGGCAGTGTTTTGTTTTGCAAAACTCTGTATTGAAAAACCGGAAGAGCATCTGGATAAATAAAAAAGTGCGCACTTTTTTTATTTATCCAGATGCTCTTCCGGTTTTTCAATACAGAGTTTTGCAAAACAAAATACTGCCAATACATGACTTGTCTTGACCCATATGGTTTCCTATATTATCAAAACAGATTTACATAAAGCAAATGTACATATGTTTGTATGTATTTATAGCTTCAGAAATTTCAAAATGGTCACAAAATTAGTCAAACGAAGAAGGCTGTAAAAGCAAACAACAGAATTAAAAGAATAACAAAAAAAGGCTTATATGAAGGCATGTTTCTTTTCTAAAGCGAATTGCTAAAAATTTAATAATATAATAATTGTCTCGCCATTATAATGTAATAACTTTTGTTTTGAATGAATTTTTGAATTTTTCTTTAATTGCCGTATGTATATATACCATTGATTCTATAAAATCGGAATTCCATTATTCATAAAATAAATGTGCTATTCAGGGAAGCGTGCTTATCAGGTTATCTGCTTATTTGGTTATATTTTTACAGCATTTTGATCGAAAATAATTTTGATTCCAGAATTTTAATATACAGAATTTCAGTTCTCCATCATTTTGATCATACAGTACTTTAAATACAGAATATTGAACCAAAAGAATTTAGGCTGGACAGAATTTTTTTTTTGATTTTTACAGAATTTTCATCCAAAAGAATTTTGAAAAGCAGAATTTAGTACCTCTCCCGCATTTTTTATTAGCATTCAAAATAAGAGATGAACACACAAAAATTGCGACACTTTGGAAAACTTAAAACTTACCAAAAACATTTAAATATTTTGAAACTCAAATACTATGAGTACCCCATAACCTTAGATTCACGTATGAAAAATTTCATTTGTATTTGATTTATAGCTTAGTTAAAAATGTCAACCGAGTTGCCACAAATTTTTTTGCACGAGTTTATAAGAACTCCGGCTTTAAGTACGCGTAAAACTGCTATATGTTTTACATTGCACCACTCGGCAGTTTCCAGAATTTTGAATCGATACAACGAAGGACTGCCAATTACTAGAAAGCCTGGCAGCGTAGGGGAGCATGGCCAAAGCAGTGCTTGGAATGTTCTCAGGGCGTTTTCGCAAAATCCAAAAGTTTTCGTTCTGTTTGCAAAATATTTATGTAAATCGCAGTCTTTTGTACACAAAGTAGATCAACAAGCTTCATTGACAAGTTTCAAAGCTAAAACAGCGCCAGATCGAGACGCAAAGCAAAAGCTGACAGCAAAATCCCACAGCCGGAAGATGTATGAATCACAAATTACAAAATGCAAATGTATTATTGTTATGGACAAGGAAACCTACTGCTTGCAGAATTTCTAATATATTGCTGGTCAAGACCTGTTAACTGCTGCTGCAAGTCGTCAAGATACTCCTGAAAGCTGTAAATTGAAAATAAGGTCCAAGTTCCTAAAAAAAAAGCAGCCCTTTTATCACAGCGGGACGATGAACGCCCAAGTTTATCGAGATGAATGCCTCAAAAAGAGTATTGTGCAATTTATTAATGACAGTCCACTGTTATGGCCGAACCGGGAAAGCTGCCACTAGGCCAAGGAATCATTGCAATTCTACAATGCAAATAACATCAATTTTTTATCTCGCCACTACAATCCATTAAATATCCAGAGCTTCGTCCTATTCCGTCCTATTCAAGAATGTTGGTCAATGTTGATCAATCGTTGAAGAAAACAGGTGATCTGGTAAAAGATATTGGAGAATTCAAAACAAAGTAAATTGGACGATGCACTCTGCATATAGAACAAATGACAACTAATATTTAACACTTTAATTATGTTTAAACCCCATAATATTACAATTAAACAACAAATGTGATTTCAAAGGCTTCTAGTTTTTTTTTCTGGTAGTAACTTCTAAGTAACTCAGTTTTTATGTGTTCATCCTTTACTTGTTTTATTTTAGAGACGGGCAATTTTTATATTTCAAGGCTTTGATACAATTTTCTCATTTAAAAATGTAGTCATTCGAATTTAAAATAACGTTTAAGAATTTATTATAGAAAGTAAAATTCGCTAACTCAAGTAGATTGAAAAAAAAAATTAATCGATTATTTGAAAATAATTGTAATTAATTTGTTTTGCAATGCCTTTGATCACTTAATTAATTAATCGATACAGTTCTATTTTCTGCGATCTTTAAAAAGAACGGATTGGCAGAAGCAGCATACATGTTGTTCTGTTCTAAAATCCCTACCGCGAAAAAAGTACTTCGAAATGAGTCACACGACAGTTTGAATTCGCTTTTACATTTACCTTTACCACATAGCTAGAGCTTTGAATAATTTTTCAATTATTACATACTCATTTATGTATATACATAGAAATGTGCGATTTTTTTTGCCCTTCACTGTATACATAAAATAAATGAGAACATCTTTACATGAGTATTGCAGGCCGCCGGCAGATGGTCATTGCGAGTGGCTTGTGTTGACACTATTCATAGGTTGGACAACGTTATCTGTTGTTTTTGTCGCGGTTATTGAAACAAAAAAACAAAAAAAAAAAAACACTCATTCACACAACCCTTTTCACTATCTACTCTACTATTTGCACGAATGTTCATGTGAATGCCACGGTTTGTGCAAATAAGTCGCGTTTATAGTGATTCAGTAACTACACCGTTTAATATTCGCAAAAAAAAAAAACGACTTGTTGTTATTGTCATTCAAATCTGCGATACATGCCTAGGCTACCCAAAGCAAGTGACACCCCCCTCCTACCTACCCCCTCCCCAACATTAAAGTGTGGCAGCGTCGTCAGCTCAATACCGGCCCCTTTTAGCTTGGCATTAGGTATCAGCGTCCGCGTCAGCGTCAGCAACTGTTGCTCGGCATTTGGCGTTTGGCATTTGGCATTTGGCGCTTAACGTTTTCGCTCGTAAATATGATGGCTGGCCGGCAAACGCGCACAGAATTCGCAGCTCCATTGTCGGTGACGGACTCGAAAGCGATCTCGGTATAGATAGCTATAGAGCTATGTAAATCAATGTTTTTTGGGGTTCCACATACGAGCACTATATATATTATATTATATTATATTATATTATATATATATTATATTATATATATAAACATTTGTGGTATACTAGGTGTAACCGCATATTCCCGCTCGCTGAGCAACAGTTTCGTTTTTAATTTCGAACGCGACAGTTGTTGATATCAGAAAATATTAAACAAATACATAAACGTTGTTTACTTTAAAGTTTAATCAATTGCAAAAATTTATTGTTTTGTGATAAGAAGTGAAGTGACAAAATTTATACAAAATTTCTTATAAAAATCTAAATGAAAACTAAGTTAAAAATCAAGACAGTGCAAATTTTAAAATGAACAAATATAATTCTAAATGATTTCCGAGCGAAATTTTATGCATTGATTAAGATTGGCTGAAATATACTCATATATAGCAATTTGTTAATAACAAAAAAAAAAATAAAATAATTCAAGTATCAAAGTGAGTTAAAGAGTTAATGACAAATCTGCTTTTGGTTTCATATTCGATGAGCTCGATCAGCGATCGCGTATCTTATTTGAAGTGTACAAATAGAAATTCTAACACATATTTATGTAGCTCAAGTCAAAATAATTTAAAAAGTGTCGACGTTTGCATAAAACATACATACATATATTTGTGAAATGTGAAAATCTTACACCATGTCCAAACCAAAGATTATCACCTCAAATCGAAGTTAATGCACATCGCCATTGCTGGCCACCACACCGTTTGAGGTTCACAACTCATCATATAAGGTTTACCGCCATTACAAATAAAAGAACTCCATGTATTATTTGTTTTTTTGCTTTTGAGCGGAGTGAATGACAGAGAAACTAAGTAAGACAATGAACCATAAACGAAAGTGTGGAAAGTCATAAACAAAGCGTGAGTTTTCCACTTCGAATGTAAATACAAAATGAAAATGTAAACGAAACAGTTTTGATATTTTCACCGCCAAGGTGGAGACAGAACAAACAATGTTTGATTTTCACAGCAGTTTGACAGTGGCGCTCACAAACCAATCGCAGAAATCAGGGTTTTACAGATTAGTTCAATGGGGATTATATGCTGATCGTCTCGTTGACGAGATTTTCAAGTCATATTTATGTATGGCGAAATCTGGCCAAACCAAGTGGATCGGCAAGATAATTACAATATTAAATTTTGCTCTGGATATGGTATTGGTAAATTTTATAAAAATTATCGAATATGCATAATTTTTGTCAGTTAAATGCACAGAAGAGTAGAGGGAAAGGGATACTTACGTATTTGATATAGATCAAATGTATTCAGCACTTAAACTATAACGGGTAAAATTTTTGTGAAACATTGTAACCCACTAATGCCTCAAATGAAAGCCATTTTGCCTTTTTTGGTGGTAAAAGTCAAAATAATACCACAACCAGAGGTTTAACGGGTTAAAATGTGTCTCAAATATATTTTTCACTAAATTCGACTATAAAAACTATTATTAAACGTTTGAACACAATTTGTTCGTTATTCCGTTTTCTAAAGACATTCTTTCCAAAAACAAAGATTAAGAGGGCTTCTTTTTGTTTCTCTGTTTTTTTTTCGATAGGGTTAAAAGTTTATGTATATTGAAACGATTTCCTGCAATCCCTTGTCAAATTTGGTTTCTATTTTAAGAACTTTTCACTTTCTATCATGTTTGATCGAATGTAAAAACAACTATTAAACTTTATAGAAAAAATAAAAAGTCGCATTATTAAAGTATGATCGAAAAAAAGCAATTACAAAATAAATATCAAATTTTATTGAAAAAGTTTGAAGGCAATTATAACGATTAAATCACGATATTTTTTTTTTTAAACTGATATCCGTTACAACAGCTGTTTTCAATATAAGAATCATTGTTTCTAGTTCAAATATGATCGGAGAAATTTAAATCCAAGAATAGCGATTCTTTGTGATCGAAAATATAAAAATTCAAAAACAATGACCAAGTTTGCACAAAACTCGAAAAAGCTAAGAATAAGGACAATATTTAAAAAATCTTCTAAAAAAATTAAAGTCAGATTTGTAAAGCATATCGATGTATTCGAGTTTTATTTTGAACGAATTCTTCCCAAAGAATTTTTCATCCGAAAAAATCACAATAACGAATATTTTCGGTCCCTTGTTTAAATTACTAAAAATTCTGACGGTATACTTTTACATTATTTATTTAATTGATAAATTGAAAGTAGTAAGACGATTTTTATTATTATTTGTAAAATTTACAAATCAACCACGCACCACGTTTTAATTCCAATATGCCACAGAATAAGTCAAACTAAAATAAAAAGCTAAGAAACTCGGTTTTTTTCTTTTCTTACTTGTTTTAAGAGCTAAATTTTAAATAGATATTGAAATGCAAAACCATTTTGTTGTTTCTTAAAAATTCAATACATCTAGTTAGTATGTATGTATGTACACCTTTTTACTAAATCGCTTTTCATTTGTTTTATGTATAGTTCGTGTTCTTCAAGTATTTTCAGTTCATTGATAAACGAAATAATAGACATACACAGGCCGTGCAAAAATATTCCACACCCACTTACGGTTTGAGAAAAAATAAATCAGATATTCAATTTTTTAAGTCATTTCAGTATTGACGTCAATTGTATTATGTTAAATTCATCACTTTGTTGTTTTCTACAACAAATGTGCATCTATATAATAGAAGTGAATTGAAATATTGGATGCACGTCTTTTTACACAAAAGTTGAAATTTGAATATGGAAATTATATTTCCTTTCCTTTTCATTTGTTAAGGAATATCCAAAATCCAAATTGTTTATCCACCAAATTTGTCTGGGACTGCACCTTAGAGAAAAATATGCGCAGAAATTGTGCAGTTCAGCAAAAGTTGGCAATCGTATCGCCGCTGTCGGATTGCAGTTATTGAGGCAGAACGGATGCAACGATTTAACGCCTACGCACTGCAACAAAAACAATTTTACTATGACGACAGCAACGAGACTGTCACCGAGACAGTGGCCTAGGCTCAACAAATTCGCTTGGCAATAGACGGCTATTGTTGAGGTATTGCAGAAAGAAAAAAAAAACCTAAATAACGCAAAGTGAGTTCATTGGATTGGCGTGGGAAATTAGAACGTTGAGATGTTAATTAGTGACTTGGCATATTTAATATAATAACAACTATTTACAACGTATGCAATTGTTAAGCGTAAAATGACAAGAAAAGGTGTTGACGAAAAAATTTCAATTATCTAAATAATATTAAATAAAATTATGAAAATTATAAAACCAAGTAAAAAAACATAGCATAGTAAATATTGGAATTAAATTAAATTAAAATTACTAAAACTTATTCAAACAAAATAAAATAAAGTAAACAAAAATAAAATAATGTGAAATATAATAAAATAAAATAATTAAAATAAAATTCAATTAAATAATGTTCAAAAGAAAACCATAACATTAAATGAAGTCAACTAAAATTAGCAATTAAATTCAATTAAAATATGCTATAAAAAATGTAAATTAAACTAAATTAAACTGAATAAAAATAAATAAAACAAAACAAAATACAATTAAATAAAGTTAATACAATAAACTAAGATAAATTAAAATATTAAAATTGAATGAAATAAATTAAAATTAAACATAAAATAAATTATTATCTAAATACAAAAATGTAATTATGATAAATTAAAAACACAGGAATATAAATGCAAAATAATGAAAAATAGGATACATTGAATTAAAATAATATGATATAAAAAAACTATAATAAAGTTAACAATTAAGTAAAAAACAAATTTTTCCAATAAAATAGAATGCATGGAAAGAAAAAATTCAAATGCGAATAAAAAACAAATTAAGCAACTTAAATAGAAAACATTAAATAATAAAATCCACATAAAAATAAAAAAATAAATTAAGCAACCCACGACAATAAAAACAAAAACAAATTGTAAAAAAATAAAATTTAATAAAAATAAGTGAAATTCTATGAAAATCAAAAATGTATCAAATAAGATAAAGTTATCAACTAAATTGGAGTAAAAGCTTAACTAAAAAAAACGTTAATAAAATAATACCTATAAATTAAAATACAAATGAAAAAATCAAATTAGGTAAATAGGAACCTAAAAAAGTATTGTAAAATAAAATAAATTAAATTGAAATAAAAAATAAATAAAAATATATAACATTAAAAATTAAATTAAATAAAACAAAGTAAATTAAATTAAATAAAACAAAGTAAATTAAATTAAATTAAGTACCACTGGAAAATAAAAAATATATTGCGAAATAAAAATTAAAATAAAAGAATAAGTGAAATTAAATAATAAAATAACATTAGATAAAGTTTACAAATCGAAAAGATAAAAAAGTAATAAAAATCAAATACACGTTAAAAAAGGAAATAATAATTTTTGAGCTTATGGCCAGTTTTTAATTTGGGAAATATTGGAAAATCCAACAACAGTAAAGACGTTCGAAGTTACGCTTGCTACTTCGAAGATCTCCACAGCTCCGCATCTGACTTCTTTCTAGACTTTGCTAGTATTTGATATCCGGCCCTCTCGCCAGCAGAGCAAGACGCAATCGATATACCAAGCCGACGTGTGAACTGTTGTTGCTTTTTAAAAAACTGGGCTTAAGCTCCAAAATTGCTGTTGATGTACATGAAATCAGACCCAAAAAAATATTTTTGTTTTTTAAATATATTAAAATAAAAAAAATCTGATGAATTTATCGGGGTTTCATCGCTCACAGTGGGCAATTTATTTTCCGACTATTATCTTGTCGTAAGTTCCAGGTTTATAGTCTGGATAATACAACATCAGATTGAATTTTTATTGTTATTATTTCATTATTTCTTTATTTTTTGGCATAATTTAAAGTAACATATGTAGCATATCTTGGCATATTTACAAAAATATAAAAGAACAACACATAACTCTAAATTGAAGATAACAATGTTTGATAATGGCAAAGAACATAAAATTACAAGAAGAGACAACACGTTACTTTTGCTTTACTCGTTGATCAACAGGGTAGCGCCTACACTTTCAACCACATGCGTAAATGATTGAATGAAAAGAGATGGGGCTACCCTGTTGATTAACGAGTAAAGCAAAAGTAACGTGTTGTCTCTTCTTATAGTTTTATGTTCTTTGATAATGGAAACCTTTCCTTGTTTGTTATAAATGCGAAGTTGTGTAGATAAAAAAAAGTTTTTAATATCACACAATATAGAGTACATACTACATACATATAGAAATACTATGTATATATTGTATTTGTACACTTAGGTATGTATGTATGTTATGGCAAGTAATTTGTAAGCGTTAACAACTCCAACTACAATAAAATATTTAAAAATAAAATAGTTAGTATTTAATAATCAGTATCAGGATAGCACAAACCTTGGTGACAAGCCAGGCCAAATTTGATAATGGATGAAGGAAAATCCTTCCAATATACATTAACTTTTCAAACTGTCGCAAAAGCTTACAAGCACGATATTTGTCGATGGAGTTTTTTAAATAATGCCAAAAAAATTGGTAATTATTCCAACCTGTAATGTCTTCCCCCAATAAGGTTTCACACCAAAAAGTATCGGTTTTCAAACGAAATCATAAAATTTGGTTTTTCTTCTTGTTTATTTGCAAATGGCTTATCTTATGATTGATATGATTTTAGTTAGTGGAAAACAATGAAAGTTTCAGAAAAACTTGTATAATTCAAACACATATTTTCAAAATATCATTAAAATTTAATTTTGAGAATTTTTAATGAGAGTTTAGCAGCTCATCTAGTATAATAATGTCCTTGTTTGAATAAAGCAAAAGTTAGCGGTAACCTTTTACAATTTTTTTTGCTGCCAGTGTGGCGAATTTGCTTCGATATAAAAAAAGAAAAATTAGTCATGCGGTATGTGGACAAATTTCGCAATATCGCCAGCAATAAAAAAATTTTAGAAATCAACGATAATTTTTAGCCTCTCCTAATTTACATTTTATTATACAAAACTTAATACCCTAAAATGTTTTAAAAATTAAAAATTTTGAAAATTTGATGAGAATTTTTGAAATTTGAAAATTTGAGTAAGAGTTTTTGGAATTTGTCACGCATACATATTTTTTTGTGAGTAACTAATATCTGCGAACTTTTGACAATCCAACATATACATATCAGCTTAGCGCTTGTGTGAAAAGTAAACTCAATTAGTTCGTGATATTTAATAGAAAAAAGTGATATTCTAATACAACTTTTACTATGGCGGCCTTTTAAACTAATACCAAGTCTACACGATAACGAAAACCAGTTGTTTATGACTCATTCGTGATATTCTGTGAAAACAAGTTGAAAGTAGATGTTTTCGCCCTGCAAAAACTGTCTTACTTAATAATCATGATAATCTCGAAAACATCTAAATTTTCGTTGTGTTTTAATGAGCAACTCTGTGTTCGTTAAATTTTTGGCCAACAATAATCGATGATTTGTCGTCACTAGTTTAGAAAAGGAAATACGAACATTAATAAGAACAAACCGGGGTGGAGAAAAACTGAAATATTAATTTAAAAAAAAAGTGGCCTTGCGTGATGGGCAAAAAGCAAAGCTCTTATTTTAAAGCTCTGGGCGCGTTTCGGTTACCGATTGCCTTAGAGTAAAAAAGTTAAATAAATTGAGAAATGCCACCGAAAAGCAGTTAGTAAAAAGGAATGCTGTCTGGATGGCAATGTTTAATATTGAAAGCATCTCCCGAACACAACTTGTTTTCATTGCCGTGTGGGCATGGTATAAGGCTGTGCGTAACTATTTGATCAAATCTTGATATAAAACGGGTGTTAAATGCAGTTACATTATTTTTATAAGAAGTGAACAGAAATACTAATAATGTTATTTTCACTACTTTTTAGGAATCGATCAAATTGCTATATTTAAGTTAAGCTTAAATAATGACATGATAAAAAATAGTAACAAACAATAAATCCACGTAGAAGCACACCCTAATATACATCCCCACATAAAAACACAAAAAAAAATTCAAGCACCAGTGCCGTTTACAGTGCAATGAATATTTAATTGGGCACCGCAAAAAAAAAATATTGTAAATATATCAACAACGTCAGCAGCACCTTTTCTGAATGAATGAATTAATCGACAGCTACACGATCCAAATGTTGCAGTTGTTGTTTACGTTATGCCAATCAACCAATCGAAGGAGGTAAAAAGGCAAAAACTTTGTCGGCAGCTGATTTGCATGCAACGCAACAAACAATCTAAATAAAAAATGCAACTCATTAATGAAATTTGCGTGTTTAGCTACAAATAAATTATTGTAACTGTGTCATATTGTCAAGGTGTTGAGTTGTTTTGCGGTGTGTATGGATGTAGGGTCGTAGTGACGTTGTCTCCAATCGTCGGTATTTGTGGCATAAACATCAACATACGGGAATCCACGTGTTGCATACTAAGTGAAATCAAATTCGAATCGATCCAATGAGAAAATGTTCAATCAACAATCAAATGTATTTAAAAATAAATTAGTTGAAAATTTAATAGTGTAAATCAAATTGAATGAAATTGATGGAATGTAATAAATCTAGCGCCACTTGAACTATTCGCATTGTTGTTGTTGCTGCTATATTTAGCGACGCAATTGAATTGTATGAATAATTGATTAGAATTGATAAGTGCGTGTGTGTGTGTGTGTGTGTGCAAACATAGTTAAAGTACAAGCAAGTACACCGGATACATAAAAAATTACGTGTATTATCAGTTAAATTACATTTAATACAAACGCAACGAAGTATTACGCAACGATGTCGAAAGATCGCAATTACAAACATCATGACGCTACTGAGCGCCAGGAGCTGCTCGACCTTGCACCTAAAGTGCAAATAGTGCAACGCAAAATAGGTGACCGCACGGCACGCCGTACAGCCGGGTTGGTACCTTTGGCCAGCAGTGACGTTGATGACGAGACCGTCGATATTGAAAGGAGTGAGGCAGATGCTGTTAGAAATTGGCTTTTGGATGCGCCGTTGGAGCAGCAGCAGCTTTCGTCAAGTGGTGCAAGTGAGTAGTAGATATTTAATTACTTTTTATTCCTCATAAATAGATATTCGTACATAAATAGCTAGTCTGTAGAGAACACCGATTATTTAGAATTAATATATTTCAATTGTGATTAAAAACGCAACTTTTAAATATAATTTTGAGTTACTACTCCTTAGCGTATCTGCAATTTTTACAATTAGTATTTGTACCAGCGGATGGAAAGATTAATCAAATGAATGACATTAATCGAGCGGTTAAATTGTATCGAATTTGCTGTGATTTATTTGATAATTTATCATACTTTTTTTCTGTTCACATTTGATCGATGTTTTGCGATTTTAATTCTTTCGCTCAAAAATAATCGATATACATGGATTTAAGTTTTTCAGATCACATTTGTTCGAAATTTTGTGACTTTTATTTTCTCGATCACGTTTGATTGATATTTTTAAATTGTTTACTTCTTCGATCAAATTTGATCGATATTTTGCGATTTTAATTTTTCGCTCAAAAATTATCGTTGTTCTTGGATTTAAATTTTTCCGATCATATTTGTTAGATATTTTAGAATTTTTATTTTCTAGATCACGTTGGATCGATGCTTTGAAATTTAATTTTTTTCGACCAAGTTTTGTCTATATTTTACAATTTTAATTTTTTATTTTGCGATTTTTATTTTTACACTAAAAAATGATCTTGTATATAAATTTTTCCGATCGATATTTTGAAATTTTTTTTTTTCGCTCAAAGAAATAATTTATCCGAAAAAATCAAAAAAAAAAACGATTATTTTCGGCGATTGAATTTTAAGTACACTTAAAAAAAAAATTGAGAATTGATTAGCTATCAAAAGAAAGAAAAATGGGAATGCAATGGCGCTTAAAAAATATTAACTACTTTTAGAGAGATCAGACTTCATTTTATATAGGTTTTTATAATTTCGAAGAAATATTTACTCGATCGCGAGAAACTATCGCAATTGGAACAAAAGTTAAGGCATCAAAATAAAGAAAATTTTTCTTAGATTCTTTTTTCAGTGTATAACATTTGAGTATTGCTGTCCATCGCCACATTTTTTTGTCATTTCGAAGTGGTAACACACCAGCAGTCGTGTAAAATTCATAAATGTAATCGAAATCAAAAGGCCTTATAAAAAAATCTCAAGAAATGCTCCAAAAAAAATATTTCTTGAGCCGAATTTTCTTTAGCAGTGTCAAATGCCAAAGTTTCTATGACACTATCTAATATATAACATGTAACATTAGAAACTAAAATGCTCGAAAATACCGATTAATCGATTTGTATTTATTGCATTAATTTCTTTTTTTTTTGTCTTGCAATTAATAAGTTGATGCATTATTCGAGTATTAAACTTTAATTTCCATCCCTACTCACGCACAAAGTAGCTCCTTTCCAGTACGGGATTCCAAAATAGTCAAAAAGTCACTCCCGTACCCAGAAAATCCAAAAATTTAACGCATTATTCAATCAAATCGCGCACTGTGCGCTAAGGAGATGTAAACGGCAAATGCATAATTTTACAGAAGAGAGTTGTTTTTAATTTCCTGAAATTCCATGGAATTTAATATATAACTATTGAATCAATTTATGTAACAGAATTAGTTACAATTTTATATCTGCACAAAAATGGTAATTTTTGGCGCTTACGTTTTTTTTTTTGCCCTCACAGTCTGAAGCTACTGTCATTTCATTTGTTTTAAGCTATTTGTGCCTATAAAAAAAATTATTAAGCTTTTAAGGTTTCACAAAAATCTATACTATAAGTGTAGTAAATACATTGGAAATTAAAAAAAAAAATATGGCGGAAGGTGATACAAAGAGTAAAATAAAACACATTCAGACAATTTTTACAGTTTTTGCCTGTCCGGAAATAAAACAAAACGAATATATTGTAATTTAGTCACATGTTTTGAATAATTTGAAAAGGAAAAAAGATGTCACAAAAAATGTAAACAAATACTTACATCAAAATTGTGTTTACTCTAAATTCATAAAGTTACATTTTACAACCAAGGCGAATTCATATCAGGTGGTTTATACCAAATCCAAAAATTTACACTAACAAATTATATGTACAATGACAGCATGATTTACTATGAACCCATCATTTTGACTTAACGTTCACCAAGCGAATTCGATCAGCTGCTTGATCAACTCCACGTTATATGAATTCGCCTTGTTTACAACTGTGAACTTTTAAGAGAAGATGCGTGTGATAATAAATAATTCAAAAAAAAAAAAGAAAACGGAAACGGAAATCAAAAATCATGATGTTTACGTCTTCTTTGAGCGTAGGGCTCACATTATATTATAGATATATTCGCAGAAATCTGCCCGTAATTCCCACTAAAGTGAATCATAGCGTTTATTTCAAATTACAGCAGTTTTCTCCATACTGCATGATAAAATTCGATTAAAATAATTTCAGCTCAGTGATAACAAATCAAAAGTCAACATTTCTATTTACTTTAAATATTTACCTATGCAAGCATAAACAAATAATATAGACCATATATTCCACTAGTATATAGTAAATATTTTTCAGCATGAATTGCTTTTGTTATTGTCACTAATATAATATTTACATTTTTCTATTCCAAAGCAGAGCTTTAAGTACCTAAAGTGGCTTATCCCACTTATCCATTTATGCATTTATTTGTTTTACTTATAGAAAGTACACCATTGCCATGCACAATAGATATTCTTCATTTCTCATTCATTTTTTTTGTTTTGGTTTTGTTTTTATTGCATTTATTTTTCATATGAAAATTGCGATGTAAGTACTTATTTAGTTAAAATTAATCACATTTGACAGTCAACACTGAGTGGCTGGCTGGCGGCAATCAGCCGATAAATAAATTGTCCAGAGAGTGTGAAATATCTCGCGGTGTTGTTGATTTGCACGACCCACTGGAATGGCTGACTAAGTAACTGACAGAGATGTCATTTAGCTAACAGTTGCACAAAATGGGCTACCCATTTTCTCTTCTTTTTTTTTGACATTTACTTAACATTTCCCTTATTGAAATACTTAAGGCTGGGTAAATTGCCTGGCATTTAGCGTGCATGGAGTAATATAGTGGATCATTTTATTTATTTTTTATTTTCTGTGACATATCTTTTATATATGTACTTACTTGCTCAACTTAAGAAAAATTCATCAATTCATTATGACTGATGGAAAATGAAATTTTTTAAATGTCATTTTGTGATTTTCAGATTAATCAAGGCGATTCTATAATAGGTGGTGTTGAAAAGTAAGGCACATGAAACCGGCAGTAGCAGCATAGTAGTTGACTATAATTTTTTCAGTTCAAAAAGTCGCTGAACTGTCAAACCTTTTGCTTTTCATCGTAATATTTATATTTATTGGTGTGATTTGATTGGCTATAGGATAATTTGTATTCACATTTCATTGTTGTATTTGCTATAATTTACTGATAATAGTTTAATGTTGCTTGATTGGAAGATGTGGTGGAAAATTTAGTCCTCATGAGAATAGAAAATAGGCAGCATTTAAATAAAATATTTCAATTTTACATTCCATATGTAGAGATGAATAAATAAAATTAAACCAACTGGCCTAGTAACACCGATTTGAATGAATTTGCCTTGATTCCAACAACTTATCTTTTGAAGAGTAATTTTCGTAATTTCAAATTTTTAAAATTCAAACTTTATGCAATTTTTTTATAAAATTAAAAAAAATTGTCATCAAAACTTCAAACTTAAAAAAAATTTAAAAAAATTAAAAAAATAATGTTAAAAAATTTGTATTAAAAAAATGTATTAAATATTATAAAAATCTTATAAAATTGTTTGTTTGGTATGCAATTTTTAAATTGAATTGAATCAATCGCGTTGATTTTTAATAATTTTAAAATTAAAAAAAAAACCTTCGAGTATTTGTTCTACGTAGAAGATACGCAACACCGACAGCAAAAAAACAAAAATCGAATATGAACGCAATTTTTAATTTTAAACTTGCATTTTATTATAAAAAAAAGGGAATGATCTATAAAACTGCGTAGCCAATGGCTTTCTAAATAATGTTTTATTAAAGCTAATTAAAAGTTAGACATTTCGCTGATAACTAGATGAATTTAATTAAATATGTGTGTAAGATTGTAATGATGTTTTTTAAATCGATTACGAAAAAATGTTACCACTGAAAATTTGGGTGACCGGCACCCTTCTTCTTAATTGGCGCTGGGGAATTTTGGCCAATTTCAACAAAGTACGCCAGTCGTTCATTTGCCTAATTTGATAACCAACCAGCGCCAACTAGAGATACCAAGTAAAGTCAAGTCCCTATCCACCTGACCTTTCAAACTTAGAGGAGGAGGCTTCGTCTTCCTTTACCACCCCAGCGGTTATCGCGTTGAATCTGTGCGATAGCGCCCCGGCATTCCACATCGTGACAATCGCTCTTTCGGGCTCGCTGAAAACCAATGATTTTTTTTTTTTGGCGACCAAGTCTGGCGACCAAGTCTGCATGTCAAATGGTGGTGAAGTTAGTAACTGTCTGTTATTATTGAAGTATTCCTTCTGTATTTAGACGCACGTTCTTTGTTGCGCAGAGGCGTACGCGTATCTTGACTGCGACAAAATAATCTTTCTAGTCGGTTTTCGGTCCTCGGAGTACTTACGTAATATACACTTCCGGCTATCGCAATAAGACTGATTTTGTTTTGAGTTTAACGATCTGGAGGTACCAACGTAGCCGAATGAATCTTTCTATGCTGGAAACTTGTGCTAAATGCTACCATGATTCGGGCCTCGGCAAAGCCGATCAGTCACAGGGTGTTAGCGGAGGCGTCATCGTGGATACTGAATTTTCTGACAATGTTATCATAGGTCCTTCTTTAAGGTTGCGTTACCATCTTCATTAACGATTTGGGTATTCCAGGTGCATGCCCTCAAATCATAGCGCTGACCACCATTATAACAGTGGAATCTCATCCGAGACTGCTTGCAGTTTTTTATTGGTTAATATATTTGACTTGGCGGCTCCCAAGCACAGCGTCGAGGTAACCCCTCTAGCTTCGTTTTTTGTTTATTTTAGCTCACTTTCAAATGGCTGTTCAAAAGCTACCCAGAGGTCACTTGGGTGAAATAATCCGAAAGACGCGAGCTGCCTTATGGAAAGGCATCGTTCTGGCCACTCCCAAATTAATGGCAATCAGAGACTTTGAAGATAAATATTTAATTCAAATTTAGTGCATTTCAATTACAAAAAAATAAATAATAATAAATAAAAGATATATACATAATAAAATAATAAAAAAAATGTATAAATAATAAACAAATCGACTTATTAGTATTTTTGAAAATAACTGCCGAAAAAAATTCCGCGGACTTGATATTCATTTTAGAGGTACGGTTCCTTGGGCAAAAATACTTAGTACAATCCATAGTTCCAGAATCGCGATAATGCTTTCAGCTTTTTTCATCTCTATATATATTTATAAAATTATTTTGACACACAATACTACACATATTTTAGTGGAAAAGATCAAATGCACGAAATTATGGAAACAAATTTTTTTATACTCGCAGTACTCTATTGTTCTTCCAAATATTAATGAATGAAAGCGCAACTGTTCCCATGAAAAAAAAAATAACAAAAACACTCAAATAAACGAAGTGGCGCTAATGAATAAAACAAATATTTAAATTCTACTTTTGCTTAACGCATTAATGTCACACTGGCAAATATTTATAGACGCAATGCAAATTATTTGCGTATCCCAGTGGAACGTGAAAACTAAATACTTCACACAAATGCCAGTGTGTTTGTTAAAGAAAAATAAGGTACATACTGTAAATTATAATTTTAAATATTGATATTGACAATAATAATGAAAAAAATCTGGTAGGCGATGAGTTTGCGCAAATTTAGACTGTTGCTGAAACTAATTCATTTGTTTTATATCTTTCCTTCAGTTAGCTAATCGGTGAAGAGGGAATAGATGCATTTAAATAAAATTTATAAACAATAATAATTCTACAGCAATAGCTTCATAATATTTATATGTCGACTTAAATTAATTGCGTTTACTTTTCACACATTGCAAATCTAAACGTTGACTCAATACATACCTACCTACCTACATACCCACTTAGTATATTTATGTGCAGAAAATTAGGGGAAACATAAAGCAGCTGCCTCTCTTTGCTTTAGAGCTGCATGTGTTTTCGTTTGAAATTCACAAACTTATTTGAAAATGTTATTCGCTATTCATGTGCGAATTAGTATCGAAAACTTTCAATGCGTTATCATCAGTTTGCTATTAATGATAATTGTCCAAGTATTTTTAAGCTTATGTTAACTGCAATAGTGGCATAAAATTGCAAATTGTTGCCTGCCGAAAAAATACTTGCAAAATGATAACAGGATAGGGGATCGCAAATAACTATTATTTTTCAACTCAAAAATTCCTGCGAAAAAAGAGAAAGAAGGAATAAATCGACACACTCCTTGTTATGGGAACTTCGTTCAGTGGCATTAATTTTTTTTTTTTTTTTTTTGAGTCTCATTTAAAAACTTTCATCTTTGATCGTTATTTTTTGAGTTTTATAGTTTGCTCAGAAAATAATCGTAATTTCTTGAGTTTTATTCGCTCAAAAAACAAAACTGAATTTGTGAGGTTTTTTCAAAGCAACGTTTTTGTTTTAAGACAACTTTTTCTGAGTAAAATATAAGACTCTAAGAATAACGATGAAAAAGTATTATTTTAATAAAAGTTATAACAGTTACGGGCTCTATTTTTTTGGTAAAACATTTTGGGTTTAAGGGAATAAACAAAATGGTAATGCTATCGATATTCATCACGCTGACGATACTCTTACTACAACTCTCCGATAACGATGGCGATAGCGGTAACGATAAAAAAATATAAATATCGATAGCTTTATCGGCTGCTAGGTTAGGTAGAAATAGTGAACGTTTTTTTATATTACTGATACTCTGGAAGACTAGCTGCTTCACATTAAAGGCTAATAGATGCCAAGTTCTAAGTGGACAGAAAGCTTCTGGTCATTGCGACGGCGTTACCTCAGCATAGATTTTTTTAACTCAGTAATTTGCTTAATTTTCCCCCAGTGATAACTGGAAAGCAACGAAAATATCCAGCTGAGTTCAGCTCATGGAGCACTTTACCTAAAAAGACCCTTCATATACTTCTAAGGTTTTATAAATAGTATTTACCTACAACAGTTTTTCTAACCCCAGCCTCGAAAAATAAACCATAAAGTTGAATAATACCATTTATAGTTCATTAAAGTATTCTAAGGCCTTTCGCCCTCGGGCATCGTAACGACAAACTTTCGAGTGTATTTTTGCCTCGAAGAAACTTCTCCTTAAATTCATCTGACATTTAGAGTCGACATAAAATTCTAAGCTCCACTATTTGTGATAAAACAACATCACACTCGACAAAAATTGTGATTGCAATTACAGTAAACTATTATTATTACTTTTTAAGTATTCCAAGCACACTTTAAAATAAAACTACAAATAGGCTGTGTGGGCTGTCAGCCAGTAGAATTTTCCGGTTGTTTTCTTTTGAATATCGAGTTAAAAGGAATCAACTGTCTTTTAATTCTCAAATTATGTTACCCCCAACTCGCTTATAGATCAGAATGTCTCCTGCATATCCACTTTGGATTACAGGCTGCGCATTGTCCGACAAGTTGGAGACTGCGAATTCCAATCCGGCAGAGTCTAGAAAGAAATCTGATGATTAAATGTGGTGATATTCGAACTAGGAGCTATATATTCTATCGCTCTGACTGTTGTTGCATTTTTTCCAGTACATTCGTACTAAAAACTGACATTTATATACACAATTATTGATGATATTCTTAAATAAAAATGTTTACTTCCAGCTATATAAAAAAAATATATATTTACCCTTGTAGTAATTGACGCGTTCTACTTTGTACTACATTTAAAGCGCATAAAAGTTTTCAAATCGTCTGCTTCATTTGTTTACGTTGTGTCATTGCCCCTTTTCTCTTTAAAATGTATGTGCATATAAATTTCAGAATTATAAACGACCTTTTCAATTACATTATTAAAAAAAAAAAATATGCAAACTAATTTAAAATAAACATTTACGCGTTATGCCGATTACCTAAACAAGTCATAATAAATTTGTACACACGAAACGACGACCTTCAGTATACCAGTGCGTATACTCAACAAAACATAATTTGTTTATTTTCTTTCACTATAAATGTAATACTGATATGAGCATGCGCATTTAAGAATAATCAAATTTACATCAATTGTCAATAGAAAAAATTTATTGAAGGATAACATTTATTTATTTCATATAACTAGCTGTACTCGCCGTGGCTAAGTTTGATTACATAAATGGCACATGATGAAAATATACAAATAGCTTGATGGGCATATAGAGAGAATGTCAAGATGCAAAAGATTGCAACTGGCCCTTTTTGGTTGCCATTACAAATGCCATTCGAATTGGAAGTTGACGTGAGGGATTTCCAAATGCTTAACATTTGATAGCCTTTTATACATAAGATTAAATTTATATTTGTATTTTATTTTATTTAAAATATTAAAAAAAGTGCTTAATTGACATTTGTGTTTATAGGTTTAGTGAATAGGAAGTAGGTAGATAATGATTAATTATTATTTTAATAACTCTTTTAAGAGAAAATAATAAAAGTCAATAAATAATTACTGTCAAAAATTCCACCGTTTTTTCTTAAAAAATCCAAAAAGTTTTTATCCGGGATCGAAAATAATAGTTATTTTAGAAATTTCAATTTAAAAAGTTAGCTGGAAAGAATTTGATTTTTTAACATTTGTGTATACCAATGTGATGCTTGTTAGCCAAGGAATGTTAATCCTATATGATTTATATTGTTTTGACTTTTTACAAAAAAGTCAGCAATTAACCGTTATTTTTTTTACTGATATATTTTTGGTCGAAAATAAAAGTTAAAATTTGACTTTTACTTTTTCGGTCAAATATAAAAGTTAAAATTTGACTTTTATTTTCTCGGTCAAAAATAGCAGTTTACATATTACAATACAATATGTTTTAATAAAAAAAAATCAAAGTCAAAAACCCAGTTCCTTTTAATTGCAATTTTCCGTCTTCTGTAAATATATTTCCTACACAATAATTTAATTTCTTTAATTTAAGGTTTAAGTTATACAACAAATGACAAATGTCTTGTTCATACGTAGCAACAAAATGTTTTTATCTTGAACAGTTACATTCAAATAGATTAGCAATAAAATTTTAACTTTTATTTTCGATCGAAAAAATAAAAGTCAGATTTTAACTTTTTTCTTTGACTGAAAAAATTAAAGTCAAATATTAACTTTTTTATTTGACTGGAAAAATAAAAGTAAAATTTTAACTTTTATATTTGACCGAAAAAATAAAAGTCAAATTTTAACTTTTATATTTGACCGAAAAAATAAAAGTCAAATTTTAACTTTTATATTTGACTGAAAAAATAAAAGTCAAATTTTTGACTGAAAATATATCGGTGGAAAAATAACAATTATTTATTGACTCTTTTGAAAAAAAGTCATAACAGTTACGGTCCCTGGTTTTTATCGAAAAATCATCAAAGTTCTTTGGCGAATTAGAAAATTGTTTTTTTTAAGATGAAACATTTGCGGAAAGCAATAGAGTGGCGTATTTATTTTTTATATTTTATAAAAAGCCACGACAGACGTTGTCCTGCCTATATTTATTTATTACTTGCCATTTGCGTATGTAACCTGAAAACGCATTGCGTTTTCCGTCGTATATAACAGATGGCAATTCTATCAAAAACCTTTTCCTGGTCCCCCTTGTCCTCGCCGAGACGAACAGCTAGGCACTTATATTTTGAAATCTTATTTCTTCCTGTATAATTTAATTTAATTTGACTTTCAAACTGCTGGCAACATTCATAAAAATTAGCTATGAATCTTCTTTCCCAGACGAATCGCTTGTCATACATAACTTGTGTATAATTTAAATAAATTTGACTTTTCCCTTCGGAATTATAAAATTCTTTATATTTTAAGACATCAATTAAAAATTTGATGTTTCAAAGCCTAAACAAATTTTTCTTACTCATCATTATTTAGAAAGCACTTTTCTAATTTACGTCTCCCAAAATAGTTATCGAGGGCGTTCAAAATTTCTCTAACTCATAATTATTATCAAAAAAGTTTTAATCAATAGATAGCTATTATTTTTGGTCTCTGATTATCATACAGCAGTCATTATATATAATTAGAAATAATAGAAATCAAAAAGTAGTCAATCAAAAAATAGTTTGAATCGCCCAACTAAGCATCCTAAGCCATAACTTAGCCACTAGCAAAGTTTTTGCGTCTCCTAATTGAAATATTTAACCTTCAGTTTTGTGAAGCAATAACTCATAAAATCGAAACTGAATTTTAAGCTGGTACATACCAAGTAATATCATACTATTTTCCGATTAGCTAAATGGGCAGAACAAATATTTTCAGCCGACCAACCGACTTTAGTTCATCTGCATCAAACTAATTTAAAAAATTTTTATACAAAAACATTTTTTTGAGAGCTGGATAGTTAGCTACTAAAAAAAAATTAAAGAGAGAAAATATGAAACTCAATGTGTTTGGAAAATAAATATTTTGACTCGAAAAGGGGGGTTACTGCAGCTACTGCAAGAATGATAGGAAACGAGATTGCGCCTTTCGAGCGCTGAGCAACTAAAAGTGACGTCATAAGAGATCAGCAATTTGAGAGCAAAGACAAAAACAATAAGAGGAAGAAACAGAAAAACAACAAAACGATTAAAAGTTTTGTTAGCATTTTTTGTATAAAATAAAAGAAAAATACTTTTATTTTATCAGCGAATGGGAGGATGCTGCCAACCCGACAAAGAGAGGATTAGCGGTACTCGGAAGGCGCTATCAGTAATCTTACATTGATGGTTTCTCATTTTCTTGTCATCCCTCATTAACCTCAATTGAGAGCGTAATTTTGCTGCATGGCAGTTTTAGAGGCAGTTAGTTCCAAAATCGCTAAAACGTAAATGGTGTTGTTAAATTATTTTAAAAAAAATTAACACTGTATGCTTATTTCAATATGCACATTTGGTAAGAGTAATTAAAATATTTAGTTTACTTTATGTTTTTTCGACTTCTATCTTGCAAATATTAATTTTCCCTTAGGTACACAAATGTAATAACCTAGATGCAAGTCAAATGTTTGATGTTCATTACTCAGCAACAAGTTTCCCAAAGTGGTAAGGCTTTCAACGCGTGACATTCATGACATTTGCTGGAATACCAAATTTAAATGTGAAATGCTTGTTCTTCAATTAGGCTATTTGTTGGCATGCAGCAAGATGCTATCAATAATTTAATAAGCATCTACTGCGAAAACAAGTAACAATTAAGAAATGCATACATAGAATGTGAGCACATGAAGAAATTGGCAATAAAATCAGTTGAAATAGTTTATACAAAAATTATGCTCTATGCTGTGTTGTGACAAAATCTAGGTAAAGCCAACATCACAATACAATGAATGATTGCAATGTAAGATTGCGTCATAGAGCAACATCAGCTCCTTTTTTTATTATTTTCATTAATAATGAATGCACTTAAAAAAAATGTTTTAATTTTTTATTAAAACTAAATTTGGAATGATCTACATAAATATATATATATATGTATATTCTACATATGGATCGTGGTTTGTTCGGCTGCTTAAAACTTGAAAACTACTGGAGCAAATTGAATACCGCAAGTTTGTTTGTAAATGCCACGGAAAGGTTTAGAACAAAAGAAAAATTGACCAATTCTCAACAGGTAGCGCTGTATGCGAACATTTCGTTTCTCAGCTAAATTGAATTGCAGTTCAAAACGTAGCGTTACGTCAAATATTGCTAAATGACGACTGGACAGCTTGGTATAAGATTTAATACGAATATAGTCCAATGTATGGGTTTCCATATAAGCACCCTCTAAAGGGAGTTGTCACTTTTTTAAACATTTAAATTCAATTGAATTGAAATATTTAAATCAGTAAAATCTAATTTTTAAATACGGGTATCAAACGAAAGCTTAATTTTTAAAATATTTTAAAAGAAAGTTGCCACCTGTTTAAGCGTAAATTAAGCTAAATTAATAAGTTAAATTAAAATGAAATTTTTTTTTTTTTGTTAAATTAAACGCTTTAAGAAAACTGAATTATAAAACTATCTGTTCCCATATCGGGATATATAGGTAGGCCCCAAATGTTGTGGTATGGAATTCAAATCAAGTAGGCTTCAGAATACGTGATCATGAAAATGTGTTTAAAATGTTACCACCTGTTTACAATATTAATTTAATTTAATTTATATCTAAATGAAATATAACAGTGTTGGTGTTTAATTTAAATTGAAAAATTGAAAACAAGGTAATAATTAATGCAAATGGAATCACATATATCCAGATTTTTTTAAAGTAGTTTATCAACAAAAGAGCTCCCACCTTGCCAAAATTATGGAAAATTATTCTGTTTTAGTTAAAGTATAAAAAAATTAAGGGATTGTGAAGAAACCTTTCCAATAAAATTGTTACCTATACAAAATGCTAAAAAAAACTACATATATGGGTGATTCAAAAGCTGTCACAATGTGTCATAAGTCATAAAGTCATTAAATTTAAAAAATACAAAATTGCTTGGTTTTAATAAATTGTTTCAATGCAATCCAAAAACATAACTTTTGAAATCAAAAATTTTATGACTATAATTTTTAACATGCGAATCATCCTACACATAGTATGTATGTATATATGTAAGTATAAAAAACTAGCAGCGAATAGCAAGTTGTTCTTCATACTGACACAAATATTGTCCATGTACTGGAATGTAGTTTTTGAGGCTTCCATAAGAATGAAACTTTAATGAGCGCATTAGCATGTTCTGCAAATATCTGCATCATTTTTTTTTATCAGATTAAGCTAGCGGTTTCCAATACTAGATTGTGATAATGAGACTTTCAAATTACGCTTTCGTTTGATTACGTTGTTCATGTCTAACAATTAATTAGCTTTCACAAAACCCGAATGGCAGACCGCGCGGATGCGAATGGTAAAAAAGTTTCAGCAACCAGCCGTAATCGGCTATTATAAAAAATGGGGAAATTGCTAATTTTTTTTAATAAAATATTAATAATAGAAATTGAAATGAAATAAAGGTTGTTATATTAGGTTAAATTGTCTATTTACTTTTTCTGTTACATTTGAATTGATAACGTTAAACCGATTTCTGTGCTACCGAAGCCTTGGGTAAAAGCTAGTATTTTCATAAAACCGAGTTTCTTCATTACAAAAGCAAAATTTCTTTACACTTTTTTTGTAGTGCGTTAGCATTTGAACTTCTTAGCGTTTGTACTGTGCGTGTATGTATGTGGGTTGTAATTTGTTTGAGTGTGCATTTGTTTGGCATGTTGGCTCAGTCGAAACTTTTGCACGCGATCATGTCGCTGGCACGCGGCTACCGGCTTTTTTGGCACTTCTCACAGCGCGACAAGTCAGCGAAATGTATATATTCAGTTGTATGTGTAAGTGTCTGCCAATACCCCAGCAGTCAAACCAATTAGTACCAAACGGGCTTACTACCAATTCGCTTAATTTTTTATCTTTTTCCAATTGCTATTTTTAACATGGTGATGCTCTACGAAATATCAATTATCAACCCATGCATTTGCATCAGCATTGTACTTTTCGATAATCCAGTTCTAAACATTTTTAAACGAACTAATCGTCATAATTCAATTGTTGAAGGTTCTGCAAGTATGATATCCCCCCACCTTGCTCCTAAAAAATCCATTCCCTCAGAAATTTGGAGCAAATTTTTAAATAGTAGTGCGTTTTTTACATTCATTTTTTTCGCTTCAAATATCTGGTATTGTGCGGGTTAAAGGGTTGGCATATGCATTTTAATTTGGAAATTTTATCTCATTTGATTATAATTTTCGACTGTTTATCAAATAGCTTAGCTGTTAATTTAATTTAAATATTTCTTCATCTTTGTTTTTTTGTTTATTTAAAGAGTTGATTGCAATTGGTACAAATAGCTAATATTTTTGCTTTTAAAGTTTACAATTTTTTTTATATAAGAACATGGTTTCGCCGTTATTTTGTGATATTTATTTTTGCAATCACATTTGATCTATTTAAAAATATTTTTTTCGATAAACTTTTATCGATATGCCATGATTTTTTTCGATAAAAAACAGTCGTCATTCTTGGATTTCCATTTTTTCGATTATTATAACCCAAAAAAAAGTTGTCAATGATGACAATAATAGCAAAAACACCAATAATGGGATTTATGTTTTATGATCGAAAAAATAAACAGCAGAAAATATCGTGCAAATGTTAACGAAAAAATAAAAAACGCAAAATAACATTACGCAATGATTTAAAACAACGATGCCCAACTTTTTGTTTTCCTATCTCATGAGATAGACAAATTTTTGCTGCCCACGCAATGCTGTCACACGTACATTATACGCTACGTCGTGTAGCGCACGAACGCTACATACGAAACACACGTTCGGCCCTCTCACACAAGTAAACGACATACATATACATATGTATGTACATATATGCGTGTATTAGTTAAAAAAAAAGTTGGACATCGAGGATTAACCAAAAATCTTGTAAACAGAAACAATAAATTATGTTTAGAAAATAAATAAATAAAATGTTATGTTTTTATAACTTCACATGGGATTGTATTCAAAAAAAAGTGTTGTGTTTGTTTATGGCTACCATATTTGGAACTATTTTATTTCTTTTATTTCGGGGATAAATTTAAATAACAATCAAATCACCAGTATTTAAATATAATTGTTCATAGTTTTCCGGAGAATTTCGCTACCTTTATACAAATATTACTTTTGTATCGGAAGTCAAACCTGAGGGTGGGAGTGTAAAATTTACAAAGCCTCTAAAAATTTAATGATGTTAATTAATCGTGTTCGATATATGTTTTGTGATCCAAAATTCTCTCAAAATATGCCATCATGTTTAAAAAATATCTTCCTGGCTTTGGATCTTTCAAAATCGGCAGCAGTAAAATATTCAACAGATAATATTAATTTCCAGGCTGAGAGTGGTGACATTGGGCATAATGATGATAAAAAAAAAATTATAAAAAAAAACATATTTTATTTTTAATTGATCTTATATTCTTCCCTTATATACAAATCATTAATCTTGACGTATTGGCAGCTAAAAAATGGCGCGAAAATTTATATAAAACCTCTTGTTGAAAAACCCTGTACATCTAAATATGCAGATGTCGTTTTGTTTACAGTTTGTTGTTAAATTTTTCTCTCACTTGCTCAACGCCACTGATATTTGTCATATGATATTGATAAGGTTTTCTTAAATCGAACTCAATTTGTATGTGTTCGAATGATGCGAGTGTACTCAGAAAATCAAAGCAGCCAACAGTGTGACATGAAAATGTTAATTAAATTTTTGTTAAACTTGAGATTTGTTCGCTTATTTAATTCATTCAAATAACATTTTGATTTGGTTGTATAAGCTATTACCCCTAAAAAATCCAAATCGCATTTTCAATACAACAAAAGCTTAATTATGCATAGTTAGAAATTTATTTTTTAAAGTATAAATGACAGTTATGTAAAAAGTGAAATGAAGTTGTCATGTTTATAGCTAAAGCACAAAATGCATATGTAAGTATTTATGAGAGTCCATCTTAGAAGTATGCACCTTTGCTACAAAGCTCTTGGTATGCTTTGAATGAGCATCTACATATTAGAGTGGTTCAAAAAAAAAAAAAAAACTAAAGTCGGAATTTTAATGTTCTCATCCCTGGGATTTTACCACATAAAAAAAAATGCTCCGGGGTTTTTTAATAAGAAAATTCGCTCAATGTTTCCTATATATTTTATATGGCGAAAAAGCAACTTTTGGTATTAATGGTACATAATCTGTTAAAACCAATATTTTTCAATCGGCAACTCTGCTCATTTTCCGAACACTTAAAAAAATAATACCCAATTGTGTATTATAATTTTTGAATTCTAACTTATGAGCCAATTTTTGGGGGGTTTCGGGTGTTTTTGTGACTACTCATAAATAATAGTTAATATTAAAGCTATTTTTCATTTACTCGTTTTATAATATCAACTATTTTTTTATCGGTAATTTGTTTATACTTTTTGGGAGTGTTTGGGACTCATAAAAATTGTTAATCGGTAAATTTTTTGACTTTTAGGAGCTTTTTAAAAAAGTTAATATGAAATCCATTTTTTTTTTGGTAATTTTTTAATAATAACTCTTTTTTATGGGCCTATTTTTTAATTTTTTTGTAATTTTTGAGGTATATTCAACATATAATTAATAATAGAAACAGCGTTTTATTTTCACAAAATTCTACCAGTTCTACAACACAAAGTTTGTTCTTATACAAAATACGTATTTAACTTTGAGTGAGCTTTAAACTTTTTTTGATTCGAATTTTTTGCGATATAAGTAGAAGAATCCTAAGCGGCGTGTGCATTAAAATTCCAACTTTACTTGTACCCCATGCATTTTTGAACCACCCTAATTTACATGGACTTATGCGTGCATGTGTTTTGTGTTTATATGAGTTGCATCTGTAAGTAAAACTCTCATTCACTCATTTTTCAATTAATTGTTTTAGTCAATACACTCATATAGATTTCTCTTTCTATATACGAGTAACTTGTAGAATTTTCTCTTGAGTGGTTTTGCTTTGTAATTAAGAGATATTGTGCAATGTATGAAAACGAGCGATGATAGCATTTGATTTTTATTTTATTTGATGCAAGAATATAATACTTCAAATTTTATTAAAGTTGATATAAACACTATGAAATAGAATTTAAATAAATTTAAATTATTTGCTAAAGCTCTCATAAAGCAAGCGAATATTTTGATAACAATTCTTACATTTTTATACATATCCAAAGATTGCATTAGATACAGTTGCATATTTAAAAATAATAACAACAATTTAGTGCTCATAACATATAGCTTGATGTTTGACAGAATTACTCCTAAAATTTTTGGTGGTCGTCAGATGATTTTTGTGAAAAAGTTTTTAATGCCAGAATTCGGTCACTCGGCCGTCGGGGCCGCATATTTGATGCCAGTAAAAATAACTCGTATAAGAAAAAATAATATTCTTATAATTTTAAAATTGCCTATTCTGTATATTTTCATTATCCTGCATATGACAAATAAAACTGTCATTGGAATTTGTAGCAAAACCTAATACACAGTCTTTCTGCCCTTTATCCATAAGTTGGGCATATGCTTAGTTTCCGTTTGTAATGAAAACACAGAATTGTAATTTCCTTGTTAGAATTTCACAAGCTATTTCGAAGTGGAATTTATTTCGGACGGATGAAAAAATTACGGGCAAATTTTTATTCTGACGGAACTCAGAATAAGACTAAATATTTTATGAGGGCATATCAAAACAAACAAAAAAAAAACAGTTAATAAAAAGTGGTGTAGCGTTTTGAGTTTTTCGATCTGCAAACAAACAAAAAAAAAAACAAAATGTAAAAACTAATTTTAATTTCTGACAGACAAAAAAACGCTCAGCAACGGAGTTTATTTTTAATAAAAAAATTACAATTCACAAAACAATGATTACATCAGAACGAAAAACGAGTTTTATTGTTGTTCAAAAGATGGACAATTTTTATTTTTGAACAAAAAATAATTCATATGTATATTATTTTTGGCGTGATTTTTATTGAACGACAATATTAATTTTAGCGCTCAAGGCCAGTATAAGAAAAGTATTTCTTTGAAAAAAGACAACAGTCAGGAGTGGTAGAAATTATAGCTATTTCGTAGATCACCACATCTCCTCGCCAGATTTCTTTCATGACTCCACCGGCATTTGAATCCACAACCTACGACTTGCTGGCCAAGTACGTAGCCAATGGACCACAGTCGACTTCTAACTGTTGTTGTCTTTTTTTCAAAATACTTTCCTTATACTGGTATTGAGCTCTAAAATTAATATTGTCGTTTGAACAAAAAAACTAAAACTAGGAAATTTTCGATTATTACTGATTGGTAAGTTTAAAATCTTAAAATATTGATTAAATATATATATATATGTATATTTTTTTTGCTAGAACTCTTATGATTAAGGTCGCTGGAAGTCACCATTTATTCATGAATTTAAAGCCACTTTGTTTGGGAATTTCCGACCTTTATTTCGATTGCCTCGAAATAATTTAGTCTCAGATTAATAGGCAAACAAAGGGGCACCAACCCATAGTAATATTGCAGAGAATTCAAGGCTGGTGAACTCACTAGATATATCATTATATATATATTTCGATTAATTGGGAGCTACTCTTAAACAGATTAGTCTTAAGTCATACATAATATCGGGGAATGAACGAAAATTCTTACGGGCTCAACGTTATTAAGGCTAGATAGAAAGTTTGCTTCGCTTTTCAACTAAGATGAGTGCATACTTGTACAAACGAAATGTCCACACATAAGCAACGCCGCCGCCAAAGCGAAGCTAAAAGTTCGCCAACTCTCATCTTTTCCAGCGCTTTAACAAACAACTGATTTTTTTTTTTTTGATAAATGCTCAGCATTATAATTTTTCAACCTTTCACAATAAATAAATCAGTGTTGTCAAAGCGTTTATTGTGGCATCCCTTTTGCGTTTTTCGCTTTTCGAGCAGAGTTACAAATGTCATGCAAAACCAAAGGTTTTTATCTACGATGCGCTTTATAGTCGGAATTGGTAAATTGAGCTTATTAAGCTAAGATTACACTTCTTAATAATTACAAGAGTTTTGACTGAATATATATGATTGCAATTAATGCATTGAGACTCGATGTGCCTTCGAACATAATTAATCGCAGTTGCTTGTTCTAAATACTCGTAGCACAGTTTTCGCGAAGCAAGCCATAAGCTATGGACACATCGTAAGCGCCCCTCAAAAACTCTTTGCTACTGCGCATCAGTCCCCTGGGAAACTTGATTGCTAGCGCGAAGCGTTTCTCACACTAAAATAATATTGGCTTTAAATTTTTCTTGTGATATCACAACAAAAAACTCCAAAATTCGCAGGCGTTTCGCTTGGTGCAACCACTTCAACCTGAATTTGAATAAAAGTAATACGTATTTTCTTCATAATTTGCATATCCACAAATGCAATTGCACATTTGCATTCTTGAAATGTTCTAAAATATCAATAACGGTCAAATGAAAATTCACAACTTGCTTAAAATCCAGTTTCAATGCATAACACTCGCTTAGCGAACTAAAAAAGCAGCTCTTGTGATTTTTCAACTCATATTGTATTTATTTTTTTTCCGATTTACTCGTTTCAATTATGAACTAAATCCATATTCATTTGGTGGAATTAAGTAAAAGCTTGTTACACTTTTTCACGCTGGATGCAAGCTAAGTCAAAAAATGCAATCAAGTAATATTATCGAAAACTGGTTGAAATTCGTGAACTAAGCTACAGTGATGTAATAAAAAAAAATAATTTTCATAAGTTTACTCGTAAGTCTGAAAAAATGTAAATCAAGTAAAATTCAGTAAGCGTAACCATGTTCTTAAAATATGTAATCGAAGTAAGTACCGCAAATGTTTATTAAATTTTGTTTTTTTTTTTGAGTAGGAATGTTCATAAAAGCGGCTAAAAAATGTATAGTAATTATTTTTTAAGTATATTTTAAGTCGATAATCAGCACGCCTTTTTGTTTAAAATTACCATAAAATATAATCTATATCTCGGAAAAATACTCCAAGAACTCTTCTTTTATTAAAATACCAAAAAGGAATTATTAAATTAACGAACTTCGCTTATTTTCCAAAATTTTGATTTTTACGTAATTCTCTCCATAATTAAGCTCTTCGTTGCATAGTTGAACAAATTTTCTGCATGATACCAGAGGGGGCGTGGGTTTTCTCTGTTCTCTACACATAATTTTCGAAATCATACGTACAAAGTAAAAATGCAAAAAGCGCAGAGTTTCCGAGATAAACCTTTTTGCTCTAAAGTGAGCAGTGGCATACCCACCAAGCATTTTTGCTGCATTATTTATTCAAATATCAAGTTTTCCTTCAAAATTATGATTATATGTGAGGTGGTCGTTTTGTTGGTGTTCGAAATTTTGTATATAAAATATGAGCAATTTACCTTTTATGGTTGCTACTACATCATATTTTTGTAGTGTGTAAATTACCTTTATATGAATCCGAATCCAATTTTGTATAGTTTCAGCAATTAGTTTTGAAGATATACAAAAAATTGTACTCACGTATCTTTAATATTTACTGAACCATCGAATCTTTTTTTTCTTAAAATAACTTTACTAACTCAAGTCGTTTGGCAACATGGTAGTCAAATCAATCAGCTGATCAGCTGAACGTAGTTTGTGCAAATAAATTTCCGTGTTTCGTTGTACAAAGAAAAATTGTCAAATTGTTAAATTGTAAAATAGTCTTAGCGTTTAAGACAAATCGTTTTGATCACACATACTACTTGATAGCCATTTCTTTATCGTGTAACTGCACCGTTATCGCTAATACTCGTACCGTTAATTTCATTGCCTTCAGCCTGAAAGTATGCACAGTTTATAACGGTTTTGATATCTTTGCAATGCGCCATTTATGTGAATAAAAAATGGTTGGATCCCGTCGCGTGAGGAGGATTTATACATACTAGTGGTAAATAAATAAATGTCTGTTCGGTACAGTTCGAAGGTTTTGAAAATTGTATTTGGCACTTCGGCGGACTTCATATTGCCAATTATTTTATGCCAAATAAAAGTAGGTAATTTTTTTTTTAATTTCAAAGTATCATCGAGAAAAAGTATTGGGAACACATAAATAATTTAGATTTCAAATAATTTTCAGTTGATTTCAGTTTGATTTTAAACCAAAATTGGCTAAACTAACCTCTCTTTGTATACCGAAGGAATTCGAAAACTTACTAAAAAATTAAACAATAAGCTAATATACATATTTAAATGGAGTTGCCGTCCCCCAAATGCCTTAGCAATTTTAATTTATTATTGAAACGAATACTAGAACGAAAATACAAAATTATTCGTAAATGATAGAACCCTAGTTACCTGTGCCCTTGGCTTTTCTTTGTGTAATCTAAAATTTGTAAAAAAAAAACCGGATAGCAAATTTGGTTTCAAACTACACCTACGAATAAATTTATATGTAAATTTTTATAAATGGATGTATCACCAAAAATAAAAAACTTAAGGATATAAATATATTTAAACATTTATACAACGGAATCATAAAAATTATATTAGCGAAAAAAATTAATTGTAATAAATAAAAAGGGTGGGAAAATGATGCCTTATGTATCTAAATCATTCAAATTTTGGCTGAGTTATTCAAGTTTTTTGGTCTAAACCAATCTTCCAAAAAAAAAAGATCTAAAACAGCATCAAACATCTCATTAATTTGATTCCACTGAGCAACTGTTTAAACATTTTTAGGCGACCTTTTATGTTTAAACTGTTTTATGATCTGTGGTGGTTTTCAAACCTAGCTATTAATATTTACAAAAAACTCAATTTTTGGTGATATTTTCCCATCGGTCCAGTTGATGTGAATCTTAATATTTTTCCGCCATTTTACCAAAATATTTTAGTTGATATCTTAAAACCCATTGGACAACCAGGGAGAGTGATGCACCCTAATTTATATACGTAAATTCTAACAGCCCGTTTCACCGGCCATTTGAATTGAAATTTATCTTTCGCTTTCTGTCAATTTTCATTTAAGTTTCAAAAAAAAAATTTTAATATAACAATTTTTCATTCAAGTTGCTTTCGTAAAACAAAACTTGCTGTAAGCTTTTGCTCATCTGAATTGATGCAAATACTTGCACATAAATTATAACAAATCGCGGTGACATTTTAATTAATTGACTTGATAAATGCTAATTATTTGAAAGCTAAAAGTCAATTGCAGTGCAGCCAACTCCAGCTTATCGGGTGTTGGCGGGCGGCTCGGCTTGCACGCGACAACTGCGCCGCAGTATGAACTGGGCCAAACAATGCGCAGGCGCAGTTCGTATATCTACTTCGTTCAACTCAAGGTTGCAACTGTTTGACGGGAATGCCGAATCAATTAAAATATATTTAGTAATTACTAAATATTTCTCAATAGGTGTTAGTTGATTTGTTCTTCTCTTATTCCATTCCTAAGTGATTTTTTGCCGCCAAATTTGCCACAAATGCAACGAGATTTATGTGCATACAGATAAAGTATTAATTTTTATGAACTCGATTATTTAATTAGCCTTGTAATTGTGCACAAAGCATGGAAAATTATTCAGTGTTGCAAAGTTTATTGAACGTTTTAATTGGGATTAAATAGATTTTACTATAAGGTATGCATTTTTATACGTTTCGTGTGCTGATTGTTTCCTCAAATAAATACTTGAAAAATTGCCAGCAAATAAGCAATAAGATTCTTTCCATTTAACTACGAGTACAATGTTTTGTTGGTAAGATTGTGGTGATGAATGCTGTGTGCCGTGGAGAATAAGGTTATGTGAAAATAAGCGACTTACATTAAGAAATTTCGCTTTGTACTATTATTTAATTTAATATGTAGCTATGGTTATTATTAATATACATATGTATATTTGTAATATTTGTAATACTCCAGAAGCAGATCAATAAACACTTAGAGCAATTTTATTGCTGCAGATAAGATTAAACACTGCCGTGTTGGTAAAATCAATCATTAATTTTCTTCTTTGTCGCATAGTAGAATGACTCCTCTGTTCGGAATATGAGTTTAGTATACATGCTAATAATAGCCTCCGAAAATCGTGGTGACCTATTGTCTACAAAATATAAGAATCGAATTTTTTACAGTTGCAGTAAATTTCATTTGGTCGTTGATTTGAAACTTAATATCTTTGTGAGATCTAACCCCAGTCAATGTTACATATTTATAGCCGTCCTTGTGTAAAAAGCCTCTTTTAGAAACTTCCAGGAGGTTAGAATTACAAACTGCCTATTCACATTCCATTTTGCTTTAATTTTTTAAATGGCTGGCGTGGCACAAACTGAACGCCTTCGACTTTCGCTATCCGCAGAAGAGAAGCCAGAAGGGCACTTGTAGGTCATACCACGAGGAGGCTTCCAGAAGAAGTACTTTAGAAGGCTTTTTGATGCAGTTGTAAATCTGCTTGTTCATTCATAAAAAATCTTTCACACACTTCTTGGTTAGACTTTGGCTTCAATTACGAAGGCCTCCCTAAATTATATTCTGGTTGTTACTGATCGCACCTTTATGGTCAACAAAACAAGGGGCAGCAGGCAGGGTGGAGTATTATCTGCATTCATCTTAGTCTCCATCTCTCTAAAACAAATCTGAATGGACGAACTACTCCAGTCAAAAAAAACACACAAAACACTGGTCTAACTTGCCATGGTTATGCGACTGATTTTACTTTTTGTTAAATTATCCAAATGTGTATTGGAACGATTTTCCGACATCAGTTGTCAAGTTTGGTTTGGGGTTGTGCGATCTTCAGTTTCAAATCGTTCCAATATACATCAACTTCTCACCCTGTTGGTAAACCAGAAACTGGCAGTAAGGATTAAATATAACTAGAACCTGGTGTACTCAGAAAAAACAGACCATTGTACTATTTACAGGGATGTATAGACGTGAATGTTTTAAGCATATACGAATGGATATATTGGATATCAAAACGTGGCTAAATTTCTATATGTGACTCTTGACTTCAAAATACAATGAAAATCACAATTTACCGTTGGAGAAATTGTTGTAAGAGCATTTAGGACTTGAGAGTCACTCACAGGAAAAAAACTGGGGATGCTCGCAAAAATACAACAATAGATCTAAACGCCTAAAAGTCATCTCCTGGCAAGATAGAAGCAACCAGAAGGGAGCCATCAAAGCGTTCAACAAACTGCAGGGACTGGCCTACGTTAGCATAGCAGGAGCTACGAGAACCTGCCGCAGGCCATACATGAAAGTTCTGTTGGATTTAACACCTCTTTACTTTCATATCCAAACTCAATAATAAAGGGCTATCTGGATGATGACTGGTTCCAATATTGGAGCAGAAAAGTATCTAAGTCGTGGTAAGATTAAGATTCTTGCGAAGCAGGACTTTGAAACTGCAATACCCAAAGTTACCAAAGGTAATGCCCTATAAAAAGGATTAAAGACGAACTCACTACAAAATGGATTCCGAAGATATATGAGTATCTGAAACCTATATTTTAAACCAATGTAGGGGTATATGGTTCGAGGTTAGAAAGCTTTGTAGCAAATGCGCGTTCCACCCGCAACTAACAGAACCGGAACATCAATATGCGCAGATTGAAAGCCAAGCGGCTATTAAGACTCTCACATCTTAATAGGTATCTTCATAGCTTTTTATGGAGTGCCTCAACCGGCTGAACACACTCTGACAAATTGTGTTTAAGGTTTCGGTTGATCTGGCATTCAGAGGAAACGAGATTGCCGGCGAACTCGACACTTTGGCCAAAGAAGAGGTTGCAAGTTAATATGAAACTATATATGTACATATGAGAATTAATACAGAAATTCTAACAGGGCACTACAGGCTGAACTATTTAGAGAGTTAGGTAAAGGAAAATTTAGTTAAATTAAATTTTAGAGTATGGACGTTTCATTCCAAAAATATTTTGGAGAGTATTGCCACCTGTTTAAAAACTTAAATATAATTAATATTAATAAGTTAAAACAAATATTGTAACATGGATGCTAAATGAAGGAGGTTTAAGAAAATATTATTTTGAAAACATTGTTGGAGAGTGTTGCCACCCTTTTAAAAAAGTAAATTAAATTAATTTGATTAAGTTAAATGAAATACTACGCCATGGGATTCAGACGGAGTACACTTAAAAAGATGTATTTGTTGTTAGAGCATTGCCCCTTGCTTAACAAGATTAATTAAATTCAATTTACAAACATATTTGTAGAGAGTGGCCGCCTTTTTTAAAAAGTTTAATCAATTGAATTGGTAAGGTTACGTAAACGCTAGTATTTTGGAGAGGGTTGCCACCTGTTTAAAAAATTTAATTCAATTCAATTCATGAGATAAATCAAACATTACAAAGTGGATGTGAACCGATTGAGGTGCTAGGCCGTAGTCTCGAAAAAACTTTGTGGGGTTGTCAGCTGATTGAAAAATGAAATACAAAAAATTAATAGTCTAAGTGAAATCATAGTTTATAAAATAGCTGCCACAGTTCCAAAATTAATGAAGTTGTTTATGTTTTGGTTAAATAAAGTAAGTAAAGGAATTGCCGCCTATAAATCAATTTTTTTTTTAAATTTGGCTACGAAACGCAAGTTGTTCTATATATTGGTACACATACATACATTGTACATGTCCTGGAATAGAATTTTAGAAACTTCCTTAACACGGAAAGTTTGGCTGCTGTTCAATACCAGGTGGCATTAATGAAACTACTTAATGGCACTATCAAAACACAAATGGCAAGCGACCTACCTGCCAATGACAAACCAGTTACAGTGACCAACTATAATCGGCAGTAGAATCAGTGGTAATTTTTTTTTTTAAGAAAAAAGTGAGAACAAGCTATTTAAATAAAAACAGATTTTTTACGTGAAGTTATCTATATCCTTTTCTGTTACAATAGTTTTGTGAGCACAAGGCCAGTTTTTAATATGAAGAATAATAGAAAAAACAGCAATGGTAGCAGGTTATAGCTATTTCGGAGATCACCACATCTCCTCATCAGACTTTTTGCGGGGATTCGAACTCACGTCCCATACACAGCCTACTTGGCTCATCTCGTTTAGGTTTTGCCTAAATGAGTATAAGCTAGGGGACGTGAATTCCTTTATTAAATTATTATTATTTTTTAATAAATATGAGTGCCCCAATATAGGTACACAATTTAATTTACAAAAAAAACAACACCTGCATTTGAGTTGTGATATGGAATAAAATATCTGACAAATTGCCACGAAAACTCTATTCACAGGCTCTTGATCTTTGCAATCATGCGATTTCTTTGCGGGCCGTGTAATATTTTCGGTGAAGCTTTATGGTAGGAAAACTACTCGATAATCGAAAAAAACGAACGGACTATTTTTTATTGGTCGAGGATATTGAGGATGAAGTTTAAACATATTACATACTATATGTTTGTTACTCAGAGATATAAAAAGTTGAAACAGTAAAAAGTTGATCCAAAAACAATTTTTTCATAATTTTTAATTTATTATTAAGTTTCGATTATTCAGATAATTGACGCAATCGGCTATGAGTGTTGTTAATTTAACACCAGCAACACCTGTCACGCCAATTAGTTGCCTCGAGTTTCCTTGAGTTTTTATGTAGTACTCGCATTTATTATTTCAAGTACTTTGTTTGAGAAACTATTGTGCTCAGAGCGAGAGCAACTGATAAGAGACCAAGCGTTTGATGGCATTGTAAGAGCTGGTAACAGCAACAGGCGGTATTGAAAATATTAACAGTGCTAGGTTTGCGCAAACAGCACAAAGTAAGCAGAATATAAAATTGGTTAATTTTATTTTTTTTATTTTTTGAGTGTTTTAAAAACATTGCTAAAAACATTGCTTTTAAAAGAAAAAATTATAAAAAATGTATGCTTGCAGTTAGTTTTCATATGATACGTAGCTACTTTAGACTTGAATCAACAATTTGCGCAAACAATGTTAACAAAGCCGGCATCAATTGCGGATGCTGTTGCTGTTATTGCCACTGTTTGCTGGCGCTTCAACATTCAGCTTCTGAGCAAATCTCAACCGTTTTTCCTCCTTTTATTTGAGTATAATTTTAGTTAGTTAGCGAGCAATTCAAATTCAACTCATCTCCCACTCTTATTAACTGATTGTATGCTGTGGTGTATTTTGGTTCCTTCGTTTGGTCCACATTGCAACCATGGCGAATTTTCGCTCGCAAATACCCAATGCACACACACACACACACCTGCACGTACACAAAACGCACAGTAGATATAAAAGTGTTTGACAATTTGAGGAAATGCTCAGTTACTCACGGAATTTCGGCATATAATGTTGTAGAGAAAGCATTGCAAAGAAAAAGTTAAAAACAAGCAAACAAAAAAAAAAATTAACCAATAAATTATTGTGTGAAGGCAAATGTAATAAGTATTAAGGCTTTCAAAATTTGTAAAGAAAATATGTGTAGATGAAAAGTTTATTTATTAATTCTTTGCATATTAAACCAAACACCAAGCAAATGCTAAAAAGGTGCGCCGGTCAATACTACGGGTGTGAATGAAGTAACAGCAAGGCAGTCGTAGTAAAATAAACAAAAAAAACACAAAAACAAAGCCAAACATTTAATTAGTGCGCGCAGATGAAAGCAGACAGGAGTCGCAAAAGTGAAAGTGAAAATATTGAACGTCTAAATAGAAAATACAGGCGCATAAATAAATAGGTCATGCAAAAAATGTTTTTAATTCTTTTAAAAATATAAAATGAAATGAAAAATGTAACATATTCTACACGCAAGCTCACAAATGCAGTAAGAGTATGCAAAAGTGATTTTTGAAAATTATTGAAACTTAAGATATTTAAAAAGTGACATCAAAAACGTCATCAATTTAACAGACGGTTAGTATTGAATATTTCATAGCCTTTTTAAGAAGATAAATATTTAAACATTTTATTACAGCTGCCAGATGGCAGTAGCAAAATTAAAAAGTTGTCTGGAAAATGAATGAATTTTGCCGGTTGATACGAATTTACATTATCTCCAGTCAAATTAGGTCAGATGATAAAACGGTTCCAATTTCGCTAGATATTGCTTGTTAAAAGTTTGCAAAGTGAAGATAAAATATTAAAAAAAAAAAAAAGTTCCTTGAAACTGGAAAAAATATCTTTTTTCGTTGATAATATCTACTTTGTAGCGTTTAATACAAAAAAACTTCAAATTTTATGATTTTAACCGTTCAGTTCGTAATAATTTTATGTTAACAGCCTGCTCTAAATGAAACTAAATTATTCCATTTTTTGACCCAACATTTTTAGCATCTTCAGCGACTTTTTGACAAACTTCGACACTTTATTTATTTTTTATTAAATTTTAATTTATTTTTTTTTAGAAGCATACTTCATGCTACAACAAAAACCATATAAATTCAAATTTTAAACTTTGTGCAAGTTTTATTAAAATTCAATACATTTCCATCAAAATTTCAAAATTTTTTTAAGAAAATTGTTGGTTATAAAGATTTATATCCCATTTAGTTTTAATATAATAAAATGCTATTTTAAAATGGTTGAAAAATTGCGTTGATTTTTGATAATTTTTTTTTATGGTGTTGATGAATGCACGATGTTTTTTTATACGAACTTTCTAAAAAATTCTGATTAAAAAGTTTAAAATTTTGATACAAATTTGTTTAATTTCATTAAAATTTGCACAAAGATTGAAGCTTGGATTAGTATGATGTTTGTTGTAGAACAAACTGTATTTTTATAAAAATAAAATTAAGTAAAAAATTAGGAAGTTACAAATAAAGAGTCGAAATTGAGCAATTCAGTGTCGAAGTGAGCAAGTATCTGTCGTAAGTTATGATATGCACTGTATTACAACAAAACAAAAAGTAGCAGCAAATTTCAAAGAACGGCAAAAATATATACATATGTAGCTACATATATGGTATATTAAAATTCATGCGTATCAAAAATATTCAAGTCTTATAAAATCTGTACTTTTACAGTTATTTTAATAAAAATTTGTTTTCATTTAAATCTTTATCATGGCACTCAAAATTCTTTATATTAAGAATGTTAGATATCTTCACTGCGAAAAACGTTTTGTATGGAGTGTTGATTTGTTCTTAATATCTTAATGCCAGAATGTTTCTGTTTATTTCTAAAAAAATATCTTCGTTTCGAACACTGCCCAAGCTATTCCGATTTCAACTACATCCCCTCATTGAATGAACATTGGAAATATGCAGAGCAACTGGCACAAAAGTTCAGTGAATTTATTCACAGACGAGGCAAAACTCTCAGATTGAATTGCATTGCTGTTAAATTGCCCAAAGCCAGTATCCTCGTAGTAATACCCCTCGAACAAGAAGTGGTCGATTTTGCTATCGCTCTTTGGATATTATTGTAAAATTTATTTATTTGTCAGTGCAGTGACCATTAAAAGCAAGACAGCAAAAGTGCAGCTGCAACACTACGAATGAGTTTATCACAAATGCAATGCCTCAACTCTATAAAGGGGTATCTGGATTGATCCAATTAGAGTCCATGCGGTATTGCAGGTATGTTCTTCAAATACTTTTCTTTTAATTCGAACACAACTACTCAATAGTTTCAAATGTATCTTCTGTAGGGCTAACTACTTTAACGGACAAAGTTCTATAACCAAACTGTTTTTGAAAAGAAACGTTTCTAATTAACTACCTATTTTTATATGAGTAAGTTCCTATTGGTTTAAACTGCGATTTTGGAAAATGTTTTAGAAAAGACACAAAACGCTCTTAAAATGTCTGTTTAGAACTGACAACTAAAAACCCTATTTAGGGCATTTTCCAATAAAACGTCATTCTACTATGCTTACTAAGCGGATTTAAGCAAAACATCATGTAAGTAACTCAAGTCGTTACTTTTATTGTTATCACTTAATATCTTCATACATTTTCAGAATTTTATAATAAATTTTACATTGTAAACTAAATTTTCAAGCGCATTCCAAACCACAGCGGCTTAATTGCATTTCAAAAACCCAAAATGAGCAAGAAGCAGAGTGAATTTTCTAAGTAATTTCTTATTGTATGTTAATATATAGCGAATATATTCTGATTATAGTTTAGTAATGTAACATAGAAATTTTTCTCGAGAGATCTTCTTAATTAAGAGAGAAGGCAAATATCGAGAACTCATATTGAATAGGAAACTAAACTGGAGCCTAATATTGCAAATCGAGTGCGGATATCAAAGGTTGCACTATACTCCTGAAGTAGGTAAATTTGAAAAAAGGTTGAGGAAAATAAACTGGCTCCACACGGCGGTAGTTGGCCCAATTCTCTGCTGGGGTATTGTGGTACGGTGAAATGCTTTTGAGAAAGGAGTAAACTTCACAAATAAAGTCCAAAGGTTTGCATCCAAACAAGTTGTGAAACATTAATTATAGTCATGGCAAGATATACCTCAGAGCCTCCTAGTCGACCCCTACTTTCAGTATAGCGTTCACGACCCCCCGACCCTTAAGGGAAGGGTGAAAATGTGTTGCTGTAGGAAAGGATACTCACATAAACAGATGGCTCAAAGCTCGAGGGGAGTGTTGGTGGAGGCGTATACTCCGAACGCTTGGAATCTTCATTAGCTTTCGTCTTCCGGACCACTGTTTCGTTTTTCAGGCGAAAATGTTGGCAATTGATAAAATCATAAAGCTGATAAAGCGGTTGATAAATAAATTTTTAATGATAGCCAGATGGCAATAAAATCACTCAAAAAACTGTCGACAACCTCCATAGTAGCCGTTTGATCGAAAAGTGGTACTGGACCGTTCCGATATAGAGTGCAACTGTAAGGACGATGAAGTCTCGCCGTTCGGCACAAAACTCCCTGCTGAGGATATAAGTAATTGAGAAAATATCTGTCAAGATGATCAAGAGGAGAAAACTGAACCTTTTGTGCTAATGCGCCGCTTAATCCAAATGAAATTTCTCTACTTTAAGTAGACGATTCTTGGATAACTTACCTGACCTAACCTAAATATTGAGCTGCGTAGGAAAAAGGCTGCCAAAAGTAAAACCAGTGCAGCTGTAATTGGTACTTGCACTCAATATTGCGCAATAATGGCAAATGAGGGGTTTGCCCTAAATTTGGTAATGTTTTATGGAAAATGAACGTCTACGATGACAAGTCCAAATATACCTTACAAACTTCATAGAACTAAATTGCCTTTAGAAAAAAAATTGAAGCTTGTTTAACGAATATTAGTGTTCTGATTTGGTTTCGTTAGGGCTAGAAGCAACAATTCTCAAAGGCTTTCATAATATAATCGTAATAAAATACATCTTCATCTTATAAATATAAAACTTTTAAATTTCAAAAATAGCTCTTCTCTTTACGGTTTATTGTATATACTGCTAATAGTGTAATCAATACTGTACAAAGTTCTGCATATGTGCAAAGTAGCACGCAAAGAGCAGGTACGTTTTCAGCGCATTAAAAAAAAGACAGCACCCCAGTAGCGTCAGAATTAAAACAAGTGCGAAAAACTGATTACAACTAAACAACGCGATGCTCGCTTTGCAAAAACAATGCACACAAAAAAAACGGCAGCAACAAGTTTAAAAAATGCACACAATTCTTTTTTGGTTTTTTCATTACAATATATGTATAGTATGTTAAATATTTGAAGCATATGCGATATTACTATATTAACACACCATTACACATATACAAATACATACACACATATCGCTGGCTATATGTAGACTTATCAGTAAGGCCGTTTCGCGGTCAACAGCTGCGTTGGTGGCCGCGATCCGGCTATCGGCTATCGGCTGACCAACGCCAACGCCAACGCCACCATCCTCATTGCCATCACCTTCGCCCTCAAATAACAGGCAATAGGCAGATGCAAAATTTAAAAAAACAAAGCGCCTAACGGCAAAATGTAAGCCGCCTGGCACACCTAACACATACGCAGGCCCTCTCACTTACACATAGAAAATAAATAATTCATTCGCAGCATCGCACAGTGCAACGAACGTGTAGAAAAATGTCACACACTTTTTGGTATCAAATGGCCGCTACAACTAAGTGAAGTTAATGAGATATCTTGTGATCAGTTGGACATCTTAAGTTTCACTCATCAACTCAAATTATAGGAACATAATTTGTTAACACTTTTCCTATATTTATAATTATTTCTATATAGTTGATTATACTGTACGTAATATTTAACTTTTGGAATTTCCAAGCACAAAAAAGAAATACAAATCTAGAGAAATTGCATTCTCCATTTGGTTCTATCGCGTAATTTTTTCGATATACATATTGGCCTACAAAGTTTTGGATTTTTATTGAGTTAAAGGAATATATCTGTCATAAGATGCTTCTTAGTTTTAATTTGTTATATTTCATTTCATTCTGAAATTATACAATGAATTATTTTGTCGAGGATCTTAATTTATAAGGGTTCTTATTTACGGGAATTTTGACTCACGTATTTCAAAAGTGCCCTAGAACGGCTATTTATACATAGTTAGGCCGATTTTGATCGTGGGCTTCGTGGGCTCGTTTGTTACTTTCCTTCAGTTTTCTATGAGATAGACCCATCGTGTATTTTTGACGGAGAGTCTTGAAGGTCGCGGGCATCTATAGAGTCGAGACCAGCCAGACCGAGTTGAAGTCTGTAAGAAGATAGGAGAACACCAGCATCATATCCCATCTCTTTCCGAGACCGTTAATAAGGTTTTGACCTCATTGGAGAGTGTAAGCCGCACTTTATTTAGAGAGGAAGACTAAAAAGTCGGGTTAAAATCGGGTTCACCTTAAGTCCACTCTCCTTCGACCTGCTATTTACGAAACAGAGAACAGGCTATAAAAGTTCGCTTTGTATTTGGAGGAGCTTATCCGTCGCTGTGAGTGCAATGACTTTCGCATAGGTTGTGACTTGGCACCCGGTATTCTGTAGTCGAAGGAGAATCGTATTCACTTTTAGAGGTACCTTTCGCTGCTAATTTTTGTCAGAGGTGATGCCTCTAAATTCAAGAAGAATCCTTATGAACTACATCAGAGGGCCATTCTAGCCGCACTTTAAGAAGCAACCGGACGAAGGAAGGGCATTGTTAAAGGCGTCCTCTATGCCAAGAGAGATTACTAAAGTAAATTCATTAGAAGCAAAATCCTTTTAAATTTCGAATACAATTCTTCTTTAGAATAAGCTTGCTGACATTTCGAAACGTCTTCTCACCAACAGAAGACGCTGTCGGATATGGACGTGGAGTGGTCGTTCTAGAAATTTAAAGGGAAAAGAAATGAGGCTTTCGACTCTGAAGTCATTGGGTTGGATGTGACAGAATCTGCCTCCTTTAGGTGTGAAAACTACCCTGGAATGTGGCAAATGTAGAAGCATGCCTTATAGATATTTGTAAGCAAAGGGCATAGTGGGTTAACATTTCTTTTTTGCTCAACACCATCAGGAGAGTGTTGTGGGAAAGGCCTCATCTGATCCGGTGAATCTATCATCGGCTCCTCGATGAACCCAGGTAAGTGAGTGCACATATGAGCCTCTAGCATTTCGCTGCAAGATGAATTCCAATTGCCGTCGGGCTTCACTTACTTAGTTATTTAAATTTTTGAAGGCAGTGAGGTAAAGAGTCAGAGGGAGAAAAAACCAATATCAGCACATTAACACAACAAATAATGGAAGTACTTCCCGGTTTTTGAATAAGTTAAATGTGCTGCAGAAACAGATCCATCTAAATACATTTTTATTGTACATCTTTTCTCTGACACTAAATATTTTCTCTTGTGGCAAAGAAATAACTACATAAATTTAGCACTTATAATTGTGGGGTCGGTGCACTGTGCGCTGCAGCAGCGGCAGCATCTGCTGTTTTCCCCTTGATTGCTATTTTGCCGTTAGAATAATTTTTTGGTATTGTTGTTGCTTTTTTTTTGATTGCTTTTATATATTTGTTTTTGTTGCGTGTGTTTATTCGCATAATATTTGGTGCTGCCTATATTTTCCATATTTTTTTATATTTTCCCATTCTCGCACAGCAAGTGACGTAGGTACGAGGAGTACATACATACTACTCGTATTTGCTAGTCGTTTGTGGCATTTGTTTGTTTATTCTTTGATGTTTTTGTTTTAGAATTTTGCGCGCAATTTTTTTCTTTCTGCTCTGCACGATATTTCATTGGTATTTTATGGCATTTTTGATTTCGTTTCTTCCCCACATTTTTCCAACACAATTTTAACACTTGTAATTTTTGCTTCAATATTCGTTTTTCTTTTTCTCTCATCTCTCAGATACATAATTGTTGTTCGTACAGCTGTGGAGGAAAATCTTCTAACTCCTAACTGGTAGTGGTCTTTTGATTTGGGAAATCAAACTAATTCGAATGCATTATGTTCTCCCTATTAGTTAATTGTGAATGTTACTCGAAAATCCTCTAGAAAGTTGTATTTGTGTTAAAAGATTGCAGAAATCTTCATAACATACGAGTTATTCGGCTACCTAGTTATGTATTCCCTGTTTTGTGTTATTTTAGGAATTAAATTTCAGCTATAAAGAATTAAAAATAAAATAAGGAGCTATTTAAAGAGTCAACTTATGTACTAATAGTGTGAAAGCATTAAATGCACTCAGCGATCGGTCACCAAGGTACAGCAAAAGTCTTGCAGAACATTTTCGACGTTACGATTCTTCGATGAATTTTAAACATTTTATGCATCAATAATTTAACTACCCTCTACACACTGTTAGTAGCTATAGTTTTGAATTGGTGTTAGGCTTCGTTTACCTAGGAGCTGGGAAAATTATCATAGGTCTTGAAATTCAATGGAGAGTCTCTCTTGGCACCAACGGAATCGAGGGAGCCACTGGACCTTGGCTTTTGCGATTCTTAAATAGCTTCTTCAAAACCCCAACCGCTGAAGATATGCCAGAACGAACCAATCGCGATCTCACGTTATGTGGAGTTGGAGAAAGAGAAATAAGTGTCTATAAAAAATACCAAGTTTGTGATTTTGGCCGATTTGAATAAAGCACGCCTATAGACCTTTTTATTTGATAACTGGCGCCAGTTAAAGCCACCAAGTCCTTCTCTACTTGTCTCTCTATCGTAGAGGAGGCCATTCTCTTCCTTTACCATTACAAGCAAGTACCGCGTTGAATACTATCAAGTCTGGAGAATTTTCTTCCAATCGTACAGCATGATCCGGTCCACGTTCCCGCGGAATCGTTCCATCGTCTGTGGTATTCCTTTCGGAGGATTCTCTCAAACACTGCAAGGGCCATTTTATTCATTGTTGACAGCGTCCATGTCATAAAATAAACCAAATAGCATGGGCACAATGAGACACTTATTTAAAGTGGACTTGATTCTTCGGCAGAGAGTTTTACTACTTGGTTACCAACCATGCCCAAAGTAGCACTTATTCTCTGTTGCATTTCGCGGCTGGTATTGCTTTTGTGCTGGTACCCAGAAAAATAAATTCTTCTACTGTTTCAAAATTGTAACTTTATGATTGTAACTGGTGCTACATACGAGTACAGCCATCTTTCGGGCCCCGGCGAAGTCCATCGGCTTCAATCCATTAACGAATGGATGTTTTGTCGTTTAGGCTGAATTTACCGACTTTGGAATCAAAGACCCCTTCCATTTTCACCTGAGTATTAAAACCGCCAAGCACGAATTTAATATCATAGAAGCAATTTTTGAAAATGTAAAGAAATTTCGTTCTGATGCGAATTACGTTCGATTACTGTGTTGAAAGACAATACCTGCCGGCGTGGTCTCTCTCCCACCACAATTTCCTCCCCGAATTCGCACTCCTTTGCAACACAGCTGTAGTGGACGTCGCTTGGCCGATCCTCTTTTTCCTTGTACCGTACATCAAATCTTTTTGATGGCGGTAATGCCAGCCTTTACTTTTATCAATCATCAACCAACCGGGCAGAGGCACCTGCCCATTTAAGGGTCCGGATATTCATGGTCTATGCCCCCCAAATCATAGTCCTTAAACGTTTTCACTGGTAAGGGATAATATATCTAAATTCGTGCCCTTAGTTGCAAGATGTGTGAACGGACCCATCTCGAGCGAGCTGATGAAAGCTTCGGCTAAGCACCTGCTTTACTTGCCTCTACATCATTTGTGAAAACCTTAACTTTTGATGGACTTAGGAACCACATTTTCGTCTATATTTTCAAGAGCATACATATAATTTTCAGAACAAGCTTAAGCAACAGAAAAACTCTGATTTAGAAATATAAAAAAATGGCTTATCATTGCTTTTATGGTTAATATCCTGCCAACTACGAGCAGCTGTGTGCTTTTTTTTTGTTTTTGACTTTTGTTTTTAGACCGAATTAATGATTTCATATGCACATATATGTACATATAATATGTGCGCATGTGTGTATGTTTGTGTTTTTCTATTTTTCCCATGCTTAGTATGAATTTCGCATAGATATTGGTTGACACACGTCGGCATACTATATCGCTTGCCGGTTCCCTTTGTTGTGCGATTTTTCATTAAAGTTTTTCGTTTGAAAACAAATTTTTCGCGCACAAAAAAAAAAACCAAAAACAAATCGGGCAGCAATATAAAAAAACTCACACGTACACACACACAGCCATATGAGTACACAGTCAGGCTATCATTAATCGTTTGGTGCTACATGAAGCGCATAATTAATAACCATTGAAGCAAAGAAACAAATAAACATACGTACGTACGAATGGAACAGAGATTTGTAGAAAAATTGGCCTTCAAAACACAATCGCTGATTTATGACAACGCAAGTACGACAATAGTACACCCATTCCGCTTTTCATGTACTATATACGAAAATGTATATGGAATATAACTTATGTTAGTATTATTCCACCAAATTAAAATAAGTTTGCTTGAATTTATTTTATTTCCGAATAGAATACATTATTTAAGTAGTTTCAAGGCATTTATTTTCACAATTTGTTTTTATTGTTACAGAGATGATAAGCTTATTTTAGCTGTTTAGGTTATTTATAGTAATCCGACAGTTCTTTGGCAATTACTATGAAATTTTAAAATAATATGTAGATAATATTACAAATAGTTATTCGCTTTTGAAAAGGGTCGCTAAATATTTTGAAATTAAAATTTAACTAAATCATTGAAGTAAAATAATAAATACCAGAGGGTATGAGTTAGGGAAAATTTCTTGTCGTTTTTAAAATTATTTTATGAAATAGTTAAGTTTTTGAAGATAAAAATACAACTTCGAATATTTATTTATTATAACAGAAAAAATAACAATCACATACTGAAAAGTCAGCTTACAAAAATTTAAAAACAATATTCTGTAATGTAAAAGGGCCAACTTTATCTCGACTATGGCCAAGGAGCATTGTTCTTACTTATTATATTTGAACTAAATTGAATCATAAAAATGGTGTTTTTGTAAGTATTGGCATTTTTAAAACTTTAATAATAATGCCACCTATTAAAAAATACAAATGTTTAACAGTATTTATAAAATATTGCATTGCATAACTAAACTAACCAATAAAATTCAGGTAAGAATCAAATGTAAAGTTTTATTGGCGTTGCCACCCGATTTTTATGGAATGCAGATTTTGATTAAATTCAAAAGTAATATTAAATATCACCAACGAGTGGGTTCCAAATTTCGGGCATGATTATCATTATCAAAAAATTATAGGAAAAATATTTTTCTCCATTAGTGCTCACAAGGGAATTTCACTGTTCTCGATTACTAAGATTATTTGCCTTGATTATATTATTTCTTTTTATTTTAATGACTTTATGCCTATGATGTTGTTTTCCGATAAATAATGACTTACGATTTTAGGTAATAACATATAATAACACAAAATTTTTGTTATTTATGACTTCATGTTTATTTTCCCTTTAAATACAGTAAAAATTCTTTTCAAATATAAAATTGTGTTCCACAGACTTCCAACAAAATTTAACACTTTTTCATCAGAATTTTTGGAAACTTTTCTAGTGTGCTGTTTTGTAGCCCCTTGAATCAAAAAATTTAAATTTCTCAGAAAATGTTTAAAGAATTCCACAAATTTTTATCAAAATTTCAAACATTTATTCAGAATTTTTCGAAAAATCCAAAGTTTTCACCTTCAAACTTTTTAATCAAAATTTCTACACAAATTTTTGGTAAGCAGCTTTTTAGCCTGCTCGATTTTTGTATAATAACACGGTTTATGTGTCAAGTGACTCGAAATTTTTATGTTGCGCATTTTAAGCGAATCAATACCGAAGAACTCGACCTTTTAAGTATTTGATACTTCCAAGCACTAATTCAAAGCATCTTTGCGCTGTACACAATATAACTCTTTATTGAAAACTGACTTTTAATTATGCAAATGTTAACAGATTTTTGCCAACGCGTTGTGGAAATTTTCGAAATTAATACAAATATATGGAAGTTTAACATACTGTTTTATTTACATATTTATATGAAAAAAAAAATGGTGTTCATGCAATATGCGTATTTTTATTCTCACTCACTTATTTCGCAAATTTGTTTATAATTAAATAGCAGCATCTGGATTGCGAATGCTTTCGAATATGAGTGGGAAAACTATTTCGATCATATAAAGTTAAATTGGCAGAAATCAATCGGCACCCGATAGACATACATACGTGTATGTTTCTATTATTAAAAACATTTCCTTCAGAAGCTAAGTAATAGTCATATTAAAAATATCTTATTTATTTTGCATTATTTGAATGAATTATTAAAAATTTTGCACATCAAAGAACACATTTCTGTTGCCAATTCTTAAATTGAATTTAATTATATTCTACAATTTTAACTATTCAACTTGTTTCCTATAAATTTACACAATCAGTTCATTGCATTTAATAATATCACAATTAAATTATCGCTACAACTTCCCTTCAAATCGACAGTGCGTATGAGTAACTCAAAATTAGATTTGTATTAGAGAAAGAAAAACTTAAAAAATTAAATAATTTAAACGCTTGAACTATTTTATTAGAGATATGAAGTTAATCTACAAATACCTGCACAATAAGATTTATCATCTATGCAGAGCGCATAGAAAATGACAAATGGAAAATGCGGTTCAACAGAGCGTATACGTAATTTAAATGTTATTGCCATTTAAGGCGTTGCAGTGTGAAATTGTTGGGAGAGAGACAATAAGCAAAATGCATTTGAGCAAATTATTTAGATAAATTTAAAAGAATGCTACTTTTGCATTACCAGTGATCTATGAAGCTTACGGAAAAGAAATTTAAGTCAACTTTTAAGTTAACCATCAAATGTGACTGCGAGAAATTTCTCTTTTTTTGGCTCAAATCAAGCTAATTCTTACTTATAGAGCCAAAGTACGCGTAAAAGCGCTAAAAAATAAAATGAAACAACACATTTGAACAAACAACACAAAACGTGTAACACAAAGCAAAGTAAGTAGCCATCTATGTATGTGTATAAAAAAGCGTTAGAATGTTGGGAAAAGAAATAAAGAGTGCGAAGTTCCAAAATATTTGCATAATCTTCAAGTATAGAAAATCCAACAACAGTTGCACAACATAAACAGTTATAATATCGCTACAGCAGTAGCTATGAATCAACAGCATCGCAGCATTGCATCCGAAGGCGACACAGTGTAAGTCATAAAGTGACGGATATCCGCGTTCATTGTGCTTTGCATATCTCAAGAGTGTGAGTTTCATGCAACTGCTCTTTTGTGTGCGTTTTATTTACATTTCCAATTGACGTTGCTCCTACGTTGTGTCATTTTCGCTTCAAACATTTGAAAACAAATTGCTATACTCCAGGGAAATTGGCAATTCTGATTAGAATGTCAACATTAACGATGATTCTATTATTAAAAAAATATTCTTGCTTTTTAGTAAATACTTTTCGTATTTTATTATATACGATATTAAGAAATATTGTTTTCAAAAATATGTTTGGAATTGGTTGCCAGCTGTTTAAGAAGAAGGTGAGAACCGAAAATGGTTTAAGCGTGAATATTTTCGATGAGAGTTGTCACCTGTTTTAACAGGATTAATTCAATATAATTAATAAGTTAACTGCAATGACACTCGAACGAAAAGGGTCTAAAAAATTCTAATTTTGAATATATTTTTTAACGGCGTTGCCAGCTGTTTGAAAAATTTAATACTGGTAGAGTAATAATTTTGAAGAATATCAAGCAAAAAAATGTGAAGAAAGTTTGGAGTGAAATTTTTTTTGAACAGGGTTGCCACGTGTTTAAAAATTTAATTCAATTGAAATGTTAACAGAACTATTTCAATACTGCAAAACAAAACAGGTTTATGAAGTTCAGTTTCTAAAATTTTTTTTGGAAAAGGGTTGCCAACCTATTTAACAAGATGAATTCAATAAAATTAATACGTTAACTGCAATGATACTACATACATATGTATGTACATATATTGGTGTCAAATGAAAGAAGCTTAAGAAGCCTAATTTTGAAGAGAGTTGCCAGCACTGAGAGTGAAAAATATTTTTAGATAGGGTTGCCACCTGTTTAAAAATTAAATTCGTTTAAGTTAAAAAGTGAAATGAATTATTTCAATACTGCAAACCGAAGAAGGTTAATGGAGGTTATTTCGAAAAACTTTTTGGGAAGGGTTGTGGCCAACTGTTTGTAACCCTTTTCTTTTCTGGAATTTTTTCATACAAAGTTTCATCTTTGCCGTGCGTAGAGAATCCCAAAATTTTAGTTTTACTTCAAAAGAGAATGAAAGAGTCAATATTTTGACATATTTCGATTTGACGCGAATGCAAAATAATAAAATGTCAACATGTTGTTTTGTCAATGTCAACAGTTTTACCCTAAGGGAAATCAAACATACGAACTTTATGTCTATAAAAAACTCAACATGCCCGATTGTAGGATGAACAAACCGAAATATGAACTTAAAATTAAACCGAATTTTAAATAACATTTATCTAGATTTAATACAAGATAAAATTGAAGTGAATGGCAACAGATTCATAACACATTTTCCGGCATACACGTCGGCAAATATCAAAAATTTACTACGACTAGTTGGTAATATTTCTTGTCAACTGATCTATATATATCTCTGATCGATATCGGTCAGAAATCTGAAAGATTTCACTAATTTTGCTAACGAGTCTGACGGATATCTGCTTTGATCGGTTTGATATTTGTATTATTTAGTAGGTACATATATAACGAACCCTTACATCCGAATTCATAAAAAAAAAATCGGTGACAATAAAATATCAAATTTCAGTTTCATATTCAAATAATAAAATAATTTTTAGTTGCACTTTGCTGTGATATCAAAAGTACAGGTGGCTATTTCGAAAAGCCGCTGGATTTAATAAAAAGTTCATGAAAGCTTTCACAGTAAATAATTGTTTGATTTTAATTTAAAAAAAAAATATGTTGACTACTATAAGTCCCCACATGTACAAAGAGAAGTTCCATAAGCAGCTCCGAGGATTTCAAAAATTTTTAAATTATACAAGTATTTACCTTACTCTTTGTCAATTTCACCTTTGGAAAATCTTCCTTATCAACATCAAATCCTAAGGTATATGAACAAATAAAGGAAGCAAATTGTTTTCCCACAAGGGATTAGCAATCAGCCACAACATATTGCCACAACATCATCAATTGGCAAACATGGAAGTAAACAATCAATTCTGTACACATTTGATGCCTTAAAGTAGCTACATATGTATGTGTGTATGTGTGTGCATGCCTCTTTGGCTTAGCCTGGAAAGCGGAAGTTAATGTAGCGAGTAATTGTGCAGAATTCCTTCTTCCCTTACATTGATTTGTTTTGTTATTATTGTTTCCTTCCTATTTCTGATTATATGTTTACGATTGAGTGAAGCGAAAAAAGGAAATCGAAGCGCAATTACCGTGGATTGCCGCAGAAATACAAAAATCTACTTATGTACATATTATATATAGATGAACTGTCACAGAAATGATATACATATGTATGTATATAACTAGTTTCCTCTCATAACGCTGCTTTCCCTTGCTAGCTTCAGTTACTAAATTACAGCATTTTGCTCCCCTTTTGATAAGTAAAGCTTTCTTAGGAAATAAATTTACTTTTTTACATGACTGTACGTTACTGCTATGTTGCTCTGTGTGGATTTGTTTTTTTTTTGGCTTTGAATTCTTTTCAAATGATTCTTTGTAACAGTATGTATTTAACTTATTTACCCTCAAAAATCGTAGATTATATTCTCTAAGCAAGGGAGCTTAGCTTATCAAGGATTGAGATAAACTCCTGTAGATAAATCTGAAGAAATATACTAAAGAATTGGTTACGAGCAATTTAAAGCCAGAAGCCAATTATAGGCCCTCAATGCACCACTGTGCTAGTGCACGCTATTTATTCATAAATTTTTGTAGCAGTCCTGCACTTAAAGTAGATATATCAACGTCAGCGGTGCATTTGGCAATAACTAATAGTTAGCCAAATACTTTAGAAATTTCTAAAGAAATGCGCAGTGTATGATGGAAAAATTCGATTCGGATATGGTAATTGTTAGTCCATTTTTAGATTTGTGTACAATAAATTTGAAAGAAAAATTTACTTTTGTGTATTTGTATGTAGATTCAAAAAATGCATTAAACTTGGAGAACGGGGCGCCCAAAGTATTTTAGATTTGCCTTTGAATATCACTTCCGAGATGTATTATTTTCACTACATACGTGCGATTATTTATTAATAATTGCTAGCACATTTATTCGAAATATGCATAGAATCGGCAAAAATCAAATATAAAGCATTAAGCATTACTTTTTAACTTCATTAGAAAAGTTAAATATAAAATTATTTTCTTGAAAGCATTAAAAATGCCTTTTTATAATCAATTATTATGTTGTTTTACAGATAATTTACTTTAACTCTGTACATAGAACTTAGTATTATGTCGGATGAATGGTAACAATAACTTTATATATTTAGTTTAGCTAAGTTTTGAAATTCTAGAAAAGCGTTAATACTATCTGAGTTTGCTGATTTCAGATGGTCTGAGGGTTTGCTGTTGCCAAAAACTGTTGTTCGGATCTGGCTTAGTCCGGGGCATTCGTCTAGCAGATGTTGCACTGATAAATCTGGTCTAATGCAATATGAGCACGGCGGCTTCAACGATCCATTTAGTAAATGACTATGTGTGGTAATTGAATGTCCAATTCTTAGTCGTACAAATGTTCTAATGCCTCTGCAAGGAGCGTCTGATGGGAAAATTGGTTTAATTCCAAGGGGATTATTTGATTTGTAGTAGTGTTGGTAGGTGGCCCAATCGTCCGCGAGTTTCCCCGCTAAGTAATTTGACGCATACATCCGTAGATCTTTTGGAGTGAGATGGTTAAAAAAATGTAATGGTTGCGTCCGTGCTATACTTGCACGTTCATCAGCGACTTCGTTGCCTTTGATTCCAGCATGACCAGGGACCCTCATAATTTTTATCGCGTGTTTGTTTTCGTATATAATATTTCTTATCATATTGATAAGTAGCAGATCGTTTTTTGGGTTCTGCAAGGCTTCAATAACAGATTTGCTGTCGCTGCATATAACATGTTTTTTTCTGGTTTGGGAGGCAAACACTACCGCTTCATGCAGTGCAGCTGCTTCTGCTGTGAAAGCTGAGCAGTATGTAGGCAGGGCACCGACAGAGATTGTGGCACCAGCGCTATTTGTCACAGCAAATGTTGTGCTGGTGTCTGATTTGGATCCGTCGGTGAATATAAACTCCCATTCAGCTTGGAAAAGTTCAATAGCTTCGCTGTAGTGCTGTTTGTATTCGACCGATGATGTTGCAGTTTTTTTATAGCAGAATAACTTATTATAGAAACAAGGTGTAAGCGTGTAATGGTGTAATGGTTATTCATAATTATTACTCTTATAAAATAAATAAATAAATAAATAATCAATTATATAAAATATAGAAAAAACGCCAGAATTTGCCTGCTGAAAATCGTCCAAAATATTTCCAAACATGCGTTACGTTCAGCACAATTCAATTCATTTCAGTGTTTATTGAGTCTATGATAACAAAATCTTACAAACTGAACTAAAATTGATTGGTAAAAAACTGAATACTAGGAAAACACAAACTCAATTAAAGTTCTGAATGACTGAAAATTCAACATTTAATGTTTTAGAAATTTTAAGTAATATAAACGGCGCGAGCGATGAACCGCAATATTCTGTTAGGGACATTGAAACTGAAAGGCTCAAGTAATTCCGGGCAATCAATGAAGCAATCAATCAAATGCAAGGAATGGAGGACATGTCCTCTGCACTCAAGAGAATGTAAATTAATAAGCTTGCACTGGGTAGTATAGGGCGGAAGAGGGTGAGAGAAACGTAGCGGCAGAAGGGCAAACCGAATAAATTTTCTATGGGCCCGTTCAATACGAAATGATTTACAACTTTAAACTGAGATTTAAATAACGTTTTCCTAGTATGAGGATTCTTAAAATCATTCGTTAATAAACAAGACAAACAACAGCGGCCCAAGAACACAGCACCGGGTCACCCCCGAAGTAGCAGCGAAATGAGAAGATCTGCAGTTTTCTATTTCAACCACTTAGGTTTCTACGTGAAAGATATGACTTTAGCCATTTTAATAAAACCAAACGAAAATCTATGTTTCTTAGCTTATGAATTAGAATTGAGTGTAAGATCTTGTCGAACGCTTTGGAAAAATCTGTAGGTACGAATCGAAAACTTTGAAATTTTTACACATATTTTCCGATTTAAGCTCTGATCAAATTTAAGTTAATTTTCATCTGGTTATCTGGGCATTCAATAAAGCAGTTGGAAAACCCATGGTATCTGGTTCACGGAACAGATGTGACCAAAAATTCAATTCGTGGGATATAAAAATTTCGTGTAACGGTGTTTGCGGTCGACTTCCTCCGAAACGGCTCGACCGGTTTTTATGAAATTTTGTATGCATATTTGGTAGGTATGATAAAAGTTCGTAAATTTAATTAAAATATACACAAGTTATATGAAGTATTAAAATATGAGCGGTTCATCTGGGAAACAAAGTTCACGCTTACTTTTATGAGAGTTCTGAAATTTTGTTAAATTATTCAAATGTATTAAAATATGAGTATCAATTTGTTAATTTAGGGAGAAGGTCTAAGGTTTTTTTTGAAATGTTGAATTTAATAAAATTGCGCGCAAGTTATATGAAATAGTAAAATATGGGTGTCAATCCTATTGTTTCACTACGAGGAAGTTTATAGGGGATGTTTAGTTTTTTGTTTCGTAAATTACCAAAACTCTACTTAACCAAAATCCATTTTTAGCTGAATTTCAAAATTTGTAAAATTAAAAAAAATTTTCCAAAAAATGTGTGACTTTTAAATCCGAATATGGAGAAATTTTTTAATGGTTAATTCAATTTTAGTATTATAAACCGCAATTTTGAAGTTGCTAAAAGACGCCATTGATTTTTAATAGCATACATAGTTTTCTTCCCCTAAATAACGGCCAGTATTGTACAAATCATACACCTGTTTTGACTTGATAATGTAGATAAATACAAAAACACATCCGGGTATAGTCGAAAAAAAATGGTGTAGACGGTTTTCCAAACTTCACATCATTCAAAATTCATTATTTTTATTTCCACTAATCGAAGCTAATATGTATATTTTTAGTTTATTTTGAAGATTAAAATAATAAACTGTGAACAAATTGTATTTTAATTTAGAATTGTGAAAAAGAAATAATAAAAACTGATAATAATAAAATTTATAATATTCGTTACTCTTTTATCTAAAGAAAAAACAGTTCAGAAAATATTAAATTATTTCGGGCGTGTTGAAAATTGCAGTGAATGATTAGTTGTGCTACGATCTTGACCGCGTTACTATACTACAATCTGCTGGCAAAAGTTTAAAACTTTTATGTAATTTTTTTGAATTTTTTTAAACACTGTACAAATTTTAAAGCCTTGTTGTTTAATTCATTGTAGGGTAATTAGCAAGTTTATTTAATTTATTTAATTACTAATGATATATTTGTATGAAATATTAAAAATAATGTTTGGGAAATCGGTTGGAATGTGCATGAAAATGAATATAATAATTTATGAATGATAGAAAGTTATATACAAAATTGAAGTATTGTTGTTGATGATGACTGGTAGAATTAATTTAAATTTATTAACTGATTTATTAAAGTTTCATATGAAAAAGGATGGATGCCAGTTGATTTAGATGTTGGTGGAATTAAAAGATTTCCGAAGACCTGATGATTCCCTCGTTGGTAGATAGATGGGTTTAGATTATGGCTTCGGACGCATCTGACGTTCGCAGAAAACGAAGTATATAAGAAAGGAAGCTTTCAAAGGCGCATAAGGCTTTTATACTCCACACAGGACTTGATTTGCAGTGCAACTCCGAAAAAAAAAAAATATCCTTAGGTTAGGGATGGTTTCGAAAGTGGATCGTTCATCAGGATGCCTTCAATTTTTGGATTTATGCAGGAATGCATTTCGTTCAAGTGGTCGTAAGTGACTTAAATGTTTTTTTTTAATTTAGCCAGGTGGATATTAAAACAAAAATCAATTTGTGAACGCGTGTTTGAGTAACTGATTTTTATTTGCTTATTAATAAATATTTCAAATCTTCTTTAACTTAAATACACGATTCAAATTTTATGCGAAGTGTAGAACAATAAGAGAAATTTGCATTTTAATTCACTTCTTGCTAAAACTACAAATTAATGTAAAATCCAGGCATTTAAAAATATTGCATTTTTGCTAAACTTCCCATTATGTTTACTGCATCTCTTACATATGTAAATTTTCGTGCATTATTATAGCCAACAAACTGCCAGTGGCAAAAGAAGCAACAGTGCAAACATATATATATATATATATTTTGTTTTTGCTTTTGGAAAAACGTTGACGTTTGTGTGCACAGTGGCTGTTGCCTCCAGTCACTAGCCAATTCGCATGAATTCTTTTTGGCTTGTTGTGTGTGGTGTGTTTTTGGTGTTGTTGGATCTGCCTAAAGCAGATTTATATGCAAATGCATTTAACTCAATTTTCCCACGACAATGGCTTGCATGCATAGGTAGATTTATATAAACAAAGCAACAATGTGAAGAGATATTGGCTATATGTATGTGTAATCATACAGATATGGATAGAACATTCGAATATATTAACAGCATATTGTTTTCTGCACTGTTACCGCTGCCACCGCTGCCGATGCAGATGGCAGCTGTTTGCTACAAATGAAGTGTGGCAAACAGCCGGCAGCTGTAGTACGTTGCTCTTCCGCACACAAAACGTAAACTAACTACATAGTATATGCATTTGCTTAAAATATGTATACATTATTTTTCTGATTGCTATTGGTTTTTTTTTGTTTATTCTTCTTTAGAAGTTTGTTCTACATTTATTTGAGGTGTCACACATTTACAAAATGAAATTGCAAAAACAAAAAAACAAATGAAACATAAATCAGAAAATGGCATTTTGTTGTCTAGTAGCCTCTTTATTGTTGAGTTTTTCATCTGTTATTTTTATTAGTTTGTTGTCTGCGCAAAAATGGGTCAGTTGTTGCGAAAAAGAAAAAAAATGTTTTAAAGTTTTAGTATAGGAAAAGAGAAATAACATTTTTGTCGATACTTTTACGGTACGTCCTATGGGAATCAAATCATTGTTGGTGTTGTTGCTGTATGCTTCGAATTTTGAATACATAAAGGTTGTTGTATATTTCACAAAAATCAGTTAGTTTCTGTTAACACGTCGTATACGTAACATTCACTTTTTACAAAATTATCACGAATGGATTGGCCCGTACCAGATCGAAAAACTTAATTTCTTCTTTTTTTCAATAGAGATTAAAAGCGTCTTTTGGATATCTATGAATTGTAACAAAAAACTAGGAAAACTTAGGAAAAATTTGGAGTGCCCTAAAGTACACCTACAACATTCAGAGGTTCCTTTGTGACTCTTATCTTAAATTAAAACGCTAAGTTTGTGAAAATAATAAGAATTTGTGCAACCAAGCCGCTTCTCTTCTGTCCGCTTCAGTAGTGCGCAATAAAGTACCTACCATTGCACAAATTCTTTGCATTCGGGCTTCGCATCTGTATCCACTTTTAGTTCCAACGTATGTGAGGAAACCCCGGACAATCTTGCAAATTTCTTAATTTTCATTTTTATTTACTTTTTCGAAACTATCTTCGAAACTAAGCTTTCCTACACCTCTGGTATTTTGGTATTTCATCTATTGTTTTGTTTTTTAACTAAACTATTTTCTACTTTTTAAACAGATGCCAACTCAGATTAAGCTTTCTTACACCATTTTTTTGTCACCCATATTACAGTATTTCATCAATATTATTCATTTAATTTCAATCAATTTTTTAAACAGGTGGCAACTCTTCTCAAACATATTTTTGTTGTTAAGCTTTTTTAAATTTTTTTACCTTTACAACCATATCGCAATATTTCATTAAACTTATCAAATAAATTTAATTAACCTTTTGAAATATGTGGCAACCCTACTTGAAAATAATTTCGATGTTTAATTATTAATTTACTTTAATGTTTCAAACCTATTTTGTTTCACCTATTCATTAATTTGTATTTTAGTTTTTAAGTAGGTGGCAACCCTCTCCAAAAATATTACTCAAAGAAACCTTTTTGGTTTGACAATCATATTATAATATTTTATTATAATTATTATTTTACTTGAATTTAAGCTTTCTTAAACCATATTGCAATTACTTACTTAGCAATTGAGTTAAATTTACCTTTTTAGCAATTGTTAAATTTAATTTTATTTAATATTTCAAGCAGTTGGCAACCCTATTCAAAAGTATGTACCTATAAGCCTTCTTTCGTTTTACACCTGTAGTGTAATATTAAATTTTACTTATAGAGATCTTTTTGAAATTCGGTTGTGGGCTTGTGTTTAAAATTGTTCTTAAAAATGAAACTCTGATAGTTTGAAAATCCAGTAGCAACTTCAGGTATATAAAAACAAAACTCGAATATTTCGAACTAATCTTTATATAATACATATATGCTATACAAATCTGACCTTATTTTAATGTAGAAGATTTTTATTTTAAATCACTGCATAACCTTTATTTTGTTATTTTTATGTTGTGGATCAAAAACAATCGATAGTCGTGGATTTATTATGTTTTCGATCAGAAAAATTCATATTAACGATTTTTTTATCGAAAAAATAAAAATCTCAAACCATCAATAAAATTTTATCTAAAAAATAAAAATTACAAAATATCGATCAAATTTGATTTTCTATAAAAATTTTAACCATGGCTTATTCTCTATATCCTTCTTCCCGCCAATGCGCCGCCTATCGAAATGAATGTAGCTACTCCACAATGCAGAAACTGAAAACTCTTTTCACGCAAAAATTTCCTAAGTGGCTTAAAGAATCATAAATCTGAAATGTTTGTGAAAATTTTTAAATCACACACTTTAGTCTGATGTATCATTTGCCGCAGTACGGCAAGCAACTAGCCATGGAGAATGTATGTACATATGTATTTAGGTATTTACAAAAATAAATTCATGTACCTGCAGAAAAAATGCGCGTATTCTACTGCTTTGTATTTTCTGCTTTCTTTCCCGTTCTTTCTTTGTCCACTTTATATTTTTCGGCTCAACTATTTAATAAAATGTGATGTAACAGTTTTACTCTTCATTTTCACTTCAAAAATAATTAGTTTATAATTCAAAAATGCAATAAAAACTTTATTTGATGAAATGTTATATATACCCACTACTTTGTTTATACTATTGTATTTTTTTAAATTCAAATAGCATGTCAAGTAAAGTCAAAATCATAGCAATTAAAATCTTTAGTTAAATATTTTACTTTTTACTTCTTGCGGCACATGTATAGATTTTTTGTGTTTAATAAAAAAAAGTTACGTACTTTTATTTACTGCATGAAATAATGGACCTAACCATTAGCGTAATTGTAATATGTAATAATAATAAAACATATTGTATGTATATCTTTCAACCTACAATTTACAACGGGAGAGCGATAATACTTTGAAATAACCCCTTATTTACATACAAAAATATAAACATCAGTAATCCTATATATATACATACAATAAATTATCACTAGATAGTTCACACATCTACGGGCGCTTTAAACGATTTATTTTTACCCACGCACACTATTGTGCTGTCAATGACAATGAAGCTGACGACCCTTTGGCATAGAGGAATTTGCGAAATGCGGCACACTGGCTGGTTTGGCTTTATATTCAAATACTCGTGCAACTTATAATATTCTTCTTATATATTTTTTTATATTTTTTTAATATTTTTTTTAATATTATTTTTATATTTTTTTCAATTACTAAAGCCATCAGCAATGTGAGCTGACAATTAAAATTCATTATGAAAAACGATTCTTTTCAATTGATGATCATAGCACCCACCCAACTGGCCGGGTGGGTGTGTAAACCGCACCACAGCAATGCACGTTAGTTAGAAAGAGATGCAGCGCACTGTGGATATGTGGTATATGTCAAATATTTCACACCCACAATCAGATATTTAAAATAGCATTTTTTCTTTCTTTAATTTTGCATGCATTAATAAATTCAAACAATTTACTTACTACACGTAGAGAGCAAATACAAACTTTATTTTGTTTGTACTATTTATGTTTGTTCAAAAAATATTGAGAGAGATTAGAACATTTTTGGATGGAGTCACGTGGTATTTGGTGAACATTTTACGAGTATGGTACTGTTTTTTATTTAATAGAGAATTGCTTGTTATTTCTTTTTAACTAATGGACTTGAACAACTCTAGAGCGATTGAAGTGTATCTAATTTAAATTCAAACACGAATCGAGATGCAATTAAAAATGTCAAAAAATTATGGAAATTCGCTCCGAACGGTATGCCCTGCCCCGTTTGCTACTACAACCTGCATTTCCTTTGCGTTTTGTCTTTTACTAGACTTAATTTAGAGAAATGTGCCACCAAAAGGCAAAGACTCGTCAGTAGCCCTATACTCATCACCGACCATCGATCGGATACTATGCGAAAGCAGAACCTTGATGTCTGCCTGATTGTCTATGTAGATTGTGGTCCCCCCGCTGGCTGGTTAAATATCTGGTATCACCGCAGGCACGGGATCACGTTATCAATTCGCGATAGTGAAATCGATTAGTTGAAAATCGCGGGAATTCGTAAAAAGTTTGGACCCTTGCATAACTCGTCCAAAACATATGTAATTTGGTCCCTTCGACTATATACGACTTCCATAAGTTTTATCTAGTCATTGTGTGAGAGTGGCAAAAATGCTTTGTAACTCGTGTTCACTATTCATATTGCTCTACAACTCGTAATTGAAGAAATCGTAAAAAACTCGCCCAACAGCCGAAGGACTTCATACATTTTTTTTGTCTAATTCATATACCTCGAAAATTTCGATAACTCTTAGTATGTTACTGCACCCTTTGGACTACGAAAAAAAAAGTTATAGGTGATTAAATAAATGAGTTAACTCACAAATCGGTAAATGACGACTGAGCAGATTAGTACGAGAATTGTCACATATATAGTCCGATATATGGGTTATCATTGAATATTTTTTTAAAGGGAGTTGTTATTTGTTTTAAAGTTTAAATTCAATTGAACCAATGAGAAGAATCAATTATTGTCTTCTGTAAAAAATTGAACAGTATGTCAGACTTGAAGTTTCAATAAAGCTTAATATTTTTGGAGAGGTTGAAAAATTAATTAAACTTACAATAAGATAAATTAAGGAATGTTGGTTTTGATAATACTTTTGGAGAGGATTGTCACCTACTTAAAAAGTAAATAAAGTATTTGAAAGCTTAAGAAAATAGAATCATAAAAGTGTGATTAAAATGTGTTGCCACCTGTTTAAAAAAATTAATAACATTGAATTTCTAAGCTTACCAAATTATAACAGTTTTTGTAAGATTGATTGTATTGTTTCAATTGATTTAGTAAGGTAGCTGAAATTCTACTATACTGGTGTCGAACGAAAACAGTTTCCTTCAAGTTTTTTCAAGAAATTTGGATGTATGTATATCTGGAGATGATTGACACATATTTAAAAAAATTTTGTTCAAATAAATTTAAAAGAGAAATGAAGCATTACAACCAATACCGGTTAAAGCTGATCGGGGTTTTGAAAAAACTTGGTCTCGAAAAAATTTTAGAAGAGTTGCCAACTGTTCGAAAATTAAATAAAAATTCAGGTCTTACCAATACATACATATGTATATTTGTTCAAAATATATTTATAATTAGCTCATTAAGGAGTTGCCACTTTTACAAGATTAACGATTTTTTTGTTTAAGATAAATAAATTCCTAAAAAATTAAATTGTTAAGAAAAACGGTAGTACTCGTGGTGTATGCATTTATCAAACTTTTTAGAAAACGTATGAAAATCGAAAAATTTAAAAAAACTGTCATCAAAATAATCAACTTTTTAACCCGAATTTTGAAAAAATTCAAAGTATACATTTTATAGCCCATTCAATTTTAGTATAACGAAGATCAAGTTCTAAGTGACTAAAAATTCGAATTGATTTTGGATAATTTTTTTTTTTTGCTGACGGTGTTGGGTATTTTCTTTCATATGTGTTATATTTTTTTTTATTTACTTTTATATAAAAAATCAACGTACTTTTATAAAAAAATTATTAAAACTAAATTATTAACTGTATTATATTTAATCGTGTTGCTTATGAGCAGAGCCTTTGATTTTTCGAGATTGCTCAACACGTAATTTCTCGCGAGGATCGCTTTCTGGCGCGGTCCTCGTGCATGGAGAATTCCGTAAGGTTCGCGAATTTTGAGAAAAATACTCAGCTGATCAGTCACCCAAATACATATATGTATGTACTATCTTTCTCCACTCAGTTTAGTCGCTACTCCAAAAATACCCAGCTTATTAATTTCTATGAAAGACGATTGAACGCAACACATTTTAACTAAATACATTTTGACGAAACCTTATAATGCAAGCCAAAACAATTGGAACTATTAAGTTGATGTGATATAACTTTGTGATCACACAGAAAGAATACCATCTCATCATGAGCTAATCTCAATTGTGAACGAGCAATAGTGTTAAATGGCAAATTAATACTCATTTACATACATATGTAAAGCAAACGAAGGGAGAAAACAGAACGAGTGCAGCGCTCATTGAGAACGCGATCGTCTGAGTACATTTACATAAATGAAATAAATGAAATAGTTAGTGCATCCATTTATCGCTTGACTAATCAAGTGTGCTAATGACCACGGTCAATAGCCGAATGCGACAAAATTCATAGACTGTTATTAGCAGAATTTAAAAAAAAAAATCGGCGCCAAACTCTTAGCGAACTTTTCATTAATGTGCGGATATATAAATACATACTATAGATACATAGTATATGTAGCTATATAGAATGCGACAAGCCACATATACATATGTACATACATTTATTTCGTTATGTTTACATTCATATTATATTTGTTCTTTGTATGTATGTGCTCGACAATTCAAATGATTCTGCGTTATTGATGCCTTCATTCATCGTCATCGTCATCGCCATCGTCATTATTGTTGTTGTTGTAGCTACATTGTCTGTATTGTAGCTTGTTTTCATTTTTGGTTGGTTTTTTGTGTTTTTTTCTTTGCTTACAGCAATGTGGGCGGTGAGCATTTTATTATTTTATTAATGTCAAATAAATTGCAGCATATCATGATTTTAATACGAGCCACTGAGCATTCAGCGTAATTATGGTGTTTTATTCGACTATGATTATATGTATATTGCACATTCGCACAACATACATACATACATACATACATATAGATATGTATGTATGTATGTACATATAAACGTTTTGCTGCCGCAATTTGCTTTGTTTATGATCTTCCTTTATGTTTGCTTATAAATATCTTTATATGTTTGTATTGGCTTTTCTATTGCCTGACATTAGCGGATGATTTTCATGAAAGTGCATTGCCCTTTGCGAAAAGGAAATTTACTTGATCAACATGAAATTGTTTAATGTCAAATACCAAAAAAAAAATTGTATCATTTTATGCAATAATTTCAGGGCCACTGGCTCGAAATGCAATGATTCCAAATAGGAAATAAAAATACAGAGTGAAATTTTCAAATAGTTTTGCATCCTTAGCTCAAATATAGTAAAATTTCACAGCAAATATGTTTGTATAATATTTTAAGCTCTTAGCACCCCCACAAAGCGGTCATCATAAGTTTTTTTCCGAGAAGCAAGCAAAATAAATTTTGTAGTCCTACTTTTTCAAGGAAAAACTTCTCAGGAAAGTTTACAGAAAAGAAATAGGCCACAATATTTATTATCCTACAAATATGTATATGCAGTTATCAATTCTTTGCACTTAGCTTTTCAAACAGCTGGCAAGCCTATTCAAAAAAATACTGTACTTAATAATATTTTTCAAATAAATAAATATTTAATATTTTTCAAACAAAGCTTATTTAAAACTTCTTCGTTTGGTACTCATAATGCGATATTTCATTAATATTATAACAATCTTTTTTTTTTTTAATTTCTCGAACAGGTGGCAACCCTCCGTTTTCGAATTTAGAGTTTCTTATGCGTTTTTGGTAGGCACTAATATAGTAGAGTGTTAGTTAATTTATTCGATAACTGAATTAACCCTTTCAAACAGGTGGCACCTCTTCAAAAATATCTTCGTATGAATATCTTTCATTGCACACATAAGTATGTATATTAAAACATGCAATCTAATTTATTAGTACAGTTATATTAAACCTCTCGAAACAGGTGGCAACACTATCGAAATCAATTTTTACACAACGCTTTCATGATACTTTTTCGTTTGGCATTCATCTGGTTAATTTTTTGTTAGTACGATTAATTTAATTCAATTCATTTTTTTTTAAACAGGTGGCAACCACCCTCAAAAAATTTTCGAAAGTAAGATTACTTGAATGTCTTTCGATTGGCACCAATTTAGTAGCATTTCAGTTAAGTTATTTATAAAATCCAATTAATATTTCGAAACAAATGGCAACCCTCTTTGAACATATTTTAGAAATTAAGCCTAGTTAAACCTCTTGCGCTTGACTCCAATGTTGTAATATTTGATTTAATTTATTAATTTCATTTGATTTGAATTTATAAACGATTGCAAACACTCTTTAAATTAATTTAGATTATAAGCTATTTATGTGAAATGGGGCTAAGTCGTGGCGTTAAACGTTTAACGCACCCATCAGCCAAGCCTCATACGAGTTTTTATTACAAAAATAATTTAAGTGGAGTTAGAGGGAAATCCTATTCAAAATCTATACACGATTAAAGGAGAATGTTACGGGAAAAAAACAAAAAAAAAATTGTCAGCCTAGAAAGCTAGGCGATAGAAGTGAAACTTTAGGATCTCGATGGGCACTTGAAATGAAAATACTCACCCTAGCCAGCAAGTTTTATCAGATAGAAATATTTCTCCGATAACAGAAGCCACTATTCATTATTCTGGAATTTTTAAGGGTGTTAGGTTAATGAAAAATGATAGTTGATGTTTTCGCCTACATTTATAAAAAATCTATTCATTCACTTCCAATATTTTTATGTTCAAGAAAAGATACAATTGGTTTGTGGTATGAAAAAAATAAAATGAAAACTCGGGATTGTAAATTATTTAAATATCTTCAGAAAATTGCATCTATTGTCGTTCTAAAAATTGTACAAGTGGTTGAGCTTCTTCCAAGGCAAAATTGACATTCAAAACATCGCTAAAAATCATTGGCATAGTGTGCAAATCTTCTCCTAATTCTGCTGCACCAGAGGGAGTATATGCCAATAATGCTCTATGTAGGAATTTTATTATAACGTTAATTCTCTGGTTCGGAGTGATGTAGAGATCAATCATTGCCACACTCTGTCCGCTTTGCTACCCCTCTCTCGTTTTTTCCTACTCCGAATCTGTCGCGTTTTCGTTTTTCTCCCATGTCTCCTTCCGTTCGACTGCCCCACCACGCGCGCCATCCCCTCCCTTTTCCTGTCGCTTTTTCGCTTCATTTGGTATTGGAATTACAACCCAAAGAGCGCAAAGTAGTTTCACTTCAAAAACAAATATTGCTGTTCCTCTCAAAAGAGGAAAGCAGCTTGCTGAAGTTAATTTTACGAATACAGGTAAGTTGGTCGTCACCCAACTTTTATTTTATTTCTTATAATTTTTTTAATTTTAGATTTCATATCAATTTTCACATAACAATACACAATTTGAGTTCAACTAAAAATCGTCTAGTGTAAACGAGCTGACAACTTGAAATGCCCATTAATATTCTCGTTCAACTATTTGATTCGTTGTGAAAATTTGAATCGTTTAAATAAACGGATTAAGTGTTAACTTGAAAATCCATGTATTTTCTTAAGACTCATTCACAATAGTGCACTTTTTTCCATTTCCCAACACTGCATCTGAAATAGGATATCATTTTACCGAGTTGGCTCAACTCGCATAATTTTCCGAATTTGTGTTGTTGCTTTGCAAGCAATCATTATCTTACCTAGTGTTATTTTGCCAGCCGGTTAGAAAGAAACAGGCCTTATGTAGTTAAGTCGTGTAATCTCTTCGATATATTCACTAATTCGCAGTAATTTGTATTTTACTCCCATTTTTATAAATGTCAGTGAAAAAATTATAATTTTTTCTTTTCTAATTCAAAACATAAATTCTGCCAAAAAATTATTTGCAGCTACATTTAATAGCAGCAGCTTTATATTCACATTAAAAAAATAATACACGATAATGAATGGTCTCTGAATATATTTTATATTTTAATGTAAAAGGTTGTGTGCGTGTAAAATTTTTGTGTTTTATATTTGCATATCAGCCTTTATGACATTGACAACAATCTGCCGAAAAATGTAGCTGTAGTTTTACTTTCCATGTTTTTTTTTTAATGAATATTTATTTCCATCTCCATACACGCACGTTGAGCGCGAAAATGCGCCAATGTAAATTAATCTGTCACAAAGCTATAGTGGCAATAAACTATAGAACAACATTAAGTTCGCATGACAGCCACTGACAATTTATATACTCGTACATACAATGTTGATATACATATAAGGGGAGAAAAATGTAAAATAATATTTAATGATAAAGCTTTAGTTACATACAGGAATAATACGAGCAAAATAATCGGAAGCGAAAAACTACCTAATAATACAAATCAAAATTCAAAAATAATATCTACCTAGATGTATACATACATATATGCGGTTTATTTAAATACAACTTCTTCTTATATAAGAAGTTAAAAATATGCAACTTTAATGGGTTCCGAGACACAAAAATGTATCAGAGAATCAAAGGACAGAACAGGGTGTCTATCTATTTCCAAAATCTTGTGTAAATTATACAACACTAAGAGCCGTTTTCTCGACTGCGTGCTAAAATTGATATCCTCTTTAAACGCGTTTTGGGTTTCTCAAGTGTCTGCTGTGATTATCCCGTCGATAAATTTAACAGGCTGTGCATTCTTCGGGTAAAATTTTGTCCATCTGTTTTGTTTGAAAACATAAAAAATTGAATTGATTACATTTTTTCGTTTGATTATAATGCCCTCGTCGGAAGTTCACTTTTAACCTATATTTTGTTATCTTTATGCACATCCATATTTTTTATTTAAAAATATTTGTAACACAAGAAAACTTCTTCGGTTTATTTATTTTTGAACAGCTGATTTTGGCTTTTTCTTTTGTCTTCTTCAGTGCTGCCATGTATTCTCTCCCTTTACATCCATTTTTAATCGATTGTTGAGAAACGGAAATCAAATTTGTTATGTCGGAAAATTTAACTACCCGCTTCATAATTCTTACTTTAACACGCAGTCGAGAAAACGGACCTGAGCTTACTAGTGTTTCACTTAAGGGATACATCCAGACTCTTAGTAGGATTAGTGATGGGTCCTTTTGCTTTTGACGGTACATACCTCTAAATTAGGTCTAAAAAGAGACAAAAAGGACAGAAAGTAATGGTGTCCGGCGCTAGTGTCTAGCCTTCAGTATCTGACAATTTACGGCACTGTGTGAAACGCGGCTACAGAGCCTGCGATCGACAAAGGGCAAACTTCATCGAAAATCATCATATTGTAAATAATATTTCATGTTGTAAAATTAATTGAATAAAATTTGTTAAACATGTGGCAACACTAATCAAAAAAAAAATTCGCAAGTAAATTTTATCAAGCCTCGTCAGTTTCACAGCAATATATGCATGTAGTATAGGTGCAGCTAACTTTTGAGTTAATTTAATTAATCGTTTCAAACAGGTGGCAACCTTCTCCAAAAGTATTTTCAAAGAAACCTTTTTCGTGTCCCAGTACTTATATTGTATTGTTGCAGTTATCTTATTAGTTGTATTGAATTAAACTTTGTAGACAGGTGGCAACACCATTAAAATCTATTTTTCAAACAAAAACGAAAACTATTTTTACAGCCATCTGCTAATATTCCATTCTTTTTATAAATTAAATTGAAACTCATTTTGCAAACATATGGAAATACTCTTTAAATTCCATTCTTTTTATAAATTAAATTGAAACTCATTTTGCAAACATATGGGAATACTCTTTAAAAATATTTTCGAAAATAAGTTTTCTTAAACATACTTAGTTTGTCACCAACATAACAGTATTTCAGTTAACTGATTATCTAATTGAATTAACACTTTTAAAACAGGTGGCAACCTTCTTCGAAAATATTTTCACGAATTGTAATATTCCAGTTTACTTATTAATTGAATTGAAATAAACTTTTCAAAGACGTGCCAACCGTATCGAAAAAAAATGTTACCAAACAAAGTTTCCTTGACCTTGAAACTCTTCGGTTCGACAGTTCCCCAATATTATTGATTTTATTGAATTTAATTTTTCAAACAGGTGGCAACTCTCTTCAAAAGTATTTTCTTAAGTGAAAACCTTATATTCTGCCATCGACAAAGGACTGAAAAAGTCTACTTTAAATTAGAATTTAGTGGTCGATCGTTTTTTTTTCTGACAACACGAAGGAAGTACTAGGTCTATGTGAGGACCAGCCAGCATAACGTTACCTAACCGTGGATGTAAGGGTAGATTTTAATGAGTCGCATGGTTGTTGTAGATTTCATAAGCCAAAGAACGACCTTAGCCAAATATTACTCTCAATAAAGACTATAATACTCTACTATCTATTTATGACCACTGTCTGCTTGATGCCAAGTATTTCTTGTCATATTGCTATTTCCGCAGAACGCTAATACAATTTAAATTAGCTAAGTTTGTTCCAGAGAAAAAATTTAAATGACTAATTGACTGAACTCTGAGTTGATCATCAATTTACGTAGTATGTGAGAAAATTCGATGCATTTATTTTTTAAGGAAAAATTAACAATCATGCCGTCGCAATCTAAAATAAATATTAACAAAAAAACAAAAGCAAAACGCAGACGCATTGCTGTTGCAATCCAGTGCATTCACATTTGACAAGAGGATGAGTAGCTGCTTAAGTAGACTGTGTAATGACAAAAATGCATAAAATTGCACAAAATATAGCAACATACGCATGCTTCCACGAAAATTACCCAAAGCGCATATTCAGATTCACAAATGCTCTGACATTAGTTTGCTTATAACTTTTTACACTTTTCGCTTTCATGCCATTCAGTCATTGTCCCTTTAGTTTATCATTTGCATTTTGTTTTTCATAAATTTATACATATGTAGATATTAAGTACGTGTTGTAATTTAAGCCGACCACAAAATGTCACACAGGCCGTCACATTTATTCACTCAATCCTTCACTTTCCAACACAAAATGCAGCGCAGCAAATTATTCGAACATTTAAATAGCAGTGCATGTGCTTTACATTCCTCCCTGCTCCCTCGTTTCACGCCATGTATTTGCTGTAACCGCCAGCAGCACTTTAACCGCACAGCCACATTTGCCACATCATCTTATAATGCCACATGCTGCGCATTGTCAGCTGTCAGTGAAACCGGCAAATTATTACGAAAGTGTAGAGACAAGTCAACGCTGGTTGATGGCGGCCGAAGTGGTTTCGGAGTTAAGAAAATTTGAATGGCAACACGCAGTATGGTACACTGACCTAGAATTAAGAAAACTAAAATTCTGAAATTACGTATTACAATATGTACGAAAAGAGCAATGAAAAGTTAAATGAAGAATAAAATATGAATTACAAATAAAAATATAATAAATAATAGTTTGAAAAACTATAAAAAAAAAACATGCTTTATGAGTAGAGCGTTTATGTAACTGGTCTGAGGCTATGTTTTTGATTAAAATATCGATTTGAAAAATTAAATTCAATGTTATCAATTATTATTCTCCCTTGCTTCACACGAGGTGGTATTAAATGAATTTAGAATCGGCCTAACGTCACTATAATCGACAAAATTATCTACAATATTTCGCATCCCATTTGTTTACCAAACCTCATTCAATGGAGTATTCCTACGGAAATATAATGGAACACATAAGTTGACTATTTTTTTTGTCCCCAATATTGACCGTCACATCTGAGAATCTAACTGATTGTCATATTTAAATACATATGTACATACATTGTCATATCTAAATAGATACTGGGGTTCAAGTACTCGATTCCAAAAAAAAAAAATTGTGTTAAAACTATCGAGTACAAAATATTGGTATCGAATCTCATACCAAATAAGTTTGTTATCGATATTTTTTAACCAAGTTCTTAGAAAGTATCGATAAAAAGTACTTATATCGCATTTTGTAAGTATTTTTTTCGGAATTTTTTCCTTTACTGTTATTCCCAAAGAGCGAACGAAAACCGCTCGAGAACTCCAAAGTCAATATAATGCAAAGTATACACGGTCTAACTGCTTCACCAGGGAAAACAAAGATTGACTTCGACTTCTGGCAACACCACAATCATCTTTCCATCGATCAAAAAAAAAAAAGGTACACGAAAGGTGACGAAGTGTCCTTATTTTTATATAGCCCAGTATCCTGTGTGAAGTTGAACCCATTGGAAGAATGGGAGGAGCTGAAAACAGCATTTCATTTGCAGTATAAACAAGCACGAGCATTTTGAAAACTGCTCTTCTTGGGAGGTACAACAAAATGAGGCTCTTTTCACTGAAATATTTTATGAGTCCATTTTTTCCTTAAGCCAGATTAACTTTCTTTTAACCTTTTCCAATCTATTGTCTGTGTTAAAGCCCAATCATCATCACACATATGGTATTGTTGTGTAGTGGTGTTTTGTTTATTTAAGTTCTCACATTGTTATTATAGAGAGTTTAGGATTTCCAGAAGATGGTTAACTTATCACTTAAAACAATAAAATGTAGCTTAGTTCGATATGAGACGGTTTCGATACTTTAGATCGGATATTTCGCGAATTTTCCGTCAAATGTTTTCTGATTGGATATTTCCATATTCTCAAGTGTGTTCAGACGGCGTCTTTTCCATTGCACATGCAGAATTTTAACTGTTTTCTTAATGCTATCTGGTAAGCATTTATAGTTGCTGGTATGGTTTGCAAAGTTAGACTCAGGTATTGCAATGGCTTTCTGTATCTAGTTGTTATAGTCCCTTATGTGTTCTTGCAATGAAACCTTATTTATGCCTTGCCTGGATTTTATATACTGTATTTTCTATAAAACAAATAGGCAAGACAGATTGTAGCATTAATTTGCATTAATGCATGAGCTATTCCCGTACTAATTTGCATTAACTCGCTGTAACTGTATGCGAGCGCATAGCCTCGTGAGGACGGCAGTAATCATATTTCTCACACTCGTATCTTCGGCAAATTCAAACGTACATACGTTAGTTTTACATTCAATCCTTGCAATCAAGCGTCCCAATGAAATAAAGTTACTAATTCAAAGGTGGTTTCTAATAGGACACGGCTTGCACTGATTGCTTTGCAATGAGGGACTCTGGATATGAAAAAATCCAATACTGTATAAATTGGGGTGCATCTTCGGCCACTCTGCACCGCCAATGACATGACGCCATGTTAAAGTAGACAGTTGAAGCTGTTGTTGTAGCATTGAACGAGAACTGATATTGTGGAAAAGGGAACTCATCTTATACTAATTTTGGTCTGAATAAATTTGCTAAATGCACAAGATTGTCATCTGTTATGGTGAAATCTAAATGCATGCGTCTGACTAGGCAATTGTTCTTCAGTAGTTTTAGTGGAAGTGTGTCCAAGAATATATAGTTATGAAATAAGCAGCATAAAAGTGAGCCCGCTAAAGAGACTTTCTCATCTCAAAATTGGCCTCTTAGTACTTCCAAAAACTATGTTTGTCATATTCTCATTTCCTTTTACTGCGCTCCATCTACCTTTTCTGCCCTCTATGTCATTCTTTTCCATCCACAGTTTTACTTTTTCTTTCTTTTACTATCATGTCACTATCACTTTGCTGTGACTGTTGCTGTCACTTGGTCATGATGGTTGGTTGCATGCCGCGTCAAATGTCCAAGCCTGTGTGTGTATTCACTCATATGTGCCGGCTTTCAAATTATCTACTAATGAGACAGTAATGTCGTTGCGAATACTCAGATGTCATCTTTGGCTTTTCTAAGTGACTTTTTGCTGTTGCCTTAATTTGCATTGTGTGGCTGTTGTTACACTGATAATTCACAAAAATGGGTAGTAGCCGTGCATCGGAGATTTTTGACTTTTGCAGCATGTTTTTGTCACGCGTTTTTTCGTTCATTCATAAGTTAATTTGTTTTAATACGAGTCTACTCTAATACTTTGTTACATACTAAAATATTAATAAAATATTAAGAGTGTATTGAGTGATTACATTATGAAGTGAAATGGGATTTCTATTTGTAGTATATGTTCAAAAATGTTGATTACCAATGTAATATAAATTATTCACAATTATTTCTTATATGAATAAAGTAATATTCAATTTTATTAGTATAGAAAAAGTTTTGACGAAAGCTACGCCAGAAGCTTGAGCGATTTTCTCGCTAGAGGACTATATTCTCGGTTCTAGCTGTCTTAATTGGCAAATTAGAGTTGTTGGGGTTACAGAAATTTAATTTTATTCAATTTCTGGGCATTCGTTACTTATCAACATAAAAAACTATTAAATTTTTTCATTTTGTTACCAAGATTTAGTGTGATAAATTGAGACTATCGATTAAAATTTTCTAATGCATAGACCTGAGTGCCGAGCTGTGATCAAAATTTTGACAAAAGCGGGGAAAACGCTGGTGAAAATCAAACAACATTTGGATGCTGTATTCGGGTATTTTCGCCCTTCGTATTACACCTAAGAAGAATATGTGAAACAATTTTGTTTGAGAAGAATGCAAAGTTGTTAACAAAACTTCTTTCCGCTGTTAAAAAAATAAAAACGATTAAAGTGCTGTACTCAGCTTTTATATCTACGTCTCAGAAAACCAAAAGAAGGAGTGTTGGATTCATTTGTTACTGTCGATAACATCCACGATACAGTCTCGATATGCCCAAATCGACTATTAAGTATTCTCTAATGAAATACCACTTGCGAAGAAAAGAATTAAGGCTATTTTTTAAAGTATAACTAAGTTAGTAAATTACTGTGAAAGGTTGATTCAAATTTGAGTTTGAGATTTAGCTTGCAGTTTACAGTTCAGGCCAGAAACTTTTGAACCTTACCACGTACCTAAATGCAGTAGAGAACCCAGAGTAAAAGTTTAAGGGAATGTATGAAAAACATCCGATTCTGAGAACTCATAACTCCCAAACAACGAATTTGGGCTATTAAACCTACTGTATAATTTTGTTTATACATGTATTACTACTTAAAAAAAAAATATGAAGTAGAAAACAAGTGGTCAAACAATTTTTGATTTTTTTTAATCAAGATATACAATTTTTTCCCCAAAAACACTATGTTTCATATTTTTTTCTTGTTATCTTAAAATAATAATGTTTTGATGAAATATTTCCATGTTTCGTGAAGCGAGTCTTTAGCTTAGCTTGCATGCCATCTTGGTAAAAGTGGAATTAAAATATTAAATCTTTCTGTGAAATATTAGAATACCTTTACCTTTGATGGTCTGAAAAGAGGAGGAAACTATAAACATGCATTTTTTTTAAATATTGTAGATTTATAAAACATCCATAAATATCAATAATTCAAACATTCAGTGCGTTACTATTGTAGTTTTTTGGAAAACAATCTTGAAAATCCTTCTTTTTTTTGGCATTCGCCTCTTTAAATAACATCGTGAAAAACTATGCGCTGCACGTTTAGAAGCCAATAGATTGCAAGTGGCAATAAAAGCCAAAAATTTATAGCTGAATAAATGCCCAAAATTAGTTTACCCAAAATTTTTCCCACACCAAAATTTGCCTAAATGTCGTGCACAAGAGCCGTAAAAATTCGAATTTATGACACAAAATTGTATTATGAATTCAAAAAAATAATTACCCACTCGTAAATTAAACAAAAAAAGTAATAGTCGTTATTGACGAAAAGCGCCACAATTATTGAAATAATTAATTGAGCATTATAAATTTTTGTCGAGTAATTAAAGAATTTGCAACAATTCACAATAGTTTCAAAAACCGACTAGCCAAAGCAATTAATAAAATACGAGAACTCAACACATTTTGATAGTGTTTTCAATTGTTTTCATAGACACACACACACACACACACACACGCACACAGAAGTGACTCAGCGGCTAAGCGGTCTAAGTGGCCGAACGCCATGCCAAGTGTTAAATGAATTTAATTAACGGAAGGGGTGGTGAAATGAAATCAATTTACGGTTATTTGTGCGGGTGTTCTTACTAATCCAAACATACATACATACATACATAAACATTCTGTGCCTAATGAAGGGCAGACAAAGTAGCGACGAAAGCGTTGGTTAGCCGCAAATGTCGAACGCGTTTTCAAAATTTAATTAGTTTGGATAGTTTTTTTTTTTTTTTTGAGTTTGTTTGATTAGTGTAAATAATTGTATATGCATTAATTTGTTATTGTACCTAAATAAGTCAATTTAATACTACATTGTTGATTTTGCATAAATTGCAACAAATAATTGCAAATAACATTCGATTGCGATAGCATTGGACCATATGGCCAAAAAGTTAATGCATTAGATCTATACATGTGTGCATTAGGGTGGCCCAAAAATGCAATGAAAATAAATGTTTTTTTCTTCAGGAGAACAATACCCACTTGTTTGTTTAATATTTTTTTTATTATTTTAACGTTTTTTAAAGATAACCAAAGGACCCAAAAAAATGTAAAAATGTCTCCAGAAAAAATAATTAACATTAAAAAAATTATTGTATAAAAACTTGTGTATTATCTCGTGAAGTCTCCTGAAGAGGTAGTTTTTGATGTGGTGAAATAAAACAACATTTCTGGCTAACGAAACCGAAACGCCATGCAACTTCTTTGCAATCAACGTTTTTTGTAAAAGACATGCTCGATCTTTTCTTTTTTAAATTAATTGCAAAAGAAATGTATGAAAAATTAATGTGAATTTTGAGTTCAATTGATCGGGCTATAAAGCTACAATGCACTTTTAAAATTCTAATAAAAACCTTTTCAGTTTTAACGTAAATTTTTTCAAGTTTATTTAATTATCGTAAAACGTGTAAAACATTGATAGACTATATTTTTATTAAAAAAAAAAACTTGCAGACATTTTTTCAAACACCTTTATATGTAATACATTTTTTGAAAGGTGGTAACCCCAACCAATTTTTTTCTGTTTAAAATTTGTTCATACATTCTTAGTGGCACATAACGCAACTAATGTTGCATTTCAATGCCTCAATCGCAGCCACCACAGCCACGTAGACTTTGGACTTCAAATAGCTTCCAAGGAAAACGAATAGAGGTGTGAATTACAGGATCTTCATAGGTGAGCCATTCACTGTTCGCCGAATCGTTCGCGTACTAAATCCACGGCCTTCAATTGCAGGTAGCAAATAGTCCGTTATAGTGGCGCGACAAAGGGATCACAAAAGAAAAAATTTCTCACCATAGAACTGTTCTACCTTTTGGCGCAGACCTATAAATTAATTAACGATTTTATATGAAAGCCAAAATTTATGTGATGTCGATGTGTTGGTATTTATTTAATTTTTAAGTAATTATAAAACAAATATAATAAAAGTTAGATCACGATGGTCTACACACATTAGGGTGGACCAAAAATGGGTAGAATTTTTTAATGTGTTCATCCCCAAGATTTTTCTATATCAAATGTAAAAACAATACCCCTATATCTATTTTTTATATAAATCAAAAAAAATTTTAGGGCCCATTCAAAGCGCTTAAAGTTTCATATGTATTTTAAATAGAAAAGAAAAAATCCGGAACCGAAAATATGCTTTATTTTGAAGCATTTTTGATTCATTTTAGCGTTCAATTTTAATTTTACTTTTGATAAAAAATAACAGGAATTCTTGTATGATCGAAAAAAAGCCATAAAAGATGATCGTAAAATTAAATATCACAAAATAAGGATTAAATTACGAATTTTATTTCAAGCATAATAACAGTTACAATCGTTGGAAAAAATTATTCGTAGAATTCCGTGACAGTCAATATTTTCAATCGGCGAACTTTTTGCTCTTCAGAAGTTTTCAAAGAATTATACCAAATTGTTTATTTACCTATATTTTTAATATACTTTTACTTTGTTGGGGCGTTGGGGGGACCTATGAAAACCAGCTAATATTGAAGCCATTTAAATTTAGCCAATTTTTTTTAATATTAGTTATTGTATGAGTTCACAAAAACTTTAAAAAAATTCAATAATTTATATATAGAATTGTACAAATGTAGTATAAAAATAATATGTAAACTACGTACAAAAATAAGCTATCATTTTAGGATATGTAGGAGTGTGGTTGAACAGATTTGGGTTGTTAATTACTATAATAAAAACAAGCGAACCTTAAAATAACGCTAAAACACAAATCAGCTAATTTGATAGAATTTATCAATCAGATAAGCAAGTTAGTTAATGAATGTGGCTACTAAATATCCGTGATGTCCGGTCTAAAAATGATAACTCAATTAATTGTGTTGTTGAGTTTTACCTACTGACTTAATTCAATAAAAATAATATCTGCTTTGGCTATAAGTTATAGCAATGCTCAGTAATCAAATTCTAACTTTAAAAAGAATTGCAGCTTTGCTTTTAATAGTTTCGAATATATTTACTGAAGTATAAATGGCATTTTCATTAAACGTAAAATGCAGTTAACATTTTTACACGTAACGCCACAGATACTTCGGCATCTACATGTACATAAAATAAATTAAAACACGCAATGTTCAGTTGTACTAACTATAATTGCTATTTGAAAAACTTACATATAAAGTTGATTGCTATATTGACAACTTTGTATTCCAAAGAATCCATGCATTTCCGTTTTAAGATAAATTTTATTATAATCTAACAGGGTTAATATGCAAATAAGTTGACTACATTTCACTTCTTTTACAATACTCATTTAATTCAAGCAAGCTTTTGATTTAATACCTCTCCCACTTGAAAAACTAATTAAATAATAAAGTGTAAAATCTATCGTCAGTACTACAAAAAAAACTGGTGGGGATTAGCTAGCAAATAAATTGCAATAGTATATCCTGTAAAAATTTATGCAAAAGTATACCTTGAGTTAGAGCAGTTTAGATTTGTTTTAATATACATATATGCAAGTATTTTTGGTAGAGTTCTTGACAACAAAAAATTTAAAAAATATTGTAAATCTATCATTGAAATAATTGTGCAAAAAATTATTCCAATGAAAATATATATATATATATATGCGCCGTTTATTTTGCAAATGTGGCTAGTAGATTTTTTTGTTTATTCTCAAATAAAAATATTTCAAAAACTCATAATTTTCTTAACAGTGAAACAATAGGACCTATTTGAATTATAAAGTAAAATAAACATAAACTAAAAAACGTTGAATTTAGTAGCGCCATAAAAAAACTCTCGAAAAATACCAGAAAAATTACCGCTCAAAAGCAGTTTTTGTGATAATAAATCGGACTACCGCAAGTTTATCTGCAACCTTTGGGTTAGTGACTTGTCTCACATATAAAATTTTCAAATGCATTTTTACACCAACAAAAAGTATGGTTAAAAATTTAAAATCACATAGTCTTTCATTTGAAGCCATTATAACTTTTTTCATTGATCAAGTGGCATCTCTCTCCACGAACTATTCGCAAATCATTGAAAGCCATGTCCCAGAGTTAAAATAACAGAAATTATTCCTCAGCACTTGTGAGACAAAGTCGGTGGAAAAACGTCATATACATTGTTTTAAAAGTTATCAGCTCTTTCATTTTTCACAAAAAAAACCATATACAAAAGTTGATTTTATATTGAACCTTTTTTTTATCAAGGAAAGTTGAGGTGATTTTTTAGCGATTTCGTAAACTTTATCAAAAAAAGCTAACTGTTCAACTCTTAAGAAAACTCATAAGAAATACGGTTTATTTTTTCTTTTGCCGGCAAAATTGCTTTGCCGTTGCTGTAAATTTTCTTGATTTATTTATTTCTTGAGAATTTCCAACTGATTGAAGAAAATTTCATTATCATATATAGCGTATATTTTTATATGAATTTTTTAATTTTTCTTGAGAGCAGGATGCTTAGTAGATCTCTTGGCAAAAATCGACTATCCAACTATTCGACTAGTCGATTAGCAACTTTTTTTGATGGTTGATAGTCGAATAGCAACTAATCGATTAATCGTTCACTTTTGACTAACCGCTCACGATCAAGTAGTCTGAAAACCGACTAACCGAAATTATTCGAATAGTGACTCACCATAAATTCATAAAACACTTTATTATATGTAGTTGAAAAAAGAAGTTTTGTCAATAAGCACAAACATTCAAACACATATAAAAAAAAAATTTGTATTGAAAGAAAATAAGTAGTCAAAAAATCGAAAACGAACGGGTAGTCGACTTGCTGTTTATGGGCGGTTAGTTGAAAAAAGTCGAATGGAAACGGTTAGTCGATTAGGCGAAGTCGGCTATTTTTTAAACAATTTTTGCTAATCGATTAACCGATTAGTCGACTAGTCGTTTGATAAGAGCTCTAATGCTTAGCTTAAGGCATAATTCGCGGACTCAACATTCAATACCATCAAAGTCGATTTTTCGGGCAGATTAAATGGCTGGAATAGAGGTATCACTACCTCCACTCGAAATTGACTGAAATTTAAAAATCGATATTTTATCGATTCAAACTTTCAAAAATTTTATTCTATATAAAAATAAATTTCATTTATACGAGTACGTAACATGGAAGAAATTGCGAAACCACTTCCCCATAACTAGTGATACATATTATTTGTATATACGTAATACGTACTTATTCGTCTACCTCAAAGCAAGCTAGAAGTTTCTATTTAAGTTGTTTGCCTACTAGAACAATATAAAAATCTCCCTAACAAACATAATTTTGCGAAACAATTAATTATTGTTGTTGCTGAACAATAGTTGCAAATCACACCTGCAATAGATTCGACTTGTTTAGCAACAAACATTTTTAATTTGCATTTGCATTTTATATCACATTTTTATGCAGCGCTTAGAAATAATGATTTTTTTTAATTATTCATTGCAGAAAATTATTGGGCACTTATCTAAAAATTTGCATAATTTACAAATGGGAATACAAGCAGCTACGGCTTTCGTAACGAACGGGTGTTCAGTTAATAATTTCTCACTAACCTTACACAATATTTCTAATTTGAATAAATTGAACGTGATTTCATCTTAATTGCTTAACAAATTTTTCTAAGCACCTTCATGCGATGTGGTTAAATTACACATGAATTATCCCGTAGTACTAAGTATTAAGTAAAGTTTCTACTAATCTTAAGAGCAAGATGGAAATTCAACCTGTTTTCTACCCTATGCTACTCTAAACGTGAAAAGCCAGTATAGAGAATTGTGTCGAGTCCCACACGTATAGAGAGTTGGGCAAAGTAAAATGTATATTAAATTTACTTAAAGGGAATCAATAGAAATTTTACCCAAAACATACGGTAGCTGTATTTTAAAATTCATGGTTAATTTAACGGTAGGTGTATTCAATTTGTATTGTAATTCGCACGTTTAGAAAAATATGCAGTAGGACACGCTAGAGTTGTAACAATTTGCTTAAGAAATTAATAGAGGCTTTAGAGGACACATACAGCCACGCTGCGCAATAGTTCATGGGAAAATCTCACCGGCAGCTGTCTAGTGGCGTAGGTTGTTCTGGTATGATATTTTTGCAAGTTAATATGTTAATCATAAGTTTTGTTTTTTATATTGAACACGTAATGTATACATTAGACTCTAATTACACTGTACAACACATTTTGATTTTTTTTTTGCAACCGAGTAACCATTGTATTTTTGTTTTTAAAGGGGACACCGGGGCATCATCAGAAGTTTGCTGAAGACACTTATGGTCCACCACGTCTGAGTTTTTTTAATTTTATTTGCACTTAAAGCTTTGATATCTAATATCTTGTCTTCTAGGCAATGAAAACAAGTTGTTTTCATTAGATGTTTTCAATATTAAACATGACCGTCCTGACAACATTCCTTTTCACTATCTGATTTTCGATGACATTTCTCTCTTTATTTACGTTTTGACTCTAAGGCAATCCGGTACCAAAATGCCCCCCAGAGCTTCAAAATTATAGCCTCGCTCTGTGGACTCCAAGCAACGTCACTTTTTTATAAATACTTCAGTTTTTCTCCACACCGATTTTTTCTTATTATTGTTCTTATTCCTTTTTTAAACTAGTGATGGCAAATCAACAACTTTTTTTGGCAAAAATTTATCGAACACAGAGTTGTTTAGATGTTTTCGAGACTATCATGATTGGTTCGCAATAAAGTGAGACAGTTTCTGCAGGGCAAAAACAAGCAACTTTCAACTTGTTTTCACAGGATATCACGAATGAGTCATAAAGAACTAGTTTGCATTGTCATGTGGACTTAGTATAAGGAAAATTTATCCTTTATAACGACCTAAACATTTTATATCTACACTTTAACCCGCCTCATTTCTCCTTCCGCTATTTTGTTCATATTATTTTCGCAGGCATTATAAAGTTGTTACAAATATTTGACTTACCGTTGGTACTTTTTGTGGAAATTCGATTCAAAATGTAAATCCGGGTGTCCAGATCTCAAAAAAAAAAATGCTTAAGATAAATTTCTAGTTGTTTCTGCTGAGAGAAATAGTAGTAGACAAGTAATTTAAGACGTAAATAGTAAGCCATAGAAGAAGAAGGGTGAAAAATAATAACCAGGAGGAAAGATGTCTTTTAAACATCAGCAATTTCTTAGTTATATGATATTTTATTTACATATAGTCCTTTTTAAATTCTATGCCCCATTTAGTATCTGAAATGGAAGGTGATGATTAGAGTTCACAAAATATTTCAACAAATTGCAAATTAAGTGTTCCTGAAATGTTTAAATTAACCAGAAAAATATAAAATACATGGAAAAATTCAGCTTTATTTATTTACCTTGCCCTACTGCTGTACTGCTGCGACTATTCTTCGAGAAATTAAGACTTTGTGGGTCTTCGTAAAACCTAAATTGTCGTATTCAATATTTATTAAAAGGTGTAGTTAAAAAATAGTGCCTGATTTCGTGAGAGCTAAATTCTGCTTCAAGAAAATTTCTTGTTTATTTTTTATATGAAATTTGGCTTTTCTTGAGAGCTGGAAACTAAGCTTATGAAATGTTTAACTTTTTATAAGGAAAACAATTTAGGCATCAAAACTCTAATTCCTTACCTGGGTTAAAATGGTCCCATTGTGATTCTATTAACGCTTAAATGCGAATAAAAAAATCTCAAACGTGCTGAACTATAAATTTCTTCAGCAAAAATGATTTGCACGTTGTCCTCTTTTTGTTATTAGAGTAGTTCATGTATTTTATAAAATTTATTTTAACTTGGAGATTATACTTGCTGAGAATCTAATCTTATTCAATATGATATTGAATCTTTTTTACAATCATGCGCATTTTTGTTTTTTAATTAAATCAATATTAATTTCTATGAATCGGTAATTTTCGTTGTTTGCTTGCAGGGCATTCGGGTTAAAGTTATTCCTTCAAAGTTAAAAGAAAAGAAAATAAATATAAGCAATATCTCCGAATGTAACAAATTTTATTTTATATTCTGTTTTCAATTTTTATTTTGTAAAAAAAAAATCTATCTTTATTTTGTAATCACCTGGTTGCTGAAACTTTCTTTGGGCTTCACATCAATTCAGTATTGTTATTTTTTATTTAATTTAAGCAGAAAAAATATTTTATTTTATTTTACATTACATATTATTTAGTAAATTTCATTTAATTTTTCTAACATTTGGCAATCCCTCACAAATTTTTTTGCTGCAGTTGCTTATTTGGCATTAAGTTCATTTCCCGCCTTTTTAAACTAAGTCCCCCTAAGCGTCTATTCGTTCATGAATTTGATTTAAATTTTTAAACAGCGTGCAACCCTTTTCACAATATGTCTGAAATAAAGCCTATTTACTTTTTTAAAATTTGTAGCTTACCAAGTAAATTGAACGTTTATAAAAAGGTGGCAACCCTCTTCAAAAACACTGTCGCGTTTCACATTATCGTTTCATAACAATCCTGCTAAATTGCAATTAACCTAAAAATTAATTAAATTAAACATTTTAAGCTAGTGCAATTCTCTTTAAATACATTTCTAGATTGAGACTTCTTGAGCCATTTTGATTGAATCCCATGCCGTAGTAGTTCATTCAACTCACTATTTGAATTTATTTCGATATTCATTTAAGCAGGTGGAACTATCTCCCAAAATATTTTAGTACTAGTGAAAAAAATCATTTAGGAAATTAAGCTTTCTTAAAATGTTTAGTTTGATGCTCTTAACGCAAAATTCCATTCAATTTAACATTGCTTTCTCTTTCAAGAAATTGTGTACATAAAGCTTTATCGAACCTCTTTCATTCGATACCCACATTACAATGTTTGACTTCACTTATTGTTTTTATTGAATGTAACCTTTTAAACAGGTGGCAACTCACTTTAGTGTTAGATAATACTCGTAGGGATGGCGTGGCATATCAGATTATCTTTGTAATCGGAATACCAGACGAACTACATTTTCTAGAATACATACGCAAATTTTATGTTTTTTGCACATAAATGGCATGCCATACATTTCAAAATATCTGCAATGCATAGAAAATGAACAAAATATATATATAGCATTTTCATTTTAAATTAAACCTTTTTAAAACTAAATGAAACTATTTTCAAACTAAACGACCCCTTTTTCAAATTAAACGAAACTATTTGCAAAATAAGTAAAACTCTTTTCAAAATAAATGAAACTTTATTCCAAAGAGTGAAACTTTATTCAACTTAAATTAAACCATTTCCAAATTAAATTAAACAATTTCTAAGTATATTCATTTAATTAAACAAACAATATGTTATAAAATATGAAATTAATGAAGGGCTTGTCCACTCGCCGCTTTCGGGATTTGGATGCTCATGTCCATAACGTAATTCGAACAATCATTTTGATTAATTTGTGCGATACTTTCTTCAATTACGCTGACTATGTTATGCTCAGTAGTTAAATCACTTAGTAATGATCGGACATAGGATTTTAACTTAGAGTTACAAATGGTTCAAAGAAAAAGCATAACCAAATGATATTCTGATCTTTTGCTGTTGTTGCTTCCGACAGATGGCACAACGCCGAAACCGGTTTGTCTCAAAACCAAATTTGACAAGGGATGGCGAAAATTCGTTCCAAAATACGTCTTAACCAAATGGTTCATTAAATATATAACAATGGTTTAATTTAATTTGGAAATGGTTTAATTTTATTAGAATAAAGTTTCATTTATTTTGAAAAAAAATCGGTTATTCTGAAAATAGTTTTATTTATTTTGAAAATAGTTTCGTTTAATTTGAAAATAGTTTTATTTATTTTGAAAATAGTTTCGTTTAGTTTGAAAAAGGTTTAGTTTAAAATGAAAATGCTATATTTTTGTCTAACATTTAGCAGGTATTTCTGATCGTTGCGTGAAATCAGGAAATATTCCTTGTGTGACTGAATTTTATTATTGTTTTTGTTTGCCGTTATAATTTTATTTGTTTTAACATTTATCGAATTTGAATACTGCTGTTGCATATTGCATATTGCATTTAAATTTGTACATACATACATAAATACATGCGCATGCATTTATGTAGCTGTATGATTACAGGTCAACATGAATATTCCGACTAGCAAGCCAACAACAATTAAGTGGCATGCAAATTAAGTGCCGTTGTAGACAAATTCATGCACGAAAAATTTGTCATAGCACTTACCCAGTGGTGGATCCAGATAGGGGAAAATGGGATATTTGCCCCCAAAACCTTAAGACTCATGCAAAAAAAATTGGAGTTTTAGTTAAAACGTGGGTTTCAGTTATCCCTCGATCTTTCTGCCAGTTTATTGAGATTTGTCTTGTCGTTTTGTAAACTATTTCAAATCTTATATATTTTTCATTAATAACGTCAAGCATTGAATTTTCTACGTCAATGATAAACCTCATGCCATGACAACTGTGCAGCAAAAACTGGATTTTAAGCCATATAAGGTATAACAAGTTTGTCTTCGGCGTCATAGCCTTAGGCACAGTAGCTAAGACAGTAGTCATTCGATAGGAAACATACCTTGAAGATGCCATTAGTTTAAAATGTGTGTCTACTTGTAAGCAATTTACTTTACGCGATTGGGTGCTACTTGTTTTGTAAGAATTCTAGTGAAATTGAAATTGTAGCGATTTTTAGAGAAGTTATTTCCATCTTAGCGCATTCTGTAAGGTTAACAAATAAATAAAGTTGATCTCGAAAATTTTATTAAAATAAAAATGGTTGTGTAGTTATAAGAAGCCGAATATATTGATTAACATTTTTTTTAAATTCTAAATGCCGTAATTTATTTTGTTAAAAAATACTGGAATGGTAAGTAGTAATATTCAAATGCAGACTTTATTGAGTGGTTTTCTTTGCTCTACTTCTGATGAAATAATGCAATTTAAAGAAATGAATCCGTTTAATGATTTTGTACAACGGTACGATAGTTATGATAATTATTTTTTTTTTAATTATTTGAATTAGCTCTGTTTATTTTGACAAATATTTTATTGAGGTTTTGTTCGAGTTCTATCTAAACACAGCTATACTTTTGCATCAAAGCAAATTTCTTAAAGGGCGCTCACAGTTCATTATACTTTTGTTAAAAATTTACAACGCTTGCAAAAAACCGGGAAGAAGCAAGATATTAAATCTTTGCTCACATACATTTGTTAGTAGAACTCTCAATATATCTGCTCTAACATATTAAAAATTATATAAATAAACCCCATTAACTAATAAAAGTTGCAGTTTTTTTAAAAGTAAACATTACATTTCGTGATTTTCGATGAAAGTTTCATTATTTCCACCACTAGCCCCCCTCAAACGACACTTCGTATTCGCACCTGACTTACCTGTATGTGAAAATCTACACACACACACATATGTAGTATATACCGAAATATGCAGATGCACGTATGGATGTAGAGGTGTAAGGACACTTAAAATGTACATACATATATCTCTACCGATGATTTATATACGTACGTACATTGGCAGACACGACCTTCTCAACCTAACAACCTATCCAGTGGCCGCACTTCCGCATCCCATACATATCTACTTACATACATTCATATGCATGCAACTGTCCTTGATTCCGCTAGAATAGCGTCACCACCTGTCGCACGTTACCTCACAAATGTATCGCTTAAAACGTAATTTGTAACATTGAGATACGACAGACGACCTTGCAACGCTTGGCCATCAATTGCCACCATCGCTACAACAGCCAGTTACCACGACTACCAAATTGCACCGAATGGTCCAACGTACCAAGATCACCGAATGGCCATGAGTCTTTCCGCCTATTATGACGGTGCTATAACACTTTACGAGCATGAGGAGTTGTTGTTATTATTATTGTTTTTGGTTACTGTCACTAGGCAATGGCGAGTGGTTTGTTGTTAAGTGCGACAATTGTGTGCATTGGAGTGTTGCAAGAAATTGTTGCAGCTGTTGCTGTTACTTCCGCTTGCACATACAAACATACCAAATAGTCATGTATATACATATGTGGGGGTATATATGCGTATGTGTGTATGTATGCACGCTGAATTATACAATTTACGCCTCAGCGCAAGTTGTACATATATTAAATATGTAACAATATAAGCTGGGCAAAAATAACCAAATGGACGTCTAAAGCACAGATATCAATATGATATACTTAGATAAAGATAAAGATAAAGATAAAGATAAAGATCAAGATAAAGATAAAGATAAAGATAAAGATAAAGATAAAGATAAAGATAAAGATAAAGATAAAGATAAAGATAAAGATAAAGATAAAGATAAAGATAAAGATAAAGATAAAGATAAAGATAAAGATAAAGATAAAGATAAAGATAAAGATAAAGATAAAGATAAAGATAAAGATAAAGATAAAGATAAAGATAAAGATAAAGATAAAGATAAAGATAAAGATAAAGATAAAGATAAAGATAAAGATAAAGATAAATATAAACATAAAGATAAAGATAAAGATAAAGATAAAGATAAAGATAAAGATAAAGATAAAGATAAAGATAAAGATAAAGATAAAGATAAAGATAAAGATAAAGATAAAGATAAAGATAAAGATAAAGATAAAGATAAAGATAAAGATAAAGATAAAGATAAAGATAAAGATAAATATAAAGATAAAGATAAAGATAAAGATAAAGATAAAGATAAAGATAAAGATAAAGATAAAGATAAAGATAAATATAAAGATAAAGATAAAGATAAAGATAAAGATAAAGATAAAGATAAAGATAAATATAAAGATAAAGATAAAGATAAAGATAAAGATAAAGATAAAGATAAAGATAAAGATAAAGATAAAGATAAAGATAAAGATTAAGATAAAGATAAAGATAAAGATAAAGATAAAGATAAAGATAAAGATAAAGATAAAGATAAAGATAAAGATAAAGATGAAGATAAGAATACGGATATGGTTTGGGAGAATGAGAAGAAAAAAGTTACAAATTCGGTTAAGAATAAAAATTAGGATGGATATAGGGATAAGGATAAGTCTAAGGATAAGGATTAGAACATAGATGAAAATAAGGATAAGTATTGTTGATAAGTTGTTTGACTTATTGCAATCGTTGCAATGACAACCAAAGAAACAAAAGTCGGGTAACGGATTACAACGCAAAAGAAACAACGGTGATTTATTGAATGTTGTAATAAATAATTTATAGCAGGCCAAATATTTAAAATTCACATTTTTACATTAACTTTAACTTTCGCTTTTGTACGCGATAAGATATTTTGGAATTTCAGAAATCGGATTGTTTAACTCATTCGCTTACCCACCTCTATATCTGGCAGTATTTCCTACAACGGCAACAAGCTTGCTTCATGTTAAAATTTGCAACGCATTAAAATTGTTAATTAATTATCGTCATCGTGGGGCGCTCTTCTATAAACTTAATTTTGTATGCCTGTATCTACATATGCTTGTGTGTATGCTGAAATGAACGCATGGTGGAAGACCAACCACACACGTTGCGGCCATGGTGCTGCCAACTATGTAGCGTCATTCTGTCTGTTATGGTGATGCGTTTGCGTTAGTAACATAAGTACGATACTAAAATATGTACAGCGTGTGTGTGCTTTTTATGTTTTTATTGTTGTTATCAGTAGTGCAGTAAACTGTTGTAATCGATGCTCTACACTATTGTCAGACTGGCATAAATTGTTGTTGTCCCACATGCATGCCTGACTGATTTAGCTGACTGCTTCAGTGGCAATGGCAGTACTGCGACCAGCAGCTGTTGCAATAAACGCAACTCCGTTAAAAATTTCATTGAATGAGTTACGTATCAGGAACTGCTAGCCGGACAAAGTTTACTGGGTGTTAATTTGTGCTCACACCCATCGATTTGCTGTCTTATGATTGGAGGCATACAAACGGATATCTACATATGTATGTATATATGTAGTATGTAAATATGTGAGTATAGGGGCGCGTGTGGGGACTGTGTCATTCTCCAAATATACCTTCATACTAAAAGTAGTTTAAATTTTAGCTCGTAGCAAAGTTTAAGGCTTGTCCAATATGTATTGAAATGAACACCTCTTGCTGGACAATGTTTGCCTCATAAAAGCAGTTTAATGAACTGCCATTTGCAATTTTATAGAAATTCAAGTGTAAAACAATCGTTTTGTTTTGCCAGAAAAGCTCAATCTCACTTTTATGTCACACGGTAAATAAGATACAAATTATGTTCAACCGGTGATTCGCCCTACTTCGGACACAGAACGCGGTTTATACTATGTAGACTTGATATTTCTTTGAGTTTCACTCGTTGGCTTATAAATGGCTTGTGGCTTGTTCCGTAAAAAAGATTGGTGTACTCGAATACCGACCGGTGCGATTAACATCAAAATATAAAAAAAAAATATTTCCAATATCCCTCAACCTCTCGGTTTATTTCAGCCATGAAAAAACTTCTCACAGAAATCATTTGCTGTTCGCAGTTTAGTTTTGTTTAGTTTAGATTTTAACCTTTAAAGATCTAAATCAAAACGCAATATCAGTTTTTAGCCAATACGTGGCAAAAAGTTTACACAAGTACACTGCGTAAAAACTCTAATCCATTAGCGTTCAAATAAAGTGGATTAATGAATCGAAATATATATTCACTAATACAGTAAGAAAATTTCGTTTGTATTCCGTATAAAAACGCACAGAGAGTTTAATTAATTTAGCAAACTTTTAGTAAAAATGGAATTCTCGTAAATTCTTTTACTTTGACTGCGTGATTTTGTTATCAGTATTTTCCCGCGAGCTACACACAAACGGCTAGTTCAACTCTTTTTTTTTTTGTTTTGTTTTATAGATCCTTACATTCGTACACAGATATTTAATGGCAATGAGCCATTGAATCATTGCTAATGCAAGATTAGTACAAATTGAATTACTGTAATCCTTTTTATACATTTTCTCTTCTAATAGGAGTAGTAAAGGCAACAGCGAACAAAACTTCATATATGTGCATGCATACACATATGTGTGGATGTATGTCTGTATGTATCCATGCAGTGAAACTTACTAGTTCTTACTATAATCTGTTTACTTAGCGCCTCTACTACTTCATCCTCTATATTTTTCTAGAGACCGAACGACCGAACACCGATTTTAATTACCTTCACTAAGACGGATATTTTCCAGCCATTTTGTTTAGCAAAAAGTGTTCATTAAGAAACGTTTCCAATTCGTTATTTAATGAATGAATTTTTCAGGACTATTACTGTTTAAATATAAACCAAAAAAGCCATTTGACTTTTTTCGGAAGAACCTACAGAATCCATCGCTTCCAAAATAGTCATTTAAAATAAAAATTTACAAATGTCCGGCTTATTTCGGGAGAAGCCGAACTTGAACATCGCTCTCTATTTTTCTCCCTGTAAAGAACTGGTATTTTAAATGTAACGAAACTAGCACGCAAGCGGCAGTTTTCGAATAACCCCACCGTCCTCATGTGCGCAAAATGTTCGTATTAATTTTCGATCGCGTTTTCATTTTGGCTTTGCAACTTCCAAATTTCGAAGGAAGATAGCGCTGGGCTATTGCCACAATCGAACTGGTATGAATAGCTCCATAAAAATACCAGTTCATGAACTAGAATGTTTGTTGACAATATTAGCTTTGCACTACATAGAAAAAACAAACAGATGTGCAAATAAAATAGTAGTTGTTTATTGTTTTTTTGTAGCAGCTAAGGTCTGCGTAAAGGGATTAACGTATTTACAAAAAACATTACAACAAACTTTCCAACACTAAACGGCCAAGCATCACTCGCACACAGAGACACAGCGGCAATCACATTTACCCAGCGAACAAACGAAAAGGAAATGTATGCCTCGCGAACAATGCCATTTTTTGCCATGTTTCGTATACAAAAAAGACGCGCACAAATGCGAAACTCAAAATAACTTAGATATAATAATATGAAAACAGTGATATTTTTCCTTTATAAATTAAGTATAAAGTTCTCCAAAAATGGCTACGGAAATTAAACATATAATTAAAGTTTATCTACATTTTGTCAAGAAAAGTTTTTAAAAGCATAAAAGTGCACCTTTTTAGCTGTATGCTGTTAATGAAGTCGATTTGTATAAATATAAACTTTTTTAATTTTTTAAATACCATACATTTATTAAACAAGTATTTATAAAAAACGAAAACTGTCAAAGATTTCTGAAAAGCAACAACAAATTATGAATAAAAAATAATAAAAAAAATCTAAGAGGGGCCTAATAGAGGGTAAAGTCAACACTTAACAGCCTTGAACCAAAAAAAAATAGTTTCCCAACTGTAAATTTCGATAAACTGTTAATAATGGTAAGGGTCTGCATTTCTAGCAAATGAGTTGGAAACCTAGTTTATATTGAGGGTCATATTGTTGCTACGCAAGATATTAATATTTTGTGGTCCCGCTTACGTAATAGTGTGACTAAATTTGGATTGGAAGGAAATAAATTTAAATTTTATGAAGATAACAACCCGAAACATAGGACACTTAACGTAAGAAGTTTGCTTCTTTATATCTGCGGCGGGGTACTAGACGCACATTCTCAGAATCCAGATCTCAACCTTTTTGAGAGTTTGTGGGTGCATTAAAAAAACAAAACAGGTGAAAAGAGAAAGCCGACGAGCCGGAATGAGTTGATACAATATATTAGTGAAGAACGCACGAAAATTCCAGGCGAGTATTATCTAGTAAAACTAAGTAAGTAATGAAAAGCAGACTACAGGCAGTTATCGACAAACAAAATATTAAAATTAATTATATTAATTATATCAATACAATACTAATTTTTGCTTTTATTAAAAGGTATTAAGTGAAAACATTTTCTTGACGTTGAAATTAGTGGTTTAATTTCTTTTGATCCATAATTTGAAGTTTTTTTCAGAAATCTTTGACAGTGCTCGTGTTTTATAAATACTTCTCTAATAAATATGTATGTGGCATGTATAAAAGTGCAACAATTTAAATTTATACAAATCTACTTTATAAACAACATACAGCTAAAAAGGTGGATTTTAATCCTTGTAAAACCCTTTTCCTGACCGATGGGTTTCAAACGCAAAACCGACAACATATAGCCGTGCAAAAACAAATCACAGAAAACATTTAGTAAGTTTAGTTTTTGTAAGTAATAAAGTTGATACACGAAAAAGTTCGGTTAACAATCGTGGTAAAAAGTATCTGCAAATGCAGCAAAAATAGCATTAGTAAAACTTTACTAAATATTTTGATGACTGGGTACTTAAAACATACATACTTACATACCCCTTCTACATAAGTACATATATCGGTCCCAAAACTTTTACATTGTTCCGCTTACGAATAAAAGAAAAAATTGAATAGGAACAAAATAAAACAAATCAGAGCTACCGTTCGGTGTCATTGCCAATTGTGTTAAAATATTTATGTGCAATACGTGTTGTGCATTTACACACGCTTTTCAAAATTATTTTACCCTGGAATGAAAATTCGAACCAGTAAAGGAAGTTTCCAATGTATTGTATTAGTGACGAGTTTATCGAGTCCTAAAATTATACCAGTTGCAGAATTATCTATTCGATTTCCACCCTTGAATTTACCTAAAATCTACAGATACTTGTAATAACTTCCAAAATCGAGATGGCCTATACAAATGGCCAAGATACAAAATCTACATTTTTACTGAACACATAGACATAGACAAACTTCTTGAAAAACTACATTTCAAACTAATGTAATGAAAATGAGAGCACTAATGTTTTGTTCAATGCAAACAATTTAAAATCATGCTACGCTAATATTTGAAAAGTGGCGTAATGAATCTTAAGTTTATCTGCATAATTTTTATTTTTCGTGTTTCACGTGATTAAATTCGATAACGGAAAAAAACGTATTTATATTTAAAGAGATCTTTCCAATACAATTTGAATCATCAATAAAATGCACAGTATTAGCGATATCGATGAAGTTCCTTATATCAAATTAAAGTCAATCGATATGTCGGTAATTTTGTGTTAAATATTCGTTTAACATCTATGACCGGTTGGCATAGACCAACGACTTCCAGCAACCACAGATAAAAAATTCCACAAGCGTGGACTGGCCAATTATCCCGCGCCATTTCCGAATTTCGATTCAGAAAAAGGTCGTGCGGTTTGCTCTTGTCGGCATGCAGGCCAAGATCCGTGCTCGAAATGCACCACATTTTACACCACCATGTTATCTCAGAGAGTTCCAATTCTTCCGCATAGTGTGGAATCGATTAAAAACGTAAAAAATAAGCACTGGAAAATAATTTTCTATTATATATCTATTATATAATCAAATTTATGTGAAGAGAATATATGCGATATATAAATATGTGAATTAGTTTTACTAATGAACCAAGTACCTCAATGCCTTAAAAATAAATTATTTTTGAAGATTATAAAGCCAATATAAATTTCAAAGTTTGCTTTAAAGTCGTAATACGAATAAAATGTTTGAATTACACTGCGGAACAAAAATTAAAAAAAAAAACCCTGCGGTCATAATTTTCTAATAATAATAGTTTTTATTAACATTAGTAGCAGGCTTACGAACTGTGTTTTTTACTTTTTTTGGATTGGCACTAGTTCTTGAGAAAAACGAAACTTAAGAAATTAATGAAAACAAATTATATGGCCCAGTTCCAGTTGTATTAATTTAATTATTCCTCAATAAGTTTTGTTATGTATATAAATTATTAAAACAAGTAGTTCGTTGGTTTAAATATTTCATTTCCCTTGCAAGAGAGCAAGGGCAGCCGGTTAAGTCGGGTGAGTTAATACAACTAAACATTAATTCGACGGCTTCGCCTAAATACCTGAAAACTCTAACAGTCCCTGCCAGCCGCTGCACGTTATCGACCGCGTGCCGTGTAAATGCAACTTGTAAATGGGCCAACAAAGTGGGTATACTAAATATCCCTGTTTTATATGTTTATGGGACAGTCGTGCAAGAAATGAACATTGGATTAGAAAGGACTGGCCGGTGAGAGAAAATATGGAGGTAGGAACAGCAAATGTGGTTCATGACCAACTGATAAGCCGAGAAAAAATCATCATTCTTCCACCACTTCACATCAAGCTAGGGCTAATGAAACAGTTCATCAAAGCCCTTGATAAGACAGGTGACTGTTTCGAATATGTGTGCAAAAAATTTCCAGTCCTTAGTATGGAAAAATTAAAAGCAGGAGTCTTCGATGGTCCTCAAATTCGTACCCTTCTAAAAGACACTGAATTCGTAAACCATATGTCACAAATTGAATCTGAAGCCTGGCTAAGCTTTGTAGGTAGGTAGGTTGGAGTGGCAGCCGCCTACAGCGGCTCACTTATATTAGGAGGCCCATTGTGTTACCCCAAGGAAAAATTTGTACCATCCAAGAGGAAAATTACCCCTCACTAAACCATTTTGCCTCGCTGATGAACCTCAACAGACAATTTATCTCGGTGCTTGAAACCTCACTAAGGTCATCCAAAAACGGTGATCCCAGATATCGCATTCTGCTTTTACACAGTGCAGGACACTTACACAGTAAATGCAAGATCGTTTCCTCCTCCTCGTCGTTCTTGCAGCTCCTACAGCATCTTCGGAAGAGTACTCCCAACCTTTTAGCATGTTTCCCTGTCAGACAGTGCCCTGTTAGAGCCCCGATGACGTTGGAAATGTTTTCCCTCCTTAGAGAGAGAACGCTTTGTTAATGTAGTCAAAAATTTTTTGGGAAGTCATAAATCACCAGACTATACAAAACTAGTTGCTGATATGCTTCTCAATTTTCGCAAACTAGGAGCTAAAATGAGCATTAAATTACATTATTTACATAGTCATTTGGATAAATTCCCGGACAACCTAGGCGATTACAGTGAGGAACAAGGTGAACGGTTCCATCAGGACATACAAATAATGGAAGAAAGATGCCAAGGTCGATGGGACGACCGCATGATGGCAGACTACTGCTGGAACTTAATACGGGATTGTTCTGAGCAACGACATCACAGGAGGTCCTACAGAACAAGTTTTTTGTAATTTTTTTTAAATTAATTGATGAAAATAATATATTTTTTTTATTTTTGTCTTACTTTTATACAGGCGCGCAATAAAAATATAATTATAAATATATATTGGTATTTATAATTCGATTTTTTCGTGAAATATTTAGAAGTCTTTATCTGAAAAACTAGAGCCAATTCGACAAAACTGATATTATTTTCGTAATCAGCGCCCCCAAATTACGCTAAATCGACTTAAAAATCTCAGACCGCAAAATTTTGTTCCGCAGTGTTATTGATTCATATGCTTGAGCTTCTAATAAATTTTGATATAGCCTTTTTCAACCTATTTATTTTGCCTATTTAGCCTTTTTTCAAAAAGTTCTGGCGGCACTCACTACTTGGTTGAGGTATTGGAGTATGTACTCGTTTCTGCACACCAATATGTAGATATGTTATGTAGAGATGCAATCTTCGTCTTCGAACGAATACGTAAGATAAGTATAGTAGGGAAGGAATCACGATGTGCAATAGTCGGAAAAAGAATGAATAAAAATATGTTTGTATATCATTAATTCAAATACATATATGTATATATGCACATACTTATAAATTGAAGTCAACAGCACGTACATATGTATAAGAAAGTTCAACGGTGCGTGAAAAACTTTAACCAATTCGTTTAAGTCAACATAACATTCAATGCACGCAAAACATATACTAAGCTCATCAATAAGGCACATGCTATGCTTATGCATGTAAGCACATTAGATGGGCACGAAAAACAGTTTGAAATAACTGTATCGGTGGCTACTTTTGCTTCTAACTAATTGATTTGGTTTTATTTTGCAAAGTCAAATCTAGCTGCGAAAGCCGCGACTACCCAAAAGGTCACGAATATCATGTTCGAATTACAAGAACTGTTCGGATGTGCTAATAATAAATTTTGGTGTATGGGCATACTTTCACCAAGTACAATAAGTAGGTATCCGTTAAAAGCACTTAATATAGAAAAATAGCAGAATTTGAAAAAGATTTGTACCTATCGAATATAATCTTAAAAAAAGAACAAGTATTGTATGTAGCGTATGCAGGAAGACAATATCAGGCTGAAAATATCGATTGGTACTCATTCAAAGTATCGCTCTGAAAGTATCGGGTACCCATAAATATCGTGTTATAAAATACTCGATAACCAAAATATCGATACTAAATTAAAAGTAAAATTCAGTAACAATTTCTTATAAACTTGCATCTCTTTGCCTTTCAGAAAGTATTTGCACAACTTTCAATTAGGGATTTAGATTAGCATCCCGAATTTGAAGATTCTAATCTTGAAAAATTTATCCCTTCCGGCCTATCGTTTTGTTATTTATTTCACTCTTAATTAAAATCAACTTGGAACTTCAAGCTAAGTCGACAGCACAGAACACGGTTCACCTAAAATTGGAAAAGGACAAGCTCACATTCAGATCTTATCAAATCTAAATATTCTTTTGTAAATATTTATACTTCGAAAATTCGATACAATATTGAGGTGCACGTACTTGACTCGAAGAAATATCGCGTGAAAGTATCGAGTAAAAAATATCGGTGTCGAATGACAAAAGGATCGATAAGGTAATATATTTTATCGAATTTTTATCCTACGGATACTTGTTACTTTTGGTTAGTATGAGTTTGCTAAACGTTGCTTTTCATTGATTTTGTGAAGAATAGAGTTGTATTAAGTGGGACAGAAATTAATTTATTTGAACTTAGTACACTCAGGAGGCACTTTAAAGTTAAATGATCTTAAAACGATACATAGCGCTCAAAATTATATTTTCAACAATATATCACACTTTGGGAATCGTGCAATAAATAAATTAGATTTAAATTAAATTAGATAGAACGAAAACTTTTTTCAAACTAAAATCCTCTCAAGGCCAGCCTTCAAACCAAGGGGAGGTAACTGCAAACTTTTTTCTTTCATTTGGAGATCGACCCTGTTTAATGTACATACATACTCGTACATACACATACATGTACATAAAACTACACACACACAAAGTGTTCAATCTGACCGCAAACTACACCATCGGCTAACTTGCGGTCAAGCCAATCACTCCTTTACGCGCACACACACACAAACAAACACAAATCTCTGTTTGCCTTCAAGTAACAAACACATTCACATATCTTCTTAGCCAAACTTACAACATATGCAGACAAATAAAGCAATTAAAATGCAACAACAATGCAAAATATTCTGCTCAATCTTGTCAACAAAAAAAAATCAGCGAATAAGAAAAGTAAAAGACGTGAGTGAAATAAACAAAAGCCCAGGACCAATTTGACTCTGTATAATCTGCGTTCTTACTCTAATGTGATTGACTTTGTGTTCGAGCTAAAACTTACGGTAGGCATAAAAGTAATACCCTTTAGCAATATTTACTTAACCAAAAGTTCGAGAAAAGAAACAAAGGGAATAAGTAAAGAAATTAAATGCTTGGAATGTATTCGATCCAATTAAGTTATCCGCATACTTTGACCACTTAGCTGGTCAACCGGATATGTATGTGTGTGTATGGAAAATTCATGAAGTGCGGGAAAATACGGTCGCAATTTTATGGTTTATAAAAAAAAATTCCTGGTCGCATAAAGCTAAATAAATATTTTTCAATCGGAAACTCTGCTTCAATATACTTCTGTTTTGCTGAAGTTTAAAAAAAAAAATAACGCCATGCACACATGTACTTACATTTTTAATCTCACTGATATTTCTATATACTAAATATATTACTGTTAATGGAATCAGGCACCCTTTTAACTCTCATTGAATGCAATCACCACTGCAAACATTTTGCTGCCATTGGTTCTTCTCTCGCTTTTAATTTTCCTGCGAAACTAACCAATTAATGTGATTGCTATAACACAATTAGTTATTTTCTTTCAAACAAAGAGTACATATAACAATTGTTTGTAAATATTATCGAATAACATTGCTTCCAGCTTCTTACATGAGATAAAATAATTAGAGGACCAAAAGAAATTCAATTACTTAAGCGTTAGCGCGGTGAACATCTAGAACTGCTTGTAATAAAGCTACTTAAATAAATGAATCATCAGACAAACATACAAATGTATAAGAATTTAGGTGAACATGTTATAAGTGAAAGACAAACATCTTGCTACTCCTCACATATCGTTCAAAGTTGTAATTACATAATTGTATTCAGCCTGAAAGTATGCATTAAAAATGATAACAGTTTTGATATATTTGCCATAAAGTATTTACGTGGATAAAAAAAATGTTGGATCCCGTCGTGCGATGGGCTTTTTTATACATATTACTAGTATTTTTATGTATACTTGATATTAAGGACTTGCTTCACATATTGAATAGTATTTTGAAAATATGTTATTTAAAATGATATTACTCCCGCTGTGGCCTTTGCTCTCCAAAGCTTTAGAGTTTAGGAACTCGAATTTAAAGATCACTAGAGGCGAGAGAGTTCTAGAACATTTGGTATATTCAATGCATGAAATAATCGCAGAGCTCTACAGGAAAACAGCAATAGAAAGTTATCTTAAAGTATGCAGGTTTAATTACACTTCCCTTCATTGCGTTTAAAACATTGAGGCAGAACTTTCATCATTCTTTTGAGGGAAACTATTTGTTATTTTATTTGTAAGTCTCTAGCCATCTTACTAAAGCAATGTTTTTATATAAAACTATTATTTTCTCCCAGATAGCATCATTCCACATCTCTAAAATATTTCAATTTAACATCAGCCAATATGATGTTTCAAGTTTCGCATCCCGATTAACGACATCTATCACCAAAGATTGGAAATTTCAAATGCAAATAGTTGCGCTTTTCGCACATAGAGACTATAGATTCGAGTTCAAATTACCTGTTGCTCTTGTTGCGTTCTTTCTTTTATTAAGGGTTGCATTCGAAGTTCGATCTCAGTTGATTATCGAGCATCGAAAATAGAAAATCGAATGTCAAATTCATATTATGAGCTGTGCAACTCGTTGCGTTCCGTCGAACACAATGTGGTTCTCGACGCTGTCTAGTAGAGTTGGAATATAGCTCGGAGCCGCTAAAAATGTAAGAAATTGGTTATTGTTCAATACTTTCTGGAGACCAAACACTTCTTTTGAACTATTTTTGATAATTTGATGCATGTTTAAGATCGTGAATACCAAAAAAAAATAAAAAATTAAAATAACATAAAAAAGAAAAATTAATAACTTTTTTTCCTCTTTTCCCAAGAAAAAAAGTATTTCTATGTATGTCGCGGCCAACTATTTCAAACTTACATATCATATAAGTAGTCCAAAATTATTATTTTAAATCTCATATTTCAAAAGTCAAGTTTCAAATACGGAACTATTTCGGAACAATAGGCAATAGTTAAAGACCACTTTGGGACTGCTTACCAACTGATCGGAAAGTTATTCCGAAAAACTACCGCACTTTTTCAGAAATAGTCCCGAAATGCCCACGAAATAGTTCCGAAGAAACCCGCCGTATCCTAATGTGTAACTTCTGTGTGCGTCATGCGGTGTATTCCGGGTTCAAATTCAGTGCAGGGCAAGTAATATCACAAATTATAGAAAACGTTGTTTCTAATAGCCGTCACGCGCGGTGTAAGCGCCAATTATTATTATTATTAAGGCCAGAAATGATGATGAAGAAAAAAATTTATTTCAATACTTTTATTTCCTCCTCCAGTGTAGCATTGTTATTTTTCTAAGGTTAATTTCTTCTTTGTGGGTAATTCATAGAAAGCCGCAAAAATTGTTTCTTGATTTAAATCTGTGATAAATATAGCAAAATTTCCAATTATGTAGTTCACGGGAAGTAATTTATAAACGTTTGATATCCTACTTTTCCAACTTATTTAACGGTATTTTTGATTTTTCCATTGCAGTAACCCCATTCGAGAATCATTTCAACAACAAACAAACGTCCTCACCGCATGCGACCGCAACTAATGCCAATAAATTGATACCGACAATTGTCACGTCACAGCCAAAACCACACCACCACCACCCCAACCAGCACCCACAACAAAACCAACACACACAAATGACAGCGAAACGTAAAAAGATTAACAGCACCAGCAGCGTGAACACTGCCGGGTCGGTGGCGCCACCTGCTATGACGACGACAACGGCGACGGGGCCAGCGGCAACAACACTAACAGCAACAGCTGCTGGCACTGTGACGTCAGCGACAGCAAACAGCGGCACGATCGCTGCCAATAATGGTCCCTCACCGCCAGCAGCAGCAGGAGCGCCAACGAGACGAGAAACCCACATCAGCACCAACAGCAGCAACAGCAACGGGGATAATGAGACCGATGTGATCGGTGATCTCGTGGGGCATTTCGGCAAGTGGCAATGTCTAATGACAATGTTGTTGTCGTTGTTTCAAGTACCCAACACATTTCACATATCGTCGGCGGTCTATCAGGTGAGTCACACGTCAAGCACGGTTCCTTTTTTGTTTTTTTTTGTGCTTTTGTCTAATTGTGTTTGGAGGTTACTCATACGCTCTGGCGAACGCAGCCGGTTGAGCGAAATTTAAACTAAATTAAAATTACGCTTCCTGCAATAATAATTCTCTGCTCTCTCTCGCTTTACTTCAGGCGATCAACAAAGATTTTTGGTGCAGTCGACCGCCGCATTTGCAACATTTGGCGGTGGATGTGTGGCGCAATCTGAGTAATTCACAGGACAATTGCTACCAGGCGAACATTGACTGGAGTGAAGTGCGCGCTGATAGCATACAGCTACAGGTAAATATCTGCATATGTGTGTGTTTATATGTTTACCCCTCAATTTGCAAAGCAAGCAACAGCATGCAAGATTAACAACAACAATAAATACAGCAAACACAACACAAGTGCATATTCTACATTCGCAGAGAATCTGCAGCAATCTGTTGCAATCATAGCAGCACGGCTTTAGCTCACAGCCATCCTGCGTATGTATGTGTGTGTGGGTCTTTGCGTTTCAATTGCATTCTTGCTCTGCCGCAGTCGAGTGTAAAATTCCTACTAATTCGCAATTTCATGTCTGCTCTTTCTTTATCTTCCTACCGCTTTTATTCTCCTAACTGTGCACTGGTGCATGCCGGAATTACTACAATTATCTCTCTCCGCCACACGTCCACAACCTAGCAAGCTTTGGAAGAATTGAGCCACCAGCAACAGCAGCAACAGTCGCATGGCAACTTGCCACATGAATCCTCAGCAGTGTCCGCACTTCAACAATCTTTCATCTCACCGCTGGCTGTCGTCCAAAATGCCACACGCATCGCCTGCTCTGCTTGGGAATATGACAGCGATGACAATTTGGGCAACACATGGACTTCGCAATGGGATTTGGTGTGCGACAAAGAGTACTTTAAAAATGTGGCGGAGATGTTCTTTCTATTGGGTGTGGCAACAGGTGGCATTCTGTCTGGTTATTTATCGGATAAATTTGGCCGCAAGAAGATGCTATTCATATCTGCTGTACTGCAGACGATATTTGGTAAGTTTGAATGGAAGGCGGATAGGGGTAGTAAGCATAAAATGCAAGACATATTCTGTCAATGAAACGGTGGATATTAGCTTGATGAGTGTAGCTCCAAATGAGGCTAACACAAGCCTTAAATAAGAAATTTTTAGTTGGTTCAGAATGTTCGCAGTCCTCACGAAAATTGTAATTGTTTCGCAATATTTTAGTTAGTTTTTAAGAATTCAAAGTATCGCTCCTGAAACTTGTAAACTTGTCAAATATATAAATTTGACGTCTGGATAAGAACTTCTCGTGTATATATAGGCTTGGCGGGCAGTACCAGCAAAAAAGCAGTAAATATAACTTTTTACTGATAATTCAATTTAATTTGCATTGCAAGTAATTTTTCACTGATTACGGAAAAAAATTGCAGTAAAAAAATTTTTTTTTTCATTTACATTTTTAGTAAAAAGAAAAGAAAACACTCATGCACCTTAAAGCGCGAGCCAGAACCTAAACTTCTTTGCCGACCTCACAAAGATATAGATTCAGGGTAGTAGGGGTAGTAGTAGTAGAAGCAGTAATAGTGGAGTGTAGTAATAGCAATTGTAAAAATAGTAGCAGAAGAGTATCTGTACAAATAGTAGTAGAAATTAGTACAGTGATGGTAATTAGTTTTAGAACATAGTAAAAACAGTAGTAGGAGCATTAATAAAAATAGTAGTACTAATTAGTAATAGCATTAGTAAAAATAGTACTAGAAATTAGCAATAGCATTAGAAAAAAGTAATAGTAATTAGTAATAGAAATCAGTACAAATAGTAGTAGTAGCACTAATAACAATAGTAGTTCTAATTACTAGCAGCATTAGAAAAAATAGTAGAAAAATTAGTAATACCATTGGTAAAAATAGTAGTAGAAATTAGTAAAATTTGTGGTAGTGGTATTAATAGTAGTATTGTATAAATAAGAAAAAATAGTGGTAGTAATTACTGGTAGCATTAGAAAAAAAAATAGTAGTAGAAATTATTGAAAATAGTAGTACTAATTAGCAGCGGAATTATTAAAAATAGTAGTAGAAATTAGTAAAATTAGTGGTAGTGGTATTAATAGTAGTATTGTATAAATAAGAAAAAATAGTGGTAGTAATTACTGGTAGCATTAGAAAAAAAAAATAGTAGTAGAAATTATTGAAAATAGTAGTAGTGACTAGTAGTAGCATTAATAATTATAGAAGTAGTATTTGGAAGTTAAATTAGTAGTAGTTAGTAGAAGTAGTATGCACTAGTACTAATAGTAGTAGTGACGGTAATAGTAGTAGTAGCAGTGGTGAACCAGTCCCGAACTACTGAAAAGTTTTGAAATGGCCCCGAAATATCTTTTTTCCAAGGGAATAGCAGCTGCGATTTTTGATCGGATGAAGTAAACACTGGCATCATCATTTTGTTGCTAACTTTTAATGCTTAGCTTTTACGGGGGGTTTGCTCCTGTTGGGCTGTATACTATGGATGGCTGTTAGTTTCCGGATCGTACTTGTAGAGCCAAAATCCATCACCAGTAACGACTTTATTAAAGTTGCAAGACTGCCCATTTTCGAAAAATGGAAAAATGTAGCGAAGTGCATTCAAGTCTTTTTCGGGCTTCATTTAAAATTCGTGGAACTCATTTCTTCGTTTATCGTTGATGATTTCTTAATATTGGCGTTACTGCCATGACATTCAAGTCCAAGCTTTCAGTCATCATATGTTGTATCAGTTGGGGATTCTCGTCAACTTTAGAGTTTACCAGGGCAACAGGAACGTAACCAGTGGATGATTTTGTACACCTTTTATGGGATCGTTCTTTAAAAAAAAATTTCCCATCTGGAATCTTCAAAACCACTTGGAAATTGTCTGCAGAGACAATGCAAGCATTGCGTATGCAATTTGGCATTCATTGAGAATCACAATGCGAACTTCAAATTGCGTTATTATTGAATTTTCGTCTGATTTATCTTTCTGCGTGTTTTCGTCTCCAATTTAACCAAGCATTTTGAAATGAAGAAAGACGTGTCGTAAAACAATTACTGGTATTTGTGCGCCAGTAAATATCTAATGCTGTGTGTCCATCTGTTAGAAAATGAGCAGCATCTTAACCTTCTGTACAAGCTGGAAATTTGGTCAACCGAGTCGTGCCCACTACTGCCACTCGTCTCCGGAAGCCCCGATGCACTTGGTATTCGACTGTGGCGCCATATGGGAAGACGAGAGAGATACCAAGGCCTGGGAAAGAATTCTCCGCTCGCTACCACTAGCCACCATCTTTGACTTTCTAAGGGCGCTGACGTTAGGCGAGGTAGTGTAAGGAGTGGAGGACCCAATGAACATTTAAGGTCGAAGTCTAAAACTCTATAAGATGTGTATCTATCTACGCATAGAAACAAATGAACAAATTTCAAAGCGAATTTTGAGCCTAAGTTTTTGGTACAAATTTTTTGATTTTTATTCAAATGCATGCAAGACCAACTTCGGAATTACTCGAAAAAGAAATTCGAAATTCATGCTTTAACGAAAACAAATATTACTTAGATACCGTTGGCTTCGTAATAGGCGATAGGTAGAACTTTTATACACTAAATAGACAAGGAAAACAGTTATTAGATGTTTGATAATTTTTTATTATTAATCTAATTAATTGTTGTGGGTTTATTAAAAAGCAAAACATAAGTTTCCTTGTTTATTGTCTAGCTTTTTTTCGGATAGACGCAGTCTTGTCTCTCAGTAACTGAAATGTTGAAAATGGGCTACGAGAAACTATTCTAAGGCGCCCGTGTTGACTTTTTATTTTCCCATATAAATTACAAAGGGAAAATCAGGTAATACTTCAATACTTGGTTATCTATTTCACGCAATCACCACACTCAGTTCTATGGCAGGGTGTACAAAACGTACCACAAGCAAGAGGGAGTGGCATGTGATAAAAATAAAATCATTTTAGCGGTGTGCGTCTTGATTTCTACCTTATATCGAGGCACCCACAATTTTACTTCTGCTCCCATCAGCAGTTGATTTTTTAAGGCGACCGCAGGTAACTGATTACATAATCTCAGTATTATTTTAAATGAAAACAGGGGAAATGCAGCCGCAAGCTCATAATAGAACCCTAAGCGCCTTTTGGGATTACTCACATAGCTAATTTTATGACAGATGATACTACGATTTGAAAAGCACGCCGATGAAATTGAAAATATTTTTCTTGCACCCAAACACCCAGATGAACGTACATATTCTCATAAGTATGTATAGTATTTAATTTGAACATAACACTGCAGCCACTTGAATTCAGTGAAGCGATAATTGCGAATGTCCTTTGTAAGTGGCGTCTAAGCACTGCCAGCATTTGTTGCCAATTCAATCAACGCCAACAACGATGAATGCGGAATTCAGTATGTGTACACCTACATACATACATGCATACATACATACATACATATGACTACACAATACAAATGCACATTTCGTATATGGTATCATAAGTTAATAGATTCTACTATTGGTTCACTATGTGTGTATGTAGTTGTTATAGTCACTTTTGATTGTCAAGTTCATAGTCGTTTCCTATCAAAGGTAGCTAAGCTCAACAGACATTGTTGAGATGTTGCTTTTTGTGATGTTGCTATTGTTGTAGCACATTTTTTCTTCCTGTTTTCCAATTGTTATTTTAGTATTGCTGACTTTGATTGGAGGTAAATGTCAAAGTCAACTTTAAGTGCAAAATGTCGGAATTTAATTGCCAAGGCAAGGACCAAACACCGACAAGAGGACAAGTATTATCAAGTTTCATAATGTATATATTTGCACATACATTGGTACATACATATTGTACATATATAGTATATGTAATGCTTATAATGCAGAAGCAGCTATTCACATTTTAATTTAAATGGTAATTTTAAAATAATTGGCCTTACGAGAAAACACATACATAGGTTTCTCAAACATTATCCAAAACAGGATCAGTCTCTCGATGTCGTCGTATTGGACTGCGCGCTGTGTTGGTGCGAAAATCGCTGAACTCAAACATAATACGTGATATTAAAATTAAAATCTGAAATACGTTTTGTTTCTATTCTCTTGATTTTACATCAGCTGCTAATATTTCCCATACAGGGCGCCATCTGCTAGTCATGGAAAGTTTCGTCGATTTAGTCTTGTATAAAAAATGAATTAAGCCCATATATTTTAACAAAAAAAGTGCTTCGGAGATATCTTCCAATACTTCCCATATACCATACGTCAGGAAATAACTTGTACTTCTGCTTAAAAAAACAAAAACGTGTTTGAACATAAAAATAACAAAAAAAGTAAATTTTTCCACCATTCCGGTCTCAAATTTGTCAACAAAATAGGTCAATATTTGCGTAATTTCTGTGACGGAATATTAAATGATCATCTTCAAAAATTAATCAATAGGTGAATTCAAAAAGTTTTCTTCAAAATGCCGCATGTTCTCAAAAATTCGCTTCAAGAGCAGTAGGCGCTTTTGAGGCAATACTAAAACTACAACTACAGCAATCTGAGCGTACCCTCTATACTGAAAAGTAAGACGTATTCTTCGTCAAAAATGGATTCCAATTTCCAGCCAATCATTTCCCTTTTGATTTCTTCAAAGTCTATCACAAATTAGTATCATCTATGGACTTAAATACATATATGAAGCTCTAATTCTAAAACAAATTTTGGGTCGGCTACGGGTAGCTAACTATAAATTAGATCTCAACGAAACTAAGAAACCATTTGTTTGGTTTCAATATCCGTCGATGTGTAGACGCGTCTAGTGGCTAAATATTACAACATTTGTCTTATACGGTATTTTACTGGCATTTATTAACCCTAAGTTGAGACCTACCAATAAAGTGCCAGGATTCCTCCGAGAATATCAGGACAAATCTTTAAACTTGTCGCCGAATTCCAGTCTTATTTTGGACTACCAAAACCAAAATTGTATAATACTCTTTGATATCTTTGGAGCCCGTGCAACAAATGCTTTTAAAGATTGAGGCCTTTTAGGACAGCTTGCAGTATTCTGCTTCAGTAATGCTGTTCGCAAAACATCGTTTCATGGAGATCGAAAGTGAAATCCTGTTAAAGAAAAAAAATAATAATAATAATAGCATTTCGAAGGCTAACTTCAAAATGGTCGGTATGGGCGGGTTCGTCAAGGTCGGGACAAATTTGAAAATCTTCGGGATGGTTGGGTTCGGGAAAATTTAATGTTGGGATGGGCAGGATTGGAAACGAATATATGTATAGTAGTCTATCTTTTAAGTTTTTCTCACAATATTTTTTGATTTTTTAAAAATACCTATACCTCTAGTTTATTAATTTGAAATAAAATTAAGTATTATAGGGGGCGATAGATGGTTCTATAAAAAATAAGCGGTAGTTGGTTAAGGTTTCAAAAGTGCGTACGAATCTTTGTTGTTTAGTAAAAATATGATCAGTTTCTAGGGTTAAAAAATAGATTTGTGTGTATGTACAATATATAAATGTGAGCTTATGCTATTAAAGCTAGGACTTTTCACGGCATTCGTGTTCGTTTTCATTATTGCCATCGGTAACACCGCCATTTTTGTTAACAATGTTAGTGTTATTTTTATTTGAATTATGGTTATCGATATTGTTATCGTTATCAGTATTTATGTTACTATCGTTGACTATATCGTAATCTTTATTTGTTGTAATTACTAATATCAGTTTTAGAATAGTTAATTTAAATTAGCGAGGCCCTGCCTAGGTTCTAACCCAAGGAGAAACTTTTTTCCCCCTAGAAAGAACTTGTTATCCTCTATGCTGGGCCAGGGAATTACTCTACGATTACTAATCAGCTTTAATTTTTTCAGTTAGGTTCAGAACCTGAATTTAACTAGAACTTTTAAACGCAAAACATTTTTTTTTTTCAAGTTTATGTCAAACTTAATTTTATAAAAGTTTTAAAAGAAATTTAGCAGTCTAAGCGAAAACTTCGAGCACCTTTCAACATTTTGCCTCATTTCGCCAGAGTTGAATTTCCAGATATAATTTATGGACACTTCTTCGAGTCCTTAAATTTGCTTGTATAGTTCTACCAAAAGCTGATAATAAAATATATGTAACTCTTCAGGAACTATAAAATTATGATGATCTACCTAATATTTTATACATCTCGCTTATCTTTCCAAAGGTCTCGTACTCTACTTTCCCGAATCGTTGGAAATGTTCCTGCTGTTGCGCGCCTTACTCGGCCTATTCTCCGTGTCTGTCACCTATGCCGGCCTAATATTGGCCATTGAATATGTGGACGGAAAGTGGCGCACCATAGCCGGCATGTACAATTTATTCCCACTGCCAATTTCATATATGTTGATCGCAGGCATTGCCTATCTGACGCAGGACTACCAGCGGCTACAACTCTGCATCGGCATACCAGGCATTTTCCTATGTTTTCTATGGTAAGTTTCAATGCAAAATGCAAAAATTGAATTCAATCCAAACATTCGAAGCCCCCCCACATGTTTTCAATATCTTGGACATGTTGGGCGATCAAACAATAACATTTTCATGCGATATTTAGTTTGTTTTTGAATCGGCCCGCTGATCTTGTGTGAATTTCCGCCATTAGCGTTTCTCATGTTCTTCGTTTCTTTTTTTTTTTTTACTCCATGTGGGCGTGCATTAAGATAAATACACTACGAGTATTTTGAATTCGGATCGTTAAACATTTCGAACATGTGCCACCTAAGAAAATAGACAACAAAATTAAATAAATGAAATATACGCATATAAAAATTATAAATAAATTTTTAAATGTTTATTTATTAGCAATTTGTCTGAGCTGCTAATTGGCGTTTAAATTTTATAGCTATTTTTCGTGTTCTAGATGTGATCTTCCAAATATATGGCACCATCAAAATCATTAACATTTTAAGCATTAAAGAAAAATTTACCATTTTTCTCCAAAAAAAAAAAATACAAAATGAATGAAAAGAAATAAAATAAAATAAAGAGTAGCAAAATAAAGTAAGAAAAAAATACCAAAAAAGCGACACAAAGCAAAAACAAGTAAATTAAATTAAAATAGATTAAATGAAATAAAAACAAGTAAAAACAGCGCTGTCTTCGGCTATGCCGAAGGCTTCATACCTTTCATGAATGGAAGAATAGTAAAAAACGTGTTATTGTATTACAATTTCGTATTACCTATAGTTAAAAGCGAAAATTTCCTTCAAATCAATAAAAATAATTCTAGTAAAGGCATTGTTATAAATTATTTAATGCTTTTCCTTATGTAATTAAAAAGAACTATGTTTTAAGAAGGGAATGGTTTTTGAATATTTTTAATATCGTATCGACGCTTGATATTCAACATTTAAAAAATACAAATAATTAAGTATTAATATGTAAGACCTACATATGTCGGTCTTTGAAAACAGTTATCAGATCCGTAAATAGTTCCCAAACGTTTAACGCTATGATTCATGTGATATTGCGCTGAGCTTATTACTTTTCGCAATAAATATTTGTCCTGAATTTATCTTGCCGATTTACACTGTGAACTCCGATCTTGATGAATACTAATATATAGCTAATAATGGTTGATGTTTGTGCAAAATTTCAAGCCTTTAGCTGTTTAAATGGAGGAGTTATGGTGCAAAATGCAATATCTGAACAATCGGTTGTATGGGAGCTATATGTTATATTTCTCCGATCTTCATGATTTTCAATACTGATACGTAGCTAATAATGGCTGATATTTCTGCAAAATTTCAAGCCTTTAGCTGTTTAAATGGAGGAGTTATGGCGCAAAATTCAATATCTGAATAATCGGTTGTATTATATGTTATAGTCACCCGATCTGGCCGATTCCGACAAATGTTTAATCATTTGTACAACGACACCTGCTCACCAAATTTCATCAAATTGAGGGACTAGTTTGCGTTCAAACAGACGGACAGACGGACAGACGGACAGACGGACGGACATGGCTAAATCGAATCAGCTCATCGTCCTGATCATTTAGGTATACTTTTTGATGGGTCTATCTCTTCTCCTTCTGGCACTTACAAACATCGGACCAAACTTAATATACCATTTCATTCTCATGAAAGGTATAAAAAGGAATAATATTGAATTAAATTGAAAAAATGTAATGAAATAAAATGCAATAAAACAACAATGATACCAATTTTTCATACAATTAAGAATTCATGTAACTAAATTAAATTAAATAAAACAAAATAAAAAAGAACAAAATACAGTAAAATAAATTATGCAAAACAAGGTAAATTAACCAAATTAAATTATATTAAACAAATCCATAAAATTAAATTAAACAAAAAAATACTAGCATTAGCACAAAAACAAAACATAAATGAGCAATTGGACTTTGTTTTTAAATCTAGAGAAAAAATTTCAAAAATAAACTTAAACAAATCAGTGAATTAAAACACAAAGACCAAATCAAATAAAATAACCAAAAAAATAAACTAAAATGAAAAGTAAAATAAAGTGAAGTAAAATAAACACGAAATTAAAATAACTACAAAAATATCCATTTAAATTGGATGATATAAAATAGAAAAAGTAAAAAAAAACCACTTAAGTAAATTAAAATTAAATGAAATAGCAATAAAGTAACCCTAAATTAAAGTTAACTGAATTCAATCAATAAAAACAAAAACATGTTTAAATAAAGTAAATTCAATTGAATAAAGCAAGAAATAAAACTTAAATAAATTAACTTAATTTAATTTAAATTAAATTACAAGAAGTTCAATCAAATACAATGGAAAAAAAAAATAAAACAAAATAAATTGAAATAAATTAAAATTAAATAAAATTAATGTAAACCAACTGAAATAAATTAAATTGAATTAAATTAAATTAAGCCATAAGAAATTAATATAAATTCATTATAATGAAACAAAATATAATAAAATTAAGTAAAATTTCAATAGATTAAACTAAATTAAATTGATTACATAAAAAATAAAAATAAACGAGATAAAATGAAATAAAATAAGTAATAAAAATAATAAAATAAATCAAATTGGGTAGTTCAGTCTCATCTCAGGTCAATCAATTTGAAACTATAATTTAATTACTATTTTTGTGACTTGAAACAATTTTGGTATTCAGTAAAAGAAAGTCTCAGTAAATTCACCAAAAATGTGTGGTGAATACATAAATGTAGATACAGTCAGCTAATAGCATGTTCTGGTTGGGGATGATAAAAAACTCAACGAATATTCATTAATCGATTACATATGAAAAGGGTTTGTTAAAAAACATTTAAAAAGCAAAATATTTCATTAAAAGTATGAGCAATATGAAATCTACTAAGAATTCATAAAACACGTTTCATAATTTTGTTATATTATCATTTTATCAGAAATGATTTTTCAAACAAATGTATAAATCCAAGAAAAGTGAGTAATCGGCTAATGTTTCATAACTATGCACATCCGATTTAAATGGTCGTGGCATTCCTATCCTCCTTCCAATTAATTGTAGCTATCAAAAATTGTCGGTAGACAAATATGGTCAATCTTCATAATCGCGCTTTTTCAAAATAAAATAACAGTAGATAAATGCTCTATAATTTTCTTTTTGTTCTCTGCTCAGAACCAGCGAAAAATTTAGTGACTAGAGAATTGAGACACCTTACTGAGAACTAAGTATTTGGTCTCAAAATCGGCTTTGAACATAAATAGTCTCTATTAGTGACTAGAGACTGCTTACTGAATACTGACATAAATTCATTTTAACTAAACTAAACTAAATTAAGTTAAGATGAATAAAGTGAAATAGAAAAAATAAAGTCAAATAAATTAAAATGAAATTGCAATAATTAAACTTAAATAAGTTAAATAAATCTAAATTAAATTAAATAAAGCACCAAAATACAACCAAAACAAATTAAATAAAAATTAAATTTAAATAAATTTAATTAAACAAACTAGTGAAATTTAAAATAAATTTTAAACAATTTAAATAAAATTAAATAAAGTAAAATCAAACTAAATCAAATAAAACAAAAAAAAAACCAAAAAAGAGTAAAAAATTACGTAAAACAAATATTCGAAATGTATAACTGAAATATTAAATGACTTACTGTATACATATAATGCCTGTGGCTTCAGCGAAAGTGTCTTCAAAAGTTACATTAAAGATTTCCCGAAACCCCAAAAATTTGTTTCAGATATCGAACTGCGGCACATCTACAGTCTTTATGTATGCAGTACTTTCCATATTAATTAATATTGTTTTTTAATAAAAAAAAAAAAAACTGCATTTCATTCGCAGGTTTGTCGTACCCGAATCACCGCGTTGGCTGCTGGTCAAAGGCCAAATCGCCGAAGTGAAAATTATTGTGCAGCGTGCTGCCAAATTTAATGGCCGTGAGCTACCACCCGATTTTGAGTCAATGTTAAAGCCACCAACACAGGAAGAATCATCGCAGAACTGTGTCAGCCTCTTCAAATCGGGTTATTTGCGTTGTGTCACAATTTGCTTTCTATGCATTTGGTTCACCATGAATTTGGTGTATTATGGACTGATATTGAATATGAGTTCATTTGGCGGAAATGTTTACTTGAATTCGGTGAGTTAGAAAAAACAAACTTTTATATGAACATAGTACTTATATAAGTATATATATAAATATATATTATACAGTGTCGGGCAAATTAATAGGGCTGCGTCGTGTTGACAATTTTTGACTATTTCTTTTCTGTTTATTAATTTTTTATAAAAGTATAGCTCATTTTGTAGCAGAAAATAATTAGATCCAAATTTCATTTGGGAGAAAGTGAGTGACACAATTAAGGAAAAAGATTATCAAAAATCAACGAAAATTGTTAGCTAATTGGAACTTGCATTTTATTATACTAAAATTCAATCGCCTATAAAACTGTATACATAAAACTTTTATAAAACATCGAATAGCATTTTTTTTTGATTTGGTGAAAATTTTTTGAGTTTTCCAATTTTTTATGCAAAATTCAAAATTCGGATCTATGTAGTTTCTGTTAGAAAATGAGCCTGGCTTTTATATAAAATTAATAAACATTGAACAAACAGAAACAAAACAGTAAAAACTTGTCAAAATGTCACGACCTCATTAAGTTGTCCGCCACTGTATATATACATGGGCACTTACGGCTATACATATGTACTTTGAGGGGCAAGTAATTTAAAACAAAAATAGTGTTATGAATTGAATATTTGGTTTATTATTTGAAAATTAGAATAAATTAGTACCAAAAAAAATTCTACTTCAACTGTTTGTTAATTTTTTTTTTTTACTATTGTTGTACAAACATAGATTCCATGGTTTCAAAAAAATCGTATAAATATGAAACACATCTTTGGCATATAACAATTCACATACTATTTTTTTCGAAGTATTTCAGTGAAAATTGTCAGGGATATTAAAGGATAAAAACTTTAAAATACATTTTCGAGGTATTTTACTAGGTCCTCTTTCATTGGACAGTGTCCAAGCCTTGTATAATTTTGGATTCATAAGATTTATTTTAAACCACTATCCTTGTTCTTTAAAAAAAAACAATGCAGATGTTCGGTAAAAAAAAAACGAAAAACGCTCATTTATTGCATTTGAGTTCTAGTTTCGCGAGTATTTTTTTTTCTCATGTGTGACGAAAATTGTTCAGTTTTGCAGCACGGTGTAATGAACTACGATTCAGAGCAGGGCTGCCAACCGGTTTTGAGCCGAACTACGTCAAAAAATGTTTCGGTTCGGTTTAGAAGGAAAAACTGCGAAATTTTGAGTAACAAATTGTACTGTTATTGAAGTGAAGAACCTAAAAATTACGAGGTTCACTAAAAGCTAATATCAATTTAAATTACTTTCAATTAATAAATGTAGGCAAATGATTAAAATATTAACATATGTATATATTTAATTCATTTCGCCAATAGCAACATATTAGTATGGAAACTTGTTTTTTTGTACTATATTGATTGATTAGTGTATAGGTGCACGTTCAGAAAATATTATCAAAATCCGAGTTGATTGTTGCACAGTGTTATAAGTCAGTATCCTACAGCTATCTTCATTAAAAACTTTACATTTATTTGAAAAACTAAGCAAAGTATTATAGTAAACACTAAATTTACTTAATTAAAATTTATTTTCTTTCTTCTCGCTCTATTTTCCCCTATTACTATGGCTTTCCCACCGACGGCATACAACGTTAATTTCCGCCTTAATAACTACACATTAATGTGATTTTTCCGACAACATTCTAACGCCACACCATCAATAGGCTTTAGCTGGCCTAGTCGAAATTCCTGCCATTGCCATTGCCATGTACATTATTACCAAGGTTGGCAAAAAGTGGCTATTCTGTGCCACATTCTTCTGTACGAGCATTGCCTGCTGTTGTGCGGCCATTACCGAGGGCAATGATGACCAACTCTGGCTGAAGATAACATTCCTTATGATTGGTGAGTGTTTGCCATAATTTTGTAATCTAACACACACATAAACATACATACATATGTACATACATATGGAAACAAGGCAATCGCATTTTAATTGAATTGCAAGCAAACAATATACACGTGTACTTATATTATACACACTCACACACACACTCACACACATTTGAATTGCACAATGTCATGCCCGATTGCCGCTTGACAAGCTACACACTCACTCACTCACTCACTCACTCACTCACTACAACATGCCATTCATTCAACTATGTGGATATCTTTATGTTTGCAGGCAAATTCACCATCAGCGCGGGCAACACCATAATGCCCGTCTACACCGCCGAACTTTATCCCACAGCCATACGGAATGTCGGTGTTGGGGCATGCAATGTGGCCGCTGGTGCTGCACTGATACTAACGCCATATTTATCTTTGTTGGTAAGTGGCAGTCAAAGCAAACAAAACAGCAACAAAAAAGCAAAAACAAAAAATCAAAAAAAACAATCCCTACAAACGCCAACCACATACTTTTGTTGTATGTGGTAATAATAAATTTTATGAAAATAGTATATGATTAATGCAGTAAAGTATGTTTTGTGCAAATCTATTGCTACACTTCATTGACCAAAAATGTTTTCGCATATTTTAGAAGCCGTCAGTTAATCATTCGGCTTCTTGATATTTTGTGTGTCTACATAATTCAGTGATGTACTATTTTCTATTTTTACTTTTCAATTCTGCAGAATAAAATTGAAATTCATTTTATGATGACGCTACTCACGGCATTTGCATTCTTTGGCGGTTTTGTTGTGCTGTTCCTACCTGAAACCATAGCTGCTCAAACAAAGACGGAACCACAAGAGGAGAAGTAAGTGCATTAGAAGTAATTAATCTCAAATAAATTACAAGTTGCATCCGTCTGTAGCTAAGATGCCACTATCGGTGGAATATACCAATTTTTAGCGCATTTCACATTTTTCTGACTTTTTTTATTTTAATTGTTTTTATTTTCAATTTAAAATTAGCCTCTATTTTTTCTTTTTGTTTTTTTTTTTGCCTTGTATTAAAAGTGTAAATTCGATACCAATTAAATAAATAAATACTATCGAAATGCTATGGAAAAAATTAGAATTATATGAGTGGAAAAAATTGTAGTAGAATTTTGATAACAATATTTTAATACGAAAATTTCGAAACACACGCAGAATTGTATCAAGGCTAGAGAAAAGGTTAGGACATCATCAAAGTCATTTCTTGAATAATAGCTTCTTTAAAATCATTAAAAATAAAAATAAAAAAAATTTCCATAATAATGGACCCCCAAGAAAGAGCATGTAAAGCAACAACACTAACTCGGAAAAATATGCGAGTTGAGCTAACTCGGTGAAATGATATCCGACCTGAGATGTAATGTTGGGAAGTGAAAAAACTGCGCTATTGTGAATGAGCCGGAAGAAAAGGCATGGGATATTTCAGTTTAAGACCTTATTCGTTTTTATTTGCATAGTATTTTTAAATATAGGACCAGATCAACCAAAAATTTGTCAGCACGTCTATTTTCTTTCCTTAAATAGCACTAAACCAATTCCATGCTTCATGAAAGATGCTAACAGGGTTGCTTTTGCAACTAAAGGTAATTTTATCCGAGCTGGAGCGTTCTTTTGCAAGTCGGTTACATTAAAACGGGCCCAATAGTACAATTTATCGGAATTGCGTTTTATTGCAAAACGGTGTCTATTCAATTCGAATTTTAAACATTTTTTCAGCGCTTAAATTCACAGTATTTTATACTTGAAAATGGAAATGTAAAACTTTGAAATCGATTGCTTTCGCGAAAGACATTTTCTGAAAAACATAATTCTAAGATTGTTGACTGATACTTTGAACGGAGTCTCAAGTAGCAAAAGCTTTCTAAAGGCTGTAACTTTTTAGTGGTCAGCTCTTTCGATCTTTTCGTAAGGTTAAAAGTTAATCTCAAGGCGAATTTTGGAGTCGTTTTTTTGAAAATATGAAGAGAGGAGAAGTTTTCACTAATCAAATTTCAAAATGGGCAGCCAGAAGTAAAAATTCTATGGCGATTCCATAAAGAAATGGAGAGGGAAATGTGGGAAAGATTAAATCAATTTTTGGCGTTGACCCCCTTTGGTCACCCCAAACTAGTACCGAAATTTTTCTGAACCAGTCCCGAACTGATCTCGAAATAGTTATATAATGGCTCCGAAATAACTAGGCCCGAGAAGGTCTTGAAAAAGGTCCTGGAATAGTTCAGGATATGTATGTTTGTTTTATCTCACAAAAACGTCGTGTCGCGACTTCGGGAGGCGACTTTGTGACACCACTTTGTGACGCGACGTTGCAAAAACACTATCTTGCCGCTACAGCAGTTTAACTTCTATAAATTTTGTTCTTGTATTTAAGAAGAAAATGAACTTGCATTTCATTGTACTGAATGGGTTAAAAATCTGCATAATCAAAAAGTTTCTCATAATTCTGATTAACAAGTTTGAAATTAGGGTGAAAATTTTATTTATAGTTTGAATCTTTTATTTATATGCCTATATAAACTATCTATTATACATATATGTATTTTTGTAAAAAATTTATTTAAAAAATGCAAATAGGAGTGATCCAAAAATGCAATAGAATCTAGTTTTTAAAGTTTTCATGCTCCCATGGTGAGAATAATTTATTTCGTAGAATTTCTATGAAATCGCTAAAAAATTAATCATTTTTTAATTAATCATTTTTGGTCGATTAAAAATATTTCACTTCATAAATCTTCAGTTAACAGAGTTCTGATGCATATTTCTTTTTAATAAATAAATAGCCACACAAATGAAAAAATTCGATACCTATGTATGTATTTAACATGGTATAAACATTTGTCACTCAGAATTTTAAATACATCCAAAAAACGATAAGTTTATTAATAATAAAAATAATATTCATTGCTTCGACCACAAAATAAGTTATTGTTTATGGAATGGATGATATAATAGTAAAAATAAATTTGACTCATAATTTAATTAATTGAACCAATTGCAAATAAAAAGTATTAGCGTCCTCTCCCCATTTTCAACAACTCTGTGGGGAGGCTAAAAAGATATTTTTTTGGACCAACCTAATATACTACCTAGATACATATTGGATTTATTACATGCTAGCTCATAAATTTAATAAATTTCTTTTTACATTTATTTCCAGATGTTAGAATTGTTCAACTCCTATTTAAGACGAATCAAAACAATTCAAGCATTATTAGACCGCTATTGAATCCGGAAGTGTTAAACAAAAAGGATGTTTGTCAAACAAAAAACAAGCGACGAATTTACTAAGCAAATTAAATTTGGGAAGCTTTCCATTCTCAATGTGCAAGTATCTAGTAACTACCAAACAGCTGCGAAGAGTGGCATCAACTTTTAAATATTAAGATAACAAACAAACAAACAGGAAAAATAACACAAAGTACATATGAATGCATTACTAAGTATAAGTTAAAGTTAAAATTAATATATTTATATTTTGGCTGGACCAAAATTAATACATACATGCACATACAAACACACAAATAAACAAACATACACATGAACTCCAAAAAAATTCAGAAAAGTAACAAAGAAAAATAATACAAAATAAATAGTCGCTAATTTCAATTTTACTAAGCAAGGTAAAAAAGTATAGTTAGACATACATTCATACATACATACAACCGCAAGCAATATATGAATTGGTGGATGCAAACAGGAACAAATATTTTGTTTATTTTTCACTTTTCTTTTGTAATTTTGCGTATAAAAAGTGCTACCATGTTAAACTTTCGAATGATAAATAAATAATACAAAAATGTAAATCTCAATTGCTTTACTGTACGTACGTATGTAAGCGTGTATGTATGTATGTATGTATGTATGTAAGTTATGAACCATACACACACTATTAAAAGTAAATACATACAAAAAAAATCACCCAAAATATAAACAGTTAAGTGCAAAAGCAAAAACTTTTCAATACAGGCAGGACCTTTTGTTGCAATTTCATAATATTTAAGAAATATGTTTTTATTGGAAACTGTTAGAGAACGAAAACGAAATAATTGAAAACACATTCTTGAATATGTGTATAAAAAATGTATATGTACATGTAGAAAGTAATTACAGATAAGTTAACTGTATCAACTATTGCTGCTGCTCTATTTAATTAAATATCTTTAAAGCATTTCTATATAATTGTGTGCTTAAAAAATGCATATATAATAGAAGTTTAAAATAAGTGAATCGAAACAGAAGTTTCAAAGGGTTTAACAATAGGGCAAAAGATATTGCATGTTTATCGCTTAATTTCGGTTTTTTCACATATAACAGATGGCAAACCTGACAAAAATATAAGTATATGCCTTGCCCGCGCCGAGGCGAAAAGTTTGACACTGATATTTTAATATTTTATGTCCTCGTGAATAATTTAAATTAACTTGACTTTTAAAAAAGTGGCAACCCTTTTCAAAATTTACCTATAAACCTAGTCCTAGCAACACAAATGGTTTAACACCCATATTTTACTATTTCACATAACTTGTGCATAATTTCATTAAATGCGAGTTTTTAAGTAGGTGGCAACCCTCGGTATGCTATAAGTCTGCTCCTCATCGAATCGAACGGTTTGACACCCATATTTTACTATTTCATATAACATGTGTATAAATAAAATAAATTCGAATTTTCAAACAGCTGGCAACCCACCCAAGAATTCCCTAGACGAGACGAATCGTTTGTCACCCATATTTAAATATTTTATATAATTTGCTAATAATTTTATTAAATTCGAATTTTCAAACATGTGCCAACCCTCTTCAAAATATACCTATAAACTTTCTCCTAGCGAAGCGAATGGTTTGACATGCATATATTACCATTTTATATACATAACTTGCGTATAATTCAATTAAATTCGATTTTTCAAACAGGTGGCCGCCCTCTTCAAAATATAGGTACAAACGTTGATCTCGCCGAGACTAGCGGTTTCACATTCATATTTGAATACATCATATAACTTGTTTATAATTTAATTAAATTCGACAGGGTGTCATTCTCATAAAAGTTAGCTAAGACCCTTTTTCCCGAGACGCACCGCTAGACACTTAGAGTTTAATATTTCATATAACTTTTTTATATTTTAATTAAGTTTGACTTTTAAAAAAGGTGGCAACCCTCTCCCAAGCTTAAAATATAGTTTGCGACATATTCTCATACCTACCAAATTTACTTACAAAATTTCATAAAATTCGGTCGAGCCGTTTCCGAGCAGTTCGATTTCAACCCAATTTGGACAGTTTATCCCTTAGACCTGTGACAAGGACTTAAGCTATATTTTAATCCGTGGCGCATGGGTTGTAATGTTCCTAAAATCGGTATTTATAATACGATTTTAATGAAATTAAAAACTTACAATAACGGTACGACGAGAACCTCCGTAGTTATTGTTGGATTGTGATGTTATTTGAAAAGTATGCGACTAGTGCTATAACAAAGACTTTTATTAAAATTGGATCCCCTAGGTGGTGTTACAGTCGAGCTATTAAAAATCCGTATTTATGGTTCGGGTTTGGTGATATTAGAATGGTATGGCCCTAGTACGATTAGAAATTCTTTTATAGACCGAGTTAGATGGCATTGAATGTGTACTGTATATATTTAGTTAATGTGGAAACAAATATTGAAAATACGTATATCCAAAATGGCTCTGGAGTCGAGATTTGCAGACAATTCATAAGCAACGCAGACGAAGTCGCGAGTATCTTCTTAGCGACATTTCAAGGATTTGTTGAAACTGCTTAGATTTTTGCTGCTATACTCCATTCTGCTATCAGAGGTATAGAGCTAATGATGAAGCGCTACCGAAAAAGAAAACGAGTCTACCTTTAATGTATTTCTCTAAGATAGAAGGTTAGAAGACGAGAACCGACGAGAAACCGTCGAGAACTACAGCATTGGCTACACAGAGGGCTTGAGAAAAAATCGTAGTCTAACGATGAAGTTATTCGGTTTTTAAATTGGATTTTAAAATGATAGGTCATGTGTTTAAATTGATAATAAACCGCGAACTATACTTTTGGTATTTTTTTTTCATTTCAAATATATGGTGTGTTAGAATTGTAGAATTCTAATATAAAATAAATTGGAGAATAATAATATGAAATCAAATGTTTCTCAGACGTTAGATATCGTTTTTCCTGGGTTATACTGATTGTATACAATTATTTTACGCTTCTTCTCCAAGTTAAACTGAGGGAATTAACTTCATTGAAGTTTCAATTGTGTGCGTCAGCAGTTCGAATATTTACAAAACGTAGCTCTTTATTAATTTAAAAAAAATTAAATTTGATAGCTGAGATATGAAGTACAAAAAATGATTATTTTTCAACCTACTTATAGGAAAGACTCCCCTATAACGAAGTGTTCTGCCAGTTCCAATAATAAAACCATTTTAATTTGATCACACTGACAAAACTCAACAACCTGACAGTTGTCAGCTTTACTGCGCTTAAAAAAAATATCTCAATAGGGCATAACAACTACAACGACTATTGACATCGTTAGGGGGCTGAAACCCATAGTTTTAGGCGCAGCAAATCTGAGAACCGTCAAGTTTTTGAATTTTGTCAGGTCATCAATTTAAAATTACGCTTGTTTCTAAAATATAAGGCCAAAGATAATAAACTAAAAATTGCAAAAACTAACAACTAAAAAATTTATAACGAATCTTCCTTAAAGTTTCAAAAAAGTAAATTGTGTTTGAGAATCAAAGAAAAAAGTATACAACTTTTTTACAAGGACCAGTTTATTTTATTATTAGATAATTAATTTGTTGTAGGCACAAAAAAGTTCTGAAGCTTTTTTTCATTTTGGGCAAATTTTTTTATAAATTAAATTTTATTTTTAATTTTTAAAAAGTTTTAACTTCAAAAAATCTATTTAATTTATTTTAATTTCCATAAAAGTTTTAGAAGACTAACCATTACAAATATGGTGATAAACGCAATCTCTTTTGTCCTTACAAAAATAATTTTACAAAAACCCTCAAAATTGAATCACAAAAACTAAAACTTAAGAATTAAACTCTACATAGCAATTTATATAAATATGTGAAATCGATTTTTTTAAACACAAAACTATAGTTAGTTGTCAATTAAAAACTTTTCAATTAATGCTACTTAAAATTTCAGTGCCAAAAATGTGTCAAAATAAAAGGAGCAACACTAATAAATATTAGTGATTTGTCAATTAAAAAACAAAAACATATGAATTTAAGTATTTGAAGAATAATTAAAAAATAAAAGCTAAAGTATCAGCTTGTGAAATTTAAAAGTTAAAATTTTTATTAAATATTGCAAAACAATGACATTGGTGGCAAGTGTTGTGTAAACACAACCATACAATTTTTTCATTTCAATACGTAAAATTTTAAGTAAAATATGTAAAATATAAAAAAAAAACTTTGTGGAATGCTTAAAAAAATTGTAAAACTAAGTAGCTTGAAATTATGGAAAACAGCGAATATTAAATTGTAAATGCTTTACGGGTATTCACAATGCCAGCTTCACTTAATTTGTAGCTAATCCATGCCAGGCGTTCGCCGTAGCCGAGTGTGTGTAACTGGTTCGAATCGTGGTTGTTACATGTGACATCAGAAGTTATGAAACAGATTTTTCAAATAGAGGTCGCTCCTGGCAGACCTTCAAGTTTATTTCTACAATGAAAGAACTTTTCACATAACTAATTTTTAGTTTTTTAAAATACAAAAGAATCACGAGTAAAATCAATTAATTTATTGAAAATTTGGATATGTAATTTGTTTAAAAGTTATCGAATTTGTCTCCAGTTTAATTTATTTATTGATTTAACATTAAAATTAATTTGCAATTGTGAATGACCCTAAAGCGTTTTTTCTCAATTTCGTTCAATAAAATTATTTCTGTATAGCATATGTATGTATGTGTATCTAGATGTTTGTGTGGTAAGCGTTCTCCTTACTAAACTAAATTTAACTAAAATGTAAGAAATATTTTTTAATTTTTTTTCAAATATTACATCGCTATATAAAATTTTGTATGTTGTACAATAATTAGTATATTTTAGCAACTAGACGTGTTAGAATTGATATCAAATAGTCAATTGTCACAAATCTTACTATAATATTTTTTTTAATTTATTAAACTATGAAATTAAACAAAAAAAAAAAAATAAATAAATAATATGTCAAAAGATTAGCGAGAACGCTAACACAAAAAAAAATATTAAAAACGGAAATTTATATAAAATCCATCTGTTATATGGAAAAATGTGCGTAATACCAAAATTTCAAAAAAAAAAGTTTCAAATTGAATTTATATACTTTTTATTATGAAATCAACTATGTTTTTCTAAAAAATTAATAAAACGGACAAAGCGTGAAAAACATTGTAAATATTATAAAACAATTCATCATGTGGTCAGTTGTTTGAGTCACTGTACAGCAACTTCTCACCTTGTCCGAAGAACAAAAAGAGTTTGTTTGAAATTGTTTGTTCTATTTTTCAAAAAGGCTTTTTAGTAAATTTAAAAAACAAAAATTGCATGCATGTTTTGCATTATTAGCACAGCACAAGTACTTATGTTGTATATGGAAATTAACAAAATGTACATATATATTTATTATGTTATATTTATGTATGTATTATGTTTGTAATTTTTGTGTAGTTATAACAGTAATTATTATTCTAAAATTTTTTATGTACTTATTTAAGTAATCACTAAAGATAGTATTTGTATATTTTTGCTATTTATTTTTATATTCATTTCTTTTTATAATATAATAATATAAAGCAAATAAATGTAACAGTTAATTGAAAAATTTATAAAACTACATATAGTAACTTGTGTCAAATTCGTAAATAGCAATTAAAACAATATATAACTTCAGAGTATAAAAATGAAAATATTGTAAACATAAATAAATCTAGTTATATACATATTTATCTGATGTAAATTTGTCTTACTAAAACTAAAAGTATTGTGAAATAAATAATAAAGTAAACTGAAGCAAATGTTGAAATATAGTAGCAGATTTCTTTTCTTTTTTCTTTTTAACTAAAGCTAAGCTAATAAAAGGTAAAAGCGTGATAGAAAATTTTCTAAATGAAACCAAAAAAAAAATTAATGCTTAGTGTGTGTTTGATATAATTGATATGCGTTAGCTTTATATTTATTTATTTATTATTTAAAAATAATTTTTATACGCATATAAAATAAAAAGGCCAACAACCTTCGCCACTTTGTCAACAAAATTTCAATCTATTTCAATCTACCTTTGATACTACCACTTGTGATATTTATCAAATGCAATCACTGTAATAAATCAATGCAACATTTCTTCATTATACGTTGATTAGATAACAATAATTAACACCTTTGCAATTGAAAGTGATTTACTCCCGTTTCACACGGTCTGAGCTGCATGCGCGCGCCCCACAGTGTCACGATCCAGGATAAAATTAAAAACAACCCATAGTGTAATTGTAAAAGTATTTTATATAAAATTAACTGAAAATACATTGAATTAATAAATTTCAAACCAATGCTGATGTAGGCAAATTACAATAAAAGAAAATGTAATAAATATTATTTCATTACATATGGCAATTGTTAGGTTGGGTTGAAGTGACTACCAGCATCAGTGAAATACACCCAAACGTCAAGAACGATAGAATACAAGCCTGCGCTGGGAAATTTGCAGGAGTAACTTTGCTGTAAGGTAACAGCTGATTTTACATCAGAGAGAACTGAGAGGGAAGCATGTTGATAATGCGCTAGAAATCAAGAATTATGTAAAACAAGAGTGCGCCCTCCGCGCTGAGTGCAACTGAAAGTGACGTAATAATATCTTGAAAATGAGAGAGCAAAAAAAATTCTAATTAAGAAAAGGAATAAGCGGGCAAACGACAGAACGATAGAAAGTTTTGTTAGCATTGTTTGTATGAAATAAAAGCGAATGGATAAATGTTGTCAAATCGACATAGAGAGGACTAGCGATTTGCGGAAATCGCAATCTTGTATTCTATCATTTTTGGTTACAAATAATGCACACGGATATTGATATGGCCTTGGGTAGGAATATACACTTGCTTTTTGTAAACCAAATGCATTTTGACATGGGAAAAATCAGCTGATACTGTCAAAATCGCTAAGAGATTTTTTCTTGATATACATATGATAAAATACCTAATTTCATTTTAATTTATTGACAGATTTTACAAGGCGAAATTACTTAGTTTCATCGTAATTTCCTCCAAAATTAAGAATAAGCCGTAAATTACGATGGTGTGTCCGGGTTTTAATTTCATTTAAAAAAAATTAAATTAATTTCAAGGTAGTTCTAGAGTTTTAAGATTTTGAACCCCCAATGGATATTCATAGCTTTAACTTATTTTTGAGAATTTTTTAGTATATGGAGTATAATAAGTGGGCGTAGCCGTGAACAAAACTTCACCTACATTTTAGGCAAAAGGAGTTCCTAAGTCAAAAATTAGGGTAATCGGTACATATTTGGTAACATCTTTCTCAAGACGTGGTGGTTTAGGCACTAGACCAATCCTTATCATATTTCAGTTAGATGTGTGATTTTCGGGCCAAGAAAAATTTTCACACACCAAATGTCTCGAATGACTTTTATCATTCCTGCCCACAGTCCCGTTATACTGTGCGCCCGCCCGTCATGCCCAACGGCAATATATAATGACAACGGCGTGTGAAGCTAACGCGCACACCTGCCAACACCTCCATTTAAATGTCAACAATTGAGGTTTATTTCACTGGCGTTGAATGACTGAACTAGTAATTACACGAATAATTAAATGTCAGAGTGAATCAGTAAATGTGCAAACAATTAGATGGGTAAATTAATGAAGGCTTAAATAGCTGAGCTTATGTTGTTCACTTAAGCAAACAATATACTACACAAAAATTTGATCAGCGCTTTTAGATAGGATCTTAATCACAGCAGTGTACGTGGATGTCGGTATGCTAGCGTGACTATTTGTACATTAGATTAAGGTAACACCATAACCTACCGCAAGCGTTAAGATTTTGTATAGAAAGTTGAAGCAAGTTAGGAACTTCTGCTTTAAGTGGAATTGAAGCATGAACGATAGAATGCAAGCTTGCGCTGATTGATGGGGAAATTTGGGAGAGTAACTTGGCGGTGCCGCAATACGCAATATATGTTTTACCGTTGGAGAGCACTGAGAAGAAAATGATTTGGAGTGTTCAGGTAAAAATTCAGCAGCAAAATTTCCCAGACTGTGACAGCATTCGCTCTCAAAGAGAAAACTATACATAAAAAAGGAACATGAAAGCAAACGTTGCAACATCTTGCAAGTTTTATGAACAGCTGATTTCTTTTGTTGACACACAAATGAAAGCTAAAAATAAACTCTACAAAAAACATGTGCTTATATATAATTTTTATTCCAAACTTGTTTTTATGTCTTTTGGTTTATAAAAAGGTGCAAATAAAATTTTTTCCAGCAAAAATATGCAACTGTTCGAAAATGTCCACAGCTGAGGTTCCTAGGTACGTAAAAAAGTTAATACACTTACTTCGTTAGGAAGAGGAGCCATTAATTCAAGGTTGAAGGCAAAGTCGACGAAAAGCCTGGCAGAGATTTGACTAAAACTACCCATGATCGAGCCATTACAAGAAAAAACTCCCACTCTTAGCCTAAGGCAAGCGTCAAAAATATAGGCGCTTCCATTTGCACAATCAGACGGTCATTGAAAAAATCGGTGCAAACTTCAAAGCGCCTAGGGGTCTCTTAAACACCCTACCATGGTCCATTTTTAGAGATACTTTTCTGAAAACCGATTCGATCCTTTGATTGTCTTTACACAAAATCTCGATGCAAAATTTATGATCAAACTATATGAAAAGTATTTGCTAAAATCTGCAGCAAAACTTAGCGGACCAAAAAAAAATGATTGCAACCTTCAAGAAGACAATGAACCAAAACTCCGGAGTCGACTATGCCCATCTTGAAATGCAGAAAAAGTCATGCAACAGCTTGGTTGGCCTTCTCCAAGTCCAAATGCGAACCCAATTGAAAATGGGTGGGCTTTAGCAAAAGAGAAGCTTCGTCTACAACCAAACAACTTGCTAGTAGGCCACTACATATTTGGAGGGATCTATGTATATATATCCAACTTATGCTAGTAAACCAAGTACAATATGTACAAGGCTATGTTAAGCTATTGCAGAGAGCAATGGAAGGAGGACTGCATATTAGTTATACCACGCATTAGGTATTGGAATATGTAACACAAATAAAGTGTAAAAACTTGCACACACTCTTTTCCGTAGATGTTGCGAGTTGGGTACACCAGCATTGCTAAATGAAATCTGGCCTTACCATTAAAAATAGCGACAATTTGGACAATTTTTTTGATGAAATTACGGAGACTACTCACATTGTTTTTAGTGAATTGCGAATTGTGTTTTTGTGTTGCCGAATTTTTCGCAATAAAATACCACTACTTGTCGGTGGTTGCAGTCTGGTCATCGACAAACCTCTCGAAAGTTGCTGATGTCCAAAAAAGACATCGCAGCTGTACGCGAACTGAAACTGCAAGATTGGAGGGACCTACAGTTCTACGCCGACTCGAAGCGCGGATGATTTTTGCGAGAAGTTTTATCGTGGCAGAAATTCTCTCGGAGGTTTGCCATTGCCTACCGAGGGGCGACCGCCGCAGCAGAGTGTTTAGTGTGTGCGCGCTTCATTCGGTAGATCTTGGGTTCAAATCCCAACCGAGGCTAGTAACATTAAAAATTATTTCACAGCGACTGCTACAATACAAAGCTCGACACTTCACATTTATTAAACACAGAATAGTTTAACTTTTTGTAAAAATCCCTCAAAACTCAGAAAAATCAACTTTATAAGAGCCCTTTTGTGACGTCAATCCATTTTTGTCGTCACCTTCTTTTCTCTGCAACGTGACTTATACCAGCTTCGGAGTGGCATGGATGGTATAATAAGTGGATTGGATGAATCCTGAAGTATGCGGATCATCATGCAGAATTCTTTAAAAAAACAATAAAGACAATTTCAAGGACAAACGGTAGTGTTTTCTCTTTTTTTTGGGACTAAACAAAAAACAGCATATTCAGAGGAAACCGCACCCATTCCATAGTTTTCATGTTCCTTTTTAGTATGTTTTAAATCTAGATGATTTATGAATAAAACTCAACTTTTGAAAGGGTTACCACCTGTTTTATGTAACAGACACCGAAATTAGTTTTTTGGTTGGATATGCCAAGACCAATAAATAAATAAATATAGTCTGCAACTTGAAAAAACATCAAAAAATGTTTGGTATTTTTTTTTCTAAGGATATTTTCTATATCAACAATAATTTTTGAGCTTACTTGAATTGTGTGGGTGGAATATAAGGAAAGGCAGAAAAATTCGCAACTGTTCACAAGCCCGATATGGATCGCTGCCTTCGTATTTCTACACCAAATCGAAGGTAGTGAATTCGTACGCTGATGATCTGATTTCTACCGCTCTGACTGTTGTTGTCTTTTTCCAAATTATTTTCCTTGCAATTAGCCTTGAGCTCAAATTAGGCCAACAAATTAAGAAATATACATACATATGTATTTTTAACTAAATTAAAATATGTAAGCAAAGTTTCAAACTTTTTGTTGTAGCATAAATTATATTTTTATACAAATATTTAAAATATAATAAAAAGCAAATAAACTGTCAAAAGTTGCAAATAGGTATCTGTAATATATTACCGTTAATTTAGTACAAACAAGAATTCTAAATGTACTGTACTCTGTAATTGTTGGTTTTGTGTTAGCGTGGAAATGCAATTTATATTTATAAATCAATAAAATAATTTACACCTGGCAACCTGGCCACCAAGCAAAAGCACAAAAAGCTTTATCGATCACCACCGTTAACGGCTAACATTTGAACGAAAATTCAAGCGAATGCTTAACGGAAATAACAAAGAAAAGCAGCTATGCTAAAGTGACGCTGTTAACGCACGCGACAGTTAAAGCCACGATAACATTCGTATCACCTACTGCTGTTAGCAATTTAAGTATTGCCTGTTACTTACAGCACACTGTTATCGCATGTTAAATTGCATTGCTGCTTTTGTTGATTAGCTTGGTAGTATAATAGCAATACATGTTGATAATATTTAGTTAGATCGCTGCAACGCGAAAAACGGTAAGGTGCCGTGTAATAAAAACTCGCTTGAAAACACAAATGCAAAAGGGTAAAATTTCCGTCTACATCTTTGTACATACATACCAACGTAATTTTTATAGTGCGAAATAAGTGAAGTGCGTGAAAATCGGCAGCGGCTATAAATTGTAACTTAAGCTAAAAATAGAAAACTAGCAAGCGATGAAAAGTAATTCCATATAATATTTTGGAATTTTGAAAATAAATATTACTTAAAGTAAAAAAAAAAAAAAAAATATTCATACATATAAAGTCAGTGCTAATTGTGCATTAAAAAATCAAGTTACTCTATATTGCAATCCAAAAGCACGCCATACCCTTTCAAAATGAGTGGCGTCCTGCGACGTGGTTCATTGAATTTCGATTGCAATTTGAATAATCGTAATTCGCGTGGTAGCATCGAAACAAATTTATATGGCGGTTATCGCGATATTAAACCGCGAACTCCGGAAATCAGTGTGATCGCTTTGGATTTTCGTCGCTATTCGGAAGATTTGAAAAAGGAGCCGCTAAAAACAATTGTGAATGAGTGCGCTGTGCCAGCTAATGGCGATTTGAGTCAGGATGCCGATAGTGATGTGATTTCAAATTTTATTGGTCATCACGGTAAATGGCAATTTATCTGGACATCACTACTCACACTCTTTCAAATACCACCAACATTACATTTATTCATCTACACGTTTCAAGTAAGTGCAATCAATATTTTGCGAGTTGACTTTATCTAAACAAAAAAACGTGACTTGTAAGGAATTTCTAATGCAAATGCAATAATCTATGCGCACAAGTGTTTGAACAAAATATTTGATAACTTAAGAAAAAATATGGGTACGGTTTGAGCGAGATGAAATATTTCAGTGAAAATTAGTATGGCTCGTGAAGGCAGCCGCAAAGATCTACGAGGGGCGGTGGGGGGGTTTTTGTGATTGTGCTAAGCGGGCAGATATGTGGTAACGGTGAAATCGATTCAAAGCAGTTATTTATAGCATATTTTATCACTTTCAGGTCAAACTATTGAACGAGTAAAAATTATTTAATTAATTATTAATTATTGGTTATTATTAATTATGACAAGCTCAAAAATTGCCGAGTTTCAAATCTTCGAACCGCAAAACTTTTCTTATGGTACACGCTGAATTTTTTGTTTGTTTTTTTTTGGGAAGAGTTTTAATTTTCGCATTCGATGGTTTGGCAGGGTAGCGTTAATTTGTACTAACTAGGTAGACCCCTTTTAAGAATATATGTATATCTACGAATATTACATAGTATATATCAATTTACTGTAGCCCGCTTTTATTAATTTTACTTTTTATGTCCAAAATTTAATTAAATAAGATTTTAGGTTCCGTTCCATTTGTTTTTTTTTTTAAATCTTTCATTTAATTGGCTATGCACATATCTATGTCAGTTTTTTTTAGTCAAATCTTACAAACTGAATTAGATCCACTTCCTTTTATCCTGCCCGGTTGAGATTTGGAGTCTTCAACCACGACGAAGAAGACAATTGCGATCCAATACGTTCCATTTTTCGCTCTCTATTTGCAAGTTTTCTCGAATGAGGAATACTTTCTGCACTGTTTTGGACAAATTGACCCATCTGTAGGGCGAACTCTAATTCATTTTTCTTATACAACTCTTCTCTATACATTAAAACCCTGAAAGCCAGTCCAAATGGTGGTCTCTTGTAGTAGTTGAACTCCAAACTAAATTAAGCGAGTGCGATTACGAAGAAATTGACTTACCGAACAAATTCAGCAATAGTGCACCAATAAAACCGTTAGCGTAAGCCCGCAAAGCTCCGCCGCGGCGTCATTTACGAGATAGTACAAACTGAACTTTGGTTCGCCTACCCTCGAAGGTGTAATCTTGGAAAATACTGGCGTGGTCCAATATCTGGCTGTAATGCCTGATAAGAGAATTAGTTAGAGTTTGCACCTTGACGAAACTATAGTTTAAGCCACCCGGGCTGCAGAACTAAAGAAAAAACTTTTACCAAGGTTTATAGAATACGAGGTTACCAAAATCGATGACGTCATCAAACCAATATCGTAACACTCACAGTGGGGCGAATTTCAACATTTAGATTTGAAAAAATGAATTATGTTAACGTGTTTTCATTTTCGTGTGATTTATTTTCCATAAATCTTTATTAAGATAGCTAACTCGGAAAAACATATCCGAATTAAAAAAACTTACTTATTTTGCAAATTTTTGTCACTTTTTTTTTACACAGTTTTAAGGTTTTCTTTTCGAATTTAAACAAGAAAGTTATATAATAAGTAGTCCAAATAACTGCGGTTGCAAAAATGCAAAAGAATAATGAATATGTTTTCAAAATATTTCATAATTTTTTAATGGGCACAACCATTTCCCTCTAGACCATTTCAAATTGTAAATGTGAAAGCGTAGATTGAAAATACGAACAGTTAATTTTTACTGAGAGAGCTTCAAATTTAAATGAAAAATGTCAATTGAAAATGAGAACAGTCATATGGATATAAGAAAGCGTCAATTGTAAATAAGAATAGTCAATTTAAAATCAGAAAGCGTCAAATGAAAATGACAATGTGTCAAATGGGAATAAGAAACTTATTTTTATTATACATATATTTTTCAAATAATAACAGCCATAAAATGTTGGCATATTTTGATGGATGATTGGCCCCGCATGGAACGATGACGTCTGCTGAAATGCTCTTTCCATTCTCCTTCTATCCACGAGCTGTTCTAAATACTGATTTTTTCGCATTTTTATTTGACGCTTTCTCATTTTCATCTGACATTTTCGCACTTTAATTGAACGGTTTCTTATTTACAATTGACTATTCTCATCTTCAATTGTCACTTTCTCATTTACAATTGGAAATGGTGCAGTTTTGTAATATTTTTTTTTTTTTTTAAGAAAATATTTATCACAAACATTCGCACGACTTTTGCCAGTGCTCAGCTCTACAAACAAAAGCTGCTCACTTCATCCTTGCTTCGAATTTTTAAAGGCGATTTTTTTTAACATTATGATAGGCATTGCCTAGGATGTTAAAATTATCGGTGAACCGATTCCAAAACTTCTTACTGAAAAAAATCCCATTTAGCTTCGAATTATTGAAATTACAATTTTTGTTGCATTTTATGTCTGCTATTCTTCAAAAATTAGATACAATATTAGAGTTTGCCGGGTATAGAAATTATTCCTTCAAGTAAAAATAAAAATTTAAATTATATATTTTTGCAGTCTGAAATAATTTTTGAAGTGTAGAATTGTTTAAAAAAGCATGTTTGAAATAAACTGTTATTAATGCTTTAGGAGTATATTATCAGTTTTTGCATTGTTGGCCCAAAAAAAAAAAAAAATATACCTGGATTTATAAAAGATCATTATTTGATCTTCAGCAAAGAAAGTGGAAGTAAATATATTCCTTCATGTTGATATTGGCATCGAAAGTAAATATGTTCAGATATAATTACAATTAAGCGACTTATCTTTTTTTTCAGATACCAAAAAGTCTAATTCAACTGCATCTCAAAAGCGTTTATACTCTTTTGATTCATCCAAATCATTCGGCGTAATATTTTATAATAAAACTAGCTTTCAGCCGCGGCATCGCTCGCACAGCATTCGGTTTAACAATATATTATAATATATTATTTAACATTATGAATTCGAATGTAACAGAAGGAAAGAAAATAAATAATTTCATCGAGGGTATTAACTTTTAATCCATTTTTAGTTTTGGTTTTTAACTTTTTAATGTTTAAAAAAATCTACCCCTATTCCATGATGATTGCCGATTACGGTTGGCTGGTGAAACTTTTTTGTCATTGCCATTAGGTTTTAGTGCCACTCAATTTATTGTTCGAAATTCACAACGTAGTCGAAGGACAGCTCCATTGAGAACTCTCGAAATCGATTTTTCAATCAGGTGACAACCCTCTTCACAATATAGCTAGCTATAAACCCTCTCTCCAGCGAAACGAACCATTTGCTACTCATATTTTAATAATTTATGAACTTGTGTTAATCTAATTTAATAAAATTTGACGTTTCGAACATGTGGCATCCCTATCCGAAATATGTGTAATAACATTCTCCTCGGCGAGACAGACCGTTTCACATCCACACTTTAATATTTCATATAACTTGTGTATAATTTAATTAAATTCGACTTTAAAGACAGGTGGCAACCCTCATAAAAGTAAGCTGTGGTCCTTTTTTGCGAAGAAACATTTGACACCCATAATTTAATACTTCATACAACTTTTTTACATTTTAATTAATTTTGCCATTTCAAACAGGTGGCAACCCTTTAACGGCGCATATAGCTTAAAACATTCAGGCAGATGGTTCGTTTCGCTGGAGAGAGGGTTTATAGCATAGGCATACCACCTTTTCAATCTATTTCCATCAATAAAGAAAATTATTAAAACCTTTAATTATTTCATGAATAATTGCATTGCGAGAATGCACATACTCGTTCAGGAGAATTAAAAAAAAATCAAGTTCTCCACTTTTCTTCACGTTCATATTTTTACTGGATAATTAAGTGGATACCGAAAATTATAGTCGACGAAAAATTTAATATAGGTAAATTGCACTGAAACTTGTAAGGCATTGCTTTAGCTATTTCTATTAAAACAAGAAAACAAAATCAAAATAAAACTCTTACCAATTTAAAAAGTCCTAACCACATATAATTTCTCGTCAACAACACGCCACCTCCCTTCCGCTCTCTAGATTTGGAAATAACAACCAAAAATAGTTTATCATACAGCCTTCTCATTTGCTTTCCAGGTACCATTTTTTGTTAGGACAATCATAATCAGCATGCTACACTTTTTTTGGGGGCTAGAGGACGACAGTGTGGATCGTCTCGCCGCACTTCCCTAATTGCCAAAAACTGCACTCACTGTATTGATCGCCTTTTTGAAAAAAAGACACAGATTTAGCTTTTATATAGCATTATAATTTTTTCTAAGTATTTCCTGTTCAAACCTATTGGCAATCAGCACGATTGTGGTATTTGTTTAAAAAAAAGTTCTTCTGAAATTTTCGACAAAGATGAGTAACTCAATAAGCCTCATGTTTTTAAGTCGTGACGTTTTGTTCCGGCCAAGAAGAAAGATCAACTTACTTTAAATATATACTCAGTGGATGAGTATATGAAAATCATTATAGTATGTATTTATGTATTAATAAAAGAATTAATTGGTTATTACAAAACGAAAACTTTAATAGAATGCATTCAATTTTGAGCTTAGCTAAATTTACAAATTTATGATATTGTGTCAATCTTGACTTCTTAGAAAGCAATTAGCTGACAAAACCACAAAAACCACATTTTTATGTCTATCGCTTTCACGAAACGCTAACGCTAAGTATTTTTTCACAATTACTAGTTTTCATATCTCCAGAATAGTTAGAACAGTTTACACTTTACAAAGTCTATTTGTCTAGATAGTTAAATTGTGCAAGGATGTCTCAAATTGTGTGCCAGATACCTACTTGAGTTTCAAGCTACGTACCTACGTACATATAATTTGAATTATCAAATGTAATGAATGAATTTTAATTTGTGTAGATAAGATAAAATAAAATGAGTCGCATGCTCTTTTAAAACAACAATAAATTATTGCATTTATATTTACAACAACAATTTTACGAATGTTTGAAAGACTAACATACTAGATTCGCCGTGCAATGCACTCAAATTTACAGTTGTTACTATTTTACGTATACAATAAAAATCGCAGACAGTCATAATTTAGTAATGACAACAAGACTGACAAACCTGTCACACTTTTGCATCGCTATACATAGATAGATACTCTGTAAAACCAATAGCTGCTAAACGATCAATTAATAGCGGAAAATCTGAGAAAACTTTTAATTGAATTGTAAATCTATATATGTACATACATATGTACTATAATGTACGTAAGTATATAATTTTGAAACTAGTTGATGTTGTAATCGCAATTATTGTGCATGCCGATTACAGAGAAGAAGTATTTATTCTTATTTTTTGTTTATTTGTAACTAGTTACTAACAATAACTCGATTTTAGTTTTCAAAGAAGAGCCACTAAGGGTATGTGCCAATTGATAGAAAAGTTCTATGGTTAGATATCATTTCACTATGGTGAGGAAGCCTGTGAAATTCTCCAGTGCCATTTCGTAACTTTTTACTGATGGAAACTTTTGACAGTTCCTTTGATGCAGACGAAGACCATTATGTTTCGAATATTTGACTTTGGTGATTTTAATGTCTCTGGAACTGAAATTCGTGCATTTAGTAGACGTTTTTGCAATATTAGATACGCCACTACCGTCTATTTCTTGGTTATGATTGCTGTCAAATTTTTCATTAGCCTTGGTGGCTCAGAAATTTTTATTCACCTCATAGTTGTCAAAATTTTACTTTCCACAGTATTTTTCTATTAACTCGCGCAGACCCCACGTATTAATGTAATAATAATAATATTAATAGGTTTTTATTTATTCAAACTTCCCCTGAAATTTGTGATATTCATCTGATGCATTAACACAAATTGGGGAACCTGCTTTCCTACGATAAAACTAAGTTATCCCGCTTTGTAAAATCTGTAAATAAATTAAGATGAAATAAGGTATCTTATCATAAATCAAGATCCAAGTAGTGTGTCCAGGCTTTTAGTTACTGAACATTACTGAATAGGTTTGGTAAACATCATGGGAGGCATCCCTCTAGTCTTCTCATAGCTCCAAAGAACTTTTAAGCAAAACTAGTGTTACGGTTGCCATTGGCATCTCAACGATCATGTGTGGAGTTACCGTTAGCCACATGTGGCCCTTTTACTTGTGAAAATAGCCGGCAAGATGAAAATTCGCTTCCTCAGAAATTTTGTTTTTCGACCAAACCCAAACTAAGAAGCGATAACGGAGCGGATGGTCGGGGACCTTTAATTTGGCCTTTTAAAAATGAAATGTTAAGTTTTTGAAATCGATGGCGAGTCGATGTTCCAGGACTTAGTTACAGACTCCAGGCTATGGCAGTCACATTGTCGTCCGAGTGCACTGTACGACAGCAGGCCATTCTTGTTGTGCAGTCAGGAATTTGTTGTACAAATCTGGTGCCTTTTCCCCTCAAAACTTCTTTTCGAATTTATTGTTTTTACTTCAGTTATTAAGGCCTGCCGGGAATAAACAAGGGTATTACTTTCAATTTTCACCTTTCTCGCAGGTTGTTTACAATTTTCTACAATATATTTCATCATAGCAAAGTTAGATGAGAAGTGACCTCAAAAACCTGTACTCTATAATTATTGCCCTTCGTAATTAAATGCATGTTGTAAAGATAGAATACTCTTCAAAGAAATGGAATAAATATTGGGTATATGGCTACTAATTAATAGAATCGCATCGACAACTAATCATCATTTTATTATACAAAACGCATTACTGAGAGTTTGATGAGTCACATCTTTCCTAATATATTTTTATCTACATATTGTTTACTACTATTAACTACCATTGATTTGTGGGAAAGCAGATATATTTTGTGCCTAGGATTATAGGTACATAGATTTTTAAAGTTATACAGTAGAAAATGATTGCAATAAACAACATATAGGGGAGAATCAGAACGATGAAGAGTTGATATTTTTAGGGGTATTCTCAGACAAAATCTGTACGCGATTAAAGCTCAATTATATGTACATACATAAAATTAAATAGTTCCTCAAACAATTAAATGGCAGATCTGTTAACATGCACTTTTAGCGTTAATGAAGGAGAATATAAATAAATGTCGCATATTTCAAAAAGATCCTTTTGCTTTTTATTTTTCTGTACGTTCTTTGTATAAAAATTTGATCTGAGTAAAATTTTCCGAAGAATATTTTTTTAAAAATTATGTATCTTCTAACGACTCTCCAAATTGATTTTTTTTTTAAGAGTTTCTTGAAGTAAGGGCCCAAACGACGCCTTTAGGTGACACCTAATGGGTTAAAATGTTCTACGAAAATATTTCCCATGAAATTTTACTGCGTATGTCTTAACCTTTCATTTTGTTTAGACAAATATTTTAACAATATTTTCAGAAGAGGCAGTGCCTCCCCATGAATTCAAAAGAAAAATCTTCAGAAATTGTGTTTTAAAAAAAAAACTTTTTTCAGATAACACTTTTCAGAAACTAAAGAATTAGAATGTAAAGTTCAGAAAAGTTTGTCGTTTAATTTGAATGCACTCTATTTGAATTAAACGTGCTAACTAATTATAATAAGAATTATTATTTCATATTGATGTATTGATGTGAGTTAAAACTTCGTAGGAAAGAAGTCTCGCGTTGATCCGATTTTTAAAAGAATATGCAACAACAATTGCACTCGAATGAACGAAATGAAGTAGGTGAGAATAATGTGAAGAGGAATTATAAAAGATCTTTTGGGCATCTTCCCTACTCTGGATATCTGTCGACCGAGAGCATTATTCAATAAAATAAAAGAATATAACGGTTTCGGTATAATGTTGTTTTGGAGAAATGTGTTTCTGAATATCTCTTTTGCGGTAATTGTAAGACTATTACAATTATTCCTAAAAATAAGAAACATTTACAAAATAATTTGTACAAAAATTAAAAAAAAAACAAAACATGTAACAAAAAAAAATAAATTTTGACCATTTAAAATTATTTAATAATCTATGAAATAATTAGGAAATACATAAATATGTATGTAAAAAAATATATTTGTTCCATATTTGGCTAACATAAATATATTTACCGTATACATAAGGTAGCAAAAATTAATTTTTTTGTCCAGAAAACTACAGCGACTTTTTCTTTGCGCAATTGTATTACAAATATCCGTATAAATTTGAATTTAAATCTGACAGCACAAAAAAATTTATTTAATTTTATACAATTACGCTATAAAAAATATTTTAACTTTAATAATTTTAAAAAATATACATATCCATATATACGATCATGCAGTGGTATTCAAATACAGTTAATTTGCTCAAGGTTCCTTCTAAAATTTTGTCAAAAACCTCAACCCAAAAAGTGCATATTTTTCAAAGGTGTCGTAGAAGTAGAGAAAATTGTAGTTGTACATATTTGCTATATAATTACGAATACTTGGCTTAATTCATAAAGTTATCTTTTGCTCGAGAACATTTTGTAGAATAAATAGCCTTCGAAAAGTCCTTGTTAATATGGCTTCCAAATGTGTACAATGGGCAAAGGTGTTTGACAAATTTAGTCCACGTACAATTTCAGCGGTGTTCTTGAGCAAATGAAATACTAAAAATTCAAAATAATACGTGAAAAAAGTTCCTAGGTTAATATGTACATCGAAAAAGAGAGAATGGATAAAACAAAACGGGGTTTATCCATCTGAAGACTACTTTAAAGTCTTATACCATGTCCACGGCAATGAAAACAAGTTGTTGTCACGAAATGTTTTCAATATTAAACATGACCGTCCATACAGCATTCCTTTTTACGAGTACTAACTGGTTTTCGATGACATTTCTCAATTTATTTGCCGTTTTTAATCTAAGCCAATCCGGTATCGAAATGCCCCCCAGAGCTTCGAAATAAAAGCTTCGCTCTGTGGACACCAAGCAGTGTCACTTTTTATAAACATTTCAGTTTTTCTCCACTCCGATTTTGTCTTATTATTGTTACTATTCCTTTTTCGAAACTAGCGACGGCAAATTATCGATTTTTTTGTTTTTGCAAAAAATTAAAGAACCTTGAGTTGCTCATGAAAACACAACAAAAATTTAGATGTATTCGAGACTATCATGATTGATTTGTTATAAAGTTAGACAGTTTCTGCAGGGCGAAAACATTTACTTTCAACTTGTTTTCACAGAATATCACGAATCAGCCATAAACAGCTGGTTTTCGTTGTCGTGTGGATTTGGTATTATATATCTTCTTTTTTTTAATTTTTTTATATTACTAGAGGGTTATTGGTTGGTAATATTTCATTGTGGGTATGGACTCTGCGCATTTTCTACTCATTGGCGAAGCTACCGTAGCGCATTGAAATTAAAAGATGCACAATATGTTTTCACACTGACCCCTTTCTGCAGTTACTAACTGACAATAAACAGATTAGCACGTCTGAAGTAAATTACTTCAGTGGGAAAAATGCCATTTGTTTATTTGCTTTATTTTACATTCGCCCCAATCGTTATCTTTTGTAATCTACTTCCGCGGAGAAAAAGATATGTACCTTGAGTGGCAGTCATCATTTCGTTAACATTCTCAATTAATTATACTTATAGACATCGTACTTGCCAGAAGAATTATTCGAATTTAAAAACTATTGAGACTTTTGAGACTCTTGAGTTTGAAATTCTCTTGACCTATTTAACATGCATACGCCATATTGCGTTTTGAACTTGAAATTTACTATTCGAATGCAACTTTGCGGCGATTACTTCTATTAGCTAATTAATAGAGACATATTAACTACCTTTTAGTTATATTACTACATAATTACGTATGTATGTACATTTGTTTCTATGTGTATTTACAGTTGTACTTTTTACAAAATGTTTAAATATAGCTTGCATCTAATACAGCGCCCAGTGGCACTAAACCAAAAAAAAAATTAAACAACTGGCGTAACAACTGCATTAATGGACAAAGATCTGTAAAATCCAAAATTTCATGTTTGGCCTCGTCAAACTTAAGGTCGTGCGGCGGATTATTACATGTACACATTTTTACTAATTACACTCACTTTCTTAGGCTTTAAACGCAATACGAGTATTTTGCTGCAGTGTGTTAACGTGTTATATGTACTATGTATGTTTGTATATACATACCTAGTACCCGCTGCAAATGCAATTCAAAAATCATTTTCAACACATTTTTGCAATAGCCATAAATATTTATTAACAAAAAGTCGCCAAGATTTATATAATAAATAAATTCCTGTTTTTACTGCTACCTGGCTTCTAATTAAAATTCATTTCTCCTGATTGTTTGGACGGCTATCGATTTGCTTAATTATAAAACAAATTATTTCAAAGGAATTTGTTAATCAAAAGTTTATGACCGGCCTTTTTAAAGCTTTATATTTACATCTATATACTATAAGAAAACTGTAGAATAGTCGTGTCAGTGCATTTAATTTTTTTTTTTAAGAGAATAACCTAAGGGGATGCTTGGAATATAATAAGAAGAATCAGATATCGAAAAGAACCCCCTCCACTATTAAAATATCCCAAAAACATTGTTATTATTTAAGAGCAAATATACCGCACCAAAGAGAACAGGTAATTTATTTTTTGTGTATGTGTGCTCTAGCTCAGTGCGAAACGGTTATTTTCATATAATTTAGGTTTCTGTTGAACACGGACACTTATCGCTGGCGTAGCAAAAATAAAGATCATTAGAAGTTTATCCACGTTTAATGCTATAAATATTAAACTAGAACACTATGCACATTTTAGGAGTGTAGAACAAAATACCCAAGCTCATTATGAAGGTACAAAAAACAAAAAATTAAAGATTTCCCACGAAATAAACAAAGGATACTTTATTTCCTCAATTTTAAAAATAGTCACAAAAGAGGACAGACCATTTGTTCATTTGAATAGGGAAGGATTTCGAGAAGTTATTGAAACAATTTATAATGCACATGGTGAAAAGAATACAGAAGGTGGCGCAGAACCCTCTCTTGAAAATTTTGATAGAATTTTTTTTTGCAAAAGCAGTGTAGATATGTATGTGTGTTCGCAATCATGGGTATTCTTTCCAACGTGTTTAACAATTTTAGTGTGTATTCCTTTTTACATGTACACTAAAGTGTTTCCTCTCATTTCTCTCCACCCGTAAATCTGGTGTGACGTCACAGCCAAGTTACTCTCCGAATTTCCGATCAATCAGCGTAATCTTGTATTCTATCATTATTGTGTCGTGTAAATAAATGCCTAATGCTTCTCTTCCACTTTTTTACATCCGCTTATATTTTTCTCTCTTTCATTAACCCACAAACGAGGTTACTTAAAAATAAAATGGCTTTGCTTAAGAGAATTTTTTTGTTGTTAATAAATAACCCACAACAGAAAACACAAAGAGATCGTACAAAGAGATTTAATATTGTAAGAAACCGGTTTTGCTTGAGCATTTTTTTTTGATCCATTGAGAAGCACAATGAAAATAAGTGGTAATTGCTGAATGGATTTTCATGGGGCTTTTACTGGTGACTAGATAATAATATTGGGCATAAAATAATGTATATTTTATCAAAATATTAAATCGTGGAAAATAAGTTTTCATAGAAATAACATAAATACATAGACACATTTAAATGTGTAGGTAGTAGGAAATGCGAACATTTTTGTACTATTTAAAAATAAATGTGGACCAAGATGTACATATAAAAGCAGAAACCCATGGACGTGAACGCGAATACAAATGAAATATGAGAATAAGAGAAAATATATATGGAGAGAATCAAAGGCAGACTGAATTTCGAAATGATTAACTGAAGAAAACGGGCCAAAATATTATAATTTTAGGTTTTAGATGCAATAGTGCTCTTTGATCCAATATCAAAATAACTGAAAATTTGGACACCCGCATTGGGCATCCATATAAATTAAATTGGGGGGCGCCATCTGTTCCTCCGATATGTACTTTCTTAAGCACTGTTTGGAAACTTCAAACCAGTACAATTCTAAGCATGGCCGCTTCACACAGCACAGAAGGAATCCACCCAATTAGAGCCTGTATACATTGGAAATACTCGTTCAATTGTGTTAACTCAAAGTGGCTTTCGTCCAAAATATCGCGTCAAAAAAGCATCTACCGCTAAAAATATCCGGGTGCTAGGTTAAAATTTCTTTGATCACGACAAAGTGGCTAATCAAACCTACAATCATCCATGCCCAAGGCGTTCCACTGTAATTATTGAAGGCGTGAGAGGGAGAGTGCTGCCGAGGACCCAAGCGTCTCGTGGTGCATCCGAGCTCAGAAGTTGTACATCAGTTGAACTACTTTGTGGCGCATTTTGAACGACGATCTCCATTTTTTTGCTTTCAAAATACAACTGACTGGAAGAATATAGATCACAGGCATGCCCACCCGTCATATAGAATACGGCAAATCAATCTGCCGAATGTTGGAAACCGTGCCGGACTCTTCGATGACAGTTTTAATGACCGACGAGGCTTATTTCACCCTCTCTGGCGGTGGTAATAAACAAAATTGCCGTATTTGGGGGGGCAGTAATCCTCACGGGATTCATGAAACATCATTTTGTGATCAGAAACGGACTGACGCGCCCACAAAAACCATCATTGGGCATCTTCACGGAAGGCGAAACGGGCCGGAAGCACGTGAAACGGGTCTGAATGAAATCTGGTTTCACCAACACGGGGCGCCACATAAAAACCCAAACAATGGGGTTTTTGCAACAAAAATTCCTTAGACGGGTGATATCGAAAAGAGACGATATTAACTGGCCACCACGATCCCCCGATATAACCTCCCCGGACATCTTTTTGCGGGGTTATTTAAAGAGTAATGTTTGTGGTAGGAAGCCGAAGACCATTGACGAGCTCGAGAGCAATATTATTAAATAGACCAAATATAAAGCGACCAAATATGTTCAATAAAAAAACAGCATTTTTTGCGATATATTGTTTCTATCAAAAGGTATGCAACATTCTCATGCCGGGCCTTGTACTTTTATTAAATATTTAAAACTCAAGTGCATACAACTCTCTAATAACTTCCATATAATTAATTTGTAACTACAATTTCATTTAGTTAAGTATTTTTTAACCTTAAACTTTTTGCACCCAACTGCCGCCATAGTACACACCTAGAATTAGAATTATTAGATTTCCTCACAACCACAATTAGCAAGACAAGTCATGAATTGACTCTTAAAATTATAAACTCATATGCGCGCATACATAAAATTATTTATATAATTTAGTTGCATTGATACACAATAATCGTTAACTCCCGCAATTTTCACATAATTTCATAAATCGATTTTACACTAAATTCCTAACAATAAACCAATTTGCATGCCACATTACAAATTACGCCCATATTGAAATGTCATAAAAGGACCACATAAGATATTAGAATGCATTATTTTTGTTTAAAAAAAATCTATATATGCAAGCAGTGGCGCACACAGAAAAATATTTTGGGGGGGAGGGCGACGCTTTACGCTAATCGAATCCAAAAAAAAAGGTCAATTAATTTCAAGATAGTAGATAATTTTAAGATTTCTGGGAGACGGAGCTTTGCACCTCTAAAAACAAATGCTAATAATTAATGTTACTTACAAACCAAAGTCTAAAAAATATTCGACGAAATAAATACCTTTTTTTCAGAATATTACAAGACACTGACGGTGAAAGCAATTCAAATGGCTATTATTTGGCGTTTATTCTCCATTCTATAAATTTGTTAGGATTTAAATTTAGATTAAGTTTTCAATTTTTCTTTTGTTTGGATAAAAGCTTAACATAAAATTCAATATCTGTCCAATTTGCTTGCGACGAAATAAAAAACACCAATAAAAACAATTATTTATCGATTTTCATTTGTCCAAGTATGACAATTTGTTTTAGAGCAATTCATCTTACTTTTAAATATCCTAAAAGTGTTTGTATTCACACATGATAACTCAATAATCAAAAAGGAGGGCATTTAGGAGGGCACTTTTTAGAGCACGACAAAGCTTACAAAGGAAGGGCTGTCCTTCCAAACAGAAGACGGTTGGTCACCTTAATTTGCAGCCGTCGCTGGTACATACTATTTAGCTACAGTATTACCTAAAGTCAATTATAAAATTTTCTATCATGCTCACAAAATATGCATGAAATAAAACTGTGCGACACCATTTCTTTTCTTTTGGAGCTTAAGTTTAATTTAATTAACTTTATATTGTAATGTAAAAATTACAGCCTCTCGACATTTTCATCTTTGCAACCGATTTCGTATATCGCTATAAAGGTGACCTGTAATACTGAACAATCGCTGACTAAATACACTCGATGGAGTAGCAAACAGATATTTTAAAGATATTTTTTTCAACAGAAAATATAGATTTCAAAAATTATTCAAAAGTATTCCAAAACGTCACTTCTTGGCGACCGCCGTAGACCAGTTTGCGCTTCATTCGGTGAAAAGATTTTTCGCCCCTCGGCAGGCGATGGAAAACCACGAGTATTCTTCTAACACTAAAATGTAAATCCGATAGGCTTATTTGACATTTTACCAAAGATAAACAAATTAATACTAAAGCCGAACCGAACTATGAAAAGATGATACCACACCTCAAGCAACTGCGGCAAAGAAGTTCGGATACTACAATATTTGCAGCGTAAGCCCATGAATACCTATCGGCCAATGCCCGGTCAGAACTCTTACAAGGGTCGAGAGTTGTCGCTTTATTAGCAGCTGGAGCTGTTTCAAACGCTTACGATTCATCACCGGCCAGGCGATTTTTAGCATGTCGTGGTATTTGCCCAACGCCTTCAGTCCAATAAAAGTTCGCAGGCGGCGAGAGGAGCCTCCATCCCTTCCCTGTCCAGAGTCATAACTTCAAGGGTGCCCTGCCGAGCCAGCTCATCAGCCATGCAGTTTCCTGCAATTCCTGCAGCCAAATCAAACCGTGATGAGAGTATTCAGAGGCGGTTGAGGAGAGGTCAGGCACCTCTATCAGTTTCGGCTTGAACATTAAAGGTACCAAGGCTTTGATTGCTGCCTGGATATCAGAGTAGATGGTTGCCTATCTAAGGGACATTACTTAGGTGAGTAGCCAATCGGTTGCCACTTTGATTGCGTCTGGAAGATGACATTTTTGAGTAACGTAGTGCATTTTATTTCATTATCAACCTAGGTACGATTACTATTAGAAACTTTACTCATTAGTCAAAAAGTTACGTAAAATCCTGTGAATCTTAACTATACGTCAGAGATTTATTGTCAAATTTGAGAACATTGCTTGCTTCTCATTAATTTTTAATCAACTTATTTTTAAATTATTCATTCTACAAAAAAAACCTCATAAATCCGAATTTAAAACCTTATGGTAATTTTAATAAAATTCTAAAAATGTTCACAAACATTTCAAATAAGTAAGGAAATTAAAAGGGTGATGCTACCACTCGGTTACGACTCCAGTGAGTAATCCGCACTGTTCGAAAATTCGGACACTCCTCAGTTTTTAATTATCAAATTATTGTGCGTATATATTTCCATATATTTTTAACTTTGAATCTTTAATTAGGAAAAACTTTCGCAAACATTTGACCCAATATTCTTCCATATAAATAGCCTACATTATGAGGCAATAATCGTAATTGAGAAATCACTTTAAATTTCAACGCACTGGATTTTTATTACTGTTTGCATTCTACTTCTGTATGTACAGTAGATATACGTATGTACTAAATTCCCAAATGTTTGCGCATTTACCAGTACGTCGGTAATATTATCATAATTTTTATGGTTACAAAAAATACAAAATGATATGAGTGTACGACGTAAAAAGGCGTTGATTGTATAGCACAGCAACAACGTACTAAATGTGACGAAAAAAGTGAAACAATTAAAATAATTTTTTTTTTCTGTTTCTCTGAAACTTGTTCTGTTGCAATTTTTGTCAGTTTTTTTTGCGATATTTCCTTCTGAATGGCTTTGATAAGATTTTTGAAAGACACAAATTTGTTGACACGAGTTAATGTGTAGAAATGTATGGGCATAGCTATCTTGTACTTGTGAATGCTCATAATCAATCAAATTGAAATCTCGATTGACAAGCAATACTTTCTTTATAGCAGAATCTAATAAATAATGCCGCTTTGTAAGAAATTTAAATATTTATATGAGTAAATTTACGCCATAAAAAAGTTCTTCATAAAATCCATTAGAATGATCGCAGAACAAAGGCATCAATATTAAAATATTTATGTAGGTATATTTGATAACCACAATCTAATACTTAAGAAACTCAACGTAAGATTTTCCGTCATCCCTTGTCAAATTTGAACTTTCACACTGAAATGTCCAAGATGCGAATGCGCTGACTGTTTATTTGATGACAGAAGGCATTTCGTTTTGCCCTCGTTCACTTCCAGACCCATACGCTTGACTTCCTTATCCAACTGGCAAGAGGCAGAACTGAAGGCGCCGGTTGTTGCGCACTATTTTAAAAAAGATGGTACCTGACCGGTTTAGTTCTACAGCTCGAATTATTTTTTCCAACATAATGTTAATGTTAATGTAAATAAGGCGCACGATAAGGTGGCACCTGTCGGAAGCCTCGTTTGGTATCAAACCGCTCGGAGAGTCCTCCCAAATCTGACTGAGCTGGTGGCTGCTCAATAATATTAGTAATTACGGGGATACCAACTTCAGACATTACGGCATGTAGACAACTTCTTCCCGTGTTGTCGAAAGCTGATTTAAAGTCGACAAATAGCTGGTTGGTATCGTGAATATTTGGTCTAAAGCCACACTGATAAGGTCTGAACATTTCGGTCTTTCGCAAAATACGCTCGATAAAACCTTATGTAAAATGTTAAGCAGGCTGATCACGCGGTAGTTGGCGCATAAATTCCAATCGGCGGGCATGCATTCGTCCGACCATATCTTGGAAATGAGCTGGTGCATGCACCTAACCAGCTCTTCGCCTGGTAATCCGTCAGCTCTAGCGGCTTTGTTGTGCCTTAGTCGCGTTATTGCTATCCGAGCTTCATCGAGGTCGGGTGACGAGTTCTAAAGCCATCATTAGCGATTTCGAGTTCGGGATCTTCATCTTGTCCGGCGGCGGTTTCTCTATCACCATTTAGCAAATTGGAGACATGTTCCCTCATAAATTTGAGTGTGCTTTGGATATGAGTCACCAGCTCGCCGTTCTTGTTCTTACAGGAATTTGCCCCGGTCTTAAAACCTTCCGTTAGTCGCTGCACCTTTTGGTAAACTTTTCGGTCGCTTTCCCTGTCGGCTAGCATCTCAAACTCTTTGCACTCACGCATTTCGGCGTCTCTCTTCTTTCTGCGAACAATACGTCTCTCTTCCTTTCTCAACTCCCGATAGCGCTCCCAAACAGCTCGAGATTCGGCCGATCGTAGCGTGACCCTGTTGATAGCGTCTTTCTTTTCTGCAGTGGCGCGATATTCCTCATTGTCCCGCTATTCTTTTGGGCTTGCTGGAATCCAAGAATTTCCTCTGTGCCGGTACGTAGAGAACAAGAAATGTGCTCCCAATGCTCGCGAATTCCAGTTTGCTGAGAAGTGCTCTTAGTCACTGCACAAAAATTGGTCAAATCAATAACAACCCTGCATTATTTAAAAATTAGTCTACTATGAAATATGTGGCGCCAGAATAGGACCCTATACTCATTCACCAGTTCTATACTACAGCGGAGTAACTCAAAACTTTTCTGCGAGTACCTCATCCAACGAATATCACCGTTAAAACGAGATCAATTATCGGGTGAGGAGATAGTCTGCTGTTTAAAGCTGAATTGATCCATGGTTGCATTTCGTATGATTACATTGTGGTTGCCACAGGCAAACCAATGATTTTTGCTGTGTTTAATCTGAAAGATCTGAGCATTCTCATAATTTCATTCAAATCAAAAGTATTCAAATCATTTTAACACTTAATTTGACAGTAAAACAACTTAACTACACAAAATCAGTCGTTTGTATTTCTCTGAATTAATTTTAATCGAATTAAATGCGCATTTGTATGCATACTATAAGTACCGTTTATTAGATAAGTAGATAAGCAATTAAATGTAGTAGTAAATCGTAGCAGCTGTCGCAAATTTGTTTCCTCAAGTGTGACATGCATTTTTAAAATACACAATTTTAAAACACATTACATACTTATGAATGAAGATAACTCAATAAAACATCTACATATGTACATATTTAGTTACTTAGCTAGTTATGAAAATGCACATCTACTATTGAGAAAATTACTATCGAAAATTGGTCACGCAAGGAGCAGCAAGCGTTGAATTTTGTAAAGCGGAAATCACATTTATTTGCACGTTTCAAATTACATCGGAAAACATAAAGTTTTTATCTGCATACACTTAGCAGAAAAAGTCGGCATATAGCGATATTTTTGTCAATATTCCAAATATTTTTGTTTTGACAAGTCTCTTTCGATTTTTTTATAAAAACCTCAACAAACATTCCAAAAATGAAAATTTATTTGAGGAAATATTTGAAGTAGGTGCTCACAAAAAAAAGTTAAGAACTCATTTAAAAATTTGTAGATATTTTAAGTTTTTTCGATTTTTTTAATAGCATTTACTATAAAAACAAGCTAGCCGAATTTGAAGTAATTAAATTTGCCATTTAAAATTTGTTAATTACATAGCGAAGCGCGTCGGGTGAACTAGGGCGAGTCAAATGTTTCTTTTAATATCAACTTTGTTTTTATAATAATTTAAAAAAAAAAGATTTGTCAAAAGAAACATATTGAAAAAACAACCACCGGACACATACTTTTATTGCTAACTGTAGGTATGTAGTATGTAACTAAATTTTTTGTTTCTATTTTAACTGCATTGGCGCTCATTACCAACAATTCAGTGTCCGTAGCAAGCGACTTACGGTCGCGTGCCGTTATGCCAAACGTGTATTAAATAATTCTACTACATACTTAAATTTTTTTTTTTGAAGCCAATGCATGCTAGACGTCATTATTGCTGCAACCAAATAAATCGATAATGAATGACAACAAAAATTAGTGAGCGCAGTCGATGATTGCACTGATCTTACATTAATAGGCACATTTTATAAAGCCAGACATGCCAGTACAGTACGTCGCCAAAAAATTAAGAGCTCTTCAAACTTTCCTAACTTACAAATGTAATTGTCTATTACAAATTTGCTGAAAAGGGGAAATTAACTACATATATATTACGCGCTGGTTTAAAAAATCTGCATGAAATTTATTTCTTGTTACTTAAAAAACCCCTTCTGACATTTTTTTTAACCTTTCTAATAACATTATAAATTCGAGTGAAACTTCGAATGGCGTTGCCATCGTTCTAAATAATTATTATAACGGTTAATCTGAAAGATAGGATTATAAAATACCATAATATGTGTGTAAAACTGGAGGTGTTTGAAAGAGTTTTATTGATGAGTTTACTTTTAGTAGCCGTCCATCGATGAACTAATATCTGATAAATAAGTAAATAATGCGTAGTGAAACAATTAGGATGTGCCCAACGAATTTTTATTTTTTTTTTTAAGTTACTCCCTTATCCTTTATCTGATCATCAGATTTGAAAAGCCTTGAACCGTACATATTTCGCGGTGCTACTATTTTTCTAGTTTCACAGGTTCTTTTTTTAATATCTCGAAAATTATTATAGCTACCAAAAACATTTTGGGTTTTATGCTAAAAACTTCATAAATTTTAGGATCTTTAAAGGCCATAAAAGGGTAAATCAAATTTAACCTAAAATAATTTTTTTTTGCATTTTGATTTGTTTAAATTTGTTTTTAATATAACGTTAGCCCAGGTATACTCTTTAAAACGAGTCCAATATGTTTTTTCTATCTATAATAATTTTGGATACATAAAAAAAAATAAAAAAACTTGGAAAACTCAAAAAAAATAAAATTTAGTTTTGCATAGCTTTAGGTTAACATTATAATTTTTACTAAAAAAACCATGATTTAAACGTTATTTTGTAATTTTAATTTTTTCGATCAAGAGTAATCGTTATTCTTGGATTTTTACTTTTTTGATCAATCTAGTCCATATTTTATGATATTTTTTTCAATCATAATGATGGATACAAATCTCAAAATAACGATTTAAAGCAAAAAATCTTCTAAATAGAAATAAGGTCATATTTGTATAACATATGTATAGCACAACAGTTAGATCGATATATTCGAGTTTTGTTTTGAATCAAAATAATGATTATTTTCGGCCCCTGATACTCTGATTTTGACATAAAAATTGCTCCACCAAAAACGTCAATCAATCATTTAGATTCCATTTTTAACAGTACCAAAATTTCTTTTTGAATATGTTCCCAATGGTCTAAACCAACTTTTTTTAAATTAAAAAAAAAAACCATTTTGAGAAGCTCTCGGTCATATACTTAAATCTTTTATAAAGATAAAAAAAAACCTGAAGTAAAATTATCTCTGCGTTCCCTATATGGGCAGGATAAAATTCGAATATTCACTAATTCACCTAGGGCCGACTTATATCCAAACCCACTCTATCTATTATATTGGCTATTTTTAAAAGATAATTTTAGTCCATTACATTTTGTATAGACTTTCGGGTATGTGGCTGCCACTTTTAGCATGGCTGGAGATTGACTTTTCGATCACTCTTTCGCATATGTTAAATCGCATGATATCGCACCCCAAACGATTAACCCATTTCGCGAAATTTCAAGGTCACCAAATGTTTCCTTGAATATGTCAATTGTTTGTCATGCTGTTTCAAAAACATGACGAAATAGCAAACCAACCTGAGCTCAATTAATAGGAACGTTGCTAAATCTGACCAATTTTTAAAAACTTCTTAATTATAAATTTTTATTGAGTATTATTTCATGACGTTTAGTGAATTTAATTTGTATATCTTTTTAACTAAATTAAGAAAACTTTAACATAAAATTAGAGTATTTTAAGAAAGCGACAAGAGTCAGAAGCGATTTGCCAAATTTTTACCATTTGTCAACAAATTTAAAGTAAATATCGAAAGAATGTGACTCATTATTTTACTATCGAAGTCTTTCATGCTGCTAATTTATTGTCGGGAACTGTACAATAGGTATGTACGTAATGATGCATACGATTTGTTGCATCACATTTGCTTTCAGTAAATTACTTGCTATCAATTGAGTATAAATACTTATTTGGATAATCATTTGCAAACGCGCTGCATAGCATTTGCATTGCCATGACATGCAAATGTCTTTGAAGGACAAAACATAAGTTTGCAACATCGTTATTGGAGGGGATAAAAAATATGTATGGGTATCTGTATAAATTATGCTGAGCAAAAGCGCACTAGAAATATCTGGTTAGATTATATTTGGTTGGAACGTCACTCATTCATTCCTCTTTACCATAAAATATGTACAGCCTGCTTTTATTTAGTTCCAAGAAGGCACTGAGCGGATCACAACCGACTTCGATACTTCAACTTCTTCGAATACTTTAATGAACAAATGTAAATACTTTAAGCACTCTCTTCCTATCTTAACCTCATACCTATGCATTCATAAAAATCAGTCGAGAATTTTCGAAGGAGTTCGACCACAAACACTGTGACACTAGATTTTTATATATAAGATTACAAACTTCTGTAGTCTTATACGACTTAATAAAGAAGTTGACTAATTGCCTGTGGGTAAAAAAAAACATATCGGGGTATAAGACAAGCAAAATGGTAATTACAATGGAAAAGGTGAATTGAAGTTACAATCGATTATTATGTAACTTAATCAAAGTAGACAAGGTTGGGGCTCATGTCCTCAACACAGCCATTATATAAAAAATATACTTTTCTAAATTAAATTTATTTGATTCCCTGATAATTTTTTTTAACGACTAAAGGCAGTATCTCCTCATATTTTCTCTGTGTGATTTTCAATTTGAGATTATTTATCATCATTGCTACTTCTGCCATCATATGCGACTCAATTTATACAATATAATTACGCAAAATGGTAATGTGGTCAATGAAAAACTGTTTCAAAAAAGTAGCGATACCAGTTTAATATACATAGCACCTTAGTAATATTATGATTCAGAGCAAATAAAGGGTGCATTTTTAAAGAAGAAAAGATAATTTTTGCTATTTGCTTAATAATTGATATAGTAGAACATTGCATTGAAAAACAGTACTGTTCTATAATACAGTACGGATGGTAAGCGCAGGTATAAGCTATTTCTAATGGTCTATGGATTGTTGAAAACAAATTTATATTACTATTCCAATTTTGTATAACCAATAAATAACGCTCACTGATGTTTTTTGGTATGAGAGCAAAACATAACGAAATGGAATGGAAATTTTGGGAATGTATTTTAGATATTCCAAACCCAAAATTCATTGACAATTGATCTTCGAAGTATACATTGATTCATTACATCCCAGTAGAGGATGGGGTTCAGGAGTTGAAAGCTATTCCAAAAGACCCTCTTGATAGTTGATAGGCCTTCATTTCTACATACCCATTTCCTTTTTTTTGTGTATGGAATGACACAAACGGATGGACTTCTACTTTCGCTACTCATAGAAGGGCTTCCAGAAGGGTGTTCTCTAGTTCGTACCAATGCGCATACATATGTACATATATTATAATCAAGATGATGGAATCCATTCCAGATCTAGAGTTGTGTTTATGAATCTACACTAAAATCAGCAGAAATTAACACATTTTAGCTCTTTTATATTAAAATCCATATGGATTAGAAATTTGTTTACGTAAATATTTTTCTAGTTTGTAAGAGCAACTGCAAGTGATCTATCAATATTCATAAAATTTACTTGAAAAACATAGGAAACTTTCGAAACCGCAAGAATTTTTTTCATATTCGTATATTGAAAATGTGCATTAACTTGTCGACGATGTAAATGGATCTACCCTAATAATACAAACAAAAAAGTCAGCGTACTAAGTAATACACCTAATTGAGGGCATAGCAAAGATTTACCGCATTAAACATAAGCACTGCTATTAGATTTCAAAGCTATCCAAAAAATAAGATTAATTATTTTCATTTTTTAGCAACCACATAATTACCACATATTACATATTCTCAACTCTTTTTTACCCTCATAACTTTTTTTGAATAGTTTTCATCTAAGTGTGATGATAGAATCCAAGGATGGACGATGACTCCATCGTGAACACCGTAAGAAATGCATGCATATAATATAAATTTTTCTGCAGTTATGTTTGTGGAATTTCTTATGCTCAAGTTTTATTTGTTTTTTTTTTTTTTTGGGAAAAAAGCTACATATTTGATCGTTTTTTGAAGTTGCATACTATATGTATATAAAGCCCAACTCAAAAATGCATTCAAGTTCGCTAATGTTTAGTAGTAGTCGAAGTTCGCCCGATACAGACATAGAATTTTTATATATTGGAATGGAATTAATTTCGAAGTGAGTAGTTTCATGTGTGCGCCAAATTTATGTATCTTAATTTAAAGGATCCCAATATTTTATTTCGAAATCGAGTTTTTGCATATTCGGGAGTAGAAAAACCCCAGTTGAATTTGAAATGAGTCCTCATCAAGCATTGAACAGAAGAGTACTCCCTTTGGCGTGATTTTGGAACAATAAAAGAGCTTTCTGCGTTCTGTACTCCCATACTAATTATTGGTGAGCATAGTGATAGGAGTGCCTTTAAAAATATTTTTTATCAATAGAAGAGATATGCCCTTAATTTATTTTTTTAAATTCAATAATAAGAACACAATTTCGTTAATTGTTACAACAAATATAGTCGAATTGTGGCTGTTGGCGTTCTGGTCTGGTTCTGAAATTATTAAACAGTGTTATCAACTTTCAATGAAAAAAAAATCAAAAACTGCCAAATATCGAATACCACAGGTGTATGTATATTTTTTATGACCCATATAAATCTGTAACGATTTAAACATTTTTTTAGCGATATCGATAAAAATTATTATTAATAATTACCTTTAGATTTTTATTAATCGCTCAGAAAAAGTAATCATGTAAGGAATTATATTTTTTTTTGAACCAAACAAAATTTTTGTTGACGAGGGCAATAAAGAAAGCGGTGTGAGGTGTTGAGTTTTTCGATCGCCAAAATTAAAAAAATAACCATCAAAAGTCCATTTTTAATTTCTAAGGGATGTAATAACGCTGAAGAACTTTCTTTCGATCAAGATTGATCGTTATTTTTTTAATTTTTATTTTTTCGATAAAAAACACGTTATCTTTGGATTTAAAATTTTCCGACCATAATTGCTCGATATTTTTGTGATGTTTATTTTTGTATTATATTTTGTAATGTTTCGATCATGATAAACGAAATTGTCGGCAATGACAATCGAAAACAAATATCATATTTTATATAGTTATTTTGTTAACACTCGTTTTTATGTTTTATCTACAATAAAATGCAGACTCCCTGATGAAGGCGCGGAAGACGCCGAAACGTGTAGGAGAAAAAAATAAACTTTTTTTGTTTGCTTTTAATATATTACCGACCGAAAAGCTCCTAAAGCATCCCAAATATCATAAACTATCGATCAAATATGATCTGATAAAGTTAAATCCAGGAATAACGATTATGTTTGATCGAAAAAATAATAACCCCGAAAAATTTATTAAATTTTATCGATAAAATAAAAATCACAAAATAACGATTATGCAATGAATTACAACAAAAAATCTTCTAAGTAAGAATAAGATCAGATTTGCATAGCATATGGCGTAAGGATTTGATTGATGTATTCAAATTTTGGTTTGAACGAATTCTTCCCAATGACTTTTTTGATCCAAAAAAATTTAAATAACGATTATTGGTTTTTCCTGGATTAAAAATAATTTTTTAAATAGAACTCATAATGATAACGCCGGTCTCTGTTAGAAAGTTTTAGATTGTTCAAAATTCTATTTGTTACCATATTAAGGGCTCCACAGATGCACAAGTGAAAAATTTTTCTCTTAATGACGTCGGACACTAAGCGAAGAGCAAATAGTAAGAAACAACGAGCATTGCTGAATTAGATGAAAATTTCATAGACGATTTCTTTAATATAAAAACGGCATTTCTCTTCATTGCCAAGATATATATGTAGATATGGTTTTATTATTGTAACGTCGTGGAAAATATGCAAATTATCCGCCACTTCAGTAATCGTTTAGAGTCTAATTTTTTAAACACTCAATTTGTATTGAATTAAGTATTTCAAAAGGTGTAAATCCCCCAATACGAGGACTTGTAAGCAATTTGTTGAATATATAATTTATTTTTTCTAAATACTAATCTGTACATACTTGAAAAAACTATAATTTGATCACAAGCTCTTTACAACCACAAATTAAAACTTAAACAAAGTTGTCGGCAGTTACGTTTAATGCAAATTTAAAAACCATTTTATGCCAATGGAAACTATTTAAAATAGCATATGTCATATATTTACGACACACTCATAACATATACTCGTAATATATATATATCTCTGTAGATATGTTCCATAATTGTTTGGGTTTACTTGTAATTTGTTTGTCGACACTGCAATATTTTTACAACATATTGTACTAGTTTTAATTGCAGTGCAAGTTAATTATAATTATGTTTATTATATATTAAGCAAAATAAAGGTGCTGGTAATAACTACGTTTTACAACTTCATTTAACGCTATAATACAACCACTTATATTTTACTACATGAAAATCGACCCTGTCAGCTAAACAGCTGATTTATTATTTTCTTACTCATGGTTGGATATTAGCGATTATCTATATGTATGTGCCTATAAAAATATAGCCGTTTTCTTTGTTATAACTTGACTCAATTTGTTATTAACATTAACTAAGTTTAGACAGTATATTCCCTACACCTGGAGACACGGAGATAGGCCACATTTTATTCCGTTAGGTGGCGCTAGAGACGAAATATTCAGAAAATAATTTTTTATGGTCCGATATATACGATATTAGAAATGTATGGTGCTAGTGTAATAGAAAACAATTTTATGAAACTAGAAACGTATAATGAGAATACTACGAAAAATACTTGTATAGAAGATGTATCCGCTAGGTGGCGCTAGAGTCGATTTTTTCACAAAATCCGCGTTTGTATTCCAATAATGATGATATTAGAAAGGTATGAAGGTAGTGCAAAAAGCAGTACTTTTACAAAAAATGGATCTGCTACTTGATGATATTAGAAAAGTATTCTGCAGTTGCGATTAAAAAATCTTTTAAGAGTCCAACTTAGCTGATGTATATAACTACAACTATAAACTACATTTGTAAAAAACAAATATTTATAAAATAGTCGTAATCGATAACAAGTTGCCTCTTTAGGTAGTTGAATCTATTTTTGGCAGATATCCCATTGAAAACTATACCTAAATCAGTGCTGTGACTATGAGACATTGTTTTTAAATTCAGCTGCATTTTTGGCTTTAAAAAATCTTCAGAAAGTATATGGAAACCAAACCTGTTAAGTTTTGATTACTAATCGTAATCATTAGTAATCTGATTACTTTGTATTTGAGAGTCAAATAATTGATTACATTACGATTATCTTGGTCCCAACTAGATTACGTAATGATTACGATTACAAATAATCAAAAAATAATCAGGATTACTCTAGATTACTGAAAAGAATCAAAAAGAATCAAATGTAATCAAATAAATAATTGATTCTTTTCAGCGATTCTTTTTGATTATTTTTGATTCTTTTCAATCCAAAACCCCAAACAACTTTTCTCTTTTTGCTTTTTTTAATTTTTAATAAATTTTTTTATTCAATTTTGTATAACAAATAAAGATATTCCAGACATAATAACTAAATGTAACACCAAAAAATTAACAAAATTCATTTATAACAAAATAACAACAAAAATATTCACTAACTCCATTTAGATTTTGATTTCAATAACACCAATTTCTCAAATGATAAGTCCGACATTGACTGGCGCCTTGGACTGTTCACTATCCCCGCAAAGGAAAATAGCCTCTCTACTGGTGTGTTGTTGTTTTTCATACAGGTGTAAATATCAGCTACGCTCATTGAAGCTCATTCTGATGATCAGAACTGAGAACTTTCGCGATGGGGCTGATTATATTGAATGGCTGAATGGCTGAATGGCTGAATTGCTATTAATAATAGCAAAAATGCCATAATTTATAATATAATATTTATAATAATATAATATATATACATATATACATATAAATGCATATATCTCAGAATCTGAGACTCAGATTATAGAAAAAAACAATTTTAAAAATTTTAATACAAAAATGTCTTAAAATTTAAAGAGAAGTTGTTTGGTATTTTGGATTGAAAGTAATCAAAAATAATCAAAAAGAATCGCTGAAAAGAATCAATTATTTATTTTGATTATTTTTGATTCTTTTTGATTCTTTTCAGTAATTTAGAATAATCCTGATTATTTTTTGATTCTTTATAATCGTAATCATTACGTAATCCCAATGTTTCAAACGCACAATTAAATAATCATTACGATTCGTTTTAGAAAATAATCTAACCGATTACTAATCGTAATCATAATTTAACAGCTATGATGGAAACTTTGTAAGCAACGTAAACGAAGTCACGGGTATTAACTAGTATAATATAAATATAATGTTTTCGCCGATTCTCTTTAGGCATGTTCATTTTTTAATATTGTCCAACCATGTAATTTTTCTTCTGCCACATTGTTTGCATTGATATTTATCGCCTCGTACGATATGGTGAAGATATGCTACGTTTCTCGGCCTATCGATTCAAATAATCTTTGTGGTTTGTAATCTTTGGAAAACACTGCCGTTTGTTATTTTATCCATTCAATTTTTTAGCATTCCTCCAAAGTATAACAAGTAGAGGACATTTTTAGATTGTTTACTTTTTGTTTTTGTAATTTCGGCGAAATTCTTCCCTATGCACGGCCTATAGGGTTTCGGTTGCTATTTTTGCGCCTCCTTTCCTGTTGAAGGCTCACTTTAGGGTGTTGTGCTACCAGAAAACGATAAATAAATTTTATCTTTTTTTTTTGTTATCAAACCACTTGCTTAAATTAAAGCGATTTATTACGATGGAAAAGTAAATTGTAAATTAATTTGTTATGAAATATACAGAAATACATAAGTATATCAAAAAGCAACTAGGCATTAATAAAATTTTTTATTAATTCATCAGTACTGAGAATCAATTTATCATAATTTTTGAACTACCAAAATTCTGTCTTAGTGATGTCTTAGACTGATGTGACACTCTTTACTTTCAAGGAACGTTCCGTAATCTATTTTCCATTTAAGGAAATTCCTTTGTAATCTGAATATTGCATATTCTCATTGTGAAGCAATATAAATAGCTGAAGTCGAAAACTTAATGAACAGGGGAGGATGAAAAACGGTTGTAATATTTGGAATTAGGAGATCTTTTCATATAAGCATTAAGGGAAAGGAATGAGATTTTAGATGCTTCCGATTCAATGGCGCTTGGTCATAGTAAACAAAAAAATCTACATCAATTTTAATGGGGCGTATTCATACTCAAAATTAAGTTGGTACTTAAAGTTAGTTAAAGCATTTTTGACAGATAACTCATTGAACATTATGTCAAAAAGCTGCTACCCACTGTAAAGCCGACTAAGCCAATAAGTTTTCGAGGGTAATTTCTCTTTCACCAAATAATCGATTTTAAAAGTATTACGAATTTTTTGTATGCAACTAGCACAATAAATATCTAACAAACAAGTATTTTATTGAAATGGTAGTTAGAAACGATGTTAACCGAGTTAATTTTTAAACACTCCATCGACCAATCGCTTTAAATACAATTCCGAGCTATGGTAGTGCTGAGCCAAAAAAGTGAAACAAAATTAACGCAAATGTTTAAAATGGTGACTATATTCGGAAAAGTTTTTGAAAATAAACAAAAAACTATGATATAATATATGAAAATAACTAAGCACTCTTGTTTTTCCATTTGTTATACGGGAATTAGCATTTTTCTTATTAGCGGCGCTCTGAACATTTTTTACAATTTTTTATGATAATTTTTTTTATTTTCCAATAGCAACCATATAGTATGTATGTATGTGGAGAACGTTTTCATAAGATTAGTTTAACCTTTTAAAGGCTCAACCACATACAAGGCTTTCACACTAGATTTTCTACAGGTTATACTAAGCTTTCTACCCTCAAACACTGTAGTTAAGATGAAAAACGTAGGTAATATTCTGGGGAACAATTTATCTAGAATTGTGTCAGCGCTCGGAATTCGGTATTATTTGTGATCTGTGGTGTGAGAAACTTGGCTAGATGGCTAACTTTTTGTGTATAGAATCGAAAATAAGCACAGACAGATTTGATAATTATTTATAACAAAACTAACTGACCTACACCCTGCAAATAGAAAGATTGCGACTATGACCATTCTACGACCTTTCCAGATATACTGACAATAACTCTATAAAATTTCGCTGCGATCGGAAGGTTGGTTTTTGGAAATCATTAATTTTTATATATTAGATATATTAGTTAAATACAGGTATTACACTGTGCAACAAATTGAAGATCAGAGAGTGTGGTCTGAAGCAATATCTTATATCAAACCCCGAAAAGAGTGCGCAGTATGGTGGTCAAAATTTTTTTTTTTGTGGCTAAATTGAGTTATTATATTTGCGGCCAAGGTTGTTCAGAAAAATTAGTAATAACATTCAATCTGAGCTATTTATAATGTTCGAAGTTATGAAATAAAATTTGAGGAGTAACATTCCCATAAAACATTTTAACCCAATCGATATTGTCTCTCTTAGTAGGTTTTTTTAAAAAAGAGCCAATTTCAGAATTATTTAAAATGTTCGGTTAAACAAGGAGTTAGGAGGCTCAAAGGCCTACCAATTATTTCTAATTTTTGGAAACCACTTCGGTCGCAAGTATGAAAACTTAATTTGATCACCAAAAGAAAAAAAATTGTGTCCTCCATGTAAGGTTGCCAGACGTACTGATTTGTGAAGGCAGTACTGAATTTTCACTAAATGTACAGAAAATTTTCTATTCCCAATTCAGTAGGCAAGGTTCCTTATTTTTCAAGAAGTTTATGCTTATTTGTACTAATTCTTCAACCTCGGCACTTCTAAGCCCAAAAATTCAGAAGTATTTTACATATTTAAAAAAAAATTAAGTTTCTTACTCGCCGAGTCAGCCTATTTTGTTTTTGAAATTTTCTATTCGGTTTCTTTTACATTTGAAATTTATGAAATAAAATAAATTTCTTTCAATTAACGGACACAATTAAAGACTTTTATGTTAGAGACATACTATGTAGATTTCGATTTCATATTTGATGAGTTTGTAGCTTTAAAAAATTTGGTTACACTCGAACATAATAGTTCCAGTTTTTAAAATAAATGGGTCAAATTTTTAATTGGTGACTCTTTACCCCAGTTAAACTTAAAAATTAAAAACTCTGGCAATCTTATCCCCATGGGTCAAGCCCTTTGGGAATTTTGATATATGTACTTATACGACGCCATCGTTCGACAAAGGATTTTCTTACCAAGCCCAAAACGACCTCGCGTAGTATTGTTCATCAATTTCTTGCTGTTCATCATTCTGTGAGTAACGTAGCCCACTGTGCATAAGTAGTCAAATCGCCAGTGGATGCTAAGTGGACTGCAAAGCATAGATAAACCAAAAAGCGTGCTGAGAGGCTGCATATTAATGAAAATCTCAGCGACGAAAAAAAAAACCAACAATACTAACGAAACTGAATATCATTACGGTTTTTGCTGCTTAATGAAATTTATAAAAATTAAATTATGCATACATACAAAAATACAACAACAAAAATGTTGGGTGTCAGAGAGAGAATTAAGTAGATAAAAATAGCCACAAAAACAAAAACAGTGGAGAAAAAAAAATAAAAAACATACTGCGCGTTTACTGAAAGAATGGCATATTTCGAAAGCACATTTTATTTTTCGACGACCAACTTTTATATTTTGTTTTTCTACACGAAACTCGGTAACTAAATCAACTAGAAGAAAATTTCACCACATATTTACTAGAGTTTATGATTATATTTATATATTTTATATCTGCATATTCTTGTTATATAAATTTGATAATGTGTATAATGTTTGTAATGATTTGGATCTCAAAGTACTGAACCGATTTTAATAATTATTATTTTTTTAATGAAATACTGGAGAAAAATAGTATTTTTTATCTATTTATATAGAGTGCATCGCTCTTCACGCAAATAAATCAGTATTTCTCACCCTTTTTATTTTATTCACGTCCTAAAAATATTTTATAAAAAAATGTAAAAAGACCTTTTTAGCTGGCCCTTTTTTTAAATGATGAAAAAAAAACTTTTTTTATAAACAAATTTTTTTTATAATTTTTTTTATCTACACCATCAACATTTTTTTTAATCCATTATTTGTCTACGCCATCAATGTATACCGGTATTTACGCAAATGTTGTTGTTTTAATTTTTTTTTTTTAAATTTTCAACCGAAATTCAAATATGACAATCTTGCTGTAAACGCCCGATTATCTACATAAATTATAAGTTCACACGTTTGCCAGATCGGTCTATAAATGTAAATATTATGTATGTATGTATGTATGTATGTCCATATGTAGCGAAGGTGTAAAGTAATTGATATTCGCGACAGAGGAGAGAGACAGTATTTTAATAGTTGTTGCTGTCGTTTTTGTTGTAATCATTTAGCGTATTTAGTGGCACCAGCGTTGCTAGTATTTATGTAGATCTGGATTTTGTAGTTAATTTTTAGAATGCTACCATGGTTATTGTTGTTACTTTTGCCACTATTGTTATCTTTGCTGAATGAATTTGCTGTTTCATTGTTGCTGCTGCTGCTGCTGCTGCTGCTTCAATTGCACTATGTTTAATTACAAAAAGTGATTGTACTTTTGATGTCTAATAAATGCACACCTAAATGTTTGCATATATATTGACATAAATATATCTGTGACAAAAATAGCTTAACTCCACTTAGTACTTTTTTACTATCAAGCACTAACACAGAATCGATTTAATGAAATATTCAAGCACTTAATTATTCAAAGCTCTGATTTGGGAAGGCATCTTCGTGGAAGTTAATTTAAAATATTCAATTTATCTACGAAATAGCAAAACATTTAGAACCAAAAGCAAAAGCTGCTAAAGCCAAACAAGTTGTTCTATCAAAATTCCACAAAGAGGTATGTACATATGTATGTATGTTTGTATGTAGTATGTCCATTAAGTATTTACTACAACTAAGCTGAGTTAAACATTTCGAAACTGCCACCTAGAGCACAGTAGTTTTCATCTCCAAGACGCGTTTGGTAACGATTGGTTCGAACTTCGAGCGTGTTTTTTTTTTTTTTTTTGGTAACCGCATTCAACACAAAATAGTTGTGTCAATTAGCAATCCACTTAATTGTAAAAATGCACAAAATTAAGTCAAAACCACCAAAAGCGACAAAAAGTGATAGCAGCGAGGAGTGTGTTGCCTTCCTTGGTGAATTGACTGTAGCAGATGGCGATGGTAATGGTGGTAAATGCCAAGCGCCACGAAAGCGTCTTACGCAACAACAAATCGAAATTGTGCCTGCGCAGCCGCGCCATGAGGATTTGTCGCTAAGCGCCGATGAGGTGCTCGAACGACAACAGTACGAGGTATTGGCACGCCTACTTGGCGAAAATGGGCGCTGGCAAGCGATTTGGTTTTGCCTGTTGTCCATATTTCAAGGCGTCTGCACTTTGCATATCTTCAGTTTTGTATTTCAAGTGAGTGAATTACTAATAAAATTTTATTAAATATGCGTACACCTCCACTATAGAAATTTTTAAATGTTGGGCATTTTTTTTTATGTTTTACCTTCAAGCGCGCTGTTATTGTTAAGAGTTGTTGTTGCTGCAAAAAGTGTAGTTTTTTGTAGTTATTTGAATGAATGGCGTAATACAATATTTAGCTGTTTATTTATTTACATTTTTTTGTTGTTTTGTTGTTTTGTTATTTTTACTGCTATCGCACATTATATACTTTTGCAATATTTCTTAAGGTGTTGTGCAAATATTGGCCACAAGCGCTGAAATGCACGAATTAATTACTATAAAACAAAAAAGTATTAACTTGTGTTAAAACTAAATATTTGCAAATTACATATTTTATTAATAAGCAAACACGAGTGAGCTCCAATTAAAATGCCAACACTGGCATGTATGGATCGACTACTCTAAGGTGGTTGGTTTACTAACTCAACATATGTTCCATAAGTACAGCGCGTTTCAAAATAAAAAGCAGCTAATAAAACTCAAAAACACAAAAGCGGATACATATTTGCAAAAAATTTACACAAAAGCGGGGCTACTGAATCGTAATCCGAATTTTTGTGAAAACTGCGAAAATGCAATCACTGAATCCTGAATAAAATTACACATAATAAAATTAATTATTCAAAGCTGGAGGTTCATATAAGGATAACATATAGTATATCCTTTTAATATAATTGTCACCTGATTAGAATGCTAAATTCCAATAAATTAGCAAGTTAAGTAAAATAGGAATATCAAACGAATGAGGTTTAAGAAGGCTTTATGGTGAAAATAGTTTGGAAGAGGGTTGCTACATGCTGAAAATAAAAAACAAACAAAAAGTTAAATCAATTCAATAACGTTAACAGAGATATTACAATGAATAAGGTTTATATGAAAATATTAATGCACAGGGTTGCCACCTGTTTCAAAAGTTTATTTCAATCTACTTGCTAAGCCCACTCAAATGCTACAGTATTTTTTTCAACGAAAGAGGTTTAAGAAAACTTGATTTTGATTTGCAGAGATTTGCCTACAGTTTTAAAAATTCAATTAAATGGATATTGTTAATAAAATATTACAATATGCCTTTTTACTATAAGATCAGAATACGTTTGTCGTTGTTATTGCTGTTGTTGTAGGGCTAGGCTACACCCTACTAAATCAGCTTACCCATGGTCGTTATCTTCGAACTCATCTAAGGCGAAGTTGGACCATGGGGAGTGGGGGGTTCGATGAGTGGGTTTGTTTGGGCATGTGAATAAGTTGTTGGTATCCTGCGGGAATTCTCGACATGCCGGCATCCATTTACGATGTCGGGGTCGAGTCTGGATAAATAGGAGTTGAGCCTACTACAATATCCAGATCTTGATTCAGCCAGAGTGACGCGGGATTCTCGAGGCAGCTGAAGCTCTTCATCTGCTATGGGTGATGGTTTGACTCCAATGACAGCATTCACAGGGCGAGAGTTCGTAAAGGTGGTAATTCTGTACCTCAGGCGACATTCGAAGACATACCGTTACAGTCCGGAGTGCGGCATTTTGACAGGTCTGTAACGTCGTCCACTGTGTCCTACTAGTCCCCGGCATTCAGATTGGAGCAACATAGTTTACAACTGGCCAACCAATCGCCTTGTATGTTGCCAACATCGTTTCTTTGTCTTTGTCCCAAGAGCTGCCGGCGAGCGACTTGAGGACTTTGCTGCGACGCTGTACTTTATTGACGATTTCGGCTGTGTGCGCTGAAAAGGAGTGCAAGCTGTCGAAAGTAAACCCCAGGATCCTCAGGTGGTTAACCATTGGGATGGGCCATCTGCATTAATGTTGAACTTCAGCCTGCCCTTTTTTGTTCATGTGGTGAATAAGGTCGCCGAGAACTTAGTAGATTAGAAGATCAGAGAGATAACAGTTCACCTTTGAGCACATGTCATCAATTGTCGTTGTATGCTGGGCATTTAAATGTTTTGAGGAATTTGTAAAAGTTCAAATGAGCATTATTTTTTTGCAAGCCCCATAATTTTGAAAAAAAAAACTAACAAACAAGCAAAGAGTACATTGAAAAACAAATTTTTTTCAAACTGCGCCAAAAACGTTTCTAAAACGCCAGTGTATGTTCATAGTATACGCATTTGTTTTTTTTTTTATTTGCTGTTATGTTTAAACAAAAAAATGCTCGCATACAAACTTAACATACATTGAAACTAGCCACAATATGTAGGTACTAGAAAAAATTTACTTCTACTACTTAGTAGCATTTTAACCAACAATAATTCCCAATTATTAATTTTATCAAGGCTTACGTTGTAATACTAAGTAGGAGTATTGCAGGTATTAAGTAATAAACGTGAAAACCCACAAAGTTTATTTAAATGTGCAATAAACCATGCCATGGTAGCTTCGTCAAAAGGCGAACAAAAACTGAAAAATAGCAATGCGCTAAAATCATTGGTTGTAATAAAAGCATTCAAAAAAACAAATTTGAAAAATGAGCGTTATAATAAACAGCAATATTGTAACTGTTTTATATTCCTTCTACAGTTTTAAATGCATGCATAGCACCAGAACACCTCGAACTTCAGTCGACAGTCAAAAAAACTTATATGTAGGTAATAAAAACATGGAGAAATCGGGTTACTTCATAAAATACGTCTAAATTTTTGGCAATCAATTTTTAATACCTATTTTTTTAATAACTATTAATATTTGTGTATGTTTGTTACCTTTTCACGGCCAAACGGTTAAATAAATTTGTATGAAGTTTGGCACATAAATAACTTGTAGCCCTCTTTCAAATATAAGTGGAAGCTACAATTTTTTAAGAAACTTTTATTAAATTAAATAATTCAGATTTGGCACATACATACATATATGGTCCGTTAGAAGCAATTTAAAAGAAAATGTGTATAAGAAGTGTTGCCACCTGTTTAAAAATATTAACACAATTCGATTTCTAAGCTTACAGAAATACATACATACATACATATTTGTAACAAATATTGGTGACCTGAAAGCGTTTATTCCAAAATAATTTCGAAGAGGGTTGCCACCTTTTAAAGAGCGTTTATTCAATTTGATTAGCAAGGTAACTGAAATTCAACTACATATACACCTTTATACGATAAAGGTTTAAGGAAGCTTTATTCGAGAAATATTTTTGGAGTGGGTTGCCACCTGTTAAAAAAAATTAAATCAGCTAAAGGTCTATGAAATATAAAGCATTACACTACTTTTTGGAAGTGATATAGATTTAGGAAAACTTAGGATCAAATAATTGTTTAAGGGTTGCCAACTTTATTTACAATACAAACAATACAAAATTTATTTTTAACGTAAGCGGAATCCAGGGTATCTCAGATATATAAGTACACATACGTACTCATAAAGGCATTTATAAAAAAATTATTTGGAATGAGTTCGTACAAGAGTTGCCACTTTTCTAAAATTAAAAAAATATTTTTGTTAAATACATTGCTATATTAAATTTAGATTGAAACAGTTTTAGATTTTCATTCTTCAAGACACATTTTGAAATAGAATGTTCAGCTATCAAAAATTAAAAAAAAAATTCTACTTTATATACAGAGGAAAAGATTCGCATGAAAGGCAGGCGATATTGTCAATATTCTAGAATATAAGTTTTGAGACTTCCGTGAGAGTGAAACTTGATCAAGTGCAGTAGGATGATCAGCAAATACCTGTAACATTCTGTACATCAAATTGATGTTCAAGTTTTAAACACTAGAAGGCGATAATTAGGCTTTTGAATTGCACTATCGTTTGATTACATTGTACATTTCTAGCAATAAATTTGGGTTGCACTAAACTTGAATGACAGGCCGCGCAGTTGCCAATGACAAAAAAGCTTCAGTTATGAAGTAGGGATCGTAAAAATTTACAACCAACAATTAAAATGAATTAAAAATGATTAACTTTGGTGAAATTATTTATTTCCTTTTCTTTTACATTCGAATTTATAGCGTTAAAACGAATGCCGGGCGAGCGAAGCCCTGCCCTAGCGGCTACCATATAAATAGATTCAATGTGGAAGCTGAGTGAATAAACCCCTCTTATGTCATACCGAGCGTTTCCCCTCAGGCGTATAATACATAGGACTCATTCAAATAGTTTCTTTTTCGTTTAAAAGTTACATAATACAACCAAGTTTAGTTCTAGTTTTTTTGTTAAAATATTATATTTCACATTTATATTTCGAACGATTTTTGAATAGGGCCGCAAAATATTTGTCACTCCAGTTATTCATTACTCCCGCAATTAATGTTTCCATAAGTAATCATAAATTATGTTAAATTGGTGGTGTAAAAATCAATTAGTTAGTTGTTAATTTACAGCGCACTCTAAGAGAGTAATTACGAATATTTTCAAATCGAATTGGTGTAAATCAACTAAAGGGTATTTTTTAAAACGGAAGCGAACAAAACGAGCTGTCATCTCTAGTTATTGTTGTTGCTTTACTTGCAGCTGTCACAAGTTTAGATTGTTCGTTTGGTTGTTGTCGTTTGGTTTTTGCTTCGACTGATTTATGAACTCGATAATAAAACATACTGCAAACATATCGACGAACATTAAATTATGGTATTTACAGGGCCGGATTTAAGGTTGGGCCAAAAGTTTGCATATTTGATTTGAATCATTATTTATTACAAATTCATTTCAGAAAAAATTATTTCCTTTTTTTATTTTATTTCATTTGTATTATAACTAAGTATGTGTAGCTGAGACTTCCGAAACCACCATGTGCTCTGTGTGAAGCGATGTTTGGTTTGTAAATCTTAGACCTATGAAGGTAGCAGAAAATGTATAATTTTTCACATTAGAAGAAAAGTGCACTTTAATAAACGGAATTATGTGTTTTTTTTTTTGTATTTCATTGAGGGCAATCACAATGCAATGCAAATGATCTTGCATTTGGATAAAATGTATGGATATATTATGTATTTTATTTTTCCGTTGCCATAGTGATTTGCCAATGACATGTAGCCTGGCACTACTTGGATTTAATCATTAATTGCCTTACGATGCGAAGGTAATACGAATCTAACTTTTAGTTTATGATAAGAGTAAGAATTATTGAATTAAAATATTACATCTATTTTTTTTAAATAAGCTCCTCGTGTTTATGAACTCCTGAATACGGCCCTGTATAGCCGTAGTTGCAGTCCGGTTCTGAAGTGTTGCTATAGTTTTAATGTCAACGGGTTAATAACCACAAACTGAGATTTTTACGTCATTTGATTATTGAAATTTGTTGACATTTTATTTTAAATACTTGCAGCTATAGAGTTTTCATATACTGTACCTATATTAAGGTGGCTCATTAAAAAAAATGTTTTATTATATTTTCCGCCAAAATACTGTGGAAAAAATTAAGATTTACATGAACCGGACACCGATTGGATTTTTATAACTAAAAATAGTTTTTAAAAAAAAAAACAACATTGTGCAGCTCAGTGCGCGAGCCAAAAATAAACCTTGTATATAGTAGTAAAAATTAATGAAAGTAGTCGTAGTAATTAGTAGTAGCTTTATTAAAAATAGTAGTCGAAATTAGTAAAATTAGTGGTAGAAATAAGTCAAAATAGTGGAAGAAATTAGTAAAAATATTGGTAGAAATTAGTAGCAGGATTTATAAAAATAGCGCTAGAAATAAGTATTAGCATTAATAAAATAGTGGTAGCAAAAAGTAAAAACTAGTGGTAGAAATTAGTAAAATAGTGGAAAAAGTTAGTAAAAATAGTGGCAGAAATTAGTAGCAGCATAACCAAAAATAGCGGTAGAAATTAGTAGTAGCATTAATAAAATAGAGGTAGAAATAAGTGAAAATAGTGGAAGAAATTAGTAAAAATAGTGGTAAAAATAGTAGTAGAAATTAGTAGTAGCATTAATAAAAATAGTAGTAGAAATGAGTAAAAGTAGTGGTAGAAAGTAGTAGTAGCATTAGTAACAAATGCGATTGAAATTACTAAATACAGTGGTAGAAATTAGTAAAGCGATTCGGAAGCGACTTTCGTTATAAAAACTTCATTTTTTGGAGGTATTTTAAAATAGGTCCAGCTCACGTAAGTCTTAATACTTTTTCTTAATATTTTTTGGTCGATGTTTTAAAATATAATAAATTCTATACTTCTGCTAAAAAAAATAGTGCCGATTTTCTTCTGTTTGGGAAATGATGCCACCTAATGAACATAAAAAATAGATAAAAGTGTAGCATAGAATTCGTAACGCAGTGCGTATGAGTAACTTGCAAAAGTACATATTATGTTAAACGAAAATTCGTTCAGTTTATATACATAAATAGTACATTAATAGCACCGTTATTAAATTGTTTGCTTTTTCTTGTTATTTTTACACTTTTTTTTTGTCGGAAATAATTTCAAGTTCAAGTTAATGTTAAATGCGTAGTAATTGCGGAGACAGAGCTACTACCTCATATGAAAGTGAATTTTGTTTGTACTTTTTCGTAGGCGAGTAAAAGTTGTTTGACTCGCTGGTGCTGTAAATTAGCAATATATGTACAAGCGTTTTTAATGGTCATGACCGCTAAGCGGTTTGTTGGTATTTTTTTTTTGAATTTGTTTTTTACCCTCTCCTTTTTCATTGACTCTTTTTGTTGCATTTGTTAGCTGAGCTGTAATGTTTGGCTTTGATCTGGTATTTCCCCACACTTCCCATCATTTGGGGCAAGCATGTGCATTGTATGCACAATCTAACTACATATGTTTGCACTTAACTTTTTACAAATATGAATATGCATTTATGTACAGTTGTATGTTGGTTTGCTTAGTTTGCACACTCGAATGCACATGCAGTTAGTTTTGCTGCTGTCGTATAGCATTTGCGGTAATCACCTTGATGGGGTTAAAAGTATTGAAAGAAGGCGGTCAAACTAAGCCATAGACTATATTTGATATATTTATATATATTTTATATATTACATACCGACATGCATGCAGCGTCGGACGAAATTAAACCACGCGTCCACACAGTAATTACCCAAATCGGTTAAAGTTACAATTGCACAGAGTTATTCAAGTTTTTATTGCTGTTTGCTTGGAGTTATTAATAAAGTACAATAAAAAGCTGTAAACCCAAATCGTAATCGTTTTATAATATTTTGTTTGCCAAAAAAAAAACGACTGCGAGCTTGTGGCTCGCTGTGGCAAAACTGAAGCCCGTTATATGAATTGCAACCCATTACGTAACACGAGTATAAGGCCCGTTATGTTACTTTATAAGTAGCAGTATATAAACAAATTTTGTACAATCTTTAAAATTTTGTAGGGAATTATTAAGGTAGTGTCCGTACTGCTCTAGACCGAATTAGTTTAATTCGTAAGCTGTTTTATGATTTATTATTCATTAAAAAAAATAATTTCATTGTCTATACAAATTTATTATAGGAAGTACTTACTCTACAGCAATCAAAAATGCAATCAAAAAAAAGTTAATCTTCTACATGAAGCTAAACGCGTCCTTTATAGGCGTCCAAAGTACTCAAACTATCTTTATAAAATTTTAAAAGAAGGTTCATGTAAGTCAAAGTTTGAATTCGTCCTTTATCCACAACAATTCGGTACAGATTAATAATATCAATAATATATACAATATGTTTTATAGATCAAACTGAGTACTATTTTAGAAAAATGGGCGGTGCCACGCCCCATACAATAAAAAAATCCAGATTCTTTATAACTCAGCAACATTTTGAAGCAGACGTACAATACATAATTGGTATAAAGATCCTCTATATGTGAGGTTAGATATTATTTGTTGGGGAAAAAGCCGAACTCATGCCCCCATTTAAGACGAAACTACTATTCACAATATCTTTCCAGCTATTTGACGAAGATATTTGATATTCGATATATACATATCTCCTGTGCATATTTTAAGCACAAAAGCCTGAAATTGATGACCAAATTCAATTTTTTTTTGCGAAGAAAGTATACACCGTCAGGGAAATCTTTTGACAACGTTTTAATGTCCATACATTGAAGTTGCTTAGAAAATTTTTCATGACTTTGCATCGATAATTATAGTTGAGATGGTATTGCGAACATTGCCTCTCTACTCGAGGGCGAGTATACCTCGTACACCGTGTAGCTGCCAAAATCTCCATCCGACTGCAACAATCAAGTTTTCGTCTTCATTAAAAATGTACTGGCTATGATCTATCATAGGGATTTGCTATTATATGGACTTGTTTACGAAATTACAATTATATTAAGGAAAATTTGCTATTTTACCCATGTTTTCCATTACATTAATTATTACAAAAAAAAACAGAAAATCATATATTGCAAAAGTCCTCCGATAGATCCAAGAGGATCGTATTGTGAGTACTTGCATATAAAATCTTTGGAATCGGTTGAAATTTGTAGGAGATATGTGGTGTACCGTTTTTAAGAACCGTGTTTCGAGAAAAACGCGTTTAAAGTTTCTATACATTGTTACGTCGAGGCTGGTGCGGTTCCGGTCACTCAGATGCGCATGGCTTAAAAAAACAACAAAAAAACAACTTTAACCATTCTCGGGACTATCAGGAAGCATTTTAGCTAATAAAAAAAATCGATTTTTAAAAAATTCCAAGGCGCCGTAACCCCTTAAAGCAAGCCTGGTTAGCTGGTATAACAAAATTTTGTAATCCTAAATGACGTTTTTTGATTTAATTGAAAAAGGTAAATTTGCATGAATTTAATTATTTATCTCCCTACTTAAATTCATAATACCAAATTTGAAAGAATTTTCCGTCGTGATTTAGTAAAATATTGAATATTTTGATTTGTTGCAAATTATCGTTATACGAGAAGTGGCCGTGGTGTTAGCCAAAATTCTATAATATTCAAAATTGTGCTTGCTGACTAGAAATGCAAAATGTACGTAATGTGGTAGCATTTGGCAAAACAGTTTTGATGATATACTTATTTTCCCTAAGGTGGGCGATACCACGGCCATTCCCAACATTTATGATTCAATGTATTTCATTCTCAAACCCAATCTTGTCTATCAAATTTGAGCAAATTACCTTGTATAGTTAAAAAATATCGGATTTTTTTGATTTTTGTATTGGGCATTGTTTTTGTATGATTTTTACAATTTTCGAAATATTTAGCTTTTTAACTTGAAATTAAATGTGTGGACCAAATTTGGTGGTTTTTTAGCATAGTTAAGTTAACTGAGATATTACTGGTTAACTGTGGAACGATTTAAACGGAGTAAAGGCAAAATAAAAAATTTAATTAGTAATTAAATTAAATTAAATTAATATAAATAAATTACAGCTAAAAATAATAAACAATGCGTCGAAGTACATACACTTTCATTTTGTAAGTAAGGAGATTATTAGACGGAGAATTTTAAGAAATCTCGAACAAAATCGGTAAATTTCCTTATCGAGATCGTAGAATTCTCAAAAATGAGTTGGCTCTCCTGACAAAGCAAGTAAAAATTTGTAGGAAATAGCTGACAAACTATTTTAAATACTTTGTGTTTTTGCTTTAGTTGTGATAACTTTTGTTATTAGTAACTTTTGTTATCAATATCACCAGTTATGATCCATTTTGTCAACCATTTCTTAACTTTACTTTTTCGAAATCTACGTACATACCTACTTCCGCCAAAAATTTATTGGGTTATTTTTGGGTAAGAACTTGCAAACACTGGTAACAATTTGTAACAATTTTCTGATATTGAGCAAACTAATTAAAATTGCATTTTCTCGCTCGCTTTTGGAAATTTAATTTTTATGAATGGAACTGTAATGACAAATTTATTTGACAGCACCTAAATAAAGTTTCCGGTGCGTTCAATAGATTCGTTTCGTAAATATAAATAGCTAATTACATTAGTACGTTTATTATATTTTAAGCGAGCAAATATACGCGTATGTATGTATGTAGTTGTGCATACAGTGCACGTCATATCGATACAACTATTTTTTAGTTTTTCATTATTTAATTTTTATAATTTTTTTTATAAACATATACATATACCGGCTAAATACAGGTTTTAAACTTTGTTCAAATGGGGTAAAAACCAACTAATTTTACACAAGATTTTAAACATTTTAGTTAGAATTTTACGCTAAATTTTAAACTTTTGTGAAAAAATTTCCATATGCTGATTTTTTCAAAAAATTTCGGTATGCGGTTTTTATAGCCCACTTAATTTTAATTCAATAAAATGCAAATTTTTTGATTTTTTGAATTTTGCATTTTTGAATTTGCGTAGGAGCGTCTGGAAAAAAGTTGTCAAAAATCAACGGTTTTTTGTAATCACTTGAAATTTAAACTTTTTTGTATTTTTTAAATTTATTATTTTTTTTTTAATCCGAATTAAAAATTTTAAAGTCATTGTAAAATTTCTGGAATTTTTCCCACTATGTGAACAAAATTTGACCGCTGTTTGTTGTTGAATGAACTATATTTAAAAATAAACGCACGAGCACCTACATAGGTACTCTAGTCAGAAGTTTTGTGGTAGAAGAACTAATATAAGTAATCTTAGTGATTGGTAGTAGCATAAATAAAAATAGTGGTAGAAATTAGTAGGACCATTAGTAAAAATACTGGTAGAAATTAGTGAAATTAATGGAAGAAGTTAGTAAAAATAGTGGTAGAAATTAATGAACGCCGTGAAAGAAACTAGTAAAAAGTAATTAGAATTAGTAAAAAATAGTGGTAGAAATTAGTAAAGTTTTGGTAGAAATTAGTAGTACCATTAGACCAAAGGTAGAAATTAGAAAAAAGTGGTAGAAATTAGAAAAAAAAGTGGTAGAAAGTGGTGAAAATAATGGTAGAAATTAGTAACAATTATGGTAAAAATTAGTAGTAGCATTAATAAAAACCGTGGTAGAAATGAGAAAAAATAGTGATAGAAATTAGTAGTACCATTAGTAAAGATAGTGGTGGAAACTAGTGGTATAAATTAGTAAAAGTAGTGGTCGAAATGAGTAAAAATAGTGTTAGAAACTAGTAAAGCGATTCTGACGCGACTTCGTTACGCGACGTAAAAAATCACCGCCACTAAAGAAGTTTTACTTCAAAAAAATTTTTAGTTAAATACACAAAACTAAATAGTCAAAACATTGTGAAAATGTTGGTATGCTATCGTTATGTCGTGCACTGTGCGTCACTGTGCAACTCTAAATGTCAATGTCAGGTGTGTATTTGTTTGTTTTAGTCTTTTTTGTGGTATTTATTAGTTTTTTCTTATTTTCCTACGCTAAAATTACAGTGAGCACTTATCGCGCGGAACAGGTCACGTTCTTGCCATTTGTTTGCACATGTGCTTTTATTTAATTTAAATTACCTTAATATTTTTTACATGCACTCGCATATAGTACTTAACGTTTTGTATATTATTATCTTCCGATCTTACACTGAATATCTGCATACATATTTACTACATTCGTAAGTACTAAATACAAAATAATATCGAATGACTGCAGCGCCTCGTTTGTTGGAGTTGAAGCGCGAATTTGAAATGTGACAGAACTTTATGGCTTAACGCCAACGCTTCGGTAATAAAATTCACATAAATCCAATGCAGTGGAATTGGGTCACTTCGTGTTTGAGTGCAAAAATTCTTACCAATTCAACTCGTCTATTTAAATACAATATTATAATAAATGTAACAGCGCATTTATAGCAATAAACTGAAATTGTCGCTTGCATATCTGCACCTCTTTTTCTTTTTAATGCAGAATTGCGTTTGTGATTATGATTGATCGCAGTAGTAGTGCACTGACAACACCCATGTGAAAGTCAAATAGTTTAATTACAGTAATTTTTCATTTAACATGCCATTTATAATCGTATAATAAGTACTCGTAATTAGATTGATTTTATGATTTATTTCAAAATCTTTTTTTATATATATTATTTACGCCATTCTAGACTGCCGTCAAGGACTACTGGTGCGCCCGCCCAAACAATGCACCCGATATGGATGTGTCACTTTGGAAGAATCTCAGTCAGCCAGCCGGTCCGTGTTCAATACTGAATCTCAATTACTCTCAGCTACCAGAACTTTCTACAACCGCAGAACCTTCGCCACTAATTCCCTGCAGCAGCTTTGAATTTTCCTGGGATAATGGCAGTGAGCGTTCATTAATTGAGGAATTTAGTTTGGTTTGTCATCGCCAGCATTTGGTTAGTGTGGTGGAAATGTGCTTTTTGGCTGGTGCAGCGGTGGGTAGTGTTTCTAGCGGCTGGATTTCAGATCGATTCGGACGCAAACATACGCTAATGATTTTTGTATTGGTGCAAATTGTTTCGGGTGAGTCAGTTGAATCAGCTTGTTACTACTTTGTTCAAATATTCACCTCTATATAGCGATCATTAAAAGATTTGCACCTATGATGGCTTTTTATACAGAACGTTGGGTAGAATCAGTAGTATTCTGCTTGTAAAAATAGCTCTTTGCAACGAAGATGCGTAGTATTGAGCACCTAGACAGTCCCAGTATAGTCCCATTCACGGTGAACTAAAGAAATGCAGAAAGTGCCGCCGTCAGTCGTACCGCTACTTTGATTTTGCCGATTTTCACAGTTCTCAAGTAAAATTAAGCAAAGAGTTTTTTACAAATGAGCCGCAAAATCTCTTTTTATGATTAATATTTTTACACTTTAACAAAATTAAAACACGTTTCACACTGTTAATGTTGAAAGTTACTCATTCTTCTTTTCCCCAAATTCTTTGTTAACTTTTACTTGTGATTCATATGTCACTCGCCGCAGGACAGCACAAATTTGCATTCAATCATTCTTGGGTTCCATTGAGTGAAGTGAAATCAATGTTTGAACTGTGAATATTTTAGCACTATGCTATTCTTAGTTCAACCGAATCCTCTTAACAACAACCCTTTATGATGATTGCGTATCTGATAATTTTGTTTTCAAGATGATATCGATAGCAGGTCATAGTGGTTACTTGAGGAGTTGACTCTAACACAAAGAGTGTGACAGAGCCTTTCGCAACCTTAGACTTCCTCTTTGATGATTAAACTGTCAGTTCAGCGAAGCTAATGTAAAAACACGGGCATACAAAATTGCAAATTCATTAAAAACATGTGTGGATCAAAAAAGCAGTATACTTCTCAAGCTGATGTACATTTCCAAATATATGTAAGTTTCAAACATGATGGCTCTCAACTTTTGTGTAGGCCAGAAGAGCTCTAAGGAATTTGTATTAGACTCACTATTCACTATTCTCATATATTTTCTTTCCTCTCTTCCCTCTACTTCATTTTTCTTCAATAAATTACATGAAAGCGCTCCTATCCTGGAGAAACACAACAAAAAAATTGGGTCAGCTTGATTGTAGCTATCTTCATTCCTGTCGAGAAGGGTGAGACACTTCGACCGGTTGATCTGCCGTGAGACCATTTTCCAGGTTCCTTGTACGCCCTTTCGCTTGTCTAAAATCGAAACTAGTAAATTTAAGATGTCCACCGAACTCAGTTCAGCAAGACAAAAAAAAGGTCTTGGTAAAAGCAAACACCTTATTGGATCCGGCAGCCGAGAACTGAAGTTATGTGAAAATAGGAGAGAGTTAATTCCATAACCTATTTTTTGTGAAAACCGGGATTATATAATCTTATTTCTGAAATTGGAAGGGCAATGTGAATTCTAGAATTTTCGAATGACCAAATCTTAGATCACCTTATTACATGACGGAATTAAGCTGTATGACTTAACCTGACGTTTCTTATACAAGTATACCGGCAAAAGATTTAGGGGATTATTGCTCTTTTAAATTTGAGAATAGGCGATAATCCGGCGTGGCCAAATCTGGACTGTTGGGTGGATGAGATAAAACTTTCCAAAGAAATTCTCTTAAAAGATTCCTACATTGTCTTTGGAACATGCTAGAGCGAGTTATGGTGGATTACCGCAAGCTCATTCTACTTTTCAGGTCAGTACCTCGAAAAAGTGATTTGCTGTCACTGTCTTCTTTTGCTTCAAAATATCTCGTGGCTGTTCTCTCCGACTTAATTTTTTTCAGTACAGTACTTCACTTCGGCAACAATTCTTTAAATTACTCCTTAGACTTGGTTGCTATGGGAAAAGAAAATGTTCTGGATCTGCCTGGAATATGTTCAAAAACGAAACATATGCTTCTTTGTGTTCAGGTGTTTTGGGTGAAACGCTTCATTGGTTTAAGCTTTCATTAACTAAATGAGGGGAAAATAACGAACCGCCCTCGATAGATAGTTGTGCACCGTTCAGTTTTATATTTTTCGAAATCCGGAAAAAGTATTGGTGTGCCGACTCCATTGGTCATTCTCAACGAGATCATAAATAATACATAAAAATAGCATCCTAAATAAAAAGTTATGCACTCATTTGTGAATTCGCAGTATTGAATTAAAGCCCTCTTTTTAATTCTATTTTATTTACGTTCAATTTTTCAGGAACCTTACAGGCTTATTCCGTAAATCTTGCGATGTTTATGTCGCTGCGTGTTCTATCTGGATTCGCATCGATGACAGTGACTGTAGTGAGTTTCGTACTTGTCGTTGAGTTGGTTTCTGGCAAGTGGCGTGTCATCACCGGCATTTTAAATATTGTTCCAATACCGATTTCCTATGTCCTAATGGCATGCATAGCATACTTTTTACGCGATTGGCGGCAATTACAACTGGCAATTTCATTACCATGGTTAAGTCTATTGACGATTTGGTGAGTAAGAATATATTTTAATAATAAACAAAAAAAATTTATGTGTGTAGTTAGAGGATCTGCAATAAACACCTACTACATGATACTTCTTATGGTAGTACGGAGACGGTTAAGTTAAATGTTTAACGCCATTGTTTAGTATTTTTATCACATTCACATATTACCCCAATACGGTTGGGCGGATTTGAATAAAATTATACACGCAAGCCGTTTATAGCCCAGAAGATATTCCTTCCTTAGAGAGAGTTGCCACCTTTCTACAAAGTTAAATTTAATAAAATTAATAAATTAAATGAAGTGTTACAGCTTGCTGTCAAACGAAAAATGTTTAAGGCAGTTTAATTTCGAAAATATTTTTGAAGAGGGTTGGCACCTGTTTATAAAGGTAAATTAAATTAAATTATTACATTTAATGAAATATTAAAATATGGGTATCATACGATAGTGGTGCAAGAAAGCTAAGTTTCTGATATTTTTTTTAATTGGGTTGTTCCCTTTTTATAAAAGTAAATTAAATAAAACTAATAGGATTAATTAAATATTGAAATATGTGTGTCGAACTACATAGGTTAAAGAAAGGTTAATTTCTAAAATATTTTTGAGAGTGTTGCCAGCTGTTTAATAAGTTAACTGAAATATTAAATTTATTTTTGTGAAACGAAGAGTTTGGGAAACCTTAATTTCAAAAATATTTTCGGATATGTTCGTCAATTATTAAAAAGGGTGAATCTGATTTATTGAATAAGTTTTCAGTAATACCGCTGTTTTGGTGTAAAATGAAACACGTTTAAGAAATCTTAATTTCGAAACTATTTTTGAAAACGGTTGCCATCTGTTTCAAAAGCTAAATACAAATTAATTACTAATTTTAATAAAAAATTGCAAGATGTTTTCATGAAAATATTTTGGAGTAGGGTTACCACATGTTTGAAAAAAGTGAACTCAATTTAATTAATGTAATGTAACTATGTATGTATGTATTTTGGAGTCGAACGGGAAAGGTTTACGAAAACTTAGTTGGAAAAATATTTTTGAATGGGATTGTCAACTTTTTAAAAAATTAAATACATAAAGTGGAACTAAAGGTGTGAGTCTCAGTCATATTGGAACGTAATCTGGACGGATTGAAATTGTGCTGAGAGCTGAAAAAGCGCATTATAGAAATCATCATCATAACTGGAAGGGCCTAAGGAGAATTGAGCGATAGAGAATGGACTTATCGTCTCAATTCAAAAGTCTGCAGTGTCAAGAGTCAAGGGCAAACTCTGAAAGTTGCCCTCTCTATTTTTTCACATGAAGCTTCACTTCTTTTATCCACCTTTTTTTTGTATATAATATTTATTCTAGCTAATATTAGCTAAAATGAATGAGCAAACGAAATTTTCTTGTTGCCCCAATAAACACTGGCAATGCGTTTTATCGGCATTGCTACCATTTTTTCAGAATTTTTTTTTTAACTTGTAATATTGTGGCTTGATGAATGAATTTGCTTATCGCATTTGAGTTAAATCAATTCAAATAGTTGGTTACTGAGCCTTTGACTGCCAATAAGTCCCATTCGCGTTCGACCTTAACTCTTTCGTTGCCAGCTTTTGAAACCTTTTTTCTTTCTTTGTTTTTTTTTTGTGTGAATCCGCTTGACTTATTTGGCATGTGCATTTATTAAGCATTCAAGCACTGAAGTATGTAAAATGTATTGTCATTTGCTCTCACTTTTGTTGTGCAGCAACCCTTTGGGCTATTCAATCATAATAACCACTATAGTATTTGAAATTAAAATCAATTTCATTTCACCTCGATTAGGGTCATCAACTACCAGCGCAATGCTGGGCTTTACCCAACGATTATAGCATTCCTTTAGTTACCTTCTTTTTTTTTTTTTTTGATTCCACAACAAAGTATTCCTTAACCACTTGCACATGGATTGTAAATACCTTTTCAAAATACGAAAAAAAATACATACATGTGTGCATATTGTACATATCTACGTCCAGCGCAAATATGTAGTTAGCTAAGTAGTTACATATCTGAACCTAAGCGTCGCTCTGCTGATTTCGTGAATCGTTCATATCCCTTTCGGTCCTTTCGGTTCTTCGGAATCTTCTGTATATATGTAATGTATTCGAACATACAACACAAACGGCTTATGGGTATACTTGTAAATATGTTTGTACTAACATTTGTTCGATTGTTTGTTTTGACAACTTTTGCTTTTTCACCCGCAATCAAATCAAAAATACCACATCAATTCAATTTATTTTTCCCGTCGATTTTTTTTCTGCAATGATTTTTTTTATTGGTATTATCATTATACATATATGTTGACATTGCTTTTTCTTTTATTGCTGGTAGGTAGTTCTTCTTTCATGTTGCTCTTCTTACTGCTTTTATTATTATTGTAATGTTCATTTTATTCCCTCAAAATAATTTGTTTGATTTTTTTATTTAAGTATCGGAATGCTTTTGGGGCAACATTCTTATCTAAATGTATGGTATGTAATACAATTAGGGGTTAATCGGTGTCACTAAATTTGTGTAACAATATCGCCTTTACTGGATAGTCGAAGGTGGATTGCCATTTTAGTGGAGGATCAAAAATACGTTATTTATTTATTAGCTTCCCAAAAAGGCTTTTCCCTTTTATTAGATACTTTGCCATTTTCTAAATGTAAGATAAATAAAAGCAAGAGAGCGAATGAAATAAAACCTTTGCACACGGAAAATGTTCCAACATCTATATTTCTAATACAATTTCTTGTTTCCCCTTTTTTTAGTCAAAGCCTTTCCTATTTCGCTGCGTCATGTCAATATCCCGGTAAAGCTTAAACAAACATTCGTTCCCCTTCGTTAACTCGCAAAGATGTAAGCCTACTCAAGTCTATAATGAAAAAGTCTGATGAGAAGATGTAGTGATATCGAAATAGCAGCTAGAACTCTTACCGCTTTGACTATTGTTGTTTTTCCAAGTTCTTCAAAAATATAAAGCGGCCTCAGGCTCGTAGAAAAATTATTCTTGATTTAAATTAATTTAATTTTTCAAATATGTGGCAACCCTGTTCAAACATATTTTCGTATAAAGCACTTCCATTTCACACTAACATTGTAATATTTTACTTAACTTATTAATTGAACTCAATTATCCAAATTTTTTTTTAAACAAAGTTTTCTTATAAGTTTTTCCTTTCATTAGCATATTGTTGTTTTTTTATTAATTATTTGAGTTAAATCTTTTGAACAGGTGGCACGCTATCAAAAAATATTTTCGACATTGGGATTTCTTAAAATGTAACAGCATTAAGTTACCTTATTAAATAAAAAAATTAACTATTGTAAACAAGTGGCAACTCTTTTCGAACATATGTATTTTGATATAAACCTTTGCCGTTTCACATCAGTGTTGAATATACAATTTATTTAAGTAATTAATTTGTTTTTAACTTTTTCAAGAGATGGCAAACCTCTTCAAATATATTTTCCAAATTAATCTTCTTAATAACTTTGGTTTGACACGAAAATTTAACTTATTAATTTAACTTTTTAAACGGGTGATATATTAAGAAAAAATATCCTATATGTTAATTCAGGTTATAAGCTAGTACCATTGTCGTTAAAGGTTTAAAGTTCCATAAAAAGTTTCATTTAAAAAAACTTGCAAACGAAAATTTTTCACAATATGTTTTTGAAGTAGATATACAATAAAATAAACGACCCATTGTGCGGCCACTAGAATGTGGGGTTCTTATTCAATACTTTCTTACCTCCCTATAAAATTTAATCATTATGTGGTATTAATAAAGCCAAGAAAACATTTTTGCAATAGTAGGGCAGTGGCAAATATACTTAGTGTTAAACACTTTCCACTTCTTAATCACCCCTGCAACTGCAGCAAGTTTTTTTGGATTGGTAACTCATCCTGCCGACCCCTGAACTGATGGAACAGCAGCCGATATTTACTGTAACGTCGATTGTTGACCAAATTTGCTTTGTAATCCGATAGGAGGGTTTTGCATCCGGTGCTCACACGAAGATGGGCAATTGCCTGCCTTTTGGGCAATAATTATCAATGGTAATTCGGTCACTTTTCGAGCCATCTCTACTGAGGCACAATTTCGGGGAATATACTTGTGGCGAGGGACCCCTACCACGCACTCGCTGCTTATCTAAGCCAACGCATTTAGGGCTCCCCTGCACTCGATAGCGGCCTTGGAGGTAGTGCTGTGAGAATGTAGCAATGTGATAGTAGCTTTTCTGTTAGAATGGATCGTGATTTTGCTTTCTGCGACGCGTGTGGAGAACATGTTAATAAAGCCGGGTAGAGCATTCGCAACAAACATTAATTTTTCTACTTTTTATGGGCCTAGTCACACGGTCAATATTTGCCACGATTTTTGGCTCATACTCCATATTAAAAGATTGATGGATCGTGAAGGAATTCTAAATATTGTATTTTTATCGTGTGAGTATTTACGTACTTTTTGAATGTATGGTTCGAAAGATCAAGGAAAGAAAAGGCATTTTCTTAAAAAATAAACAACAGCAAAAGATTTAGCTGCAAAGAGTTTACTTTTTTACGGGCATCATTTACAGTAGATTTTCATACATTTTTTCAGAAGTACTAACAATTTTTCACATCCAGCTCCTTTTTTATTTTATTAAAGTAATTTTTTGATAAAGCATACCAAAATTCTCTTGCAATACATCCAAAATTATGTGGCCTAAATGTGGCATAAGAAAATCCCGAGAACTCCACTCACTAAGCAAGAGAGAATTATCCCTAGCTATGAGAGTACTCACAGGGCATATTCCTATAGGGTGACTTGCCGAACGGAACGAATAGGAGTCCCCCACAACGATTTCTGTTGAAGCTGCTATGACGAGGAAAGCCAGGTACCGTAAGGTATCTAATTTGCGATTGCTCCACACTTTGCAGGCGGCGACAGAAATTCCTGGGCGCGGAGTTTTTAAATCGCTTAGACGCTGGTGCAGAAGTGAGAATACGGTAACTGCCCAAGTTCGTCGATTCTACAAGTAGGTTAAGAGAGGCTTAGGGGCAAAAATCTGGATCCAAGTGGTATCACAATGGGCACAATTACGTGGCTGAGTGAGCTGGCTCACTTCTAGCTGCCACCTCAAGCTAACCTAACGTATCCCACAATTCTGGTACACTTTCTAATGTCAGGATGAACTCTTGTAATTAGTTTTGGTCGTTTGAGAATGTCAACTCTGCCGGCTGTAAATGTTGCATGGTCAGTAAATGTCTCAATACTTGGATGAGTCAATAAAGACCCGTTAGGCCCTATTTTACATTTTTTAATTAAGCCTATGCATACGTTGAAGTTTTTATGGGGATAAAATAAATTCTTTTTTCACTTTAACTTGCATCTGATAATTTCAAATCTTTTGTTATTGCAACTGCTTTGTCAATGATTTTCCCTCATTTTCATTGATCATTTCCGATAAGACATTCGCTTCTCATATCTCAGTTAAACTAAAGTTATTATTTGATTTTTTAATTAACATTTTTAATGGCAATTTTTGTTTACAATCAACTTTTATTTTCCATTATCTCATCACTCCCACCTTATTTCTATCTCTGCAGGTACTGCATGCCCGAATCACCACGCTGGCTACTCGCACAAGGACGCCTCGATGAACTCTATTCGCTGATCGAACGTGCTGCGCGCCTCAACAATCGAACACTGCCATTGAACTATCAGAAAACATTGGAAGCTGCTGCACCGCCGTTGCGTCCAAACACCAAAGATGCAACTATTGATAGAGGTCAACTCAATATTACACAAACTCAGCAACAACAACAGCCAAACACACTGCCCCCTTTCATGGCGTCTCCTGAAGGAGGTGTCAGCAATATTGGTGTGATAAATCCAAGCGCCACCGCAGCAAATCCTACCACTTATGACAATCCGCTTAAGGTGGTATTTAATCGATTTTATTGGCGCACAACTTGTCTAAATTTGGTAGTTTGGTTGACTTTGATTATCGTCTATTATGGACTGACATTGCATTTGAGCAACTTGGGTGGGGATATCTATATGAATACGGTAAGTAATAAGGGGAAATGGGAAATTAATAAGCATTTAATTTGAAATTATTAGAAATGTGTGAAGCTTCATGTACGCGGTCTGCGTAATTAGACATACAGTGCTTATTATAACTGTGCATGGAATTATTAACCAATTTATTTTTGTTTTATTAATTTTTAGTTATTTTTATATAAAGATGTGGTTCATTTTGCAGTAAAACTCGTAGAAATCCAAGCTATAAACTTTCTTAACATTTGAATCAAATTAAACTTTTTCTGCAGAATTTTAAGAAAATGTTTTTGGTAAGCAGTTTTTGACAAAGGATGACGGAAAATCATTCGAATATACATCAAGTTCAAGAGGAAACAGTTTTCTAGTTCATTTAATTTACGTATAGTAAAATACAAACTTGAAAATGCTTTAACATTGCGTTATTTATGCTATAATTTTTGATGCCCGTTTTTTTATTTTTATTTTATTTTATTAAGCTTTAAACAAAGTTTGAAAATTAGATATTTAAAATTTTCGTTGTAGAATGAACCATATTTTCATTAAAAAAATTATAATTATATATATATCTATATTTATTATAAATTATTCAAAATTTATGAGTAACATATCTAAAGTTGGCACTGGCCAAGAAGTCCTTATCGTATAGATATGACATGAGCAAGGTTTTCCCTGGCACATTTTTTCATTAATTTTATCAAAAAAAAAATTGAGTTTATACTATACCAAAAACCATGTAAACTTTGTAGAAAACTCAAACAATACTTATCAAAATTAAAAAAAGGTATAAAAACATTTAGGGATATTTCGACTATGCAATTTTATAGCCAATTTAGTTCTAGTATAAAAAAGAGCTAGTCTGAAGTGGCTAGCAACTACCGTTGATTTTTTATATACATTACTTTATATTTTAGCATTGCGAACATTTTTTATAAAGCGAATGCATTTTATAAAAGTCCTGTTAATTTGTAATAAAAAATCTGTACTTGTATAGACGGTATATAAAAAAAAACAGCTTACTGTCAAAAATTTTTAAAAATTAAAAAGAAATATTAAAAATCAACGGTGCTTTCTAACCACTTCAATCTTGCACTTCATTGTAGTAAAATTGAATAAGCTACAACACTTCTTACCTAAAAAGTTTTTAAAAATATTGATTAACAATTTTGAAAATTTGAGTTTTTTTACAGAGAGTTAAAATTGTAGCATTTTTCATCGAAAATATCCTGTATAAAACGACTCGAAATTAAATTTCCGCTTTCAGGCTGCTGTAGTAGAATTTAACGAGGAATTTATAATGAGCCCATCTTTCATAAAAGATGCGATTTGTTTAGTGATAGTTAGGTACGGAAAATAGTTGTGCTAGCAAATTTTAGGTTAATGTATTTCTATATTTAAAAATACTATGCAAATTAAAATGTATTAGGTTTTAAATCTAAATTTCCCTTGTATTTTCTTAGGGCTAATTCACAATAGCGCAGTTTTTTCACTTCCCAACACTACATCTCTGGTCGGATATCATTTAACCGAGTTGGCTCAACTCGCATATTTTTTCGAATTAGTGTTGTTGCTTTACATGCAATTCGTTAGTGTACTTTTTAGCTCACTAACTCCTACATAAATTGGTCCGTTCTCAAAACTGTAATAGCGTCACTTAAAAAGGCAGTTACAGGGTTAAAATGTTCCACGAAAATTCCAAGCAGAAAATTTTAAAGGTGGTCGCCGAAAATTAAATAGCTTCTGAAAGTAATTTTATAAACGCAACAAGTTTTCCGCTAAATTTTGCGCATCTGCGTCTATCTTAAAATATAAAAAAAAAGTTATTTTTTAAAATACTCATCAAGTGGGTATCATATCAACATATACATATGTTGATGTTGCTAGAACGAAACCAAAATGTACATGAATTTAAACACATGAATTTTGGTTTTGTTGTTTGCCTACCGATTGGTCAATTTATTAGCTTACTACTTCTATGAAAAAGTATGAAAAAAATCAATTCGTATAACCTCGAAAACTACCAGAATGTGAACAAAGTATTTTAATTTGAACGTATGGCTTGCTGATTTGAATAAAAAAAATTAAAATAGTTGGAACACTACTTCATATGAATTCGAAAACGAAAGTTTTAATTTTTTTTTGCTTTTAGACTTTTTTCATTAAAAATAAATAATATAGTGTGAGTTGTCTCTTCTCTGTGTGCAGAACAATGACGTTTTAAGAAACACTACAAGACGAATTCGTACAAGGCGGTGTTGAGCGTATAACAACAAAACGTACACTAAGAAATTGTACGCACAACGACAGAGACAGAGAATCGATAAGAATTACAACAAATACATACATAGTTTTAACATTCAGTCCAGCAAGCGAATTTACTCAGCTGCTTTCTCAACGCCTAACGCTATTACGTATTATAAAAGGAAAAGGCAAGCCGAATTCATATGAAGTGATAATATCCGATGAGCTGAATGCTTGTTCTTCTTTCCAAATTCGCTGAGTTGTTTTGTTTACACAAACACAATACATGCACAATAGTTGCCGAATTCAGATTTTGACATTTCACTCGCAAAATTACACAACTTCGAATTTTCAGTGTGAAAAAAAATTATTTATTTTTACAAGAATGATAGAATACAAGATTGCGCCTTCCCGTGACACTGGCATATTCCGTAGTATGTAAACAATGAAAGAATAAACGGCGAAAGAAGAATGAGAAAAAATGACAGTTCTCAGTTCAAATGAATGAAATGAGCCAAAAAAGCTGCACTTTGCACTTTTACCATCACCACTGCTACAATTATACACCCGACACTTCATGTTAATAGTTTTTGTTTTATTTTTAATCAAAAAAATCAAATTATCAGAAAATATTAGCAAAAACGATATTTCAGCGCGATATTCAAATTGAAATTTGAATTTTCTATGTCGCTTATTTGTAAACAAACCTTCATAACGAAAATACGAGAACTGTCAAATTCGGCAAAACCAAAGTAGCGGTACTTCTAAAGGCGTCACCTTCAGTATTCAGTACACCGTGTTATTTTTATTTCTGATCATTTAGCTTTATTTCATAATTGGAATAACATGAAAAAGAGGGATGTATTTCTGAAAACAAAGTAACTTTAAAACAAAGTATTTTTCTTGTCATGCGAAGTCCGAAATGGTACGGCCAAGGCGAATTTATAGAAGGTGATGGCAAAAGAGCAGCTGATTTGATTTATTTTATTCACCCACACGTATTTTGTTTTTGCTTTTGCGTATGAGCTTTCAAAAGCCGTAAAAGCAAAAACAAAATTTATTTAAATTTTGACAACTCTTACGCAGAAACAAACACAAAATATATAGGAATTTTGTAGTTGTATTTATAACACCACCTTCTTTGGATTCGCCTTGGGAACGGCTGAAGAGCGTTCATAATCTTTATGAGTACAAATCTTCGCTTAGAAAAAAGGATACGGAACTGCTCGAAAAATTAGGATTTATTACAGTATATAATTTTGCTTGCTGTTACGTTCTGAATGAAAAACAATTATATACATAGATATAAAAAATGAAATTTGTAAAGAATTGGTACTTATCATAAAATAACGGAAGAATAGTACAAGCGAAGAGGCTTATAAAAATATATCTCCATGCCGAGCCTTATAAAACCCTTTCAGAAGAAATCTTTATGTCTTAAGTCTTTATGAATGCGATAATATCGGGACCTGGAAATTTGTAAGGTTTGGTATCATATACTCTTCCCTTTTGGGATAAGGTATTTAATGGGAAGTTTACTGAAGCTATAATCCGCTCTTTTTGCTATATTCTCCCGGAAAGTGTTTGCCCAGGAGCAGATCTACTAAACACATACCCAAAAGTATCACGATTTGAAAATCAATTGATTCGAATAATATCATTAAGATAAACTTGGTCAAACATTTTCAAATATTCATTGTCCGCCGATATTAGTTTTGCTGACTTTGTTCACTTAAGACAAGGTGTATGACGACAAAGCTTTGGGTGTATGAGGGAGTCGGAGCGCTTCTGCTAGCCAATAAGAATCAATTGCTTCGTAATAAAATTATTATTCTATTTTTGATTGCTTTTTCGATATGTATAACAATTTTTCGGCCCATTTATTTGTATCAACAATAATAATTTTTATCATCTCAGGGTCATTTATTTATTAAGAATTTATTGATAACACAACAACAAATAAGTTCGTAATAAATAAATGGAATTGAGTAAAACTTTAAGAAAATAAACTCTATCGAAATGGGGAGACCCTAGTTGCAAAGAATATAAGAATATTGGACCTAGAAAATATCATTTTCTATAAAAAAGATATAATTAAACCTTTATTAAATAATCAAACCTATTACTTAAATTACTACAACGAAATCGTAGTAGTGTGATATTTATTAAATTAATTCTATAATTACCCATATTTGCATCCCCTCATATGTAGTACAAGCGAAATAATTCTCGTTAACTTTTAATCTCCTCCACACAGATTGTCGCCGGTGCAGTTGAGGCGCTTTCGGTTTGCGTAAGTATTTTTGTGGTGTTGAAAGTTGGATTGCGACGCAGTCTCATAGCTTACATGCTCGTGCCAGGGCTTTGTTGCTTAGCCACAAATCTGGTGCCAACCAGTGATGACAACCAATCGACAGTAGTAGCAATGGCCATAATTGGTGAGTATTTTCAAAAGAATATTAAAAAAAAAAACCAAACCAAACACGCAAAACGCTTATGAATACGCGCACCAACACCTGAGCGTATACGTAACATAAGTAGAATTCTCCACCACCATCATCTCATTTTTGTTTGTTTTTTTTTTGCTTTTTTGCTTCAACAATTTCAGCGAAATGTGTTATTGGCGCCAACAATGCAATCATCCCATCATACACGGCCATGCAATATCCGACAGTGGTGCGTAACTTTGGCGTTGGCCTAGGTAATCTGGCGGCGGGTGTTGCCCTAATCTTGGTACCCTACATGTGGCTGCTGGTGTGTATTATACGAAAATTCACTTTATTCAAATATTTTGGCACAATGGTGGCTTTAATTTATTTTGCAGGAGAGCGTAGACCCACTGCTGCCGATGAGCATAATGGGCGTGAGCGGAATTATTGGCGCTATTTGTTTGTTTCTCATGAAGGATATCGCACACTAGACGCGTAGAGCTGCACCAACGCTGCGTTCATTTATCAAATTCATTTATTTGACACAGCGTGGACGCAGGCATTAATGCGCAACGATATAATAATTAGAAAGAAAAATATTTACATATTTGTTAAATATTGACAGACGTTTCGATGCTGTTTAAACTGTGATAATCGTTTTTGGATGTCGGCAAAACGTCAAAAAAAAAAGTTGCGAAAACGTATTAATTAATTAATTTAAGTGAGAATATTCCATGAAAAATAAATAAAATGGTATTATACGTATAATGGATTAGTTGCTCTGAATTTTCTCCTCCTAAAGTGTTCACAAAACTTTCAAAAACAAGACGCCTAAATTTATATACATATGTTCATGTTATTTCTCATACTTCGGCGGCTGTAACTGAGTGTGTAGCGTGGGCACAATTCACTCGGATTATCCGGAGTTCGAAACATGGTCGCAGTAAGTATAATCAAAAAAATAAATAAAAAATCACAGATTATTATTTTCCGCTGCTCACTATAATTCCTTGTCGTTGTCTTTCCCATTATGATCCTCTTTTGAAGATCGAGTTCTTAGGTATCGAATCGCAAGCGGCTAAAAATTTCCGTTGATTTGTGAAAACTTTTTTTCTGACAGCGTCGCACGAACTACATTTATTTTTGTATGCAAGAAAATAGCTACTGACCTATTTCAAAGTCTAATTTTTTTTATTAGCAATGAATGATAATAACTCTGATTTACAGCTTTGAATAAATTTCTGGCAGCTTTCTGAAATCATCATCATCTCTATCTTAAAATTAACTTCGACAACCCTGCATATTGTACATATTTACATATATTCGTATACATATTTAATATTTAAATAGCTAGCATTTTTATGTTCGAATCAAAACTGTTTGAACCTTAGTACTGTACGTGTCTTGTTCCCTTTTGTTTGAGTATGCCCTATGAATAGACTAATGATACCCTTTTCTTTTGTACCCAAACGGGTGTTATTTTTTTGAACTGATAGAACTTTCGATAGGGATAGCTGTCACCTGACAGCTGGTAAATGGCATTTCGTTTTGACATTTCTGTTCAGTAAGCATTGAATGGAAAGAATGACGCCGCAACAACGTTTACAAATTGTGGAAATTTACTTTAAAAATCAGTGTTCTGTTCGCCAAACTCGAAATCGAAAAATTGTGTTTAGTGATGAAGCTCATTTGTGGCTAAACGGATATGTGAACAAACAAAATTGCCATATATGGAGTGAGAATAATCTTCATGAAACTCTCGAAACACCATTGCATCCTTAAAAATGCACCGTATGGTGTGGTTTACATGCTGGAGGCATCATCGGTCCATATTTCTTTAAAAATGAGGGCGGAGCGAATGATACTGTCAATGGTGATCGTTACAGATCAATGATTACTGATTATTTGTTTCCGAATTTGCATAACATCGATCTGCAAGAGCTTTGGTTCCAACAAGACGGTACCACGCCTCATACTGCCACTCGAACTATCGATTTGTTGAAAGAGCAATTTGGCGATAACATTATGTCAAAATATGGTGCAGTGCATTGGCCTCCAAGATCATGCGACTTAACCCCATTGGATTATTTTCTTTGGGGTTATGTAAAGTCTCTGGTTTACGCTGATAACCCAGCAACAATTGAAGCTTTGGAAGCCAACATAACTCGTGTTATTAACGAAATACGCCCACAGTTGCTCCAAAAAGTGGTTCAAGATTGGACTGATCGCATCCGATTCACCAAAGCTAGTCGTGGCGGACATATGCCAGAAATCGTTCTCAAATATTAGATGTCATGAAAATATCTTTCAAATAAAAAAAAATTGCCATCATACTTAATTTTGTATGTGTTTTATTTCAATTTAAAGTTCTATCAGTCCCAAAAAAACACCCGTTACCATTAAAACTAATTCATTTTATGACTCAAAACAACAAATTGCTTTGCACCCCACGATGAGATGAGCCATTTTATATACCCATCGACAATAGCTGCTTTTTATATCTTTTTTGCACTACATTTATAAATAGCTATTTATTTTAATTATTTTATTATAATAAAAATAACAATTTTAATTGTACCCGCAAGGGATGAGTCGATACTAATTGATCTCAAGTAATACCCGTTTGACACTACTTGTGACTAATTGACGGCTCTATTAATCGATTACTTATTACTTTTGCCATCGATACTACCAAACAAAACTATACACTTTTTTTTTTTTGTAACGAGGAGGAAGCATTGAAAGTTAAAAAATCGTTAGTATGGGGCTTGAACCCGAACTCAACCTCCTACCGTGTGAGTACCGATCTCCAGGCTACTACCGTCAAGTATTTTGCCGGGAGGTGGTTTGACCACTAAGCTCTACAGTCCGTAGGAAGTTGCATCATCATCTGTTCTTCGTACTGGCAATTCCTTGCCTTGTACCTCAGCATTTCTGCCACTTTTGTATCTCAAGCAAAAAATATCCCTTGATTTAAAACCCCTACTGAAGCAGTCGGAGTGGACGAGATTCCGAGCCGCCCGATCGCTAGATTGCGTGTTAGGCAGGCAATCTTAAAGAACATTACTATAAACCTTCTCCTTGTCGTGATGATAGCGTAGATTTTTTACATTTTACACGCACGAATGCGGAATTCGGAGTATTTGGAATTCACACACGTTTTTCCTAGAATTCGGTAATCTCCAATCATTCAAGCGTAAGAGAAGGCAAAGCACTCCTGCTCTCTAATGGAAGGGACCCTTTACACTACTACTCTATTTCTAAATTTGTCCGTCCTTTGTACCCCTAATTGAAGACAAAAAACTTATACAAAGATGAAGTAAAAAGTTGTATTGGCGTGAAATTATATTTTTATTCACTGAAATGTGTATCGAAGAAGATATTTCAAAGATTTTCGTTCAATCCGTTTAAAAGCAGTTAGCTGCAGACAACAAACAAATCGAAACAAATCTCTATTCATGAGTGTTACGAGAGGATTCCGTTTTATGTTCATAAAAATTTTCACTCCTTTTCTGGCTTAATTTTTTAGTAATCGATTTGTCAGTTTTGACATAACAAAAAGAAAATATTTGCACGCCGACCGAAAAATGAATTGTAAAGTTCCAAAAATCTTTAATCAGTTTGACGACAATATCACAAATCACAAATCGACATCTAACACGAGCTAAAACGTTTATTGTTTTTAAAAAAAATGTACCAAATAGAGCGATGTCCAAAATAAATAACTTGCCCCAATATTCTTGTCATAATTAAACTGATATTCGACGTCCTTTGTAAAAGTTATTCTATCTTCCAAAAGGGTAATTTACTTTGAGCCACCCTGTGCATATAAGTACTATTACAATTATCCACTTCATTATTCTGCCAATAATAACCGTTGGTTCGGCATTGAACTTTTCCCTAAACACTTCTGGAACTTTGACTTTTTTGGAAGACTACAGAAATATGCTTATTGTAAATGTCATCTCTTCTAAATGCATATCTATGGAGTTAGTTATGCAAATACTAATAAAACCCAAACTATTGATAATGACCTTTATGAACTTTAATAAATTATTCAAAATTCAGATTTGTTCCTGTTTAAAAAGCCAGAAATAAGAATTAAACTTCAGATATTTTTCTTGTTTTCAGAAGAAGAAAGTAACAGTCTTATTCGAAATATGAAAAGCAGTCGCCATTCAATATTTAAATTTCCCCTGACAATTTTTAGTACCTTAAGTTTGATGCTAAGCAGAAAAGCTGTATCTGGTTCGAGAGAAAGCTATCGTTAAAAGTTTACTTTTTGTGAGCAAATGCAAAGCTTTACGCTTTTAGTAGGAAACACCAGCCAATATACCACTTTAAAATTCTATTACAAAAAGCACTTTTTTCAGATTAATGAATTGAAAGAGTAAAGTGTAGAATAAAGTTACTTCTCACCAACATATTTACTACTCCACTTTAAAATATTGGTATTTGTAACTATTGGCAACGACCATCTAGCCTAGAAAAGTTACAAATAAAAATATTTTGGTATACTCTTAGCCTCCAAGGGTTATTTATTTCGAGAATTCATCTTTCTGTTTCTTTGCCACAAAACCCCCTATATTTTGCTTACTATTTAGGGAAGAAAGATTATTAAAAAAAATTTACAAGACACTAATAATTTAATTTTTAAAAGCAATTCATTTTCCTTTTGTTAAATGGTAAATAATTTTAAATAAGTAAAATTGAAAACAAACAATTCAAATTTATTCTTTTTTTTTTACGAATAACAAGGAATCTGTGGACAAATGCTAAGAAATAATTTTGAAAAACCTTCAACCAAAAAAACATTTACAAAATTAGGCGCATTCAGTTAATCGAGTAACCGTTTCCTCTCGACTTTTTCGACTTTCAATAAGCTTTTGTTTTTTATATGTGTTTTCCAATAAAATGAAGTTTTAATGAATATATTCAGCCGGATTCTGAATACAAATTCCTTGGGAGATTTTTCCCTTTCCTCTTATTCTGAATAGAAATCCCTTAGGAAATTTTCCCTTTCTCCCATTCCTCTTATTCTGAATGATGTTCGAAAGTAGGAAATTTCCTGTTTGGGAAAAAAGTAGGTATTACGAATGCAAGCAAAAGGGGAATTGCGCTGCCATTTTAAAGGAATTTTTCCGTCAATTATTTTGAAGAGAACGCAGAGCAAAATGTAAGTTTATTAAATTTTCAATGAAATTTAAATACAAAAAGTAAAAAAAAAATACTTAAACTTTTTATTATTTTATAGGTCAAAGAGCACGAATTAACAACAACTGGAGATTCTTGTAAACCTCATCGAGGGCCATCCTGAAATTGCACGAGGATTTTTTAAAGGCAGCCGAGAAATCTTTGCAAGATTTTGGTGCACAGCTGAGGAGGAATTAAATTCTGCGGGGCCGCCTACAAAATGTGTTGCCGAATGGAAAAAGGTGTTATCTATGTTATTCCATCAAGACAGCCTATGACGCTGGGAATACCATATTTCACATATATTGCTCTTGAGATTCGTCTTCTTACTTCATTGTTCATAGAGGCTCTTATCCACCTTGGGCATAAATTCGTTTCAAAAGCCTCAGCTACTTCTTCGAGAACTTTACTGAAGGTGGGTTGAGCCAAAGAAACGTCGACGTCCTTTCCAATTCCCGTCTGATATCCACCTTCGGCTAAGAACCGCAAAGATGCAGTAAGCTTTACGAGCGGGGAAACAGCAAATTGCTTTTTATTTTGCCGAGTGCGTGTTGTAAGGACTTTTCAACAAGTAGCGAAAAGCGGGTTTATTTACCCTATAATACGTTCTAAATCTGTAAAAACAAACAATATTAGATTGCACTAATTAATAAAAAAGCTCTTGGTATTTACAGTGTTGCTGGCAACTCAAGCGGGTTGGTTTTATTGCGCAGCTTCCTCCTCTCTAGATGCAACTGTCGCTGCTCGTCATCCTCTGCTTCCTCTACAACCATTCGAAATGCTGTGCTATGCATTTTTTTTATAAATTTGTTTAAATTTGCACTACTTGTTATAAAAACTGTTGATATCTTATTTTTCGCGTTCACACAAATATGCCAAAATGAAATGTCAGTAAGCAAAACAGCTGATTTCGAAAATTCGAAATTCCTACTCCCCAATTCTTCTTCTCCCTCGGGGAAAAGAATATAAGGATTTTTTTCTCGAGAAAAATAAAATCCGCGCGGAAAGAATTCCGCGAGAATATTTAGAATCGGGCTGATTGTGAACGTAGATTGCCGTTCTTGCCACAAGAAACGAAACGCCATGCAACTTCTTGCTGCCATGAAAAAACTTCTCAAAAACATCATCAGCCGTTCGGAGTAGGCGTAATTTAACTTAAGACTCAATTAGTGGTGTCATATCGTAACCATAACCATAGCAATCAGCTGTTCTGATGGAACGTATGGGTGCGTAGCTTTGTAAACAATAACCTAGGCGGCTCCGTAATATTTGACTAAGACATTTGGACATTTGTGATAAATTAATAATAAAATTAGAAATGAACAGTAAAAAATTGATTGGCTTGGTGGAAAGTTATACAGATTTCAGCTGTTTATGGCTACGGCATGACTGATTGGCATAAGCTTAAAAGTTATGGTTAAGGCTATAGCGTTATGGCTAATTGGGCATTAAGCCTAGTAATATTAGCCTGGTAGTAGTCAGGGATTTCGAATCAAGTTTTTTATTTATATATATGTTTATTAAGTCAAACCCTGGACCTAATTAATAAATCATGAACACTACTTTTAGTGTTTCGCTACAATTAGTTACATACTTTTCAAGTTATGTTACTATACGCCTACTTGTGGGACAAAATTCATTGGAAATAAGTTCACCAAATCCAAAATTAATTAAATTTGCATGGTTCCGTTTACAACTTTTGCTCATAATGCTTCCAGTTACAAACATCTGTGCTTACGTGATTTTTACTTACTTTTTTTATAAGTTATTCAATTGTTTAAATTAAAGTTGTTCCTAATCATTTCAAATTCCATATTCATGACTCGAAAATATCGAGGGATGTTTGCAAATTGAAGTATTTTAATTTTAGACCACGTCCAGCCAACAATAATGACATGTTGAATGAATGCGTAAGTATTACGCATGCGCAAAGAAACAGTTTGTACGATGTAGATACGTTTTATTTATGTAATGTAGGCAGTGAAGAGTTGTCAGTGATATGGAGACGAATGTAGCGACCCTACAGTAAAACTTGCTATGTTCGCTTAACAACTCAACTACTTCTACTTCTATACTTTGTCCATGTAAGAAACCGGCGCTATATGGACTGGCAAAACAAATTCTTCAATTAATATGTTTTTTTTTTTAATTATTGTTAGAAGTTTTTGAATTTGAGCTTATTCTGGCTAATCGAAGGTGGTGCCTTGAACGTCACGGTAGAGTATGCTTATTACATTTGCATGCGGAAACGACTGGAGAGAATTGAATAAATTATTGCACATAAATAGTAGATAGCCTGGATTAACGTATGGAATGGTTTTGAAAGAGAGTTCTGCATAGAAAGTTGAAATTCAATTAAATTAATAAGTTAAAATTAACATTAAAATATTGGTGGCAGATGAAAGAGACTTAAGAATGCTTAGTTTAGAAAATATTTTTGGAGAGCGTTGCCATCTGTTTGAAAAATTAAATTCAAATTCATTTTAAAGGTTTAAGAAAGCTTTGTCCGAAAAATATTATTGGAGAGAGTTGCCACTTGTTGAAAATTAAGTTAACTAAAATGCCACTATTTATATTGATGTCAATTGAAAGAGGTTTAAGAAATCTCGATTCCGACAATATTTTTGAAAAATTAAATCCAATCAAATTGTATATTATATTTTAAAAAATTTGTGAGGAACGAAAGAGATTTATAAAAAAATGTTTCTGAATAGGATTGTTAAATTAAATTAGAAAACATTTTTGTAGAGGATTGCAGCTAAACTGGAAATTTCTTTAGAAAAGCCTATGGCGTTTGCTTTTCTCGAAATAATGTTGCCCCGTTTGTTTTTCTCTGCCCTATCACATCAGCCATTGTTCCTGCTTCAAGTAGATTCGCAGTTTAGTCAGGTTTTAATTCAACCTGCATTTTCTCGTAAGAAGTCCCATAATAATTCTTAGATTATTATTTGATAAGTCCTTGCTTGATCCAACATTTAGGTTATAGGATCCTAGAGCGCTTTACAGAGCTACAGCTTGGTCGGTTGCCCCAGTACACTTCCTTGTAGGCTTTCTTTTAGTGGCGCTTTTTATATATGTATCTCAAAAATGCTCTTTCCCTATGAAGAGAGTTTGTCCGCAATCTCATATCTTTCAATACCTGTAAGTTCTAAAACGCAAAGAGCCCAAACTCAATAAGTCTGACCAAGAGTGTTCAGCCTGCTAAGACACTTCAAACCTGATGAGGTTTTAGGGCGCGGCTATTAGCTTGTCAACCCGTAAAGAGGGTAATGTTCCGATGTCGGTAATTGGAGGTGGTATTGAAGTACGTAGATATCTCTATACCATATATTTCTACCTGAAATATAGACAACCGCTATTCCATGGTCGGGTTGTCTTAGGCCCGCAATACACACTCTTAGGAACTAGATGAAATCGTTAAACACTGACGGCTCCAGGACAGCAAAACGGAACTGGAGCTGGCTGGCATATGGAGAACGATTTTGGAGGCAATTGCTATATTTAAGGTAGCGGACTGGAAATATAATCTATGTTTGTATTTAATTGATTAATGTACAAACTGTCTTAGCAATAATTATTACCAAGAACGTATACAATTAATGTTAATCATAGATGCTAAGGGCTTAACTTGGGACATTGTATCTTATATTTACGCTTTAAATTAATTAATCTTGTTTATTTAGATTAAAAAAATGTATGTTCGAGATCAAATTTATAGATAAACACTTATAAAAAATAAAAAAAAGTAGCGGACTGGATAATTCGCGAAAGATGACGCAGATACCAAATCGGAGTATGCTCTGATAGCCAACCTGAAAGCTGTTCGGTTCTCTTCGTCCAAGAGAATAAGTTGAGAAATCTGTTCCAAAATGGAATACGCTTGAATTTATGCGAATGCCGGGACACTGCGGTGTTCCAGATAACACATCGGCTGATCCGAGCCTTCTAAGAATACAATTGGATCGCAACCAATTACAGAGTCAAGCCTAACTGGGACTGTCAGGATGTTAAGAATGTGACTTTTTAGAATCATTTGGGCACTACCGATACCTTCAAAACAACCAAACGCTTCGTGAAAAGGGCGCACAGCGTGATGCAGAAATTCCGTCATCATTGATGACCCAATATTCACGTCTTGTCTGGAGTATGAGGATATCACAGTACTTTTTATCTGTCCACATTAAATCGCCAATTCCTCAAAGAAGATTTTCTGACCACAAATGACTTTAGAAGTTCTCAAAAAATGAGGCGGCATCGCCATATCTGGTAACACTGCTGCTGAGCTGCTGTCACTATCGAACTGGTATGACTACCGTCCATAAATTTCAGTTCATAAACTATACAGTATATTGCCTGGATTGGTTTTTCACTGTTGGGTAGCATTTATATCCATATGGCTGTATATACGGACATATAATGTTACATACAAGCGATTCACAAATTTGTGTATTCCAAGCACGCTTGAAATTTATAGTTCACCCACGAAAAAAAAAATGTAACCGTATTATTTCGATTTGTTATTTTCGGTAAGTACGCAAGTGATTGATTAGCGGCATTGTAATGCAAGCTGAGCATAGTTTATTCAACTCGTTTTATAATTTAATGTTTTATTTTTTTTTTTATATGGCCTTTCATGACTGTTTACTGTAGCTGTTGATGGAAGCAACTAAAACTGAAATGAATAGCAAAATGGGTAAATGTTTTCTTTTTGTGGTAAAAAAAAAGTTTCCATTCTCGAAAATCATGCCAACTAACTAACTGAAAATCTGAACGTGTTACTAAAACCGCCGATACAAGTCGTCACTGCATTTCCGCCAGATATGGAAAACTTTTGTAAGAACTCACACATTTACACAGGCAAGTAGAGCTTTGGAGCCGCTTCCAGCTAAAAAAAAAAGCTCACTTCCAGTAAGCAACAGCTACTTCTTTGATTTCTTTTCTTCCTCTTCTTCTTCTTCTTCTTCTTCTACGTCAGCGGCACTGTGTTATTTTGCGACGACTGTGTTTGTTGTTTATGCGCAGGCGCGCGAGCCATAAGCCACTATAAAAACGAATTGGAAGCGTGTGGCACAAAGCATTTGACAAGCGAGTTTGAACGAAAAGGTTATCACCACCACAACCACCCCGAGTGACGCCCAGCAATAAAACGCCAGTCAATAATTTGAAGTTATTAATAAATCGAAAGAAGAGTTGACGCAAGTTTCAACCAAAAAACTAGCAGTGCAATTGTGTTGGAAAAAAAAATACGAAAAGACAAAGCATAAATTAAATGAAGAGGAAACTATTGTGAGAATATTAACGCTTTTCAAACCATTTTCTGTGCATATTTTGTGTGTGTGTGTGTGTGTGTGTGTTGTATTTGTGTGTTGAACATTTCGAATTGCTCGTTTTGGTGCACCTGCGCATTAGAACCGGAAGTGCTTGCCAACGGTAAGAATTTTATTTGAAAATAAAGGAAAACGAAAACGAAAACTAAAATCAATTACGAACTTCAGAAAAATCAAAGCAGCAAAGAAACGACAACAAACAGCTAAAAAAAATAAAGCGGATTTAAAGCGGCGCGTGCAAAAATGCAACTGCAACAATTTGTGGTAAGTTGTGTTTAATTTTTTTATTTTTTTGTTTATTATCTTCGCACTACAAATATCAATCAAAATAATTTTGCAACATTGTTAGGCATTTAAGTGCACTGCAACCCAATAGCAGCAACAACAAATGCAGTCAAACCGCAAATTGATCATTTATGTATATCTTTTGTGGCTGTATATATGTATGTATGTTATTGTTGTTTCAATTTTTTATTTTTATTCGTATTTTTTTTTTTTTGGGTTTTTCCTCCTCGAACATACAGCTCACGTCGTCGACATCAAATGGCGTGTAGCAATCGTACCAGATTTTATGACCACTAGTTATGGGCGTGTGAGTGGCAGTTCAAAAGGCTTATAGTCAAAGTTACTGTCAGTTTTCAGATTACATCGCAACTGTCATACTGCAGTGGCTGGTGGGTGTTTTGCCATTTTTTAATGATCTGGTTTCCGCAATGTGGTTATTCTCATTGCCATTGACGATTACGATTATACATTTTCAATATTTTCTTCTCTTTTGTTTTTTTTTTTGTTTTGAGTGCTCACACACTAATGTTTCTAATTGCACTCTGAAGTCAAGTTTATAGCTAATTTGAAATATTGTTGCATAAATTTTTGTGTAAATATGTATATAGCGCGAAAAAGCAACTAACCTAAATAGATAATTATTTTTTTAGGTAATCAAATATGTTATAACGATAATTATTGCTTTTGGCGCTGTAGTAAAAAAAAAAATAGCAGTAACGATTAGAAATCTATTAAAAGCATTTGTTTACTTAATTGCAATTTACATTATAAATGAATAATAAGCTACAAGAAAGCCATAAGAAATTGGAAAGATCATTGACCCGTATATGCAAAGTCTATCATTAAGAGTGTATTATTTATATAAATAAAATAGCTACACTAAAACGCGGCATCTACCTAGAAGAGCAAAAAATCATTTTCATAATGCAATTAGATGAAATCCGTATATCTTACGTTCCCACAAATCAAATAAATATCTACTACAAATCAAATATTGTAAACACACGAAGTAAAGCATCGGATTGGCCGATTCGTTCAAAAATTTGAAAAGAAACGGCGAGTTGGATAATATTGCTGCTCTATGGATAACACTGGATAAAACAAAAATTACCTTTGTTTACATAATACTGCCTGCCACTATCCAATTCATATGTGCAATCGCTCGCTGGTTCCATAAAGGCATTATTTAATGACTATCTATATGTAAATAAAGAAAAGTATAAATCATTTCGTACGTGTTTTATAAAAATATAGTTCATTTTCTATATATGCATATAAAAATGTTGTCATTTTATTTGTGTCAACTTAGCTCAAACAACGATAAACGATAATCAAAATTTCAACCAAATTTAGGCAGTATGTTCCTTAGACCCGTAGTACGTAGTTGTAGTTATAGGCTACAGTTTATTCGGTTCCGATAGGTGCCGCATGAGTCAAGATATTCAGAAAATCTATATTTATCATTCGATTTTGAAGATAATTAAAAGGTATAACAGAATGGTGGTGCGACGAGAAATACTCTAAAAAAAAATGAATCCGCTAGATGGGGCTAGAATCAAATTTTTGAGATAATCCTTATTTATGGTTCGATATTGATGATTTTAGAAAAGTATGCTGCAGGTGCGGTCAGAAATGTTTTTCTCATTCGACTTAGATGACATTGAAAACATTCAAAAGTTTGTTTACTATATACATATGTATAAAATTTTGTATTGGCAAAAAATCTGTGTATAGAAATCTATTATGTAGTCGAGATTTTCCGAAAATTCATATTTGTGATTCGACTTAGTTCAAATTTTATAAACTTTCTGTAGTTAAAAATAATGCCGTTTAATCATCGTCGAGATAAAGTTGACTTGTAGTTAATTATATTTGCCAATAATAGGTAGATATCCCATTGAAAATTGCGTCAAAAAATTGCTACTTACTTTAGAGTCGCTCATCAGCAGTTTATCATTAGATGCTGGATTTTTTAATTTATAAAAATCACCTGTAAGTATGTGGAAGAGTAGTAAGCAACGCAGACGAGTCAATTCAGTTCCAGTCAAACAAAGCCTAAGTTTCAAGTGAGTTAAAATTTCCAATAGTTTCTGATCTTTTTTTTAACAAAATAAATTTTGTGGGAAAAAATTATTCAAAATTAACAGAATTTTAGCCTCTAGAAACTTCCACTTTGTTGTTGGAATTGAATTGGACGCCTTAAAAACTTTTTCGTAACTTTGAACAAGGATTGGTGCTTTGCCAGTATCTTAAAATTTAATTTCCCCAAATAAGTGGCGCTAAGTTGCAAAAAGGAATTTTTGTAGATACACAAATACGGGAGGCATAAAACCTTCGGCGGGGCTTTAATCAAATTGTTTCATAAAATTCGTGGCATTACAAAAGCTGACAACTACCGAAAGAGCGTTAAAGAATTTCTTTCTGCTTATAAAACTCTACGATGCAATTTGTCACTCAAAATTAATTTTTTAGACTTGCACTTAGTATTTTCCCCCAATGCCGCATCAGATGTCCATAAAGAAAGGTTTTACTAGAATACTTAGTGCTGCCATAAGTTCTGTTACAAGTTCAGACCGTTATAAAAATGAAACTAGTATACCTTTTTAAATAAAGTCAGTTTTTTTTTAATTTTATTCGAAATGGTCACCTTTTGCTTTCATGGCCCGATTCGGCCATTGATCAAAAGCGGCACGTACAGTTTCTATTGGTGTTCACGACGCTGCTCGAACCAAATATTTTTGGAGACTCTCCAAATTTCTGTGGGATATTCCACAGGCCATAGGCCATTGACTCCGAATTTCGGTAGTAAATTTTAATAATTTCGACTCGTCGTTGGATCGTACATATATCTTTCTATGATGGAATGACAAATCTTACTGAAGAGAAATGTCAAAAGAGCGGGAAAAAATATGGCCTCATTTGCTGTCACTATAGGTCTACTTTTGTAGCGTGCATTTTTGTATGCAATGTAAATTTTGTAACTTTATGGCAAGCCTTAAGTTTATTGCATATTGAAAAAGGCTGCAATAGGAAATGGTCCAACTGACCGAGAAACTCCGATTGAAGCAATAAAAAGGAAGAAAACTTCAAAATAACTTGGACTGCATCATTATAAGATTTAGTAAAAAAATCTGTAGTTATTTCCATGTTAAATTTCAAGATTAGCACACAAAAAATAATGAGGAGGACCAACCTTTTTTTGCATATCAGTAGAATAGGTGCATAAACTGGCCAAAAGTCATTACCTGAAAAACAGTTAGAAAGACAGTTTGAAAATTTTCATTATTTTTAATAGTTCTTTTGCGACAGTATTGCGCATTTTCTTCCATATAACGATTGCCCAATTTTTTTTATTTCAAAAATATCTCATTAGAAATATTGAAACTTTGATGAAAATTTCTTCATTTTCTTGAATTTTCCAGAGACACTGTGCAACACTTAGAGGGTTTTTTTTATTAAATGAAATATATTTAAAAAAAATACAAATAAAATTAAATAAGAAATAAATTCTTGTCCACACATGGTACTCATACCTTTTTGAACAGTCAGCTGTAAATGTACCCTCATTGCATTTCGATGAGATCATCAACCATAACTATTTGCACACATTTGCTATTGCATACATACTTACATACATATTATACAAGTATTTATAAACTGTAACTAAAGCGCCTAAGAAAATATGCAATTAGAGCGAAGAAAAAAGTAAAATGCAAAGCAAAAATTGTTATGCAAATAAAACATTTTCAAATTTGTCATCAACTTTGCATTTTTGGTCAGCCTGCGATTCGCTTCACTCACCACTTGCCCCTTGCCACTTACCTGGCCGCAGTTGGCTAGTTGCTTTTCTTTTACTTAATTAACAACAATCTCTTCTCATTATGTAATACTTTCAATTGTTTTGGTGGCATGAACTAAGTGCCACCCATTGAATTTATTAATTAAAAACCCAATCATAATTTGTTACGCCTTTCAAGACTCGGCCAGCGGAAAGAAAGGAACTTCACAAAAATATGCAGATAATGATATAATTTTGGTTAAAGAAAAAACAAAAAAACAAGAAATCAACAACAAAGTAATTTTTATGAATTGTGTGAATAAAGAAACATTCCATATTATTTCCTTTTCTGTTCCCATTGTTATAGCGCTGTTTTCAAAACAATTTCACGCCTCTTAATATTAAATCAAAAACAAAAAAAAAACATACATATCTATTCAATTGCAATAAAAATGCCGATATGTAGTAAGGAGTCAGCATTAAAATTTAATTATCACTTTAACTGTTTGGCGTTAAATTTTGGGCGGGTCTGTTTGCGGGAAGGACATCCATGCCTACATCTGCACATTAATAGTATTTTAACTCAAAACTAAAAAAAAACTCTTTAGTTCGTTATGATTTTCCCATTCGCAAATACTACAAAAACATAATATATGTTTTCCATGCGAGTAATCGAAAAATGAGTAGTCTACCTTTTTTCGAATTACTTTATTATTGTCAATTTTGAAGGTCAACTGAAAGTTGTTTACGATTTGTTACAAATATTCGAGTAAGTAGAGCGTATAATTAAAAATTTATTTGTCGACTCATTTCAATAGGGGACGTCGTCTTAAAATTATATTTGTTGTACATATAAATGTATGTATGTATATTTATTTATTTATATCTGTATATAACCTGCAAAACTTGAGACTAATCGCTAAAGATCATTAGCATCCAATTGGCATTAATTAAGCGCCAACTAGTCGCTTACGAGTACAATACGGCATTAATGAGTTCAATCATAATCCCTTCGGGTTAGTGGTGGAAAATGAAATTTAAAATTGTATCTAATGTTTATAAGCACTGTACTTTATTGCTGTCAAATGTTTTTTAAAAAACAGTCTATGTGAACAAACAGCAATATAATTTAAATGAAACTTGTTGCCTTTTCGAATTTGTCTAAGATCCTTAGCATATTTTCAATTTTTAAGTCATTCAAGTACAAAGTTATCCATTTATCTACAAAAAATTTTAAAATAGCGGACCTGTCAAATTTAGACGTCCAGTTAGCAACTTCATGTCATCTTCACACAGTTAGAAATTTCGTAATTTTTCATATCCACCAACTTCCTCAGGCGGACTTAACTTAGTTTGTTTTTGATTGATGTTGTATTCGAGAAGTATGTCAAATGATTTAAATTTTTTGTTATTCAAAATTATTTGAATGATGAATGAAAATTTATTCGTCGTTCAAATTTAGATTTTTTTCGTTACTGAAAATTATTTGAATGATAAATGAAAATCTATTCGTTATTTTAAACCTTTTTATTGATGAATGAAAATGTATTCGTTATAAAAAATGATTTGCGTGGTGAATGAAAATCTATTCCTTATAAAAAATCATTCGACCGGTGAGTGAAAATATATTAGTTATTCAAAATTATTTTAGTGATGAATGAAAATGGATTCGTCATTCAAAATTATTTGAATTTATGTTTACTATTACTTGCACTATATACCATATTTACTTATTATATCTCAACCAATTACAGAGATATTTCTACAACCAAATTAAGGCTTACAAGTATAATGCTTCGGATAAATTTAAAACGATATACGTACTTAAAAAACTGTTATACGAGTATGGCGTATTTTTTGGAGGTTTAGAATTTTAGAGAGAAATATATTTTTCAAACCAGCTGTCAAAGTTAGCACATGTATTTGACATTTATTTTTAGTATACTTTGGCAAATAGCCATGCAAAGACTTAAGGCTTACTTACAGGACAGGTCATGATTTGAGAGCTGCCACATGAAGAATCAGAACTTCTTCAGACGTTTATGTCATGCGCTGCTGCTTAGGGCAATCATTTACTCGCAAAACCCATTGAACATAAACTTTATGTGGCAACTCTCAAGTCATGCCCTGTCCTGTTAAGTATTGGTAACGAAGCCTTTATACCGGAACTTACAGAACACTTCGCACACAAAACGGAGAACATAATTGATTTCAGGCTGAAAAAAATTAAATTTTCTTCAATGGGGAGCACTGCCGGATATTGATTCGCAACTTTTTGGTAAGGGACGAACTTTTGGTGGCCGCATCATATTAAGAAACTGGCCTATTATTTCGCTGCCTAGGTCTTTTATTTATGAAGTATCAAAGGAACTCTCCAACTCGAACGAAATTTCCTTTTCATTGCATAAGCAACCCTGTGATTTGTTTGGTGCCATTTAAGAGCGGAAAATAATTGAGCTGGCAAATTTTTGGTTGTTATTGGCTGTATATTTAAAAATAATATATCAATAGAAACGAACTGAAATTTGCCATGTATTTTCTTAGGACTCATTCACAATTGCACCGGTCCTTTTTTAACTCACAGCACTGCATCCCTGGTCAGATATCATTTTACAGCGTTGGCTCAACTCGTATATTTTTCCGAGTTCGTGTGTTTGGGTGCGCCAATGCCTGAGACCCTACTCAATTTAGTTTCGCACCTTTCGTAACGCCCTACAGGATAGCGCCCCTGTACTCGTACCCTGTAAAAATATTAAACTGATTTGCTGTAGTTTTATTTTAAGTTAGCGATGGTTTTTAAAGTTTTTTTTAAATTAAACTGAGTAGCTACGACAATTAGCTATTCTACCTGTGGAATTCCCATGCGCCTAATAGAGAGGTTTATTCAGTCATTCAGTCTAGATATTAACTGCAGTTTTTACAACTAAAAATCAACGTTGTAAAATGTGCAAAAAATTTAAATCCGCACTAAAAAGTAATTGCTTTAAGTTTATGCGAGTAGGCATAAAAAGCAAATTAAGTCAGCAATAGCATTGGAATAAAGATATTACAAATCTGCATACGAATCATAAAAAAACTTGATGTCAAAAAGAGCACACCGCAATAAGTCATGAGCAAATACCAAATATTTAATATTAACTTTTTGCGCAGTTTGCGAGAAGTGAGACTAAACTACGGCAAGAAATGAATAAAATTAAAAAAACTTTGCATGGATATTATATCAGCACTGATCGATGCTGTGATCAATCAAACGATTTGAGGGCAATTTATTTACAAGACAAAAAATGCACTTTTCTGCAACCATCAATCGCACATTATAAATCCTAGGTAATGTCGTAAAATTATCGCATTTTTTTAAGGAAAAATAAACCACAAATTAATGTTAGATAATCACTCAAATTTAATAGCCATGCAATTTTTTTTTCTGTCATACAAATATTTTGCATAACTCCATCGAATGACAGTGTTTCGCAATAGCGCAAAAATCAGATAAAAACTTCGCAACAGTTAGAAATCCCAATGTTGACATTTGCACACAGCCTCCGGTGAGGCCACACGAAAGCGGAAAGCAAATGCAGCCAGCCACGCACGAAGGGGAAACCCTCAAGGTAAAATATTAGAGGCGAGCAGCCAGCCAGCAATGTTGCAGAGATACCATACCATTTAAGGTAAATAACCTTCAAGAATTGCAAAAACAATAAACAAGTGGCAAAACAATGAGTACACGTAGTAAATATTGTCGAAAGAAAAATATTACCAACCATACTATGTACATCAACATTCGCACCGCACAATGGGTACTTTGTCGTACCAATTTTATGCACTTACTAACCTAAAAATGCATTCAAGCTTGCCACTTTGGTCTGTTGTCGTTTAGGACAAAAATCCATATACAATATGTATGTAAAGTATGTATATCGACATGCTGCATAACACTGCATATATAAGTTGTTGTTGCCTCTTTGTGTCATAATTTTTGCTTTAGCTGAAATCTTAAAACTATGTACATATAACTATGTCTGCTTGAAAAATACCAGGCGGCAAGCAGCGCAAGGTAGTCTACTATTTGTAGTAAGCTAGTAGTTAAATCGCGCAGGCGCGCATGTGGAATAAGTTATTGAAATTGGGCGTTTGCATTACGTAATTGCCAACTGGCCTATGAAAATAAAATATGAAAAGAAAATTGTTTTGCATAAATAAATAAATATATACCTCAAGAAGGTTTGCTTTTTGAACTGAAATCTCTTATGGGACTTCGTAGACGGTTGTGTTAAACATTTAACGCTACATTGGAGCGATATTCATTAAATTTGTATTCGGCATTCGTTAGCTCGGTAAATTTTTCTAATTAGGTGTGCCCTTTGCTATTATTTTGTGTTAAGCCCAAAATGAAGCTTTTAAATCAGCTAATTTTTTATGTATTTTAAAGTATAGCCTTAATTTTTCAATTTAGCAGAATAATCAGAAACCTAGGGTGCAGTTGGCAAAAACATTTTATTTGAGGCGATATTTTAACTAATTTTCAAGGACTTATTATCCCATGCTGGTATTCCCAGTGACCTTTATGATTTCTAAGCGGCGCGCTTCCCTTCAACTTAAGAGAATATATTATAGCTCGGCTCTAGCGCCACCTATCGATTCAATTTTATTTATATTTTTGTAGCTAATAAATGTATGAATTTCAATGAAATTGGACTGTGAATACAGCTTTTAGAAATATAGCGACTACAGCGGCAACTATAGCTCCAATTTTCAAATAATATAGTTATTTTTATATGGGTAATACATGTTCTGAATTTGAATTAAATCGGGTCATAAATACGTTCTTAGAAATATTTTGGCTCCAACTCCAATTGAAAAAAAACTAAAATTTATATTAACCTACGTGTCGGACAATTTAATGGGATCATGACATTTTAACAAGTTTTGACTATTTCTTATCTATTTGTTTAACGTTTATTATTTTTTTGTAATAGTATAGCTAATTTCCTGTCAGAAACTATTCTGATTCAAATTTCAAACTTTGTACAAAAATTTGAAAAATTCTGCAAAGTTTTGTCTAAATTTCAAACTTTTTAATCAGAATTTGTAGCAAAAATTCTGGTATGTAGTTTTATAACCCATTAAATTTTAGTATAATAAAGTTTAATTTTCAATTAGCTGAACATTTTTGTTTATTTTTGATAATTTTTTTGCTGTCGGTGTCAGTCATACAAAAAAGTTTTCGAGCGTACTTTGTATGGAAAAAACGCGAATTTGAACTAAATTTAATTGCCACAGGGGTTGTTCTGTATTTATTAATTTATTAATTGCCCGTTACATATGTACATATGTATCTAGAAAACGCCTTTCGGTTTCTCTCACATATAACTTTTGTATAATTTAATTTAATTTGACTTTTTAAATAGGTGGCAACCATCTGAAAAATAAAGGCTTGAACCTTGTCCTCGCCGAGACGAACGTTTGACACTCATATTTTAGTATGTTATATACCTGTGGCTAATTTAATTGAATTTGGATTTTCGAAAAAGTGGCAACCCTCATCAAAATATAGTTAAGAACCGAGACGAATCGTTTGGCACTCATATTTTTATATTTCATATAACTTCTGTATTTTTTAATTAAATTTGACTTTTCAACCACGTGGCAACCCTCTCCTAATCAATTTAAGCTATTGCTGAAACCTTCCCGCGGTAGAAACTAATAATTTTATAAAGTTTCAGTTTTTGAACAGGTGGCAACCATGCACAAATATCTTTTTAAAATTAAGCTTTCTTCAACCTTTTAGTTTGATACCCATATTTTAAAATTTCATTTAACTTATTTATTTTACTTAACTTACGTTTAAACAGGTATTAATCTTCTTTCAAAATATTTTCAAAATGCAGCTTTCGTTTGATGCCCATATTGCAGTATTTGATTTTCCTGATTACTTTAATTGAATTTAAACTTCTAAAAAGATGGCAACTCCCTTGAAAAGCTGCTTATATTGTAAGTCATACAACGTACTATAAACATATGGGACAAATCTTTTCTAAATCTGTCCAGTCGTCATTTAGCAATATGAAATTTAACGCCGCATATTGAAATGCAATTGAATTTAACTGAAAAACGAAATGTGCACCAATCCAGTCCTTTTCAAATTTTAAGCATCCGAATAAACCACAATCCATTTTTATATATATTTAGATATAGATTATTCTATCAATGCAATCGTAAGAAAATTAACATAAAATGGGAAATCGTAAACATTAATAACTTCATTACTTGAATGGCATATAAAATACTTTTGTATGTCTGTTTAAATTCGGAATAAAAAACAACAAAAATTTATGCAGCCAGCAAACGCAGAAAAGTAAATTCGACAGATTAAAAGATACGAGCGCGAGTTAATAAAAATTCAGCGAATGCGGCAAAGCGAGAGACATTTTTTGCCTACGCATTCAGTGCATGCCTCAAACGAAATATTGAAAAAAAAAAAACCAAAAATGTTATTTAAGTGCAAGAGTCAAAAGTGCAATTGTAAAGAGGTAAAAAAATATATCGGCGCAAAGTAATTTGAGCGGCGAAAAATTCCTAGTCATTTGCTGTCAGCGTATTTCTCTTACCATTGTGGCGCGTAAACAATGCAGAAATTGTATAAAATACTAGTATAGGAATTTAGCAGTTTTAACAGAGCATGCCTACATGCAACACTATTTATGCATACATGTGTGTGCGTGTTGGTGTGTATGTTTATGTGTAAATAGCGCGCTATGCGCATAATAAACGACCTCAATGGGCGTGAGCTGACTTTAATTTTTATTTCAATTACACACATGTACATACAATGCATGTAAATAGTGGCATATGACTAAATTTGAAAGCCAATATCGAAGTCAAATACGATACATATGTAGATATGTCGGTACGCTTATACTCGTACTACATATGTATATGCATCTATCCATATTTAAATCCAAATCAGTAAGTCAGTATGCCATTTAATTAGTCATTCATCGGCAATGTTTGCAGGGCGGTAGCTGTAAATTGTAAAACGCTTACCAATCAACTCCATCGACTTGAAACCATTGCAGGTTCTGGTCATTATAATCAATGAATGATTCAGTCCAGCACAACAAATCGTGGTGGTAATAAACGGCGGCAGTGAAGTAGGGAACGAATCGGTTGTGATTGGATATGAGTGGAATGAGTTGAGAAACTTTGTGGAAAAATGTAAGAGTACTTACAGCTGTGAATACATAAATGTGCAATGCATACTATATGTAGATATGTAAACGTGTATGTGTATTTAGCACATAAGTATGTACATATTCAAAAATAAAATTAAAAGAAATGTAACAGCAGCAGCAGCTACGCGCCCAAGGCCAGCAACATTGCCGGCGAATGAGCAAACATAAATATTAATACTCGTAATAATAATAATACTAGCAAAACACAAAAAAATGGCTCAGCACAGCCATGAGCAACAGCAACAACTACGAATACCACTGACGATGTGAACAAAGAAAGCAGCAACAGCTCGAAATATGTATGTTTGTCTATTAGGATATAGTATCACTCCCTATACAAAAAAAAAACTATTTATATTAACATAAGCTGGACATATTTGAAACCATCTAAAAAAAAATGGAGTTTTTTTTATAAATAAAAATAGATTTTTAAAATAAAAATATTACTTCAAATCGTAAAACAGTTGAAGCTTAAAGGATCTGCATACAAATATTTAAATACTTGTTACTCATAATAATGAAATTGTTAATGCTGAATTTTTTACCCTTTTTGGAAGATTTCTTTAAGAAAAACTTGAATAACTCAGCTAAAACTTATAAAATATTATTGGAAAAGGATTTGCGCGCCCTTTTTATTTCTAAATTCATTCAAACTCCATTTTTTTTTGCGGGAATCTTTTTGTTCTAATTCCGTTGAACAGATTTTTCAATATTTATACACAGACCTTTTAAGCTGCAACTGTTTTATTATCAGTTCTAAAGAAACCGAAACTCGAATCCAGAAGAACCAAAACACTATTCCAAAAGCAATTTGGTTTTAAAAGAAATCTGGCATTTATTTTTAATATAATTTTTTTGTCCCACAAATATCAACTAAGGAAATGAATATATTAATTGATGTTCTTTATAATAATAATACAATAATAATTTGGCGCTTACATCATAACTTGATATTTAGCCGAACTTCTCCTATAATTTGTGGTGTGCATCTTAATGTTGTAACACGAATTAAGAGAAGTTTTTTCATGGCAGAAATGCACTCGGGGATTTGTCATTTCCTGCCGAGGGGCGACTGGTATTAGAAAAAACTTTACAAATTTTAAGTTACTTAACGCGGCCAGAATTCGAACCGGGGATACCCGAATGGAGCGCACACGCGCTACAGACTGGGATATGGCGGCCGCGTCGTAAAATAAATTAGTTGCATTTTTTACGAATATGCAGACTCAAGCATACAAGTTAGAGTAGCCGGGAGTGGGAAAAAACTTCTTAAACTAAATTTATGAACCATTAAAATCGTAGTACCTACTCTAATATGTGAGCAACATCACAACAGTCCAAAGGTCTAGTTGTAGCCAGATGAGATCTATTGCAATGTTGATCAGACACAGATAGTAATATTCTTCTTCTTAAAATCTAGCAGCGTGTAACCACTGAATTTTGGTCATTTTTAACTTAAACTCTTACATCAGTAATACACCAATGATTTTGGGAATCTCTAAATATGCTTTTCGCCTTAGGTTAAGCTTACTTGGAAACCCGTCAATCGCCATACGCTCTACAACGAATCTCTTTTTCTAAGAAATACTTCATTGGACTGAGTAGGCAGTAATAAAGGCCTCACTCATTTTGGACCATTACGACGAATATTGCAGGCGATAGAACGATGTGGAACTATATGAGCTTTACAGCAAAGTAGACATAGTTCAATAAGTAAAAATGGCTGAATTGGTGCGAATGGATGGAAATGCCCCAAACCATGAAAGTATTCGATAGCCGGTGATAGTAAAAGCGAAGTAGAAAGGCCTTCTGCGCATTGGAAAGACCAGATGAGGTTATAACGCTAATTAAGAAGATAAAAAAGTCAAACAACATCGAATTACGATGTAAAGGCTCAATTAAGCACGTTATTAGGATAAGAATTAATAGGGATCGTGTTAGCGACTTTATAACTTAAAATTAAAAAAAAAAATCAACTCTGAGTCATTCCAGCTGCTTGTCACAGGCCATTTTTATTTAACTGGACTTAATTAACTGGAGAATCAATATTAATGCGTCGATGTCATAATTTCCGCTGTATTTTACATCGACTATAAGCAAAGGCACTAGCTGTTTCGGGACTCCTCAGAAATGATGAACGTGGCCCATTAAAATGCACGCCAATGTAGTCCTTACTCAACTCCGCCACTCGAATAAAAATTCTCACGCATACCCACACAAACATACTGTATATTTATTAATAAATATTTGCATACAGTACATGTAAATAATTGAATGCGTATAATTACAATCAGAATGTAGTGTCCATTAAGGCAACCGCATACGACCGGCAATTACATACATAGTTGTCAAACCGGCCCATTGGTCGGTAGAGAGCAAACAGCTGCAGAAATTTGTCCATGATTTTACACATACTGACTTAACTATAGACACATATTGTACATTCTTATAATACTGGGTAAGTTCGAGTACTTTATAATTAATAGTTTTGGCGTTCAAGTCCGCAGTAAACTTGCAAAGTGTAGGAGATTGAGAGAGCAGAGTGAGAAGCCGCAAATTATTACTCGAAAAAAATTGTCTTTGCGAATTTAAAGTTGAAAAATTTACATATTTGTTTAGTAAATGAAATATCTCAGAATAGCTAGAGCTACTATCGTATTTCCTATGTTTTATACTGGACTATATTAGATAAAAGTTTCTGAAAATTTTGTTTTCACTTACAATTTTTCCGACTACCTTGATTATTGAAAAGGTGACAACTGGTATAGTGCGATATGATTCCTGGTGATGAAATCTATATTTTCACTGACAGCCAGGCGGCTATTGAATTGCTGAGGAAAACGTCCCTAACATCAGAGGTAGCTGCGAAATGCCACCGAACTCTTATCGCGATGACTCAAACATTTCCAATACCCATTGTGTGAGTTCCTGGTTAATGCGATGTACTGGGGGTAACTGTGAAGCTGATGAGCTTGTTTCTCGAACGGACGGCCCTGCCGAACACTAACTAATATCAGCGATTCACTTGGTATTCCGACTTGTTGGTTATTAATTAATAAGAAATTTATTAGGATCTCAAACGATAGGTAGCAGGCGGAACCCACTTGCCAAATTGCAAGGTCACTCTGAGTGGCCAACGAACGAAATCTTTACTCAATCTGGAAGTGTCCTTCCATTAAGGGCATTAAGATGATGACTGTACTCCTGACCAGACATTGCTTAACAAGTGGGCATACAGCAAGACTAGGGCCCTTGGCATAACTGCTCCAAGAGTTGTCGGGACGTTGAGGCGGAGGAGGAGACCATACATCACATACTCTGCCGCTGTTCAGCACTAGCTAGAAGGAGAGCTTAAGCTCTGGGTGGATATTGTCTTAATGAGCTTGACGATCTCAGGGCAATCAAAGTTAGGAACCTGTCGAAGTTCCTTAGGAATGCGAAGTATTTTTAGGGAAGTATGAGTCAATTACCAACCCCAATGCTGTACCACAAAGGGCCTAAGTAAGTCACACTAAGGGCTGCCGCCTATAATTATATAATTATTACTAGATATTCTATGCTTACAGTGAGAGTCATTGATATTCGATATTTGTAAACCAGTTTTTTAATTTTAAATAAAAAACTTACTAGTAAATTGTAACCAGAAACCAAAATCGTATAAGTTTTTACTTTCGATGTCAATGGATATATTCATGTTTTTGGATATCAAAGAATGGTTTTCTACAAATCCAGCAAGACTCTGATTTTCTAAGTTGAAACATCAATGTAGAAGTTATAGGAGTTCAAAGAGTATTCAAAGAGTAAAAATATTTTCTGAGGCATCAGAGCTGTAACTCTTAAAATATCTTTATATTTTGGTCCTAGTTTGAAAGCAGTTTGAGTTTTGAGTTTGGGGTCATTTCAGGGCTGGTCGCCAAATATCGCCGAACTTTTCCTAAATAGTCCCGAACTCGGCCAGGAACAGTACCGTATTTTTAGACTTAAAAAATCTGGCTCACTAATAGTTATTTTTAAAAGACTTATATAATATACGTCACAAGATAAAAGTGTTATTCTTTGGAAGACTTAAACAAAATTTCCTCACTCCCAATTAATATGGAAAAACTTTTAAGTACTTAAAATATAAGTCTTAAATAATAGATGTCGATGATTTGAAAAATTTAACACGCTGATGGTACTTTTCATATAAGTTTTAAAATTATTACTTTTAAGATTCTTAAGAAAACATGGATGACTTTTTAAAAACTCTCTCTCTCTGATTTTATCATACCATATTCACGTTTTGTATCTGTATATTGACACACACACAAAAAATTATACAAAATTATTCATATTTGAAAGAGGTACAAAAATAAAATGAATACCTTACCTAGTACACTAAATTTCAATAGGAATTAATTTTTTGTAGACGAATATTAATGACACTCACTATACGTACTTAATAGCAGCACAGTTTACAGATTCTTGCTTGTTGTTATTGTACACCAGATGTTCTTTAGGAAGAAAAAAGTAAATTATGATTTCCTTGAAATTAAATTGAAGGGATGACTCGCACACCTCAAGGACTTAAACTGTTATTTCATTAAAGTGCAAATAAATTGCAATTACGTTAAGAGCGTACGGCATTCGCATAACTTGGAAAGCATGAAGTTCACAAAGGAATGACATGAGGAAACAAAGGCAATATTGTATTCTTTTTAATTTCTTTCCCACTCCTTTATTTTCATGTGGATCATAGGACACGAACAACATCTGCACGCGGTCTGCATATATATATATTTCACACGTCTAATTGAGGCTAGTTTTCCAAATGAGTTTTATCTTGCTTTCTTTGAAATCTTGATTTTTAAAATTTTAATTTGAAGAAAAAGTATTTTTATAGAACTCATTTACATTTTATTAATTCAATGTTTATATTTTAAAGCCCTGAGTATATATTTTTCTGATCTTTCCACAAATGCTTGTGGTTTTAATAAATACAACCTGCACAAGCATCATACCTTTCTAATATCATCAATATCGGACAAAAAATACTGATTTTCTGAATATCTCAACTCATGCGCCACCTAACGGATTAAGATATAGCAGATGCCCGTGTTACGGTTCTAAAGAATATTTGATTGAAATCTCTTCTTCAGCCAAACTGTTCCAAATGGTTTTCTCTAAATTTAAAAATTATAAATTATAATAACGGTTACTAATACATACATACATACATCACAAACTTAGTCGTCTTGGAAGACATCATTTCCCTATAGAAAATGGTTCAAACCATGTCCGTCTTTGAACTTTTCCATGATAACCAACGCAAAAAATTTGTCGGCGATGACAATAATAGCAACAACAACAAAAAATATAATTTATTTTTTAAGATCGAAAAAATCAAAATCACAAAATATCGATCAAATATAATAAAAATTTAAATTCAAGAATAGCGATTATTTTTGATCGAAAAAATAAAAATCACAAAATAAAGATTATATAATGATTTAAAACAAAATGGACGAAAAATAAGGTCAGATTTGTATATTCGCGTTTGGTTTTGAACAAATTCTTTCCAATGATTTTTCGATCTGAAAAGATCAAAATAACTAATATTTTCGGTTGCTGAACACTAGCGCTCTCGAGATGGATTTAATTTTTTATGTTCGAAAAAGTAAAGATTAAATCATTCTGGTTATTTTTGATGGAAAAAATTCAATTGTCAAATTTGTACAATTACGAAATTTTATTGAAACCCTTTTCAATTAATGAATGAGCTGTCAAATTTCTACCGTATTTTTTTTTTTAAACATAAAATATCCTTTATTTTATCTTCGAAACGCGTTAGTGTAATTATTTTCCAAGAATAATATCTGTCATCCCTACTTCTTGAAGTCAAATGTGTCATTTGAATGAAAAAGGCCAAGATTTTGACAAATTTCGATTTGACGCCAATGCAAAATTGAAAAATGTCAAAATGTTGGCATTTTGTGTCATATTTCGTTGTCAAAAATTTCACGTTATGAAAACATAGCATTAGAAAACGTTCCGTCAATGCTTCATTGCATTGAATCAGACGCTTCTGTCGCTCAAAAAACATACTATGTGGGTGTATCGGTTGATTTATGAAAGTCAGAGGTGACAGAGATGACAGGTACGATGAAAATGAATCGTTAAAAGTGCTATATATCTAAGTACATAGGTACACAGACTTATAAAATGCATACATTCATATTTTGCCCGCGCATTAAATGTCAATCATTTGGCACAAATACATAAAACTATGAATCAGAGGGTAGGTTTTGGAATGCAATAATAATAATAATAGCAGATAGAATGAAAATCAAAACAAATTGAATCAATTAAAACGAAATAACGGTTGTAAATAAATTTATTAAATCTGCACTCCACTGAACTTATGCCGGGAAATTAACTATAGAATGCTCTACATATATAAACCAACCAACCAATTATAAAAGTTAGTTAAACTTATTAACTTACCCATAATTATGATATCTGAAATAAAAATAATATAAAAAGGGAAAAAAACCAAACAGACGCAATTAATTTCCGTATAAAATTTACCGGCTTAGCGGACATGAATGGAACGGCAAGCCACGCAGGCGCAGAACCTTAAGAAAAAAAAACAGCAATTGCTATTGAAAGCAAAAACTTAAAAACAAAACATAGCAATTTTGAAGTAATTGAAGCCGATTACCCAGTAGAGCAGAAAGATAAAAACAAAAATTTGAAAAGAACAAGCAGATGAAAATTGTAATATGTACCAGAAATTTCAAAAAATGCCAGTTGGTAACAAGCGAATGATCAGCTAAGCAAAAATAAAAAATTGATCAATTACAAAGCAATACGAGCACTGTCAAAGTTATGAGTAGGTTTTATACGAATGTAAGTATGCACATATTTATATACTTATGTATATATGAACATTAGGGTGCATAACTTCCCATACAAAAAAATTTTTATCGTTTTTTCCATTGGAATTATAAAACTCATTATATTTTAAAGTTTAAAAAAATATTTAGCAAATATATTAAAATTTAGGTGAACTGAAAACATAAAATCCAAAAATGCAGTTTTTTATAAATAAAAATTGTATAAATAAAAAAATGTTTAAAAATACTTTTTCAAAAAATCACATCGAATTTCAAAACGATTTAAATATTTTTATAAATAAAAAAAATTTTTTAAAATACTTTTTCAAAAAATCACATCGAATTTCAAAATATTTAAATATTTAAATATTTTTTTTTTTAATTTCAACGGAATCGTAATAATGATATTCTTGATGATTTTAACCTTTTTTGTGAGATTGGTTTAAGAAAAAGTTGCTCGATTTGGACTTATAAGGCTCTGTGGAATATTTTCTAAAATTGTATTTCTTTGCAAATAAACCGATTCATCCCTCATTTTTTTTTTTTTACAAACCCCACTATTATGGCTTCGTTGAACACATTTTTAAATATCGTTATGTTTACCTTCTTAGCCTAAAATGTTTAAAAAAACTTATTTAAAAAAAAAAACTATTTTTATTTACCAAAAAGCTCCATTTTTTGAGGTGTTTCCAAATCGGTTCACATCTCACGTAAACCTTAATATTTTTCCGAAATACTTAAAACATAATGGATTTTATCATCCCGATGAAAGGCCCGCAACTATTTTTGGTGAGACCCCCTAATGTCGATGTAAATATTTATGTATGTATGTGCAATAGTTTGTTCGTAGTTGTCAAGCGAATACATGTAGTAGACTCATACCATAAACCGGTAGCATATTCAATATAGCACGCAACGTTACGCCTTTCGGCCTTTTTTCAATTTTTTGCACAACCAAAAATCCTATATACCAAAATTTTGTATGTACATTTCAAAATATAAGCACATACATACCTGCCTAAACAATTCCCGCCGTTTTCTTTTACTTTTTGTTTTTTGGCCAAATGGTCAACGAAAATTGTAACACAGGTTTTACGAAAACTGAAACAAGTTGAGCTTCAACTCAATTCAACGAAGTATGTCCAGCTGGCGATTAGCATTTAAAGTCCAGTAACAAAAAGTGCACTAAAAAGTATTAAAACAATTTCAATTTGACCAAAATACATAAACTAGTATTGGCCTAAGGAAATTTGGGTGGTCAGTGATGTGAATGTGCATGCATTTTGCCATTATACTTGTTCAGTAGTTTCGCTAGACTTGATTTTTATATCCATTGCATAAATGTAGCTTAGATCGGGTTAATCATTTAAACATAATTTTTTCAGTAAAATTTTATAACCGTACTGTTGGAAGGGAAAGATTTTTCAGTAGTTGAAATCCTGAAAAGTTTGATTACCAAATTTTTGTTCAGCTATGGCGCTCATTTCTCTCTTAATAGCTACGTCAATAAGCAACATTGCCATATTTTAGTGGAACACCCTAAGAAGTTCAAGAGGTGCCGTTACATACAGACAATACAACGGTTATAGGCTGGTGAAATCGTCAGTCCATATTTCTTCACAAAATGAGGCTAACGGAAACGTTACTGTGAATAGCACCCGTGATCGGGTCCTGATTAATTATTGAAAATTCAATACTTCATTATCCAATGAAACAGGCTTTCGAGATATCATCGGAAAAGGGAATGTATATAACATGAAAATTTGCACAGAGACTTAGCAAGTCTATGGCAACATATGCGTTTGACTCTGGAAAGTTTGCGTATTCTTTTTTATACTTTGGTATAAATCAAATTGTGGAAAAAATGAGAATAATGAAACTGAATTTTGTATGATTTTTTTTGTTAATATAAGCCAAATGATATACCTTGCTTGGATAAATATACTGGAAAAAATATCTCTTTAACCTTTTTGAACTGAAATGCATAATTTTGGGCCACCTGCTATTCTTCAATTTTTCTTGAAAATCGTTATTATATAAATAGTAATTTTGTTAAATAGGCAAATTTAATTTACCAGGAAAGCGATTAGGATGTCGATTAGATCGAAAAGAATTTGGGCGTATATCACCTTTCGTTACTGCATCATGAAAGTCAGAACGAAAACGAAAAATGGCATTAAAGATGGCACAGCGTCGAAACTAAATTTCCGACAAGGGTTGATGGAAAATCCTTACAATAAATATGTAATTTCTTTATTTGAAAGCCAACCAAAAGCGCTACCTCAAATACTCTTGTGTTTCACAAACTACTGAAATCTACAATCGGTCAATTCAAACCGATACGAATGCCCCGTTTACTTGTATAAAGCACCTGCATGATTGAAGTGAACAAAAAAGTTAATCAACCGCATTCCATGAGTCAAAACAATGGACGAAAGTGAAATACCAAATCGTAGGCACCACACACATACAACATACATATAAACATAAGAAACATAAAAAAAACATACAAAACATGTTCATTAATCAGAGCAGACGCAAATTAAATTAAATTACATAAATGTTGCAGCCGGGATGTGTGTGTGTGTGTTTGTGTGTGTGAGTGTGCGTGTCCTAGACAGTGAATTGGTGACGCAGACGCAGACGCACCAACGGAAATTATTTCCGCAGTGAGCAGTGCAAGATACAAATATTTAAAAAAAAAAAAAAAAATTGAACAGCATGCAGTAAGAGTTGAAATACATAAGTAAAATGTGAAATATAAAGTAAACAAAGCAAAGTGGAAACAAATCGTGCAATAGTGAACTAGTAAATGGAGCGTTTTCCACTTTTTTTTCCTACTTTTGGTTTCACATTTTCTTGATTGTAGCAACAAATCACAATACTCGGCCAATATAAATTATGCAATTGCAAATTCCATTCCCCAATGCGAGTTCAACAGTAGCGTGCGCAAGTAAACGAACCGCAGGAGGTTTATAAATAAATACACATCATACATATGTATGTGGTCGTACATACCATTTTTTTTGTATGTGTAGATATCTAATGCATGGCCACTTTGTTGACTCGTAAACGGGTATTTTAATTTTTTCAATGTGTACTTTAGGATTTCACTAGATTTTGCAGTAAGTTATTTTTCAGATATATATACATATGTACATTTAAATTTCTTAATATTTTACATACATATATACCTAACTTTTTTCCAACTACCTCGCGCCATTGCGTTGCTACAATTCATATATGTATGTATGTACAACTCATTGCTGCTCGATTTGTTGTGGTGCGAGCGGTGTTACATATTTCAAATTTTTAATTTTATTTCTCTGTATAAACTAGTTTGAATTTTTACAAGGCTTTTATGAGCAAAAAAAACGCAAGCCGTTGACTAATAAAATGCGGGATTAGAAACGTCGAGCGCCAAACACAGCTGCAATGCGAGCACTCAGAAACTCGCACAAGGCTGCTACAGTTGCTGCCCCTTCTCAGTAGGGGTGGTGAGACTGAAAAAAAAATGTTATAAAAAACAAACTGTATTAGCAAAAATCACAGTAAAAGTACTCGTGTATTTGTGCACAAATACCAATTTACGCTGCACATATGGCAGCGCATGCTTGTACATTGGAGTCGAACTTAGTAGTTCTAAACTTATCACCATTTGGCTAAGACAGTTCACCTGATTCGTCTCCCAACTTCTTTGCATATCAGCATTCGGTACTCGTATTTTTAATTTGGTGATATCCTACGATATATCATTTATCAGAGTCACTGACGGCAACATTCCATTCGATGAACCGGATCGAACATCGAAATTCATAACTGAATTAAACCAAATCATGGCTTTGCTAGCGTCGCAATATTCAGCTCGCTAAGTCAGAGCAATCGCTTATCCAATCGAAGATTCTGGGTTCAAATCCCTTCGGACAGAGGAAAAAAGTTAATTTGCAAACTTTTTGTTGTTATTGTTGCAGCAGCCATACTAGCCCCTGTTTCGACGGCCAGAAAGTAGTGGGATCAACGTAACGCGGGCCTCACGAGACAACTCGAGGTGTTCTTCTGTAATGAGTGGTGATGAAGATGTTAACTGACTTCCGATGTATGTCGTTTAAGGCCTGTTGGTCCAACGGTCTGTTGTCCGGTTGCGGGGCTTGAACATTCATCTCCATGAGATGGCTCCTGATGTGCTTCGAAAAGCAGCTCAATCTCTAGTAGGTGTTGGCCGGAGGAATCCCTGCGGTGGCATCCACATAGAAATAACTTACTTAGCATATATGCATTTATGTTCCCTGACATTGAGCATTTGGGCGTCGGTATGCAAATGATGAATAGGCGACATCATGAAACAACCCGTGGTGGTTGGAAGTGCTGCGATCCAACAGGTTTGCAGCTTCGTCCACTGACTCCTGCTGGGTCCGAACTGTTCGGTTCAGACAAATGGTTATTCCATTATAAAAATACATCTGACTACAAAATTTTAGATATCTCTAAAACTGTGGGAATAGTTTACGTTCAACATACGTCATAAGGATATACGGGCATAGTTAAATAAAATAAGCTCCTCGCTCTAATCATTTTTTCTAATACCATTTCATTTTCATTAACCACAATTCAATTAATTTTTTTATTAATTTAAGTAAAATTTTTTGAATCACAATTACCTCAGGCTGGCAAACCTCTTCGGCTACTACATTTGTTAGTGACCACGTAAACCGGGTTGCTCGTTGGTTCCCACACAGGTCATAATGGATTGCGTTCACACATGCACCGAATAGGTCTGTCTGGAGAGACTTACCTTCCCACTGCGAATGTCAACTGGCAGTAGATAAACGACTATTAGTCGATTCTTATACAATGAGCTACTGCAAATATTTAGTCAATCATAATTCATTCGTTACACGCAATTCGTGGTCGATCATCAGCAAGTTTATGAATATTTGATAAATGATTGGTACCTCGTTGTCTTTTAGACTCTAGATCAATATCGGGCCGCTGAACATGAAAATTAATTCCATTTATTATTCCAAGGAAGCGTTTTCGAGATATAGACAAAAACCCTGTTTTTGAGATCCTTTTGCAGTTATTGTCAAAAAAAGCTCCAGAATAGCAAAGAAAACTTACCGATATATCCTTTGTGTAAATCGGAATAGTACTTTTTGAGTTACTGGCGTCTAAATGCAAGAAACAAGGCCATTTTCGTGCTTTTTCGAAAATTCTTAATTTTTATTCACTCTTTTTAGTGATTAAACTATTAAAAATTAAAAACATCTGCTTGAAAGAGAATCCTATTACAAAAATATGAGGCATAAAAGTGCATGATTTGGACCGAAAATATAAAACTTATTACAATTACAGGCTAATGTAGATCTGCCAAAACTTTCCATTTCACGGTGTTCATTTGATGTAATATAACATTTTATTGGGGTATTTTTTATTCAGCTGGCCTTTCAATTGTTAGGTGCATCACACCAAGTACCTTACTGATTTCATCAGTACAGGTTATTGTGCTTTGAACGTTAGCGACGCCAATAGGGATTATAAAAGTTCGTCAAGGCCGCAGTGTTCTTCCACTATTGGGAGGTAAGCTTTAATTATTTTAATTTTTTTTCTTTGTTGTTTGTTCCTGTTTTTGATAGTTGCCTTCTAACTGTACAGGATTTATAGTTATTTTTCTCTGTTTGAGATTATCTTTTTTAATTGTGTTTTAATTAAAATATTTAGATACGTACTAAAAAGCCACTTCGTCTTGTGCAAGGGGGGCGCTTATTTGCGTTTACTTTTTTTGCTTTGCACCTTCAAAATTTCGAAGGTACATATGTATGTATGTAGATGTCGCTGAGCCGCAATCAATTTCGAACTGATATAGCAATCTCCATGAAATACTAGCTTATAAATTAGAATGTTTGTTGACTACTTTGGCTTTCCACTGCTCGATATATGTACATATTATTTGTATTTACAGAAAGTATGTATGTACATATGTGTTACTAATCCTCAATACTCGTACCTTTTTAAATCCGGCAGCCCCGGATTGTCAGCATCAATTCGTTTGTTAGAGTTTTACGATATATCTGCTATTTACCACTAATTATCTAGCAACCAGCCTGATGGAATAAGCAAATCCAGTCAGCTGAATATATTGAGCGATTACGCCATCAACATTGGACACTTGTTGTTGCTGTTATTGTAGTTGTTGCTGTTACTCGATATTGATGTGAACTATTTTAAGAATTTCACACAAATTGCAAAGTAATAAGATTGAAGCTTATATGATTTTTAACTAAACGCATAAGTTGTATGGGTGAATTATTTTCCCGTTCGATTCAAAGTTTGATTTTCGTGATTCGTGATTTGTGGTGATATGAACTACAAATTCCTCGCAATGTGTGAGTGCAATTTAATGATAAAAACGTCAATTAGAAATAAGTCCACTTGTTTTTAGCAGCTTTACTTCAATTAGGTGATTCAAAAGTTGTCATAACTTAATAAGTCACACAATTTTAAATTTCAAAAGTAATGTTATTGGATTGCATAGAAAATAAATTAAAAATTACGCAATTTTATATTTTTGAAATTTTACGGCTATATGATTTATGACGCGTTGTAAGCGCTAAATTATTATTATTATGACTTATGACAAATAGGACACCTTGTTGAAAACTATAAAATATGTATGTATGAATATGAATTCAAGATTAAAAAAAAAAAATTCTCACACATAACTATTATGGAAAGAGTTACATTTTAATTCCTGTGATTTTTTCAAATTTTCCAATGCGACACAAAAGTCTTTTGAAAATCATAAATATCACTTGGTGTGAGCAATCCCAATTTGCTTTTGAACAGTATTCCTAGAATTTATGACATGAGTAATTTGTCACAACCACAACCAACGGGTTAAACAGGCAAATTTTAAAGATATTTTGTTTATAGCACATGGATATCTAAGACTATGCCACAAAAATGGTTTTAAGACTTCTAATGATAACTGTCATAGTGCATAGTTGTTACCTATGTATGTCCTATCGAGCACGTGACAACGACGAAACGATCTTTGTTGTAGTTGTAACACTATAAAACATTCCCATCAAAGTTACTGAGATGACAGTCTTTGACCGGATATAAACTCGTGTCATTCTGGTGCGTAAACCAGACTATCATGGTAACAAATCTTATTTGTATTCTGCGGAAAAGGAAAATAACTATAATAATACATTAATCATGTGATGAGAATAGGGCTGTAAGTTTTCTCACACTAACTTGGACTCCACTAATATTCACTAGGGCGATTTGAAAAAAAAGAAATCGAATACCCACCTTTTATTTGAAAACTTATGCGGAGAGTAGCTCGAAATAAAATAAAACTACCCACTATAAGAATCACCAAAATTATTTTTTTTAACTTTGGCATTTTCGAATTGTATAAACGATATATGTATTTGGGTGATTCACAAGGTATCATAATGTGTCATAAATCATAATTTTAGATTTCAAAAATTATGTTTTTAGATTGCATTGAAACCAATAATTAAAACTAAGCAATTTAAAATTTTTTTTAAATTTTATCACTTTATGACTTATGACACATTTTGGCACCTTGTGAATCACCCAATTGTTGTAAAGGGCTTATACATATGTATATCTTCTTCTGAATTGTTCATCTCAAATTTGTATATGTATGTACATATTTAGAGGCGTTGACTCTGAGTAGAAAACTTTGGCGGTAAAATAGGACTGCTGTACTGGTTGTTGTTGTAACAACATAAAACTTCCCCCATAATCTTTTGGAGATGTTGCCGAATATAAATCCGTGATATAAATCCGTGTCGTTCCGGTATGTAGACCCGACTGTCATGGAAACGACTGCAGTGTTGGTGGTTTTAACTTTTTTATATTCTCTTTGCTTACGATTTCAAATAGGGGGTGAGTTTTTACTTTTTTTCTTTTTTTTTCTAATTTGGGGACACTGCATACATATATGTATAGGTACCTATGTACATAAATACCGAATGCTACGTAAGTGTCTTAATAAATTTAAAAGGCGGTGTGCAAATTTTTTATTTCAAATACCTACATTTTAATCGCCAAACTCTGCCCAAAACTGCATTCAGTCAATCACACACACACACAAACATAAGTACATTCATATGGACAAATGAGGTAACCCAGAAAGTGCATGTATTATTTGACTGCACAATCAATACATGAGGGGCAATAACAACTTCACTGTCAGTACGACCAAACTTTGAAGTTGGGTGGTGGTGATGTTAACACTTTTATGGCGTTAAGTGTACAGTTAGCCGCAACTAATTAGAGAAGTTCGACACTTGACAAATTTGGCACGCAATGAAGGCACTTGCCACATGACTTGACTGCCAGTGCGAATAAGTTTTAGAGTGTAACGGCAATAAAATATTGGAGGCAATATTTGAAATTGCAAGCAGTTAATTAAAAAAATAAATTTAACTTCGTACATGCACTCATACAGTACATATGTATTTATATGTGTGTGTGTGTATGTACATACAAACATTACTTCTGTGGCAATAATGGAACAGCTAAACTCGTTTTTGAGTCATTTCAAAAGTTCACTTTCAAATGCAAATAAGTTGTCTAAAAAGTTGAATCAAAAATAGTTTTATAGTTTTCGTATTTAATCCGACAATTAGAGGTAGATTTAAAATATATACAAACTTAGTATAGTTTAATCCATAATCCTCTTTTTTCTTGTTTGACATTTTTTTATCCTAACTAGTCGAGTTAGCTGTTTTTTATATTGGTACACTTATAAAAACGAATTGTACGAGTACAAATGCCTGGCATAGATTATAAATTTATTTTAAAAATTTCGTGTGCAACTTAAAAGAATAATGTCTATGAGGCCGCCTCGCCAAAAAAAGTTGGAAGGTTTTATGTTTTAAGAATTCGGCCAAATATTGGATCGATTCCATAAAGGAAGTTTTTTATAAATGATTTTTTTTTTAATATTCCTCCAAAACGAACACTTGAGATAATGTTTGAGCTTAAAATGACTGCTTAATATTTTTTTTTAATTTTTTCAACGGAATCGTAATATACATACATATTTGCAAAAATAAAATTGGCATGGGCTTTTTTCAAAGAAATAAAAAAAGATGAAGATATATCATTCCAATGATGCCTTATAAGTCTAAAATCGCTCAAGCTTTGGCCGAGTTATTCAAGTTCTTCTTAAACCAATATTTATCATGATTTTTAATCTTAAACTGTTTCATAACATGAAGTGATTTTTTGAATATTCAAACAAATAATTTTAGTTAAAAAAACAAACATGGAGCCGATTTCAAATTAGTCCAACTCACCAGGATCTTAATATTTTTATGAATTTTCATCAAAAAACAAATTTTTTTAAATATTTTCTATTGTTTTTCCCAAATATTACATTTCAAAAAATAATTATTAAATTATTTTATTATTTTCTCTCCTTCTAGTTCACCTTCTTTCTGGCCTTGCTCCCAGTGCTGCTAGTCGTTCAAGGCCAATTTCCACCTCGACTGAGCATACCCGGCGCTGTACCAGTGGGTGGGCAAGCTTTGCGCCCACAATTTCGAAATGAAAAGATAGTACGCGTTCGTCGTCCGGTCGCGTTACGCGCCCAAAACTCTTTTATTCCACCAGTAGCACCGCGCATACAAGAGGACCCCAAACCAGTGACCGAATCAACAGAAGAAGACCAACCGGATGTGTTCTTGCCACAGTTGTTACGTGAACAGCAATTGGCACAGGCACAGCAGGCACAATTCCACCAACAAGCGAATGCGTTCCTCAATGGTGATGCGAATTCAATTCAAGACGCACCTTCATTGTCACAACTGTTACAAGAGGATGAACCAATACTAGCACCCTCACCTCAACCCTCCTTAACTTCGACACGTTTCCCTGAACGCCCCACGCCAGCAGTAGCTGCAACGTCGCCACCAATCAACAACCGACCCGTATTTAACGATTACGGTATCGGCAGCTTCGGTGTGCAGCGCTTCGGTCTGGACCGTCCACAGCATAATGCACCAGCACCGGCCCCAGCACCAGCACCGATACCCCAACAACAGCCGCAACGTGTCAATGTCATTCGTACACGGCCACAAGTGCGTGAACCGCGACCACAGTACGAGGCACAATCGGCCCCACAGCCAGCACCAGCGCCAGCACCAGTACGTCCCCGTCCTCGCCCAGCACCAGCACGTCCGGCAGTTGAGTATAATCAAGTGCAGCAGGAACGTGAACAGCCACAACAGCGTCGCCAACGTCCCGTGGCGCAAACAATACGCAAATGGCGTGAGGAAAATGAAGATGGTAGCATTACGTGGGGATATGAGAATGACGACGGCTCCTTCAAGGAGGAAATTATCGGCACTGACTGTGTTACAAAGTGAGTTTGAATTTAAATTTCTCAAAATTAAATATTGTTTTTAAAATAAATCTTTCTATTGCCGCTTACAGGGGCACCTATGGCTATATCGATCCCGATGGCAACAAACGTGAATATCACTACGAGACCGGCATCAAATGCGATCCGAATACACGTGAAACCGAGGAAGAGCTTCAGCAGAATGCTTTCATCAATTACGAACAAAACACAGCTGTTCTACCCAACGGTCTGGAGATTGACATGTCACAGATTGGCAAGAAGAAGTCTAAGCGACCGAACTCCATCTACAGAAATTAATTGTATATAGTCTATGTATAAATATTTATAATATTTAAGTGAATCGCAGATATCAACATTTACAATTTTAATTATAAATATTCTGTAATTTTTATTTTGTATTTTATTGTATTGTTTTCTGCATAGCCTTTGCCTAAGCACAAATGCTGTAAAAGTACGTGTACATTGTAAAATCTAATTTCATATAAAATATTAAAAGGAAAATTTATTGAAAATTAATTAACGCTACATAAGGTACCTTAAATGTTATTTCGGTTGCTGTTCTACGACCATTTTTGCTATTTTGTAGTACTCATTAATTCATTAATACGGCCGTTGACGGCGTATTGGTGGCATGCGATTGGGTGGTGTGATCGAAATATCTAAAAAGTCGCCAATGCAGAATTTAGCCTGCGCTAATGTTTTGGTATCATCAGCGCCTTTTTGGCCCGTACAAGTTACACCAATTTCGCGCATCTGATAGTGATTATTACGATAATTCGGATAGACTATTGCAAAATCAAAATATGTTCCTTTTTTGCGTGTATCAGGATTAACGTCGCGTACCAATGAGGTGAGTTCGTGAAGCGTAGCATCTTGCCAGGTATAAATTTGTAGTTCGTTGCTCGGTACATTGCCGTACATGTACTCCGATACGGAATGATGACGACCCGTAGAGCAGAAGACTCGTAGCAGTAGAGGGCATGTCTAGAAAATTCGGAAAATAATTAATGTCCATGCTGAAAAATGTAAACAATTTTGTAGCCAGATGAAAATCGGCAGGGCACAAACCTTCTCACGATCTATTGGCTTTATGTGAGATTTTTCCTCAACAATCATTGATTCCACGTTTGCCATAGCTACAATTTTATAAGTTTTAATTTAATATTTTCTTAATATTCACCGTTCCTTAATATTATTTTAGCTGAGAGAAAATTACAGAGCCGAAAAACCATCGAAGCACGATATATGTAATTTTTGACAGTTCGTAGCTAAGCAGTCTTACCAACATTAACTCACGCTTACATGGTTGCATTACGAAAGCTTATAACTTGTACCCAATTAAGTCATAGCAACGAGAGACTTTTGGCGACATTCACAAGTAACATCTCGTTTACTTCATCAGGTAAGCAAAAATTTCAAGCAGGTGAAGACCGCCCGTTCGCTTCCATGCGCTCGTAAGGAATAGCAAAGGAATATCAAAACAATCTTATCGATTACTTGACTGGCAATTTAAGTAGAAGCCCAGCAAAAATACCTGACCGTACCGAAAATAAGTTATCCATCGTACACACACAGATTCCTGAAACAATGAGAGAAAAGCCCGAGGCAGATAAATTCATCTGCACCTACGTTAACATCAAAAAAAATTTGAGTTCAATGTTTGCTGTGGAGCACAACGAAAGCAGAGTGGGTCTATCACAACTATATAGATAACATATCGAAACGTAGAAAATCATTCTTTTTGGAATGACGACCTCACAAATATTAATTTTTTTGATTTTTTTTTAATTAATGGGTATATTCTGCATGCTTACGAAAATTTTGTTACCAGTAAATTTTAATACCGAAAGTTTTAACCACTACTTGTAACCGCAATTCTGGAGTAAGTGGTAACGTTGTCAACAGTTGGTCGAATAAAAATGCCAAATATTACATACTTCACTGGACACTGTTCCAGCTTTCACCTACAATTTACGAAAATACAACTGTAAACTATTTTAATCGATTAATAGTAATCGATTACTTTAAATAAGCAATTAATCGCTGTCATTCCTAATACGAATAGAATCAGACAACCAGCGGATCAAAACAAAAAGAAATCAGCAACTATTTATTGCACTTTTTTAAATTGAGTGTGAACCGATTTGTGCAACATTTTTAAGAAATGCCGGAAGTATTAAGTTGCGATTTTGAGGTTCATGGCATAGTTCAAGGTAATTTAAAAATTGATTTCTTACGCCAAGCAATGATGCCACTTTTTTACAGGAGTCTCATTTCGTATGGTAAGTTTTGTGTTTAATTAAAAATAATGTTGAGCTATCACTATTAATAAATGTTGCAGAAAATATTATTAACTGCACGATATTACACATGTGCATAAATATCGTAGTCTGTTTGTGTATGTGGGCGAATCTGTGTGAATGACATAACCCAGCAAACAATTTTTCACATTCATTATTAAAAATATTTTCCAGTACACTGAAAGGCAGGCCAAATCTCTGGGTGTACGAGGATGGTGTATGAACACGCCATACGGTACCGTTAAAGGGCAAATCGAAGGTTCGCCCGAAACCTTTGAGCAAATGTGAGTGCAACAATAATGACAACTATTTAGACATTTTTCATATTACGTATCTTTATAAGGAAACTTTGGTTACAAAAAACAGGAAGTCCTACTAGTCGTATTGATAAGGCGGACTTCAGTGAACCCAAAAAGTTGCAAGATTTTACATATTCAAATTTTTCGATTCGTAAATAATTATAATTTTTCTGTCAATTCAATTATTTCAATTAATTGTAAATAAACGCATATTTACTGAAAGATATTTACCATTATGCATATATTTTTGAGAATTCAACCTCCATAGGGCGGGTTTGTTTAAATCGGGTGACTATCAAAAAGAAGAGCCGAAACCGGGTCGCTATGTTCCCACGACAGTTGGTATTATGATACAGGAACGATCCGGATTTATATCCGGCCAAGGGCTGTCACTTCGTCAACTTTATCAAAAAGTTATGGAGAATGTTTTAAGATGTTTCAACAATAACAAAAAAAAAAACAAAATAAGTTTTATGACATGAGATGGGAGATAAATAAGGGTCAGTCCGCACAGGCAAACTCGTGCAATCGAATTGCTCGTGCCAGTGTTGCCGTTGCAAATTTTGCTTTCATATGCAAATAAGAGAATAAATCTGAAGTTTTCACTGTAACTCTTGTTGCATACATATCTGCAAACAAAATATTTAAATAAAAACCAATAAACCACAGTTAAATTGAGAGCAACTTATTTGTAAATTAAGAATCAAAGCCGAATGAAAATAAAATACAACTACAGAATAAATTGTAAAATGTGGAGAATAGAAAAAAATCTGAAACCGTAAGGTAAATAGTTTGCCAACATTCTAAAGTGCTACTATTGAGAGTGAAGTAAACACCAAAAAAATTAAAGTAAAACATAAACAATTGAAAATATATCGTAAAATGATTTCTGAAAAAAGGAGATTGTCCCTTAAGAAGGGTAAAATAGCCGCTTTAGTCGCGCCCCGCAACACTGACTCGCTCCTAACTGTAAAAAAGACAGATGGTATCCAAGAATGATAGAATACAAGATTGCGCCTTCCCGCGGGGAAATGACAGATCTCGCCTTTAGTAAACAAGAATACTTGATAGAGAAAATTGAACAACTTCCAATATTTCATTGAAAAACGTGTTCTAATTGTTCTAAAGTGTAAAAGTATGAATTTGTAGGCAGACATTTAATAAATAAATTCGCAAAATACTAAAAAAAAGTGTCTCTTTTTCTTAATTTGTGAAAAAAGCTTTGTCTAGTTGAAGTTGAGAATTGTCAAACCCGGCAAAACCAAAGTAGCGGTACTTCTAAAGGCGTCACCTTCAGTACCGTGGATGGTATCCCATCAGCGTTTGCCTGTGCAGTTGTGAGATAGAATACAAGATTGCGCCTTCCCACTCAAATTCAGTAAACAAAGTGTACGAGGGAAATAATATTTGAGTGAAAACCTGAAGGCTGACAAGCAAAACAAAAATATTTGTCAAAATTAAGTTGGTACTTAAAGTTATTTGTAGTTCTTTTTACAGATAATCTATTGATAATTATGGCAAAAAGCAACAACTAATATTTGGTAACTTACAGGACCAAACATTTTTTAGTATGAATATGAATAGGATTTTACCATCCATTTAGAATTTTACTATTGAAATATTCAATGCCTGCAGGATTCGGTGTGAATGGCATATTACAATATTTCTTATATAAACAATTGCTTTTTTATGTATCAAAATACCAACATTTATATGAATATGAAAATTCGAAACTCGTGATGCGGTGTCTTCTTGTGCTAAGGATTTTAAAAATACTTCAATATGTTATAAATATTCATGATCGTTTTGATCTTTTTTGGCCTTCAGACGGATACTGAGATCGAAATATTGCTAAATAAAATTATTAGAATAACTAATTAGTTGCTTCATTCAACCCGGCCCTAAGCTCAATAACTAATAAACTCACGGTGTACTGAATACTGAAGGTGACGCCTTTAGAAGTACCGCTACTTTGGTTTTGCCGGGTTTGACAATTCTCAACTTCAACTAGACAAAGCTTTTTTCACAAATTAAGAAAAAGAGACACTTTTTTAGTAATTTGCGAATTTATTTATTAAATGTCTGCCTATAAATTCATACTTTTACACTTTAGAACAATTAGAACACGTTTTTCAATGAAATATTGGAAGTTGTTCAATTTTCTCTCTCCCGTATTCTTGTTTACTAAAGGCGAGATCTGTCATTTCGCCGCGGGAAGGCGCAATCTTGTATTCTATCATTCTTGTAATAAACTGGTATAAATTATGTAAATGTAGTATGACTTTTAAGTTTCAACAATAAATTTAAGCGCGAATTTATTTCGAACTATCTAACATTTTTATATTTTTTTTAAATTTAAGCAATAAATAATGAATTTATCGTTCTTTCGACTATTTTCCCTTTCCTTGACGTTGAATGTTTTAAAAATGGGCTGCGTCGCAAACGCTGCGGGGTGCGCCAGGCATTGAATAGCATTTTTGTATATCCAATGTAAAATTCGCGCCAATGTACGCTTCGCTTACCCTGTAGTTACACTATCAAGAAATGGTTATAAAGTTGATCACACGTAATGCTTGTCGAAATGACTTGTCTCAAACGTTGTGACGCAAGCTGCTAGCAACTTGATTGTCAATTTTACTTGGAAAATGTTGTGATCAAGGAAACAACTTTAATTTCTCGCTTCTTTGAAAGTTTTGCAAGAAATAAATAACACACATATCTTCTACCTACATTTTGATTTCAGCTGAAAATGATTCATAAGCATTTATTTTGATAGCATTCCGTTGATACGACGAAAAATTGATGTTCCATAGAACTTCACGCCGTTTCTATAATTCTATGAATCGCAATACTTCATCATTTTTATCAACATTTTTCATTGTTTAATTGCGAAAGATTCTTTACCACGAAAGACGAAAAGTAATTTCAAACACTATTTGATCAGCTGTTCGACTTGACTATTAAGCTGCCAAACGACTTGAAAGGAAAACTTCATATCAAGACGACGTTCAAGTTCGAAAAATGAGAGTAAATCGGTAAATTGGTAAACCGATAGCTCACTTGAGTGAAAAACTTGATCGAGTAACTGCCACTTTAAATATAATATTTCGTTTTTAATCCAGTTCCACTTGTTCACCGATTTATTTCATCTTTTGCAACGCCTAAAATGGGCCTAAGGTTAGTGAAGTTATTGTGAATGATTTTTAGTTGTGAAGTTAGCTGTATTTAGTATGCTCGTTCATTTTTCAGTCGTGTCGTTTTGCGTGCGTTCGTTGCTTGTACTCCGCTGATTTGTGAACACAAAATCGGTGTAGTTGGTTTTAATTTGTGAGAAATTCTTTTTTTTTATATATATCATTTCACTTTGGTGAGATCTAAAAAATTCCAACCATATAATAAAGTGCAAAATTCTTCCTCCACTTATTTCATCAGACACAGCACCGAAATTTTAAAGATTTCTTCGTAAGTTTTTCGCTTTGTTAAATGACTTGCGCTTAGCAAGTGGGAAAGAGCAAACAGTAAATGCATTCCACGATAATGGCGGCATGAGTATAATTTTTACTTTTGTTTAATGAGGAAGCTAGCTGTTGTGCTACGCGTCATGTGCATTCGCTAAACGTGCGCGTTTGCTAACCGTAAGACAACAAAGGAGCTAAGCGGATACGCAAGATTGTTGCTGTGCATTCGGCGTACTAGCGCACCGAGTCGTTAAATAGAGCGAGCGAAGAGTATCAACATCTGCATTGCGGTGTGGTGTACTCGCAAGTGCAAGTGAGACAAACGGATATTGTGATTTAATATCTTTAATTTGGATTTTGTGAACGGATTTTCACTGTGATCGGAGGAATTGAATTATCTGTCCTCGTTGTTACCCGTTGCCTGTTATTGCTTGTTAAAAGTAACAAAAAAAAAAGAAGAATAACAACGATAGTTGTGTGTGTTTGGTGTGAGTGAAATAAAGGAAGATAAAATAAAAAATAAAATAAATACATATTAAAATATTAGCGTTTTGAAGAAAATTTATAAAGCAAAAAATGATTAAAATGGAGACTGACAAAATTATGGATGAGACCAACTCTAATTCACAAGCAGTAAGTGGTTATAAGAAAATTATTATTAACAGTTTATACCTATATATCTATATCAATGATGTATTTTTATATGAATCGTTCATATTTACGTTGTAACATTTTTACAGAAAACGCATAACTCTTCTAACTAACTGATCATAGTATATCCTTAAAAAACCGACATAACGTTATGAGTATAGTTAGAAAATACATATGATTAGGGGAACAAGAGACGTAGGGTAAATTAAATAGCATTTGGAAAAAAATCTTTAAGAAAATGTCTGCCGTGATCTTTTTGTACGCACTCTTTCGGAAAAGCGAGTATTTTTCCTGACATGGCGTAAATAATCCTAAGAATGTTCCTGGCCGCCATTACAAACATCATAGAAAATGGTAGATGCATTACAAACAACGTTCCCGTGATTGAAAATTGTCGCGTATATCATACCAGAGCAAATTTGAGACCTCGTAGGCTGACATTCGATGCTGATTTGATCAAATTGCTTTTAAGCATCTAATTTTTCTCTAAGAAAAGGAAAGGGCATGTCACTTCCTTAAGATTTATTGTTTTTGTTTTTGGATTACTTATAATTATTTGTCACCCCTTTTATTTCCGACAGATGATGCTCGTTACGGGAGGGGAATGTTTTCAGTTTTCTTCTAACAGAATTTTTTCTTCGTATATTCTTAATCGAAGGAAATTCAGAAAATTTGAAGACTTCTCGATTGTTTGTAAAACATGGTATAAGGAATGTTGCCCCTTTCACATTTTTCTTCAGGGTGACATGTAATACGTGCGTACATATGAACATCCATAATGTACGTTGATATGTATGCACAAATTTATACATTTAAAATATATTTATCAACATGCGCATTGCTTCTGGCGTGTATTTTTTTTGTCTCGTTCCATGTGTTAATTAATTTTATTTTATGAGAATGCGACCGTCCGATTTGTGATTTAATGATTTAAAACTCTGATTTTGTTGTTAATTTAGTTTCGCTTACGGATTATTGTCGTTTATGTGCACTTTCGCATACATGATGTTAAAGGCCATATTTGATTTTATTTTCAACATGAAAATTAAGTAAATTAACATTAAGTTGTGATACTTTACTTACCTGTCGAATTTTATACATGTATGTATGTATGTATGGACTTACAGTGAAGTGGAAAATAATATAGGGACACGACGTTTTTTGTTCTGGTTCCTTTTATTTTTGCACTATGGTTTTTTTTTATATACATAAATCCACAATTCAAAGATCGTAGGAAAAAATAGTAAATTTTTACAACAATACAAGGCTCAAAAATACATGAGTCAAAAAGTCCTATGTTCTCTTTCCTCAGTTATTGGTACTAGAATTTAATGGACCATGAATTTTATTGTTTTACTGGGGCGGAAAAAAGATATAACAAAAATTTGTTTTCTTAAGTCGCTTTAATCTTAGTTTAAGTGATGCATGGCACAGCAAGCTTGCAGAGTATCTACAAAAATTTCATTTATGGCCTTGCTAATGTTGACGTATCGCCTTCACCTGCTGCGTATCTGCTTTGGGTTTTCGCGATTTTATGCATTTAAAATTTAGATACACGAGTACAGCAGTTTTGCTTCTGCCAATTCCTGTATCTCCTTCGATTCTAAATTAAATAATTTATTGCTGTAAGTCTATCCGTAGCCAAATAATTTACATCTTCACGAGAAATAGGTAAATTCGTATTTTAAATATTCAGGTACACTTGTAATTTATCTAACTCGTAAAATATAAACGATTTCGAAGAATAAAAAAAAAATAACTAAAATTTTGTTATTAAGACGATTTGCATAAAATATTTAAGTTTTCGTATGATACGATACAAAGGGAATATCGTAAGATGTATCCCTTATTCGGTAGATCTTGACTATTAGGCCTATTAACTAGTACCAAGGTTTTTCGGTTCGCTATTTAACAAACATGCATGCATATGTACATACAGTATTGGACAAAACATTTGCAACTAAAACGTAGGCAGCAAAATACTGTCGATTACTCAGCAGTTACTTGTTTAAAACCAGCTAATTTCACTTTATTTAAAATAAAAGATGCTGATTTATGTAAATTAAATAAATTTATTCAGATTCAATAATTCATATCTTAAATTTAAAAAAAAAAAGGTACAAGACCTATATCTAATAGGACAAAACAATTGCAACTAAAAGAACGCAGTACATTATTTTTAATTTTAGCTTAGTATTTCGTCGCAAAGCCGTTGCTTTGAATAACAGCACTGCATCGTCTCGGCATAGAAGCTATTAAATTATCAATTATCGTTTCGGGTATATTTCTCCATGCCTCCTGGACTCTTTGGAAAAATTGGTCAGTATTTGCCACATTACTGCGATCAATTCTCTTTTTTACTATCTCCCATAAGTTTTCGATGGGGTTAAGATCTGGGGATTGTGGGGGCCACTCCATTACGTCCACTCTATTCCTCTGAAACCATGATTTCAAGACCTTCGCCGTATGCTTCGGGTCGTTATCCTGTTGGAAGACCCATTTTAATGGCATTTCCCACTCAGCATGTGGCAGCATTACGGATTCCATTATGTCCTTGTAAACGTATTGGTCCATCGTGCCAATAATTCGATGGAGTGGCCCCAAACCAGCAGCGGAAAAGCATCCCCAGACCATAACGTAGGCACTATGCTTGACAGTCTTCACACAGTATGATTTTTGCAGCCGCTTGTTCCGTGGACGTCGAACGTAGGATATGCCATCACTTCCTACCATATTAAATTTTGATTCGTCGCTAAAAAGAACAGTTTTCCACTTGCTTACTGGCCAGTTTATGTGGTCCCTAGCGAACTGAAGTCGTTTTTGTTGGTTACGTTTACTAATAAGCGGTTTTCTTGCTGGGCGGTAAGTACGCAAATCGGCATCAACCAGGCGACGAATGACTGTTTTGGAGCTGATTTGTAACCCAAGCTCCTTAACCAATTGGGGAGCACTTTTAAATGGATATTTTTTTACCTCTCTTGCTATTATTTTGTCTGTTTTTTCATCGGTTTTTCTTGGTCGGCCTCCACGATGCACCACCTCGATAGTTTTGTTTTTCTTATAGTTCGCAATAATTCTACAAATTGATGATTTGTGAATGTTATATTTTATCGCAATATCTTTTTGAGTTTTTCCATTTTTAAAATCTTCAATAATAAGCGCGCGTAATGCTCCACCGAATTTATTTGGAGCCATTAATTTAAGTAAATTTAATTAAATACCACTTCACAAAAAAAAGGGGATTATCTCCACAAATTCCACGCTAAACTGAGGTTAAGAAAATCACTCGAGTAAAACAAGCTTTAAACCGTTAGAAAACAAAACCAAGCTCAAGCATTTTTACCGTTATATAGATAAGCACACAGAGTTGCAATTGTTTTGTCGCTTATGATTGGCAGGTAACTTAAATTATCTTCCAATACAATCGATAAAAAATAAAGGATCTTAAAAAAACTTTTGGAATATATCACTCAAATGCTCTAGTATCTGTAGCCTGAAATTAAATGGATTTGAAAAAAGAATGACAGTATGACGAGAAAAAAACCTATGGCTGCATTATAGTTGCAAATGTTTTGTCCGATACTGTACGTACTATGTGTATGCCTTATTATATTTTCCCTGCCCTTGTTTGTGACAAATCAGCGATCAGTACTTCAAGTTCATTGTGTTTTCTTTTCAAATGATTTACGGCAATAGCACACAATATCATCAAGATTATATACATACAGTGATGTGCGATGAAATAGAGCCAGCACTATTGAAATTATTTAAATCAATAAATTTCAAGAAATATTTTTTTTATCAATTTTTTTTAATTGGTAAAAAAAACAAGGCATAGACTATATATTAAGGTATTAATAAAAAGTCTTAAGTCTAAAAAAAAAAAAAAAAATTTAAAACTCGTTGGGATATCCCGTTTCAGCTGTGCCTTGAAATAGAGCCAGATGACGTTATTCAAATTTATTTGTTTCCGGTGATTTGAAATCTGTAATTTTTAGTAAAATAATCAATAGAAAAGATAAATTATAATAAATTTTCAGTGCAGTGTCCATTGTTTTTCATAACTGCTGAGCAACATCTGGGCATAGAATACACTAATTTTTGTGCACATAACAGCTGGAATTTTATCCCATGCGTCCTTCACTAGCTTCCAAAGATAGGATTAAGGTCTGGCGATGGGGGGGCTAGCTTAAAACTTCGATGCCATTTTTCCTGAACCATTCCTTTGCCTTCTTCGATGTGTGTTTCGGGTCATTATCTTGCTGAAACACCCATCGAAGTGGCACCTCCAAACCATTATACTCCCGCCGCAATGTTTTATCGTTTTTTTAGTGTGCCGAGGGAGGAATTTGGTATTGTGCCTTGGTAAGAGTTGAATAGATTTACTTTGGATTCATCTGGACAAAAAATGTTTCTCCACTTACTAGCTGGCCAATCTGCACGATCTTCGGCAAATTTTAACCGTTTTTTCACATTGACTGTGGTCAGAAACGGTACCTTCCGAGAAACTTTAGCTTTCAATTTGCTTTTAATTAAGAATTTTCGAACACACACTTTCACTGATTTGCAAAAAACGAACACGCTATTAAATTCAGAAATAACTGTACAATATTCATACGCGATGTGATTATTGAATTACAGTTAGTTCATAGAATATTGGGTTCATACGAATATTTTAAATGAAGTAACATCGTCAGCATATTTATATACATGCATACATACATACATATATAACATAAGTGAACATACAGCGGCTCGCATATAAATAGGACAATACAAATTTTAATGGTAAAATAAAAGCTAAAACTAAACGAAAAATATGGGTTTAATTGTGCTATAAGAAATAATTTGTCCTGGATGAATGTGCAATTTTTTAAAGTGACTAAATGAGTTCTTCGTTTTGGGAAATATTTAATTTGTTTGCTTGGATTGTTTTCAAAGCTGTAAACTATTCAACAAAGTTCCATGAAGGCAAAGGTCCCGAATAACGTCGATTAAGAAAGACGAACTCATAGTGAATGAATCTATAAAATTCCCCCAAAATACTTCAAATGAAATCCGTGCTAGTGTATTTTGCGAAAACAATGCTTCTCCATCGGCAGAAACAGTTAAGAGACGTTTAAGAGAAAATGGTTTATTTGGAAGGAATTTCGGAACGAAATCGAAAGAAAATATTGGAGTTCGCCATCAAACAACGGGATTGGTACATATATTAAAGAAAGGAAAAGAGTGGGGTTTTCCAATAAAAAAAAAACATCGACTTTCACCCGAAGGAAAATCTCACGCTCGGCGTTCCCCATTGAAAGAGTATTACCCGAATCGGTCGTAATGGTATTTAGCTTTCGAACTACATTTAGATTCCAACTACAAATAAGTCAGATCTTTTTATAGCTCTGATAATTTCTTAAGTATACATTGTACCATATATGGTATAGTTGAATACCATTTAATGGGAAAAATATAATTCGCTAATTTAATTTCCTAAATACATATGTACATTGTTCGCCACTTCACCAGCTGTTATATGTTGTGGTATGCTTTTAAGATGAAAAAAAAATAATAGGAATGTTACCGTTGTTAATATTGGAACTATAAATTACTTGCGTTTGTGCAAATAATTTCCTAAATAAAGGCATTCGAGTAAATTTCTACCATTTCTTGTAGATCTCTATACATGTATCAAAACTAATATTTATTTAACAATTAGGAACACATACATAGCACACTGAATAAACATTGGTTTCGGAATTATATAGTCGCTCTTTATTTTTTTTTCACGAAACAATAGCCACAGTTTCACAACACATAGTATTCGTACAACCAAAACAAATAAACACAAGGTTCAAACAGTGTACAAATTTTAATTCAATACAATAAATGTCCGCCTATAATTAGACATTTTTCGGATATCAATTTTTAAGTCTTCCCAAGTCCCAAGTTTTAAGTTGCTAAAGTCGATTTTTGACCATTTTTGTATATGGAAGAAAATTAACAAAGCACCGTCACAAAAAAATGGATAGCATTTTTAATGAATAGAATAATAGATCTATATAGTTTTGCATGTACTATTATAGAACTTAATAAGAATTTTTTTTTTATTATACTATACTACATACTTAACCAAATTCACTCAGCAATTCGAAGGAAAAACTTGTAATGCAAAATTTTTATTGATATTTGGTAATATCCGATTAGGAATGTAGCAATTAACAAACTGACAGTGGTTGCTATATAAATGAAAATTTCCGGCATGTTGTTACCAGCTAAGGATTGGATTACATAGAACTAATATATAAATTTTGTTTTCATTTTATCAGAATGACTAAAAAACTGCGTAACCTAAAATTAGTATAAATTTTTAAATTTTGGTGAATTTTATTAAAATGGGTACAAAAAATTAACTAAAAATTAATAAGTATAATATAAAGTGTGGAAATTTGTTATTAAGTCGCTGTTGTGTATGTTTTTAAAAAAATAGTTCTAGACCGTTATTCTAAAAGTAATTTCTGGTTTGTAGCCATTAGTGTATTTTCTGAATGTGATTGCGAGTTCAAAGTCGTTGAAGTGAATCGCAATGAAACTCCATTTTTGTGTTTTTTTTGCGCCATATTGTATTACCTGCTGATATGTTGATCGCTTTGAACTTTTCGAAAGCGTTTAATTGCTTGTAGCATCGCCCTTGTGAAATATAAACATATGTATGTACATACATACATACATACATGCATACATACTGAATGTATGTATGTATATTTGTAAGCTTTATTACCGTGTTCATAGTTACTCACAAAAGTAGGTGTGCAGTTCTTTAAAAAAAAAATTAATCACATCGTTTTTCATAACTTGTTTTTTATTGAGCTTTTATAAAAATATAGTTCATTCTGTAACATATACTATATTAATCAAACATTTCAAGCATTATACAAAATTTACGAAAATTCAAAAAATTTTATTCAGTTTTGTTGCCCATTAAATTTTTAATATATTAAATTGCAAGTTTCAAGCATGTTTTTTTTTTTTTTTTTTTTTTTTTTTGCTAACGGTATTGGACACTTTCTTCCTTATAAAATTTGAACTGAATTCCTTTTTGTTCTAGCAAATATTTAGCCTACTTTGTTACACCTCAAAAAGTACAACCTATTAAATATGTGTTATGTCTTTCATTTGGGTTGGGTACAATATGATTTTGGTTCAAAATTCTGTATTTAAAATTCTGTATTCAATATTCTGTATTCAAAAATCTGTAATTCAAAATTCTGTACTGTTAAAATTCTGTATTGCGGAACACTGTAATTTAAAATTCTGTAAATCAAAATTATGTATTGGCAGTATTTTGTTTTGCAAAACTCTGTATTGAAAAACCGGAAGAGCATATGGATAAATAAAAAAAGTGCGCACTTTTTTATTTATCCATATGCTCTTCCGGTTTTTCAATACAGATTTTTGCAAAACAAAATACTGCCAATACATGACTTGTCTTGACCCATATGGTTTCCTATATTATCAAAACAGATTTACATAAAGCAAATGTACATATGTTTGTATGTATTTATAGCTTCAGAAATTTCAAAATGGTCACAAAATTAGTCAAACGAAGAAGGCTGTAAAAGCAAACAACAGAATTAAAAGAATAACAAAAAAAAGGCTTATATTAAGGCATGTTTCTTTTCTAAAGCGAATTGCTAAAAATTTATTAATATAATAATTGTTTCGCCATTATAATGTAATAACTTTTGTTTTGAATGAATTTTTGAATTTTTCTTTAATTGACGTATGTATGTATATATACCATTGATTCTATAAAATCGGAATTCCATTATTCATAAAATAAATGTGATACTCAGGTAAGCGTGCTTATCAGGTTATCTGCTTATTTGGTTATATTTTTACAGCATTGTGATCGAAAATAATTTTGATTCCAGAATTTTAATATACAGAATTTCAGTTCTCCATCATTTTGATCATACAGAATTTTAAATACAGAATATTGAACCAAAAGAATTTAGGCTGGACAGAATTTTTTTTTTTGATTTTTACAGAATTTTCATCCAAAAGAATTTTGAAAAGCAGAATTTAGTACCTCTCCCCTTTCATTTAAAGAAAACTTCGTTCAACTTAAAAAATATATGTATGCGCATTAGGGTGCCTCACCAAAAAGTTTATTATGTTTTAAGACTTCCACCACAAATTTTCTTAAAATATTAAGATTTATGTGAGCTGGATCCATTTGAAAACTTCTCCAAAAAGGAAATTTTTTTGTAAATAAACTTTTTCTTAATATTAAAAAAAAACCCACACATTGATGGTAAAACAGTGTTAGATATTTCTAAAATAATCCAAAAAAAAAAAAATTTTAACGGAATCACTGCACAGTGGTACCGTCCATAGGCCAAAAATAATTTTTTTGTTGTTATAATTCTCAAAACTAAGAATGCAAAGATTATGTTGAGAAGTCGAATATTCAAACGGTAAAACCTGTTTTCTTGATATTTTGCTGTTATGTTGTAAAAATAGCACAGAAAGGGAGAGCATATCAAAGCTTGTTTAGTTCATTATCAGCAACGTTATTGATAAGGTCTTTTTGATCGTGTTGCGAAAGTTAAACAATAACATGTTCATTTATTTTTGGAAATGGAGTTTTTAAAAGAAGGTATTTGCTTTAAATTTATGTAGTCAATAGTTATTGTGGTAATGTTTTTAAGTGATGTACATGGGTTCAAAATCAACTTACTTTTATATTTTTCACTCATTTTTGTATAGAGTTTTAAGTATGAAGCTAATGACACGCACTCTTGTTTTTATTTTTTAATTGAAGGTTATTATGTATAGTTTAATATGTATCCAACTTTTTGTCCCGCCTCGTCCCTCCCTCTCTAAATAACACAAAATTATTGCACCACCTTTGAGTTTTCTCGTTTTTGTTTGTTCATGTGTTTTATGTGAACTATGTGGTGTTTACAGTGAAAAACACTTATTTTTATGTTTTTTTTTTGTGCAGAGGAAAATTCAAATTGCACTTTTTCCCGTTCTCATATTTTTGACATACATACATACATATGGCATAGTAAAGAGGGCAACATTGAAAAAACTCAACATGTATATGAAACTGCCGTTCAACAAATTGATAATGGACAGTCAATTAGTGATTTGGGAGACTTAAATAAAAAATTGCAATATATTTGTAAAAGAATAGTATGTTTATGAAAAAAATGCAATTATACTAAGCACAGAATTCATCAACTCGAAGTTGTCATATAATATGTTGCCAACCTATCAAAAAATTTTAAAAGCGAAGAAAACATGTTACCCAGATTCTGAGAGTTCGACCGTTAGTGAATCAAATGCTGAAGTGGAATTGCAGAGTTTACCTAATCACACTGCAAGTCGTTTAGTAGAACTCCAATAGGAAGTGTTTGATAATGTATCTGAGGATTCATTGAAAAATCTTGTACAGATAGGAAAATGGGGTTTTGATGGAAGTAGTGGGCACAGCGAATATAAGCAAAAATTTGAGAATAATAAGCTACAAGACAATAGCTTGTTTGTCACTTCATATGTTCCGAAACGAACGAAGAGTTGTCATATGGAAAAATCCACGTCCGACTTGCTTCATATGTTGCTATTAAGCTCGGATCCAGTTTTGTCTAGCGAGAGGAAAACTTATGGCAAGAAAAAAACAGTTTTATTGAAATCGGCATAAGATTTGTTAGAACAATAAAAATTGTCAATAAAAAAATTATTGCTTATTTTAAAAATGTATTTTTGTTTATTTTGTGCAACTAAATACTAAAAACTGAAGTAAAAAAAAATTTGCCATGCCCATATTAACTGAAATTTATATTTACATACATAGCTATTGATCGACTCCTAAAATTTCCATTTGATATCTCAACCATAACTATTTTTGGCCACTGCTCCCATACAAGTGGAACCACTGTGCAATGTAATGAAATTGTGAACAAATCGGGTTGTGAATGGCAAAGGGTGAGAAAATACTTTTCCAAGCGTATATTATTACTTTCAATCGGTCAATTTTTATTTGAGTCAATCAAGTTTTTCCTAACCCAATCTTGGAAAGAAGAGCAAAGAGTGCAACAAAAATTTCTTTATGATTCCGTTGAAATTTTTCAAAAATATTTTTATGTAGTCAAAAGTTCTACAGCTTAAACTGCTTTATGATATGATAGTGAAGTTGGAAGGCGTCAAACTGCATACCCGAAAAGTTGAACTTCATAAATCTTTAGAGGAAACTATTAAAAGAAATTACAAACAAATCGCCATAATTTTGTAAAAAAAAACTGCATTCGTACTTTTGTGAGTAACTGTACATACCCCAGCATATTTAGGAATATATTATGCAGAAATTAGGAATTTCAGCATTAACTAGGTAGGGCTTTACTAAAATGTTAGATTTGTTAACCGATATCAGATTCGAAAAGGCAAACGAATTGAGAAAATTCGTTAAGAAAACTATCTTCATTATTTTCTTCTTTTTTAGGTTGAAATTTTTTTTTTGTTTTCGCCATCCACCTTTTATGTAAACCTTTTTTTTTTTATATGTATGTATGTATATAGATAATAATTCGATTTCTAATTACCTAAACTTTGCTAACATTACTCTTTCTCTTCTCTATTTTCAATCATGCATCATTTTAATGCGGCCTTTGCCATTTTGGATGTCTTTGATATATTTTGCAAACATTGGAAATTGCTGCTGCTCAATGATTCTTCGTTGATGTGCTGCACCCATTCTCGTACATCACTACATAACATTACAACAACAACAATACAGTTCACATCGACAATGCTGTATGATCCCGTCCGCAAGAAAGAATCATCGCAAATATTTCAAAATGAACGTGAGACCTGCTTAACCTACTTCTCGCAATGGAACGAAGCGGATCAGGTTGAATTCGTGGAGCAGCTGCTCACGCGCATGTGCCACTACCAACATGGACACATAAATGCGTTTCTTAAACCGATGTTGCAGCGCGACTTTATCACATTGTTGCCGAGTAAGTACCATACCGACTTATGTATGTATTTAAGTATTTATAAAATTGTAAATGCAAGAGATAAGTCAAGTATAGATTTATGTTTTCTTAAAAAACAAGTTTTAATATCTAATTGTTTAAGTTCTTCATATCGATTAGACTGTCCGAATTCACGAAAATAGTAGCTCGGCGTATTTACTAGGTTTGACAATTCAGACATCTTTTATGTAATTTTACTTTATTAATTTTTAGAAATATGTGCATATGTATAATGAACGCTCGATTTTTTTTAGGTGAACATTTGCGAATATTTTCTTAATTTTCTACCAAATTTTCAACTTTGATTTGAATGTTTTTAAGCGAACTTTATATTGAACGGCTCTCGCTTGATAGGATATATTCTAATATTTTTATAATTTTTTAAAATAATTGATTATAGGTAACCTCAAAACAGTCTGAGGATTTTCAATTATTTGCAAATTCTTTCATCCGGCGTCCATATAAACTCCCGTGACCTACTCCGATCTACTTTTGGTAAATAATTGGTTTAGCCAGTCTTCAAAATTAACTGGGGTCTAAAGACGTTCAAAATACTTTTAATTTTATATCTGTACCAAAACATTTTGTTTGTTTTTTAAATGTTTTAAAATAAAATTCTGATAACAGTTTTTTGGCAGTTTGCTTAGTTTTGTTTTTTAATTTTCTTTTTACAAAGTTTGAAGCTTTGATTTATGTATATAGGTAGTTTATGTTATACTATATTGAAGTATATTTTTGTAAACAAAACAGATTTAACATTAGTAACATTGTCAATATTGTAAAACAAAATCACTGTACGCAGACTTCTGGAGGTGGGTGTGATTGTGCGAAATTCCTATGAAAAATAAGGAGATTTCTTAGTCCATTGAATTATGACCGGTACTTAGATTTTCAAGTTTGTCCGATATTTTAAATTTTAATATTTTTTTAAATTATAGTTATTAAATAATATTATTTATTTATATGAAAGCAAATGCAAAGCACCGTCAGCAAAAAAACAAAAATCATCACACTTTGTCATTGGAAAAAAAATTCTGAAAGCTCTCAGACTCAGAAAAGAGTCAGAGAATCCCCCTAGTATGGCGCAAATCATGAATTCTTCGATTAATTCTTAATTTGCACAATATAACCTCCGTGTATGCAAGTAACTAATAAAAATTCTATCATATGTATTCTCGGTATTTTTATTCTTACAATTCTTTATACATATGTGTGTGTGTGTAATAAGTAGTACCTAAGTAGTAAGATTTTTTTATCAGTTGAAGTGCTAACGCGACCGCAGGTGCCAGGTATCGGAAAGGGCCAATTGCTTATCAAAATTATTTGTAGGAAATATAAAAAATGTCACATAAACAAACAATGGAAATATGCACGGTTTTCCCTAGTTATCTATTTATGGCTTTGTTTTGCTATCGACAACCGGTTCTATATTTTCTTTGCTTTCCAGAGTATTTATTTATATAATTTCCCTTCCTATGAACTGGTACGCGATTCTTATTTTCACAGTTATCCCCCATTATAATGAATGTCTATAAAACGAATGTATTTTTGAATGCATATAAATCGCTAAATAACGAATGGTTAAAAAAATATGCTATATAACGAACGCGGACAAGAAATGGTAACGGAGTTAAACCGCCCTTTCTGTGAAATCGTTACGACGCGGACTTGGATCTTTCGAAATTAGAACTTTCTTAAGAAATGACCAAGAATATTTAACGAATTTTAAATCAATAATTAGCTTTAGCAGATGCAATGTAAAACTGTGGAAAGAAGCGCAAGACTTTGTTTGGAAATTAAAACCGATATACTCAAGTAATTTCGGGCAATCTAGGAAGCCAGTATTCGCGTTCTATACGTGAAGAGAATAAATTTTCGCTATTTACTTTATTTAAAAATGTAAGATATCAATCGTTATACTGGACGACCACTGTATTTTCTACATGTGAACAGTGATGTGCCCAATGCAGTAAATCATTATATTTATGTATGAATATAGCATACATTTGATTGATTCTCCTTATGAGACGTTTGAACCAACGGTCTATTTGTCGGTTGCGTACTCGAACACGCATGCGCATATGCCACTCACCTTGGCACTCCTTGTCGCAATTACATTATTGTATTTGTAGTTGTAGTTGTTTTCTTCGATGGTCTATTCAGCATTAGGTCATTTGAGCATCAAACGCATATACAATTTTGATAAGCAATACTCGTACGTACAGTGGGGAGCACAAATGAATACAATTCGCAATGCTTTTCATGATCATTTTTATTTGTACATTTTTTATTCGCTATTAAAAGGCAAGTTTAAAACTTTGCATAAAATTTTAAAAATTGAATTGCCTTCATCGAATTTCAACTTTTTTATTAGTATTTTTAAAATAAACTGGAATTTATGTACATAAAATGCCTCCGTTACATATGTAGATGAAAGCTCTTCTTCAAACTAGAATTTAAAAAAATTCGTAAACAAAAACAACGGGAGTTTTAGCCGCTTGAGACATTCGCATTATTGTACTAAGATTAGATAGGTAACCTAATTGCATATCCAATAATTTTGTTAAAGCGCTGATAAAAACGTGAGAGAGAATTTTAACACATCTTGTATAAAGTTTGAAATTTGGCTCTTGATGCCTTTTGGTAACAAAATAAAATTTATCATGAAAAATATTCCCAATATTGTAAGAAAATCACTTTGTTCTCATTTGTGTTACCCACTGTATGTGCGTAAGTATTCACAAAGTCGCCGCAATATCTGCGGCCGCCCTTTAATTTCCATTTATTTACAAGTAATATTTCTGCAACGGCAAATATTACACTTTGTGTCCATTATCATCTTCTTTATTTGGCTGTGCGTTTACCTTTCTTTGTTGCTATATGACTACATGTTTACCAGAAATTTTGAAGTACATACAAACATACTACATGCTTTTTAACCATTTCATCATCTCAGTTTTCTCAACAAAAAAAAACTACTTGTCCATTATTTCTTTTATGAAATGTCGCTTGCAGTAACTGGTTTCAACAGGTTTAACCCTATGCTTGTATACTTCAATGATTCACAAACGTGTTAATGATTTTTTTTTTTTGTTTTAGTTCAACCGTATTTTGGGGCATTTAGTCAGTGATCTTCACTTTTTGTTTTGGTTTTACGATGTGGAAAGCTTGAAAGCTAAATAAATCTCAAGTATTATGTGCAATGAGTAAACATCTGTATTCGTATGTACTTGGGAATTTTTCACTGTTCTGCTGAAAAGTTTATATTAATTATTTACCTTGAAGTATAAAATGAATGGAGGAAGCAAAATATTAAATTTGAGACTTAACGTTTAGTAATTAAATGATTATACGTAAGCAAATAGTATATGATATTTAAATATATATTTATGTATGCAAGTATGTACATACAAATGCACATACATATGTATGTACCAAAAATATTTTCTGTCAAAAATTAAAGATAATACAATGCATGGCGTGTCATTCCAAATTTATCTTAACAGTTCTGTAGCAACAGTGTTGTTTGGTTCTTTGATCAAGGGATATTTTTATTTTATTGTAATAGTATCTTTTGTTTTAATTTGCGATCACGAAAAAAAGCTTCTAGAGGCAGTGAAAATCAAGGAACAGTTGAAGATAATATTTCAAAATGCATGTTGTAACAGCATAAAACATTCCCCATAAAATTTTGGGGAATGCTGCTGAATTTAAGAATCTACTGTCGTGAGAACACATAAGAAGCTGTGGATGTGATCTTTGCTCACATAAGTATGTTGGCTACGTAGAAGCAAACGACACAAAATAGATCCGATAGGTGACGCCTTCACCGCTATTTGGTATTTTCCCGAATTTGACAAATTCTCAGTTGCAACTAGACAAATATTTTGTTTTACAAATGGGGGCAACGGACACGGTTTTTAGTATTTTGCAAATTTATTTATTAAATCTCTGCCTTTAAATCATCTTTCTATACTTAAGCTCAATTAAAAAAGGGTAGGGTTTCTTATTGAAATATTAGAAGTTATCCATTTTTCTTTTTCCCGTATACTTGCTTCTTGCCATCTTTTATTCTATCATTCTTAGAAATTGATATCAACTTTGTTCTAAGTGCCGGCAAAACTTTTTCATCCCTGACCGTCAGATGTATGTACTATTAGATGACTGGTTCTGTTCTTGTAAAGATTTTATAGTTTTTTATTTAATCAATTTAATAAGTATTTGTTTATGTTTCTCATGTGACGGTCTAGTTGCGTATATTATTGCAATGTGCATATGTAAATATTTATTTTTGCATATCCGCACATGCATAAAGTATTTATGTATACTCACACAGACGTTTGTACACGCTACATATGTATGTATGTATGTACGTACATGCATGCGTTGTATGTAAATACCAAATGTTTGTATGCATGTACATATGTACATATGTACATACTTTCGCTTATTTAGCCATTTTCACTTTTATGATGATGATGTAATCTTAATTTCACTTCGCTTTCATCTGAAAATAAGTCGTCGCATTGCATCGCATCACAACGAATCCCAATTAATATTAGATTATTTTATTCGTTTCTTTTAAAAGAAATTTATATTATGCGTATATTTGCATACTCATTAATAAATTATAAAAAACAAGTAATAATTTTGCGAAAAATCCTTCCTTATTTCTTAGTTTTTACCGCAAAATTTAATTTGTTACCCAATAAACATTTGAATTAAATTTCATATTAAGCTGAAAATAACGTACTTAGCAAATATGCAGGGTGGGGTTTCTTCAATCTACTTTGACTGATTAAACAAATTATTACCAACAAAGCGTACATTATTTGGGGAAGGTAATTATTATGTTTCAAGTTGAATGTGATTCTTCAATTCGTATCAAGTATAGTATATTTTTTATGCTTGTATGTGTATTACAATTTTTTGCTTCTTCATTTAATTCTAATTTCTAGAACAAAAACTGTGTAAGTCAAATTTTCAGACTTTCTAGAAAATTGATTAAAAGAAATTAAATATTTGCCATCAAAATGTCTATCTTTTTAATTCGATTTTTTTTTTTTAGAAAATTTCGAGATCTATCGCTATTTTGACAAACGGCAGAGAGAGCTTTTTTTCTTCTTAGAATAGTAAAGGTATTAAAACCCAATAAATAATCCTCCCAGCATCGGATACGGACTTCTAACGGTCAAGAAAAAATTACCATATTCCCTGTGTCATAAAAGTAGATTCAAGGAAATTTTGACATTTGATATTTGCCACTTTTTCTTCAAGAAATAATGAAGCGGGTATATATGTACATGTGTATGTATCTCAGTAACAAACCTGTTTTTCCTTATAATCTTTTTTCAAAAAAAAAAACTTTAAAATTAGAAACACCGTTTTGCTTAAGAAAATTTGGCTCAAGAAATTTTTATTCAGGTTTTGTTTTTATATGAACTTTTGGATAGTTCTATTGAGAAATACTAATTGCTAACGCTTCATTTTTTACTTTTAAATACATTAAAACGAATTTCTTTAAAAAAAAAATGAATTACTTTTTAATTTTTTTTGTGTTAGGTATAGCTTAATAATTTAACATTTTATTTTGTTTTTAGAACTAGGTGATCATGTTGCTTAATCTATTATTGTCTATTGTCGCTTCTACAGTCGTCGGCAAAATTTCTTAATTGTTTTCCGCACGTATGTACATAAGCTTTCAAACTAGATTACAATTACAAACTTTGTCGCGAACCAGTCTAATGTGCACCATCCATACATGCATTATCATACAACCATTCAATATCTCTTTCAACTTTTTACCATTTGCGTACACATCTCATTCGCGTGTTACCCATCACAGTTTAAGTATTGAAAATAAAAACAAAAATAAAAACTGCCTTAGTATTTTCTGATTCGAAAATTAAGTTTAACAAAGTAAAGAACGCAAAATGTAGTGTAAGATTGGAATTGGGTTAAACGTGATGTGACTGACGGCACGGCATGGTGCGTCTGTCGTATCTTACAGTTTTTTTTGGTGACTCGATTGTTCGCCGTTTTTTACCCTGCTGTCTGGATGTCTATCATCTGAATGAATGGTTGGTATATATTGGTGATTTTTGTGAAATGTTGCTCCACTTGCGGGCGTACCAACACATACATACACTACATACATACATATGTACATTCATATGTATGTATGTAGATAGATACAGTGTTGTGCACATCATAAGCTATAAAATTCAATATCATACATTTAGATGACCATTTACATATGTTTATTAATTTATTCTCAATTACTTTTTATTAGTTTATATTGTAATAAAATTTTCAAACTTTGTTATCAAAATTTTCACAAAACTTTGAGGTATGCAGTTTTGTAGCTAATTTCAATTTCAATATAATACAAAAGTAAATTTTTTTGATGCGTTGTTTTATGGAGAAAAATACCCAACATCCTCAAAAATCAACGCGAAGTTTTAGTCACTTGAAACTTGATATTTGTTTTACTAAAATGTAATGGGCTACTTTAAAAATTAAAAAAACCCTGATTAAAAAGTTGCATTTTTTTTAATTCGTCGAATTTTTATGCATTTTCTAGAAAGTGGAAAATTTTTGTTTATACATATGGTTTATTGTGAATAAATTAATGAACATAAGTGGCCGACAGCATTATATTGAGTTTGGTTGCTTTTGCTATACGCAACACTGTATGTAAAGTACGAACATACACTTGTTTGTATATATGTACATACATATGTATGTACTTAACTACTTGCATCCATCCAGAAACGCAAACAAACATACAATATGAGTTTGGACGTGTGCACGTACAATAATAGTATGTACTTATATGTATATGTATGTTTGTATGTATGTATGTATTTATCTACATAGCAGTTAGCAGTGCACTTCATATGGGGCATATAACGGTTATTTAGAGCGAATACTGAACTTTCAGTTGGCACAGAAATTAGGTTATGGAAATTTTAAATTATTTCAAAGGTGCTTTTCGCACTTTTATCGAATATTAAATTGTACGGTTTTGATAATTCCTTAATTGTCACAGTCACCGACCGAAACTAACAAATTTGCCCCCCGTTTGGGAAGGCACAATCTGCCTAATTTAACGATTTTCATGACATTAACCAATATTTTCCATTTTTAAACTCCATTACTGTACATCTTTGCATTTTTAGTAATTTGCAGTTTTCCTTTAAAAAGTGTTGCACGATTTTCCCTTCAAGACCTGATTTTAACTCAAAACAAGCACTTTTCTTTAAGCCCACTTCTGTCAACGTTTGATTCCGTTTTTTTTTTTAAATGTGTAAATTTATGAAAACAATTAAATGCAAATCATGATTCAATTATACAAAATAAAAAGATTCTACTTACCTGATTTTTGGTTTTTTTGTTATACGTATTTTTTAAAGTTGGTAACTTTTAGGATACTCTATATACAGGACAATTGAATAGGATGCGATAAGTTATGGGTATATTACAGTTCTTGAGGCCAAGAATTTATTTAACGATAGTTTTTTAAAACTAAAACCTTACCCTAGGTGGCACTGCCGAGCAATGCATGCTATATTCGTGGGGCTTCATTGGAAAATTAATTTAATTTGTTAAGGCTGAGAAATTCATTTTTGATGTCTGTTTTTTTTTTGTCAGAAAAAATATCAGAAAAAACCATAAATTTCCATATTCGATCGAACATTTCCAGTATATACTAAAGACTAAACTCTTATTATGAGAAGAGAGTTTTGACACTCCTTTATAAAAAGTTGAATTTAAGAAGTGCGGAAAGGACAACAACAATACTAAATAGTTTTTACCCTTCACTTTTCCAAAAGGTTACTACTAGAAACATGAACGAGGTCAGTCAAGTTATACGCTGAGAAATTGAGATAAGACCAAAAAATATCAAATGACAATAAATATATTGTCCCTGGGCACATGTGTATGAGAACTGTGCCAAACAATACGACTTATCTTAAAAGTATCGATCAATAGGGGATGCTGGAAATAGCATGAACAAAATTTTTAGCATCCCACAACAATATAAATAAAAATATGGCGACATTGTCAGAGTTGGACTGGATATATTTGATGGCAGATCGTGCGTTTGCCTTCAAGAGCAATAAAATTCTCTCCCCATTAACATATCCGGAATTCTAAGGGTAGACTTTTTTAAATTATGGCGACTGTAAACTGCAAAATTTAAATTATTATTATAATAGTCAAGTTTCAACTTTTATCACTGTTTCTCTCACTAGCTTTATTATGAAATTATTAATAGCTATTAAAATTTATATCTTTTCAAATAATTTTAATGTACTTACGCCAAGCTCAATTAATACACAAACTAATCATCAACTGTTTACTTACAGAAAAGGGTCTCGATCACATTGCCGAAAGCATACTCACCTATTTGGATGCAGATTCACTCAAGTCCGCTGAATTGGTATGCAAGGAATGGTTGCGTGTTATCTCGGAAGGCATGCTCTGGAAGAAGCTGATCGAACGCAAAGTACGCACCGATTCCTTGTGGCGTGGCTTGGCCGAACGTCGCGGCTGGATGCAATATCTCTTCAAACCACGACCCGGCACCACTCATAGACCACACTCATTCTATCGCGAACTCTATCCCACTATAATGAAGGTGTGTATCTGCATATTATTTATATATTTTAAATTATTTTTGCAATATTCATATGTATTTTTGTTGTCTGTTCCGTTTTTTAGGATATTGAGAGCATAGAGAGTAATTGGCGTAGTGGTCGTCACATGCTACGTCGGATTAATTGCCGTTCGGAAAATTCAAAGGGCGTCTATTGTCTGCAGTATGACGATCAGAAAATTGTTTCTGGTCTGCGTGATAATACCATTAAAATTTGGGATCGTACGGACTTGCAGTGTGTTAAGGTATGTAGTTGAGGAAAAATCTCAAAAATCGTTGAAATTTATATTGATTGCCCTTTTCCCCCATATAGACTTTGACTGGTCACACCGGTTCGGTTTTGTGTCTTCAATATGACGATAAGGTCATCATTAGCGGTTCATCAGATTCGACGGTACGCGTTTGGGATGTGAACACCGGCGAAATGGTCAACACATTGATCCATCATTGTGAAGCTGTGCTTCATTTACGCTTCAATAATGGCATGATGGTAACCTGCTCGAAGGATCGTTCAATTGCTGTCTGGGACATGACCTCGCCCAGTGAGATCACCTTGAGGCGCGTATTGGTCGGTCATCGTGCCGCTGTCAACGTTGTGGATTTCGATGAGAAGTACATTGTGTCGGCCAGCGGTGATCGCACCATCAAAGTATGGTCAACATCAAGCTGTGAATTTGTGCGCACATTGAATGGACATAAGCGCGGTATTGCGTGCCTGCAGTATCGTGATCGTTTGGTGGTCAGTGGCAGTTCAGATAACTCAATCAGGTGGGTAGTGAAGCGGTGAATAATATCTGCATTTAGATTGGTAATTTTTTTTTTTTTTTTTTTTTTTTTAATTTTGCAGACTTTGGGACATTGAGTGTGGTGCTTGCTTGCGTGTGCTGGAAGGCCATGATGAACTGGTGCGTTGCATACGCTTCGATTCGAAGCGCATTGTCAGCGGCGCTTATGATGGCAAAATCAAAGTTTGGGACTTGGTTGCCGCGCTGGATCCGCGCGCACAGGCAAATACACTTTGCTTGAATACCTTAGTGGTAAGTGAAAATTGCCTTTTAGGAGGTAGTTTAATTTATTTACTTTTCACGGAGGCCAGATAAAAGAAGTAAAAGCAAATCAGTCTTGAATTTGAAAATTAAAGTTTTATATAAAATAATAATTTTTTGATTTGTTCTTTTTTCTTTCGTCTTGTGTGTATTTTTTACCCTCAGTGGTATAGCTGTCAATATCGTAAAAACGAAAACTAAATACCTATAACTTTGACCATTATCCTACAAAAAAAAAAAAAACAAAAAAAAAACCTTGGATTCTAGTGCTATCAAATTTATTTTGCTTCAAATAAAAAATAAACATGCAATTTAATTTAGGTAGATTTGTTAATTTGTCGATTTGGCCGTATTACGAATATGTGTGGTTTGTTGGCATTGAATGCTTCTGACTTGAATCCAACATTTCTAACAGCTAATTTGCATTCAAACTTAATTATAAAAAAAGTTCGACTTTGTTGCTACAATAGTACAAACATTTTCTTTCATTTTTGTTTTCTGATAGGATTGGTATTTTTTCATATGTATATATTTAGAGGCTTAGACATAAGTTATGTTCACTTTAATTTAATTTAATTTTTGAATTGATTCTTGACAACTGTACTTTAATTTTCCAGGAGCACACAGGCCGTGTTTTCCGCTTGCAATTCGATGAATTCCAAATTGTCAGCAGCTCGCACGATGACACCATTCTCATATGGGATTTTTTGAATTTCCAACCCAATGAAAATGCATCTGGCCGCCCACCATCACGTAAGTCGTCCCTAACATCCATAATACATATACAACTGTTTATAAAAATAAAAATTCCCTTTACAAATTTTAGCCGCCCTTACGCTGATGGAACATTAACGTTTCGCATTAGTTCAGAATTTCAATAATAATAATAACAACAATAACAATGCAACAGATGTATGACAAATTTACGCTAAAGTGACCATAAAGGGCACTTTTAATGCAAACACCGTAATATCAAAATATAGCAACAAAGAAAGTTAATTGTGTTAAATTTTACCGAAAACACAGCAGTAAAATTAAAATCTGAATGAAATACAAATAAAACACAAAACGTATCGTCGTTTGCTTGCCGCGGCAGCTGATCTCCGAAAAGATAAGAAAAACAATTCATAACTAAACAAAAATACATTAAATAAATGCGAGTACAACTGGGACGAAGAGGAGAGAAGTAAGAGAAGTCGTTGATCCTCAAATTGTAAATGTCGCGCCACAAGCGAGCAGATACAATGTATGGATGTGTGCGTATCTATGCACCAGCTGAGACATAACTATATATTATTAAAAATGCTTAGTATTATTGAGGAGAAAAATTAAACTGATATAAAAATATGATGATCATTTAATGGTAAATGTTCACAAAATTATTTAAAAAAAAAAAATCATTTCAACTTTAGGCATTGTACAATTACTAAATCGAAATTGAAAATACACTTTGAACAACGCTGATGCGAACTTGGTGGACGAACAGTGAAAGGAAACGGGAATGCTGCAGGGAAAATAAGGAGGAGGTTTGGGCATCATCATCTACAACTTCATTATCATCATATAAGCTGAAGCAAACACAAGTAAAACAATTTTAATTTGTAACTAGCGTAGAAATGTTGAACAAAATGCAAACAAAACAAAACTGAAATTATACTGAACAATTTGCAGACAAAATGTAAAACAAGGAAATAAATAAATTGAATGTATGAACTAATATAACACACTTATTATTTTGAATGTACCACGACAAGCAATGAGGACCTTTAAAAAAAATGAGTAAACATAGAGTAAGATTTATCGCACACAGTGCAGTGTATTTAAAACGGATATAAAAGAGAGAACTACTACTGAAAAATTAAATACATTTGAACAAATGTGAACTTTTGAACTTATGCTAAATTTTAATCTATAATTTATAATTAGGCTTGTTCTGCATTTCGATTTCGATCAAATTGTTTGGCATCCAAATGGATTGGTGTACTTGATCTCGTTTCCGACAAGATTTGTTCGGTTTGAAAAGTTTTGCCTTTGACTAGTCGCAATGAAAAGTAATTGGCAAATTAAATCCAAATATAAATGTTATTTGTCAGCCAAAGCTTTTATATTTAAGAGTTCATATTATTGGAAAGGTTTATAAGTAATTATTGTTCTTATCTGTATTCAATTAGTTTGATAAATCAGTATTACAGAATTTCTAATAAAAAAATATTAAGATAAACACAGGGAAAACGATTGAAATGAAACCGACCTGTTCTTGATTCCGATTCAGCGCTTGTGCAGTATTCTTCGAAAAATTCCATATTGCCATACATCACAAATAATATTCGAACTTAAACTTTTATGTTCGTAGTATTTATTATTCGTTTTGTATTCGTTCGAATTTTAGTAAACGTTTGAAAAACAAATTAAAGCGGTTTTGCGTAAATATTTCATTTAAATCACAGTTTTGATACGGAATCTGCGATTGGTGGCAACCCCTACGATATTACCACTGAAACCAGCTGATTCTATTCGTTCGCAAACTTCATTCGAAGAAAAATCAAGAAAGGTTTTGTAGTATAAATTTCTTTAAAGGGTAAACTTGCTTGGAGTCCAGAACAGGCCTGAATTTGTATTTAGATGTACAGTGCTTTTCATGCTAAAAGGTGTTCGGCAAATTTTTTAATCCAAAACCATTTAAATCCAGATTTCAAAAATGCAGCGAACTAAAAAAAAATTACAATAAAAATGTCTAACTTTTTAATCAGAATTAAGGAAAATTTCGGGCACACAGTCTTGATGATGCATGCCAAGTCATCCCTTTTCAAGTTTGGTTTGGAGAATCCTTCCAATGTACATCATCAGTTGCATATTTCCCAACGCGTTTTTTGTTTGCGTGATATCTAACTGTTATATAAGAGAAATATATACTCTTATCTGTTTTTAATCTTATCTTCAATTTCATTTGTACATCATTGTTATGTTCTTCTCCACCTCCATTTGTATCAATATCCTTGTGTTGTCTAAGCCCTTTAAATATCAGGCAACCAAGTGTTGCCATCGTACTCATCAAACGGGAGGGAACGCGCTGTTTCGATAGGTTTGACCTTAGTGGCACGTCTGCGATAACACTCGATGGAATAAGTTTTAAGTAAATACTTATGATGATATTGTAGGAAACTTGGAATTCGAAATTATCATGTGTGCGGGCCACAGTAACTTAGTAAAGTTGTAAATTACTAATTGCTCTAAATAACGCAACATTATTCGGGTTTGAAAAAAAGGAAGTATGACTATATCTTCTATTATACGCAATAAATTCTAGACGAAGATTTAACATCGTACTTTCAATTACATAAATTATTGCATTGCCATTAACCATCTTACCTATATAAAAATAATGAATCGGACCAATGTTCCCGAACTCTTGATCTCGTTTTTTTCCAAAACACTTACATAGTTTCGGAACGCATATTCTTTGTTAGCACCATCAAAGAATATCTAACATTAAAAATACAAAGAAGCCTAGGTGTTTTAAAATTGCAGTCTCTACGTTTAACTTCTCAGCTTCTTTTTGATATTCAACTAAGTCTTTAACTTTTAGTTTGCAAGTTGCTTGTTCAGAAGGCATATTGTAAAAAAAAAGATGTAGTAATAAATAAATAAATAAATGTGAAGAGGTGGTTAGTATCACGAGAGTATTCTTCACATAAAGGACATATGTTTAGTATATTGAATAAAATTCTGAACTAGTAAAAGTTTAATCTGCTTCAAAATCCAGAACGCAATTGGCAACTAGAGCTTTCGTCTCCAATAGGTGGCATTCATGGGGTTGGAGGTAATGAAGGTGTTAATTGGCTCCCGATGAATGTCGGTTATGGCCTGCCTAAAGTTCGACGGGCACTGTGGGTGTTGTACGTATTGCTGGGCCTGTATGCTCAGCATTTGGCGACATAAAAAATATTTCTCACTTTATATGTATGTAACTGTTATGAAGTAACTAAATTTCAGAATGTTGGCACAGTTTTCAGTTTGCTTTCTTTTTGCATGAACACAACATGTGGAAATGTCAACTACCAGAGAATAAAATATGTAATATAAATTAAAAAGCCTGCTGCAAAGACTTCACAGAAACACTACTTTAAACACTTTTTAAAGAGGGATAGAAAAAAAGAACTATTAAATATTCTTTTTGTTTAATTTTAACTATGTACAAATATTATTTCAATTACGTACTTACGTACATAAGTACACCTTTTCAATAACCGGCCGGAAGTTCGCCCATTGCAGGAAATGTCGCGGAAAAATACTTTTCATACAAATTATTTGCCGTTTGGAATTTACGTAATGATATCACATTAAGATTCATATAAAAATTGGAGGAGAAGCTCGGCAGAACATTAAACATGAATTATTTTATATGAACCTTGTTTTTTTTGTTGTTTTGTTATTTAACATTTTCAGTGTTTATTAAATACCATTTCTCATTTGTAGGGTATAAAAAGCTTCCGAAAGCTAAGTATAGCTAAAGCTATTTGACATAAGGGGCAGTGTTATTGAAGAACTAGAACGCAACTAGTGAAAAGCTTTGAAATCTTTTTCTCTTAAGTTTTCTTATGTTTACTCGAAGTTGAGAGATTGCTGATACGCGACCGGCCGGGTTGTACTAAATAGTTTAATGAGTATTCGCATTTGAATGTGTGGCGAAATTTCGTTGGTAGTACCAGTTCGCCTCCGAAAGCAAAGTGAACGCACTGTTCTTGGTGACCATTGTGAGCTGTGAAAACAAAAAGTTAATAAAAACCAGCAATTACTCTCACAGTAACAACGCTGGGACAAAGCTTTCCACGCAAAAGTTGTTAGACTCCAGCCGCAAATTTTTATGTATGTGAGCTATGTACAAAAAATTAAAAAAGAGACAAGTACAACAAAAGCAGTATAGCGAGTCAACAATTCTACATATCAATAAGAATGAACAGCTAAGCACAGAAATGGAAAAAATAATCAAAAGCAAACTGTCATCAGCGCTCTCGGGATTAATTAGATGAGTGTATGACGTCGCCAGTCACATTGAAAGCGCGCGTCCTACAATTTAGTCAGCGCTAGGAGAAGGTCAGTAAAGGTTCTACTAGTGCGTGCGTGATTTTCCTTTGGAGGAACCGGAATTTTTCCATCGTCATACTTAGACTACTATCAAATTTTAGTGCCACAATTAATTACTAAATGCATATGCCACTGAAAATCTAAAAAGAATTAAATGTAGTACAAGTTTTAGGGATCTACTCAAAACAAATTTATACCTATGAATTAAGTAGACGTACTTATTTGTGCCACAGTTGAAGGATATTTGTCTTAAAGTTGTAGTGATAACTTGGAGATGGAGCGTATATTGCGTGGTATCATGCGTTATCGGAATACGACGCGCGAACAGATGGTGAAGGAATTCCAAAAAGTTCGTGATAATCCAGAGGTATGTAAATACAAATATACATACATACATATGTATGTATTTAATTATGAATCCAAGTTAAACAAAGTGAATTTAAAAAGGTGCGTTTATTTATATGTATATTTATGTGTACACATACTATATACCCTTGTGTTCACGTGTACGCATGCACATACATACATATGTACATACTACATAAATTGATAAGCACGGCCTTCGAAAGTGAAATCTGCATGGGCGCTAAAAGCGTCAATTTGCGGTAATTAAAATTGGAAGTTTATTGTCTATTTGAAAAGTGTGAAAATCGAAGCATATTGTGCAATCAACAAGTTATTAAAAAATTCCACTAAATCATAGACAAGTTAGATCAACCAAAGTGCGATTAGTGTCAACAATCAATTTGTTGTGTATGTATGTATGTGGGTATAAGTATGTACATATGTATGTACATATGTCTACTTGGACTAAATTAAATTGCGAAAGTTTTGTACCTTAATAGCTATTTTGGAAATTTTTTAAACAATGCAAATTTATTAATTCTTATGTGAATATATACATGATGTGTTTATGTTCATATGTATGCACATTAGGGTGGTGCATAAAAAAATCAAATGAGCGATATTTTTCAGTTTCACCCGCTCAATCGGCAATACCACGGTCATAGATATTATATATGTATCACTTTTGGTCCCGATTTGCGACGGTTAAGGCGTATATCAAAGTTTGGATTACTTTGCGAAGACTAAAATTGAGATTAAAACTAATATGTGATATCTTCGAATTATTATTTAAGTGAAAAAAATTAAATTTTTTGAGTCTTAGGATAATCTGAACTTTGGCCCCTGTGTGACATGCCTTTACTGTCTCCAATCGGGACCAAAATTTACATACACATACATGTGCCCTATCTTCGTCTATAGTGGTACATGAAAGAAAAATTGTTTTAATTTTTGGAGTTTCCTTAGAGGGATCTGAACTTTGACCCTTGTGTAACCCGCCTTAGCCGTCTCCAATCGGTATAAAAATTTATACATATGTACATACATATATGATATTTTCGACTATAGTAGTACCGACGTTTAGGAAATCTGATGTAAAAATTTTGCTCCTACATTTAAGGAGCACCCGAATGTACATGCTATGTGTTATTTAAAATGTACGTAGTAAGGAGCAAAAGTTTCCTGCCTACACAGACTAGATAACTTGAAGCCCAAAAAATTTTAGAACTTTTCGTTACTTAGCCAAAACATAAAACATTTAATTATTTCGTTTTGCTACAAAGATATGCGCGCTTGTTCTACATTTCACTTGCACTCGGAATTTTTCACTTTACGGGGCAGTTTTAGGTATTCTAGTTATGCAATTCCCCTGGATGTGATATGCAGCCCATGCTCGATTGTATAATAACAATAATAATAATTCTTAGAATCGAGCTGTGTTAAATCTATATAGCGTTATTCGGATTTTACTCCGACCCTACTGTATAGATTTCAGTGAAAAAAATAGGGGGTTATTTCTTGCATATCTGGTACTATTATAGGCTATTAGAAACTTTGCTAGGTGGCGCTGGGGTCAAGATATTTATAAAACTTGTATTTATGAACCGATTTAGATCAAATACAAAATGTATATGGTATGATCAAAAATGAGCTTGCGAAAAATGAATTCGCTAAGTAGCGCTGGACTCCAGATACTCCGAAGGTCTGTAATTAATAATCGATTTCGATAAAATTGGAACTGTATTCTACAGGCACAATTATAACTACAAGTCATCAATTGGTAATGAACCCTACCCATCCGAGACCATTACAAATAAGAACCTCAAATTTGTTTCGGATAAAATACTGGAGGAGACGAGTATACTTTCAAAGACAACAGTACTTAGAATTCTACATGAACATTTGGGTATGAATATGGTCAGTGCAATGTGAGTCCCAAAAGTTCATTCTGCTGTTCAAAAATAAGTACGAGTCTAGTGATATACCCAATTTTTATCAGTTTGTAAAGGCAGACTGAAAACAGATTTGGATTAAATTTGTGCTAGCAATGAAACTATGGTTGTTTTTAGCATCACCTTCTGCCAAATGGAATCCAATGAATTGCCGGGGGGATTCGCCGCTGCAAAAACAGAATATTACTACACTATTTTGCTAGATGCAATTTAAAAAAAAAACTTGAGGTAAACTGTCGCGAAGAGCGTGGGCCCACGCATCGTATGTTTCCAAGACTGCTCGACCATTCCCTATATAATCCATACTCGACCCAAGTGACTATTATAGATTTTCTAAATTGAAATGCGACTTGCAAGAAACAAATTAACACTGATGATGAAGTGAAGCCAGATGTTTTGGGGTATTTTTTTTTTAAATAAAAGAATATAATATTGAAAAATAATATTAATTTTTATAGTTCAGGTCCGAAACTTTTTGATCTTACAGTGTAAATACATATGTATGTAATTTGACCTTTAAGTTTTCGACGTTGGCTACGCCGGTCTAGTGCAAAATTAAATACATGCACGCATACATATTTCTAAAACACATTTATTTTTATAGTGGCACTCTCCGAACGCATTGTCATAGTAAGACATGTTGTGATTACATATTTTTATACATTTCTATGTATGTATATATTGCACATTTTTATTCACTTTTCTGCGTTTGTTTATTTGCTGTTTATCGAAAAAACGTGTGTCGGATGATGATCGGGCATTTGTTGCTCTCAGCAGACACAATTTATTTATGTACAATGTATATTAGGGTGGTCCAAAAATAGCAAAGCCGGAAATTGAATGGTCTCACCCCCTAGGATTGTTCTTTATCGAAGAATACAAATATTTTGTTTTTTTTTTTAATAAAAAATATTTAGTGGGCGCTTAAAACTTCCTATGTACATATGTATGTATGTATATACATATATGTATATGGAGAAAACCAATTTTTGGTAGAAATGTTATAGGATCCTTGAAAATTAATATTTTTCAATCGGCAAGCGCTGTTTTTCTTCACGAGATTTCCAAGAGTAATAAACAAGTGTTTATTTACCCGCTTTTTTAATAGTAAGTATTTCAAAAGGTGCACATTTTTTAGTATTATAAAATAGGTAAATAAACCATTATTAATAGGGCAAAGCAAAATATTCTAAAAATTAAGTTTTAAGTGCCTATAATTTTTTTTAACTTAAAAAATCCTTTCTTATATGCTGCAAAATAATCGCAAATAAAATAAATATTTTCATAAAATAAGTTAGAAAATAAAATTTTTTTTTATTAATGAATCTTTATATAACGTTCATGTGTGTAATAAAATAAAAAAAGAAGCAGGCTGTGTCAGAGACACGGCCATTAAGTTTAACGTAGAATACGCCATCCGATAAGACAGAAAACATATGTAACAATAAATGATAAATAATACAAGCAAATGAATTTCTTTATTTGATAGTTACTTTGGATGATATACATAAGCTTTGCAGTGCTTGGCAGCATTTTCTCTTCTTTTACTCTACTTTAACTTGCCCGCCTAAAATTATGCAATACAAAGAAAGGGCTGCACGAGTACATTTAAATCGCCCAACAGCAAACACTCAACCAAACACCACACACATATTTGTGTGCATGTGTTTATATAATTTTCATTCGAGAAATTTAAATCTTAGGAAGATATCAACCAACATGAAATGTATGTCAAACGAAAGCTAACATCTTCATTTGACTACAAAAAAAAAAAAAAAATTAATCGAGCCGTTTCCTTATAATTAAAGAAATAGAGATCACAACAATAAAAACCTGACATTGGTGCCCATACCGTAAGGTAAGACGTATTCTACGCCAAAAATATAATTAAAAAATAAAATAGAAAAGATTAATTCAATGCATCTTATTGTTGCAGTAAAAATAACATATTGGTCATATTCTCGAAACAAAAAAAGGTGCTTTTAGTATCCATAGATGTAATCGTTGCTCTGAAATAATGCAGTAATTGCCATGCGTTTTTCGCAATGAGTTTTCCAAAAGAATCTGTAATATTTTCCATAGTCATGAGTTAGAGCATACTTTACTCTAACGATAAAGTATACTTCATTTTTAAGTACATAGTATATCATAAGGTGTATTCTACTCGCCACTTCTCTACTCGCCATGTCTGACCTAGAAATGATTTGTGCGTACACGCAACAACAACAATAGCTAGCTAGATTCGGCGGTCGCGAGTACGACGATACCTCTTTAAAGTGGTCTTACATTCATTGCTGCAGATATTAGACCAGTTTTAAGCTGCGCATAAACGACGATCATGTCCGCGGACATGCTTGCACTTTTGGTGCATATTCGTCGTTTGTGATGCGCGAACATTGCATAAGAAACAATAACAAATGCTGTGTTTATGCTAATTTATGCCAGATGCTTCATCGATACGCCACCCGCTAACGAATGGCGGAACGAATTCGGCTATAGTCGGCTCAGCGCCAAGCTCTATCACGAGCCTACTTTACGCCAACTTCTATTACTGCCCAAAAAATCTATTAGACAATGATGTCCTGAGGTTTACCTCATTTATTGTTTACTTGAAATTAGTAGTTTGATAATAAGTTTTTTTAAAACTAGTTAGATTAATGAATACATACATACATATGTATATTCTGTATTTATATAGGACAAGAAATGTGAACGATATTGGAGTACCCGAAAAAAGGACCGCTTGAGGGAGCTCATAAACTCCTACATGTACATAATTGAAAGTAAATTAATTTAACATTTTGCCAGTCTTTTTTTTAAATCAAAATCACATCTTAAAGGCTGCAAACATACACAGTAATTAAAATTTCGTTCAATTTAACATAACTTGACTATGAATAAGATAAAAGTATACTTTAATAAATAAAGCGTGATCTAACTTACTTAGCGCTTCAACTTGACTATGATTATGTCCCTTTATTTTTCAGCAAAATATACTCAAATGTTTTAGTTACATACATTATCCATATTTGCAGCTGCGATTTGTATTTTCCTTGAAGTCCTTGGAAAAAATTGTTTCTCCCATTGAAAACAGTGGGTATTGTTTTTTCAATATTGAACATACTATCTAGGCAGTGAAATTCCTACTATATTTTTGGGCCACCCTAAAGTGCATGCATATGCATGTAGGCTCACGTGATTGGAGCTCTCTATTTACAATATATTTTATTAATATATTACATACTTGATTTACGAAAATGTTTATAAAGTATTTTTGTTTTAGAATACAATGTTTTTCATGCTAAATACATATATACAAACATATATAACAAAACTCATGTATGTATACCCTATCGGATAAAATATGTCAGTTGCATAAAAAAACATATTTAAAAACTAATTTTGTGTGAACTACTTTTAAAATAATTTAATACAATTACAGCGTGAGCTAGTTTCATTTTTATATTTTCATTATTATCATATCATCATAATTTGAAATGAATACATTTGTAAGTTGTCGAATTTAAATTACAAATAAAGTAATTGAAAACATATACAAGAATTGGTAATTGACTGCTTCCTATGATATCGCCATGTTAAATAAACCAGTTTGTTGTATGGATTGGTAATTAATTGTAAGTGAAAAAAGTAACTTGAAATTACTTTAAAATTAATTTCATTTCCCACACGGTATACATCAAAGTTAAAAAATATACATATATAAAAAATAGCAAATGCCCATCAATATTTTAAATTTTTAAATATGCTTTTCAGGTAGTAAATTATTTTTAGTGTAATATATTACAAGTTTTACAGCTAAAAATGTTCCGTATTGCCAAATTGCTTGTAGGCGTTGAAGCTCAAGATAACTATTAGTGAATGAATGTTACATCAAACGAAAGTTTATATGTACATACATAGTTCCTTTATTAACATATTGTACTCAACAGGAGTACAAACACTCATCACCAAAACTGAATCGGTACGGTTATTTGCTAATTACTTTTGATTATATCTCGTGAAAAGACTACACATTTTAGCTAAAACGATTAAAAGTTAAATAATTTGTATATCAATATTTTTAAATTCATAATCTTCTAAAGTATTTACCAAGTCGGATCGATTTCAAATCGTACGATTTCCTGCGCATGTCCGTATAACTTTGTTAAATGGTTCGGCTTTCCGTGCCGTTAATTCACCTCGCATATTAATTGAGCTTCATTTAAAAAAAATACATATTTGATATCAAATTTAGTAATGAGATTTTCTAATATCTGATATTCCCAAATTTTAATTATTCCTTTTATTTTTATATGACATTGGACATAGCCCAAGGCCGTTTTCTTCACCTGCATGGATAGTCGTATGATACCTACTCGTTACACGGACACCCATGTCGGCGATATGTTTGTAGGTGTGTGCATGTTATAGATGTACATATGTACATATGTACTATATAATACTCTTTGTTTAATTGCTATTACTCATATACAATATTACAATGAAATATTTTTAGATACCATTTATTAAATTATTTCATTCCTTTTATTTATTGGCAGTACGAAACGCTGGAAATATAATACCACATTCCCATCACTTTCAAGATGAATACTTTAGTTGCGAACCAGCGGCACTGGAATTGGGCTGCATCATCAACGATATACGACATATCATTGTGTGTGGCCATAGTGATTGCAAGGCAATGAATTTACTGTATAAACTGCAATGTGAGGACTATTCATCGCAAGTATGTTTTGTCATCTGTCAGTGGATTCTTATGCGCCTACATACGCACATACATATGTATGTACATATGTATGTACTTTTATTAATTTGTTTAGCTTAATCGTCGGCTGTCGCCGCTTCGCTCTTGGATGTGGACACATGCTAATAGCAGTCTCGAACATTTTAAAACCTGGAAGGAGAACGGTATGAAAGGACCTTTGGTATTCTCGTCTGAAACACCATTACGACGTTTTGTCGCTTATATTGATCCTGAAGATAAGTTTGCTATAGAAGACAAATTGTCACAGATTCACACGCTGCAACAGCTGTCAAATGTGGCCTCATATGGCTTCTTAAAAACGCGCCTCGAATCTCACAATTTACATGTACACGCATTATGGTTCGATATTTACACAGGCGACATTTATTATTTCAGTCGTGGTGCAAAGCGCTTCATTCCGGTGGATGAAGGAACAGTGGGGAAGCTGACTGAGGAGGTGCGTCGCTACTACTCGTGACAATCTCAATCAAATGTACGCATACAGGAGTGTAGAATTCCCTACCCAATGAAAGTGCTCGTATGCTGACTGTGATAGGAATTTGAACATGCCGTTTTTGGGTACAACAAGAACAAATCTAGCCAATATTTTGATTTTTTTACTTTCTTTATGTGCAGCAAATATTTATGTAATGGTGCATAATTTTGTATGTACATGAGTATTTGTATATATATGCAGGGATATGTGCATTAGAAATTCACAGATGTATAGAACTTTTTCAGGGATCGAATGTAATAGTAATTTTTGAAATTTCAATACAGTTAGTCGGAGAAATTTGTCTTTTTAATATTTCTGTAGAGTTATTCAAGGAATATTAATCTTATAGGATAATTTTTCGTTTTTTCAATAATGTCAGCAATTAAACGTTATTTCTTTACTTATATTTTTGCAAACAAAAATAGTAGATAAACTTTAACTTATTTTTTTCGTTGAAATTTTACTTTTATTTTTTCCGCCAAAAATAGAAGTTTATATATTCACAATATTTTTCCGTCAACATAAAAGATACAATTTTACCATTATAATTTCGGCTAAATATGAAAGTGAAAATCTGACTTTTATTTTTTCGGCCAAAACAGTTAGAACTTTACTTTTATTTTTTCGGTTAAAAATAGCTGTTTACATATTCACAGTACTATACATATATTTCATTTATGAAAATTTCTAAGTAAAAAATGTTCTTCCGTTCAATTGCATATTTCCCTCTTCTTTACATACATATACATACATATGTATTTCCTAGATAAGCAATTAATTTCTTAAATTAAAGCTTTAAGTTATTCACTTTTTTACAAAAATTATTCCGAATTCAATTTATATGTACATAGCAACAAAATGTTTTTATCTTAAACGGTTACAATCAAATGTAATAGCAATATAATTTTGACTTTTATTTTTGATCGAAAAAATAATGATCAAAACTTAATGGTCTTAACGTTTTTCTTTAACCGGAAAAATTCAAATCTTAACTTTTATTTTATTCAAATTTTGAATTTTATTTTTGACCGAAAAAATAAAAGATTCAAATTTTAACTTTTGTTTTTGATGAATAACAAATATTTTTTGACTTTTGAAAAAAAAACATAAATTGCGATCCCTGTTTTTTATTCTAAATTTCTAAAGTCTTAAATATGATGAATTAAATATAAGAAACAAAATAAACGCTTATGTAGTTGTAAAAAGTATTTATTAACTGCTTACATTTATGTATATATACACTGAAGAGCAATACTGTAACATCGCTAAACACATTCTGTTTCAGCACCCCTCATCATATCTAAGTTCCAATGAAATGCATACTTTTGGTGTATGTTTTTATTGGTATACCTGTCCTCCTTCTCTCAACCCAATTTCATGAGAGTACAACAACAATAGACAAACCAGCGCACCGAAATGTTAATTGAGACAAATGTTACAGTTTTGCACTCTCTCTCAATTTTGCATTTTACAGTTACTTATTGCTTTAATAGTTTAAATTCATAATAGTGTCATTAGCAAGCAATATGGTAAATAAAGAAAAAATAAAACAAATAGAAGATTTGTTACGGCAAGGCGAATCTTTAAGAAAAGTGGCGAAAAAATGTCTCGTTAGTCATATGACGGTCCAAAGGATAAGCAAAAATATATCCATTAGCGTTCCTAAAGACAAAGGAGGTCGCCCAAGAAAAATAAACGACCGCGATGCTCGCCATATTGCAAATCTAGTTACAAGCGGCGATGAAGTCACTCCAGCAGCGGCACTTAAAATATTAAATATTAATGCCAGTCAGTGGACAGCTAGACGAAGCATTTCAAAATTAGGTGTTAAGGCAGCAGAGAAGAAGAAAAAACCCCTGCTGACCAAAAGACATGTGCGGCTTAGGAAAGATTTTGTTGCAGCGCATGAAAATTGGACAGTTGCCGATTGGGATATGGTGAGCATTTAAGAACTCATTATACAACTTTTTTTTTTGGAATTTTTTTCTCCAATTTTAGGTTATTTGGTCTGATGAGACGAAAATCAACCGCTTTCAATCAGATGGTCGCACCTGGTATTGGACAAAGGACCCAAATGTAACCCAAACGCATCATGTAAAACAAACAGTGAAACATGGCGGAGGATCAATAATGGTTTGGGGTTGCATTTTGAAAAATGGGGTTGGTCCGTTAATACGCATAGACGGTATTATGCGTAAGGAACAGTACCTGGCCATCTTGCAACAAAATCTACCCGGTGAAGTTGAAAAAATGGGTCTTTCTGCTGAAAAAGTAATTTTCCAGCAAGACAATGACCCGAAGCATAAATACAAACGACCGCGATGCTCGCCATATTGCAAATCTAGTTACAAGCGGCGATGAAGTCACTCCAGCAGCGGCACTTAAAATATTAAATATTAATGCCAGTCAGTGGACAGCTAGACGAAGCATTTCAAAATTAGGTGTTAAGGCAGCAGAGAAGAAGAAAAAACCCCTGCTGACCAAAAGACATGTGCGGCTTAGGAAAGATTTTGTTGCAGCGCATGAAAATTGGACAGTTGCCGATTGGGATATGGTGAGCATTTAAGAACTCATTATACAACTTTTTTTTTTGGAATTTTTTTCTCCAATTTTAGGTTATTTGGTCTGATGAGACGAAAATCAACCGCTTTCAATCAGATGGTCGCACCTGGTATTGGACAAAGGACCCAAATGTAACCCAAACGCATCATGTAAAACAAACAGTGAAACATGGCGGAGGATCAATAATGGTTTGGGGTTGCATTTTGAAAAATGGGGTTGGTCCGTTAATACGCATAGACGGTATTATGCGTAAGGAACAGTACCTGGCCATCTTGCAACAAAATCTACCCGGTGAAGTTGAAAAAATGGGTCTTTCTGCTGAAAAAGTAATTTTCCAGCAAGACAATGACCCGAAGCACACCGCACATATTGTCAAAGACTGGATCCAAAAACAAAAATTTCTGGATTTGAAATGGCCTCCACAATCTCCGGATATGAATCCAATCGAGAATTTGTGGAGTCACGTCAAATCACAGCTTGCAAAGTATCCGAGTCCTCCCAAAGGAGTAAACGAGCTATGGGAACGAACTAAGGATGTGTGGGAAGCTATACCTCCAGAATTTGTACAGAGGTATACTTCCAGTATGCCCAAACGCATTCAGGAACTAAAAAAAGCAAAAGGATACTGGACATCTTATTAATAAAAATGGTATAAAATAAAAATTTGCAAGAGTGCAAAACTGTAACATTTGTCTCAATTAACATTTCGATGTGCTAGTTTTTTTCAATGTTGTTGTATTGTCATGAAATTGGGTTGAGAGAAGGAGTAGAGGTATGTCAATGAAAACATACAACAAAAGTATGCATTTCATTGCAACTTAGATATGATGAGGGGTGCCGAAACAGAATGTGTTTAGCGATGTTACAGTATTGCTCTTCAGTGTAGATAGCATAATGTAATATTTTTACATACCATTATTGTAACTATAAAAATATGTGGCATATATGAAGACATTTCTGTACTGTAAACATTAAATTTATAATAAAGAGTGCAAAACTGTTTTAATTTTCACTAAGCAACAATAAATAAATGTCACGCACGCATAAACGTTAGATGAACAAATAAGTTCTAAATATGTATGCACTGCAAATTGGATGAAAGAAACGAGCGGTTAGGTGTTTCAAAGCATTCACTTTCGCGACATACTCCGATTACTACGAAACAAATTTTGCAGACTAATTCATTGGCTAAAATTAGTTATTTCTTAATGGTACAATGATTAATAAGCCTTCAAAACAACGCCCATTTATCTTATATAATTTTCACACATTCACTCAAATTTCGTATAAAATATGTATGTATGTAAATTTCGTATTATATCCACACTGAAATCTTACTATTCAAATAGCCTGACTTCCACCACAAATGTACAACTTTAATCTTCTAAAAAATATGAAAACATTTAAAATGTAATACATATTTTCGCATACTTGCCATCACCACACCCCATTTCGTTTCTTGTCATCTCATTTACAGTGCAATGCACCTTACACCCTATATCAGTGATATTGATGATGATTCATTGCGTTGCTATTTGGATTCTCCAATTCTTCGAATGATTTGCGCGCATTACGTATGTTAACCAATGTCGCCTCGGAAGGTATTATTGGATCAGACATGACGACCATAACGTATGTGTTGCTTGTAAAGGTATCTATGAAAGCAGCAAAGGCGCTATTACGTACCTCCATTGATTGAAATTTCGCACCCAATTTTGAACAACTCAATTTAAATTGTTTTATTATGTTGGAAACTTTTTCAAAACGATGCGAATCACGATTCTTTTTACTCTGACAATGTGAAATGACGAGGAAAGTAGCTTTTTCGAACAGCAGCACTTCATCGGCTTCAATAACATTGGCGAAGTGGGTGAGCGAGTTTTCGAGTACTGCTACGTTGGGTATAAGCATCGTAACAATGCTGGACCATGCCCTGCGTTTAGATGCGTCATATAGATTGCGTTATTTATTTGCGGTTTCTATGACGGGAGTGTTCATATGTTCTTACCTGTACAATGTTTCATCCCAAATGCTAGTGCGAAAGCATGTAACATTTCCCGGCTTGGAAAGCCGTATTAGATCATGCTCGCGCTCTTTGAACAAAGTTTCTCGCTGTTCTTCAGCAACTAAATCCATTTTGTGTATTAAACAAAATATTTTGGCTTCCGGTGAATTCTGTAAATGAAGTGATAATTAATGTTGTCTAAAGTGGCAAAAATTAGCAGTATGTATGTACTTACTTGCAGCAATGCCTCTAAACACGATTGATAGTAGTGTACATCTCGTTCCATGTCGCGACTCTCCACATCAAATACATAAATAAGCACTTCCACATTGCGAAAGATATTGTCACGCTGCGAGGCAAAGTATTGCTGCATGAAACCCTCCTGTCCACCACAATCCCACAAGTTTAGTACTAGGTTTCCCAAAAACCGTACATGTGAATGTTCCACGTCAACTAAAAAAATAATGAACAATTTTTTAGCATAGCATTAGTTGCAATTATTTTATTAAATAAATTTGTTTCCGGCTGATAAGCGGGACTTACTGGTTGCACCCAGTCGCGTCGTGTCTCGGGCTATGTAATTTGCAAATATTATAGAACGCATGCTAGTTTTGCCTGAGCCGCTTTTGCCCATCAGTAAAACCTTTTTCTTCATTTTGCTTCTGTTTTTTCTTTTCGGCTTTAACTAACACGATTTCCAAACACTAATACGAAAGATATTATTTTTGTTAATTCCAACTGTTGTATTACAAAAATAAAGTCATCCAATCGAATTGATAATGGTCAAATTATTTTTGACAGCTGCAATGTAAACAGCTGATAGAATTTTACTTATCGAGTTACCGTATTATTGCGTTGGGTGCATGTCCCGTTCCGTTCCTACAACAAAAAGCTAGTAAGCAAAAGCTCCACCATAAACTAAATTAACCCTGCTGTTAGGTTAAAAAAAACTTACGAATCTTAGGTTAGAGGACCATTTGGTCCATACTGCAGTGGCCTGCTCTAAAAATGCTTCTAGTTCAGGAGCTCGAAAGCGAGGGCTGCAAGTCTAAGTCTGATGTAAAATGCTCCATTTGCAGTGCGTTTATTTGCAAAACCAACCGAAAAACATTTTTTTGCTCATCATGTAGTGCCAAAAAATATCGAACAAACTAATAAATACTTATTTTTGGAAAATTAATGTAAATAAAATCAAAGAAAATATACTATGGACCAAATGGTCCCTTAACCTAAGATTCGTAATTTTCAATTTATCCAGTTTTAAGTCAGAGAATTAAATTTTCGCACATAATATTGTTTTATAAAATGACCACCTGAGCTGAAAAATTTAGACAGTATATATCACCGTTCCAAAGTTACAAAGAAAACAAAAAAAAAATTGGACTAAATGGTCTTAACCTAACAGCAGGGTTAAAAAAAACTAGTGAATATTTCCAAAAAACGTATATCACAGAGAAATAGAGTGTCGTTTCGTTTTCTTTGCCAAGAAATGTAGAACAAAGCCCAATTAACTACATATGTAGTTATTTTCTCAATTAAAAAAGCACCGATAGAAATCATTTAGTTGAGCATAACGGTATACTTTTGTTTTGGGGGGAAAACGCCATTACAAGTGTTTTGAAAGATAAAAGCTCCATAACACAAGTATGTATGTATGTACATATTTGAAAAATCAACCAATTGTTGGTATCATTTGATAGGATATTTGATTTCCAGAGAAGTAGTTTATATGGGGCGATGTCTGAATTTTTATCCCCGCCAAATTAATACGTCTATGTAAAAGGACGGTGGGTGAAATCATCAGCTCCGTCAGAGCTCTCCGAACCGTTTGATGCCAAACGAGGTTTCAGACAACGAGATTTCGCCTATCGGTCGATTTTTTTTATCCTTTTTTATGAAGTGCTACTTTGGGCTGAATAGGCAACTTCGTAAATCGCTCTCTCGACGAACCAACCCACTATATACATACATACATATGTATAAGTCTCTCTTCATGCCGTGCTATTGTATGGAGCAGAAGCATGGACGCTGTCAATGGCCGTTGGGTGTACGAGAGAGATTCCCCGTAAGATTTTTGAACCATCACGTCTTTGCGACGGCGAATATAGCAGACCATGGAACCATGAGCTATATTAAGATTCAGCAGCTACGCTGGCTAGGTCATGCTGTACACATGTTATTGAACGAGTTAATCGCTGGTGGTGGCAGAGGAAGAGGAAGGCCTCCTCTGCGATGGAAAGACCAGGTCGAGAAAGACTTGACTTCACTTGGGGTCTCTAGCTGACACCAGTTAGCAAAGCAAAATCGCTTAGGCAGTTATGGAGAAGAATATGAAAGAGTTGAAAATTTGTGCTTAAAGGCGGCAGAAGCTTCCTTTGTTCGAAATAATGTTCTGAAAAAAAAAATCATTGTAAAAACAGTTGATGTATAAATGTACCTGTAAACTTCCAAAAATAACTTAAAGTATACAATAAATGAAAAGAAAATTGCCGACCTTAAGCATTTAATTTGCTTACCCTGTTGGTACCACAAATCCCTTTTCCTTCTTTCATCCACTGCTTTTCCACGAACCAAGTAAAATACTTAAGTTTATTGTTATACTTTTATTTGTAATTTTTTTAATAGTTATTTTCATATTCATGTATTAGGTTTAATTCATTATTTGGTTTTTCTTAAAATTCTCTGCATTTTGGTTTGCTTGTATTTGTATTTGTTTTTTAGTTTTTATTTTTTTTATTTTTACATACCAACTGTTGACTTTTGACTATTTTTATTTAACATTAACTTTATAATTACAATTATTATTTTCTGGTTCTCACACACTGGCTTGGTAATTATTTTGTAGTTTGTAGTGTATATATGTATTAAATAAGTTGCACGTATCCAATTATTAATCCATTTGCGCAATGTTCCTTGCCAAAATTGTGAACAAAATATTATGACTTTTTTAGTCTGGGTTAAAATAAATATAAGTGGAAACTTTATAATTAGGTAAGTGTGTTCATATCATTTTTGCATTGCTTAAAAGCATTTGATATATTTCAATTGCGCGTCAATGATAATTTTTTGCGTTTGCTTATTACATTTTCTTTGTATTTTGTTTTGCCTAGTTTTTAAGTCCTAATTATTATAATTATTATTATTTTTTAATTTGTAATACAATTTTTATTTGTTTATTTTGCTCGTATTGAATACGCGTTTAATATATCGGTGTAGTTGGTTGCATCAAAATTGTATTTTTATTTGAATTTTTTTTATACATATTGTTTTTTTTTTTAATATACTTTCTCAGTTGGCTAAAGTATTTTTGTTGCTACGTTATATGCTTTTCTTTCATAATTTTTATTTTTATTGCATCTATTTTGGGTTTCTCATTTTCTTTTTCTAGTATGTTTTATTCTTATATTTCTATTTTTTTTTTTTGCAAAGGTACATGAAAATTTAATAATGCTGCTTTGGTGATAGAAAAGTAGTGACTTTGGCAATTAATTATAAAGTTTAATTGCACTCACCAGTCATAGTAAATGTACATACATATATACATATAGTATAGTATGTATGTCTTTATTAAAACAATTATTATTTAATTGTGTAAATAAATGAATTTTAGATTAAATTAGTATGATTTTATTTTTTTCATATTTTACTCTCATATTTATCTGGGCTGTAGCTTAAAATTTGCCGTTTATTTCTTGTTAATTCAGTTTATTTTGTTTTAAAATACATAACAAATTTTTTGCCTACCTTAACATTACTAGTTCAAGTTTTAAACAGAAGATATTTATAGAGTAGGATTTGTGCTTATATGAAAATTTAAGACCAATGGAATTAAGATACATGCTCGTATATGAAGTTATGCCTTCAAGCTATTATTCGATCATTCTTTTTTCTATAGAAATCAGATCCTTCGATTTCTGCAGAAGCATTTTTCATAATAATTATGAGTGAGAAAAATTTGTTGTCATCGAATACTATTATTTCGAGATATATGTATATTATAAAAAAGCATCTAAACGCTTTTCTAAAACCAAAAGTAAATTTTGAAAAACAAAAAACAAAATTCACTTACATCTTTTTCAAGTTATGGCTGGATATTATCAATTTTTTTTCAATAATGAGTGAGAAAAAATTTTCGGCGTTCGGAAATACAGAGTTATTTCGGGAAAATTTCGGTCTCATTTCGGCACTAATTCGGTATTACTTGGGAAACAGTCCCAAAATGGTACTGAACATGCCTCGAAATCGCCTGAACTGCTTCCGGACTAGGCTCGAAATGGTACGGAAATAGTTCCGTATTTGAAGACTTAAAAAAGTATGTTTCTTCATAATTATTATGAAAAGACTTTTACATACATATAGGTAACCAATTTCAGTTTAAAGTATAAATACGAAGGTAGCCCGGAACCCAAGTAGTTTTGATTTAAAAGCGTGAATAATTTCGTACAATGATTTGTTACGATTTTAAGTGCCACCTAACTTAAAATCAAGGTCTTTCCCCAGCTTTATTCGGCCTTTGGTAATGAAACAACATCTAGAACCCTTCCAAATTCCGCGAATGTCGTCCACTAACTGCTAATATTGGTGCAAACATCGATGCTGTACGAGATATGATTTAAATGGATAGCGAAGAAAGTCTGCAGTCGTTGGATTCAACACAATTTGAGCGTGTGGGTTGTTGCAAAGAAATGCTCGAAAAAATTTAATCGTGGTGATTATGAATACGATTGGGATGAAACTTAGATATATGGAATTTGAGTTTGGTATTTCAAAATCAGCAGTTCGGCAAACAGCGATTTGCTTGTCCAAAGTCATCGAAGAAATCAGAAACTTCAACAGGAAACTTTGCACCAAAACATTCACCACGACAATGACACCTCTCACACAACACATAGAACAATTGATTATTTGAAGGAAAAAAGTCGAAGGATAACGTCTTGCCGTACATATTCACATGATTTATTACTCAGTGGCTTCTTCCTGTTCCCGTTTGTTAAGGACAAATTGCATGGTGATTTTTTTTTTTTAAATGGTTCTAAGGGATACATTTCAGGCTGGAATAAGTACGCCAAACTAAAATGGTCTTAAACTTTGTTCGAAAGATAATTAAATGGCTAACTAAATTAATAAAAGTTTGATCCTCCGCTTTAATTGTATCAACATTTCGTTTGATCTTTTAAGTAAAAAAAAACATAAAAAACATAAAGGGGCAACGAACATATACATATGTATGTATGTAGGTATTTTTGAAAGCATCTATACTGATGCATTTAGAATTTGTTTTGTTCAGCTAAGTTGTTATAAAAATCATTGGAGTTTGATTCTTATTTGTTCTTCTTAATTATTCCACATAAACTAATCAAGTTTTGAACTCATTTTAATCTGTGTTTAAACATTTGCGTATTAAAAAAACAAAAAAGGTTAGAAGAATTATAAAAATAGATTTAAGGTATGCTATTTATGAATAAAATGTACAATGAACGCTAAACAATTTTTGAAGAAATTAATATTATACTTAAAATAACCGACGTTGAAGACAAAATAAATTATTTAAATTTTTGTAACACTTTTAAACAAGTAAATTGTGTCCGGAAAGACTATGCGCTGAAAAAAATTCCAAAACTGTTACCGGTCTACTTTATAAACCACAAAAAGTTTCATGTGATGCTTCTGAAATACAGAATTTCTCTGTGCAATAATTATTTTTAGCGCACAATGTTATTGAATAAAGAAAACCTTGCATATATAATAAAAGTATCCATCATAGTGGATTCGGTAATAGTTTTTACGAGAATTCGGACTACGCTAGATTCAGTCATAGCCCCGAATGACTCCGTGTTGGCAAGGCTTCTTACGCAGCAGTTTAAAATTTGACTTCTATTCGGCCCTATCGCCAACTTAACGGGAACAAATTATTCCCATAAATTTACAAATAAAACAAAAAGAAAAGGGGTAACATTATTTTTGTGTGGCTTTTAAATTTAATAAAAATCTTACTTTTGTTGTTTCGTTTAAATACATATAAGAGTTGAAACATAACTTTTATTTTTTTACACAAAGTTTAAATTAAACAAATTAAATGCTTATCTAGGAAATATCTTTATAGCAGATGGAAAACTGCAGCAATTAAAAGAAAATGTATTTTTTACTTCGATATTTTTTCAATTAAAAGATATTTTATTATAAACTAGCTCAGTCTATACCAAAAAACCATATAAGTACAAATATCAAACTGTTCGAAATTCATAAAATTACAAAAAAATTGTAATCAAAATTTCAAAAAAAAAAAAAAAAATGGCATGCAGTTGTGTAGCGCTTTCAATTTTAATAATGATGGATTGTGATTTTTTTTTTCGCCAGAAGTGCCACCGTGTTTCTTCCATAATGAATGGTCTACAAATACCCGAAATTCTGATTAAAAAGTGTGAAACTTTTACGATTTTTTTTTCAATTCGCTCAATTTTGTACAAAGCTGGAAATTTAAACTTATATGGTTTTTTATAGAAAGAGATATATTTTGATAAAAATTTAACGAACAATTTTTAGCATGAAAAACATTGTGAACAATATTAAAAAAATAATACTGTGCCATTACTTTTTCCGGCAATGTTAATAAAAAACTCAACTCTTATTAAAGAAAAAACATATTCCGAATATAAAAAAATACTGTCTCAATAATTTTTTGTTACACTGTATTTTTGTATTAATTGATTTATACTTTTTTTACGCTCTATTGTTTATTAGATTTATTGTTGTATTTGGTGATTTTTATTTGTAAGCATTTGCTTTTCACTATTCAAATTTTAACTTTTATCATTTTTTTTATTTGATATCTACTATGTATTTCATTGCATTTTTCACTTCTATAATTTTTTTGTTTTTTTTTTTGTTTTGAATGAATGTTGCGCTTAAGAGAATGTAATAGAAATGTAATTAGCGAGTCCTCTGCAGTGTTATTGCCATTTTCAGTTGTAATAATGTTATTGAAGGAACACAAATATTATTTAGCTGAAGGCATACTAATATTACTTACTATTGCAAAAATAGACAAAAACGAGGATGTTCTGAATTTCATTTTCACTCGAAATTTTGCACTTTATCCAACATTTTTAGATGGGATCACAATGCTCCACTCAGAAGTGAAATGCAGAGCATGCCGGAAATTCAATAAAATAAAAATTATAACCTCGAATTCACTAATAGTCATGCAGTGCCAATTTTTTTTGTATGTGTGTATTTGGTGTTGTTCTCGTACATATGAACATATGTACATAGTATGTATTTACCTTCGAGAGGTATGCAAAATTTAATTAAACACCAAGATTCGTTTTTATTTAATCAAAATAAAAAAATAACACAATTAATATCGAACAAAAATTTAAGGGCATCTATGTATATAAATATATGTATGTCTGTAATAGCTTCCCTGAAATACTGCATTTTATGTATGTATGTTTCACAATATAGTCCTTCTCAACTAGCAATAACTATTTGTGCGAAGTTTGGTTTTTGTTTTGATCTTTAGTTTTAATTATTTTTGTTTATTTGTTTTTTTTTTTGTTTGGTTATAACGCTAATGCATACGCTGTTATTAATATTTCTAGTAATGTTAAACATAAAAGTATACACATTTCAATTTGTATACACAAATTTTAATTTTTTCAATTTGCTTTTACCTTGAGTCTTTGGTTTTTAAACTCAATGCTAATTTATACCTTTGCTGATTTGTTTTGTTTTTTCATTAGTTAATTTTTTACTCTTATGTTTTTGAAAATACTTTTCTCTTTCTTTTCATACGCTTACGAGCTATGCAAGTGTTGATTTCATTAGTATTAGTATTTAATGCTAATAGTTAAATTTCTGCCGTATTCAGCATCAAAGTTTCTTTTTCTTTTTCGCTTTTTTTAAAACCTAAAACTCTTAGCCGCTAAATGACGATTTCATTTGAACAGCTATTTGATTATTTTTTATATTTTTATTTTGTGTTTTGTTGTTTTTGTTTTTTCTTCTTTGTGTGTAGTTTTGTTGCGTTTTAGTTATCAACTGTCCAATAAATTTGCTTATTTTCATATTTTTTTATGTTTTGCTAATAAACCCCAATTTGTTTATTTCAGTTTTTGTTTGATTCAATAGGCGGGCCTAAAATCAAATATATTTTTTACACACTCAATATGCAATTTCAAAATGCGCAACTGTTCTAAATTGCTGCTTTTAATTTGTTATAAAGTATATACATATGTATGTATGTAATTATATATTTATATGTACATATGTACTATATTCATAATTGTTTTGGTTTGGGTTTTTTATTCAATCATTTGCTACTACATTGTTTTTTTAATTTGTTCATTTTTTCCTTTCTATGATATTTTTTCTTAATTGGTTTTTTTTTTTACTTTGAACCGTTTTGCTGAGATTTTTGTATAGTATTTATGTATATATAATTCTTCGCATACATATGTTTTTTTTTACATTTTTTCTTTTCGTTTATTGTTGTTTTTTTTGCAATATTTTCACTAAATTTGTTATGCAAACTTATTAAATTATTTGTAATTTGTAAGCAATTTTTTAACTACTCATATTCTCATTAAAATATTGGTATTACATTTTCCTATCCTTGTTACTTTTTCGTTTCGTGTATGCATTTTTTGCAACCTAAGAACATTGCACATAAATAACAACAAAAAAAATTATTTCCTTTACTTTTTTATCTGATTATACTCGTATTTCCCAAACGAAATTGCTAAAGCAGTAAGAAAATCGCAGCTCAGCCCAGAAAAGGATTTGGACACTTGCTTTCCTACTTAGAACACACAAAGTACACTATAAACCAGTGAAAGTGCAATAAATGACAAAAAAAAAAAACATAAAATAACAAGCAAATCATATATAATATCATTTCAATACTTTTTCAAGACACTCTAAAAGTTCAATAAATATGTTTGTGCAGTATCCTCCCATTTTATTATACACTACCAAATATCCAGGAGTACAATGTATTCAATTTTATATATTTGTGTACTGAAACAGTCATTTTAAAAACAGTTTATTGAAAAAAGGTTTATTTAAAAAAAAGTTTATTTAAAAAAAAAAGGTTTATTTAAAAAAAGTTTATTTAAAAAAAAAATTGGGTTCAACTTAAAAAATTTGCTTAGCGGAATAATCACAATGAGATTTGTAAAAATGGTGCGAGAATGGGGTTATTTGAAAATAAATATAAGGGGTGAGAAAATACCTTTCCAATGATGTGATTATTAAGCTTAGGAACAGTAAAATCAGAAATTGCATTGACAGCTCATTCAGAATATTATATAATGTTTGCAAACAACTAGATACACTACATTTTGGCCAGTTTTGGCTATTATTCCCCTTTTTGTTTTATGTTTGCTATTTTTTTTTTTGTGTAAGGCTAGCTCAATATATAACAAACACACATTCTCTTCCATACAAAAAAGAAAATGTCGAACGTGCATTGAATGGAAGTTTGTGTAACACCGTAATTGTACTTAAAACAGTGTTAATTTGCATTAAATGTAAACATCAATTCCAGCCTGACAGAGGCACTTAAATAAAGCAACTTACAATTACGACGATTAAATAGTAAAGAAAAAAGTAAAAGTGTCAGATTGCAATTTTATTTCAAAATATGTAATTTCATCTCGGTTCAAGCTCCATGATTTTTATACATTTCAAATTAGTTTCAAACTAAGTTACGTTTTAAGGAAAACACGCATATATATTTTATAATAATTAGAGGTTGATTATAAATAAATAAAAATTAATTTTGTTCGCTTTGCGTGGGACAAAAAATAAAAACATCAAAATAATACTAGCATAACTAAATTCGCCTTTTCATATTTACAAATAAAAATAAAAATTGTTCAACAAATATTTCAAATGCATTTTATTACTAACAACTCAGTTGTAATACATGATTGCGTGTGTGCGTACTTGTATTTATATATGTGCGTGTGTGTATGTGTATTTTTTTTATACTCATTTTGACTAGATTTGGCGAATGACACCTTACATTCGATGTGTTAAAGAAAGTTAAAGAATACTCGTTTGCACTAATAATAATATCAATTAACAAAAACAAAATACAACATAAATATATTATACGTAATATAAAATTATACAATACATAAAGTTTTCCAAAACAATATCTACATGATTTCGTTGAATGCTAAAAGCGATTAACACATAAACATATACATAGAAATTTGGTTACACATTAATCCATTTTATGCAACTAATGCCTAATACTAATACTAGCACCAATGGTCAAGTGTGCAGTGCAAGTTAAAGATTAAACGTACCAATGGCGTTCAAATGATCATTTAAAAAAAAATTGTGTTTAAAACAGTAAATATTTAATCTTGAATAGACATGGTTAGTACGAGTATTCAACATTGTTAAACACTCGTACGGATAAACTTTCTCTAGGCTTAACGAACATTTCGGCCTAATTAAAAATAGTGGTATTCATAGCGGGCCTGCTACGCTACTTCGGTAGTTCGTTAGTTGACATTTCGGTAAACGTTTTAACGGTAAGCACTTTTTTGTTAAGTTTTAGTAGTCTAGTGAATTCTTCCATAGGTAGTATTTTTATTGAAAATCTGCTTCAAATAGCGTACTTTGCATCGTAGCAACAATCAATTTACAAATCAAAATAACTGCGAGCAGCTGAACGCTGCGTCACCAAATTACAGAAAATTTATAGTTTGCCAGAATGATACTTTCTTTGTAACTCGCTAGTATGGTAGTTCATTGATTCTATAAAAAACAAAATACACGTAAAAGACTAACAAATAAGAAATAAACTAGCCTGATGTGAATACCATCAATATGTTAATGTGATTTTTGGCGTTTTGGCTTTGGCGAACATACTTTCCAATTGACAAAAGAAAAATAGGAAGCGGCGAAAAAATCATTTTTTACCAATTTAGGTGTAAGTTTTTTTTAATTAAAGAAGTCGAAATTTTCAAATATGTTATAGCCTTCCTTGACTCTAATTAAACTAACAGTTAAATTCACAAAACTTAAAATCGAATTTTGAATACATTATAAAATTATTTCTTTTCATACCTAAAACATTCAAAATCGATTTTTTTATGAAGTCTTGTGATATACATATATGTATGTAACTAAATAATTACAATACAATGATACACTGGGTTATTCAAAAAAAAAAAAAAAAATAAAGCCATTTATGCTAAGCAATCATAATAAAGTTTTTTTGTTTTATAAATGAGATTACTGCATAGTTTTCTTTGCATCAGCAAAATTCACAAAATAGCACACAATTTTATTTGAGTAGCATGAGCGAAATTAAAACAAACAAAAAAACAACACAATGAAAACTTTTAACTAAGTTAGCAGATATCGCTGAGCAGCGCGTTGTTTTTTTTTTTGTTGTCTATTAATTTAGCAATTAAGCTTATAATTCGAAATTTTTACCATGCACTTTCGCATTCTAAACAATGTTAATACGAGCTATAGTTATATTATATATAGCACAAATCAATGACTTGTAAAGGCCTGAAAAATATTAATATTTAATTTGATCGTGATATAATGCTTCAACCAAATATCAAATACTTTCGAAATTTTGTTACCAGAGAAGCAAAGGGCATAACGTATAAATATCGGTAACAATTTGTTTTCCAAAACGAATAAAACATGCTAGAGTTTTAGTTTTTATGCGGCTATGTCGCAATTGCAACCTGTGCTCTTTCTTTACTTTGAACTTTATCCTTAAAAAAATATACATACGCAAGAATGATAGAATACAAGATTGCGCCTTCGTCAGTAAAAATTATGGGAATAAATTGCTTGCTATGTCATCGTAGAACGAATGAGAGTGAATCAAGAAACAGTGAAAAGTTAGGTTAGGTTGAGCCAAAAATGAATATCGTGAATTTTCCCAAATCGAACATGCCGAAACACACTCTAATACCGCACAGTTCATTGTTGCTGTCATTTATTTATTAAAATTCTTAAAACGTAGGGTTTGCCAGAAAAATTATGTAAACAATTCTTCGATGACGTACAAGCCCAACTGATTCTGTCAAACTCACTGAGAGCTATAAGCTTCGAATATTTTGACAATACTTTAGGCAATTACGCTTTGAGGTAAAAATATCGATATATCAATATATTTTTTGAATTTGCCCATCTCTAGAGAGCGTTAAACGGTATGTGGAAGGCACAATCTTGTATTCTATCATTCTTGATGCATATAAACATACATACATGCAATTTTTCCGCTCAATTACAATTAAGTGTCCGCTCAATTAGACATACAACTAAGAAAAATTACAGTTAAAAAAATGTATAGTATAAAAAAACAGTTGCATGTTCTACAATAGCACAATGCCCATTCGCAAATTAGCAAATATATTAGTTTTGTTTTGTCGCCATTGATTTTATCGTTAATAGGTTTTTATTTTGCAGTTTACTATTCTTACTGCAGGTTAAAGTTTAATTTTTAGTTATACTTTTTGCTACTTTCAACCTTTCTTACTTTTTTATTGACTGGTTGTTAGATTTATTTATTTTTGCCTAACGAATACTACGAGTAGAGTTTAGCGTGTTAACAAATTTAAGCATTTTTTGTTCAAGTTTCACGTTTCGAAAATGCCAACTTTTGGAACGTGCAATTGTACTTAAAAGCAGCACGACGAAAAACAAAATGGCACACATGTGGACAAACGCACGCACACGCATATGCCGGATACAGCGCATATTTTAAACTCGCCAAAAAAAAAAAACTACGAGAAAAATAGACTGTACTCAGACTTTGTGAGGTTTTCTGCATGTGCGTTTACGCGCATACATAAAAAAAAGTACAAACACAATATTAATATGTATGTAGATGTCGTAGTTGTTGTTGTTGCTGCTGCTGCTGCTGCTTTCTTGGCTTTACAAGTGTTTCTTGACTTTGTATGGTTTTGTTTTGTTGCATAGAAATTTAAACCCTTCAGGTGCCTGCGCACACAAACAAAACGACTTAAAATACTTTACGTTCGGGTCCAAATTTCGGATTGACAAATGAAAATCCGGCGAATTCGTCCTGATTAATACAGCGTATAACATCGTTGGGAACTGGTGTGAGTACTGGTTCCTCTTTCGTGAACTCTGTGTCGAAATTGGTGGCATCACGTGGATTTTTCTACAAGATAAATGCACAGTTAGTTAATCCATATTATTGAATACAAATTATTGAACAAACCAAAGAAAACTTACCATTTTTGGTCGGAAAGGTGGCTTAATGTTGCGCTTTTCCAGCTCATCCCAATCTAATTTACCGAAAAATGGATGTCTACGTATCTCGTTTTCATCGCCAGAGCACCCTAGACGGGTTTCCGGATTTTTCGTTAGGAACCCTATGAGATAATACGAAATTGTTAACCATATTATAAGGTGTATAAAACAAATAGCAAAATACATATGTATATTTAATTTAATTTTAAATCTTTCTTATAAAAATATAGATAATTCTATAACAGTCTGAAATCTAGTTTTAGTTTTTTAGTTTTTTTCTAACGTTGTTGGGCATTTCCTTCCATATAACGCATGAAAAAAAATTACTTTTGTATGTAAGAAAATTCGGAACACTGTCAGCAAACAAAATATTATCCAAAATCAGCAAAAATTTCTTGGCACTTAAAACTTGCACTTAGTAAAATTGAGTATAGTCAAATTTAATTATCTACAAGGCGGCATACCTGGAAATTTTCTAAAAAATGCATATGACATTTTATAATTTGTTAAATTTTATAAATTTACTAGACAGTTTGAAACTTTGGCTATGGCTTCTTTTTATAGAATTAAAAAATTGTTTATAAAAAATTATTAAAATTTAATAAGGAAAGGCAGAATTGACAAAATTTGTCAATATATTTTGCTATTACTTTTATGAGTAATAGTTGAGCCGTTTAATTAATTTTTTTTTTAAATTTCATACCTTTCAATATGGACACTGCTTCTCTAGACAACCAAACCGGATACAGTACATCGTCATGCATAATCGAATCGAACAATTCATCCTCGTTGTCAGCCTCGAATGGCGGTTGACCGGCCATCATTTCATACATTAGTACACCTAACGCCCACCAATCGACTGATGCGCCATACTCCTGCTCTTTTAATATCTCAGGCGCGATATAATCGGGAGTGCCACAAAAAGTGGTGGTTAGAACACCATTTAAAATGCCCTCCTGGAAAAGGAAAACAAATGCAAAAATAATTTAATATTATTACTTGAAGATATTGAGTGAAGCGATGCTGATATAAGAATTGAAAAATACCAAAATTTTAACTCCAATCAAACTAAAGTCAGAGATTAGGCTTGCGGTATTTAAAACAAAAAGAATTCGGCCTAAGCAATTCTGAACTTCATACCTAAGATACTGAAGCGGAAGAAATCTTCCGAATCAAGACAAAAAGACGACATCAATTGTTTTTTAAAAACTTACTGAACAAAACAATTACAAAACTGCCCACCAAACAAGCTATTTCGATTTTTAGCGTTACGGTATTTCTAAAAACTTTTCGGGAATCGGAACGGTTTTCATTTCGAAATTGTGTTCACACTTTCATATAAAAGGGTTGACATGATTTCGTAAGAACAATCAGTTTCGATTTTTTTATTAACTCATAGTATCACAAATCAACCCCCGACTTCGTTGAAAAAAGTTTAGCATCGACAAACTACCAATACCTCAAGACAGACTTTTGCTGAAAAATCTGATTTTCGATTAAGTTGTTGTTGTTTTTTTGTCACAACACCAAATATCTCCAATGAAATGTTGGCGAATCTTGTTGAAGTGATAGTCCCTAGCCGTGTCAATTTGTTCGAACACACCTATAAATAAATGCTCCTTCAAAAAGGTATTCTTGTCTTCAATAGCAAATACTAAAACCCAGCAAACTACTGACCCTTTTCACTTCTGTCGAGCGTCATTTTTGAAGATGTCGACAGCAAGGGAACTAAAAAAACTCGTTCCCACGGCAGCCGGGTTTACGCACCGAAACCACCCGGATTTATATTCGACCAAGCATTGTCACTTCAGCAACATTTCCCAAAAGTTCATGAGGAGTTTTTGATAATATTACAACAAAAAAAAACCAAATATCTTGCCTGATATAAAACGTCAAATGAGAAGGTGCTCTTTTGCCAACAGTACTGTCTTAATTATAACACAAATAATAAAACAAGTAATAAAACGATTTACTTTAGCAGCACGATTTAAGTATAACTATGTATGTATATCATGCAGACCCTTCTTTTAAATACAATTTACAAGAAGAGATTCGTGGTTTCCTCTTGCATGGCATTACATTTGAATATAAATAAATAAAATATAAACAATGAATTATAAAAAATTAATTTACATATACATAACATGAAAACTGCGCGTTATATTATATTTTATAATTTTTGAAACGAATTGCACTTATGTAAAACTATATATTTTCAAATTAACATACCTTGCACATGCCAAAATCGGCCAATTTGCAGTGACCTTCCTGATCCAAAAGAATATTATCGAGCTTTAAATCGCGATAAATCACTCCATGAGAGTGCAAAAATTGAAGTGCTAATGTGACCTCGGCGGCATAGAAAGCGGCGCGTGTGGCTTCAAAACGACGTGCCTTTTGTATTTGAAACATCAAATCGCCACCGTTCACATACTCCATAACAAAGAATAAACGATCCTGAAAACAGATAAAAAAATTGTATATTAAAAGTATGTGTATTAAAAGTATAATAGTTGCAGAATTCTTTAAAAATTTCAAAACACTTCAGTTAATATGCTAACTCGCAACACACCTTAGTCTGAAAACAGGAATGTAATGCTGTCAAAAATGGGTGGTTGGCGGCCAAAGCCAATATGCGTTTCTCGGTCATTGTGCAATCAACATCATCATCCTGTATGATGGCGTCCTTTTTCAACACCTTAATCGCATAAATCTCCTCTGTTTCCTTCTTTTCGGCCAACATTACCTTACCGAATGAGCCCTTGCCCAATACTTTGATGAAAGTAAAGTCCGATAATGAAGTTTTGCCTGGACGCGAATCAAAGTATTGGCCTGTAACCCCGCTGAGACCGGTCAAGGCAGTTGAACTGCTTGTGGCCGAACGTTCTGACATCATCGAGCTGCGAGTGGAAGTGCTGCTCTCTGTACCCTGATCACTGCGATCGCTTAGACTGTAGCTATCGTCGGCACCCGGTTGATTTAAATACTGAAAGATATTTATGTTAAGAATATTTAATTTAAATAAATAAAAGGAACAAAGACGTTTAGTTAGATTCAGTTGGCAAGGATTTGCTATAACCCACCTTTGAGCGACGTGGCTGGCCCTGCTTGTCCGGTGAAATGCCCAGCGAACTGAGTATTTCAGCCATTTCTTTTGTGTTGATGCCACAAGTATTGGCCACATTCTTTTGGCAGCGTTTGTGCACATTCATATTGCATTGTGTGCACTGTAGTCCCTGCTTGATCAGACCGTACAACAGAGAGCCGCAGTGATCGCAAAACGTAAAACGTTTATAGTTGTGCACGAAAAAGCGATGCGGCACATTCACATTGAAGCGTTGACCGGCTGGCGCCATTTCCATGGTATTTTGCTGGAGGGTACAAAAAAAAACAGAATTGAAGGCAAGCGCTTTGAACAAAATATTAATATCTCAAGATTACCTCTTCGCGCATTCCTGGACATTTGGTGACCACGGAGCTATGGCATCTTTTATGTACAACACAGGTGCACACTAGAATAGCGAATGCAATAATAATAGTCATAATGGATAGCAGTAAGAGTAAAATTTAATGTTCAATTTGAGAAAATCTGAGGACTATACGGAATAAATAGTACATTTATAATAAGTTTATTTTATAGTGTTTTAAAGGAGAGTTTTGCAAATGTTTACACATAACACATACATAGACATGAACAAGCAAATGCACATATTCTATACAAATACATTTGTCTGTATGTAAGTTGTATTCGTAAAATCTATAAAATGCAAAAATATATAAAATAACATTCCAAACATCCATATTGAACTGTTTTTAATATAAAATGTTAATTTTTATTACGCGCATACTGTTGTGTCACAAAAAAATTCGGTTGCAGTGATACACAAATATTTAAAAAAAAAATCCGCATGCTACATAACCAGGACATCTAACGAAAGCTTATTGTTGCCTAAAAGATAAATGACAAATTTTGGGGCTAAGTCTTAAGGTCGATATACATAGCTGAAAAATATGAGTCCTTGCTAAATTTCTATTTTGCTTTCGCGTTGGTGTTTGCTTAGAAAATTATTTACATATGTCAGTGGGTGTCTCAAAGCGAAGCCGAAGCCAACGCGAGAGTTATATGTAGCTTGTGTAACCCATAGAGAGCTCTCATCGTTGTACGTGCATTGTCATAAGCCAAGAACGATAGAATACAAGATCGCGCCGTCCTGCGGCGAAGTAACATATCCCAAATGAAAAAAAAAAAAAAAAATATGGCAAAAAGAACAATGAATAATGTTCAATATTTCAGTTAGAAACGCCTTTTAATTTTTCTAAAATGTAAAATTATGATTTTTAGGCAGAGATTTGTAAAAAGAAATCTGCGAAATACTAAAAAAGGGACTTCAAACTAATAATAATAAACAAATTCTAACAACATTCTTTTTTTTTATTTTCTGTAAATCTATAATAATTATATTAAATTGATATTGAGAATGTTTGTAAAATCTTGGCTCTCAAAGTACTGAACCGATTTTAGTAATTATTTTTTTAAATGAAACATTTGCGAAAAACAATAGAGTGGCACATTTATTTTTTGAAGAATGTGTACATTAGGGTGCATAACTCCCAATATAAAAGAAATCGGTACTATCGGCAGTTATCGGAATTATAAAATTCATTATATTTTACGATATCCACCAAAATATTTCGCAATAATATTAAGATTTAAGTGAGCTGGACCAATTTGAAAGTACTGCCATTTTCGGAACTTTTTATAAATAAAAGTAGTTTTTAAAAATATTTTTTCATAGAAACCACTTCATATCATACAAAAAGTTCTGCGTACAAATATTTAAACATTTTTCAACGTAATCATAATAGTTTCTTTTTTATCTTCTGTTTACCGAAATGGTGAAAATTTCTAATCATAATAATGAAATTTTGAATGCTGTCTTTGATATTTTTTGTATTGATTTAGAAAGGTATTCTGATTTTTATTATGAACTATGATTTTTATTAAAAATTAAAAAATATACGTTTTTTTTTTGACTTACTGTATGTAAACTTAGCCCTACAACCACCGCCGTCTCATTTCTGCTTCTCCCGCAATTTTATAGCTATGATAGTTAATGAATATTCTTACTTGTTGTTCTTTTATCAAATTTGGTTTCGACGCTGTGTCGTGGTTTCGTTCACTGAAGATGGTACAGTACCGAAATCGATTTGTAGCCAAACAAAATTGGAACAACAGATGACGGAAAACCGTTCCAATCTACATACAAAAAAACTGTTTAGCTAGAACTATCGCTGGGTAATTTTTCTTTTTCTTCAGTATTCTAAATCAGTAGACGGAAGCTCATAGTTCAAAGAGCATATTCTTCTACTCTAATTTCTGGCGCGTTGTATATCTCATATACGTAATTTGTTACGTTGTGGTTTTTGAAGGAAGATCGAAGACATTCGGCAATTTTTTTTTAATAATGATTCCGTAAATCACAACTTATTCATTAATAGTAATGTCAGGCTTTCAGTAAAGAATATATAATACATGCATGTAATAAAATGTTTTTTTTTAACTAAAACTTAACCAAAAACAATTTAATTGTATACCATTGTTATGACTTCTGCGTCAGCTCATATGTGCTACTATTACAAGCAATGCGTTAATGGTCACTCTCTGCCATGTATGAGAGTATTAAGCTTTTTATTTACTCTCCTTTACTAATCTTGCCCATCTCTACCTTATACGTTGGAGTAAATAAAATGGGGTCTGTCTGCTATTCTTTTCACCAAAACTCAAATGTCAAACAGCTAACTGTTTACTACGCAGTCGGGACCAAGATACCTTAAGCTCCCAGTAGATAGACTTTCCTTTTCCTATTCTTTTTTAGTATGGAGTGCCACAGACTGAAGACCTTCTGAATTCGCTACCCATAGAAGGGCATCTATAGGACATGCTACGAATACACTCCTATTTTGCTCCCTGCAGAAGATTCAGTCCAGCAGGGCTTTTGTAGGAGTGATTCTTTATTTAAAAAAAAAAAAAATCATTCATATGTGACTCATAACTAGAAAGCCCCTATCAGAAGGAATGCTTGCAATTTGCTCAGCACTTCTTTATTATGTCTTCTGGATTTCCCTAGAAGGGGCAAGGCATAGGGCTTTGACCCTTCGCATGAGGTGTATTATACCAAAATTTGCTAAATACTTTGAAAAGACATTGCAGGCCCTAGAAGAAGGCATGTATTTTAAAATCCTAAAGCCCAGGATAATTTGCCAAGAAATTAGATTGTAATTTTGATTACCTACACATGGACTCGAGAGTACCGGCTAACATTTTATATAATTCGATAAGCCACAAGTGTTGCATATTTGTACAGGGATAATTATTTTTTTCTGCAGCTTATTTTAATTTATTAGTAACACTATCAATAATGAATTTTCAAGTGGACATACTTGCAAACAAAAAGGTTATGGACACATATTTATAAACGTGTCTGGAATATATACTATAGACATATAAAAGCAGTGTTATGAATGCAAATAAAAATATAAACGTGAATGTACGAACAAAACAAGACAATATGAGATTTTTTATAATCAAAAAATACGAAAATAAACTCACAGAAAGCGAAACGTTGTACTTTTATAAAACTAAGCAATATATAAATAAATTAAATCAATGAAAGTGCTGCTACAATACGTGGATTATAAGTAAATGAATAAAAAAATGAAAGAGGAGTGGCAAGCGGCACCGTTTCATACATATTTAGATTGTTTGTTTGTTTATTTCTTAGTTGATTGGCATGTTGGGTTGTTTGGCTGAATTGTTGGTTAATGATTAAATTGATTGAATGCAAAACTACACCGGCAATAGCAACAACAACAATGTGGCCAGAAAACAGGAAAATCAAAAACAAAAAGGAAAATTAAATTGCAAAACAGCAAAAGCAATCACAAGTAAAATTTACAACAATTCATTTGTGCGCGAGTAGACATATAAATATGTATAAATGTTATAGTTATTAAGTAGACAGCTACAGATCTTTTATCCACAGCTCGGGGTAGCGAACATTGGAAATCATCACCAGCAATGAAATACACATTACAACATTCAATTTAATATAGTGAATATAGAGCGGCCTAAAGTATTTATTATGCATTTAGAAGGAACTAGTGTGAAGATATGTCATATAGCACGTGTAATGGCTAGCAGCTGGTATGCTTGTTTATGTCTGTACAGCAACATATACAGTGGGGAACACAAATCAGTTCACAGTGATTTTCTTGCAATGTTTTTCAATATTTTTCAAGATAAATTTGATTTTAATTTTTTATAAAAAATATCGTTCATTCTCATTCTAAAAAATTTATATTTTATTTATATTTTATTTTACATTTAAATATGGTACAAAATGTATTATTTTATTCAAAATGATTTTATCAAAATTTCAACTTTTTTTTATCAGGATTCTTAAAAAATTAGTGCGTATGTAATTAGGTTACTTATCTAATTTTAATATAATAATATGGATGCAACAAGTGACTAAAAATTGTCGTTGATTTTTTACGCTTTTTTGAAATTTCGGTTTGGAGCACTTTTATCCATATAACAGATACATTTCGTATCTTTATGTATATTCCCGTTGATTTTATATAATGATTTATGTAATACATAAATAAACAAAAAACCCAAGATACCAAGCTTGAAACTTACTTCTATACGCCCTTAGTTAGAGAATGAACTTTATTAAAAAAAAAAAACATTTACAAAAAAATGTATCATAAAAAACATCGCAAATATTGTACAAAAATCAGTGTGTACTCATTTGCGCTTCCCACTGTATGTATGTACATAGTTTGTTTAGTTTAGTTGATATTGAATAGCTATGCATAGAGTATATTTCATTTTTTTTTTAATATATGATAAATTTAAGCCTGGACTTATGTTTTTAATTTATTTATTTTTGATAAATGTATATATACAAGTGTTATGAGAATATTTTTGTGTGTAGTATTAAATGTGAATTGTATTTTATGTATATATGCGAAATCTTTTCGAAACTCAACGAATTTAAATCTTTGGTATGTATGTTTGTTTGCTTTTGTATATAGGTTGGAAAACGAGTGAGTACAAATGCAATTATAAGTACGAGTACGAATACCGGGTATGTAGTTGTTGTTGTTGCTGCATGTGAACACATACCTTGACATTGATAGCCTTGTTTACCAATTCCCCTGCAAAGGCAAAAAATTTCCGTAGCTTGTATATATGTGAATATAGAATAATATTAGGAGATGATGTTCAAAAAATAAACTGATCGCATAGATACTAAATGAGCCATAAACGTAAAAACTTCTTAGTACTAAGCCAGTTGTAAAAAAGGATCTCTTTAATAAAACAAAAAAAAAACCATATTCAATCATAAACCATAAACATTTTTTTATTTATAAAAATTACCACTTTTTCAGCGTTTAAATCAAAGTAAAAGCAGAATATGAATTTTATTTCCCTGGAAACCCAGATCAGCCTTAAGTGAAAATAGCAATATTTTTTTTTTAGTTTTCCAGCGCCAAAATACACCCATAATATAAAAATTATAAGTATGCATGTACATACATATGTACTATGTGTTTTCTCACCAAACAAATAAAACATAAAACATTTAATATGCATGTATTGTATGTAGTACCAACTTAATTCGACAATATATTTGCGGAAATAATTACCTAGATTTACCCAAAAATACGTTCTAATATTCTAGATAGATATGAAAACAAAATAATTCAAAAATAACAGAAAGTGTAAAGTGAACAAATCAAATTTCAAAGTATACTTTTATAACCAAAATATGAAAAGGAAAGTAAATACAGTTATTCACTGGTATGAGCGTACAAGTAAAAAAAAATAAATAAATATAAGTTTGGTAGCAGGATATGTGTGATGATTATTCTTTGGGTGCAACGCCCGATTTGTTTAGCATTGATCTTGTTTTTTTTGTTTATGTCACTTACCAAATAAATTCGCGGCAATGGGAACAAAACGTCGGCTGACGCAGGAAAGTCGCCATAAATTTGTGTCCGTTTACCTGTTAGGCAGAAATAAAATAATAAATAAAAGTAGAAAACATGAGTAAAGCTCTCTAACCTGATGTACACGTCGCCGCATGGCACCGCGACGGCGATTGAAACCAGCGCGCTCTTTGAATTCCTTATTTTGGGTAACCGCTTGCACCACTTCAGCCACATCTTTATTGGAATCTATTTGGAGTAGCATTTTTTTTTATATTTTTGATACCAATAAACAAGCAAAACTTAAAAAATACTTACCAACTTTGTTCTTCAATTCAATTATAATATGTAGTTTACCCTGTGGCTCCAAATTCACCTGTAAGTCGAAAAAACAGTTTAGTAATTTGTTTTTGAAAATGTTGTATTGATTTAATGGTTACCCATAAATCGAGTACACCCGCTTCATTTTGCATAATATCTTCGAAAGGAATTTGGCAATTGGCAACAAAATCATCAGGTGGCAGCGCTGCATCGTGAAATACCGTAAAGTTAATATTTTTTGCATTATTCACATCGTGCAAAAATTGCTCGTTCCACACCGGATCGAATGTCTTGGGTCGTGTTGTCGATCGATCTACAAGAAAACCATACATTTTTAAATGATGCAACAAATTGTTTCTTATATTAAAAAACATAATACATATTCTCCAAAGAATAAAAATTAGAATATGTGTGTTATTATTTTGGATTATTTATTAAATGGAAATGAAGGTTTTTACCTCGACAAAAAATAAAAAAAAGTTAGCATCGACTTTTAAGATCTAGCGATGAAGAACTACCGCTACTACAGCTGATTCAAATAAACTATCGATAGTCCGAATCTGATTATTATCCCTTATTATAAAAATCCCTTTTTATCAGATATTTTTTTAGTTGTATTTTTTGCTCAGAAAATATTAGTAGTAGTTTTATAAGTTAAATTTTTTGCTTAGAAAAAAATAATTGCGGATTTGATAAAATATTGGGAGGAGGAAAACTATATGAATCCGTATCAAGTTTTGCATAGCGCACCTGTAACACAAGTCGAAAGTAGAAAACGCATTTTCTGCGCCTAATCTAATTATGCTTTTCTAAATCAAATTAAAAATAACTCATCAAAAACATATGACTCAAAAAAGACATAAACTAATGCTTTCTAGCCAAAAAATAAACCACCAAAAATAACTATTATTTTCGGATTCGGAAAATAATTATTATAATTGAGTTGTTTAATATACATCATATAAATAAAAATTAATGTAAATAAATTTAGTCAAGAACAAACTCTTTTATTTTTATGTGCAGTTAGGTGACTGACAAGCCATAATAATAATTTACACCGAACTTCACCTACAATTTGTCGTGTGCGTCTTGATGTAGCAACATAAATTGAGGGACCTACAGTTTTACGCCGGCCCCGAACGGCGGATGATTTTTGAAGTTTGAAATTTTATGACATATTATGACACCTTGTGATGCAAGTAAGTATACATTTAGCGGACTCACGAGATGGCCGAAGTTTTTGTTGTTGTAGTTGTATTTCAATGAAAAATTAACACATCCTTGAATTTTTGAAATTTTATGATTTTATAGCATTACGACACGTTACATCTTGTGAACCCCCTAAAAATGTTGTCATACATATGTCGTAAGTCTAGTCGAGAAAACAAAAAGATTTGGAATTGATACTGAAAACCTTGGCTTTGGGTTGAAATACTAATTTTCGATAGGTTGAGGCAGAGAGAGGCACACATAGAAAGTTTTTGGATTTTGGTTTGGCGTTTGAACCTCAAAAAACCCCCGGTTTACGCATATAATAGGTATTAAGTTCATATGTAGTATTCCTACGGTCAACGTAATAGGAGCGCGACATTTAGTTTGTTCATAGAGCTGATAGTTTGAAACAATTATCTTTTCTCTGGTTCTGTTTGATTCAGCTTTCACTTTTATCGAAAATCTATTACATTAACGAATTTCATTACATTATTCCTAACCAATAGTCCGCGTAACACCAGGGTTTCACGAGCGCTAAAATATGGTCCACGTTCGCAACGTTAAAGGCTCTATTTGACGATAAAAAGTATGACACATTTAGGGGAAAAATACAAGACAACAAATGTAATCTGCAAACGTGGGCTAATACATATTATCTTTATTTCCCAGAAAAAAAAACAATACTGAAATTAAAGTTGACCAAAAATTGATAAGCAACCTTTTTGTCACCAATGCTAGAGACGTTGCGGAAGAATTCCAAAAAGAACTTATTGAATTAAACATGATAGAAACTGTATTAGACCCATTTGAGTCATATGAATCTTATTCTTTGAAGCGGTTTTGATGTAAAAAAGCTATGCTAATACAAATTTTCTGCTTCAGTATTAATTACAACAAGCCCACAAATCGATTAAAATTAAGTGATGATATGCGCGTAGCTTTGAGCAAAAATATTACCCCACTAATTCAAGAACTTGTACAGAAGATGCAAGTTCAAAAATCTTGTTGATACAAACTGAAACAGATGGAATTTTAGGGGGGCCACTCCCACCTATTCGGTCGTGGAAGGAAATAATTGGTGGTGGCAGACGAAAGCGTCCTCTACGTTGGAAAGATCAGGTGTAGAAGGATTTGGCTGCACTAGGGGACTCTAGCTGGCACCAGTTAGCAAAGCAGAGGAGCGACTGGCACGCTATGTTCAATTGGCCAAAAGGGCCCAGGCGGTTATAACGCCAATTAAGGAGAAGATATTCAGAATCTGAAATACATCCTCAATATCTGGGATTAGGGTCAAAATCCCATTTTACTAAAAGTCCTTAGCCAAAAAACTCCAATACCTAAAACAGAGACTTGAGAAAAAGTTGTTGAAATTGAAAATACTGTTTTAATCATTTCTGATTCGAATCTATTATAGTTCTCTAACATCGTTTTAGGCTCGATATTGATTGAAATTTAAACTAGTTTTTTCCTCATGCCGGACTTTGTGGGAGAATTAGATAAGATAAATGGAAGTAAAGTTTTGTTCTAGATAAAATATTCTGTAACTACAGGAAGAAAAAAAGACTATTCGTATTTACAGCAATTGGAAAGAAGCTTTAGGATTATGACCCTCTTAAATAATATAATATAATCCTAATCACAATAACATAGTTCCACTGCATGTTAAACGGAAGCAACGCGTTCGTCAAGAAACTTGCGGCAGAACTGGTCTTCGTCAAAAGATTTTTAATGCATGCAGTTGGTGGCGAAACGGCAAAAAAAAGCTGCGAGGAGCTGAAACCAAAATGGAAAGGAGAGTAAACTGGCGCCAAGGAGAGTGAATTTTACGTTCATACGTCCATTGGTCAAAGCACCGGAAGGATCCGGATCTACATAAAACCGCCCAAGGACTATTACAACAACAAAAAGGTTAGCTGATTACAAATTCTATATATTAATGTGCAATTTTTTTTATTGCAATTCTATAAAATAATCTCACTCTAAGTTTCTTTGTTATCCATAACTATGTTATGTGTAATAATCATCATTATTTTCTTTTTGTTTTCGTATTAAAAATCAATGGGAGAAAATAAATAGCTCAAAACAAAACTCGAATATAGATTTTTTGTTTTAAATCATTGTATAAATAACGAGTATTTTGTGATTTTTATTTTTTCGATCCAAAAAAAAATTGTTTCGATCAAGTTTGATCCGATCATATTTCGTAAGTTTTGGTTCTTCGATCATGAAACATATGTAAATGGTATGAATGTTCTTGCTATTATTGCCATCGCTGAGAGGTGTACAAAAATACTAAATTTACAAACTAAACCCCCCCCTCCGTGTATGGGTGCTAACAATAAATTTTCTATTCCTAGCCCAATAAAACCTTTCGAAACAAATCGAGAATAACCAAAAAAAAAACTTTATAAAAAATTATTTTTGGAACTAAAATTATTATTAAATATTTAAAAATTTGAGATTTTATAATCTGGTTGAAAAAAAAAAATTTAAGCGTTCTAAACAAACTTCCTTGGCTTTATTGTTTTGCAAATGTTTTTAAATTATAATATGAATATGTTTATGTAGTACATGGTTGCATATGTATAACAAAAATCAAGTGTTTTATAGAAGGCAGTTACATTTTACTTACCAAAATGATTATCGTCAACGTCGATCGATATATAAGGATCGATCGGTTGTTCATCGGCTAATTTTCCAAAAGTCAAATTATGCCGCTTTTGAAAATCGGTTGGGCGCAAACCGATTGCTTCACAAACTTTTAATTGCAATTTACCCGTAAACATGCTGTAGGACAAATTTATTAAACCGCTTCAATGAGAATATGTTAAAGGATATATGATCGGTCGTAAAAACGGTATCGAAACGGAAATTTGGATTATGAAACGCTACCCGCGTTAATACGTGTCTCCCGTATGCAGGTTTACAATGTGTATCCTGTTGGCACAAATCAATTAATTAATTGCTATGGGACGTCATTAATAGTAGTAGTAGTAGTAAAATCCCAACTCACAATGATACGATAACAGCAAGGCCACTATATTGGTGACAGAGGCAAAGCCAATAGTGAATTGAGACGGAAATCCTCTGAGTTGGCACGCAAAGTCACACACACACGCACACACACAATTTTACTCTTCTGTTGTAGAGAAATAGTGGGGCGCGCGTGCGCCTTCTCTACACACGTTGTTCACTTAAGATTTAAAAAATTTTTGATTTATAAGTTTGGTTAATTTTTTTTAAACACTTTGGGGATGTAGGCTTAAATGCATTTGCTTTTTTTATTACGATATACAAAATTAGCAATTATTTGATTTCTTGTTTATTTCGAAACGTTTCTTTTTTCCTTACTTCCGCTTTGAATGCTTCTTTGTGCTCGCTTTCGTTTTTTTTTTTCAAGTGGCAAGTTTATCCAATTTACGAAAATTGTTGTGCCTCAGTTGTTCTTTGTGTGCGTGTGCGTGTGTAATTCACCTAATTACACATTTATGTTTGTGCCTCCGCTGAAGACGATGGTGTCGTTGATGCTGATTTCGCCCGTTTGTATGATTGTTGCGCGCTTCGCCCATTAATGTCAATTCAAGTTCGCCTTTTGCAACACTTTGATAATCTTATGCATTACATTTATGTACATACATACATAGGTAAATTTCTTATGTACGGAATTATTTTCTGATTATTTTTCTCTCTTTTAGGTATGTATTGTGTCTTGCCTTTTCTGCTGTTTTTATTTCCTAGGAAAATGTTGTTCAAAAACGTATTATAAAGTTGAAAAGTTTACCAAAACCATAGTTGGTTTTAATTTTGCGTAAGATAAACGTAAACAAAATATCGAACACTAGAAATTGAGACTTCCATTGAAAAAGGACAGCCACAGTCTTTCCCTTCCTTTAAAACCTTTAGAACTGTTTTTCTTCGCTTTCAATGTACTAATATAACTTATATACTTGGTCCTCGGCTTTTTGTTGCAAAGTCTAACTTGTATGTCATGTTCTACAATGAATGATTATACCAATGTATGTACTCCTGTTCTATTCTTTTGCCTTGCTAGTTTTCCTATAGTATCTTTTCTTAGCAGCTTTACATCTGCTATTTAGTGTCTTCCTTTAGCTCTTGTTTCTGACCTTATTCTTGTTCTTGGTAACTTGATTGAGCGAACATTAGGTAGCTTTTATGCTGCCACCTCCAGTTTTGACGTTTTTCTTCTTTGGATTTTTCTAATGGTCGTATTAAAGAACGTCTAACGTCTACGTTCTTTGTTGGTATATTAGAATGAAAAATGTATGCAGCGTAGTGAAAAAAGAACGGAAGGTATTTCACTTCCACTTCCACTTCTCCTTTCCTATTGGCGCGAGTACACACACATACACTCTCTTACTTAATATTTACATATTGTGATGCAAGTTTTTATAATCACTTTTTCCATTAAATGATTTCTTTTAGATTTGATTAAAGTGTTTTCAATGTTACAAATAACGAATTTGCTCATCTTCGTCTAACTATAGATACAGCCGTCTAAATGTACATTCACTATGCTCACTCTGATTACTAGTGCTTCGTCTCAAAATGCTTTTTCCACTATTTCAATGTTTGCTTGCTTGTGCTTTCGACTTGAATTCCTATACTCGCATTCGTTTACTTTTTGTGCTTCGCTTGTTTGTACATATACAAAAAATTCTGCTATTTCTCACATATGAGACTTCTTAATAATTATATTAGTACATTTATATGAAAATTAGATTACATTAATTTATAAAATTTTAAACTTTTTTCTTGAAATATTTTCTTTGGTATTTTCACCTGCTTTTCTTTATAAATGCAAATTCCAGCACAAATTCTATAATTCGCACTGGAAGAATTTTCCAACGGAAAAACTTTACCTTCTTACTATTTGCACAAAAAGTGGGGTGCACAAAATATGAGGAAAATGGGTAGAGAAAGAAGCAGAAAATGGCAAAAAGTCAAATACGAATTTTGTCTGCAAAATTTTCACTTTTTCAATACACAACTCAACACAAATCAATTAAATTTTTTATTACTTCGTTGGTATTCCACTTGAACTTGGTTTCGTACTCAATTTTATATTTATTTGATGCTATTTTTCACTATTAATTTAAATTTGAATATGAAATTTATGAATTTTCTTCACATCTATAGATTTTGGATTTTCAGCGAATGTGGAGCAAAGCGCAATTAATGGAATTGGTATTTCCATTGATTAAAAGCTTATTACAGGTTTGCATTTGGAGCTTTTCTGTAAAGCAAACATCTGACTAAAAAAAACAAATTGGTGTAGGGTAATGCCATATTGCCCCTAACTTTTGAAGTATTTAATAAATCGATAAATTGAGGCGTTTTGGATTGTCAAAGTTTCAACACTATACATTTATAATGAATTTTTAAAACTACTTCAAACTTTCTACATTTTTTCAAGTTTAAATACAATTTAATTGGAAAACATATTGATTCCTGTTCTGAATAGAAACTACGGGTTAATTAGTACCCTGCTCCTATTGCTTTAACCTGGGAGAGGGGAAAAAATCGCTTGGAGTTTCTATTCAGATTAGAGCTGATTTTTAATTTAAATTTTAGTTCAACTAAAATTGTAAATCTTTAATTCATTGGCTGTAGTTAAGCAGACATTTTCTGACTTTTTCGAAATGTGATTTTTTGGATTCTGATTATTTTATTTTTATTGCTCTCTAAAAAACATCAATAACAGAAACAGAAAGAAATACTTTTGACTTGTTTATGTCGCTGCTGACAGGACAAATGTCAAATATTTCACTACATCTTCGCAAAACCAATAATTAGCAGGAGTGTATGCTATCCATTTTGTTCAGTAATTTTATATAATTATGAATGAAGTTTCTATTTCTGTTCTTTGTTGCACCAACTCGAAAAACATCAACTGAAAAAACGGGAACAGAATCAACCACATTCTCTTATTGTTTCTTTTTCTTTTCTTTTCGGCACCGCGCCTTAAACTATTTTAATTAACCTTGCGACAGGGTATTTTCGACACGTCCGCAGTCTCATCAATGCAACCCTGAGTTTTGTTGTTATTGATGGAAGCTGAGTCGGCTTTTGGTAAAATTCAACGTAGGCGTAGTTCATTAATTTCAAATTAGTTTTAAAACTATTTATACTCCAAACATGGGTAAGAAAATCCAGCAGTTCAAAAATGTTTGAAGTGACCATTGTTATATTTCTCATTTTTGTACCATTCCCTAAACAAGGTGTGGAAACCAAAAGTGGTAGCAGTAATCTCGTTTCGGCCGTAATATCCTGCATACTCAGTTTGGTCATATTTGGCACAATGCGTTTCTATTCCGGCTGGATCACAGCTAACCAAATAAATACGATTGTTGGTGGTTTCATTGGATCTTGGTTGTTTGTCTTCGCGCTAACCGCTGTGTCGAATATGGAAATGCTTGTGTTCGGCAATGATTTCCAAGCCAAATTCATTCCCGAAATATTGACTTGTCTAACGCTGGCGACAGTGGCATCCGGTGTGGTGCACCGAGTTTGCGCCACTACATGGTAAGCACTTAATTTATTGCAATTGGCGAAAATAAGTTATAATTTTTGGTTCCATTTCAGTATTGTATTCTGTATAAGTGCACTTTACTTTGTAAATCGCATTTCAAATAAATATCACAATAAAGGTGTTGTTACCGTGGAACAAGCACCAGCCCGTCGCGGTGGTAAGAAAAACAAGTAAAGTTCAAATGCGAATTGGACGTCTCACGGCATTAAGTTATAATTTAGCATTTCTTTATTAAGATATGAGGAAAATTACCACAGTAGTAGCATCGCTGTGGACAATATTTTTTATTTACTAGGAATAATACAATTTTGAAGTAAGTTTATAAACTGAATTATGAATAAAAAAAATGCGCTAAACTTTCCATCAAATGTACTAACATTCGACATTTACATTTATTAAGATTAGCTCCACTAAACCACTACAATTTTACTTTCTCCATTGAAATCAGGATAGAAAAGATGATTGTGGGTTTTACTGTTTTTTTTTGTTTTGGTGTAACAATATACAATTTGCATAATAAAATGTTAGAGAATGTTGCTGAAGTGGCGGGCTTTAGCCGGTTTCAATTCATACTCGCATACTCGTTTTTTCGTGTTAATTCCTAGAAATGAAATTCAACAAGTAGCGAAAATACATTGAAACTGGAAATGATTTATACAAAATCCAAAATTCACAAATTGTAAAAAAGTAAGTAGCAAGAAGCAATGAGCAGCCTTAGGTTCAAACTTTCAAAGGTTGAAGTAGATTTATCAATACATAGTTTTATTGTCAATGTAGCATCATCTGATATAACCTTTTACATATGTATGTATGTACATACATATGTATATCGTGGAAGAAATTGTGATTTTGGGTCAGATGTTTAAGCCACGTTGTGTCTAAAAATTTAATATACGATTGAAGCCCGATTGGTTACGAGTTAATGGGACTCGTTGGAAAGTCCAAAATACCTGGCTAAAACTCTACATGTGACTTGGGCAGTTATAAGAGCACTTTCGATTAAAACGATCTCAAAGTTAACAAGTCAATATTGATGGTCTTGCAAGTTGATATGGAGATATAGTTTAAAACTCGTTTCCTGGGGGTTTTATGGATCGGATAGAGGATACAATATGGCGCCCAAAAACTGTAAGAATCAAATGGATTCAAACAAGTAATGTATTCAAAATTCGGTTTCATCCGAACTTATACTCTTTTTTGCTTATTTTGTAATATATTTTTTTGTTACTAATTTTTCTCACTTTTGTAAAAGAATATGGTAGCTCCATTTCAAAAAGAAATGCCAAAATCACAGTTTACTTCAAATGGGAGCAATGACGGCTGAAACTACCTATGTTTATTGTATCATGCCGGTAACAAAACTTTCGTTAGTGATCATAAAGTTCTGCGAGAAATCTTACGCTCTTCGTACTCTGTGCGTTCAGCAATACAAATGCAATCTTACCGCCCTATGCTGATGACCTGACAAAATTTATCAACCTGACAGTTATCAGGTTTACTACTCCTGAATGGCATTTAATTTTGATGGGAAATGGCAAATTCGTACAAATTAGCAAGCAAGAAAAATAGCTGAGTGTGGTATATGGTTGCATTCAAGAATGATAGACTACAAGATTGCGCCTTCCGCTGACCGCCAGTCCTCTCTTTGTCTGTTAGATAGTATCCACCCATTTGCTGATGATATAAAAGCATATTACACAAACAATCAATTTCAATCATTCTAACGTTTGTCCGTTGACGTTGTTCTTCTTTTTTAGAATTTTTTTCTGCTCTCTTTCACTAGCTATTATTACGTCACTATCAGTTGCTCTCACCGTGGAAGGGGTAATCTTATTTTCTATCATTCTTGGGTTGCATTTGAGTAAACAAAACATTTTCCTTATTTACTTTGTTCATAAATTACAAGAATCAGCTGTTTTCTTACTGGTAGGAATTTTTAACTTCCCCTCCAAGAGAACTGTCATTTTGCTCTCTCAATTTCTCCTACTTTACTTTGGATACATGAGTTCCAAAACGTGAAAATTGCTACGAACAATCTGCTACAAGTACAAACTATGTACATATGTATGTATGTACATACATACATATAAGTAAATATGTAATCTTACTTATTTACTTGACACTTTCAATTTCCCTTATGAATTTATAAATTCATCCTATTTCTCATGTTAAATAAAAACACATATAATTCTGTATTATTATTTTTTTCTTGTAATTTTTATAATTAAGTTTATTAAGGATTTTCATTTTACGTCTTCATTCACTCAATTATGTATGTATATCCATATCCTGTACTTATTAGCGTATCAGCATTTAAATAATCGTTTAGTTTTTATCTCGTTAATTTTTTTAGTATTCTTAATATTTATTGATTATAATTTTTAGTTCATTCAAAGTTTGTAATCACTTTTTATTATTATTTTTGTATTTGAATGCCTTCTATTAATACTATTTTTTATTACCATCTTCATGTTTTTAATTTAATTCTTTAGCAGCTAATATGGTATGGTAAGTTTACATGCTTTTCTATTTGCAAACATTACATTACATTATTTTATTTTTTATATTTTTTTATGCATACTTTTTTTGTTGCAAGATTTTGGATTTTTATATATTTCATTGACAGACGTTTACAATACTAAAAACACTAACAACTACATACATCTACAATCGTCGGCCACTTTCTCTGTCTTAGTCCACCTTCCAACATTTACATTTACATACATACAATTTTTTTGGTTGGTTTTTTATTTTATTTTGTATTCAATTTCAAACCGTATGGCATATACACATTTTGAACTACTTGAATACACATGGTTACATTCTTGTATGTAAGTATACAATTAATTAATGGCGCCTCCGCTGCACTCCACTTCAAGTTTTGTAATGGAGTTCAAACAATTGTTTGGAATATGCCTCCTTCAGGTTCAACAAAAAAAAAAAACTTCACGACTGCCTCTTGAAGCTTCGTTTTCGTTGTACTTAGTAGTAGTACACACATCTTTATGCATTTTTATTTTATTCTCTTATTTCAAACGTGCTGACTTCAAAATTTTTCTTTATAACTTGCGTGTATGTAAATTATGTATGTATCTAAGTATGTGTGTATGTCCAATTGTATTGAAATATGTAACTAAAAAAATATTCAGTAATAGATTATTATTTATTTAATATTTCTATAATTTTTATTTTTACATTTTATCATCCATTATTGATTAAAGTTGTTTCGCATTAAATTTGCTTTGTATACTTTTGGTTGTGGCTTGTTAGGCACATCCACAGCAAATGCCTTTCCCTCCCCCCAGGGTATGAATGTATGTTTGTATGTACATATGAATGTTCTATGATCAAATGCAATATGGCAATTTGTGTGCATTTAAATGATTTCGTTTTTCGAACTGCTTTGCAAAATTTTTGTCGTGCAGTCGTCATTCTTTAATTCATAATGTGCCCAGATTTCGTATTAAGTCGAATGTATTCTATTTTTCGTAATTCTAATTATCCTTACACATTTTCATCAAATATGCTTTAAATTTACATTAAATTTAAGTAAGCGGTTTTCATTAGTTGTAAGCTTACTATTCGTACATATGTACATATAAATATGTATATTACATAATCGTATAACATACACACATATTTTCAATACACTATTAGTTAGGGCTATGCATTTAGCGTTTTTATATTTTACATACAATTTTCCATTTCATTTGTATTTGAAAATAATTCGTTTAATAGCTTGGTGTTCAAAATAAACACAATAATGAAATATGTCTTACCAATTTTTTCGGGAGCAAACCCTTATTTTTTGTTGAAACATTTAGTGTTGTACTTCAAGCCTTGGTCGTAAACATATACAAATGTATGCATGTATTTATGTAATTTATGTAGAAAAGGGCTTAGAGTAGAAATTAATGCTCGCCACAATCATCATCGATCGCGCGATAGACGTTTATCTGAACGTTATGGAAGAAAATGCTTTGAACAGTCAACAAAAAAACAAAAATCACTGAAAGTTCTTAGGAAGTTTGAACTAGCACATTTTTCCTTCTGACTTTTCGTAAAATTTTTGTAGTATTTAATTTTTTAGATTTTAAAGGTTTAACATACAGTGCCAGAAAGAAGTATTGGCGCAGTAACTTTTTTTATATTATTCATACAGTTTTGCATGCTAAAACTTTTTCGTAATTTTTTTATCAAAACATGGTTCATTCTAACGCATGAAGAATATTTCTTTTTATATAAGAGAAATGCGTAAAACTGTCTATAAAAAATAAAAATAATTATCAAAAACTAATGAAAATCTTTCGGAAGTTGAAACTTGCATTTTATTATACTAGAATTCTACTTTGTGATTTGAAAATCAGGAAGGGTAGCTTTATGACTTTGTCAAATGAAAACACAAATTTTGATGAATTTTTTCAAAATGAAATGTCGTCCCAGCTTCTGCTGCAAAAAATACTTTTTTTGTAGAGCTCTTTGGCCGAAACGATGCCGTGCGTAATTTTGCACTTAGAACAAAAAATCGAAATGGATTTGAAAACATATCCAAAAACGAAGTAAGCATCGCAGAATTTTAAATAAATATTAAGTTAAAAAAACAACAAAAATATGGTGTGCATTTGAATGAAACACGACATACATTTGGTAAACTTTAATTTATTGAGATAATCGCGCGTAAATACGAGAGGAACGGTGATGTGACATCACGCTGAAAATCGATTTTCCAGATGCCTTCGGGACTTTGTCTTTGCATAAAACATTTTGCATATCATGGAGCCATATCTGTAGGAGCATTTAAGGCAATAAACAAGAAACGGTGCAAAAAATTACAGAGTAGGATATACAGTTTCATACCCAAATTTTTTTTTTTAAATCCGAATTCAAAAGTTTTAAATTTCGATTTTTTTTATTAACTGAAATTTTTTGAATTTTGTACAAAGTGCAAAATTAGGACTTATGTGTACGGTTTCTGTCAAGGCGAATTTATAGAAGGTGATGGCATAAGAGCAGCTGACTTGATTTTTTTTTATTCACCTACATGTATTTTGTTTTTGCTTTTGCGTAAAAAGCCGTAAAAGCAAAAACAAAATGTATTTACATTTTGACAACTCTTACGCAGAAACAAAAACAAAATACATAGGAATTTTTTAGTTGTATTTATAACACCACCTTGTATGGATTCGCCTTGGTTTCTGTTAAAAAATGTATCATACTTTGAACGAACGAAAAAGTTTTAGCATAAAAAACATTGTGATTAATATAAAAAACGTGCTGTGTCAATAATTTTTCCGGCACTGCATGTTATTAAATAAATAAACTGTAATTTTATAAAAAAATTAAAGACAGAAATTTTACATCGAAAATGGTGTCAATATTGCAAAAAAATAACACTGGACAATTTCCACTATATATTGAAAGAAAAAACATTCGATAATTTTAGCTGCGGGCTACTGTAAATGTAATAAAATTTCTTATAACCAGTTGCACCGCAGCTTTTCGCTACATCCTATGAATCGATAAAATACGTGTCTAATGTATGTGCGTGTGTTCAGGATTTGAATCAAATCGGACTATAAGTACGGGGTTTCTGAAATATCTCGATTCCAGCGTCCTTTGAATTTGAGCTCAATCGGTTCAGTAGCCTTCGAGTCTATAAACTACATAGCAACCGACAGCGACATACACGGCCTATTTATATAGTATAAGAAGAAGAATTAAAAAAAAGCTTGATAAGTATTAGAAAAATTCAAGCGTTTAGTATGCGCCGCAGACCCTTAATCCACAGTTTACAGACACAGCAACCATTATTTATATTATGCTAAAATTCCAAAACAGGGAATATGGAACACGAATCGATCTATGTTATATAATACAATTCATCAAAACGAAATAGGGCATGTATACTATATATATACATATATATACTTTTTTATTGTAATTCATTCAAATAATATCATTTTAGATTTTCTGGATTATCAATAATCACGTTAATTAAATATTCCACTTTCTCTCCCAATGACAATTCAGTTGTTGTTGTTGTTGTAGCGGCTAGTCGCGCCCCGTAAAGAGCGGATTCACCCGTGGTCGTTGTCGTCGAATTCATCTAGGGGGAGGCCCAGGAAACGTGCAGTTTCGACAGGGTTGGACCAGAGGGAGAGGGGGGTTAGATGAGTGGGTTTGAGAGGGCATGTGAATAGGTGATTGGTGTCGTGCGGAGAATCTCCACATGCCGGACATGTGTTGGGTATGTCGGGGTTGATTCTGGATAGGTAGGAGTTGAGCCTGCTACAGTATCCAGATCGTCTGGTTTCACCCGGCCAAGGACTGTTGTTTCGGCGATCTAACCCTGTTTAGATCGGCCTACCCCATGACAATTCACTCGAAGCAGTTGCTTAATGTATAATCACAGTTGGGGAAAAAGTTCAGCAAAGTTGCGCAAAGATGCTGCATTTACGAACGCATCCAAACAGGCTTGTTCTGCATTTCTCTTCGGAGTGAATTTGCATTTTTTGCTATATGAAACTGCCGAGTGAAAGTAAAACGTAGAACATGCGTAATAAATTTATTTTCAAAGCTTCAACTTTCGAAGTACTCATACAATTTTAAATATTGAAATTGCGCCGGCTTTACTTTCCTTACTACGTTTCCGCAAAAGTCGGGTCTAAGATAACGAAACACATTCTCCTTAAGTATTTTGCAGTATTTTTTTTAAGTGTATACCGTAAAAGTTATAAAGTATAGACAATTCAAGCTTTCAAACTTAAACAAAAACACCGTAATTGCACTTCATTTGGTCATTTTGAATTTATGATTAATCAACACATTAGTCGAGAACGGATGAGGGCGGTTTTTTTCCTATCGTTGGTAACAACTCAGTGCTTTAAAAGAACGAACAATAATAATATAAAGAAAAAATTTAACTGGAGAAAAGCAACGTACCAAAATTTATAGGAACTTCAGATTAATCGTTTTCATTCGAAAACCAGAAGTTACTTAAATATACGATCTGTTCAAACACTTTTTTTAGCGAAACCCGACAAACCAACATACATACATACACCCTGTTTGGTATATGTGAGTGTTCCAAAATTTTCAGTTTATATGTTTTGTTTTCATTTAAAAATACGTTCTTTATTTTGTATGCATACAATCATCATCATCTAAAATTAGAAAATTAAAATAATAATTTTAATAATAATAATAATACAAAAAACTAATATAATTACCGGCTAAACGTTAAGCATTGTTGTATATAAATTAGTTTTTTTTTTAAATAAAGCAAACATAAATCCGTACTTATAATCCTACAATTTCATTCAAAATTCAATTCAACATCATTTTCGCAATTTTATCAATATTTCATTATCAATTAGCACATATGTATGTACATTTGTATATTACGCGCATGGTTTTTAAGCATTCTTGTATTATCCGTAAGATAGCAGTGACTAGCGCAGCAGCAGCAAATATCTATGCCTTTCAGTAATGTTACTAATTTTTTTTTCCATTTCCACCCTTGCAAACAAATAATGTGTGTGAGTACACACAGGGAACGAAAGAAAGTGAGGAAGAAATTTGGCTATTTTGTATGAAAAACACATCAGTGCGCTATGGTGAATTTCGAGAAAATGTACAAAATGCATCAGTAAGGCTAAATAGATTTTTTTTTGTTCAAATAACAAAACCTAATACTCGACCAGGTAAATGTGATAAGGTCATATTTGATTTCGAGCCTTTGCATAGAGCATTTTAAAGTATTGAAAACTACCAAGGCTAGTGTATTTTGTAAGTCACATTTGCGTTGTGCCGTGCCGCAGAAAGTACAAGTACAAGTAAGTTACCAAAGGCAAATTTTGGCTCAAAGCCATTGCCTGTGGGGCGAATTTCATTTTGAAGCGAAAACCACCTACTCACGCTGACCACCTCAATGCCTCAGATGAAGGCGTTTTTGGAGCATCCGTTAAAGTAATTTTTTGTTCGTTTTTTAAATTGTATACAAAGCTAGTGTCGTCCACCGCATGCTTGCCGTCTACCGTAAGTGAGTGTATTGTGTATTTTCGCCTTTATATGCTTGTTTTGTTACTGTACATATATGTATGTATACATACAGAGGTATATGCAACAACAGTTGGCAGGTGTAGTGATGTAAGCTAGACATATGTATGTATGTATTTGTTTACACACCCTCACACACACACATTCTCGCCAGTATGTGCCACAGTTTACACACGTAGTTATTTCATAATTAATCAAGAGTTACGTATTATGCATAAATATTTTTGTTTTTGTTTTTCGTTTTTTTTTAAAAATATTTTTCATTTAATCAATTAAATGTTATGTGTATTACAGCTGTATGCATGTTGTAAGTATGCATGTATGCCTATTAATATGCAGTTACATCTAAGCATGTACAAATTATAACTTAAACATAATATTGGTTTAAAAAAATAATTTTAAAAAAACTAATTACATTTACAGCGTTTTATTTCACCATTGTTCTTTTCATTTAATTTTACTGAATTTGTTATTAGTATGTATACGTATGCATTAAGTTTATTTAGTTTACCTTTGCTATATATGTATGTAAGTAAGTATGTACATATGTAGTATGTATGTACCTAGTATATATATATATATGTATATGTAGATTGTTTGCACTGTGTATGGTCGCGCGTTTGTGCAGCAAACACCAAACACGCGCATGCGTCACCCAAGCAGCATATTTTCTATAATGGTGAGTTTTCTTTTAATATGATTTTTGCATTTTTAAATGAATTACACCACTTTTTTGTTTTTGTAATTTCAAATGTCTGTATGTACACATGCATATACATACATATATGGGCCTATGTAGACTAACACAATGACAGCGACTCAATACGACGACGACGATGACGATCACGACTTTCAATCGTCCTGCGACTAATCCTAACACATTCATGCTTTTTATGGTAATTTTAATAAGTTAATCGATAAAATTTTTAGTTTTTTTTTTTTGAATTTTCTTTTATATTTTTTAACGCATACACTAATATAATGATTTATGTTTTCTATGCATATTTCACCACGTCCATTTCTTCATGCCTTTACTTATTTTATAAACAGCTAATTTGTTAAATTTTTTTTGTGTGTGTTTGTATGTATACATTTATTCAGTTTTATGTACACATGTGTCTTATATATCACTTTGACATCGCTAGTTACTCTACTAGACAGCGTCAAAATTATATTCTTACGTAGTCAGAATGTGCCAAGCCAACAAGCCTTTTTTTTTTACTGAAGCTTCATTCAATAAAAATTGCAGGCTCACCGCTAAATTCCCCTATTAACCAGCGTAAGTCTGCATGATTCAAGCCACTTCCCTCCCAAAAAGTGGCCGCCCAATTCATCCTACCGTAAAGCCACCACTAAGCAGTAGGATGTGTGAGACATGCCTGAAATCGTAAAGCTTTACGGTTGTATGGTCGAAATTCCCCGTAATGCATGAAATTAAGCAGCATCGCTACGACGTTTCTATTTCTGGCTTTCCCATGAGTTATATCTTTTTTTGCTACACCTTTTTGCATTAAACCATAAACTCTACTCTGCTAGCATTGAGCTATGCCCCCGTTTTCTTTTCAGCGCTAATTTATTTTTCGTAGTAGTTTCAATTTAATATTTAATATTAGTTTTATTTGTATTAATTATAAGCAATCGAATTTTACAGCTATATATATATATCTATATATATTTATATGAGCTTGTATACACACATATTTATCTTTCATTTAATATAGATAGTTGTTTTCGTTTCTTTTTTCAAGTATTTTATAATTATAATTACTAATAACTTCTTTTAAATTAATGCTGAAGTTTACGTTGCCTTCTTCTCCCACCGTCTTATTTTTCTTCGTGTACTACTCAACTATGCATTTGTTTTTTCCCCCCATCATGCATTGCATTACATACATACTTATTTTATAGTTTTATGTTTAAAGTTTATATATCATAGTTTATTTTAGTATATAATTTAATAAGTTATAAGCTAGACATAAGTATAGAAATTTACTTAATATTCTTTCTTAATCTTTTGCTTTTTAGCTTTTTTATGCTGCCTGCTAGACGACGCTATTTAACATTATTAGTAAGCTTTGTAATTGTTTTTGCGTCTTGAATTTTTTTTTATTTTCAATTTTCCATTATTCATTATTCATTTACATGCGCATTTTGTGTGGTATTAATTTTTTAATGTGTGCACATTTACATTTTTTTTTTGAAATTTTTGATTTTTTTTATTATATATGTATATTTTTTGTTTTTACGAAATACATGTTTACAATAGCAGCTTTAAAAATATATATATATATATATATATATATACTATATATATTAATGAATTCGTTAAGTTGCATTAGTTGTCAATAACAAGGAAATTCAGTGCCACGAAGTTTATTTTCGTATGATTTTTGCATAATTTTCGTTTTTTTTTTTTGCTTGCTTGTTGCCTTTATTGTACTTCGTCACTGTCTGTGCACTTCTTATTATTTATGTATTTGCGTGTGTACTAGGCGAAAAAAGAATCAAGCCAAATTTAACGCGAAGAAACAACGTATACGCTCCTCCTTTCTATTAATTGTTTTGTATACTCTAAGAGTTAAAATTGCATACTGGCTACAATTCAATAATTTACGGCGATTGAAACTTTACTTAATCGAATACAACACGAAAGTGCATACAGTTCAAACAAAATAACACAGCATCAGAAATGCAAAAAAAAAACAAAAACAGGAAGTAAAGTGTAACAAAAAATTTCACATTTGAAATGGAGAAGGAAAATAGTACAAATAGTACCGCCATCCACGCATACATTTGAAAGATCTGTCGCTTACACGAAACTGAGCATGACATTAAAATGCGAAGAACAAGACACGCAACTTAATATATTTCGGATTATCATTTTGAAGGGAGCCTGTAAGAAAATTTGTGATTTTTGACATGCTAAATTACGATTAGACTTGAGCTGAATACGAATTTCGAATTATGTAAAGAAATCTGCGCTGGCAAGGAATGACGACCAGAGTCGAGTTAATACTAACAAATTTTGCAAGGTAAAGAAAATTAAATGTTTAGATAAAAATCTAGAAAATTGTTTAGATTGATTATATAAATATTAAGTTGACCTTGATTCCATCATATTAATGTAGTAAATTTTATTTAACGGAGGTCTTTTAAATAAAACAGTTTATATAGCTCGCTTTAGTACTTTTGCCACAGAAATTTTAACCACGGCGAATTTCAGAATTTTTTAACCAGGCTTTATAATACTTCATTTGAAAGAACGATTGCGTAAAATTCTATTATGTTATTTTCCCCTAAATGCAATTATTTCTGTTAAATATTCGAAACCCGAGCGCAACTCTTATGTGAAATTTAAATATCCAAAACAAAAACAAAAAAAAAAAAAAACAAATTAAAAGTGTAGATTCAATGCCACGAAGAAACCTTCACTTTTAAATCCATATAAGTATGTAGTATAGTAGCTCCAGCATTTTGCAACATTTTTGAGTATGTATTTTGTGCTATGAGAAAAATAAAATAAAGTACACATTATTCCCTAATCATCCTGTTTTGCGCTCTACATCTCACGTTTGACTTTTTTCCATTCTTTTTCCGCCTTTTTTAGTATTCGCTTCAAGTTCATTCAGCACTAGCATTAGTTATTTCTATTTCTCAATATTTTAGCCAGCTGTTCGTTTGATACATTTTCGTATGAGTTTTTACTAATTCTATATCCCAGCATAGGTTAGAAATTATAAGTATCTTAAAGCAATACAATATAATTAAAAGTAAGTTGCAAAATAAAAAAACCAAAACAAAAAAAAAACAAAAGGGAAAAGGGTAGACATACTCTGCTGCTTTACACACACACTAAATACTATTTATATTACTATTACTACAAGGTTGATCACCGCTATACATTTATTTTATATGCTAAACTCTTCCTACGCATGTATGTTTGTGGGCGGAAAGCGACGGTGCGAATGGGTTGTTGGTCGTCCAAAGTCATTGTTGCATCTACGTCTCTTTCTTTCTGTATTCAACTCCACTACTTTTTGCTCGTTTATGTTTGCATATTTTTTGCTATGTTCTTACTTCCTGCATTCATTATAGATTGCTTTCAGTTTTCATTTTTTTTGCTGCAACAAACTTCCTAGCTTCGCTGCTGCTGTGCTTCATTTAAATAATATATTACAATTGGCGCTTCATCTAATGGCGCTCTTATTTAGTGTGCATCTTCAGGCTGATGTGGTTGAGGATGTGTTGCTGTTGGTGGCTGCAACGGCGGCGGTTGCTGCTTGCTCCAATGATAATGGAATGGCGGCACATGGTAGTGTGGCTGCGGTGGTGGTGGTGGAGGCGGCTGTTGTTGCTGTTGATAGTGCGCTTCCAGCTGTGCATAGTGGTGGTGGTGATGGTGTTGTTGTTGCTGATGCTGCTGCTGCTGCTGCTGCTGCTGCTGCTGTTGGTGATGAAGGTGCTGCTGATGCTCCATACCCACTTGCTGTTGTTCGTGTAAATGAACGTGCTCTTGTTGCTGCTCTAATAGCGATAAGTCTGCGTGTTGATGTTGCATTGTCTCTGCCGGCACTGCTGCTAACGTCGGCAACATATTTGTGTACTACGCAACCGCTGCTGTTGTGGTCGCTGGGGATGTTGCGGTTGCAGTTGGCGCAGCTGCTGCTGCTGCAGATGGCGGTGGTGGCGATTGTGTTGTCGCGCCTGTCATCGCTGCTACTGCTGGCGTGTTGTTTCTGCTGTCGGCGTCATTGCCGTTATTATTGCTGACATTGGTGAGTGGTGCTGCATTAATGTTGGGCGGCATTGTCGCACTTATCACATTCTTACCACTGCTACCGTTGCTACTTAGTAGCGTGGGCTGCATATGACTCACCTCGCTGCTGTTTGTTATGGTAGATGCCATCGCACCAAGCGCATTCACACTAGCATTTTCTATCGCATTTTTTATGTGTATATTGCTGCTTGTGTTGTTGTTGCCGCTACTTATGCTATTACTATTGCTATTGCTGCTTACCGTGCCACAGCTGTTGCTGTTCGTGCTACTGTTGCTAACGTCGTTGAGTAGTGCAACAGCGGGCGCTAGAGCATTGCTGCTGTTGCTATTATCATCGACGGTGGCGCAGGCATTGTGAGACTTGCTAATTGCGGTAGCGGCAACTACCGACAATGGCAGCTTGTGCATTGGCACGGGATCACTGCTATTCTCACTGATGTTATGGTTACTCGTACTGCTGCTGTTGGCATTGATGCCGATGGTCTCATCTGTTGAATTCGTTAGCAGCTCTTCTCTCTTAATATCACTGACGAGCGAACGTGCTGTATGCGATAGCACATCAGTAGCTGTATTTGATGGCGAAGCTGAAGTTGTTGCGGTTAGTGCTGGTACCGAGGTTGCATGTTCCACTTTAATTTCAACTTTCAAGTCAACGCCGCTGGTAACACCTGCAGTAAAGTGCTTCTCGACAGCATTGAGTTTCTCCTCTGCTTGCCGTTGTTGAAAACGATACTCAAGCGATGGTATCGATGACGGTCCGCCAACTCCAGTGCCACGCGAAACTTGGAACAATACACGCGATATAATCAACGCCACCTGCTGGTCGAGTATGTTGGACATAACCAAACCAAGCAGGCGCTGCTCTTGATGCATAAAGAGCGAACGGTTGTCCGGATGTTTGGCCAAATGTAAAAGCGTACCAGCTGCACGCCGCAACATATCCAAACTTGTGCCCATCGAGTCGGGGTTTTCACGCAGATAGTTAATACCGTGCTGGTTGGCAACTCCCAATGCGGTTTGTTCGGCCTGTTCGATGAATGCCACAAGATATGAGATACAGGGCGACTGCAATGCCACTGTACGTGCCATGGCGCTATCCGCTGCGGCAAGGTAATGCAAAAGGTTAACTGAGAACTCACGCAGCACCTGATCTTCGTTGCGACATAGGTGGCGTGTCAATACCGCACAAAGTTTTTCGAGCCGCGAATGTGGTGGTGTAGCTATCACGAGATCGACATTGGCATCTGTAACACATAGTTTGCAGAGAGCCTCTAGCGCTAGTCGCTGTGGGGAGAGAGAGGTGTTGGGACCGCAAGACGGGAAAGGATCTTGACCATGCGCGCTTGGACACACTGCCCAATGCAGCAGACCATCGATAAGTGGGCGCGCAATGAGCTCATCATAGCGTGACAATTCCAGATGACCTGCAATGTTCGCTAAAGCGACCAACATGTTTTCGCGTATGTGCACTAGGTAGTCCCACCACCATTCCCGCTCACCTTGGAGTGAACTACATGAATCCGAGAAATCGGTATCTTCCTCGCGGTCGTAGTTACGCGTTTTAGGTGTGCGTTGCAAGTGCTCATGATTGAGTAAAAGCAGGCGACCCAGTATAGCGAGGAATCGGCGCGTTTTGGCTAAGAGCGTTTCGTTACCCGGCACGAACGTCAAGTTGCGGAATATGTTTGACAGACAGATGCAACGACGCGCCAGCGCATCTTGACATTCGCTAACTAGGTACAGACTGGCTTCGTCTCGTGTATAACACTCTTCTTCAACAGTAGAGGCACGTCGACGTTGCAACACTTGTGCTGCATCACGCACTGTCGACATTGGATCGAAGTTTTTCAGCGCACTACCACCACTAGCGCTGCCATTGGCTAGGCGATGTTGTGGAAGCATTTCGATCTCCATATCCACCTCGCGACAGTCACTATCAGTGGGAACCTGGACATTCTCTGCTGAGATTTCGCCCATTGTTTCCTTTTTAAGATTCGGTTGTGCAAATGCTGCTTCTTCGTCTTGCAATTTTGACTTTTTGCCACCGCTCGCTTCACAACCGACTACGCTAATGCCCGTACTGTGCTTGACTGAGCTATTACTGTTGCTGTTGTTGAATAATCGGCGCTTTTTGTTAAATGTATGCTGCAATTTGCTATCCTCGGTGCAACTGTCATCCGCCAAATCGTTTGTAAAAATTTTGCTGTTTGATTCTTCACCGGCTACCGCGCTCTTCATATCTTCCGGACTGGCAGTGCTACATATCGTAGACGATTTTGTCGCTTCCACTCCACTCCGACTTCGTTTGCTGCTGGTGCGTATAAAACGCGCGAATGGAATGTTTATTATTTCCGATTTGAACACGTCGATTATGCCGTCCTGCGCATTACGGTGCGCAAAACCATACGTCCAACTCCAGGCTGTAGTTTCGTTCCCCGTTGTTTGTTCATCAATGGGTTCTACTTCAGAGTCCCACTCCTTATGTCTGTCTGTTACAAAAATATCATCCTCCGCGGCCTGCAAACGTACCGGCAAACCTTTGCGTGACATCATTGTGTAGTTGGGAGTATGAGAGAGCAGCATAACTCGTTCATCTGGGTTTGGCAGTACACGTATCTGCCCCAAATCGATTCCTTCGTCCTCGAAATCGTCATCGCCCAATGGCATTTTTGTAGATTTCAATTTGTCATAATCGTTGTTGTACTCGGCGGTATCACCGCTACCTGCGAGGTAGTGCCGTTTGCGGTTGTAACTTTGTGGTGAGCGCACACTTCGATTACTACCAACGCCACCACGTTGTTCAACGTCCATGTCACAATCGTTAAACATCTCTGCGAGATTCTTTTGAAAATGTTCCAAAAGTAACGTCAACAGACCCGGCAAATGTGTCAATCCAAAGTACTGCACCGTTGTGTCATCGAATAGTAAAACGTTTAGCACGTCTAACGCCCAGGTGCACTCAGTCAATAGACCCGAACGCATAGCCATGAAAATGCGCCATGGATCCACGGGACAAACATCGGACTTCGTTAGCCGCTTACGTCTATATAGCACAGGTGTGGTGGCTTCAACGCTGTCCGGTGGAAATATTATTTCCTTTTTAACTAGCTGCGCACCAGCAGGAGTTGGAAATGGTTGTTGCGGCTGTGCTTGGGTTGCCTGCTGTTGTGTGGGTACTTGAGGCAAACCAGGCGTGCCTAATTGTGGTACAGCGCTAACCACAGGCACCGGGGGCTTTGGTACACCGGCAACTGGCGCGCCCATGACAGGTGGCAAAGTGGTCACCGTGGATGGCGCCACAGATGGAGGCGGACCGCATGCTGGAGCACCTGCACCACTGACTTGTGGAGGTGGTGGCATCACAAATGGTGGTTTTGTCATGGTTTGATTGGACGTCGGACCAACGGGTTGTTGCTGGGCGGGTGGCGGCGGCATTCCGGGACGTTGTTGTGGTGGTTGCTGTTGAACGCCACTCGGCGGTCGTAGAGCCGATCCGGGAACACCCGACTGTGGTGGAGGCTGAGCACTGCTAGTCATTTGCGCCCACTGCGGCGGCGGTGGCGGCTGTTGCTGCTGGCTTTGTTGTTGGTATTGCGGCTGCTGTTGTGGTGGCGGTGGAGGTTGTTGTGGAGCATAACGATGCTGTTCCCATTGCACGGCAGCCGATGCCTGCTGATTTGGCGGTCCAAGTGGACCGGTACCTGGTGGTGCGGCTGTTCGCGGTGGTGCGCTGCCCCAACCTTGTGGGGATGGTGCAGAAGGATACTGGCCGCGGTACTGACTTGAATTACTCCAACCACCTGTTAAAAAATATGAGCACGATTAATTTGGAATGTGTGAAGGATTGAAAGAGCCCGTTGGATTAGAATACTTACCATACATTTGAGGTCTAGTATTATACGCTGGATAGGGCTGAGAGTCTTTCACAAAGTCCGGATGTCGTCGTGGTTGTGGAGGCTACAAAATAAATTAGAAATGGAGTTGAATAAATATTCGATAATTATTGAATTTGTAACGGACCTGTTCAGGCGGTCTATAATAATCTTGCTGTGACGGAGCACCAGGAGGATAGCCACCGCCTGGAGCTGCTGGACCAACAGTTGGTGGGCCAGCAGCGCCTGCAACGGCCGATCCAGGAGGTGTAGGCGTTTGAGAGGTACCCGGTGGTGGTTGACTGTACGAACGGCTGCCATAAGGGCCATATTGATTTGCACCAGGTGGAGGACTAAATGGGATTGGAAAAGATTATTACTTTTGTGAAACAAATAGAAATGCAGCAAAATTCAGTAAGCCACTTTTTATGCTGGGCAATGTGTTAGAAAACAATACTTTTGTAATAACTGTTCAGATAAGTAGTTAACAACATTTGGACTACTATGTATCAATGTATGGAGAAGAAGAGAAAATAGCACTCACGCTTCCCCCTCGGGACCATAAGAAGGGTACATATTTCGATTCTGTGGCGGAAATTGAGGTCCTTGACTTTGACCGAATTGACCAGGTGGCCCAGTTGCATTATATTGATCACTTGAACCGTATTGACCGTAGGCTCCCGGTTGCCCTGGATATGGAGAACCTGCGAACAAACGAAAATATATGATAATTTTTAATGATATTATCAAATATTAAAGTAATATAAAAATTTTAAATTATAATTGGACGCAGTACATAGAGAAAGACAAAAGATAGTTTATAGTGCAATAAGAGATATGAGTACAATTTAAGTTATGTTAAGCAAATGTATCTATGCCCTAAATTTGAATGTACATACATATGTATTGTAGATAAAAAATGGAAAATGTTAATTTTAGTTTTAGCGTCGTTTTATTCTTTACTATCAATTCAAAATCAGTGTCGGTGGAGTAAGGTTGATTTAAAAAAGGATATACGTACAGTGCCGGAAAAAAGTATTGCCACAGTAATTTTTTTTCATATTATTCACAACTTGAGAGCCAATTTTTTTATCAAAAGATAGCTCATTATATAAAAAAAAAAATTGTAAATTGTTAAATTTGTGAAAATTTCAACTTTTTTTAATCACTTTTTTACCAGTGGTGTTACCTGTTTTCTTACAAGTGCATAAAAAAATATTGGTTCAGCAAAACAAAATTGTCTAAAATCAACGGGCATTTTCACCCATTTTCCCACGACAGTCGGTTCTACGGTACCGGAACGACCTGGATCTATATCCGGCCAAGGACTGTCACTTCAGCAGCATTCCCCAAAATTTTATGGGGAATGTTTTATGCTGTTACAACAACAACAACAACCCAATTAAAACTAACTCTAACCTCATTATACTAAAATCATTTTTTTTTAAATTTGCTGAATTTTTTACAGTTTGAAATTTGTATTTATATGGCTTTTGTTATAGATTGACCTATATTTTGTTAAAAAAAACAATTAACGAAAAAAATTTAGCATGAGCAACTTTGTAAATATTATGTTGTACCAATACTTTTTTCCGGTCCATATGCATGTATGGTATGTACATATGTATGTATGTGTGTATGTGTGTATGTGCTTGTATTTACAGTCTCCTTTTATTAATAAAGGGGCATTCCGTGAAAAAGTGGAAACGACATACAATTTTAAATTCCAAGAATCTATAGCTAATTGACTGTATTCGTAATCTGTTCAAACAGAAAAAAACAATTTATAATAATGGAGAGTTTTTTTTAGAAATTCTTATTAAGTTATTCTTTTTTCTGCATTATTTTTTGCAGTTGTTAGCATTGTTTCAAAGCCGCATGGCAAAATTTATAAATAACTACATTATTAAGGCTCAAAACAATAATGAACCTAACTTCAGTAACAACAATTTTCGCGCACTTTGTACTTGTCTCACCAGTCACAAAACCTGCCTCACCAGTCACAACTATAAATATTGTTTACTAATTCTATAAATGTTATTATGTATCAGTTTAATTTTTAAAGAAAATAAAAACGTTAAGTATTTATTTTGCAAAACAAAAAAATCTAGCTAGAATACGCCTAAAACTATGTTCAGCCATTGCTGTATTTAACTACAACCAGCTACAGGGAAAATTTTAGAAATCTCGTAGTATAATTAGTTTTTACATTAATTTTATTTCAAAAACAGTCGGTCTATGAAATCTAAAAAAGGAGATTTCCAATAGGGATACTTTCGGAAAAAGGAAACAAATCCACTCAATATTGATATTTGTAAAAAGCAACATATTTCCGATTTTTAAACTTTATGTACAACTCGACATTTAAACGATTTATGTCACGTGTTCATTTTGATAGCCTCCGTATGAAATATTCAGTAGTACCATTCAATATTATTTATTTAGAAAGCATAACCTTTTATTTTATTTTTATAAAAAAATATCTACACGGATAGTTCAGAGGTATAAAACCACAAAAACCAAAATTCTTTTTGAATTTATTGCACAGCACCAGAGCAAAAATAACTAAAATCGCGCGCATTTTGCAGCAGCGTAAGAACTAATTTATTTTTTTTTACGAGTAAGATTACGCTGGACTGTCAAAATTTGTTTACATTTTTCATTTCATCGTAACACATTATAATCTGCCGAACTAATTTATTTGGTTGTGTGTGACTTTTTAGTGACATTTCAGCGCTTTAAGGCAACAACAAAATACATTCGATCGTTAATTCTGTTAATTATTAAATTTCCCTTGCTATTTTGTTACTGCTACATCTATTCATTAAGTTTGAGATTTATTAATTTTGAAAAAAACCAACTTATAGGACAGCTTTTTTTGACCCTTAAAATATGTTCAATTTAATAATAAAAAAAAAAAAAAAACTCTGGTTTGGATATGGCATATTTTTTCCATTTATCTTTTAATTGGTTCAATCAAGTTGCTTCGTCTAAAGTCCGCAGATATGTATCATTTCGTTTTTTTTTAGGCACAACATACAAAATGTAGTAGCATTTGTAAAGACCAACACTGATTGATATAAATAATAGATAATACTAATAATGTATAAAACAAATAAAAAATAATAAAAATAAATGTTAAAGAAATTAATTGGTGCAAAATGAAATGTGTAGGAGGCGTTTTTTCCAACAAAAGGCAATTCAAAACAACAAGAAACTAAAATCAAAACTACACGAAAAATTAAAGTAATCAAAAAAAATTAATACCTGGCGTCCTAGACACCGGCGTGTACGAATTGCCAGCGCCCTGTTGATAAGGGGAGGCACGTGGCGGCGGTGGCACATTGCTGACGCTACTATTGCCACTACCACCGCCACCCACAACCGGATCGTCAAAAGGATTATTCACACTAATATTATCACCAGCTGCTGCTGTTTGAGTATTGCCTATGGATGCGTGATGCGAGATGAATGAATTGTTGATTCAAATTATTTTGTTTGTTTTGTTTGTTCATTACCACGTATGATGTTTGTTCAATGAAATTTATTAATTTATTGGTTGTTGTTTTTGTTGATATTTAAAAAAATATTTGTTGGTCGTGATGGTGGTAGTGGTGGTGATGGTGGTGGTTGTGGTTGTGGTTGTGGTGAGATGATGATGATGGTTGGTGATGAGAAGGTAAGTGATTGAGATTCGCAAAATAAGAATTGAAAATAAAAGAATAAATTAATTTCAATTGGAATTTTCTTCTTGAAAAAATTTTAAAGAAGCAAATTATGGATCCTTAAAAGGAAATTTAGGGTTCTATTGACTAGTCTTCCGTTTAGAAACAAATAATCAACTTGTTAGTAAATGTGAAATGTTAGTTACGCATGGTTAAAAAAAAATTGGTGAATAATTTAGTATTTTTTCATTAATTCCAATGTCTTTTTTTCAATTTTAATAAAAGGTTTTGGAAACTTTACATTACTGTTAATTGAGTTAAAATTATGTATATACATAAGAATGTATAATGTACAGTTGTGATCATAAAAATAGTAGCAAAATGTATTTCGAAATTTTGACAATTTTGTCTATCCTTACATAATTTTAATTATTTTTTATAATAATATTGTTGATTCTATATCAAAAACTACAAAAGCCGAAGATACAAGTTTTTTAGAAAACAAAAAAACGACAAATCAACAACAAAATATTTTTTGTTAACTTTTAAATTTATACAGAGTCGCGGAAACAAGTAATTTTTTTCATTCTCAATGTTTATTGTTAATTTTTAATTAAAATACAGTTCGAATTATAAAAAATAACTTTCAACTACAGATTTTAAAATTTCACAAAAATTCAGCAAGCAAAAACAAAATTAATCACTACGCAGGCTTATAGTCCATTAAATTCTAGTATAATAAGGTGGAAATTTTATGTGGCCAATATTTTTTGAGAATATAAACATGAACAACTTGTTGAATATTATAAAAATAATAATCGAAATTAAAAAAAAAAATCCTATTAAAATTTAGAAATTTTAACGATAAATTTCATAAATTTGTCGAACTTTTATAATTTGTTTTAGAAAGTTTGCAACTTGAACTAACATAGCTTTCATAGAATTAACTATATTTAAAAAGACAAAATTTTTATAATTTATCAATACACTTTGCTACTAGTTTTATGATCACAGGTGTATGTACATACATGATAAAATATCAATTGGGTCCAAGCAAAGTTGATTTATTTGAGACACTTTGTTTTATTTTTTTATTTTTAATTACCTGCATGTGGAGTTTGTGCGTTGCTTTGTGAGGGTGGCCGTTGCATTTGTCCACCGCCCGCACCGTAATCGGGCTGTGGGCCAGTCGTGCCGGGATAGCTACCTGGATAGCCAGGATAACCGTCAATCGATGCATTCGCGGCTGCGCCAGGAGCGGGGAATGAATCTTGAGAATTTGAGGAGCCTGCTGACATTGTCGATGCGTTTGTGTTTTCCAACGCAATTGCACCACCAATTTTTTCGAGTGTGGGGGGTTTTTTGAAAGAAAATTTAAGGTAAATTTATAATTAAAACAGTGTACTATAATACTTTAATGCTTATTGCTGAGAAATTAATAATACATAATATAACAAGTAGACTATGTGCAATTACACTTATTTTAGAGTTTATAAATATTGTTGAACTGCTATATTCAGTATGAGCCAATGCCAAGAAATTACATAATTCGGATACAAACAAATTATATGGAGAGATCGTAATTTTCATTATTCATTATTGACCTGAACATGCCATGTTAAGAGACGCGACCGCAATTAAATTAGATAAACAGTTTTTTATAAGGTTTGAGAAAAATCACCAACATTTTGCATACTAAAGAGAACATAGTACGCTTAAAGGTGTTCAGTATAGCGGAATTTAGGTTTGGAAACAATTTTTTTATAAATACATTTTTAAAATAAGCCAGGATTCACTTCGATCTTCCTAAAACCGAAAATCAATACACAATTTGCTCGGGGGAACTTTAAGCAAAAAAATTCAGTTGAATTTTTAAGATTATACATATATGATCAAAGCTCAAATCACTTTAAACAAGGTAATTTTTCTAACTTTATCTTTTTTTTATAACTAAGTATGAAACTTCTATGAGGTCATTGACAACAAAAATGCACGGCATTATATCTTTGAAACGTTTATTCAGGGTCTGACGAATTTGCAAATAATTATTTTACAAACTTAGACGTTTCGTCCAAAGCAATAAAAAAGTATTAGACATCATACTAAAATGTAAGAATTTGAAATGTAAACAACGAAGATCGTAAAAAACCCTCTTCTAACCTCACTGCTGTCCTTTCGGAAGAAATTAGGAATTGTTAGTGGTCGAACTGCTAGAAAAAACAGAAACACCGAAAAAGCGTTTGGAATGGGCTCTTTGAGTACCTAATGTTCCGTGACCCGATTGATCGAACAACGCGATGATCTTTCTAAAATATTAATAACCATCAGTTCTTCAAAGAGATATATAAATTTTCTGGAACCTATTCTTCCACTTCTACGAGTATTTGGAACAACTGGTGTGATGTACGTGAGGCGACGAATTGGTGGGGAATAACACAAAGATTGTTTTGGCATTATGATCTGGGGTTGTATGCCCGCAGATGAAGCCGGTCTAAAGTACATACATAAATGTGTTACGAACTCTAATCTTGCTCCATAAATTAGGAAGAATAATATTATTTTATTAGACGATATGCGGAGTCTCCAGATCTAAACCACGCCGAGCACATGTGGGCTGTTTGAAAGCATAAATTAAAGGAAAATTTCATAACATATAAAACAGTCCAGAATTATGATTTGATTCCTGAGTGGGGCATAACTCCAACCGAATCCACAAAGCTTGTAAGCACCATGTCATAGACGATTGCTGCTGTTATCAAATCAAAGGTGGGCTTGGTAAATACTATCGTTTGTTTTACTCATTTCTTATTTTTGCGTTTATAATAAATAGAATAAACGATCGCTGCTTCACTAAAAAAAAATGCACTAAGTTCATTACATTAAAAAAAAATCATATTTAAAAAAAACCCAAATCTCACCATTATTAGGAATTTTCTAAATATCTCGATCTCAACGCTCCCTAATGTGTACAATTAGTTTTTAAAAAATATTCTTATATTCCCTTGATTATAAGTCACGAGTAGAGTGGCGAGACAGGTCGCATTAATGGCACTCCGAATATGTCGGGATAAGGAGGAATAACAATATTTACAAATTAGGATTAGAGCAAATTAAGTTTCAATAAATGTATTATTGACCTATAGAATAAAGCATAATTGGGCAATTGGAATAGTTGTTCTGAAGAATAGCTAATCGATCTGATTCGAGCAAATAAAGCAGTTATTCCGTTTTAAGCACCCAAAATGTATTATTAATATTTGGAATATTATTGTACACAAATATATGTTTGTAAATGTTGTAATTATAAAAGAAAATACAAAAATGTTGTTTGTCGGTGGGGAATTTGTATTTCCAGGAATGTTTGAATTAATTTATGTTTGTGTACACAACGAAATATCTCTGCCCAATACTGGAAATTGCAAGCAACTCAAGCCAAGCCCGTAACCATACCCATTTGAACCTGTCGTTGTCATGTGGTAAACGCCTGTAAATACTGCTTGATTTGCTTGAAGCTAATCTGCAGATACAGAGGATCACGAACGTTCCCGAATGCAGTACATAATTGGAATACACAATTATCATTGGGTTCCTGACTTAAAGTAACATTTATACCGATATCAATGAACACGCGCACGAAGCGAATGTTTTCTCTATTGACCAATGTGCTGACCCTGGTGACTTTTTCTTTTTTTCTTAAGTGAGTATTTACTTATTTATTATTTATTCAAATTCAAATAAAATATTACGCGTATTCCCTACTTCTAACCAATAATGTATAATACATATAAAAAAAATTATCTTTTATATTTACTGAAATAGCAAATTTTTTTGATTTGCCAAAATGTAACCGTGTATCTTCGGAGGACAAAATATTGTATTGTTTTTGTCGGTTACTGTCTCGCCACTCTATTCGTTAGGTGTAATTAAGGCACTTACATATGTATTTCGAATATCAACTCTTATTGCGTAATTAATAGTATTTTTTATTATCTCGAGTAGAGTATAATCGAACTATAAATACCATTTTTCAAAATATCTGCAACAAATATATTCTGAATATTAACCAATCGGAATATTATATGATTTTTATAAGATCTCTGCATGGCATATGTACAAAATTATTTCAAATCGCAGAATAATTTAATTATTTGCTATTTAAAGCTAAACTTCATTTTCTATTAATTTCACTCTCTTACCTGGCGATGGCACCGAGCTGGCTTTGGCCGATTTCTTCTTTGTACCAGCTTCCACTTGTTGAATGATGGGCAACGGATCGATATCGCCACGATCGAAATGACACTCATAAGTCAATAAATTCTTTGTATAGTGTTTGCGAAGAGTATAGGCGGCGCTGCTGCTTGCGCCGATGCCCAACAAACCGGCAATGTCCTTCCAGGTTTTACTTTTAGTAACCTTTTGTTGTTAATATTGACAACGTCAATAATTGAGGTTTATTTATAGAACAAAGGAGAAATATTTGGTTAATAAAATATGAAAACGAAAACACTACAAAACATTTGTTATATAGAAAATGTAAATTTTAATTTATTAAAAAAAAAGCAAATGCAAGCAAACAATGATACGTAAGTCATTGATGCAAACAGCTGCTTTCCTTTTTTAAATCTTTTTCAATATCCAAATCATGACTTAAAAATACAAATATACATATATTTTAGTAAGATAGTTCGAAAAAAGAAAAATTTAAAAAAGGATGCATACAAATAGAAATGAAAGAAAATCAAAATGGGAAATATTACAGGAGTTAAGTTGCACGGGATTTGGAAGGAAATGAAAAATAATGTTTGCTACTTACATTCATACAGTAGGAAAGGAAATCAATCAATGGGTACAAAAATATTTTTACATCACTACGTCGAAAGGAAGAATTGTCAGGTAACAGCATGGTAGTGGCTGATATTGGGGAATCGTAAATCATGCAAATAAAACTGGGAAGCAATGATTGCGATTCAATGAGTAAAAATAAAATAAAGAAAACTGTCATTGTGATTGTCAACAGTTGTTTCCACTATGTCATATTCACGTTAAATGTCAGTCGCTTAAAACCAAAATTGTTTGAGTCTTTACGGTAGGCATATAAGAATCGATTCTGTGTTATCGATAGCAACCTTAATATAAACGCTCTCGGCAAGCCAGTTTATGTCTTCAGTCAAATGGATATAGTGAGAACTAGATATTAGTTTGAAAAAAAAAATAAATAAATAAATAAATGAAATTCAAAAAGTAAGTATCTTCTAAGCTTAATTGAAACATTTTAAATAATTTTTACTCAACGGAAATACCACAGCTTTTCAATTACGACTGATAATTTTTTGGCTTTTAAATTCAAGAAAGTTTAACAAATTTTTAGGCAGTGTAATAAAAAAACTATAAATTCACTGGTTTCACACATAACATAAATCAAATTAGCAGGTTTTCATTGCAAAATTTAATTTTTAATAAAATTTTTTGAAACATGTAAAGTCTATTCCACAACTCCACGTAGGGTCTGTCGGGCGCCCAAAAGACAATCAATTTATTTTTCATACATTATCTATTTTTATGCAAATATATAATAATATCAACAAGAAAAACCGATTCAGCTGGTTTCGTGAATGCGCTCACGAATACAGCACGAATTTTTGCCGAATAGACTTATAAAATTGCCAAAGTCAAAAACCGTATAAATTATTTTTTTTTTGTTTTTGAAAAATTAAAAAAACTACACATCTTTGAAATTCATGCTTTAACAAGTTAAGAAAATCTATGCAAAATATGGAACTAAGATAACTTTTTTTTAAAACAAAACACGATTTTTTTCTTATTCAAAAAAAAAAAAAACATGCATTCTCAAGAATATATAGACATATTGTGTGTTTGCTGGAAGAGCGTCGTATTCCAAATAATCAAATTTCTTTAAAAAAAAATTTATTTAATTTTATCCAAAGTAAAAATAAAGGCCTTTTCACTTTTCACAGAATTTAATAAATGTCTTGCATCATAAAAGAGATGGCAAACCATTTGTGCATATAATTAAATTTTCAAGTATAACATATTTCCAACAAACGCCCGATATGTCTTACATATTATCAACCTATGAGCTTTTTCACTTAATTTAAATCTAAGTTATTGGGTGTTCTTCAAGGACTAAATAAAATGTAAAACTTTCTTCTTCTTGTCTACACTCTAAAAAATTCACAATGGCTAAAACAGTGGAGGGACTGGTGATGATTATGATGACAATAAATGCGGGATGAAGATGGTGATGATTCTGATGATAGCTCGCTATGAATTTAGTGGTGGTGATGGTGTTGTTGTTATTCACTACAATCTATATCTTTTTTTTTTTGGTGTTTGAGCTTTTTTCTCTTTTTTTGGTTGTATAAAATTTGGTAATTTTGTGGATGGTTGTACAAAGTAGTAGTAGTGGTAGGTAGTTTTGCTACTTGGTAGTACTAGTAGAAGGTTGTAATGGTAGTGAATCTAAAAAGAAGTTAGTAAAAGGAATTACTACGGCACCTTGCATACCTCGACGAATCCTCCACGTTCTTTTACATAAATATATAACCTATACAAATCGAGCGGTTGCTTCGATATTGTTGGACAGGCGGTGATCGGTGTACGCCGCTCCTCCATGAAGGCGCGTAGTTTATCTAACCAACTGCGTCTTTCCGGATTATCATCCATTTCATATAGTTTACAGAGGCTATCGGATTTTTTCGTAGACGATGTACGAAAAGTCTCTTGTGGCGGCACGTGGCTATTGAAAACTTGCTGTAAATTGATAATAGAAAAAATATTATAAGAAGTTTGTTTTTACAGTCCGCCATAGATTAAAACTTACCGGACTTGCTGGTGTTCGTGTCCAATTTGGTAGTGAATTCATTTCATACTCCTCACCGGGTCCAACCGGATGTCCGGGATGCCCGACCGGCGATGTGCTGGGTGGCGCTAAATGACTTTGGCTATATGGATCGTTTTTACGCGATTTCGGAGTTGTGCATTGTGGGTCTTCACCAGAAGCTGTAAATTAAATCAAAGCATTAAATTAAATTTTTTACAACGTTTTTCAAGCATAACCCACAATCTCTATTCGAATTTTAGCTCACCTGCTGATGCATTGGATAGCGTACTTTGTTGGCTAACGTCGTCGATGGGCGTGCCATCTGGTCCGGTCGTCACGACCGATGTGACTGGATGAGGTCCCGATGCCGTGGATGAACCCGACGAACTAATGCCATTGTCCTGTGAAATATGTTCACCATCCCCGGGCAATAAAACACCGCTGCCAACATTGCCGCTCACACCCACCATACCGCCACCGGGCCCACCAACACCGCCCATAGTTTGTGGTGGTGTGCTGGTGGGTGGGCCCATGCTCGTAGGTCCATGTGGTGGCCCCATGTGATGTGGCGGTCCCATTGGCATGCCCGGATGCATACCCGGTCCATTACCGTAGCCCTGCTGCGGCGCTGGACCGCTGACATAGCCGCCCTTATGTTGTAAATGCTGCTTCAGATAGTTGAGTGGACGTGGTGAACCGCCTCCAGGTTGTTGTGGTTGACCGCCCGGTGGTGGTGTACCTTTGCCTTGCACATGATTGCCCATTCCCGCTGCGCCGGTCCCAACCGGTGCCCCACCGCCACCAGGACCGCCTTGTGGTGATGGTGGTACCCAATTCTGATAGGGTGGATACTGTGCATGCGGACCACCTGCGCCAGTATGATTCGGCATTGGTCGACCAGGATATTGGGGACCACCACCCGGTGACATATTGTTCGCGGATGTTGGTTGATTCGAAGGCGGCTGTGAGGGCGCGTAACCGCTGGGCGTATATTGCGGACGTGGCGGGTAGGTTCCTGCAAAGAAAATTGAAGTTAAAAATGTAATGGATGGGATTTTACGAATCATTTACAAAGCTACTACATAAGGCGAACTCATTTCAAAAATGATAGAAAACAAGATTCCGCCTTTGCGGACCGCTTTCACATTCAGTAAATTTTACAAAATCAGTTGGGCTTCTCAGTCATCGAAAAAACATTGTTGTTTAACTTTTATTAAGCAATGCAATGCGCGAACTTGTATTATATCATTTTTGAATTCATATAAGATGGTAATAACCAAGCAGCTGATTTGATTCGCTTGGTGGATTGAATTGCATAATTATGTGCTTGATTTTTGTTTCTGAACAGTTAACACCACATTATATAAATTCGCCCTGGTACTTCCTATATTATATGTACATATGTATGTATATTAATTATTACTAAGCTTTATGCGAAAGTCACTCGTTAGCAAATCGAAATAAATATTCATTCTAAACAGTAGTCACCAAATTAGAAGAGGGTAAAAGTAAGCTATCGAACGCATTGGCTGAAAAACTGGGAGAGCGAAAACGAGCGCACTGCTGACAAGAGGAAGCGTTGCCAACCCCTGTTCCGAACCGTCTTGAGCATTTTGAAGTATAGGCAGTGTGTTTCATTTTGTCACTTACCTTGAGAATATTGCTGTGGTTGCTGTGGCGGCGGGTAGCCACTCGGCAAGCCTTGCGGTCCCGGTCCAGGGCTTTGTCCGGGTCCGCCCATCTTATAGACACCATGCATATGCGATGGAGGTGGATAACCACCTGCGCCAGCACCTGCACCTTGAGGAGGTGGTGTCTGCATACTATTCATGCCTTGATTCGGTGGCGGTGGTTGCTGCTGCTGTTGTTGCTGCGGACCAGTGGATGCGCCTGGCCCTCCGGTTGGTATACCACCAACTTGCTGCTGCGAACCTCCTGGAGAACTGTGCACACCAACCGGACCACCGAGAGACTGTTGCTGAGATTGCGGTTGTGTAGGCATTAGTTGTTGCTGCTGTTGTTGTTGTTGTTGCTGTGGACCAATGCCACCTTGTACCGCTTGCATATGGGGCGGGGGTGGTGGAGCTGCAGACGTACCGGGCTGCTGCATAGGACCGCTACTCGACTGATTACTCGAGGGCCGAGAAATGGGATGATTTTGTGCTGCGAAAAAGTTTTAAAAAAATCGTCAATTAGAAGTGCTGGTGAAGAGTAGATGTGGTAGTTTCGTTCGTATACTTACCCACCGCTGGTGACATGGAACGCGAACCGGATGAGCCTGTCGGTGAAGGTGTGGGACGCATTACCTGCTGTGAATTGGGCGTACCCGGCGGGCCGGAGCCCATGCCACTATGGCCGCCACCACTCGAACTATCGTTGCTATTCTGGCCGATCAATTCCTATAAAGAAAGAAGCAGAATACAATGTGTAGATTAGTTAAAAAGTTTGTTTAGCTGTTTGCGGAACTTCGAATGGTAATTTTCAATATGAAACGGATACAATACTTTGTACAAACTTTCGAAATGTTCCCAGGGCAGAATTTTATTCATGTTTCTCTCAGTTTCACTTTTTTATAATGCTTTACTTTTTTATATACGATTTTTATGTATTTAAGTTGGGTTATTCTATTTTCTATTTTCTGTTTTTTTTTTTAATGTTTTCGAGTACGTATTTTGTTATTGTTGAAGATTCCAATTCAGGGCAATAGAGTTTCTTTGCTCAAGTTCAATTTTTGCTGTATAATTTTTTTCATTGCTGTCACTGCGTATAAAATTTTGGATATTTAAAAAATTTACTTTTTCAAAAACTTGCTGTGGCACAAAGTGAATATGTACTAACGAAACAAGTGAGTAAGTATGCGACGCGGTGCGAATGCTCTGTTCTAACAAGAATCTCAAATTTAAGCTCTCGGAGTTTAAGGCATTCTCACAGAGCAGAAGAACAATTTTAGATTGTACGAAGGGGAGATTTTAAATGCACTATTGTGAATGGGCGTAGATCTTTCTTACTTTTCAAGTTCCAGCTCATTGCTAAGTCCATTTTTCAGGTATCTAACCCAATGCAAATGTTACAATTGAAAATACAACATGTTTTTGGAGAAAAGAAACTACGATATAACAACCAACAAATTGATTCCTTTTGACAGGGTATTGCATCATAATATTAGATACATAATTTTTCGCGCGTTATATCTGACTCATTAAACCCTTAGATATCACCGGGGGAAAAAATAACATCTTCATTTCGTTATGCATGCTCATTGTTGTTTAGTGTTAATAGATTGGCATGAACGTGGGTTTGTCACGTTCGAACGATAAAAAAAAAAAAATAAAACAAAAAAAAAAAGTGGCGTTTTCTTTCACAACAGCTGAACATTTTTCCCCTATTTTTTCACTAAATCAGCTGGTTTGATTACATAGGGGAACAAATCGTTATTAAAATAAATAAAAACCAACAATACATGTGGTTTGATGGTAAGCAACAAATTATTGCCCATCGATCAACTTAAGAGCAATAAATAATTACCGAGAGAGAAATCAACGGCAATTTTAGTTGAAATACAAACAAGCGTGGTAAACATTACGCACGCATTGTACAATAAAAAAATAAATAAATAAAAATGTCCGACAGAAAGTAAAACGAATTGAATGATAACAAAACAAAAGAAAAAACAATTATTTGCTGGTACGAACAGAAAATCTATAATTTGAAGGACACAGATATACGCGTCGTACGTGTAAAGATACCGGCCGGCATTTATTGTTGAAGATTTTTTGTGTTCTTAGGCTAAAAAATCAAAACAAACTTTCACCCAACATCCAAAAACTTAATGGTATAACAAAAACAAAAAAAAACATAAAAAAGGAACAATAAAAATAAAATTTGATATTCGGAAAACGAGTTCTGTTTTTGCGCTTGCATCTAATAAGAATACCTTCGATAATGCCTTGCTGGTAAAAAGAAAACCAACCGGCCAATGCAAATGGTCTTCCATTTCTGCATTTCTAGCGTTACAATTATAAATTGTTATCTAAACTAAAAAAGGGGAATGCATGTTTTTTATTTAAATTTTTCATTTCTTTTTTGTAGTTGTGCCTTTTGCGGTCGACGAGATAATTGATCTACTAGCGCTTTTACAAATGATTTAATTATATCCTGCAAGACGATGACCGTCATCTGAGCAATCATTCTTTAAGGCCTCCTTTCAAACAGATCTTCAGATATGAGAAAATCTTTCTTTTACGCATACATGCATATAAATTAAGCGAAATAAAAATTGATCAGATTTTACAAATGTTATCGTTGTATTCATTTGCACAGACGAATTTCATTTAATATACATATGTACATATGTACATAAGTACAAAAAAGTATTAATTGATATTATAACATAAAATGTGTGATTAATCTGTGTTATATTTAACCGATTTGCTCGATCGAGATCGAAGTTATTTTCAAGCGATGTGCATTTGCTATTTCAACAGAAAGACAGAAAATTCTATGAAATCTTTAAAATGTATTTTAAAAGAAAAAAATCAAAATAATAAGAACGTTTAAATGATTGTAGAAAAATGTAAATGCGTTTAATTTTTATTGTGCCTGTATTAGTGTTTTAATAAGTCTCGCGAGTAGAGGAGTGACGTGCCAATTGCAACGCCAACCGGCAACGAAATTACGAAAGAAACTTATATTTCCTGGTAAACAAAAAGTGCGATGAGCTACTACTGTGCTACGTTCTGAACTTTTTTTGTTTGTTTTTAAACTACATATAAACATATTTAGCACATCAAGAGCAGGTAATACAAAGCGATGCTAATGTATGTAATGATGTAAATGTTTTCCTTACACAAATAAAAATTACTTCTTTTCGATATATAGGTTGTTTGGTTACAGCCGATTCACCCTGACAGCAAAGATGAGACATACGAATTTGTTTGCAAGATGCCACATATGTAAAATGCTTTAACTTCGACCATCGTTTGTCGGGTGTTGGCTATCAGCTGATTTTATTCTCTATGATAATAGTTTGAAAGTATTTTCATTAAGAGAATTAAATGTTGCTTAATTCAGAATGAAATTTCAATAACCAAACAAACAATGCGTAAGTGCTGCAAGATAGTCTATAGTAGCATAGCTATTGCGGTTTTCACTTTGCTAACAAAGTTCGCAATGTCACACAAAGCGACAAGATTTATCTGTGTAGAGGAGGACTATGGAACTGCATAAAAAAGATGGGCACTTTTTACAAATTCCCCATTTCTAAAAACATATATCTACTAGAGCTTTTGTTAATCGACTAATCGGTTAAACGAGTTGTTTAAAACAATAGTTGACTGCACATAATCAACTAACCGTGTGCTTTCGACCTACCGCTCATAAACAACTAGTCGACTAAACGTTAAATTTTAGCATATGAGTCTTTTATGCCGGTATTCCATAATTCCGTTTCATCTCAAGTCACTCAATTTGAGACTATAAGTATTTTTGTGACTTCCGACGATTTGGATATTCACTAACAGAACAACTTACCAAAAAAATGTGTGGTGAAAAGCATAGAGATAGTCAGCTGATAGTTGAGGATAATCAAATAACTCAACGAATATTCATTAATCGATTACATATGAAAAGAGGTTTTTAAAAGCCATTAAGAAGTAAAATCGTTTAGTAAAAACAGAAGGAATATGAAAACTACTAAGAACTCATAAAAACACTTTTGATAATTTTGTTTTATAAGCGTGCAATCGATAAATGCCTTAATTTGAAAATTTACAGGCTTTAGAAATCGCAAATCCATATGCTACATATATTTTCCATTCAACTTTTATCCACGATATATGTATGTAACTAGTTTACAACATTGTCATAAAGCCACTAGCAGTTGTAGCAATGTTATAACAAATTTTGACAAATGTTGAATATTTCGTTAATCTCTCGACTTTCCAGAACTTTCGGACGTTGGTTGCGGAAAAATTCCGTACAATTTCACTCGTTTCTTATCTACTGGTTTGTAATCACCATTAGCCGCAAAGTCTGCACAGTTTATTATGAAGTTATAGATTTAGACAAAATTTGTTTGCCACATAAACATAAATGAATTATAAAAATATAATATATTCAAAAGCTGTAGTGGTTTCAAGCATTAACACACACATGATCAATCTTGAAACGTTAATCAAAACAACTCATAGACTGAGGCTTAACGCAAGGAAGAGAAAAATAAAAAAATGTGGTTGGAATATTGATGATTTTGATCAAGATAACCCGGCAGGAGGCAAATTTTGTATAACGAAGTTTTTAGGTCGCTAAAGTGCTTCTTGCTTCTTAAAACTACAAATATAACCGCAACAAAAAGCCATTCACAAACAAGAAATCATAAGTTGTAAGGCAAGTAAAAAAAAATTAAAAATGTAAGATTTGTAAGAGCAGCTTTAACGACTGTTTGCACAAACCAATACTGACTAACAAACGAATATAAATAAAATAAAGATATAAAAACTACAATGGGCCAATGATGAATACGCAGAGAAATGAGGTGGATGTCTGGCTGGCTGGAGGTATGGGTCGAGTTGAATGAGCAGCAAACAAGCGAACAATCAGAAGAGGAATCGCGAAATAATGCACCCGGATGGATAGAAAGACGGACGGACGGATGGTGGAACTGTGGCTTAAAAAAAAATGTACCTTTTTATGCTCGTTGGCGATGAAGTTGTTTGTCAAATCGTAATGAAGATGAGTTGATTGCTTGATGTTGCTGCTGCTACTTTTTGTTGGTCACCAATGACAATGATTTGGTAAGAAAAAAATACGTACATATGTATGTATGTATGTAATATGAAAAACGAAAATGATATGCATGAGCAGTTATGGGCAGTTGGATAAGAAAGCAAAAGAATTCAAGTAGTAGAGCAAAACAAAATAAAAAGAATAAATTGGTGGATAGGAGAGTGGTAAAAAATTTGCAAAACGGCAATGGTAAACAGAAGGAATTACAAAGCGTGTTTAACGTAATGACACTAGATTATTATAATATAAGAAACTTAGAAAAAATAATTCATAATAAAGGGAGCCCGTTGTCGTGCAAAAGATGCAAATGATAACATTACGAGGCCGTTAAAAAAATCTGTAAACATCATAAATTAAATTCGTTTAAAGCGATATTAGAGCGTCAGTTGATAACGTACTTAGAGTAATTTCGGGATGATAATAAAATAGGATTCGAAAAAATGTTAAACAAAAAGATTGTGATGAATTAAAATAAAAATTAAACTAATAAAAAATAAAAAATAAACAAGAAATAAATTCGAAAACAAATGGCACAACTATGACTAATGAACTACGAGTACACACCAGACTTTTCAGCCGTTGAGAATTTCGAAGTTGTTCAAGTTTTGCAGGCGTTTCAGGCATTCGAATTTGGCCACTCCATACCATAATTTTCAGGCATTGTATTTCTTTGCAATGTTTACTTTTGGATTGGGGGGAATACACAAGAAAAACTAAACAAAAGAATGTAAATTTTAATAATATGGAATTATGTTCACCGAAATGAAGATTTTATTAATTTTTGAGTGATATATGTAAATGAATTGTACCGTTTTTCGTTCGTTAGAGCTTTTGCGCAAAAAAAAGCAGTCGTTCGTAGTCGGCGTAAAACTGTAAGTCCCACAATTTGTGTTACAACATCAAGGCGCACACCACAAATTGCAGGAGAAGTTCGGCCAAAATCGCTTAAGCGGTTATAGCGCCAATTAAGTAAGTAAGTAAGAGCTTTTGGGCTAAACTGCTTTCAGCGCTGTCAGATCTGATTCTACACTGCTCTACAATTCAAATTCATTCATCAACAGACCTAAAAATGTACACAAAATTACAAAGGTTAATCAAGTACCTAAATTTCTGATAGAAAAAAATTAAGTCGCCAGTGAAACAGCGAACAATTAAAAAAAGGCGACCCCAAAAAGGTCGTAAGTGACAATAAAATTGTTAAAAAAAAAACAACAATAAAAACTTGGTGTTACTCCGGATAACAAAGAAAAAAGTTCATAACAATAGTAAATGAAATATAACAGCAGTGTCGACTGGCTTTATGATCTACGAACAAACAAATAAATGAGTTGAAGAAAAATAAAATCGGAGGCAAAACCCAGCGAGTGCATGAAAACGAGGCGCACTCACGCGCTGCCAACTGTCACTGACTGACGACGCACAAATCCGCAACATGTTTCGCGTGAAGGGGGAAAAAATCCCAACTTACTCGTACAAACGTTAACGTGTTAGCTGAACCGGCCGACTGCCTGGATTGATTGTCGCCGCTGATGGCTGATGGCCGACGGCTGGAGAAAAAGCGGCTTTGGTAAGCGGAGGCCTAGAGATCCAAGAACACACACAGCTGCACACAAAGCCTTAGTCGCAATCTTCAATGAAAAATAAAATAAAACAGGCTACATCGACGTCAACGTTGATTACTATTGGCGACAATGATTGCCTTGCAAACGGTTGCTTTGGCCTGTCGACAGCCAGTTATTAGAAGCTTTGACTTTTTACGTAAATTCAGAGGTCTGAGGGCAGTAAAATATGCGGTACACACATACACGCTCATCCAACAGTGACATTAAGCCGGAAAAAGCAGCATAACAGCTGCCCAACAGTGCAGTTAATATCATCAAAATAACAGCGACAATAATCAGCCGTCAAAGCAATGGAAATGCGCCAATGAACAAATGAAGCGAATACGAAATATATTACACATTACGTATGAAAAAAATTTCTGTGGAATTGTTGCCGAATAAACAACAACACTAATAATTAATACTATCAAAAATGCAGCAGTGGCGCAAAAGATATACATACATAAAACGTAAGCGAATGGAAATAAAATATAAATTAAATAAACTTCAAAATTAATTTCATAATGGTGGTAACCAAGAAAAAAAGTAAATACAGAGTAAAATTTAAAATAAAAAACTAAACACGGTGGTGGAAAAGAGAACCAGCGATAACCGAATTAATAACGTGCAAATCTCTAAGCGGTAATGTTGAATAACCAAACTAAACGAAGCAGCAAAGCGAGTTCACATCCAGCGACACGATTCAAAAAATGTATTCTTATTGAATGGTGGGTTGAATAGCATAGTTTTTGTGTTAAAAATATTTGTGTAACATAGCCGACCGCTTACGTTAATGATTTTTCTAATGTATTATAAATAATTCACAAAATTATCATTTCAACGCTTTAAGAATACATATTCTACTTCTGTAATAAAAAAAAATCCAGTAAAAAATGTTAAAAACTTAGTAAAGAAAAAAGATAAAATACTGGTTAACAGTTTACTGGAACCATAAATTTCTCAGGAAAAATGCTGGTTTGAATACTGAGCCTAAGTTTCTCTACCACTGACGGCGTCACCTGTATTCAGTCGGCGCACAATTTTTAAATGAGAGCTTTATTTTCTGTCAAAATTAAGAAAGATAGAATACAAGATTACTCCTTCCGCGGACCGCTAGACCGATTTGACAGAATAAACCCCTTCTCTGACGCAATAAATTTATTTTTCTTTAATCTTACACAAAAAATAATAACATAACTTTCAATCGTTCTGTCGTTTGTCTGCTTCTTCCTCTTCTTCTTTAGGGTTTTTTATTTGCAGTTTGGTCTCTCATTTCCAAACTTTTATCACATCACTTTCGATTGCTCTCAGCTCGAAAGTTCTTAGTATTTTCATAATTACCGATTTTGCTTCTAAAATGTTTTAGATCCTTTTTTTGTATGCAATTGACTAATGAATATTCGTGAAGCTCTTTTTTCATCCCTAACTGTAACATGCTTTTAGTCTCTATGTATTTTCACCACAAATTTTTAGTGAGCTTTTTGTGACTTTCTCTTACTGAATATCGTCTGAAGTCACAGAAAGAGTTACTAATTTATAGTCTCAAATTTTGTGACTTGGAATGAGACTGAATTACAGAACATCGACATAAAACCGCCCCAATGCAGATTTGTTTCCTGCTATGCCATTGCAAGTAATATTTCGTTATTTTTTCAATTCCCTGTTCTATGAAGTAATTTTAAATTCTGCTACACTGTGCCAACAATATAGGCGACAACGCGAACTGATAACAGAACAGCGCCCAATATGCGGCGATCTGGCGGGGTGGGGGAAATGAGCATTCGCAACGAACATCTACAAAAAGTAAAGAAAAGACACGACAAGAATTGACAACATTAATCGCACTTAAAGAACAAAAATCAACAAGATATAGAACACACGCGTTGCACGAGGTACGATGTACAAACAAAATTCGAGCAGACTTTGTTGAGACCCCGTTTTTGAAAACAGCGAAGCCAAAAATTATGATTACTGTTTTCGCCTCTAAATCGACCGTTCAGAATATTACATTCGCCGTACACTATATATTATTGTAAATCGAGCAAATATAGCGGCAGGCCTGTCGTTGATTTTGCCTGCTGCCACCACTGACACTAAAAAATATTTCAGTACCGCAGCGGGTAGAGCGACTTTTTTGTGCAAGCGTGTTGTGAGCAAACGAGCGAGCGTTCGAGCGTGCGATGGGCAAACGAGCGACGAGCGATGCAAATTACAAACGCACGGACCGAGCAAATAGCAACGACTTATGAAATGCTGACCAGGCGGGGAGCGACATTTGGGGCGCTGCTAATTGACTATCGGCTCGCGATTCACTGTGACTGGGGCCGGTCGGAGAGGGATTTGGTGACTGAGGCGACGACGGTTTTGAATTCGATGCAATGTGTTGTGAACTGAATGCTACAAATGCTCGTGTTCTGTGCTTGGTGTGCGAGCCCATGTGGTTACTGGCTGTGTTGTTTTGTTGCTGTTTTGTCATATATGCATACATATGCACATAGTATATGCATTCAAATACATAAGTACATATGGAAAATATTGTATTGTGTTGGAGTCAGCGTGATGAGAACTCCGTAGTACTTAAAATCGCCCACCGCACTCTAGGCAAACCACGAACGATAAAAAATTTTAAATAAAAAAACAACTTGTTTCAAAATATGTATGTATGTATGTTCATATGAAGCAAAAAGATATGTGTTCAAATTAGTATTACTATACAATCAAAACTCAGCATATTAAATAAAATTATCGGCTGATTCGATAGCAAAATAGAAAACAAAAAGCGAAAAATGAGCACAACACAAATAAAAACAGTAAATAATCAACCACATGGGGTCGCAGCTCTTCATGGCACATCACAAAGTGATGTAAAGCAAAATAACAAAAAAACAAAAAACAAGACGTAGTACAAGAGCGGGAGTGGAAAAAGAATATAAATTGAATAAAAGCGACTATTTCGTCGTCAATAACCTATGAATAATTTAATACAGAATATGATTAACAAATCCTCATTTATTGTGAAAAGCAATCTAAAGATAAGTAAACAAGAGATTTCGCCTGAAAAAATCTTTTTATCAAGTGATTAGCCAAAGAGGTAAAAAGTATTTTATTTAATTTACAACTAGTTATGTATTTCTTATCTGGGAATTGATGCACTCTGCTGTCCAAGGCAACGGAAGCCAAGAATCTTGTTAAATGATAGAATATAAGTAAAAGTAAACAAAGAATATGGAGAAAAGAAGAATGAGTAACTTTGAACTTTTCTGTAAGAAATAGTTTTTTGCAAACTTAAAAAATGTAAAAATATAAATTATAGACAGAGATTTAATAAATGGGTTTACATAGTACTAAAAATAGTGGCTTTTTCCGCTAATTGGTAAAAAAGGTTTGATTACGTTTACTTAAGAATTGTCAAAGTGAAATCTATTAAATCATAATCATGCTGAACATATTCATAAGATATATGTATGTATGTATCATACTGCTAGACGTCTTAGCTTGATATAGCGCAGTTGTTCACAAAAGTAGGTATCGCCACTACAAATCCACTGTAATGTTATCAACATTGTTTACAATACAAAAGATTGGCAATAACAAAAAGCAAATTGACAGATAGATGTGAAGCCCTGTTGTTATCGAGATCATCTAAAGGGCGGTCCAGAAAACGTGCTGTTTCGACGGAGAAGGACCAGAGAAAGAGTCGGTTTTTTGGGGATGTAACGCGGGTCTCACGAGGCAACTCGACCTCTTAGTAATACGTTGTGATTGAACTCCGGTGTGGGCATTCATGGGACGGGATTGATTGACTCCCGATGAATGTCGTTCACGGAGTGTTTGAAGTATTCTGATGTATATCGGGTTCAGCAGTTATTGTATATATCGCTGGGCTTTGTCATTTATCTCCATGAGATGCCCCCTGATGCGCCTCCTGGGAGGCGGCTCAGTCCCTAATAGGCGTTGGTAGGGGTGTGGTAAAGAGGAGCGCCGAGGATTTTGCCGGGGAGTGCGAGAGGTTTCTCGCAGTGAAGAAGTTGGAAACGTCTGAAAGTTAACCGTTCTCTTTAAAACATAAATCATCAAAGACATTGCCCGAAGCCATAACAGTGAGAAGGTAGTTTCGATAAATGCAAGTTAAATACCAGCGGAGAGAGGATACTAGCAGGTCCTCGGCCACTAAAGTGCGTCGCCGAAGGTTTACGAAGGATGAAGATTTTTTATTCTTACTGCTTGGTGATGGTGGCTAATTGTGTTAATAAAAAAACTGTTAAAATAAAAAACTTCACACCTACATATATGTACATATGTACTTATGCACATATACAATTTTTGGTAAAATTTTCACATTTCTTTAAATTGCAAACATGATGGATGGATATGAGTTTTTGTCAATGACTGTATGTATTGTATGTGTCTTTTCATTTACTCAACTCATACTCACAATTAAACTTCTAAACACTATTCACGACAAACAAACCCATCCGTCATATGAGATTAGCAGAAATGTTATCGCAGACCTTTCGGCAAACGCTACAGACACTTGTTGAATCATTCAAAACAAAAACAAAAAACATCCAAATAGCTCAAACGAAAAACAGACAGCACGCAATGAAGCATACTTTAGTAAGACTTTCGTACATATGTACATACATACATACATATGTACATACATGCCACTCCCACTTACGAACTTTATTGCCCACTTGCATATCTCATGCAATCCAACGCAGGCAGTCGAGGAGCCCCACTGCCACGACCACTTATCATGCCACACTACAACAGAACCCATAAAAAGCTAAAATACTTGACGGCGAAGGCGATGTCCTCCATGTACCCACAAACCAACCATAAAAAACTTTAAATGACAAGTCGATTAGAAAATTCTCAAACAGTCAGGGGAAAAAGTAAGCCAACGGCAGAACACGGCATAAATAAAAATTGAAGGAAGCAATGCGGGTTATAAAATGAAAACAATAAGTGGGTATGAGTCGAAGAAAAATTAAGAACTCCAACAAGACAAGCCAGCTAGCTAGCTACTAGCAACGGCTTCGACGACGAATGAACGAAATGAAAGGAACGTACGAACACTCAAACGGCTGACAACTCACAAATGAATTACGAGAAACAGCGTTGGCCCAACGAATTGTATTTCAACGAACGATGTAGCAAAGAAGAATAAGCGAATCGAATGTAAAATTCAACAAATGTACGAAATGTATTATCTCTGCCCACCTTCTGTGCCCTCAACGATCCCCTGCTGTAAACATTCATACAAATCCAAATAGTAGATATGAACAAACGACGAAGAAGTGTGAGTATACTTTTAGTATCTGAGAAATGAAATTAAATGAAATAAACCAAATGATGTTTTACGATGGCGAGGCAAGAGTCAGAGACGTACGAAAACAACACTGGTGTAGAATAGCGAAGGACCGAACAAGCTCAAGACTTGACTGTCGGCAGTTAAAATGCGCACTTACTTGTGGGGTTGTTCGACAGTTCGATGGTTCGGTGGAAGGCGGGCATTCTAAATGTACGATTACTTATGGTGCCAAAAGAATAAAAGAACCACAACGAAAACAACAATATCGAATGGTCGTCGTCGACGTTGCCGCCGTTGACGATGACAAAGGCATGTAGATAAGAAACAGAAGCGCACACGAAGCACAAAATCGTACCTTTGTGTACATAGTATGTATGTTTGTATGCATGTATGTATGTATGTATGTATGTATGTATGTATGTATGTATGTATGTGTGTAGGTTGACTAAACGTAAGAGCGCTGGCTCATGGCTTATGGCTCTGGCTGTTGGCTGTGTCGTGGCAACATCGCAATCGAGGGAGCGTAATAAAAATGCGGATGAAAGGCGGTGGAGGGTATTGTGAATGTGGTGAGCGAAGTAGTGCGGCTTTGAAGCGACTTGACAGCGACAAATGCCGGACTGACCGACTTAATGACAAAACATGACGAACAGACGATCGGTCACACGGTCGGTTGGTCGGAGAAAGAAGTGTCGTGGTAGAAGCTCTAGAATGTCTCGCATTTTATGAAGAAACTCAAAAGATACGACGATGGCAACGAAAACACAAACACCAGGGATTTTGTTGGGATGAGTGTTCAGAAAAAAGAGACTCAGCAAGAACCATTAAATGAACAAACAGAATCCAAGTGACAGACAAGCAAAACAAAGGACCGACAACACGACACGGCACAGTCCGACCGACGAGAACACAGCGAGCAACGACGGTGAGCTGGCTGGCACCAGAGCAGAGACTCAGCAAATAGATACTCAACAGAAAAACAAGCAACCATCTAACCAAACAAGAGCAAGCTGACTGACTACTTCCACAGCGCGTCGAGCACAGAACATCGAACGTACAATGAACGATACACCAGGGAATGGCACTGATGGTTTGGGTTGTTGGTTAGTTAGCTTCATAGTAGTTGCTTGCTTGGCTGGTTGGTGGCTGCGTCTACTGCTTCGACAATAGCGATGCGACCGTTCAACCAACAGCCACTTTAGCAAGAAAAAAACATATAAATTAAAACACAAATAAAAAACTCAAAGGCATGTAGGCAGGCAAGCAATGTGCTATGGAACAGAGTCATCGACGAAGACGAACGCGGCGACAACGTTACGAGGTGGGGAGCAGCGTTGATGACTACAGCGATAGCAATTACTTGCAATACAAAACCAGCGAAGCCAGCAAAGCGGATTCAAAATACGTATTGGAGAAATAGAAATATGTACATGGAAATGCTGCTTAGCAGAGAGAAACGTACAATAACGCTGTTGAAACCGGCGAACGATTGCACAAACGTTCCACATAGAACCAGTGAGCCAATCACACAAACAAGCTCCGAGTATGGGTAATAATAATACGACGACTCATAAGAAAGAAAAACACATTTTTAGCGCGATAGCAAACTCAGCAACAGAAACAGAAATCCAACACAAAGGCAACGACAAAATAAAAAAACAGCATGACTTAAATATGCACTATAAAAACATTTTTCTCTTTTTTTTTTTTTTTTTTTTTTGTATAAAACACAAAGCTCAAAAGAGTTCTCAGTACAAACGGGCTACGACGCGTATGCTGGTGAATTAATGCGCTAGAAATAGGACGAGCGGCAAGCAGAAAAAATGTGCCAGACTGGAGTAGTGTGTGGGATGTTGTGAGGTTTTGCAAATTTATGGAAGGGAAGCGCATAGTGTCATGGGGGTGACTGGTTAGATTGTAGGAATTGCGGCAGCAAGAAAAGTTGCTGTTTTCAGCAACTGAAGCGTACAAAATGTACTCAAAACACTAGAGGATAGGCGAGGGAGCCTGACGATGCTTTAGTTCTTACTTAGTTTGAGTGCAAGAGCAAAGGATTGCATAAGCAGTAAAAGGGCGGTATTATCTTGTGTACGTTGAAAGCACACCAGAAAGTAGGAGTGTGAAGGAATATTTACTCAACTACAAGGCACACAAATGTGTTACTTGTTGTTGTTGTTATGTTTATGAAGTTTCATTACGTTGGAGGTCGATGTGTCGAGTTGAGTCGGGTCGGGTCGGCTTGGTCAGTCATTCAGTCAGAAGAGACAGGGGGCTAAGTTGGTGGAAACCCTTTCACAATGCGCTCGATGCCACCGCAAACGATGAAGATAAACCAAATGAGTCTAACAAGTCAACATTGAGAGACGTAGCATCGGATGTTCGACTAGCTGAGCTGAGCTGTGTACTTAGCTATCTTTTGTATGTTTTATTGAAAGAAATTACGCTGCGTGCAAAAAGGCAAGTACGGCCAGACTCTGGGAGCAGGACGGACGATGACTGCTGATTGTGATGATGAGCACAATAACAACTCACTGTGGCAATTCTACAATCATATTTCTTCGTTAGCATTGAGTGTAGCGGGTATGAATGATATTGGTTCACGGAAGGGTGCAGCAACAAAAGTATTTCGTATTATTAATTTTGAAATTGATAAATAATGCACATAGGGGGAAAAAGATTGTGCTTTATTGATTACGGTACAACAGCGAAGTGAAGAAGAATAAATTGACTAATGGTGAGGATTCTTTTGTACTAGCTTTACCCGCGAATGTAACAGAAACAAAAATAAATAATGTCACCAAATGTTATACATTTTAATTCCTTTTTAGTTTTTATTATCTTAAAAAAATCGACCCCTACTTCATAATTGCCGATGAGTTGCTAAAACTTTTTTGTCATTGGAAACTGCATAACCTGCCATTCGGGCTTAGTTCAGTTAGCTTAGTTAGCTTTCATTAGGTCAAATATGACACGATATGTCAACATCTTGCCATTTTATATATCAATATATGTATGTATATCAAATAGTGCCTGTTTTAGTGCCATTGACAACTTTGACTGACGTCAAAAATTTTATCCAATGAAAACTAAACATTTTCGTCTCCCAGTGTGAAAAGGTTGAACCCCAATCTGAAATACAGAATTCTAAATATATCTGCTGGACATTCTAATGCCCTTATTCAGTTGGTTATACAAATCCATCCATTGGTTCAGTATTAAGGATATCGTATGAAGTATGAAGTACTTGGAGGCAACATTCTTTAAACACAATTTTTTAAGTCGGCTTTCTTAGATTCCCATGCTATAATATTTTCTTTAACTCAATAATATAATTAAATTTACTTTTTACTTTTCGTTGTATAGAATCGATAACTTTTCATCGACCCACTCAAAGCAAATATTAATTCAATATAATTTTCCCTTTAGACGCCTAAAACAAATCTCTGCACTTTCGTCTTTATCAAATTAATCAATTATTAATTGCTCCATTAACAATTCAGCGCCATGGAATTTCTTAAAAAAAAAAACAAAGCATCATCAACACATAGCGATAAGAATGCCGGTGCCAAGTTGCCAAAAAGGATAACCAAGACGACATGAAAACAACGATAACAAATACAACAAAGAAAGGGCTGTGGAATCAGCTGTCACAAATGGTGCACCACTTCAGCACAGCCACGGCAATGCTCGAAGTCAATTCAATACAACTTCTACGCTTTCGGCACAAACACACACGCCGCCCCTACTTAAGGCCAACACATGGACAGACAGATGATACTCCGGCCTCCGAAGTGCTGGTTCCAGGTTAATGGTTGCCGCCACAATGTTGAAAGTTTTGCGCGCCAAAAGCAAAAATGTTAACTCACACACACACAAAAGAGCTCAACAATCCACTGCATACATATCTACATATTTACTTCTTTCACTACTTATGTGCACAGTTATCATATCTATGCACTGTGAAGGCACTTGAGAAAAGAGCAAGTAAACCCAAGAGCCGCAAGCAATAAAAATAAAATGAAATAATAAGAAGAAAAAGTTCTAAAGTCAGGTTAAAGACAGTCACCCCAGCATAACATGAAAATAGATTCAAACGTACAACGTAGCCAAGTTTGATTTGGAACGATTTGAGGCAGCTCATTGCGAATACCACTTTGAAGTAGTTTTTGCGGAGCAGAAGAAGTGGCAGGAGGCGGTAGTGGTGAACGAAGACCAACAAAATGCCAAGTATTAGTGAAGTGTAGTTTGAGTAGACGTGAAAGAATTATTGCTGAGGAGCGCCAAAGGCAACAAATGCCATCAATAATATGACCGGCCAAAAGACCCAATCAACCAGCAACCGTACGAGCGAGCGAACAACGAAGAGCCGATGAAATGTGGGAAGCACTAGAAATTTGAGTGGTGGAGTAGGGCACATAGAAAAGGCAATCGAAAGATTAATTTTTACATTTTTTTATTGCCAACTTGTAAGAGTCACAGACGAATACTAGCAATAACAACAAAAAGTTATCGCATACCGGCTACCCTACCCTAGGAAGATAGCTTTTGAGCGAAGGATGTTATAAAAAAAAAACTTGAGCAAAGTATGTGAAGAATTACAGAGTACGTCAAAAATCAATCGTTTCTTTGAAAAGGAGTGTGCAACAAAATGGGCAATACAAGCAGATTTGAGTGGTAGAACATTTTAGAAAAGGACATTGAAGATGTTCACAAAATGTAAAGGTTCACATTTGAAAGTCAAAGAATTTAGTATGAGGGGAATTGAAAAATTGCAGAGGATCTAACAAGTCGCTGGTTTATTTACCAAAAGTAGTGAAATGGAAATCATACTACACAATTTGTGAGTACTATATAGAGCTGGAGAAAGGCAGGCACTCATGCAATATGAAAACACATTTGTACGAGTCTGGTATGTACATATGTATTCATGGATGAACGTTTTCATATGCAAGTTAGTTGGCCTGCAGTTGGTATCACAGAAAAATGCTACATTTATTTCTAATGCAGTAGGTAGATAGAAATGAATATCAACAGGAGCATTCAAGACTGCTTTGCGAGCTCGTAATCAGATGTGAGCAAATCTATAAAAAAAAAGGTTGTAAGCTCTCACAGGCAACTGAATAGATTTTAAACTTATTGAAAGTAAAATGTCTGGGTGTATGTGAAGCATTGCAGAAATTGGAAACTGAAAGGTCATTTCGTTACTTTACTAGAATTTGTAAAAAAAAAAATCAAATGGAAGATCAAAGTTCGTGATGGTTATGAACATAGCTGATATTAAAAAAAAAAAGGGAAATCAATCTAAATTATGTTAAAGTGAATATCCCAAAAGCGTACACACTTATGATACTACCAGATAAAATAAAGAACAAAAATTAAAAACAACAAAAAAAACAAATTAAAGAATGACGAAGTCTTGGCAGGAAATACCGCAGGCGCCTAATATCCGGCCCAAATAGTTTCGCTGGATTGTTGCAAAAACAGCACAGCTGAAGATGTTCTATTGGCACTCGAGTCACCGTTAATGGAACGAGATATGTATGTATGATTAAGCCAACGACATCCACTTTAATAGCATTCATCACACACAAATTTTCGAGGAATATATTTTGCTAGTTTTTTACAACAAAAAAAGTTGAAAGTTGCATGTGTACTATATTTGACGCAATGGGATGTGAAATAGGCTTTCGTCCTAAACGGCCCTATGCAAAGCAGTGTGGTTCTATCACAACTTTCATGATCAAATATTTGAAAAGATGTATTTTCTTATATACAAAGAATGGACGCTTTAAAGCAAAAGTAATAATATAAGAAAATAAAATATATATAAATATAAATCAAATTAAAAATTTATTAATTATGCGTAGTTTGCGGTGGCGATAAAATCGTTTGCGGTGTTTAATACGTTTGCGAACACGAGACACGGTATAACTATTGCATATTTTATTTAGGAATACGCTGCTTTGTACTGCTGCAAAGAAACTGATTTATAGATATTTGCGAGTTTGCGATAGGGAATAAGAGCATCGTATGGATCGATAAGTTTTTTTATCAACATAGACAAAGTGGAGCGGGTTAAGATACGAGGACTCCGTTTAATATGTCAAGTCGTACGAGTCGATACAAACAGGTATTGTTTTGTAAGGGATTGGATGAGATTCGTTGATTAAAAAATAGTTGCACACCATAGATTTCCCTATTTCGGCCCTTTCGATAATGTACTTGTTTGAATCGTTTCCTGATTGACAACGTAACAATAAAAATTAATTCTAAAATCACTGAAGTTATATGATTTTGACAGTTCTGCGATTTTTTTTTAGAATTATGAAATTAAAAATCATAAAATAAGATCGGATTTTTCACGTTTTCTATGTTTCCCTCTTGTATCTAAACAACCAATCTATCAGCAAGATATTTTTCTTCTCAGAGAGCAAATTCTGGGAGATTTCAAGAAAATGTAATAATCTAAAATGAACAGATCCTTACGATTCGCCGTGCTTTGTTAAGATAAGTATAAACAAACTTAAATGCTGCTATTTGTCATTAAATGGGAGGGTTCTCTTAAATGCCCAACTGTGCCATTGAAACATCTGGAATAAGAAATTATAAATTAATAAACTGAAGTCCTCTATGTGAATGATAAGATCAATATAAGAGGTGTGAGGAGCCCGCCTGACAACCACCATCATGGGGTGATGCTAACATTTTATTCAAAATGTAAACGGTAACATCCTAAGCCCTGCTGTTTGAAAAATACAATAAGGGGAATCGAAAACAAAAATAAAACCCCGAGAGTTTTGGAGATGACACTAATAAAAAATAAAGCATACAAATATAAAGCAATGCTTAACATTAAATACCAGACTATAAGTAGAATAAAGAGGAAGATAAAAAAGTGGTGCAATTTAGCAATGTGTTACATAACTGTGTATCTGCCACACAATGCGGAGCAGGCAGGCACAAAACCAACATTTCCGCCAGTCTCACGATTTCTATAGTATTAAATACAGCTGTCTAGTCCAATGCAGTCATATTTACATTTTATTTGCGAGTCAGCTACTCCACTGCGTGAGTTCACCATTTCACGACGCATGGTCTACACATACACACCCACAACTACCATCACATCACTTGGTAGCTGTGTAACGAATTTTTTATAGTTCCACCGCGCGCAAAAATCTGACATGCAACAACAGAGGGAGTGTGTGCCAACACTATACAGTTGTATTTTGTTGTGGCGGTTTAGTGTTGCATTTTATGACATCCGTGGGTACAGGGCCTGCATACATCAGCTGTTTATGGCTCGAAGAACAAGACGAACAACGGCGACGTTGGTGAGCAGTGTGTCTCTAGCTACATATTTAACTAGAATTATTTGTGCAAACAGCAATGAACAAAAGATGAGAAAATATACTCGTATTTATAAAGAACGACGTGACACACAAAAGCTTAGCGCAACTGCTGTGCGCCTATAAAGTGAGAGATTACTTATTGCTGGGGGTATGCGGCTCGGGTTTAACTTTAAAACTTGACAACGCATTTAGTGAATTATAAATAGTCTACGTGTAACATGTGAGAAAATACTTTAATCTGCTGCAGTGCGTTTGTATTTATTCAACATGCTGTGTTGAGCTTAACAATAATAGTTCGTCGGTGGACTGACTGGCCAGCCAGTGAGTAATATTTAGTTACGTAGATCGAGTCAGCTGTGCGCCAACCAATGCGGTCAACACTCCAAGAAATGGCTGATTAACAAATAGCCATAACAGCAAAATATCAGACCACCAGCTGTTTGTAATGCTGGCACTGTTGCTGCAGCATCGAAAATTATTGTCGGCACAGTAACGTTTCTGGTTGAATGGCTCGTTGCTGCTGCGGCTGTGGTTAACTGCCACGCATTCCATCCGAATGGTTTAGTTGCGCTCTGCGCGCCACAAGCATGCGGTTTCAACTCTGGCAACGGAATTCAACTCCACTCCACTACGATCAATTCAACTTAACTCAACTCGACTCGAATTTAAATCATCGCATACCTTGCTTTGTCCTCTTCCAGCAACATACACATTCCTGGCGTCGAGCCACCTCTTCACAAAGCCGTTGCTGCCTGCGAGCAAGCGCAAGCAAGCGTGCCCAAATCTTTAATGTTTAGAGATTTCTTGTTTTTTGTTTTGTTTTTGTTCGCCCTATTAAAAGGGTCATTTGGATTTAATCGTGGCAGTAAGACAGCGCGCAAATGGCAGAGAAGGGCATGAGCAGGCGGTTGGTCGATGGTTTGGTCAAAGCAACAAAGCAAGCAGCAAGTGAACAGCTTCTACATTTTTTTCAGTCGAATATTTGGTATTTTATTACCGGTTTTTTGTGCAAACTTAGTTTTATATATACATCCTATGTATTTACGAGTTAAGTGCTGACACAATGGGCTTTACTTTGGTGTAGGTTAATTATTTTAAGTACAAACACTATTACGTACATACATATTTTTTCGGTTTAACAGGTATTTCTACATACATACATAATCCTAAAGTAACAGTACACTTTTAAAGTAATCGAAATTTTAACAAAGTGCCTACGAGGGGGACAATCAAAAGTTCGCATAGCTGGCGATTCTTCAGCTTTTAAAAATCAAAAATACCAAATCCCGTGCAGTTTTTTACGAGAATTCTTTCTAAACTTCGAAACGATCGGCTAAATTAAAGCCATTAAAACTATTCCATGAATGCCAAATTCCATATGGAACGGTTGCACAATCTCTACAGACTATTTCCAAGTAATTTCGAAGATTCCAGACGGCATATTTTTCGTCAGAGTACGATTCCTTAGAAGGACGACCAAAATCTTCCACTGATGACGTCACTTTGACTCTGGTGAAGTCCACGGTTGACGAAGAGCCAGAAGGTGATACGAGCTTTAAGCTCGATGATATCGAGGCTAGTGAAACGGGGCAGAGTGCCTTGATATGGGTGCTGGGGAACCGTATCCTGTATCATTCATGGTAACGAGAAAACCGATGAGCTGTCTCGGAATGGCATGGTATACAAGAGCCTATTTCGGCATTGGGCGCAGGTAATCCACGCTGCCGAATTGGAAAGGAGCGCAACGCCTACCAGGAGCGGAAGAAACGGTGAAATATCTCCTCTGCAGCTGTCTAGCTTTTTGCAGAACTAAACTGAGATTTCTGTGCGAATTCTTTTTTGAAGATATAAAACTCTAAGGGTTGGTGCTAATTCTATATGAGTATTTTCATTTCTCTTCTACATATATTTCATTCTTTGTTCTATCTCTGGGTCGATAGCGAGTACGTGGCAATAAAACGGCGCCACACAAAGACTTTTTCAATCTGATGTTAAAGATATTTCTTATCAGTCGTACCCTAATTAATTAATCTAGAGCGTGAATTTTCCTCAAGCACCTGAATTGGATATACATTATGGACGTCGCAATCAATTAAAAATTCTTCAGTAGAATAGAATCTGGAATGATATGACGAAACAAAACTGCGCTTTCCGTAGAGCGTCAATAGTTCTCAGTAAATGTGACAGAATTAGCTGTTATGATACGTCATGGAAGAGTTGTTTACATTTTTCTTTGGGGGGTTTTGCAAAGGATTATGTGTGCTATTTACATTATTGGAGCGGCCTGTTAAATTTGCCGGCGTGATAAACATAGCAGGCGCTTGAGCAAATGAAAACGCGTTTAAGAAATTTTAGCATACAGTCGAGAAATCTAAATTTTTCTAGATTCGTTCTACGATGACGTAGCAAACAATGTAATCTCATCATTTTTTACTGAGGGCTGGCAATACTTGGACAGAACTAATGGACATTATTATAGGGATAATTCATGAATTAATGCAAATTAAGGTTTTTAATGTATATAAGGGCATTAATTACAGCGTTGATTTTTTTATTTACAAGTAGGGGAGCTTTTTGAAACTACTACACCAAGTATATCGTATTATTTTTGTGTAGAAAAGTTTACTATGTAGTGTTGGCAGTAAATTTTTCGTGTTTCGAATTGTATGCTTCACCTACACCCACTGAGTGTCGTTCACAGAGAATTCAATTAATTTCCTTTGCCAAACAACAATCAAATAATGGAGGAGTCAGCCCACATTGCAGCAGTGGAACAATGTCCTACAAAGTAGAACTTCATTGCGGTAACATAACCGCAAACATAGAAAGTTACAACAGCTGAATGCGGGTAAAAGAATAACCAATGTTCGGGAAGGGACTAGGAAGTATAACAAAATATAATTGGCAATACAACCAAAAGCAAAAAAAGAATAAGTTGCTTTTCATCCCGACATGAAAAATAGACAAAGTGAATTAAAACTACGGCTAAAAAAAAAAAGATGCAGAAAAAGAGGCAACCTTCAAAAAGGAAACAAACCAGGAAATCAGATGACATTGAAAAACATAATCAAGGAATCGAGCGTGTTCAGAGCAGGAACGCCCAATTGGCGGAATTGCAGAGTGGCAAAAGAAAACAAACCTAAGAGGGGTTTACAGTGAAACTCAACTATCAACGAAATTTTTCAAACGAACCAAAACAAATAAGCAAAAATGTTGTCAGATGAACAATGACAACAACAACAAAGAGGAGGCATGCAAGGTGAGCGCGATATGAAAGGCATAACGAAAACAAAACACGGGTACAAAAAAATAAAATAAAACTACCAGCATGTGCTCACTGCGGCTGCAACAAATTAATGCCGTAAAGTGTTGGTTGTGTGGCAGAAAATTAACTGGCAACAAAGGCGGCAGACACGACAACAACAAAATAAATCAATAGCAAATATGTTAACTTTAGCTGCCGAGAACAAAACAAAAGATAGAAAAAAAATAAACAAGCACAACAATGCTGGCCTTTAAAGTTTGTATAGTGTCTGCATCAATGCAACATTGTTGTTTGTATGACAGTGATGTATGCCACAAATTCCACTTTGAGAAAGCGCAGGAGCAACAACGTTAACATCTTATCGAATACTTTATCCTCTACGATTCTCCCTACCCTTTCTTATCCTCCCCCTGCCTTCCTATTAATGGTTTTCCAATCCAAGCACTTTACAATGGTCAGCACAGCACAACAACAATGTACGCCTGCCATTGACGGCGACATTGTACCTCACCTTCGCATTCAGCCAAATTTCAGCTGTTGTCCGTCCGTCCTACCACTCTGGAGGCTATTATTAGCACCAACAGCAATTTCGCGCCAACAAACAATCAAACAAACAAATAAAGTCAACAACAAAAGCAAGAACAATGCAAACACTTATGCAGTCAGTCAAGTGCAGCAGTAAATGCTGGTATTTTCCAATTCAGTTTGTCGCACGGAAGTGACAGTGGAAGTATGTACATACATATATAGCTGAAAGGCAGGCGGGCAGATCGACGGTCGGTCGAACTAGCGGATGAATGGGCAGACGTACGGGTGCCCATCAGGTTCATATTCACATGGTAACGGTGGTATCGGAGTAGAAATGTAACAGCAAGGTACTTTTAGAATGAATAGTAAAAAGAAAGAAAAGTTGCTGAGTTAGTTAGATCTGGGGAAAGAAGGGAATAGCAGAAACCGTTTCTTTTCTGAGTGAGTAGAAAAGAAAGGCTGAAAAATATAGTAAATTGTTATCAAGAAGCGGCTGCCGCAGGAGAGGATACACAATTAAATTCAATCCACTCGCTGCCGGAAGCGAGAAACAGCTGCGAGCAAAGGAATTAATGAACAAACAGAGTTGGCAGAATAAACTCGTAGTCCCAAAACAAATTGATATTTTTAGCATATTTTTTAGCTGCAATAAAAATTTCCACCAAACTATTTTTTTGTGTATTTTAGAATTTTTTTTTCGAAGTTACTTTAGTTCAAACATACTAAACTTGCTAAGCAATTTTGAGTTTAAAACATGTTGGCAATTTTATTCCAAGGATCTTCTACGAAAGCGTGATTTTCCACACCACAGCTTTACATATATTTTTAAATATACGCATGAAATTGGCGCAATACTTAAAAATATATACTGGCGTTTTTGTGAGAGGCGATTTAAAAATGCTCTTAATGAATGCAGTAATAACCAGCACAAAGCAAATATGGCATAAACAGCCTTGGCCAAAAGTATTATCACCTCACGCCAATATAAGTTATTTGAAATAGCAGAACCAATTGGTCATTAATTAAAATATTGTACTAAATTACATTCTGGGAAAATTCGTAAATCGTAAAATCTAAAAATTTCAGTTTCTCTCTATTTTTTGTTTGATTTGCTAGTCAACGTATAAATAATCATCGTTTGTTTGGAGTTGGTCAGAGTTCGAATAAATGTATTCTATTTTATCGACAAAATTAATTTTTGAGCTCAAGGGCAGTATAAAGAAAGCATTTTGGAAAAAAAGACATCAACAGTCAGGAGTGGTGGAAATTATAGCTATTTCGGAGATCACTACATCCCCTCATCACATTTCTTTCATAACTCCACCGGCATTTGAACCCACAACCTACGGCTTGCTGGGTAAACACGTAGCCAATGAATCACAGTCGGCTTGTGAGCTGCTGTTGCTTTTTACAACTTTCCCTGTAACCTACCAATTCAATTCAAGTACGACAGTCTGCCACTATTACAGTGAATGTGTGGTTGTCGTTGTTGTAACAGCATAAAACATTTCCTATACAATTTTGGGAAATACTGCTGAAGTGACAGTCAATCCGGGTCTTAGAACCGACTGTTGTTGTTGTTGTGACATCATAAAACATTCCCCAAAATATGTTGGGGGATGGTGCTGGAGTTACAGTCCTTGGCCGGATATAAATCCGGGTCGTTCCAGTATCGTAGAACCGACATCCGAAGAAACGACTGTCGTGGTTATTGCTGTCGGTTAACACAAAATCTATTTAATTATTATTGAATTCAATGATAACGCAAAATAATAATATAAATTATATAGGGTTGGGTACAATATGATTTTGGTTCAAAATTCTGTATTTAAAATTCTGTATTCAATATTCTGTATTCAAAAATCTGTAATTCAAAATTCTGTTCTGTTAAAATTCTGTATTGCGGAACACTGTAATTTTAAATTCTGTAAATCAAAATTATGTATTGGCAGTATTTTGTTTTGTTTATCCATATGCTCTTCCGGTTTTTCAATACAGAGTTTTGCAAACAAAATACAAAAGTGCGCACTTTTTTTATTTGTCCATATGCTCTTCCGGTTTTTCAATACAGAGTTTTGCAAAACAAAATACTGCCAATACATGACTTGTCTTGACCCATATGGTTTCCTATATTATCAAAACAGATTTACATAAAGCAAATGTACATATGTTTGTATGTATTTATAGCTTCAGAAATTTCAAAATGGTCACAAAATTAGTCAAACGAAGAAGGCTGTAAAAGCAAACAACAGAATTAAAAGAATAACAAAAAAAAAGGCTTATATTAAGGCATGTTTCTTTTCTAAAGCGAATTGCTAAAAATTTAATAATATAATAATTGTTTCGCCATTATAATGTAATAACTTTTGTTTTGAATGAATTTTTGAATTTTTCTTTAATTGACGTACATATGTATATATACCATTGATTCTATAAAATCGGAATTCCATTATTCATAAAATAAATGTGCTATTCAGGTAAGCGTGCTTATCAGGTTATCTGCTTATTTGGTTATATTTTTACAGCATTTTGATTCCAGAATTTTAATATACAGAATTTCAGTTCTCCATCATTTTGATCATACAGAATTTTAAATACAGAATTTTGAACCAAAAGAATTTAGGCTGGACAGAATTTTTTTTTTGATTTTTACAGAATTTTCATCCAAAAGAATTTTGAAAAGCAGAATTTAGTACCTCTCCCAATTATATATTGACAAATTCTTCTTCTTGACACGAATTCTTCAAAAATAAAGTTTATAATAAATTTATCAGCCGTTTTTCTATTTTACCTGAAAAAGGAAATCAGCTGTGCAAACTGCCCAGTTTTACTGCGTTACCGAATAGTCCCAACTTTTCGTCATAGAACCTGTGCTAAACGGTAGCAAAATTCCTTGGAATGGACATTTTTGACAGTTATGGAGTGAATATAATTTTCCAACCTCATAGAGCTATCGAAAAATTTGGCATGCAAGCGGAAATTTTTGACAACAAGCAGATTGAAGCATAAATTGAAATGCGTGTGTATTATTCATCAAATCAAGCGAAAGTACAATAATATCGCGTTCCCATTACAACAGAAACAAATATTTTTTCAGTCTTCGAAAACGTTTTTTTTTTTTTTTTTTTTTTGTTAATAATTTTTATTTATGTACGTAGACTTTTCTCTTCAACGTAATAATAAAAGCTTTATAACAAAGATCTTAGTCTAAAACCTAAGAGAACATGCAAAGCAAAACTTTTGGGGAAAATATTCAACACGACAATAAAGATTAAGAAAAAGCGCAGAAAAACTATAGTAGAGTAACCAAAAGTGTTGAAAAACATACGCACAAAATTGAGTCTGGAGCCAAAGCAAAACTAGACATCAAAAGCCAAGCATAGCGACGAACATAATTCATTCAGAAGGTCTGGGTGGGTGAAGAGATTAAGAAAAACTACAAAAAAAAGCAAGGCACTCCAGCAACGGATGTCGTGTTGCCGCAACATTGGCGGCAAATGATGAAAAACTTTTAATAGCACCCGCCACAACGCCTGCTTCTATTCCACCGCGCTCGCCATGAACTCATAGTAAGCATCATCCAAGCGCCACCCTTGTCACCCGCAAACAACCAGCAGCAGCAGCAGCAGGAAGTAGCAGAAACCTTGTCGTCATCGTCGCCACACAACTTTGCAACACTTCTGAGCTGTTATTTCCATTTCACGCCACTCAATAATACTTTCAGGCATACATACACAAATTCACATATCGCACATAGTACATCGAAAGCCAACAATTTGCCTGCAGCTGCTCGTGTTGTTGTTGCTACTATACTTAAGCAGCACTGCCAGCAACAGGAACCGAAATAGCAGAAGCGGGAGCAATAGTAACTTTCTACGCCGAGTTCTCGCTTCTTGTGTTGCTGTGGTGCAGAGCAAACTTTGTCATGTGGCAGGCACGGAACAAATTGTCTGAAACCCTAACGCTTGAGCTGCAACTCGTATCTTTTTTGTTTAGTTCTTTGGTATGGTTTCAAATTGAGAAAACTTTTTTTTTCGCATACTACATCTGTAGAAGAGGAAGAATAAAATCGAATTAAATACTGCAAAAGCTGAGGAAAATCATAAAAATAAATGCTGGATATACATATGTATGTATGTATGTATGTATGTATGTACAACAAGGAGGGAGGCGGATGTTTGGAGCGTTGCCCTTAGGAACCTGAAGGTAGAGAACGAGGAATATGCTGACAACTGTTATTTCGATTTTGGGGTAATGCGATCACAACCACGAAGACTTGGGTAAATGTAAATGCAGAAAAACACAGATAATTTTCGAGTTTTTCATAGTCATTAATATTGTTATACTACTCGTATTTTATTTGAGAAGGAGTACAATGCGCTGTGGATAAGATAAAACAGCTGATACGTACATAGATGGAACAAAGCCGTGAAGTTAAGATAGAATAAATGTTTACGTGTCAAACAAAAAAGTTAAAACCGAAAGCACTTGTCAGATGCAACGCTTTTGCTTTGCATGACATTTATAACTTTGTCTGAAGGCTGGACAAGCAAGCAAACGTTTTATCTGGAGTAGCCTTACTAAGGCCTTCAAATGCGGTACATATTTCGCATTGAAATGAAATGACAATTTAATAACAAGAATTATTTTTCAGACACTCTTAAAAAAACAGAAAACAAACATTTCCGAAACATGGAAAAAATTTCTTGGAAATCCTGCCATTCAATTGGCTCTTCGCTTGCGATGGCTGATTGCAAATGTAGATATGGGGTAAGGATTCCTAATATCTGTAATATTTATAAAAAAAAAAAGTGTTCACATAATGGATGTCATATATGTATGTATGTATGTAAATGATTAACCGACTTCATTCACACTACTCATTTAATCGCTGGTAGTTTCTCCTCTATATTTGGGATCAAACAAAGTAGAAAGACCACAACTTAGTTACTATCCACCATATGTTTTTCTAACGTGATATACACACATATGTACATATGTATATATGTATATATATAAATATGTATGTACATATGTATGTATGTACATACTCCTATACATTTCGGCTTCACAAGAAAATTGAAGGAATTAAAATTTCTACCATTGCATATTTACCCAAAGCAGCTTTTCCTTCGTGTACCCACCCAACAAAGTATTAAGAACGTTTCTTTAACGCTTGGAATTGAATTGAATTTTATGTGCGGCATGCGACTAAAGTAGAAGCCACTATACGCACCAACCAAACAACCAACGAGCGAACGTGCGGCGCGCCGTAAGCAACCTAAAAGCATTAAGTAAGAGAATTGGGGAGACAGTCATCAACGAGCCCAACCCAGAGCTAACAACAACATCCAGCTAACAACTGTGGAACAGAGCACCAAAAGCAAACGAACGAACGAACGAACGAGCGAGCGACTAGTAGATGAAAAGAGCATTTGGGCGAAACGGGTGAAGCGAGTGTCGGCACGGAAAGGCATGTAGCGCAAATAATGCTCGAAATTGCTGCTATGAGTGTACGTTCGTTCGTACATAACAGCCACAACCATATCCATAGCCATAGCTGTTTTCATACTTATGTAGGTAGATACTCGGCACTCAACTTAAATCATCAGCCGGCCAGCCAGCCAGTACGCCTGTCAGGCAACTCTCGACGAACGAGAGCTTATTGTTTGGCTGACTCGATTCTCTGGCTCACCAGTTTACGAGCTCGCCAACCATCTGGCTGTCCAACCGACTGACAGATTGACTATTTCGCTCCATCGTCGTTGTGCTGTGCTCATTCACACATTGCGCTGGGACATTTGGTCGGTTTGTTCTTTCACCAATTGTGTTGTTGGTGCTCTTAGCTAGTCTCATTCGTTTGCTGGTGCGCACACAAAGTTGTTGGTTGTTTTCCTGACGGCCTAAGTTGGCTGACTGGCTGGCGGCTCTGACTAACTGCTCGCTCGTGCAGTGTGGCTGGTAATACTGCTGTCGCTGCCATTGCTTATTGCTGACGACGACGACGTCGACGACGATGACTACAATGACTGCTGACTGGTGGAGCTGCCATTGACGCTGTTGCTGTTGTTGCTGCTGGTGTACGGGAGGCAAGCGATTTTTGCGACCGAAACTCGGAATGTGAATATGAATTGGAACGGCAGGCCAGCAAAGCAAAACAAAATGAGCTGGTTGGATGGAACTTTGGCTCTGGCTATGGCTATAGCTCTGGCTGACTTGCTAGCTGGCTGCCCTGGCTGACTGAATTCATCGGTGCACACACATCGGTCCTCGGCCGTCGTTCGACAAAGCACTCTCTGTTGTGTTGTGTCAGAGCACTGGCACAGTCAGCAGCAGCAATCAACGACAACAACAACAACAACTAAATGGCAAGGCGGCAATAATCGCAACGGCACTGAAACTGACGCGAACACTGACTTGGCTGCCGGTGATACTGGTGCTTGCTGTTGTCGCGGCTGATGATGATGATGACTACATGTTGGAGTGTACCAGATAAGGGGAGTGCGCGGTGATGAGCAGCTATTAAAGCAGTTGTGACGGGGATTCGTGGAGCGACTTTTCGTCGTGCCCATAGTACAGAGCACAGTGAACGAACGAGTCGCATTAAATGAGTCGAAGCGAAAACATCTACACACACATGCACACGAACGTAAGCACTGGCATACCCAACGATATACAATCCAAATGAATTCTTGTCGCCATTGCCGTTGCCGTCGTTTTGATGATCAAAGTGTTGATGTCCAGGGACGTAGAGACGAAGCGGGAAAAACAGTCGTAGCGGCAAATGAAAAACGACAGCATTGTTGGCACACTTGGCAAACATGCACCAACCAACGAATGTTCGTAACCAAGAGGTGAGCTGATAAGGGTGGCGGCGTGGTCGACGATTGACTAGGAGAGGGAGTGTGGGGGACAGAACATTAATATAAAGTGAGTGGTGGTGCTCACATTTCGCATTCGCACTCGACTGCACTGAACTGAACTGAACGTTAAAGTAAAATGAAATGAACCGACCTCAACTTGAACAAGGCAACAACAATAAAAGCTTTTGCAACAACATAAATTAAAGGAAAAAACGATAAAATTAATAAAACCAGAGAAAAAATGTCAGTTACAACAGCGAACAAATAAAAAGCAGCAGCTGATTTCGTTGTCTTGACTTATGGGGCCGGTGAAAGGAGGGCAACATACGGGGCAGAATTACTACAATGTGGCTTTTAAGTAGAAGCACACAAAGAAAAAGTTTGATGCAGAGAAATTGTGAAGAGGGGAATCGTGAGTTTTTGGAATAGTTGGTCACTAAAGTAAATTGGGATTTAAAAAGAAACAAACAAACAAAAAAAAATAAAACAAAACGTGGCGTAAAACTTATGTATGTTGGCCTATATGTATGTGTGTGTGTCGCTGAGGTGAAAAAGCCGGCAGTAATAACAAAAATAAAGTATGTATGTATCTGTCTGTAACTTCTTAGTCGCCAGCACTGCCAGCGGTGCGTATACCGCTCGTCTCATGTTACGTATGTAGGTAGGTAGAAGCTCGCAATGTAAGAAAAATGCGCGCGTAAAATTTGGATCCAAAGCAATCACCGAGTGTGACAGCGTCGGCTGGATGAAAACTTCTAGTTGGTTGTAGAAAATGTCACTTCAATAATTTCATTATTTACGTTTGCCGGTCAGATTAGTTGAGGGAGCTGGAACGTCGCATACAGTAGGCTTTTGCAAAGGTTAGAGATACTTGCCTACAAAAATAGGTGCATAGATATTCAACAAAGTTATAGACAAGTTAAGTCCCTGAATAAATTTACCTTTTCCATAGTTAATTTTTAAATTTTGAGTAGAAAAACAGGAACTTCTCTTCTTTACAAATAGTACCTAAAAGCTTATATTTTAATGTTGGTGTTTTCTGTACAAAAAACCACCAAACCAAATGGTAATTAACTTTCCCTCTTTCCTTCGCATAGTACAGTGTAGCCACTTTAATTTCAGTATATTATAGTTCCAAGTCTTAACTTCAATACCAAACTGCCTCCCGAAAAGTTCCTAAAAATTCCAATGAAATTTAAAAAAAGTTCACCTAAAATTCAAATGTCACTCACACACCTGCTTTCGCAGTTTGTCCAGCATTGCAACCTGAGAGCTTTTGATAATTATCAATAGTAAAAACAAATTGTAATTTCCAAAACTTCAACCAGATGCTCCTGTTTCGCACCTTGAATTCATTCTGCGCTGTATCACAAACCGCATTTTCGTTCAAGAGGATCTAAGTAGTATCTAAATCACTTACAGAGAGAGAGTTGAGTAATTTATTTATGGTTTTGTGGAATTGCATAATAACTGCCTATTAAACATCTAACATTGTTGTGAATGTAACTTATAAGGGCATCAGCTTCCACAATAAAAAAAAAAATTAAATAAAAGAAAATAAAAACAAAAGATATGCTGATGAAACGCGACAACTTTGTGATGCGCAACATTTCATGCCAGTGCTGTTAGCAAAAACAAAAAGAAAGAATGCAAACAAGCATCAAACGCGACTATTCATGCGATAACAGGCTTTAGCTTTAAAGCAATCAACAACATTACAACAACGCGCCAGACGCGTACAATAACGAAAGGTATCTGCTGAGCTAAAAAAAAAAAAAAAAAAAACAACGATATGTAACGACGCAAATATGAGAACAACAATGCATGACAGGAAGGGAAGAAAAATGAGCAAGTAACAATTTTTGATAGCTCAATGGCAAACTGGCACGATAGCACTACCACAAATATAAATACAAAAAAAAAAAAAGAAAGGTGTGTTGGAAAAATAAAAACAACTGCACGTCGTCTGTTACATTGTTGCAACTGCAATAGCTTGCAATGCCAACTAAGTAACACATAGCAGTTACTACCGAGCTACTGCCACGCTGTTGCTGTTGATGATGATGATGATGATGATGATGATGATGACGACGACGGCGATACTCTAGCAACTACCAACAAGAATCGTCTGTATGTACCGTATGCGTACCAACATGTGCTGCTGACGAGCCAAAAACTTCGAGCAACTTAACAACAAAGCACTTCATACCAATATTGCTTTACGAAAGCAGCAAACAAAACAAAAACAACAGAAGACAAGTAACCAACAGCCAAAAACCAGCAACATAAAAAGCAAAAGTTATTCGCGCGCGCTGTCATCTGAATTTTCAAAGCCATCTGACGAGTATATCGAATAGTTTTTCAGTGCATGATGCTACGACAACTACGACGACGAGCATAACAAAAACATCAGCAATAACAACAATAACAAAAAATAGTGTTTGTTTCGAGTATTCAGCTGGAATTTGTTGGGTGCTGTTCATTGATTTGTGAGTTGCTTCGTTGAAGTGTCGCTGATGGTGGCAGGCAGGCGCTGTTGTAGCGATTGGGGGAAAGAGCAAAGCAGCGCAAAACAATGTGACGTCGTGATGCTCAGTTGCGTGGGTGGCCCCACGCCACAGTGATTGCTTGGTGCATGACTTGCACTACAATTTAGATAATTATGCGTAAATGATACTTCTCCTCCTTCTATGTGGATTTGAAGCAACGAGGTATGCAAAGGAATTGTAGAAACTCGCATTCTTAGAAGTGGATAATATGTATGTACATATCTACTATGTCTTTCGCGAATGCTTAATTTTTGTAAATCCTTAATTTATTGCTTTTTATACCTACATATGTATGTACATATGTATGTTTTTTTTTTGTACATATGTAGTTCTTTTCCTGAATGTTAAGTAAATAAATGTAGGTTTTGTGTGGTTTGGGGGAGAACAGAACTACGATTCGTACGTGGGCAAAGTTAAACCCATTACTAATATTGCTACCTCAAAAAGAAAATATTTTTTAAATTTTCTTTAGATTACTACATAAAAATTTTGTGTCACTTTTCCATATACAACTTTCTATGTAGCGCAGTAATTTTTTAATAATGAAAGTTTATTCACTAGCAGAACTAAATTTAAGAGGTATTGGAATCTTTGGCACAGAACTTTATCCTTAACAGTGAGCGCTATAGGAACCAAACAATCGACTTTTAGCAGAAAACATTTAGTAAACGCGTAATTTGATTGTCGACTGGCCAACAAGATCGTTCGATTCAACGCGTATAAATTGGTTTCTTTTTTTATTACATGAAGTCATTTGTGTATGTGAACAAACTGGAAACTTTGAACGCGTTGGAAAGCAATACTGAGCGCGTCATTACCGCTTACCGATATATTGACCCCATTGCTTGAAAAAGTGGCCTACGGATTATGTCATGTAAGCGCCAGTTTCATATTACGTACTCTAAGTAATACTACATATATCCAGATAAAAAAATATAATTTTTAAATTATCGCAATTATTCTACCTAGCCACTTGATTTGGCAGGATTTCAACATACAAAAATGTGAATTGAAAATCTGGTCACCGAAGAAGTTAAGTTTATTTCTCTGTGGACCCCTGATTAGCACCATCTATTTTTAAAATCAACAATACTCGTACGTGTGATGTTACCGAAAACACCTATTCACTAGGAAAGAAAAAAATACCTGCCACTGCTCTAGTCTCAAAAAACAAATCAGTAAATTGTCCAAAAAGAAAAAAATATGGAGCATTTAACTCTAACTGGTAATATTTATCTACCAAACAATTTTTGATAAATACGATTAAATGAAATGATTTTAAAACTAGCTGATCGTGTAAATACGATACGATATTTTTGGCATTTGACACCGATATCTTTTCCTCGATATTTTTAAAATGACATTTTTAGGAATCGAGTACTTGAACCCCAGTATCGCGTCGAATTTGTGAAAAGAATAAATTATTTACAGGAGAATATATTAATATGGCAACAAAGTCTGCATCAATGTCACACTGTAAGCTAATCCATTTCAAATTTTAGGTGAGGTGTGTCTTGTACTGTCAACTTTGTTCAGATTTCTCAATAAGTTCTGCAGCTTCGCAACGCATATCAGTGATAACCAATCATAAGTAGCAAGCATATCATACTAACAAAAAAAAAACACCTAATTTTCTTTGGATTCTATGAAGCTGAAAATACAAAAATTTCCCCTTAGGAATTTCCACACAATTGCAATTACCCAGAATTCCAACTAGCAAACAACCAACGATATTCTCCACTTGTAGCTAGTGGCGCCGCGCATACAAACGACCGTTTCGTTAATTGATGGGCGGCTTTTGGTGTTCCCGACATGCCGACACATCAGCGCTAAAATAAATGTTCGCATTGTTTTGTTTCATATTTGTTTTGTGGTTATTCTTATCGCTTATTCCACGCTAACGAGAAATCACATTCGTTCTTTTATTGTATTCTGTTTGGAATGAGTAGCTGAGAGTGAAGAACTGAGAGAACGTATTAAATGTAAAATTTTGCACTTTTTATGTCGATGATTTTAAGTTGGAACGAATTCTAAGGCTTTTAAAACGCTTTATATTTATCTTACCTTACGGTTATGGTTTGTTCTTATATAAAATATTAAGGGCTATGAATTGTATGCGTTATTTGTAAATACAACTCAATGAGCTACAAAACTACATACTATATGTATAAAATTTTTCTAAAAAGTCAAATTAAAAAGTTTGAAATTGTAATCTATTGAATTTTTATAAATTGTGTTCAAGGTTTGAAATTTTTATGTGTATACTTTTTATTATATCATAATCTAAAATTCTATTAAAAAAAATTAACAAAAAACAATTAGCGCGAGAAACACTTTAAACAAAAAAAATCACCATGAGGTCAGTTGGTTCAGTTACCGTAAATTCTTGTTTATGGGTCGTAAGCTGTAGAAAATAACTGAAAAATATGTAAATGTCAAAACTGTCCAAAATTACTTTCAAAATCATTCCTGCTTATTCCTTACAGCGAACTCAATAAAATGTAAGCGAAAAAAGCATAATTTTATTTTCAATACAATTTATATTGCTATTTTCCACAGTGTATTGAGTTTTAAGTGCCGTTTTATTTTCGTTCAAAACGCCTCTGTCTAAAAGAGCTACAGTTTTAAAGGTTTAGCTCTAAATTACTAATTCCACAAATAAGTGAGTGCACACAAAAGTAACAAACATTTTTTAAATGATTTAGATTTCCTCGCCAACAATGAGCTGTTTGTCTCAAACACAAACTAACAGAGTTGCATTTGGTATGTTTAAATACAGACCAATTGGAATTTAAACAAGCTTTACCCTTCGAAAGAATGAAAATAATCCGTAATCGAAGAACGAGTAGTTGGAAGTGAACGATTACTGGAACGTGATTGTTTAGTAATCGAATACTTGGAGACTCTTAATCTGTCAAACAAATATTCGATTAGGTTGTTATCTGAATTTAAATAATGGCGCTACTTTTTACCATCCATTATCTAATAATAAAGGCTGCTAAAATTTTTTTAGGCGTAGTGCCCACACATTCAATTTTCGCCGCCAACATTACCTTCTACACATTATAATGAAATATTTCTTTCATTTTCTACAAAATATACTCGTATAATCAGATTTCCGTCAACTTCTGCGAAATCCTACAAAATTTTATGCTTCTATAAATGAACAACACAACAAATTGCTTTCCAGCGCTTTGAAGTAACTGAGTTGATAATTCAAGGCGAGGAGGCAGCATTAATAAGAACGAAAACAATACAAAATACACAAATATATAATAAAATATAATTTGATTCTGAAATTTCGCACATTTCCTTTGTATTTGTAGACTTTTTTGTATTGTATTCGTTCTTTTGCAAATAAAAAATTTTAAAAGCATAAAAAGAACGTAAGCAACAAAAATAAGAATCGTAAAACTTTACTTGACTGAGTGCGTAAAAAAATGAAGGAAATCGCTTTACGACTTTAGCGATGTTGGTAGTGTTGTTAGTGTCGCCGCTGGTGTGATGTCGACTGTCGTGCGGATTAAAAACGGCGGCAGCAAATGCACGACACAGCAGTAAAGTATCATAAATTGTGACAGTGGCAAAAAGCAGTAGAGGAAGTTGTGCGGGAAACCAGGCAACGGGAGATGGAAGCGACGCAAAATGATGGTTGATAAGCGGGTCACTTTACCCCTCCTGGATTAACTGGGAGGCAGGCAGGCAGGCAGGCAGGCAGTTAGTCAGTCAGTCAGTCAGTCAGTCAGTCAGTCAGGCAGATAGCCAGTTAAGGAGCGGACATTACAGGAGTGGTATATGCTGCTATAAGAGAAAGTGTTGCATCCCCAGTGGCACAACACTAAGACCCAGTAACGAGGAGTACATTGTAGGAATGTTGACAGGCGTCAAAACGGAAGCAAGGCAGTAAGGAAAGAAGGCAAGTGATTATGCGAATAAAGGAGTGTAAGTATGTTTAAGTGGAATTGAAGGTGAAGTAAAATAAAATAAAAGTAAAAATATAAAACGTAATCGGGCGAGGCTGCGGTTTAACGGCAATTTAGTATTTGTTGCAGCAAATTAACAGCAAACCAAAAAAAAAAACAATAGGGTTTCACGACAACAAATTTCAAAACACGTGTATGGAAAGCAGTTTGAGAAGGTAGCCAGAAGAAAAGCTGCGCAAACGTCAACTTTTATCAAGGCAGCATTCAGACAGCTGTGTCATATTCAGGGACCAAAAATAATGATTATTTTACAATGTTCAATGAAGTCAAAAGTCCCAAATATTGGAGAAAATTTTTGAATACATATGTATGTATATGCATATTTTTTCATACTCTGCATGAATCTGTAGGACATAAAAAAAATTCTACGAGTAGCAGAGTTTGCAAAAATTATGATTAATAATTACTTTTGGATTTTTATCAATCGCTCGGAAAAAATAACCATATACGTATGTATGCATAACAATAAAAAATTTTTGAGTTTTATTTTATTCATTCAAAGTTATACTTAATTTTTTAGGACTTTTTAACAGCCGTTTGGCAGTAAATTTAGAATTGAAAATATGAACTCAAGAACTTTCGATCAAAAAAATATAAATCAAAAATAATAAAATAATTATAACTTACTTTGATGAAAAACACTCAAAAAAGTATGATAAATTTTGATCAAAAATAAAATTCATACAATAATAATCAAATCAATTTTTATTTTTGTTCAAAAATGTATAGCTTGAAAAAAAAAACCAAAGCTCACGAGATTTATTATAATAATTGATTGCAAAGATTAAGATCTTAAAATATTGATTAAATATAATTTTTTTTTGGTTAGACCTCATAACGATCGATTACTGTTCCTGGTTAAATTCAATTGAATTCCAACTGTCGCACTCACTCGTTCCCTAACTACTTTCCCCCGGGGGATTTCACAGATAAGACCAGAGAGTGGCACGTCGCAGCATACGAGTACTCGTAGCAACTGTCATAATATCAAATATACGAACAATTACTGTTGTCTAGTTGTTGGCAGAATATACATAGCTTGCGGCGTTGCTACCTCTCGCACAATCGGTGCTGCGGTGGTTGTAGCAACTTTGCAGCAATTGACAAGACAACTGTGTGTGACAACAATCGGCAGCAATTATCAAAATTGAAATCTTTGAATACTTGTCGATTGTCGTTTGTCGCAATTGAAAGCATTTGGCAATCAGTGGTAGTCGATGGGTGGTTGCCAACCAACCCAATCAAGGCACTAAAAACAAGTTAACAAGCGAAAAAATATAAGGGACTATTGCAACGAAAGCGAGCCATCAATTTTAAGCGTACTGTTAAAATAATTTGATTTGATTTTATATTTTTGCGACAAACGAGCAACAGCGACATAACATCGGACTAACGAAGCGCTAAAACAAGAATCATATAAACAAACCAACCAGCAGAGAAGAAAGCAGTTGTAGCAACAGCGGTAGTATTGTAGATCCTCGATGATAATTGTAGAAAAAGCGAGAGTAAAAGGAAAGCAACAAGAGATATTCAAATTTACTGTCAAGGCTATCGAATTTCAATGAAATGTGATTTTAATATGATTAAAGCTTCAAAAAATTATAAGCGGTATACTAATATCTATTTACATTAATCTCTATGTCTTCTCCTCTCTAAAATTTGACGTTATATAATTTTCGGAAATAAATAAATTTAATTATAATAAATATAGAGGAATTTTTTAGAATCTTACAACATTTTTTTAACCAAATTCATTGCAGAAAAATAGCCAACATGAAGGATCTCAAGTAAAAGTAAACTTAAAATTTTCAGCTTAGCTAAGTGTAAAAATATAATTTATAGACATATAGGGCATTCACGCCGTCCAGGTTATCAGGTTACCTGGTTACGTAGTCTTAGCTTTTTCTGTTTACAGCAACAAATACAAATTTTTAACGATTTTAAAAATAAAAAAAACAATACAAAACAAAACAATGTTTGTTTGCTTTCAGTTGAGAACTGTCAAAATCGATACTCAGTCTGCCGTGATGATTGTATATTATCTACACCAGTTTAGTCAACATTCACTTGGGTTGATAATTTTTTATTTTATTCTTTAATATGGAATAAAAAAAGTTTAGATATCACTGATTTACAAATACTTAATGATTTTATTTCCCAAACCATTTACTTTCCATATAAAAATCGGTCGCTGATTCCAAAAATCCACATAGTTTTTTGCTCTACTATATAATTTTCAAGATATCGATTTTTGATATATCGAATTAAGGGGTAATAAAGTTTGGTTTCATTTCCAATTCACTTTGCATTAAAATTACTTACAAAGTTAAACATTTTTTTTTTTGCAAAAACAGTTTTCTATTAATCCCTGGGAAACTATAGGTATGTACTTACCATACCTTGAATTTTCATATTGTATCGTTTCTTCAGAGGGAATTGTAATATAAACCAAAAGTTCAAACCTGAAACAAAGAGAGAAAATAAATTAGTTTTCTTGTTTTTAGTGCAAAGGCAATAACGTAATTTAATATCTTGTAATCTACTGAGAAAGCTGATTGATTAAAAACTCTTTTTAATAGTTTTTTTTTATATATGTATATACATATGTATGTATACTGTATATATTTTTAAAATTTTTTTTTAAGATAAATTTGAAACGTGCTTAGTAACTAGAGTCATGGATTTTATTTTAGAAAACTTTAATAAACAAATTGCAAATTTTGTGTATATTTTTTAGGATTATATATACATAGTATCCGAAAATATCATACGATTTGTTGAAAGTTTTCGTCCTAACAAGTTGGCCCACCCGTGTGGAACAAAAAGTTGTATGATATTATTAAGTTCAGAGCATTATCGTCAGATCTAAATGGCATAATATACTTTGTTCCGAAACCAGCTGGCACATTTGCGCTCGTTTCCTTTAGCTCAACAACTTTTGGCACAAACTATGCTGTATACATATGTATGTATGTATGTACAAGGTGGCGCAAAAGTAAACTTCCGATGTTTTTTGGCTGTAAAAAAAAAATGAAAAACTTCGATTCTTCTTGTGGATTATTTTTATTTGGTCTTTTAATTTTTTTACATCAAGTCGAGACAATGATGTCATGTAAATGGCCGCCGCCACAGTTGATTGTCATTTGAGCCCTTTTTATGGCATTTTCCATCACTTTGGCCAAAACATCCGGCGATAGGTCCTCACATTCTTGACGGATATTCTCTTTAAGAGCTGCAAGAGTCTGAGGCTTGTTGACATAAACCCGCGACTTCAAAAAGCCCCACAAAAAGAAGTCTGGAGCGGTCAAATCAGGCGATCTTGCTGGCCAGTGCAAATCGCCAAAACGGGAGATTAGGCGCCCGGAAAATGCATCCTTCAGCATATCGGTTGTGGCACGTGCAGTGTGTGCCGTTGCACCGTCCTGTTGGAACCACATGTTTTCCAATCCCAATTCATCAAGTTGCGGCAAAAAGAACTCGTTGATCATTGCTCACCATTCACAGTAACCGTTTGGCCCGCGCCGTCTTCGAAGAAAAAAGGTCCGATGACTCCTCCAACGAAAACAGCACACCATACAGTGGCTTTGAGCGGGTGTAATGGCTCTTCGTGGGTTACACGCGGATTTTCAGTGCCCCAGAAGCGTAAATTTGGCTTATTTACGTACCCGCTAAGATGGAAATGGGCCTCATCACTCATGATTATTTTTGATGAAAAATCATCTTCCTCTTGGTGGTGATTAAGGATGGCTTGAGCGTATGTTAGACGCGATTGGCGGTCAGCAGCTAACAGCTGATGCACCGTCTGGACTTTGTACGGAAACATCTTCAAATCTTGTACCAAAATTCGCTGTAAAGACCGTCGACTGATACCCATTTGCGTGGCACGTCGTCTGGTCGATGTCGACGGCGCTTCCATGACATCCTCGGCTACAGCAGCAATATTCTCTGCAGAACGGCTACTCCGGGGTCTGTCACGCCTGGCAGCATCTCGTGTTGTGCCAGTCTCTTCGAGGCGAGCGGCTAAACGTCGCAGTGTTTCACCAGTAGGCGACGAAATTCACGTTGTGCCAAAGTCACCGACCGATTATTGGTAAAATAAATAGTCAGCAATATTCCGCCTTCTGGAGCAGTGTAGCGTAACATTGTTTATTAACGTGTATTTCGCATGTGTTTACTACACAAATGTCAAAACAGAACTGGCATTAGGGGACAATCGCAAAATTTATAGCATTTTCTGATAGGAGGATTACTTTAGCGCCCCCTTGTATGTATTAATCCGCTTGGTGGCGCATGAGTCGAGATATTCAGAAAATCTGTATTTGATCCGATTTTGATGTAATTAGAAATGTATACTTTTGGTGCGCCGAAAAATTATTCCGATAAGTGGCGCTAAAGTTGAGATATTCATAATAATAGCTGTTATTGCAGTAGGTGTGAGGAAGAACAACAAAGTTAACACTTAATTTAGTTGCAGCTTATTTTTGATAGATATCTCATTGAAAATTTTGTGAAGCAAACTGCTACTAACTTTAGAACCGACTGCATTTTAACTGTGACTTGGAACAATTTAAACATTTTACCGGCCACACAAATTGACTAAGAACACTCAAAAATTTCCAAACTTCTCATTCGTACTTGGATAACTTTAAGAAAACTCGTGGCACATTTCACTCATTAAATAAACTCTAAACTCCACTTCACTATCATACGAGTATAAACTTTTAAAGTAACAAAATAGTCAAACGTTCAAAGCAAAGGCATGCCATTTTTACAACTTCCACTATGGGAAGTGTAAAAAAGTAACACAAGAGGAGTTCATTATGTAAACCAGATAGACCCCAAAAAGTGCGCAAAAAGCACGTTTTCAACTTGAACTATGTAAGAAAAATACATAAAATACGCGCGCCAACTGAAAGCAAACTGCAAGTAACAAACGAAAATATGTTAAATTGAAAGTGTGCGGGTGGTGGCGTAGATGAAGAGAGAAAAGGAACCAGGTTAGCTAACACTAACTAACCCGCGCTTTCGAGACGAGACGACATGCGACAACAGCAAAACTGTTGCTGAAGTCATCAACGTAAAGTTGGTTGGGTGCCTGCAGAAGAACACAAAGCGCATAAAGCGTCATCATGCAATTGCATGCCAAATAACAAAAAACACAGCTGATGGCGACACGCCACTCACTCAGCCCGCCGGCTTACCAAACAATCAAACAACCAGCTAACCAGTGAAATATCCAGTCAGGCAGTTGCTTTCAGTGTACGAGTACAAGGTAGAGTACTGAATTCGAGTTCAGTTGGCAATTTGTGTTTAGCAGGCGACAGCCAGCTGATTCATGCCGGCAGCCGTGCAGCCGAACAGCAAGCAAGCAGGCAACTGCACGCCCCACGGCCATGTTGAAAAGCAATAAAATTGCCAACATTCGCACTGTACGTTTGTAAGTAGTTTATGCAATTTCCAGAAAATAAGCACCCAGTAGCATTAATGTGCGTGCTCGTTCTTTGCCGCGCCACCACCACAGTCAGCACGGGGTATAAATAATGCGGAGTGGGCGGTGGTGGTGCTGTAAGCTGTGCGGTGGTGGTGCACGCTTTATGACATCAGTCGTTCGTATTTAATTAAGATTGCGAGAATATGCCATTGCACACATCCGTCCGTGGAGCGCGCGGTTCAGGCAATGCCAGAGCTATGGTGGCGCAAAGGATGGGTGGTGCTGCGAACGTGCATGTAGAATGGAATGGATGGAGCTGGCTGGTAAATGAGAGAATAAAAAGGAAATTGTAATAAAACACACAATCATCGAAATTAAGTCAACAGAAATCGCTGGCCAACCAAGTCGAAGGAAGACGTCAAATTAATAGTGCACTTAAGTATACTAGGTATATAGATTGTTGATAAACGGGAAAAGAGCGGAAGAAGGAGAAGAAATGCGTCCGAAACAAGAATATAACTGGCGTTGAGTGGAAATTAGTGTGCGGAATGCGAAATAAAATTATATGAAATCTATAAAACTGCTGCCACCATTAGGAAGCACAAAATGAGGCTATAAAACAGAGATGCCATTTTTAGTTGGAATGCATCGTAAATCGATTAATTAAAGCTTTCAGGGTGCCGATGTTTTAGATGCGAATAGATTCATGAATAGATTGAAATAAACGGAAAACAAAAAATTTTATATTTTTTGAATTGTTAAGAAAAAGGTAAAATGATTTAAAAAAAAACCTTCTCCTCAGTTAAATGAATCCTTGACACTCATATTTTATTAATTAATATAACTTGATTATAATTTAATTAAATTTTACCTTTCAATAAGGTGGCAACGCCTCGACGTTTGACGCCCATATATTAATATTTCATATAACTTGAGTACAGTTTAAATTCGACTTTTCAAACAGTTGTCAACCTTATTTTAAATCGGTTTGTAGAGATACCTTTTCGACTAGACGAACCGTTTGACACCCATATTTTATAAAGTAAATTGTATATAATTTAATTTAATTCGATTTTTAAAATACGTGGCAATTCTGTGCAAAATATAGTTATATATTTCATATAAGAACTTGTGTATACTTTAAATTCGGCTTTTGAAACAGGTGGCAACTATATTTTAAATATAGCGACAAACCTTCATAAACGGTTATTCTCGGTGATTTAGGTATGTATTGTAGATGTAGATATGTAAACTCACTATCACATCAGATTGTGTTCTCTTTGAGATCAATAGAGTTATGAAAATAATCCGTCTTGAAATCGTAATAAATTGGTATAATAACAACTACCATATTGTTTTTATAACATTCCATAAAATTAGACAACGATCGCAAAATTTTCAACACATGTTTGCAGATGCCGAACACATCGAAGATATGGAGAATGTTTTAACTTTCAATAAAAACATACTTGAAACTTTTGAAGAAAAATTAACTTACATCAAAAGAGCCTAAATTGAGTTAATTTTTGTTACTACATTTCTTATCCACTCCCACTCAACATCAAACACTTTTCTACAAATCAGCCACTTCCACGGAAGCATAACAAGCACACGTGTCGGCGCGTGGCAATGCTGTGCTACATGACATAGATAAAAGCCTCACGAATGTCGGGTATGTTCAAAGAATACTGAGTGCTATTTATTAGTTCCTTTTAAAGCATTTTAAGTATACCTTTAGTTTATTTTTATCCATCCCTCCATGTACATACATATGTAGCCTTTTGGTCGTGCTTTTAATATATAAAGTACAACATCAAATTCAAACAAGTCCGTGTTTTTGAAGTTTAAAACAAATATTTTTTTTAGCAGGATGGTTCAATACTTAAAGGGGGACAACGTTTGTTTCGATTAACTAGCAATCAATAAATTATATCGGTGGCTGATGTGATCTTATATTTTCATCTCCTCTAGCAGCCAAGCAGTTCTAAAAGTGCTTGCCTCTCTCCCAAGCACTTCCCAAGATAGTAGACGACTTTCGCAGATCTCTCAACGGGATGACGCAGAAGTACGCTGTTCATCTGGGCATTACTGTGTACCAGGCAACAAGAAGGAATGCCGCTCGCTATCCCCTGAAGGAAGTCGGCAACACAAGAGTCGCCTGTCCCGAATGCGACACGAAGCGTTAGGAATAACTCTGCAGGCCATTTCGAAGGTTAGAAACAGGTCAAGTGCCCACAGACTTGCACTTGGCCTATTGAAACAAAGCATGAATGTTGAGAAGTATTTTTGGTCAAACACACTAAATATGTTCACTCTTTTATTAACAAATGCTGCTTTGAAGCCGTGACTGAATTCACGAAATCTTGACCAGAGAGGTGCTTGTTTTTTTTTTTTTTTAGACTAAACACCAATCTTCTGCGGTGAGTCAAAATATTTCGTTGAAGAAACAATGACTGCCTTGCCATTTAGCCGGAACAACCACCCTCGAGAGTTCGTCGTCCGACTTCAATTCTTTTCTCTACGGAAAATTGGGGAGAGGTACTAAATTCTGCTTTTCAAAATTCTTTTGGATGAAAATTCTGTAAAAATCAAAAAAAAAAATTCTGTCCAGCCTAAATTCTTTTGGTTCAATATTCTGTATTTAAAATTCTGTATGGTCAAAATGATGGAGAGCTGAAATTCTGTATATTAAAATTCTGGAATCAAAATTATTTTCGATCAAAATGCTGTAAAAATATAACCAAATAAGCAGATAACCTGATAAGCACGCTTACCTGAATAGCACATTTATTTTATGAATAATGGAATTCCGATTTTATAGAATCAATGGTATATATACATACGTCAATTAAAGAAAAATTCAAAAATTCATTCAAAACAAAAGTTATTACATTATAATGGCGAAACAATTATTATATTATAAAATTTTTAGCAATTCGCTTTAGAAAAGAAACATGCCTTAATATAAGCCTTTTTTTTGTTATTCTTTTAATTCTGTTGTTTGCTTTTACAGCCTTCTTCCTCTGACTAATTTTGTGACCATTTTGAAATTTCTGAAGCTATAAATACATACAAACATATGTACATTTGCTTTATGTAAATCTGTTTTGATAATATAGGAAACCATATGGGTCAAGACAAGTCATGTATTGGCAGTATTTTGTTTTGCAAAACTCTGTATTGAAAAACCGGAAGAGCATATGGATAAATAAAAAAAAAAACAAAATACTGCCAATACATAATTTTGATTTACAGAATTTAAAATTACAGTGTTCCGCAATACAGAATTTTAACAGTACAGAATTTTGAATTACAGAATATTGAATACAGAATTTTAAATACAGAATTTTGAACCAAAATCATATTGTACCCAACCCGGAAAATTGTTGGACTTACATTAAAAGGAAGTTGTACTAAGGAAAACCATGGTCACAATTTGAAAAGAAAATATTAAGGATGTGGATTAAGAAACAATAAGAAAATATAGAGATATGTAAAGATATAAGAAATAAAAAAATAAAACCTTTCTTGAGTAAAGGGGTGATAAAAATGTGAGGTCAAAGCAAGATTTTCAAGATTAAATGGAAACAGCCAAGCATCATGGCATTTGCAAATCACCATTGCAAAGCAAAAACAAAATATATCAAAATTTTCCAAATGCATCGAAATACGCAAATGATAGACCGTTTGCACCGGATTTAGATTACCCTCACTCATATAAAAATTGTATTCCCATGATATACGGAATAATTAAAGTTTATTTTTTTTTAAATACCGTCCCCGATACTACTGATTTTACTGTCAGTAAAAAAAATTCAAGACGATCGAAATTCGTAAAACAGATACTTTCCTACAACCCACGCATACACTCTTTTACTCTGTAATATTCTTCAATAGTGCAATAGTTGCGACGTGAGCGAGTTAAAACGATAATTTAGCTCACACAGCGCCGCGCTTCCGGTAGACGACAGTGCTAACGACGACGGTGTCAGCGACACCAGAATACACTTTGCGCGCCCAAATGCTTTCAGTGCTCGTCTGTCTTCGCAAACACTGGCAAATAGAAAGTAGGTAGTAGAGTGATGGCACAGTAAGAAATCATTGTGCAATTTAAAATTGTTAACAGCTAAGGCAATGTGGCTGATGACGAGGCTGACAGACAGTAAAAGCAAAGCTATGCCGGCCATACATAGAAATACCGCCACAGACGCAACGACACAAGTGACAAAACTGTCACAACTGCCACGAACGAGAATAATGATAAAATCCGAATACCGTTGAGCAACAAACCAAAAAAAAGCTAAGCAAACAAAAACAAAACAGTGCATTGCTTGTTTTGCTTTTAGCGTAACGAGAGCGATATAGGGCCAAACGGTGCTGAACGAAGCGAGCGTGATTGTGCTGTTTATTTCGATGGTGCTTTGATGCGGCTACTTTTTTATTCGTTCCTTGTTGAGCAGCTGACTTTTACGCAAACACCAAGTGAACAAAGCAAGGAGCAAATTAAGAGGAAACAACCAACACTTGAAATGAAAACATAAATGATGAGGCGAGCAGTGAAGAAAACAAATACATTAAACTCTGAACCTCAAAGAAAATTTACGGAGTCCAAATGATTCAGGACAGGAAACTAAAATAATGGCGAAAAAGAGGTGAAATGCCAAATCTTTCTCAAAGAACAGAAAAACAAAGCGGCAAAGTATGCGGTTCAATTACCAAAGGAAATACGAGGTTTTGGTTAGTTTTTGAGAGATGCTTAGTGTGTTGGTGGAAAAATTTATTTACATATGTATGTACGTAAGTATCTGTAGTCGTTAGAGAAGAATTTCGTGTTGTTTGTAAAAAATTACATTTTGTTTATTAATAAGAATATTCCCCTAAGTAGCTTTGTCTTTTTATTCTGGAAAAAAGAAATTAAAAACCAAATTAGCAAGAGAAACTAATCTTTAATGCCATCATATCAAATAAGGGTTTGTTGAATATTTCCATCGCCCGAATGAGGTCACCACACAACAAATGGTCAAAAGTAGAAAAGTAGACGTAGCAAATCAAATCAATAGCCTTAATCGGTTTTTTTTTCGAAAACTGATTCAATCGTATTGAATTCTCTAGTTATGAAAAGATCATTCAATTATAAGTAAATAATTTGAGCATTACTACCCCTGGCCACATTTCCAAAATCGGAAAATCGAACTAAATCTCGTTCCAAAATTTGCCAAAATGATACCTCTGGTAGCGAGAGAAAAAACTCTGCCATTTGTACAAGCGTTGGACAAAACGACCACCACCCTCCGAATTGAAATGAAGAAGTATTTTTCTAAACTTAAAATATCGTCTATATGAAAGCAGTTCGAGCGGCGTTTTGGAACAAATAAATATGAATTTTTGGCAGTTTTCGTGATATAAAATGACCGATGCAGACGAAATATCTAAGGAGTGTTAAGCGTGTGCGCACTTCATTTGATGTGCCCCGGTTTCGAATCCTTGCCGGGGCAAGTAACATCACAAATTGTAAAAAAAAAAAAGTTTTTTTCTAGTTCGGTCAAACATCGAGCTAGATGATGTAAGCGCCAAATTATTATTATTATTATAAACCATTAAATTATAACAGAAGCCCAAATTAACATTAGTACCCGCGGAAGATCTATTTTCTAAAGCCGAAGCCTATTAACAACCAAAAAAGCTTTCGAAACTTATTTTATAAGGGAATCATCGGTCCATATTTTTTCAAAATTTATGCCAGTCATAATGTAACTGTAGGCATCATTCACAGTTAAATGAGAAGAATCATAATTTTAGGGCGTGTGCCAATCGTTGGAACAATTTTATGGTGAAAAAACCTTTTATCCAAACTGTGACTCTTTAAGTTTTTATGTTTGAGGTAAAAAAAATACCCATTATAACCTCCACAACGTTTAACAGAAAAATACCATGGTAGCATTCTGTTGCAACAAAATTTCTAAATTTGGTGTGCCGCGTGCGTTACTATCCCAAACGCTTAAAAAATGTAATTTTCTAGTCTCCAACTCTCCATTTTCGAACATATCTCAAATACAGCTCTATAGAGGACTGCCCCATGTTAATTTTTGTTTACATATCTACTTCAAAACTTTAAATAATACTTAAGAGGGCAGAAGTTAAAGCATTTTTACGTGCAAAACATAGTGAAACCCCAAAACAAAAAAAAAACTAGAAACAAAATATCCAAGCTTAAAGAGCCGACTTAAAAGCTTAAACGTGTTGTGTTGCGCACGTTGGCATGCCTGCTTATAATATTAAGTGGCGGAGATTTCTGTCAGAACTCAAGTTGGCATTGCAATGGAATGAATTGGCAAACAGGGCATCCGACCAGCTAAGTGGAGCACTGACAGCAGGATGGATGCTGAGATATCGTCAGCATATGGAGAAACCAACAAAGCAAAACGTAATGGTTGCTCTTGGAGCATTTTGTGGCATCTTTATTTCCACATTATTTGCATGCGGTTGTACTATGGGAGCGGCACGCAGGCAGGCAGTGACAATGACGACGACATAGCAGCTTTCGGTTTCGGTTTTGGCTTCAGTGCTACTCGTAGTAACAATGGATAATGTGACGTTGATAATGAAATTCCTGCGAATTGAAGTGAGGCACCGACAACCGGCCAGGCCACTCATTCCAATTCACGTACTGTGTAGAAATCGGCATACATAGGAATTACATCTGAAATAGCACATAGTTGTGTTAACGAAATCCCACGTGTCCAACAACAACTGCAACACAAGTTTACATAGGATCATTCATTTACGTTTCTCTGTTGATATTTAATATTTATTTTTTCTTTTTGTCAGTTTGTCCTCCTCCGGATTTTGTTTCTGACTTACCCAATTGCTGTTTTCTTATTGTTGATACCTTTCAAAAAACTATATAGTAGTTGCGTGTGGCGAAAAAAAAAATTGTTAAAGCGAAAGCAAACAACAAAAAAGAACGAAAAAAAGCAACACCCTAAAAGGCCGGTAAGCGGTAGAGCCCTTTTAGCCCCAAACGCAGTAAAAATAAAATAAATAGATAAAGAAGCCACCGGAAAGTCATAAAAGTCAACCTCGGCAGTAAAATCTACACACAGAACACTGTGTATATTTAGTACCAAACTGGCTTGGGATGGATAAATCGAAATAAAAATGCGGAGAGAGGAATGATGATGATATTGTTGTAACAGTAAAATAAAAGTACTTACAATGTACGTATTATGTTACGAAGAGTTGAAGTAGTAGAAGCAGGAAAAATTATGCGGCACATTTAAAACACACATACATATATATTTATAATCAAAATTAAAACAAAAGTTTGGAAATCACTCAAGCGAGTGTAGCACAAGTCGAGTGAACCATAATTTAAAGAATTAACGAAAGTCTCCAAAGTCTCCCTTTTCGTAAATATAACGAAAATTACTGTTTTACTTTATGTATTAACCAAAATATGTACGTATGTATGTGCTTTTACAAATTTAGAAAATCCGCTTAAAAAAAATTAGAAGGTAAAAGCTTTAAAATGTCTGAAGCTCACATTCTCTAAAACCCACCCAAATTCACGTAGAAAGACTAGGAAAGGATAAAGCCAAGGAGAACAAGTAAAAACAGCGCTGTCTTCGGCTATGCCGAAGGCTTCATACCTTTCATGAATGGAAGAATAGTAAAAAACGTGTTATTGTATTACAATTTCGTATTACCTATAGTTAAAAGCGAAAATTTCCTTCAAATCAATAAAAATAATTCTAGTAAAGGCATTGTTATAAATTATTTAATGCTTTTCCTTATGTAATTAAAAAGAACTATGTTTTAAGAAGGGAATGGTTTTTGAATATTTTTAATATCGTATCGACGCTTGATATTCAACATTTAAAAAATACAAATAATTAAGTATTAATATGTAAGACCTACATATGTCGGTCTTTGAAAACAGTTATCAGATCCGTAAATAGTTCCCAAACGTTTAACGCTATGATTCATGTGATATTGCGCTGAGCTTATTACTTTTCGCAATAAATATTTGTCCTGAATTTATCTTGCCGATTTACACTATGAACTCCGATCTTGATGAATACTAATATATAGCTAATAATGGTTGATGTTTGTGCAAAATTTCAAGCCTTTAGCTGTTTAAATGGAGGAGTTATGGTGCAAAATGCAATATCTGAACAATCGGTTGTATGGGAGCTATATGTTATATTTCTCCGATCTTCATGATTTTCAATACTGATACGTAGCTAATAATGGCTGATATTTCTGCAAAATTTCAAGCCTTTAGCTGTTTAAATGGAGGAGTTATGGTGCAAAATGCAATATCTGAACAATCGGTTGTATGGGAGCTATATGTTATATTTCTCCGATCTTCATGATTTTCAATACTGATACGTAGCTAATAATGGCTGATATTTCTGCAAAATTTCAAGCCTTTAGCTGTTTAAATGGAGGAGTTATGGTGCAAAATGCAATATCTGAACAATCGGTTGTATGGGAGCTATATGTTATATTTCTCCGATCTTCATGATTTTCAATACTGATACGTAGCTAATAATGGCTGATATTTCTGCAAAATTTCAAGCCTTTAGCTGCTTAAATGGAGGAGTTATGGCGCAAAATTCAATATCTGAATAATCGGTTGTATTATATGTTATAGTCACCCGATCTGGCCGATTCCGACAAATGTTTAATCATTTGTACAACGACACCTGCTCACCAAATTTCATCAAAATAGCTCTAAAATTGAGGGACTAGTTTCCGTTCAAACAGACGGACAGACGGACAGACAGACGGACATGGCTAAATCGACTCAGCTCATCGTCCTGATAATTTAGGTATACTTTTTGATGGGTCTATCTCTTCTCCTTCTGGCACTTACAAACATCGGACCAAACTTAATATACCATTTCATTCTCATGAAAGGTATAAAAAGCATAGTTGAAATGCATATAACAGGTACAAAACATACAAACATTTTTTATACTCTTATTCTTATTAATTTATTTTTAATATTTTTTTCACAATTTTTACGAAATTCCTAAAAATTTAACAAATTTTAATGAAAGTTTATTAAAGTGCAAGTGAATGGTGTTGCATTCGGACATTTTTTTTTTTTGCTGACGGCGTTGGGTATTTTTCTCTATATAACGAATGCTCAAAATTCTTTCGTATGTAAGAAAATGTCCAACATTTTTTTTTCATTATTTTTTTGTCACTATATAAAAAAGTTATTAAAAGTAAATTAAGAAGCATAAATGGCAAACTAAGTTATGTTGAAATAATCTTTCTTAAAATTCTCGAAAATCGCAAATATGTAAAAAAAAGCTATAAAAGCTGAACGTTAAAAAAGCTGTGCTCAATTACATTCGGCAAAGAAAACCATCAAATCGGATTAAACAAATAAATAGATATGTCTATTTTGTATATAAATTTGAGAAAATGTTTTACACTAACGTCAATGTCGTTGAATTCGATTTTTTTCAATGTACTCCTAACTGCCACATAAAAGCAAAATTGCAAATTTACACGAGCAACCGTCAATGAGGCTAAAATAAAATTTCCGACAACACTGTATCAAGGGTAGGTTGTAACGAGGAAGGTGGTAGGAGTAGCAGTGCTACTACTAAAGTAATAAAATAACATTAAGCCACTACTAGCAGAGCAGTTAGTCAATCAGTTAATGTGAACATAGTGGAAATTGTGAACGTGCACAAAAAAAAACAAAAAAACAAATACATGCTTGTATCTAAAAAATATCTCTAAGCATGTTCGTATGTTCCAGTCATGCCTGTGAAAACATTGTGGCACTTTGAGTCGTGTGAATTATAAATAAATGCATTGGTAAACTTGTAAACCAAATACGGGTAGCAATTTCCGTAACAACTGCTTTAAAACAACCGATCGAAAAGGTAAAAACATACTTTATACAGTGCACGTCATAATAATTGCACAACCACAAGTTTTGACTTTATGTTTCATTTTTTTTTCTTTTGTTTTTTTTTCATTTTTTTTTTTTGTATAAAAATTAAGTACATATTCTACAACAAACACCAACTAAATCGAAATTTCAAACTTTACACAAGACTTCAAAATTTTTAATGAGACTAAATTACATATGCAGTTTTAGAGCACATTTAATTTTACTAGGTATAATAAAGTGCAGGTTTGAAGTGGCTACAAATTAGCGCTGATTTTTGGCAATTTTTTTCCTGACGCTCTTCCGCAAAGTCGGCTTTTTTTTTTATACGGAAAAGTTCGCGCAACACCGTCAGTAAGTAAAACCACAACACTATTTATAAAAAAAACAAAAATATTTAACTTAAATAAAGAAAAAAAAAATAGTCAAAACATGTGAATAAGTGGTCGTGCTATCGTTATGACGTGCACTGTACTACGCACATCAGCAACCACAATAGTACATTGTAAGTAAACTAGCATTTGAAACAACAAAAGCAAAATAGCTAAAGGTAAGAGAAGCGGCGAAGAAGATAAAATCAAAACAAACAATAAGCATGAATCAAGCGCAACCATAATAATGCTTCGTACGAGAGTACCATTCAAATAAAATCTACTGAAAAATGTAAAAAAAAAAACAAAAAAATAAATACACAGCAAAATAAATTTGCAAATTTATAGTCAGCCGCCGGCAGCGGAAAGCCAACAATTCTAATGGATAAAGTTCAAAAATAAATTACAACCAGACCTAACCACAGACACTCACACTCAGTAGTGCGCGGTGGCAAAAGCTCGAATGTCAGCGAAACAATTTTTAAATAAAGGAAATTTTCGAAAAAAAACTAGCTTAGAAATATGTATACATATTTATATCATTACGATTGAAAATAGCTGAGTATGACGTAGCGGCGCCAAATGGTATGAGTAAATTTATTATGGCATGACGGATGTTAGTAGGCCCGCATCTAAATATTTAATAAGAAAGCGCCCCTTCGTGTTGAAATATGCGAATTGTAGTCATGAAAAACAAAAAAAAAAACAAAAAAAAAAGCTGGTGGTGGTTAGCACTGAAAAAATATAATACATATGAGACAAGTTGCCGATCAAACAACAGCCGCCAAAAAGATAATAATACTAATTACGAGATGAGGCGTCAAATGTGAGGACAGGCAAGTGAGAGTGAAAAACATATAGCTAAATGCAACAACTATAGGTAATTAAGCGAAGTAGTTTGTGAGATAAATGCACATGAAAAACACGAAAAAGCAATAGCGCAAAATTTATAAAAATACAATAAAAATGCCCACATGGTTAAAAAAAAAAATAGATTTAGGTACTAAATTAATGTGCACAAAAAAATTAAGACTGAAATATCTTGCGGTGAAACAAATTCTTGTGTGAGGGCTTCCCCCACATAATTAATTAAAAAGTGAAAGAATTAGAGGTCTGGGGTCCATAGGCAAAAATAAAAAAAAAACATTTGTTTAACTACCGTAAACTATTAATTAGATAAGCGCACAAGTAAACTAAAACCACATACACATTGTATTATAAATTACACAATCACATCAATTAAGTGCGTGCATACGTGCCATTCCTAATTTTTATTGACAGCTCTTTAGCCACAGGGTTGTTTAGTTGTTCGTTCAAAAAAATATATATGTGAGGGATTATGTATTATTTTTCCAATCCGAGCTATGGCACAACAAAATAAAATTTAAAAAAAGATATCCAACAGTTGCAAAATAAGCGACACATGAACCCGTGTTGATTTTCTTGTATCAAAGTAACTGCCACCCTGTGCTAGATGCCCTTTATTAACCTTTTGCTGATATTTTGTTAAGAACGGTAAGTTTTAGACACTTTCATATATTTTTTTTTTTTATTAATTATTAAAGCTTCATTTTAGATAAAAATGGCTGAAGAAGGTGCGCTAAAAGAAAAGGCTGCAACTCAATAAAAAGTGGAGCGAGTATGGCGATTCTGTATTGGAGTATTCTCGTACTCTAGCATATTTTGGTATACGATTTTTGTCTTCCGTGCAATCGTGTAATCTTGCGAAATTCCCTTATTATTTATTTACAGTTTCCAACAACAAAGTTAATTACAATCAAGTTGCTGTCAGATATAAAAAATTTTGATAATGTAATAATACTATGTGTGCCAATAGTTGTGTGCGTTGAAAATTTGTAAATCACTCAAATGTGTGTAGCAAGTCGGGGAAGGATAATTTGAAGAAGCAACGTAAGTCTCCAAAAATTTCACTAAAAAACTTTTAAAAAAATGTAAAAGCTAAAAATTTCTGAAAAATCCATCCTCGCAAACACCGAAATATTTTCGTTAACAGCCGAAAAAACGTTAACAAGACAAAAAATGGAAATCTCCAAAGTCTCCACAATTCAAAATTGACTTTAAAAAGAAAGTTGCGGTCCACTAGACCACAAATTATATTATATAACGAACGCTGTTTAACTAACATAGTTATTACATCTACTTAATTTAAAAGATCGCAAAATACGAGAACGACTGTAATATTTTTTTGGAATGCTGGGAGTACAAAAAGTTGAAATATGTATGTAAATCGTCATCGATGTAAATGTGGGTATTGCATACCTTTTCATTTGGAATACAACACTCCGTTGGATTATAATTCAATCTCCGCTTTTGCTGGATTCTAGAATAAGTTCTATGTACTTTCATACTGAAGTTTTGTAGACTTATAGCGTTTCTCCGAATTACCACCACTTTCTTCTTACTTGGAATCAGATCGTCGTACTGTCGTTGAAAAAGCTTGGGAATTTCCACACGACCGAAGTCTTTCTTGCAATGAGTGACCAAGCTGACTGGCAGCAGTAATTACGAAACACTTTTTGTTTTAACCCACCCAAATAACCGATCTCTCCGCCTGATAAACACAATTAAATATTTATAAATCTCATCAAATTTGTCTATGAATTAGATTAGAATTGCCTTCAGATATCGCAATCCACTTTAAATATGAATTTTTTCTTAGAGAAGGCACAATCCTTCGACAGCTTAGATATTTGCAAAAACATTTGAAAGCAAAAAAAAAGCAACTTGTTACTTTAAATAATGCGGAAAGTTCGTAATTTATTTAACATTATTCCCATACTTTTTATAACATCCTTTCATCCCAGCAGATTTCAACTACAACTCACATTATTTTATACAGCAATAAGAGCCAATTGCAAGATATTCGATATAAATGAGCATTCAACCAACACATCAGCTTGCAACACAAAAGATCTTAAAAGATAAAAAACGACCAAGGAATGGGGTTGGACTTTTTTTTTTTTTTTTTTTTTGTTTCTTATCTTTTCATTTTTTGTTATTACAAAGACGAACCACAAAATCAAAACAAAGGCAGAAATGGTTAACGTGCTGCAAGTGGCATTAATTCAACGGTTTGTTATAATGTTAATGAAAGGATGGTGGATTGCTAGACGTTCGGAAAAATACACACAAGGGATGAGCGCATGGTATCAGCTGCGCGAAATGCAAATGCCATATCACAACATGAAGACGAAACAAAAGAAAATCTCTTACTTTTTCCTTTAAAAAACTTCAGGCTATTCCGTGCTCCACCAACCCATTAGAAACAATGCAAATGTTTACAAATACCCTGCGTATTTCAATGCGACTTAAAAAGGAGAAGTTTGAATCTTAAACAGTTTTGGGATCTAAGGTGATTTATTTTCAGAAAAAAATACATTTAAAAAAAACTATATTTATTAATAAAATCATCCAAACGATTTAATTTTAAATCGGCCCAACTCTTCTAAATCTAAATGTTTTTGCGAAATATTATGGTTGAAGTCTTAAAATACAAATACTGTTTTTCGCAAATGTTTCATTAAAACAAAATAATTATTCAACTGAGTTGATTTAGTATAGATTAAAATGTTGTTTTTTTCACTTAGGATATGATTTATTTTCGCTTGCGTTTTATGGAGTAGCATTAAAAAAAAAGAAGCAGGCTGTGTTAGAGACACGTCCATTAAGTTTAACGTAGAATACGCCATCCGATAAGACAGAAAACATATGTAACAATAAATGATAAATAATACAAGCAAATGAATTTCTTTATTTGATAGTTACTTTGGATGATATACATAAGCTTATCATAGGAAAAATAGGATAAAAATGTTTTTAAATTATCAATTAAATTTCTCGCAAAAACGAAGTCAATGGCTGTTATCAATAGTAAAGATAAATGATAAATAACATACGCGAATCAATTTTATTATTTTTTTTGCAGTGCTTGGCAGCATTTTCTCTTCTTTTACTCTACTTTAACTTGCCCGCCTAAAATTATGCAATACAAAGAAAGGGCTGCACGAGTACATTTAAATCGCCCAACAGCAAACACTCAACCAAACGCCACACACATATTTGTGTGCATGTGTTTATACAATTTTCATTTGAGAAATTTAAATATTAGGAAGATATCAACCAACATGAAATGTATGTCAAACGAAAGCTAACATCTTCATTTGACTACAAAAAAAAAAAAAAAAAAAAATTTATCGAGCCGTTTCCTTATAATTAAAGAAATAGGGATTACAACAATAAAAACCTGACATTGGTGCCCATACCGTAAGGTAAAACGTATTCTACGCCAATAAACAGAATGCAATTTAAAGCAATTTTCGACAGTTTTTTGATATTTTTTTACAGCGGTGACGCTGTCAATGGTATCGCTTCTTTGGTTTTACAAATGAGCCAAAAAGAGTCACTTTTTTTTAGTATTTTTTAGATTTATTTATTAAATCATCTGCCTATAAATCATATTTCTACAATTTAGCAAAATTAAAACACGTTTCCTACTACTGAAATATTGGAAGCTATTGATTATTCTTTCTGGAATTTTTTTTGTTTGTTTCTGAATGTGGGATCTGTAACTTTGCCACGGGAGGGTGCAATAATTTATTTTAATATCAATTTGTTTGAGAACGAGATTTAAAAGGGCAATGGATACAGAAAAACCGCATAAGACCAAATGCAAAAAAAAAAACAAAACGGACGGTGACTGCTTTCAAATAAACACGATACTAAATGCAAGACTACGAAGATGTAGAAAAAAGTAGTACAAAGAGCAACACAAGAATGATGTAAAGCTTTCAAATTCCACACCAACAACAACAATCGACCATGACATGATAAGAAAACAAAAAGAAATGAAAAGAAAATATGTTAAAATTGCGACCAAGAGAGTGAAAAACGTACCGAAGAGGAAATCAAACAAATGTAAGATGGACGTTGGGAGCTACATATGACGAACACTTAAAGCTTTAAAAAAAATGGCGTCATAGTTGTATGCACCTTGTGCACTGAGGCGCCATACGCAACCCACAGTCTCAGCATTAGCAGACGCAACAGCTGTAGATTGCGATGCCACCGCGGGTTTGAAAGTAAAAGTTGTCTCAATACCTTATATGTATGTATGTATGTATGTACATATATAGTTGTATGTATATGCTTGTATGTTGCTATAAAAAAGAACGACGCACGTGGTGGTCATACAAATATATCGGTGTATGTACTACTACAAAAAATAAATATATAAGCAGACAGCTTGTAGACAGGCAGGCAGACAGACAGACAGCAAGACAGGCTGAACATCTGAGGTACATACATACATACATATTTACGTAGGAGCCTTGTAGCCAATAATGTGTGCCGGCTAGAATGCAAGAAATTCGCTGTTGCGCCAACCGCCAACATATCATTTGTAAACATACCAATTTACAGTGCAGGCCAAAACGATAGCACAACCACATATTCAAAATTTTTGACTATTTATTTTTCTTTACTTAATTTTATGTATTATTACTGTTGTTATTATTTATAAATGGAGTTGGGCCCTTTTCCATATCAAGAAACAAAAAATCGGCGGAAGAGCGTAAGGAAAAGAAATTGTCTAAAACCAACGGTAATTGGTAGTCACATGAAATTTGCACTTTATTATACTAAAATTTAATGGGCTATAAAACTGCATCCAAATTCTAAATAAAGCTTCTAAAATCTTATGTAAATTTCGTTGAAAATTTTCCCCCATTCGATCAAAGTTTGAAAAGAGCGGGTGTTTCTTCTATAAAGACCTAGTATATTTTTATTAAAAATATAATTAAAATTAAATGAAGAAAAATAAATAGACAAAACTTGTGAATATATGGTTGTGCTATTGTTATGACGTGCGCTGTGCATTCATATGTATGTACATTGTGAGGAGCAGAATCTAGAGCAATACTCGTAGTTGCCGCTACCACTTACGTTATATTTTTACTTTTACGGTTGTGAATTTTCTTTTCATGAGCCACGGATATTTTATATCTTTGTACTTGTATTTATACATACATACATATATGCAATATATAGTATTTACTTTTTGCTCACCTGAGGAGTGTATGGTTTCGGTTATTTTTTATTTTATTTGTATTCTTAGTATGTATTTTATTCTTTAATAATTCCTTACCATCTTTATTTGCTGCTTATTTTTCTTATAGGTACCCCAAGGATACATATTTTTCTTGTGTTTAACTACAGCATTTCTGCACTTTCTTTTTGTTCAGCTCACAAAAGCAAATACAAATTGATAGAGGAGGAAGCAGCTTGGATTGGCTTCCCAGTCGTATGTAACAAGCGCTGTTGGAGGTGCCGCATAAATATTCATGACAGTAGGTATGCAATGCTTAGCCAACTTGCACTTTTCGTTCTGATGTGGTGCAGCATGCTTTAAAAATATTGCAATATTTTAAATAGCACTTTATAGGTGCTTCGTTATAAAGCAAAATAGCAAAGCCAGTTTCCGATTAGACTTTTTTTAATATTGATAAAAAGAAAAAACGTAGATTACTAAGAACTTGCATACCGTCACCTGATATGAAAACTTTAAATTTTAGCTTATTTCACAATACGATAAAAAATGTGTTGTTCGTTGACAAATATTTGAATCTGATTTGATGCAATTGGTTTCCGGAGTGGTAAAGAAAGCTAACATTTATTGCTACAACAAACATTTCACTGATGCAACTTATTTGTTTTCTAAGTTATTTGTTTATAGCACAGTGAGAAACAGAAGAGAAGGTCAAAATTGCTGCTAATTCAAAGGAAATATTTTAAAAATAACAAGCACTAAAAACCAAACCTAGCAGATATTTAAAAAACTGAAGACGCTTCCTAGAATAAAGTACTAGATTGGGTTTGGTAGTAAACGAAGCGACGCTCTTTTAGGTCTTTTTATTTTCAGTTTTCTCTAGCTAAGTGTTCTTAGGATGCCATGCATTTTTTTATATGTAATTTGTATTTGCAAGTAAATGTTTTGTTTTATCTAAAATATTTTCTGTAACAAATTTAATTCGCTACGCACAGTTTTGTTTTGTAGCGAATTTCCAAAGGTTCAAGCAACTATAAAAAAAAATGCAGTTTGGAGTTTATCATTCGGCAGCCAAGTAGTAACTACATATTTCTATCATAACCAAGAAATTAATTAATTTAGCTAATAAGCCCTTCGTAAGTCAATCCCCTGAACGACAGCACTTCTCGATCCTTCTTTAGACATCTCGCTCTCCCGACTTTCAACCAATAACATATTGTTTTTATCAGAATATTTAGAAAATTTTCGGGTACGCAGCTCTATAGCCCATTCAATTCTAGTATCATATAAAACAATTATGAAGCGACTCAAAATTCACGTTGATTTTTTACCATTTTTTTCGCAGGCGTTTTTTCTTCCATATAAAAATAAATATTGTTCATGCATTTTTCGACCAAGGCATTGTGAAAAAATACAAGTGAAAAATCTTAGCCCATAGACGTCAAAATGCGGCACAGCTGAGATCACCTGATGCAGCAATCCTCAGCATTCTTGGATCATTCACTGAGCGAATCTTTAATTTAGAAGGCTTCTCACTTGTATTCATTCACAGTGGACCAAGGACTGCCACCACTTTAGCAACAACCCTTAAAACTAAGCTTTGTGAGCCGCTCTTAAGGTCAGTACCAACTTGACAGCTGTGAAATTTCGTCAGCAATATGTATTCTAATTGTCGTGAAGTGTTGATAGTAACCAAAAGTATTGAAGCGCCTAAAAGATGCCGCAAAAAGCAAATGTAATAAAAAAAAAACAATTCATTAAAAGAAGCGAAGAACTGTCACTTTTAATGAAATTTTAAATTGGAAATGCTTTTTAAAAGCTAAAAAATGTAGCTGGTTTCAATGTTGTGAGCCCTTCACAGCGTAAACAGAATGCGACTTTGACGTGAAAATGTTGTAATTTCACGCATATTTTACAAAACAATTTGTATGGATATTGACAGCTCATTTCACGAGAAATGGGAACAGATTATCTAGCATGCTCAAATGGGAATGATTATTGCTGTTACAACAACACTTTCTAATCAGAGTAGAAATGTTTAGACCGAACTTTATTTCTACAGGTATAAATCAGTAATCTACCAACTTGCTTTCTTATGCTTGTTACATTCTCAGAAACCAATTTTTAAAATTGTATAGTTAATTAGTACAAAATAACCCCCACCTTTAAAATATTTAAAACGAGACAGGAACGAATTACTATACAAATGTCTAGAAAGTACTGATGAGAACTGTTTAATCAGTAAAGGCAAAATACAGAGCCATTGTGAATAAATACAAGAGAGAAGTCTTCTAATTTTGGATGGCGGCAGCTGATATTAAGTGGCACAAATGGCCACTATTAATTGTCAGAACTTCGCTCAGCAAATGACACAAAAATGGTGAGAGTTGCTATATCAGGTGATCTCAGCTGTGTCGAATTTTGACGTCTATGGGCTAAGATTTTTCACTTGTATTTATTCACAATGTACAGAACAAAAACCAATTTGCCGTTATATGGCGTTACTATGGCTATTAAGTTATTTTATTTTTCACATTTTGAAAGAGATTGAATGCATTTCCAAAACCACTTATTCTCCTGAGTTTCCAAAAAGGTACACGGAATAGCTAATAGCAACTAATAATGTTTGGACACACCGCTAATTCCCGTACTAAATTACACAAATTCAACACGAAGCAGCAGTTTTAGTTTTAAACTTTCTGGAAAGCAAATGTTGTTGTGGGTTAGCTGAGAAGTGAGTTCAAAAAAAAAAGGCTAAACAATTTGTTGCGCATACTTTATTTTTGTTGCTTACGCTGGTGCTGCTACTGCTACGGCGATTTGATATGCTGCTATGTAAAAATAAGACAAAATAAGCATACCAAATTGAGTTGTGTAGACATGTACCTCCACTGCCTTTCAACGCTTTTATAACTTAATTGAGTAGAAATAGGAATGGCAGAAATATAGCAAATGAATGAACATGCAGATATCTCCGAAACTACTTTAGTAAATTCTTCTTGCTGCGCACGCTGCATTTTGGCTTTATTAAACAATATTTCGATAATTATAGAAATCGGAAGCCACGCTCCACTTTCCGTTTATTGAAATTTGATGAATTTTTGTTGGTTTCATAAAGTTTTTGAAAATTAGTCTATTGGTTGTCGAGATATTTTAGCTTTTCGATGGGACAGTTTTTAATGTCTCACTCCTTATAAATAAACGAAGTTATTAATGTAGGCAGACCTGTACGTGTATTATGCCTTTGATTAATACATACATTATTATATTATAAAATTAACGGGAGCAGCTTAAAGCACATACATACATACATAAATATAAATAACATACCTACTAATAAAAAGTTTGCCAAAGTTTTTGTCATGCATTTTTCAACAACTTGTCCCGAAAACTTTAAGCAGTTAGTTGAAAATTCCATGAAAAATTCAAACGAAGCTCCAAGTATACATAAACAAACTTTTCGGGCTTTCCATATTGTCTCAACCTTTCGAAATCAGGTTTTTAGAGCAAACGCACGTGCCAATGTTGGGAAAATGTAAATCTATTACATAAGACCAAAACAACCAAAGAAAAAAACAGCAGAATAGACAGCACTTGAAAAGTTAGTGGAGCAAAATCAGTAAAAAAAAAGCGGCTAAAAAAAAGTAGCAATAAATGGGTTGAAAAATGTAGAAAGTGAATAATGCAAGGAGCAAGGTGTTCGTTGCAGTAACTAGCAGGAGATATGCTGCTGGTATCGCTACGCTCTTTTGGGGCAAAAAAATAAAACAAACAAAACTCATGGATAAATCGTCGTAAACTGACACCAAACCGCGGCAAAAAAGCCCTACTAAAATTTTACGATATTCGCAATGAAAAAGCGAATACGACCAGCAAACTTTAGTATGCTGTATTATTTTGGGTTCTTATATTAAGGTACATATGTGTTTCATACTTCTAGCAGCTTTTTTAATGCATAGCACGATTTTAATGCGGAAGATAAATGTACATATGTGCATACATACTACAAACAAAATTAAATGATAGCAAAATATCATCAATGGCATGCAAGACGTGGTGTGGTGGTACTCTCCAAAGCAACGCCAAAGGAAGTGAATGACTAAACTTTCGCATGTGAATGGGTGTGTGTATTTTAACATTTACTGATTCAACAAAACCTTTTCTTCTCAATTCAGTGCCTTCGGCTATTTGGTTTTTATTTTTTATTTTATATCTGCATATTGCCTTTGGTTAGCCATATAATAAACCATCCATCCATCCCATCCGCACAAAGTAACCACTCCTTTCAAGAATGTTCCTCTTTAACAACACTGTGCCACGCGTCAGCGCCGCCGCTACCTTCATGCTTTGCCCTCATGTACCCATCATCAGCTCTGTGACGGTCGTGTACAACAAACCACCGTTACATTCCTATACAATTTATTTGTTTTTTATTATATTTTTTTTTTTGTTATTTGTATTTTTATTCCTTGCATCGTCGTCTGTTTTACCAAGTTTAATTCCTTTTTCCTTTCTAAACATTGAAAAAATCCCATAACAACAACAACAGCAGCAAAAAATGCAACAAAGTGCCACCGCCACCGCCGCCGCCGCCACCAATTTCAGTTCGAGTAAAGTGGAGTTCAGTTGCTTCAACTTGTATTGCGGCAGTGAACAGTGAGTTGAGTGTTGGAACACAGAAACTCGTAAATACATCCACACATACCAATTTGTGTAGTTCAATGCAAACGCAAACACACTCTTCTGCGCTGTATCATGTTTTTGGCGTATTTTGTTGTTGCATTTTCATGTTATTGTAGCTGCTTTATTTTCTTGTTGCTGTTATATTTTTTGTGCTGTTGATAGTGGTGCTGGTGGAGGCAGGCAGGCCATGGCCATATGCGACTTCTACATCCGCTTTGTGGCACATTGAACTCATTCATCAATTGGGTCAATGTCAAGGCCACCGATTTTTTTCGCTTTATTTTTTTGTATTGCTTGTGCACGCTTTTTCCTTTCGGTTCGCTATTATTTTACGTGGTTCCATGCTTATATCAACCAAACACGGAAATGCATAATGGATAATGTATTAAACATGCAATAATGATAAAGAGGTGGTGTGGTGGAGGAGGAATGGCGGATGGGGTTGGAAATGTCAAGCGCAAGATTATATGTCAATATTTAAAAATAAGGCGAAATGAGTGAGTAAGGCATACATATTGAAGAAGTAGAGATTAAAAGACTGCACGAATGGTATTTTCCTGGGTTCAGTTCACCAGCATAGATTAACAGTTTGCAAGACGACATACTTCGCCAATAGATGTAAAATTATCATGTATCTTAGAAGTTCAAGCGTTGTGGTTATTATTAGCTGGTATCAAGGCGTTGTTACAAATGTAAAGTGACGTCAGTAGAGCAGCTGATTGCTTCTACTTGATTCGCCTGGCACATGAAAACAGAACTTCAGCTAAAGCGAAAGACGAAATATTTTGTTTCTATTTTCTTTCTATTTTTCTTTATTATGACATTTTGATTTCATTACATTTTGGTTAATTATTGACTTTTGTGTATTTCGACTGCCTTGTAAGTTTGCATTTAAGAAGGAACTTTTTTCAAACACTCGCACTAATCTTAGGCATCCGCTCATTTCTTCCGCTGATGTGGACGTTTCATGCAGCAATTAAATAGGACAGCAGTATTATTTTGGTTGGTTTTATTTTCAATATAATGTTCGCGCATTACAAACGACGAATATGTAGATACCGAAAGCGCGAGCACGTAGTCGTCGTTTGTGTGCAACTTACCAAATTAGATCGACCAATTTAAAAGGAAAGTACCTTTAGACATTTCAAATACTCGATTTTTTTATTGTTTTAATCGGTAGGTATGTATACAGCCGCCGTAGCCGAGTGTGTAGCGTGTGCGCGCTTCATTCGGTGGGACCCAGGTACGAATCCATCTCGGGGCAAGTAACATCCAAAAATTATAGAAAAAGTTTTTTCTAATAGCGGTCGCCCCTCGGCAGGTAACGGCATACCTCCGAGCGAATTCTTGAATTTGTGGAAGATATACCTCTCGGAAGTGGCTGGCCGGCGCCTGGAGCTCTTGACCGCAAATTTTAACGGGGTTTTTCGAAACCATGTTTTTCAAAATTGTATAAGTGATAATAAAATACTAGTGAACCGATTTTCATCATCTAACTTTCTGCTGCTTTAAAAAGATAATTTTCGAATATCGCAAATACTTTGGACAATCTACGATAAAAAACGCGCTTGACTAAGAAAATGCTTGGTTTGTTGATTTCAGATGAAAATTGCAGCCAACATTGCCTACGCAATTTAAACATCGTTTAGATCGGAATTATTGGCATTTTCAAGAAAATCCATTCGTTTTATTAAATAAATCTTGATGGACCTTAGAACAGGGCTAGGATGTAACGTTTCAAATAAGGATGCAAAAAGTTAAGATAGCAGCTACAACTTTCCACTTGAAGTTTTTCCATTTTTTATACAGTTTATCACTTAAGTAAGTGTACACCCCAATTGTAGTTTCAAGTTATTCGAAAATTCCCCCGAATTTTCAAATCCTGCAGCATTGCTTATCAAAAATATTTAAATTGTAGCATAAGTTGCTATGTACGCATCAAAATAGCGTAATATTTGTGTCCGGTTATCCCCAGCTGACCATTTTCTAGAATATGTGCTAAAATTATATCACATGAGTAAGTATACAGTGAACGTTTGTTTGGCGATCATCGAATTTGCGTGAGTTAGATAAAATTAATTTTATAAAATTTTATGTTTGTTGTGGCAACGCTGACTATGTTTGTTGTGGCAACGCTGACTATGGGGTGCAGGTTATAACTAATGCACAAGTTTGTCATCTGTTATGGTGGAATCTAAATGTGCATTTGTGCTCACTAATGCAAATTAAATTTGCCACTGCTTTTTCAGATTGGCAATAAAAATAAAGTGTTGCGTGCAGTTGGCTCCAGCTATATGGTAACAAAAATTTTCTATTGCCACGCCAACTGCTGATGCCGGCTCCTAAACTTTGTGTCACATCAGTCGACACAACCAAGGCACACATAGGCCGGCCATCAGCAACAAATATCAAACCGTAACATACATATGCATGTACATATGTAGTCTATTGTTTGTCGTGGTTTTTGGATGCCTAGCGTGCTCATCACCGTTTTTAGCGTCTGCATCTGCGTCTATTTCGATTAGTGTTTCGCGCTCACTTAATCGTAAACATCACTCAGCTACTAACATTAATTTGGCATCCGCCTCTTCCCACCTCTCGCAACAATGCATTATTGCTTATATGTATGTATACCCATTGCAATTTGAGACCTCGACTAATTTTGATGTTGTTGTTTTTTCAGATCGCATGCTACATACATACGTACAGATTGGCCCTGTTGCGAATCTCGAGCCAGCGAAAGTAATTTGCGAAATAAGCTTGTTCTTCTTCCTTCCTGTTTTGATGCACTTGATGTGCCAATGCGTTAAGTAATTGGCTTTCGCTTTCGCTTTCAATGGTCAGTCGCCTACGTTGCAATTCATTGCCAAGCAAGCAATGCTCGGACTACATAGGCCTAGTTAGTTTGCGTTCTTTCGGTCGTGGTGGTAGCTGGCGACCTGCTTTTGGTTAGTGGGCTTAGTATGGTCGGTTGGCCTTCCATGAAGTCAGAAGATGTATGCACGTGTCTATTTGAGTAGTTTGGCTTCCCATAGCAATGCGAATAGCAGAGTACAAGTATGTTGCAACAAGCATGCAGCGTCACCGTGGCTGGCATAATCAGATTTTGTTTTTGTTTGTGGCTACTGTTGGAGTCTGCTTTTCTTATTGCGATTATTGTTGTTGTTGGGTCTACACCCCTTACGCCTCTGTTCGATGTAGTAATTTTCCTTTCATTTTCTATTTTGTTTTGGTGGCATCGAAACACCACAAGCTTGGCAGCCGAAAGCGAATTACATTGCAAGCATAATTTGTGTGGCAGTGAAATCATCGAAACGTGTAGAATTAAACAGCCGTTGGGCTAATTGACAGTAAGACTACAGCCTCGACCAATGTGGTTTGTGTGTAATGTGGTGTCTTGCTACGAACCTGGGCATTTAGTGGACTATGTATAGCCAGTCGCATGAATGCGTGCGTAGCCTCCCTCCTCTCTATTGGCAAGGATGAAGGATGAAGCAAGTGCGTTTCAAGTATGCGTAATACATACACACATACTGTACATATAATACAGACCTGTTGGCGGCTCTAACTTTCACTAACCTAAACATAAATTCAAATTCGGAGGATAGATACCGCATTTTCAACCCCACTCAAGAGAGTCCTGCTTTAATTTAGTGTTCGTAGTTTATAATTGGGCCAGAGATGCTGCAAATCAAGCAACAGGTGATTATGTGGGTTAATTCTTGGACTATGAAGCACTTAGCGTAGGTATTGGTGTTTCCTGCGTTACGGATGATCCATATGGAGTCACTTTTTTGCTTATAAAATCTCTAGAGTACCTCAAGGCAAGTACCGCAGCAATTACATTTATCGGTCATACTTCTAATAAGATTTCTTTTTCAACTTAGAACGTAATTCGAAGCGGTGGCTTGCCTTCTGTCATCAGTTTTGTACGCTCAGTGGAGAAGTTTTTTATTTACAAAGAAAAATTTTTGACTTTCGACATTAAAAGATTGCTTTCAGCTTAAGAATTTCTTCCACGTAAATCTATGGTTTCACATCTGTGGTGTTTAAAAAAGTTGAGTAAGTTTTCCCTCAATTGAAGAAGAAGATTTTAGCAGCGAAAATCACTTCCAAAGTCCAAAACTATGAGACAGAGGAAATAAGTCCAGTGATGAACATTTCATATCCGAATGCCTTCGTGATATATGTAGAATCGAATCGAGTGGCATGTTCCTCGCCGAGGCAGTCAATTATTTATTAAATACTTCTACAGTCAATAAGAGTGTCATTGGCGATGGAGAAAACATTCAATACACATTCTGATTCCATCGAATTATATAAGTATATAGCATTGAGTTGAAGTTCAGTTTAAACAAATCGGCCATCCTGGTGCCCCGAGTGTTGGCAGAAAACGTGTCTATAAAAATAACCTGGCTCGAGAAGAAAATAAGTAAATAATTGTGCACATTTATTTGGTTTATAACCGAATAGCGTTGGTCCAAATTTACAGATTTTTGTTCGAAGTTTAAGCATTGAAATGTATCATATATGTATATTATAAAAATAACTTAATTCTTTTTTTTTTAAAATTTTTTTTTTTAATTAAACAAAAAATCAACTCGAACAACATTGTGAACATTTTAAAATTTCTATTATAATTGTGAGTCACTGCATGTAATTTAATAAAAATCTTTAAGGACTTATCATTTTTGAAATTGAAATTTTGTAAACCTGAGTTATAACCAACCAGAAGCAGTGTGAAATAAAAATTTAAACAAACATTTTACACCGAAGAGATGATCTCCCCCGTCTCACGCTATTAATTTTACTTATACCGATTACCATGCACCTCTCGCGTTACGACAGCTTGCCGGTTTACATTTCATACTGTCAGTTGCAAACAACCCACTTCGAGAGAAGAATTAAGCGGTCGGTTAGCTGTGGCTGACTAGCGACACTTATCGATGGCACATACCAAGTGGACGGACGTCTCTTTGCCCATAACCTCAATAAGTGCTTGGGAAAGATTTCAATTGCAAAACGTGTGGTGTGGGCAGGCAGCAGGACATAAGAGTCAGGAGCCAAGAGCCCAGAGTCATGCCAATGCGAAAGCTGCGGGGATGAGCCTGCTGACAAACGAAAAAACGGGCGATGTTAAAAACAAAAACATAGCGGATAGAAAACGCGTGATCGACCTTTTAGTGAACAACACAACGTCAGTGCCAGAGTAACTGCGAACTGGGAACATACTTATAGCCGCATACGGCAGATAGTGAAAGGCGGAAGGGTATGTGCGGATTTTGTTTGGAGCGCATGGCGGATAGCATGACAGGGCACGGACACGGACACGGACTCGGCTATGGCTATAAAACGCAGCGCGGCAATTACGTGAGTTGTGTGTCAATGCGTTGATGCGTTGGATTCCATGCAAACATGACATGAATAGCGAGTTGAAGCTGGGAGGAGTTGGCAGGAGCAGAAACAATGCATTGTGATCCAATAGTAATGTTGAGTTGTTGGCACCGGCAACAAAGTTTTGCTGCTGATAGCGTTGCAAACTTCCAAGAGCAGTGGATTGGCGACGTTTGACGACGATGAGTTTATTAAATTTTCAAACAATACACTTTCCGGCATGTCATTTCATTTAAATCGATGCGATGTGATGCGAGTCCCCCACAAAAAAAAAAAAAAACAAACAAGCAAGCAAATTGCAAGAAAAGAAAAATAAATATTTTAACTAAATGGCAAACGCTTTACCACAAAGCTTTGCCACACATTTTTAAATAACTTCTTGGCAACATTGGCCAAGTCGCACATTTAATAATTCAAGCCGCCCTAAATGGGTCGACTCAAACTCAACGGAAAGCATGAAAAAACCGCAGTGTCAGCTGACTGCCGGGTCTGTTTCGTTGCCCACCATGTCATATTTCCCAGCTTCATGAGACCAATACAGCTTTCGTTGTGTGGCGCCCCCTCGTCCTCTTGTTTTCTTTAGCTTTGCAGATACTAGATACCGAGTGTTTAGCTGTGTTGGGAGTTGGAAACCATCAATTGACAGCTGAGTGCTTTCCGAATTGACTCACCAACACAGCGTTGGCGCATAGTCCATTTCGTTGTAATGCCTACGTGTTGAATTTTTAATGCGCCTAAGTGCAGGCTATTGATACATTTGGTGGACGGACAAGCTCAATTCAATTGTGCGTTCGTCTCACCGTCTCTGCATTCTCACATAACTGTGGTTATTCGGTAGTCAATTGTCGTCGCAGTGCTGCCACCCGCCGTCTACTGCCCGCCCACCTTTGTGGTTTTCTAAACTGGCATTCCATTGAAGTGATAGTAGGCCCCCACAAAGTTACACTCGGCCTATTTCACAATGCTTCATATCCACAATGACTTGGGGGAAATGAGAATTACTTATGTAGTTCATATTTACAATCGGCAATTTGTTTACCAAGTCAATATAATCTGAAAGGGTAATGCAATATAATCTAAAGGGTAATGAGGAATACCGCTTAGTTCGAATATTAAGATAGGGAGCATAAAAAGGTATATCCTCCATATCGTTTAATAACGTTATTATTTGTGCTTAGCTGATTATTTGCATTAAGTACAAATAAATTAGTTCAGTTGTTCCTGCATTTCTGTGGAGGTTGCGTTTTAAAAATGGATAAAAAGAAAGATATGTCTGATGGCATTCATCGGAAACGTTATGAGCTGGTCACCTCGAAGGGGCCTTACGTCAAATATTGCTCTAAATTGAATGAGATGTTTTCCCCATTACACTCTATAGTACAAAACCGCTAAACAAAAATTCCCTAGACTAAATTTTAGTTTAAAAGAAATTTATTAGAATGTCGTTGAGGAGATCCGTTGTCACACGCGAAAAAAGGGCAGCAAATGGGTTTTTGTGCCCATCCAAATATTGAAAAAGCATACAGTTTTGTTCATTTGTCATTCTTTCTCCTTTGATGTTATCTATTTAAGCGAATAATATAGAGAACTTTAGCGCTGGAATCGCAATTTTAACTATATGAGCTGTTAAAAACAGTTCACTCAGTTTATACGGTTCTGCACAATTAAACCGAAAATAGAGAATTTTAGAGATGCTTATTTATATTATTATACTGTAGTTTTAGCCATAGCCATAGGAAGTTACAGACCTCGGATTACCATATATTTCGTTCGCTGTCATAATCATTGTATGGGAAAAAACTTTGATGAAGTACTCATTCGAGCCACATTCTGGATTCGATTTCATTTACAAGTTTTGAATGGTAATTGAGCGAAATGATAACAAATGTTTATAATATCGGGCATGGCGGTAGAGTTTAATGCATTTTTTAAGCGCATTGAACTAGACTAGAATGATCCCGGCAACAGCTTGAGTTTGACAGATCGAAATTCAGAAGAGCGTGGTAAGAGGAGTTTGGAATCATGCGGGGGTTATTTTCCGATATATGACAAATATAAATTGAATCTACTATCTGGTCCAAATAGTAATAAGGCTAGTGTAAAATTCGAGCTCTTCGTCTGTAATGTGTGGAGAGACGAGTGGTGTCCAAAGTGTTGTATCCGGAGGAATTTCGGTCAACGTTTCGTTATATGCCGTCGATTCCAGAAGTTTACGTACATTTTGTATATTATTGATATCCCAGCAAGGCACTCGCACGGTTAGTTAGTGGGTAAAAGACTACGCAACCAGCGACAGCCTCTGATTGCCATTCACCTGAGATGGACCGAATGATTCTTCTGCATCCGATTCAAACAGCTGAAGACATCTGAGTGATTTCACCTAAGTAACCGCTGGATAACTTGCCCACATCAGCTTGGTAGGGGCAAGGTAATGCAATCAACAAAACAATAAGGCAGACTCGACATCGGAAAAGTGCAATCACAATAGGTAGCTACTAACTTCGCAACTCGACTCTCACACCTGCTAAGAGCATTGCATTTCTCAGCAAACCGGAATTCGTGAGCATTGGGAGCACATTTCTCATTCTCTGAGTTATTGGATTCCAAGGAGACCGAAAAATACCCTGGTATGGTGGTAAATGAAAAAGAAAGACGCGACATACATAGGAGGGCTACCGGGATTTGAGAAAGGAAGAGAGACGTATAGCTTGAAATGCAGCCTACAGAAAATGCGCCTCAAAAATTTACTAAAAAGTGCGGCGACTTACGGAAGGTTTTAAGACCAGGGAAAATTCCTGCAAGAACAAGAACGGCGACCTGTACAATTATATTTTGAAGGGAACATTTCTCCACTTTAATAAATGATGACATCAAAACCGTCGCCGGAGAAGATGCAGATTCCGAACCCCAAATACTAGCTAGTGAGGATAGTGAAAACAGGACTGCAGTGAGTCTAAAGAATTATTTGAAATTTCTAACTTACTTTTTACCTATCAAAATAACGCCATGAATGCAAATATTTTTAAATATTCCATTCCTACAGAGCTACTTGTCCAAATGCTTAGCCTGAAGAGATCTCATATCAAAGTTCTCTTTTTTTTTTTTTTTTTCTTTTTTTTTTTTTTTTTTTTTTTGATACATCAACCGTTTTGCCTGTTTGTCTAGTAGCAGTAGCATTTACCGTCAGAGAATACAAAATTTGCCAGACAGACTAATCCATATAAAAGTCAATTGATTGTCGCCATTTAGTTGCATAAAATCGAACATGGTAATTTTTTGAAATTTCACCTCTGACGTGTGCGAATACTGAATGGGCAAAGCAGGAGAGAGTATGGCATATCGGTAGAGAACAACGATAACGCAATGCAACATTCCAATACCAACATACAAGCAAAACCACCGCTTCGGCTTTCGAATTGCGCTGCTGCATCACCTCAGCACGTCAATAACTAATTTGTCCGCAAAGGTTGACCGGATGGTGTGGGTCCATAGCCGATATGGCCGAACGACACTCAACACAAATCGCGTTAAACAAATGCCGCTGTTTGCATATTCAAATTGAAACTGCTGCTGTTGGTGTTGCTACTCGGCTGCTACTGTGGCTGTTGCCAAGTGGCTGAAGTTTAACCGATAGCTGCAATTCAAGCGCCTCGTGTGGCAGACAGTGGGCAGTGGGCAGTTGGCAGTTGGGAGCATGCGGCATTTGAGTGCAAAACACTCTCAATACATAATTTTCATTCGAACAGCTTCGGTAAAAAAAACATAGCACTGCAACATTTTGGCTATTTTTCTTCTGTTTGCTTCTATATAGCATAAGTTATAGGAAAGAAAATATTTAATGCACGGTTCTTGCTACAAAGGTCAAATATTTGACGATAAAATAATAACCTATGTTACGAAATGTCAACCTATTGCCATTTTATAATTTTGCATTTGCGTCCAATCGAAATACATACATACATACCGTGGGGAGCAGAATTGAGTACATGTTGATCTTTTTACAATATTAGCAAGGGTTTTCATAGTAAATTTTTTTTGATAATTTTATATACAAATATAGTTCATACTATAACAAAACCCATGTAAATAAATGTTTCAAACTTTATACACAATTTATAAAAACTCAACAAATTTTCATCAAAATTTTAAATTTTTTTGGAAGAATGTTTAGAAACTTTTCTGGTATGCAGTTTTAAGGCTTATTTAATTTTAGTATAATAAAGTGCAAGATTGAAGTGGCTAGAAACAACCTCTGATTTTTATAATTTTTTGAATTTTTGGTCTTGCGAACTTTTTTTTATCAAATGCATGGATTTTATAAAATATCCCACTGATTTTTAATAAATTTATATGCCGACATTTTCTACCACATAAATTATGTACTTGTATAGGTTATATATGGAAAAAGTTTCCAAAGCCAAAACTTAAAAAAAATTATAAAAAATCAGAGGTTGTTTCTAGCCACTTCAATCTCGCACTTTATTATACTAAAATTAAATAAGCCTTAAAACTGCATACCAGAAAAGTTTCTAAACATTCTTCCAAAAAAATTTAAAATTTTGATGAAAATTTGTTGAGTTTTTATAAATTGTGTATAAAGTTTGAAACATTTATTTACATGGGTTTTGTTATAGTATGAACTATATTTGTATATAAAATTATCAAAAAAAATTTACTATGAAAACCCTTGCTAATATTGTAAAAAGATCAACATGTACTCAATTCTGCTCCCCACGGTATGTCAAAAATTTGGCGTCAAATTTGACCTAGTGAAATTTTGATTTTAAATAAAAGGCAAACCTTTAGCCACTACAACTTGCACTTTATTGTAATAAAATAAAATTGGCATACTCAAAATTTTTCTGCATATTCTGATTAGAATTTTTGAAATTTTGGTGAAAATTTGCTGAATTTTTTTTTATAAATTTAGAGTGAATTAAATTTTATTAAAAATTAATGAATATTAAACAAGCAAATGGAAAATAGTCAAAACTGAGTGCTATTATTTTGAACGCCGCTATATATAACCGCATATGTGTGTATGTACGCAAATGAAATTGTAGGTTCGTTTGTAAATTCGTCCGTTGCACTCAATGCGTTTTTTTGTTACGTATTCTTTCAGTTTTGTTGCCACTGCTATAACCAGGCGCTTAGCGAACACTCCTCGCTTCCATCGTCCCAACGGACGGTCGGACGGGCGGACGGAGGCTGGCTTTATGTTTACTAATTTTATTTTCTGCCATTTGTGTATTCAATTTTACTGTTTTTCATATGTCTGACCAATCGGCTGACTGTCCGTCCAGTTGGCTGAACAACCGAACAACCGTTGTCGCTGAAGCCAGAGAGCCTCACGTCGCACAAATGTTTGCATTGCGGAATTAATTTGCACGCCGCTTTGCTCACTTGGGCTCAACTAGCTTTTGCTGTTAATGTCGTTCCGAAAAAGCCAAAACAACGAACAAACAAACAAAAAAAAAACAAACAAAAATAATCAAAAACACAAAATAAATTTTTTCATTTGTTGTATTGTCGTTGCTTGCAATACACAAATTGCTTGCATTTACTTGCAATATCGTCGGTCCTGTCCTGTCCATGTGGCCACTGTGTACGTTGATTTCGTTTGAATTTGGTCGAAAAGTTTTCTACCTCAATATTATTTTATCACATTCGAAATTGTTTTGCCTTTTGCGCTTCAAATGTAATTTTGTGTATAAAAGTGTGGCACTGCATTGCAGCCCGCAGTCTATGTTGCAAAATTGCGCAAATTCGTTGGCAATCGTTCGCTCTACCAATCCATGTCTGTAGTCTGCAAATAAAATACATCGGCAGTAAAAACAATTTTTCATTGCATCTACGTTGTTGTCTGCTTTTAGGCGCTTAAACGTATAACAATATACAACATATAAAGTATACATATGTATTCTTTTTTTTTTTTGCTGTAGTTAATGAATTTTTCGCATTGCTTTTTCCGCTCTCTTTTCTCTTCTTCTTTTTAGCGCACGCATAAAATATGCAAGTGTGATGCTTGTTTTGTTTTTTGTCTCTATTATTTTACATTGAAAATGTTGTTTTTGTTCCTGTTATTGACGTTTGTGCTGCTGTTGCCGCCGCCTCTCTAATAATATAAATGTAAATAGCAATGCGCAATGCAAAATTCGATTGAAATTTTTAATTGGCATTCCGTTCTATTGAACCGCAACATCTTCCCAGCATCCGCAACTGTAATTATCAATAGCGTGCGACGAGGCGCTGAGCTGAGCTGAGTCATTTTTCGCTTTGATCACTGCAATTGCAGTTCGGTCACGAGCCAGTCACTCTGTCAGTCAGTAGGCAGTGTGGGTGTAGAAGTTTAATTACTGAATGCAAATGCTTTCATTCAACTGTGCAACTGTGAGTGAAATAGTATACAGAATTATTTGTATGTTCTTTTTACTACTTGATTGCGCGAATAGAACAAATAAAAGGTCGAGTTACGCGGAAAGGACCATACAAAATTTCTTTGAAGAAAACTGCAAAAATGTAAAAAATTGAATTAAAAATGTTTATGATTTTCTGCGTATAACTGCTAACGGGTTGAATACGCATGACCTACATATGTACTTGGGGTAAGACCAAATGTATTGGTCCTATGGACTTATATGGAATATATTCAAAAATAGCACAGCCATTAGTTTTTTATTCTATCTAAAATGTGAATATCGTTTTGTTATTTAACAATCAAATTACTGCGGAACAAAACACACCGGACTAGCTTTAGTTTTGCCTTTATTGTTGTTGGAAGATTGCAAACTATGCATTTTTTAATAGCTATTCATTAGAAATAAATTGACAATAATTGCCCTCTTACTTAAGAATTATTACTTCGAATGTATAAAGTTCAAATTAGCACCAAAAACATTCAAATAAGTTCAAAACTCCAAATATTTGTTAGTCACAAAAGCCATTTTTAAAAAATTATCATTATCAAAGTCAACATTTAGTTTCTTTGTGACGTCATCTGCAAGGACCGCAATCGTCGACTATACCTTAAAAAAACAAAAAAAAAATCATGTGTGTCACATCGTATCTTGGTTTTTCAAACAATTTGTTCCACAAGTAAGTCTTTCAAAAAAAAAAAGTTTTAAATTTAATTTTCCCTCTGATTTTTAACATATGTAAGTGAATCGTTCCAACGCCCAGAACAATTTCCTTCTTGATGTCATATTAATTCTCGATCACGCTCCAACTCATTCTACGGTAGATTATTTGGTAACAAAAATATCACAAGTGCCGGAAATTGGTACACCACTTATTCAGCCAATGGACCAAAAAAGTGTATTTCGATCGTTGAAGTTGCACTAACAAATGTAGCCTTCTGTGAAAGCTTTTTGCTACTCAAGGCCGGGATAGGAGTGTATTTGGACTTTGGGATGAAAAGAACTGTCTGAAGATTTATTGTAAAAATGATGGAATAATCTTTTAAAAGAAACTAACAACGACTTACCACTGTCAATTTTTTTTTACGCCAAGACGAAGACAATTAAGTAATAAGGAGTTGATTTGCTACACTTAGTTTCCTTTTTTGTTTTTTGTTTTTCAAATGTAAATTTTGGCAATGGAATTAATTGTATTTGTCCAAAAAATACATAATCTAACTTGTATGCATAAAATATTGATTTAGTTTTTTTTCGAATTTTAGAGAATACTTGTTGCTTTTTGTGTAGTTCACAAAATAAAACGTCCAAAGCAAATTGTATAAATTTTTTCAATCCGATATCCTTTTGTAGCACAGATCAAATACAATTGAGACAAAGTGGAAAGGATCTATGAAATAAAATATATAGACTTATCAAATCTCGCCCGGGAACTTATGTACCTAATTTCGGCCCGGGAAATACAGACATTCAGAATAATCGATATCATATCGAACATTACTCACAAAATGCATACCTACTTATATTCCGAAAAACCCACATAAAGTTTTCTAATGGTCTTCACGGTTGTTCAATGTAGAACCAAAAATTCCCTTTTTTAAATTCAAAACATATGTATTTGAAATTTAGCCGTGCAGTGATAAATCACCGTATATTAATGACCGTCAGTTTCCAGACCTCTCTTCCAACCGAAAAATGCCATGACAATATAGATTATAAAATATCTCTTCTAAAAGCTTTAATAACCTAAAAGATAACGGGGACATAGAGCAAATATCATAGAGGGAAAAATATAACATGAGTAAAGAGCGGTAATATGAGTTCTGACTTTTTAGTTAGGGTTTATTTTAAAGCTGTGTTGCGCTAAGCTATAAGCGTGATTAGAGGATGTTAGGAGCTGTCACTTTGAAGAAATGATTTCATTACCACACTGCCAGTCTTACGTGAAATCGTAGTAGACGTGATACGGGACAGTGTTTACTGACCGTCTTTTTCTGACAACCAAATATTTAGAAGCGAGCAAGAGAGAAGTTAAGTTTACCCTACACAATTTCTACCACTTCATCAAACACCTTAATAACAATAAGTAAAATTAATTTTAACTCACGTCAAATTATCGTCATCACCAATGATAAATAATAGATAAAGAACATTTTCAATATGAGCTTAAGCAAGTCGTTTATTAAATAAAGTATATACTTAATGCGGAAACATTTTGGTCATTAACTGTAACTTAAAGAGAATCGTTCATCTGCCAGCCAACCAAGCAGTAGTGGCAGGCAAATGCCTTTTTATAGTCAAAATGCCAATTACGAGATTTATAAAAAATAAAAAATAAATTTATATGACAATCAATAGCCTTCATTGCTTGCCCAAGTTAAAGTTCAGCAGTCAAAAAGGTAGAAATAGATATTATAATAATATTTTCCAATTTATGGGAAGCATAAAAAGCATATTAATACTGTAGTTCTTTAATTAACTTTTTCTGTGAGAGAATTGTCAATTCACAGCAAAATAAATACCTGATTTGTTTTATTAAATGAAACTCTACAGACCTTGCGGTTTCATTAGGAAATCAAATGAATGTTATATAATTTTATTTGCCAGCTGAGGAAAATATCGTTCGTGCTACATGCCAGCATCCAAAACCAGCACGTTAGCAACAACTTTCAACTGCTACAGCAATGTGTGGCAAAGTAAATATACATTTAAATATATACTATGTATGCATACAAAGATAGTTCGTTCGGGCTGAAAATATCAAAGTATTTTGAACGAGAATTTAGTGAATAATTATACTTGCTGTAAATGCGGTTTTTTTTTTTTTTTTTTTTTTTAGTAATAAACATAAATGTAATATCAGAAGGGAACAGAGGTTCGGTTAGATTCGTCACCATGCAGCGATAACTAGAGACTTGACTATGACTGTCTTTCTCCAAGACTTATGGATTTTAAATATCAAAACTTTATCGATAAACTATAAAGAATATCAAAATATTACCGATGAATACCAAAATATTGTCGATAAATATGGAAAAATGGTCGATAAATAAGAAAACGTTTTCGATAAATATTCAAACATTTCCGATACATACCGAAACATTTTCAGAACTTTCGATAACTACCGGCTAATTTTCGGTAACTATCAAAAAGTTATCTAAAAATATCGAAAATCTTCAGATAAATATAGAAATTTTACATATGTATATGTACATATGTATATCGAAAAATTATTTCTAAATATCAGAAAATATCCGATAAATATGTGAATGTCATCGATAAGCACCAAAATATTATCGATAAATGTTAAATGAATTTTTTTTTTTTTTTGTAAAAAAAAAGTTTTTAAATATATTTAAAAAAAACCTTACCCCAAATCATAGTAGTTTACAATTTTTCTTAAACAAAAACACCATTTGAGATCATAAAACAATTTAAGCTTAAAAGGTATGCATAACATTATTTCCAAATTTTTACAACGAAATCATAATAATGAGGTTTTTGATAGCGTTAACAGGTTAAAAGTTTTGGAAGCAGGAGTTTAGAAAAATTTGAATAACTTAGCCAAATCTTGGCCGATTAAGACTTATACCGTATTTTCTCGCTCTTTTTATATCATTCACGTCCCAATTTTTTCTCCCAAATGTCATTACTTTGATACCGTTGAACAAATATTGAATTTTTTTTGCAGACCTTTTAAACTTAAACTAAAAAAATAAAATCACAATAATTTTCGCTCCACTCAGCAAGTAAGGAGGAGTAATCGGTTTACTCAATAATTCATTCATTCATTCATTAATTCATTCAACCAAATTCGCACATATTTATGCCCAATTGTCCAGTCCGATGACATATTGTTCCAGTCAATACAATAAATAAAACGTACTACCTTCTCTCATTCTTGCCACACGACTGCTTGCCTACTGACTGACCACCCTCACCCATTTGCGCCTTTCCACTCAAACCAATTTAATTGTTATTTTTCATGATTATTCACTCTACCCGGCTTACTTTTTCACGGGTGACACAAACAGTGGCGCAGTTGCGTGCCGCATGATGACATCAATTCCGTCAGACACTCACACGCTCACACGCTTACACGCCTGCCGTGTAACACTCGCCGCCGTCTTTAGTTGGAACAATTTTTTGCATATTCAGTGCTGGAGGTTCAAATTAATTTGTTTATGGAGTGGGGAGTCGATAGAAATGAAATTAATTTTATTACAACTGTGACTGCATACATACACACATATGTATGTATGTACGTGTGTTTGTATGTATGCTCTTGAAAGTCGCATAACGATGAAAATTAATTACCTGATGTGGTGATGGTGACGCCTGCGATGGCTGTGGCGAAGGGCTCGGTGCATGTCCAGGACTACTGCTGGGCGGTGGGCCGCCATGCTGTGATTGATGCGGTGATGCTGGGGGATGCGGATGACCACCAGGCCCAGGACTGGGTGCTGGCGATGTACCACCAGGCCAAGGTCGATTCGGTTCAGGATACTGCAAAAAAAAGCAAGAACAAAAGAAGTTACAAACATCAAGTGTCAGTTTATGCAAACATTTACAGTTAGTATGTACGTTTGTATTTATGTAAATAAATAAGAATATTGGCGTAAAGAGAGTGGTGATAGAAATAAAAGAATTCAACGCGAGGAGGACCACCATCAGCGTCCATTCATTTGTCCTCTCGTCTATTCGTAGTACGAGTACGCTGATGCTGCTTTGGCATTTGCGCGTAATTTAATAAATATATATGAAATTTTAACAACAACAAAAAAGCTGTACAATTTTTAAGCCCCACAGCGGAAAGGTGCACTAACTACTACAATGACAGTCGACGAGCAGCAGCAGCGGGAAAAAACTTGACAACCTGGTATCCTGTCCTAACAAAAAGTTGTACGTGCGTATAATTTAATTTAGTTTTCATTTTATCTGTAAACATTTCATTTTAGCACAATTTAATTGTATGCAATTTTAATGATTATGGTTTCACGACACGACTGAATGAATGAATGCAATGAAAACCAAATGAAGTTTAAATTTTGTATGATAGCCCAGTAGAATTCGTGGAATTCGTCTAGCTGCATGTTTTGGACTAAATTTGATTTGTAGCTACCTTTGTTATAATATCTTTATTGAAATTGCTTCTAAGAGAAGTTGGTGTAAATTGAGCCGCGAGTTTTCCACAGTTTTGTGAGTTGCAGTTTTTTTTTTGTTTTTTTTTTGTTTTTTTTTAAGAATTTAAGTAAGATTGTCAACTATTTTTTATTGAAAAATTTAATAATCATATTTTCAACATCGAGAAATTATATACTATAAGGAGGATTTGTCATGGCGACGTCTTGTGAACTCCCGGTTTTGTAGGAACAGTTTTAGGTTCTTTTGAAATGGTTCTTAGTACATATTTTACGGATACCATTTTTGGGTTCTTTTAAAACGCTTTTCAGCTCCCTTTCTCGTATTTCGGTTCTTTTGAAAACGTTTTTCAGTTATTTCGGAGTCGAGTTTCGGTTCCTTTAGATCCGTTTTTCGGTTATTGGCCGGTCGGTTAACTAAAGGACCCGATTCTCCGGATCAGCTTCTTTAGTCCGGTGCATCACTACTGAAGTGTGAAATTTTTATTCAAAAATATTTCGCGTGCAAAATTTATAATTTTTTTTGTTTTTAAGTTTATTCTGCTCATGTTTTTGTATATTCTTGTTTTAGTGTTTATTTTGTGAATTTCAAAAAAAAAAATTATATTTTCAAATTACTTTATTAGCTTTTTTCTTCGCACGGTTATAGAATTTCCAAGCATTATTTTTATTTAAAATTGAACTCTATTCCATTCCGTTGTTCCTTTTTTTCTAAGATCGATGTTATCAAATAAAATATTGGGAAAGCGGTCCTCGAGCAATCCCGAGAAATCGAAGGCTCTAATATAGAGAGTTATCCATTTGGTGGTTTCTTTTTGAAATTACAAAAAAAAAATATACATACATATTAAAGGTTTCTGGCTCTAGCTGCATGAGTGACTTCGCCTTAATGGACTGTTCGCACAACAGTAGTGCAGTATTTTCAAAGCAAAATGGGCCAATTATGCCACCCCTCAAAAATCAACAACAAACTGTTATATCTTCTGATGCACTACTTTCTCGACGATCAGATCAAATGCTTGGTTTTCGATCCCCAAATGCAACAGTTTTGCTTCTTAAAATAGCCGCCGAGATGGAAATGCGCGTCGTCAGAAAATATGTCACAACTTTTTTTTTTAATAAGCGCACTGTTTAGATATATTGATTTTGGAAATCAGTTTTTATTGTTAATCCAACTTAATTTATTTGTGGCGTTCGAAATTGTTCATTTTAGAATTTAGCAACTCCATACCATAAATTTCAGGAATGATAATTTTTTTGGAATGTTTATATTTGACAAAAGGTCTGTTCGATGAATGCACTAGATGGATTGGAGGGAACGCAAAAAGAATTGAATTTTCTTCATCTTCATTTACATACATGGAAGATCGTATTCCACCTTTTTCGTTCGTTAAGTCTTTTTTGTACTAAACTTTGAGCTCTGTCTGACCTAAATGTGTACACAAAAGTATGGAGAAGGATTTTTAGCCAAGTAATTTTTTGATTAAAAACCTGTGAATCTGAAGAGAATAAATCTTCTTGTTTAAAACATTTTTAATTAGTTTATTGTATTGTAGACCTACCTCAAGGGCACTTCTACATATTATCAAAAGTTTCTGTTCATGTTATTGTCTAAATTGTTGTATAACAAATTTGCATAGAAAGTTGGAATACCGTTTACACACGCCCAAAACTAAGTTCGAAACAGGTGTTTGTCCCGAGAATCTGGAACGCCTGGGAAAAGTTAAAAAAAAAATTAACTTATGATTAGCAAACACAAAAAGAAACACTGTATGGGCCACTCCATGTTTGCTTGATTTTCATGGCGTTTTTATAGCAAATTGCAGGCTTTCATTATTCATATCAACTTTTTTGTCTTTTATTTTTCTCCAATACTTGCATTGAATTTATTATGTACGTTGTAAAGGAGTTTTAATATTTATTTTAATATCTTTTTTGACGTCAAACTATTTCATATTTTATTTTGTTGTTTATATTTGTAATAATTTCCTTACTTATTGTATTTAATTTATAGAATCTTTATTAACTTGTTTAACGGGAGTAAATTTCCTTCATGTATAAAAAAAAAAATATGAGTTTAAGCGCAGACTCAGTTTTCCAATAAATCAATTGAGCTTGAGCTGAACGATTTCATCTGAATTCAAACTCGTTTTATGCATGAAAAGAATTATGTCACATTCACCTTGGTACATTGCATTTTCGTCAGTTAAACCAAAACGAAAACAGACAGCACTGCGATTAGAAAGCCGCCACAAGCCTTTTTATAAATCAAAAGTTAATCTTTTTTTTTTGGCATTTTCAAAGGAATGCTTTTCACAATTTCGATGTTTTTTGTTGTTGTTGTTGTCCTAGCGCTATTCATGGTATGTTTGTATCAGTAATGCGTGCAATTCCACCTTTTTCCATTATGAAAACTTTTTTATACAATACTTTCGCTTCAGTAGTTTCATTAATTTCCAGTTTTTTATCCGCCATAATTCCCTAAGAGATAAGCGATTGTTTTCTTTTATCTCGAACGTATTGATTGTTGTATGCACACACATGCACACATGTATGTGTGTAAGGATTAGTGCATGTAATTGTGTGCGCGCAGATGATTTTCAACAACGCTTTCAAATGTGTTGCATTTTTTTTACAAAAGCGCGCAATTTTTTTTTTAAGCAATTGTATGTGCGCATTTTGTTTTTTTTTTTTTGTTTTTTTTATTCATATGCTTTAGCACAAAATTTATTATTTGCGAAAAAAGCCATTTTATTGTATATAGTTTTATTTGGTAGTTTGTGGAGATGTGTGTGTTTTTCAGCGCATTAATATTTGTGTAGAATGTACATATGTACATATGTGTGTACACCCGACTAGTATGTACATATATTGAACAGCATTTTTTGTTTGCGGTCATACGTTTCTATGTATGGCTGTATGTTTGTAAGCGCACACACTCGCAGTTACGCAAAGCAAAAAAAAAAAAAAACAAATAGTTTGCAGGATATATGTAAATTCGCGCACTTCACAATTAATTTACATTGCCACGCCACAACTTCGACTTTCATTGCATTTATATTCATTTTTTTCACAATCACTATATCAATTCTGCACAATTTTAATAAATTCCCGAATCATTTCTTGTTGTTGCTTTATTTCATATCATTTTTTCAACTATAAATTCATTTTTGCCTGGATGGCGGTATACATTTTTTGCATTTTATATTAGGCTTAAGTACAGCCAGAAACTTCTATGAAATCCCAAAACATAACAAGAGGAAAGGTATGCATTTTTTGTATTTGCTGATATTTGAAATCATAGAGGAAAAAATAGCGTAAATTTCAGGTGAATGCGCAAACTTTTAACTGCATTCGTTTATTTTATATTTTATTGTGTACTTTTTTAATTAATTGCGTGGCTGACTGGATTTATTTATTTTATGTTCAATTTTTTTCTGCATTTGTTATGCTTTGGTTGTTAATACATTTGAACAAGCGCTTTGCGTTGAGTGTATTGATTTTAAATGAAAATCCAGCTCAAGGGACATTATTGATTCGGGTGTTTTTTTTTTCAAGCATTTAAAAATGGTTTTTGTATTTAAGTAAAAAAATATTTGATGAGAAAATTGTCAAACAAAAATTGCACGTGCGTGCAGATTTTATAATGCAAAACAGAATGATTAGAATTATAGAAAACTCTCGAAATATAAAAAGGCTCCAATCTACCATGTTTTTGTTTTACTTAACAAATTTTTGTATTAAAAACTCTGTGTTATTGAAGACTGTAGTACTTTTTTTTTTTTAGTAATTTACAAATAAAGCAACAGTCTAAATAGAAGTTTCCACAGATTCTGGGCATTGCAAACTTTGCTCACATATACGACTTTTCATAATCCTTTTATACTATTCAAAAACAAAAAACATCAACATTTCACTGATTAGAAAAAATAGAAATCCTAAAAAGTTTGAGCCTAAATTTTTAGCGTACAAGTATAAGTAGCTCAAATGAAAATTTAGATACTGACGTTGTATTGTTTTCCATTCTCTATTTCCTACGTACACTTTTACTTTTTATAGAAATTTTAACATCTAATCTTTAACGGAAAACCCTTTGACCGAATCGACCCAAATCAATCAAATAAAAACCCAATTTTACTGAATATTTAGTTACACTTGTGACCAATTTTAAACAAAAAATAACACTTCAATTATATAAATCATTCGATTCAAAATACTTGTACCAAAATTTTCGGCATGTTTTTATGACCCTAAAATCCTCCCCAAATGAAACTTTTAAACTAGAGGGCTAATTGTAGACTTTTTTCCTTCATATGTAAGAAAATACCCAACACCATCAGCAAAACATAAAAAACCCCAAATAAAATCAAGGCTACTTTTGGGCCACTTGAAACTTGCCTTTTTCTATTAAAAAATTTTGGATTTTGCAACATTGTTTTTTAACTAAGGAAAATGGTTCTTTGTATAATTAAAATTAAAAAAAAAAACATTTAGCGGATTTTTGCTATTAACTACAAAAAAGAACTATAATTTTATAACCAAAAAAAAAACATTACAATTTCTTGAGTAAGTCTCGATAAATATGTCGTCTGTCAGCGACCGCCGATTTTACGAAGAGTTTCCCGCTTTCAGAGAATATCTTTGCGTGCCAATATCACCAGAAAAGAAACTCTTTCGATAACTTGTTCTAACGCTACATATCGAATATTAAGCAGAATCCACGGCAACAACAATAATGCGATATAAATAAAGCGCTCGACATGTCATTGGAACAACAGTTGTGTAATAGCGAAATTGTATTTATGTTAATTATGTGGCAACTGACGGGCGCTGAGGCAACAACAGCAACGAATAGTACTGCAATGCAGCTGTCGCAGTTCAGACAACAATAACACCATTTACAACAATGAAAACAACAACTCGCATCGACCTCAACTAACTGCAGCTTTGGTACGTGCCGTCACACATGGCAACAGCTATGGTTGCGGTAGCAGAGCAGCAGAGACCAGCAGCAGCAGCAGCAGAGACCAGCAGCAGCAGCAGCAAGCCCAGTCGAGGACAAAGTGTTCAATTGCAATTGATGTGACAAGTGCAGGGAGATTGTATAGCACACACACACACACACATACATTTTCCATTTATTTACCTACTATGTACACATGTGTGTATGTGTGGATATGTGCATGTGTGCATGTGTAAATGCTCATCTTTGCGAAGACGAACGCACATCTGTACTTTCGAAATTAATTCACATGACATGACAGGACACCAAGGGAAGCAAATAAAACCACACACGCTCACATTTCCATACGCCGATGCATTAAATGCGATTATGTTGTTGCTGTGGCGCAACAGCTGCGGGGAAATCTAACAACTTGTATGTACATAGTCAGACGAATTTCCAGTTCATTGCTAGAGCTTTCCGACCTATAAGGACGAGTCTGGTAATGACTCTTCGTGTACCCACAGTGCTCTAACAATGTCGACGGATTGTGAGTCAAGGATAATTGTGATTTCAGCTGTATTTGACTGGCGTACACTGTTTAGATAGAATCCACTATTTCTTGGAGTTATGGTCTAAGCAATCCCATAATTGGAACATCCCGCTCAGTACGGCATTTAGCAAGGCCCGTTAGTTCATCTACGAACCAGACGGTGATTGATTGTGGGATTATGCCCAGTTTTACTTAGTTCAATGCATCTCCGAAAAATACCGCAGGTTCAGCTTAGTGAGGAGTTGCTGCGACATTAACCGCAGCTGTATTCCCAGCTTGGTTAATGTTTTCGATACTAGTTCCCGATTTTGGCATTTAATTACGTACTTGAGCTGTTTGAAAGTACTCTCTTCTCAGCAGGTCACTTCGCAGAGGCTCGTTGGCCAGCACTCTTTACGCTTAGCATGGTAGCACTTGGAACGTTTCGTTAGACGTCGCAAAAAATGGAGCAAAGACTCCGTTTATTGACCCAGATCCCTTCTGCGTTATAGGATTGAGAACGCTATCCACTTCGGCCAAAGAAGAGGAGGAAAACGATACTGGACAATCTACCAGGATTGGTACACTCCAAGCGCTTTTGGGATCCTATAACACAAAATTTACAAAATACATGAACTTACCAAAGAAAAGTCTAAGAATTATTACGGGAATTCTTTCAGGACTATCATCTGACTAAACTGGGGATCTACTCAAATGAATGCTGCAGATGCTACATAGAAGGAAAGTAAACAGCAAGGCAATATACTGGAGCATTGCCCTGCGCTGAGGTATAAATTTGGGGAGTATATTCCTTAGATTCTCACAATATATTTTAATCGCTTCAAACTAGCACATTATTAGTTTGAAACTTTTATATTCATGGTTTATGTTATGGAATCAACTATACTTTTATAAAAAAATTCTGATCTAAAAATTTTAAATTTTGATGAAAGTTAATTTCGTATAAAATAGTTGAACTATTTAAAAAAAAAATGTATTTAAGATTTAGCGTGAAAAAATTGGTAATATTGTAAAAACCAAATAACCGTGAAAGCTTTGCGACTAAAAAATCGACCAGTTTGAATAATTAGATTACCTACTGGGCATTTAAACATTTACATAATGCAATATGGTCAAATGGTCAAGCGATGTACTACATATTCGCCGCCACCCATGTGCCGAATGTGCGGATGATATGTCGTGGCGATGTCAGGGAAGTAGCGGAATTACTGATGGGACGCTGAGATTGAAGCTGCTGGCAGCTGTAATATTATTAAAACTTTTGTTTTTGCTCTTGTTATTGTATGATGTAATAATATTCAGAAAAACATACTTATAGGCAAAAAAAAAATCAAAAATAAAACAAGGATCGCAAAAACTGAAATATTTTTTATGCAATTTTCCTAATAAATTAATGGCAAATCAATATATCGTTCATATCTAACTACATTATTTTTGTTATTTGCTTTACCTATCTAATAAATTAAGCAGTTGGTTAACTGTATAAACACGCATACAATTACAGACAAATAAGTAGGTATATTTTTAATGCAAACAATTTTGACGATGAAAATATGATAAACCATCTGATCTGTAGGAGATTGCCTGCCTGCTGGGCTGTTTTATGCTCGTATAACTGAGATAAAAAGTCATGGTATTTACGCGCATCCTGATAAATAGCAATCAAATTGAAATGCATCCACTCACACAAACATACATACATACATACATACATATGCTATACACATTTATAAATATGTATAAATTACACTCACTATCCCAGACCACACACAATACATTAGGTAAATAGTGATTTACTATATACATACATATGTATGTATGTATATTGATTCGAATGTACAATCATAAGAAATCCATTTGTATGCATATCTATTTATATATGCATATTTATATTTAAGTACGGTTATCGACCGATTATTATTGTGACACTATCGTTCAAACGCCGCTACTCATTCGAATTGTTATTCATTTATATGCGACATGGCTATATTGAAAACAGACGTGATGATTTAGATTTTCTAAAATGGCTGTCGCTGCGAAAAATATCCTAACCTTTTGAAATTTTCCATTTCTAAAAATCCTAAATTCTGAGCAACAGAACATACATATGTGTAATATAACACAGCTTTAAGAAAGTCTCAAAAATTATATTCCATGTCATGGGTAAGGTTTTTTTTAGTATGAAGAATAAACTGCCTTCTGGAGCTAGTCATTTTTGTACATCTTAGATCAGGGACCGAAAATAACTGTTATACAAATTTATATACATACATATGTATGTACATGTGTACACATCCAAATGCCAAATGCTTTATTTTTTATTTTTTAGCTTTTTTTCAAATTCACTTTATGATTTTAAATTTTGGCAAAAAAAAAGAAATAAGTTATTTTTGACCTCATAAAATTAAAATCAACCCAATATAATATGTTAATTTATGCCTTTTTTTTTTTTTTTTTTTTTTTTTTTTTGAACCAGACAAAAGTTTTCCATGACAATGCCTGTCACACAGCGTTAAGAAATTCACAAAAATTATATTCCATGTCTTCGACAATGTTTTTGCCTTTCGGAGCTAGTCACTTTGCGATTGTTAATGCTGGATACGCTCTTTCCGCACTAACTTGTGTGGCAGAAATAAAGTTTGGATGCAAAAATTTGTTTAATCTACCAATATTGCATAAAATTCTTTTGGTTTTAGAAAGTAACTGTCACTTACAAAAAAAAAACATTTTTATACGTTTATCTTATCCTATACATATGTCTTCATCACTTCTCTCTTCATCCAATGCATTTAAAGTATTTAAGGATTGTGCTAGAAGTGAATCTTAGTATATAAAAATAAAAGTTCAAATATAACTGTTACGCAAAGCAGAAAAAATAACTGCCATAAAAAGACTTTTATTTCTGGTTCAAAAAACAAAATAAAAAAAAATGAGTTAAAAATAATTAAATTTTGCTTGCTCATTGCTAAAATGTTAGAAAATAACAATTTAAAGATAATTTTATGAAAAAGTCTCATAAAGAAGAATTTCATACATATCTAATAGGTGGCACCTATATTCGAAAAAGTTTCTAGCTAAAAATCATCGTTGTAGTAAAACTGGCTTGCACATCAATTTAACATTGTTATCTTTTGTTTAAATCTTTCAAATTTTGGACAGGTGGCAACATTTACTTACGTTATTAATAAATTTAAATATAATTTTTCAAACAGTTTTCAACCCCCTCAACATTTTTTCGTGGTAATCGACAGTTTCAAATTGAACATTGAGTTCTTTCGTCTTCATATCAACCTAAGCCCTACCAAATATCTATCGGTTCACACCTCTATTGCAATGTCTAATTAATCAAAATAATCCTATTGAACAAAAATTGTAGAACAGTTGACAACTCTCTCTAAAATATGTTTCAAATGAAGCTTTCCTTACCTTCTCGCTTTTGACACCAATATACACATTTAATTTGAAATTATCTCACAAACTATTGGGTCTATAACTTAATTCGTGCGGGGGTTTTCCAAAACTTGAACTTTTATTTAAGAAAAACATGTACAATAGTATTATTCAAAGTATTGCCAATCTGAAGCTATGGCTTTTTCCCATCTTTCTGGCAATTTGTGGATCCCATCCCAAAAGAACTGAGCCGGCCTGGCAGCCAAGAATGAATCAAGCCCATTTTTGATATCCTGCTCTGATGTGAAATTATCTTACAAACTGTTGTAAATTGACTCAATGTTTGTGTAAAGGTGGCAACCCTCTGTAAACCAATGTTTAGTGGTAGTTTATTTAACTTATTCCTTTAATTTAATTTACTTTTCTAAGCTGGTGACAATCTTCTTCCGAAATAAAGCTTTCTTAAACATCTTGCGTTTGACATTTACATTTACATAAATAGTTGATATCATTCATTTTTTCGAATTTGTGGTGTTGCTTTAGAATTAACCCAATATTAAATTTGAATTAGATATTCCTTACCTGATGCTGTGAGTAGGCAGTTCGATGATTTGGGCCTGTCGCCGGCCCAGGAGGCGTGGGATACCGTTGTGGATACGGTGAGTATTGTGCAGCAGCCGTACCCTGATTTGATGATTGTGGTGGTGGCGGTGGTGGACCGCCCGGCTGTTGTTGGGGTGAACTTGGATAGGAACCTGAATTTTGGCCATGCGCTGGCGGATAAGGTGATTGACCTCTGGAAGTATTTGTCTATAAAGAGAAGAGAAATTGCGTTATGCATTTTTTAAAGAAAAGGATATTTGTTTAAAAATTTAAGTGTTCTATAGAAGTAGTACTATGTCACCTAGCAAATTTTTTGGGGCCAAAATTCACATATCCTGTATAGTGAAAATGGCATAATGCGGTTGAGAATAACGAGTGGTTTAAGTATTTCTATGATATTCAAAACGATGTGCTGCAAGACAAAGTTGACAAAGGTGGAATGAAGTAGTGCGAAAGAAATATTTACAACTTTGGGAGAAAACAGATAACATTTTACTTAATAGAGGGGAAATATCGTAATTTGCAGAAATAACTAAATCAAAATAAGGAAACCTTTTTGGAAATTTTGGTCTTACACACTTTTGTTATATAACGAATATGTTTTATATAAATTTCCGCCGATTTTTAGCATTTTTTTTGCTGCTCATTTTCTGTCATATAAACTACATGCATATGTACATACGTATTCGTTAAATGAAAAAAAAGTTTCCCAACTATAATTTAAAAAATCAACCGGAATTTTCAGCTCCTCAAACTTGGACATTGTTCTAAAAATTCTAATGAGCATTTTATGAAAATTTGTTGAACTGAATTATCAAGTTTGAATGTCCGTCGGAAGGCATAGGAAACCATTTCTGGCTGGCCCACCGCCACTTTTTTTTTTTTTTTTTGGAAAATTTATTATCTTTTTGAGCTTTTCTTTTCTGCGTCTTTCACAGATTTCAACTATTGTGCAATTCTCAAAATAACATATCACCAACCAATCCAACAAAGTAAAAACAACAACAAACCAATAAACACAGATTTCCAAAAGCTTCACATAAAAGAAAGCCTAGGAATACAACAGTAAATTTAAGAAAGATGAGAAGCAAAAAGGAATTTTCAAACCAACAGCAAATCAAATGGGAATTTCTAATGTAAGTTACGACTGCTATTCAGGTATGACAACGTGCAGTACATAAAAGCGTAATTAAATTGGAGATAAGTATGTTGAGAAACAAGTGCCGCAAGGACGAATTCATTTTGCTACAAAACCAATAATTCATTTCCGTAGAGTAGCGAAGAGAGAAACTAAAACCTAGTGATTTGATTTTGGATACCTAAAAGGTAAAAGCAATATGATGTGTGTAGATATGTGGGTACTTTGGTATGTAGTATGAACATGACATATATGTAACAACCAAAATAACACACATACATATGTATGTACATACATGCAGGTTATGCCAGAAATACTTGAGACAAATAAGCGAGGATAAAGCACCCACACACACACATACACACATATGTATGTATGTATGTATGTGTATAGCTGCGAATAAATGGGTGTGCATCTCATACGTCTCAAATGTTGCTGTTGTAATAAAAGCTTCGTATCGTTCGCTCATTGCTCCTTAGTAATTTTCTTTGTTTCACACAATGTAGAAAATCTACTTTACCTTCTTCTCAACTATGCCAATCACCCTACCTGTATGCGACTCATCAAACTCCAATAATAATAACAACAACAACAACAACAGGAAACAATAAAAGCAATAGTATTAAGAAATGAGGGGGATCACAAACACCCATCCAATATTTATTCAACCAATTATTTTGCCATTCTCAGCACCCAGCCCAAACCCACCGAACGCACTTGTTAGTTTTTTTTTTCTTTTTCATTCCTACTTGTGGCGGTGGTGAATGGTTAACGGCGCTAACGAGGTAAACGCAGAGTGAGAGTTCAACATCAAAACGAGACTAATATCGATTGGAAAATAATGACGGCATAATTTATTTCGCTGTCACAAATTAAAATCATATTATGGTTGAGTAACTGAGGGAGACAAATGAGGATGAGAAGGGAGGTAAAAAATTAAGCGAGTTAAAGAAAATTTTGAAATACGAGTAAAATTAGATGTGAGACCAAAAAAGATTAAGATTTTTCTTTTTAATATTTTTCACAAAACCAAAATGCATATATGTACATAAAATTCATTTATAATTGTAATTCATTTTGGATTATTTGGCTGCAGTGGCTCCCAAATTGTTTTGACTAGTTTTGGCAATTAACATTTTCTTTTTGAGAGCTTAATGTAAAAACAAAATTTTCATATACATATGTATGTATGTATGTATATATGTATACTTATATAGCTTTCTCTGGCAAAAAATAGTTTCCAACTTTGTGGAAAGGAACTTTTTTACAAAATTATTTGCTGCAATGGAAAAACTTTGAATTTTTTTTTTCTGGAAAAGAAAGTTTTGGAAAACAAAATTTAATAATAATAACATATAAATAAAACTGAAATTTGAATTTCAGTTACATAAATTTGAATACAAAATTGTGTTCTATGATTTTTAAATAAATCATTATTATATTTTTTCTCTTCGCCACATTTAATTAAAAATAACAAAAGTTGATAACGACCCAAAAGAAAAATTTTTAATTTTCAATTAAAAAATATACCCCCTCTTTTAAGTTTCTATTTTTTGAGAAGTTGTTGTTTCTTTAAATTTCCAATTTTTTTTTCTGGAAAACAAAGTTTTGGAAAACAAAATTTAATAATAATAAAATATAAATAAAACTGAAATTTGAATTTCAGTAAAATTTTAATATAAAATTGCGTTCTATGATTTTTAAATCAATCATTTTTATATTTTTTCTCTTCGCGACATTTAATAAAAATTAACAAAAGTTGATAACGACCCAAAGGAAAAACTTTCAATTTTCAATTAAAAAATATACCCCTTTTTTCATTTTTTATTTTTTGAAAAGTTGTTGTTTCTTTGAATTTCCCAATTTTTTTTTGCAACATTTGAAACATTTTAACCCAACAGTTGTGGAATGAAGCGCAATGTAGTGATAATAATAATAATTTATTCGAAGGATATTGGAAAGATTTTTTGTAATTCCTTGTCAAATTTGGTTTCGGTGTTGTCATTTCTTCAGTGTCATTTTTCGTTCTCTCCTTATGAATACATCAACTCTTTACCCTGTCGAAAAAACAGCAAAAGAATAAAAGTCCACTAATTTTTCAAAAAAGAAAAACAGATTCAAGACTAAAATTGAACAAGTTACGTTAACAGATATTCCGCACTGAGAGGAATCAAAAAGCGACACGAAACCAATATAAGTTATTTGTTTTAAAGTACTACAACTAATTTACACGTTTAAAGATTAAATAAAAAATTCAAGAGATAACTCAATATGATAAACAGTTTGAGAAACAATGGTCTTAGTACTCGTACTAGTACTGGAAAATTAAACTCGTTTTTTTTCATAAGTATATGTATGTACATATGTACATATGTATGCATATAAAATGAAATCATGTCCCTGCTTAAAAATTGCAAATTCCTAAAATGACGAACGCCGTCAACAAGGAAGACAGCAACACCAAGGGGTACTGTGATGTAATAAATAAAACAAGAAACACAACATTCAATGCATATTCTATGCGACATTCATGCGGCAGGAAAATCCATACGCCCTCGAGAGAATATCGAAAAAATCAAGCAAACAGAAATAAAATCAAATAAAAAGAAAAAAATGATAGCCGAAATTAATTGAAAAAATACCAGTAGCAGCAAATCAAACAAAAAATTTGCAATAAAACGCAGCACGCGTCGTTACCGGAAAAAATACGAAAAAATATGCAAGAATAAAAATAATAACGAATGTGATTGCCGCTGAGGGCGGCGAAATAAAATTTATGAATAAAATGTAAATAGAAGCGTGTGCTGACTGAGTCAACGTTGTAGCCAGCGAAACAAGACAGCAATGTAAGGGCACGCACAATAATGCAATGCAACCCCGCAGTTACGTAAATCGCATAGTAACTTCCGCCAACTTGACGCATCGTCCGAGGAAAATTTTCAACAGCAATCTGGCAAGTAGAAAGCAACCGCCAACAAAACCAATCATCGTCATTATCCGCATGCAACATCATCAGCAGCATACATTCAAAAATACACACATCCACACATAGGCATTGTCAATGCTGTCACCCTCTTTTTCCACACATCCATATTCAGCCGCCTTCGCACAGGGCATCGTCAGTCAGTCAGTTAGTGAAAAGCCCTCTACAAAAAAGCCGACATCATTGCTGCCATATGCCTGCACTGCCTCTAATGTCCTACAGCAAAAACAGTGCCAATATGTAGCAGTGGCGACAGGAAAATGCTTCAAAGGTAAAATAATAGAATGTGTAAAACTAAAATGACGGCTGCATAACATAAAAGCAAATGACATGAAATGAAAAAAAACACGAACGATATGAATGCATTGCCGTTTTTTTCTTTGTTCAGTTTCTTTTTTCCAGTTACTGCTCGCCGTCCGCCCACTTCAGTTGGGCATTACTGTCATTACCGTTAAGAGGCGGCAACTTCCACTTTAACAAGCAAAAGTTCGCTTTTCCCGTCTGTTTTTTTTGTGTCGCGCTGGATTCTCGTTTTTCCATTTACTACTACACCACCTCCACTGCACTTTGCCATATTTTTTGTCGGCTTTTAATTTCTTCGATTAATATGGTGCAAGCTGTGTGTATGTGTATGTGTGTGTGTGTGTATGTGTGTGTGTGTGGGGGTGTGAGTGTATGGATGTATATTAAATAAATGGAAAAACTGTCATATAGTAGCATCGCTAGTATGTAGAAAAAAATAAAATAAAAACATAGAAGAACGTGCGGCACCACCTTGATAGGACAGACAACAATAAGCGAGCAAACTTTTGACAGAACCAGTCAAAATGCATGGGGAGCGGCAAACAACGAGCTGGCGGGTTCTGCACAGCAACCAAATTCAGCCCACTCGCCGACTCGTATCGAGCTCGCGGAGGAGCGCGTGCAGAGAGCACAGAAGGCATGACGAATAGTGGCGAAACGACAAATGTTTTGTCGGCATCAGTGTTGCCAGGGAATTTTTTTTTTAGTAGTGGCCCAATTTCATTAAACACAAGCAGAGAAGAATTTAAGTTCGGGTAAAAGTTAACCTTAAATAACCGGAACAGTACTTCTACTTCAATACTGATTTCTAGAATTTTCAAAATTATTTCAATCCAAAATGTGCACCACATTTGGTAGAGTTTATTAATTACCTATTAGAGTCCCTAATGTTTTGAATTTACCTAATATCTTCTCCAACCCAATACTATATATCACATATTTTGAGTTATGTATGTAAATTACCATTACATGAAAGGTAGGCGTGGTGGTTGCCCATTTTCTCTCATTTTTGAAATTATGCATATTGAGATGAAATGTAAAGTGTGTGCCAGATTTGATAGAATTTGGGTATGTAGCTTCGGAGATATCCCTATTTGCTCTAAAGAGGCAGTACATTTAATTTAAATTTTTTTACACCACGTTGTTCTTTCATCAGTGACAGTTTTTTTTTTCTCTATAGCGATAAAATTACAGGTGGAAGACATTTTTCGTGCCAAAAAATAAACTATTACAAAATACTGTCCTGAAATGACTAAATCGGCAACTCTGGTCGACACGCAGCCATAACGGTGCTGGCGTTCGTTGCTGCCTATTCATCGCAACTCGTCGTTTGTCCTTTGCCGAGCGCAAAAAGTATATCTATTTATCTACACATACAATTACATTGTACTATACATGAGTGGCTGCACTGGGATATATAACTTTAATCGATTTTCCACATCCAACACGAAAATGGTTAATACATATTCAATGAGTTTACATCCTCCACCTGGCGCTGGGCGCAACCGACGGTGCAACGCGAGATAGAGACGCCCTAAAAATCCCACCAGCCTAAAATTTAGACCATCCGGTAGGTAGCCAAGCGAGCAACGAACGAATAAATAAATAGCTCATCTATACATTTTGCGCTGCAGTGTCGAACGCCAAACAGGCAGGTCCAACTGGCAGTCCGTTAGTTAGTCAGTCGGTCGGTCGTTCTTTCGTTCGTTCGTTCGTTCGTTCATTCGGACGTTTCCAACAGACAAACTCAAATCCACACAAGCGCGCCAACTCGCCGGCTCAGTGTTGTCTCACAGTTCCAGGACATTCAATATGTACGATGTGTACACTTTTCGAGTAATTTTGCCGTCAGACCACATCGAAGTAACAGCGTGTGTTTGTGTGAACACATTTTAATGCAGGAAAGGATAGCTGGCTATAGCAGCAACTGACTGCCATGTTGTGTTTACCATCAACGGAAATGCGATTTTACCGAATGATGTGCAAAATAGGAAAAAGGACGAAGAGGAATAATAGATAGAAAGGACGAGACCACGTAAATCGATTAAAATTGAGAGTTAGTAGGGCTGACTGAAAAACAGCTGACTACTTGCTTGGTTGCTGGTCGGTACCCGTAAGAGGGTGTTCGATAAAAGTTGGCTGACTGTGTGCAGTCTTTGGTATCATAAAATACTAAAGCCTCCCACACAACCAACGTACATACATTCGCCTCAGTGCTGTCAGCTGTATTTATATATACATATATATATGCATGTATGTTTGTTGGTATGTGTTTGATTAAGGTAAAGGATTAACGCTAAGGAGAGTTTGCTGCTGGGTCGCATTTGGCTTTAATGAATGTTATTTGTTTTTTGTCTAGTATCTAGTAGATGGTCCGCCTGTTATCGACACTCGTTGTTTTACATACCCGAATCGATTAGATTAATTGGAAATGTTTAACAAAGCCAATTATATATTTATGGCTACAGATTTGTTTAGAAATGAGTACTTAAGTCTTTTTCTTTTACAGAATGTCCGTAGTCGCATGATCGGGAAAATAATATTATATATTACACTCCTAATGAGGATAAATTATAAAGCCTCCACGGAATGTATAAAATGACAGTAAAATGCGGGTTTGAAAATGAAATGAAAAAGCTATCAAAACAAAAAAACAAAAACGTGGGAATGAATAAATTGGCGTTAAACAAATATTTACTACTTTTGGAGAAAGCAGATTTCATTTTATGTAGGTCAACATAAGAAGTTAAAAGCCGGGTTTAAGGACTAAAAGTGAATTTCAAAACTAACAAAATTTTAACTCTGTTATAGTTTACTTAAGTTTTAAATTCAAAATGAGTTGAACGTGGTATTAAAGTTTTTTGTAATATTCTTTATTTCTTGCATCCTTTTTGTGCTCCAATTGATTATAAATCAGCTGCCACAGAGCAAACTTATTAAAATACTCAAGAATGAGAGAATACAAGAAGTAAGCAAGTACACAAATAATATGGGGAAAAGAAGAATGAGTAACTTCGAACTTTCCAGTGAAAAATGTGTTTTTGTTTTGTTATTTTGCTAAGTGTCAAAATATGATTTATGGGCAGAGCTTTGATAAATAAATCTACTAAATTTCATAATAAATTTACGTTTTGTGGCTCATTTGTAAAAAAAAATGGTTTGGCTACGTCTAATTCGGAACTGTTAAATCGGCAAAACCAATACCGGTACCACGAACGGCGTCATTTTCTGCATTCATTTCAATGTAAAAAATACTAATAAAGTTTTCTAGTGGTTAGTCAACCTCTGTGGGTCACCCCTATGCCGTCTCATATGAATAAAAAGCCGATTCTAGCATGTCAACTACAAACGATTGGCTGAAATTTTAAATCTTTTAAGTTAAAGTTTGATGTAAGTTAAAAGGTAGTTTATCTTACGACTATGATTGAGGGCCATATGATTTTAAAAAATTTCAGTGACTCGAATAAGTGATCGCATACCAAACTGCTTAACCAGCAGAATGCCATATTCCATAAAAGCTTCAACGTCCCATTGACCTGTAAGCTAAGCAAAGCGACGAAAATACGCATTCCAAGTTGACACAAAAAAACATCAACAACAAAGCGAAAGAATTAAAAACAATTACTATCTCCCTACCACTTTCCAAAAGCAACGAGTGGAACATATGTATGTACATATGTAATAAACAATGGTCGTACGTATGGACTCAACGTTTAGCAAGCCAGTGTAAGGTAGCTTTAGATGCCGAAATTGGCATCAACTTATATCAAAAGCAAAGTTTCGAGTGTGAAAGACATGAGGTGAAAATAACGGACTATACCAGCAGTTGCAAGCTAAGCACCACACTGTGCTGTCCAAGTTCGCATTTTAGTGCTACTAGTAAATTAGCATTAGTTTTGAGAACTCAAGTAACCCGCAAGGGCAGGCAGACGACAACTCAAACTCATATACTTATGAAACGAAAAGCAAAAGCAAAAATAAAGCATTTTTCATATGAAATGTAAAATGCGATTTGCAAAAAATCAAGTGATTCGATGCGATGCAAGAGTTAAGAAAAATTAAGCGAAGAAAAACTTTCCTGCCATTCATGAAAGGATTTTCTTTTTAGCACAGAAATCAGTCAGGCAACTGCAGACAACACAGAACTGCTGATTCGCAAAAACAAACAAATGAAGGGAGTAAGGGCGATGTGTAGTAAATTCGAGACTCGGGTGCACAAATGTGCGCACCCGAGCAGCCAACGTAGCGAGCGAACGTGTAGTGAAACAGCCCTTAGCTTTTGCCGGTAAATGGATATATGATTGGATGACAGACGAAAGGAGTAGGGGTGCAGGCGGTTGTTCGTTGTGCAAACGAAGTAAAACGTAATGCCAGCCATAGCATTTTATAAAAATAATCAAAAAAAAAAAAGAACAAAACTTAGTTGGCAGTTGTAAGTTGAAAACACACTCTGCTCGCATACAACAAAAAATGACAACAACAACAACAACAACAACAACCGGTTAGATAAAATATGACGACGATAGCAACTGCGAAACGGAGTCGGAGGGCTTTAACAACCCGCGCACCATACAACTCAGGAATATATACAACCATACATTGGTAGTATAAGAGTATAAAATGCGGCAATAAATCTAATGGAAGGATCTACAACAGCAGCAGTGATGACGAAAAAGCCGGATAAGCGAGGGACGCACAAGCATAGCTGCAGGGGGCGGACACAATCGACCGGCCGGAGTTAGCGCAACATCTACTAGGTATGTACGTCGCACGTACGTCAAGGGAGCCAGATGAAAATCACAAAAACACAGCCAACCAACCAACCAACCCAACAGCCAGGCAAGGCCAACCAGCCATCCAGCGCAGGCAAACACGGCAAGCGAACGTCAGAGCTCATGTACACGCACGCAAAAGAAGGGTCGTTACGGTCGCAAAACCCATCAACAAAAGTTTGCTAGCGCAAAGGACGAGTAAGCGGCGAAAAGCGAAGGCAAAAACAAAACACCGTCCCAGTTGCTGTAATCGGACGCCATGTGCGCGCGTGTGGATGTGCATGGAATGCGGATAAGTTGAATGAATGTTGAGCGGCGCCCGAAAGGACCGACTGAACGACTAACATGGCTAGCGGCGTACAGAACGACGAACAGACTGAAAGTTCAACTAAATACAGCATAGCGCAAAGCACAGAGCCCCAGTATGTGTGCGGATAATAAATGAGTAGCGCTGGCGGATGTGCCTGCAAAGTGGATGTGAAGGGCAGGCGACGACTGACTGAACACAACACATGGACTACTTACGCCGCGGTAAGACAACGTGTGGCAAGAAGGGACCGTTTTTGACAACTGACAGCAACCAACATGCGAGAAGCGAGAATGTACTACACAAAGAGAAGGTCGGTCGGAGTGACTGGCGGACCAATATGACCGTCTGCGGAATACTTAAACGATTGCGCGCTGCTGTGTTGGAACGAGTAGTAGGTAGGTTGTTTTCGTTAACTGGCAAGCAAGTAGTAGTAGTAGTAGCGGCATGGCATGGTTTCATTTTACTTGGTTGCTCTTAGATTTGCCATTTTTAGCAACACATGGCACTGGCAGAGTTTATAATTCCATGATAAAAAGGAACTCGATGACTCTGCTGTAAGCATCGCAAGATGTTTACCAACAACAACAACGATGCACACAGCAGAGACACTGCAAAGATAGCGTGTACGAGACTGTCGCACCGCACAAACCGTTCCACCTGCTGACCGACCGTGCAAACGTCTAATCGACGAACTGACAAAAGTCGCTTTCACGAGGCGCAAGTAGTGCTCGCCTTGTAATTCAAAGGCAACACCAACCATGGCAGGCACATGGCGGGAGCAACGCTGCCAGGCATAATGAACGACAGACAGGCGGAACGGCAGGAACGAATCGAAGCGAATGGAATAGAAAGCAGTTTCATGTTCAGGGCAGGATTGAAATTAAGTATTTTACCACCGTCTTAGGAAAACAGAATAGATCAGTGGCAGAAGCAGCAGCAGCAGCAGCAGCCGCAGATAGATAGCCAACAACGAATGTCCCAAGCTCCAAAAGGCTACAATACAAAGTAATAATAAGGGGCAAATACGTCGATGCCAAGACGCAAATGAAAGCCAAACTAAACCATGACGTGCCATATCGATGGGCAGGAAGAGTTCCTGCCATGCCTAAGCCGGCAAAATAAGTGGTTATGGTTTTATTTTTGGAATCAGCAAGCAACCACCAACAATGCCAGCTGAGAAGCAATGCAAAGACTGATTCAGGCGTTCCAAGGGGCGGGCAACGCGCAGCACACAACAAATGCTACTTTTCACTGACAAAGTACCACGTTCTATATTAATAGAGCATCACTAACGACCGTCGAAAGGCTAAGGGGGCTAAGGGTGCAAAACGGCGCAAAGTAAGTAAGAGGAGAAACCAAAAAGACCAAACGCAAGCAGTGTGGCAGGAAGGAGAAGTAGAACACTGCGGCTAGAGCAATGGCAAGGCTGGCGTCGAGCAAAAGCACAAAGTTTATAGAATGACTGTCGTTGTGATGGCGATGGCTAAGACGATGAGGATGATGGTGATGATGCAGGCAGCGGGAGCAGTGGCACTGGCGGTGTCGATGTCGCATCAAAGTGAGTACCACCAAACTATGCACTGAACGATCTGAGACTTGGCTCATCTATAGCAAAACGAGATTGCAATGCAGAGTGCGGTTGATGTTTTAATGGAAATGGAAATGGCAATGGAAATTAATGTAAACGACCACATTGCATATGCCAGAGTTACTAGGTAGTTGGTCGTCTAAGGGAAAATCGGGTTGCGAGCCAAGCCAAAGCGCAAACTTTGCGTAGTGACTACCAGAGCGCGCGAACAGAGAGGGTTGGGGTTATATGTAATTGGAAATTTAAGTAGAGTGGCATAGAAAATTTCGTTTGATGTTTACGTAAAATTAAATATTTTAGTAAGGTTTCTTTTTTTTTTTTTTGTGAGGTTTAAAATGTTGCTAATATTGTTGTAGTTTTTGATGATGGTGTAGAAAAAGCTTGCGAGCATCGAAAGTAAATAGGAGACGGCGTACGTGGCACAGTGCAGATGTCTGCTCTAAACGGTAAAAACTAACTACTTGACTACTTTGTTAGTGACAATGAATGAACTTAATTACAGAACAATATTACAAAATTATTGGTTTTACCCCAACATACCATCACAAGCAAGACTGGCAGTTCATTTTTCACAAACCAGTTATTACCAGAAAGAGGTGCTTACTCGTAGAAAGGTCTGTTTGTTGTTTTTTTTTTTAGTATGTGAACGTCGTTAGTTTTAGTTCCGCCACATACTAGTTGAGAACATTTCTCAAGTCTACGATTTCGGCGGTTAACTAAAGTTTCCATAAGTTTTACGGCTTGCTTTTTTAATTTCTGTGATCTTCCGAAATGAACTCTGAAATGAACTCAGTATAACCACCTCACATCAAATAGAGCAAAAATACATATAGTGTTTGACAAACAAATATCCGCCAACACCATACCGCCTAGTATTGTTGGAAAGTAAAATTGTGATTACACTTTACTCTTTTAACCGCCGGGTCGTCAAATGCTCTATAAAAATATAAACGAAGTGTTGTTAGCCGAAATGTTCAACGATAGTTAATTGCAACTTTGCAGTTGAAAATTGATACAGACAGGAAATTTTGTCTTACTGTGTGTATGCATGTACACACATACATATGTATATTTCTGCTTAATTTTATTTTTCTACAATTCCACAATTCATAATTTGCTTAAAATTAATTATTGAAACCTTTATATCACAACTTGTTTTCATTGTTTTTACGCATATTTGTTGTGTGTGGAAAAAATTAAAAACAGTGATATTGAATTTCGTTATTAAATTGCAATTTCTCTAACCATCATGATTTATGGTTTATCAAGCAGATAGGCAGTATCGTATGTAGTAGGCATTATCGTATGTAGTAAAAGATAGCTACAGTTTTATATTAAATTATGTCTAGTTAAAAATGAAATTATACATTATACGTGATGGCTGCCGTAACCGAGTGGGCATCAAAAAAAATATAGAAAAATATTTTTTACTCTATAATAGCTGTCGCCACTCGGTAGGCAATGGCAAACCATCGAGTGTGTTCTGCCATGAGAAAACTGGTCATGAAAATTATCTACCGTTCGGAATCGGCGTAAAACTGGCAACATCAAGGCGCACACTACACATTAAGTAAATGCTTATGATTATGGGCAGTTCCACCTCATATTGGGGCGCAGTACAATTTCGTCAATTGTCGAAGGCAAACAATAAAATTTTGACATATTTGACGACAATGAAAAATTAAAAAATGTCAATATACTTGCTGCCATTTCTCGCGTGAGCAGTTTCTTTCACTAAATACAGTGGTCCTGTATGCAATGGGTGCGACTAGCAAATGAACGTTCTAACTCAGATAAAATTTCCTTTTCGTTGCCAAAGCAACCCTGTTAGGTGTTCAACTGAAACTTTCCGCGTATTTCACATTCACAACAGCACAGTTTTCCAACGTCACAACATTGCATCATTTTACCGAGCTGACTCAACTCGTAGGTAAGGAGGTGTTGTTGTTGCTTTGCAAGCATTTGTTATCCCACCTAGTGTTAATTTGCCAGACGTTTACAAAAAAAAAAAACAGGCCTAAATTACGAGTTCCTTGACGTGCTACGCCACTTCTGAATCAACAATAAAAAGAAAAAGATGAAAATAAACGGAAAGCCTCAAGAATTAATCATATCTCTGCTTGTAATTGAAAACGCAAAGTAAATATAATAGACTCCAGCTGAAAGTTTGTTTATTTTCAGCTGTGATGTCGCAAAAATCGCTTATTCTATCAAATTCGCCAAGTAGGAGTTAACTGAAGTATTTTCAGCGCAACCTTTGTATTCTCTACATCGCGATTTTCTTCGCAGGCAGCGTTTACGGAACAATGAGAAAGTGGTTCTTGTTTAGCGCAAAAGTTATCGCATTAAAATTTATTTACTCAAAAAGTCAGTGGTTAGAATGATGACGTAGATGCGTCGTAACTTCATCCCACTCCACTTAGATTTCTTTAGGTATTTCTCTCAAATTCTAACAGCTACTGCTAGTTTATGTAGTTTGGAATAAAAATATAATTTATATGAATATTATTTACGTTGTAAAACGTTGATTGAAGTTTCTTAACAGCCTGCTTTCGGTTGGAGCACCAAAATGCTAAGCAAATGAGTTTACGATACGCGTCTACGAAAGGATCTGTAAAATATTTGAGTGCACTTTTTTTATTTATAAGCTGTAGAGAAGCTCATAATAATTATCAGCTATTTGCTATGACGTGACAGTTTAGTATGTTTACCAGCCTAAATAAATTCGTAAACCTACGCAGTTTGTGTAAACGAAATTTCATACAAATTAAAGCGTTTAAACGAATACTACTACTTAGCTGTTTGGAATTTTTCTTCATTAAGCTACGACAAAAGCGTTAATTTAGTTCATTACATTGGAATTGGAAGGCAAAGTAAACTTTAATTCATTCCACAATAATAAAAATATTGGGTTATAGCAAGAATGTCCCTTTCACGGACCGCTAGGAATCGCTGGAGAGATAAATTTAATTCCTTTATTTTTTTTCTTGGGAACAAATATTCAAACGAAACAAAAACAATTTTTCCTATTTTGTTTTTTTTGTGCCTGTAAATTTATGGGAATGATTTGTTCCCGTGAAGTTGGCGACAGGGCCGAATAAATGGTAAGCACTCGAGTGAATAAATAAATTATAAAGTGTCAACCGAACAGAAAGAAAAAGTTACGCTAATGTTATGTTCCCACGAGACGTAATTCACTGTTCCATTCGTCATTCACCTTCAATTGCGTGCCTAATTATGCCAATTTCTATACAAATTTTAATAGCAAATCTAACCAAAAATTACACGGAGGATGGCACAACGGCGAAACTGGTTTGACCCCAAATCAAATTGGACAATTAATTTAGGAACATCGTTCTAATATGCATCAATCATCTGAACTGCGCTAAATTCGCTCAAAATTACCCCACTGATTCCCAATAAATCGATGTATTTTCTACTTTTATCGGAAATTTATCGAAATCCAACAAGCAAACCAGAGCAAAAAATTTACAAAGAAGAAATAATAATTAAAATGGAAGCGAATGGTAGACTTAATAGATATACCCGCATCTATAGAAAATGAGAGAGTATCGTGGAAACATGTTTTAATAAATTAGGCGTATAATGACAATGACTTACAACAAACACATAATTGTGACATTTAGCCCACCAAGCGAACTAAATCAGCGTTCCCACGACGGTCGGTTCTACGATTCCGGAACGAGCCGGATTTATATCCGTACAAGGACTGTCACTTCGGCACCATTTCCCAAAATTTTATGGGGAATGTTTTATGCTGTTACAACAACAACAAATGCTGCTTGTTTAACACCAACTTATGTACATACATATATGAATTCGCCTTGGCGTAAACAGTGCGAAAGTTTCGACTCGTTTTGGCTCATAAATAAACACTACACAAGGCTTTTTTAAAGCAGTAGAGCAAAAATGCTTTAAACCTTAAATATCTAAATAAATATACATATGTATGTAGTACATGAATGAATGGAAATCTATGGAAAGCTATAAACCGGAAATGCCAGCAGCAGTAAAAAGAAAGACTGCATTTTATGTTAAAGCTGCTGCTGAGGCTGCACGTAGCTTTGAGGCTATCATAGTCAAAGTTTACACCTCTGCCCACTCTCTGCCACAGTCTCAGCTAGCCAACAATGTTCGCAGTATCGCATGACACAAGAAATATGTACATACATATGTCATTTGTTTATACGTAGTATGTGTGTATGTATGTAATAGAAATACTGCTAGTTTGCAGCCGGCTTTTAGTGCACGATTTTCACTTTCTTTCTAAACTATTACACCAACACCAACAGGAAAATCAACAAAAGCAAAGGGAGTGTTGTTTAAGCAAATGCAATAAAAATAAAACCAATAACAACTCAAGTAAGCACACAATACTTTTTAGAATAGCTACTGCCCCGACAAGGCACATGTATGCAATATGCAATAAGTATTCTCTTATTTTTTCCTTTTATGTATAAATATTTTAGAGTGGGGGCGCGTCAGTAACGACACACATTTTGAAGGTCAAATTTTCTGACAAAAACGAAAACACATGTTGATATAGTATGAGGTAACAGACCCAAACACATACACACACACACACACACACCCATATATACAGACTTGTACGCTTATAGATAGAGTGCATGCAACGAAAATTGCAAAACAAACCGAACAGAAAGGCAGCAGTGTGACGTTTGTATTGCAGTAGAGTAGATGGTGATCGGGTGGTTAAGTGGATGAATGTGCTTTAGTGAATTGGCATCGGTTTCGATGGGCTCTGTGACCTCCTCTATTGAGGCTCACGTGCACGCAACAGCAACAACAACATCCAAAAATACATAATAAAATCACTTCCGTGCCGAAAGCGGCGGAGGTGCAAAACAAAACAGAGATATACATACTACTATTTATGTGCATATGTGTGTGTGTGTGTGTGTGTGTGTGTGCTGAGTGTTGATAGTGTGCCGTTAGCTGTTGGTGTTCGGCACGACAAGTGATTTGTGACGTTCGAGTGCGCCTAGCTTGGTTACCTGCCCCCAATTAGAATTTGGTTTAAAAGCAAATATCCGTAGAAGGTGGCAATGCGAAAATAGTGGCACTATCAGCAATAAATCCAACAATAACAACAACAACATCTGCTACTAAAACCCCCAAGGCAACACAAATATACATACAAGCGATTAACTGAGAAGATGTTTTCGCATGCTGGTCGCTGCCTGCTTAGTTGGTAGGTGCTCAATTTTTGGTATTCTGTAGTTTAAACCACCAAACAAAGAAAACACTTGCGGAATATACGGACACACAAATTCTCTGATATTCGTGTTTCACCATAAACCGGTGTATTCTTCACGCATATGAACGACGTCACCACTGTTGCCGCAACACAAATTGGACCAAGTCCGTTGTAGGCAACGAGTGGCCCACTAACTTAGTATTTTGCTGACAACATAACCTCACTTGGTTGTTGAAGTAAAGGAAGGACGAATTGGAAATAAGCAAAAATTGGTACAGCAGTAAACAGAGTAGGAGCATAAGAAGTGGAAGCAGTAGAGGCCTTGATATTACGATTAGTTAGTTGGTTTTAGGTAGTTTTCGCCTCGCCGAAATAACATAACACGCGGTGAAATGTGCCAACTAGTCCAATCCAGCTGGCTATGGTTGTGAGAATGGCGGTGTTTGTTTGGTTGTGTGCTCGCTTGCTCGATGCATATGACCGAAATAACCAAAGCAACACAATAACAACAACTATTGTAAACAGCTCAATTGACGGCAATGACTCGGCCAGACAGCACTAAATATGTCCATTCAAATGTACATACATACATACATACATACATACATATAGATGTATGTATATGCAAGTACAAGTACAACAATGAGGGCAACAAGAGTAACAGCGACAAGCTATGCAAATAAAAGCTAACGGCGAGTAGCAAGCCCATATGCATTTAGCCAACAACAACAGTGGGGCACAATTAACCAAGATGACTACGACGACGCAAGCAGCAGGCAGCACTGTCATGCTAGACGTGCATAAACGTACAAATGTATGAATGTATGTATGAGCACGCCAGTTATTGAAAGCCAACATTGCGTAGATTAGTACATACATAACATATGTATGTATGTACATCGCAGAATGTTGTATGTCGGCAAACTACCAGCAGGCAAGCATCAGCCACTTTTGGCTTATATTTGTTCCGCATTGCTGATTTTCCGCCAACTGGCTAGTGATGACGAGACCTAACCACCGTCGCGTCATCTTCAAAGTCTCAACACAAGTGCGAAGGTTGTGCTTTACTAGGTCGAATGCCGTCTGCCCACCGTCAGCTAACTGCAGACATCGGTGACTAATAATAATTTAATAGTGGGACATACATACATATGTACTCTTAACATAACCTTGTTAAGCTAAGGTCGAGGCATCTGCAGTTGAATGACACACACCTCGTGGCAGCAAATGGTTGTGGAAATAATCGAAGCTACTATGGGTTATTAGGATGAGAGAAATTTAAGTTACAAGTTTGCACAATTTAATTAATTGCATAGACAACATGTTGGATATTTTAATTCTAGCTTAGTAAATCAGCGACAATAAATCCACCACATACATACATATGTTTAAATACATTTCACCGGAAAAATATTCAATTTCACCCACATAAAGCTAGAATTCCACACTCATAATAAGAACAGAAGGTATTTCCACTTCAAATTTTGTTATCCGTCAACAGTGATATTGTAAGTTTCATAATTTGTAGATATTAAGAGCGGCGACGGTATTTTGGGAAAAGAATTTCTTGTATTTTTAACGGGTTTTCGGACAATCCTAGTACCTGGATACACTCTTATAAGAAAAAAGGTAGACCCACTTTTTTTTTGCTTTTTCTGAGTTTACATATTTTTTTTTAGCTATTATGATTAAACTAGTGAATTGTTCTTTCCGAAGCTTTCACCAAATAGTATTCTAGAAGCACAATATATACTTTTTCTTCTTCTCAATGGGCTCAATTGGGGGCAGTCGCTCCTCTGCTTATCTAACTGGCACCAGTTAGAGACAGTGATAGCTCCAAGAACAGATTCCTATTATTACCTCCTTTATTGAGGCACGCACTTTAAAAAATGTTTTTTTAGTTGTAGTTAATAATTATATTCCTTAAGGAAAAATTCGTTGAACAAATAAATGGTACTTTGGGAGTAATTTCTTCGTTGACATCGCAAGTTTCTAACCACACTACATATTTCTTATGAAAGTGAATGTGAAGTGGAATGTACAGAGTTTTCGTTTGAATTTTTTTAAAGGCAGTTGTAAAATAATTTATTTTTTGGTAGCTTGATTTCACTGGAGATGTCACAATGTCTTCTGTTTTTATCACGCAAGTCTTTTTAGGGTTTGTCGCATATGCCGCCTTTGCCTAAAAAGTTAAATTAGTGCAATTGTATGTAAATATATCCACAACAAAAAATTCAAATACCCATGAAATGAAAGTAGCCAATTTTCAAGTTTTACCAGGCGTTCCAGACTCTAATGACAAACAGCGGTTTCGAACTTAGTTCTGGTGTGCGTGAATACGTCAATGAAGTAATCGATAACGCTACCAAATTCCAATACCTGAAACGCTTGGAAAATCTGACCAACTTTGAAAACCACAAAGCATGAAGACTGGAGTGGAGTTCTAGCTTATCACAAGAGGATATTTCACTGTTTAAAAATATCGATATTAAATAGTCGTTATTGAGACAAAACTAACGATTTCGAGAATATCGCTTTATAGTCTGCTTCTCTGCCACAGAGTTAAACTCATGTAAATCTTACTACGAATTAAAATATACATAAATGTGGCACAAAATATCCTACTATATATGTATGTATGTATGTATGTATTATAATTTATATATGTATGTAAAAGTGTTGACTGCATTTAGAACATAAAAAAATTAAGAACAAAAAAATTAAATTATATTTGTTACATTTGACAGACTTATTGTTTTCCTTTATTAAACTCGAAAGTATATTTTTAAAAGGAACGACGTGTGGGCGGAGCCACAGACAAAACTAGTTTATTATAAACAACATTTTTCCGTTTTTTAATCCAGTTTTTTTAATTTTATGAGTTCGGTTTAATACAAATGACGAACGTAACACTGACTGCCAAAGTTGTGATAAAACTTCACTAATATGGCTTTTGATATTCGATTTATAGAATATTCGAGCTATTCGAGTGGGGGCAAAGTGGTATTCGAATAATCGTTCACCGTCGAGTATTCGCATAATCGCTACCTATCGAATATTCCAATAATTGCTCAGGGTGTTCGTTTAGCCGAATATTTGGAGTGCATATATTTTTTTTTTTTTTTTGGTGTTCATATTATTAATATACTTGCCTACAAATTAAATGGTAGAAATTAGTTCCAATAACTTAAATTCTCTCTCTACAACTTACTATGCTATTCACTTAACCGTTCAATTAGTTTAATTTTTTACGAATTTCATGCACTAATTTATTAACAAAACTCCATTTTCACTATAAAATTTTACAATATGTACATAATTCATATACGAGTATGCATTAAGCTACACATTTTCTCCGCTTTAACTTTGCTTGTTCGCATCGGTCGATTAACTTCTATGCCCTATTGAAATTCATTGAATTGAGAATAATGAACCGTAGGAGACAAAATTGAAATGCTATTCAAAAATTTTGATTGAGCAAACTAAAAAGTGATTTTGCGACCTTGAAATACACAAATTTGGCATCTAAAGCCTCGCCTTCAATGGTACTTCTTCATGAATTTGGATTTGCAACAGCTGCCACTTCAACTTTAAGAAAAAGACCGAATTGCGTAATTTCCTAAGATGTCCAGCGAAAATTATTGAAAAGCATTTGTGTGAACAGCTGAACGAATTATTTAAGAGCAAAATTAATAACAAAAAAAAAAAAATAAGTGAAAGCAACTCTGCGCTCAAGTAATGCTATTCGAATAGCGGTTTTCCTTCAGTGTTACTAATCTTTCATGCAATATAAAGCATCATAAAAAATACAATTTTTGTAAAATCTTTTATAGTGTACAAAATATATGGTATTTAAATATTCTTAAATGCATAGAAAACTGCGAATAGTCCCAAGATATATTTAACTATGTAATACATACATAAGTACACAAAGTTTGGCTATAAAATCATGCGACCAACAAGTACGAACCAGGAACGTGGCGAAAATGTAAACTGACACGTATTATATTCTATTCATATACTTTGTATGAAGGTACGCGTGTATGGATACAAAAATACAACATTTATGCAATACTCCCCTCCATCCACTCCACCATCCTAAAAAGACAAACCAGCTGTTTTAAGGTTATAAGTAAAACCAGAACAGATTCAGTGAAATGGCCTTGAACTTCATTTAATGGTTTCGCGCATAAACTAAAAAGTACAACAATAAAAAAAAATAAATAAATGTGAAGAAACCACCAAACAGCTAAAGAGGCAATGAACCGACTGGCTGACAAGCAACAACCTAAAAAAAATGTAAATATATGTATGTATGTACATACAGACCTAATAGTAGAAGCGAAAGTACATTCGTGCACATTTACTTTATATACACATAACATACATAACATACATACATGCATATGTACATATTTATTTATGTAAATACGTTTGTAGTATTTTTTAGAAGAGGTAGTCGTTGCGTCGCAAACGATAGCTATGGCATCGCGAATGGATGAAGTATGTAACTAGAAGAGAATGGCACTGATGTTGACGTTGATGTGGACGCAGTCGACGCCTTCAATGCAACTGACACACACAAATCCATACATACATATGTATGTATTTACTTTGCAGACACTTATACGAGTAGCTTGTGAATATAAAAATACAAGTTAAAGTTATTTGTCGGCGTGAGGTGCGGAAGTAGGATGAAAGTGTTGACGGAAATAAAAGAAAGTTCAGATGGCGTGTATATAATGGGCGGCATATCTAAATTGTACATCATGTCCAAAAAAAAACTAACACGCTCAGTGTAGTATTTTTGCCCATGGATTTTTTTAAACCTGTCAATAATTTTACCTAATACATTTAACTTAATTTCAATTTTATTTTTCGAATTTTTATTTTTTGTGACCATAACTTACATAAAACCTATCAAAATAAAAATAAACCATGGGATTAAGCGCTGAAGATCAAATTGCTCCCAAAACTTGGTTGTAGCCAAAGCTCAGTATGTTCAGACCAGTGCTGTCCATCCCATAGCTCAATTGAGCTTACTCTCCATCGTTCAGTCGTTAGCGAACCAGTTTAGTGTATGCAATCGTGTATGCAATACAATGCCCTGTAAGAACTTCTTTATGCTAGAAAATGCCTTTGGCGACTTGCAATGCCTTTTATGTTATGCTGGTACAAGAATTTTACCAAATACATAATCTGTAAAATACCGCCCTTATTAAACAATGTGTAGGCTTAACATATAACACACTTGAGTTTTTTATTTCTACTCTAATCCAATATGCTTTTATTTTGGTTTAAATTTCCTACTGGGCTGCTCCCATTCTCTCGTTGTCACTCATACATTCACATTTTTCATTCTGGACAGCACTGGTTCAGACTCACAAAAGGAAAGACGGCAGTAGATGTCCGACACCCCCATTGAGCGCGAGAATCGAATTTTTAAATGCCTAAGTTTGCAGAATAGATTCCAAACTGTGAGGGAATTAAGAACAAGCTTAGAAGACACTCACTCCACACAAATAATTAATGACTCGTGCTGTAGCTCGACGGCTTAAAGGTTAAGGATTATTTGCCGCAGACCAGCGAAAACCCCCTTTTGGCAGCAGTAATGAAGATAAAAAGACTTTAGATGACAAAAAAAAAAAAAAAATTCAAATTAATCAAAAAGATTTTATTTGATTTGGGCCGATGGCAGAGCTGTTGTATGAAGGAAGTCGAATGGACGGTACTCGGACAATTACGTTCTATTAACCGTTAAGCATTCCCATATGTTAAGGTAATCCCGGCCATTGAACAACTGTCGTGTCATATTCCAAATCATGTGTTCCAAGATTCAGTCCCATGCCAAAGAGCACGTTCGGTAAGTTATTTTAAATATTTTTTGAATCTTCTAATATTAAATTGATGTTATAAAAGATACAATTACTAAGCGGTCGTTTCCAAAGTAGTGTATTCGAATATATTTTTATCATTTCATTTCAATTCAATATAACGCAATTTCTTTGCGGAAATGCCATATGCGACATAAATGCCATGCAATTGTGTTATCGCATTCCATGTGATTTCTTATTTTCAGTTGAACGCCTCGCTCACGGCCGGTCGGTTGGACTTCAATCTGTCAGGCCATCTTGCTTTTTTATCTGCTTTAATATTGGTTTCATTGTAAACAAACCTGCATATATTTCATTTATAGGTATGTACATATTTACTTCTTTTTTAATTCTTTTTCATGTGTTCTTCTTCAATCATTTATGCAAGCGCCTGGGTGTCGCCTATCTTTTTCTGCACAACCCAAACCGTGCGCGCCGCCAAGATATCATCATCGCAACAATCTGCTCAGCACCACCAGCGTGCGGCCAATAACACCAACTACAACACAACAACAACCACAATAAATACGCATGAGTACTCACATTACCGTTGCGCTTCATTCATTGATACGAAACGGCTTTTTTTTTACCCAGTTTTCGTTTATTGCTTTTACTACTTTTTTCCTCTGCTTCTCTGCTTCTCTGTTTTTATTTACATTTTCTTTAATATTTTATTATTGTTCATGTTTTCCCTACGTACAGGCAATCATACATACATACATATGAACATTATACCGGCTTGCGTACATAATACATATGTATGTTATGTACATCGTACATCCATTCACACACAAACGTAAATAAATATGCCAACTTTCATATCGTCTACGGTCAGTCAAATTGTTTCTTTGTATATTTGTATGTCAACGCTGGCTAATTTCCTACCGCGGCCTGATTGTTTTTATGCAGTTACAGTATCGATCGAAACATAAGCACCACACAGATGTTATACCTGATTTCGCAACCATGCCTTGGTAAACTGTTGAAATAGTCAAACATTAATTTTGAATCTCATATGCAGAGCAATCGAATGATTTTCTATACACATTTTCAGTACGTACATATGTATGTGTATCTAAATCGAATCATAACTACAGATTTTCTAAATATCTCGACACATGCGCCACCTAAATATACAATAGAAGCCTTCGCACCGAGCTTGGTAACAAAATTTAATACTCGTATTTGGTAATGGCAAAACTTGTGCTGCCAATTTTAGACATGGAATCGAATCAGCAAGTTTGGGTGATTTTTCGAATGAAACTACTCCTAATTCCGTTCAAGTAATTCGCGAAGCTCAAAACTATTGTTGGGTTAAATATGGAATACTCCCTGTTTCAATATAAATATCATACAAGGTTTTCGATCAGGAGATTGTGGCATTAGTACTTTCTTGCTGGTATCCTTTGGATCATTGTCTTGATGCATTGCCGATATTTCCCCCCCACCATACAACATCTAATTGGAAAAAATATCAAAGTTTACCATGCTGATCAATTTTTGTTTTGATTTAAGAAATTTGGCCGATACCCTAATACAATACCAAATAATTTGTCTAATACCACTAGATTTAGTAGTTTGCATGGCATATCTTACTATATTCCGCATTAATGGGTGTTCTAACGAAATAAAAATGCTCCAATCAGTCCGAAGTTTTATTAGGCAATCGGCTAAATACAAAAATTGTAGGGTTTTAGAGTACCTCTTATTATATTAACTGTAGTTGCATACAATTAGATTCAGTGAGCCAAAAAATATTCAAATCGTGTTTTTTTTCTAAAATAGTCACTATTGTAAACATATCATAAGGGTACTAAAGTTAATCGGTTAGGGATAAAGTGGCAACATCATCAATTATCGATAACCAGCCTACTTTTACCTGTACATCGAAAGATAAAATGCATTTTAGGTTAAATCAAAAAGCAACATACATTTCCTGATAATAAAAAGTAAAGCTCGCACTTTTCGACACCAATTATTATCGCGTTGAAATAGTTTTGTAAATAAACCTAATAAAGCGATCCTGCTTACAATTTGGTGACACGAGTACACGACTACTATAACAAAAACAATAACATTAACTGAGTATATGTAACTGTATAAAATTTAGAAAAATTCAACAAACTTTCATTACAATTTGTTAGTAAGAATCTTTATAATTTTTTGAGTATGCGGTTTTACAGCGCTAACGATCACCCGTCTTTTTTAATATACGTACATTTGTATTGCACCTTAATAATAATAAAAATGAACGGACCATACGCTCTGTAGAAAAAAAATGTTTTATAAACAAATTGCAATGTTGATTAAATAGTTTTGAGTTTTTCTTGGGGAGTGTTGCTCATTCTTCGAACACTTTTGCAACCTCACTGTACATATGTACATTTGTAAGTATGTATATTTGTGTACATATTTGATTGTTTATACCTTTGACTGTGCACGCTATTCAAAGTCCATTGACTCATTTGCAAAAATTCTAATTCAACTTATAGTAGATATCTTGTTTACTGTTGTTAGGCGGCGCCGCCTTTGTTGTACATAGAGCAGCGATTGCCGCTATCGTCACAACGCCATTGCTTCAATGAATTTTAAATTCATCGTATTAAATTAGTTGGATATGTATGTATGTACATATGTAATATGTGTAGGTTCTAATTTGTATTTGTTCAATCTATTTTGCTTTAATTTCTTTATTTTTAGTTGTTATTCTTCTTCCTCTTAACCAGCAACCAACCGAATGTGCTGATCTACTAAACAAACGCAACTTCTTCTTTTATATTTATTTCTATTTTTATATTTCATTCACTTAATTTAATTAATTTAAACATACCTTTGATTTTCGCACAATAAATATTTACCTACGCCCTTAAACGATAAATGAAATGAATCAGTAAATATTACATTTGATAAAGCAATTCATTGGGGGATAGCGCACAACAATTCAGTTTGATAACTCCGAACTACAATCGTCTTATCTTATTTAGACGCGTTTCACTGGCGAATCTAACCTTTAACACTAAAAAAAATACATACAGCTATGGACACATAAATAGCACACTTGGTCTTGAAATATAAAACGTTTATTTATTCCTTAAGTTGACCACGTAAGGTTTTAAAAAAAGTAATGGCTTTGTTTTAAAAATTATTCACTTTCATATTAAGAAAAAACAAGAACAATAAATATTCTAGTATTAATAGAAATAGACGAAAACATCAATATCCTGCGAGGCAGCTGGGACACATAAATAGCACAATTTGAAAAGAGTTTACATAAAGTTAAAAAACAGTAATCCAAATGAAAAATAAATGGAATAAAGTTGCTCACTTGGTTAGTATTTTGTACTATATCCACCACTTTTAATTACTTCTTCACATCTTCGCTGCATGCTTTCCACCAGTTTTTGACATCGCTCCTTTGTGATTGAATGCCAAGTTTCCTCAACTCCAGCCCACAAATCATCAAAATTTTTTAACTTTTTATGTGCTATTTTTGACTTGACATAATTCCATAAATTCTCTATTGGATTGAGGTCCGGGCTTTGCGCAGGCCAATCCAATATTCTAATCTTTCTGCCTTTTGCGGTGTGCTTCGGATCATTGTCCTGCATAAATGTCCAGTTGATGGGCATGGACTCAAACACAAACGGCTCCATTTTGTTTTTTAATATATCTAAATATTGATACCGGTCCATTTTACCATTTATGCGAACAATTGGCCCGACGCCATACCATGAAAACGCGCCTCAGACCATGATACTTCCACCACCGTGTTTAATGGTTTTTTTAGTATACTTAGTGTTGAGAGCTTGACCTTGTGGACGACGTACAATTGTTTTTCCATCCGGACACATCGTATTTATCTTGGTTTCGTCGGTCCAAAACACGTTTTTCCAAAATTGTGTTGGGTTGTCTCTGTGGGCTTTTGCAAATGCCAGTCTAGTTTTGATGTGGCGTTTTGACAGGAGTGGTTTCTTCCTGCTAATTCGTCCAAAAAGTTGAGCTTCGTTGAGTCGTCTTCCTACAAGCTTTCTAGATAAATTCACACCACATTCTTCATTAACTTCAAGCATAATTTCTCTTGCTGACTTAAAAGGATCAGCTTTGCTCTTCCTTACTATTATTCTGTCAACATTCATATCGGTTTTACGTGGTCTTGGTTTTCTTGTTATCTTTTTGCTGACACAAGATGGATCTTCTTTTATTGCATTAAGAGCATTATATACCATTTTCCGAGAGCAGAGCAATATTTCAGCAATTTCGGCAGGGGATTTTCTGTTTTTTCTCATCGTGCATATAAACGCTCTCTTTTCCGGCGTGCAGTGTTTTCCGCGTCCCATTTTTACAAAATATCGACTAAATAATTATTGATTCGCAAAATCAAATTAAAAACACGCGAAAACTTGACACAAAATTAAAAATAAACGATGTTCTTAAAAATGTGCTATTTACGTGTCCACTTCAAATTAGCATTATGCCGAATAAAATTGGCACGCACAAAACTTGATTGAAAGCAAACGGTAATTTTGTGCAGGGAGATGAGCTTCATAACGGTAACAAGTAGATACATACAAAATTTTTAGTGTTCAGTTAATTTACGACTGAAGAATTTAGATGTAATATTTGGTTCGCTTTTGTGCTATTTATGTGTCCATGGCTGTATCACGCTAAAATAAAGTTCGCTGTTTTAAGGTAACCAACTTATTTGGAATTAAAAGGAGGGCACAATAAAATATCGTTAAAACTAACTTTATTCATTGGCAACATATTAAACTAGTATAACACGATAAATGTAAAATAAAAGCCCAATAATGTAATTAATTATAATTTAAACGAATACCTATTAATTGCATGAATCTTTTTGATCAATTTGAGCATCATCTTCTTACAACATATTTGTAATATCCGAACAAGATACATCTATACATATGTATATCATTCATATTAAATTTTACGGCAAGTGCATCAGTTAGTTGGAGTATCAACATTCAATATAAATTTCTCACTTGTTCAAATATCATTTGAAATGAAAATTTTTCAGCTTGATTGTTATGTTCATTTTTTTAAAATGCCTAAATTTTTGTATGCCCACCTTTTATCAATTTCACATGTGTGTTGACTTCCCATTATATCCAGTCGTCTAACTTCCTCAAACAGACAATTGTTGTCTATTTTAATATCTATCATTTTTTCAGATAAAAGCTTAACATTATCCTCAATATCTATCCAATTTGCTTGCGACGAAATAAAAAAGCAATTAAAAACAATTATTTACCGATGCGTTTGCTTTAAATCATTATATCAATATATTGAAAACATATTTGGTAAAATTTCTGCGCTTCTTTGCTAAAAGTTTACATTATGCCTGTATTTGAATTGCCCAAGTGCGACAAATGTCATCCTACTTTTGAATATGCTAAAAAAAAATTTTGTAATTCACATACGATAAATCATATATGTAATTTCAAATACAAATATCGGAAGGGCAAATATCAAACAGAGCGACATTAGGAGGGCACTCTTGAGAGTAGTACTCCCCTTCCAAAAGGAAGACGGTTGGTCACCTTATTATATACAACTCTCATTTGACGCTTTTTCGCTACTCAGAAGCAATTTCACCTTAACTACTTATTATTTGCGTATACTATTATATAAATAGCTGTTCTCCTTTTATTTCATTACCCATTGGCGCTGTTGTGGTGCTTCTAACTCTCGTATTCCTTATTATTATTGTTTACATTTTTTCACAGTTGATTATAAAGGTTTTCTCAACCCTTTTGATCGTCTGCCCTCGTCTACCCTCATCTAAATATGATTGCGCCTAAAGATTTATGTACGTCTTCCTTTTGTACATTTTAAATTCTACTCCGATCCCCTCCTATTTGCGTTTTGCTTTTATTTTTCTTCTTTGTTTCTTTTTGACACTGCTTCCTCTTGTGCCTTGTTGGTTTTTCTTGCCCGTTCACAGCTGGCATTTCTTTTACTGCGCAGAACATCCTCTGTTGTTACTCAATTAGTTATTTCCGCTCCAACAGGCTTTACATGTTTACCTTTTACTTCTAGGTATATTTATTTTTTTGTTATTCTTTTTGTTGGTCCTTTTTTGGATTCACTTTAAGAGTTTATTCTTCTTTTGATTGCTTTCGCGTGTTAAGCATCCATTCATGGAAATGTTTGAGCGTGACCTTAGTGTGTTAGGTTTCACAATTTTTCATGCAACACAACACTTCCTTCCTCTAAAGTTTTTGCGTTTCGAACATTTCTGCCTCCATTGTAGCATGCAACAATGAAATGAAATTTCCACAAAATCTGCTTTTAATTAAACTTAAGGTAGACGTTTAGATAACTTCCAGTTTGCATATAGATTAATTGGCCAGTAGAATAGTCAATAAAATGTAAAATTTGTGCTTTTGATAAGAATGTTCGAAAAATCAAAGAAGTGAGAACGTTTGCTCCATCTTGATGTCAAAATAGAGTAATGAATGAATGCTATGTTAATTTTGAATTGCAAGCGCAATTCATAAATCGTCGCAAAGCTCCATTTTTGCCAAAAATTTCAAATTTTCCAAAATTCCGCGCATAAGTGACAAAGAAAAGTTCGGACAATTACGTATACTAGGAGTGCTAGCTACTGTCGTTTTTTTTCAAATTTTTAAAGGCGTTGCATAATTTTTTACTTAGCTCGGCGGATAACTAACAATTTACAAAAATTCTTATCGAAAAATCTCTTAATTCGAAAATAAAGAAGACCCACAATTATTGATTCGCTCATTAAAAAAAAGCTTCACCTAACCAAACAAAAGCAGACTCCGAAATGACCACAAAAAAAAAATCAAAACAAACAAAATTTAACTTGTTCACTATTATTGTAAAATGGAAAGTATAAGAAGACATGTGTAGCAATCGTAACTAAAGTGTTCTCAAAAGTTTGTTTTAATACCCACATTGAAATAGGTTCTAACATTACTTTTTTCATTTTCATTTTCATTTTTATGGATGTTGTAATCCTACATTTTTTTTAAATTAATTTTCCTAAATTTTGCATAACTAAAATATGTATTTCATTTATTAAGCTTGTTTAGTTTAATAGATGGCGTGCCTGTTGGAGGGAAAATATCTAATATAATCTTTAATTTCGGGAGCATATCGCTTTATTTTACGCAACCAAGTTAATCATCTATTGATTCAAAATTATTAGTACTTTCCATTAAATTTAATGGTATTTCTAAATTTTTCCAAAAGCATGTACCTTATTTACTTTTCAAACATTTTATCACAGATGGCAACTATAACCAAGAATATGTATATCGTGGCTAAAGAATTCCCAATAACACCTTTCGTTTCATATCCATATAGCTGATTCACTTAAATAAAATTGTTTGCATTTTAACATTTTAAAAAGGTGACAACCCAGTTCTATAATATATCGAATCTTAAAAATTCTCAATAAAATTTCGTTCAGCTGATGAATGGAGCTCTTGTTAATGGACTAATCGTTTATTCAATTAAAAATAAAATTAATAAAAATAGTCATGGAATCGACTAGACAAATACTAAATACATTTTTAAACAAATATTTTAATTAAAGAGCTTTTTTATTAGAATCAATTTTGACGCATTTTAGAACAGGATCTCAATACATTTATCGATTATTTCGTTAAAATTTTAATAGATTACTAAATATTAAATTCACGATAATTATTTAAGTTTGAGTTTTTATATGGAGAAAATATAAATTAATTAAAAGAATAGATACACAATTTGAAGAAAATCTATTATTCGTTGGACGTGGAAACCAAAGAGCGCGAACATAAAGAAAATATAATTTTTTAACAGCAGCAGCGGTGAGATTAAGCAAGCACTGGAAAAAACGCCAATGGAAATTGGGTTAGCCATAAATGACACAAAACAAAAAAATAAGTGGGAACGAAAGGAAAAAATAAGCCTCCCACATATTCCAAACGACCAACAGCGGAATGTTTGTGAATGAAGTGAGAAGTCCTCTAAATTCAATGAGCGCAATCAAGGTGCTTACTGGAATGAATAAAGTAACGAGGCAGATGCAATTCCTTGAGTAGAGTTGGCAGTCAAAAATGATGTGCAAGTGACATAAGCTGAATATTTTACGCTACAAAAGTAGTGTTAGTAATTATTTAGTAAATTTAAGTCAATAGCAAGAGAAGAAATAAACAAAAAATGAATAAAAAGAAAAAACGCTGCTTGCTGACTCAACTGAACCACAAAAGAACCAATCAAATGCATTAAAATTTTGTGCAAGAAAATTGGGTATAAGAGAAGAAAATAAAAAACAACCAGCGAAAATAAATGCAATGAAAAATACATCAAAAAAAGAAACCCAAACAAATATTTTCTTATTTATAAAAATATGCTGATCAGCTGTCTTTCTAGCGTCGAAACCAAAACAATATTACGGAAGGCAAGCAGTCGAAACTACAAAAAAAAAAAATACTAAAAAGTAAAATAACAAATATAATAACAGACTGAATTGCCGTGCAAGTGAATCGCTAAAAATGTATACGCAGTTTGTGTGTCTAGGCGACCGCAAAAGGAAAGCAAAGTGGCGCTTGGCATGATGGTACGCTATTTGTTGACTTTTTTATTTAGAAGATTTCACTATTTGCAGCCTGCCTGCCGTCTCGCTCGTGCACAGCCGGTGTCAGAGCTTTTAATACTCTCCAGTGCACCATCACTGCAACACACAATTGTGTGCGACTTAAATCGAGGCAAAAGTAGCAAAACCAACAACAACAAAAAGGCAAAACTGCAAACTACTTTTTTTTGCGTTTTACAAGTTTTATGCAATACGACGGTAATGCAGCAGTGCGCGCATGGAGCTTTAGAGCTAAAAATTTTTGTTTCGTCTACTATTTTGTATGCGGTACTTACAAGAGGGTGTGGGGTAGGCCAAAGTGAGGGACAACCGACGTCGTGAATGATGCGCCTTATTGCATTGCAGCTGTAGTGACTTCTTAACGACGTGCTTGCTTTTTTGCCGCTAGTTCCTTCATTTTGCGGCATTTCATTCTTATTAGCTTTTGTTTTTTTATGTTATATGTTTGTTATTTTTATTGCAATGTGCATTTTCTGGGTCACAGTAAAAAAAATATATTGTATTGTGTGTACGACGTTGTTATTGTATTGCCAGTCCGTTTTCATGTTGAACTATATTTGTACTATACATACATACATACGTATGTAGGTATATTGAACATATGTACGAATCACAAGATTGTAACAACATGTTAATCGGGAATGTTTATTTTGCCATGCATTTGTTGCATCTTTAAAGCCTCAAAGCAAGAAACTGCAAATCGAAAAATGCAATTTGGGAACACAATTTAATTACATTTTAAAAAATCATTACGATGCGATTGTGCCTCCAATAAGCCTTGTCCAAGTCCACTTTCAAATTCAAATTTACTGACTTAAAATAATTTTCATGATGGAATGATAATAAAGTGTTGTCAGTAATTTAACCTCACTTTTCCGGCAGTTCAATCGCGGTCATATATTTATAGGTATTAAGGGATGTAATTAGGGCACTTTTGGCGCTTTTTAATACTAGCAATTTTGCGACCGCCGTAGCCGAGTGTGTAGATTGTGCGCGCTTCATTCGGTGGGTCCCAGGTTCGAATCCAGTTCGGGGCAAGTAACATCCAAAAATTATAGAAAACGTTTTTTCTAATGGCGGTCGCCCCTCGGCAGGCAACGGATTAAGTAAGTAAGTGTGCAATTTTGCGATTAATTAATTAAAAGAACCTTCGTGAATTTTGTATAAAGTGTGAATCTTTCTTCATATGATAAATTTTTATTATAAATAATAATAATAATGAAAAAAATCTTGAAAAGCATTGTGTACCTTGTAAAAAGTCACGGCATTCTTAATTTACTAATTCTCAGTTGATAAAATCGCTACTTTTCGTGGGTACGATTTTTATTTTTTTAGTTTAAATTATAGAGAAAGAAGTAGATTAGGCCACACTCTGAAATAGGCCTGCCGATCTTGTAAAAATTAAAACAAACACGTCGCTACCGGCATCACCTTATTTGATTCCACCATGGACAATTTGAACTTCTTTACCAATCTGGGCAATTTAGAGGTGAACTAATCAAGAATCTAACTTCTAATCCGAATCCCTTTCTTGTTTACCCTTTTTTACTTGAACTCGATTAAACATTCTCATATCTCAGTCACGGCTGAACTTAAAAATACAACAACTACAATTTATACAGCTCACACATTCGTTATTTTGCACCTTATCGATACTTTGGACCTATCAGCAATTTAGTCGGCATCAACTACATATAAACGAATTTATGAAATTTGCTTGTAATATTAAAAAATTGTGCATTTTCGGCAAAAAAAAATGTACTTGTTTTTCTCTACATTTTTTGCTTTTTACGTATGTACAAACAGCACATAGAAAATAATAAACAGAAAACTAAAATTAGATTACGGCAAACACAGGCAAAAAACAAGACTTTCGGCTTTTAGCTCGTTCTACATTGCCAACTTTACGTTACTTAAGGAACCTTCAGTAGCACTTCTGCAGCAATCTGGTAAAATTGTTTTTGATTTTTATCTGTCAGTTATCAGCACTACACAGCTCACTCGCATACCCATACCCACCACCCGAAGCACCCAAGTAGGACTCGTATGTGTATGTAGTTGTTCGCATATTATTGTATTGTTTTGCCCACCTATGTATTTGTTTTGTAATTGTTTTTGTTTTTTTTTCTTCATCTTTGCATTCTTCATTTTCTCTGTTCTGCTATTTTTAAAACATTGATTGTTTCTATTTTGGTCAATATGCTATAAGAGTTTCTTTTCTCTTGTCTTTCGCTTGCTAACACATTTGTTTGAAAAATGTATTTTATTTGATTTTCTTGTTACGTGAACAGCTAGAAATTTGACTTTAGGCAACCAAATACTGGAATGGACGATAACATGTGAATAGTGGAAATATGACATTAGCTTCTTTTCTTCTTTTTTTACACGCAACGCCAAAATCCTTTGTCACTGTTGAGATTAGCAGATAAACCTGCCAGTATTTTTATTTATTTGTCATTAATATTTTTTGGTTCGATAAATTAAAACACGGGGGTTTTCCATTATTACGGGCCAGACTATTTTAACCGAAAAACAATTTTCTTACATACATAGATAATGCTTTAAGGCACTTTATTGTCGTTCAAAGATAAGGAATAAAATTTAATTGTTTACTTTTTTTTTTGGCAATTCATAAGGCATCTTATTGGTGCTAGATTTGAATTTGCTATAGTTTCAAAGCTTTTACATATATAAGCTCAGTTATTGCTTGGAAAACAACAATAATCCTAATAAAACAAGTTTAAAAGGATAGCACATACAACAATAGCATCAAATAAGAGACCTTGTGAATTGCCCAATTGTTATAAAAAGTATCAGAATTCTGAATTATTGGTAGTTGCAGGATGTATTCAAAAACACTATGTATGAATCGATGGATGCATTTATTTTTCGCCAACAGTAACAATTTCGGTTCATGTATGACTGCTTTCAAATTTTTAAATATGAAAAATGCAACGGTGCCCCACTACTAATCGACGACTGATGATTACTCAGTATGAAACAAATAAACAAAAGCTTCATCAGCTTCCCTTTCAACTTCGTTTCACTGAGTTGCCATTTTTTCTTATAGATAATATGAGTACAATATAACGTTGATTTTTTAACTAGCAAATAATTACAAATATCATTGAAAAAGTAGACCGTAATAGGTAAATCTACTTCCAAGTCATTTCATTGCTTATGCATTTTGAGCGACCTTTCCTCGTCACCCTCCCCTACACATTTCGAGTTGACGTAACAGAGGTTGACTAAGCAGCAACCTATCTAAATATGTAAGTGCTTCCAAGTAATTATTCCAAAAATGATCTAGTATTTTACAAAATAAAATCGTTTGTACTGAAAAATGATATAATACTAGAATGCGACTTCCCGCGGCGAAATGACAAATCCCAAATTCATTAAACAAAGAATAGGGGAGAAAAAAGAAGGAATAACTTACAATAATTCAGTGAGAAACGTTTTCAAATTTTGATGAAGTGTAAACAATGGAGTTATAGGCAAAAATTTATTAAATAATTTTTCAAAATATGTAATTAAAAAAAGACTGTTTTCAGCCCTTTTGTATGTAAAAAAAAGCGTGGTCTACTTGCAGTTAGGATCTAACCAAATTGGCAAACCCAAAGTAGCGGTACCAATGACGGCGTCACGTTCTGCATTCAGTCCACAGTGGGTTTGTACTCCATTTATGTTGTATGTATGTATGTATCTATATACATACATAAGTATATTTTTAATATTCTCAGTTAATTTTCCCTATCAGCACCTATGTAGTTTCTTTAAAGATTTATTTTTTCTTTGGTGTTAAATGTCAGAGAAATAATTCATGTCAAGGAGCAGTTGCACATAAATTGAAACCGATCGTTGAATAACTAGTACTTTCGACAACTGAATCCCATACAAAAAACAAGTTCTACCCTTCAAAAGAGAAATGTATGTATAACTACAGCTGCTTCGAATTGCAATTAATCTCAAATCAGCGCAATTTTGTGTGCACTAAGTAAGATATTAAAGAGCAGACTGTCAATCATTAAAGATATTAACAAATAAAACCCGCAACACACATACTATGTACATGCACAATTGCACACATTAATAAAAGGCAAATGAGCCACACTTGAAGCGCAGAAGATAAAATCCCAAAATCCGACCTCACTCAATCGACACCCAAAAACTTCTAAATAAACAAAACAAAAAACAAAAACAACGTTGAGGCACATAAAGCGACAACAACCAATAAAAAATACTAGGTAGGAATGCATGTGCGCACACTTATAAATAGATGGAAAAAAACGCCGGTATGGCAAAATAAAAGAAATCACGACATGGTAAAAGTAAACAAATCACTCGCAGGCAAATCAAATTCAACGAGCATGACTTTTACTATTTTTCAGATGCAACTTTGTATTGACATCGTTAAATTTTTTTTGCTTTGCTTCTCTTTAGTGACTGTTGTAAATTTAATTTCGTGCGACAATAGCTTTTCCAAATTTAAATTTTTTTTGTTACTTTTTAAAACATTTTCACAAGCATACATAACATCTGGTAACACTTTATGTGCTTTGACATTGTCGTAATAAACAGCTGATTGTGAATACTTTTGCACGAATTACATAAGTAACAAAGTTGGGTGTCGAATAGATGATTCTGGTTATTTTTTTCAGAAGCTATAAAATTAGACATAAATATTTCGACAGTTGATTACATGTATGTATGTATGTATGTATGTACATATGAATGTAAATATCGCACGACCGGATTTATCACACTCAAGTGAATGAGGTTGAGACAAAGAAAAACAGCATAAACAGAAAAGTGTGCGGCAGCCGGAACACCCCCCGCGCAACACAATGTGTTATTATCACAATGAAAAGTATGCCACGCGACCGGCTGTCTGGCCGTGGTTACTTTTTTTATGCATCAATTTTAGTTGGCTGACTGATGCGGACATGCAGAAAGAGTAACAGACAAAAGCACCAGAAAAGTGCCGAGTCGTATTTTTTTTAGACACCAGCAGCCCCAGCGTACAAACATACAGATGTATGTATGTATGTATGTACATACATACATATGTAACCGATAATACTGGAAAATAGTGCTCCCATACCTACAAAAATGCGACCACAAGTAGATTGTACTATGGAAAAGAGGCTGTGGAGCCATGCCTGGCTTGACAAAGCCCCCAACAAGTGGATTGAGTGTGCGATTAACCAATTTACAATTTGTTTTCCTTATTACCCAAATACATATGCATGTATGTGCATACATATGTACATGTGTACACTGACGGGCAAAATCGGCCGATGTTGATTGTTTTACAATTGGGTTGTTCATGTAAAAAATCCAGCAACATTAATTCCCAGAATTTCCAAAAAAGTTCATGCACGCAAAACCTGGAAAAAGCCTTTGGTATAGTATGTTTACTCAGATTTCCTATATGAAATTTATTTTTCTGTCTTTTATTTTATTAAATTAGTTCAGAAACATAATTTCCTATTTTTATTGTGTTGAGAAATCACCTGGTTTTCTTACTGACAAGTTGTTGCAAGTAAAAAAATATCCTACAATAATTTTCAGCTTCCCCTCCAAAAGAACTGTAATTTTGCTCTCTCGATTTCCCCTACTTTAGAAGTTTTTTGGATACATGAACAAACTAAATATTAGCAGGATTTTTCATAATAAATTTTTTAAGTTAACTTTGTAGAAAAATATAGATTGCTTATAATATTATATAATAAAACCCACACGGTGTACTGAATACTGAAGGTGACGCCTTTAGAAGTACCGCTACTTTGGTTTTGCCGGGTTTGACAATTCTCAACTTCAACTAGACAAAGCTTTTTTCACAAATTAAGAAAAAGAGACACTTTTTTTAGTATTTTGCGAATTTATTTATTAAATGTCTGCCTATAAATTCATACTTTTACACTTTAGAACAATTAGAACACGTTTTTCAATGAAATATTGGAAGTTGTTCAATTTTCTCTCTCCCGTATTCTTGTTTACTAAAGGCGAGATCTGTCATTTCACCGCGGGAAGGCGCAATCTTGTATTCTATCATTCTTGTAAAACCCATGTAAATTAATGTTTCAAGCTTTATTCAAAATTAATAAAAACTCATTTTCATCAAAAATTTTCTTTTTTAAGAATGACATTTTTTTTTGTATACAGTTGTATAGCCTCATAAATTTTAGTATAATAAACTGCAACTTTCAATTAACTAGAAATTACTCTTGATTTTGAATATTTTTTTTAAATTAAGTCCTTGCGAGCTTTTTAAATATGTATGTATGTATATAGCCTAAAAAATACATATTTTATCCAGAATACTGTCGGCATATAATATTATTAAAAATCAACTGGAATTTTTATAAAATGCATGCGTTTTATGAAAAACATTTTCGGGTACCGAAAATTCAAAATAATTTAAAAAATCCGGCTACAAGAAAGACTGCATAGCCGAAAAGTTTGTAAATAAAAAAATGTGAAAACTTGTATTAAAATTTGTTGAGTTTTTAGAATTTTAGTACAAAGTTTGAAACCTGAACTAAATGTATATAAAATTAACACACACAAAATGTATAATGAAAAACTTGGCTAATTTTCTAAAAAGATCAATATGCGACCGGTTTTGCTCACCACTGCATTTACATATACATTTATAGTATGTACTGAAATATACCTGGTGGCTCTTCGTCCATGAACACACAACCGTATCCTACTATAAACAATAAATAAATTTACATACCTATATAAATGCAATGTGCATGTTCTTCGGAATACTTATAATGAGAAAGGTGTTTCTAAGCTGCCACTTTTTACGCTTTGTCAGTTTATTGACCTTCTTCTAAGTATGTAATTGTAGTAACAAGAACAAAGCTACAAAGAATGCGACAAAATTGCGATATATACTATGGTTGTATGTACATAATCTACATACATACAAACATATGTGCATACAATACATACAATTCTAAATAAAGTTGTACATTCATCCAAGTACCTGTTTTTTTTATTAAAATTTGTATTTTACTATACGATACGTCAGCGCTAAAACAATAAAAACGTCAATACACTGAAGAGAAAAACTGGAACAATAGTGCAGAAAGTGAGAGTTATTTATTATATCTCTTCTAATTCAATTTTTATCTCGCTACTACCATTGGACAATTCACAAGGTCTCTTATTTAGAGTTACTTTTTGTATGTGCTATAAATTCAAACCAGTTGTAACAACACTGCGAACTTTGATTAACACTAAAACAACTCTGTTGCCTACGTTAATTGAGTGTAGTGTTTTTTTCAGTAGGAACATACAACATAACATACAATTCTCTGTTACAAAATACAGCATAGCAAAATATTGTTTATTCCGCAAAGGTTTGTTTTATTATAAGTCCACTAAAAATAAAAACAATTACTACAAATTGAATCGAACGAGTAGATCAAGTATGTAGTGGCTAGAAGAAAATCTTGAATGCAACGCGCTCACCTCAGTCCGTAACAAATCTATTGGCGGGTGCTAAACTTCAATCTTAAAACGCTCTAAAAGGTTTTCGAACATGTGTTCTTTGCCCACTGCAAATGGCTTTTAAAGCCGATTTTACTTTCTTACCAGACACTTTCTTATAACACTACTACTTAGCCTACCAATATAAACCAAAATGTTTTCAAACAACAATCACTCAAGTTTTAATTCTACATCATACAAATGTATCTAACTTATTAAGCTGATGATCTAAATTTACAACACAAATAAAAACTTGTTAAGATTGAAAAATATGTAAACCTAACCTAACATTCATACATTAGCTTTTTTTTAACTTATTTCAACCGAAAAATAGAAGAAGTGTCAGTGAAAGAACGCGAAATTCCAATACAGCGTTTACGCGCAAAGAGTTTCCTTTTATCAACAGAAACCTGAGAATGACCACCAAATCAGTTGTATCAGTCTGTCCGTGCGCATGGTAGTCAGCCAAACAAGCAACTCAACAACTGAAACAACAAGTGGAGCAAGCATTCACTGTCGTCATTTAAACAAAACCATACAGCCAGGCATTCAAGCATTGAGCCATTGAGCCAACGAGAGCCAACACAAGTTGTGTTACCCACCTCCACCTCCTGTCAATGGCATATTTTAACTACCTTCTTTGTATCCCTTTAAGTCGTGGCTGAAATTGAAATGATGATGCTTGGATTGTTGGTACTGCTGCTTGGCCTGGATGATGCTGCTGACGCTGACATCCATACGTACGTACATAGTCAATTTTACTACATTCTACCTTAAAGATTTTATTTCACATTTTGTGTTGTGCTCTTTGCGATGCGATGCGATGCTATGCTTTTATTGTTGTTGTTGTTGCGCTGATGGTCGTGTTATTGTTGGGTAAAAGATGACGCCGTACCGGTTGAAGTTTTTTTTTGTTTTCCTTTTTTTTTTTTGATATTTCATTCATGAAAACGACAAACATTTATTGACACACTTTCGTGCATATATTTGTTTGTACTTCTGTAAAGAGCTGTGCATACTGAGGACGATACAACAACAAAAAACACCGCCACATTTAATAGTAGTACAAGTGCCTATCAGACATTCTATATGTATGTATGTATGTATATACATACGTCGATTTGTGTGCCATTTGTAAGGCATGTAAGGTGACGGTGACCGAAGCAGAACGCGGCATGGCACGCGTCTGTTGGTAATTGTATTTGAACGATTATGTCTGTCCCTACTAGAACCCACGTAATACAAAGTTTTCATACTATGTACTTATGTATGTATGTATTTAGAATATGTATGTGTAATTTCATATGTATGTACATATGTATGTATGTGGATCAGTTGTTTCTCGTTTTTTTCCTTTTGATTTCTGTTCGCATTATAAATACTTTTTTTTCTCTTTATTTTTGGTTTTGTTGTGATTATTTTTTTATACCTGTTGTTGTTTTTATTATTATTGTTGTTGTTGTTGTAGCTGCCGTGCTGCCCTTGCTGATGATTTAAGGCGGCAAATTTTACTCAACGACTGAGTGAATGAATGAATGAAACGCGAGGGTATGAACCCAGCATGCCAGGTATATGCAATCATACAACCGTATATACATATGTATGTATGCACGTATGTAAATATGTACATGTTCATATATAAGAATGTGTAATTGTCAATATACATAAATATGTATGATTTGCCTCTTTGGCATGAGTCAAACGTTTGGGATACCCCCACTAGAAAAACAAAAGCCGGCTAGTTTGCTGTTTATTGGTATGTGGAAAAATTCTAAACTTACCGTTGCGACTTGCCGGCATTGATAAGCGCTAGTAGTCGTCATTGTTTTCTTTTGATATTTGGCAATGTTTTGCTTTCAATGTGTTTATGTTTGACAGATTCTTTACGTATTTTAATTTGCATATTTTTACCTAAATTTTTCTTTTTCTTTTGATCGAAATTAATTAAGTCATGTTTTGCCTACATATCGGGTTTTATAATGCATACAAAGTAATTATTAATGCTGATATCAGAAATATTTGTCATATCAAAGCGGTTTTATTTACTGTCAGCTGTTTTTGAAAGTTAACCGCAACCTTTTCTTATACAAAATCTGCATATTATTTAGTACTTCGAGCAATTTGCTTTTTGTGATACTTATGTATGTACATACATACATATGTACATATTTCAACCAGGTATAGAAAATAATAATTATTTTCAAAACTTTAATTCAAAAAGTTACTCGATTAGATTTTGTCTTTTTAAAATTTGTATATAGCAATGCGATGCTTAACCAAGGAATGTTAGTTCTATAGATTAATTTTTAATATTTTTACTTAAAAAAAAAAAGTCAGTTTTTTTGACTGATATTTGTTCAATTAAAAGTAACAGTTAAATTTTAACTTATAGTTTTGAGGGAAAAATAAAAGTAAAAATTTTACCTTTGATCGAAAAAATTATTCAAATTTTAACTTTTATTCGTGACTGAAACATATACATACATACATACAGCTGTCCACAAAAAAATAGGAGTGCCCACATGAAAGAAATGAATATGTAATTATTTGCAAAGAAACCCATTTTAATTTCAAACTTTTTGTACTAAATAATTCACAGATGTTTTATTTATATATCTACAGTCCGAATTTTTTAATCAACCTTAAAAAAAAATTATATTCTTAGTCTAAGTAAAATAAACTAAAATCTAGTTCCACATAAAAATAGGAGTGTTCTATAAAGGACAAATTAATTTTAAACCAGTAACATAAATTGCTTTAAAAACTTAACGTAATAGTAAAAACGATCAATATTTCGTTGAAAAGCCTCGGTTTTTTAACACTGCGTCACATCTTCGCGGCATAGAGTCTACGAGGTCCTGGCAACGCTTCAACGGGATTCCTTCCCATGCCTCTTTCACTACCGTCCATAGTTGTCTACAATTAGTTGGTTTCTGTTGAGTTACATGTTTTTTAATATCAGTCCACAGGTTTTCTATGGGGTTGAGGTCAGGAGACTGAGCAGGCCAATGCATAACCTCAACCCCGTTGACCCTAAACCACTCCTTTGCGCACCTGCTGGTATGTTTAGGATCATTGTCCTGTTGGTATATCCATTTCAAGGGCATATTCCATGCGGCATATGGTAACATTACTTCGTCTAATATTTTGACATATGCTCTTTGATCCATCATGCCTTCAATCAAATGAATGGGACCAACTCCACTATATGAAAAGCAGCCCCATACCATGATTTTGGCGCCGCCATGTTTGACGGTTTTTGTTGTAAATCTAGGGCTATATTCTGTGTTAGGTGGCCGCCGAACAAAATTTCTACAGCCTGTACTTCCGAATAACTCAACTTTGGATTCGTCAGACCACAGTATATTTCGCCATTTTTGCAAGGACCAGGACGCATGATTTTTTGCAAATTTTATACGCGCTTCCACGTGTTTCTTCTTGAGGAGCGGTACTTTTCGTGGACTTCTTGCAAATAAATTGTGGTTCACTAAACGTCTACGAACAGTTTCGGCACTAACCTTCAAATTAAGTTCATCCCGGATGCTCTTGGCTGACGCAAACGGTTTAGCTTTGCAGTAACGGACTATACTGCGGTCATCTGCGAATGACGTTTTACGATTTCGGCCACGAGTTTCATTTTTATTTTTATATTTTAAGGCGTTCGCTATCATTTGAGCTGAACATTCACCGATTTCCTAAATTTCCTTATAAGTTTTTCCTTGTTTTCTTAGCCTTTTTATAATTTCGCGCTTTTCCTCAGTGCAGTGCTTACCTCTACCCACTGGGAAAAAAATCGAAGTCATAAATTAGCAAATATAAATGAAAACTGTTTCTATATTATGTGCTCTACTTACTTTAGAAATGTTGTGAATATATTTTTATATTAACGTTATTTTAATAAGGAAATGTCAAACACTCCTATTTTTTTGTGCAACGAAAAAACGATTGTCGCGAATAAATTGCAAAGTGACACTAGAATAACTATCGCTACTATAACATTTTGTTCCATCCCGTTTTGCTTACATCCCGTTATGTGTACCGCTATTATTTTAGTTCAATTACATGTGATAAAAAAAACATATGTAGCCAACTACATTTTTCATATGCGCACTCCTATTATTTTGTGGACAACTGTATGTACATACATACATACATAGCTGTAAAATAATTATTATTTTCCGACTCTTTTGAAAAAAGGCATAAGAGTTAAAGTCCCTGGTTTAAACACCGACTCTTACGAAAAAAGCATAAGGGTTTTAGACCCTGGTTTAAACAGTTTCAAACCAAAAAACCACACGAGTTTCACTGCCATCTTATATGTTAGCGATCATCTACTAAAATACTATGTATTTGATTTTTCTTCTTTCAACAATAAACATTAATAATAGATATACATACATATGTGGTTTTTAAGTCACTTACCGGTGGTGGTGTTCGGTAGGCCTGCGAAGGTCCTAATTGTGGACTATATGGACGAGGTGGTGGTGCCCATCCTTGTTGCGCTCCGTATGGTTGATGTGGTGGTGGTGGTCCGTGTGGACCCTGAGGTCCACCCTGTTGTTGCTGTTGGGCAACTTGTTGCTGCTGCTGCTGCTGTTGCTGCGGATCGTAGCTATTGGCGTATCGATGTTGTGGAGGTGGCGGTGGATGTGACTGCAGCAAAGAATTCAATGTGGGCGTAGGTCCTTGTGGTGGCTGCCCTGGAATATAGCGTTGTTGTGGTGGCCGATTAGGCGAGGCAATACCGCCACCAGGTCCAGTTGGGGGTCCTGGCTGCTGTTGTGGCTTACCACCGGGTGGTGGCTGTTGCATGGGCGAATGCCCATAGCGGTAGGGATCAATATTGGGATCTGGGTGATGATAACGCCCATAAACTGGATGATGTCCACCCGGTGGCGGTGGTGGTGGTCCACCTAAGGGACTTTGTCCGTATTCATCTTTCTGTGGATGTTCACCGGGATTTTGTGGGCCCCCAGGGCCACCGGGCCCACCTTGTTGATGAGCCAAATGCTGTTGCTGTGGATGCGGTTGTTGATGTAGATGATAGTGTGATATTGCCGCTGTTGGGTCAGCGCCTGACGGTCCATATGTATGTGGAATCGTTAGTTGTTGTATATCACTGCCGTTATTTGGTGCTGGTGGACCACCAGCGGGTGGCCCACCGCCACTTAACGCTGGATTGGGTGGCACTGGACCGCCGGGAGCACCAACACCAGGCCCACCATTACCACTCCCGCCAGATCCAACTGAACCACTGGGTCCGCTCGGCGGCCCAACACCGCCTCCTCCTCCAGCTGCACCACCCTGCCCAGAGGGTGATTTTATTTTCTCATTCATTACTTGTCTGACTCAATCCAAGTGAAATCTTCTGGGCGCAGTTGCTGTGAGTGTCTTGTGGTTTCCGTCAACGGCGGCTGCAACTGCGTTGTTGAATTATCTACAAAAAGAGTTAAAAAAGAACATATTAAAGTCTACTTTATACTTTTTTTTTCAAAAATAAACAAGAATAGCTGGTATGGTGTAAGAGAAGGTTGCTAAAATATAATCGGCTTGAAAGTTATCGCGATAGGGTAGCGACATATTGACATGTTTCGATTATTTTAATTATTTGTTTAATGTTTACTCATATTTTATGAAATTATCGCTCATTATATGATAAAAACCGTAAAAATCCACATTTAATTTTTTTTTGTAAGCCACTAATTTTCTTCCATACAAAAAAGTTTTCTTCCATACAAAAAACCTTGTCGAACGTATTTTATATGGAAGAAAATGCGTAACACTATCAGTGAAAAAATTATCAGCTGAAATATCGGGATTTTCTCCTAAATGGAACTTTCACGAAAATTGCAGTGCATACCATAATCGTTTCTTAAATTAAAAACTTTGCAATTCAAATAAAACTTTGCAGAATTCTTCTAATTTTTGCAAAAGTTTGAAATTCGGATCTGTATATACTATACTATTAATAACATTTACAAGCAACGCGTGAGAGTTGTGCGTATTTGGTTTTGTATGTAACCTCGACAAAAAGCTTGCAGCTGGATAGTTGCATGGATTCCGTTGATGGTACCGTTTACAACGCCAGTAGAGGCGCCAGTGGGAATAACATTAGCGGACTTTTGCGCACCTCGTTTTCCCACCTTCTGTATCTTCTCTATCCGCCTCGGATGGGAGGGTATCGTAAATCGGAACTCTTACGATTCCTTTGAGCACTCTATCAGGAGAACAATGCATATGTATGTATAGACAAATTTAATTTTTGGTACAAAGTGTAGTAGGTAGCTAAGGCAAAATGGAACAGGGACTAAAAATAACGATTACAAATTCAAAACTTTGTTCGAATACTGAAATTTAACGAAAAAGCCTATTCATAGCAACGGCTTGAGCAATATTTCATGCTTTAATAAATTATATATTATTACAATATCTATTCCGACAGACAGGCGCAATCAGTGCATTGGCGTCTTTGATGTGTCTTCCCTTCGTTGGCCATTGAATAGTTTCTGCTTAGATTATGTTGAACTTCCTAAACAAGATATCCTAAGGCGATTCCTCTAAGCAAGGAGAGGAAGTGGATATCTATATATGTATATACCTATGCTAGCTCAGCGAGCGCCGACATTCGAAGTTGAATGTCGTTTGGTATACCGCAGCTGCTTAAAAAATCTAGATTTTTGGAGATTCTTAAACTTTATCCCTCACTTCATTCCGAATGTTTAGTTGTAAGTTTGCCTATAGCTCTATAGCTGTAACGACTTCGTATTCCTTTGGGTAAAAGGTAAATCATGGCGCATATTGGTAAAAATTATAATAAACGGTTAATATTTCGGGACCATGTAGAACTACACCCATAGTTCACATGATCTTTCTTCATTTCAAGATCTACGCGCTGCTTTATTTTTCTCCACCATAGATTATTGGTACATTCACTGCAATTATTTTGACCACAACTTTTTATAAATAAATAATCTCCAATCTGGAAACAAAACTATTATTATAAATAAAGGTACGTATAACAAAGCTCCTTCTAAACTAAGTAAAATAGATACATAGTATTTATGTAGATATTTATGTACATATGTATGTATGTATGTATGCATGTACAGATAGCTTGAATAGCCTCCCCATAAATTTTAGAAGCAATTTTCCCTCTACGAAAATATTAAGCATTTTACTTACATGATTCGATTAAAAAATGCTTGGAACTCGATTTTTAATGATAATAATTCAGAATTTTTTGTGGAAATCATTTTCATTAAAAATTTCTTGCGTTGGTATTCTATTCGTTTATATTGGCAAGTTTGCTCGGCGTTGCATATGTATACATTCGTCTATGCTCCGAGTATGTATTAATTCCGAAATGATTTTTTAATTGCCAACACCCCAAGTGCAAATGTGAATGTGTATTATTTTTTTCAATTGCGCTTTTAATGCACTTTTATTTTAATTTCAAATTTATTTTAATGGTGTGACCGGTAATGGGTGCAAATCGTTAAAAGTGCAAAATATCCAATAAAGCAAGAGAAAAACATCGGAATTAGCAACCATTGACGATGTCAGCTACTCGACACGGCGGCAATTTTATAACAACAACGACAACAACAAGAACGCCAAACAGCGAACATTCATGCTCCAAAAGCAACAAAAAGATGCACCATAAAATAGTAGTAGAAATTTAGTAAGAAATACGATACGAATACGAAACGACATAACATGACACGGATTATAGCTGCACAACACCCGACCACGACAGTACTTTTCTGCTCTATACCGCACCGCAACCCGTGACAAGGTTTTTTTTACCCTACTACTTCTCCACACTTTCGTAGCTCACAGACCTGTACTCTCCAATAGTCGAACATGCAGGCAAGCAATTTGCCAGCAGACAACGGCTGTGGTAAATGCGCTCTCGCGACTGTGTTCGATTTGTGGTTGTTGTTGTTGCGTTGTGTTATCGTTGTTGTCACATTAGTTGTCTCTCACTATCCCATTCACTACACATAAACATACAGATGTATCGCTATACTCGTTACACTCACGTCCGGAAAGCAGATACTTGTACGAGATTTTGTGCAACGCGAAAAAAATGATTTTAATGATTTTTCGTAATTCGTATTTTATATTTCATATTACACAGCACAAAGTAAACTTTTTAAGATTCTACTGTGACACAAAGCAAGCTTATATATTAAATTATTATTACTGTAAATTTTAAAAATTAATTCACACGATTTTCATGTAACAATTACTAATTCCAAATGTTTCCACACCACGCAATCGAGACGGGTCGAAAGTACGTACGTGCGTTCGTATGGTTCCCGGACTTTTTACTTTGGATAGCTGAAATCAACATATTTGCAGCAGTCGGTTCGTTTTGTACGTCGTAATATCGTAATACTTAACAGCTCGTTGCTGCCGCGCGCTCTCAGTGTTGCATTTTAATGGCAACACACATGTGAAACAAAAGGAAAGTAAAGCGGATGTATTTTGGTTTACAAGTTTTAAATATAAGTTATTTTAAAAAAATACGTAAAATGATATCGAAATTCACAGATATGGAGAATAGAAATAGAAAAAAAAATTATCTTTAATTATTATTGAATTGTGTCTGCACTTTAGTCGACTAAAGATTCAAAAAAATATAGAACATATAAAATTGCCATAATTTATTTATAAATGAAATTGCCTTAAATTTCCACTTCCTCTTACCAAAAATTTACATATAGTATTTGTCAATGTGCGAAAACGTGTTAAGTTTTAGCGAATCCAGTTATATTCTGGTCAATGTAATTTTAATTTTTTCAAAGTTTTTCTATATTTTTACAAGGGGAGACTACCATTTCTGGGGCGACACGATTTTATGACTGATTCTGGTAGAACTCAACGAAATAAACACTTTTTACTGAATAAAAAATTTCGATATCTCGCTTCCTTTTCGAAATACAGCCAGTCATAGTTAGAAAAAAATGTTCGCTTTTTTGAGAGTTACCAACAAAGTGTTTATTTCTTCGAGTTCTCCGTAGTCTCCCCTTTTACAATAATCGCTGTAAGCAATGAGAGCTTAGGCAACTGTTCATCTAAAAAAAAAATTATGTATTCAAGAAATGGAAACAAGAAATGCGTTCTTGCTAAGTTTCGCATTGATGAAAATTAGAAAAACTTTCCGAGAGCTTTTTCTCAAGGTAGATAAGATATATCATTCACGTTTAGCTTTGTTTTGCATCAAGTCTTTGATTTCAATTCATAGGCTATAAAAAAAAAAATTAGAACTAAGGGCGTGCAAAACTACGATTAATATATAATTTTTGTTTTCATGGCATCAGAAGTAAAGATTAATAAACTATACATTTATAAATTTGCTAATTTGCAAAATATTTATTGAGATTTTACACTTATTGATATTAATGGTGCCTAGTTTGGGACTCGATTATAAAATATTGATGATTTTTTTTAATTTCTGCGATCATCAAATATCTAAGAGCATCCGAGTTCGATACTTCCACACAGTGTAAGCAGGTTAAACAGACTGAAAGCAAAACTTTTCGTTCTTCATTAGGTAAATTATTACCAACTGCAATATATACCACACTATACGCGGTCGCCGTAGCCGAGAATGTAGCATGTAGCTTCATTCGGTGGGTCTATTATTCAAATCCTGGCCGAGACAAGTTACATCAAAAATTATAGAAAAGTTTTTTTCTTATAACGGTCGTCCCTCGACAGGCACTGGCAAACCTCCGAGTGTATTTTCGCCATAAAAAAAACTTCTCACAAAAAATTCATTCGCCGCTCGGAGTCTGTAGGTCCCTGAATTTGTGTTACAACATCAAGACCCACACAACAAATTGTAAGTGAAGTTCGGCCAAAATCGTTTAAGCGGTGTGAATTTGTGTCAAGCAAAAACATTAAAAATTTGTATGCGCTCTGGGTGTAAAGCCTGCAAGCAAGTCGAATTCATGGGTTTAAAAAGATATTGAAAATAAGTTTGATGGAAAGAATAAAACACGTATTTTAATAGACATGTATATGGAATACATATAGGACATATTTTGGTCGCTAGTCTACCATGGGGGCGATAAATATGGTTTATTGCAAGCACTAATTGATTGGACAACATTGAATTGACAGGCCTTAGGACAATCGGCGAACTATGGAAGCAGCTGGATACACAAAATACCGACATAATGAAAAACAATCGAAACACCCAACAAAAATAGGCAGCCGATGAAGGTAATAGGCAGTTATTTAAATCCTATGATATTTAGTATCAAAATAGTTGCAGAAACTTTAACACGAATTCATAAACTATACTTACGCATTTAAATCATCACTGCAACGATGTGCACATAAAAATACACATGCCGAATTACTAAAGTAGACAGCACTGTCAAATGCTCCACACCAACAGCAAATAATTCGAACGTGTACAGAGTTCTCTGTGCAGTGTTGCGCTATGCTTTTTGTGCTAAAAAGATTTGTAACAAAAACTGTCCGAATAATCACCAACAATCTGTATACGGCTTTTCCCTTCTACTTTACCACCTATCCGTTCGTTCGTGTGCACTCTACACTATACACTCACGATTTTTCACCAGCATTTCTCACCAATACACTACATAAAAACATTTTGAATACGACAGTGGCGCTGCTTTGCAGTGCTCTTTTTCACGATCTGCCTCTTTCTATTATTCGTCGTAGTTTTTGTCTTTCAATATGATGATGCTCCTGCCGTTCTGCGTTATACTTTGTTGTGTTGCGCTTTGTTTTGTTTTTCGTTGTTTCCTACTCGCTTTCTATGTATCCCACTAGCATGCGGCTTTTTTTACATTTATAATCCAATTGGTGTAAGAGAGACAACTGTAGGTACACAATGACGATAGCAACAATAATCAAGCAGCAACGATGGCCACCGCCGATGATAGTGCTACACTTCAGCTGAACGATTGTACTACGAATGTTATAATAAAAAAGAAAACAAAACGAGTTTCTCTGCTTTCGCTTATTATTTCTTTGCCTTTGATCGCTTGTTCTTGCTTGTATTTATTACGACTGCTCCTTTTTCGCACTTTATTCAATTCCTCTAACTATTCATTCGTCGATGAACTTTATTAGTGTGCAATGTCGACACCAAAATCTTTATATATTCCGTTTAATTTTTCAATTTATATGTGGGAAAGAGGGTAGTGAGATGACCCTGCTTCCTAGTTTTATGCTCCAAGCGATGTCAAAATTGTGACGAGGACTCCACCCGGAGGCTGTTCGGCAAGTTCTGTTTGCGCAGACGATTCATTCAGATCATCCAGCAAATAATATACGCAATGTTCGATGTCAAGCGAGCCTTTTTTCTCGCCGCACCTGCTTATTTCTTTGCACTTTTAAACTATGGATATATATGAATTATACACTACTATTGCAAAACACAATTCAATCCCATTTATCGTAAATCTATTTCACATAAACAGAGTTACACAGTTTTCAAATCAACTCAAATATACGCCTAGATTTCGCCGACGTACAACTATCCCAATCAGTATTAAGTTTTTCGAGTTTCTGCATATTTATTCCGCCACTTAATTTATTATAAATTTTCATAGTTTTTCACAGAGAAAGTAGTCATTTTTAATTTTCTTTTTTCCTTTATGAGCAATGAATATACGAGACCGAAGAAAAGCTTCGCTTTCGGGCCACGAACAAATTTTTGTGTAGTCGTCTGAAAATTTTTCACATCCACTAGTCCTTTTTTCAAACGCATTTTACACTCAAACTTACATCTTTTCGTTTAAACTTATACACTTTTCTTGTTGCGGCAACTATGATTAACGTTTGTAACACATACTTTTCCTTTAAATTTGTGTATTTTATTGAAATTTTCAGTCAAATGCACTACGCCGAAATACACGAATATATCAAAATGGCGCACGCGAATGGAAGTGTTTGCAGAGCATTGCCAGCTGAGATTGTCAAAATTAAAAACCGAATGTGGATTGCATTCCTCTTCATCCACGATCCAAGCAAAATAACTTGCCAACTATGCGATAAACACCAGTGATTTATTTTATTTAAGTTTTTTTTATTTATGTTATACTATACATAGTATACATAAGAATCCTGTGGTCAAAGCGTTCTTCAAATAACCATGACAAAAATATTATAAGTTAAAACCGTTCGCTCGATTCGTTGGCCATTGAATTTTCTTTTAAGTTTTCGTTATATAAATTATTACTTCTGGAGCGATTCAAATGACATTCAAAAGTAAAATAAAACATAAATAATTCAAAATATTAAAATTTCATTTTGTTTCAAACAAAATATGAGAATAAATTTTATTTTATTAATTTTTTGTTAACAAATTAATGAAATGTCCAGACTGGCTCTAAGCGGTTTTTCGTTTTTGGATTGTACCATCAACAATCCTCTAACGATTTTCGCCTTATGCGATGTTTTTAACGCATTTAACTAATTTCATGTACATTTTAATGACTCTTATAAAAGGAAAAATGCAGTTTGCCTTTTCTATTTTATAGATTCAAGTTATCTGGCAACACTGACATATGATAAATTTTGGTTGGGTTCCTGTTTGGCAAACGTCAAATTGTTGATTTTTGTAAAAACCCAGTCATAAGTCGCAGTTTCAGTAATAACACAAAATAGATACAAATAACTCGAAAACAGAGAGCAATTTTTGTAATAAGTTTCGCCAAACTAAATAACGATTGAAAATACACAAAAGAACAATGTACCAAGAATATTTAAATCAGCTGCAAACGTCCATAGCACCACTTTCGTCAGACGAGCTCAAGGAATTGCTCAACGATGACGAAAAGCTTGATGAAAAAGTGAGTGAAGTTTTGGAAACCCTTAAAGGGCAGAAGGATAATCTACTCGTTGAAAATCGCTCGAAGGCTGAGAGTAATATCGAAAAAGAACCCAAAATCATTGAATTGCGGGGTAAAGTAAATGAATTGCTCGAAGAGGCCAAGCAGTGCTGTCAGGCAGTGCAGGATAAATTAGGACAAGTGAAGGAAAAGTCGGGCAACGTTAGTCAGGAAACAGCTTTGACATTAATACAAACCGCTGCCGCAGAAAGCGAGGAAGCAACTGATGCTTTAATCAAACAATTTACAGACAATGATATTGGTGTAGAAACATTCCTAGATGATTTTCTGGCCACACGCAAAACTATGCATCTGCGCAAACTGAAGGCGGAGAAAATGCAAGAGCTTATACGAAGACAAACTCAAATTGGGCAACGTGGTGGTATAGGCAGCACAATGCCCGCCTATGGTAATTTACTACCGAACAGTGGATTCTATCCGAACCCAAGTGTGGCTGGTATGAGTACTGGCGGTGTACCATACCCAATGGGGCCCATGATGCCAATGCCACCACCGCGCCCCTATTAACAACGAAATACCAATTATTGGATACTGCCTCCGAATAATCCAGCAATTGCGCGCTGTTTGAATTCGGAATATTTGGATAGAGCGAATACTATAAATGATCTTCATGTAAAAGCGATATCGTTTAAACATATAAATCTCCTTATTTTTTAAGTATTGTAGAATTTTTTGAAATGTTACATAGTAATAAAATAAAATTATTTCCAATAGTACATCTGTGTAGATGATAATTTCCTGATTTGCAAATATAAATAATAAGCAATTAAAAAATGTGTTCCATAAACGCCTTCTCCTTAATATGCACAAACAAAAACAAGAAAAATAGGTATCCGACGCTCCTTTACGACAGTTGGATATCCGATCTAGGATTGCCATTGCAGCCACATTCTCCAAAGTTGTATAGCCAGTTTTATGTTAGTACAACAACAAAATACGGCACGCATTGTACTGTTGTGAAAAAAATACTCACAACCCAAAAAAAAGGAACTTTATTATTTTAAAAACAAGTTTAAATTAAAAAGAGACTATTCTCCAAAAACCAAATTCAGTCCTTATACGTAACATGTAACAAATGCTAAAGATGTTTGCATATTAAGCAAATGCCGAATAAGCAATTTCTGTAGTAACTATCAAAGAAAAACTACCTTAAAAATAATAATTCTTAGCTGCTTAAAATATTCGACGAAATGTTGATGCTGAAACTACATACTTGTTGTTTTAATTGCAAAATTCAAGTATTTATTTTTTTATATATTCGCGTTAGGTTGTTTATGTTAGTTAGTCTTATTAATTGCAAAATTTATAAAATTGTTCTCATTTTGTTGCTCATTACAGATTTTACAATCGCAAACTCATTCAACACTTTGCTAGCTATGCTAATCAAAATCAAATTGCATTACAGCCAATTTTTGGCCAAATGTACATATGATCGGCCAATTCTTATTTTTATATTATAGTTATTTGTAAATGAAATGCTACACGTCACTGCAGCAGCAAATGTGTTACTACTCCCGCATCCACATCCATATCCATTGTGTACATATCGGTAAAACGTCATCATGACGAACCAAATTCATTCATCCATTTTTCATATTTTTCCAAATCCATTTTGGAGACACTTTTATTGCAGCGGCTCATAGCTTCTGTGAAATCTTGATTCGAAACGGGCAAATCTACTTCCTCCGTTGCCAATTGTCGTATCTGCTCCGGCGTAAGTCCAGCTATCTTGCGGCGCATTGACATCATGCTGGCATCCCTAAGTTAACGACAACCAATTTTTATTTAAAAAAAAAATCAAAAGTTTAGATGCCATCGCTTACGCACCTGCATACGTTGGTAATGTCAGCACCAGAATAACCCTCCAATTTCTTTGCGATTTCAGATAAATTTACACTTTCATCCACCTTAACCTCGCGCAGATTTATCTTTAACAATGCTTCGCGCCCCTCACCAGTTGGCAATGGTATATAAATACGTTTCTCCAACCGTCGGCGCAGCGCTTCATCTATGTCCCATGGGAAATTTGTGGCAGCTAATACCATAACGACCTTTGTAGCCTCTTCACTGCCCACACCATCCATCTGCACCAAAAGCTCAGATTTAACGCGACGTGAGGCTTCATGTTCCGATTCAGAGCCTCGTCGCGAACAAAGGGAATCAATTTCGTCGATAAAAATTGTGCTCGGCGCATAGAAGCGCGCCATTTCAAATAAAAGTCGTACCATTTTCTCCGATTCACCACGATATTTTGACGTTAGCGTTGAAGATGATACATTAAAAAAAGTTGTACCGCATTCTGTTGCCACAGCTTTAGCCAGCATAGTTTTACCGGTGCCCGGCGGTCCAACCATGAGTACGCCCTTCCACGGGCGTCGTATACCCTACAAAAAAAAAAAAATAAAAATAAAAATAATTAAATGTGAAGCCAGGTTAATTTATGTGAGGTAGGTACAAGTATGAGAAATACTGAAGATATCTGTACGCAACAAAGTATTTGCTCATTAGCTAATGTAGCAGCTGAGTCATTTAACAAAGTTGATGGGCGACGTTCTCGTATATCTACTCTTGTCATATAAAATTGATGATGTGGAAATTATTTGTACGTTTTGGCTCTCTAAGTACTGAACCAATTTTAATAGTATTTTTTGTTTTTTTTTAATTAAACATTTACAGAAAAATAATAGCGGACAATTTTTGTTTACATTAATGTACAATCGACACAGTTTTTTCATCAGAATTATAAAACTCATTATTTTTTAAGACAAAACCCAAAATGTTTCGCAATACTATTAAGATTTATGCGTGATGTACTGATTTCCTCCAACACAAAAAAAAAATTAGTTAGCATTTTTACATCTCATATGCTAAAAGTGACTTCAGCAAGAAAAATTTCCAAATCTAACGGAAATTTCAATTGGAACTAGCGCTAAAATTTAAATTTAATTTGATATAAAAACGCATACTTGGAGTTTTTATAAAAATTTAAAATAAAAAGTTTGATAATTTGATAAAATTTTGTTGAATTTTCCTATTTTCCTACAAAATTTAAATTATTGATTAATGTATACGATGTTTTGTTAGACTTTTATTAAAAAATAAGAAAGAATATCCAAAACTAGTCATGTATGTATGTATGTATGTATGTATGTACATACATACATATGTATATTTCTTTATGTTGAACCCGTGTTTTTTTTTTAATAAATTGTTTCAGTACATAAATACACAACATGTTACTTATGCCAGATAACGAAAATATAAATCTTTACTCCAATTTTGCGCCGACAACAAAAGCGTCACTATTTAGTTAGTTTAATTAGGTCGCTAATCGAACTCTAATCGTGCAGAATTTAATAATTTCGCTTCTACCTAAACTATTCTGATCATAAAGTACTCACCTTAAAGTAGTCCGGCATCAGCATCGGTAACACCACAGCTTCTTCCAGAAGGCGTTTAGCATCTTGCAGATCGGCTATATCGTTCCAACGCACCTTTGGATTTCGCTGAAGTATATCACGCTCTTTGGGACAGGAATAGTATATCCACATTAATTTAGTGCAATTATGATGTAATTAGCAATTAATTTCAACTCACCTAATATATCCACCAGTTCTGCTTCCATGTGACTGCTCGGTTGAAATTTCTTTTCTTCCTTTTCCTCACTTTCTGCCGCCTCCTCCTCACGATTTTCCTCGTCTTTAGTGCCACCGTTATCAGGCACAGCTGACGAATTTCCACTATTGCCATTACTTGAGTTTGTCGTCTTTCTGCTGGACGTTGAGGATGTGGAACGTCCATTGTACTGAGTTGAATTGCTACCACGTGCAGTACTTACACCACTGCCAGCTATGGTACGTCTATTTGCAATTGTACCGCTATTATTATTGCGTTGGGGTATTGTGCTTTTACCCACACCTCCAGTGAGTTTCTTATTGGGTATGTTGCTTCGGCTGCGATTGGGAACGGCGGGTCTATGGTAGTAAAAAAAAAAAATGAAAATTAGAATTACTATGTACATACATATATACTTTTTTAGGTTATATACTTTTCGGAACGTGGTGGTCCCCAGATATCTGGATCTTTTGGCGGTGGTGTCCAAATATCGGGATCAGGACGGAACCATGCAGATGGGTCTTTTGTTTCGTCTTCACTGATTTGTGTTTTTAATTTATGAGCAAATGGTGTATTCTGCAGATCGAGTGTCATTTCTGATAGAGTTCGTTGTATGGCTTTAATTTGGGAGTATTCTTTTTCAATCTGCTGCGCGATCTACGTATGGGAGAAACATATTAAGTTATTTTACATACATATACAAAAATTGCATTATACTCACCAATTTCCATTTGCTTTTCCGCAGCGAATCGGTTGTCGATTTAACCATGCGATCTAGCATACCGCCTAGTCCCTCATAGTAGATGCATGCCGAGTCATAGTTGCCGGTATATGCCATGTCGCGCGCCAGTTTTGCATTCTCGCATAATTCCGCTATTGAAGTTTTGGCCATCACGGTCATTCCTACACAAGATTTCGTCTTTTGCTTTCCACCTCTTAATAGCTGTATTAAAATTAATGGAAATAAGTCAAAGAAACAAAGGTATGGTGTCACAGGCAGTGTTTAAATGACACAACAATGGCGTTGACGTATTCAGTAAATCATATAACGGCAATGGCCCACCAACAATGAATAGGGGAGCATTGGGAAAGTGTACATAGAATAGACTTGTTTAGCAAAAATGGAGAGTGAGACCGACGAGTCAGCTCTACGACGCCATCAAAATTTCAAATTGTACAGGTAGCAGTAATGCCCCAAATACAAATGATCAAGTAATTTTATCTTTCTATTGCGTGCAATACAGGTGGTTATTTAGCGAAAGGTCAAATGTTTTCTTGTTACTTTAGAATTTTTGGTTCACACCCTTTATTGTGTTTTGCCTAAAAATAATCACTAATATCGTATTTTACTTTTTTGCATTATTCACTTTACTGCCACTATTCGTTTTGCTTTCGTCCGTCTGCTTTATCTTAAAACTATCTTTATACGGAAGTGGCGGAAATGGTACCATTCTACTTACGGTTATTGACATTAGATTGCGCCTTTTTCTTACACTACCGACTGTGAAATGTGTATTTCTATTCTATTTTAATATTTTCGCACTTTTTCTTAAAATAAGTTAACTATTTTATTTCATTTTGGCCGTTAAATAAACGGGTGCAATACTTTCTCACTACTTGTTCTGCTCGTTCCTTTTTTGTGCTTTGCCTTTTCTTTTCAGCAAATGTCAACCATGACAGCTTTCAGTGTTGCTATCTTTGCGGTTGAATCCACGATTGTAATTTTCGTTCTTACCTTTCTTGATTTTTAGCACGCATCTACACGGGGAATCGGTTCTTGTCGACAATGTGTCATTTTGACTAACATAGATGTGTCATCTAGCCCAACCTAAATTAGAGCGTCAGCGTTGTTTATCAGTACGTGGTTAAATATAAATAAAATATTTATTTGATATCAGCTCTACCGCTGAGTCCATCGTACCAAGTCTACGAATATGAATGTTTACTGCGAACACGTAGAAATTGCTTTGGCTGAAACCAAGTGAACAATGTTCCAAAACTCAAATGCAACAGTTGGATGATTCGAAATAAGTTGACAAAGCATAAACACAAAAATTTTTTTGTAAATTTTGATCTTGATTTTTGATTACCAAGAAATGGTTAAGATAGTTTGCAATTTTCGTAAGATCCCCGAAAATCGAGCTACGTTTTTAAGAAAATCAAGTGCTACCGTTTTTATTTAGATAAATCTCCTCAGCGTTAGCGCTAGGCATTGGAAAACGCGGCGCTCGCCCATTATAGATATGAAAAATTAATAACACCATCAGCTAATTGTGAAAAAACCGGACATATGCGATCACCTGATTTTTAAAATTCCTTTTTTACAATAGCGTCCAATATACGTGAAAAACTTTTAAATATAAGCAGGGAAGAAGTTTGCAAAGCTTTTAAATGATATGCGACGTTGAATTTTATGATGTTTTGTGAATTTTTTGCAGAAATAGTTATCACTATGGAAATGATTGTTTAGCCAGATAGATACTATGCTTTAGTTTTCGAGCACAAGTCCGGATGGAATAAAACAACTTAAGCTATACTAAAATTTTTTATTTGTCGACTGATACAATTTTATTTGATACACATTAATAATAATGAATATATAACAACACAACTTACACTTTTGACTGTACCATCACCTAAAAATTTTGTGTTATTCTCCGTTTTCTCAAACTAAATTAGTCGACTAGAAATGGGGAAATGAAAAAATATACATATATCGATATATCGTAACGGTATCTTTAAACAGTACATGCAGAGTAAAAAATATTGATAGGACAGTGTGAAAAAATTGGAACGAGCAGTTTTATTATTTTCATTCATTACTCGTTAATCTTTGTTCCGCCCAAAAAAAAACAACGCGATAATTTTGGGTACTAAAAATATTAATTTAAAAAAAATTGAGTTTAACGTAGAAAAATATACATATACATATTTATATCTATGTACATTAGGGTGGCTCATACGGTTTTTCCACTGGGATTATAAAGTTTATTATATTTTAAGGCTTCCATTTAATTATTTCGAAAAACCTAAAGATTTGCGGAGGCTGGGCTATAAAGCTCTTAAAAAATTTCGAATTTGATATAAACTTGATACTCGGAAGAAAATATCGCACATCGATATTTCAAGATTAAAAATATCGACGTATTTGTCCATCAATTCTTAAAAAAATAGCGGATTTCTATAAATCGATATTTTTTGCCCAAGCCTAGAATTAATTTGACATTTTGGTGCACATTTCAGAACAAAAGTTATTCCTCCTGTTTACCCCAAATAAAAATATTTATTTTACCAAAGCAACTTAGAAATATAGAATGACTCCGTTGACACAAAACGGCATAGAGGAAGCGTTCGCTAATGAAGCGGCGTTGCAGCAAGCAGCCGCCAATGTTAGCACAAGTAAGTTTTATTATTGTGATGAAACTACTTAGTTTTAGCTTACATTTTCCTGTCTGGACATTTCTAGATATCATCAACGGTGTATATAACATATCGCATGTTGTAGAACAAATGGGATTCGCTCTAACTTCACCATCATTGGAGCAACGCGTCAATGGTACAAAGCTAATTTCATTTGTGTTGCATCAATTGCCCAAGGATTACCTCGATAAAAATCAACTTGAGTTTATAGCAGATTTTTATACGGATCGTCTGAAGGATCAGCACAGTGTGCTACCTGCCGTGATCGATGGCATCCACGCGTTAGTAGAAATGAAGGATTTCCCCGTCGAGTATGTACCAAAAATTTTGAATACATTTTTTAAACACACCAGTTGTCAGTCGCACCAACGTGCTGAGCGTGGAAAGTGGTTCAAAATCTTGAAATACTTAGCAGAGCAGTATGAGAAAGGTATTTGTTTCTGGGGTTAGCACTAGAGCTCTTAATAATTGTTTGTGTTGCGTATATTTCTGTTACAGAACTAAAGCAAATGGCTGGTGCTTTTATGTACGGATTAATAAATTCAATCGATGGTGAACGTGATCCACGTAATTTGGATTTCCTATTTACATTTATGCCTGATTTAATAAAACACTTTTCGCTTTTGCATTTGGGCGAAGAAATGTTTGAAATATTTGCCTGCTATTTCCCCATCGACTTTACGCCAAGTCTAGAAGATCCAAGCAATATTTCGCGCGAAAAGTTGGGTGCAAAGCTGGCTAACTGCTTGGTGGCTTCGCCAGAATTTATTGAATGGGTTATACCATTGGCATTGGAAAAGCTGGAGAGTGATTTAGTGGTTGCCAAATTAGACTCGTTGGAACTACTTGTATGAATAATTTAATTGATTTTTTTCTATCATTTTAACAACTTAATTTACAGCGCAAATCAGCACTTAAGTTTTCGGCAAAATTATTATCTGAGCATTTCGAATTTATCTGGACTGCATTAAAGAACGCAATATTCCCTGGCGGTGATAATGCGGACATCGTTACAACAGGGCTCGTAGTGCTACGTACAATTTTGGAACAGGCTTATGCAACCCCTGAAATTAGCCATAGTCACCAAACTATTGTATTGGGAACAATTTTGCCGCATTTAAGCGACGTCAATCAGCGCCTCTTCAATCCATCAACAGCTATTGCATTAGTTTGTGTCGCGGGCGATCCAGTTTTTGCGGGTGAACGTATACTTAACACTTTTATATTGAAGCTTTGCGCGAAATCCGAAAGTATGGACTATGATGGGGGAGACAAAGCGATATCGGCAAATGTTACTTACAACGAAGAGCAGCGCATCAAAGTTTATGCAATAATTGCACAACTTTTTAAAATCGCTGCATTACGAGATCATTTGGAACAGCTCAATAAAGTAACTTGTGACCAAATTCATGCTGATGTTATTGCAGTGTTGCGTTTTAAATTAGAAGCCAATGCCGAGGATCAAAATATCGAACTAAAACATTCAGCGCTAAGTGTGCTTACAGAAAGTGTGCCACTGATTGGTGAATCAAATCGTGCGTTACTTTACAAAGTCCTTTTGCAGCTGATTACACATGATTCCCTTGAGGTGGAATGCATAGAATTGCTGGAATTGGTGGGTGCTTGCCATCCTGTTGAAGTGCAGTCAAATTGCATTGATGTGCTCATTCGGAACTTTTGTATTTACCCGAATTTCGTAAAACGCAAAGTTTTCAAGCATTTACTGCGATTGGTGGTGCAAGCGTCATTCACTTCGCGCGTTCTAGATTTGGTTTGGCACTACACTTTTGGACAAAACATAGAGCACGATGTACAACTAATCGCTCTTGAAGCGCTTAACATGCTGCTAAATAGCAATGATACACGTCTCATCGTTGAGCTACAGACCAATAACTGCCTTATTGCCAAGTTGGTGGCATTAGCATTGGGACCCAGCCAACTTAGCATACCTGCATTGGAACAAATTGCAGCGGCACTTTGTCGTATTGAACAGCATTTGTCTGTTTCCGAACAATATATAATTGCAACCGAGTACCTAGCACAGCTGAAACTACATTCAGCTGCACATTTGTTTGTCGCTAAAGGTCTACTGAGTCGCTTGCATCATGAGATAAGTCTGGATGATTTCCTTGAATGGTTGCTGAATGATTTAACTGAGGTATCACTTAGCAGTGACGAAGGCGGTGATAATAAACAAAATCAACGTATGGTTGCTCGGCAGTTGCTCTGCAATCTAGCCAATCGTATAGAAGAGAATGCGCAGAATCGTGAGAATTTTAATAAGATTTTGGTATTGCTAAAAAACAAAATTAAAGATGATAATGCATTGGCTGTAGAGACTTTGGCATGGTTGGCCAAAGGACTTATAGTATCCGGTAGTGACCTGACTGCTGAAATTATTGCGACTGTGAGATAAAACAAAGAGTTTTTGTTAAATTGCCAATCATTTTTTTTTTCATTGTATTTTGTAGCTCACCGAACTGTTGGATCATCCCACCCTGGCCGCAGCTGCAAGTGTTGCTTTTGAAATAATAGCTGCAGATTGTGATGAATTATTTTTAACTAGAGTGAAATTTTTATATAAGCAAAAGCTTTTCCATGTGGTCTTGGCGAAGTTGGGCGACAAACTAGAAGCACATTCCGAACGTCATATAATTGCTTTTATTTTTGTTTTGAAAAGTTCACCACATGCAGTGCAAAAAATGAATATTGAGAAGGTTTTTTTTTCAATCAATGCTGGCTTTTTTTTTAATGCAAATTAATTTTCTTATTACTTCATTTCAGATCGGTCCGTTGCTCTTCAAATCACTTGAGTATAATCACACGAATACTCTTTGTATTTCTCTAAATATTTGTGAGCGTTTTATAGTGGCCGGTGATGAATACTTCCTTAGACATTTAAATCATATAATACCAAGCTGTTTGCAGTTAGCAACAAAATACCAAAAATCTATGGTAAGTGCGAAATGAAAAAAATAAGTATGTAGGTACGAGTACATATGTGCATATGTATGTGTATTCTACATACATACATATTGACAATATTATTCCTGTTAAATTTTTTTCGTTAATTTTTTGTATAAAAAGATAGTTCATTTCAATATCAGAAAGCATAAAAATCAATAAATTTTACGATACTTAAGCAAACTGGAAAAAAATTTCTATAAAATTTAAAATTTTTCTCGCAGAATTTAAAAAAGAAATTTCTAGTATGCAGGGTTTCAAAAAAAATTCAAATTTAGTAATAAAGTGCATTTTCTTCCAAACAACGCGTACACGAAATCATATTTTGATGAAAATGTGTTGAATTTTTGTAGATTTCGTATAAAGTAGGAAATTCTGATTTAAATATTTATAAAAAAATGTACGAGTGTGAATTTAATAAAATATGAGTCACTGTAGGTTTATGTGCAAGATTTATGCTGAAAAGATTTACAAATTCTTCTCTGTTAACGTTGTATACATTCAAAAATTTCTTCTTGTTCGACTTTCAGAAAGTTCGCATCGGAGCCTTAAACTTACTACGCGATATTACCAAATATCCAACGCATGTCCTGTTAACATATAAATTTGATGTAGTTTTGGAAATGGCAGCAGCATTAGATGATCGTAAGCGGTTAGTACGCAATGCGGCTGTACGTACGAGAAACGCCTGGTATTTGGTGGGGGCAATTGACGCAAATTAATTAACAGGCATGTGGCAAGTTGCAATGCATCGAATGGAAGCGTAGCATCCTACTTCACTTTTTGTTTTTTTTTTCTTCTTTAGGTTTGATATAAAATAAAATATAGATCATATAGACAAGTACAATAATATAGTGCTAGAATAATAGATAAAATGCAAACAAATATATTACTTACCCCTGTATGTGTGCGTATGCGTGTTTGTATAAGCGCAAATGTTTTTAAAACAGCAACAATTTTAATTTGTAAACACATTTTACAAGGAACTGATAAATAAACAACAACAACAACAACAAAAACGCAAACAAAACACTACATTTGTTTTCCTTTTCGACCAATTTTTTCCAACGTTTATTCGATATTAACAAGGATTGTTTTTTGTAACAATATTAAGCATTTTAAAAATGTATGCACCTGTCGCAACGATATCTCGGTGTACTATGGAACCGAATGTGTTGTGGAAATGCTTATGATCATATCGCTGATGGTGGGTATGTTTATGTATGTATGTTTCTCTATTTTAAATGCTAATAGCTAGTACGGATGGTCACATTGTGAACGCGCCATTAGCGCACATTTTTGCGCTCGCTGCACCACATCCGGACAACGTTGCTTGCGTACCAAACGGCAGTCTTGAAAGAAGCCTTCATTACGGGGAAAGCCATGGGTGAAATCGCGAAACGTTAGCAGGCCGAGTCCCCAGATTTTGCCACCACGAAATTCACCTTCGAATTTCATGCCATCGGAGCGCCAAAATATGCCATAACCATGAAACCAGCCTTGCATGAATTCACCTTCATATCTGCAACAATGCGCGAACAACAACAAAACAAAATACCATAAGACACATTAATTAGCAATTCTGACTAAAAGAAGCAGTCAATATAAATAAATGCTATTTTGTCGCCGATAAGTTTTCAATCAAAGATACATACAAATTAAAATTTAACTTAATTTTTTAATCAAAGAAAGTATTTAAAATTTGACTATGTATTACTTTTTCAGTCAAAACAAAAAGTTAAAATTTAAATTTTATTTTTCAGTCTAAGCCAAACGTTAAAGTATGACCTTTATTTTTCCGATCGAATATAAAAGTTAAAACTTGACTTTTTTGGTTAAAAATTTCTTTAAAAAATAAAAGCTTAAATTTAGCTTATTTTTCAGCCAAGGGAAAAGTTAAAATATGACTTTAAAAATTTAAATTTTATTTTTGAACGGCAAACGGAAAAATTAAAATTTATATTTTTCTTAGGTCCAATATTTAATTTAAAATTGGCAAGCTTTAGGAGCTTTTCGGATGGTACTAGTTTAAAAGCAAACAACAAGTTTCTTTCTCCTACGCGTTTCCGCGATTTTCGCGCCTTCATCAGCGACTCTGCCCTAACTCTAACTTTTATTTTTGATTGAAAAAAAAATCAACTAAAAATAACGGTTAAACGCTTTTTTTTAAAGTCAAGTAAACCTATAGGATTAACATTCCATAGGTAACAAGCAACACAGTGCTTGAATTGAAATTTAAAGAAATAACTGTTATTTGCGATCCCTGTAATAAGTATTATCAAGTAGTTGTTGTTGCGGCAAAGTATTTTTAAGTATTATCATCATATTGCTTACTTGGCACCATCGGAGAACCAAAGACAACCAAGGCCATGACTCAGTCCATCGTGGAATTGCCCGTCGAAGCGTGTGCCATCGGGGAATTGTAAATGCCCAACGCCATGCTTCTGACCACGCTGATCCCATTCGCCGACATAGCGCGTAGAGTCCTCGTATCGCCAGCCACCAACTTTCACAGCACCAAAGGCAGATGATGTATTCTCATTGCGTCCCAGGAGGCCACCGCCGCCGCCGCGTTGCATTTCGCTTACGACACCTATGTACATAAAAAAGAGTGGTGCATTTATAAAGTTATATAAATTTATATGATTGAAGTTTAGAACAAACTTACTTTGATCCTCGTAGTCGTCCATGTTGGGCTATGGTCTTTTTTTTTTGTGGAAGATGTTTAAGTTTTTTATTGAATTACTTTTAACCAAAATGCAAAGTGCAATGAAAATGCAATGTAAACTGAACTGGTAAACGTTGCTGGAATGGAATGCAGTGAAAAGGCACTCAAATTCTTAGTTATTACCCTACACTCGATACTGTAGCACATTATGGGTTTGTTCGAAGAAAAAAATACGGCAGAATGTGGTACAAAGTTCATTAGAATTTTGTGAACAACTATTTTAAAGTTTTCAAATTACCCACTTGCCCAGCAAGTCGTACGCTGTGGGTTCAAATGCCGCTGGGGTCATGAAAGAAATCTGATGGAGATGTGGTGATCTCCAAAATAGCTATAATTTCTACCACTCCTGACTGTTGTTGTCTTTTTCCAATATACTTTTCCTTATACACTGGCCTTGAGCTCACAAATTACATAATATTATCGTTTTCAAATTACTATAACTCCTTTAGTAAAAATGATCGGTTTCATTTACTCAGGTCTTGTTAAAAACGATATCGCCGCAGTGAAAGTTTAGCACAAGCATAAAGAAGTAACGTTTTAATGAAATATTTCAACGTTTACACTCAAAAACAAAACAAAAAATTGGATTTGGCAATATTTATTACTTTTGGAGAAAATACATTTCATTTTATGTAGATTTTTAATTATTTTGAAGAAATCTTTACTCAATCGAGAGAAAATATCACAATTGGAAGAACAAATTACATCTAAAGAAACATTTTCTTAGGTTCTTTTGTTAGTATTGGAACTATTACACTTTTCTGTGAATTATATTTTAAGATATGGACCAAAATATTTCGAGAAAATTTTAAAATTTATGTTAGCTGAACCGATTGAAAAATACCTACACAAATTGAGATTTTTGTAAATAAAATACGAAGTTTTCAATTTTTTGTTTGCAAAGAAATCAAATCATATGATAGAAAACATACAAACTAAATGCATTTTTTTTTAAATTTGTATACATATCAAACAAAAAGTCCTATCCGCGAAAAAAAACGAAAAAGAAAATTTTGGAGAAAAAACTCACTTACATTTTTTTTCGATATTTATTCTTCATTTTCCTTCATAGTGTCTCAACTTCCAGATACGTAGATTTATTTCACATTCCTCATTTTTTGTGAAATCAAAATCCATAAATAAGGTGTTATTTTTTTAAAGCTTAAAATAGGGTCGATTTGTTTAAATATAGTCACTGCCTCATCAAAATTTTCCTATGTACAATCTGAAAGTATTAAATTATTCGAAAATTTTAGCCATGTGCCACACATTTTATGTTACATTTAGGGTACTGCAAGTGTCTCACAAACGCCCATCAAAGTCTCTACTTGTTTGGCTTCTCAGCTAGCAGCAGCATTGAGTGATTTTTCGCATCCAAATCTAATTAACATATTTCACTGGAAAGCTTCAATGTTTTGGCCATTTCTTATTCGCATTTGCTGACTTTTTCAGTGACTACTTGACACTTCGACCGAATGCCACATTTTTTGAGCTCAGTGCGCAAAAAAAAACAAAAATAAATAAATAACACTTCCGGTGCGCAGAAAAAGCTATGAAACTCCTTGAACGCATTTGTAGAGGTGTACTTTTTATGGTGGACGAAGCGATTGCGATTTCGGTGTGGACTGTACGGCAGAAACCAATTTTAATACGATTTGGGGCAATGCTGTTGAAATATCAGTCGTTGGTCGAATATAAATCTGGGTTGTTCCATTAATACATACTCTATCTATACCCGAATCTCGAAGTTGGTGGACTGTGCGATCAAGCACAGGTATGGTTTAGAGACAAAGTACAGAAGCGTTGGAATAACTACCTTGAAAAATACCATGTTATGTTATTTCAACTTCTTCACATAGCTCTCGAGGTGCTGGGTGATATTGAGGTCGTAAGAGATGACAGCCTGCAGCAGCCATAAGTGAGAGATCATCAAGGACGTGGAATAGCATTAAGAACGAGGAATATGATGTTGATCGCATTTCTTCGGTGCTAGATATCGTAATAAGAAAGTTACTCGGTATTTTATCAGTGTTAGCTGGCGCTGTCATGATCTAAAAAGTAGCACCGCAAATCTCTTTCTTCCGGTTTTCCAAGAAATTTACTATTTGCCATTTTATAACATTTTGCAGTTACCGTTTGCCTCTTTTCCACAATTTTTAATCGGATCAACCAAATTGTTGGGCTCCATCCCATGGAACGCTGTTTGGTTTCCGGATCGTACTTATAAAAAAACCTAGACTGTATTAAATTGCTAAACTGCTCATTGTCGAATTATTATTTAGGAAACATTTAGCAAAATGCACTTGGGTCTCGTTTAAAATTCGTGAAAGCCATCGAGCAGATTTCTTGGTGGAGCTCGAATGATTCAAGCCTATTTCAACAGTCGTCAATTTCAGACTTCACTAGAGCCACAGTGACGTCATCAGTGGAAGATTTTGGCCGATATTCTCGTGGCTCGTCTTCTACAACAAATGTCCGGTCTGGAATATGAATATTCGTAAACAGTTTGAAATAGTCTGTAGAGGCAAAGCCATCGGATTATATGCAACAAAGTATTCATTGGATATTTATAATGGCTTTAGTTTAGGCCGAAAACCTAAAACAATGACAAGGCGATTCGTCTACATTTTATCCTTTTTAGCCGATCGTTCCGAATTTTAGAAAGAAGTCACGTAAAAAAATTGCAAAGCATTTGATATTTTTACTACTATTTCAGGCAGATGTACAATATTTGGTATATAGATCCTATTATCAGGCTACAATATATACATATGTATCTACGTGGTCGGCGTTGCGTAGTTTCGGAGATACATTTACCAACAAAGGATTTTTTGCTTCTTGTAAATTACCGCTATATGAGAAGAGGGCGTGGTTTTTGCTCTACTTTTACAATTTTGTAAAGTTTGACCATTGTTTTAAAATGCAATGTGCGTACCAAATTTGGTAGTAGTTAAAATTACGCTCAGTTTTATTTGCGACCAAAAAAGTATAACTCAAAAAATGATTATACATATGTATATTACTTTTGATGAAAAAAATAAAACTCAAAAAATTTTAATTTTAGATCAAAAACATAAAACTGATAAAAAATTATTTTGAAGGAAAAAATAACAATTCACAAATTAATCATTATTTCAGAATGAAAAAATAACACTCGAAAAAGGGGTTTTTTACCGATTAATAAAAATGTAACAGATTCATAGAGGAGATAAAAATATATGTACATACATATACTCAAAGTTGATCTCCAGTATTTGAAAGCTTTTTACTTTTTTCATTGAATATTAAAAAAATATTATTCTCGATACCTTGTTTTTTACTTCTTTAAATTGTGAAGAATAACTTCATCGAAGGAAGTGTCATGTATTTTCGATTTCGAAGTATTCAACGCTCTAAAGAAATTTTTTTTTTTTTTTGATTGACCTCCCTATAGCAAAGACCCCCCGTTATGATGACGTTGCGATTGGCCAAAGTTGTACTTAATTTAAATTTAATTATTCGATTTTAGCTTTATAGGTAATTTGTAAAAATTATTTGGAGCGCTGCGCTAAATATTTAAATAAATCAATACAACAAACAACTCGTTCTTCTTCTGGTTTAATATTTTATATTTATTATATATCTTAAACATTTTATTGAATTTCAAAGTTTCTACAATTATGTAATTGAAATGGTGTGACAATTTTACTTGTACTATTTATTAGTATAATTGCAGTAAAACAGAAAAATGAAGTATAGAAAAAGTAATAGATGAATTTTGCTAAACGAGAATTTTTAAAAGCAAAGTATAAAAAAATACCATAATTTATTTGCAAATCAAATACACACGCACAAAGTGCGCGGAGGTGTTTCAATGGTAGCCTTAAGGGTATAATACATACAACAGATTTGTATGCCGAATAGATATTTACTATTACTACTAGTATTTTTTTATATAGATTTTTAGTTAGTTTTGCTTTAAATTTGAAATACAATTATGTGTTAAATTATAGTATGTAGGTATGTATGTAAAAGTTATAATAGGTAAGTGCCAATAAATAAACAGCAAACTTCATTCCATGCGTCGCTGCTGAAATTAGTAAACAAAATCAAGTACGAAGCAAAAAACTTGTTTACAAATCATTTTCATTTAAAAATGTTAATTGCCATTATTCTTTTAAAAACTTAAATTATTTTTTTAATGTTTTTTTTGCTTTTGTTTTTAATTTTAACTATATGCCCAACTTCAAATTATCTATGCAATTTTGCGGATCTTGACTTCCAAAATTTCTTCATAAATTACCAACAACGTATACGCGTAAATATACTTGTGTATGTGTGTGTGTATGTTGTTATATTAATTAAAGTGGTTTCATTCATTTCATAGATCTCTGAAAGTAAAAAAAAAAAAAACAAAATTATATGTCAATATTTTGTGCATGAAAAATATTTCGAATACTTCAACATACCCAATCAAGTTTAGGTAATTACATATGTACATACTTTTGTATGTATGTTATATGTTTAATACGTTGTTGCACGATTGCCTTTCGTTTAAAGCTTCTTCAAATAGGCGGCACACTTCACTGCACTGCTTACTTGGCCCGTGTTGAGGAGATTCAATTTCTTATGCTTTGCACGGAACTTCCTCACGTAGGCGTCAATCAGGTTTTTGATTCTATGTGGGTTTATCTCACCCGAACGGCTGTGGCAAATCTGTGGAAGTAATGCAAAAAATTTAAATAATGATTTAAGGCAAATATTATTAATTTTTTTTTTGACATACCTTTGGCACAGCTCGCCGCATAATTTCTTTGTAGTCATCTTTTGTGATCTGTTTCTTGTTGAATCGTGGCTTCAATACAAATTTCACTTCTTCCACAACACGTTCCTGGCGATTCAGCTTCCGCAAAAACTATAATATGAAAAATATATAGATACGATTCTTTATATAGATTTTGGTATTTTACAAGGTGTTAGTGGTTATTATCTACTCTTATTATACTTATACGTATAAAATTAATTATATGAAGAATGTTTGCAAGTATTCGATTTTCAAAGCACTAAACCGATTTTAATGATTAATATTTTTTAAATGAAATATTTGCGAAAAATAATAGTGGCATAATAATTTTTTTTTTTTTAATTTTTTGAAGAATATGCACATTAGGGTGCATCACTGCTCATCGAAATTATAAAATTCATATTTTAAGACATAAACCAAAATATTGCGCAATAATAGTAAGTCTTAAATGAGCTGGGCCGTTTTGAAATCACCTCCCTTTGGGGTGGTTTTTTTTTTTATGTATATAATTTTTTTCACAATTCTCATTATGTATTATGATTCATTGAACAGGCTTTTAAATATTTTTAAGTTAACACTGTTTTTTTTTTTTAAATAAAAAAAATTTATTTATAAGGAACTAAATTTTTTGAGAAATTTAAAAGTGACCTACCTCAGGTAATAAAAAGATTTTAGTGGAAGTCTTAAAACATAATAAATTTTATAATATTGGTGGAAAAACAAAACTTTACTGTACTTAGTATGAATATTTTCTTTAAAGTTGAATCGAAGTAGTTTTTTGAATAAATTGTTTCAGACACTTTGTCTGTTCGCCTTAATATATTTGATATGGGCGAGTATCAATTATTTCTAACGGAATTTCGAATTGGCATGGGATGTAGGGTATGTTATAGCTTCTACTGTAAGAAATATAACTTTCTGTTGATTTTTAATAGTTTTCCATTACAAGGAAGAAAATGTGAAAGACCGTAAAAAAATGCTTCAAAATGTACCTTATTATACCTACTAAAAATAAAATATTTCAACACAAAACTTGGATTGTTTTTTTATTTGGAAGTTTTAATTTTTATAGTTTATCTTAAAGGACGTGTTTGTTTAAAATTAACTAACAAAAAAATTAAAATTGAAAAATTTTTTGCGAATATCGCCAAGACTTTTTTGATTGATTGAACAGCGAAAATCGTAAATTGTTTGAAATAAAGGAACGAATAACCACTATCGGCATCGTGTGACAGTTTGGTGCGTTTTTTTTTGGGCCGGTGCTGTTATTGGGTCATCATTTTTTGAAGAAATGAAGATGTTGTCACCGTTTCAGTGCATATATTGTGTTGTTGTCTAGCCATGCTGTGCACCTTTCCTTTGCCTGAAATTTATTATATTAATGTGCTACAGACGAACAGAGTTAATTTACATTGGTAAACAGAAATGCAAATTTCACTACAACAGAAACCAACCTTGCGTGTTTAGACCAGTATCAGGCAACACCGAAGAAGCGTTGTCGTATTCAATACGAAACAAGTGTAAAAAATGCGATTATTGTCGGCCAGGCGAGCCTATGTGCTGGGCTTAATGTACTTAGATTTCGTGCATTTACGGCGAGCTAATGTATTGGAATAGCTCAGCAGTTAATGCAAATTGGGCTGTCATCTGTCTTATGTTTATTAATGTGGCAAATGTTTATTTTATAGCAGGACGACGCAGCAACCTGCCACATGGCTTGTAAAAGCTTCAATTTTCATCCAAGGTTAGACTTTGAATTTTTGTAATTGTAATCTCAAACATTAAATAAAGACTAAATTTACGTAAGTGCTCCAGCAACAGTTCGAGTACTCAAAGACAATTTTAAGCGAAAACGTAATGAAAAATTTCATCAAGAGAATAACTACCTTTAAGAAAAGCCGAAGTGGACATTTGGCAGATACCGTTACAATTGACTACATGTTAATTTTTTCTAATAGTTTTCGAAATATTTTTCTTAATAAGTTTTTTCCATATAAATCAGAATTTCAAACTTTTTTCAAAATTTATAAAAATTTAAAAATGTCTAGAAATTACTGTTAATTTTTGGCATTTCCAAATTTTGATCCCACGCAAGTTTTCGATATAACGATATTTCGATATAATTTTATAAAAATTCCGTTGATTTTTAAAATCTTTTTTTTTTTTTGCTGGGGGTATTTAACATTTTCGACCGCCATAGCCGAGTGTGTAGAGTGTGCGCGGTTCATTTATTGGGTCTCTGGTTCAAATTATGGCCGGGGCCAATTAAAAAAAGAACATTTAACATTTCCTGACACATAAACTGCATGCGGGTAATGAAAAAGTTTCCCATACTAAAATTTTAAGAAATTTTGCCATTAGGGTTCTAAAAAAACCAAAAATCTTGTCGAATTTCACCATTCCAGAACTAATTTGAGTTTTGCTGATTGATATTAGAATCTGATTTGATCCAATCGGTTTCTCTGGTGAAATTGCATATTTTAATTTTTTTTATAGGAATGTGATACATAAAATGTCCGTTACACATTTGTTTAAATAAATAAAACAATTCATGGTTTTATGTGTTAAAAAAAAAAACTTGAAATTTTTCCTTTTGTCAACTAATATTTTTAAAAATGGTCACAAATGGAATTGGTAAATAGATAAATGAAAATTAAGAGTCCTTATGGTTTCAGAGATATGTCAAACTTTTTCTGATGTTTCAGCTCTTCTGCTTCTAGCATTTTTTTATTACACTTTTTTCCTTCGATATTCTTATCATAGTTGGCTGACGTTTTGTTAAAATATTAGTGTTGAGCTTAAACGAAACCAACCATCAATAAAGGGTTTCGAGTGTTACAACACAAAACATAATTTCAAATTCAACTATTTGGAAGTCTTCGTTGGCTATGACTGTTTATTCCTTCACAAGATAGCTTTGGTTCTTCACCTAATCGAAAAAACTTGTTAAGCGATTAACAAATTAACAATCGCCAAATTTAAACACTCTAGATATCTTTTTTTTAGGGATATTTGAAAACATTAGTCTATGGTATTTCTGTAAAAAGCCAAATCAGAGTCTCTGAGAGATTTTATCGCGGAGTACCGAACGAACCCTCACTGATTTTGCAGGCCTTAAAATAAATTTCAAGGATCTTGATAAAAAAATGGGCATCAAAATTCCATTATTATTTATAGGTTAGTTTTGCTAATATATAGAGTAATTTTAATACAGAGACTATTATTAAAAAAAAAATTATTTTTAATAGTTATTTAGCAAGTTTTATCCTTTGCTCCGAAAATACTCGTTGTTTCTTGAGTTTTATTTATTACTCAGAAAATAAAACTTAATTTGTGGGTGTTTTTATTTCTTATAAAGCTAACAACGTTAAATTTGTGTGTATTTGCTTCATAAAGAAAAAACTGCACAAAATAATGTTTATTTTCTTGGCGATTTATTTTTCCTTAATTTAATTTCCAATTTTTTGTAACGATTTGACTCTCAAAGTGCTGAACCGATTTTAATAATTTTTTCAATGAAACATCTGCCGAAAACAATATAGTATAGTAGCATACTTGTTTTTTTTAAGAACATGGACATTAGGGTACATCATCATAAAAAAAAAAATAATCGTTACTGGTTTTTGCATATAAACCCACTGACGTGCTCTTTTCGCAAATCTCCTTATTATGATTCTGTTGCACAAGTTTTTAAATATTTTTATAAAGACCTTTCACTGCTTTATCATTTTAAGTGATTTTTTTTTTGTTTTGATAATTTCCATATCTGTTTACATTTTTTATTTATAAAACACTCTATTTTTGGAAAGATTTTCAAACCGATTTAGCTCACGTAAATCAAAAAATGAAAAATAAATCGTAAAACCTGTCATCTTTTTCATGGTATTTGTATTTAAATCTAAGCATTAATTTTATAAATGTAATTATCCAACTCTCAAGAAAAATCACAAGATATATTTTTCACTTTTCTGTTGCTTGAAGCGCAGTATAGCTTGAATAAAAACTATATATTTATATTTAATAATATAATTTTTTGAAGAAATAAATATACGAGCAATAATTTTTTGAGAGCTGGAAATTGATTTAAGAAATTTTGATAGAATAAAATTTCTTACTCCTTTTTGTTTTTCTTGAGAGCTGGCTGTTTAGCGTATGCAATAGCAAACATTTTTTTTTAAATATGTATGTAGCACTTACCTTATCTTTGACTTGTAATTCAACAGCTGAGTTTGGCACGTCATCGTAGACTTTAATATGGTCATCCGTTTTGCTGACTGTAAATAATGTGTTTGATATAAAACAAATATTTGAAATAAATTTTTAAATACATATTTTAACAATGCAATTCTTCGAAATATGGCAAACTATTGCTGTTGCTTCTTTAACTTGCTTGGTATGTGAAATATATATGTATATTATTTATTGTTGTATTCGTGTATTCTTTTCTTTCAATGTTTTTCAGTAGAAGTTGGTATATGGCCCGAAAGGGACAGTTTTATTGAGACCCTTAACGGTTATGACAAAAAACATGATTTATTTAATCGATATTTTGAGACAAAATCTTTTTCAAAAAAGTTTGAATGTTATTTTGTTTTTTTTTTATCACAATATAACGTAAAAATCTTAATGATAAGGAAATATAATCGCGCAATTGAACTCTGCAAAATAAACATTTTATTATTATGGAAGATTTTCAATCTGAAAATAACAGATTCCTCGATATACATATATGTATGTCTATTAGTGATAATCCTAAAAAAAAAAAAATAGACGTGATCCATTGATTTATTTGTCTCTTTTCTGAAAACAATATGATTTACAATTTAATATCTCACTGACTATGCGTAAAATAGTCCCCATTTGGAAACTGCGATATTTTTAATTGTTATTAGGGCTCTTCACTCAATGCTCGTTACTTGGCAGTTTTACATATATTTTGTTATTGTAAATCTGACGAAAGCGCCGAAGCGACAAGTATTTAAGTGCCAAGGCAGCTAGCTTGGCAGTTTGAACGCCAACAGTCCCATCCGCTGTTTATCACTTGAGTTTTATTTGGTAGAAAACCCGTTTACCAGACTAACACAAATAACGAACCGTTAGAGTAACCTTTTGTAATTTACATATTCTTAATAGAACATATTTAGAAACATGAAAAACCAAAGTAACGAAGTACTTCGAAATAAACAAATTACGATCTATCTCAAATGTTTAAAAAACACCTGCTTTCAAAAGATTGTTTTTAAATTGGCATGTAATTACATTTTTGAAACTTAACTAGATTCTGCATTCAAAGCAACAGCAACGAAAAAATAATAAATATGAACGAAAAGCTCCGCAAAAAAATTTGTACATTTGTAAAGGATAAGCCAAAAAGTGGCCGCCTAAATGGATTAGTAGACGTCCAGTTGGAGAAGAAAGTAATAGCCATAATTAGGAAGAACTGATCCTTGTCGACAAGAAATGACAAAAAAACAAGTAAAAACAGCGCTGTCTTTGGCTATGCCGAAGGCTTCATACCTTTCATGAATGGAAGAATAGTAAAAAACGTGTTATTGTATTACAATTTCGTATTACCTATAGTTAAAAGCGAAAATTTCCTTCAAATCAATAAAAATAATTCTAGTAAAGGCATTGTTATAAATTATTTAATGCTTTTCCTTATGTAATTAAAAGGAACTATGTTTTAAGAAGGGAATGGTTTTTGAATATTTTTAATATCGTATCGACGCTTGATATTCAACATTTAAAAAATACAAATAATTAAGTATTAATATGTAAGACCTACATATGTCGGTCTTTGAAAACAGTTATCAGATCCGTAAATAGTTCCCAAACGTTTAACGCTATGATTCATGTGATATTGCGCTGAGCTTATTACTTTTCGCAATAAATATTTGTCCTGAATTTATCCTGCCGATTTACACTGTGAACTCCGATCTTGATGAATACTAATATATAGCTAATAATGGTTGATGTTTGTGCAAAATTTCAAGCCTTTAGCTGTTTAAATGGAGGAGTTATGGTGCAAAATGCAATATCTGAACAATCGGTTGTATGGGAGCTATATGTTATATTTCTCCGATCTTCATGATTTTCAATACTGATACGTAGCTAATAATGGCTGATATTTCTGCAAAATTTCAAGCCTTTAGCTGCTTAAATGGAGGAGTTATGGCGCAAAATTCAATATCTGAATAATCGGTTGTATTATATGTTATAGTCACCCGATCTGGCCGATTCCGACAAATGTTTAATCATTTGTACAACGACACCTGCTCACCAAATTTCATCAAAATAGCTCTAAAATTGAGGGACTAGTTTGCGTTCAAACAGACGGACAGACGGACAGACGACTCAGCTCATCGTCCTGATCATTTAGGTATACTTTTTGATGGGTCTATCTCTTCTCCTTCTGGCACTTACAAACATCGGACCAAACTTAATATACCATTTCATTCTCATGAAAGGTATAAAAAGCTAAAACCACACATGTGCAAGTAGTCACTCGTTTTAGGAAGAGAAATGGTACAAAAATTTATAAAAAGAAAAAAGTTATAAAACGAAGCGAAAAACAAACTAAAAACAGCATTTTCCTTGCGCATAAGTTGTCAGAGACACAACTCGCAAATAAAAATTTTTGTGTGGTTATGGACAACGAAACTTATGTGAAAATGAACCGGAAGATATGGCCGGTTAACCAATTTTACTGCTTGCAGTCAGCAGAAGATTGTTTTTGTTGGAGGACGAAGAATCTCACTTTAAAAGACTGTCTTTTAGAAACCGGGTTGATTCAGTTTCGAAATTCAAGAAGCAACTAAACAACTGTATGGACTTTGGCTTAGAACTGAGACGCTCCCGATAAAATCGCCAATCCAATCTAATTACCAGTTAAAGCCCCATGAAAATCCATTCAGTACTTTGGAATTTGGTGAGTTCATACAGATATAAAAGTTCTAAAAAATGGTCTAAATATATTCTATTACATTCTCTGCATCACCTTCGGCCATTCTTTTAAGGAAATTTTCAATGTACAGATCCGAAGAATTCAGATCACATTATGATAATCTACAAGTCTACATGGTGGTTCAAATAGTGTTTTTTATTTCGACAGTGACTGTTCTTTCCCGCTGGAAATCTTGCTAGAACGAAGCTTAAATCTCGGCGACTATGTCATGACTGGGGGTCGGAAAACCTGACGTGATCGCCGACAAGCCAATACATCTTCAGAGACGGAAACATGAATTTTAACGATCTTTGCTTTCAACAAGATGGCGCGCCACCCCACAATCATCTTTTTCGCGCCAAGCGTGGTAATCAGGTCATCAGCCGTAAAGGACCGATATTATGCGAATAAGCCATTGACGATTCAGACCCTTAAGGTGAATATCGAGACAGCCATGCGTGAGATAGGGACTGGATTAACAGGATGCACTACTGCGAAGTAAGACAGAAATAATGGCAATATTGGTTCTTTCGAATAAACCAATAATATACCGAAAAAGTAGATTTTTGAAATTTTTAAAAAGAAATTATTTATCTTGCCACCCTGTATATATAAAACGATAGCCGTTTTCTTTGTTCAAACTAAACTCCCAAACTGCAGAGTCGATTTCGTTCAATTATTCGGAGGTTATTTCTTACCTATCTGCTCCTATTATAGGTTATTATAAAACTCTGTAGGTAGCGCTGGAATGAAGTTTATAACAGTCGTAGTTACGAACCGATTGTAATTAAAATGCGGTTAAGAAAAATGGGGCCGCTTGATGGCGCTGGAGTTGAGTTATATATAAAAGTCCTATATCCGAGTATAAACTGATTTCGTTCAAATTCAATGTGTGCTACTTGTCTCATGTTAATCATGTCAAAAATACTGTACGGATTTGTCTAAATTTATATAGATAAACCCGAGTGGTTTTGACAGCTCATGTACGTTTCATGTCTTGTATAATAGTCAGACATCTTCAGTTTAGTCTATAATTTAACCATGAATCGTCTTACAATCGAACAACGCTTGCAAATTAATGAATTTTATTATCAAAATGCGCTCTGTTAAGAATGTTCATCGTGCGCTTCTTCCATTTTATAGTCAGTTTAATCGACCTACTGAGGCGGCTATTTGCACCAAATTTACATTGTTGGACATTAAAGGGGAAAATACCCCAGCTGTATCGGCCAGTGTTATTGATGACCGTGAATTATCGATTCGGCTCCGTTCGCAGCAGCAGGGTATCTGTTACTCCACTACGAGGAAAATTTTGCTAAAAGATTTAGGTGTGAAGCCTTTCAAAATACAGCTGGCGCAAGAATTGAAGCCGAGCGACGTAGCAAATTTTTGGTAAATGGGCTCTTGAAAAGTTGGCCGAAGATCCAAAAATGGTGTTTGGTGACGAAGCTCATTTTTGGTTAAATGCATACGTGAACAAGCAAAACTGCCGTTTTTGGAGTGAAGAGCAGCCAAAAGCATTACAAGAGCTACTAATGCATCCAGCTGGCGGCATCATTGGGTATTTTTAGATGATGCGAATCGCAACGTTACTGTGAATGGTGAGCGATACCGCGATGATAACTCACGTTTTTTTTCCAATATGGAAGAGTTTGATTTGCATGACATGCGGGTGCGACCAGACGGTGCCACATGCCACACAGCACGCGAAGAATGGACCTATTGAGAGGCGAGTTCCATGAACAGTTTATTTCACGTTTGGGGCCTACCAATTGCCCGCCTAGATCGTGCGATTTAACGCCTCTAAACTATTTTTTGGTGGGGCTAAGTTAAAACTCATGTCTAGCCTGCTTCGATTGACGCACTGGAAGCTTACATTGAAGTATTTATTTGTGATATACCGGCCGAAATGTTGGTCGCAGCCAACATTTACATGAAATAATATTCAAACATTAAATTATATCGACCGTACTATTGATTCAAATAAAGGTTTCATGCATTTTTCTGAATTTTATGTTTTTTTATTTAAAATTTCAGATAGCTCTTAAAAAAAAAATCGCTATGGGAAGCAAAAAAATCAACTGGCAATGAACGGCTGATTGCAATTTAATCAAAAGGAAATTTGTTTTTCACTCGTTCAAAGTCTAAACTCTGCAATCGAATTTTTAATGTTTTTCAATTTGCACTTTCGGATAAACAATTTGCAAGTTTCTGCACATTTTGCGATCCCGTACACTTTGGGTATTTTACTCTTTCGAGAGAAAACGGATGATAATTTGATGAAATTTTGCTACTGGAATGTATAATAGAAAAGCTTTTTTTCTAATAGCGGTTGCCCTTTAGTAGACAATGCCAAACCTCCGAGTATACTTCAACCGGGAAAAAACTTCTCATAAAAATAATTTCGTCATTCGGAGTCGGCGTGAAATTTTAGTGTCCTTACTTTTTTGTACTTCAAATTGCACACCACAAATTGTAGTAGCTCCGCAAAACTTCGAATCGTATACGATGTAGGCGCCAAATTATTATTATTTTAAATATTTCCACAATTTTTCAAACTAATTTGTGTCAAGGCAAATTATTTTCTATTGAAAAGTAAAATACATTAATTAAATGAAAAATAAATATATATGTACATAATGGGTTACAAAAACAAAAATTGGTTTCATATAATTTCTTTAGTAGTATACCAATCACATGTAGAGTTTTATAACGATACTTTAAATATTTGGGTAAAAAATTGTATAAACCATGATTTTTTGGAGCCGGGATTTCAATGTCCGCAACCTGTAGCTGTTTTACGGTAATAGCCACATCTCTAGCCTTAGATGCCTTTTTAATACGAATCTACTGTTAATATGCAGATTTACACATTCGTATATATTTTGTAGGGAAAATTAATGAAACAATTTTATTTTAGATAATATGGGTATTCATCTAAACGAGCAAATGCCTTGCAAATGAGTAAACCTTGTAAACTCACTAAATTTTGTATGAGAAACCGGTTTATTTACGAGGTTTGCGCATTTGCGCGTTTAGATGAATACCCATAGTGTTTTTCATAAAACAATTTCGCCTACAAAATATGTAAGTATCGTGTTACACTCTATTTTTATTACATATTCTAATATCTATCGTCTTGAAAAACTTTCGCTTAGTTTTCTAGCATCATCTGGAGATATATCCCTTCAATTTTTTTTAAGTCTTAACAAGTTGTTTTGTTGTTGAAAAATTTTCCCCGAATCTTCGCTATGATTAGAGTGCACATATTTCAAATGGTTTTGCAACTGGACTTTGTGAATGCCAATCACGCTGTTGTATGGCTTTTTTTGATTTCCAAGACCACGACCATAGTCGACAACTCTGGCGTTTTGAGCAATTTTCTTCCTGGAAGGAACAAATCATTTTTATTCGGACCATAAAGTTTTGCCGCACACTTAACAAAAAAAAATTGTATACAGTTTGATCATAAACTTTACGTCACTCTGCTCCAAATTATCCCTTGCCGAGCTAATCGTTTTTGAATACGCGCTTTAGCCACAAAGGGGCTTTGAAGTGTGCTCCGTTGTTTGATGCCAGATTATTTCAATCTCCGGCTGATTGTGCAAATGGAAACGCCTATATTTTTTGACGGAAGCTTTTTTTTCGCTTGCCTTAGGCTAAGGATTTAGGGGATTTTTTTTTTTTAAATAAATCTTCGGTTTTTGAGGTAGTTTTAGTCAAAACTATACCATTGTCCTCAACCTTGAATTGATGGTTCATCTTCCTATCAAGGTGATCTTACTTTTTTAGGTACTTAACGGCCTAAGTTGTGAATAATTTTTATTTGCATCGTTTACCGAGGTTTTTATGTTTCGACGTCCATTATGGATTCACCACACTGTATATAATGCTGAGCTTAGTGCAGAAATATCAACACCGGCGAGTCATGCTTTGTAATCTGCATAAATTTGCGCTCATTTAACCGACCGATAATCGAAACGTGTGGTGTTCGTGGAGAGAAAACGTCGGTGTGTACAAATATATTCCCTTACATTAGGCGGTTTCATCTAGACGTGTAATAACTCTTATAATCGTATAAAAGTACACAAATTTGTCTGGAAAACTGGCGGCAGTTCACAGGAAGATGGAACGACTGCCGTAATGAGTAGAACTCGGTCAGAAACGCTTAGAAAGTTATAGCGGCAATTAAGTACAGTTGCTGTGGAACATACTGTCTACTACTGTAGTTTTGATATTTATAAATTTCTTTCTTTTTGCCAACACTAATATTCGAATAACGGTAAGTTGGCTTTATATTTTGACATTTTAATTTCTGTGACGCGAGGTTGTTTGCAAGGCTAGCACAATAATAGCAGTGTTTATGTTTTATTTCAACATCTTCGAAAATTTGATAAATACGGTTTTCAAAATTAAGTAGTATTATTATCTAAAACACAATAACAAATTATTTCATGTGTTCGCATAATTAATTTCTTTGAAGTGGGTTGTGGAAAACATTGCACAACAGAGAAGTGTAATTTGATAAAAAAAATCTCATAACTGAAGGTAAAACGTATAAAATACAAAAATTACTAAGTTGCTCTACAAAAATTATATCCAATGCATTAAAGCCCAAAAACTCGTCTGAAACACGTGACCGTAAAAAAATTTTATCGACGTCCCTTGTGAAACGCATATTAAGGACTAGTCAAGCTAATCCATCATCACATTGCAAATGTGGAGTACATACAGTCCGAAGATGTTTACGAGATAATAAATTGTTTGCTCGGAGTCCTCGACAAGTTCCCCTTTTGAAAAAAAAAAAATCATGTTGACAAAAGACTAAAGTTTGCAAACGACCACCTGTTATGACCCCTCCAAAAGTGGAGAAATATATTATGGACTGACGAGAGCAAAACTGTTCTATATAGTGGAAGAGGCTCAGGGAAAATGTTAGACATCTACCTAACATGGAATATGATCCAAGGTCTACGAGAAAAACACTTAAGCATTGCGGGTCCTCTATTATGGTGTGGGCATGCTTTCATATATATATTATCTCTAAATTGGAATAAACTGAAATACTGCTATTTTTTTACTCCACCATTTTATGTACCTTGTAAGTAAAAAGTTTTCAACAACAAATCAACTTAACCAGATTAATTTGTGCACAAAAATTTCGTTTTAGGATGTGGTAAAAAAAACGTATGAATATAAATGTTTTGATTTTGTAAAAGAAATATATAGAGCGCACTGCTATTAAAAACCACGCAGCTGTACATACATTGAAATCCAGATCCCACTGTATTTGATCTGATTTGTTGTTACTAAGCTTTTAGCAAGCAGTGGAATACACTACATCAAAGAATCGTGTAGACAGTAATTTTTTTTCGATTTTTTTTACATAACTCTTATGGACCATAATATAACAAAAACCATATGAATCAAAACTTCTAACTTGAACAAAATTGCAAATTTTTCAAGAACTTTTCATCAATAATAAACAATTTTCTGATTTTTTGTCAAATTAATTAAATTTATTAATTCTAATTTTTTATCAAAACAAAGCTCATTCTTTAAAAAAAAATAGCTAAATGAGTCCAAATTTCAAACTTTTTTTTTGGAAAACTCACAAAAATTTAGCAAATAAAAAAAGTTTTCAAGGAAATTTCAAAATTTTTAGAAATAAATTGGGTATTCAGTTTTATAGCGAATAAATTGATTTTTGATTAAACTGTTTTGCTCTCATTATTATTTTTTTCATTTGCTGAATTTGTTTGCGTTTGAAATGTGGAATTTATTATAGAAGGACCAATTTTTTGATAAAAATCACCAAACAAGTTTTAGCAAGGAAAACATTGTGAATAATATAAAAATACTGGGCCAATATTTTTTTCCGGCACAGTGTATAAATACATATGTATGTACATATGTATATTTCTGTTCTATTTAAAATTGCTTCCATGTTTTTCTGATCAGTCCCTGAAACGATTGACTTTATGCAAGAATATATGTATACAGGTCTGTTCTACATTTCGATTCGGTTTCGAAAGTAAAACTATGCTAATTCTGACTCGTTTTCGTGGTGGTTTTCTCGATTGTTGAAACAGCTCTTAAAAGCCATTTATGTATGCTTATGAAAAAAAAAAAACACAATTGAAATTTTGATTCATTTGAACACATCGATTTTTAGGGGGCGCTGAAGCAAAAGGCAACGTTATTGTGCGTTAAAGATATTTCAAGCAAGTTGGTTTTTTTAAAGAAATGTGTTTCTTCCCTTCTTTTTGCTTCCGAGTTAATTAATGAAGTTTTGTCTACAAATAGAATTAGCTTGTCTCAGTTAAGGGTTGCCATCTGCCGCAGATTATATAATACAAAATGTCCAATACAAATATGTAAAATAGTTCCACAAAACGCATTAATTTAACAGCATCATTATAGTTTAATGATACTCTTCAATAACAGTCAGGAAAATGAAAATTTTTGTTCAAATACTTAGTATTTATGGTGCATGGCAATCGATCGGTTTCATTTCCATCGTTTTCACTTGGGTTTTACATATCAATTTCATCTAGTTGAATACAGATTTGGGCGATAAGAATATATAGATCTTCTAAATATTATAAAAATTTAAATGCATACGTATAAAATATTTTGCTGACAAACAACATATTTGGATTTAATTTGCCAAGCTTACTTTTCATTCCGACTACTCAAATGCAAACTTTTCAAAGCGATCGGAATCGGAATCGAAATCGCAGAACAGGCCTGTTAAGCAAAATAAACTAAAATAGCTTATATATTATTTCCACCACAACTAATATTTTACTTACATTGATAAATATATTACCTTATTGTTAACACGTCTAAGTTACATTAAATGTTTTCCTCCCATAATTTTCATATAAATATTTAATTCAACTTTTGCGTTGTTTGTTTGATATTTAGGAACTTGAATAAATATGAAATGAATACTTCTGAAAACAAAAAACTAACCGAGAATTTATCATTTAAAAAGTCCGCTCAAAGGAATTCGCAAAATTCTTTATGTCTCTAAATTGTAGCAAAAGTAAAAAAAACAAAAAACAAAAGTTACCGATTCGTTAACCAAACCAGTCAACAAGCTTCGGAAATAGATAGCTTTAAAATCATTTTTTCGAATATGCTCGATATGTAGAGATACATATTTTATGTGCATAAGAAGACAGACGCGCGAATGTTTAAAAAAAAGAAGGAAAATGAATAGATGTAGTTGACGGCGAAGAAAGACGCGATGTGCGAGATTTACCGGCATGATGGTTGGCGTCGCTGAAATTATCTAACTTGTGTTTTTTACTGGTAATAAGTTTATTTGGGAAATTGTGAAATTTAAAAGGAAAGTTTAAAAATCTAATGCGGTTCGCATATGAGCCCAGACCCTAACTTTACAAGAGATACAAAATGTATATCAAATTAGAGTCTTAAAAAATCTTATCCTATTATTTCTGCTTTTTCCTATTTTTAATAGTTTTCCTGATTTAGGCCAGCTTTGTATTTAGAGCTTATGTTGTGAGGATTTCTGCAACATAAATTTTTATTTTTTGGATTCCATTTGTTTTGTATGATTTTAAAAAAACTGTTTTAAAGCAAAGTTTTAATGAATTTTAAAAGTACTTTAGTTTGATGAAACGAGAACAATATCTTCGGTTCTCAAAGGGACATTTATAGGAAATTTAGAACTCTTGAAGAGTAGAATAGTGAAAATCTGACGTAAAATATCCAAGTTATAATAAAAAAAACCCCATTTCGACGGTTTTAGGATAAAAAAGATTTGATTATTCTTAACATAAGCTAAAAATGCACGGGTGGAACTTCACAAGATTTTTTTTCAACCTAGTCTAATGAATGGGTAGGAATAGCAAGATTAATTGAATTGAATTGAAATTCTTACAAAAAAAAAACGAAGATTTTGTAATATTAAGTTGCCTATTTTGATTAATCGATTAGTTACGAACTTACAATGTAAAGCCTCATTACCGGCTGTGCGAAATTCTCAAATTGAATACAGGCATTTGACAAAATAATGTGTGAAATTAAATCATTGATTATTAAATTTTAATTCCCATTCCTAAACATGGGTATCAAATTAAAGGTGAATGGAAAAATATTAACCGATACATTTAAAATTTGTTGGTATTTGACAAATGATAAGAATAAAAGCTTGCCTTTTTAGAACAAAATGTATTTAGGTTAAATGGAAATTTTGAACAAAACCATCTGCTTGTTTCGCAAAGGTTAATATAGGCTTTAACAAGTCTCTTATTAATGTGAATTCGCCTTCTTTGTGGTTCCATATTATTTTGAATAAATAACTATATTAAATGGTAATGGAAAAGTTTCTGCAAAGCATAAGTTCCAATTAGAGCCAATCTGAAGAAAGTGTTGTAAAGTTGGAAACAGCAACTAAGAAAATATCATAGGAAAATATCATAATGGGGTCATTTCGACTTTAAAAAAAGTTGTTGCTTGTTTTTTTGTAAACTAAACGATATCATGAGCACTGACCTATTTCCCCTACTCTTTTTATATAAATTTAAATGCAAGACATTTTTAACGATTATGAATAAATTTTTACTCTACTGACAAATTTTATTTGGATGCGAATGTAATTAAAGAATTTGTTCCACGTTCCCACGACAGTCGGTTCTACGATACCGGAACGACTCGGATACATACCCGGCCAAGGACTGCCACTCCAGCAGCATTCCCCATAATTTTATGGGGAATGTTTTATGCTGTTACAACAACAACAAAGAATTTGTGTAAATTTTGATTAAAATTTCATGAACGAGTTCTTTAAATTTAGGTGGAGCATTGAAGCAGAAAGTTATTAATTAATGACCCTAATGATAATTCGCTGCACTTATAAAAAAAAATATGAAAATGGTGCGGTATAATTCCCTTCACTTAAAATACTTGTTTGCCATATTTAGCTTTTTCCGACACTACATGGTTGTCTGCTTTGCATTTTTTATGATTAGCTTTACTAAACTTTTATATCATTCATTGTCTCTTTGCCAATAAAATAATAACTAAAGTCGACGTATTTGTATAAAAAATGGATTGTGAACTTTGTATTAAAAAAATAGTTTAAAAATTCTCGAAAACGAATTAAGTTCTTATTTTTCATTGTTACATATTTGATAATAATAATTATTCTGGTCTTCCTTTCATCAGTTAATTAAGGTTAATTTCTTTTTACTTTAAGTGTAAATTTAGTTTTCCTTACCAGTATCGGGTTTTTTTTTTGTTTAGAATGTGTTTTTCTTTTTTTTAATTAATCCAAATTCGATGACGAATATCTACCACACACATAGTACATACAATAATAAAATTAGATCTTCACTTACCAAAGAAATGTTGAAGGTAACTTTGCTTTGCTGACACTAATTTTTTTTTTAAGGATAATGGCATAAGGAATCACAAAAGAAAGAATACACTTCCCAACAAATATGATATTTTTCACATACGCAAGCAAAAATTAAAAAAAAATTAAAAGAAAATTGAAGTAAACCCGAGTTCTATGCGCACATCACTCACACACACACGCACACAAATATACACACACTGACCACGGCAGGCCTGTGACGTGGCGAAAGGGATAATCATCTGTTTTATGGGAAACCCACCTTTAATTTTGCCTTTCTTTGTGCTACTTGTAATTATTGCCTTATATTTCTTTGACATTCGCGTATGTCCCACTGGCGATGTGCTGCCGAATAAATTATCAAACACATCCAATTTGCCACTCGCAGCATTATTTCCACGTTTCGAGCGACGTTTTGCACCGGAACTTTCTGGTGGTGGATCAAAGAGATCCTCATAATCAGCAGATCCCGGCGAGTAAGGACTTTCCATTTCATTTAAATTCATTCCATCGTCGAAACCACCGCCACCATTTCGTGCATTCGAATTAGTCGAAGGAAGACCGGCACCACCACTACTACTGCCAACACTGCTACCAACTTTGGGTAGTGGCAATTTTGATATTTGATTAATTTTCATTATAGGCGTTGGACTGGAAATTACTGGTATGTGTTGCGAAGGTTGTGCATTGCCATTCGACAATATTACATTTGATATCACATTGAGGCCCATTTGCTCGTCGCCTTTGTCGCGCATGCTCAAACCGACATCATCATGAGCATTTCCCATAATAGCTGAATGCATATGTGCGGCAGTACTGTATGGTGGCTCATTTGATTTGTTCAAATCCTGTGAACTATTATTCTGTTTTGTATTCATTAGCTTCATTACCAACTCGACAGGATTGAGTTTGGTACTTTGTGTAGTCAAACTGGTGGTGGTACTGGTAATTTGTATAGCAGTCGCATTACGCTCACTGGGTAGATGTTGATCATCAACAACGTGTTTTTGCGTGGGCACAACTTCAACAACGTCATCACCGCCAATTGATACTTGTGAACTGTTCAATTGTACGGGCGATGGTGAGCGCGGCGACATAGACGGTGATTTTGTAGGATCAAATGGATCATAGGCGTCTGGCGAACATGGACCCGACTCGGGTGGTGTATTCGGGCCAATCTTTTGGCTGCTTTGCACATGCATGGGCTCGAGATCCGATCGTAGTATATCTGGTTCACGAACTTCGGCCATTTCCGATTCTGAATTTAGTTCGGCCTCGTCATGTAGTGGATTATTGCGTACTTTGCTTTGCTTTTTAGCGGGCATATTGAATTTGATGGCAGGTGGTTCAGGTGGCGTCTTTGGTCCAGTTTGTGGTAAATCGTAGGACTCTTCAAGTATAGTTTCGAGCCGTTCCCGTTCCAATGGCGGCGTTTTGTCTAGCTGCGAAGATGAGCGCACTCCATTACTCATTTGCGAACGATGATGATCCATTTCTTCAGCTATGGACGCGCTGCGGCGTCGTTCGCGGTGACTTTCGCGTCGTCGTTCATGTTCATGGTCGTGTTCGCGGTCATGATCGCGTTCGCGTTCGCGTTCGTGGTCGTGGTCGTGTTCGTGTTCACTGTCATGCCCACCACCGGCACCCTCTTCACTATCGGTTAGCACTATAACATCGGCCGGCTCCTGATGTACTTGGAATGGCGAGCGTTCCAAATCGATGATTGCTACAGGTTTTGCATCGAGCTTCTTGCGCTTCTTCTTCTTTTTGTTAGCAGCGTTCATGCCAGTCAAACAATCAATTGAATTGCGTCGATTCGTGTGTAAATCTTCACGATTAGGCGGCAGTGTAACAACTGTTGTCTGTGAAGTAGTTTGATTTGTGACTGCGTCCTTATTGAAACTTACGCTAACGAGTATATTGTTGCCCGAGGCGAAAACCTCCTTTGATGGTATTGGATCTGGTGTTTGGGTACGTCGTAAACGCCGTTTTTCTTTGCGCACCACATCACGTCGTTTTTCGCCTTTCTTCTTCTTCTTAAGTCGTTTTCGTTTGTCACGTTTACTCGCTCTCGAAGTGCTGCGACGTGGATCTGGCTCGTATATGCCATGCATTTCGTGTATGAGACGCGGTGACATCAATGGCGGCGTCCATGATATATTATTATCACGTTCGTAGTCAAGGGGGGCTGGTGGGCTGGGTGATGGCGACCACGTAGGCTCTTCAATTGTTGACTTTTGTTTTGGCGAATGACGTCGTTTCTTTTTAGGTGGTCGATCAACCTCGAAAGCATCGCGTTGACGTGAGATGCGTATATTGGTTTGTGGACTTATAGTTGGCAAACGCTTCTTCTTCTTTTTCTTGCCTTTATCCTTTGTCTTCTTTTTTTTACCTTTTGTTATACGCAAAACCGGCGTCTTTGAGCGACTTCTATGCAAACGTGGCGTATACCTGGGAGAGGCCGAAATCGAACGCAGTCGAGATGGTGAACGCGAAATAACCGTTTGAGCCAACGGAGAATTACCACGAAGGCGTCTCATGACCTTCCTACTACCACCCATGCGCTGTGGCGTAAGCGAACGTGAGCGCATACGCATTGGTGTACGAGAATGGGCACGCATTGGTGTCAAACGACGTGGTGAGAGAGAGTGTCGACGTGGTGAACGGTAGCGTTGCCTTGGTGAAACCGAATGTCTCTGAATCATTTGTGGACTGGGTGATATGCTGAAACTGCCGCGGCGATTTCGTCTTGGCGACATTGAACGAACGCGAGAACGTGATCTAGAGTAGGATGATTTATCCCCAACTCTGCGATCACGCGGACTTTGTGATCTGCTAATATTACGCACTTGGCGATTGGCATCACGTCCAAAGCGATCTCTGACCTCTCTGGTTTCTCTAAAGTTACGTTGCATACCGACAACGTTGCGTACATTATAGCGTGGCATTTCGCGTCGTTTGGGACGATATTGATTTTGAAATCTGTTTCGATCTTGGAATCTATTATTGTAATTATTCATGTTATTATGAAATCGACCACCTGGACGCCAGTAGTTCTCTTTATTATTCGAACGGCTGCGTGAATACGAACGTGAATGTGAACGCCTGCGTCCGCGACCGCGTGGCGATCTAGAGCGTGATCTTACTTGGTAGGAGGGTGAACGAGAGCGACTTACGACGGGTCGTGGTGAACGTGAACGACTGCGTATACGACTACGACTGCGACTGCGAGTGGGCGTACGAGTGCGTGATTTTGTTCTCGACTTGGAACGGGAACGGGAACGGGAACGGGAACGGGATCGTGAACGAGAATGAGATTTAGAGACGCGACGTCGACCTTTAGCTTTGCCTGCTGCTAGCTGTTTATCGGTGCGGTAGTTGCGCACCTTTTGCTTGGTGGTCACTTTCTTGAAGGCTGCTTCAACCTTCTTGTCCCGCTTTTCGCGTTTTTTGCTGCTTTTTCGCTTCTTAGCGCCACGTGCATTATCATCATCGTCCGAAATTAGTTCGGTCTCAATGACGGCTGGCTCGATCGCAATAATCTCAGGAGTTTTACCGCCCATCTCTTCGTCACCTTGTTCTGAATTTGCATCCTTAGTGATATTGTCTGCCTTGTTGGCTGTCTCCTCGGCATTTACGCTTTCAAGAGCTTCTTCAGGCTCATTATGCTCATCTAAGCACGGCGTATAAGAACGGTCAGGTTCACCTTCGTTATTTTCATCATCTGCGATGTCCTTATCCTTACTATTCTTTTTGCTGCTTTCTTTCACCTTTTCTGGCTCATCCTCCAACTGACCTTCTTCAACTTCAGATTTTTCCGCTTCTTGTGCCGCTTTTTCATATTCTTTCGGTTTATCGATGTCAAGTTCTTCCCAATCACTATCGTCATACAGTTCCAATACACCCTTCTTACTTGCTGTACCTAGATCGTTTTCAGGTAATTTCGATTCGGCGGACACAGCTGGACTCGGTGTACGTACGCTTTGCTCTTCGCTTTCTTCCATCTCATTTTCAATGGGTATATTTTTACTACTCTTATTACTGTCATTTAGGGTTTCTTCCATTTCTTCAAGTTCCATATTGGAACCTTCATTATTGGATAATATTTCATGTTCTGGATCGTATTGTGAATCGCCATTATCTGTGCCATCGTGTTTGCTATGGGCTGGCGTTGCAGTTGCAGTTTCTTCTGCACCACTTTCCTCATTTTCATTCGCCTCTTCTTCAACTTTATCAGTTTCTTTACATTTTTCTCCTTCATTATCTTTTTTATCAGACTCATTTGCTTCTTGTTCTAGCTCTTCGTCGTCGTCGTCTTCGTCGGCATCATCGTCGTTTTCTTCTGTCGGATTTTCTGGCTCATACAAATCAGAATCTTTGATTGTAGTTGATTGATTTGGATCAGATTCTGGTGGCATTGGTATTTCATCATCATCATCTAATTGCACTAAATCTTCATTTTCATCGTCTTCCTGAGAATCGATATTTTATGAAATAGGAGAAAGAAAAGTGATATATCATGGTTAGTATACCATTTTTTGGTTGACTACATGTATTGAGTAGTTCTCCTACAAACCTACACAAAAACAATAAAAATATGGACCTACTAAGCTGACCTGACTGACCTACTCACATTACATTTCTTTATTTTATGGAATATTTAAATTAAATTTGATAATAAACTGGCAAATGCAGCAAATAAAACTTATTTTCACTTAAGAAACGTCTCACCCCTGTAATAACTAGAAAATCTACGTATGTGCATATAAAAAAAAACAGTGGGTCCATTGACCCCAGCGAAAGATTAATTATCATTTTGAGATTACAAAAATAACATTACGAAGACAAAAACTATACAGCCACTGAACTTAACGATTTTTTTTTACAAATATAGGATCACTACTTATAAATTTATTCTTATTTACTACTTATTAACTTATTTCTTAAGTTCGTTCTAACTTTTTTTTTTACATATACATACATACATATGTATGTACCTAAGTATTTACATACATATATGTATATGTATTGAGTGATATTTCATTATCGGTGATTTTTTTTTGCTGTTAATCAAAAATCATTGTTAGTGACAGCTACTGCTAGTCCACAGAAACAATGATTGCTGATTTTTGTTTTGTCTAAATCGCAATCACTTCCCAGCAAACACTGGATTTTACTTTAGAACTTTAATGTGGTTCTCAAGGTTTCTCGAATCATAAATAAATATACTAAAAGTAAAACTCATTGTTTATAAATAGCTTGCAACTTATATAAATTTAAAATCCATATTAAAAACCTATTAGAATTTAACATTAGAATTAGATTTCTAATCTTTTTCTCGATATCGAGAACTAAGCACCCTCTTTGTAGATAATGCTATAGTTCACCTTAATAGTTCTTACCAGTTTCTCTAATCGCCTTCTAACCTTTTATCTTAGAGAAACACATTTGAGTTCGAACCGTTTTCTAAGCGTCCTCTAACCTAAATGTTTGTTGGGTTATATATGTAGTTCAATGATAACGAAAACTGAACCTAATACCACAAGTTTTCGCACTGCAATGCGAGAATAATGATTGGTGTTTGTTTTAATCGAATTATAAAAACTTCAAACTATATCGACCAAATACGAACGAAAAACTCACGTAATATTGAGTCTAAATTTTAGTCTGGGTTAAAAACAATAAGGGCAGTTATTTAAGAGCGCAAAACTCTCGCAAACTGGGCAAAATGTACAAGTTTGAAGTTTTATGATATTTTTTTATTGAATTTTAGTTTTATAAAAAATTAATCAATATTAAATGAACGAAATTAAAATAAACAAAACTGGTCAAAATGTAGCACTCTTATTATTTTGGCCTCAACTGGCAAAAACAGGAAGTTGTTCATATTGAAAAAAGCATCTAAATAACGATTTTTATTATAAAAGTATAACCGTTATAATCCAGTATACAAATCGTCTGCTTATGCTTCGACTCTAGCGCTATCTAGCGAGTCAGTTTTTACAAATTGTTTTATTATGGGGCATATTTTCATTCAAATAATTTACCAAATTGTGTAATATCTTGTTCAGAACAACATTGAAAACATGGGTCAAATTGAAGACTAGTTTTCGCAGTAAAGTACTTGAAAACTTACTTTCCCATCAATGTCTGCAATAGAAGTCTTTTTTTTTTGATATATTTATAGATGTGGAAGGCAGAATTTATCATCTCTAAATGTTATAAATAGCGAAGCAATTAGTACTGAAATTTATTAAATTCCATTTTTTAATTATCATCTTACTATTTACATTTACGTTTTGGAGTAGAAATGTAAACAAAGGCTGTTAGAAATATCAACGAAAACACTTGTACGTTTTCAAAGTGTTTTCGTTGTCGGTCCGAACGTGGTAACTATAAGAACCTACGGAAACGGGGGAAGTATACACATTATCTATAATTTGGGGTATCTTAATCCGATCGGGTTTATACTCGTAGTACGTACACGCTCCACACCCTGCTAAGGTGGTATTTTATTTGTAGTAATTCGTTGATTAATCTTTTTGCCTGTAATAGAACTTCGTTGGTGTAAAAAAAAATAAAAAAAAAAAACAAACAAACAAAAACAGGATTATTATAATTTTTATATGTTTGAATCGACTGCAATTTATTGAGCTTGAGGCCAAGTTTTTATTACGGATAAATAATCAGGATTCCGCTGAAAGACGATTTATTTGATTTTGAGGAGAAAATGCAAATCTTAAAAACGTTTTTTTTTCGGCGTACAACGTATACGATTTCTATAATTTTTTAAATAAATTTGCTTTGGGCACCTACAAAACGATTTTCTACCAACTTCAAAGTTGCATCTTGTGCTACATCATTACGAAAACTAAAGGTTGTGAACGGACCAATTCCAACGCCGAAGGAGTAAAGCCATTTTTATACCTTTCATGAAACTGAAGCAGCATTGTAGTTTTTGTCCGATATTTATAAAGTATAGCAAATGGTATACCAAAATTATCAGGACGACGAGCTAACTCGATTTTTTAGCCATGTCCATCTGACTGTTTGAACTCAAAATAGTCCCGCAATTTTAGAGATATCTGACTGAAATTTGGTATAGAAATTTATTTTTTCAATGTATTAATCTTTTGTTGAAACCGACACAATCGGACCACGTATAGCCACCATATAACAGATTGTTCAGATATGAGGTTTTGAGTTATAACTTCCACCCTAAGCATCTAAGAACATAAAATTTGGCACGGCTTTCATTTATCAATGCAGTGTTAATCATATACATTTGATTACAACTTATTAGAAATGCCGCATTCAAATCGAGCCCATCCCATTAGATTCAAAAATTTGCAGAACCAACATTTGAATTTCCCTTAGTTAATGCATATTGATCGATCTATGATTTGTTCTAGGAAATCCTGTACTATTTTAAAGAAGCGTGTGTTTGAGACTGGTACAAAAAGAATTAAGGTGGCAGGCTTGACACCTTCCACCTTTCCAAGGGGAGGAAAATCGCCGGTAGTATTTTAGCAGGGAATTAATTAGATAGAATTTAGTGCGAATTCCCAATAATTTATAAGGTTAAAGTAAGCTCATTATCTCTTTATGATATACTACATACACTACATCAATCAAGTTTACGAACACAGCTTTTTTTTTTGCAACACATTCAATGTTTTTTTTTTGTTTTTTGTCTTCGCAAACTCTGTATAGTTGTATTTTAGTATAAAAAGCGAAAAAAAACAAGAAACGTTGAAATTGCAAAAACAAAGCCGCGTATGTAGGCTATATTTGTCTAGTGAATTTATAATATACTTTTTAAAATAGTGGCTCATTTTGAAGTAAACCAAAATTTTCTTTTGTGATCTAACGAAAATCCGAAAAATTTCGAAAATGATTACATTTTTTTTAATATAAAAAAGAGAGATAAGGACTTTTTTATGTACATATTTACGGATTAATAACTTCCTGAATGCTTTGGGATATATCCAGATATTGAAGCCGTTATGAACAATATGTTTTAAAATTTCTTACAATAAATGTTTGTAACATCAGTGTTATTATTTGTTGTGTAATTTGACTAAATATGTGAATCGAACTTAGAAGATCGAATTATAACTTATAGCTCCCATACAACTTATTGTTCAGATATGACGTTTGGTTTTAAATTTGTTTTAAAACTTCTTCATGTACATAGATTGCTAAAACCGTGAAATTATGTAAGTTATTTAATATTAGTCGTACAAGGTCGAGTGAGAAAAACAATCACTGATTATTTAGATAACCGCATATCTACTTACTTTGAAACCTCTTATTTTGAGTAAAAAAATGCAGTAATAAATTAAAATTCAATTTTTTTCTTCCTTCATGAAAGGTACGAACGCTTCGACAGGGCCTAAGGCAGAACTAACTTTACTACATGTTAAGCATTAAGGCAAAATTCATAATAACGATTTCTTCAAGTCTTATTAGATTATTAAAATCGTAAAACATATTCATGGCCGACGATTAAGGCTTAGCCTGGACGGTCCTACTATTTTACACAGGACTGTAGTGAACTTAATCCCGACAACAATAATAACTATAGAAATGTGTCTCAAAATACCATATATTCTGCAGCCGGAAACTTACACTCATAAAAATTTATTAATTCGAGATAATTCTTCTGTTAGATAAAGATCAAAATTGTTTCGGATAAAAAAAATTCATTTATTTAACATTAAACTCGTTTATATCGATCGAATCCTCATGCCATATGCTATGCAAATATGATCTTATTTTTATAACGAAGTTTTTTTGTTTTAAATCATTGCTTAATTGTTACTTTTTGATTTATATTTTTTCGACCAAGTTGGATCTTTATTTTTTCGATAAAAAATAATCGTTATTTTTGGATTTAATTTTTTTTGATCATGAAATATCAAATAAAGTCGGATTATTGGCGTTGTTGCTATTATTATCATCACCGACAAATTTTGCTTGGGTTTATTATGGTTCTAAAATTGAATGAGCTACCAATTGGAATAACGCAAATTTTTCTATGTTTTTGATCAAAAGTAGCTAAAACATTTTCTAAAGTCACTCTTAGCCAATTTCACTACCTTAATAGTGTCGGAAAAAGTATTGACACAGTAAGTTTTTATATAACATTCACAAAGTTTTTCATGCTAAGCTTGTTCGTTATTTTCATCGTACTGGATACCAAAATTGTACTTTGACAAATTTGAAATTGAGTACAATCTTCACAAATTTTTGTTTAGTACTGAGTGCTTTTGAATTCATTTGGGTACTCAGAATCGATATTTTATGCGTCGTGTGCTGTTGATTCTTTTGAAAATCGAATTCTTAGTACTTTTGGCATCGCTACTGCCGAACATTAAGTAAAAAATTAGCAACCTAATTTCATATGGACTGATTTATGAACTGGACGAAATTATATCGCTGGATATGGTATTCCACAACTATTCGTACACCTGTTATGCTACACAGAAAGATCAGTTCCATTCAATAAAAAAAATCCTTTTCGACCTCACAAAACATTACATTTTTTTAAGTTGGGACAATAAATTTAGCATTGAATGTACAATGTAAATGAGTTGCAATTGCAGAAATTGTGTTGGTCTTGCTTTAATTTTCAGACTGCAATTTTGCCAAACGCAACTATTGGCATCTTCGCATATTGACTGACTACGTACAACAATACGTACGACAATATTTGCACCGAACGAACTATCGTCAATATATCAATGAGCTGTACCGGGAATAGGTGAACCAATTCGTAATTTCACGACCCATAAAGAGGCAATCGTGCTACTTCGGTTGTCGCAACACACTGAACTGGCACAACTTTGGTCTGGATACTAGTAATGGAGACTATCGTTTTAAAACTATCAAGTTAATCAATATTTTTAACATATTTTTTATTCGATAGTTTTCAAGGAATCACTCTTTGCTAGTTTTTTCATTTGACGCAAATTTTCCACACTCTAAATTCATTTATTATAAATTTTTCAATTTTTTTTAATTTATTCATGGTTATTAATTGCTCCATCATTGGGGCCGTTTCTTTGTAACCTAGTTGCAAAAGAACACTAGGTAGGATAAGAAATAGCATGTAAAGCAACAACACTAAATATGCGTGTTGAGCCACCTCGGTTAAATGATATCCGACCTGATATGTAGTGTTGGGAAGAGAAAAACCGGCGCTATTGTGAATTAGCTATAAGAAAATAAATGGGAAATTTAGATTTAGGACCTAATTCGTTTTTATTTGCATAGTATTTGTAAATACATATATAACTACATAAACCCAAAAATTGCCGGCACAACTATTTTCCGTTCTTCAATAGCACTAAACAAATCGCATCTTTCATGAAAGAGGCTAACAGGGTTGCTCTTGCAACCAAAGGAAATTTTATCCGAGTTGGAGTGTTCTTTTACAACTCGGTTACATTAAAACGGAGCCATTATTTATGTCTTCATTATCTATTACATTTTCCAATTATTATTAATTTCATTAGTCTCACTCGCTACTATTTTTTTATTTATTAATTCTTAAAATTTGTTATTCATCACTAATTTCCCACTCATTACTTTTTTTTGTACACACCTAATTCGGTACGAATCTTTCCACTCATTGTTTTTTCAAAACTGAAATATTTGCATTTATGTATGTTTGTGAGATAGGCAAATACTTATAATTATATATTTATTTTTAAATAAAGCAGCATTGAAAAAAACAAAATCATTTCCGATCCCCAGAATCGGAAGTTTTGCTTGTTAACAGGCTACTTTACCTTGGGAAACCGAAATCGATGCCCAAATTCAATTTTCTTTTTTTGCAGATAAACGTGAGGGAAATCTTTTGACAAGCTTTTAATGTGCATACATTGAATTTGCTTCGGAATTTTTTTTCAAACTACATCGAAAATTATATTGCCTCTCTCGCAGGGCGAGTACATGTACATGATACAGGGTGTAGCTCCCCAGAAATGCACTAGCTATGTATAATCTATCGAAGGGATTTGCTATTATATGGATTTGTTAGGAAATTACAATTATATGACGGAAAAATTGCTTTTTTACCCATCTTTTTCATCCCATTAATTGTTATAAAAATTATAAAAAACGCTGTACAAGCGTAAAACGATTCCGCGGAGATATGATACTGACTGAATGTCAAGTTGGATGGAGGTGTTAGTCTCAAAATAACATATGATTTAAAAAAAACCCCCCTGTATGGACCGTTCTGTAGGTGTATGCCAAGAATGATAGAAAACCAGATTACAATGCCGGCAGCGTACACGTCACACGGTTGGTGCTACAGGAATAGCGAGACGAAAAGGAAGGTGATAACTGTACTTGGGCGTTTTATTTGCACTGCAACTGCTAAAAAAAACAAAGCTCGGCACTTCACATTTATTATTCTGTGATTAAGTTTTTCAAAAAATGACTTCAAACTCTGAAAAAACAATTTTTTAAGAGCTAGTTGTGACGTCAATCCTTTGATGTCTGATAAAAGTCCTACGTGATAAGGAGAGGACAGTTTTTGCCGGTACAAATTCGAGATCAATAGTTCGTAATTTCCACAAGCGCAGCCACAGCTGTATCTGATTTTCAGCACGGTGAACTGAATGCAGAAGTACAGTTCCCAACTACAAGTATACCTAGCTTTTTTCAGAAATAACCTGCAGTCACTTTTTCGTTTCTCACTGAAATATTGGAAATTATTTATTCTTCTTTCTTTATCATTGGCCAGCACGCGGTGGTGGTAGTGTGATTTAATTTATTGTTAGAAATACACAACATAAACTGATATAGGGAATACCAAAGGATTTTGCCGATCTAACTAAATAACTAAATTGTTTTTAATTATGACATTCAGAGTCTCCTATTATCTGTGGTGTTCACCTTTCCGCCTATTCACTTTAAAACACTTAAGACATGTGGTAAGATTGTTTGTTGTTGTTTTACCTAGAAACGAAAGATAAAAAGGGTTGCCATACTCTCTGTCAAAAATGTACCAAGTACATTTGTAAATCCGTTTTTGTTTAAACGAAACAAAAAATTGCTTATAAAGTTTAAATTAAAAAGTAACAATATTTATTTCACTGGCAAACTTGCACTCACATTGTCTCGTGCATTTCTAGGGGATTGAACGCATTTTTCAAAATTTTCCCGGAAAATGTTCCTCGGAACATCCTCTTCATGTATTAAAATAGCAAATGTGGCTGAATCCACTTTTTCAGCAATTTAATTGTAAACTATTATTAAAAAAAAAAACTAGAAAATCCCGCCAGACATTGTCCTGCCTTAATTAATTTATTAATAGCCTTTTGTATATGTATCCAGAAAACGCATTTCAGTTATTATCAATATAAAAAGTTGTAAACGTTCTCAAAAATATAGGCATGCAACTTATCCTCACTGAGACGAACAGTTTGACCCTCCTATTATAGTAATTTATGTCCTTGTGCATAATTAAATTAAATTTTACTTAAAAAAAGGTGGCAACCGTTTTCAAAATACACCTATAAACTTTCTGCTAGCGTTTGGCTCCCACATTTTACTATTTCATTTAATTAAATTTTTTAAGCAGGTGGCGAATCGGAGAGTTGTATAGTGGTTTTTTAAATTCGACTTTTCAAGCACATGGTAAGACTCTTCAAAGTATAGTTAAATATAGATAATTATATTACTTGTGTATAATTTAATTAAATTCTTTCGAACTGGTGGCAATCCTCATAAAAGTTAGCCATGAACCTTCGATCCGGGGCGAAACCCTTTATACCAATATTTTATTATTCCGTAGAATTTGTAGATAACTTATTTAAATTTGACTTTTAAAACAGGTGGCAACCCTCTTCAGAGCGTAAAATATACTTTACGGTCTATTCTCATACCTGCCAAATATACCTACACAATTCCATAAAAATCGGTCGAGCCGTTTCGGAGGAGTTCGAACACAAACACCGTGACACGAGATTTTTATATTTAAGTCAAATTATTACACTTTGTTTACTCTTTGACAACTGATTTTGAATCATCAAAATGTTGCATTTGAGTTTTTCAGCATTGTTTTAGAGTTCACTCCGATTCATCCGAATATGACACCCCTCCCTCTCTTCCACATTTGCTATCTGAATAAGTTCACAAGTAAATCGAGAAACCCGAATGCGTTACAGGTTTTAAAGCTTTTGAAGAAGGTACATATAGTTATATATCTTATTAACATTAACTTGAAATTTATCTTATTGTATTGATAGGTGAATAAAGTTGACATAAAAGCAGTGAAAGATAAGCTTAGTATTTAAATAGCTATAGGTGACAGAATAAATTTAGGTTAATGTTAAATTTTAGGTAAAGTCTGCAATATCCAATGTTGATTCTCAACAGAGTTCTGCCGTTTCCCACAAATATTAACATTAATACCAATGTATGAATACAAATGTTTTTGGCATTTAACTTTAACCAAAAATATTCGTCATACATAAGTCATTTCGGAATTTTATATCAACTTATCTAAGTAAAATAGTGAGAATTGAAATATACTAACTAGTTTAAATGATTACAATACAAAAATAATATACTAAAGTGGCTGTATAGTTTTTACTAGTAATATTTAGTCTCTAAACTAAAGCGAAAGAAAAAATTAAAGATTATTTCAGTAATCATCACACATTCAAAAGTTCTGTAACTTTCTTCACAATAATACAAATTTCACTACATATAACATTGTTCGATCGGACACCATTGTCATGTCCACTTATTGCTGTAAGCGTTTTCTATACACTTTGCCTTTTTCGAAAAATTGCATTGTTTTTTTTTTTTTTTTAAATAAAAGCTAACACTTTTTTGTTTTTCTTTCAATTCATACCTTAGCTGCTTCGTTTTCCTGCTGAGTTTGTGATTGCATTTCTGTAGATTTTGCAACTTCTTGAGATTCGGCAGAGTAAACCGAAAAGTTCGGACAATTCGAATCGTCATCATCATTTCCATAATCGTTATTGAGTTGTTGAAATATGGGAGTACCCCAAGGCATTGGTACACCTGGCGGAGGCGCAGGTGGTGGTGGCACCGTCATCATCGGTCGAATGGATTGCATTGACGTGTGCATTGCCAGTGGTGGCGGCGGGCCACTCATACCCATTGTTGACGGCGGTGGACCCGCCATCGATATTGGCCCCATAATGGGAGGTGGGCCTGGCATTAGTGGTGGTCCAGGCATAGATGGTGGGCCTGTCATAGGTGGTGGTCCTGACATGGGTGGTGGTCCTGACATTGATGGTGGTGGTCCTGACATGGATGGTGGTGGTCCTGACATTGATGGTGGTGGTCCTGACATTGATGGTGGTGGCCCTGACATTGATGGTGGTGGACCCGACATAGCCATCGGTCCGACGGGTATAAGCGGTGAAGGGCCCACAACTGGTGGTGTACCCATTATCGGTGGTGGTAGATCACCAAAGAGAGGATTATCATTTGGCGCATTTTGTTGTTGGAGTGGTGGCATGCCAACAAAATGATTATTACCATCATTGGGTGCATTTTGTGATGAATTTTGTGGTTGTTGTTGCTGCCTATCGTCGTCGTTTCGATGCATAAACGGCAACGAGTTACGCTGATTGTTGTTGTTACGTTGGTTATTGCGTTGATTGAAGCGCATCGAGAAAGGTGAAAAATTTGGATTTTGGTTGTTATTGTTAAAGTTTGGACTACTAAAATTGAAATTTCCACGACCGGCCATGTTATTTGAATTGCCACCACCATCGCCACCTGTTGAATGCCTATATTGGCCACTTCCACCGCCACCGCCTCCGGCGCGATAACTATTCTGGTTGTTGTTAAATCGATTGTTGTAGTTGCCACCTCCACTACCACCGCCGCCGCCTCCGCCTCCGAAGTTCTGATTACCGCCGCCACCGCGCGAATAAATTGGTGCTTGCATGACGCCCTCGAGTGGATTGATGGGACCACTTGGCTGTTCATTGGCACTACCGTTACGCGGTGTAGAAGTATGTGTTGCATTTGAATCAGCATTAGGGTTCACATTGCTGTTGTCGGTATTACTGCTGCCCACTGGCAGCTGCAAAGTACCATCAGCACTAATACGAACATTTTCCATGTTTCTGGCGGCATGGTGCCAGCGGTCTTGTATGTCGATTATACTCGACAGTAGATCACTACAGGCAGGCGCTGCAGTTTGCGTTGGCAAATCGGGAATAACGCTTCGCCTGGTATTGTTTTGTAGTCTGCCCAAAAGAAGGCCTTTACGTGCTCTTTGCGAACCAAAATTGGAAATACGTATAGACGTTTGCACAGCTGTGCCATGTCCACTTTCCAGTTGAATCTCATGTTCAATACCACCATTATCACTATCCGAAAAGTATTCCAAATCATTAGCGCCGCCGAAAAGCGAAAGTCCCGTCGACGAGCCCGAAAGGTGAGATGTGTATGTGGGATCTTTTTTAACACCCATTTGCTCAGCCAAACGTTTGCTGGCTGTCATGCGTTCACCGGTGGTGACATTACGCGTTGCTGCTCTACGTCTGCGTCGACGCCTCTTTATAATTTTTTTTGTAGTCTTAATTGCAAATTTTTCATCGAAATTATTCAAATCATATTCAACAACGTACGTACGTTTGCGTGCCTGTCGGCGACGACGACGACGCCTAATAGGCTTACGTCGTGTGCTTGGCGCTCTAGTGGTGCGTGTAGTTGTGGTTGTAGTGGTTGTTGTTGTGCTATTTCGCGGCCTGCCACGACTACGTGTGGTACCCCCTCTGGTTGTCGTGGTTGTGGTCATCTCAATTTGTGCCGCCCTGCTGCGTGTTGTGCGCAATACGGCTGCACGTATGCGTTCATTTTGACGAGTACGCAATATGCGAGGCTGCTGAAGTTCTGTCACACGTAACGCCGCTTGTGGTATACCCATATCGCGTATGTCCTCATAGAGTAAATTTAGATCCTCGGATACATTGTCACTTTCAGCTGATGGATCAAAGCAATTGTCGCAATACCACGAACCTTCCGGTATCTGGGTGAGGCGAGGTGTTAAACAATCCATGTGATAGCCTTGATTGCATTCATCGCACAACAACATAACATCTTCGCGTTCAGGACTATTACAAATCTCACAATAAGTTATATCTTCCTCAACGAGCACATCTTCATCGTCTAATAATAGTTCTTTATTGATCTTATTTGGATCTACGTTAATTTCGCGCACGATTTTACGATTTTCATGATTTTCCCGCACGATAATCCGATCAAATTCGATACGATCGATTGGACATGTCTGCACATTCTTGGACCAAGCTTCGATGCAGCTGGCGCAGAAAATGTGTGCACATGTTGCCGGCGAACCGATTTCTTGTTGACGAAAGGTTAAGAGACAAATAGGACATTTCTCGAGTAGTTCATTGCTACTACTGTCCGAGTTGAAACCAGCCTCGGTGGCTTCCTTTTCTTTGTTGTTTTCTGTATCCGCTGTTTCATCCTGCGAAATCATCTGCTCATCGTCTGAAGTAATGATTTTTTTTGTCGATTTAGTTAATCGCGTTTTTACCGAACGATTGATCTGTAAAATAGAGATGAGAATAGCAATTAGTGATGGTTTGGAGTTAAGTGAATACTAGAATAAAATATTTCAGAAAAAATGTTCAACATGCCGTTGAGTGTTGATACTAGTGGTTTTAGTTGGCTTAAAGGTTGAAGTGCGTGTCTTAAGAATAAATAAGAATCACTTCGTTTTAAGGGGGAAAATTAGTTTGCATTTAAAAACAAATACATTTCAAAATTTCTTTTAATGCCAAGAGCATAAAGTTCACTCGTTTACGTTTTTAAATGCATGATGAAATAAGTATTAAGTTTTCAGAGAAGTAAAATAAGCCACAATTTTCTTTTTTCCCTGTTAAAAATTCTTTATTTCTAACTCGAATATTTGTTGCCTTAGAAATCTATAGCACAGATATCTACGTTCGAGCAATGCATCAAACTGTGTAAGTATTTGTAGTAATAATATTGGAACATTAATTGTTTTATTTTTTATTATTCGCAATGTTCTTCATGCAAACATTTTTTCGTTAATTATTTATAATTTATATATATACTTTATACAAAAATCAGCAAATTAAAAAAACTCCATTTCAAGTAGGTGTAAGTTTTAAGTAGCTGCAAAAAATCTGATTATTTTTAACATGTTTTTTCCGTTTTCTTCTATATATAAATAAAATTGGCACATACGTTATATAAAAAAAATGCACATCAGAAAAAAATCGACAAAAACTGCATACTCGAAATTTGTATAAAATTTTTTATTAAAAAAAAAAAAAAATTGAAATTTTTGATGCAATTTGTGCAAAGTTTGCATTTTATTAATACCTCGTTTCATATCTGTGACAAAACAACTACTTTAGCGATATGTGCAACTAACAGTTTAGATATTTCATCAAAATGCAATTTTAAACCTAGTAAATAGAGGAACGTTTATATTTCATATGGTTGTTTTGAAAATCTCCTTTTTGTTATTATTTTTTTTACAGCTTATTTACTATTTTCTTTAAATTAGGGCCTTCACTGCGAGTTTTAAATCTTATCTAAATATGTATGTATGTATTTATATGGCTTTGACAGCAATCAATTTTGGTACGAAGATATCAAGAAATAATTATGAAAGGAAACCTAATTAGTTTCACGTAGGCTCGCAAATAATATCGATGGAAAGCCTTCCAGTGTACTTTACTTGACATGAAGTGGCTCGCAATCACTTAAAAAACTAGTTTGCCACTAGATTGGGTCGTACCCCATACCAAATAGCATCTAATTGCTTAGTTTGAATGCTCATTTGCGACAATTTCAATAACATAACAGGTAAAGTGAAGAGTCCAATTTCGGACGAAAATTAAGTATTAATACCCGGCACATGTTTTTTTTTTTTTAAATTAACAGTTCTTGTTGTATGCAATAAAAACAGTTCATATAACACACTTAGTTTTTAAAACTTAAAAGACCTTTATTTATTTAAAATCAAAAAAAAAAAAAAAAAATCAATTAATATGATTTTAACGTACCACACCTATTTTCTAAAATTTTGATTTTGAATTTTTTCCTATACAACACATGCCTAACCGAATATAAAAATGTTCACCTTATCCAAAATCGACTTACTACAAATATACCACTGCTATAATGTTTAATTTTATGAAACCTAAAAGTGACTTTAGTTCTGTCGAAATTGAGATCACAGTTTGGCCTGTGGAAGGTTCTTTGTATGATATACTCGAAAGTGCCTTCCGAAACATAAGTATAGTAGGTAGTAAAAAATTGGAGTGTGACCATGGTTCGTAAATAAAAATGTTAAGAAGGAAACTCGTATTTGGCTATTTTAGACGTGCACAAATTTTTTGAAGCTAAAATCCTCACCTAGTATGCTATTGAAGCAGAGTTCAGTCACATGTGCACGACAAATGTTTTATGTGTACAATGTGATGAGATATTATGAAATTAAGGTAACTCACAAGTATTAATGTGACCTTATTGTTTCTTTTCAAAATCGTTGTTGATTTTGTGTTTGCTATCCGCATATAAATAAATCAGATTTTAAAAAATACTTATATACGATGGTAATTTCTTTTTCATTGCATAACAAAACAACTGCCTGTGAAAAAAAAAAATTAAGAACGAGATGATTGATGACGATTTTAAATTTTATACAATATCCAATATGATTATTTTGTGACAAGAATTTGTATAGCAGAAATATTTATATTCGGAGATTTCAGATTGCTTGACGAGCGGTAGTAATAGCTGTTAAAACAAAAACTGTTTTTTCAATTCTGTCCGCAGTAGTATGTCTGTAATAATATGTATGCTACATTACAACCATCATTTCTTCAATATTTTTGACAGAAAAATCTGCCAGTTGGCACTTATCCAACCATAAACCGCATTATGTTTATGTGTTTAAAATAATTATCACGACTTCAAAACAACGGGTAACCCAGAGTGAGGCTTAATGAGAGTAAAGAAAGAGCTGACGTTGGGGCCGAACCAATTCTTTTCTGCATGTTATGGTAGAGTTAAACTCCAGAACTATTGCGAAGATTGGAGAAATCTTGTCTCTGCCATCCACTCCTCTGGCAATCGATGAAATTAATTTCGTCCCTCTTGGAGTCTGTTAGCCTCTTAAATCTTAACCGGGAAGCCTAACAGCTTCACTTTGCAGGAAACTAAGGCATTACAAGTTAGACTCTTACTCGTTTATCATGAAAAGCGACTATGAAGGTTAATGGAGTTTGTGACCTGCCAATTAGTTCGGTCATGTCGTAGATATTAAGCAAAACAATTTTTGCTCCTGAAAGAGTACGAGATCCTCTTGTGAATAAGGGTTTTCCTATTTTTCATATATATTTTTGATAAGTTAATATGAGACGGCCCCCGTAGTCATAGAAAAGCTTTGTTTGCAAAAGAGCTCGCCCTTTGGGATGCAACTGTGCACGATTAAATTTAAATATTTGGAAATTACGTCAGGGCAAAATTCTACATGAGATTAGCGTCGTTTGATTAAAGACATTAACCGCTTCTGGTATACACACAACATATAGTCGGTTATGGTATTTCACGACTATCAATAAGCGCACATGCCGTTTGTGGAAGGTAACTCGTGAAGAATCTTTGAGTGACTCGTAGAATTCATGGTACTTGAATATTTTCATGCGGTACTAAATATTGGGTTTATCGATATTCGAAAAGATATTAATATTCGTAAGAAATTCCTAGCCTGCGATTAATACCCAAACCTTTTTGCGTTACCTATTACCCAATTATTTATTTCCACTATATAATAATCCGGATATCTGAATATAAAGATTTTTCGTTTAAGTATCCGGATGGAATTTCCAGCTCAATTATAAAATTAATTTTTTTTTTAAGTTTGAAATTTTGACAGTTTTTTTTTATATATGAGAATGAACTATATTTAATTAAAAATAAATAAACAAATAGTCAAAACTAGTCAAAATCTCGCACACTTATTATTTTGTTAACTCGACAAAAATTGAGGTAGCTCAACAATACTCAGACCATGGCTCAAGGTAGGTTGAGAATGAGCGAAAACAGAAATTAACATCGCCGTCAAAAATAATGATATTTAAAAAAAGATGATAATCATCTAATAACAATAAACAAGTTTAATCTCCGAAACTATTTTATCAAACTACTTTACAGGGTAGAATAACAGGAACAAAATATATATGTATGTATATAGAATATTATAATAAAATCCTTCAAATTTCTCAGAGTTTTAACCGTTTTTTTACAATATAGTATAACGACAACTCCAGGCAAATGGCATAACTCCCGCCTCGAAAAAAGGTGCTAGATTCAAGCAATTTTTATAACCTGAATTTGAAAATTCCACCATTGCTTTAATTTACATTTGTAACTAAAGCGAGTGTCAGAATCAATTCAAAATATTCAAAACTTTATTTTTAACAGACTTTGAATATGCATAAAATATTTTTGGTTGTTTTTTTTTTTTAAAAGTACAGTGCCCACTCTGCCCTACTGCTGCCGGAAATCATATTGGTGCAGCATAGCATTATAAGTAATTTCACCTAATTTTATTAATAATAAAAATTTGGCGCTTACATCGTATAGGCCGATGTTTTGGGCGAACCTCTCTCTCCTACAATTTGTGGCGTGTAGAAAAAGCTTTTCTATAATTTTCAATGTTACTTGCGCGGCCCGGCATTCGAATCCTGAACACTTGGAGTGAAGCAAGCACACACACCGCTGCGAGGCCGCTGGCAATACATAAATTAATAGCACTTTGCTAAATTTTTTATTTGTGGAAAAACACTTGCAACAGAAAGCGAAATGGAAACGAAACAACACAAGAGAATTAACATTTACTAGCATAAATTTGCAGCTATCAAAATCGTTTGAATTGTAAAAATGATAACTGCTGATAATATAAATATAACGAACATAAAATTAAAGCTAAAACTAAAATAAAATGTTAGGGTAATCTGCCACCTGCTTAATAGCCAGTTTCTACCGCCGCAAAAACAGTTACTCAAACAATTCTGATTTTTTTTTATAATATTCGCCATGTTTTCCATTATAATTTTTTAGTTCCTTCTCTAATAAAAATTAAAATTTTCTGCTTTTTAAATACAAAATTTATAAGAATTTTTCATCTTTTTAATCAGAATTTTTAGAACATTACGTATGAAGTTTTGTAGTCAATTATATTTAAGTACTCAAGAGTTTTCCAAAAACTATATTTAAAAAATTTGAAATTTTTATGAAATATGATCATGTGTCCTTTGTGTATATTATAAACTAAAGTTATATGAAAAATTACCGAAAATGGATTATCATGAAAAATGTTGGGAATTTTGAAAAAATTAAGATTTGGCCAATTGTTAGTTTGGGAAAGCTGTTGAATAAACGAATTTAACCGTTCGTGGACTTTAAAATCGATGTGTTTTCCGACCGTATGGGTAGATTTCTACCCATATTGTGATTTCATATATTTTGTACGAAAAAATTTTAAGGCTGAACCGTATGTATTTTATTTCGTTTATGCACCAAATCCAATATTGGCGGTAATGATTTGTTTAGTTTAAAATCTTCTCGCATTGTTTAGCCTTTCACGGGAGAAAGCAAAAACAAAGTTTACGTACAGTGATTTGTTTTACAATATTCGTAGTGGGTTTCATGACAATTTGGTTCTTATTATAACAAACCACATATAAAAAACATGGCAAACAATTCTTTTTCTTAACTTTCTGCCATTGTGCCATGTGCAAACAATTTCCGTAAAAATTCCGTAAAAATTCAAATGGTTTAGTCAGAACTTTTAGAAATCTTTTCGGAAAGAAATCAAGAATTTATTTTGCAAATTTATGTTAACGGTCTCAAGCATTTTCTTGATGTATATAAATAATGTTTTGTGATCGGGTTTTGGAAGAAAACACGCAACAATCAAATAAAAAATTATCAAAAATTATTCTGAATTCATAACTAAAATAAATTTATAGCTAAAACAGCAACATTCTTTTATGCTGTTAGAACAAAAACTTCTGGTTTGAAATTTTATTGAACGAATTATGTACAAACATACAAAATTATCGAACAAAATTTGACATGAAAAGAAACCCTGTACAAAAACTCTTTTATTATTTTAACAGTCCAGATGATGGTTTGCTATTTAATTAAACTTAAACTTAAACTATTTTTTTAAATTGGTAATACAAATTCAAAATAAATTGATGAAAAAACGAAACAGGTTTGAAAATATAAAAAAAAAAAAACTGACCCAGTTTTTATAATTGGTAATTCTCGATCTTTTCTGTCATGAAAAAAAAAAAACACAAACGAAAAAAAACTGCTCACAGAAAAAAACCTTCGGCGTTCGAAGTCGGTGTAAAACTGTAGGTCCCTAAATTTGTGTCACAACACCACAAATTGTAGGAGAAGTTCGGCCACAAAATCGCTTAAGCGGTTATAGCACTTTCTCCCATTACGAACTCTAAAATTTAGAAAATCGATAAACGTGAAATTTTTGCTAGTTCAGATAAATGTTTTTACATTTAATTCACGTCATTCGAGCTGACCTAAATCCGAACAAGACCTTGTTTTCTCCCAGCATCCATCGTTTTTGAGTGAGAAATTGGGGTAGCGATAGAAGCCAGGAAATATTTTCTTTCGTCGATAAGAGTTACATCCTAACATTTATTTTTTGTTATCTGATAACTGCTATGAAAGTCAACAGTTACTTTTTATGTTGTCTGATAAACATTGTAAAATATTGATGAAGATGAAGATAGGGTCTCCATCTGAAAGATTATAAAAATGAGAGTGAAAATAAAGATACAGATGGAAATAAAGATAGAGTAAAGAATCAATATACAGATAAGGGTAAAGATGGGAGACAACTGTAAGCAAGCTATTTAAAAACAATTTAGCTAAAAGTTAGGAAATGAAACTCATTGGCAACAGATAATATGTTTACTGCGTAGCGGTTATCCGGCAATGTGAATACAAAACTTTGAAACATAACTCTAATTGGCGAAATAAGAAGTATTTTCTTCTAATAACTGTTATGAAACAACTTTTTCGTTAAATTTCAGACGTCTTCGGTTCCAAACCTCTTTCCAAATATATTAAACTTTTTCAAAAATCAAGCTACTCCAAGTGTTCGTTACCACTAAAAAAAGTTATTGTTTAAAAATTTTAGGAAATAATATAAAATTTAATTTGCATTGTTCCAATCACTATCAAAAAATATCTTTAAAAATTTAGCAAATCAAAAATTTATACTAACAAATTATATGCACAATGACAGTGAGAATTATAACAAACACATATGCAAGTTATGTTTTCATATTCTCCAGTAAAAAACTATCCAGTAACTAAATTTCAAGATTGTACGAAAACTCAAAACCAGTAAGAAGTCGCAATTTTTTTCTTTTTTGTTGTATATTTAAATTGCAAGTATAGCTGTCATTTTCACTTCTCAATTTCCCCTACTTTGCTAGTTTCTTCCTAGTTTTGGCGTACGAAAACGCTATCCAGTAAAATTATTACTGGTTCCTGCTGGCTTTTACTGAGTAGTGAATACGAAAACAGAACTATAGTTTTGACCTTCAGTCCAACAAGAGAATCAAGTCATCTGTTTCGTTAACACAACTTTATTTGAATTCGCATTGGTTTTGATTGTAAAGGGGTTTTCAATAGGGACGCTACAAAAGTAGACCGATAGTGACAGCAAACGACGCAATATTTTTTCCCGCTCTTTTGACATTTCTCTTCAGTAGGGTTTGCCATTTCATCATGGAAAGATATACGATCCAACAACGAGACGAAATTATCAAAATTTACTACCGAAATTCGGAGTCAATGGCCTCAACTTTAAGAGCGCTACGTCCAATTTATGGTCGTCGCAAAATATGCGTTATTGAACAGGCAGCAATCCACACGTATTCCATGAGTCAACATTGCATTCCGAAAAAATTACGGGTTGGTGCGGTTTATGGGCCGGCGGCGTCATTGGGCCGTACTTCTTCCGTGATGATAAAGACCGGCTCGTTACTGTGAATGGAAATCGCTACCGCTGGTTCCAACAGGACAGCGCCACAAGCCACACAGCGAATGCCACAATCGATTAATTGAAAACCAAGTTTGGTGAGCGTGTCTCACGAAATGGCCCAGTCAATTGGCCGCCTCGGTCGTGCGATTTGACGCCGTTAGACTATTTCCTGTGGGGCTACGTCAAATCTATGGTCTATGCCAACAAGCCAGCGACGATCGATGAACTTCGTACGAATATCGAACGTGAAATTGCAGCAGTCTCGGCCGATTTATGCTTGAAAACCGTCGAAAATTTGGTTCAGCGTCTGGACTTCTGCAAGCGTGCCCGTGGTGCCCATGCAAAAAAAAATCGACCTCCATACATAATGACATCGAACTTACTTTCACAGGAATAAAGAATTTAATTCATATCCCAAACCATTTTTGTTTTATTTAAAAAAAAAACTTTTGTAGCGTTTCTATTGAAAAATCCTTTACAAGAGTGTCAAATGTTTCAATTATTAACGCAATATGCCTGTGTTTAAAGTTGATAAAGATATTTAGGAGACCGGCCGCTGGAACATTTACCCTACTTAAATTATGGAAATTAAATTACGCTTGTCAAATTTCTTCCATATGACCATACAACACAATCGTCGGTTTAAAAAGCTGGCAAGAGCTTGTGAATAGGAGTTGATCGAATAGAATAATAATCAACTTGTCACCATCGTAATAATATCGTATCACCAACATCACTGTTTTTTAATATTGTGTTGGTTTGCTGAGATACACCCCTAAAACAAAGCTTAAGGACCCCCTAAATTGATGACAAAATCGATTTTTTTCTTCTCTTTAATCGATAGGTTGATTATTCAAGAATATCTGTACGAATCTGTATCGATATTCCAAGTATTTTAGAAGATATAGTCGGTTAAGTGACACGTGAACCACAGCGAGTCGATGGGTGCAAGTCACGCCCCGCGCTCGGCTGGAACTTTAAGTCGAGATTTCTCGAATCCATTTTTTTCTAAATTGCGTCCAGGATTGAACAAAAACTATTTAACCTAGCAACAAAAATGACAATTTTTTTAAAGAGTATGAATAACTCTTCGATATGAACCTATAAAATTAAATAAAAACTTCGTTTTTTTTTTACATAAACTGAAATTTTTTTTGGTACAAATTATAGTTTTTTTTACGCCTTTGCAAAGATGTATATAGACATATGTATGTACATATGTATATATTTTTTTCGTAAATAAAGGTATGAATCATACAGTTTAACGAACATATCAATATTTGTGTTTCAGATGAGCGTATCGAGCGTTATCATCGGGAAGACCTTTTGGTACACCTTGGATAACTTCGCCATTTTTCCGCATTTTCAACCAATAATTTTTTAAAAATTTCTTTATATGTTTTTAAAAATACACCCTAGAGAAAAGTATCATAATTCACCAAAAACAGGTCAAAATCTGCAATTTTTATTTTTGGCTCTAGGGGGTCCGCTCCCCCTTAAAGCGTTTTCTTAAAAAATCAATAGCTCTTAGACTTTTTAACATTGTTTGTATTGTAAAAAATAAAATTGCCATTTAAGACCTTTTGTAATGTTAGCAAGGATACATATATAGACAAATAAATTCATCATACATCTTAAGAATATTTTTTTAAGCATAAATCCAACATTTTTAATCTACAAGTAAAATAAAAATTTAAAATGTCATACCTAATTGGGAATTCGTACCTACTCATCACAGTGATTATTATTGAAAATTCATTACAAAAAAATATTTTAATTTTTTTCTATTTAACTAGCAATAAAAATCAATTTTGAATTTACAAATTACATATAAAATTTAAAAATGTAATCTTCAATGTTGCACCCGTCTCCGTAGTAAATAACTAAATACTATTGCTATAAATTACGGAATACTGAAAATTAGTATAAATTTGTTTAACGTATTTTCTGCGGAAAATTTTTCATTTTAATAAGATAAAAAAGGAATTAAAGGTCTGTTTCAGGCAGATAAAGAAGGAGAAAACACCAAATCTTAAGTCCAATAATTTTTAAATTTTGAACTATGAAAATATTCAGACACATGAAACTGCTTGACTATTTTCACTTGTGAAGAGTTTAGACAAAGAAGAGTTATGACAAAAATTTTAATGACAAATTTTCGCCTCAAAACATAGGGTGGCTGTGGTACAGAAGACCCAAATTTTAAATACTCATTTTGGCGTAACTGAATTACTCTTACTACATTTATACTTTATCACCAACTGAAATCTACGAAACTTTAAGTGCAATTAAGGATTATAAAGAGCATTGAATTTTAATATTAGACTAGTATTTTCGTAAAAGGTACAAAACTACAAATCTATCATTTTTCTATGAATGTTTTCAGGTAGAAGCCTTGAAAGGCAATGCAACATTAAGGAATTACATAACTTGAATATTGCAACTTACTATATGAGTGTGAACCAATTGTTCCAAACACAGAAAATGTGACAACAAAACATCAATTTGATTGATATATGGTGAGCATTAGGATGCTTGGTTTTTTAGTGACTCAAACAATTTACTACATGTTGATTATTTTAATGTTCGCAATATTTTTTATGATTATTTGTTTTGTAAATTTTATAAAACTGTTGATTGTAGGTAATATGTATATTGAAAAGCATATAAATCAGAATTGAAAGGCATGAAATTATTAGGAAAAGGAGTATTTCATTTATTTAAAAAAAAAAACAAAAAAAAAAAAAAGATAAGCAAGAAATCCTTGTGTTTACTGACAAATTGAATCGAGCTTGTCTTGTAAATTTTTTTCACATATGTACAAATAAGTATTTATTTTGGATCGGTCTGTTTTTAACTCTCACATTAAATAATGACACCCCATATGAAAATTTTTCTTAAAATTTCATAACCCTTTATGTAAATAAAAAATTATACATCCCTTTCTATCTGAGTTTTATTTGTGTATTTGTGTCAACTCTATTTTGACCAGCTGCCCACCGCTTGCCATTTACATGTTTGTAGCGTAATTTTGCTGTGAATAAGCGGTGAGGATATGGTTTAATTTACGGATTATTTCCGCATCTTCACTGCGACATTGGCAATAAAAAATACCTTTCTTTGGCATAATTTTATGGAAGTGGCTCCAAGTAATGCCATTAACTTGCATCTATTTAGAGGGTACATGAACACAAATATAACGAATTTCACAAAACAAAGGCCTGTATCGATCAAAAAATTCAAACCAGGTTTTAATGGGTGAAACTGTATTTTAAAATAAAAACCCATTTTTAAAGTCAACTTAAAATGTAGTATAAAAATGGAGTTTTAAGTTTAAAATGACGCGAAGATAAAAACATTTTATTTGAAGCGTTTCTTTTTTATGCATACTTTTAGGCGCCCAAGTTTATATATAAATCAGCTGACTCAGGGACAACGTACATATTAAAATCTTAGTACTTCCTCATAGTACTTAGCAAAATTTTTCATTTCATGTGGGTGACACCGTTCCCGGTCATTTTAGCGAAAAGTTAGTTTTAACATGTCTATAATAGACTAAAATTAAAAATCTTCTTTTAAGTTACCACCAGGATTGCGGTATAAAATTTCGACAAAATTTTTCGCCTCAGTAGTTGTAAAACTTGGAATATTAACTTAATTTGCGCTAACTTGTGATCGCATTAGTTATCGATTTTAAACATGTGGTGCGGGAAAATTTTCGTGGATGTCAGATACAACTACTAATATAATATTTATTTATTTAAGTTCCGGTACCATAGAACCAACTATCTTCGGATATATGTATGTATCTAGGTGTAGTTGTTGTTGCAACAGCAAAAATCTTATGTCATGCAATTTTAAGTACTTCCAAAATTCGGCGCTTAAAAATCCAGATCGTTTCGGTATTATGGAGCCGACTTTTGTTAGAACTATTTAAAGTGGTTTTTGTTGTAACAGCATACAACTTTAACATTAAACGTTGTGGTAATGTTGCTGAAGTGACAGTCCTCGGCCGGATATATATTTCGTTATCGAAACCCCAATTTTTGTCTAGTTCACGCAAAAGTGGTTGATGTTGTAATGTCATAAAACGGTCACCATAAACTTTCGGAGAATGTTTCTGAAGTTTACTTAAAATATAGTGGCTAACTCCCCATGTGTTGAGAAAAATGTATGAGTATACATAAAAAAAAATTTTTCTAATATGAGAGTAATTTTAGCTTACCAAACAGACGTTTATTTAAACTAAGAAGCAATGTGGGGATATAAACACGTTTCAAATTAACATCTTTTGGGTATTGAAAAGGGATATTTGTAGAACAACTCTAACAATCGTACAAAAGCTGTCAAAAAAAAGCTGTTAAAAAATTTGAATATTTATGTACATACTACATATTTTGGTTAAATCATAAAAGTTTTTACACAAAAAAAGAAATTTTTCAAATGTTGCTTATTCTAGAATTGAGTATAATTTGAAAATGTTTCAGAGTATGTATGTATTTATGTATGTATGCAAGGCGAATTTATAGAAGGTGATGGCCAAGGTGGATCATTAGAAGGTGATGGCATAAGAGCAGCTGATTTGATTTTTTTTATTCACCTACATGTATTTTGTTTTTGCTTTTGCTTATGAACTTTCAAAAGCCGTAAAAGCAAAACAAAATACATAGGAATTTTGTAGTTGTATTTATAACATGTATGTTTTATAGGTACATCTTGGTTTGAAAACAAATGCTACTAAATACGCGAAGCATTTAATTATTTAATACACATTTATTTCTACTGTTTTAAGCGCTATTGCAATCGAAAAATAATCCATTACCTCACTGCTACTTGAAGACCCATCCGAATCGCTACCATCCATATAAAGCATATTAGTGCGCCGATTACGAAGACGTCGCGACATATTTTTCTCCATATCATCAGACTCATCGGAATCTTCAGCGTTAGATGCATTTTTGATTCCAGCCGAACCATTACCTCTAAGAGTTCGCTGCATTCTCGTAGATGTCGATGATTCGTTGGTAGTGTTCATGTTTTCTACTTTACCATCATCGCTGGATGCTGCTGATGCCGATGAACTATCTTCATCACTGTCATCGAATTCGATGCGCATGACAATTCGACGTTTTCTGCCCTTCCTGCTATCAGTACAATTACCACCACCATGGTTGGCATTATTTCCTCGAGTACTGCGGCGACTTTTGCTACATGAAGGACGTGGCTCAATATCACTATCGCCAGAATCGTCAGCCATTCTAAATTATTGCAATATACAATACAAAAGGTATGTACATGGATATGGAAATTGCAAACTACATAGATATGCCCTTTTTCCTCTATCGTCTATTCAGTGTTTTTTTTTGTCTTTAGGTAACACGAAAAAGAGCAACAAAATTGCTACCGTGGTACTCGTTTTAGTGGTACTTCACAAATTTTTTTTTTAGAAATTTCAAAGATATTATTTGAAATCGAAAAAAGAGTATATATTAAAATGATATTTCCAACAACGAATGAAATTTCTATTGAGTAATACTTTTTTCACTTCAGCTTGACTAATGTGGCCTCAAGATACTTTGCAGTTAAATTGTCTTTTTCTAGGTGTGAAAAAATTTGCACTTTTTCAAACTCTTTTTTCTAGTAATTTACATTAATTCTTTTACACTTTTCAGTTTCACAAGGTGTTTTGGAAATAGCTGAATATCTTTCTCGTTACTTTGATAATTTTACACAAGTTTTTCTTCATGTATTTTTAAAATATTTTCTAATGCGTTTAAATGGTTTTCACACAAACTCAGCCATTTTAATTTTTCTGCTGTGATTTGTCAGCGTGTGCATTTGTGTGCGGTAGTGTGAATTAATTTGACGTATACATATAGAAAAATATGCCGATTATTTTGTAGTGTTAGTGAATTGGAGAAAAATTTTAGAGAAAATCGTTCGTATTGGTTGGTAGCACTGATTTGAGACAAATAGCAGGGTTGCAAGATTTAAAATTAGGGTCTGTGTCAATTGATAGAAAAGTACTCTGGAAAGTAAATTTTTGACAACTATGAGGTAAATAAAAATTTCGGAGCCGCCTGGGCTAGTGAAAAATTCAACAGCAAACATAACTATGATGAAAATGGTACTGACGGATTTTTTTCTAATATTGTTAGAACGTCTACTAAATGCATGAATTTCAGTTCCAGAGGCATTATAATTAGCAAAGTAAAGTATTTGTATTTGGTACATAATTGCTGCATTTAACTACTGCCTTAATCTGCTTATCAATCAATTTGCACAGGCTCTTAATCTTAGAATCGGATAAAGAGCTATCGGTTTTCGGCGAGGTGAAATAAGCTCTTTCTTGGTTGTCAATATGTAATTTGTCTTGACAAATTGTGTCATTACAATGAAAGTAACCAAAATGTTGAGAAATATCGATTTTACAAAATTATAAAATTTGAACATGTACATACATATATATTTCGCCTACACACACAAAAAATTTATTATGCTTGCTTTTATTCACCTCATAGCTGAAAAAAATTAGTTTTTGAAATTAATTTTTTATAAATTAGTCCAAACCCGTATTATCGAAGTGTAAGTTTGTGTAGGCCGAATGATACGTAAATAATTATTGAATTTCTTAAACGGCTGCCACGTATACAACTTTTACTTTGCGTGACATTTGCAACTTTGGCAGAAAAGCGAAAAACGCAAAGGCGATGACACAACAAACGCTTTGACAACACTCATTAGTTTGTTGTTAAAGGTTTAAAAACAATAAAACAGAGAATTTAATTTGGTTCAATATTAAATATATCAAATATTTTTTATAGAGAAAATTTTAGTGTAGTGTCACTACGCATAATTGTATGTATTCAATTCAGTTGTCAAATCGAAACTGGCACGTAACGCGAAGCAAGCATTCTTGTGGGGAAAACGTATTTATATGAAAACAGCTATGAATGCCCTATATTTGGATATTCATTTATGGAAATTCATCATTGCATTTTTGAAAAAATCAACTTGAAAAGTAAGCCAATGTTCCTTGCATATAAGTAGATTCATCTTCGTAACGTTAATGTTATCGACAATAACGGCAAGTCAAAAATTGACTGTTTTGATTTAGGTTCTGGTATAACTGGTTTTGTTTTAGTTTGATCATTTTGCCCACCACAGTTTTTTGACGTTTGAATGGCTAAAAATCTACTCACATAATGCTGCTTAAGATTTCAAAAAATTTATAAATTTTTATCCTCGACCTTCTGTTGTGTTACAGATACTTTTGACAGTAGGATCGTTTGTCAATTATTGGCTGCACTGTCTAGACAATGTGTGATAAGTCTCCACTTCCGTTCCGTTCTTTTTGCCGTATAATAAAAATCCGTAAAGATGGGTCGTATGCACGCTCCTGGGTAAAATTTTAATTTTTCACTTATTTTATGTGATTTTTACAATAATTTGATATTAAACAAGAATATCAGAGCATTGTGCAGTGTATATAGTGCTTGAATTACTTCGTGTACCATAATTGGGTGACGATAGTGAGCCCATGCGGCGTACGCCTATTGTGATATATTTGGAATCAAGTTCATAGTTATGACAATAATGCGTTTTTTTATATTTATGCTTCATTTCATCTTTTCTAACTGTCGATCAACAGTAAGGGTATTTCCCAATCAGCGCTTCCCTACAGACGTACAGTGCCATCGTGGCTGAAATTGAATGCCGAAGATGTGAAGGAACATATCAAGAAATTGGGCAAAAAGGGCATGACCCCGTCCAAGATTGGTTAGTATACCAGCGAGTTTTAATATTGTTAAAGCACAAAACTGTATTTTATATATTTTGCCTCTAGGTATTATCCTACGTGATTCGCATGGTGTGGCGCAGGTGCGTTTTGTGAATGGCAATAAAATTCTGCGCATCATGAAATCGGTTGGCCTTAAACCCGACATCCCTGAAGATTTATACCATATGATTAAGAAGGCTGTTGCTATCCGTAAGCATTTGGAGCGTAGTCGCAAGGATAAGGATGGTAAATTCCGTTTGATTCTGGTCGAATCCAGAATCCACAGATTGGCTCGCTACTATAAGACAAAGAGCGTTCTGCCACCAAATTGGAAATACGAATCCAGCACTGCCTCTGCATTGGTTGCCTAAAAACCAAGCTCAGCGTATTTGGATTCATAGGGATGTCCTATGTTTTTTTTTTATTAAAAAAGATACATAAAACGTGAAATAAAAATGTAAAATATTAGCAATACTTTTTAGTGAAAATTGAAAACGGGAGACATACTATCTGTGCAAGGAAAAACATAAGTTTAGGCTGAAGGTAAGTTATAAAGTAAAGTGGCTTGGTGGCATGTAACCATATTTTACCTGGGTGAATATCCATGAAAGGGGCGCAATAGATCTCAAGGCCGCCGTGCACAATCCCAATAACAATAATAATCCGTAATGGAAATATTGTTTACTGAGGCCTTTCAGAGAAAGCTTATTAAAAACTTTGCAGAAGCTCTGCAACACTTCCAAAAAAAAAAAAAATCTGGTTGCAGAGCTCTTTTGTCGAAAGCAATGCTTTTGTAGAAAAAATACAGCAGTAATGCGGGGGCTACTATGTAATGCGTTGCGAATGAAAAATAGTTCACAATTCACCAAAAAGATGTCCTGCAATAAAGTTTTTGGATTTCTTCCGCATCGCGTTTGATTTTCAACAATTTTTTTTTTTATTCAATCAAGCCGTTAGCAGACCACTTATTGAAAGTGAGTGCCATTTACTGGAATATTGGAAATGCTAATTTCATCGCAGTACAACCGCAGCGGAAAGAGCTGATGGTGCAGTACTGCGATTACGAACGAAATTAACATTAAGGGAGTGAGTACCTATAAAATTTTCAAAACATCGATTTTTTTTTATTGTTTTAATCGATAATTATATCGATTCGAATGCTGCGTCAAAATTTCTTCAGCTCAATCTCGAAATTGTGGAAGAGATGCTTCTCTCTGTTTCTCAACTTATTTTCGTAAGTGATAATAAAAAAAAGACTAGTGAACCGATTTTCTTATCTAACAATAATTTTGACTATATAGACTAAAGCTCATTTTTATACCCTTTTTGACTGCAAGTACCAAGATTTTTATTTTTAAACCGTAATTTTTTTTGAAACCTGCGGTGTTAATTTTTCAATATCGCAAATAATTTAGTCGTATCTACGTAAAAAAAACTCGTTAAGTTTGAAAACTTTTTTTAATCGCCGTGAATTTTTAGTGCTATTGCGATCGCTGTAGCAGTAGCTATGAGAACAAGATTATCACACTCCTATTTGCTTTTACTACTTTTATTAGTGAGGAGCGATATTCATAGTGAAAAAATTACTGATAGTGAAATATCGCTCATCACTAGCAAATGTCGTAAATGTAAACAGCAGTGTGATAATCTTGTTTTCAAGAAATTCGGGCAAAAAGTTTAAAATGGTTACATTTGAACCGTCACGGCAGGTTTAGTGCTAATAAATTTGTTTTTAATTTTTAAACAGTTGGCAACACCTTAAACTTTTTTCGAGACTTCAATAGTGCTTCATTTATTTTAATAATTGATTTGAATTTAAATAACTTAAATAGGTGGCAACTCTCTCCAAATATATTTCTCGACTTAACATTCCCTAAACCTTTTTTTTTTCGCTTGACACTAGTCAAGTAGAAATTCAGTAACCTTAACAATTAAATTGAAACAACATACATACTTTATGTATAAGGTGGCAACCCCCTTCATAAATGTCGTCGAATAAACGCATACGTTTCATAACAAAACTGTTATATTTCAGTAAGCAAAGCAATTGAATTAAATTAATATTTTTCAAAAGGTGGCAACACTCTCTAAACACATTCCCATGATTAGGTTAGGTTAGGTTTAGTGTTCATAAATTTGTGCTTAATTTTTAAACAGTTGGCAACACCTTAAAATCTTTTCGAGACTAAGTTTTCATAAACGTCTGTCTCTTCAATAGTGCATCATTTATCATAATAATTTAATTGAATTTAAATAGGTGGCAACTCTCTCCAAATATATTTCTCGACTTAACATTCCCTAAATTCTTCATTTGACACCAATATATGTAATAGAAATTCAGTAACCTTAACAATTAAATTGAATCAACATACTTTATGTATAAGGTGGCAACCCTCTTCATAAATGTTGTCGAATAAACGCATACGTTTCATAACAAAACTGTTATATTTCAGTAAGAAAATCAATTGAATTAAATTAATATTTTTCAAAAGGTGGCAACACTCTTTAAACACATTCCCATGATTAGGTTAGGTTAGGTATAGTGTTCATAAATTTGTGCTTAATTTTTAAACAGTTGGCAACACCTAAAATTTTTTTTCTTAACTATTAAATTGAATCAACACAAAGAAATTTAATTAAATTCATATTTTAAAAAGATGGCAACGCCTTTAACTCAATAATTTAGAGGAGTGTTTGCGCCTGCTCGAGGTCACGTAAATACGTTCTTTGGATTGATTCGAATATTGTTTTTTCAGGTCCGTTAAACGTATGTACATACTTATGTTTTTCTACACAACTCTAGTCAATTGGCATAACTCTTGCTACGAGTTTTATCAATTTTTATTTATGAAATTTAATATTAGGTACATATAATAGATTAGGGTGGGTATACATATATGTTTATACACATATGTATGTATGTGCCGGAAATTAGTTTGAAATGATCTTGGGATCGAATCTGTATAATACATTTTCTTAGAAATCTTCAGTAGCCTAAGTTGTGGCAATTGCTAAAAAAAAAAAAACAAAATCAACTTGGTGGTGACAGAGTGGAAAGAAGTCCTCTCAAACGAAATAGTGGTTAGAATTACATTGTATCTTGATAAAAAAATTATTCCATATATCGCGTAAGAGATTTAGAACTTAAATAGTTGAAAACTACTTATCTACCGTATTGGAAGATAGCAGCAAACTGGAGTTGGTAAGGCAAGATAACTTGCTCTCTGTCATCACTGCGTGTGTTTGAAATTATTTTTGCTATGTGTATTAATTTCTGCTAATTTCGTTATCTTTTATATGTATAATACATTTTCCGAAAGTTTCAGCTGTTCAAACAAAAATTCGTCCGATTTTTAAAGTACTATCTCATTTCTCATCTCATAAATTACATTTATGTAGACCTAATGAATGTTAAAAATATGAAACTTTTGCTAATAAAAAAATTAATATTTTTTAATTGTCTTACTCCATTGGAGTATAAACGACTTAAGGGGAGATTCTGTTATTTTCTCTGTCTTCAAATGCAGAGTACACATTTTTGGCCGACGAAGTTAGTTACACGCCCAACACTTTTACCCATTTCTACGTTTAGGATTTGTCAGATGGAACACGAAATATTGACACATTGTTTCCGCGTCTGGTTTTGCCAAAACAACAAGTGTTCGGTACTGTTTTTCTTTTTGCAAGAATATATTCTTCCATTTCAATAATAAACTGTTTGATTATAAAAAAAAAAGGAAAAAAATGCACATTTTCCGCTTTGTTGAATAATTTTGTACGTATATTATTCGAAAATTACATTGTTTTCGTGAATTTGATATATTCTGCCCTATCGCTAATTTCATGTCAACAAATATACCCATAAATTAACAGACGAAACCAAAACAATTTTTCCCATATTGTTTTTGTTTTGCTTGTAAATTTATAGAGATGTTTTATTCACATGAAATTGGCGATAGGGCTGATTATTTTCTTTTTAATGAGAAGAGCACTTATTTTTTACATTTTTAGCTGCGCGAAAGCTGATAATAATATTCTAAAACACAAAAAAAAAACAATAAAAGTAATTGCCAAGGCGAATTCAATACAAGGTGGTCGCAAGAGCACATACACACAAACTCCACATGTTTTGTTTTTGCTTCTGAATGGTGAGAATGTCAGATAAATGAAATATAGAACAATAATTTTGAACAGAGAGAATGCCAAAATAGGAACGAATTTGACAACAAAACTGTTTATTTTTTATTCAGTTGGCCAAAACTATATTTGTAAATATATTTAAATTAAAATTTACAATAGCGACCGCAATTGAAACCTTACTCTTCATAAAGTGCCAGTGCGTTGTCACCACATCTAAAGACAAATGTGCTTGTGGTTTCGCGTCTGTTGATAGTTCCGACAATCTTTTTATGTAAAAAAGAAGCGAATTAATAGAGAATTCCAAAACTAAAATGATTTTAAAAAAGTATCGTGGTAACGTGCCACATCGAAAGTCCGTTAAACTTTGAACAGTCGAAATAGCCGCAGTGCAGTTGGGATTCTCAAATGTTGGATATGGAAGGGCTTTAGTTAGTAATCGAGCCCTTTTTCCTCCGAGAACCATATCATCACGACGGAAGTGATCGGCGCAAATGACATCTTTACACCTCAACTGCACCCGGCATGATCGGGACCACACTAACCGCTTCGACTCTTCACTTGGTACCAAGAAAAGCGGACCCGCTCCACGCTTTACTATCTTGTCGCATAATACACACTTTCCCATTTTTTCGCGAAATATTTGAATATTTGAATATATGAATTCAAATCAATTTGAGATTAAAAATATTTTTAAATGAAAATGTAAACAGAAAATGAAGATGTAAACAAAAAACAAACCAGTTGACACTTTCACCATTCAAGGCGAAAAAAGAAGAAGCAATCAGCTGATCGGAAGAAAACACATTCTATAGATTCGCCTTGGTAATTGCGTTATGAAAATAAAAGCTTTAAGTACTGATTCCCTTTTGCGTTATTCGCCTTTCTGACAAAATTACAAATGTCACGCAAAGCAAAAGTGCTCTTCAACCAATGCTCATAAATTCTGAAATCCTAATTTGTGGTCCTGCCGGTTTTCGTTTGTAAATTTTTAAACGTCAAAAGTCAAAACAGTAGAATTTATAGCATATATTATCGTGATCATATCTCATCTTTAGAGTACTGATTTCCTAGATTCAGTGGCATGCCCGTTATGAATTTAGCTTCATACCTTTCTTCTCTTGAGAGAGTAGGAGTACGTTAGAAAGTTCTGAACTAGAATGACGGATCCATCTTTATTTCAAGGTTTTTGTGAAGTACGCTTCTTCTCTAAAGGCGGAGGTTATCAAAACGTCATTTATATATTTTTTTTATAAAAATACTATTTTAAGCTGATTTGGATTTCTGTAGAACAGTTCCATAAATTGCTCATTTAAATTTCATCAAAATCGGTTCAATAGCTAAAAATAATTGAAAGAAATAATGAAGCTAGATAAAGAAAATGATAATTATGGTAATGAAAATGATAATGCCAATGACAATAATAATGATGATCATAATGATAATGCTAATGATAGTAATGATATTGATGATAATGAAGATAATGAAACAAAATTGAAAGAAATCAAAATGATAGATAAAGAAAATGTTAAAGATGATAGTGAAAATGATAATGATACGGACGATCATAATGACAACGATAACGATAATAATAATGATGATCATAATGATTATGATAATGACAACGAAAATGATAGTAAAACTGATGATAATGCTGATGAAAATGATAATGGTGATGATGATGTTGATGATAATGATGATGACATTGATAATAATGATAATTAAAATATAAATGGCAATGATAATGATACTGATGATCATAATGACAATGATAATGTTGATAATAATTGTAATGATAATGGTAATAATGATGGTAATGATGATGATAATGATAATGTTAATGATAATGTTGATGATAATGACAAAGTTAACGATAATGATGATAATAATGATATCCCAAGTACGTTGCAGAATTGTTCACCGAATCATTTTACTGCGCCATGATTCTATCAATCACTAAGAATTTTTAAATACAAATTTATTTAAAAAGAAAATATCCATCTTCAAAATATAACATACACAAATGAATTAAACAGCAGAAGAAATATTATAATAAAGTTTATTAAATACTTGGAATATACAGCTATATTTGAAGTCGCGCGGGCAACTACCAACATAATGATATTAGAATAATAGTTTTTATCGCAATTTATGACTTACAGTTCCGTTAGTATCAAACCTGCGTGGCATGAGGTTTTTTCATCATCATTCACCATCTCACAAGCATTCGCTCTTTCTCAGGCTTATTAGACAGGCGATAGCCGGGCGCAGTGGTAATCTTTACCCAATGCTCACTACACATCTATCTATCTCTAACTCTAACCTTGTGGGAGACTCTTCCTCAGCTAATCAGCTAATTATTCTCAAGCGAACCACACCGCTGTATCTACCACTTCTTTCGAATGTAGTATAAGTGCGTAGCGAATTGTAAATTATATTAATCTCTTTCACTGTTTTTTTATTTAATATATTGCATTGTTTTTGATACGCTATTTACTCATCTAACAACTAGGCCAATACAACAGTGAAGATGTAAATTCGAGGTAACGGTTGAATGCTTTTAGTTAAAAAAAAAACGCACTGAAAAAATTGCGTGGTAACGAAGCTTAGTTTTATAATCGCCAAAGCAAATATTGTAGCTGTTATTCCTTTAGATAATTATCAGATCGGCCAAATGAGTTTGAAAATTTGTTGGGAAATAGAAAAAAAGTGGAACTGCTACTTTTTGTTGTTCGTGGTTTTGATATGTACACTTGGTACTGTACGAACACTTACAAAAACTCACTTTATCAATTTTGTGTTTCAATTTTAATAAAGTCGGCTTCTCGAAAGTGACCCCATACAAACACCCGCATCACATAAAAGTACACACATACGTACATACATACATACATTATCATTAATTCGGTAATGACGCTTGCAGTGCACGCCAGCGATAATATTATAAATGGCAGACCAGTGGCAAAATGCTGATTTGAATACCACGTAAAATATGCAACTTTCGATTCTGTTTTTTTGTTTTTTTTTTACAAAGGTGTATTTAATATGCGTATGCACTTTTAAAATCAAGGCATTTTGGGTATTACTATACAAAAGCTTAATTTGTTCTTCTACATAAAATGTTCAAAATTATGGAGGACCAAATTTTGGTGCTATTGAGAACTTATACCAGTTACTTAAATAAGTATTTCAAAATGTGGTTATTAGGCACGTAAACCAAAATTTTATACGATACCATACTGACACTTTTGGGTACTATACCAAATTTTTTACCCGATTGTGCTTCCGCCAAAACTTACTTCGGTAACTCGTTCATTGCCTATCTCAACGATTGTGTGGAAAGTGTTAAATATCTATTCATAGTTTCAAAAATTCCCAGTGTTCAGTTTATCCTAGTGGCACCAGTGGAAAATTTACCTATATGTTATAAATACACCTTTTGACAGCGCTCTCACGTAGCAAAGAGTCTCGTATCTAGTAATCTTTTGGTTCTACAAATTAAAAAATAAAGCGGCGATCATTACCGAGACAACTGCCTGGTTATCCAACTTTGCAAAGGTTTGATGTTCCATATTGGGCACACAAAAGAGTCAAAATTAGTCAAATAAAAAATGTATCGATTGACCGGAGAGATTATCCGAAATTGGAGCATTCATATTCGAAATGGTAGTAGTGATGTGCCGAGATGAGTCGACTCGAGGACTTCAGAAGTACTCACATACGCGATTAAGCAAAATTTCGGATACACAGATATTGAGTACAAAGTAATATAGTACAAGTAATAGGGTAAACAAATACCGAATAGAGTATTTTTGATATACAGTGTAATCCATTTATAATGGACTCGCTTAAGATGGAAACTCTGTTATTATGTACCTCTTTGTCAAGTCCCAGTTCAAACATATGTAAAAAACTCGGTTAAAATAGACTCGGTTATAATGGACTCCGGTTATAATAGACAATAAAATCGGATTTTGTCCATTATAACCGAAGCTTTCAAAATCAAATTTCAAAACAAAGTTGGCAATTAGTTGGCAATAAGCAAAATTTTGTACTTCCCCGAATTCGATCAAGAGACGCAATCAGTCTCTGCAGCAGAAAATGTTCATTTTTTCTTGGAAATAAGTCAAAGAAGGCAAACAACTTCTGCGGTGGGCTGAAAGTGACGTTCGTTGGCTTTTCATTGAGAGTTGTTAATTTTAAGAAAAATGTCGGAAAAAAATAAAAATCGAGCATTTACATTGCATGAAAAATATACAATAATATGCGAAATTGAAGGAGGAACTTCCCAAGCTGACATTTGCTTGAACAAAAACCTAAAAAAGCAGGCTGTTTCGAACATATGGATTAATCGGGAAAAAATTAAAAATGATTGGAAAGTCAACGACAAGAGAAAACAATGAGATTTGCGACACATCCTCAAGTTGATGAATTACTGTTTAAATGGTTTCAGCAGAAAAGGGCCAATAATTTTCCAGTAAGTGGTCCAATGCTAATGATGAAAGCCAACGAATTCGGAGAAGCTGTCGGTGCTAATTTTAAATGCAGTTCCGGATGGCTAGACAGATTTAAAAAGAGGCGTAATGTTTGCTTCTGCAAAATTTGTGGTGAATCGGCTTCTGTGGACCGAAGTGTTACAAATGACTGGCTATTACAAACCTGGCCTACAATAAGTAACAATTATTCCATGGACAACATTTTTAACGCGGACGAAACGGGAATTTTCTATAAGATGCTGCCTGACAAAACACATAAGATCAAAGGTGAAACATGCAGTGGTGGAAAAATGTCTAAAGAAAGAATAACTGCCATGATTTGTGCTAATGCATCGGGCACGGTAAAACGGAAATTATTGGTTATTGGTAAGTTTTAAATACAATTTAATACAATCCGCTGTTTCTGAACAATGTCTGCTTTCAGGAAAATATAACAACCCCAGATGCTGTAAAAACGTTAAAACGTTGCCGGTAGATTACTGTGCTAACAACAAATCCTGGATGACTTCTCAGACCTTTACTGACTATTTAAAGAAATGGGATTGTGAACTTATAAAAGCCAAGACTACAATTTTGCTATTAGTAGATAATTGCCATGCTCATCCTCAAGTTCATCTTCACAACATTAAACTACATTTTCTTCCGCCTAATACTACATCGGTTCTTCAGCCTATGGATCAAGGCGTCATTAATAGCTTGAAACAATCTTATAGAAAGCAGCTTCTGATGAAAATTCTGGACCTTCCTGAAGAAGCAAACCCGACAAAAGCTGTGAGTCTTTTAGATGCTGTCAATATGTTAAGTGTTGCATGGGAAAGTGTCTCTAAGGAAACCATAAGAAACTGTTTTCGACATGCTGGTCTGGTAAAAGACATTCCTGATGGATTAGATTTCGACCCGGAGGACGATGAACCTTTAAGCAAACTTATCGAAATTAATAACGTAATGGTTTTAAGCAAGTTTGATGAATATTCAAGGATTGACGAGAATATTATAGCCACAGAAGAACACTCAGACAATGACTTAATTCAAGACTTTCTGCACGAGCTGCTTGAAGAAGACTCCGGTGATGAAGATTTAGCACAGCCCGAAACTATAATAAAAATAGAAGACGCTATGAATTATTCTAGGAAACTGAAGCTATATTTTCAACAAAAAGAGAATAGTTCAGATGCAATCAATTTGCTCAATAAAGTCGAAATCAAACTACAAAAAGATTTTGCCAATAAGGCATTCACCCAAAAGAAAATCACTGACTTTTTTAAAAAGACTTAATTAAACTCATTATTTTCTTAATTTTGTATTTTTATGCATAAACTTTATTGCTTTAATAAAAAAACACATTGAATTTACTTTTTGAGTTAAAAATTTTATATTCTGATTAGATGGACACTCGGTTATAATGGACAATTTGACATGGTCCCGTGGAGTCCATTATAACCGGATTGCACTGTATGTATGCACATCGCGTATTTCAGCTGTAAAGTTTTGAGTTAGTTTCAATTCGTTTTGTAAATAAACTGATATAGCAAATTTCTACAAATCTCTCATGTTTACATAGTCATCAATCGCTGAAGGCAATTGGGAAAATATATCGGGATGATATCAAAATAAAGAATTTTTTTCTTTATTTCGAAGATGAACTTTTGTGAGCGTAAATTCAGAAGGAAACCTATTCGATTTTTTGTTATCTTTTCCCAGTTTGCTTTGGGAAATTTATTTTATAATTTCTCTATTTCTGCAGAGAGCGAAAACCTTTTATATTTATCAATGAAAACTTTGTTTGCCATCATCCAAATCTCTTCCCGATCCTTTCCTTTCAAAAACAACTACGAAACTGTATTAATTTCAATTTAAACGACAGATTTGTAAAAATATTGGAGTTTGGTAGAAATTTCTATTCTAACCCTTAAAGTATTCTTAACTCGAATATCCAATCTGAGTACCTGACTCGAATTCTGGCTCGGTTCTTGTTTTTTTTTTAATGAATACTGAAGTACTCGAGTACTAAAAATAGAACCTTGGCACATCACTACATGGTAGTCTATTGACCTAATTGGTACCTACTTATGCAAACTCTTCTTTAAGGGAAAGCAGATAGTGTTTTAAAAGAAATTGTGACTAAACTTAATTTTTAATTTAGCATCTTTAGTATATTTTGAGTATCGAATCTTTTTAATGCGATATTTATCGGGTACCCGATTATTTTAGAGCGACACTATGAGATAGTACTCACTCGATATTTACGAACCGATATCGTGTCCCTACATGAAACGTACAATATAATAAAAATCACATTCAAGAATTTCGACACGATTCTCACACAATGAACCACTGTGCGTTGGATCACGCTTGCGCTACAATTGTTTCCGTTGATGGAACTACCGGCAAAGTGGCTACTTCGTTTTCGGTTAAGCGAGTGTTTCTCTTTTAGTATTCTCTGTGTGCCGCTACCGGCAACATGTGTGCGCGGTAAAATTTGAAAAGACAAAAATCTGTTCAAATTAGAATGCACATTAGTACGTAAATATATATATATATGTATATACATATATGCACCTATGTAGTATATGTTTTTGATTACGGTTTTTCTTAATGCTATGTAGTTTTTGTTGGTGATGAACTTTGTGCAACAAAAAAATAATATACATATAAAAGAAAAAAAAAATTTGCCTCTATAGTCCAAGCTACATAAGCATACATTAATTAGATTTTTTGTGCAAGTTCTGCGCCACACTAAAAGCGTGGGGAAACGGAAATGACAGAGCATCACGGGTTTAGCGTATTTTTTGACAGTTTTTGACGTATGAGGTATTGAATAAAGAACACATTTTACTACGGTAAATTGTTTGTGTTATGTTATATACCTACTTTATGTGTAACCTATCTACGTACATAATGTGCAAATAAATATCATCAATTCGTAGGAGTTGGTACGTAATAGTTGCGGGGTCGGCGTTTGGTTGCCAAAAGCAATTTCCATTGTGCCGTCGTCAGTGGTTCTCGGTGTGTGTGACTCTAGTGAGTGCATTCGAAAATAATACTTAGTCAACGGGTCGCAGAGTGCGTATGTGTGTGTGTGTGTAAGTGTGACAAAATCATTCGTAATTGCAATTGCAGAAAAATTGCAAAGTTCAATAAAAATCAGCATCGTCAATCATTGTATAACAAGTATTAAAAAAGTGAATGAGCAATGAGCAATGAGCAACGAGCGGAAAATTGCTAAAATTAGAGTAGGTCTAAATAATCAAAGAATTCTGCTGTGCAACTAATTGAAATTATGTAGCTACTAAACTGCGGTTGTCTCGCGCTAGTCGTGCATTAAGTTCATACTAAGAATAAGTTGTGCTTTTTGGCATTGTGTGTGTGTTGTTTTTCTTTATGTGGAAAATTGTGTTTTAATAATTTGTGATTTGTTAAGCCATGGTTGCAGTGTTCTTGCATAAATACGCAGTAGTTTTCGCTTTATAGGAATGCAAAGAATTGATGTTAATGGAAAATGGCAATCAGACAATCGGGCAAATGGCAATTGGCATTTGTTTATGTATATTATATTATTGGTCGATTGACCGGAATCGTTTCACATCGAATATCGAATAGGAAAAAATTTATTCAATTTTGCTCACGCCATCATCAACGTGCTGCATTGAAGCGTAAAATTCGCTGTCGTCACCGCCAGAGTTACTGTTGTTGTTACTCGACTAAAAATGTTTGCCTGTGGCAGTTACTAGCGCGAAATAAGTGGAATCAGTGAAGATAGTTTAATGCTTTTTAACATTGAGTTTTAAATCTGGAAATATATGCATACATTAGGGTGTATCGCTCCCCATACAAGAAAAAAGTTGCACTGCTTTTCCATCGGAATTATAAAATTTATTGCATTTTAAGTCATCAACAAAAATATTTCGGAAAATTATTAAGATTTACATGAAACGGATCATTTTGAAAATGTCTCAAAAATGAAGTTTTTTTAAAAATAGTTTCAAGTTTTTGTTTTTAAATCCCCTATCACTATCTAAGTTTAAGCTTAAAAGGTCATACAAATATTAAAATTATTTTTAAATGGAAACATAATATTGGAACGTGCAAATAAATAAAAAGAGCGAACAAAACCTTATTATTCTATATCGACCAAGTTTTTGCGGTGTTATTGAAGTTTTTCTTAAACCAATCTTCAAAAAAGAGTAAAACATTTTTTTTTTAAATATTTTTATTCAGACTTTTTAAGCTATTAACTGCTGTCTCACCTGATGCATGTTTTTTTTTTGTAAATAAAGGAAACGTTGTATTTACTTTACTTTTTTTGAGATATTTTCAAATCGGTATGCCTTAAAATACGATAAATTTTATAGTTCCGATGGAAAAATAGTAACGATTTTTTTTCTATACGGAGTGATGCAGCCTAATGTACATACATATGTCTGCATTTACACACATATATATTTACCTATGTACATCCCTTGGAACATATACAGTGCCGCAAAAAAATTGCACCGCAGTGAACTCTGCTTTTAGTAAAGTGTTATCTCTTTAAAATTTGTATTTGTTATAGTATAAAGCAGTACTTAAAACATAAATCTGTTGATTTTATTTAATGTTTAATAAAAGTTTTTTTGAAATTCAGTCGATCTTTCATAGCGGTAAAAAATTGCACCGAGAATTTATTATGGCCTTAAAAGCTAAAATAAAACAAAAATACTTGAAAAAATACTAGTAAAAAATATTAGCAATGAAAAACAAATAAAATGTTGCATATAGCGGTTTTATTTTACATATTAAAAAAAAAACAAAAATGAAACAGAAAGCAAAAATTTAACGACGTCAAATCGCATCTCGGCGTCTTTTTAGTGGTATTTTAGTTTAGGATTCTTTAACTACCATTCCAAGCGCTTGATTAGTGGAACTGCCTTCTAGACATCAGACCAAAGATTCTCAATCGGATTGAGATCAGACGACTGTGCGGACCACTCCACATTTTTTCGTCTTCCACAATAATAGCATTTCTTTCTTCGACGTAAGGCAACAAATCTTTCCAGAGATCCAATGCATGGGTTCTACTTCATTGTAGAAAAAATAACTCCGCAATATTATACTGAGATCTCCATGTTTGAAAGTTCTTGTTGTGAAGTCTTCTTGAACTTGCGACCGACCTCTTCTAAAACAAAACCGTTTTACTTTCGTTCATCCTAAGAATATTATTTCATCTCTATCGGTTAGTCCAAATGACCTTGTGTAAACTTTATCCGCTTTTTTCAATAAGCCCACGGCTCAAGAAGACGCCTTTCTAGGAGTGGACGACTTAAAATTTAAACCATTACCTCTATGTACGACTGTAAACTGTATTGAAGTTCTGCATTAATTTTACTCTGAGAAATTTGATTTTTTATAAGGCGATTTTCGACCCATAGAAAAATTTAACTTTAAACTTTTATTTGAAAATAAATTTATACTTACCTTTACTCAAAAATATTTGTTTAATAAATATAAGGAAATTATATTTTTCCGACATCATGTAGACTTATTATTTTTACCAGCTGAATTCGTGTCACGCATAGCAAATGATTCGGTATAAAGAGAACCGTTATGTTCAGACAGAACACTTCATTATTTTAGGATTGTAATTGAGGAAGCTGAGTAGTAGTGCTATTTTTTAACCGGCACTGTACATATGTATGTATATATATATATACATATATACGAGTATTTATTCTGGCGCTGTTGTCGACCTTTTTATTTTCGCCTCTGCTCCTCTTCAATGTTTCTACTTATGTAGTTTGCAGACAATCGGAAAAAGGTGCTAACAGCAGGTAGTAGAGGTTTCCGGCTGAAGTGAGGGACAAAGCACATAAGGGTGGCTCTAACCTTTGTTACCTCTCAAATCCTTTTGCAATAGTGAAAGTCTGTAAAATGTTATTAGTTTATTTTTTGTAAAGATAGCTCGGACATAAGCCAACAAATAATATAATCTGTCGGACAAATCAATAATACTTATATAATAAAAATGTAGAAAAGTTATGTCCGTACAATGAAAATTTTTTTTAAATTTAGAACTTTCGACTGTCCGCTTGAACTACTAGTCCAATCATTCCGAAACTAGTGAGTGCATTTCGATGAGACTTTAACAGGTGGCTAGACAGTAACGTGGGACATAGGAGATATTTTTCCAAAATTTTAAATAGGATAAACTTTTCTTTTGAATGTATTTTTATTTTTTCAACGACCGCCGTGTATATTTTGATGTACATACATTAGGGGCCCCTTAAATGTAGGATGGACATGTTTATATCAGATTTCTCAAACCTCATCCCCTACGTCTTTATTACTATAGTTGAAGATATCTCATATAAATTTGGGCCCCGATTGGAGACGGTTAAGGTGTGTCGTTAGCGGCCAAAGTTCAGGCTTGAATACCCCCAAAATTAAAATAATTCTTTTTTTTATTCAGTTAATACCCAAAATCCATACTACTGTAGTCGAAGACGCCATGTATAATTTTTTATTATTTGAGCCTTCATAGGGTAATGTGAAGTTAACCCTTGTGACCAAAATTTATATGTGCTATCTTTGGCTGTGGCATTACCGATTGAGGGGGTGAGGCTGAAAAAAATAATTTATTTGATTTTTAATGACCACCTTAATATACTAAAATATATATACACGTACATATATACCAATAATTTTTCTAGCCGACGTTTACTTTTGTTTACTTTGGTGTTTCTCATGTAGTATTTCGCAAAAAAGTTATCGTTTTATTTTCTATTCACGAATTTCAGGGAAGGCATTTTATGTGGCTAGACTATTTTGTTTTTGATTTTTTTTAATTCGGGATTGGTGTGTTTAGCTGGAAAAAGTTGAAACGAAACTTTGTATCAAAAGCGCGGGCTGATACACCTTTTATTTTTTCACCGTTCATCAGCGACCAACCCTACTATGTATACAACTACATACATTTTTATATAAGTGTGTACACATGGAAACACGACATCGAAAGCGAAAGTCTTCTCAAAGGTTATTTCTAGCAATGCAAAATTAGCTTAGCGTCCAAAGTGACCAGAGTGTTGTTAGAAAAAATAATATTAACAAATAATAATAAAATGCACATTCTAAAGTAGATACGAGTGCATGCATACACACATACATACATACATATGTGAGTGAAAATCAATTGGAAAAGTGTCGGTCGGCTGTAGAAAAAAAAGTGAAAACCCAAACTGTGCGTAATTGAATTGAAGGGAGAAGAAGCGGAATAGGCGGTAGTGCGTTTTTGCGTTTTTGCGTTTTGTGCTTGACAACAAAAGCACAAATTGCGGGAAGAATAAGAAGAATAAGAAGCAGAAATACAACATATATATATATATAACAATAAAAAGGTAATAATATTAATATACACATATTTTACAATGCATTTATTTATTTCACCATTCAATATTTAAAGTGCATTTGCCTTTTTGCCATTTTATCTTCTATTGTTTGTTTTTTATATTTTGGATCGATCCGGGTAGTATTAAATAATAAAAGAAAAATTGTGAGGAATTAAAAATTAAAAAAAATGCATTCATTTAATAGTTTTTCTGGTAATCATTAATTATTTAGGTAATAAATTTTCAAAATACTGTAAAGGCAATCCCAACATATTTTCACAGAATAAAAGTTTCCATGTCTTCTGATCCTCGTATTCTCTAAAATTTTTGTCATTTTGATTTGATTTTGATTTGCGTAATAGGAGTGTGTGCTTTTAGCCGCTCGCATATTTGAATTGCACAAGATTCTTGACCGTAGCTGGTTTTGTATTCGTTTGCTGAGTCAGAGAAACATCCGATGCCAGCAAACTAGGTATGCCTGTTGTACATATGTATATTAGGGAGGGAACAATTGTTCGGGTGAGAAAAAATGCAAAAGGCGTAGAGCAAAAGTGAAATCTACGTTAATTTCTAAGAAAACTACCTTAAGAAACTAGGAAGGAGCCTTCAGCCGAGAGACGCATGATTTCACTTTCTCGCGACGATGTTTCCTAATTTTGATAATAATTATAAAAGTCTTTAGATAATAATTATGAGTGAGACAAATTTTTTAAATCATCGATATTTATTATTATGAGACTGATATTATAAAATGCTTCTCATAATAATTATGAGTAGGAGCACTTTATTGAGGCTTATGTATATTATAAAAGTCTTTCCATAATAATTACCAGCGTGATACATTTTTGTACGTCTTTCAAAGACTTATATTATAAATGTCTTTGCATAATAATTATCAGCAAGACAAGTTTTTTTATGTCTTGAAAGACGGAACTATAGACGGAACCAATATAGTTCCAAACTAGTCCAGAAGTGATCCAGAATTGGCCCCGAATCAGTCCTGAACTAATCACGAATTAGTCTTTACGGTCCCTCAAGATTTAAATGAATTTTGTCTTCCTCGTTATTATTATGAGAAGACCTGTATAATATACATATGTCTCAAAATAAAAGGCTCTGAAGAGTTCAAAATACTTATCTCGCTGATAACTACTATGAAAAGACATTTTTGTTCTGTTGTTTGAATTTATAAAATAAAACATAAATCAAACAAAAATTGAAAAAATTTAAGTTTCACTGATTGTTCAATGATATTAGCTAAAAAGTTTCAGAGTAGATGTTCAAAAGAGATTTCTAAAATTCGGCATGAAAAGATGAAGCAGAAATAAAATAAGATGAACTTTAGTGAATACCATGCGTTTTCTTTTTTTAAATTTCTCAAATGTGAATTCTTATGTCTAGGCTTAAACTTTAGACCCACAGTTTATTGAGAATGTTTTCTTTGAATTATTCGTAGATTATTTTTTTGCTATACGCTTTTTGACAAAAGCATTTGACCCACGTTAGTGTTAATACATACACACCTGTGTATGCATACATTTATTTAGTCAATGGCACTAAATTTACGAAAATTGGACTGAAGGTATAATTGTCTTTTGGCAAAGCCTCTTACTTTTGGCAAAAAATATTTGGGTCTGTTTAACGGAGCCCCGCTGAGGAAATTAAAGATAATTTTTAGCTACACATTTATTTTTTCTCGACGCTCTCATTACAAAAGTCGTAGCTAATTAGGTGCTCGCCTTTTTACTCATTCCTATTTATCTATTCCCAGCTTTTACCGCGGCTTCGCTCCACGACATTTGGTTTAACGTTATGAATTCGAACGTAACAGGAAAGAACACAAAATATTATAAATTTTTAATATTAGGTTAAGTTTTTTAACTATGTAAAAACAAAATCTATCCTTACTTACTTCATAATATTCCTCTTCTAAAATGTTTTCTTTTCACAGCCATCCTGTTATTGGAAATCGCATTAAAATTTATATTTTTAAACACGTGGCAACACTTTATAAACATTTTCTGACCAAGTTTTTTAAATCTACTTTCTTTGAATCCCATGCCGACTGACTGACTTTTTAAATCAGGTAGCAACCCTCTCTAAGGATATCTTCAAAATAACTTAACTTAATTTGTATTTAAACAGGATGTGCAACATTATTTTAAAACATTTGGGATTATTATAACTAGCCCAAAGTATCCTCTTAAAACGGAATGCAATATGCTTTTTTGTAGCGGTAGTAGTTTTCAAGATATTAGAAAATTAAAGTTGACAAACAGGGATATAGTGAAATTTTTAATATTTTCTTTGTGTATAGAACTTCGACGAAGAAATTAAGTAATATCTTTACTTTGCTTTTTATCACTATCTTACAAATAAAACCCAAGAAATAGGAAATAATGTGCTAAAAAATATCCATATAATAATCCATATATAAAAATATCCAAAAATAATCTATATAATAAAAGTGCATGATTCAATATTCTCATTTGTGCCAGAATTCTAATCATGTCTTTTAGTAGACACGACAATTTTTTTCACTATCCTTTTTCGGTTCAAAAATCGAAAAATAACTTTTACGTTTAGTGTAATTTTTTAATTACTAAAACTTTTAGTTAAATATTAAACTCGTTTTTGTTGTTGTTTGCGTGACACAAATCTTGCGTTCGATTTTACGCTAACTTCCCGTTGATATAGTACCGTTCCTAGGGGGTTTCGAGCTGGACTCCAATGATTATTTTCCAGATTTCAATTCAAAAAATCATGTTACAAGGATTATCCTCAGTGGCATTGATTTTTATTTCTTGAATTTCATTGTATCGCTCAGTAAATATAACTTAATTTGTGGGGTTTTTCCAAAAAGCAAATGCACACAGAATCAAAACAAATTAATTTTTACTTTCTAAGCGATAATGAAAACTCCAGAAATAACGATTGCTCTCCGAACAAAACGCTAATCTTCCATGCAAAGCATGAATCTCAAGAAATAGCGATTAAAAAGTATTTTTTAATAACTATTATAACAGTTACAGTCTCTGCTTTAAATATATGATCGCAATACTGTCGCCGAAAAAAGTGAGGTTAAGATACGGACATCACCTTGTTATTATTGCACCATGTTTGAAAAAAATATTTAGTTTTTTATGTTATGCCACCAATAAAAGAAAAATTGATAATCAGCTGTTCTAGAGTCGAAATGTATGTATTTACTCTCTCGTACTTCTGTGTATTTTATTACTTTTTAAAACATTTTAGCATACTTACTATTTACCGAGCCAAGTTTATGCTTTATGGGCAAGAAACTAGAAAATATTTTGATAATTCCTTTAAGCGATGCCTTATAGGATAAGTTCTCGTTGCTTCTCTGGCACAATAAAGAGTTGGATTTTAGATTTTCCAAATTTTGTTTAATATTTCTTTAACATAATTTCCTAAATTAAGCAAACGTTACCTAAAAAGAGGATATACATATGTACAAATTTTACTAAGTTAAGCTTGACTTATTCTCACATTGACATATGTACGTACATTTCTATTGTAGTGTAAATATTTGATATTTGTACTGAGGGTAGGAGAGAGGGATAGAGTGCATAATAAGCCTATGCCGTTGAATGGGGTGAAATGAAAGTGAATTTGTGCAGTTCATGGAGACACATGAAAAGTGAATGCACCCTTTACGTGTACTTTTCATTGCATCTATTTTTATTTACATAAGTACATACATACATACATATATGTATATATATATATACTCTATATAAGATAGTTACTCACACAATGATTGTTTTTACAATATTCACATAGCTTTTAAAGGCATTTTTTTTATATAAAAATAATTTTTTATACTGAAATTGAATTGGCTACAAAATATTATAAGTGAAAAGTTTGCAAAAGTTGTGATAAAATATTTTTCAAAAAATATTGATTTTTTTTTAAATTAGTTGAAATGATTTACGTTATAAAAAATGTATGAAATAAAATGATAAAAACACTTTATTATACTGAAATTGAATAAGCTAGAAAACTGTATAGGTACTAAAAAAGTTTTGCATTTTTTTTTTAATTTGCTGAAATGGTTTATATAAAACATTAATGTAAAAGTGTATGAAAAACTTTATTACAATGAAATTTTGTATATTGAAAAGTTTGTAAAAGTTCTGATTAAATTAAAAAAAAAATGTTGAATTTTTTTTTTGCTTATTGCAAAGTTTATATTATAACAAATTTAGGAAAAAAATTAAAAAAATGTTTTATTATACAGAAATTGAATCAGATAAAAAACAGTTTTTTTGTAAAAATTTGGAATTTTTTTTTGAAATCTTTTGAAATGGTTTATGTTAGAGAACTATATTTACTATATAAAAAATTTATGAAAAAGTTTATAAAAATTCTGAAATTTAATCGGCAACAAAACTGCATTTGCGAAAAGTTACTGAAAATTCTGATAAAAATGTTTGATAAAATTTACAAAATGTTATAAAACTATATTTACGTACATATGTACATATGTATGTACATATGTATGTATATAAAAAAATGTATGAAAAATAAAAAAAAAAAACACTTCATTATTCTTATATTGTATCGGCTACAAAACTGCATATACGTTTTTAAACATTCTGAAAATTTTTTTGAAAAAAATGTTAAATTTTGAAAAATGAAAAATTATGAAAATTTGTTTTTGATAAAAACAATATATTTTTGTGAGTAACGTGTATATTTTTCTGAAATAATATTGTTAAGCATGCCATTGGTTTTTCCACAAACAGGTCAATTTAAAAAAAATAATTAAATGATAGTGAAAAATTTTATTTGCCATATTGGAAACACTTGCATTTTGCAAATCTAATTTCATATCCGTAATCATCAGTTTACTGATTTTATAATTATATTAACTATATCAACTTTTATGGCTCGCCTACCATAAACTGCAAGAACCAAATAGCAATAAAAGCGGTTGGCAAAAAAAAACTCTTGCAGAGGATGGACTAAAATTAGCCTCATAAATCGTCATATCGCACACGCTCCTCAAAAGTGTATTGGTATTTAATCCAAATATATCATTTGCCAAAAAATGCAAACTATCTCAACCTCCACAAAGCAAAAAATGTGCAGTGTAGCGTTAATTTTATAACATGGAGGGGGGGAAATATAGTATTATCTTGATGCACAGCTCATAAATAACAAAAGATTTTTTTCCTGCACAGATAAAGTTAAAAAAAATTTAAAAATTTTGAGTCCACAGTTTGGCAAACAAGTTATAATGTTTTTTTGGTCAATTTATAACCTTCAACTAATTTTGTTATTAGGTAACATCATAGGTAACGTAACAAAATATGACCGGAATTTAACTTTTAAAATTATTTAAACTTTACTTACACTTTATTTAAAAAAAATATCATCATATATCAAGTTTCAGCAGTATTAGTTTCCAAATTATTATAGTTTGAAAATTGGCGCTGTATGGAAGAATATTTTATGGCTATTTGTGGGACTTATGGTTTTAAAATTATTATTAAATATTTTACACAGCAGGTAACTTTTTTGTACCGTTTTATGTTTTATGACATACAAGGGCCTCTAAAAGTGGCACATTGTCCTCCAAGCTAAGCTGGCCTATATCTATAGCCCTGTCCTGTAAACGTACAAGGCTGTTAAAAACTCAATACTAATGAACGCTGCAGAGGTGTGGTGAACACCAATGGATGACCATAATGCATTTTTGAACCATAGAGCCACATATTCTCAAAATTACGGTGAATTATGCAATCATTCTCAGAAATGCTGAACGTCTCTCTCTCTATTTGGAGCAACGTAACTTTTCTTCCAAACGGAAGTCTAGGGATTGAAAGGACCTGCAGGGTACTGTAAGAAATCAGCGAAGGGGTATAAAAAGCATGATTTTTCTCATTAATTGGAACAGCGCACTCTTGGCATCAATGAAGAGAGATTTGAATATTGTCAAGGACTGTAATTGGGCGTTAAGCTGGGTGGCCTAGTTAATAGACATATCTCTTTTGTATGGGTTCTCAGTGAATGGAACATATACGATAGTGAAAGAGCTTATGGATTGGTTAGAGTCGGACCCTCTCCTTGATAAACGCAAGGTGGAGATAAATCGCTGCCCACTTGAATTAATGAAGAAAAAAGTACACTAACGAATAACAAAATAAATTAGAACAGATTTACATACTAATTGCAAAAAAAAATTGGCCCATCTATAACAAGACAAGAAACACTCTTCTTGTCTTTTAAGTAGACCAGGAAAATTCACACCAGTAAATTTATCCACAAATCTAAGTGGGTTGAAGCTACCACAGCAGAATAATGTATCAAAATGGCTTTCCAAGCGCTAACTGGGTCTTAGGCGGTGGACTACGCCACACAATTAGGGAGTTCACAAGCCGTGTTATTTGTCGTATTTCTTTAATCGTGTTATTGCAATACAACAGTTGTAAATGTTGTTTTTGTTTCACATATAAAATTGTCTTATTTCAATACAACTCTTAAAGGTATGTTTAGTGTTTTATTTTGTGTGTGTTATTCGAGCAGCTGTTTCTGTTTATGGTCACTTTTTTTAAAAATTATTTTTGCAAAAGCGGCCAGTGAAACAATTGAAGGAGATATATTAAAAAAAAAAAGAATGGAAATACATCTAAATGATGAAGTAAGTGATTTTGAATAAAAAACAAACACATCTGGCTTATTTTCGGTCCTCTTAGGCATTTTAATGTTTATACTTTTATTTCGTTTTGTTTTCTCTTCTTCTACTCAGCTGATTAATTGCTTGAATACGACATACAATAGTTAACGAAATAGCACAGTGCGTTCACATGTTCCACTGTTATTTCAATAACGGACTAAATAAATACGACATATAACACGGCTTGTGAACTCCCTAAATGTAATTCAAGAGATCGGTCAACCTAATACAATATACATAACGTCTGTCCATACGAAGAGTGGTACGTTTACCACGTCAGAAGTTTTCATGTTTTAATATTGTAAATATCGTAAACTTTAGTAATTTCGATTATTTTTGAATTAAAGGCATTACATTTAATATACCGTTTAACATTAACTTTAGTTGTTCGTAAAATGGTTGAACCGTACGCAATGACTTTACGTTGTATTTAATTTTAATTTTAATTTTAATTTTCTAATTAATTATTAACAAAACTATTATATACATATTATTGAACATTCGCTTGATTTTCATATTTATCATACATATTCATTTCGGTATTTTTGTTCATTCTGCTTGTTACCAAATTTCCAATTGCTTGTAAAATTTTTTCATTCCGAGGAACTTTGCTACCGTTTGGCACACGCCCTTAATGGGGAAGCTATAAACAATATTCCAAATTTATGTCAACATTCCTTAGTGAAAGCGACAAAATTTAAAAAAAAAACCCTTAAAATGTAGAATACATTATCGTATGAAGTTAATAAAAAAATTAACAGCAAATGTGCAAAAAACTATTACGAAATTATTTTCAGTTTAATTTATGGGTTACGTCAATGTAAATAGACTGACTGTTAGTATTTGGCACACATTGTTTCATGCAAATTAAGATAAATGTATAGATGTAATTGTAAACATTAACGTTTTCTTTTGGAAAAGTAAATAATCACTTCAATAACTATTTAGAAATCTTCAATCACAATTTGATTTTAATCTGCCTTATTTCATTCTGAAATATTTATTTTAGTTAGAAAAATAGATGATTTGAATTAGTTCACTGACGAAAATAAATTTGTTCGTACGCTGTCGGAAATTGGACTAAATTAAAAGTTATTTCAAAAGTAATTTTTTTATCAACTATAAATGGTTGAATTTTTTAATTTTTTATTTAATATTTCCTGTAAGTAATTAACTTTATTAACGTGTGAAGTCCTAGGAGCAAGTCCATTATCCGAGGCTGCATTTAATTTAAACTACTTTCAAATATTTTGGACTGAAATAAAATCAAAACTAGTTGTTTCTCATCAGCAATAAGACGCGTTTATTTCCAAATATTTTTTACACACATTTTTAGGTAAATAATATCGAAGCATTTGTGCTTTTCTAATCAATTGCAGTTTTGCAGTGATTTTGTTTCTGATTTTTTTTTTGATTTTGTTATTCGCGGATAGGCCTACAAAACCTGTGGTCTTATTGTTAGAATTTTTTCAAATAATTTTTTATTGCTCTGAACTCGCTTGCAGTTCACCATTAAATAATTTATTAATAATTTTTGCGCTTTTTCCGACAGGGTGGCGCGTGAAAACTGCCAGTCAGCCAGATTTTTATTGTATATACATACATATAGTATGCAGTGTATGTAATAGTAGCTTCTAGTGTTAAAACTACGTATTTAAATAAAAATAGAATATTATTATGGCTGGAATAAATGGTATCATTGGACTCCATAAAGGCCAAATGCGCAACATTACTTGCTAATACACGGTTTTCCAATAGGGACGCTACAAATGTAGACCGATAGTGACAGCAAACGACGCCATAATTTTTCCCGCTCTTTTGACATTTCTCTTCAGTAAGGTTTGCCATTTCATCATGGAAAGATATACGATCCAACAACGAGTCGAAATTATTAAAATTTACTACCGAAATTCGGAGTCAATGGCTTCAACTTTAAGAGCGCTACGTCCAATTTATGGTCGTCGCAAAATATGCGTTATTGAACAGGCAGCAATCCACACGTATTCCATGAGTCAACATTGCATTCCGAAAAAATTACGGGTTGGTGCGGTTTATGGGCCGGCGGCGTCCTTTGGGCCGTACTTCTTCCGTGATGATCAAGACCGGCACGTTACTGTGAATGGGAATCGCTACCGCTCACATGGACTTGGACAATATGTGGTTCCAACAGGACGGCGCCGCAAGCCACACAGCGAATGTCACTATCGATTTATTGAAAACCAAGTTTGGTGAACGTGTTATCTCACGAAATGGCCCAGTCAATTGGCCGCCTCGGTCGTGCGATTTGACGCCGTTAGACTATTTCCTGTGGGGCTACGTCAAGTCTAAGGTCTATGCCAACAAGCCAGCGACGACGTGAAATTGCAGCAGCATCGGCCGATTTATGCTTGAAAACCGTCGAAAATTGGGTTCAGCGTCTGGACTTCTGCAAGCGTGCCCGTGGCGCCGATGCAAAAGAAATCGAGTTCCATACATGATCGCATCGAATTTACTTTCACAGGAATAAAGAATTTAATTCATATCCCAAAACGTTTTTGTTTTATTTAAAAAAACTTTTGTGCATTCCTATTGCAAGACCCGATATGTTTTAGTTATTTTTACCAAATAGTTTTTTGTACAACATTTTTGTTTTGTTTACTTGCAATAAAAATGATGTGCACTCTCAGAAGGTTAACACCTGTGGTAGCGAATTGTTAGGAGTATTTCGAATTAAATTGAATATTTTATGGGGAACAAAATTGAATATTTTATGGCACGCGTTTAATTTGAAACCTTGAATATACAATCATCTTTTATTACATAATTACCTACAAATGTACATACATACATAAATACTTTACATACGTTTTTTTCATGCACCAGTATGTATGTACATCTATACGTTGGGATGCCTAATCAAAAAAAAAATTGCGGGTTTTCACCGGAACTGTGCGAATCTATGGGAATAATTTAATTAATTAATTTTCGTATCCACCGATTTATGTTGAATTTAATGATTAATGATTTTTATTAAAATGCTTTAACACTAATCAAATTTTGTATGAAATTGCCCCCATTGATAAAAGAAAATACAGTTATGTTTTCCAAATAGTTTTTAATTCTCCAAGTTGAATGCTGTGGATTTTGAAACTAATTGCCACCACGTCCAACGTAATCTGTTTTTGTTTTTTGTTTACAAATAATTTCTGGTTGGAGTTCATCTTGTATGCAGACCAGAAAGGATTGAGTCTGCAAATAAACAATTTATAATGCTTCATAAATACTTATGCTTTTACTTGATTTTACCAAGCCAAGTTTTCAGATGGGATCGTCATGGTGTAAAAGGACTATTTTAGAACTTCTTCGGGGTCCAGTCCCAAAATGGTCTTGAATTGCTCACTCCTATCTATTCTAAAAATATTTTTATAATTTTAGTTTCAAAATAATAGTTATCGATTACTTAAATAATTTGTTTCTCATGCTATTATAATTATCAGAATGCCCTTATCAAAATTTGGATGATTATATTATAATTTATTATTCCGGGTCTCTGTCCGTTACTACTCTGTGATCTTTAAAAACACTAAATTAATGTGGACCAGTGATTTTCAGCCGACGATGTAAAAACACTTTAATTATTTTACCGGAAATTTGATCTTATTCAGCCATAATGGTCGCGGATGGTTGTCATGGAGGCGGTTCATCATCAATTGATTGTCTTTTCAAACGAAATTATTCCGCCCATTCTTTTGCGGTGGAATTCGAAAGAGGAAAATTGCCGAAGACAGCATCTAAACGGAGTTTGATTTCCGCCAGTGTCTTCTCTCCTTTCGAAATTTTAATCGACACTGTCGGTAGGTAACGAAAGGTTAATAATTTAATGACATTCAAAGTTTGTATCTCCGACAAATACAATATATGTAGGGCTGCAACTTATGTAATAGCTTTTCAGCTTTAATTCTTTTAGATCTCTTGGGTAATTTTTCACTATAACCTCAATCTGTATTGAATTGATTGAGTGACCTGCAATTATAATCTCTAAAATTTTTCTGCTTAAGGAATTCGGTGGGTCAATTAAAATCGAAAACGAATTTGAAAACCGGTGGATGGTAGAGATAAGTGTACACAAATAGATAAACAAATGACCAAAATTAAAATCATATTTTAATCCATTCAAAAAAGATTGTGATTTTTTTCAATTAAGAAATAGTAGATAAATCGCAAGAGATAATATGCACCTAAAATCGAAAAGTCTTGAGAAAACGATCTAGAAAAACGGAATACAAATTCGTAATGTACGTACTAAAATTTATTTTAAATACGAAAATATTCTGTGGAAAAATTGCAGTAAAAATAATTTGTAACTATTTTTAATTTAATTCTAATTTGAAAATCGATTTTCTTCTTTCCTGTTTGCTATATTGGCATCTTGTACAATGATCCTACATGTTTAGTAAACAAAAAAGTGAAATGTAAAAATTCTTTGGTGAAACATCGTACTATTCTGATGTATCGAATGACAAATAGGGAATAGATTCAAACTATCGAAATTTTTTAAATATCTCTTCTTTACTGGGCGAAAAAAAATCGAGCTACATAACTTTTGAGAATTTATTGAACGTTTTAATACTGAATGCAAGGTGTATCCATAGAAGGTGATAGCAAGATAAACAAAGCGAATCCGCTGTGTATTTTGTTTGTATAATTTTACGAGTGAAATGTCAAAAACTGAATTCGCCCAGTTTGCTTATGTATTTTGTTTGTGTATACAAAACAACCTAGCGAATTCGGAGAGAAGAACAAGCATTCAGCTCATGGGATGCTATCACCTTGTATGAATTCCCCTTGACTGAATGTATATACTTTCAGAAAATATTAACAAAGTTCGGTCTGGTTTCGGTTGCTACACAGAGTTCTGCTGGAGAGCGTTATTTTTTAACGCGACTGTGTGACATCGCTAAGATTCAGAGTTGTGGCTGTCGCTAGAGATCTAATCTCTTTCTATTTTGACAAGCCAAATTATTGTCTTTTTATTAGTAACATTAAAATTTAACACTACGTTGTCATATTTCATATTTTAAGAATTGATTCTTAAACTTTTTTATATTAGAGTTAAGTGGTAAAATTGTTTAAACTGTTTAAACTGAGCGGCAAAATTTCCCTATTATCGTGACGTTCTGCATCCACTGTTTTCATTGCTTACAATGTGCCAATTCGCGGGAATCAGAATGCGTTGAAATTACTCAATTCGATAAGAAATTAAAAATTTCGCCAGTCATTGTGTGGCAATTATTTACGTACGTATGCAACCATGTACATATGTTCATATGTACATATGTACGTGATAAACATATAGGTATATATACATATGTAAGTAGTATGTACATATGTAAAGTAAAAATACGTATAGCTTTTATGAAATTATATAGGTACATTCATAGTTATTTGTCTGTTTAAGCGATTCTTTATACATAAATACATAAATAAGACACGTCCGCGCAATCATGCTAATTCATCATCATTTATACATACTATGTACATATGTATATACATATGTTTGTATGTATATATACATATGTATTATCTTGGTAAGAGTTATAAATGTGTGTGGACTTGCTGTCCATTAACGCCTTTCATACAATCAAAATGACAGACAATTTTTCACTTGATAATATCAATAAACACATTGTCTCACACAAATATATGTAGCTATGAGGTATGTATGTGATGAAAATCATACGGTTCGAAATCGGAAAGATGACTGCCCATAAAGCAAAAGAAGTCGTTGTTTTGTGTGGTTGTAGTGGCAGCTTTTGAACTTCTTCCTTCTGCGCCACAAATAAAGAGGATCGAGAAATGAAAATATCGCCCAGAATTAAATCGATCTCACAAGATCATATCATAATAATTTTATTTCAAATCACGTTATTATTTGGAATAATCCTTCATTGGAAATAAAAACAGGGCCAAAATTTTCAAATGCTTTTGAAGCTGAAATGAGAGAAATGAGAGAGAGGAATGTGTTGAAAATCGAACGATTTGATATCATAACGACTTACTACATATACTTGCAAACTTTTTTCGAAATATTTTTACTTATTAAGCAATTTTAAAAAAGTTGGAATTTTGAAGTCGTTATACGAGGCTCCAAATCTGGCGGCCATGTGGCCGATGTTAAGTTGCCTCTTTGGTAATCCTGTGAGATGCTTGACATTCAGTTTGAAAGATTACTGCAGCCTTCGTGTTATTCGCTCATTGAGTGATGGCCATAGTGAGCGCGCTATTCCGGATGTGCCCAGATTGTTCCACCTACCGGGTTTTGCAGAAGAGGTCTGAGATATCATCGACAGTTCCGAACGCAAATCGAGTTAGTCATTGTCGACTTTAGAGCCTTTATATCCGCTTGACGGTCTACAGCAGAGCCAACCTTGAAAGAGCAAGGTCCATCATGAGTACCAATGTTGTCGCTATGTTACACAGATCTCAGCTTGGAACATGCTGCAATAATCTGGAAGTGTGTACGCATCTCTCAACTTGAGTTGCTGAGAGAAAACTCCAGGTCCTATTTCGATATCTATTTTTAGGCCATTCGTGAAGATCGGAATCTCATCGAGTCCTAGTCACTTCTGCCGGGAAAGTGAACCTTGAAGAAGTGGGTAAAGTCGACTTTATACTAACATCTTTCTTGTTTCACTCTCACTTGGTTTAAGAAAGAGGCATATCTTAACCTTACAGCGTCCTTGACTAAGGAGTATCTAAAAAAATGTCTAGGGTGGCAACTTCAGCAGTGTCTCCATTGGTTGAGGCTCCCGATACATGTAGACATGCCATCCGTTGCACCTTTTGCAAGCTTAACAGAGTGGTTTTCACGTCAACCGCCTCCCACCAGACCAGCGCACCATAGGTTCGAATGAGCTTAACAAACGCTGTATATATCCAATGAATAATGTGCGGTCCCAGTCTTTTCCAATTGTAATCTTGCAGAACTACAGACTGAACATTCGTCCATTCACATTTCCACTCGGATAGTTAGGCCGTGTATAAACTATGATACACACTTTGGCGCCTTCTCGCTGGTTTCGCTTCATTTCAGGAATAACAGAGGTGAAAAAAATGCCGAATCAAAATTTGCACTAGGATCGCGTCGCCAATCGAGTATTTTGTTTTTTAATACCTACTCAGATCTTGGTTCAAAAGTATCGAGTACATATGAATATCCTCGTATCGCTTCATTCTTATTGAAGCCTTACAAACTAATAAAAAAAAAATTCGAATATAATAACTGATCTTCAATAGCAAAATGGGGAAAAATTATATTCAAATTTTGTGAACTCAGGTAGGTAATTCATTGAAAATATATTTGTTTGCACTGCGAGTTATGGTAAAATATCTAGTTTTATCAATCTTTATTTGTGTCATCAACCATATTGAAAATACCGGTTTAAATTAAATATTATACTATTTGAAAAGAAAATGCATGTTGAAAACCTACGAGTGTGTTTCAAATGTTTTCTCAACAATTGGATAGAAAAAATTGTAGCGAACACACATTGACAACTCACGGTGACATAACCACAAGACAATCTTGTTTTATCTTCCTCATCTGTTGCTCATAAAATCGAAAAAGATAAATGGTTGTAACCTGACGCTTTAACCGCCAACATAATTACCTACACAAAAATGCATTTATCAATAATTTGACAGATGTTACCTATGGCCCATCGTTTTCAATATATGTAAGTATACATAAGTACATACATACATATGTACATATTTAAAGCTTCAGTCGAATACTTCTCAGTTTGTTTTATTTTTCTCTTCGTTTTCTTTCTGATATTTATCAAAGTGAAGTGCCTAACATTTTACTTAGATGTAGTATGGTGTATTATTGTGCACATTCTTGCCGAGGTCGCTCAAAACTGTTGTGAATTTTTTCTTTACAATGTAGACATCCATACTGTAAAATTTCATATTTCTAAATAGACATTTGTTTCTTAATTTACTACAATTAAAATGCCACAAGACAAGCTATATTTATTAAATTGGCATTCTTTTGAAGCGGCAGCCAACCTACCACATTATTGTGACTATGGTGTGAGAAGTGAAATTCTATAGAGCTATGTTTCGCCTTTTACAATTAAAACATGAGTTACTTAATGCGAAGTTTACATAGCACAAACACTGCCACTGCCCCACTCCCAAAATCCATATAAAATTTTATTATAGTGCCTCTGACGTCACATGCTGACCGATTAGGGCTTCTCACCTCAATGAACGCTATGATACTGCTTTGTTTACAAATAAAAAAAAGGGAATGTAATATCCAATTGACGTCAGGGGGCAACCTTGATCTAAATGTCAACTAGTTTTTTATTAGGCAGACGTTCGTCATTAAATGCATATGTTGCGCAGTACTGCATAGTTCTATGCGAAGTTGTCCCCAATTTTCACTGCTGGCCAATGTTGTCAATAAAATTCGAAAGATTATTTTTTCGATCCCGACAGAGTGCCCAAACTGTTCCCAAAACGGTCTGCATTTCAAGAATTAAAAATTATTTCTCACTTATAATTATTATGAAAAGGCTTTTATAATATTAATTTCAAGGTAAAAGTTTTAAGAAGACTTAAAATAAAATTTCCTTACTCATAATTATTATGAAAATTTATTATTATTAAAACCTCAAAATGATAGTTACCGTTGAAAAAAAAGGTGACGATGGCAAACGATTTTTGTGATTCTAAGAATATTTGGAAGACTTTTTTTTTTTTAAACGTAACCATCAAATAAATATTATTCTAAAAATAATAAAACTGTAGAAAATCTTCAATTGGAGAAGTTAATGAATTTAAATGAGGACAATAACAATTAATGAAATCGGATAAAGTTTAAAGCTAAAAATAACTTACTGGACAAAAAACTAGAAAAAAACCAATGGTTAATAGCTAAACCCAGAAAAAAGCGAAATCTAGATTTAAAATAGCTGCACTGCCACTGAGGACGTGGCATGGTGAAAATAATACAGAAGGTTAAGCCAATTGTGGTACAGCTAACCATCTCTTTCAAATTTTGACAGAATTAGCTTCTACGTCACAATTGACGTTGTTTACATAAACCATTCTTTCCAACGCAAAATGCTCATGATCGTGGATAAAAATGCAAAAGCCGAAGGCCTTCGAACTTGGACTTTTTAGGGCTAAAAATCCAAGTAAGAAAAGTTTATACTTATCTTGTAATAAAACAAGCCTTAAGGCCTATACATCAGTTGTGGTAAAATTTTTTTTTAAAATGCATTCTTATCCTTTAGAATTTTATAAAAATAGTTATGTTGAATCCAAAAAAAACAACATTTTTGCGTTTTAGGGTAATTCGAAGGCTCTATTACTAGGGGAAAGTAAAATATATCTGGCATTTTCGAAAATAAGGCCTCAAGTTAAAGACCTTGACCTTAAGTTGTGCATTAATATCATGCCCAAACCAAAAGTGAATCATCTCAAATCGAAGTTAATCCACATCATATAAGGTCTTAGCGCCAATACAAATACAACAATTCCATCTATTTTTTTTTTGCTTTTAGTGGAGTGAATGATGAATTGAAAATGAAGGCGAAAAAAGTTTTTTTTTTGGAAATTCCACCGCGCAAAGCGAAGCTAGAACAAACATTCAACTCAGGGAGCCCTATCACCTTAAATGAATTCGCCTTGGTTTGCTAGCTTAAGTTTGACAGTTATTTTCACAAAGAGTTTGCGCAATTCAGGGTTGCACAGAGAATTGAATGTGGATTGAATCCTGACATTCTCGGTGACGAGATTTTCAAGTCAATTAAAGTAGATTGGTAACTCGCCTATGACAATTACGATAATTACAAGATTCAGTTTTGGCTTGGGTATGACAAAAGCCTTTATATTTTAACATTATAACATTTTGTAAACTGATTCTTAATACACAATGAATATCAAATTAACTTTTATTTTCCTAATTTCTGAAAAATTGCTTTATTTTCTGTGTACTCTTTTATCCACATTTTGTAATTTAATTGTACAATGTCAACAAAAATTATGCCTTGTTTTACCGCCATATCAAAGCGTAAAAAAACTCGATTTCTTTGAAATTGATAATCGGTACGAAAAAATTGCCCTGATGTAATCGTTTTAGCAGTAAATGTTCAACCAATACCGACCACACCTCCCTTTTTTTTGTCCATTGCTTGTATGGAGTCGTTGCACTGTGCAACGTACAAATGTATTTTCTATCAATTATCTCTACACCGGTAAAACAATTAATACGTCACAGTCAAGATACCATCCCGAATTTCACATCAATCAGCGCAATCTTGTTTTATATCGTTCCGATCAGATGATGTACATATATGTATATATAGTATGAGTGTATATCTATGGTCATATGGAGGAGGAGCAAGAAATTAATTAATTTATTGATAGCGTTCTTTAAATTAAGGCGCATAAATATGTACAGTCCTTTTTGAAAAGTTATATTTGACAGTGAAATATTTAAAAAAATAACCCATGTGCAGATATCCTTACTTATATATTATGATCTTATTATCATTATTCAACTATATAACTTAAATTGACATTAGTTTTAGATATGCTCACATTTAAAATAATTATTTATAATATATTAGAATAAAACAGCTTATGTTTTCTTAACGCTGCATTCATTTTAATATAATCGCTGAAGATACTTAAAGTTCAGTTTTGAAAAATCGCTTAGAAAAAAAGCAGATTTAAGACATTTTTTTAAACTATTATCCATGCTTTTGACTAACTTTTTTAACAATGCTTTCAGCTAAAAATACTTTTACTCGAAAAAGCTAGCACAAAAATTAAACAAAATTTCCTGTACATCTCTACACTATCAATGCGAACACAGATATGTACATATATATTTAATTATATTTGATATAAGTATGTCTATGCATGTTTTTGATAAATTAAGAGCAACAAATCTGTAATTTATATCAAAACTATTGCAGAACACTGATTAATGGGCGTATTTCCTTATCTTGCTTGGCGACCGCTTCAAAGTTTGATCAATTGAAAACTTAATTATGTAGGTACTTGAATACTTATATTTTTATTTACATACATAGAAGTACACAAACCCTGGTAGAGTTGCACCATAAAATAATAAACCTCCACACATTCCTACATGCACCGACTTGCCCTCGAAAGGCTTTGATTTATTTATTTAACAAATGAAAAAGTATTTACCATTTCCTAGATATGTACTTTAATTTTTGTAATTTTTTTTACAATATCTCTGCTCGTGCTGCTTATTAGAATTTACATATACATATGTATTTATATGAATTTCATATCCGGGTACATGTAAGCAGTTACTTAATAATTTAATAAGAATTAGTTTCCGCGTTTGGATGATTTCAAAGTTCGTAATTCTGAATTCTTTTTAAAGATTAATTGCTCATAGGGTTCTTCTCTTCTAAATGCATATTTCATTAATTTTTAGAAGCTATTATTTAACGCGGTGAAACTTTTAAAACGACATTGTTTTGTGCTGCTTTTATAGTTTGTGCATTAAATTTTGCTTCGTGTGAGAAAAGCTTAATGAAATACAAAAATTAATCGCATCAGAAAATTACATGACGGAATGGGAAGATTTTTAGCGAAATATGTACATTAGGGTGCATACAAATAACGAAAATGTTTCCCCATCGAAATTGTAAAACCTTGTAATATTTGAGACTTCCACCAAAATAATTTGGAAAAATATTAAAATTTTGATTTTTATAAAAATATTTTATCAAACTAAACTCTCCATTTTCGTATTTTATAAATAAATTTTTTTGGAGGATTCTGATAAATATTTACATAGACATTTATTCAAGTAATGACGACACGGTAATTTTTTTTATAATTTTTGCGAAGTTTTCCATGTTCAATTTTATTCGTTAATTTTTTATAAAAAAAATAGCTTGTTTTACAAAAAAAAAAATATACAAATCATAATTTATTTATATTTTTCTTAGGACCAAAGTTTAATTTCCAATTGGGATGCTTTAGGAGCTTTTCGGTAATATATTAAAAGCAAACAAAAAGTTTTTTTTTCTCCTACGCGTTTCGGCGTCTGTGTAATTCAATATGTGGAGTTTTATTTTTATTTTTGTTTTTATATTTTTGTTTGTTTTGATGTTGTTATTATTTTCAATGTAATTAAAAATGTAAGTGCAATTATTGTTGTAAGCAAAAATATTGTTATTTTGTTAACACTTGATTTAATGTTTTATGTACCTACAATAAAATGCAGACTCCCTGATGAAGGCGTGGAAGACGCCGAAACGCGTAGGAGAAGAAAAGAAACTTTTTGTTTGCTTTTAATATATTACCGACCGAAAAGCTCCTAAAGCATCCCAATAATTAATTTAAGTTGTAAAAAATTTCGTAAAATAAAAAACATACAAATCACAATTTATAAGAATTGAAAAAAATTTCTTAAAATTTTCAAACTTTTTAATCAGTATTTTTTTATAGAAAGTTTTGGTTATGTAGTTTTGTAATTAATTCAATTTAAGTGCAAGTCTAAAGTGACGAAAAACTCCGTTTGAATTTTTACACTGTTTTGAAATCGTGGCCTTGGAAACTTTTTTCATTCATACAAAACTCCTTAGTCAAAAGTTTTCTAGAAAATCCTAATTTGTTTGAAAATTTGATGGGAAAAAAATTTATGAATTGGGTACAAAATTTTAAATTTAAATTTTTTAAACTTTTTGTTATATTGAAAACTGAATTTTTATCAAAAATTAACAGAAAATACTCAACGTGAAAAACATTGTAAAAAATTCTACCTTTGTTCAGTTATTTGAGTTACTGTAAATACACTCGTGACGAAGTCAATCTTACTACCTCACATTTTTTTTTACAATTATTGCGGCTTAGCTAATTTTTAATTGAAAAATACATTTTTTTATTTTTTGTGCATAAAAAAACAAACAAACAAATAAATTCATGCGATACATACCGAGATAGCCTATAACCTATGGTGTATCTGTGTACAAAATTTCATAAAACACATCTAGTACCTTTTGGGTAATTGCCCGTCAAACATAGGCCGTCAGCAAAAAAAGTTATCAAATTGAAACTTGCTTTTTATTTTAATACATATGTGAAGAGTGAATTTGTGCGATTTTGGTTGAAAAGCGAAATGTATTTAAAAAAAAATAAAAAAAAATAGTAAAGAATAAATTAATTTGCCAAATAGTTATGATAAACATTACATTTTCCAACTTTTTATACTCACAGCAAAAAATTAATATAATCTTGAGGAGGAATCAACTTTATTTTCAAAAGCTCTGGTGGGCACTTCTGTGCATCCCTGTGGTGACCACTTAAATTGGGAATTTCGTTGTGCCTAAAGTCAAAGGGTTTTTGTGCGTCAAAAACGCCATAAACCGAGATTAACGTTTGCAAAAGTGCATGTTAATTGGACCATGAAACAATGGTCAAAAGTAATATTTACTGACGAAAGTAAACATAACCGTAAAACCAATAGAATATAATCAGATTCTAATATCAAGCAGCAAAAGTCAAACTATGACGCTATTCCCTAAACAGTCTCTAGTCACTAATTGAGACTTTTCTGTGGCTATTCGGTATTCAGTAAGCCGTCTCAAGCCTCTAGTCTCAAAATAAAATTACTAATTTGTCAGCTGGTTGTGAGCAGGTCACAAAACAAAGAAATTGAGGAAATTGTTGAATAAACGTGAAAATTAAGAAGTAAATAACAGTTAATTTTCATAACGCATTATAAAAACAACTATTTGACCATTTTGATCGAAAGTGTATATCGATGAGAAGCTGTATTTATCGATTGTTGATAGTTCTAATTTTTATACATATTTTTAATAATCGGTTGACATAAAATGCCGTAATAAAAATTTTGAATGATTAATTTTAATGTTAATTTTACTATAACCATATTGTTTTAATTTTCAAAGAGCAATAATGCTGTTGACAAAGAATTGAAAAAGTGTGTTGTGTTCTATAGATGAACATATTTTCATTGAGGTTGATTGTGCATCTCTAGTTGAATATACCATCAGCTGATTGTCTCTACTGCTTTTCACCACAATCTTTAGTGAAACTTTTTGAGACTTTTTGCTTACAAAAAATATATCTAATTTAAAGTCTCAAAGTAACTTAAGATAAAACTGAGTTATTGAATACTGGCATTAGTTCGGGTATGGTGAGAACGGGCAAGACTTTCTGTTAGAGAAACGGTGGGAATGATGCAGCTTCGTTGTAAGAACAATTTACTGTAGTAAAACAGTTTCCGGAAAACGACAATGTAAACATTGTGAAGTGGCCATCTCAACCACCAGATTTAAATCCAATAGGGCATCTGTGGAATGATGCCGAGAAAGATATTGCAGCAAAAAGTCGAATAATTTAGATAGTTTATATGAAATTATTGAAAAATCCTGGAAGAATGTTCCTAATGTCCTTGATAAGTTCCATGTCCAGACGTTGTGCAGAAGTGATAAGAAATAAGAAAAGTGTTAGCATAGTTTAATTAGAACAGGTCCTAAAATAAATTTAGAAAGCATCACAAAATGAATTCTCTATTTATGTGCTCGCGCCTATTTTACTATTGCAAAATGAATATATGGAATTTAATTTAATAAAATCATGAACTATTTTCTGTTGCTAGTAACTAATACTTGATATTAGTTGGGACATATTTAATGTTCTTTGAACCCCAGAAATAAAATTAAAAAATGTTTTCACATTACTCTATAGATACTATTTAACTGCGCGTCGCTGTACTTACATGTAGATATGAGCGAATGCATGTGTGTAGGTATTTGTGAATGAGTTGACATACTCACATGCTTAGATATAGTACATAATTATTAAATATAAGTACGTGTGTTTAAAAATACCTATTGTTCAAAATATTTCCCTTAACTTTGTATAAGCAGTATTTTTCTTTTATTTTCGCTGCATTCATTTAATTTCCTGTGTGTTGCAAGTCAAGTAGTAAAGTAAATACATTCATAGTTTATTCTAAACTTAAAATCAAGGCTCATTGAACAGGCACTGAACTGAACTGAACTGTCATACTTTGTTTACATTTTACGCTTTATCGTTATATTGATATTTATAGCTGCGATTTAACTGGTTGTGTGTGAATTTTTATTGACATTTCAGCGTCTTGAGGCAACAACAAAGTATGCACATGCGGTTACTGTATTTGCTCTACTGATATTACCTGTTCAATGTGCTTTGCTTAATATGCTATATAAATATGTACATACATTAATATATTGACAATTTTGCAAACTACATTCATTCAACTACTGGTTTGTATATACATATGTATATTGTGTTTAAGTATTTTCCACATTCTCATTATTGTGTTCTGGAATTGAATTCCAATTATTTCCTTTAGGTTTTCCATCAGAGATTGTCGTGTCGAGTGATGTTAGCTTTATATTGATAATTTGCTGCACAAATATTGATGACTTTTGCAAATACATAGAAAACAAATCCAACTACGTACATAATAGGGGGATTCATCTAAACATATAACAAGAAGTCTGATCAGCTACAACTTATACCATTGCTGTTTTTTCTATATTTCTTACTATTAAAAACTGCCCTGGAACTCAAAATTAATTTATTGTTTGACATATAGGATTTTGTTTTAAAGAGAACAGCCATCTGTTTGAAAAGTTAAATTAATAGAATATTGCAAGCTTAATTTTGAAAATATGTACAAAGTGGGTTACCACCCATTTGAAGACGTAAATTAAATTGAATTAAAAAGTTTTATAAATACTTGCAGCATGGGTGCAAATTTAAAAACACTTCCTTACGAACATATTTTTGAAAAATATTGCCACCAGCTTAAAATAGTTGAATCAATTTAATTAATAAGTTAAATGCAGCCATATTGCTGTCAAACGAAAGATTTATTAGAAAAAAAGTTTTTGAGCGGGTTGCCATCTGTTTTGAAATTCAATTTAATTTATTTAGTAAGATACATGAAATCTAACAGTATAGGTCTCAAGCGAAAGAGGTTTAAGAAATCTTTGTTTCAAAAATATTTTGGATAGTGTCGCCACCTGCTTATTTTTGGTGTTGCGACGAAATCTACGTGCTTAATGGGCTATAAACCCGTGTGCCATTATTTTAACTAAAAATTTTGATTACAAGGTTGGAAATTTTGGGTAAAGTTTGTTGAATTTTTTTCACCAATTTGAACAATGGAAATTTGGATTTAAGAGTGAACTGTATTTTTATTAAAAAAATAAATAAAAAATAATTAAATAAAGCTAAGTAAATAAACGAAACTTATTTAATATGGTGGTGCTCTAGTTATGACATACACTGTATAACGTTTTATTAAGAAACGAAACCACCAATTTTGGTTCAATTGGATCAAAACAGTAACACTGCATACGATCCAACATAAACAAAAATCAAACCACAACCATGTCCTCAACTATTCATCTTTTTCTGCGTATGACGCTATATTTGTAATTATGCATATACAGTTGCGTAAAAAATTATAGTGACACGACATTTTGACCAATTCGGCCTATTCGTCAGTTATTTATTATTTTTTTTGTTTATAAAAGTTTAGTCCATTATATAACAAACACCATATACATAAATCGACATTTCAAACTTTGTAGAAAAAATTAGAAAATTCTACAAATTTTAATCAAGTTTTTAATAAAAATTTAAAGTATGCTGTTTATTTTTCTTTTTTACTGACGGCGTCACACATTTTCTTCTATACCACGGTATACAGTAATCCAAATAGGCAAAACAAAAAATGTAAATGTGCTTATTTGACAATTTGTTTGTAGGTATTTTTTGATAATTGTTAACAATTTGTCATTTGGTTTAACCCAAGTGAATATAGTTTTGAATATTTCTTTTAAATAGTTAAAAATATTTTGAAGTTACATACTCGTAAAACAAAATATCGAGGAAATCAAAATTCCCAGCAATTCGTGTCTTTGTTTGCAAGAGCGCTAGATGCGGGTGTTTTTATTCTGCAGTTACTGTAAAAGTCATACCGGTTCCTAAGGCGAACTTTGAGAGCCCGTGGAATGATAGGAAATTTACTTCTGAAAATTGACCTATCGGTTAGTATAGTGTAAAGGTGAAACTCTTTAATTTTCAAGTATACCTTTGTTCTGAAACCATTTTGACGGCAGTCGCAATGGGACCACCAGTTTTTACTTATATTAAATTTCTAGAAAACCACTTTATGGAAACTAATGAGAGTCATATTAGCAATGTAAAAAATTTATGTGATATGTTAATAGAAAAATGTATGGATATTTCCATTGGTATGGAAGTAAAACGAATGTTTTTTAAATGTCGAGTTCAATTCCTTGTAAAATATATGACAAAATTTTAAAACAAGAGAAATACAAGAAAAAACTAGCCATAAATAAAAAACTTTATAAAACAACAACGTAACGTTTATTAAAAAAAAAAACTAAATTATGATTCAATCTTACCCGACAATCATAAAAAAAGTATACATCTAAAAGGCTTCCTACTTAATAAAAGTTTAAGAATAACTACTTTATAAAGCATCTCGTTATTATTTAATTTGATGTTCAAATTTACATTTCAAATATATCACCAAAAATGTATGCGTAGTTTTGCACCAGTCGTTATCGATGGGTTAAGGACAGAAAATTTCTATACATACCCATTACTTCATGCATTAATTTTCAAAAAGGGATATTGCCAGTATTTGATTGACAAGAACGTTCGACAAGTTTTTTTTGTCTATGGGAGAAAATTATTGATCACGTTAGAAAAAACATTTTCAAAAATCAACGGAAATTTTCAGCTAAATTATTATTACACTAACAGTTAATAATGGCATACTTAGAATTTTGATAAAAGTTCTAATTAAAACGTTTGATGAAATTTTGCTTAATTGTTCCATTTTTCCAAAGTGTATAAAACAAAGTGAAATCAATATATGACATATTTTCTTTCGATAGGCTTATTTGACAACATTATTTTCAATGATTATGTCTGTACAAGACTTGATTTTCAAATAAAAATTCATATGCCAAGAAAAAAGGAAAAATTAATTTCAAAACTAAAAATTGTAGATATTATAACAAAAAAAAAAGAACAGTGAAATAATTGCGGTCACTTGCCGCCTATGTATCACTGCCCACAATAATTGGGTAGGTATATTTTGTATGCAGACGGATGTGGTAAAAAAGGAATGGATGAATGCGATTGATATCCCACTTTTTTATTATTGAACTAACTGAACCCACCGTGTGCCTCTCCGCTTAAAAAAAAAATAAAAAAATAAATTAAATTGTATTCAAACGAAAATGATTCGAAGCCACTTCTACCAAAAATGATTGCCTGCATTTAATATTTTCAAAAAAATATACCCTGTGCTATACCCGTGATTACATACAGTCTAGTCACCTACGAAACCCCCATTCAGTAATTTCGGAGATTAGCGAGGTCAAACTGATTAACGGCCATACAAAAAATCAAAAAAAAAAAAAAAATCTCCATATACATACGTTCTACTTATTGCATTCTCTGTATCACCTTGAACCATTATTTTGAAGAAATTTTCAATTTAAAGACGATTTGCTACAGTTTTATTACTTACATATATAGTATAGGAGAAGATGATAGAACTTAAGCATAATTAAGAAATATGTCTACCAAACCATTGCAGAGTGAGGCCAAGTAAAAATTAATTTGGTATTCTCACAGTTCTTCTTCTGTCAATACAATACCAGCCGGCACCACATCGAGTACTTTAAGGACGCGTTTGTGTTTTAAACATAATGCCTTTCCATACATACATACACAGCACATTTAGTTCAAATGTATGGATTATTTACGTTTTGATTTTCAAATCAGCGTACGTCAGATATTGATTTCACTTTGTTTTATACGCTTTGCATTTTTCTACTGAGTTTGAAAGTTGAAGTTATGCGGTGTTTGTTATATAATGAGCTAGATGTTTATACAAAAATAACAAACAAAAGCAAAAAAAAAAACAAACACAAGACGAATATTAAAAGCTGGTCTAAATGTTGTGCCCTTATTATTTTCCACATAACTTATATTTTTATGTACACATGTTTGCATATATCGTACAAATAAAATGTCGCTATCGGAGAAAATAAGTCAATTGCAGTAAAAAACATATTATATATTGTAAGAAAACTCAGTTTTTGTGAGCTAATTTAACACAAATGCAGCGTGAGCCAGTTTTGTTTTTATAATCTCATTCGCTGTGTTAATTTGAAATGAATACATTTTTAATTTGCTGCATTTAAATTACAAATAAACTTATTGAAAATTGATGGAAATGGACTGCTTCCTCCTGAGTAAAGCCATGCCATGTGAGACCCCTAAAAAACCGCTAAGTCACCGATTTTGAAAAAAAAACATATTCTATCGTGTAGTGGACGTGACGCATATATCACAGTGTTAATATTTTTAAAAAATTCGGTTATTTGTTTATGTTATTGTCAGTAAAAGTTTTTCGCACACGTAAATTAAAAAATATGTACATAGATATCTCTGAAACCACTGTATATAATTGAGTGAAGTTTTACATGCGTGTGTAGTTATGTTTGGAGTACAAAAATAGCAATAAATCGATATGAATTTGTTTAAACAAATGTTTTTAGTATACTTTTTTTAAATAATCAAATTTTTTAATGTGTTCTTTACGCTAAAAAAAAAGAAACTACTACCATAATACGCGCAAAATGCCCCCCCTCAAGATTATGTAGTCAAAAGTTTGTTTATCATATGTCGTTTCCGAGATATTCGAGAATTTGCCACTCGGTGCGCTCGCCGGGGTGAAGGGGGGGCGTGAAGAACATATAAAAAAATTTGATTGTTTAAAAAAAAACTAGTTAAAAACATTTGTTTAAACAAATTCATATCGATTTATTGCTATTTTTGTACTCCAAACATAACTACACACGCATGTAAAATTTCACTCAATTATATACAGTGGTTTCAGAGATATCTACATATTTTTTAATTTAAGTTTGCGAAAAACTTTTACTGACAATAACATAAACAAATAACCGAATTCTTTAAAAATATTAACACTGTGATATACATATGCGTCACGTCCACTACACGTTGGAATATGTTTTTTTCCAAAATCGGTGACTTAGCGATTTTTAGGGGTCCCACATGGCATGGCTTTACTCTGCTATGACATCGCCTTGTTAAATAATTCAGATTGTTGTAGGGAATTACAAATAGTTGTCAATGAAAAACAGGGGTTTTACATTACTCGAAAATAAATTTTACGCACAGGGATATTTAATTGAGGCTATCCACAAAAAAAAAGAAAGGGCAATGTATATTGAAACACAAAAAACTATATTTATGCCCACCGCTCAAATGGAGAAAATGCAGGAAGTGCCTAGCTAGGCCACGCCCTGTTAATTCTATTGGGAAATCATGCTTGTACTCGTACAAATAGATGTGTAATTTTGCAAATACGAAAACATATATATATATATATATATATATATATATATATATATATATATATATACATATATGTGTACAATTTCATTTTCAAGTACACACTTGTATTGGTATCAAATTAAGTATTATTTCAATTGGCCTAATTCAACAAGTGCTCTTCTAAAGTTCCATGCGCTACACTGTACTCAAAGAAAACATATCAGATTGAACAATACATATGTACGTACACGGTCAGAAATTTTGGAACACTTATGGCTTACGGAGAATACCGGTTAACGGCGAATTTCATCGAACTTGGAGATATCGTTTTACAACGTTCGTCGTATAATTTCGCTTATATAATAAATAAAAAAAAAAGCTGATTGTGCCGCTTCCATACGCAATGAAAATTATAGTGATTGTATGTGAAAAAGGCATTCATATAAAAGAAAGTCAAAATTATATCAAATAGATAAGCAAAGCAAAAAGCACACAAATACAAATTGTTTGACTTTAAACCAGACTTTATGTACATAAATGGAAGTATTTTTTTTAAACAACAATAAAATATTTTATTTAATACTTACTTTCTTAATTGGCGCTATAACCGCTTAAGCGATTTTGGCCGAACTTCTCCTACAATTTGTGGTGTGCGTCTTGATGTAGTAACACAAATTGAGAGTCTTACAGTTTTACGTCAACTCTGAAGGGCGAATGTTTTTTTGCTTATTTTTGTGAGAAGTTTTTTCATGTCTGAAATACATTCGGAGGTTTGCCATTGCCTGCCGAGGGGCGACCACTATTAGAAAAAACTTTTCTATAATTTTTGGTGTTACTTGCCCCGGCCAGGATTTGAACCCGGAACCTACCGAATCAAGCGCGCACACATTACACACTCGGCTACGGTGGCCGCCGTAAAATTAAAGCAATGCAATAACCTTGATTTGATTTCGCCGTACAAATAAATCCATCGCCGCGAATGGTCGTCGGGCGAAATTCGTCGTACACTTTGATCAAGGCGAATTCATACAAGGTGATAGCATCCCATGAGCTTAATTCTTGTTCTTCTTTCCAAATTCGCTGCATTCTACATAGCTAACACCTTATATGGATCTACCTTGGCTTTGATTGTGCGCTTTCTCATAGATGATAGTGCATTCTATTTTTGACTTAAAAGAATTTTTGATCATACCTGCCACATGCTTTTCTAATTTCAGTAATACCGTACTATAAAGGCGGATTTTCTAAATAATTCGATTCTAGCGCCATCCAGTGGATCATTTTTTTGTAAAAGTCGCACACCTATTATACGTTTCTAATTTTTAAACAAAATCGAATCACTAATACAGATTTCTTGACTCTTGCTTCACTTAACAGATTAAAATATAGCCTAGTATATCCGGGTCACGGGCCTCAGAAATATACTGTCAAAATTTGGTTAAAGTCCGTTCATCGGTTTTTGAGCGAAATTGTCACAAAGAAAACTGCTACATCTTCTTTCTTCTTCTGGTTCTTTCTTACGAGTATATACATAAAGATTGCGTATGTCTGTTGGTATGCAGTTTATAGATTCGAAAACAACTGACAAAGAAAAATTCCGATAGGGAGAGCTGCAGTCGAGATATCTCTAAAAATCATATTAAAAGTTCGATTTGATTCAAATTCAGAAGATGTAATTTTAGGCTGTACAGATCCGTCTGAAAAATGCATACACACAAACGTATATATTGTATATTGAATATATTTTAAAAACGTACATTAATTTTGAAACTTCGGTAAGAATTTGGCAAATTTTTGTCAATATTTTTGACGTGTAAAACTGTGAGTTAATTTTTATAGTAAGTTTGATTATATTCTCTTAAGAAAGTTAACGATAACGATGGTGAATGGAAAACATTATTAATATTGTAAAAACTCACTACCTAACTTCATATTTGAGCCACTCTATATTAACAATATACATAAATTAGTTGTATCGTTTATGTCAAAGCCCATAGAGTACTCGACTCTACTTTAATGAACTTACATACATACAGACAATGGCGCGTAATCATTAAAAAAATGTGTCATAAAGCTGATACCAACTTTAAAGTCGGTCTTTATATATTGACTATAACTAGGTGCCATTGTCTTTTGCTGCATCGTGGCAATAACGGAATTAAATTAATTGAGTCCATATAAACATAAAGTTTATTTATACCAGAGTATGTACATAGTAGATATGTGCGCGTCTGTATGCCATATGCTTGTATGCTTTAGGGTGATCCTTAAATTAATCAAATTAAAAAATTTTTTTCACTCCCACACGCTCAATTGGAAATACCGGAATATATCTCAGGCCGGGTATTATTTTTTCCGAGGCGGAAAAGAAACTTCAATTTCACATTTCTTTCGAAATATTTTTGTTTGGTTTCGAAATTTTAGATGGCGGGTTTAGATATACTCAAAAAACACGGTGTACTGAATACTGAAGGTGACGCCTTTAGAAGTACCGCTACTTTGGTTTTGCCGGGTTTGACAATTCTCAACTTCAACTAGACAAAGCTTTTTTCACAAATTAAGAAAAAGAGACACTTTTTTTAGTATTTTGCGAATTTATTTATTAAATGTCTGCCTATAAATTCATACTTTTACACTTTAGAACAATTAGAACACGTTTTTCAATGAAATATTGGAAGTTGTTCAATTTTCTCTCTCCCGTATTCTTGTTTACTAAAGGCGAAATCTGTCATTTCACCGCGGGAAGGCGCAATCTTGTATTCTATCATTCTTGCTCAAAAAATGTTGCTAAAGGTTGCGACACAACAAAATTTACCAAATCAGTTTACTTTGTAACTAAAAACCTTGAAACTATTGTGTTTGAATATCTATTTCCAAATTAAAAGTATATTATTCTAAATTTTTTGTTTTTAATCTTCTGTTTTTTCCAATATACAAAAACTTCTATTAAATTTTTAAAAAGTATAATTATATGGAAAATTTAAAATTGTATTTCATGCGGAAGAATTTTCGTAAATGTTATGCTGGACTTAATAACGCAATGCAACAAGATTCAACGTATTTGATGAAACAAATAATAAATTAAACTTTACACCGCCCAAAATCAAATCCTTAAAGAATTTCAGCCTTTAGTATTTGCGCAGTAACTTTTTTTTATATTACATGCAAACCATACAAGTTTGCTAACCGATATTCTGATTAAAAAGTTTGAAATTTGGATGCCCTTTTGGGATTTTGTAACAAGTTTGAAATGTGGACTTAACAATTTTACCACAGCGCCACCTAGCGTAAGTTTTAGGTAGAAACAAACCTCAATAATTAATTAAATATGAAGTCCGAATGAAGTCCAGAAATAAACATTTCGAATTTGACTAAATATTCCTGTACACAGGGTATCCTAAAAATTATTAACTGTGAATACGTATAAACAAAAAATTAGATCTATAGGCTAAACATTCTTTTGGGATTTTATTATAGGAGCTGTAAACTTTCATTTATTTTTGGTTTTCCCAAATACGAAGGCATTCACCTCCATTACATATTACCGTGTAGATTAAATTAGGATAGGTTGAGGTGGCTGCCGCTCTACAAATGCTGCGAGGAGACAGACTCAGATTTCTTCACTTTCCAGCTCTTCTAGTTACGTCCCTGCAGCTACGACAAAAATCATTGGATGAGTAATCATCCATTCTAGTACCGTGTAGCCCCTCCAGAACGTGCCCAGTTATGATACCGACCACTGAACTGATGGAGTAGCGGTCGATATTTATTACTGACTTAGACTTCTAACGTCAATCCTAGGCCAGACTTGCTTTGCGGCCCACCTGGTGATCGCATTCTCAATGAAATCTGATCTCAGCCGGTGTTTACAAATGGCTTCTTCGGCACAGTTTCCGGGGATGTAGCAGACTACGGACGTGTTGTCCTTCTGAGCTAGCACGTTTGGGCTTGCTTGCAATCGATAGCAACGGTTAGAATTTAGTATAGTATTCAGCTATTGTTGTCAGTTCAGCATGAAATATATTACAGTGGTCGCGTAGTCGCAGGCTCAGATTAAGTGCGAGTTTGATCGAGTGCATCCCACTATCTATCCTGCCATCCAGTTTGGAACTATCTGTAAAAATGACCGTTGACCCGGGGCTTAGGTATCCGTTCTTCCTCCGTTCATTGCTTTCAGGAATCGATAACTTGTTGTCAAAACAGAGTCGAGGGCTGGTGCACCCCAACAGTCGCAGTTTCTCAACGCGACTTTCAAGAGTGAATTTTATTCCAAATTTTCAACTTGGTACTCGAGAGACTGAAATTTACCCGCTCTAACTTGTGTACGTGTGAATATTCATGATGTAAGATATATTTATGTATGTACATATATACGTACATGAAACGCCGCCCCCAAACTGTATTGAAAACAATTCACATGCACATTAAAAAATGCAATTATTTTACAATTTCCCACATAAGTATGTACCTAAGAATGTATGTATGTACCTACATTATGGTGCATCAAACTCCATATAAAATAATGTTTTTCCATCGGCATTATTAAATTTATTATATTATATTTCGGAAAAATATATAAGATTTACGTGAGCTCGAACGATTTGAAAATAACTCAAAAAATAGAGCTACATAAATCTATATATTTTTTGAGATATTTTTGTGAACGCTTAAAAGTTCAATAAATTTTATAATTTCGGTGGAAAATGCGCAACTTTTTTTGGGGCATCCTAATCTACATAGTATATACATATGTATGTACGTATGTGTATATTTTCGACATATACATACATATGTAGCCCCTTAAGTAAGTTATCGTATTTTACTGCAACTCGAAATCACAGTATTTGCATTCGAGATAAGAAAAGCCAAATTGCTTTATAACTTTTCTGCGCTGACTTATCGCAATTTCATTATATTTATTGCTTGGACGTAGAACCATTTCTTTAGAATTGTGCATTTCAGTTTTTTTTTTATTATTTTAGTGGCTTATAAACTACTGACACAAATGTCTGTACATTTATTGTATATTTCAGTAAACTATTTGAGTTATTATGATTTCTTTTTTTTGCTAATTTTATTTGATGACATCTCATTTGTTTCTCTATATTTCCTTTAATTTCAGCGTAACACAAAATGCAATCGGTCAAAACCAACGACTTGCCGGAGAATCCGCGCGAACATGCTAGCGTGATATCAGCGCTTTGCTTTTGGTAAGCGACTTGACATTTGAAAACTACATGCATTAAATTTTGCCTTATTTAGACTTGTCATCAGTTTGACATTTCGTGTAAAATTTCATAGTCATAAATTTGGTATCATGAAAAGCGGGCATTACTATATGTACTAATCTTTTTGTATCCAAATATAAAATAAGAGAACACGAATGTGCCAAGTAGTAAATTTGATACGCGTTGTAGACTACGCTCAATATCAAGAATTTCTCGAGGCGATAACTTGAAAATTAATCGAAAATCGGTAATAACCGGTTGTTTTGTTTTGGATAACGATACAAATATGATCGGTATCGATTAATCATCAAACGGTTAATATTTTCAAAATAAATGCAAACACACCATCAAAAATTTACCGCTTATCTAAAAAATTTCCAAAAATAATATTTAAAACCACCAAATCTAATTTTTTGCATGTGTTATATTGACCTTCAGGAACTTTCTTTTCCAATAATGATTGGAAGTTTTTTAAAACATGAAACTTTTATTCTATTATACTAGAATTTAATGGCTTACGAAACTGCATACACACAAGAGAAGAATATCAAAAACTGGTAAAAATTGGTTCAACAAAAAACCAACTTAAAGGAACTGAATTTATAGTGCAAGTTTTCATAATTTAACAAGGAATAAAAAACCAATCACTGTTTCATATCTTTTTAAATGGTTTCACATTTTTTCTATTGCAATCAAAGCGACCTCTTAATCGGTTAATTTCTTACGGTTAATCGTAAATAATAACCGAGTGCTTTCGACTAATTCCTAATCGATAATTTGGTTATTGAATTTGTTTGCCATCGCCAGCGTAAACCAATTCTATAAAAACCAAACACTTTGTTATTTCGCATTTAGTAATATTTATTTAAAATTATTTCCTTGCATTGTAGGTATACGTTGCCAATATTTTTCAAAGGTCGGAAAAAAATTCTTGACACGAAGGATTTGTACAAGGCTTTGACGGTGCACAAATCGGGTGAGTTGGATCAATAAAATATATACACATATCTATCACACATTTTATGGAAGAGTGCCATTTTTATTAAACGGATCTTAGGTCAATTGCCGAAAATGGCAATGTGCAAAAACTAGTTTTGGAAAATTTGTCGCTTAACTACAAAGTAGTAGAATTACACTACTCGACAAATTTTGATCAACTTTAGTCTCCAAGAATCAAATAGTCCTTTCCTAAAGTGAAATTTTCTCCTGATTCCGAATATGACTTCCATTTTCTTGTGGCAGATCTAGTTTCCGAGATATCGGCGAAAATATGAAAATTCCCATTTTTGCAGAACACTACTTCATATAGGTACGGCAAAAATTTGCATTTTTCATTTTTTCGTTTTTAACTGTTGAATTATGCATTATACTAATTCCCATAAAAATTGCTTGCCTTCTTCGCCCTCAAGTATCTTCAGTAGTTTGGCCACTATGCCAAAAAACGTTCAAAAAATGTTGAAAAAAAAACGAAATTTTTTACACAATTTCAGATTTAACCACTTTAAAATCGGAAAAATTCTATTGACGAAAAAAAGTTAGCCCTCCTATGTTGTAGGTAATTTAACTACGAAAATTTTAAGCATACCAGTACAACAATCGGACGTGCCATTGAAACTATAGCCCCGTTAACTTGCAAGCGTCTATCCTACAATTTTAGTATTACTCTGATAAAATTGGCGAGACATTTCATTTGGTCACTCTACCTTAGGGTCTAATAAATTTAAAAAGACATCAAGTATTTAATTGTCACTACTGTTTGGTGTAAATTTTGTTTTGCAAATTGTAGTGCAAATTTATACATACTATATCGGTAGATGTGTTTACGAAATGGCTTGTTGCAAAAGAGATTTTAAATGTGAAAATAATCCGGATGAGTTTTGCTTTATTTGCGGACATTATATTTTCGGAAACTCAGCTCGGAAAATAACTAATTCTGTCAGAGATGCATACTTTCATTATTTCGGTTTCCGTGTAAAAAATCTCGATAAATCTTGGACACCTAATTTTATTTGCGCCTCCTGTAGATTAACTTTAATGAGATGGGTATCGGGTAAAGGTCATAACATGAAGTTTGGTGTTCCAATGATGTGGACTGAACCCTTTAACCACGACCAGTGCTATTTTTGCGTGATAGACCTTAAAGGTAAAACGAGAAAAAAGAGGAAATTAATAAGTTATCCAATTGTGGCATCAGCTAAAAAACCAAAACTACATGACCATACCTTACCCATACCTAGACCGCCTATAAGTTTTGAAGCCTCAAGCGAAAGTGACTCCGAAGCAGATAATTCAGAAAGTGGACAAGAAGGAGAGATCCCACATCGAGTCTCACAAGCCGAACTTAATGACTTGGTCAGAGATTTGAAATTATCGAAATTTGATAGCGAAGTTCTAGGATCTCGTTTGCAGCAATGGGGCAGCCTGGGCCCTTCGACAAGTACTTCCAAATTTCGAAATAGACACAAGACTTTCTCTTCTTTTTTTACTAAAAGTGAAAATATTTGCTACTGCAATGATGTTCAAGGTTTATTTGAAGCACTAAAATTAGAAAATAAAGTGGATGATTGGCGCTTGTTTATAGACAGTTCAAAGCATAGTTTAAAAGCAGCATTACTCCATAAAGGAAATTCGTTACCGTCAATACCAGTGGCACATTCTGAGAATACTAAAGAAACTTATTTAAGCATATCAAATTTACTTGAGCTCATTCAATATAAACAATTTAATTGGAAAATTTGTGCGGACTTAAAGGTAAGCAGTTTCGGTGGTACAGTTTAAAATAAATAGTATATGAAATACATCCTAGGTTGTAGCTATAGTTCTCGGACTTCAAGGAGGTTTCACTAAATATTGCTGTTTTCTCTGTCTTTGGGACAGCCGTGCTAGAGAAACCCATTATATTCAGGAAAACTGGCCACCAAGAGCTGAGTACGAACCAGGTGCCTTCAATATCGCAAACCCGCCTTTAGTAAATCCCGAACGAGTTATTTTGCCAGCACTTCACATCAAATTTGGATTAATGAAAAATTTTGTAAAGGCTTTAAATAAGGACGCGCCATCCTTCCAGTACCTAACGAAATTTTTCCCTAAAATAACTCAAGCCAAATTAAAAGAAGGTATATTTGTTGGTCCGCAAATTAGAAAGTTGCTGAAAGACGAAAATTTTGCGAATCATTTATCATCAGTAGAAGCAGCGGCTTGGGACAGCTTTAAGCAAGTCGTTAGTGGGTTTCTTGGCAACAACAAAGATCCCAACTATAGAGAGATGGTCAAAGCCTTGTTGAAAAACTACAGTGCTATGAAATGCAACATGTCCCTCAAAATGCATTTTTTGCATTCACATTTGGATAATTTTCCCGCAAACCTAGGTGCTGAAAGTGATGAACAGGGTGAAAGGTTTCACCAAGACCTCATGATTTTTGAAAAGCGTTACCAAGGTTTTTGGAATGAAGAAATGATGGGAGATTATTGCTGGACAATAATACGGGAGACAAACCCAGAAAATTATAAACGGGTAGTTAGAAGTACCCACGTCCCTCACTATTGACCACCACGGTAAAATCGCTCAATTTGACTTTTTTAGATGTAGATATGTATGTATTTAATGTTGTTGTCGTTGTTGTTTTTTACTGAATTGCTGATTTATACTCATATTACTCAATTGAATACAGTTTAACGTGCAAACATATGTCTATAATAAAACGTTATAAAAAAATAAAAACCTAGTTTGAATAAAAATTTTCTCTATAAAAAAATTGTAGGATAGACGCTTGCAAGTTAACGGGGCTATAGTTTCAATGGCACGTCCGATTGTTGTACTGGTATGCTTAAAATTTTCGTAGTTAAATTACCTACAACATAGGAGGGCTAACTTTTTTTCGTCAATAGAATTTTTCCGATTTTAAAGTGGTTAAATCTGAAATTGTGTAAAAAATTTCGTTTTTTTTTCAACATTTTTTGAACGTTTCTTGGCATAGTGGCCAAACTACTGAAGATACTTGAGGGAGGTGAAGACAAGACATTTTTATGGGAATTAGTATAATGCATAATTCAACAGTTTAAAACGAAAAAATGAAAAATACAAATTTTTGCCGTACCTATATGAAGTAGTGTTCTGCAAAAATGGGAATTTTCATATTTTCGCCGATATCTCGGAAACTAGATCTGCCACAAGAAAATGAAAGTCATATTCGGAATCAGGAGAAAATTTCACTTTAGGAAGGGCCTATTTTATTCTTGGAGATTTTTTTTTGTCGAGTAGTGTTATTAGCACATACTGTAGTTATGAACCGCAATGACTCATATTCACAAAATAAGTATAAATATTAGGCGCCATAAAAGAAAGTCAAAAAATCTTGACAAGTTATAGTCATAGAATAGTGAAATACCACGTATTAGTTTAGTTTTTTAGGATCAATCCTACCTCTTTTATGAATGGAAGTTAATTTGGTTTCTAAATACATAATGTATCAATAAATCGATTATGGTGCCACCTATCGACATTTTACGAACGAAACATGACATGGGAGATGACATTACACCGAAACTGGTTTGTCTTCTTCTTGACAAGGGCATTGTAAGCTACTAGTTCCTTACTTTTGTACAACAGAGGTTCAAAATGCCAAAACACACATTTTCGGCACCTTTAAATTCAATTTGCTCGAAAAATATAACTAATTCAATATACATATTTAAGGTGCGATGCGGGTTGTTTATAAGAATCGGCAATAATACAATACTTTAGCCCAAACCATTTTCTTATGCCGTATATTTTATTTTTCAGAGAAATTGAGTCACAGATTGTTTTCTTGAGTAGACACAGGGTGCTTTTGATGAAATATTTAAAATTGTAGAGAAAATACCAATAAAATTTATACAAGTTATAGAAAAAATAATATAGTTTCGAGGAAATTTGCGGAGACTACGAAAAGTTTCAAGTATAGTACTTTAAATGTTAAATGCCGGGTATCAATTTTTATAGTTACATTCATTACATACATTATGCAACTAGGTTAGATTAGGCTAGAGCGGCTTCAACGATGCAAGTCCACGGATGCAGACGTAGGCGGACAAAGTCCGTTGTGACCCTAAGTTCAATTTAAAATTTTCATTAACCATTTCTTGTGTTTAGTTGTTACTCGTACTAAGGGCCAGTTTTTCAGTGCAAGTTTACCTATGGTGAATTTTTATACCTTTCATGAGAATGAAATGGTATATTAAGTTTGGTCCGATGTTTGTAAGTGCCAGAAGGAGAAGAGATAGACCCATCAAAAAGTATACCTAAATGATCAGGACGATGAGCTGAGTCGATTTAGCCATGTCCGTCTGTCTGTCCGTCTGTCCGTCTGTCCGTCTGTTTGAACGCAAACTAGTCCCTCAATTTTAGAGCTATTTTGATGAAATTTGGTGAGCAGGTGTCGTTGTACAAATGATTAAACATTTGTCGGAATCGGCCAGATCGGGTGACTATAACATATAATACAACCGATTATTCAGATATTGAATTTTGCGCCATAACTCCTCCATTTAAGCAGCTAAAGGCTTGAAATTTTGCAGAAATATCAGCCATTATTAGCTACGTATCAGTATTGAAAATCATGAAGATCGGAGAAATATAACATATAGCTCCCATACAACCGATTGTTCAGATATTGCATTTTGCACCATAACTCCTCCATTTAAACAGCTAAAGGCTTGAAATTTTGCACAAACATCAACCATTATTAGCTATATATTAGTATTCATCAAGATCGGAGTTCACAGTGTAAATCGGCAAGATAAATTCAGGACAAATATTTATTGCGAAAAGTAATAAGCTCAGCGCAATATCACATGAATCATAGCGTTAAACGTTTGGGAACTATTTACGGATCTGATAACTGTTTTCAAAGACCGACATATGTAGGTCTTACATATTAATACTTAATTATTTGTATTTTTTAAATGTTGAATATCAAGCGTCGATACGATATTAAAAATATTCAAAAACCATTCCCTTCTTAAAACATAGTTCTTTTTAATTACATAAGGAAAAGCATTAAATAATTTATAACAATGCCTTTACTAGAATTATTTTTATTGATTTGAAGGAAATTTTCGCTTTTAACTATAGGTAATACGAAATTGTAATACAATAACACGTTTTTTACTATTCTTCCATTCATGAAAGGTACGAAGCCTTCGGCATAGCCGAAGACAGCGCTGTTTTTACGTGTTTTATAGTTACATTCATTACATACATTATGCAACTAGGTTAGATTAGGTTAGAGCGGCTTCAACGATGCAAGTCCACGGATGCAGACGTAGGCGGACAAAGTCCGTTGTGACCCTAAGTTCAATTTAAAATTTTCATTAACCATTTCTTGTGTTTAGTTGTTACTCGTACTAAGGGCCAGTTTTTCAGTGCAAGTTTACCTATGGTGAATTTTTTAAACTGAGTTTAACACCACAATATTGGGCGTTTAAATTTTGTTTCACTGTTAAACTCGTACCGAAAAACCGGCCCTAAGGAAGTTCTCATAAAATATCCGATTTAAATAATCGTACTACCAGAAAAAGCAGACAATGTTCAACGGTGATTGCTTGACTAGTAATAATAATAATAATTTAACGCAGTTTTACTCCGAGTTTTTCATGGCGGAGATACGCTCGGGGGTTTGCCATTGCCTGAGGAGGGCTGCCCGATATTAGAAAAAACTTATCTATAATTAATTCGAACCCGGGACACTCCAAGTGAAACACGCGCACGCCAAACACTCGGCTACCTGCATGACTAATGCTGCGAAATTCGTTACACTTCTACGAGTATTTAGCGCATCAGTTGAACAGATGTATAATTTTTAAAGCAAACAATTTATGAATGCACTGCCATTCAGAAGCAGCACTGCATGCCTGTCTGTAAATAAGTATGAATTTACACTCAAGTGATTTACATTCAGCTGAAGCAAGTTTATTTGCTTCATTTTTATATTGTACCTATTTTTTTTTGTTATTACTTCATTGATCCCAATATTTGTTTTAATTTTTTTTAGATTACAACTATGAGCAATCTGCATATTTCTAAATGTTTGCTATTCAATAAATTTTAATCAATCACCAATTACACTAACAGAATGTCATTTGTTCTTTGTTGAATATTCATTGTATTCATATAAGACTCATTCTTTTGTACCCTTAGTTACAAAAGAACACTTGGTGGGATAGTGAATGGCATGCGAAGCAACAACGCCAGCTCGGAAAATTATGCGAGTTGAGTAAACTAGGTAGAATGATAACCGACATTGACACACAGAGTTTCAAAATAAAAAAACGTTATTATTATGTACGGGGTCTGCGAAAGTACTTGGGAAAATTAGACCGAGCGCTTTGTTCTTTTGACACTCGATTATAAAAAAACGGTGCTAAAGTTGTCGCAAATGTCGACGATTATTTGTATAGAATTCTTTAATTGAACTAAATTGGTTTGTTTCTAAATGCCGCGTTGTGTATGTGACACTTTTCATTTAATTCGTTCTTCGATGTTTAGACAAATGTTGAGTTAATAAAAATACGAAAGAAGTGAAGTAGGTGAATCTCGGTATTCAATAAAGATGACATTTTTTCATCGATTTAATTTTTCAACGATTAATTGAAGGTTTGCTTGTTTCCATATATAAATTAATTAAATCGGTTCTTCCAAAACACCAAAAAGGAAACCGAAATAATTACTAAAAAACGTAGTGCGTTAAAAATTGATGGATCCTTTGTTAGAAAGTTGTTGTTTCTGTTGATGCCACAAAGCAAATGAAACAGATTTAAGATAAATATGTTAAGATAAAGTGATTAGTTGCAATAATTTGGTTTTCTGAAACACCGAACGACTACTGGCTGCTGCTTTTGATTGAACTTTTTATATACGAAAAAATCTTAAAAGAAAAGTATTTTCATTTATAAAAAAGTTTTGGAGGCATTTTCAAATCGGTTCAACTCTCGTAATTCTTAATATTTTGCCGAAATATTTTGGTTGACATCTTAAAATATAATGCATTTTATAATTCCAATGGAGACTCACGACCAATTGTTTATTTTATGGGGAGTGATATACCTTAATATATAGTAGATATGTTTATGCATGCAAATATATTTAAAAAATGGTTAACTCTATGAGGGGCGCGTGCATTAACAAATTTGCCATGGATATTACTCGCACTTCGTGTAGAAAATCAATGGTACTTAGTGTGTAAATTTTTTATCTACACTTCCAACTGCTTAGTGCGACAGGCGCAGCACGATTATATTCTATTATTACGGAAACGCAAACTTTGTCAATGTGGATTTATAAAGCTTATACGAAATTTGAGAAATAAAATTTTTTATTTTGTTTACATTGACTTTAAGACAAGTAAAGCTGGGTAAATAAATTTTCGGTATATGCATAAATGTGCCCATAATTATGAAAGTGGGCCAAGTCAAAATTACAAAAACAAATTAATTTATCATTTATTTCACACCACACGATTTTAAACTAAATTTATTCAATGTAATTTTTACTATATCGCTAAAAACGAACCCTTAAATAGTGGTTGTAATTTCAACTTTATATGGAATTCTTTTTGTGTTAATTATAAATAAATTATAAATATTATAAATTGTATGCATATTTGGAGAAAAATGTTCAACACTATCAGTAAAAAAATTATCAAAAATTATCAAAAATCAATGGAAATTTTGCGTTTCTTGAGACAAGCGCAAGGTGATACTGAGAATTACAACAAACACATAATTTGAACATTCAGTCCAGCAAGCGAAAGAAATCAGGGATTTCATTTTCGAATTCGGGCTTAGAATGAAGAAACGAAATGTGGGCACCAAATTTTGTAGAGTGTGCTAAAAGAATTTTAAGGAAATATATAGAATATATGTATCTCTAGACTGGATGGAGCTGAATCCATTTTCTAGAAATCTAAATTGAAATAATTTCTTCACAAATTTTGGTAAATTGCCGCTGTAAGGCAATTCTTTAGAAGTTTTAAATTAGGTTCGATGGTGTGAAAACTTTAAAAACATTTTGGTAGATGCAAGTAGAATTATTGGTTTTTTTTTAAATACCGTTATATTGAAGGTGACCACGATTATCGTCTGATATTGACTTTCTTTAGGCCAAGAACAAGATATACATATATGAAATCCTAATCAATTTCCCGATTCCTTTGTTAAATTTGTACATCTGTACATTAGGGTGGTCCAAAAACGTATGACGAAAAATAAATTCGGAATTTTAATACACCCACCCCCTAAGATTTCTCTATATCGAAAAAATAATCCTGTTTTTATTTAAATCACAATAACTTAGAGGTTGCCAATGCGCTCAAACTTTCCAATATACCCGTATTTTAAATAGGTAAAAACGTTTTTTGTAGAAATAGAAATAGAAATTGTTAATTTAACTATTTTTTTTATTATAAACTCTGTGCCCGCTAAAAATTCCAAAAAAAATCAAAAGTTGGCCCCATAAAAAAGATAATATTGAAAATTTTTTAAATAAACTGTTCGGTATTATTCTCTGAAGCTTCTTGAAGGCAACCAGAGTTTGCCGATTGAAAAATATTATATTGATTATCTAATATTTTATAACATTTCTACGAAAAAAAAACGTTTTCTACAATTAAAATATTTTTTGATTAAAACAATAAACTGATGTATTTTTTTTCGATATACATAGCACAACCTTTAGGTATTTATTTATTTATTTCATGAGCCTGCTACGTATAAATAAAGTCTTATCTTAAGACTTATAAGTAAATTTAGGGACCTGAATCTTAAAATCGTAAAATCAAAATATTATACTCTAACTCAAATTTGACAAGGGATTGGCAATGCTTCGTAGAGTAAACTGTGGCAGATCCGTTTCATTTTTTCCTAGGTCCTATATTTTTAAATATTTTTTTAAGTGATTTCAAACTGTAATATTTGGTTTTGAACATTAGTTTTTGGTTCATGCAATAAGTGAAGAGCTTCGTTTTTTAGCTAGGAAAATATAACAAATTTTAAGATTAAACAAAATTTAACTTTTCTGCACTGGGGCAGTTTCGTTTTTTCAAGGAGTACTTTTGGTAGATGTGAAAAACATATCTTAAATACAGTAGCTTTGGCACATTTTCAAAAAGATTTTTGTTTTTTAAATCATATCCGATTATAAAAACGAAACCGACAAGAAAATTAGCCGCCTTTCTCTTTCTTTGTATTATAAAAACATCAACTACGGTTTTAAAAACAAACAAAAAATCAATTTATTAGTTTGCTCATTGATATAAAGTAAAATCTATTTAATATAATAATTAACAAAGTTCACAATAAACAAATATTGTGCCTACTACCTGAAAATATTAGAACCTAAAGAATATTATTGTATTTGAACACCATACCTCCCGTAGTACACTCTGCTGGATGTGCCCCATTTTAAATCGCCAACTGATTAACTTCAGTCAAATTTTTTTCATTATAATAAACGGGGGAACACGCTAGCTTTATTCACCTTAAATATTATATAAATATTTTTTGGAAATTTTGCAATTGGAACTTCACTTTAAATTAGCTTTATAAATTTCTTACCTATTCACTTGACAAAGTTACATCAGCCGATTGAAAACTCTTTAAAAACTTGGTGCATTTTTTTTCTTTAGGGCTACAACTGTCCCACAAACTAAGTTTACTAAATATACTGTGATTGTAAAATGTGTTAAATTATTGTACTAATTTTACGTTATACAAAACAATATATATACCGAAAACAAATCTGTCCCTATTTACCCTACTACTCACAAGTAGTTTCGTTTTCGTTAGTTTTGTGTGACGTTCTGCCCTTAAAATTTGACACATCTGAAAGCAGTCATTTAGGTATGCATGTAGTCGCCTACTTGGCGACACTACTTAAAAGTGAGCAATAAAAGCGAGTAGAAAGAGTAGACTGCTACGGCAGTTCAAATGACTTTAGCTTTGCTTCTGATTCCCGACAGGCTAATTTACTATACGCTATTAGTATGACGATTCAAATAGTCAACAGGTAGTATACATATACAGTATATACATACATACATATTTATGTATTTATATATTGTTACAGCTGCTTTTATTAAATAGGCAGTTGCTAAACAAAGCTCATAAAAGTGAGAAAAAAACAAAATATGGGGCTTACACATAGAATTAACTCGTATTGTAAGTAATACAATATAAACGTAAAATAGTGATTAAATTTATATACGCACAAAATGAATGAAAATTTAAATCAATGATTAATTCATTTGAATTAGTAGATATACGCTATTTCCATATATTTTCATTTTATTATATAATATATACTCAGTTTTTATTCGGACTATTTTTCCTTTAATACTTAAGAGCGATGTATCGAGCCCTTACCGCTAAATAAAGTTAAGCGACATTTTTTTTTTTAATTTTCTTTTTGACGCAGAAATGCATCTTCTGCATCAATAATTAAATTTTGCTCAAAATATCGCTTACGTTTTTTGTCTCGCGGTGAGAGCTCGGTATATCAGGCCTACCAAACTATCACTGGCGATCCACGGCATCCACTAGAAAATTAGAATTTCATTATAAAATTGTCTATGATCGTATTGACATACATGCATATGTACAATGCACGGTGTACTGAATACTGAAGGTGACGCCTTTAGAAGTACCGCTACTTTGGTTTTGCCGGGTTTGACAATTCTCAACTTCAACTAGACAAAGCTTTTTTCACAAATTAAGAAAAAGTGACACTTTTTTTAGTATTTTGTGAATTTATTTATTAAATGTCTGCCTATAAATTCATACTTTTACACTTTAGAACAATTAGAACACGTTTTTCAATGAAATATTGGAAGTTGTTCAATTTTCTCTCTCCCGTATTCTTGTTTACTAAAGGCGAGATCTGTCATTTCACCGCGGGAAGGCGCAATCTTGTATTCTATCATTCTTGTGTACAATGTACATTTCATTTCATTTTCATTTCATTTCATTTATTCGAATACACACAAATAAGACTTTTACAGTGCAAATGTATATTAAAACTTAAAAGTATGGGTACAATTTCTTAAAATTAAATTAAAAGTAGAATTGAAGTTAAGGTACATTTAGCTGAAAGGGAAAAGGAATACGTAAAGCGTTGAAAGTAGCACAGATTAGATGGTTAGGATAGAAAGAGAGAGTGAACTGCAAGTCTGAAGCGCCTAGGGTTATATTCCAATTTTAATCCATTTGGTAAGGAGTTCCATAATTTCACAGCTCTAACGAAAAACATTCCTGACGTTACTAAATACTTTGATTGTGGTACAATGAGGTTACATGTGCGACTGGACTGTGCAAACGTTAATTTCGAAAAAAGATATTTCGGACATCGGTTGTAAATTAGCCTATGAAGAAATAGTACTGAACGACGGTCAAAAAATTGTGATAAGCCACCATCAAGAATTTTAGTTGAGAACTCCGATATGTGGTCAAACTTTCGCTTTAAATAAATATATCTAGCAGCACTATTAATAACCAATTGTAATTTATACATGGAAGCTTTGTCTAAATAACTATAAACTAATTCTTGGTAGGATATTAAAGGGACTATTAATGTTTTTACAAGTTTAAGTTTAGTAGTGTGCGGAATATATGCCGCAGTTCTCCATAACATACATATGTACATACAAGTGGTGGTGAGGACAATGACCTTTGGTAGAATTAATACCGTGTAAAATATTTTACTGCACTTCTATCAACTCTCTTTTATTATTTTCTAGCTTTTTCCACGGTTTCACTCTTACATCATTTAATTTAACGTTCTGAGTTCTAATGTAACAGAAAAGGAAATAAATAATTTTAACTAAGGTCTTTAATTTTAATTCTTTTTTATTTGCTGCACAAAGCGAAAAAAACCAAAGCACCAAATTACGCGTAGTATGGCACGTGCCATTTCTTGAAATTTAATACATGTTCAGACCTTTATTGCACAACTGGCATTTTTTATATTAATGCCCAAAAAAGACGTTGAGAGAAAAAAAGGGCGTCACTATTGAGTAAATATATTTATTTTTAAAATATTATTCATTGCAAACTTCTGGAACAATAAATAAGTATCACAAAAATTTTCATTTTGAAAATACATACAAAAATTAAAGACCAATATTCATAATATAAGCTAAAACAATCTATTTTATAAGATTATTCACAAAGTATGTATGTATGTATGTATGTATGTTAAGTCGTTAAAAGATAAATTTTAATTAAAAAGGGCTCATAAAAGTTTTCTTTATTAATAAATTCAATAAGAACATAAAACCGATGAGATTTCTTCTTACAACTGCAAATTTTAGAACGAAATTCCATAAAAATTAATAAACAAGAAGTTATCTCCTTATTTCCAGACATTTTCCTTTTCAATAAATTTTAGAAGCAATTCAAACCAATATTAAGATGATTTTCTAGCGAAAATTTCTTCGATTTTGTCTCCTCTCGAACTCCATGAGCATCAAGCTATTTTAGACGGCGATCTCTTCAGCTGTAGGTGAACTTTTTAGCCCGGTGTGTTTTTTATTTTTTTATTATCCAAAACAAATCTAGCCCCACTTCATGGTAGCCGATTAGGTTATTTTCGAGACTAAATTGCCCTAAACCTCTACAAGTTCAAATCCACATTGTAATGCTTCATTTATCTTACACATTTGGTTGAGTTTAAATTCTTTAAACAGGTGGCAACATTCCAACATTCCAACTATACATCTCGAATAAGGTTTCCTCAAAATTTGTTCTGTTGACTAAAGTGTAATATGTATGATTTCTATCACCTTACCAATTTAATTGAATCAACATTCTTAAAAGGTGGCAACCCTCTTCAAAAATATTTGCGTATACAAGCTTTCGTTTCACACCAATCCCGTTATATTTCAGTGAGATTACAAAATTAATGAAATTTATAATTTTAAATAGGTGCCAACACTCTTTAAACATTTTCACTATTAAGTTTTCTTAAGCGTTGCTTCCTTTGAATCCCATACGAGTACCGTACTATTTCCTTTAACTGAATAATTTTATTCAATTTACTTTTCTAAGTTGGTGGCAACCCTCGCCCAATGTATATTTTTAAACCTCCTTGCTTTGAGACCCATACTAATTCAATGCTCAATTTAACTTTAGAATATTTTTTAGCAATGGACGTCGTCCAGAATCAATCGCATTCCAAGAAATGCTATAAATGTTAATTCTCTAACCAAAACTGATTCTACGTGATTTTCTCTTTAAATTATGTATGATTGATAAATAAATAGCCCAAACAATTTTACGTTCTTAACTGTCTAAATATAGGAGATTTAAAGTAAAACCTCATATCTGAATAATCATTTGTATGGGAGTTATAAGTTATAGTGACACGAACTTGATGATTTTCATAGAATACTTTCTATTCATTATAAGTGGCAGGAGTATCAAATTTCATGTTTTTAGAAGTTATAATGCAAATCTTCATATCTGAACAATCAGTTGTATTAAGCAGCTAAACAAAGCCCAATGATTCATAAATTGCAGAAATACTTTTGCCTATCAAGTTTCGGGCTTAAACTGAGGTTTGCGTTCTTAAAATAACTTAAAAAATACAAAATTTTCCCACGAAAATTTTTTTGACTTAACTATCTGTATAATATCCATTTCTTACAAAATACGAAATGAAAAAGTTATTTTAATGAATTTATGTAGTTTAATCCCGCCAACGAGGCTACCTGGCTTTCAACTTTTCAGTTTAATACAACAAATTGAACTGGAAAAAACCATTTAATGAAGAGTTTTTACTTTTTTGATATTCACTTTGTTGTTGAAATCTGTAAGCAAAATTATAATTATTGTTGTAAACAGAAAAATTTAAGACAGCATACCAGATAACCCGATAACCTGGATGGCGTGAAACCTTAATTGTATTTGTCTGGATGATGAATGGAATTCAATAACTTATTGTGTTACTGTGACTACGAGTCTAATTATGTACATAAATAAAATAATACGATATATGTAAATACCCGAATATGCTATCGATAGCAATTTTGTATTATGTGTAATTTTTTATTGATACCTACTCCATCTATGCAATGCAAATCCAGTAGTAGTATATCTACGTACGTACTACATATTCGCCAAAGTTTTCTACTCCTATATGAGTGCTGAGATAGCGATGGCTATTCTACAGTCATTGAACTTTTAATTATTGTCTTTTTCCAACCGAATTTTGCAAATATGTACATATGTATGTATGTATGCTTCGACATGTGCTTAATATTTTGGATGGCCATATCGCTAGATTATTTTAAATTCGTACACACGTACTCCTACGGGTATATACAGTGGTGAGCACAATTGAGTACAAAATATATGTACTTCTTATAATATTCGCTATATGTATTTTTCATGATGAATTTTATTTTGTTAATGTTTTACAAAAATATCGGTAATTCCCTAACCAAAGGCGTAAAGAGCCAAATTTCAAACATCGTACAAAACGTTTTAAAATTTAACAAATTTGTACCAAATTTTAACTTTTGTATCTTAGTTTTTAGAAAATTACTTATTTAGTTTAAGAACAATAATGTGGATGTCTCAAGTGGCTAAGAATTCATGTTGATTTTCGACGAAGCTTGGAACCATGTGGGGACTAGCCTTGGACCATTTCGATACAATTTCTTGACTAGTCATTTCAGGTCCATTTCAGGATAATTTTGGGATTAGTTCGAGATCAGTTCGAAACCATTTCGGGACTATCGCAATACTAATTCGGGACTATTCCGAAACTAATTTAGGTTTCCCTCGGGCACAGTTGAGGACTAGTTCAGGACTGCTTAGGATTTAGGTCGGTACTTGTTCGGCATAGGTTCGGGACTAGTTTGGGACAACTTCGGGACCAGTTCAATTTGTATTAAGTTTCAGTGAGAGAAATTTTTGAAGGAATATATTGGCAGTATCGTTTAACCATCCAACTCCGTTTTTAACTGAACATGAAGTGTAACAAAAATCCACCATGAAAGACAATAATGTGCTAAAATGTTTTGCACACAAATTTCCCAAAAAATTTTATCATATGCAGTTAAACTTTATTTCTAATTTTCCAATATATTGGCCACAAATATGATAAATAAATTTAATCACTATAACCTATTTTGTCCTCCATGGGCAGATCCCTTTGGAGGTTTTGCCATATTAACCCGACACCATCGTTTTGCAAATGAGTTACTCAGACGCAAAAAATGATGTTACACAGTGTTATTCATATTTTTTTTTTTTATATTTTTGAGTATTTATTTTATCGATTTGTAATTGGTTTTATTTTTTACATTTTCATTTCGAATCTTATTCCCTTAACTTTAAAAAAATCAGTTCGAAGCCGAATTTTTCATCAAATGTTTTTTGTAATTCACATAAGTTTAAAATGCAAAAAAGTTTTAAATTTATTTAGCATCAGAAACAATAGATGGTGGTAGGAGAAATACATATGTTTAGAACCTATAGTTAAATTTAATATTTTCACTGGCTTCGGCGATTTCATTCGTAGAACACAATGTTATACGAGAGGTCATAAAGATTTATTTTTGTATATAGAAAATTCACAATATTAAGTAAGTTTGGGTAGAATCTCCAGCTCTATTCGGTCGGTTCTATACTCAAATCCTGTGTATTAACACAACAAAATGCACATCACAAATGTAAACGCCAAATTATGAACACCATATACATACGTATTTAATTTTAGATATTCGATGACTTTCATGGGTCTTTTTAATGCCAAGGTTTCCTCAATAGCACCTAGAAATAGTTCGAAAGTCTATTTCGGGCATACCTGAATGGCCTTTCCGATGCAAAATCCAACCTTTTTTAACTGCGTGATGCCAATAAACTGGGTGAATATTAACCATTCTGATCCATGTCATCTGTACCTCTCATTGCATGATTTTTCTGTGTTGTGCTCATGAGTAACGATCCACCTTCGATACTGGGATTTGTGCAAAATGATTGAAGCTACAGTAACTACATAGTTGAAAATGCATTTGGATATGTACATAGTATATTTCAGAACTTTACAGTTTTATTTTCTCTATGTATCCACATTGTTTCTTCTTTAGTGATTTTTTGTAAAGGGCAAGGTTTAGAAATTATAACATCGCCTATTGTTCCAATACCACCGTAGCCCTACTATATCAAATCGACCAAAACAGAAACAGAAGTAAATAAATGATCAAAACATCGAGATCATCATGCATTGAAAACAATGGTGTAGAATTTTATCCATACATTTTTAGATATTCTTCTGGAATGCGTGTTAATAGTTCAGAACCATCGCCTAATGTGTTTTGGACCTTTTTGTTTTGACGTTTTAACTTTTTCTGTTACTATTACATACTAAAATCTTTTCGAGGGTTCTGTTATACACTGATTCTTCCTCCAAAATTTCTGGTGACCACAAATTCGATGAAGATGGAGAATCTGTTAAGGGGTTATATACACTTATTCTCTGAAAAAAAATCAGTTTTTTGATGATTTTTTTTTTGCAAAGATGGTAATTTTTTAATAATCAAACACTGCGGGTACGTTTAAGTATGTATGTCTAAAGATGCTTAATTGAATTTTTGAGTTAAAAATGTGCTCGTTTGTTGGCACTACAGCTGTTGCGTTAAAACACTTTTTTTTACAGGCTTCGCGGTGAGCATGATAAGTAGCCAATGGATCAGCTGCAATCAAAAACAAAAACAGTTTCCTTTAGTTTATATCAAAGCGCTGTACTTGAACGAAGGATTCAGCGAAATAAACATTTTTACACAAATGGTGATGATTTTAATGAAAAGTTCCATTTTTGAAAGTCTAAAAATCCAGTTTTTTCATTCCAAAAAAAAAACTGGTTTTAAATAAAAATTCCTTCGTTCAAGTATGAGATATTTCAGTTTCCAAGTAGCATGCATCAAATTAGATTGATATGATGGTTCTTGAGAAACCTTGCTCGCCGTAACGAGACTTTTAGAAAAACATCATTTTGAGATAATTGCGTTTAAAGTTTTGGATATACATTTGGGGCTTTCGGAAAGAGCGTACTGTTGACAGCTGTAACTTTGGCTCTAGTGCTCAGATCTTTATGAAATTTGGAGAAAGGACATACTTCAAGAAAATGAAAAAATTTTCGATTTTTTCGACCAACACAAGTGTATATAACCCCTTAATAAGCTTGTTCATCTGAAACGTTATGATTGAGATTGCATTAGCTGGAGGGTTTGTTTAAAAATTGATAAATTTTTAAAGCAATCACAAAATCATATAGCCTCTATTGTGATAATAATATGTATGCCCAAAATTCTTACAAAAATACTTGAGGCTGAAATCAGTATGTTCAACAAGATGCACAGCAAATACAAGAACTTGGTGAAGATCTTGCCGAAGCAATGAGATTATCAGACAATGCTTTAAAGGAATTTGAAGAAATTCGACAAGATACAGAAAAAACTTACATTTGCCTTTCGAACATGTGGACAAAGTTTATACAGACCTAGGTACAGAAATCGAAGCACCGCGATATAGTCACGTTTGGTTTGGTAATTTCTGTCTATCTATCTAATATATATATTTTTTTTTAAATACGACACTCTTTCTCCTAACGCGTTAGTTGTATTACAAAATAAAAAACGCCTAGTATCATTAATATTTATTGTACATACATTGTTTATAATTTCTTCTTACAGAAACTCTTGGCAATGATTTGAGCGCAGCATGGGAACAAGAATTGAAGCGAAAGACTGCGTCGAAGAAGGGTCCTAGTCTTCTGAGAGCCATAACACGTGTTTTCTGTTTTCGTTTTGCGCTCTTAGGCCTTGTACTTTTTATACTCGAATTGTTCCTAAAGTAAGTAATAAAGTATATTATCGGAAAAGTAATGCTGTACTTTAGGTCCGTACAAATATAGTGCTTATCATAACTGTACGACAGAAATTTATTGATAAGTTTCGATATATTTTTTTATCATTTTTAGTTAGTTTTTGTTAAATATACTGTTCATTCGACAATAAAAACCGTATAAGTCCAAGCTTTAAACTTTGTGCAAATTTGAATAAAATGCAAGAAATTTTACTCAAAAATTCAACTTTTAAAACCGCATGTTTAGAATTTTTTTGTTATGCAGTTAAAAGGCAATTAAATTTTAGTATAATAAAATGCAAGACTCATTTGCTAAAAATTTTCATTGATTTTTTATGTTTTTTTTTTTGCTGACGTTTTGGTATTTTTCATCCATATATTCGGCCAATCGTTATAGTATGGTGAAAATGAGTAACACCGTCGGCAAAAAAAAAAAAATTATCCAAATTTTTGAGACTCGTCAAAGTTGTTCTTCATTTAACTTGAATTGAATACACAGACATTAAAAAGTTTGAAGTAGTACTGATGAAAATTTGTTGAATTTTATTAACATTTTTATTGTAAAATTAACCGTATTTTTGTTGAAAATTAATAAAAAATAGTAAGCAACAACAAAAAAAAAACAAATAGATGTTCCAAACTTGTCAAAAGAATACCTGTCGTATTGCTATGATACATATACACCAGGGATGAGCGTTTTTGAGTGAATTATTACTCATATGAAGAATCATCATTGAAAGGAAAATTTGAATAACGAATGAATTTGTATTCATCATTATTCAGTGATATAAATCATTTCACGACTACTTCACCACCCGATGGCTGACGAATGAATGTAGTTATATATATACATTATTTGAATGAGGCATTAAAATCTATTCGTTATTCAAAAGTATTCGAATGATGAATTTAAATTTATACTTATTTTTGCGTCATTCAATTATTTAGTTTTCTGATGACGTTCGTCCCAAAAAAAAACAATCTAAAGCAATAAACTATTTTTTTTTTTTATAACTATAGAGCACTGCAACCGATATTTCTATTGGGACTAATTGCGTATTATACACAAGGTGGTGAAAACATCAGTACCGCCTATTTGTATGCCGCTGGATTGATATTGTTTACTGCTTTAAATACGATGATAATGCATCCCTATATGCTGGGCACCATGCATTTGGGCATGAAGATCCGTGTGGCTATGTGTAGTATGATCTATCGGAAAGCGTTGCGTCTAAGTCGAACGGCCTTGGGTGAAACCACCGCCGGTCAGGTGGTGAATTTGATATCGAACGATGTGGGTCGCTTAGATTTAGCGATGATTTTTGTACACTTTCTCTGGATTGGACCACTGGAGACACTCTTTGTCACTTATTTGATGTCAATTGAGGTGAGTAGAGTGCACATATTAGGTTTGTGTTTGTATCAAATAAAATACATGTACCCATTTGTTTTAAATTATATTTAGATTGGCGTTGCGGCTACTTTCGGTGTCGCTTTCATGTTGCTCTTCATTCCACTTCAAGGTTGGCTGGGCAAAAAGACGTCAGTGTTACGCTTGCGTACCGCTCTGCGTACAGATGAGCGCGTTCGTATGATGAATGAAATCATCTCCGGTATACAAGTGATCAAAATGTATGCGTGGGAAATACCATTTGGGAAGATGGTGGCATATGCGCGGAAAAAAGAAATCAATACCATACGAAAAGTTTCGTATATACGCGGTGTGCTTTTGTCATTCATTATGTTTTTGACACGCGTCTCCGTCTTTTTCAGCCTTGTTGGCTATGTGCTGTTACAACAGGTGTTGACGGCGCAGAAAGCGTTCGTTATTACGGCTTATTATAATATTTTGCGTAGCACTATGACTGTGTTCTTTCCGCAAGGTAATATAAAATCCTGATACATAGCTAGAGAATACAAACAGAAATAATTTTTTGTGTTTAATTTAGGCATTTCACAATTGGCTGAGGCTTTGGTTTCTATTAAACGCATACAAAAATTCATGTTATACGAAGAGACTGACATTGTCGACAAGTCTCCTGACAATCCCAACTATCCTGGCAGCAATCAATCTACCGTGCGTGACGAGAAGATATTGGATGCAAATGAACAGGAGAAGACATTTGCACCAAATGGACATGCTACACTTTCGGAGGCGGGCATTATTTTGAGCAATGTGAAGGCCAAATGGGATAGCAACTCACCCGAGTATACATTGGACGATGTAAATTTGCGTGTACAGCCGGGCACATTGGTTGCAATTATTGGACCGGTTGGTTCGGGGAAATCGAGGTGAGCCATCCTGATTTAAAATGTGGGTATCATCTGTATTCGAAATCAAACTGAGAATTAAAACAAAACGCGTTGGTAATTGGTCTGCCCAAGGTTTTAGACTAATTCGGATGGGCTCTATTTAAAAGTAAAGTTCAAATTTGTATTCTCTGTTTAACAGGAAACTCGACTTTCCCTGCGGAAAATCAATATTTTGTTTGAAAACTTGACCGATAGGATGTGCTAGAGCTGAGATATCTCTAAAAATCATATTTGCAGTTCAATTAGATTCAAATCCCGAATCTACCTTGTTTAAAATGTTCAATAAATTACAACAGTGAGTAAAATCAAGTGTGTTTATCAAATGGAACTAATAGCTCTTAACTTCCTAACATTTTAGAAAGAAGGTTGCCACTTGGTTAAAGATAAATTAAGTTAAATTAATAAACTAAATGAAATGTTACAATATGAGTGTCAACCTAATACTTTAAAAAAACAAAATCTCGAAAATATTTTAGGAGAGAGCTGCCATCTGTTAAAAAATTCATTAAAATTACAATAAGTCGAATTAAATATTGAAATACGTGTCTCAAGCGAAGGAGGTTTAAGAAAGTTTTATGTAAAAAATATTTTTTGAGAGGGCTGCCACCTGCTGAAAAAAGTAAAATAGGCAAATAAGTGTAAATTAATAAACCAAATAAAATTTTACAATATGAGTCTCAAACTAAAAGTTTTTGGAAAGCTTAATCGCAAAAAAGTTTTTGGAGAGGGTTGCTGTTAATAAATTTTAATAAGTTAAATCAAATATACTTATAGAAAAATGTGTAGGTTTAGAAAGTTTTTTTTTTAATATACACAATTTTGTAGACGGCAAGCGCCAAGCTTAAAAAGTAAATTAAATGAAATAGAAGGAAACATTGCGGTATGAGATTAAAAAAATTAAGAAAATTTAAAGGTGAAAGTGTATTCAAAGGTGGTTGCCACCTGTTTAAAGGTATTAATTTAGTTCAATTTGTATTTAAAAGTGTATTTAAAACTTTTACGTCATTTTCTGTTACATTCGAATTCGCTGCGTCAGCTAGTTACTTATAAATACATTTCTATCCACAGTTTAATGCAGAGTATACTCGGCGAATTGCGGCCCGAGTCGGGCACCATTAAAGTGAATGGCACCTTTTCATATGCCTCTCAAGAGCCTTGGCTTTTTACCGGCACTGTCCGCCAAAATATACTCTTCGGCCAGCCAATGAATCGGCGTCGCTATCAGCAAGTGGTGAAAAAGTGTGCGTTGGAACGCGATTTCGAACTACTCCCATACGGCGACAAGACGATTGTGGGAGAACGTGGCGCGTCGCTTTCCGGTGGACAAAAGGCACGCATTAGCTTGGCACGCGCTGTCTATCGGCAAACCTGCATATACCTGCTTGACGATCCATTGAGTGCAGTGGATACGCATGTGGGACGTCATCTATTCGATCAGTGTATGCGCGGCTTTTTGCGAGATCACATTGTCGTGTTGGTCACACATCAATTACAGTTCCTACAGCAGGCAGATCAAATTGTCATTATGGATAAGGGGCACGTAAGCGCGGTGGGCACATATGATTCGTTGCGTGAGTCCGGTTTAGATTTCGCCAAAATGTTGGCAGATCCCGAGAAGGAGGAAGTGTCTGAAGAGAAGACTCTTTCGCGGTCCAATAGCAAGGTGTACAGCAATCGGAGGAATAGTGAGGCTTCGCTGAACTCAGTGGCGGAGTCATATATCGAAGATTCACCAATGCAGCAGCAAGAGACACAGGAGGAGGGTAAAATCAGTTTGAGTTTATATCAGAAATATTTTAGAGCCGGTGGTGGCTTCCTTGCATCCTTTGCTGCGCTATTCTTTTGCGTTTTGGCGCAGATGCTGGCTTCGTCAGGCGATTGGTTCCTGTCGTATTGGTGAGTATGGGAATTTTCTATCAGATACATAACAGTTATAGGTTTTACCGCAAAAATGTTGCGTTGCCAATAAGTGTTATTTTCCAAAGTTGTTTTTTACGTTACCTAATAACAGTTATTGTTCAATGTTTATTTTTACTTTGTCTGATAAGGGTTATTTTCTAAAGTTTACTTTAACTTATTTCCCAATGTTTATTTGTTAAATTGCCTCATAACTGTTATGCAGGAGAAATATTTTTTCATTTGACAATAAGATTTATTTCCTAACGCTTATTCTTTTATTCGCAAGTAACTCTTTTTGACAACGCAAAACATATTTCTCATCTAATAACAGTTAGGAAAAAACATTTAAATTTTTAAATTCAGAATAACTCTTATTTTTGGTCCCTGTTATCTATTATTTTACTTGTACAATTAATATATTCATTAAATTTCAGGGTTGCCAAAAAGGAACAAAATAAACTGATGACAAGCGAAAACTTCAATGCGACTCGTATTGTTGACTCATTTGACACTTTCAACGATACAACTACACTGCCACCAGTACCGTTACACGCGAATGATTCGAAATTCGCTACAATGCTTCGCGATATCGGCATTGACATGGACTCCGATTTATTGGACATTTATATTTTCACCGCAATCACAGTGGCCACCATTATCATCACATTGTTGCGTAGTTTCCTTTTCTTCAATGTTGCCATGAGAGCTTCCACTAATCTACACAACTCTATGTTCCGCGGTATAACGCGTGCCGCCATGTATTTTTTCAACACAAATCCTTCGGGGCGCATATTGAATCGGTTTTCTAAGGATATGGGTCAAGTGGATGAGATATTGCCATCGGTGATGATGGATGTCGTACAGATATTTCTTTCTCTATTCGGCATAGTGATTGTGATTACCGTTGTGAATCCACTATACGTATTGCCCACAGCAATATTGGCGATATGTTTTTACTATTTGAGATCGTTCTACTTGAAGACATCGCGCGATGTTAAACGACTGGAGGCAATTAGTAAGTTGAATAGGAATTGAAATCCTCTTTGCTAGTAAATACTAATTGTGAAATATATTTTTAACTTCCATTAACTATGTAGCTCGTTCCCCAATCTATTCGCACATGGCTGCCACGCTCGCCGGCCTGCCGACGATACGAGCTTACGGCGCCCAACGTGTGCTCATCTGGGAGTTCGATAATTACCAGGATTTGCATAGCTCTGCATTTTATTTGTTTATTTCCACCTCACGTGCCTTCGGCTATTGGCTAGACTGTTGTTGTATTGTCTACATTGCCATTATAACTCTAAGTTTCTTCCTCTTTCCACCGGCTAATGGTGGTGATGTCGGCTTGGCCATCACACAGGCCATGGGTATGACGGGCATGGTGCAGTGGGGTATGCGTCAATCAGCTGAGTTGGAGAATACTATGACTGCGGTGGAACGTGTAGTGGAATATGATGATATCGAACCGGAGGGTGAACTGGAGTCACCAGCTGATAAGAAACCACCAAAAACATGGCCTGAGGAGGGTAAAATCGTTTTCGATGAATTAAGTTTACGTTACTTCCCAGATCCGAAAGCAGAGTACGTGCTGAAATCGCTGAACTTTGTAGTCAAGCCAAGTGAGAAGGTGGGTATAGTGGGACGTACTGGTGCTGGCAAATCGTCGCTGATCAATGCGCTCTTCAGACTATCCTATACTGATGGTTCGATTATTATCGATTCACGTGACACGAAGGATATGGGTCTACATGACTTGCGCAGCCAGGTCTCGATTATACCACAGGAGCCGGTGTTGTTCTCGGGTACAATGCGTTATAATTTGGATCCATTCGATGAGTATACGGATGCTAAATTGTGGGAGGCACTTGACGAGGTGAGCGAAGTTGTACACAGTTTTTGGATATTCAAATTTCTTATATGTATAAACATTCGTGTGAGAAAATGGGCGCACGACAATTTGAAAAGTTTGAATGTTCTGCTTTTTTTCGTTTTACGTCTATTATTTTTTCTAAAGATCTAGCTCATTGTATAGCCATATATTTACGTAAATCAATATTTCACAAGTTTCTAGGAGAATTTTAAAAGTAAAAAAAAAAAAGAATAAAAATTTAAATGAAACTTTACATTCAGAATTTTCAAAAAATTATGATTATACAGTTTTATAGCTCAGAAATTCTATTATGACATGGTGAAAAATTTTAATCTGCTAAAAAATCCGCTTAACTTTTGACAATTTATTTTGCTATCGTAGTCGCAAATTTCTTCTATCAAAAAAAAAAAAAAAGTTTGAATACATGTACTTTGTATGGAAAAAAATTTGTAAATTGTTCTACTTGTTTTTAGCAAAATCTGAAATGTGGATATAGTATGTGGTGTTTGTTATATCGAGCCTCAAGCCCAAAAAAACCATTTAGGTTTCGATCTAATGGAGTAGACTTTTATAAAAAATTATGAACATAAAACAAAAACACAACTGCAATGCAAAAAATCAAACTTGCTATTTGCACTGAAATTGAATTGGCACAAAACCGCATACCAGAAACGTCTTTTAAAATTTGTATTAAAAAGTTTGAGAATTTTTAACGTTTTATAAAAACGTAAATTTCTCTTAAAAAACAGGGCGGGCTGAAATTGAATTGGCTACAAGACTGCACACCAGAAAAGTTTTTAAAAATTTTTAATGAAAATATTGAGAATTTGTGAAAAAGTCAATTTTTCTTCTAATAATTTGCAGCCTAGTTTTTTAGGCTAAAAATCTGTACATAGGGGATTTCAATCAGTATGTAATTTTCAATATCAGCTTCATTAAAATTATTTATTTCAATTCACATAAACAACATAAATCAAAATAAATTTTAAATAATTGTGTACACAGGATGGCTAAATATTTAAATATGTAACTTTTTTCTATTTTCAAAATTGTTGGTAAAAAATATGAACATGATTTATTTAATTAAACAAAAATTAGAAAGCAAGAAATTTCTCTAAGCAAAGCACATTTGGATTTCATATTGGTTGCATTCTAATAGCCAAAGGGACTCAAATTGTATGAATTCTTAAATTCTTAACTTTGTGACATGAGGTTTCCAAATCTTTTGAAATTCCCAGTAAGCAAGAGTAGTTTGAATAAAGCGTTAACAATATATGTACATATTGAGCTAATGTAAAATTAAAAAAAAAATCAGTATAAATAAGCACAGATTTTGTAAATTCAGTACATTGGTGGACTGGTTTACGGAATGAAAAAAAAGTACTGCACTGATAAAATCACCCTACCCCTACCCTACTCGAAATTTATTGCCGATTTTTGGTTTATTCTACAATTTCAGGTCAAATTGAAGCAAGTTGTCGCCGAATTGCCTAGTGGTTTGCAAAGTAAAATCTCCGAAGGTGGCGCCAATTTCAGTGTCGGCCAACGTCAATTAGTTTGCTTGGCAAGGGCCATACTACGGGAAAATCGAATTTTGGTCTTAGACGAGGCGACAGCTAACGTCGACCCTCAAACCGATGCGCTCATTCAGTTAACAATAAGGGATAAATTTAAAAATTGCACAGTACTCACAATCGCCCATCGTCTGAATACCGTCATGGATTCCGATAAGGTGTTGGTTATGGATGCTGGCCAAGTGGTGGAGTTTGGTACGCCACATGAGCTATTGACGAAGAGTGAAGTGAAAATTTTCCATGGCATGGTGCAGCAGACGGGAAAGTCAACGGCGGAGAATTTAATGAGAATAGCGCAGAAAGTAAGTGAAATGCGGTGATTATTAAAATAATTAAAAAATAAAACTAACTTATTTTTTCTATAGGCGCACGAACAAAGTTTAAAGTCAAAAATGGAGTAATTCGCTTTACAAGCTTATAGGCCAAAATGTAACAAAATTGATAAAATCAAAATAAATTCCATGCGAAAGCTCCACTTCGGTCAAAGAGAAAAAGATCTGTGGACAGGTTTTCGTAGAAATGTGTAGTTTTTTGGTATCTACATAATACAACCCTACTTTCGTATGAAATTTTGATTTGTTGCTTCCTGCGTGTTAAGCGCCGTGTTAACAGAATTTACGATATACAATTTTCTAAACTGTTTCTGTACATCAAATCAAATATTAAACATTCTTGAGGAAGGGAAAAAGTTTCTTTGGAAGCAAAAATTGCTTACGATACATCTAGTGATTTTAAAAAACAAAAAATACAATTCACAAATAATTTGTGTTATTAAAATTAAATTTATTATTTTTTTATGCCTACTTAAATACACATCACTACGCTGTTCATAATGTCACTTAATATACATATAAGCCATTGAAATAGCGTTTAATTGCAATGGGCGAAGTGTTTTAATTTTTTTGCTGGTTTAATTTACGTTTTTTGTTTGTGAATGTAAAACGATGTGTATTTTTTTATAGTTTTAAGTAAATATACTACGTAGGTGTAAAAAAAGAATCGTGGAACAATCGACGGTTATTTAAGATCTATGTATGTACATATAGTTATGCACACATACACACACATACATACATATATAGTATATATAGTACATACATATATTTTTTAAAATGTATTTCCACTTTTGTATACCAATAGAAATCATTGTATGCACTATAATATTGAAACATCTTATGATAAATTAAATTAAAAAAAAAAACCATATACTTATTTATAAAACGAGAATGTGCCTTTACTTATATAAGTAAGTAAATAGTAAATATGCCAGTATACACATAGGAAACAAGCAAAGAAATGTAAAATATTTGATTCTGCTGAAAATAAATGTCCATATTTGAAAAGGCCGAAATGCCTTCATATATACTTATGTACATACATATTGTATATTAGTTATTAGTTAGTTTTTAATCGTACCAGAGGCATTTCAAAGTAAGTACATACTTCATTCATGGGAATGCAAGTTTTTTCACTATATTTTTTTTTTTTTTTGGTGAAATAACGATTTTTTCGTTATACGTGGCATAGCATCTAGTTGCATTATCGCGATTTTTAGCCAGATTCGGGTTGATGGGTATACATAAGTGACCTATAGATTAAACTGGGTATTATTTTGGTAAAATGGGTGGTGCCGAGCCCTATATACATAAGTAAAAATCAAATTCCTTATAACTCCGAAATAATTTATACAATATTCACCATATCTTCCCAGCTATTTGACGTACATAGATACAATATGATATTTCCCTTAGATCAAGGTATAAAGAGAATATTTCAAACCCAAAAATATTGTAATCAAATACCTGAGGGGCTGCTCTGTAATGCGATACGAATGAAAAACTGTTCCCATTCGCGGAAAATGATACCCTAAAATGCGTTATTCACATATGTACAAATATCAGACTTATTTCGCATCACATTTGATTTTCATATCGCGCTGATTCTTGTATCGCATCACAGAGCACCGCTCTGTGCAATATTAAAAAAAAAACTCTCTTTATTGGCCCAGCAAAGCAAGCCGGGTATGCTAGTATGATAATATTTTGAAAACTCAAGTGGCTTTTATTGATTTCTATAAAGCAAAAAAAAAGCACAAAGAAAATAACCCAGACTTTCCAAAATTTTACTTTTATAACTATTTCTCTCTACTTAACCCTAATCTCCTAATTTTAAAAAGTTACACAGATCCTAAAGTGAGACTCTGAAGCTCATATAGAGAAAAGTGCTTAAAAACATAGTTTTGGTAATTTATTTTATATGCACAGATGAAGTAACGAATTCTAAAACGTTTCCAATCATATTTATTTCATTTTTTAAAGAGTTTTAAATACATAACATTAAAAAATTTTGTTCATAAAGTAATTAAGGACAAATTATTCATTACATTTTTCACAAATTTTCGTAGTTGTAGAATGCTGGTTACAGATATTTTTTTTGCATTTGTTACAAATTTGTTTCTGCATTTTGGATATTTTCGTCGGACAAAGATGACAGCGCTTTCGTTTCAAGGTGGCAGAAGAACAGGGTTGCGAATCAGCAGGTGGTGGTATCGCAAATATTTGGCCGACTGTCTTTTTTTGTATTTGTGACTCCACAAGGCTTTCTCCTAATTCCCGCAAAAACCAATATCTTTTGTTTTTCTTTTTTTCGTGCCACTCTGGATAAGTTTTTATCCAAATAATGTTTGAAGCAATACCTGCAGCATCAATTAAATTCATAAAAAAGGCAAGAGGCCATCTATTACATTTGCGCTTGATCATGTATCCGTGAATTAGTTGGTCAAATGTGTCTACGCCCCCTTTGGTTTTATTATAAAATTTATTGATCTCTGAAATTCGTTTTCCTTGTTCTTCAAAGACCGTATCATTATGATGCATAGTCGACATGAAAATAACTGCTTTTCTTGTTTTGGGAACATGAGAGGCAATCGTTATGTGTTTTTGAAACCCGAAGATTGTTGAGCTAATTTCTCGAGACTTGTTCGGCAAAAATTCTGGAGGGTTAAATTCTTCGTACCACATTTGAAAGAATTTGCCAGATGATATAGTAAAATACAGAATATTTTGATTTGGTATGATGTTTTAAATGTAATAATAATGCAATAATGTAAATCCGATGGGAAAGTACTTAGTACCAATTTTTCTTTTGTATATACCCTAATATCTATACATAATATTTAATATATTTGTCATATTCTCCCCACTTTTTTAACAGTTCTTGGGACAAAGTCTTTAGTTTTATAATAAAAATTCATTATATGTACAATTTGGTTGTGACGTCACACCAGATTTATCTTTGGAGGGAACTGAGAGGAAGCACGTCGTTAAACACACACGTTGGAAAGAATACACACGATTGCGAGTATAAATACAAAACAAAACTGTTGTTACGTAGAAATTCTGTCATAATTTTCAAAATAGGGTTAGCGGTACCTACCACAATCTGGGCCATATTCTGTATTCTTTTTACCATGACTTCCTTTGGTAATCACACAGAGCTAAAAACTTCACCTACAGTTAAAGAGATCGACGTCCAAAAAAGCTTGATGGTTAAGTAGTGCGATAGAGGACAAAATCGAAGAAATTTTCGCTAGAAAATCTTCTTAATATTGGTTTGAGTTCCTTCTCAAATTTATTGAAAATGAAAACGGCTGGATTTAAGGAGGTAACTTGTTGCTTATTAATTTTTATGGAATTTTGTTCAAAAATTTGCAATTGTAAGAAAAAATCTCCTTGTTTTTATGTTAAAAATCATATAAAGGCAATTAAAAAGGAGATCCTCCCATTCTTACAAGAATCTTATTGAATTTCTTAATAACGACAACTTTTTAATTTTTAAAGAGTCCTGTTTAATTCAAATTTCCCCATTAACGTCTTAACATACATACATATGTATGTACAAATGTATTTTGTGAATAATCTACTTTATATTGTTTTTAGTTTAATATTATGAATGTTGTCCCTTGGATTTTTGTATTTTCAAAATGAAAATTTTTTGTTTACTCCAAGGCGAATCCATACAAGGTGGTGTTATAAATACAACTACAAAATTCCTATGTATTTTGTTTTTGTTTCTGTGTAAGAGTTGTCAAAATTTAAATACATTTTGTTTTTGCTTTTACGGCTTTTGAAAGCTCATACGCAAAAGCAAAAACAAAATACATGCAGGTGAATAAAAAAAAATCAAATCAGCTGCTCTTATGCCATCACCTTCTATTCTAAACTCGCCTTAGCTTACTCTTTTTATGTTACAGAAGTTTTCAATGATTAGAGTTTCAAAAATTTCGAAAATGAAATATGATTTCAGAAATAAAATATGATTTGCTTAAAATTATTATAATTTTCTATAACCTACTTAAAAAAAAATGTGGTGCCAACAATTTTAAATTGTTAAGATCTTAGGCTTATTAAAATTAAGAGGATATTCTAATGAAAACCAAGACTCCCTTCTTAATTTTCTTGAAAAGATTTTCATCTTAATTCAACGGGTCACTTTAATGACATTGAGAAGTTTTCATCTTAGTTTTACAGATTTTCTTTTTGATTTTATTGAAAAAAAAGTATTCCAGTCGTAATAAGAAGGAACACAAATCAGGGAAATCCGCTAAACTTTGTTCTGATGTATAGGACATTTTAGGTGTTATTTTAACAAGTTAGCTAGTTTGTTACCAGCTATAAATTGATGTGTCGTTTATCAGAGTTGGACTACTCGGCCCATCGCCATTGGAATGGTACGAGAAAACCGTATATCTGGCACTCCATTGATTGAATAATGCTTTGAGTGCAATAAAAGGATTTTTGTTGTGCATTAGAAAGATAGTTCGGTAGATATCTGTGATTTTTTTTTTGGAATGGACCGCGCTGATCATTACACCACGAAACTGGAGAAACTCTTTCGCGGCTTCCAATGTTGAGGGCACTACTACCACTAAGTACGGGTGCCGAAATAGCAATACTAAGAAATGAATTGTAAACTAACACAATCATAAGCCATTGGACTTACCCACGGGGAATCTCCAAGTCAAATTAAAAATATTTTACTATGCTTCGATTCATATTTTAATAAAAGATGTGCATTCTAACGACATTAAACACCATTTGTAAAATTTCTTATGAATACATACATATGTATGTACATACATATGTCAGTAATACTCTGATATTTTATACACACTGTGGACCAATGGGTAAGAAAGTATACCCAAAAAAGTTATGCCCTTTCACGTCTGATAACAACTCAAATAGTTGAGCGATTTGAAGTATGATCTCTACCACATTAAGATAGTTCCATGTCTTAGATTTCTATATATCTTACTGGATTGGTTTTTTTTTGTTTTTGAAAATAAAAATTTGTATGGGTATTTTTCTACCCCTTGGTCCCTAATGGCTCAAGCTGACAGCTTGGATTATTGTCTCGCGTCACAGTTGCCTTTTGTTGCTTTTTTGGTTTTTCTGCTACTAAAGCAATTACGTTTACAATTTTTTTTAATATTAATATTTCTCACATAATTTTCTTCTACAATGTTCAGGTTAATTTTCATCTTATATATGTACATAGCATAGAAAATGCTCTTATAAATATGTGTGTTTGTTTGGTTGTTGGTATGGTACATAGGAATGTGGTTACAATGTACAGAGGTTTTGTACGGATCATTATTTGCCTAGTCCCTGTAATTGATTAGTTTACTATAGTTTGATAAAATCAATTAAGTACTACATATATAAAAACAAAAATAAGCCCCCATATGGTAATCTACGATTTTCAAACCCCCCTTTTGTCAATTTCATCCTATCCTTAAGGATTTGTGGTTCGTTGCATCGTTGCAGCTATTAAGTAGATATTCTTTGAATACCTTCGGTACAGAGAAGTCTCAAGAATCCTTTTTCACGCGCAAATTCTCCTCATGCGCCTGCAAGATATTGAAAGATAGAGAGGTCAAAATTTGATGTACTACATTCGTATCGGGTTTCCGTCGAGTTTAGAACCTACCTTTTGTGCCACCATCAGCAAATTGTCGAATGTGCTATTACCCGCCTGCTTCACCATGCCATAGAATACTTTCGTTTTGCTCTCAGTCAACAATTCAAATGGTGAACCGAATTCTACAGCTCGACCAGCATCCATGACTAGCACTTTATCCGAATCCATAACTGTGTGCAGACGATGAGCGATTGTGAGAACCGTGCAGTTTTTGAATAATCTTCTTATTGTCAATTGAATGAGTGCATCAGTCTGTGGATCTACATTCGCGGTCGCCTCATCTAGTACTAAAATCTTATTTTCACGCAAAATGGCACGTGCCAGGCATACCAATTGGCGTTGGCCTACGCTGAAATTGCCACCACCTTCCGAGATTCTGCTCTGCAAACCACTCGGCAAATCGGAGACAACTTCTTTCAATTTTACCTGAAAAAGGAAAGAGTTTTATTTATTTAATAAACCTAAATAATAATGAAAATAAGGTAATACTTACTTCTTCAAGCGCCTCCCATAATTTCGAATCGGAGTATTCTTCGAATGGATCTAGATTGTAACGCATTGTGCCTGAAAAGAGCACTGGTTCCTGTGGTATAATTGAAATTTTGCTACGCAAGTCATGTAGGCCCATATCGTTGGTATCGCGCATGTCAATAATTATCGAGCCAACATTGTACGATAGTCGGAAGAGTGCATTGATGAGTGAAGATTTGCCCGCACCAGTACGCCCGACAATGCCTACCTTTTCTGAGGGTTGTATCTCGACATTGAGTGAGTTCAGCACACGCTCCGATGTCGGATCGGGGAAATACCGTAAGCTGAGTTTGTCAAATGTGATTTGTCCCTGTTCAGGCCATGTCTTTGGTGGTCTTTTACCCGGTCTGCTTTCCATTTCTCCCTCGGGTTCGATCTCAGAGTATTCGATTACACGTTCAATACAAGTCATACTGGTTTCCAATTCGGCTGACTGACGCATACCCCACTGTACCATGCTTGTCAAGCCCATCGCTTGCGTAATAGCCAAACCCACTTGTCCACCATTTTCCGGTGACAGGAAGAAGCTCAAAGTAGTAACAGCTATGTAGAGCACACAGAACCAGTCGAGCCAGTAGCCAAAGGCGTGTGCTGTGGACAAAAACATATAATAACCGGAACTGTGTAAATCCTGGTAGTTATCAAATTCAGCTTTCAAAATCTTTTGGGCTCCATAGGCACGTATCGTCGCTAGACCACTTATCGAGGCACCCAAGTGTGAGTAAATTGGTGAGCGTGCTGCGGTGAAGTGAATATTAAAGTAGTGTTAATTGAAACATTGAGTAAAGCATAGAATACTGTGAGGTTTTGTTGGAACAACTTATTTAACTGGCGTACTTCTTGCCCTTCGACCTATAAATTCTGTTATAATAATAATAATGATTTGTCGCGTACATAATAGCTTGATGCTTGGCCTATTAGAAAAAACTTGGTTTCTACAATTTTTAATGCTGCTTGCCTCGGCCAGGATTCGAACCCGGAACACACCGAATGAAGCGCGCAGACGCTACACACTTGGCTTCGGTGGCAGACGTTGCAAAAATATTCTCGGCTTATCAACTAATTCTCACTCCTACGGCAACAGGTTCGACGTACCGGAATAGAGGGATTAAACCCGGACTTTTTTCATCGATATCAGGGCTAACATCGAGGCAAACTCTGTTCCGGAAATATACTTTTTGCTGTGTGTGCCAGAGAAGCGAAGGTACATTTTGGTAAAGTGGAATTGGTGCAATAGATGGAATACCTTAAAAAGTTATTAAGAGCCACAGGGAGTTGGTCACATAGTACTTAGTTCAGTTGTTTTGTTTGGTGCGCAGGAGCTCTCATCCACATGTGCACATGTGATTTAGCAAGTTATAATCACTACCTTCTCCGCTAACATAGGCGGAGCTCAAACGTATAGACGAATTGCATACTGCTGCGTTTTCGTAGCTGTATTTCTCGCCACCCTATGAGAAAAATAATACTTATGAGGATTAGCTACAATTCCAACTGATATAACATCTTTTTCGCTTTGGTCCGACGCTGTGAAAATAGCACCTTTCCTGGTATTCCATTAGGTGAGATTCGATGATAACGACCATGGGAAAGCCGGTTTAGCGGGGTGTGGCTAGCCACTACTACAACAACAAAGTCAACAAAGTTTTTTAATTTAACAAAAACGTCCAGAATATCAGTGCTTGGCAGAAACAAAAACGCTAAGTCTAAATATGTTGTTTCGAACAAAAGTCCACAGTTTTGATTATCTTTGACTTACTGACTGCCTCTAGACGTTTCACGTCACGAGATGTTTGCAAATAAAATACGCGCAAGTAATAGAATATGACGCCGATAACAGCCGTGGCCAGCAGATTCCACAGATTCACCATCGCTATTACAACGACAACGGCTAGACAATTCAAAGAAATTTGAAATACATCCATCATCACCGATGGCAATATTTCATCCACTTGACCCAAATCCTTAGAGAATCTGTTCAATATACGACCAGCTGGATTTGTATGGAAGAAGTACATAGCCGCACGCGTCAACCCGCGAAACATGCCATTATGTAAATTTATCGATGAGCGTTTCGCCAACGTGAAGAAAATTATGCTGCGGCCCACTGAAAAAATGATAGTAGCCAAAATGATGCCAGCAAATATGTAGATATCGATAGGATCAGCTTGACTATTTGAGGCTACATCGCGGCCATATAGACGACCGAAAAAACGAGTTCCATACTGCAACGTTTCGCTATTTTCCGTTCCTTCATATTTGGCCACCCTATGAAAAGAGACCAGTTATGAAAATCAGCTATTGTTTATCTCACTTTGCATTACAATTCCAACATACCAATATGATAAGAAGAGATCACCGCCTGAGCCTAGCACTTGTGCGAAAATGTAGAAAAACATAGTTATCGAGAACAACAGATAACCGCCGCCTGCGCTGAAATACTTTATGTACAACTCCCAACTAAGTTTTCCCTGTTCACGATTCTCTTGCACCTGTATGGGTGAATCTCCAAATGCAGACTCCGCTAGCGAGTTCATCGAAGTTATGCTGTTTTGGCGTTCTCTGCTATTTTGACGTGATACATTCTGTTTCAGAGCATCACCACCACCATCTGCGTCGGCACTCACATCTGGCTCGGACAGTAATTTGGCAAAATCCAGACCACTGCTACGCATTGATTCGTAGGTACCCGTAGCGCTAACCTTACCCTTATTCATCAAAACAATAACGTCAGCATGTTCAAGAAATTGCAGTTGATGCGTCACTAATATCACAACTTCTTCACGTAGGAAACCACGCATGCATTCTTCGAATAGATGACGACCTACGCGGGTATCTACTGCACTCAATGGGTCATCCAATAGATAGACATCGGCTTTGCGGTATACAGCGCGAGCCAAGCTGATACGGGCTTTTTGTCCACCTGATAGCGAGGCGCCACGTTCGCCCACAATCGTCTTATCGCCATAGGGCAGTAACTCGAAATCGCGTTCCAATGCGCACTTTTTCACCACAGTGCGATAGCGGTTCTTATCCATCGGCAAACCGAAGAGAATATTTTGGCGTACAGTGCCGGTAAATAGCCAAGGTTCCTGTGAAGCGTACGAAAAAGAACCGTGCACAGTAACGGAGCCAGATTCGGCGGGTAATTCGCCAAGAATGGCTTGAATTAAACTGAAAATGAAAGGAAAATGCATTTAGTCTTGCGATAACCTAATTAAACAAAAATATTTTAAAGTTCTACAGCGGCTCTTTAGTACATATTTCTTATTTTTTAATAAATAGTATCTAAGTTGTTAGTTAATTTTTAGGTTATACTCGTACAATAAACACAACAGCTGAATTATAGAAAAAAATATGCTAATTATCTCTTTTTACGTATAAATAAAGAACAAGGAATATATAAATACCATATACAGTGCCAGAAAAAAGTTTGACACGTAACACATAACTCACAATAAAAAAATTTCGAAAAAAGTGGGGGAAAAAATCATAGAACATTTTTAGACCCCTAAAACTTGCACACTTATACTAAAATTAAACGAGCTACAGAAGTGCAAAATCGAAAAATTCTGATTACAAAGTTTGCATTTGTTGTTAAATTTGCTGAGTTTTTTTTTTTTTTTTTTTGAATGTTGTACAAAGTGTGTTTGTTATAAAATTAGCTATATTATCATAAAAAAATCTGAATTCTATGCAAAAAAAAAACAAACAAAATTTTGTAAAATTTACGAGCTCTAACGATAACCGACCTAGCAATATGAGCGAAGCTCAAAAAAAAGGCTTGTGTGGATTGGTTCAAAGAACCTTAAATATGTATATAGTCTCGCTATAATATTTTAATTTAAGAAAAAGGGTTTTTGAAGACTCCTACACTGAACAATTAGTGAATCAAATGACATTTTACGCGTCATTATAGGCCCTGAAAATTTAGAATTTTGTCGCTTATAGCAATATTCGCGGCGGCAATTAAATTGCCAAAAATGATATATGAAAATGATTTCTTTACATTTATTTCCACAAAGAGATAGCCCAAATATCTATTATAAACGCAAAATGCTTTTCCAATCAGTCCATCCCAGTTTAAACTTTGCAGACCACAAAAATGTTATATCGGAACTAGAATAGCTCCGAACGTAAGTTCAGAATTCGAAGAGTGGTATTATTGAATCCATTCGTAATGTGAATTAACAGAATTTTCACTATTCAGGTTCGATAGTATGCATACCACGGAATCTATCCACTTTTTATACACGAAAATGATGCATTACAACGATATCAAAACTGTTATCATTTTTGTATGCATACTTTCGAGCTGAATGCGATGGTAACAATAGTTTGAGCGACATCTGATAAGTTTGATACTCTGTTCTTAGTCGTACAATTACGCCGGATACATCATTTGAAAATATTTCACGGCAAAGTACGGGAACAGCGTGTTACCAAGCTTTAGTTAAGATTTATACCTTCTCACTATTTAGTGTCCCTAGTTTTAACGAAGTAGTGTCTGCTCCTCACCTTATGCACAGTTGCAGATCTTGCAACCAAATGACAATTAAATTTCACTCACCTTGACTTTCCAGAACCAACTGGTCCAATTACAGCCACCAATGTCCGCGGTTTCACATTCAGCTCAACGTTGTTTAGTGTGTACTCTGTCATGGAAGTATCCCATTTCGCTTTTAATTTGTGTATTTCAATGCCAGTTGTTGAACGTTTTTCCTCTTGCGGCGGGGGGAATGGCTTCATAGTGCCATTCAATGTTAGCGATTTCTCATTCTCCTCTATGATATAAGTCTTTTTGAACATTTCCTGAGCATTTTCGTTTTCTCCTGAGCGATCTTTAACTTTAGTCTCATCATACAATAAATATTTTTGAATACGTTTAATGGAGACTAATGTCTCAGCAAATTGTGATATAGCTACGGGGAAGTAGACAGTCATTGTACTGCGCAAGATATTATAAAAGGCAGTGATGATGAACGCTTTCTCTGAAGTCAAGAAATTACCCAGCACCACAAAACCTACCAAGCTGGCGAAGATGGACATGCGGGTTATGAACATTGTGAACGATTGTAATACACCTCGTATATAGTTGACGTTACGTATGCCCGCCATTTCTTTCGTACGCATATTGTGTACCATTTTACCAAAAGGTTTTTCCCATGCATACATCTTTATCACTTGTATGCCAGAGATGATTTCGTTCATCATGCAAACGCGTTCGTCTGTGCAAAGTGCTGTGCGCAAACGCAGTACCGACGTCTGTTTGCCGAGGTAGGCTTGGAATGGCAGGAAGAGCAACATGATGGCAACGCCGAAGATTGAAGAGTAACCAATCTAAATCAAATGATAAAAAATGACAAATGTAGTAGACAGAGTTAAAGACAGGGGTAAGGCGAGCTCATAACGCATGCACAAGAATGATAGAATAACAGATTATGACAGCGCTGGCGGCGTACACGAGAAAAATACAAATATATGTAATGATATATGAATTCGGCTTGGTTTCAGCAATGCTGTAGTTAAGTTCCACAAATGTACTACAAACGCTTAATAAATTCATAACTTTAATCATATAACATCAACATCGAATTTTCTTCATATTTGTTTCCTTTACTCCTAAGCTATATTTCCTCTCTTGGTCACTTGGACAACATCTACTCATTCGCTGACGAAATAAAAGCAATTTGATTTTATTTTACGCAAGCAACAGCTAGCAAAATCTTTAAATCATTCTAAGGCTAGTCCGCCTATTCTGTGTTTCTTCTTTTTTTGTTTTGGAATTTTGTCTTTGCTCTCTCATTCTCTAGCTATTATTTCGTCACTCTCAGTTGCACTCAACATGAAGGGCGCAATCTTGTATTCCACCATTATTGCTTCTGGGATACATTTTACTCTTGAATGTCTAAGTAGTAATTATTTTTGAGTTATGTATATTTGTTTGATCGAAAGTTCTTCAGCGTTATTTTATTTCTCAGAAATAAAAATTATGTTCAAACATTTTTTTTGGCCGAGCGGAAAGCTCAAACCTCTTCCACCCTTGTTGTTCGTAGATATACCTACCTCTTTGTACATGAGTGCTGTTATAACAGCAATTTCGATCGGTCCCAGCCATATATAATGCATGTGCGAGATTGATGTATCAAATCGGCCCACATCGTTCGACATCAGATTCACTACTTGACCGGTTGTGGTGTCACCTAGCGCCGTTTTGCTTAAACGTAACGCTTTTCGATAAATCACACTGCACAGGGCGACGCGTACCTTCATGCCGATGTGCAGAGTGGACATCATCATAGGATGCTGTATCACCACATTCAGTGCACTGCAGAGTATCACGCCCAATGCATAGAGATAGGCAGTGTTGGTGCTGTCGCTGCTATCCCGAGTGGCATAATAATTAATTAGACCACCGAGAAATAGTGGCTGTGTAACTCTGCAGGTAAAAAATATACAGATATACATAAAATTGAATGTTTTAAAAATGTATTTAGTAAATTAATTCAATCTGAAACTTAGAACTTCATACTCTATGTTATAGAATTAACTTTTTATTTTACTTTATAAAAACTAATTAAAGCTGAATAAGGAAAGAAAACATTGTCAAAACATGCAATCAAATCGAATTCATATAAAATGATGTTACTAGAACAGCTGATTTGACTTTATTTTCCATTTTATGGCTTAAAACGTCAAATTTAAATTTTTATTTACATTCGTATTGTTCTCATAGGCTTGCGATATACGTTTTTGAAATAATTTGCCAGTTCAAGCTGCAAAATCAAAAATAAAAAACTACATACATATATGTACATACATTTTTGTTTTGTACTACTGCAACTAACTACCTTATATGAATTTGCCTTGCTATTAATTTTATGAGCACAAGTAAATACACATTTATGGTATTCGCGCCGTCTAAGTCATCAGGTTGTCTGGTTATGGGATTTTCAATTAAATTTTTAATTCTAAATCGGATAATTTAAACCCTTATATCTAGATAATCCTCGTTGGCGTGAATTCCCAATTTGGGTATTTTCAAAGGGGTAAAACAATTTTTCATCAAAATGGCATAAATATTTTACAAATATTTTTTAATCATTAAATTTTGCTTCTTTTCAGGAAACTTTGAAGAATATTACCCAAGTGTTTATGTAAACACATTTTAATATGTACTTTGTGTTTTGGGGGAGCCCATAAGAAATAGTTAGTATTAAGCAAATTATTAAATAAACAATTGGGTTTTATTCTTTGCTGTATTCTGAAGGGAAACAAAGTTTGCCGATTGAAGAATATTCAGTTTCATTGATGCTCTACCATTTCAACGAATCAGCGTTTGTTTGTCATTTAAAATGCATGGTAAACTTTAAGCGATCTATAATTATTTTTTGATTAAAGAATTTATATTTCTCGATATAAAGTAAGAAGAAAAATCCTAGTGGTTGAGAGCATTAAATTTCCGACTTAACTTTATCCCCACACATTTATGCATTGTGTGTACATTCATCCTTCTGCAGCTTCTGTTTCAAAAGTATCCGGAATGCCTCGTGCAAACATTCGGATTTGTTCTTGGTTCGTAAAAATGTAAATTTTGTTATTGCCAGCTTACATGAAATACAAATTTAATAAGGTAATCTTTTTGAAATTTTGCCGAAAAGAAAAATACTGTATTTAAAAAATCGTTTTCAGTGAGTATTTTCCAAATTTTTAAATGCAATTACACTAGTTTACAAATATTTAATAAATCCGTGGTAACTCGTCAAAGCAGTGCCTTTAGACTCATTTTGGTGCGATGTACATGAAAATGAAAGAAAAAGAAGCGGTTTTGAAATATAGGCAAACCCCCCGTTTTCGAGGTCCTCTTGCAGTTATTGCCACACAACTAAATTTCTATGGAGTTTAGCATTAAAAGCACGCCCCACTTCTTTACGTTGAATGCCATTTTTATAAATTGGAATATTATTTTTAGAGCTACAAGCGTTTAAGTACAAAAATAAGGACATTTTCGAGTACTTTAGAAAATGGTTAGTTTTTACTTATTCTTTTAATCGCCTTAATACGTACGAAAATGTTAACTTTACACATTAAATAATAGCTGCCAAATTAATTTGTTTTATTTTCTGCATTGTCAAATCGAAATATTTTGTTAACATTCTGGTTAGGGATGAAACGATCCCAAAGAAGAATAGATACTTCTACTTGGAAGTATGTAGTATCGAAAGAGAGTATCGATACCTGAAAAATATCGGAAGGAAAATATCGGGTCTAAAGTGAAAAATATCGGGACTGAAGATATTCCGTATGAACTAAGTTAAATTTAATTTTTTAAGCTATAACTTAATAATTCTCAGGACATTCGAAACTCTAAATAGAATTTAGCAATGTAGGAACTGAAACTGGATAAGATTCCATTATATAGCAAAACTATATGTTTAATGATAAAAACTAAAATACTTCGAATTCCTCACAAGGTAAATGTTCAAACCCGAAGGTTTTAACTCCATACATCGTGATACGATTTAGTGTATTTATATATCTATCCATATGACGGTTACATACATACTTGGTTACTTACCGTAGTGCCATTTCACTAATAAATAAATAAAATCCAATAAGCGCATAGCGCGACCCAAACACGCGCACCACAGCATTCAGGAGACTGGGTTCCTTGTGTTCCTTTTGTTTCTTATCGAGCTCCTTCTCCCAGGCAACGCTAAGTTTATTCCCCAGATCGGCTGCAAGCATGAGTGATTTAGTGATTGAGTTTAATTAATGTGTGTATTAATGTGTGCATAAATACATATGGATTTGCTATAAATATTTATTGCTAAGGTTTCATTTCATATTTATAATACATAACGATTATGTTAAAGATACAAAGTAGCATCACGATAAACTTGAAGATTATTTGTTGTACTCGAACATAGCGTTTTTAAATATCCTTTTTAATTATCATTTTAGTAAGCATAAATCAGTATATATATATAGTGATGTACATTAGATTAATTATCTTACTAGTTTGGAAGCTTATTTTGAGAGTTTTCAAGGGTCATAAACATATTCGCCCAAAATCAAATAACTGTTTTATTTATTACTCGATTCCAAAGTGTTACACAATATAAGTATATGCGTAAAGGATCATTTTAATCTGTAGTGCCTTCTTAGCCTACTAAGTTGAAATAAACAACTTCACTCATCATAAAATTAAATGCTATGGTAAGGGATGCATTTCCTTCTTTAAACGTGTAACATTGAAGTTCTCAAGTGCTACTGATTTTCCATTCTATATTATTATATTTCTATTTTTAGGATACGCCAAGGGTATAAATATTTTCTTATCTCCTATTTATCTAATAAGTTCAGTTTTTTCGTCTCATACTTTTGTCCCTTAATATACTTTCCATACGGGTAGTGCTGTCACTTTCCAAATTGATATTATTTGCAACTCCATTTATATATCACGCCTGGGGGTTGCTCTGTAATTCGATCCGCAAAGTATCGCGATGCGAAAATTAAATGCGATCCGAATACAAATTTAAACTGTACACTCTTGCGGCATCTAAAAAATCATATAATCTTTATTATGGTAATTGCTGTTCCCAAAACTATGCCGCAAACATTTGATTTGAAACTCCAAGGAAATGGAAAAAATTAAAAATATGCTTCTATATATATTTTCAATCTGTATGTTAAACAAGATGGAATTAAAGCCATAAAGCTGTTTCATCATACATTCATCGAATTGCATTCGTTCGTAATTAGAGCACCCAACAAAAAATAATCGACAACTCCATCTACGGCTTTCCAATTTTGACACCTATTTCTGCTGAAGAACTCCAAGTTTCCTGCTTTATTATGCAATTGGTATATGCAGTGATTCTACTTCTCAGCCGGCAGAAGAAATGAGATTAGCAGACTGCAATTTAAAGGAATTTGAAGAAGTGCGACAAGATGCAGAAAAAAACTTTAATTTGATTTTCAAACAAGTAGAAGAAGTTTTGCGCAAAGCTAGGTAGAAAAATCAGAATACCGCGGTACAGTGGCCGCCAAATGAATTGTTTTAATTATATAATTTCTGTGTTTTGTTTCCAAAGTACTTTAACTGAAAGTTGTTTGCGTTCTTCGCTTTCATTACAAGTAGTGAATAGAATGTTTTTTAGGAATTTTTTTTATGATTTTGCGTATATTGATAAATTTTTCTATCCTTTTTTCATGTTTGAAAACGAGTAAAATCTACTTGCTAAATAGAACAGGCGAAGCAAGGTTCAACGGTCTAGTATATAAATAATATAAATATAAATTTTTTTTGATTGACGGTGTTACTATGTAACGCATGAACGAACTTTGTTTTGTATGGATATTTTATGAAAATTTGGTATTATAGCGTTTTCTTTCTCACACTTGTGAATAAACCTTTTTCTTGATATATTATTCCTCAATTTGTAGAGGGAAGGCGGCGTTTTAACACCAACCCGTTCAAGGCAGGCACACGTTTGCATATCTATTTGACAACGTCATGAAAGTTGATAAGGTCTTCATAAAAGCAAGATTGCGATATATTGAAAGTGAAATGCCATTACTGAGGAAATAACTACTATGACAGTGTAGGAGTACAAATGTGTGTTTAGTTTTATAAAAATTGCAAATACATTACAAAATGTGCGTTGTCACCGGTGCGCATTCAAGATGACTGGCGTAAACTTTACTCTATAAATTACCCCACAAAAAGAACGCCCCGGACGTTAAATCGGGGTATCTTGGTGGCCAGGCCTCTTTCGATAACTCACGTCTAGGGAATTTTTGGGCTTGTGTGTGGCATGGCCCCCCATCTTGTTGAAACCAGCAGTCAGTCAGATCTTTTTTACGGATTTTCGGGCACACAAAATGTGCCAACATCCACCGATATCGTTTCCCATCGACTGTTTCTTGAAGAAAAACGGCCCAATGATGGTTTTTGCGCACACGTCGGCCTAAAACAGTCACTTCTATGAACTATTTTGAAATGTCAAATCCGAACCAAATCCCACTTCGAAAGGTTGTTTAAAATGAAATCCCACTAAAGCATTTTTCAAGTTTCGTAATATACAACTTTCCCTACGAATGCAACTGCTAAACAAACAAATGAAAAATATTTAAAATAATTTTATTTCGTCCGCTGGATGCTGTTAAATCGGCAACGAGAGGATTGACAAGTCGGGGTAGGAACAAACTTATATTCTATAATTCTTGGACGCATTCCCAGTGTACGATTCTAATTTCATCAAAACTCTGTCGAACGGAGTTATCATTGGGTATTTCGATATTTATTTCTTACTTAATATAAATTCCTATGTAGAGCGGTTAATGTTTCTATTTTGCGCTTACCTGATTTGTGTGCTTTTAAAGCTTGATAGAGATCAGTTTCGTCGAGAGTCTTTTTCCGGCCCTTGAAAAATGTTGAGAACGTATAGCTGAAAATAGAGTTTAAATAAAATTAAATTATATCGAATACTTCGTTTGTAAATTCATATCGAGAGTTTGCGAAAAGAATGTTTAAAAAGTTGAAGATTTTTAAATATGATATATATTTTCTCATAGTAGACACATTTTTCCGAATGTTTATGTTTATTTTACGCAACTTACAAGAAGAGGTAATAAATTGGCAGCCTAAAAAAACAGTTTTTTTTTTGAACATATCACTCTACCATCAAACGCGTCTTATAACCTTAGTAAACTTAAAGGCTATAAAGTTAATTGTGAGTGGATTAAGTTTAAATTATTGAGTTGTTTATTTATTTGCCTAATCTAGGAACTAGAGCTCATTATAGTCCACTTAAATTAGAAATATATTGATACAATGAATAATGGACAAACCAATTATTACAAAACTATAACAATAAATATAAAAAGCTTTGGCACTACAGAAATATAAAAACTTGAAGATTTTAAGAAAGAGTTAATTCTTTTAAGTAGCTGGCAATCCAACTAAACAAGTGGCAATAAGAAGATGAAACTTTCTTAAATCTTTTCGTTTTACACACACCGTAATATTTCATATAACTTATTAATTTGAAGTAATTTGCTTTTAAATAGACAAAAAAAAATAACTTTCTTTCACAACATTTGAAACATTTCCGGAATAAAGGCGTGTTACATCTATTTCATCTGACTCCCATATTGTGACGCTTAATTTAAGTTGAGTTTGATTTTTTAAACAGATGGCAACCCTTTCACATTTATATAAATAGTCTAGAAATAAAGTACTTTTGACACTATTTCAATTATTATAGTAAGTAATTAATGAAATTATGTATTAAATACTTTCAATTGATTTAAATGGTTTAACTGGTGGCAACCCTCTTTAAACACCTCAAAAATGTTGAATCTAAGAGGTCTTTTTAACACTTTTTCGTTTGACAACTTGTGTTTAATATAATAAAATTCGACTTTGAAATAGTTGGCAATCCTTTCAGACATATTTAAAACTCTTTTTTTCTTGCACCCATTCTATGATACATATTTAAATTAACTTAATTAATTTGAGTTTTTAAATAGGTGGTAACCCTAGTTTAGAAATTAAGCCTTTTAGAACGCATTTGAATTAATGCCCTTATGGTAGTAATTTAGTTTTATGTGTTTATTTGTGTGGCAACTCTTTCTTTTTCTCACCTAGTTTTAAAACTTCTTCTTCAATAGGACCACCCGAAAGCTCCCTTGTGGGAAATCAGATTTTGTGATGAACGGATTCCATTTAAAATAACGGAAATTTTTCTTTTCGTTAATTACAACTTAATCCAAAGAAGGCAACAACCTTTTAATTTAAAGGTTAGCAATAAGGAAGTTGAGCGTGAACTTAGATGGTGTCAACTTGGTAACCATTTTAGAACGTATTTCCAGTAGGTGGTATGTGACGACGAAGGAGAAGAGCGATGAGACCAAAGATAAATTCTATGAGCGGCTGGAAGAAGCACTGCCACCGCCACGATGTTAAAATTGTGTTTGGCTATCTTTAATGTGATTAATTGATCGACTTCACCGCGGCGTAGAACACGGTAGTGAGTAGTACCAGACGCCAGCATTGAAACATCCACAATGTCATTTAGGTAAGATCTGGTAACAGATGTCCAGAACATACTTATGGCATGGGGAACGCTATTGAATTGCAACACTGGCGCTCTTGATCAAGCAGGACAAAGAGCAATGCATAAGTATACGGCCCAAGACGAGGTGATAACATCAACCAGGCGACTCAATAGAAGCAAGGCCACCGGATCCGACGGTATGCCGTCTGAGCTGTTCAAAGCCGGTGGCGAAGAGTTGATAGGGCCCATGCACCAGCTATTTCATCTCGAAGACATGGCCAAAGAATGGGATCTACAATCCCTCGAAAAAGTGAATCCCTTTATAAACCAACTGATTGGATCTTATCACAGAGAATGTATATTTACAGAGAAGTAGCATCCCACTTCATTCCTGTTGTCGTTCCGCGTTTTTGGGAAAAGGTCTATTTCTCGTCCAGCTCACCACTCAATAATTTTTCACCTACAAGGGGTAAAATTTAACATCGGTTGAGCGAAACAACAATTTTAGAGAAAATTAATGTACGTTCTCTGTTATCGGCTACATTGTGTGGTTGCAGATGTTTTTGGCGAAAATTTTCCTATTGTTTTGATAAGGAATTTTCGCAATTCTACTATATCCAACATTTAAAAAAAATATTAAAAATATGTATTCTTCTATAATTTCAATTTTAGTGTGTTATTTTATTCTACTAATATTTTCCATATATAACTTTCAATAAATATTTTAAGTAGTTAAACAAAATCTTCAGAAAACACTAAAGAAATTGCATTTATTGTTTATCATATGTATGCACATGCATGCATTTATTTAACAATGCAATTTAATCGAATTACTTCCATGCAAAAGGGCGCGTACAAGCATATGTGTAGATATGTAAATTGGATAGAAATAATTATGTATGTACATACATATGTATATTTGTTCACATGCGCGCACATTCAACCGAACTCTAAGTCTGCGCGCAAAGTTTGACAAAATATCTTATCTCCAGTTGGTCTTCAATTTTCACCATGTCAAAAATAACAATGTTCTAATGAAATATTTATACAAATAGTTAAACAAAGCAATAGTTCAACAGGCTATCGTGGTAAAAGATTAATTAAAATATTAAATTTGTACGTCAAAGATAGAAATTTATTGATTTGAAAATAAAAGCTCGAAAGCCAAATAAGCTCTTTTGTCAAAACTCCACAGAAATAGTTGCGTCTGCCCGCAATTCACACGAAAAAGCTGCGTCGCAAAGCCGCCATCATTAATCAGGGTTTAGTTGAATTAATTTGTATTTGAGATAGGTACAAGAAAAAAGTGGAGTATAATACAAATATTGATATACTAGATCGAATAGAGGAAGATCTGAAAGAAAATACTTACATATACTAGATATGTACATACATAAGATGGCGTTAAGTTATACACCACAGAATTCAATTTACAATGAAAATTCTGGTACTTTATGCCATCTCAGAATAAAAATGATACGGTTTATTTGTAATTTCGTGTTGAAAGTCTTTTGTATAGGCCATTGACCCAGATTGTTGGTTCAGGAAGTAGGAAAAGTAGTATGATTAATTAAACGTCTCACAAAATACAATTAATTATAGCAATGTTTGCGTTTAGTTAGACAATTGTAGAAAAATTTGTTAAAAGGTAGTAGATTTTCCGCTCCTAAATATGTATATTATTCTGCTACTTGTGCTACATTTGTGATAAGACGTAAGCCCTGACATAAATGCGACCAAAATTTAGACTACATATTCACATACATACATATGTATATGTAATGTGCATATGTATGCAAGTAGGCGTAGCGGTAAGGCGTTTGGTTGCGCCGATTTGGAATAATTAGGGCTTTAAATGATATACATATATAACAGGATTTCGTGCAAAACACGTTTATAATGACAAGGGGTCGTGCACATATTACGTAACGCAATTTTTGATCATTTCAGACCCCCCACCATGTCACACTTTCAGAAAAATTGTTTTTATTAATCGTAAAATAAAATACAATGTTAATTGATATATGTTATATATTTGGCTAAGGGAAATCACATGTCACACTTCGTCACAAATCGCAAACCCCCGCCGCCCCCTATCGCGTTACGTAATATGTGCACGACCCCTAAGCAAACATAATAGATTAATAATAGATGAATTTCTTCATGAAATATTTTACGGGCACAAGCGGGCCAAAATAATACCTACATTCCCATTTGAAGTTGTGAGCATTTGGACCAAAATTACAAAAATCTTCAATTTATGATTTTTTGATTTTTGTCTTCGTCGCGAAAAATGTGATGGATGAGGGGCGCATGTGTTTGAGGGGAGATGAAATGTTCGCATTTATGAATGAACGGAAATTTGTTTTCAATAATATACGCGTGCGTTTATGAATGAATTTTTTGTTGCTGTACTGAAGTTACGCTGCGGTTGAAAACAGACACGCTGGCGGAGGGATGAAACAAATGCTGCATATACATATCTACATAACAATAAATAAATATATGATGATGATAGATATAATGCATATGAATGCATGTGCACTTGTTGACATTTTTTAGTACATACATATGTACGTACATATGTACATACATGTGCATGAACATGTAAAGATATGTACATATATACATACATACATACATACATATGTACATCTGTACTACATATTATCCATATACATATTTACATATGTATGTATACTTAGTATGATAACGATTATTACGCTTATAATACATACATATGTATGTATATAATGCATGCATAAAACCAAAATTGGCTCACTCTTATCATGCACATATTTAAGTAAAGCCAAATTTCACGTCAAATTAAATATTTAGATGTTTATATGTATCAATTCGTTAATATATTGGCAAAATCTAAAATTCGTGCCAAAACAATTAAAATTTATCAGAAATCATAGTCTGTTAAACAAATTTTGCCTTCGCTCAGCTCTGTTACCTCGCCACTCTCACGATTTCCCCTGTCGGCCATTAGAATGGTGAGCTGGATGAGAAATATTGATGCATTTTGACAATTCACACCGTCATCCTAACTTAATGCTTCTCAGTCTAATATATGTACGTTCTCTGCTTATCAGCGCGACGAACAAAAACCTCGCCTATAACTCTCACGTCATTTCCTTCATTTAATGTGGCACAGAAACGTGGACTATGTCTAACAAAGATGAGAATACTTTGGGAACTTTCGAGAAAGCTATTTAAAAGAAAATGGAATGAGGAACTTTACTAGGCTTGTTATGATAAAAATCCAACGATTACTTTTAAAAAATCCCACGATTCGGCACACATGGGTGGTCAACGAAAGCAAGGGCGCCCACGAACACAATGGAGAAGGAACTGCCTATACTTTGCGTGAATAAATGGTGTAACTTTGCATACCGGCAAATGTTGCAGTGCCAAATACGAAGAGCGCTTTAAAAAGTGTATTGAAATAAAAGTTAGATTACATTGAGGAATATGAATAGTAGGTAAAAATTTGCCATTCCATGTAATTTACACTGAAATGTGAATAGCCCTAACACTTCTTATGTACTAATTTAGTGTTGTTATTTTCCAGAATCACTTTTGAAACGGTTTTTAATTACACAGAATTTCTTACTCAACGTACATATGTATGTATGTATATGTACGTTTGTAGTTTTTATTTTTTATTTTGATGTAGCCACACAATATGTTTTCATTACACATAGTTAGTGGTGGAATTTGGTTCTACTCGTAATACTGGTATCTCCGTTTTCACTTCTCAACTGTTTACAGAATGACTGATTAAATTTTGTTGCTAGCCTAATGCCTGGTTTTCATTAGGACAATTTTCGTGAGATGTGATTAGAATAAAAATAACCTAAATTTTGATATATTTCGATGTGCCGCCATTGCGATATATTGTATTGCAATTTAATATCATAGTAAGGAAACATGATTAAAGCTTTGCTATCGGTAGAAAGTGAGAGAGTCATATAAGATATTGGTATGGAAAAACCCAACCAATAACCAGGCAAATGAAGTTTCATATTTTACAATATTTGTCATAACACCACCTTACATAAATTCTACTTGATAAAAACTATTTTTTTTAGCATCATCATGTTTTTAGTTTCTATGCTACCAAGGCGAATCCATACAAGGTGGTGTTATAAATACAACTACAAAATTCCTATGTATTTTGCTTTTGTTTCTGCGTAAGAGTTGTCAAAATTTAAATACATTTTGTTTTTGCTTTTACAGCTTTTGAAAGCTCATACGCAAAAGCAAAAACAAAATACATGTAGCTGAATAAAAAAAAAATCAAATCAGCTGCTCTTATGCCATCACCTTCTATAAATTCGCCTTGTATGCTACCAACTATTTTTTTCTTTTTAATAAGAAAATCAGATGTGAAGTATTTTAAACATTATTAATATTTGGTATCGCGGCTCTACAATCTGTCTTCTTAAGTTACCAAAAAACCCCGATTATGACAGTATATAGTTTATTATTGATCTTGTGGTTTGATAATTTGGCTTTCGACTATGGAACATAGGAAGTCATTGAGTGCGGGAAATGTCAGGTGACTTGGCGGGGAAGAGTTTTTATTGTCGAGAATTTGTACGCGAAGAAATCAGCTAACTTGGGACAGCTGATTGTAGTTCAGACAAACAAGATAATAGTTTTTTTTTGTGGGTTTTTTACTGATAAAAATTATAAAATTAATGATAAAAATTATAAGTACTCGAATTCATACAATTGAAATAGGTAATTATAGAAGAGAAGAGAGCTATGAGAGCCATCAAAGACAAGAGAAAGACAAATAAAGTGGAAGAAAAAGAAACCAGCTGTCTGTTCAGGCCAGCACGATTTGGGGTTTCGTCTTCCCCAAAATTTTACTGCTTTTACTGCGTCGACAAATACTTCAATCGTCATGCAAAATCACAGACTATTTTTCAAATGATTTGCCATCTTCTTCATCTAGAGTTGGAGTTTTCGATGAAAAAAATATATTTTTGAACTGTATTTTCGTTGGAACTCTTGAATGATTATGGTAAACTACATATGTATATGATTGTTGACTCAGAAATCAGTATTTTTTATAAAAGAGAACAGTAAATTAACAAGTGGCTTAAACTTTAATATAAAAGAAACAGAATTCAAATAAAGTTAATCCTATAATTCGATGGATGTAGATATTATTATTATTTACTATTATGATTATTATTATTATTATTTTTATTATTATATGTAGGTTTTTATTATTTAGACTTACATCGTATCCGGCCAGTAGTAAAAGTCCCTAATTCAGGATTCCAAATTCTCATAGCTTATTTATGAAGACAAACCTCCGATATATGAAGTTTTAAAGCGGATAATAGAATACTTAATTTAAAATGTTGTTAGTTAGCCGAAGAAATACATAAATAACCCGAAGAGTGTTTGAATGTTAAATAAAGGAAAGTTTCATCCACAGAGTGAATTAACTCTTATGATTTAATATTACGAATAATACAAAATTTGGTAGCTATCGAAATAAATTGCTATCTATCTATTATTAATCTATGTTATGTTAAACGAAGAACTTACCCGAATGTAAGTACTGATAGTGGATTGGCGCGCTCGCGCGGATTAGGCTGTAACTTGTCCGCCTTAAAGGACTGCATGATGGCTGTACCGCAGAACGTCAAATCAGGGATTACTTGATACTTCCTTTTTTTTTTATCAAATGCACAACACTTTAATAGGCATGTACTAACTGGAATGTGAAAAAAAATTGTATTGCATTATTCGCAAAGCACTTTCTTTTGATTTTCTTTTTAATTATAATACTGCTACTAGTGTTTTTGTTTGATTTTTTCTTTATTTCATTTTCACAGTTGCATAAATTTCTTGAATTTTTATATATTAAATTATATATATAGTAGACACATTGCTTTGAATGAATTTATTTTGTGATCTAAATTCTTTCACTATTTCTCGTCCATAATTTTTTCTCAGGCTATTCTTCCGAGCAGAACGAAAAAAACACAAATAAACTGTCCTTAAATTCATCCAAACAAGTAACTATTTTTTTAATACTTTGTTACCAAAACTCAAACGTACAATTTTTCTATGTACCAATCAATGATGCCTTTGCCAATCGAAACAGTGCTCTACCGCACATTTTAACCGTCCACACTAGACTCTTACCGAAAAATAGCTGCGCAGCGCTTTTATTGCTGCTGACGAAGGGTCTTACTATAAATGCAAAATCATTGCAAGAGAACACCCAACTAAATAAGTAGGCACGTGAATAGGAAAGCCGAAAGTACCATACACTTAAGTAGAATCTTATTCTCTTTACTATCGTTACTTAGCTGATTTGTTAGATCGTACTATTCATGTTTACTATCAACTCGGCACCAAGAATGTTAGAAAACAAGATTGCGTCCTCCGCGCTGACAACAACTTATAGTGACGTAACAAAACCTAGACAATGAAAGGACCTTTGTCCTTTCTAAAATTTCTAAATTTCTAAAAAAAATAAGAGGAAGAAGCGCAGAAAACGACTGAACAATTTAAAATTTTGTCGGCATTGATTGTATAAAATAAAAAGCAAATTGCTTTCATTTCCTCCACGAATCGGTTTATGCTGTCAAATTTACAAAGAGAAGACTAGAGGTACGCGGAAGGCGAAATCTTGTATTTTATCATTCCTGATTGCAAGATAAGCTAGGCGAATCCATTGTGTATTTTGACAAAGCGAATTCATATAAGGTGATAGCATCCCATGAGGCGAATGCTTGATCTTCCTTCTTTATTCCCTTGGTTGTTTTATTTACACAAACAAAATACATGACTACTGCTGGACGAATTTAGATTTTGACATTTCACTCGCAAAATTACACAAACAAAATACGGGAACAATACTGGGGGAATTCAGATTTTCATATTGCACTCGCAAAATTACGCAATTAACTATTTAAAAAAAACTCTATGTCTTTTTTTTTGGAAATGTACTGCTTTTTTCTATGGAAAATCAAAATGTAGTGGTTTTGCCATTTCAGATTCTGCAGAAGGAAACTAAATTTGCTACAAAACTGAATATCAAAGATAAAAATAAAAATTTGGAAGATTGGATGATCTTTTTTTGAAATTCTCTAAATTTTATTTGAAATTTTATACGAAGCAAACATTGCTCTATATCCTCTCTCTACGTTCATACGTATCTACTCAAAGTGATATCAAAAGTGTGTGATATTTTCAAGGATTTGATTATAAATAAAAATAAAAATTTACCACTATTAAGTCCCATTCAATAACTTCGACAAAATGAAGTTGCTGAAATTTGTATTTACAATTATTAAGCAATTTTACTCACTTCGGCGATAAGATATGAATACATTTTTGGGGACCTTTATGTCATAAAAAGTATATACGCTGCTTTGGAAAAATAAATTAAACTCATTTTCATGTTCAGCGACCCAAATTTTCTTTTTTAACGAAGTACCACCAATTAGTGAAATATTCGTATACTAGTATTATCGAACATCGAAAATCGAATGTAAAATTCATATTATGAGCTGTTGAGCATTTAATTTTCTGTCGAACAAAATTTTGCTTTCAACGCTGTATCGTAAAGTGGGAAAATTTCTGAAAATGTGATTTTTCTTCACCTCTTCTCAACCGAACACTATTTTTAAACTGGGTTTTTTAATTTTATCCAAGTTTTAGGGTAATGTATGTATACTCAAAAAAAAAACACCATTGCAATGGTTGGTTTTACTGATGGAACCAAATTCTATTTAAAAACATTTTATTTAGAAACACAGGCGCCAAAATAACTTTTTTTAACCCCAGCTTTGCTCACTTGGAATTCGGTTTAGCATTATGAATACGAATGTTATAAATAATTTCACCAGAGGTAATTAAAAAAAATCAAATCATTTATTAAGTAGAAAAAATCGTCACATTATAAACTTAAGTATCGCATAATTCACAGAATATGGTACATAGACCTTAATTCTACAACATTTTTTCTTTTTACTATCACAGATTTACGTTATTTATGTTATTTTATGAAAGATATTTCAGAGGAAAATACTACTATTTAAAAACCTCTGCTATAAATCTTACAAGCTAATTTGTGTTGCCCATTTAATATCAAGGCAAAAAGTATATTATTGGTTATTAATGTAGATTAGAGACTAATGTATTGTCAGACATAGCGCAACGAATTCTGAATCTGTTTTTAGTTTCTTATTATCCAAAAAACTATCCGGGCTTCATAATTGCCAAATCTTTATAACTCAATCTGTATCTCATTATAATTAACCGTTTTTAATTTAACTTATACAAACATTTCTTTACTTAATTTTGGGAACCTGCTGTCAAAAAACTTTAGTTAACATATTTTTATGTACGTGAGATATTATGATTTTTCTTACGTTATTTAAAACTTTGCATTTAATTTTCAAACAGTTGGGAACCCTTGGCATGACCGAAGCGGCCGGTTTTCCTTATAAATTTAGTTGAATTTAGAAACTTTACCAGGTGACAACTCTCGTATAATACTGTTATGTTTCAGTAAGCGTAGAAATAGTATTAAATTAATATTTTTAAACATGTGGTAACACTCTTTAAACATATTTTCATGATTCAGTTTTTTAAGCCTACTTCGTTTGAATCGGATGCCGTGATACTTCGTTTGAGTTAATACATTAATTGAATCTACTTGTTTAAGTAAGTGGAAAACCTTTACTGACTTTTAATTTTAATTAATTTTTTAAATAGGTGGCAACACTCCAATAATAGTTTCAAAAATAAGTTTTCTTAAAACTTTTACTTCGGCATTCACATCGCAAAATGTCATTTATTTTTTGAATCCACCTTAATTTTTATTTAAGCAGGTGGCAACTTTCTTTCAAAACATTTGAAAATAGAGCTTTATTAAGCCTCTTTCATTTGATGCCTATACCGCTATATTTAATTTCCTTTATTGCTTTAATTAAATTTAACCTTTTAAGGAGGTGGCAACGCCGTTTTTAAAATTGATTAACGATATGGTAACCCATCTCTTATCCTAATCTATCCAGTCGTTATATAGCAATATATGATTTAACTTATTTTTCTAATTAACTATAACTTTTTTAACTGGTGGTAAATTCCCATAAAATATATTCTATGTGTTAACGTAGGAAATAGGCTATTTGGGTGCTAAAATTTTGTTCAATTCCGTATTGCCATTTAGGCCTGAAAAGGCCCACATTTATAATATTAGTGGGATTAAGCATCAACTAATGATAAAGTTGGCTTTATTTTGGCTATAAAAGTCGTCAAGTCGTACCAAAGAAAAATTCGTTTCAACAGTGCTTTCGACCACAGTTGTAGTAAAGAACGCAGATTACAAATCAGTTGCATCTCATCCCAACGTTCCTTTAACAGAAATTATCGTCCAAAGAACGTAGATTACAAAGAAGTTGCATGACGTTTCATTTCCTGTGGCAAGAATTCTCGTCAAATTTCACCACATCAGAAATCAAATGGATCTAATCAGATTGTAATATCAGTCAGCAAAAGTCAAATTAGTTCTGGTGTGGAGAAATTGGATGAAATTTTCTGTTAGGGAAACGGTGGCAGTGTTGAAAATTCTTTGTAATTTACTTCTTTTTTTGACATTTTTTGCATAAATATTTCCCCATTCATTACATTCACCACGTCAATACCTAAAGAAAAAAGTAGCACACCAGCTGGTAACATTAAAGCACCTCGCACGTGGCAACCATGCGCAGCGCAGAGCAAAACAAAGCGCGATAATAAATCTAAATACAATGACAACAACAACCCACATCTGACAGTTTGCTTTTTGTTTTGATTACTGCCACAGCACCAACATCCAAATTGCACCACACAAATTTCCAAAAACAGAAATATTAAACAAATAAAAAATATACATAAGTTTTTTTTTACTAGTACATATTTCAAGTGCACAAAAAATGTGTGTGAATAAATGAAATTGCGTTGAAATTTATATCAGAAAGAGAAGCACTAAATACCCCATCAAGTATATGTAGGTGAGAGCAATAGCGCCTAAAATCATGCTGCGAAAACCCGCAGAGATTTAGATTTCATTTATTGAATGTGAAAACTAAATTATTGAAAAGTGAACGGAAATAATAAATATTTATTTACTGTGCAAAATAAAAACAGGAAAAGTGAAACCATAATGCATCAACAAAATAAGCAAAACAAAGGTCTTTTACATCGCTTTTTTGTTTCGAAAACAGGAGGGTTGAAAATTCAATAATTCGATTCGATTTGCTGCTGCTGCTGCTGCTGCTGCGACAGCAGTATCGGTTGGTTTTTGTGATATTGTCATGGTAGGTGACCTATACAACTCGGTCGCGGCACCGGCAGGTGTACATTGCCTTTGACCGATGAACAATGAACGAAGCGTTGCAAATTGGAATGGGAGTGTATGGGTTTGGATGTGTGTGTGTGTGTGTATGAATGTGTGTGTGTGTGTGAGTGCAGAGCAGTAAGTGGCGGCGGCGGCGTATGAGTGATTTATGCTGGAACTCGGCTGTGATGTGTGTGCTGAGCGGAAGCTTGTGCGTGTGGTTAAAATATGTTTTGATTTGATAAATTTGGGCAAAGAAAGGACAACGGTTGTAATAGCGTATTTACGATTTTTTGTAAACATAGCCCATTAAAAAAATACATAGAATTCAGACATCCCAATGGGGCTATTAATAATATCTAATAACAATTTGGCGCTTTTGTTGTTGTTGTTGTTGTAACAGCATAAAACATCACTCATAAAATTTTGGGGAATGCTGGTGAAGTGACAGTCCTTGGCTGGATCGTTCCCGTATCGTAGAATCGACTGTCGCGCTTTCGTCGTATAGTTTGATGTTAAGTCGAGCTTCTTCTCCAATTTGTGGTGGGGTCACTATCGGCAACTTTTATGTTGACCAACGATATTTATGAGAAGTTTTTTCGAAAGGTTTGCTGAGGGACGACCACTATTAGAAAGAAATCTTTCTATAATTTTATTTGGATGCTATGTATGTATATACCCTAGCCGATTTTTGATCCCATGCCATTCCAGATAATAGCACGCACACACTACAAACTCATAAAAGAAAAGCAATATAACTTTTTTAGATCAAGGGTTTGATCGAGCACTTAAAATTAAAAACATAAAATGATATTTTGAATACTTAAAGTATTGCGGCGTTAATGAGTTGTGACAAAGAAGAATAAACCTTTGCGAAGAAATTCTCGGTGAGTCAAAAAAAGCGAGCTACACGATATTCTTATCGGCGAGGCCAGACACGACGTAGCCCGGACACTATTCCATACTGAAATTAAAGCTTACGAAAAAGTGATACGTACGCCTTTTTTCACTAGCGGTAGAAAAGTTGTTGAAGAAATCCATGGAGGAACTTATTTAATTAAAAAATGATAGAAACTGTAAGGAAACATTTCAAACTCATTTTTTGGAGTGGCTTTGGTGCGAAAAACCAAATCTCTGAAACAACTGGTTTGATTTTCATGGGCAACCTCTGACATAACATAGGTAATACCTAAGGTACATTAAACAGGTAGCTGCAACAGGGTTTCATTTTTGATTTTTTTTTGCATTTCTTCGTTTCACAACAAACTACAGACTGTGTGTTTTGTTTGTTGAAGTTTAATTTTTGAAAGCTAGAAAATTTTGATTTGAATCGGGGTAATGCTATTTGTGCAAGAAGAGCAGGGAGGAAGCACAACGAAATGCAAGTACATAATATAAGTAAATATCCCTATTCAGGGCTGCTAACTACGCTCAATAAGATCACATTTTTTTAAAATGCAAGTAAACACAAATATATGTACTGTTTATTTGAGCTAAATAACTCAATCTGTGCATCCGACTCACTGCACACCACCAAATATAATTAATTGAGATTTTTTATTTGTTTTGAAATATTTTGTATATATTTTAAATTGTCAAACTCGCCAAATTTTACACATCTATTTCGACGACGTATGGTTTTTCTGCAATAACAAAATACATTTCAGGGTTACATTTTATCTAATGCAGTTACCTGTTTAATGTATCTTGGATATACTTTATGAAAATATTAAATGAGGAAAAAGTATTTTACGTATGTAGAAATTATTTTATTTCCAAAACAAATTTTTTATTTTTTACCTTGACTCATAAACGTTGTAGGATAAGTATATAAATGAAGAAGTTTATGGAGAAGAATATAAAGATGGTGAAAATGACGATGACGTAGATGACGATCAGGTTAAAAATAAGTATAAAGATACATTAAAAGAAAAAAAAACAGATAAATATGAAATAAATAAATCAGACAACGAAAAACTATACGTTGACCAATAACTGTTACCAAGCAACATTAACCTACCTACCTTTAATATAAACCATGTACGTAGTTGAAGTTTCCACTCGCTAGAAAATGTATAAAAATTCAACAAATTCAAAAAAATGTTCATTAAAATTCCTAATTTTTAACCTTCTTTTTGATTTTTGATACTTTTTTTCCGACAAGGTTGTGCCTTTTAGTAGTATAAATTGTTAATAATCTCCTTCATAAATTATTAAAGCAGTATAGTATATTGACAATTTATTCTTTTATTAAATTTTTCCAAATTTCCAATAAAAAAAATAGAGTTAATTGTATTATAAAAAACATAAAACCCAAGTTTTAAGCTTTATGCAAAATTTATAATAATTTAACAAATTTTCATCAAAATTACAAGCTTTTTTTTTTAAAAAAAAAGCGGTTTGGTACCCCATTAAATTTTAAGATATGAAAGCGTAAGTTTCTAGTTAATAGTAGATACCGTTAATGTGTTGGTTTTCTTCCACATAAAACTGAATTTTATTTAATCTTTAGATGGAAAAAATGCTATAAAAAATCTTAAAAATCAACGATAAATTCTGGTTACTAAAAATTTGCACTTTAATGTACTAGAATTTAATGGACTACAAAACTGTATACTCGAAAAATTTCAAAAGGTTTTTTTTATAGCTTATAATTTGTTTATGGTCGAACTCCTCCGAAATAACTCGAGCAATTTTTATGAAATTTTGTAAGGTATGAGAATTGGACGTAAGGTATATTTTATGCTTGAGAGAGAGCTACCGCCTATTTAAAAGTCGAATTTAATTTAAATGTACACAAGTTAATTAAAATATGTAAATATGGGTGTCAAGCGGTTCGTCTCGGAATGAAGGTTTATAGCCAACTTTTATGTGGGTTGCCATTTGTTTGAAAGTCGAATTTAATTAAAATATACCCAAGTAATATGAAATATTAAATTTTCAGTGTCAAACGGTTCGTCTCAGCGGGGAGAAGATTCATACATATATTTTGGAAAGAGCTGCCAACTGATTGAAAGGCCGAATTTAATTGAATTATAAGCATGTTAAAAGAATTATTATTAAAAAATCTATAAAATTGCGATAGAAAACTCAAATTAACTGAAAACCTTTTATAGCATTTTAAACGTTTTGGAATGATATTGTACGAGAAATGTGTTGTATGATATTATAATTTCAACTCATGATTTATAGATTTAACTCAATCTTATGAATTTCACATTTTGGCCAACAAAAATCACATAGTTTTCTATGCATCTAATTTATACAAATTTCTAATATACTACATATATACAGTGAGCCCTTCCTTGGGCGGATACTCACCGTCAGTCAACTTATGTTCGCCCAAGAGAGGTTTCCGGTCATGGAGAGGGTAGCTTATTTTTCAACTTTGTAATTTTTTAACTAATTGAAAAAAAATATTCTTAAAACAAAAATTTGCATGCGTTTCTTTAAAAGTAAAATAAATAATAATAAACAATAAGCCATATTAAACTAGGAATATTGGATTCATTATTTAACGTTTTTTATTTGACGATAGACGTATTTTTTTTTTTTGTTTATTCCAAAGGGAGTTGAAAAAATTGTTTAACAATTCGAAAGCATTAAAGTCATTTCTTTTGAGGAAATTAGTTTCTTCGGTAATACTCTCAGTGTAAGTACTATAACTTATCATAAATAGTTTCCACGTTTTCGTACGCAACAAATATCGCATTTTTTCCAGTTGCCGTAAGCAGCCACTCTCTCAGTTTTTTTTAGGTATTCTTATTTTGTCTGCCTATGAGGAGTCCGAAACCACTGAACAGAGGTTTGTGTTTTGTTATGATGAGATTTGCGTTCGCTCAATTGAGGTTTTTGTGGCAATTTTATAAAAAAAAGTGACTGGCCGCTTCCGTCTACGAGTGTGTAATTTGTTCCGCAATTTACACATAAACCTTGGTATGGGAAAAAATGTCCGCCTAAGGGAGGTGCCCTTCTAATAGAGGTGTCTGTTAGGAGAGGTTTCACTGTACATATATTTTATATGTACAAAAGTCAAGCGTCCTGCTACTCACCACTTATCGCTCAAATTGCATTCAGTCTGAAAGTATGCATAATAGAAATACACCAGTTTTGAAAAATTCATAATGCGTTATTCGCGTGGATACAAAATTACTCTATTTTGTCGAGCTTATGGCAAGTACTCTGCCTATACTACTATTTGAAAATACCATTGCAAATTTAAAATTTTACATTAAATTATTGATTTTGTATTTCTGAGTGTATCAAAATCGTACATTTATTGTTATGTATGTACTTCCCATTTGTTTTATATAGCATTTAGTCATTTTCAGGTAAGCGCCAAATACTTACTGAATTTAAATTACCATGCATCCATAAGTTATCAGTCATCGAAACAATTTTTTATTGAAACGATCTTTGAACGTTGAAGCTTACCCGCCAAATAATAATAAATAAACAAATATCCATTGACATGCTGGCATATAGCAATATATTTGTGTACTACATGTAGATACATACATACATATGTACGTAAATGGAGATCTGCCATTTCTTACTTTATATGTGGTGGCGTATTGGCAATTAGTAGGATGAATGTGCCATAAAATTTTCATATATCCAAAAATTTCGTCAACTGCCTAGCTTGAATTCAATTACATCTTGCATTAACATTCCTTGATGTTCCTAGTGAACATTAATTCGATTTTTGAAATCGACGGATAAAACGCACGAAATAGTAACTAGTTTCAGTTGAATTCAAAATTGTTTGCCAATTTTTTTAGAAGGTATGCATTTATATAAATTAGGCTGTTAATTTGTTTGGATTTTTTGTTAGTTTTGAATTCCTAGCATGACGTACGATGGTCTTTTGTATAAAACTTCAGAAAACCACACTCATTTTGTTAAAACATGAAAAACTTTCTCTACCTTAAGCACGCAAGTATAAATTGTTTATGTACCTGGATAAAAAAAAAGGCTATAGAGGTGACTTTTCGCTATTTTAACCGGACTTTATACGCAGTGTTACGAGACTAGTTTTTTTTGATAAAACAATTTCTAGTTTAATGAAATTTTGTTGGAATATTTGGATAAGATTTAGCACATATATAGTCCGTTATATGAATTAGCGTAATACAGTTTTTAAAGGCAGTTGCCACCTGTTTAAAATGTGAAATTCAATTAAAACAATGAGTGAAATGAAATATTATGATATGGGTATCAATTGAACGATTTTAATAAAACTTCATTTCTAAAAAGCGTTGAAAAAGGTCACCTACCAAAAATAAAAATAAAAATCAAATTAATATATTAAAGTAAATTTTACAATATGCGTGCCAAACTAGAAATTTTAAAAATGATCAATTTTAAAAATATGTTTGAATTAGCTTGCCAGCTATTTAAAAATTAATTAAAATGGTAATAAATTAAGGTTTAAGAAAGATTTACTTTGAAAATAATTTTGGAAATGGTTGCCACCTACTTAAAAAGTGAATCAAATTAAAAATTTAAGTCAAAATAAATATTACGGCATGGGATTCAAAGGAAACGGAATCATGAAAAAAATTTAAAAGAGTGTTACCACCAGTTTTAAAATATGAATTTTACTCAATTTCTGGTATTATAGTATTGATGTGAAAGAAAGACGTTTATATGAAAGCATTTTAGAAGAGGGTTGCCACATTTTAAGGAATATTGGGTCAATTTTATTTGTAAGTTAACTGAAATTATACTGATCTGGAGTCAAACGAGGAAGCCTTAGGGAAGTTTCATATGGCAAATATATGTACTTGGTGAGGGTTACCACCTGTTTAAAAAAAACTGCTTCCACTAAATTTATAAGATAAAGTAAACATTAAAATTCTAATTCGAACAGATAGAGGTTTAGGATGAAAATTAAGTACAAATTTATTAGTAACGCTAGTGAAATCAGCACAACAACTGTTTAAAAGGAGTTCATAAAAGAGTTGCCACTTTTCAAAAATTTAAGAATTTTGTAAATAAAGTATAATAAAATTATACTTCTTGTGCTTGGTTATATTTTTTGTAAAATAGTTCACGAGCTTTTATCTAACTTTTTGCGGATACGACAAATCTTCGTAAAATAAAATGTTCGTAAAATTTACGTTTTCTGGCTGGCTAGATATTTTCTATTAAAAAACACAGTCAAGTTCAATTACATAAATTTTTTGAATCCTCATATGGATCATATGGGCATTTTAATTCGGAATACGTAAGAAATTAACAAAATTTCAGTTTTAACTTTTATTTATAACATTCGGATCGAATTTTGAACTTTATTGTATTCTGAGTCCTATGGTAGAATTTGATTGCAAATATTTGTGTGGGACATTTTAATCACATTTATATCCCTTTTTCATGGGTATTTTTTGCCCATATTCAAAGAAGGTTAGAGGGTAAAAATTTTCTCCAATGACTATTTCGGTTACGGTTTCAAATGTCAATTTAGTATGAGAAAGTGCGAAAGGGGAGAAACGTTGATCTCCACTAAAATAAAATTCCGACTTAAACTTTGAAATTGCCGGTACACGTATATTTTATGTTGGTACCCTCTACAAGATTTCGTTGTCGCAATGCTGTTATTTTTGAAAACGTTTGATTTTCACTTACAGTGTTCTTTGTGAAAGTTTCTTAAAACAATCAAATAATTATAATTAAAGCTCTTAAGGGATTCCAAATAAAGAAAAATAAATTATCTTCTATGAAAATTTTGTAAATCAGTTTGCAAATCTCAAGAAATATGTAAATGCTCGTATATTTATTTATTTATTTAGCAACCGAAATAATGAAAAACATGTCTTGTGATTCTTGAGAGCTGGACACTGAGCGTCATACTGGAGAACAGCTGAACCTTCCATTCTTTTGCTTTTAAATTCGATTTGAAGTAAAATATGTTCAAATGCCTAAATTTTAAAGTGACTGGCGCCCGATACCGAAATACTAATGCTGGTGTTTGGACGCCTTAATTTTAATTGAAAGTTGATTTTTTTTATTAGTCAAAAAAAGTTTAAAAATTTGAGGAACCGATGTTCTCATTGTGTCCACACACGCTAAAAATCCCCATCCAATTTGCCGCATCATAGCGTATCTTCACTTTAATTCGGTTGTTTTAATTTGAGAAAAAGCTGCCGTTGCCGCCAACTTCGCACTAGGTTGAAGACAAAAATGCGAGAATATAAATAGCATCATGTAACACTAACCTAATTTTTAGCTTCATGCTCGTTTTCCATCCAATTCCTATACGAGTATTGAGTAATTTGCTCCACTCGAACGAATTTGTTTCTTCTTTTCACTACTAGAAATGTGAATAATAAATAAGTAATAAAGATAATAAAATCATTTAACACTCCAATACAAAAATCAACATACTCTAACTAATACAATGGAATTGAAGATTGAGACAGCTATCTACAAATGTGTGTATGTGTGCATGCGAGTGTGCTCAAATATAAAGAATATTGAGCTATTACAACAAATGCAATCTAATCGCACCCTCTTAAAATCGAATGGTAAGTCCATTGGTATCGTTGCGATAAGCGGAACTAAGACCTATTATCTTTTTTTTTTATTTACAATTGATGATCGTTGTATCTATGACGTTTTATTCATTCGCTTTATCGCAGCCAGTCTAGTTTCATTGCATAGTCGAGGATGTTGATTCAGGTTGCGCAATATGATGATGATTGAGCCAACTTTTAATTCTGGGAAATGGTAGTCCAGATGGCAATTCCAGCAAATTCAAAAACTCAAATACAAATTTTGAATGTTAGGAATGTGCATAAGTGGCAACCTTTTAAAAAAATTGCATGTAATTTTATTTTTTTTTTAGATAATTAAAACTTGTGGCAACTCTTTTCAAAAATATATTTAAAACTAAGCTCTCTTAAACCTCTTTAGTTTGATACCCATATTGTATTAAAAAGTTTATCTTTTAAATTTTAATGAATTAAATTTTTCAAACAGTTGGCAACTCTCCTAATTCAAATTGTAATAACAAACTTAATTCATATAATATAATTAAACTAAATTTTTCAAACAGCTCTCTATTTTTTGTACTTTTAATTAAGCGAATCGGGGAAGCCGTTTTCTATTCGAATCTTATGAAGACCAATTAATTTTTATACATATATATTTTATGAATTTGTGTACTGAAACAATTTATAAAAATACATATGTACATACATTATGGCGTTTCGCCCAAAAAAGTGGTGGTTATTATGTTTTAAGACTTCCACAAAATAATTCGAAAATTATTAAGAGCTGGATCGATTTGAAAATTGTTGCAAGAATGGAGATTTTTACAAACAAAAATAGATATTTCTATCAGTTTTTTCTGTTCTTTATTTTTTCCGACAGTTTGGAAAGTTTATTTATATTGGAACGATTTTCCTTTATCCCTTGTCAAGTTTGGTTTGGAGATAAACCGGTTTCGGAGTTATGCCATTTTCAGTTTTCAAAGAAATTATAATAATGAGATTTGTGAAAAAAGTTTCGGCTGAGTTATTCAAGTTTTTTTTAACCTATCTTCTAAAACTGGTCAAAAATACCATCACAAATTTTTAAACTTAAACTTTTTAAACTTCTAATCTGATCTGAGTTTTTTTTTAATATTTGTACTTACACATATATATATATATATGTATATATATTAATCCCCAAAAATTGATGTTATTTCAAATCGGTCCAACGCACTTAAATCTTAGTACTGTTAAGAAATATTTTGGTTGATGTCTTAAAATATACTGAATTTTTCAATACGGATAGAAAATCAGTACTGACTTTGTCTTTGGAATCTTAAAAAAAATATAAAAAAGTGTTTAGATGTACAGCTCCTCTGTGTTTCACTTAAAAACAAAATATATCGATACTTTGATTCTAAATCATTACTAACATTGGCAATACTTTCATAGATAGGCATTATAAAAAATTCGGTTTGTATGGGAAGTGACACGCCACTTTTTCAATAACCTTAAAACCATGCCTATAACATTCATAGGCATTAATTAGTAACTGTACTCTGCGTTGATTACTACTTTTCCGAATACTACTTACAGTTGATTATTAAAGTAAAAATTACAGCTCCGATGAACTCAAAGGTAATGTCCCATAGTCACAGTAAAGATAAAATCGATTCTAAAGTTATTAGCTGCTTTTTGACGTGATTTTCAAAAGCATATCTGTCAAAAACCACTGTAACTAATTTGAGCGCAAATTTTGTCTCGACTATTACTAGGGGTCATTATTTTGAAGCTTATAAGATTTGAATTAAGTCGTATTATAAATGTGACTTTTCAGAATATCTCGATTACAGAACCATCTATTGGATTTTCATAAATATTTTTAATATTTTTTTTTGCTAATTTAGTATACTATATACAATGTACATGTAAGTATATGTTTTCAATTTAATCTCCGGGCTATAAAATCATTTCTAATCGTACCTGCATCATAATTTTCGAACATCATCTTTACACCATGCCTTTCTACTATCATCAATAACGGACCACAATACGGATTTTCTGAATATCTCGATTTAGGCGCCACCTAACGTATAAAAAATACTTTGCCAATTTTGTCTTGATTTTTGCTTTGCTTTTTTTTTGCATGAACATTTGGTCACTTAAGATAATAAGAACCAATAAATTTCATGTCAATATTTCTCCTCTGCGCCTATGGTTGATTGAATTGGAAGTTTAACATTATTGATAATTTACTTAAACCCCTTTGATAGTCCTAATTTGCTAATCAAAATCTGGCGAATCTTTTGTGTGGAATTAGAAAGTTAATATATGCACATAGATATTTTTTTTTTATCAACAATAAAACGAGAATCCAGCGAGCAAGGGAAATCAGTCTCAGTTTGGAATTGCCGGAATGTTAGGATGTTCACGGTGTACAGTCGAATATTTTATCAAACGGTTTGCGAATATGAAATCCCACCATAATAAAAATGAAGGGGAGAACAACACTAATTAACGGACGTGCAGACCAAAGAGTCTCTCAAAGATCGTGAAAATCCTCTCGTATCATAGCTGTTCCCTCTCGGAAGAAATTGGGGGAAGTGTGAATGCTAGAAGATAGCTGATGGTAGGAGCTTTGATAGGTTGGAAAGCACAAAAGACGCCAAAGTTTTCAGAGAAAAAATGGGAAATTGCATCTTCGGTGCCAACATTTTACAGATACAAATTGTTCGAATCTGATCCGATGTACATATGTATGTAGACATGTTAATACAAGGGTGAATGCCAGAGAGAGACTATATAAAAAATTAGTTATCCAAAAATTTTGTATAAAATTCAAACAAATTTCAGGAATTTCAAAAAATTGTTATCCAATTTTCTAAATTTTGAATCAGAATTTTTAGAACTTTTTTGGGTATTGCAGCCCATCAAAATTCATATAATTGTTGTTTACTGAGGTAAATTATTCTAACAGTTTTCCCCCCAAAATTTTACTTCGATCCCGCTCTGGTGTACATATGTATGTAAGAAAAAAGCGAGTCATCCGTTGATAGTGCTAGTAAAGATATCGATTGAAGAGTACGATCTAACTAACTAATCAGCTAAGTATCCCCCAAGGTGGATCCATAGAAGGAGATAGCAAGATGAACAAGGCAAATCCGTTGTGTATTTTGTTTGTGTAATTTTGCGTGTGAAATGGCAAAATCTGAATTCGCCCAGTATTGGTCATGTATTTTGTTAGTGTAAACAAAACAATCGAGCGAAGTCGGAAAGAAGAACAAGCATGCAGCCCATGGGATGCTATCACCTTGTATGAATTCGCCTTGGTATCCCCAGAGAACTTCAATATAAATGAGAAGCTGCAAATTTAGCGCCGAAATAAATGAAGTCTCTGAATGCAGAGCTGCTAAATTTTCATTTCGTCAGCGACTTAGCAGGGATGTGAATGTGAATTTTCTGCTGTTTAAAATGTTGATAATGTTTCAAGTGTATAAGGTAATTTGTTTTTTTTTTATGATATATGAAATTAATAAGTAATTAAAATTTGTTATCCAATTTATCATAAAATTTTCAGGAAGAATTCTTTAAAAATTAATGTAAAAATTATTTATTAACGTTGTACAAAAAATAAACATAATGTAGTTTATTTTCATTACATCATAAATATTAAAACAAAAAACGAGAAACAAAAGAAACGAAATACAGATTTGCATTGATACATTTTTTACTTTAATGAAGATTTTTCATTTTTATTTCATTTCACCTTTTTATGCCAGCTTATGTCAATAAATCTTTTAAACATAATAATTTATAATATGTTATGAATTCGAAACTAACAGAAAAGGTTAATTAAGTTAATAATTTCACCATTCATTTTTAGTTTTGGTCATTTTTTTTGTTGCCTTAAAGAATCTGCTCGCCCTTGATAATTGCGCTGTCATTACCATTTGGATTTAACGCAACTCAATTTATTGTTAGTCTCATTACCACCTTCTAACATTGAAAAGCTGAATCTCAATCTGATAGAGAATGCTATAGGTAATTGCTGTTCATCCTATTGCGCTTATTCAGATGATCAGTTTTTCAGTATTAAAGGAGTCCTTAAAAATTATATCCTAGAAGATTGACAATGCACATATATACACTACGATAAAGAACACTATGATAAAGAACTTGCCGTCGCATCAGAATCGTATAAAGAAATCCTGTCAGAATATCGCATAACGAAAGTGGCGTCAGAATCGCTTTACTAATTTCTACCACTGTATTTACTAAATTCAACGACTATTTCTGTTTTACTAATGTTAATACTAATTACTATAACTATTTCTCCCACTATTTTTACTAGTTTCGATCACTATTTTTACTAATTTCTTCCATTATTTTACGAATTTCTACCACTATTTTCACCATTGGCAATACTGATTTCTACCACTATTTTAATTAATGCTACTAATAATTTCTACCACTATTTGAACTAATTTCTACAATTATTTTTACTAATTTCTTCCACTATTTTACGAATTTCTACCACTAATTTTACCATTGGCACTACTAATTTCTCCCACTATTTTTATTAATGCTACTTTTCTGCTACTATTTTAGCTAATTTCTACCACTAGTTTTACAATTTTCTACCACTACTTATACTAATTTCTACCACTGCTTTTACCAATTTCTTTTACTACTTTCTACAATTATTTTTACTAATACTACTACTAATTTCCACAACTAATTTTAACAATTATATTCAAAAAAAAGTATCTTGATAATTACATACATATGTATATTGAAATTGTTTTTCATGCCAATTTAATTTTATCATACTTTATTTAACTTAACCAAAAATGTCTTTAATTTTTGTGGTTACTTTAATATGAACTTCTTTTAAAATTATTTTGTGTAAATATCTGTATATGTACATATGTACGTATGATATCCTTATTTCACTTGCATTATTAATAAATTTGTATTTAAATTTCTAACTATTGAACCGATCGAATCTAAGTTTTCGTAAAGCTCGATAAGTTCAAACCGTTATTATAATGCGTCATTTATCTTTTGAATTTAGTTGAATTAACTTTTTTTAATAGGTGGCAACCCTCGCGAAAAAATATTTATTGAAACGAGCTTTCTTAAATATTTCCCGTCACCTACGGTCTTTAAAACGTGACGTTTAAACGTCTTCATTTCCAGGCAATACCGTTACATTTCACTAAGCAACACGTGCCAACACTCTTTAAACATATCTTCATGATTAAGTTTTTTAAGTCTACTTCCTTTGGATCTAATACCGTGATACTTTCTTTAGCGTAATCATTTCTTTTAATTTACTTGTTCAAGTATGTGGCAACCAGATGTATATAAAGCTTTCTTAAACCTGCTTCGTTTGAGACCCATATTTCAATATTTCATTTGGCTTCTAATTTTTGAAATATTTTTAAATGTAAGCTTTTACTTTGGTTCACATATTGTAAAATGTCATTTATTTTTTAACTTAACTATAATTAGCGTCCAAACAGGTGGCAACCTTCTTTCAAAACATTTGGGAAATAAAGATTTGTTAAGCATCTTTCGCTTGGTACCTATTTTGCAATACTTAATTTCGCAATTTTTTTAAAAATGAATTTAAGTTTGAAACAGGTGGCAACCTTCTTTCAAAACATTTGGGAAATAAAGATTTGTTAAGCATCTTTCGCTTGGTACCTATTTTGCAATACTTAATTTCGCAATTTTTTTAAAAATGAATTTAAGTTTGAAACAGGTGGCAACTCCTTTTAAAAATTTTCACCTATATTATTGTAACAAATATAACGCACTATACATGTATGTATGTATCAAATCTTGTGTAAATCTGTCTAGTCGTTTTATAGCAATAAGTGATTTAGCTTATTTATTTAATTGACTATAACTTTTTTCAACGGGGGGCCTATCGGTTAGTGAAGGGAATAAGGTTTTTGTGTGCTCAATTTGGGTCTGAAAAGGTAAAAACATATTCGTGCACTAACTCACACACAAACTTTCTAACTATTATAACAATGAGTTTTCTTCCAATTAAATATTTCTCTAGGCTTCTGGTGATATTCTTGTTTTTCTATAGATGCGTTAAAATATGCCATGTACATATGTATATTAATTGTGTAAAAAAATTGTCTTGGCAGAAAAACTGTCCGCGGGAAACTTAATCAAATAGCTATTAAGATTAAATAACTCAATTGTATCGGAGAACTTGAATATCTAAATAAATAAACAAATTATCTCTAAGTTCTCTGGTACGATCTAACAAATCAGCCAAGTATAACAACAGTAAAGAGAATGTTTGTCTACTTATTCAATTGGTTGCTCTCTTGCAATGATCTTGCATTAAAGTAAGAGCTTTCGTCAGCAGCTATAAAAGTGGTGCGCTGCTACTCTTTGGTAAGAGTCTAGTGTTGACGGTTAAAATGTGCGGTAGAGGTTTGTTTCGATTGGCAAAGGCATCTGCATAAACATTGAAAACACGCGCAGAAAAATTGTACGTTTGGATTTTGGTAACAAAGTGTTAATATATAAAATAGCAACTTGCTTGGCTGAATTTAAGCGCAGTGTATGGTTTTTTTTTTTGGTTGAAAATTGTTCGTTCTGCTCGGAAGAATGGAGTGAGAAAAAATATATTGACGGCATCTTTTTTAAACAATACAAGAGATAGTAAAAGAATTTGGATCACAAAATAAATTCATTTAAGGGACTGTGTCCTAGAGTCTACTATATATGTATGTATATTGATTAACCAAAATTTACGGAGCTGTGAATATGAATTGAAGTAAAAAAACAAACAGTAGTAAAATATAATTGATTTAAAAACAACAAAAACATAAAAGAAAGTGCTTTGGAAGTATTGAACGGTATCGCCAGCCGTAGCCGAGTGTGTAGCGTGTGCGCGCTTCTTTCGGCGTGCCCACCGGGTTCGAATCCTGGTCGGGCAAGTAACTTAAAAAAAGTATAGAAAAGTTTTTTTCTGATACCGGTCGCGCCTCGGCAGGCAATGGCAAACCTCCGAGTGTATTTCTGCCATGACAAAATTTCTCACAAAAATCATTCGCCGTTCGTAGTTGGCGTAAAACTGTAGGTCCCTCAATTTGTGTAACAACATCAAGACGCACACCACAAATTGTAGGAGAAGCTCGGCCAAACATTAAGCTATGGTGTACACGCAAATTATTATTATAAAAAATATACAAGCATCCACACATATTTACATACATACATACTATGTATTTATTTACACAAAAAGCTAAGACAAAACTAACAATCAATGACTAAAGTCTTTCAGCTCAGACTCTTCAAAGTGTTGATTCATTGCTTAGCCCTTTAAACGGTGTCGTAATATATGTACATAATTTTAAGCGATATAAATATTTGAAGTTGTGCGCGAGTAATGTGCCCTTTAAAAAAAATGCATAATATATTTACTGGTGATCCAGATTTAAGCGCCTACATACTCGTTCCATACGTAGCTACCACATCATATCTACATATATAACAATTATTGACAATAAAATTTTTTTTTTCATATTCCAGTTAACACATACATATGTATATACCTATTAAAGTGTTGTGAATTTAATAAAAAATAAAACATCAAGTGTCAAGTAATCACTGCCAATTTGACGTTCCGGAGTTTTGAAAAGCAGCCATCATGCAGTCCTTTAAGGCGGACGAGTTGCCGCCTAATCCGCGTGAGCGCGCCAATCCACTATCAGTACTTATGTTTTGGTAAGTTTAGCCCAACATAGATTTTTTTATTTCAAACTTTTTTATATTTTCAAACTTTGTTTAAAAAACGAAAAGTAATTAAAAAAATTTTACTCAAGATTTAAAAATTTTTAATAATAAAATTTGAAAAAATGTGAGTCTTCAGTTTTAGAACCCATTAAATCCACGTTGCAAACTTTCCTCAAAAGTGGAAAATAATTCAAAAAACATTGCTCAAGATTTCGAAATATTTTATTAAAATATTTAGAAAATTTGGGTATGCTGTTGCAAACTTTGTTCAAAAGTGGAAAATAGTTCAAAAACCTTTACTCAAGATTTTAAAAAATTTAATCAGAAAATTTAGAAAATTTGGGTATGCAGTTCAAATGTGGCCCATTTAATTTTCTGACGTTCGGATTTTTTTTTGTGGAAAGAACTGTGGAAAGTAATGTTTGCGGAATTGTTTTCTCCATTTCAACAAAGTTTAAAACTTGTTTGTTTTTTAATGAAATATAATTTATTTAAAAAAATAATAATTAAAATTAAATTTAAAAAAATAAATAGTGAAAACTTGTAAATTTGTGATTGTTCTATAGTTATGACGTGCACTGCAGTTTTAATATTTTTTTGGTAGATTTCAATGTATTGGCCGCGGTACAGGGACCACCAAATGGTGGTCAATGGTCAAAGTTATTTATTCTAGCTCAATAGTTGTTGGGTTGTCCGTTTATAAAAAACAAAGGAAAATTTACAAAATTCATAACTGAATGCTAAAATCTTTTATACCTTTATATCAAATTTTGTTTAGAAATTAACCAAGCTGGGAAATATTAGACGCATCCTTTGTTAATAATATTTCTTTAGCCGTACGTAATGTGTTAAAAAAAATGAAAAACTAATCCAATTATGTTATATTTATTTGTCACGGGAAAAAGGAATAATGTCAACCTCCCTCAATACCACACCGTGCTAAACAAATTTTTTTTCTTGCTACCACACCTGTGCAATAAAAATACATATGTATACTATGTCATACTATGTCATACCGATGACCATAATTATCTTTTTGTGATCTCAGTTTCCCTTACTCTGCACGTCTTTCGCGTACTCGAACGCCAAATTATCAAAAAAGGAGTATCACACAAGATTAAAAAATGCATTTTTAGCGTAAGATATTCAACTTTAAAATATTATTTATTTTTCGCATATAAAATAAAGTAAAATATGATAAAATAATTTTATTTTAAAGAAAAAAATATAAAGATATTCATATATGGAAATGTAATGATAGTAAGCGCTAGAACTAAAATATAAAGAAAATCACAGTTTGTTGTTTTGAAGTAGGAACATATTCCAGCAATAAATATATAAATACCTTGTATAAATCATAAGTAAATAGCTTGCACAATTTCCATGTTTTAACTGTCTAAATATAGGTGCTTTAAAGCAAAACCTCATATCTGAAAAATCAACCATATGGGAGCTATAAATTATATTGACCCGATCTTAATAATTTTCAGTGAGCACGTTTTATTTATAATAAGTAAAAGGTGTGCCAAACTTCATGCTCTTGGCTGCTTTAGTGTGGAGTTATAAAGGAAAACCTGATATCTGAACAATCAGTTGTATAGCTGCTATATAATGCCCGATCTAGCGGGTTCCGACAAATGACTAATACACTACAGAAATATATCTACCAAGTTTTAGTCAGACATCTCAAAAACTAAGGGAATATTTTGCGTTCAAACAGACATACAGACGCATATGGCTAAATCGAATCAGCTCATGGTACTCATCATTTTGGTACACCTGGGTATGGGTCTGCCTCGTCTTCTTCTACTTATATTTGAAAGGTATAAAATTATATTGAAAAACAAGGTTACCAATAATGCTTCTCGTAGCTATGTAGCTAGCATAAAAATGGCAATGTGATAATGTTTTAATGGTATTTTTTCACTAATCATGCCCGAAATTATAGTAAAATTAATTCAGTTAGAATTGATAATTCGATTTTAAATTAAGTACCTTGAAATTTAATTTTGTAAAAGAGATATGGAAGCCGTAAAATAAAAGTTTGCATTTGTGTGTTTACTTAGTTGATACAGTTAACTGCCCTTGTAATCAACAAATTATGGCTACAAATTTTAGCAAAGTTCAATTGGTTTGTGTGATTTCACAATTTTTACACTAACATCTACTAACTACGTACTTTTATGAGAGCTCTTAACTACCTGAGTTATCGGAAGATAAAATCAGCATGATTATACATTTTGTTGTTTTTTTTTTTTTGATTTTAATTTATTAAAATATAAAATTGAATTTCACAACTTCATACGATAGATTGTTGAGCTTATCTCAATATCAAAGATTGGTAATGTCTAAAATATGCGTTATCTGATGCCTTATTAAAAAAAAAAAAATATAAAATCGGTTCTTATACTATTTTACCCTATTCTTACGCGAAGTGAGCTCTTGATCGCGAATATTCCCTATTTTAAACAATTATTTCTTTTAAGGTCCCATTATATGTCTCTACTAATTTAAAATAAATTAAATAAAATAGGTGAAACTATAATTTAATTAATACACATCAAATATAATAGCCAATATAAATATGAAATTTTATTTCCCAGGTGATTTTCTTTGGTGTACTTAATTTGGGTTTTAGCATATAAGTGGTTAGTAAAATAAATTAGTCTGACAACGTGCCATAAATAATATCTTATACGACTCTCTCACTTACTACCGATAGCAGAGGATTAATCATGTTTCTTATGCGTGGTTTTCATTAGGTAAAATTTTTGGATACGAAATTCCAACATGTTGACATTCAATAATTTTGCATTGGCGTCAAATCGAAATACCTCAAGAGTTGGGTTGGTTTCATTGTAATGACACAACTTGTTACCAAAAATGTATTAATGAAAACCCAGCATTAGGCTTACAACAAAACTTAATCAGTCATTCTGTGCGCAGTTGACAAGCGAAATCCTCCTTCTGCCCCTTCTGCGCGTCAATGCCTGTCTGCATCTCAATCTCGTCAGGACGATGTTCCGTTGGGGTCTAGAAACTTAATAGCAGCTTGGATATGAGAGTTTATAGAGGCATCCGATTTTGGAGGCGTGTTCGCTGCACGTCTAGGGGGGGGGGGATAATCAGTTTGTTTAGAGGTTTATTCTTTATGTTTCTTTTTGATCTTCTATTTTTCCGACAGGGTGAAAACATAATTTATATTGGAACGATTTACTGTCATCCCTTGTCAAGTTTGGTTTAGAGGCAAACCGGTTTCGGCGTTGTGTCATCTTCAATGCCATTTTTCGTTCTGTCCGTTTATTTCTTACGTATTTATTTGATAAATATTTTTAGGGTGGTGTTGCCATCTCTCCAAAAAGTTAAATACAATTTATTTAATAAGTTAAACCAAATATTCAGCAATATGAATTTACAAAAAAAAGTATGCGATATTATTTAACTTTATTTACATGCTATTTCCAGCTATACGATTCCAACATTTTTCAAGGGCCGGAAAAAGACTCTAGACGAAACTGATCTCTATCAAGCTTTAAAAGCACATAAATCAGGTAAGCTGAAAATAAAAATATTAGCCATCTTTCACTCTACCTAGAAACGCATATGATGTAAGAAATAAATACCGAAATATCCTACAATAACACTGTTCGACAGAGGTTAGTCCGATTACATCTGAGAATATCCAACTGACTCTGAATATATACTTTAAAAAATATATTGCTATTGGTGTAAATTAGAATTTGTAATGTGTACCTGAAAAAGTTACATTTTGTTGAACGGTGTAATAAAGTGATAAAAAATTATTTATTAAGCTATACAAATAAGCACTGTATTCCCTATGTATCCAAATTAATCTATACATTTGTATAAAAGTGTTGGTGAGTATATTAATTGGACTCGTGAAACGGATATTTGAATCCGCTAGGTGGCGCATGAGTCGAGATATTCAGAAAATCCGATTATGATGAAAAAAGAAACTTATACTGGGCATACGATGAGAAATAATGTAACGACAAATTCTTATATACCTACATACATATGTACATATATAAATTAAAACTTTAACCGCTACATGCCTCTAGAGACGAGTTATAGAAAAAATCCGTATTTATGATATTATTATTATTTTTTTTTTGATATTAGAAAGTGTGCTACGGGTACGATTAAAAATGCCTTTACGAAAACTAGATTAGCTAAGTGATGTTTGACAAACGAAAAAACAAACAAACTAGCATTAATATATTACTCATAAACTCATAAAGTTCCGGCATCAAATACATATATTGCAATTGCAGAAGAAAAAAAATAAACAATTTTTGTTTTATTGACACCACAAAATGTCAACTAGTTAAAAACCGTCCCGTGACAACGTGTTTACCCGTCCTAATTTTCCAACCGGAATTAATTAAATGTTTACCGTCAGCCGACCTCCTACCCGCAGTCCATTGCAATTCTGACTCTTTAAATACTCGGAATGGCACAACAGTAGTACGTACCCTGTAGGAAAAGGGATGTCTGGAGACACACACACAACATTTATAGCCAATTATTTTTGGTTTTGTTGAAACGAGATCACAAAAGGCTTCCTGGTGACTAAAGTAGTGAGGAAAAAGTATTATCACGTAATTTTTTATATTAACCTTAAAAACGGTATTGGAAACTATATTTAATTTTTTATAAAATATTTTTGAAATTTTTTTAATGGATTTCTGACTGGTTTTAATTAAACAAAATATGACATTGATTTTGCATTGGCGTTAAATAGAAATATGTGAAAATTAATTTTGGTTGTTTTCATTTAACTGCCAACATTTGACGTTAAATTTGACCTAATGAAAACCAACCATAAGATTCGCTGTTTCCCCTACAAACAACATTGATGTTGAGTTAGGAACTGTTTATACTACAGTAACGATATATACTATATACATTTAATAAATATGTATGATTATGGGTAATAATTAAAATTTGATATTGTCGAGAGCGCCTCAAATTTGGGTTGAAGTTAAAAAAATAAATAAAACAAAAAGCTGACAAAATATGAAACTGACACTTTTATGACGAATAGATGCGATCGCACATATTTATCACTCCCCTGAAATATTACCCTGAAATATTGCAAATATTGCACACATATGTACATACATACAAACAAATCCAATTCTTGGTCTGGAATTTCCAAGTAAGTGTTTTGTGTTTACCGATTAAGCTGATTGTCATGTTATGGTCATTATTAATTAATAATAATAATTTGGCGTAGACACCATGGTTAGGTGTTTGGCCGAACTTCTACGACATTTTGTGGTGTGCGTCTTGATGTTGTAACATAAATGGCAAATAATTTTTGTGAGAAGTTTTTTCATGGTAGATATACCCTCGGAGGCTTGCCAGTGCCTGCTTATTAGAAAAAACTGTTGCTATATTTGTTACTTGGCCCGTTCAGGATTCGAACCAGCGGCAAAGCGAATGAAGCGCGCCACGCTATATACTCGGCTACAGCGGCCGATTAATAATTAATTTTCTAAATAATTGCGGTATTACTACATCGCTAACGGTCCTATCAGATATAAATACATATAGTATACGTATATGAATATGTAGAAATACATATACTATTTAGTAAATATATATTAGCGGTAGCACTTAAACAGCACTTGATATTACGTGAACCGATATCTAAGCATTGTTGAAGAACACTTTCGAAATATGTAATAAATATGTACATATATGTATGTATGTATGTTTATAGATCACTTAAGCGAATAGAAGCGAAGCAGATACAATTTTAACATTTAGCACTATGAATGTAGTTCGATTTCACTTTCTAAAATCTCGAATGAGGCATAGTACTGTAGTTTTTTTCGATGATTTTACGGTAAATATAGAGGGGTTGAATGACACAAGTGCGTCGAGTTGGTGTGATTCACGTGTTCGTAAATAAGTAGCGTATCGATTTATAAATCGACTTTAATGTATAGAGAATAGCAACTTTTTTTTTTAACTAAAATTAAATTAATTTTTGAATAAAATTTTATTTGGCTGTCATTTATTTATATAATTCAACACAAATCGTATAACGAAATAACACAAACTGATTTTGAAGAGCGGTGCCACCTAATTCAAAGAGTTAAGTCAATTTAATTAATAAGTTAATGAAATAAAATTTTGGCATCAAATGAAAGATGTTTAAGCGAGCCTCGTAGCGACAATAGTTTTGATAGAGGGTTGCCACTTGTTTTAAAAATTATGTTTAGTTACATCAATAATATTATTGAAATGAATATAACAGCATGGGCGTCAGACAAGAAAGTTTCAAAAATATTTTATTGAAAAATATATTTGAAGGGAGTTGTCACTTGCTTAAAAAATTAGATTTAATTAAATTATTAGTATTAATGTAATACATATATATTGTAATATATATATATATGACAAACAAAAAAGTTTCAGAATGTTTTGTTTGAAAACTATTTTTTTATAAGGTTGCCAGCTGCTTGATAAGTTCAATTCATTTCAATTAATCAGCAAATTAACATATTCATATATTAATAGTGTCTATTTATAGCAATATTCGTAAGGAACGAAAGAGGTGTATATGTTACATTTTTTAAAGCGGTTGCCACCTGTTTTAAAGGGTAACAGATTAAATAATCAATTAACTTAAGACCTATCATATTAGAGTCAAACCAAAGAGGTAAAACAAAAAATTTACGCCCATAATACTTGAAAGAGCGTTGGCACCTTTTTGCAAAATAAAATTCAATTAGGTTAATAGTACTACTGAAATATTATATTTAATATTATATAGCATACGGGTGTCACCAAATATACGTTTAATGAAGCGTCAGTTGGAAAATATTTTTGGTGAAGGTTGCCACCTGTGTTTAATAAATTAAATACAATAAAATTAATAAGTTAAATGAAGTGTTTCACTACCTATATGGCGATTCGGCTTAGTTTTGAAAATATCATTGAAAACGTTTGCCAGCAAATTAATGTAAAAACAATATGTTGCAACCCTTTTCTCTCTGGAAATTCTTACAATGGAGTGCCCCTTCTGCCATGCGTAGGGACTCCATACAAGTTAAGTTAAGTTCTATACTTTAAGTGTCATTTGTTTTTTACTGTTCGGATTCAATTTCGCAGCCGAATTTACTGAGACTTCCCATTGATCTAGAAAATTGAAATTTTCGTCATAACTCAGTCCTCCATGACTATGCAAAGGGAAACATGGAATCATCCGTTATATGGCTTGAGAGACATAGCAAATATAATATCCCACATTTAGTACATAAGTTTGTGATCTATCCAGATTAGATTTGTTAAACATACAAAACATTGTCGTCATTTAAATACTGGATTTTTCGTTACCTAACCAAAATAAAAAAATATTAAATTATTTCAAAAAATTAAAAATTTGTTTGTATGTATATATGGAGCATTCCATGGTTGGTACGGGACAAATCGTACGAATTTTAACAGGTTACGTCTTAAACTAAAGACAAACCATAGCTTTATCAAATAAAGTATTTAATGCACTAATGTTGTGTGGTAGTTCTCTAAACAAAAAAAAAAGAAACTTGCTTTTGAAATATTCGTATTTGTGTGAAAAATCCAAAATAACTTACATATATGTTTGTACGGCACAGCTCCAGTCCACCATGATTCTGAGTTATAGTGAGTTAGGTGAAATTTTAGCGAAATTAATAATATTTGATAAAAAACAAAAACTAGCTTTGGTAGTACTTATATTAAAGTTTATTAAAACAATAACAATATAAACGAAATATATTTACTTCAAAAGATTTATGTGTTACAACTAAACTGTTTGTACGGGACACTCGTGTTTGTACGGGACTCGTACGAAATTCAGTTCTTAAACTTTGTTTTGCACGTGGTCTATAAAGAAAAGTTGATGCTGTTGTTATCTAATGCATGTTTTTTGCATGAAACTTCACTCCCGTATAGGCTTAGTCGATTCCCAAGGACGAACTTTCTGAATTTTTTCAGCTATTTCGGATTCAGAAATATAACAGAAGGTTGTTGAAGGAACTAGATTGGTAGCTAATGCTGTGAAATCTTTTGCATTTTGGACAACGGTATCACTGGCTTGACTACGTGATTTTTGATTTACAAGCCGTTTTACATTTCCGCCGACTCCGTCTACAATTCCTTTGCCGTGGGAAGTAGCAAAATATTTCCATTCAAATCGCTTATTATATTTTTGAGAAAGAAATATCAATAACGTGACCATAAAACGATTCTTGAACTCAGAAGACGGACCCTCACTCCATATAACTTCTTTAAGAGGGGTTCCATTATCTGCTGCAAAAATCGGATCATATAAATATGTCACGAATGTGAAGATACTGTTTTTATCTCTTTGCTTTGTATCGGAACAAACCAAAAAAGTTTTGTGACATAAAAAATGAAGTAGCAGTAAAAAGAGTAACACTTTCTCTGCTCCATAAAGCTGACTGAGCCTCGTTTTGATATTCACAACAATAAGACATAGCAAAATCAATTTGAAGTATCCTCACATGTTCGTTATTTTTATCACTCTGAAATTCTTGTTCTTGTACTCTTTTTATGTTTATATGATTTATGACACATGTTAAAACGGAAACTAAATTCTCATACAACTCTCCACAACTGATTTCATCTGTCTGCAATTTTACTCGTTGATCATCTCCTTTTTTCCACTGTTTGCAAACTAAATTTTTCGATAGATCATCAGGCAATATAATTTTACTTCCATTTTTACATGCATAGCAGTTATTTCTCCAACAGTTTGAATTTAGCGCCGTGTCACAGAGAATGTTGTTCCAGTAAGAGTTATCGTAGTTAATTTTCAGGCATTTTAATTTAAGAATGAAATTCTCGTGAATTATACATTTGCATTGTTCTGATGGAGTGTCTTTTAATAGCAAAACATTTTTCGGTCGTAGTGCACAGAATCTCGAAAACTCTATTTTAGTATTCGCAAAATCTTCCTTAAATATATAAACGGCTTCTTTTAAAAAAAGAGTAAGGTAATGCTTCTGTAATGTCATCTTTTTGCCATTAATCCAAGCGACCATTGTGTCGTTCATACCTGGACATGTATACACAATATCTGGACGAAAGTAAAAATCTTTCACCATTTTTTCAGTTTCATCATCATGTATCGACACATTCATAGATTTCTTCATTTCATTTTAAATTTTGAGTCCTATTTTTTTTGCTACACCCGTTACTACAGCTTTTTGCTTAGTGGGCGAATTCGGCAGACTTCGTATACACTTCTGGACAGCCTTTGCATAGGTTTGTTTGCAATTGTACGGAAAATATTCAGAATTTTCTGCACCACTTTCGTCGCAATTATTTATAATAGTAGAATTACCCGATCTATCATGAATTGCTACTAATTTTTTGGCTCTCTGCACTTTTTTCTTTCTTTCTCATACCTCCTCCGCTTTTCCTTTTCTTCTTGTGTCATCACTTCAACTTTTCTTTTTCTCCACTCTTTACCCAAAATATAAAGATACATTCATATGGAAATGTAATGAAAAGTCGTCAATAACTATCAATTACAATTTGTTGCTTAATACTATTAAGTTAATAGTAGGAAAATTTTCTGACAATACATAAATGTAGTCCAAGTTGGTTCAATCCCATTCCAAGGAATGTTATGTTAAAGTACTTTCTTCTTAATGACTTTCTCAGTAAACTTTATATGATTTCATTGTTTAACTGTCTAAATGGATAATAATAGTAGCTAAAAAGGAAAATATCATACCCAAAACCAAAACCTCTTATTTGAACAATCAGTTGTATTGCATCTATGTAAGTATATAATGACCGATCTTGCCGGCTCTAACAAATAAAATTTAGTCAGATATCTCTAAAATTGATGGACTGGTTTGAGTTCTAACAGACAGATGGGCATTTCTAAATCGAGTCAGCTCGTCGACCTGATCGTGTTGGTATACAGTATACCCCGCTTAAGTGAGCCACGGTTAATTGATTTTCACGTATGAATGATTAAAAATATGTCTTATCGAAAAATATGCACCTTTAATTTCCCCCGGGAAATTGAATACCCGGTTAATTGCACCTGAAATTCTGCAATTTTTGAAGTGAAATTAACCGGTTAATACTGTTCTTGGATGTGGAACTATCTGGAGTGGTGTTTGAAGTGAAACTTCTTAATCGGCGAATCGAAAATTGTGAGTGAAATTTTTAAAGTATATTTCGTTACACGCTTGAGATGAAAGATATAAGGTAGGGAAATTATTTGATGGAATACAATATTGATAACCGATTCGATTCAACCTAGTGTTTGCAGTCCTGGCCTTTTTTCAGTTATTTGCCTATTTGTATACTGAGCAAAGCATTGCTACGCTCGTTTTCATAGGCAGCGTTAAAACAAAGGATGTACACAAGATAATCAAAAACTAGAACTATTTTAGTGCTCGTCCACTGCTGCCCGAAACTACACCAAAATGGGTTGGTGTTTCTTTGACGGTTCGCGAAGTGTTGAGAGCCACTTTAGGAGAGTAATTTGTGTTTCTCACTTGCCTATTAAAGCTGAAATTCAAAATTTTATAAATTATGAATATTTTGATGCAAATAAATAAAACTTAAATGTTATTGCAACCCTAAAGGTATTATTGCAGATTTTTAGAAATACCTTGCATTTTATACCCATATTGTAGGATCCCAGTAAACATTGAGGATAGTTATCGATTACAGCAGGACTGGAGAGCTAGCCCTATACTCAAATCTCAAACATTAGAAAATGACTGAAAAAACTATGGAGAATTTTAGTGATCTCAGCAAAAATGAGGCATAATTCCCTACTCGAGGAAATTGTAACTCACTAATCGAATTCTTATGTAGCTATCTAATGGGATTCTAATGTGAATTCTATACTGCTGTTTTGCCTTTCATTGTAAAATTTGTATTAGATGTATTTGCTATACCTACACTAATACTGAATTATTTAAATTTAAAAAAAAAATTGTTTCATTTAAATTATTGCTTATTAGCATTAGCATTGATTTCAAAATGTTAAAACTATCACATGCCACATACGTTGGTTATCTAATTATTTCCGAGTCGAATCCGAATGTAGTTCTATATACAGTGTTGCCGTTGTGCGACTAAAGTGGCAAATTTACCCGTTCTAAACGCCAATACCCTTTGACCCGACTTTGTTGATATTCTGACCCTTTCACAAAATTATGTGCGACTTTTACCTTTTGCAGGATTTATTTTAGGAAATGTTAATAGAAATATGTTATTAAAGAATATTTCCTCCGGTAAATACGAAAAAATTAATCAAGTAATGGCTTTTTCTTCCCCCGAAAAAAAAGTTTGCCTCTTATATTGAAATATTTGCATTAGCTTGTCTGTCGTTTTGCAAAATAGATATATTTCTAGAAAATGTTGCACCTTTGATTGGTCAAAGCGCAATATTTTGAGAAATGAACACGGAATCCTGTGAAAGTACTGAGAAAAATGAAAAGGGCAACATTCTTTCGAGAACAGAAAACGCCATACGACTTCTAAATGAAATGTAACACGTCTCCTTTTTGAAAGTGGCTAGAAAAATACACTACAAAGTTATCTAAAGTAGATATAAAAAATTATCTAATGTCAGAGACTGTGTTTGCTTGAGTATCAGCTCTCTATTATCGAAAAGCTCCGATTTCAGTGTTCTCAGAACCTATCTTTTCACCTACATATGACATTCAATATTACCGCAGGGGTAACGTTTTCAGAACCAATACATTATTTACAGAGACTACCAACAACGAAACTCCCACTATATTAAAAAATTTTCCTAGAAATCAGAAAATAAACAATACAATCATAAAAATTTAATATAGCCAAAATATGACACAAATGTGTTTAATGTGATCACTTAGCTGAAAATTTGTTTTTTATTTATTATTGATCTAAGAACTCGCATAACTTCAAATATTTGTATATTTGTATGCACTCGTAATAGGTAATTCACAAAATTCAATAAACTCTCATATTCGTTCGGCAGGCGTCAACAATGCGTCAGCACAAATTACGGGCCTCCAAATTTGTACCTATGTCATTTGGTAAATACAATGTACCCAGTGTATATGCACCATACATATTAATGAAGTAAAAATTTAATAGATGCGCACTCACACAAACAAACATACATATTTACATGTCTACATCACAAATTAGCACTTCAATAACACTGGTCCACAAAAACCCAAAAAAAAAAACAAAACTCAATTTTGTTTCCTCCTCATTTTTTTCATGCATAATATCATTATTTTTTGTGTTCTATGCGTGAGGTTTGTCATGGAAATAAATACAGCATATAGACTTTTAATATAAAGTTCATTTAATTAAAATGTTATAAATATTATTAGAGTACAACAATTAAAAAAAAGTTTAAAATGATTAAGTATGGAAGTGAAAAATATAATTTTTACTGTCAAAAGCCACAAATCTATCTAATTATGATAAAGTAATAAAGTTATTTTGTTTTTTCCTACCTTTTTCATTTCCCATTGTAGCCTCGGCCAATGTGCAATATACTATGCTGACGAAATCTTTCATCATGCTCATCTGAGGCGGGTCGCAGATTTTCAGAAAAAAAGTCTAAGTGCGAGTATAAAAATGAATTTTGAGTTGTCTCCCAGAGCTTTATAAGCAGCAATATTGGAAAACACTTAGAGGGTGCGCACACTGCTGATCTATTAGTCGGCTAACAGTGCTGCCACTCACTAAAGTTCCTATGTAGCAAAAAGTGTGGTAAATCTGACTAAAATGTAGGCAGCCAAACGGTAATGCAACCCGAATTCTTAAATAGTTCGCCAACTAAAAAGTCTGCAGTGTGCGGGGGCTTTAAATCATCGCCTTTAGAAAAACAACTCAAAAAATCTTCTTGTCTGGTGCAAAAATATTGGATTCGTGTATTCTTATCCAACAAATTCCACAGTTTCAATCTTAATCCAAGTAATTGAGAAATTAAAGTCATTTCGATGGTCTTGAAGATGCAGATGAATTGTACGAAGATGGAGAAGTACATTCAGAAAGGAAACTCGATGGAGTCTGTAGACAAGAAATATTTTCATTATCCATCTTCTCATTTTATTTTTTTTTTGAGCTACTGCAGGTGAAGTGTCTTCTTCACGAGAAACTGGTCAATCTGTCCACATTCTTGAGCAGCTGGTACAACATAATTTTGGCAGCCAACTTCTAATCTAGGAAATCCAAAATAATGGTGAAAAGCTTTTTAGACCAGTTCTGCTATTATAAATCGAAAATGGGTTTATAGCATTAAAATCTTCATATTTATATTGAAATTTTGTCAAAGGAGTATTTTGTGCGCAGACCAGTGTAATAAATGGCTGAGTGAAATTTTATAGACGGCTCGGCAAATGAGAATTCACCTAATATTGCTATGGCTTTAACAAGCACGCACTAATGTTTTGGTTTGTGAGATTATTTGTACGTGTGCTTTAAATATAGCCACTAACTAAGAATAACTGAATTTAACCATTTAAGTCTTTAACTTTAGTTAGGAATTAAAACTTTCTTTGCATTCAAAGTGTCTATTAAGGTTTGCCTAAATAGCAAATACTAACATGAACACACTTTCATGTTTTTCCAAGCGTATTCTTATAGGAATATATATCTATGTATATATTTAATATATGTATATCTATGTATGTACATACACGTAGTACAAACATTTTCAATTTTACACAAGTTGCCAACATCGAATAAGACCAACTGTCATTTGTTACCCATTGGACTCGTACGTGTTTATTTATTATTTATTTTATTGCTCTACCCTTTTGTTTGGTTTAAAGTTTCTTAATTCAGTTATCATTCACACAGTGTGTTTCAACTAATTGTATACATATGTAAGTATGTATGCACGTAATATTTTCAAATATAATATAACAATCCGTTTCTATGTATAGTTACTTGACAAGCACACTGTATTGTCTACAGTCTATTGATATTTAAAAGAAAAGTTGGCAACTCTTTTATAAACTACCTAAAATAATTAGTTTAAATATTTGTATTCAATTTTCAAACATTTGGCAACCTCTTAACAAATTTTCGAGACTAACGGCCCTCCTTTGCTAATTGGGCATAGGGTTCTTTCGCCATTCTAACTTAAGCCCTCCACACCTCTATTGCAATATTTGATTTAGCTAATAAATTGCATTAAATTTGTAATTTTAAACAGGTGGCAACACTTTATAAACCTATTTTTATGATTAACTCTTTTTGGTTTAACTTAATATTTCATTTAACTTTTTAATTCAATTGAATTTACTTTCTTAATCAGGTGGCAACTCTATTCGAAAATATTTTCCGAATAAAGCTTTCATATGGCACTTTTGCTTGAAAGCCGTATTACAATATTTAACAGATGGCAGTCCTCACCAAACAAAAATTTTAGCATTTCGATTATTATTTGTTTTAAATTATTATTTAAATTATTATTTTTTTTCTTTTAAAGCTTTTAATTTGGCAAACATCTTGTAAAATTTCAGTTAACTTTGTAATGTATCTTAATTTTTTCTTAAACATGCGCCAACCTTATTTCAAAACATCGAAATCGATAGTGTAATATTTGTTTTCGCTCATTCATTTAATAGGCCGCCGTGGGCGAGTGCGCGTCTTCATTCGGTGGGTCTTGGGGCTTAAAATCCCGGCTGCGACAAGTAACTTCAAAAATTACAGAAAAAATTATTTCTAATAGCATCAGGTTCCTCGATTTGTGTTATACTCGTAACATCAAGACGCACACTACAAATTGTAGGAAAAGTTCGGTCAAAGATCGAGCTATTAGCCTAAGCGCTCGTCAAATTGTGATTATTATTACAAAATCTCACTGGAACTGCATACTTCTGAAAATACTAATACCCAGTGTATGATATTGAAAATATATGGTTTTATTACACATATGTATAATCAGAAGGTTATGGAATTAAGTTTATGAGCCAATAAAATTTGTATAGATAGAAAATTGTCTAGTCATGTTGAATGTACATATGTAGGTATGTATTTCCACATTAGGTGGTAAGTCTGTAGTAAAATTATCTGCATATGAATGTGCACCGATGACAACGCACATTTTGAAATGTTATTGCAATTTTTGTTAATCTAAACACAAATTTGTATTCCTACACTCTCATAGCAGTTATCTGCTCAGTTTATAAATTTACAACTGTGGCATTTCACTTTCATTATCTCGCTATTTTGCTTTTGTCAAGACCTTATCAACCTTGATGACGTTGTTAAAGAGATATACAAACGTGTGCCTGAGATACAGAGGTGGGTATTACATAGAAAATATTGTTAATATTGGGACTGTTTCTTTGTTTCTCTAATTGCAAAAGCAACCCTGTTACCATCTTTCATGAAACATGCGATTCGTTTAGTATTATTGAAGAACGGAAAACAGTTGTGGGTTGATTTTTTTATACATTTAAAAGTCTCAGGTCGGATAGCATTTTACCGAGTTGGCTCAAGTCGTATATTTTTCCAAGTTTGTGGTATTGCTTTACATGCAATTTGTTATCTTACCTAGTGTTCTTTTGCCATTTAGTTACAAAAAACACGCCCTTTGTAAAAAATAATGCCGGACCTTTTGAGCTTTGCTCCACGGTAAACTCAATTTACTTTTTATTTAGCAAGTAGGTTTTAATAGTTTTCAAACATGTATCTATTGAAACGAGCAAAAATATCAAAAAACGCAAAATCATCAAAAAATTCCTAAAATACGTTCTATTCACTACTTTTAAAATACTTAGAGCGCAAAAGAAAGTTTTGTTTCGAACTCTTGATTACTTTTTACGCAAATAGTTCTCAGTATTTATTCCCATTAAAATCGTACTTTGGGAGCAAAACTAACTTATTATCTAAATTAAAATAGTTAATACAGGTGTGCTTTGATGTCTGTTCCTAACTTGTGCACACGTAGAGGAAGTGTTCGAAAAGCAAATTAAGTTATTTTTCTGCATCTTGTCGCACTCCTTCAAATTCCTTTAAAATGTCACCTGCTAATCTCATTGCCTCTGTCGGCTGGGAAGTGGAATCACTGCACGTACCAATTGCATAATAAAGCAGGAAGCATGGAATTCTTCCGCAGAAATAGGTGTCAAAATTGGAGAGCCGTAGATGATGTTATCGAATCTTGCCAAGCGATGATGTATTGTCGAGTGCTCTAATTACTAACGAATGCAATTCGGTGTATATTGAAACAGCTTTATGGCTTAAATTCCATCTTGTTTAACATACCGATTGAAAATACATATGTATATGTATATAGAAGCATATTTTTTATTTTTTCCTTTTTCTAGGAGTTTCAAATCAAATGTTTGCTGCATAGTTTTGGGAACAGCAATTACCATAATACTCGTAAAAATGATATGATTTTTTAGATGCCGCAAGAGTGTATAGTCAAATAACAAATAACAGAGCAACCCTCCAACCGTGGTATATAAATAGAGTTTCATATAATGGCAATTAGGAGGGTAACACACTACCCGTATTAAATGTATATTATGGACAAAATTATGAGACGAAACAACTAAGCTTCTTAAAAACCTTTCCTATTCAGCAATGTTGGGTCTACTTGTTCAAATTATTTATGTTTTTAAGATTCGCAAAGACTTTCTTAGGTCTCGAAATAAAGTTAGCAATTACCACCCTAGTTAGAAAACTTACTTTCCGAGGGTTTTAGGAACATAAAAATTATACTTAGCGTGTTCTAAAAATAGCCAAACTCAGTAATAGTTCAGTACTTCAATGTTACGTTTCTAAAGACAGAAATGCATTCATTACTAAAGCATTCAATTAATTTATTTCAACTTAGTAGGCTAAGAAAACACTTCAGAGTAAAGGGATACTTACATATACATATAACACTTTAGAATCGAGTAATAAATAAAACAGTTGGACGAAAATATGTATGACTCTTGAATCCTCTCAAAAAAATGCTTCCAAACTATAAAGGTGATTACAAACTTTTTTTCATATGGCTGCCGGCCCAGTCTAATGTTTTGACTTGTGCTTGCTGACATTGTAATTAAAAACGACATTAAAAAAGAGGATGTTCAAGTACAACGAATAATCTTCAAGTTTATCGTGATGCTACTTTTCATCTTTAACATACTCGTAATACATACGTACATAATTATGAAATAAAATTTTAGCAATAAATATTTATATCAAATCGATATGTTTTTATCATACACACATTAATTAACCTCAATCACTAAATATATTTGTAATTTTCATGCTTGCAGCCGATCTGGGGAATAAACTTAGCGTTGCCTGGGAGGCGGAGCTCGATAAGAAACAAAAGAAACACAAGGAACCCAGTCTCGTGAATGCTGTGGTGCGCGTGTTTGGCCCGCGCTTTGCGATTCTTGGATTTTGCTTATTTATTATTGAAATGGGACTGCGGTAAGTAACCAAGTATATAACGTACATACAATATTATGCATACATATCTACAATTTGTCAATAAATCGATAAAAATAATATGAATTCATACAATGTGGCTTTACTAGAACAAAAATATTGTATTTTTTTTTGCTTTTTGTGTATCAGCTGTCAGAAAGTAAACAATAAACACCTATACGAAAGGCAGAAAATTCAATCGGCTCTTCCTACATTATGAATGAACAAGAACAGGATAGCTTTTATCAAACAAAACAGAAACAAAAATTTATATAAACTCGATTCGGCTCAACTTAGGTGTAAAAAGTGATAATGTTAAGATAGGTCAGGTTGATATGGTAGACTCTCAGAGGACTCACTTAGACATACAAAAGAAGTCCATTGTTATACCACTTAATATTTGTGCGGTAACGTATACTTTAACCAAAAAGTTAAGAAGAGAAACCCTACGTACCCAAAATAAAGTTCCATAAGCAGCTGATTTCCACCCCTGAGAGCTCTTCTGGGGTGTTAATGAAGTTAGAGCCTAACTACTTAAACCTCAGCCTCGAATAGAGTAGAAAATGATTGAAATTATGATTCCACCTCGTCATCCTCCAACCAGATAAGGCAAAGAGGGTCGGAGACTATATTCAGCCTGACCGCATAAATATCTATCGGACAATGACCGATCAGAACTCCAAAGAGGATGGAAAGTTGCCGCTTTGCTAGCGGCTGAAGCTCCTTCGTACGTTCACGGTCCACCACCGGCCAGAGTGTTCTTGTAATTGTGCATGTCGTGGTATTTTCTTAGCGCTCGCTGGGCCGACATGGAGTCCATCTATCCAATGGAAGCCCGGAGGAGTTTCCACCTTCTCCCTATCCGGAGTAATAAATTCAAGTATGCCCGCTCATCAGCCATGCAGTTTCCAGCAATGTTGCTATGGAGTGGCAACCAATTCGGGCCAATATGAAAGTGTTCAAAGACCGCTGAGTGAGAAGCCAGATGCTCCCCAACTATTTGGGACTAGACCATTACAGCATTACAACAAAAGTAATGATTTTTGCAACGAAAAAAGTAAAGAGTCGACTTTAATTTTTTTTTGTGGACCACCCTAATATTCATAAATATGTAGTAGATACGCAACTGCCTTTACAAGCTAATCTCGAATTAATTTACTAAAAACATAAATATTTATATACAAACAAATATATATGTATACATATATACATATATATATATATATTTTACCCGCAGAGTTACACAGCCACTATTTCTCGGTGGTCTAATTAATTACTATGCCACTCCGGATAGCAGCAACAGCACCAACACTGCCTACCTCTACGCATTGGGTGTGATACTTTGCAGCGCACTGAATGTGGTGATGCTGCATCCTGTCTCGATGTCCATTCTACACGTAGGCATGAAGGTGCGCCTCTCCTTGTGCAGTGTGATTTATCGAAAGGCGTTACGATTGAGCAAAACGGCGCTAGGAGAAACCACAACCGGTCAAGTAGTGAATCTGATATCGAACGATGTGGGCCGACTGGATACGTCACTCACACACATGCATTTCATATGGCTGGGACCACTCGAAATTACTGTTATAACAGTGCTCATGTACAGAGAGGTAAGTACATACTTCTAAAATACAACATACATATATACTTACAAAATTTAGGTACGCACATTAGACCAGGGGCTCCCAAGGGTTGGGCGGGGATTTGAGTGTTTCGATTTGTCAACTCAAGAATTGCACTTTACTTTCGTTCAAAAAATGTAGATGTTTTTTTTTGCTAAAATAAAACTCCGTTCAGATCTCTGCTACTGTGCAAACTATAGTCCAGCACGTCTGAGTTTTTTTTCTTTTATTTGCACTTAAAGGTTAAGAGGGCCGCAATGGATATTCGAACCTTTCTTACTCATTTGGCGCTATAAACGCTTAAGAGATTTTGACCGAGTTCAACAAATTGCGCCAGTCACTCCTTCTTCCGGCTAAGTGAACCCTTTCCACTTAGCCATTCCAACGCAGAGGAGACCGTCCTCTCCTCTACCCCCACCAGCTGGTACCGCTTTGAATATTTTCAGGGCTAGAGTATTTTCATCCATTCGCACGATATTTCCTAGCCAACGTAGCCGCTGTATTTAGATTATGTCTATGTCGCGGTAGAGCACATACAGGTCATCGTTCCATCTTCTGCGGTATTCGTCGTCGCAAAGACGCCTTTGTATATTCGTACCACAAGTATAAAAACTTGAAGAGTTACAGCTTTGATGTCTAAGGAAATTATGTTTCCATATAAAACGAGAAACATTAACAAACCCGCCGCCAGGAGTTTTTTCACATTTCTTTCTGAAGGCATTATAAAGTTGTTACAAATGTTCCCTATAAAACGAGAAACATTAACTAACCCGCCGCCAGGAGTTTTTTCATATTTCTTTCTGAAAGCATTATAAAGTTGTCACAAATATTTCACTTCGGATAGCTACCTTTTGGGGAAATTAACGTCAAATGAAGGTAACAATGGAGGAAAGAGAGCTGGTGGCAGATCAAAGTGAATATATGATATGTTAATATTTTAATAAGGAACACAATTTCCATAGGCACCAAAGGTTTAACTCTTAAAATTTTTGTGATTTGAGGTACGAACACCCATTGTGACCCCATTAATCGACCGTAGGTTTGCTCAGCAAAAAATATTATTAATCAGCCTATTGCAAAATTGCTGTTGTACAGTGTAACTATTACTTTTGATGAAAAAAATAAAACTACAAAAATTAAGATCAAAAAAATAAAGCTCATACAAAAATAATTTTTAATAAAAACAAAAAATCAATTCAAATTTTTGCTCAAAAAATTTTAACTCGAAAACTCTGATAAAAAAAATAAAAATCAGAGAATATTGGAATGCTAATGATTACGGTACCTGCTAAGCCGTCCAATTTTATGAAGAGTAAAGGTGTTTTATGGAGGGTAGGAATTAAGCTATTTCTTTTAAAAAAAAAGATGTGTTTCATATGGGGGTCGACCCGGTCTAACGTACATGAAAGTTATGCATTTATTGAGCATTGGTTGTAGTAGTTACATTTTCAGAACATTACTCGTAATACAGCATCGCTGAAAGCTCACGGTCATTACCCAGCAAAAACAATCTGGAATCGCTTCTGTGATGACGTGTTGACCACAGAAACGAATGTGGAATCGACATGCGACTTTGCATTCTGAAGTAATTTCTCTTTCGCTTCTTTAACCCATTACGGAGAATGCAAAATTGCCTGCTAGTCATTACCGACAATGACATGTAAATGTTAATGTAATGTCTTTTTTAGAAGCAAAAGAGGGAGTGCTTACCGATTTTCAAACGATTCGACATTCGTTTATGAGGCAATCGTGTTTTTTGCTGGGTACTATCGCCTGACTTTAACTCTTTTTACTACATTTACCATTTTTATCTTCTAATTTAGATTGGCTACTCTGCATTCTTCGGTGTTGCCTTCATGTTGCTCTTTCTGCCACTGCAAGCCTACCTCGGTAAGCAGACGTCGGTGCTGCGTTTGCGCACAGCACTTTGTACAGACGAACGCGTTCGTATGATGAACGAAATCGTCTCTGGCGTACAGGTGATAAAAATGTACGCATGGGAGAAGCCGTTTGGTAAAATGGTACACAATATGCGTACGAAAGAAATGGCAGCCATACGTAACGTCAACTACGTACGCGGTATAATACAATCGTTCATTATGTTCATGACCCGCGTATCCATCTTTGCCAGCTTGGTGGGTTTTGTGCTCCTGGGTAATTTCTTGTCTTCGGAGAAAGCGTTCATCATCACTGCCTTTTATAATATCTTGCGCAATACAATGACTGTCTACTTCCCCCTAGCTATATCACAATTTGCTGAGACATTAGTCTCCATTAAACGTATTCAAAAATATTTAATGTATGATGAGACTAAAGTTAAAGATCGCTCAGAGGAAACTAGCAAAAAGAGTTATATCATAGAGGAGAATGAGAAATCGCTAACATTGAATGGCAGTATGAAGCCATTCCCCCCGCCGCAAGAGGAAAAACGTACAACAACTGGCATTGAAATACACAAATTAAAAGCGAAATGGGATACTTCCATGACAGAGTACACACTAAACAACGTTGAGCTGAATGTGAAACCGCGGACATTGGTGGCTGTAATTGGACCAGTTGGTTCTGGAAAGTCAAGGTGAGTGCAATTTAATTGTCATTTGGTTGCAAGATCTGCAACTGTGCATAAGGTGAGGAGCAGACACTACTTCGTTAAAACTAGGGACACCAAATAGTGAGAAGGTATAAATCTTAACTAACGTACTTTGCCGCGAAATATTTTCAAATGATGTATCCGGCGAAATTGTACGACTAAGAACAGAATATCAAACTTATCAGATGTCGCTCAAACTATTGTTACCATCGCATTCAGCTCGAAAGTATGCATACAAAAATGATAACAGTTTTGATATCGTTGTAATGCATCATTTTCGTGTATAAAAAGTGGATAGATTCCGTGGTATGCATACTATCGAACCTAAATAGTGAAAATTCTGTTAATTCACATTACGAATGGATTCAATAATACCACTCTTCGAATTCTGAACTTATGTTCGGAGCTATTCTAGTTCCGATATAACATTTTTGTGGTCTACAAAGTTTAAACTGGGATGGACTGATTGGAAAAGCATTTTGCGTTTATAATAGATATTTGGGCTATCTCTTTGTGGAAATAAATGTAAAGAAATCATTTTCATATTCCATTTTTGGCAATTTAATTGCCGCCGCGAATATTGCTATAAGCGACAAAATTCTAAATTTTCAGGGCCTATAATGACGCGTAAAATGTCATTTGATTCACTAATTTTTCAGTGTAGGAGTCTTCAAAAACCTTTTTCTTAAATTAAAATATTATAGCGAGACTATATATTTAAGGTTCTTTGAACCAATCCACACAAGCCTTTTTTTTTAGCTTCGCTCATATTGTTAGGTCGGTTATCGTTAGAGCTCGTAAATTTTACAAAATTTTGTTTGTTTTTTTTTTTTTGCATAGAATTCAGATTTTTTATCATAATATAGCTAATTCTATAACAAACACACTTTGTACAACATTCAAAAAAAAAAAAAAACTCAGCAAATTTAACAACAAATGCAAACTTTGTAATCAGAATTTTTCGATTTTGCACTTCTGTAGCTCGTTTAATTTTAGTATAAGTTATGTGTCAAACTTTTTTCTGGCACTGTAAGTATATGGTATTTATATATTCCTTGTTCTTTATTTGTACTTAAAAAGAGATAATTAGCATATTTTTTTCTATAATTCAGCTGTTGTGTTTATTGTACGAGTATAACCTAAAAATTAACTAACAACTTAGATACTATTTATTAAAAAATAAGAAATATGTACTAAAGAGCCGCTGTATAACTTTAAAATATTTTTGTTTAATTAGGTTATCGCAAGACTAAATATATTTTCCTTTCGTTTTCAGTTTAATTCAAGCCATTCTTGGCGAATTACCCGCCGAATCTGGCTCCGTTACTGTGCACGGTTCTTTTTCGTACGCCTCACAGGAACCTTGGCTATTTACCGGCACTGTACGCCAAAATATTCTCTTCGGTTTGCCGATGGATAAGAACCGCTATCGCACTGTGGTGAAAAAGTGCGCATTGGAACGCGATTTCGAGTTACTGCCCTATGGCGATAAGACGATTGTGGGTGAACGTGGCGCCTCGCTATCAGGTGGGCAAAAAGCCCGTATCAGCTTGGCACGTGCTGTATACCGCAAAGCCGAAGTCTATCTATTGGATGACCCATTGAGCGCGGTAGACACGCACGTAGGTCGTCATCTATTCGAAGAATGCATGCGTGGTTTCCTACGTGAAGAAGTTGTGATATTAGTGACGCATCAACTGCAATTTCTTGAACATGCTGACGTTATTGTTTTGATGGATAAGGGTAAGGTTAGCGCTATGGGTACCTACGAATCGATGCTTAGCAGTGGTCTGGATTTCGCCAAATTACTGTCGGCCCCAGATGTGAGTGCCGACGCAGATGGTGGTGGTGATGCCCTGAAAAAGAATATATCGCGTCAAAATAGCAGACAACGCCAAAACAGCGTAACTTCGATAAACTCGCTAGCCGAGTCTGCAGTTGGGGATACACCCATGCAGGTGCAGGAGAATCGTGAACAGGGAAAACTTAGTTGGGGATTATACAAAAGATATTTCAGCGCAGGCGGCGGTTATCTGTCGTTCTCGATAACTATGTTTTTCTACATTGGTGCGCAAGTGCTAGGCTCAGCTGGAGATCTCTTCTTATCATATTGGTATGTTGGAATTGTAATGCAAAGTGAGATAAACAATAGCTGATCTTCATAACTGCTCTTTTTTTTTATAGGGTGGCCAAAGATGAAGAAACGGAAAATACAGAAACGTTGCAGTATGGAACTCGTATCGGCCGTCTATATGGTCGCGATGTAGCCTCAAATAGTCAAGCTGATCCTGTCGATATCTACATATTTACTGGCATCATTTTGGCTACTGTGATTTTTTCAGTTGCCCGCAGTTTAATTTTCTTCACGTTGGCGAAACGCTCATCGATAAGTTTACATAATGGCATGTTTCGCGGGTTGACGCGTGCGGCTATGTACTTCTTCCATACAAATCCAGCTGGTCGTATATTGAACAGATTTTCTAAGGATATGGGTCAAGTGGATGAAATATTGCCATCGGTGATGATGGATGTAATTCAAATTTCTTTGAATTGTCTAGGCGTTGTCGTTGTAATAGCGATGGTGAATCTGTGGAATTTGCTGACCACCGCTGTTATCGCCGTCATATTCTATTACTTGCGCGTATTTTATTTGAAAACATCACGTGATGTAAAACGTCTAGAGGCAGTCAGTAAGTCAAAAATAATCAATGCTGTGGACTTTTATTTGGAACAACATATTTAGACTTAGCTTTTTTGTTTCTCCTAAGCACTAAGTTTCTGGGCATTTATGTTATATTAAAAAACTTTGTTGACTTTGGTGTTGTAGTAGTGGCTAGCCACCTCAAAACAGAATTAACCATGGCCGGTATCATCGAATCTCACCTAATCGGAGGACCAAGAATACTGATTCTTTGACAGTGTCGGACCAAAGCGAGAGGGGTGTTAGATGAATCCGAATCGAATCGAATCCTAGCTAATTTTCAGCACTATTATTTATGTAGGTGCAATTACCCGCTGAGTCAATGTCGGCGGTAGGTTGTGGGAATGATAATTAGCTGTTAAATACAGCTTCAAAAGCTAAGATAATTTAAAAACAAAAATATCAGAATTTATAGTTCTAAGGCCAAGAAGTGCACCAGTTAAATAATTTGTTTCAAAAGCTCACACTATTCTATGCATTACCCAACGTCTCGATTAACACAACTTTTCTCTTCAATCCACCGCAGCACGCTCACCAATTTACTCACACTTGGGAGCCTCGATAAGTGGTCTAGCGACGATACGTGCCTATGGAGCTCAAAAGATTTTGAAAACAGAATTTGACAATTACCAGGATTTACACAGTTCCGGTTATTTCATGTTTCTGACGACAACGCGCACCTTTGGCTACTGGCTCGACTCTTTCTGTGTACTCTACATAGCTGTTACTACTTTGAGCTTCTTCCTAATGTCACCGGAAAATGGTGGACAAGTGGGTTTGGCTATTACGCAAGCGATGGGCTTGACAAGCATGGTACAGTGGGGTATGCGTCAGTCGGCCGAATTGGAAACTAGTATGACATGTATTGAACGTGTAATCGAATACTCTGAGATCGAACCCGAGGGAGAAATGGAAAGCAGACCGGGTAAAAAACCACCAAAGACATGGCCTGAACAGGGAAAAATCACATTTGACAAACTCAGCTTACGGTATTTCCCTGATCCGGCATCGGAGCGTGTGCTGAAATCGCTCAGTGTAGAGATACAACCCTCAGAAAAGGTAGGCATTGTCGGGCGTACTGGTGCGGGCAAATCTTCACTCATCAATGCCCTCTTCCGACTATCGTACAATGATGGCTCGATAATTATTGACATGCGCGATACCAACGATATGGGCCTACATGACTTGCGTAGCAAAATTTCAATTATACCACAGGAACCAGTGCTCTTTTCAGGCACAATGCGTTACAATCTAGATCCATTCGAAGAATACTCCGATTCGAAATTATGGGAGGCGCTCGAAGAAGTAAGTATTACCTTATTTTCATTATTATTTAGGTTTATTAAATAAATAAAACTCTTTCCTTTTTCAGGTAAAATTGAAAGACGTTGTCTCCGATTTGCCGAGTGGTTTGCAGAGCAGAATCTCGGAAGGTGGTGGCAATTTCAGCGTAGGCCAACGCCAATTGGTGTGCCTGGCACGTGCCATTTTGCGTGAAAATAAGATTTTAGTACTAGATGAGGCGACCGCGAATGTAGATCCACAGACTGATGCACTCATTCAATTAACATTAAGAAGATTATTCAAAAACTGCACGGTTCTCACAATCGCTCATCGTCTGCACACAGTTATGGATTCGGATAAAGTGCTGGTCATGGATGCTGGTCGAGCTGTGGAATTCGGTTCACCATTTGAATTGTTGACTGAGAGCAAAACGAAAGTATTCTATGGAATGGTGAAGCAGGCGGGTAATAGCACATTCGACAATTTGCTGATGGTGGCACAAAAGGTAGGTTCTGAAATCGACTGAAGCCAAGGCGAATTCACGCACGGCGAAAATCTCAGCTATTTAGGCAACTTCACCTTGTATGAATTCGCCTCGAAATATTTAGCTAGAAGTTTTGAGTTTTATTCAATGCTAGCAGGGTATACAATGCTGTTCGTTAAAATAACATATTTTCGGAAAATTCATGAGAGCAAAAAATTAATTAAAACAAATTCAAAAAAATTAGATGAAATATAAAGGATTAATGGACCAAAGGAAAAAAAACTTTCGGGCTTTCCACCGGAATTATAACATTTTATATGTTTTAAGACTCGAAAAAATATTGAGATTTGAGTATAATAAACAAAAAACAACATCACCTAAGATGAGAGTGTAAACTCAAAAGGTCTGCATAGATATATTAAAAAATTTGTTCGAAGGAATCATAATAATTAGACTTTTCTAATGATGCCATTTATAAAAAAAAATCTTTGATTTAAACTCCATTTTTGGAGGTGTTTTAAAATCAGTCCAGCTCACGTAAATCTTAATATTTTTTCGAAATACTAGGGTCCGATGGAAAAATGGTACCGTTTTTTATTTTGTTGGTGCACCCTAATGTACGCAAATACCGTTATTGAAATGTACAAAGGCCCTAAGCAAGGTGAATTCATATAAAGTGCCGTTAAACAAACAGCAGTTAAACAAACAACTGTTTGAATTCGCTTGCTGAACTTAATGTCAAAACTATGTATCTGTTTGTTGTTAGTGTAAATTTTTGTTTTTTTTACGTTTAACATTACCTGATACGAAGCAAAAAAAAAAATAATGTTAACGCATTTGTTTCTATAGAGAGTAATTTTGTTGCCCTATAAATTGTGAATTTTTTTATGCTCTAAAACTTTAAGATATGCGCTTTGAAAAAAAAAACAGATTAAAATTAAAAAAAAAAACATATAACGATTTCGAAACAATGTCGGTTAGCGTCTTTCTAAATTTCATCAGCGTACCTATATTAAATTTATAGAAAATCAAATAATTTACTCTCTCTTTCAATAACTTACAGGCTCATGAGGAGAACTTGCGTTCGAAAAAGGATTCTTGACCTTTCTCTGTACCGAAGGTATTCAAAGAATATCTTCTTAAGATTCTAGAACCGATAGCAAATCACCCGGCAAATGCGCGCATACAAAAAACACTCACCGATGCAACGCACCATAAATTCTTAGGATAGCAGAAACCGACACAAGGTGGAGGAGTGTCGAATGGGGGTGGTGAAAATCGTAGATTATCATATCGGGGCTTATTTTTATATAGTACTTAATTAAATTCTATAGTAAACGAAACAATTAATGGTGCGTACAAAACCTATGTACAATGTACATTCAAATCTACAATACCGACAAACATTATGTACATATGTACATACATCCATACGTATTTATTTACGCGCATTTTCTGTGCTATGTATATAAGATGAAAATGAATCTGAACATTGTAAATTGTACATATACAACAAAAAAAAAAAACACAAAAAATGTGTATATGAGATGTAAATGTAAAAAGTAATTGCAAACGTGGCAGAAAAATCAAAGAAGCAACACAAAAAACGAAAACAACTGTAACGCGAGACAATAATCAATGCTGCCCAGCTAAAGAAAAATACTTGTAGTAGTTGTGGAGTTTGTTAGTTTATTGCAAATGAATTTAAACGACATATGTACATATTTATTGACTTAAATAATAAAATAAATTTTTGTTAAACATCAGTGTTATACTTAAAATCATTTTAAATTTGAATTTACCTTTACTTGTGTAAAAAATTTTTTTTGCTGATTTTTAAAGTGAATGGGAAATGTTTTCCAATTTTAGTGCTTCAAATAATTTTAACTGTTTTTTAACTGTAACATATAGTAAATTTCACTTCATTTTTTAAACTTGGTGTTCTTTCCGTTTTAATTAATATATCCAAATTTGCGTTTCCTAAATGTTACATGAAACTATTAAATTTTTATCATTCTCGCTTCAATTCATTTGCGATAAACGATAAATAAACAAAGAATAAATAATTGTATTTGTGATACTGTAAATAAAGAAAAATTTGCTTTGTGAAGTGCTGCTTACAGTGGCGGAAAAAAGTATTGGTGCAGTAATTTTTTTATAATATACTTAAAATCCGTTAAAATATAACACATTCCATAACAAAAGCCATATAAGTACAAATTTCAAACTTTGTACAAAATTTACAAAAATTTAACAAATTAAAAAAACTGTGATACAAAATTTTTTAATACGAATTTTTAGAAAAATTTCGCTTATCCAGTTTTGTAGAATATTTTAGTATAATAAAGTGAAAGTTCTAAGTGGCTGGAAATACCCGTTGATTTTTTAATTTTTTTTTTGTTTTTTTTTTTTGGCCGACGGTGTTGTGCATTATTCCCATATAACGCATATTTAATTTATTTTTATATGTTAGGACAACCAGACTGCGTACTCGGAAATTTTCTACAAATTCTGATAGAAAATGTAAAATTTTGATGACATTTTTTTTAATTTGCTGAATTTGTGTGATTTTTGAAATCTGGGCGTATTTGGATTTGGTATAAAATGAGCTATACTTTGGTAAAAAATTTGTGGCGAAATAGTTATAGTATAAATAAAATTGTGAATAATATGAAAGAAATTACTGTGCCAATACTTTTTTCCGACACTGTATATATGTATGCACTTATACATATGTTGTAGTCCGCTGTAGACAAATTTTGAGTGAAACCCCTATTGGATATGTTCCGAACACTCGATGACAATATTAGGGCGTAAACTTTGTGGTTTTAAATATTTTTTTTGTGCGTAGCAAAAAAAAAACCTTTATTTGTTTTCATCCAACTGCAATTTTTGAATGCACACAAAATACATAAGTTTGTTTGTTTTTGCATATTTTAAAGTTTTTTTTTTTTAACTTTTATGGATACACATTTTGTTTAGTACGTACATACTTAATAAGCAAATAAAATAAATTCGTTGTTTTATATATGCACGAGTATAATGTTTTATTGTAAATTTATAATTGTTAAAGTATTTGCGCTGCATGAGCACGAAAATAAATTGCAGCATTTTTTGAGTATGCATTTAAGTCTCACAATATTAATTACAATGAAGGATAATAATTTTTAAATATTAACGACATTGACTCTTCCAGTGAACGCTAATCATATCAGTACTAGTTATAAATGTTTAGATATACATACATTACTTACATAGATACATATTTACAAAGTACATATGTATGTATGTATATTATTATGAAGCAAACAAAAAAAATATTTACAAAGGGCATACGAAAGCCTTATGTTTCACATAAAATATTTGAAATTAAAATCAGAGATTAGGAAAATTAAAATAGAGACAGTGAGAACATTACAATAAAGGATGCTCGAAGTTTACTAGCAAAAATTAAAAATAAAAAAACAAAAACTCGTATACCACTAACCTGCAGTGGCTAGCCATGCTATTGCGACCGATATAAAAAATATATGTGAAATAACGTAAAATTATGGATTGCGCTATTTAAGTTAACTTAACAGTTTTGGCCTTTTGAAAACATACATTTTTATTACCGCATCAGTCTCAATAGGATGTCTAGATACTGTAAACAACAACGTTTTTGGTTTTTGGTTTTTGGTTTTTGTTTATTTTTTTTTTTTTTTTGTTGTGATATTATCTTATCTACTGCGTATTCGATAAACGATGCGCGACAATAAATAACTGGCGTCAATCAGCCAAATGACGCCTTAAAAGATTAACGTTAGCCAAGCAACAATAAGGCAGAAGCCACCGCAGGTTGCTACCGGTACGTAAGTTCTGTCGCCAGTCAATGCGCGATAGTACAGGATGCCGCTAAACAGCACAGTGCCCACGGCCATCAAGGAGCCGGTCTGTAACGAATGACAATTATTACATTTTAAATAAAAATCAATGTGCATATGTATGTGTATGACGAGTTTGTATGTATGTAAATGCATAGCTGCAATGAAAAAGTAATTAAAGGACAATAGAAAATGTTCCTTAATATTTATGAATGTTATATAGAAATATGTTTGATAACAACTAAGAAACAAATAAAAAGAAAAACCAAAAAATAACGTAAAAAAATTGAATGTTTATATAAAACTAAAGACAATGTCACAAAAACTGTCAAAAAAGTGGCGAGATTATAACAAAAATATTAAAGATATTTGTGCAATTTTATTGAGCTTGAGGTTAGATTTTTACTTGAGAATATATTATGAAAAAGCCACAACTTTTCACTTTTCAACTTTTTTCTTTCTGGACTTTACCAGGGCTCGCGAACCATGGTACACCATTAGCGCTTCTACCACTTTGAAAAATTGTTGTTTTTTTTTCATAATATATTCTCTTACAGAAAGCTGTCGTCGAGCGAAAGAAAATGACAGACATCAAAAAAAAAATCGGTACTACTTTTTCATCGGAATTATAAAATCTATTATATTTTAGGACAACCCCCACAAAGGTATTAAGATTTACCTGAACTGGACCGAAATCAAAAATCTCATTATGACTGCGTTAATTTTTTTTTTTTAAATTTTTACGCAGACTTTTTAAGTTTGAATTGTTCTATCATCTAAGGTGATTTTATTGAAAAATGTATTCAAAAACCTAATTTTCATTTAAAAAGAATCCACGTAAATCTTAAGATTTTTCTTTATAACATAATAAATTTTATAAATCCCGTAATTTTTTTAATTAAAATTTTTTTAAATTTAAATATAAAAAAAATTACTATTATATTTACGAATAAACTATCAAATTTAGTAAGAATGAAAAACTAAACGTTTGGTAATAAACACATTTTTTTTTATATATCGTGCAATGGTCTCGATTATTGAATAGTCGATTAGCTACTTGTTTGATGGTTTGATTTATCGCCGGCGTTCAATTAAGCATACGATGCTGGGTAAAATTAAGTCACACCATTTTTTTTATATTATTGCCAATGTCTTTCATGCTAAACCAATTCGTTGTTTTTTTCGAAATTTAGCTCATTCCATAACAAAAACCATATAAGTATAATTTTCAAACTTTGTACAAATTTCACAAAAAATGTGTAAATTAAACAAAAAAAATTTCCCATAAGTTTCAAACTTTTTAATAAAAAATTTTTGAAAATGTATGCAGTATGGTGACCCATTCAATTTTAGTATGGCAATTTGTTAGCTGCAAATGGCTAAAAATTCTCGTTGATTTTTGGCAATTTTTTTGCTGACAGTGTTGCGGATTTGCGGGGCACGCTACCGGCGAAAAAAAATTATAAAAAATCTTTGAACATTTTTAGCTACTTAAAACTTAAACTTTATTATATTAAAAAAAATGGGCAACAAAACACACCCGCCTTCATTTGTGGTCGTAAAAATCAAATGGCTTGGATTTGTGTGTAAAAAAGGCTACAAAATTAAGAAACGAAATTGACAACTGTAAGTACGCCGCATATTTCGAATTCTGCGAACCACTCCGAATTTTGAAAAGGATCCCGAATTTTCACAATACATAAATTTCTATCAATTACTGCAAAAACTTAATGTCAAATAATTAGTCCGAATTTTTCTGAATAGATAAGTTTTAAATAATACTTTTATGACCAAAACGCATTTTTGTAAAAAGTGAAATAGAGTTATGAACTTTATGTCTGACGCGCAGTGTGATTTTGAAATTCCTAAACTAAATTTTACCGCCCTATGCTGATGACCTGACAAAACTCATCAAACCCATCAACATGACAGTTGGTCAGGATTACTGCGCCTAAAACTATGTCGCAGAATATAACGTCGTTGTCACGAACTCAGTACGGCATAACAACTAAAACTACTGTTTCGATCATTAGAGCGTTGAAAACCATTTTCGCTGCATAGTTTAAGGCGCACTAGCCCTGACAACTGTCAGCTTGATGAGTTTTTTCAGTAAAATTGAATGAGCTACAAAACTGTATACCGAAAAGATTTCTAAAAATACGGATTAAAAATTTTTCAAATTCGATTTAATGTTTTTTTTTCATTTGTTAAATTTTTGTGAATTTGGTAAAAGGACTGAAACTTTTACATATGTACATACATATGTACATATATGATTTATGTTTCCACAAAAAATTTACGAAAAAATGTTCCATGAATAATATTGTGAATTTTGTAAAAAAAAAGTCACTTTTTACTTCAAATTGTCGCCTAGTGTGTGTAAGTAGTGCGATTTTAGGCATAACAAATGTTTCATACACAATTTTTGTGGACGAAAACGTATAATATTTGTAAAGCGATTATTTCATCTTATTTTTTTATTTATATTTTATTACCATGCCCAAAACAATGCCGTAAAATCTCCATATTAAAATCATGAGGAATGCAAAAAAAATTAAAAATTTCCCCCGATGCAGATAATTCCGAATTTCCGCGCTACTCCGAAAAGTGTGAAATACATTTTTGCGTAAAATATGCGTGCAGCAAATGTTAATTGCTCCAAATTCTCAACCTTACAAATTGGTTTCATACTGAGTTAAATATATTAAAGAAAATCATATTAAACGAATTCCAATGTTTTTAGATTTGACCCTCAAATATCCTGAGCCCGCTAAAATGCAAACAGTGAAAACAGTGCAGCAAGTAAGAAAAAACAACACATACATATGTAGTATGTAAACTTCAAACATATATACATACAGGCTATGTTATGTATATGAAAGCATGTACTGTAAATTAAGCATTTTACCAAACGCATTTACTAAATAGTTTAAGTATAAAGTCAGCGTTAGCAAAATAAAATTCTAAATAAATTATATAACAAAGGCAACTAGGATGCATAGCAAAGTAAAATCCAAAACGAGGATAACTTTGGCGCTAGACATATGTAATACCTATGTATTCTAGTATTATATGTATATGTTTGTATGTACATACATAAAAAAAAAATACAATATATACTTATAATTTTAGCAAGCAGCACCTGTTCAATTAGGCACTTTTATAAAACTGAACTTAGATGATAAATATGTAGTAATAATTGTACGCTGACTGTGTTGGCAAAAATGACTTTGCAAACTTAAACAAAACTTTAGTGGTTGTTAACTGACATACATACATACATAAAATATTTACTTGTCAGGTACTTGAATTGAATGTAGCTTCTACGAAAAAAAAAGGATTGCTTTCTACATACATGCATATGTTACGCTTTAAGCTGGTTATTGTTGTTGTAATAATAAAATCAAATTAACTTTTTAAAGTAAGTTAAAAAGGAAATAAAAATATAAAACAAAAAAGTGTTGCCACAACTCAAGAAGCCTAATAAACTTTAATAAGAATTAAGTCAATTATTAGAAAATACTTTGTGCTTGCAGTTATGTACCTTTTATTAGAGATTATGTAATTATAAACAAAGAAAATATAGCTTGAGATTTGTAACACAAACAAAAACAAATTTAGGTTAAGTCAAAAGTTAAGTTAGGAAAGCTATACAAATATAATTTTTGTAGCCATCGGCGTAATGTGTTGCTCGCCAATAAGATGTGGTTCTCAATTATCATAAATATCAAAAATGACCCATGTTAGTTAAAGGTACGGTTGTCACTTTGGTTAGTTTTATACAAAATTGAGGATTTTGATTTTACATAAATTAAGGCATATGGAAAAAATCGAGCAAATATTTAATATTCTATTAGGATTTCAAGGCAAAAAAAAATTGATACTAAACTTCCTACATTAGAGTTTTGGTACACGGGAAAAGTAAACAAAAGCTGATTAGTAAAATATTGCTTTAAAGTGCAATCTGTGTAACTGAAATCACCATTTGCGATGTATTACTCGTACTTGTATAGCGTGGGGGTGAAAAGAATCGCCAAAAAATAACTTGCATTTATTAGACAAGAATTGAAAATCTATATTTCTTTTTCAATTTGTTAAATTTCCCCCCGAAGCTTTTACCAGTTTAAAATATTGATATTTATACCTTATGTTGAATTATATTTTTATAAAAAATTAATAAGAAAAAATCTGACATGGAAAATGTGGGCGGTATTGCAAAAACCAACACTGGACCATTTTTACGATCTTAACATAAAGCGTTTAATAGTTTCTTTTTTTTGTACACTTTTTCCCATTTATATTCGTAACAGGTGGCATCTAAAAGAATATAAATTAAGTTATTTATTCTGTCTGGTTTTGTCCAAAATCTGTTAAGAATTTACATAAATTTCAAAAATTTAAATCCATGCAGAACGCATTGTGACAGCATTTAAAAAAAATTGGCTCAGTATACAAAAACCCGAAGAATGGAGATCAACATTTTGTTTGGTAGTCAAATTAAGTTTTCATATTTGTGACGAATATTGTTTTGAAAAATATAATAAAAATGTAGAAGTCATGTCTGTAAATTCGTTTAAACTGATGCAGGGAAGGTAACATAATACATTTCGACCATTTTTAGACCTTTTTCCTATCTGTTTGTCGATTTGAACTCACTTATGTATCTCCGAAACTACAGAATGGAATATCATGGGGCTTTACGTGAGGTTTAGATCGTAAACTCGGCCATAACATAGCGTGTATTATCAAAATATTAAATGGAAAAAATAATCAATTTATTTTGAATAAAATTTAATTTTTTCAATGGTATGCCGGTGTTAATTTTGTTTGTTCTTTTCTCCAATTGTCCGAATAAAAACGGTGTTTTCGTTTATTTTTGTAGGTTTGTAGGTTGAAATATAATGTCAAAAATAATTTTGGCAAAATAAAAAAGGAAATAAAAAATTCAAGCGTAGACGTGCACGTAGCATTTAGTTGGAGAGTACTTAAAATTTTTGGTTAACAAAAGAGTTTCAGGGTTAAATATATTTCTTAGAAAATTTCCCTATGTGTCTTCTCTCAAAAAATCTTCATGCGATTAATAAAAACTCCAAAAATATTAGAAAAGGAAAGGAAGAGGGAGTAACGTTTTTTCTTTAAATTGCTCCTGAAATTTTATATCACATTGCCGAACACTACATTTAGCTCAGACATATTTGAAACGATATTTCTCATCTTTATTACAGTATCTAACTTTCGATTTTAATTTTAGAGGAGTATTTATCAGCTGATTTTGATTCTTCAACCCTCAAAATAAATAACCTAGAAAAAAAACTACACGTTTTATGTACAAACGTAAATATTTAAATTCCACACTGGCGCGGAAAAGGCAATTACAGCACCAAGATGAACAACACCAGTTAAATTGTATTTGTTAAGTTTCCGAAACAATCAACATTGCATAATGTTAACTAAAACATATAAATTGTTCACAGGCAAAATTACATTTACGTCCATTGCCACTATAAATTACTATTAGAAGTAGTAGAATTGCTAATTATATACTTCCTGCACTAGTAGTGAAATTGTCAATCATTTCTCAAAACACTTCTATGTAGTAACGCAAGTTGTTAAATAAAATCCGTTCAACTAAATTTAATTACTTATAGTTATGTATAAAGGAGCGCATACATCTTCTCAGCGCACACAAAATACATATTCGGTGAATTTTCACAAAATATTTAACGGAAAATATGAACTCAAGCTTTAATACGAACTTATGGCGAAATGCTCAAATGTAACTATAAATAAATACATATGTATGTATATATTCATAAATACTGATATGTGTTATATTTATATCGAGAAAAAAAAACAAAATAACAAATAAATTAAAATAAAATAAACTTACTGGTTTTGTTAGTCATTTAAAGACAATATGAAACAAATTGTTTAATCAAAAATTCATGATCTTCATACTTTTTAAACTATCCGAATATGGAGAAAAATAAATCAATTTCAACGCACTGTGACTTTTGTAAACCTTTTGAAGTGTATAGATTAGAGCTTAAATGAAAAAACTATGTTTTTAAGTGACAATAAAATATATTAACAAAAATACATATATTCATAAATGTATAAATGGCTATTAATCTTAAACAACACGGTAGACTGAACAACACAGAAGGTGGCACCTGCAGTGGAGCCGCACTTTTGTTTTCCCTTTTTTTTGCAGTAAAAGTTAGCAAATGTTTTGTTATTGCAAATGAGTGGCAAACAGTTACTGATTTTAGAATTTCGTAGATTTCATTACTAAATTTTTATTTGAGATATGTTAATCGCAAATATTTATATAACTAATATATGTATAAGCGAAGGCGGTTGCGTTAGACGTTGGATGAGGAATATGGCGAATGAAAAATGGTTTTTTAAAAACCGTTTAAAATTCTGTGTTCCCTAAGTTGTCTAGCGAAACTGTCAAAAAGGACAATTACTCTCAGAGAAAGAGAGAAACACTAACAAATTGGGAGCAAGCCTAATATTAGAAGTTTAAAAAAATAAATTATTGACTTAAATGAAATCGGTGGCAAATGAAAAAGAAGATATTTTGGTTGACACCTGTTTGGAACGGGAAGCCCAATTTAACTAATAACTAATTTTAAATGCACTTACACCATACAGCTTGATGTTTGGTCGAACTTCTCTTACAATTATTGGTGTGCGCCTTGATGTTGTGTACCTACAGTTATTTTTCATTGCCGAAATACACTCGGACGTTTGGCAATGTCTGCCGAGGGGGCCGCTTTTTGAAAAAAAATTTCTATAATGTTTGATGTTACTTGTCCCTGCTTCATTTGAAAATATTTGGAGAAGGCTGCTATCTGCTGTAAAAGTTATCTAAACTATCAAAAAAAAATGTCGGCATCGCAAAAATAATGGGTGATATAAAATAAATGTCTCACAGAAGCGAGGTGGGATGTTGTGATGACAAAAATAGGGGTTATTTACTTTTTTTAGCTGCGGGCTCGGATAGAAGATGTAGTGATAAAAAATTCAGCAAAGAAAACACATGTTTTGGATGCTTAAAGTTGTTTGTGTATGGGGAAAAATTGGTAACACCGTGAGAAAAAATGTTCACCAAAAATTATAGCGAATTTTTAATTTGACGAAATTCGCATTTTATTATATTAGAATTGAATGAGGTATAAAATGGCATATCTAATCCCCATTTTTTGAATTCTTATTAAAAAGTTAACAATTTAGATCGTTATTTTCAATTGCCAAATTTTTGTGAATTTTGTTCACAGTGTTAAATTGGCAACAATGTATGCATATGGTTATTTTATAGAATGAGCTATATTTAGATTTTTTAAAAATTAACGAAAAAGTTTTAGCATGAAAAAATCGTGTATATAAAAAAAAACTTCCTGTGCAATTTTTTTTCTGGTATCGTACATGGAATGTTAAAATTTATTACATGGACCGGCAAAATTTCATAAAATCTAACCAGAATCCCGAGGTGACTCCAAATCTGAAGTTACTTTAGATCCAGCAACTCAGGTTTTCCAACCTAAGAAAGTTCATTCCAATATCGTCATTGAATCTAAAAGTACTATTCCTTCACTCCAAAATCTAATTTGAATTTTGAAAACTCTTAATTTAGGAAATGATCTGAAATTCATTTCCAAGTGGATTCGCTTTTTGTGTATATCTGAAACTGCCGTGTAAAGTAAAAATTCTCGAGTGAAAGTGAATCGGAGAACATGCCCGATAAAATGGTTTCCGGGTAGGAAATTATGTCGGCAACAAAAAATAAACGTTGCGACCATTGATTCATTGACCATTGATTCAACTTGTAGCCATCAAGGTGAACGTTTTGCACACAAACGTTACTAGTTCGCGTATAATTTTAGTTTACATCGAAAATAAGTACAGAATGTTTATATTGTACAATATGCCCACTGAAGTTGCAATCAAGTTGACAAAAACGAAATACAAAAAATTATATCTCTTGTACAACCAAGATAAAAACGTTGCAATTTCAAGTACAACACCGTTAAGTCAGAGATAACGTGAAGTTGCATCCACGGTCTCAACGTTACTTACATGCATACCTGTAGAATCTACTTACCAGTATCGGTTTGTGCACCAACGGCATTGCCAATAATGCAAATGAGTGCAAAAAATGGAAACGATTCGCTGTTTCAAAAACTGCCTTCGCCTCAGTTTTTTCTTCAGCACTAGGATTTTTGGAGAAAATATGCTTGCCATAGGCACCCATAATGACCGCACTTGCACCGCATAATCCAGCTAAACGAATGAAAGTGTAATGGCTGCCTGCTAAATCCCATAATGGCAAACGCACTGGCGGCGAAGGCGGCGCAGGAACCGTAGTATTGGACCCAACCAATCTCTGGGGTAAAAGACCATACTTCGAGTGGCATATTTGATGTAATAAATTTGTAAATAAAAAATTAGTAAAATAGATACCAATAACCAAGCAACAATTCATTCAAACTCACTGTGCCTCTAATTACACTCGAAGTAGTAGATAACAGCGCTTGGCTAATTGGATTACCAAAAAGCAAATAACCCACTGCATCGCCTACTGAAGACATTTCTTTTTTTGATTAAATAAATTTTTTCCAATCCGGAAAAATTTTAGCGAATGTTAAAAACCTATGCCGTGGTTTCCCTCTTTTTGTGTTTGTTGTTGTAATAGTTCAATATTCATGCTGGTACGCAAGGTATAGGAACATTTGAAAGGATGTATAGCAAGATTAATAATGGGGTAGCACCAATTTATAGAAAAGTTCCATGGTGTAAAAATTGCACATATTGTGGTGAGAAAACTTTACATACATATAGCAAATATTTGCTTTGTCTGATTTTAATTCCTCTGGAACTGAAATTCATGCATTTATTAGACGTTTTAACAATATTTGAACAAAAAATATATTAGAATCTGTTTGGATCCAATTGATTTCTGGTGTGGAGAAATCGCACGAACGTTCTTGCCACAGAAAACGAAACGCATCTGCATCTTCTTTGTAATCTAAGTTATTTGGTTCATTGCTCAAAACCTACCATAGAATTGAAATGTTTATACAATTTATTTTCCAGCGAACACACTCTGAGTTTGGATTATTTGCACTTTCTATTTGTTTCTATTTCCATTTTGTTCCAATATAAATTCCACGAATAACTCAATAAGTTTGTAAATAAAAACAGCTGTTCGGCATGTATCTTTGCGGTCTTTTGTGTGGTTGAAAACAAGTGAATTTTAATGAATAATTTTTTTCGTGGCTTCAATTTTTTTGATTTGGTTTAATCTATTTTTACATTAACTATAGAGAAGTGCTAATGTCAAGGTTTTAATATATTTCACACATAGTCCTTGAGCTACTTTTTAAAAGTATTTTTTTTTACAATAAAGTTTGCATAAAACGTGCTCACGCATTTAAAAATTGAAATAAACTACCACCTAAAAGAAATGGGTGTATATACGGAACCAGTTTTAACAGAAAATTAAATATCTTTTTATATAAGTATTCCATTGATATGTGCGGAAATATATATGTATATATATACATATATACAATATACATATATACATATGTACATACTTATGTATATTTGTGCATGTACGAATGTACATATGTAGCTGTGCGTGCTACCATTCCAGTTGCCCCTCAGCTGGCAATGGCAAACCCGCGAGTATATTTCTTATTGAAAAGGCCTTAAATTTAAAACAAATTAAGTGCCGGATGCACCCCACCAATATGTATGTATGTGGAGATCTTAGCCAAACCGTGCCAAACGATTATTATTGCTAAATTTATTTTGTAACTATGGGCCCGGACACGAACATGTCTACGTTATCGAAACGACCATGGTTTATATCCAACCAACAACATTCTTCAACATACTTTATGTTGTTATTTAAATACCAATACTATGCTGCCATTAAAGTAAATTACTGGACCGTTTACAATTAATTCTTTATCAGGGTGAAAAAGGATAAATACATAATTAAACAATATTTTCCAAATAGTGCATCGATTGCACACATAGTAAATAAAAAATATACACCCCTATGCTGAAATCCGTCGTAACTACGAATTTGCTACGAATCGTAACATCGGTATGCTCAAATCCGAATTGCGGAATCGTAATTTCGAAATTCGTAAGCCATTTTCGAAATTCGTAATGTTGGTATGCCTGAATCCGACGTAGCTGTCATTTCATTGCATTTTTCGGAGATTTTGTACGAATAGCAACTGGTGTCGGAACTTAGCAAATTCAAAACAATAATAATAATAAAATAAATAGTGTACACGGAAAACAACGAACAAATATGTAAGTTAAATTGTGCATAGAAAAGTGGTGTATTAATAAATATTTTGCAAAATATTCATGACATGAAGAGGGAGTCTCTGCGCAAGAAGAAACGGCACAATAATGAAATGGAGGCCATGAAAAGAAAGGAGCTTGCGTTGCAGGAGAGGCTACTGCTATTGCAAGAAAAAAACCTTCAGCAGTGAGGCCAGTGCGAATATATTTATTAAAGTACTGAATTCAACTGTTTATTTAGTTTTAAGAAATTGATTTATGATACATTGTTTTTTTAAATAAATTTGCATCGTCCCGTAATAATCTCCTCTGCATATTCATGCAACTGTTGCTTATAGCATATTCTTCCTCCTGGGACAAAGGTGCAGCGGCTACAGAATCCATTTTATTTTAATTTAATTAAAAAACTTGCTTACAAATAACTAATAATCGCTGGTCTCAAAATTCACTCTTCACTTTGTTTATTTCACTTTATTTTAAGAACTTCGAATTTAATAATTTTAGTTGGCAACGCGGCCGTGAGTTACGAACGGATTTCAGCATACCATTTTCGATTTGTTCGGAACGGAGCTACGAATTCGTAGGCTACGAAAATTCGGATTTCAGCATAGGGGTGATAATTTAAAAAGGCCTAGGAAGACAACTGCACCATCATTAAGCAATGTTGCTAAAGAAAAAGTTCTTGCCCCGATATAAATCCGGCTAGTTCCGGTACCCTACTTTCGTTTTCTGCTGTTTGAAAGTCGAAAAAAGTAAAATATTCATGGGTTTTTATTTTGTTTAATTGATTTGTGACAAATAATTTAAAAAAATGAAAATTTGAAACTGAGAGATGTTTCTAATATATTCACGCAGTAAGCCGAAAATAAATTGATATTTCCCACACATTTGTACCAAGGCGAATCCATACAAGGTGGTGTTATAAATACAACTACAAAATACCTATGTATTTGTTTTTGTTTCTGCGTAAGAGTTGTCAAAATTTAAATACATTTTGTTTTTGCTTTTACGGCTTTTGAAAGCTCATACGCAAACGCAAAAACAAAATATATGTAGGTGAATAAAAAAAGATCAAATCAGCTGCTCTTATGTCATCACCTTCTATAAATTCGCCTTGATTTGTACTTTATATACAAATCATTAAATCAAAATATTTTTCATTATTTCAGTTGCTTGAAAAAGTATTTTCTTTCAGTTCTTGAGTGTATTTTTATACTAGCAAATATCCGGCGTACTTTGTCAAAAAATACAACATATTAAAATTTGCGTATTTATCAACTGAAACAATTTATTAAAAAAAACTTGTGTTTAACTATAGTTATAGCTAGAAAGGGATACAAACTCACACGTACATTAGAGTTTCCGGTAGTATTTTCCATTCACCATTAAGATGCTAATAGAAACTCAGCTTCAGAGCCTACCTAATATTTATATTAATGAGATACCTGAAATATCTGTGAAACTAGAAGGGATTTAACTAGTAGTGTTCTTGCAGGGTATACTGTGTTTTCAAATTAAAAAATAAACACACATACAGACAGTACATTAGGGTGCCTCACAAAAAAATTTTTAGGCTTTTCCAACAGATTTATAAGGAGGAGAAAATAATTTTCCAATGGTATGTTATTAGTTTCAATCGATCATGTTTTGGCTGAGTTATTCACGATTTTTTAAAAGCTTCATTAAAAAAACAATTATTATTAAAATTGGTTTAAAAGATTCCTCATATAATGAATTTTATATATTAGTATAGAGTGTAGATGCTTTTTTTTTAGATGTATACTTAGCGTCAACAAAAGTATAAAACCTCTCAGATACTTTATACAAAAGCCAATTTTATCACCACAGTACTTTTGAATTATAGAAAAATTGGAAAAAGTCATAGCTCATAACTGTCTCAGTTTATATATGCCAAACATTTTGTAGTATATATATTGTATGAAAAAGTTGAGTATTTTGATCAAAAAACTTCGAAAAGATTTTTGAAATCACTTTGATTTATAATTTTGCTTTAAATGGCTATTATAGCATTACCAAACATAATTTTATCACACCAGCAACTAAATTCTTCCTCTCATATTCGTTCCAGATCATTTCACAATTTTGCAAGTTTTCCTGCTATGCTTGGTGTAAGCAAACAAAAGGCCATACATTTTACACTCAAAATCAGTTTAGTCGTGGTTGTCTGGTTAGAATGACCGCCGGTCGCATAAGTTCTTGTCAATGTGTGTTTTTTTTTCTTATCGGAAATGAGAATTTGCGAAAGCGTGTGATTATAACTTGTTGCATTTAGTTGGAATCATTTATTGGCAATTGAATTGGCGGTGTGGTGCAGAATAAGAACACTGTAATCCATATTGATTGTTGGAGTTTAAAAATGAATGCGGCCTAGACGGTTCAATTTAGCTTAAACAGATTGGAACCAATTACAAATGGTCCCAAATGAAGGCATACAATAATTGGTGTACAGGGTGATTCAAAAAATTCGTACAAATATTTGGCATTTTTGAACGCGTGAACCTATTTTTACGTCGAATAATTGAAGCTTGTACGTGGAGGCCAGCTTGAGCAGCTAATTTGAGTAATAACAATTTTAACCTCTAAAACAAAATGTGTTTTTTAATTGATTGATACAAAAATTGACTGCGTTACGAAAATCGTAAAGAATGGTTTAAAAATTTATTTTAAATTTATGGAGGCTCGCACGTAAAGATATAATCCCAAATAAGAGAAAATTGTTGATTTCACTGATTTAGGCGATTTATCTTTAACTGGCCGGTGGAAAAATGCCCCCCAAAATTTTGTTTGCTTTGATCCAAGCAATATGTGCACCATATATGTATGTACATACTTGTACGAAGTTTTGAACAACCCTGTATTATATAATAAAGTATGGGCATAATATTGTGTAGAACTCTGATATAAAGTTAAGGTAATCGTGACTAATACGCTTAATCGGCAAAATAACGCTTACCTATAACGCTTACCTATTTACGCAGTTTTCCCGTTCAAACAATTGATATGGGCTGGCCTATGGTTGTTTCGGTTATGAAATTATAGGAGCCTATGTATGTATGTATGTACATACATACATATGTGCATCTGTATATCTGTACATAAGTTTGTGTTTCAGAAAGTAGAAAAGTTTGGGTTTTATTGAAAATTAATACAACTGCCTACCATATTTATTTTTACCGATATCAAAGTCAAAGCGTCAATAATAGCCAATGTGGTTTTTGCATACAAACCCAATATAATATCTACGGTAGGCAATGGAATGCCACTAAATATTTGTACAAATTCAATTAGATTCAAAGATTATTATGAGAAGCCTTAACGTCTTTTAGGGGCGATCGGTTGTACGAGTATCAGAAATTAATTACAGATTCGCACATAAAAGTACATACATACGTACATTCATATTTACAAACATATCAACTCAATTAATTGTTTATAGCATTTATCCCTTTACAAATACATAATGCTTAATATATTATGTAGTAGATATGTATGTACATATGAACGCAAGTTCCCAAGCCAAAATTCCGGGCGACTCCGCAAATTAGAGAAGCCGTAATTAAAATCGCTGCTTACGGCTAAAAATGCGTAGAATTGAAAACCCATACAGAATACACATATGGGTGATTCACAAGGTGTCATAAGTCATAACGTCATAAACTTAAACTTAAATAAAAATTGCTTAGTTTTACGTATTTGTTTCAATGCAATCCAAAAACATATGTAACTTTTGAAATCTAAAATTTTATGATTTATGACACATTATGTCACCTTGTGAATAACCCAATACTTAGTTAAAAAGCTATCAGCTTTAATAAAAATCAACTAAGATTGAGTTAATAAAATTACTTTCAGTCGGTATCGAACGTTGAAAAATCACTCAACGAGATGGTAAAATAAAAAAAAAAGATTCGAACCTGACACTAATCTGGATGAACTTTACTAAAATGATATCTAAAATCGGAAATTTCTTAGATTCTCAAAAGTTTAAAAATATCGGAAATGTTATAATGTTTAGCTGATTTGTTTTTATATAAGAAGCGTTTATTTAATAACTAGATGGGTGTTGGAAATGGGCAAAATCGGTTAATAACCACGCCCACATGACTGTGGGATTAGGATTAGGTCAAACCATACTACACAATATCAAAATATTCAATGCTATATTAAATCATATAGCAAATTCGCTCGACTTAGACTTTACTTCTTTACTTGTGAATTCTGATTTTTAGAATTTATTTAAAATGCGAAATAATTCACCCTTTAATGCAATTTTTGGCATGCAAGAAGAAGCAATTTCCTTTTCGGTTATGAGACAAATTTATTTATTTTTATTCAAAAATACTAACTGAAAAAAATTTTTTTTGGGGTTTCCCGATTTTACTCGTTTTGTTTTCGGAACATATTTGAATATCTTTTTTGGAGTTGCCTTTTGTTTTCTCAATAGCAATGCAACAAGAATCCGGGCGAATCTCATTCACTCTATGAATGCTGAAGAATTTACGGTACCTTTCAAAAGTAAACTGGGCTTGCCCCTCAGTATAGAAAACCCTTAAGGCGGCGCTGAAATATGCATAGTGTACATAATACGCAAATAAAAACAAATGCTGAAAATGTATAACAACTAACTTATATTTTTTGTGATATGATATGAGTGATATATAAGTGGCCATGCGCTTATTTTATTTTCTGCTATCTCACTGTTCAAATAATGTGTTAACGCCGTGGTACTATCTAGATAGTACGTACTTCTGTATGTATGCACATAATATATGTATGTATCTAACGAATGATTTGTTGCATTTTGGAATAAAAAATTAGTGCTGTGATTTTAAATAGACTTAAGTAAAAAAAGTGCTTGTAATAGAAATAATTGGAAATCCAAATAAACACCATGCAGTCAATTAAACCGGACGAGTTGCCGGTGAATCCGCGCGAGCGAACCAACCCGTTATCGGCGCTAATGTTGTGGTAAGTTGCAAAGTCAATACATGCATTTAGTTTTAAGTATTGTACATCTGTAAATAGTAACTATTATTAATTAAGTTATTGTCATTATTAAATATATGTATATTACATATGTAAAGTCATAGCTAATTGCGTGGAACCAAATTAACTCAGAACGGAAATGAATTTTGTTTGTGATTTTCGCATAATTAGAGTCTTAATAATTTCAATTTTCTCAGCGAAATTATTCCGCTTATTCTGTTTTAATTTTGCTTGTAATTAAATAGAAACCCAATTTTTATGGGGGTAAATATGATAATAGTAATAATTTGGCGCTTACACCAATGTATTCTTATGTTTGGCCGCACTTCTCCTACAATTTGGGCAACCGTTATTAAAAAAAAAACTTTTTCCATAATTTTTGATGTTACTTGGTCCGGTCAGAATTCGAACCCAAGACCCATCAAATGAAGCGCACACACCCTAAACCTTCAGCTACGGCGGCCGCCTGCTGGATTTATCTGAACCTTGCAAAAATGTTCTCTATATCTCAAACTTATTCCTTGGCACAATTAAAGTAAAAAATACTGCAGCAATTTTGAGGCAACCGAAGACGTACCGGACAGCTGGCCTCGTAAAAGTTAGCTCCAATTTTTTTATGACCATACCAAAAGCCTTTCCTTTTAGTCGAAAGGCCTTCATTTCTTCATTCCCTTCTCCTTTGTTTTTTATATGGAGTGGCACAAACTGAAGGCTTTCTACTTTCGCTAACCATAGCAGGCTTCAGAAGTCCTACCAGGAGGTTTTTTTCTAGGACATTTAGATGGTCTATTGAAAAAGTTCTTTTACAACTCCTTCCGAATTCATAAAATTCATTAAAAACAAACATGGTGTTTTTCAAAAAGTGTAAAAATGAATAAAAAATATAACTGAACGAAATGATGACCATTAGCCGATTATCGACGATATTGTGAGTGTCGCTTTCTCGTTCAATGAGCGGCTGTGATTATTTAGGCGATCATTATTCTACAACTGTTCGTTAGACGCAAATTTGTGTCGATCAAAGTTCACAATACAAAAATGTTATTGGCTCAATCGACTGAGGTCTATTCTACTGCCAGTCGACGTTCGCTATAGGGGTGTAAGGCATATATAGTATAATTTCACGGGAAATATTTTTGTAGAACATTTTAACCCATTAGGTTCCATCTTAAAGTGCCATTTTGATCCTTACTTCAAGAAACAACTAAAAAATTTGGAAAGTCGTTAAATTACTCAAATGTTCTAGAAAATTATTCGTCAGCAAATTTTACTTTAAGTAAATATTTAGTGCCATGAACCACACCGTTTTTACTGTCTCTGAGTAATAGAATATAACTGTATGAAAAGCGTCAATTTGCAAAGTTTTGTGAACTTCAAACTAAATATATTTAGCTCTTTATTATGAGTTGCATTCGACGTTCGATCTTCGTTTTTTCTAATAGCAGTCACCCCTTAGAAGGCAATGCCAACCCTTCGATTGTATTTCTGCCATGAAAAAAACTTCTCTCAAAAATCATTTGCTGTTCGCAGTCGGTGAGAAATTATAGGCCCCTCAATTATATTACAAGACGCACTCTACAAATTGGAAGAGAAGTTCGGCCAAACATCAAGCTAAATGGTAAGCGCCAAATTATTATATTATTAAAGGGTGGTTAAATTTTAAGGACCGATGTTGATTTTGAACAAAACACAAAATATTTTGGAAATTATTGTAATTTCTTTTTATTATGATAATATGGTGTGGTTCAATTATGTATGGAACAAAATATCGGCCAAATGTCCGCCGCGACCTCGGCGGCACACCTCCATCCGATGGTCAAAATTTTTGATGGCACTGAGGCGTAATTGAGGTTCTAGGCCGTTAATGTGCCGAATTATCTCATCGTTTAGCTCTTGAATTGTTGCTGGCTTATCGACGTACACTTTTTCTTTCAAATAACCCCAAAGAAAGTAGTCCAACGGTGTCAAATCACATGATCTTGATGGCCAATTGACATCGCCACCACGTGAGATAACACGGCTATTGAATTTGTCGCGCAAAAGAGCCATTGTTTCGTTGGCTGTGTGGCAAGTGGCACCATCCTGTTGGAACCACATATCGTCCACATCCATATGTTCCAATTCGGGCCATAAAAAGTTCGTTATCATCTCACGATAGCGAACACCATTCACAGTAACTGCCTGACCGGCCTCATTTTGGAAAAAATACGGCCCGATGATGCCGCCAGCCCATAAACCGCACCAAACAGTCACTATTTGTGGGCGCATTGGTTTTTCGACAATCACTCTTGGATTATCATTCGCCCAAATGCGGCAATTCTACTTATTGACGAATCCAATGAGGTGAAAATGTGCCTCATCACTGAAGATGATTTTGTTCAAAAATTGATCATCCACTGTTGCCATTTCTTGCCAACATTCTGACAATTGACGTCGTTTGGTATTCAAATTGAGTTAGTCTGAGATTGAGAAATCTCAAATGAGGTGCAGAAAAAAACTTGACGTTTAGGTGTGGTTCACATTCAACATCGGCCCTTAAAATTTAACCACCCTTTATAAGGAGATCCAAAAAGCTACCAATGCAAAGAAATGAATGGTCAAAGCGTGTTTTGGTTAAGATCTAAAGAATAATCTGTTTAGTTTGGTTAAATTCTACATACATATATAAAGCGCAGTGTGAATATCTAAAGGGCCGTTTACATAGAACTTTCCTCGCTTTGCTTGACAGTTCGAACTTTAACAACAAAGCGTGAGGAGTAGAAGGTGAGCTACATCGAACGCTTTGACAGTTTCTGCGTTAGTAGTTTGTTATGAGTTGCGATTTGTGTTTGTTCAGAGTGTTTTGTTTAAAGATAGAATAAAAAAATGAATTTTACTGATATGATGGAAGTAGTAGTAGTTATGCTACTAATGTTTGAAATTCGCGAGTGTCTGTAGTGTAAAAATAAAATGGAAATGATAACAGCTGATTGCCAAAGCGTACAAAAATTGAGAGTTGCCCATGATTTTGCTTCGCTTTGCTTTACTCTACTTTTCTCGCCTTGTATTTAGCAGGACTCATATAACTTCATGTATTGAACTTATCTGTCAAAGTGAAACTCTGAAGCAAAGCAAATCAAAAGCCCTATGTGAACGGCCCTTAAATCTTCCCAGTAGCGAAAGCGGTCTTCGGTATAAATGGTATCAATGATTCATGCACGGCATGTCTTGAGTAGTTAAAACTTGCTGGTTGATAAATAAAACACATATTGTATACTTGCGAAAGTTAGCTCTAAAATCGCATTCAAATATTTTTAGATATTTTTTAAATAAGTTCATACTTTGCATACATACATACATACATACATATGTACGTACAAATTCTACTATTTTTTGTACACTTCTATAAAGGGCCCGTTTTATTGTAACCGACTTGCAAAAGAACGCTCCATTTGGATACAATTTTCTTTAGTTGCAAAAGCAACCCTGTTAGCATATTTCATGAAAAATGAGATTTGTTAGTGCTGTTTAAGAACGGAAAATAGTTGTGCAAACAAATTTTAGGTTGACGTAGTTATTTATTTAAAAATACTATGCAAATAAAAACGAATTAGATCTTAAACTGAAATTTCCCATGTATTTTCATCCGGCTCATTCACATTAGCGCAGTTTTTTCACTTTCCAACACCACATTTCCAGTCGGATATCATTTTACCGAGTTGGTGTTGTTGCTTCACATGCTATTTCTTATCCTACCTAGTGTTCTTTTACAACAAGAAATGGGCCCAATGTTAAGGCTCCAATCTATCGAAAATTTCAACCCAAAATTTTAAATGTCAATTCGAAATCCTGAGTATGTGATTTTTGTCTACTAGAGTTTATTCAATTTTATTTATTTCGCTAGAGTATTTTTGAAAATTATTTGATATTAATAGACATACATATATAATTTACTTAAATAATAGTGCATTTTGATTTCACTTCTTCAATTGTGGATACAAGTTCATTTTCAAAAGCTATTTGAAAAAAAATATTTTTGTAATTAACAAAGTAAAATTTTGATAAATTTGCAAATATTTGAATTTATTGTCAACAACAATATTATTTAATTTATAAGAGTCATTACCAGTATATTTAGCGTTGCTTAAAACTTAGTGTGGACTTATTGACTCATAGCAAAAATGGTCCAGTGTTATTTTTTCAAATATTGTCAAATTTTTTTCAAATTAGTTTTATGTCTACCCGAAAAAGTCAGAAATTTATTATTATTAATAATTATTTCTTAAATTTTCGTAAAGTTTTTACAAAGTTTAAAATTTTTGTTTTTGTGGCTTATGTAACTATTAAAACAAAAAAAATATTATTCAATTAAAAAATAAAAATGCTTTCACAAATTTCGTATTTGTATTTTTTGAATACAAATTTATTTGATATTTAAAATAAATCGGATGACAAATAAAAATCTATACGTTATTCAAAACTATTTGTATGATAAATGAAAATTTATTTGTCATTAAAACTAACTTCAAACACGAATGAAAATGTATTCGTCATTTAGTTACTCAGTTTTGTTATAGCGCCCATCCATAAAATGAACTAACATACATACATACATAGTTCTTGAATCAGTACCACTCTTTTCTAAATGGTTTGAACCACTGAAACGAACCGCATTGCATAATTTGTTTTTTTTTTTTTTTGGGTACTAAAGTGTGATAAAATCCCACTGCAACTGGCATAATTTTATAGCTTTTTATCAAAGTTGACATTAAGCTCATAACTGACGTTGACAGGCATTTTATTATATTCATTACATAATTCATAGGAAAAAATATAACAGACAGTTTTTTTTTAACTTAATAAATGGTTTGAATTTTTTTCGGTTTTAATCGAAACGACCGGGTTCATAACCTAATACTTTCGATTAATCATACCCGATTAATAGGTTATACATTTTTTTTCGCCAACTAAGCATGGTATACATATCTCTTTCTCGGAAGCGATTTTCAATTACCGTGCACTCAAAAAAATTATATGGCTTCAAGAAAAACAGCTACCCGAAGAAAAAAGGTAATGAAATGCGCTTAAGAAATAGAGAAAGCAGATTTTATTTTATGTTGGTTTTTTCTCATCAAAATAAGAAACATTCTTAGATTCTTTTGTTTTTTTTTTTTCAGTGTGATGCTCGGTGGAAGCGCTCGCTGTGATACTACTCCTAACTTCTTCTAAGTTTTCGGGGAATAGATCCTGGTGGCTCTTCAGGAAATACATTTTCAGGGACTTGCTGATTTCTATTTCGCGAAAGGCGTAAACCTCATAATTTTCCTTAGAATCTACATCGCTTAAATTTTGAAAGGCATTTTCTTCAACCGGTTTCAAAGTCTACTTGTAGTAGTAACTTTATAAATCATACGGCCAATGATCACATATGGTTCCATAAACAAAATATTTCAGTCTCTTTATTTATATTTCTTCTATTCATATCGCCTAGAAAGAGATATTCGAATTTTTTTCTCTTAAACTGAAAAAGCTACAAGGACGAAATTCAAGGATGTGATAGTGTACACATTAGTTCTTAACATATATATTTTTCAAAAGTAAATATTGGAAATTTTCAAGGATATACAAGGGCAAAGTTTTAGAAGGACATGTTCTAGAGAATTTTCTCTTTTATTTGATACCAATATTGTTATTAATTAATCATACCCTTGGAATATCAAATATGTAAAAACTAAAAACGCGGTTTTAATATATTTATTTCTTGTTTCGCGAGTATATTAATTTTTTTTGTAAAACAATGCCCAACAACAAAATTGTCAGAGGTTGAGAGTTTGGGAGCCATAAAAGCAAAAACAAAATTCACGTCATTTGACGTTTTTAGCTGTGAGACGAAACCGCACAGCAGCTCCTTCAATTGAATTCACCTTGGTGTAAAATTGACTGTCGCACGGTTTAACCTACATACATATTACAGCCTACTTTTTAAGAATTTTGAATCATTACCATATTCTTATGTAGTATGTAAGTGTAGCTTGGTACCAAAGTTTCTTTATATTTGCTACCGGTGGGCGATTCGAGAACTTTATTGAGGTCTTGTGCCTTGCTTACGATTGCTATGAAAAACAGCAAACTGTGAATGTTTATGCTAAAATCTTCGGTTTATTAAGCGCCGGTATCGGAGCACCATAGAATGGAACCGTGTTCCGAGAAATAAGATGTTGTAAAAAACTTGTCGAATTTGACAGAATCAGTGCGTTTTTTTGACGTTACAACTGTAACATAAGTATGTAACTCTTGCCTTTTCACATTTGCGCATTCAGTTGCATCATAGCGCATAAACCTCTTCGAATTGATAAAACACTATTTTATAGTTTCAAAGCACAGATACATACATATATATTAAAAATGCTACATAATAATTCCTTTTTTTTTGTTTAATTTTAGCTTCACCTTACCTATATTTTTTAAGGGGCGCAGGAAGACTTTAGATGAAAGAGATCTCTATCGAGCGCTTAAAGAACATAAATCAGGTAAGAATAGAATTAAATGTATTCGTAAATACCAGCCCAAATCAACTGTGTTTTAATATTTTGGAATTTCTCCCTTAAACTCTTAAAAAACTTTCTTTTCTTTTCGAAAATTATTAAGCGATAATAGAGATACGAGTAAAACTAGTAAATATTTGATAATTTTCTAACGATACCGAGCATACGAGTACTTGGTATCGATACTTATTGACCCAGTATTGACTAGGTGTCTAAAGAAAATACTCGTATCGATTTCTATTCAAATACATCTTTTTTCTCCACTTGATGCTCACCAATTTTTTAAATGAAAATAAACTATGCTAGTTCAAAATATTGCCCACATATTATTGATGCAAACAGTGGCCTGCATAACATGGCAAATACTATTTTTTTTTTAATTTTTAGTTTTTAATTTTGTATTATATTTAACTTTCATAGTTTAAAAAAAAGACAAATATTGCTAAATTAATAGTTATTCCCTGCATTTTCACTCGGAAGTGAAATGCAGAATATGATTGGTCATCATTGTTGTTGCATTGTTATTGGCATTGTCATGTCGAAAAAAACAAAATGTTTTTTTTTTTCTGTTGACGAAATTTAAATGGGAAAGCTGTAAAGCTGTCCTAAACACAACGGAAAAAGATTTATTCAAATTTAGAAGTTATGCCCGAACATATATAGGAAAATATAAATACGAATTTAGAACCTACTTCTTTTTGAAGTCGGTTCAATTTGTGATAATAGATAGTTACGTTTTCGTATTCTCCAGTAAAAAAAAAACTATCCAGTAACAAAATTTCTGAGCATAACCAAAATTTGCTCTCAATGAGAGACACATGCAAGAAAATACGAAAACGCAAAACTAAAAAAAAGTTGCAAGCTTTTGTTACAGCTGATTTTTGTTTGGCGCGAAATTTAAAAAATACATACTTTAAATTTAAAAAAAAAATAGCTCCACAAATCATAATTTACGCCTCACAACTGCTAATTGCAGTCACTGCGGCTAAAGATTCAGGACTATCCTTGCAAACACTCAGATTCTGGGCGTCTTACTAATATATTACTGACACAATAAACTTCACAAACTTAGTGTACGTTGTTTTTACTTACTCACTTTTACTATTTTTAATGAAAATAGTTAGCAATTATAATAACTGTTTTCAATCAGCTGTTTATATGACGGGCATATTCTTGCTAGTAGAAATTTTTCTAGTAAAACTCAAGAATGATAGGAAACCAGATTACGGCAATGCCGACAGCGTACACTGCTACAGGAATAGCAAGACGAAAAGGAAGGTGATAACTGCACTTGGGCGTTTTATTTGCACTGTAACTGCTAAAATACAAAGATTGGCACTTCATATTTATTATTCTGTGTTTAACTTTTTTTTAGAAATCACTCAAAACTCTGAAAAATCAACTTTTTAAGAGCAAGTTGTGACGTCAATCCTTCAAACGAGGCAAGTACAAAGGAGCGGAAGGATTAAACTTGCAAGTTCGGCTGTCATTTTCGCTTTCCCAATTGTCTCTCTTTTGCTGGTTTCTTGCAAGTTTTGGCAACGGAAAACGCTATCCAGTAAAATTTTTACTGCTTCTTACTGGTTTTTACTGGATAGTGAATACGAATACAGAACTATGTAATATCGATTAATATATTTTTGCTTTAATATGTAGGTCTCTCTCTTGAGAAATCAATAGATTTCCAGATTTCAGACTTGAGATTCTCGCTACAACAATAATAATTACTAAAAAAAATTTAAAATTACTTTCCAGAAACGCTCGGTAATAAATTAAACAAAGCTTGGGAGGCAGAGTGCGAAAAGAAGCGACTCAAAAACAAGGAACCCAGTTTAGTCCTAGCAGTGATACGAGTATTTGGGTTGCGTTTTGCAGCTTTAGGCTGTTTATTGTTCATGCTAGAAATCGGACTACGGTATGTAGCTCAAAAGGGTTGGAAGCTTGGAAAAATGTTACCTAAATTTTTCGTATACATTTACAGCGTGACACAGCCACTATTTCTTGGTGGCTTAGTAAACTACTATGCCAATCCCACCAATAGAGATGATAAATTTACTGCCTATATCTATGCTATGGGAGTGATCGTTTTCAATGCCATTAATGTTATGCTCAGACATCCATATATGTTGGGTATCCAACACATTGGCATGAAAGTACGTTTGGCTATGTGCAATCTGATTTATCGGAAAGCCCTACGACTAAATAGAACTGCGCTAGGCGGCACCACAACCGGACAAGTGGTGAATTTGATATCGAACGATGTTGGACGGCTGGACACATCCATCATGCACATACACGTGTTGTGGGTGGGACCGATCGAGATTACCGTCGTAGCGATTCTCATGTATAGAGAGGTGTGTAGGTGTAGGTGTAGCTAAGTGTAACAGTTCCAACTGCGTTATTTTTACTTTTTAATTATCTATTTCATATGCAGATAGGTGTAGCTTCGCTGTTTGGTGTCGCAGCGATGTTATTCTTCGTGCCATTGCAATTATATCTCGGCAAGTTGACATCGAAATTGCGTTTGCGTACGGCGTTGCGCACCGATGAACGCGTACGCATGATGAACGAAATCATATCCGGGATACAGGTTATCAAAATGTATGCGTGGGAGAAACCATTTGGCAAAATTGTGCAGCAAGCACGACGCAAAGAAATGAGCGTTGTACGTAAAAAGAATTACATTTCGGGGATAATACAAATGTTCTCCATGTTTATGACTCGCGTGTCCATCTTCGTTAGCCTGGTCGCTTACGTGGTTTTAGGAAATTTCCTTACTGCCGAAAAAGCCTTCGTCATTACTGCCTTTTACAGTATTTTACGCAGCACAATGGTTGTTTCATTTCCCAATGGTATACAACAAATCTCCGAGACGCTCGTATCCTTGAAACGTATAAAAAAGTATTTGCTGTACGATGAAATTAACGATGATTTGAGAAAAAATAAAAATGCATACAATCAAATGAAACAAGTGGATGACCAGAATGGAAATCTGAAATCAACAACACAAGCGCCACATGAGAGAGAAGCTGGTATTGAGATAAAGAATTTGAAGGCAAAATGGGACCCAACTGCATCCGAATATACTTTGAATAATATCGAATTGAAGATGAAACCGCACACTTTAGTTGCCGTTGTTGGGCCGGTGGGTTCTGGAAAGTCAAGGTAAATTCTAGGTTAGTTTTAATTTCCGACGTATAAAAAGTGATTTGTTTGGAGCATAGCTACGGTGACCAGACGTCCCGATTTTGGCGAGCTGGTTTGCCAAATGCACGTGGAAAAGTGGGATGTTGAACTGTTTCATTATCGCCTTATAGTGTAGAAAAGGTAGACCTTAATCAGATATAGAGAATGCTACAGCATATTCAGGTGGTTATATAAATCAAGCCTGTTTTTCAGTGCTAAGGAAGTCTCAAAAGTATGAAGATTGCCTTTTTGGAAAAGTGGCAACTCTTTTATGAACTGCTTTCCAACAACTTTTCTATATATATATAATATATGTATGTATGTGTGTATATACGAGAGATATTCTGGTCTTACTTACTTTAGTAATAAATTTGTATTTAAATATTCCTCTATCTTATCAAACCGGTATTGTAATACTTCAATTATCTTATAAATTTAAACAGGTGGCAAACCTCTCCAAATATTTTTCTCAGATAAAGCTTCTCTTAACCTTTTTCGTTTGACACCAGTATAGAAGAATTTTATTAACATTACCAATTAAATTGAATAAACGTTCTTTATAAGGTGGCAACCGTCTTCAAAAATGTTTTACATATAAACGCTGTCGTTTCACACCAATACTGTTATATTTTAGTAGGCTTAAAATTTGGTTCGAATGAATATTTTTAAACAGGTGGCAACATTTTTCAAATACATTTGCATAATTAAAGATTCTTACGCATACATCCTTTGAATCCAATGTTCTAATATTTCTTTTAACTTAATAATTTCATTTAATTTAACCCAGTTCCTTGATAGTGTTATATTTGACCCTATTTCTCGCTTATTGCTATATGCCAAAATAATTTAAATGGATCTAAATCTGTTAATTTTTATTACTTATGCAAAATTTCCTTTTGCCCCAAACATTGTGAGCATTATATTATGTGGAGCAACTGTAAAAATAAACAAAACATATTTTAAAAAAGAAATCAGAAAATTTAAAAGTGCCACTTCTAGCCCTATCAAGGAAAAAAGGTTCGATTTTTAACAAGGAGGTAGGGTTAATTTATTTTTTAAGCAGGTGGCAACATTATTCAAAGTTTTTTTCGAAACAAAGCTTTCGAAACCTCCATCGTTTGAAACACATCATTTAACCAGTTATATTTTAATTTTTTTTTAAATAGGTCACAACCCTCTCCAAACTTTTTTTGAAAATAAACATTCTTAAAACTCTTAAATTTTACTTTCATTTTGGAAAATTTATTATTATTATTATTATTATTTATTAAACTTATAATAAATTAAAAGCATACAAGAGCATGGCTACAAGACCATCAGCTCGCGGAAAATTTAATTTAACTCATTTTAGCTTTAAATAGACGCCAACCTTCTCTGAAAACATTTTGGGCATGAAGTTTTATTAAGCCTCTTTCCTTTGATTCCCATATTGAAATATTTGATTTCACTCATTGTTTTAATTGAATTTAATATTTTAAACAGATGACAACTCACTCAAAATAATTGATTCTATAGTAACCCATATGACGGACCATGTGTGTGCCAAATCTTATCCAAAACTGTTCAGTCGTCACATATGTATGTGAGTTTTCTATAACTTTTTTAACATGTTGCAACTCTCTTTAAGATATACGCTATATGTTAATCCAGGTTATAAGCTAGCTATGTGCCAAATTTTATAAAAACTCAGCCAGCCCTTTGGGCCTGAAAAGATAATAACCCAGCAAACATATTCGGAGCACTCAGAATTTATTAGTCAAAAAAAAGTCCTACTCTGAAAGAAATAAAAAAACTTGCATGCTCATTTAGAACACATTAATACACATGGCTCCTATTGGGGATCACTTGATCCATGAATTTAAGCTCATATAGGTCGACTTTTGTCACCTTCATGTGAGCTCTTGAAGGATTCGAATGCGTCCGACTCTTAATGGCTAATTTATGACTCCAAATGTTTGCTGAGAACATATTCACAAATTCTCTCACACACACTCTAACTTTCTCATTTAAAAAAGGAGTGTTCCCCGGGCATATATGTATGTATGTATATAACTTGTACAAGCTTGTACCAATTATAAATTTGGAAGAGCATAAATATTAACGAAAGAAGAAGAGATTTATTAACGAAGAAGCTGAAAAAAGTGAAACCCCACTTGCAAATGTTTACTAATTCTTGTTTCGCGCAAAACTCAGAATATTTCTGTGTTTGAGAGAGTAAAATGCCTTGTACTCTGAACTATTTTACTGCCTAATTTTCACTGGGTTTTCATGGCGAACACTCCTAATATTAGTAGGATTTACTGTGTATTTGCATAGTTTGTGCTTTGCTGGTTTGCCTGTTCTGGTTTTAGCTTTAGGAAGTAGCTTATCGTAAGTTAAGCTTCTTATGCTTGTAATATTCTCGATAAATTAAAAGCCGTTTACGAACTTCATAATACATCCATTTTTATTTTGGCTCTATTCAACTTAGCTTAATTCAAGCCATACTTGGCGAGCTACCCGCCGAATCGGGTTCCATAACCATACATGGCTCCCTTTCGTACGCTTCACAGGAACCTTGGCTATTTACAGGCACTGTACGCCAAAATATACTCTTCGGTTTACCGATGAACAAGAACCGTTATCGCACTGTGGTGAACAAGTGCGCATTGGAACGTGATTTTGAGTTACTGCGCTATGGCGATAAGACGATTGTGGGCGAACGTGGCGCCTCGCTATCAGGTGGACAAAAAGCCCGCATCAGCTTGGCACGTGCTGTGTACCGCAAAGCCGATGTCTATCTATTGGATGACCCATTGAGCGCAGTAGATACGCACGTGGGTCGTCACCTGTTCGATCATTGCATGCGTGGCTATCTGCGTAAAAATATTGTTATTTTGGTAACACATCAACTGCAGTTTCTCGAACAGGCCGATCTTATCGTAATTATGGATAAGGGAAAAATCAGCGCAGTAGGTACCTATGAGTCAATGCGTAGCAGTGGTTTGGACTTTGCAAATTTACTGATGGTGAACAATGAGCATAGCGCGAATGAAGAACTTAATGATGCTCAGATAATGAGCGCTTCAACGGAGCTACACATTCAACGCCAGAACAGTACTACCACAATAAGTTCAATGGATGAATCGGTAGCAGAGTCGTTGATTGAGGAAGCTGATTCACCACTGCAGGTGCAGGAGAAACGTGAGGCTGGGAAAATTGGCCTGAGCCTGTATAAGAAGTATTTTGGCGCTAGCGGCGGTTACGTGCTCTTCTCGGCAACTGTATTTTTCTGCATAGCCGCACAGGTATTAGGGTCCACCGTTGACTTTTACGTATCGTTTTGGTGAGTTCGTAATTGCTAAAAGATATTTCTGAGTATTCAAATATTTTAGTAATAGCAATTTCTTTTCTATAGGGTAAACCAAAATGAACAACTTCTAGTAAATGGCCAAGTACCAAGAGCCGATGTGACAATTATCAATGGTACGGATGTACGCGATATGCGCTTGAACAGCGATAACACTGATCCAACGTACATGTATACATTTTTCGGACTAATTTTGGCTACAATAATATTTGCGTTCAGCCGCAGTTTACTCTTCTTTACAATGGCCATGCGCTCTTCGACGGAGCTGCACAATGGAATGTACAGTGGCATTACACGCGCGGCGATGTACTTCTTTCAAACGAATCCTTCAGGTCGTATACTGAATCGCTTCGCAAAGGATTTGGGCCAAGTGGATGAAATATTGCCATGGGTTATGATGGATGTCATACAAAACTTTTTGAGTTTAGCTGGCATTGTGATTGTAATATCGATTGTTAATCCAGTGAGTTTGCTGGCGACGGCTTTGTTAGCGTTTGCTTTCTATGCAATGCGCTCGTTTTATTTAAACACATCACGTGATGTAAAACGTATAGAGGCAGTTAGTAAGTTTTTGGTTTTTTTTTCTTTTAGGAGTCTATTATCACAAAATATTTGCTTAAACTCTATCAATACTTACAGCACGTTCGCCAATTTACTCCCACTTGAGTGCTTCGCTTAACGGTTTACCGACGATACGCGCATTTGGCGCTCAAAAAATGTTGCTGAATGAGTTTGATAACTATCAGGATTTGCACAGTTCCGGCTACTATATGTTTTTGGTAACAAGTCGCGCCTTTGGCTATTGGCTCGACTGTTTTTGTGCACTGTACATAGCCGTTACCACGCTAAGCTTTTTTATACTGTCGCCAGATAATGGCGGTGATGTCGGTTTGGCCGTAACTCAGGCTATGGGCTTGACGGGTATGGTGCAATGGGGTATGCGACAATCTGCCGAGCTCGAAAATTGCATGACTAGTGTCGAACGTATAGTAGAATATAAGGAGATTGAAGCTGAGGGTGATCTGGAGAGTAAGCCTGGCAAAACGCCACCAAAGGCATGGCCCGAACAGGGTAAAATCGTTTTTGACGAACTTAGTCTACGCTATTTCCCCGATCCAAAATCCGATCGTGTGCTGAAATCGCTAAGCTTTGAAATACAACCCACGGAAAAAGTGGGTATTGTAGGCAGAACAGGTGCAGGCAAATCTTCGCTCATCAATGCGCTCTTTCGGCTATCATATAATGAGGGTTCCATTTGCATCGACATGAAAAATATTGAAGAATTAGGCTTGCATGACTTGCGTAGCAAAATTTCAATTATACCACAAGAACCAGTGCTCTTCTCGGGCACAATGCGTTACAATCTTGATCCATTCGATGAATACTCTGATGCGAAATTGTGGGCGGTACTTGAGGAGGTAAACGAAGTGACAAAGTACTATATCAAACCATTATTATAACATTTGCTTTCAGGTTGAGTTGAAGGATGTTGTCTCCGATTTGCCGAGTGGTTTGCAGACCAATATCTCGGAAGGTGGTAGTAATTACAGCGTAGGCCAACGCCAATTGGTATGTCTGGCACGTGCCATTCTGCGTGAAAATAAAATTTTAGTACTAGATGAGGCGACCGCGAATGTAGATCCACAAACTGATGCGCTCATACAAATAACAATTCGAAATAAATTTAAATATTGTACGGTACTCACAATTGCCCATCGGCTAAACACAATTATTGACTCGGATAAGGTGTTGGTCATGGATGCTGGAAGGGCGGTGGAATTTGGCTCACCATATGAGCTATTGACTAATAGTACAACTAAAGTTTTCTACGATATGGTTAAGCAAACGGGAAATACGACTTTCGAAAATCTGTTGATAGTGGCCCGAAAGGTAAAATAAATTTTATATATGTACATCCAAGCTAAACTGTTCCTAATATATGGTGTTATGCTTTTTAGGCACATGAAGATAATCTGGGGTTGAAAAACAAAAATGCATGAACGGTGATGAATTAAAAATACATGCAATTTGGAAATTCATAAGCTGTGACTGCAAAATCTGCATTTGTATAATTAATAATTAATAATTATTATGATTTAATTACTTCACTAGCAAATATCCGGCGTATTTTGTTAAAAAAACGTGTGCGCAATTACAAAAAATTCACATTAGGGTGCCTTACCACCGGAATTATAAAATGTATTATATTTTAAGACTCCCGCCTAAATATTTTGAAAAAAATTAATATTTAAATCGATTTTAAGACTTCCGCCTAAATATTTTGAAAAATATTAATATTTAAATCGATTTTAAAGTTTCTCCAAAAATGGAAGTTTTTATAAATAAAAACCATTTTTAAAAATTTGTTGTTCAACAAAATCTTAATAATGAGATCTGAAAAAATGATAAATAATATGTGTGAATCGGTAAAGTTTTGACTAAGTTACTTAAGTTTTTCTTAAAGCAATCTTTCGAAAAAGTCAAAGACAGCATCAAATTTTTGAAAATTGTTGTGATTTTAGATTATTTTTGTTATTTATTTTAAAACACTAAAACGCAACTAAATGGCAAAATTTGATGTTATTTCAATTCGATATAGCTCAGTTAAATCTTAATATTTTTGCGACATATTTTTTGATGGATGGCTTAAAATTTAATTGATTTTATAATTAAAAAAATTAAATCTTATAAGTATGCCACTCATATGTTTTTCGCAAATGTGTCATTTAGAAAAAAATAATTACAGTTGAGTCCGGATATAACGACCTAATTAATGCAAGAGTTGTTCCTTATACGCCAATAAAACTTTTAAAACTTTTATTAAACTTAAGAATTGTACTTCCAAGCGAGGATTTTCTTAATCTCTTTCACTGGGAAATTCATTTTTTATGCGACACAACCATTACCAATGGAAACCTTTTGTTTCTTTATGCCAAAAAGTGTGGATTTCACTATATCATATTGTTAAGATGAAGCCGTAGCTCCTATTTCTATTCCAAACTTTTCAGTGACTTAACTTTTTTCTTTTAGCAACAACTTTTTTCGAATATTTATTAATTATATACAACAATATGCAATATATTTCTTTTGACATGTTAGTTAGTTACAGTTAGTTTTCTTGCTACATTTCTACGAATTTTGTTTGGCTGCTGTTTTCGTATTATGTTTTTCTATTTTTTTTTTACCTTTTCTATTATAATAATAGTTCGTTAAACCCAAGTTTACAGTGTTCACTATTTAGAGCGTTCAATGCCAAACAAATTGTTCGTTATATCCAAGTGTTCGCTATATGAAGTGTACGTTATATCCAGACTCGACTGTATTAACATCGGATCAGTATTCTGAGAGCCAAATCGTTACAAACACTATCCATATATTCGTAATCTATTTTATATAATAGTATAGATAAAACATACGCAAGCGTTTTAGAAACCGCCGTACAAATCAATGTGGGATTTTTATCAAGTAGGAAGTACTGCAAACAACTAAAACTTATAAAAATTTTGAAAGATTGCAACTATGAACTTATTCAATTAACCGCGGACAATACTTACACACATTTATACACATATGCACTTAGAGTTCTGTGAGGGCGTTAAAAATTTATGTTAAATGAATTTTGTACCGATATGTGATAATTAAAAAATACTTAATTGTACTTACATACATATATACCATGTACATTTGTATAATGTTTGTACATGCGTGCAAATAGGAACAAAGCTAAGTTAAAATGTTTGAAGTTATTTACGTACATACATACATATGTATGCAGATTCATACATTTGCATAGGTGTATATTGTTAACATTAAAAAGCCAAAAGTGAAATATTATTGTACATAGATATATACATATTTTCAAAAATATATAATAAATATAAAACTTTTATAAGTACATATGTATATCGCTTGGAACTTTGCTACATTTCTGGAGGTGTATGCATTTGAAAAAAAAAACTAACACATAACATACAAAGACGCATTTTCTAAAAAATTTCCAATTCATATTCAATACCTATTGCATTTTTAACGACAATATGTAGATAGTAAAGAGGTTTGTAAAATAGGTATTTTATTAGAATAAAATATATTTAAGAGCGAGAAATTTTCGTTATGCTCCCGAAATACAAATTATTTACCGATTCCAAGCTACTTTAAACAGGTAGCTGCAACAGGGTGGACTATATTTGATTTTTTCCATTCGAAAAGGTCCATGAAAATTCAAACTACAAAGGCTATTAAAATTGTCTTCTTCGTTCACTTTTGACACGGTGTTTTTTGTCGTTTTATGGACCTTGTACAGCAACAAAATATACGTCAGGGATGCATTAGATAATTTGCCTTGGTCGATTCCGTAAAGAGATAGAGGGTGAGAAAGACCATAACAATTTTTGGCTTTGAAACTGGCAACACTGCTAATGGACATCAGTGAACTGGCGATGATATTAACATCCTAATACATATTTGAACGGGGAGAGGTACTAAATTCTGCTTTTCAAAATTCTTTTGGATGAAAATTCTGTAAAAATCAAAAAAAAAATTCTGTCCAGCCTAAATTCTTTTGGTTCAAAATTCTGTATTTAAAATTCTGTATGATCAAAATGATGGAGAACTGAAATTCTGTATATTAAAATTCTGGAATCAAAATTATTTTCGATCAAAATGCTGTAAAAATATAACCAAATAGCAGATAACCTGATAAGCACGCTTACCTGAATAGCACATTTATTTTATGAATAATGGAATTCCGATTTTATAGAATCAATGGTATATGTATATACATACGTCAATTAAAGAAAAATTCAAAAATTCATTCAAAACAAAAGTTATTACATTATAATGGCGAAACAATTATTATATTATTAAATTTTTAGCAATTCGCTTTAGAAAAGAAACATGCCTTAATATAAGCCTTTTTTTTTGTTATTCTTTTAATTCTGTTGTTTGCTTTTACAGCCTTCTTCGTTTGACTAATTTATGACATTTTGAAATTTCTGAAGCTATAAATACATACAAACATATGTACATTTGCTTTATGTAAATCTGTTTTGATAATATAGGAAACCATATGGGTCAAGACAAGTCATGTATTGGCAGTATTTTGTTTTGCAAAACTCTGTATTGAAAAACCGGAAGAGCATATGGATAAATAAAAAAGTGCGCACTTTTTTTATTTATCCATATGCTCTTCCGGTTTTTCAATACAGAGTTTTGCAAAACAAAATACTGCCAATACATAATTTTGATTTACAGAATTTAAAATTACAGTGTTCCGCAATACAGAATTTTAACAGTACAGAATTTTGAATTACAGATTTTTGAATACAGAATATTGAATACAGAATTTTAAATACAGAATTTTGAACCAAAATCATATTGTACCCAACCCATTTGAACGACCCAAAATATGAATACTTTTCTGCTACGATTGACTGCTCTGAAATATGAACAATGGGCCAAAACTCTAAAATATAAAAATTTTTGTACATTCTAAACGAATTTTAAGCGCTTGGTAATTTGGGGAGTCCCTTAATTATTCGCATCGAATTCTTTCATTTTCTCATATACAGGTTTTGCTTTCTCCTACGTTTATCCAGCTAAGAAATATATTAAAAGTGAATACGGCTCTATTTTAGCGATATTTATGCCACCAAATGTAGCCCCCCCCCCTTTATGTAACCCATGGATCAAAGGACAAACTTCAATCATTTCATTTCTTTCACTACTTTCAATGATGGATAATGGCATAATGGATAATGGATTGAATACAATGACAAATATCTATAGAAGATGATTGTACTGTGGAGCCACAAAAAACGACTGCAGCAAAGGAGGCTATTGATATCTTTAATGAAGTAAATAGGCCTTGTTTTGCATAGTTCATATTCTCATTCAGAACTAGTTTAGAACCGCACTAGCCACAAATCAGTTCCAAATTACTCTTGAACGACTACCAAACCAGTCCTGAACTAGTATCAAACTGGCTCCATATTATTATGAAATCAGCCCAAACTGTTTCTGAGGCTGCCCCAAACTAGTTCCAATCTATCATCACTACCAGAGAACGCTCTCTGCAAAAATTAATAAATTTTTAATCGCCTTGTGGTTCGTTTTCATATCATTCCATTTTCCAGAGCATGTAATTTCATCCCCTCAAAAAATAAACAAAATCAGCTGTATTGTATTTATGGTTATTTAATTGGGGAGCGTATTCCAGGCTCCATGCAGGGCATATTGCACACATGAACAGAAGTGCAATGTTATCTAAACGCTTTATTTATACACAAACTTTTCTTGCAAAGCAAATACCACGCAATCTTAAAGGCAAGAGCAAAAGTTCACAAGAATGGCTGACACGACAACTAGCCGACCCTTACGTTGAGAAAGCGAAAATGTTGAATTTTCGGTGCCGGAGTGCATTCAAATTGTTGGAAATCGATGATAGATTCAAGATACTTAAACCAGGTGATAACGTGCTGGATTGCGGCGCAGCACCTGGCAGTTGGACGCAAATAGCAGTTGATCGCACAAATGCCAATGGCGCCAAACAAGGCGCTAAGAAAGGAGCTGTTTTCAGCATAGATTTATTACACCTCCACGCAGTGCCGGTAAGTGATGATTGAGAACATAAATAAGTAAATGTTATACATGAAATAATTTGATATGAATGCTTCCAGGGCGCTACTATATTCGGCGGTATGGATTTCACAACTGCCTTGGCACAACAACGCTTGCGTGAGGCTTTGGTAGGCCGGCCGGTGAACTGTGTTCTCTCAGATATGGCTCCGAATGCGACGGGAGTGCGAATGTTGGATCAAGAGAATATAATGAGTTTATGTTATGCGGTGTTGCGATTTGCGTTGGCAATGTCTGCTCCAGATGCCCATTTAGTTGTCAAGCTGTGGGCAAATGGGGATGTGCCAAAATTCGAAAAAGACTTAGAACGATTTTATGAGCATGTCAAACGTGTTAAGCCCGAGTCCAGTCGTTCGGATTCTGCAGAGTTCTTCTTGGTGGCACGTCGATTTAAGGGACTGGAGAAGACGCCAGAAATAGTAAAGGATGAGAAAAGCTAAAACTCGACGAGTTTAGAAAGGAAATCTTCAAAATTGTAAACACTTCTGCAATATATGTATTTTTTTCGATTAAAGGAATGTTTTAAAGACTAAGTATGCATCATTGTTTGTATTTCATGATGTAGTATTTATTTTTGTAGTGTTGTTGTGAAATTCATCTAATGTAGCGCAAAGGAGCATGCTAAACTGTTATCTTGAGGTCGCCAATCGATAAGAAATGTGGTGGTATTAGAAGGGTAGAACACTGTATTATTTATGCTACGAAGGAAATACGAAATTCTTTATTCAATTCATTTTTTATAACGCACTTTTGTGGTTTGGTTGAATTACGCTTGTATAATCTTTACAATTCATTTTTTTAATTATGAAATTATAAATATTTAAGTATTGAGTAACATTTGTATGTGTAGTAGCCGCATGAATGCGCTATAACAGTTAAAGTATATGTATATACAAACATGTATTTATGTATGTATGTATTTATTCAACTTTTTTGTAGTGCGTCAAATGGTGGATCATCCATTGCAACCATTTTGGTTGATCACCAGGCGCCATGTGCCCGGCGTTGCGCACCATAATTTCAATTAAACGCCCAGCATGTTTGGCATAGCCGGCGATTTCACCATCAACAAGCCAAATTTTTCGTTCTGCTATCTTGTATTTGTCAGCATCAGCAAATTTGAGACGCATCAAGTAATTGCGTGTCAAAGGATAAGCGACAATTATATCCAATTGGCCACTGTAAATGCAAACAATATATTCATTTAAAAGCTCAGCTATCCAGGGTGCTACTGTGTCCATCACATCCTTCTTCAAAAACTTCTCCACCTTATTCTCCTTGTCCAAATCGTGAAATGTACTGTTACCGACATGTATTGCTCGTCGAGTCGCTGACGATTGTATAAAATTGCCAAGTGCTTCAGCTGGTTCGTCGCTGTCTGTTTTCAGATAGTTATAGTAGAAATTATAACCAGTAAGATTATGAAATAGAGATCCATTTTTAAGATCGCCGTTGATAAGACCATCGAATACGTCAAAGGCACATTCCATATCATGCTGTTCGATGCACCTTTTACCTTTCTCTTCTTGAATATGGAAATCTGTCAAACCATGCTCGTCAATTAATCCTAGCTGATATAAATAATCACCATATTTCAATTGATGAAGTGGATCAGAGAGCCCATTTCCTATAGCCAATCCTTTTAGCGGAATATAAACCCGTGGATCAAGAGAATTTTGCATCAAATGAATATGATATGCCAGAGCTGGTACATATTTGCCGGCGTACGATTCTCCAGTTATCCAAAAACCAGTTGAATTTCTCCATTCAAAGAGTTCGTATAGTTGCATCACTGCCTCGTGCAGATTACGGCCCACATCTTTTTCATTACGAGCGTAACCATCATCGCCGCCCGTAAAACTGAAACCAGTACCAACCGGATTGTCAATGTAAATTAGATTGTGTGTGCTACTCCAAGTGTAATTGCGCTTTTGCAAATGGCCATGAGAATCAAATTCAAAAGGTCCATTTTCGGCAAACAAACCAAATAATGAGGAAGCGCCCGGCCCACCTTGCAACCACAATACGACTGGCGCATATGATGGATCCGTCTCAGCGGGAAAATACCAGAAGAACATGTTTGATTTGCGTCCTGGATCAACTGTTAAATAACCAGCGTAGCTCTCAACATTATGAAATTGACTGCCAACTACGGCTGCCTTTTTTTGCACATCTTCCTTTGGTATCTTTGGATCATGGATCAGAGGCGTAAGGAAAAGTGGCTCACCAGGATCGCCGCCATCGTTATATTCTTGAAAACGTGGATAGGGATTTATGAAACTTCTTAGGTACTTCTGTTTCTGTGACTTCAGCGCATCAATTGAAACAAATAGCGCCAACGCAGCTATGATGGCGTACACGGCAACATGAATTGCGACTTTCATGTCTGATAGCTAAAAAACAAACAAACAAATAAACTCATATGTAAATAGTGCATTTCCAAAGGTTATTTTATCGTTGCAAAATACACAAATAGATGTAAAAATGAATAAAGTTAGATAACAAACAACAACAACAAACCTTTTTTTTTTTGTGGATAAGCAACCTTTCAGCAGAAAATTATATATTTTTTGTCTGCCTTGCAACAATAAGTCCGACCAACTTGCAATAAATTTAAAAAACAAATGCAAAGGTAGCACGAAAAATGCCGGCATAACGACTTTCAACACTGATATTTTCATAGTGTTGCATTGGATTGCACCGTTAAATAAAATTGTTCGATAGTGCTAATTCATGGTGTATCCATAGAAGGTGATAGCAAGATAACAAATTGTTATGTATCTTTTAAAGTTGAAATTAGTACTTTCATAATATATTTTTTCAAACTTGTGAAATTAATGTATTTATGTTAGACAAAACACATGAAGAAAATTTGAGTACGCGCGGAAAGGACTACTTGCGGTAATTAATAATTGCAGACCATTTATTAAAAATTGAAAATGCCAGTCAAAATGTGAAACGTTTGTCTCGTATAGCCTACAACTGGTATATATGTATATGTATATATTATTGTTGTAAATTGAACGGATCAAGTCGCTCCATATATATTTTTGCCATTCATATTAATCGTGAATCATTTATAATGCTGAAGTTCAATTTTATAAAAGTAGAGCATTTAACTATTTTTGTTGAATAAAATCATAATTTGAACGCTCCAATTACGCACAGTAATTTAAATTTGTTCAATTTGACTGATTTAGTAACAACTTTTCGTCACTCTACCTTTAGCGCTAGCTTTAAGAATATCATACGAAATCCGACTCTAACTTGACTATGCATCAGATAAAGTATACTTTTAAATATACTTTTAAATAAAGCACGCAATTATTATATCTCTTTATTTTCCTCTGCAATAATTTTGTTATTGTTTTTTATTCTCTTATGGCCCGTTCACATAGGACTTTTGCTTTGCTTTGCTTCAGAGTTTCGCTTTGACAGATAAGTTCAATACATGATGTTATATGAGTCCTGCTAAATACAAAGCGAGAAAAGTAGAGCAAAGCAAAGCGAAGCAAAATTATGGGCAACTCTCAACTGTTGTACGCTTTGGCAATCAGCTGTTATCATTTCCATTTAATTTTTATTTTGGCGTACGTATACACACTACAGACACTCGCGAATTTCACACATTAGTAGCATAACTACTACTTCTTCCATCATATCAGAAAAATTCATTTTTTTATTCTATATTTAAACAAAACAGCAGAAACTGTCAAAGCGTTCTATGTAGCTGACCTTCTACGCCTCACGCTTTGTTGTTAAAGTTCGAATTGTCAAGCAAAGCGAGGAAAGTTCTATGTAAACGGCCCATTAGTGTTGCCTTTAAAGCACTAATTTAGAGGTTATGTTGAAATGCAACAGCCGAAAAACATTTATAAAGATAACCCTTTTCCCGTGCACAGCAACTCTACTAAATTGTGATTCTTTCCAATTCGTTTCTTTTCATGTTCCGCTCTACAATCAGTTCATTTGACATCTCCAATTGGACGGCAACCAGAGAAAACAATGGCAATATTTTCAAGATATGCTGAATTTTAATTGATAAATAAATAAATAAATACAGTGTTTAGCAAAATAAAAAAGAAAGTTCTTGAAATATACAGGAAGATAGTGTTTATATGGCTTGTGCGAAAATATGATTTAAAGCGAGTGATGATCGAAATATACGTATTACAAAAAATAGTTAGCGAAGAATTGTGGAAATGATGAAAAAGAAAATGCTTGGTCGGTGGTCGGTGATTTCGCGATCGTGGACATCGAAGTCGATTTTGTCTGTGCAATATAGCATCGCAGTCTGTTTCGGATTATGTGTTTTGATTGCATCAGCCGCTGTGACTGCAGCAACAGTCACGCCAGGCTCAACAAAATTAAAAACAACAATAGAAAATGCACACAACTTATCGAAGGAAAATGGTAGTAATAGTGCAATAAATGATGATGGCGGTGTTGTGACGGAACAAATGCCCGTATTCCGGCTGAGGGAGGTATGTGTAGTTGACAAGCAACAACAATGCTACGATATGGGTCATTGAAAATATGATGAAGTGGCATTGTGGGGCGATATGTATGGCGGGATGATAAATAATTTTTGTAAATCATGTGTATCATTCGACAGGCATGCACTGATTTGGCGCGCGATGAAGAAACATTAATGGTTTTCTCGACATTAGGGGGCGGATTAACAGCCATCGATCCGATAACAAGCGAAATACGTTGGACTATAGCCGATGGTAAATAACTTTATACGTAAAAAATATACATGAATAGTAACTAAGTAATATGCAACTTCAATTCAAAAACTGACTTTTAAGAAAATTTATTCGGTTCAGCAGTATGATTATTAAATTAAATTCATAAGTTATCTTTATTTAACTGCTCCATTTCTTAGTAATCTTTTAAGAGCTACTTTTAACCCTTTCACTACCGCTCTATAAACACAAATTACAAAAAACTTAAGGGGCTTTTTTGCGGATAGTTATAGCAGAGAACGTTAAACGTCTCCTACCGTTCCCCCGACAGTCGATTTACGATACCGGAACGATCCGGATTTATATCCGGCCAAGGAGTGTCACTTCAGCAGTATTACCCAAAATTTTATGTTGAATGTTTTATGCTGTTACATTAATAGCAACAACAACAATATCTACAATATATGGATATACGTTTGTACCTATATGTACAGAGCGCTTAATTAATGATTAAACATAAATAAAATCTGAATGTTTGAAGGTGGGGTTGCTCGCCCTGTTCCTGCGGTCTTCGGCCACCAGCACACGAACACAATCAGGATCTTAACCCTTAGTCGGGAGGATTATCCTTTCTGGTTTTCTAGGGAATATAACATTTCTTGAACAAATTATATTGTATTTCAGTTGAGTTTTTGCTTAGTTTCTTTTGTCTTTTGTCCTTCGTTCATATTTCAGAGTTTAACAGCTGAATTCCGTTTCTTAATTTGCATGTTTAAAAGGTGTAAAAGTAACTTCAGAGGGATTTTATTTAATGAATTGCTAATCATTGGTTTAAAGTAAATCAATAAAAGCAGTAAATACTTATTGTGCAAAGTGTTAAGTGTATGTACATACATATGTACATATGCATAATAATAGTAATTAATCGACCATTATATATTAAATATTTCCTAACTAAATAATTATCAGAAATTGCAAGGGCTTATTTTAAATATTTGCTGGATCTAATGACTACACTATGCGGGTCACGCATTTGGGCACTATAAGCCGAAACCTTTGTACAAATAACTAAACCGTACCCTTTTACCGTTTACGAGGAAGACATGCTCTATAATAATACACACCAAAGAATTAGTCATATTATTAATAACTTGTCACCTACGTCATGCAGCTGGATGTATGTACATATGGATAAGGTTCTCCTACAATTTGTGCCGATCATCTTTTTGTTGTATCACAAATTGAGGCACTTACATTTTTATGCCGAGTTCAAACGGTAAATGAATTTTGTTACATGCCAAAAATACGCTCATACAAACTATATGTACATATTTTCCATTGCCTACCGACCTCTATCAGAAAAAGCTTATTACTTTAATTGTTTGATGTTACGTATTCCGTCCGAGATTACAACCCGCTGCATACCGGCTGATAGCACGAACCGTCACGAACTAAATTTTTTTAAACTTCGCGCCAAACAAAAATCAGCGGTAACAATTAGAAACACAACTATTAATAACTTCCGATGGGACTTAATTCTAAACACAAACATACATATACGACTAATTACAAACATGTTTTTAATTTGCTCGCAATTGTATTGCAAGGGTTAAGTTTAATTTGTTGCTATTGAAAACATCGGCTCACCATATGGCTTCTTCACACAACAAAATATTCTGCGTGTTGTGGTATCTAGACAGTGGGCGAATAGCCCTACCACTTACGCCTTTACATAAAGGACTTTCAAATTACCTTTTTAATGTAGGTTATTGATTAATATACTCATACAAATATATTTATTTTTTTATAACACTAAAATCACACAAAATGCATTTCGTTAAACACTTTTCAATTTACCTTTGTAGCGGTCTTGGATATGAATGCGTGGGATCAGTAAATTTATACAACTGGCACTCTATCGAAAATGCACTTGTTTTTATACATTTGATGTTTTTCTATTTACTTCTTTTTTTCAAACTTTAATCATAATGAATATTTCTGTTTTGTGCATAACTAAGGTGTGAATAATTTCGGTTGGGGTTATTTTGATTTGCAATACAGCCGCAACAGATGTTTGTTTTATGTACTGCAGTTCCTATAAAAAAAGGAACGCATCTATATTCGAAGTCAAACCAAGAAATTAAACAAAACACGTACATATGTACCTACTAGATTTGCCCAATGTATGCAAATGGCGAAAATGAAAATAATTGCTTTAGATTTAATCGGATATTTTCTTCTTATTTATTTTAATGTTCGACTTTGGGTTACTTGTGTATGTAGTATCCTAGTGTAATGATATAATATGTGCCGGGTAGTTGATGTAAGCACTTTTGAAGTTTCCATATTATCATTTTGGTTTTTAACCCATTAAAGGTCTTTTTGCTAACTTTTTTTACAATTTGTTTAATATACTATACAACCTTTGCGAAAATTTTCGCCGCAATACGCGCTCAAATAATAATTATTGTTATTATGTTATCTCTGGCACACAAAAATTACTTCCCGCATGCTTCTTCTTTTTTAACTATTATTTTTTTTTTCAAACAAGTATTCACTAAACGTGTTAAAAAATTACTGACGAATGAAGTAGAATAAATAAAAAATAACTACAAATCTTCCAAATCTGCGTACAGAAAACGAATGCCATTGCTTTCTGGCCCACTTTATATCATTATACTGTGATTTCAATTAGAACTTTTATAAAAATTCTTGGTATGCCCATTCAGTTTTAGTTTAATAAAGTGAACGTTTCAATTAGCTCAAAACTTCCGTCGATTTTTCATCATTTTTTTGCCGACGTCACTCAGCTCGATCAGACAAAAAAAAATTGTCCAACGCACTTTGGATGGTTGAAAATGCATGCATGGATATTTTTAGTTACTTGGGACTTGCACTTTAATAAAAAGCCACATATATGTAAGATGTAAAAATAAACCAGCTTTGTCATCATTACTATTAATGTTATTATCATTATCGCTACTATTATCATTATCTTTATCATTAGGCCATGTAAAGTGAGAAGTGGAGTTGTGGGGTGAGGTGAGTTGGGGTAGATGAGATATGGCGAAGTTAGTTCAGATGTGGTGAGTCTAGGCGAGGTGATTTTAGGTGAGACCAACTTCGGTGAGGTGTGGTAGTTTGAGGCTAGTTAAAGTGACCTGAAAAAAGGTTTGGTTAATTTATGCCTATTTATCTTTATTATCTATTCGTCTCTTTCTCTATACTTTTTTGTTTAAATTTGGCTTGATCTTAATCCTTGCCTATATCTTTGCGTGTTGGTATTTTTATTTTTACTTTTGTCTTTATACTTTTCTTCATCAAGCCTTTCATTTAAGAACGTAGAAAACAAAGGTCCCTGCAACAAATGGCTGACCAAATCGAAAATAAGTTTTCGATTGTACGCACACACATTTCTGCAAGCGAACAAGAGAGGTTGTATAGCAAGAAAATAAACAATTCTGTGAATTAATTTTAATAAATGCAAAAAAAAAGCATACAAGGGAAATGGTCGGTTTATACCCGATGCCTATAGAAAACTAACCGCGAAACTAACCAATAGTTTGAATAGCATTAGAAGAATTTTCCTGTGGCAAGAAATATTAACTTACTTCCTCACACCAGAAACCAGTTATATCAAATCTGATTTTTAAATCGAAATTTTTTTCTGTTATGGTGCAATAAGCTTCATTTTATTCTGTTTTCACATCCGCTAAAAGTATACACTTTCTGGGAAATCCACATTCTAACAAATTTCTCACTTAGGCCTCTTAGGCCTGTAGCTCATTTCAACTGCGCACCAATTTTCCACCTATCAGTTTTAAAATGTACACTTGGAAAGCAAAAAATTATAATAAAAATATGCATCATCATAACTATAAGAAAAATATATAAATTGGTATACAATTTCCAAGTTTACATTTTAACTCTCACAGTTAGAGAATATGGGACAGTTAGTGTTTGTAAACAGGGTATGTATGTGGCTTTGCTTATTGAAATCATACATTCATAATAGTGCCAGCGCAAATCACTATTAACTTGATTTCACTTCCGTTTACATTAGTTATTTTATTTGAATAAAATACAGGAAAGCATAAAGTACTTTGCCCATTAATATTGTAATAGATATGTTATGCTGATCCCTATGATATATGTACTTCACGTCGAGAACGATAGGATACAAGATCGCGCCGTTCCGCGGCGAAGTGGCATATCCCAAACCAAGTAAACAAAGAATATGGGGAAAAGAAAAATGAATAACTTCTTTTCAGTGAGAAACATGTCCACACGTATTATACGTATGTTTTTTTGTCATTTACTGAACAAACAACTTGACAATAATCTTTATTTTAATAGAGGTAAAAAATGCATAAAATATTTCAATTGTTATGTAAAAACTGTAGCCTTTGTTGTGGAACACTTAAAACATAGCAGAGCTGGAAAAAAAAATTATTTAAAGCGTTCGACATGTAATTTTCAAGAAGAAATAAAACCATATAATTTAATATTATGGCCAAGAATTTAGTCATATTAAAAAGATAAGGGTTTAGCATTATGTTTTAAAAATAGTTTCGGGACAAGTGACCGCCGCGGCTGGCTCGAATAAATTCCAGCCGAGTGGCTCGATTTTCGATCACTGTATGCCAGCAATAAGACGCTGAATATTCTCCTCCAAGGCGTCAATCGTCTCGGGCTTATCTGCGTAGACAAGCGACTTCTCATAACCCCACCAAAAATAGTTCAGCGGTGTTGAATCGCACGGTCTTGGAGGCCTCGCCACAGGATCACGACGCAAGATAATGCGCTCACCAAAAGTTTCCTTCAATAAGTTTATTGTTTCGTTGGCTGTATGGCATGTAGCGCCGTCTTGTTGGAACCAAATGTCATCCACATCAACATCCTCCAATGCAGGCACGGAAAAGTCAATAATCATGGCTATAGAGTTCCCCATTGACTGTAACATTATGGCCGGCTTGATTTTTGAAGAAATATGGACCAATTATTCCCTCTGCCCATAGAGCACACCAAACAGTGACGTCTAAAAAAAACACCCAGTACAAATGGACCTATAAAGCAGGTTTATTGCCTATATCTCGGAAACTCTGCTTTAGAAAAATAAATGAAATTCATTTTCATGTTCTGTGATCCAAAATTAAACGAAAATGTATTTTATAACGAGGTCTCACTTATTAATGAATTATTTGTTACTAGTGTAATCAATACAAATCTGATGTAATTTCAATCTGTATAGTTTTACAGGCTGTACGGCATTCATTTCAATATAGTACAACAATATAACTAGTTGCAACCGCGAGTTCTCTGAGCTTTCCGTTGTATGCCGAAATTGGCGACAAGAACTTCTAAAACATTAATAACATTTTTTTTAAATCTCAAACAATAAAAAAAAATCGTATTAGAAAATATTAAACATAATTGTAAAGGTTTCTTTCAATTTATGTACTTCATTATTTAGAATTCGTAGAGAACTAGAAAAAGCACTGATAAGACCAAATCACACAACATACACTTTATTCCACCATAAATTGTTTGGCGATAATAATCTAAGTACATATGTACATATTTTTTGATGTATTGTATGAAAAAAATAAAAAATTCAATTTTGTCATACAAGCGTAAACAGAAGGAGCACATGTAAATATGTACGTACATTAGACTGGGACGCGAAGAAATGAATGTCAATTTCGTCAATCTCTAATTCATAGACCGTAATTTGTATGCCACTAAAATCCCTTCGAAGTAGAGTGTGTTTCACAAATCCGATTCGCTAGAAAAATTTTAAAGAAAAAGTGTGTGACGGTTATTACACTTTATTAACGCTACATATTCCAATAACTGTAGCCGAGTGTGTATGTAGAGTGTGCACGCTTTATTCGGTGTGCTGCGGGTTCGAATTTCTCGAATAAGTCACTAAGATCCACTTGCGAGAAGTCCAGAGTTAAATTTATAAATAAATGAATAAGTAACTCAGAGTTAAATTTGTAATTTCATAGCCCAGACATTGTCTTGCATAAAATAAATCCAGTATCCTGGGCTTCGTACATTTCTTTTTTGACATTTTCTATGAATTTTTTAATTTTATTGAAATTTAAAATGGAAGTAAGTTTTGGAGGTTCTAATATAACAACGAAATGTATGCTTGCTCTCTAACATGATTCAATTATTAAAGGTTTGATACATAATGACAGCTAATTTCAAGCTCTCCCGTACAAAAGGATGCATTTGCGAAGGAAGTAGAAAAGGGGAAGAATGTAGTCCCTTTTTGTAAAAAAATGTTTAACTAGTACGCAAACTATGTAACTGGTTGTAGAATTTAAGTTCCATAAAATCCAAATAGCTTTCGTAGTCTACGAAATATTTGATGCATTCTTCCGATTCGAAACTCTTTCGTTATGTAAGTATTTATTTTAATTAACAAATATTATTATAAGTAAATAAAATTTAGTTTTCTACATTTAGTGGTAAATATATGAAATGGTTGGTATAATCAAATTTTTGCAGTTCACAATGAAAAAAGCATGTGATATAGTTCGTTGTTCTTACAAAAGCCAAGCAACATAAATTCCTTTGAACGCCAATATTACAGATTGTGAGGTGAGCCATATTAATTCATTCACCAAAACTCACAAAAACTCCCCACGTCCCTGACTTCTCTTATATGTTTGATTTACGTTTTGGTCGGCTCCGAAAAATCGCGACGTAAGACAAAATGGCGTAAATCGAGCTTTTAGCCTTCCACTTGATTAGAAAAACAAGGTTATTGATGGTTTTAAACAAAGTAAGTACTTTTTTTTATTATATTACGTACAGAAAAATGTATGATACAAAAAGTACATAACCATAAATAACTATCTAATCACAGGATTACGTTTCAACAATTTACATAGAATTGGGCGGAAAACCATTCCAAAACGGCGCCAGTGAAGTTCGGGAACACAAGTTATTAGCAACCTACTAAGAAACAACTAATATTTACACTAATATTTCACTTGGGCAGAAATGCTTTTCATCTATTCTAATTAAAGATATATATAAACTTTTACTTAGAATATTTCATTTTTTTTTAATATTAATTAAATTCCCGAAATTCGGAATGCCCACCTCCTTTGGCAAGGAAGCCATGGCACAGGGATGGAGGTGAAGAAGAGTAGGGATACGATCACAACGAGCAAAGGGCTTTGAAAAGAAATCCTATAAAAAAGATAGGAAACAGCAAAGGTCTTGCTAACTCGCGCTCGCACACAAGTGTAGAGAAAACTTAACTAGGGCACGAAACTTAACGGGTTAAGAAGCTGGAAAACGGTCACTCAGTATACCAACCACGATTTAGATGCACAAATTACCTAATGAATTGCAAATAAAACCACATATTTGCATTATATAAAATATTTACATTTTTATAAAATACTTACTCAAATTGTCACATTTTTTACGAAAAATGTCAGCGAATTAAAATTTTTTTTCTTGTTTTGAATTTTATTACCATTTAAAAATATTTGATAAGATTTATACGTAAATTTTCAAAGAAGTAACACTGTTTTAGTTAAGGGAGACGTCATGTGAAGAGTGAGGAGCAAAGCTGTTTATGTATCAAACCTTTCATTATTGAATCATGGGTCTCTAATCTCTTGGAAATGATCGCTTCGCTTTGCCAAAGCAAAAAAATTGTTTCACAAATTTTTTTTTTATTTATTTATGACAGAATGTCACAAACTTAAAAATTTAAAACTGAATAATTCCTAAGTTAAATATTTATGATTTTAGCTCTGAGTTGATGCATAAAATTCTGCTTTGCAAGCAAATTGATCAATTTAACCGGTAAATTCTGAGTTAAATAGATAGCCTGCTTTCTCGCAAGTGGACATAATTGTACTTACTTATCAGTGAACATATGTAGTTAACCGATTTCGGACAAGATTTTGCTTTCAATGCCAGTATCAACTTAAAGAAATATACATACATATGTAATTCCACTTTCTGTTTTGAACATCAAATAATAATAACTTTTAAAATTGAAGTATACATGTAGTAGTTATAAGAAGTTCATTATATGGAGTAGATTGATACTTCAATTTTGAAAAATAGAATCTTATTGCATTTGTAAAAGATTATCTTTTGGTAACTAAAAAGAAACTGTAAGAAAAATTTTGTCTGAAATCGGTTAACTGTGTTTAAAAATAATTACAATTAAATGAATTATATTTTTAAAAAATCCATCGAATAGCCTGGCAGGAGCAAGTAACATAAAAAATTATTAAAAAATGTTTTTTCTCTAAAAGCGGTCTCCCCTAAAAAGGCAACAATGGCAAACATTTGTTTATTTGTTTATTTGTTTATGCAGTCAATGAATACAAAATTCTTACAGACTACACATATTAGAAAGTATTACATATTCATTTTTTATTTATTTAGTCTACAGAAAGATATTTCTACAGACAACTTATTGATTAAATTGTAAATACATACATATATGTTTGGAGTTAAAAAAGGAATAATCTTTATAATGGCTGACATCGAATATAAGTGTGCAACCAGTGGAGACGCCAGTAGGGACGTCGGTGGTATACTTTTAGATAGGCAAGTATATATGTACGACAGAAGGGACGCCAACAGAACGCCAGAAAGGACGCCAATATGAACTCAAGTACGGACGTCAGTAGGGACGCCAGTTTGGGTGTATATTCTTTTACATTATTTATGAAATTCATTTAAAAGCATTTTAAAGTTATATTTAGAAGAACCAAAAACAATGGCCAGAGTATTTGAAAGCAAATTGAACTCTTTTAATGTACGAAGTAAAAGAGCGTGAGAGGCATAAATAGTTCGGACTCTTTCTAAGAAGATAGGGTCATGATTTCGAAGACTTCTTTGCGGAATGTGAAAATAAATTCGTTCGAGAAGGGACGGATAATCAATCTCACCACTTAAGATGTCAAACACGAAGGAGAGTGAGATAATATTCCTCCTAATATGTAAGGATTTGAGGTTAATTAACAGACTTCTAGCATTGTACGGAGGTATTGGTTCTACAAAGTTAAGAGATCGGAGAGGATGGCTTCGGTTCGGCTTTGATTAGGCTACTTCAAATAAATCTATAAAAGCCATATTGGACCATCATGAAAATAAAAATTTTGAAAATTAATGCCAACATTTTATGCGTTTAGAATTATGCAAATCAGATGCTATTCCCATTATTTTTCGCATTCTACCAAATATCTCTTAACTTATTTACTTTTTATGGTAATCAGTTTTTATCCGAAATTATTTTAATCTCTTGATATATTGAAATTACATAGCTTAAGCTATGTTTACATTAAAGCGTTAATTACTTAATAAAATTACTTCACACAAATCAAGTGCGTTTATACGTTTTATTGCTAATTTACCTTGCCAGCTCGGTAGCCAAAGGGTTGTTTGATCGAAGAAAAGATTGTGTACATTGTTATTATATCTAAATTTTATCTTAATAATTTTAATTACGATTATGGAAGAAAACTTCTAGAGGCATTAAATAACAAGGAGTAATTGAGTGGAATGATAATATTTACAAATCGTCCTTTTCGATTATTATCGATACAATTTAGAGCTGACACTTTTTTTTTCTTGATTTGGTTTTTGATTTGTGATAAATTAGCTGCGCTCAACTTAATTTATTGACAAATTTTACATGCCGCAATTATTTAATTTCATCATAATTTATGCCTGAATTGAGAATGCGCCCTAAATTACGCTAGTGTGCTCGGGATTTTACATAATTAATTTTCCTTCTGGATTAACTGCGACTTTGCAAATGGTTCAGTTGAATTGGTATGGAAAAAACAAAATTATCGGCCCAGACTAATGCCCCTATATTGTATCTATATACACATGTGGTGTGGTGTGTAGCGCTTGCATCTTTCTTTTCTTTTTTTAAGAAGTGTGCTTTATTTAAATTATCTTTATTACTTTTGCTTAACACGGATGGTATATGACTTAAAATTGACAACAATATCAATAATAAAAAAGAACCTATTCACCAATACAATAAATAAATATTGTATTAAGAAATCGGTATGTACATATCTTTGTTTAGATATATCTACTAACTAGGTACATACGTTCCTACAGACATGGTTGTCGTCTGTATCAATCTACGTGGCAAAAATTTCACATGTTTTTGCTCTAATTGAAAATTCTGCGCTAATGTGTTTTTTGTAGCTACAAAACTTGGTGCTCTACATATGTATATCAAATGACGGCATTACATATAAATACCTTTCTACGTACATATGTGCGTGTGTGTATATGTACAGCATTCTGGCGTGACTAATATGAAGTGAGTAAATATGTAGGTAACATCTTGCACAGTCGGCTTTTTATTAGTCTCTGATAGCGCTTAGTTGTTTCTACTTTAATATTTGTATTATGCAAACTTATCTCAAAAATTAGATAAGTTTGTTTTATTTTTTTTTTGAGGCGTTAGACATTTGTGTTATGGTTTAAATTGCGCTTTTTTCGCCAAAAAGCCGGCTCTGACCTTTGACTAAACTGGCTGCATTTTTAAGCGTAGCGTACGTGCATAACGCTAAATATATATAAATAATATAATTCAATACTACATATTGCAACTATGTTTTTGTACTGCTTTTGAAGTCATTAGCGCTCTCAGTCGTTGCTAGATTAGCAGCAGCTAAGCAAATACATAATTTTTGGTCGCTATCACGGAAAAAATGAAATCTTAGATGAACTCAGTTAGCTGTAGTTAAACTGCATACTTTTTTACAACTACGAGTCTACGAGTTAAATAACTAGTCGTTAGTTCTACAGAAATTGTTATGAACACATATTTCCCTTTATTTTAAAATGTGCGATATCTTTTACTCTATTCGTTCAAGCACAATTGTGTACCTTATCTATACTTTTTAGTCAATTTCGAATAATAAATACTTATGTTAGTTCCTGTTAATACATACATATGCACTCTATGTGCATATAGAGTTCAAAAGCGAATATTGAATTACTTATATGAAATTTTATGTACACATTTTGTTTATGACGACTATCTTTATTTTATAATTTCTAATTCGAATTTGTGATTTATATTAGGTTAGTTTAGTGCCTTGTTGTTTTTGTAACAGCATAAAACATTTCTCAAGTATTTCCAAATGAAATTGTTTCGCTCATTCTCTTACGGTGGAATATGAAGCGTAAGGCGCAGTGCACAATCGAGCGATACGATATACAAGCGATATGGGTTTTTAAAGCTTCCAATCAATTCCCAAGTTATCAGCAGGTCAATGTCGTTTTGTATAATATCGCTTATAAATAGTGCGGCTTCCGTTATAGCCGAGTATGTACCGAAAATTATAGAATGGTTTTTTATCATCAATCCGATTTAAAAACGGATTTTCAATACAAACAAACCTAGGAACTCCATCCACCTTGGGTCAGCTAAGCATCAACATGGCTTCCGGAAAGTGCACAGCACAACAACAGCACTTAATGCCATAAACACACAGGTGAACCGTGGTCTTAACCAAAACCGCCCCTGCGAGAGAACCGTCCTAGTAGCGTTGGATCTGGCGAAAGCTTTCGACACAGTTAGCCACTCCACGCTACTAGCTGACGTGGAATCATCAACTCTCCCGCAGGGACTGAAACGGTGGACCGCGAATTACCTGTGTGGTCGTCAATCATCGGTATGGTTTAGAGATACAACATCGAAACCAAGGAGGATTAAACAAGGGGTACCGCAGGGTGGCGTCCTGTTCCCATTACTGTTTAATCACTACATCTCCAAGCTCCCTCAACCGCCAGAGGGAGTCACGATTGTCTCCTATGCTGATGATTGCTCGATAATGGCAACCGGCAATGCAATTGATGATCTGTGTTTGAAAGTGAACGGATATCTCTCGGATCTTGCCCAATTTTTCACTAGCAGAAACCTGGCGCTGTCCCCTGCCAAGTCCTCGGCGACCCTTTTTACCACCTGGACGAAGGAGGTCAGGCTGGATCTTAACATCCACATCGATGGCACCCCCATTCCGACGGTTAACCACCCGAAGATTCTGGGGGTGACTTTCGACAGCCTGCTCTCCTTCTCCGCGCACACTACCGCAATCGCCAATAGAGTACAGAGCCGCAACAATGTCCTCAAGTCGCTCGCCGGCAGCTCTTGGGGCAAAGACAAAGAAACGTTGTTGGCAACATACAAGGCGATTGGCCGGCCGGTAATAAACTACGCTGCGCCAGTTTGGTCGCCGGGAACCAGCAGGACACAATGGACGAAGCTGCAGACCTGCCAGAACGCCGCACTCCGCACGGTGACGGGATGTCTTCTGATGTCGCCTGAGGAGCATCTCCACCAAGAGGTCAATGTGCTCCGAGTTAAGGAGCACAACCTCATGCTCAGCAAGCAGTTCCTTGCTGGATGTCACCGCTCGGGGCATCCAAACGGGCACCTGCTTGCCGTGGAACTGCCCCCCAGGCACATTAGAAGACATCTACTAGAACTAAAGGACGAGATCCAGCCACTCATCACACAACCGCTGGATCCGGAGGCGTACCGGCGGGTCCTAAGCAACATCCACAGATACACAGTCACGAACATCATTGACTCCCGCCAGGCAAATGCAGTCATCGGAGCCCAACCATCACCTGTAGCAGATGAGGAGTCCCTGCTGCCCCGCGAGTCCCGCGTCACTCTGGCACAACTACGATCTGGATACTGTAGCAGGCTCAACTCCTACTTATCCAGAATCAACCCCGACATACCCAACACATGTCCGGCATGTGGAGATTCTCCGCACGACACCAACCACCTATTCACATGCCCTCTCAAACCCACTCATCTAACCCCCCTCTCCCTCTGGTCCAACCCTGTCGAAACTGCACGTTTCCTGGGCCTCCCCCTAGATGAGTTTGACGACAACGACCATGGGTGAATCCGCTCTTTACGGGGCGCGACTAGCCGCTACAACAACAACAACAACAAGGAACTCCATCCGGATTTTCCAACTATCCGGATAATTTGAATATACTTCAACGAAAAACCGAAAAACCCGGATATAGGAATATTATTAGTAGAATATTCGGATATCCGGATGTCCGAAATTAATAAAATGCAACATAGAGTAAATAAATAAATGGGCAATAAGGAACGCAACAAGGTTTCGGTATTAATCGCAGGTCTGGAAAATAAGCCGCGGTATCATTTCTTGTGAATATTAGTATCTTTGTGAGTATATGTAGATGAATGCAATAATACGCCATGAAAATATTCAAGTATCATGGATTTTACAAGTCACCCAAGCATCGTTAACGAGTTGCCTTATGCCATTCGTTTACTAAGGGTAATTTTAGTCGTTGAATAGAATACATCGAAAAACTATTTACAAACAGTGTTGGTTGATTTTATTATTTTTCTTAAATTCGTTGATTTTTTTTGGATAACCGAAAATACGAATATGGACCCGTACTTCGCAAATCTGCATATCCGAATAATTGCACCTACGAATATTGACCGGTTATATACATATGTATATGGGTCATTCCATGCGAAATTTACACTCAAAAAATATTTTGGAAAAACATATTTTTTTTCGCGTTCTATGTTGAAAAATAATCGACCCGTATTTTTTTTTATTTTAATATGATACTTAAAATTTTCGAGAAATGAATTTTCGAATTTTTGAAATATTGAAAAAGACGTTTTTCAGTATTCCACAGTAAAAAAAGTTTTGGTCATAAAAAACTCTTCCTGTACTGAAAATTTGCGTTATTCCCCTATCTTCGCACCACAGCTAAGTAGACGTTCTGTAAGTTTTTTTTAATAAAAAATTTGTGTTTTTTTCAAAACAATTCAACTTTTTCCAAATTTGGGATGCGCTTCGCCGCAAGCTAACGAGCGAGCGTACTCCGAGGCTGAACTTGCTTGGACCTGCACGTATCACGCGTAACCAATGCCCGCTCGCTCGTTAGCTAGCTGCGAAGCGCGCGTAAAGATAAAAAAAATTCATAACTCCCGAAGTTTTCATTTCTACATCGCAAATTTTTCACAGGTTATATAGTAATCACAGGTAATCATATTGAAATAAAAAAAAAGTAAACAAAATTAGTCCCAAATTTGGAAAAAGAACGCGAAAAAAATATGTTTTTCCAAAATAATTTTTGAGTGTTAATTTCGCATGGAATGACCCATATACTATCCGAATTTATGCGAATCTAAATATGCGCATACGAGTAGTCGCAGCCCTACTTTTTACCACACCAAGAAATATTTTCATGAATGAATGTTAATACATACATATGTACATATATAATGGAAAAAACAACAATATATTTTCCAATAGGGCAAAATCTTCTAAATATTTGCCGTCTTTTCATCGCCATGACAGGATTCAGTTCAGTTTTCAAATTTCTAGTGCGATGCCATCTTTATCTTAGCCCTTTATTCGCGACGCCTGTAAATGAGAAGACTCACGAAATATTGTCAGAATTCCTACATAAAACAAATCACTTACATATAAACCGCTGTACGGGAACTTTTAGAAGATTAATGCTAACGTTAAGGCCATCAACCCAAAAACGTGAATAAATGACGAAACTAAAACTTCTAGATAAAAGTCACGCCCATCTCCCATATAACGGTATTTTTTCGAAAAAAATCTATATTTCACTAAAAAAGGTAATTTGCTCAAATTTGAAACATATGTAAGATTGGTATAGCTGTAATATAAAAAATCGAAATATTTGATATTTTACTAAATCAAATTTTTGGTACATTAAAAGCATAGTAATTTCTCTTTGTTTTTATTATTTAAATAAATGAAAGTATTTGTTGTTTTCAGAACAAGAACATTATATTAACAAGTTCTGTTTGATTGAAAAAAAATATATATTTAAAGTTCGCATTCACTCGAACGTGAACTCTTCTTTACTTGTACCTTTTGTTCTTACACATTCCCATTCATATTTTAAATCAAAATCCTTGTTTCAGAATACTTTTTTTTTATATCTCAACTTGTTTTGTAGGTGTACATTAAAATTTCATCTCATTAGGTTAAACTGCAAAACAAAGGACAGACGTATTAAATACATTAATATCAACGAGAGGTATTCGATAAAGATTTAACAAGATACATTTTTAATAAAGTTGTCACCTATCTAAATTTAATTTAAATTAGATATAACTTAGATATAGATTTAACAGCATAATCTGTACAATCACATAATCAATTAAGAAAAAAATTAAATATTTATTTCAAACTAAATGAATTTAAGAAAACTAAACTGAACTAAATCTTAAAATGTTGGATCCAGGCGAAAGCTGTTTCAGAAAACTTATTGCCGAAATAGTTATGTTTAGGATTGAAATATATCAGAATAGTTGAATTAAATATTAAAATTAATTAAAATTATACCATATATTAAGCTTTGGGAACGCACATCCAAACGCGAAATTTTAAGTTTTTAAATTAGTAAAAAAAAGATTATGTGAAGTTTAAGTTTCGTAATTGAAATATATTTTTCAAATAAAATTATATATTTGTCAATTTTTTTTTTAAACTGAACTTCATTTAACAACACAAAAATAGCGATTTCAAGCCGGGATCTCATAGATGGGAGATAGGCAGTTGTGTGACAGAAAATTAGAAAATTAGTAAACGGTTTTGTTATTAATTATATTATTGCATTATTTGGAAAAGGTGGCAACACTATCCAAAAATATTGCCAGCAAATATCATTTAATGCCCATATTATCCTGTCTTATTGAACTTAAATATTGAATCAATTTAAATTTTTCAATTGGACGGCTATTCTATTTTTCAATTTTTGTAATTCGTCGCCTCTCAGTTGAAATAATTGGTCCCTCCCTTAATAGTGGCAAAATATACCCAAGACACATTGAACAGGTAGCAGTAGGAGAAAAACACAACAATCGCTTATATTTTGTTATTGTTTTGCCAACCTGAAATGTCAAATGTTTGTAAATTTGTATTAGCTTTAAAAAAATGTAAACCATGTTTGTATATATGTACATATATCGAGCTTATTTTGATAAAATGGAACGAAAAAAAATCAACCCTTTTGTTGCTGCCTGTTTAATGTGCCTTGAGCAAACCCATTTTGTCATCCGTGAGCGAATGTAGCAAGCTAACCAGTTCTCATTTCGCTAAGTACTACTCCCATTTGATTCTTTACTCTTTCAAATTTCCTCACACAGATCCGCCGGTACGCGCTGACCAAGAACAGAATGTACAAGCGTCACAATATTTACCAGATCCCCGAGATGGTAGCATTTATCAACTCAGTGATATGGGGAATTTAAAAAAATTACCCTACACTATACCACAGCTGGTGGCCAGTGCACCTTGTCGCTCATCCGATGGCATCTTGTACTCGGGCAAAAAGAGTGACACTTGGTTTATGGTCGATCCCAAATCGGGTAAACGTGAGAAAGTTATGGGGTTCGGTGGCGGAGCATCGGCTGCTACACAAAACACAGAGGCAAGTGAGAATACGCCAATGCATAGTACTCCGCGTTCGATTTACCTGGGACGCACACAGTACACCGTAATGATGTACGACAGTTTGGCTAAGGGGAAGAATATTAAGCCCTGGAATATAACTTTCTACGACTACAGTGCGCACACTATGACACCAGATATATCCAAAGAGTATGGTGAGTTGGCGTAAAATTAATTGCAAGGTTTTCTTTTAGCAAAATTTGTTTTAATATTTTTTTTTTTAGAATATCTACATTTAACCACCACATCGAATGGAAATATAGTAACATTGGATCGTAAGAACGGTAAATTTTTGTGGAAGCGCGATCTTACAAATCCAGTGGTGGCGGCATTTTTGCTCGGCTCGGAGGGATTGCTCAGTGTGCCTTTTACGACCGTCTCCGATGAGGCTTTCGAATCTATACTGGAGGAGTCCAAAACCGGCAATGTGAATACCATCAAACTATTGTACGTAACTAGGGATATTTTAAAAAATTTGTGATTTCAGAAATCGCAATATAACACTGTGCAACAACGGAAATCCGCCCGTACTTTTTTAATATTTTCTGAAAGTATACACATTCAGTACTGAAACACTCAATGGATTTGGTAAAGGTAGCCTCGGATTTTTTTTTTTTTTTTTTTCAAAAAATACAGTGAAATTCCTCATAACGGACAGCCCTTAAACCGCACAGCTCCAATAGCCGGACAAATTTCGTGCTCATAGATTTTTCATTAATTGTTCGATATAAATATCATCCCGATAACCGAACACTCTAATAACCGGCCGCGAACACAATTTTTGTGGAAATCAATAAAAATAAAGATATAATTGGATCTGAATAACCCTCCAGCGACTTTCCAAATTTGGATTTCGAGGGGTTCCTCGAAGTAAGGGCCAAATGACGTTTTTCGGTGGTTAAAATGTTCGAAAAGATTTCCCGTGAAATAATAAAAATTGTTTCTGCTTTTTTGAAAGCACCAAACGCCGGGACATGAACACTTTAATAGGTCATAAAAAAAGATATTTCCAGAAAATATTAACAAAGTTCGGGCCAGTTTGAGTAGCCATAAAATTATAGCACATTGAAATTTACACTTTTTTCAAATTTTTTTGTTTTAGCCAATCGCTTTATGTGGGCGAGCATCGCCATGGTCTGTACGCGCTGCCTTCGTTGGTGGATAAAGACACACCCCGCATCTCAACTAGTCTACCAATAAAACTGCTGGATGGTCCCAATTCTGCTGGCGAAGAAGCAGATGCTAAAATGGTTTATCTAGATGATGTGATGCGCAAAAATGCTGGCATTGTGCTCGGTCACTACAATATGCCGAGTGATGGCAAGTTGCAAATATCACCCTCACCATCGAAAGATGAAAATAACCATGGCTTGGCTACCATCAATCATTTTCCTGATGTTACCACTATGGGCTCAAATGGCTATAGTATTTTGACGGGTGCGAGAAACGAAAAGAATTCCGCCGAAATTGGCGTACAAACTGAACCAGTAATTGAGTTACAAATAGAATCGACGAATGCTTTTAACAAAACTAAACGAATAATTATCGCAAATAGCAATAAATTACAGAAATTGTTCAACGAATGGTTTATGGATCACCCGAGTGGCAAAGTGCATCAGATACTTATTGTTTTGGTATTGGCAATGGTCGCCATGTTCTGGTACATGTGTAGCACGATGCGTGAATTGAAAAATCAGAGCGAAAATGGTTCGAAAACTAACTCTTCGTCCAACAAGAGTAGCAGTGGCAGCAGCAGTGTAAACGCTTTGGATCTTATAGACCTGGGAAACGGTAATATACGAGTTGGTAAAATATCCTTCAACTCAAGTGCAGTACTAGGCAAGGGTTGTGAAGGTACATTTGTATTCAGAGGCACTTTTGAGGAGCGCTCTGTGGCGGTGAAACGGCTGCTGCCCGAATGTTTCACATTCGCCGACCGCGAAGTGGCATTACTGCGTGAAAGTGACGCGCACGAGAATGTGGTACGTTATTTTTGCACCGAACAGGATCGCCAATTTCGCTACATAGCAGTGGAGCTGTGCGCGGCTACCCTGCAAGATTATACGGAAGGCGAGCGTAGTAGCGAACTGCGCGCACATATCAATGTTTGGGAGGTATTGCGTCAAGCGGCAGCCGGTCTGAGTCACTTGCATTCATTGAATATCGGTAAGTTGTGGTTGAGGCAGACATGTGAAACTGTGAAAATGAAATCGAAACACTACAACTGTTGTATCTAATCATAAATCAATCAATGATTTACTTGCAGTGCATCGAGATATCAAACCGCAAAATGTGTTACTTTCACTGCCCGATGTTAGCGGCACAGTACGTATTATGATATCAGATTTCGGTTTATGCAAAAAGTTGAATTTTGGCAAGACAAGCTTTTCGCGCCGCTCTGGTGTTACCGGTACAGATGGTTGGATTGCGCCTGAAATGATGCGCGGCCAGCGTACGGTAAGTTGGGGGGAGGTAGAGGGGAATGGAATGTTGGTAATTGCCAACTATGGAAAATTACTAAAATATATATATGTGTTTGCTTTGCAGACGACCGCTGTGGATATTTTCTCACTTGGTTGCGTTTATTATTATGTGCTTACTGCTGGTCATCATGCGTTTGGCGATGCGCTCAAACGACAGCACAACATACTGACGCACGACTATAATTTGTCCAAGCTTAGGGTGGACACAGACGACGACGAGGGCATGCCTGAGGAGGCAGGAAAATTCGTAAGTAGCAAAAGAAATGCCAGAAAGTAGGTTTGAAATACTTTGACATAAAAGCCAAAGGGAATTAGGATATACATATATTATACATACCAGGGGCGGTTCAATGTATTCTGGGTATTGGGGTATTCAATGGCGAGGTGTGAGTTGGGTAATTTAATAATTGCAATAAATGGCTGCATTGCCTGGACGGTATAAATAAAAAGTTTCACCTAATTTCGGTAATTATTTATCTAGCAATCATCGGTGAAAGAAGATTTTAATAGCTGATGAGGCGTTTGTAATGAAATTACTTTCAAAAAAAGGGAAATCCAAAAACCTATGATCGAAGAAATGTGATTGGCGTACTATATTTTTGACCCTATTGTTACTGGAGATCAAACATGGGTTCATCCCTATGACCCTGGAAGTAAACAAAAGTCTATGCAGTGGTATAAGAAACTCATCTTAAACAAAGTAGAGGCATTTCATCCGCCGGAAAGATTATGGCCACATTGTTTTGGTATTCGACAGAAGTTTACTTATTTAATTACACGAAAAATAGATAGTATGTATATTTTAAAAAGAGTGATTAAAAAAAAAAAGATGGTTAAAACTAACTGGCGGTATGTTGCTTCTTCACGACAATATATCGGTTTGCTATAAGAGAGAGAATAGCCTAGACCTGGCCCTAGTGATTACTTTTTGGCCACAAAATTTGGAAAAAAGATCTTCGTGGAATAAATTTGTTTGACGATGGCAATAAAAGTACATTTTTCAGACGAGAAGGAAATATATTTTTAGGCCGCATTGATAAATTAGTTTCAAGATACGTTTAACAAGTATATTGAGGTTATGGCGGATTATATTAAAATATAAAAATACTAGCTTTTTACCCGCGGCTTCGCCCGCAGTGGAGCAATTAAATAAGTATGCATGCCATTTTGCATGCAAGGTGACGCTGGATTGCGAGCTCCACAGGGACCGTGTATCATATTTTTAATAACCGTGTCATACAGATTTTTATCTTCTTCTGGATCTGGAATTTCAGCGCAAATTATGTTGTCAATTTGATTAGGAAGTAGCTTCTGCTTTAGCCAAATTAATATGTGCACATGTGGTAGACCTCGTTTCTGCCATTCAATAGAGTACATATGGCACAGGACGTCTCCAAATATTTTTCCTTTTGTTACAACGGTCATTAACTTTTGGACCTTTAATCGAAATACGCGGGCAACTATGTCATGTCGATCAGTGGCCTTTTGCCCAGGCATAAGCTCTTGAGTTATATCATGCCAAGGAGGATTACAGGTAAAAGTTACGAAGAGATCAGGCCTTCCGTAAGTTCGTACATAAGAAAATCCGTCTTGCGTGTACTCATGGAGATAACGGGGACTGTTCACAAAAGTGGACGGCAAAATAACCATTTTTCCAATGTCGTTAGGTCTGATATTATTGTCTGCGCTAATCGCATCTTGTAAATATATGTAATTTTCAGCTCGTAATTTTTTCTGGTTTAGAGAAATGTAACGAAGACGTTCGCTCTCTACTTTAATATACATATCTACCAAGAATTGATGAAAAAGTTGACTTGTACGCAGAAGAAGGTTGAAGTCATGCTCTCGAAGCATCATGTAATACGCATAAAAGTCCATGCAGGAAACTTTTTTATTTGGAATTGGTTGTCCCGTTGTTGGATTAATGACTGGAATATTAAAATGATATCCAGATTCTCGTTTACTGAAAATTAATGGGTACTGCAAAGCATCATAGAATCTATGAGTATCAGCTACACGCTTTAGCGTATTATCATGTGCACGTAGTACTATGTCTCGTGGAGAGCTCGGGTCACCAGTAACCAAAACAGCAACTTCATTGACCATCGGCGCATTATAACGCCTTTCATGTTCGCCACGTGGAGTTCGATCAGCATGAATGATAACTTTGTAGTTGTCTGAAGGCCAGTTGTCTATCGCACTTTTAAAGATTTTTACCAAAACAAAGTGACTGTGTAACATTCGTTGAATTTTCAATACCGTTTCTCTTTCTACTCCTTCAATATATTGGCAACAACGATTTACTTCATTTTGCTCATCACCTATAAAGTAGACCTGCAGAAATTTATGCTGATCATCATCTTCTGGAAATAGTGATCCAATTTGATGATATATCTGTCCTTGTACAGTAAAAGTTGGTGAACACCCGGGCATTCTTATCACTTTATCAACTCCAAAGGATGCCATTTGAAAGCAAGAGTTATACTTTCTTATTTTGCTTAGAAATTGCTTTGACTCATCTGTAACATTTAATAATAAAGTTTTCAAAGGCTCTTTTGGTTCACCAAGTAATGGAAGTGAAACTTTACCACCGGAACAGCACATTCCAGCAGTTTCATCTTTCCACTTAAAAGCATCCCAGTACTGACATTTTTTATTCATTGAGCCAATAACAATCAATGGATTATTATGATATTCAATTGAAGGATCATATTGAAACCCAGTACCATTAAATACAGCCCAATCATTACGCATGACATTTCGGCGGCGCGTGGTCTGCATGTCTGCATTATGAATTCTTCTCGCCTGCGATTGTTCTGGTGTTTCTATCGCTCTTCTAGTTGTCTGCAGTGCTGCTTGTCTTTCTAAACGAACTCGTGCCTGAAGAGGCGTTTCAGCTGCTCTCAAAACTCTTTGTCGCTCAGCTTGTTGTTGTCTTCTCAGCTCTGCGTGAGCCGAAGTTTCTTGATTTCGTGCAACTTTTGCGGCACGGGCCCGCGATGAATTTTTGGATAGACCAGATTTCCGCTTCCGAGGCATTTTTTCAAATAAAAGCAGAGTAAGAATTAACATCAGCGAGTAAGATCTAAAATAATAATGTAACAGCTAACCACAAAAATTACGGATAACCTCAAAAATTTAAATAGTTTTATACTGCATGTAACGACAGAAGAAAATAACAATAAATATAGAAAAATTAGAAACAGTTGAAACTATATTCAATTGAATTAGATATTGAATTAGATATTGTCGTCACCGTCGGTAATACAGTCGGCCGGTATTACAGTATTCAGGGTTGAAACTTCATTACTGTGATGCTAGATGGCGTTGAAGTAGCTAAATTTGACGATTTTTTGACAAACAATTTTTATTTTTTTTTAATAAAAAGTATCCTATGTTACTTCTAATACCTTCAAGAGTATATGTGCAAAGTTTCATGATGATCGGTTAAGTAGTTTTTGCGTGAAAGCGCAACAAACAAACTTACATTCGCATTTATAATATTATATTAGTATGATAGTATGATAGTTTGAAAATTAAAAAAATGCACAAAACAAAGCAGGCCTACTTATCATTTACAGCCAACTTTTGAAATTACCAAAAATTTCAATAGTCAATAAAATAAATAGGTTTCACGTGCATTTGTTTTATTTATTCTCTCCAAAAAAACAGATACTTGCTGAACAGCTAATAGCTGATATGATACATAAGGATGCGCAACGTCGTCCACTGGCGCGTAACATAAGCGCCCATCCCGTTTTCTGGAGCAACCAGAAGATATTGGCATTCCTACAGGATGTCAGCGATCGTGTCGAGAAGCTGCAGTTCCATGTAGAGCCGCTGAAGTCACTAGAAAAGAATGGTCGTTGTATTGTGCGTGACGACTGGAATGAGCACGTCGATCCGCTCATAACGGATGATCTACGCAAGTATCGCGGATATATGGGCGCCAGTGTGCGTGATTTGCTACGTGCGCTTCGCAACAAAGTAAGTTGGATGGGTGTAACAAAAAAAAAAAACAAAAAGGTGCATATTAATTAACTTCTTTCGTCCTCTCCACACAGAAACATCATTATCACGAACTATCGCCGGAAGTGCAGCTAAAGCTCGGTTGCATTCCGCACGATTTTACAAACTATTGGATTAATAAATTCCCCGAATTGATATCACATGCGTATCATGCATTTAGCATCTGTGCTGAAGAGCCAATTTTCAGGCATTACTATAACGCCGACTATCACTTTAGCCGACCATGGTATTTCGATGCTGACGACAATCTATTCCCATCACTGCAACAGGATCCCAAACCTTTAATGAAGCAAGCAGCAGCAGCGGGAACTAAAGATGGTAGCGCTAGTCCGAAACGTCCGCCCCGTACACCTGAGAAACAGCAGCAATTGAAACAGCGCAAAGGTGTTTATAATTTTCGCAAACCATCTGACGTCGAGGTTGTTGGCGTGGGGTTGCAACGCAATCTGGATGTACTGGCGACCACTGCCTCAGCGGCGACTGAGGAGGAAGAGGATGGTGGCTATAAACGTGATGCCTTTGCCAATTTTAAATTTCGGCGAAACTACGGCAAATCTGCACATCGTAATTACAGTAATTGCAATGCAAATTCAAATGCCACAAACGGTGGCAACAAAGAGAAGAACGTCACATGGACATTGCCTGCTAAGCAGGACAATGATGAGTGATTGTTGAAAAGAAAAAGAAAAATCTGACAAAATATTACTTACATTTAAGTAAGCTGTTAGTAAGTATCTAGTTTAGATTCTTAAGTTATTTTAACATTTAAAAAAAGTTTCATTACAATAATGTTTTGTAGAGGAGTAGGCAGGCGTAGGAGCACTTATTTTCTAGATTAGTGCAATGACAACGCAATCTTTTTCGAACGTTAACAAAATCAAGCTTTTTACATGACAAAACAAAGCATGAAAAGTACGGCGAACCCGTGTCTGAAGATTTTGCTGGATATATGTATGTACGCGTTAATGTATACGTGGGATGAGTTACAGTCTGTTGAACAGTTGAACTGCGTATTATGTTTCAAAAATGCTCAAATTTTATGTATTTAACTGATCATTTTCCGACTTCCCATTTAAAGTAACAAAGTTAATACACATACATACACCTGTGCTAACGAAAATAGTTGCATGGCGCACAGTTGTATGCCTTTATAAATTTTTTGGCGAAAACTAGAAAAGGTGCTCCAAGGATAGTGCAATTTTGTATGCATGATTATTTTAAGTAAGTTAAGAAAAAAATCCAAAATGGATTAAATGGGTCACCCTAGTGGTGCTTCCCTTCAAAAATTTCAGTGTTCGGTGATAGCCGGTGAGGGTTTTTCACGTAAATCGCAAGAAGATATTCTCTCCTTATATTTATTTGTAGTGAGAAATCAGGTTCAAGTTTTGATGCGCTTATATTTTTTGAACTAATTACGTAAAGGCAATGTCTTTTTTTTCAAATTGCTAAGAGAAGGCTATATTTTTTGTAAAAAAAAATACCACAAAAATTATAGTAAAAAATATCTAAATTTAATGTTTGTTCACTGTTTAATCTTTTATTAATTTTGCAAAAAAAAAAATTTTATGTAACTTTTGGGGTGAAAACTGTCAACTTCTCTTAGTCGTTTGATTCCTCGTTTAAACTGCATTAGATTTTTGAAAATGCGATGTGTTAAAAATTTATTTTTTGGCACCAAATTGACGTATTGACAAGTCTTGAGACAATATAAACTTTTTGGTTTAATTCAATTTTTTTTTTTTTTATAAAAATACTTATATGTAAGTATTTCCTTTCAAGGCGAATTAATATAAGCTGTTATTGAGCTATTATCTGGTTGGAGGCCGATTGTCAGCTTTTTTTATTTTACATTGGTGAGTGAGTGAAAAAATGAGAGTACTTTGAGCCCTAACCGCGAAAAAACTAAAGCAAATTTTCTGCATAAAAAAAAAATTTTTTTTTTTGATATATCGCTTACGTTTTTTACCCAGTTAGGGCTAGATATGTAGTTTACGTTCTACTTTCATCAAAGATCCGCTAAAATTCGACAATTGCGCACTGATAGCAAAAGCAAATTTTTGTATTTGCAGAATCAATAGCAATTTATATTAATTCGCCTTATTTAATTTTTTTTGGCGTTACAACAACAGTCAATGCGGTAAAAGTCATAGCTGCTATTTTGAAGATCACTACATCTCCTCATCAGACTTCTTTTTCGAGACTCGGCTAGTAATCGAACCCACGTCCTTGGCGTCGCAAGTCAAGCAAGCTACCTCCAATACAAAGCTAGAACCCTGTTATTTTAATATTTTACAAAATTCACAATTATTCAATAGTAATTTCGAACAAATTTGAACGAAGATTTCACATTTTTTAATTAGAACAAATTGCAAACAACTGTAAATCATCCTAAACCTCAGACTTAAAATCCGATTTGATGTTCCTTTGAAGAACTAAAAGAAAAGTTAATATCGTTTTTATCCTTAAAACCGTTTAAATCGTTTAATAAAAAAACAGGCCTAAAAATCATAGACATATGAATGATTTAATCCAGCAAGGCGACCAGATACGGGTTGTTTGTCCCGTATTTTAGGATTTTTTTTTTTTTTAATAAATATGTGTAAAAAATTCTATCGGAAGGAACAATATATGTACGTGATGTGTATGTAGTAATCGGTATAAAAATGATAGACATAAAACCCTCTAAGATCTTTGAGAAAATATTTAAAGCTATGACTAACCTTGGTGCTATCGAAACTGTTGCCTAATTTGTTAGACGATACTATCAAGCGAACTCTCATTTATAACTCAATTCAAATATATAACTACTGAAACAAATTGAGATAGTGTTCAAAATACAATAATAATCAAAATGGAGTTTTCATTTCTATTTCTGAAACAACAAAAATTATTCTTAAATTTTCGAAATAACAAATTACGATTCATCTATTCAATTTATTATGATTATTAAAGCTTATTAATTTTCCAATTCATCCAATTTTCTCTCGAATTATGACAATATTATTTACATATATTATATGCCAGTAGTGTTGGGTAGTATCGGAACTGTTAATTCCATTGCCTTCAGCCTCGAAGTAGGCTTTGATAAATGATAATAGTTTTGATACCTTGAGTTATTTGTATAAATAAAAATTGATGGATCCCGTTGTGCGACAGGCTTTTATATACATATACTCGTACTGGTTAATATGTAAATTGCTATATTTATTTATTAGGGACTGAAACATGTTTTATTTTTATCGGATAAAAGAATCATTGCAAAGATTTCGTTAAAAAAACAATTCTACTATATCGATGTAATCCTTTTGACACAATCTAATCAAATTTGACCTTATTTTTATTGAGAATATTTTTTTAGTTTTGTTTGTTTTTGCTTTATTGCATAACTATAATGCTCCGATTTCTATTTTCTCGATCGAATTTGATTGATATTTTGTAAAAATTTGCCGTTTTTATTTTTTGAACAAAATTGTATTGATATTTGGTTATTTTGTTTTGTTAAAAAATAATCGTAATTCTTAGATTAAAGATTGTACGATCACATTCGAAGGATATTTTTAGAGATAAATTTTTTCAAACATGCCAACAATAAATAAATCGTATTGGTGCTGTGGTTGCTTTTACTACAATAGCCGCTAAGTTTTGCTGCGTTTATTATGATCGATAAAATTGAGATTCAAGAATACAAAATAATTTTATATCAAAAAAATAAAAATTAAACAAAGTTAAAAAAAAGCTAATCGAAAGTTAGAGAAGTTTGTGTTTTGGCAAAAATTCAAAAGGTTTCAGCAGTGCATGTATTAAAGGTTTCAAAATATATTGGGCTCGTGAATTGAAATGCATAAAATATAAAATATATTTATATAACACAATGCCGACAATAATTGTTTCGTATTGTGACTATCACAAATTGCCGCGTAAGGTTAAAATTTCCGAGTGAAAGTGATTGGCAGAATATGCCCGATAAATAGAATTAATACCGCAGCATTCGATTTCCAAAAGTGCTCGATACTTACCATCACTATTCTAAATGTAGTATATGTACATTGCATACATTCGTATATTCCTTTATTCCAGTGCACTATTACGAGTATTAAGATTAATGTGAGGTTATGCAAATTTGTATTCAAAGAGTTATAAACTGTATGCATTTTAAAGGTAATGAATTAAAAATTAAAAGTAAAAATAACATAAAATGTAAAACTATGAATAATGATATAAAGCGCGATCTTTTCAGTCTACAGTTATGAGTAATTGTAGTTAAATGGCAAATGATTTTACACCCTAATTTCAGTTAATCGAAAAAAAATTATAAGCATAAATATTTAGTTTAAAAAAAAACTTTTGTTCTTCACAATCCTGAGCAACCTCTGCTTATATAAATTATATTTACATTTTTATTTTTGCTACAATTTAAACAACAGTAATCAATCATTCAGTGGCGCTGTGCACTGAGAATATTGTCGCTTAGAAATCAAACAAAAAAAAAAAAACAAAAAAAAAAAGTGTCTGTCAAATGCACGTAATTTGTCTGTGATAACATTTATTGCTAAACTTAAGATTTGTATAAGAAACAAAAAATGCTTACACAGTTTGGACTAATTTGTTTAGTTGGCAAGCAAACAAAAAAAAAACAAACAACAAACAAAACTACTATTTTATGCAAAACATAGCAATTATTACGTTCTATATTCTGCGGCACAATTAGCTCTCAAACATTTTAGATTTCACATTCGATATTTTGTTTATATGCTATATAAGAAATAAATTAAATTATCTAAATAATTTTTTTAAAATTTTTTTTGGTTTAGAGCTTGCAGTAAAATCAGTTTTAAATAAATAAAAAAACACATACTTATAAATTTAACTATTCATTTATGTATGTATGTATGTATATGTATGTGTGTAAATGCACAACTATTTGACAAGAAATGTAATTATTATTTTTTTTTACATAACTTAGCCTAAGCCTTTAAAAATTCTATTCCTGTTAATTGTAACCAAAAATATAACTGTATGCGTATTTTAAAGTTATGCAATATAATAAAGTTTTGATTAGTACACAAAAACAAAAACAAGAAAACACGAATTTTTATTATCACTTTTTCTATTTATTTTTATATTTTCAACTTAAAAAAAAAAAAAAAAAAAAAAACTGAACATCGCCCGAAGGCGTGCTTAGTAATATGTAGAGTTTGTTTCTCAATAAATAAGTGTACAAGTTAGTAAATATATATATGTACATACAAGCTAAAATATCTGTGGATTTTCAACAAAACAATTTACAATTCTTAACTAATCATTCAAATATTTATTTCATCCGAACATTCCATTTTTAAGCTTAACAGAAAAAAAGTGATAATTCGAGTTAAGTTGTTTTTATCAAATTTCCACAGATAAGCAATTAGCATTCAGCTGATGAGTGCCTGTACTTCGATTTCCATATAATAAATATTCAGAAATAAATAAATTGTTAGGCAACTAAAAATAGTTAACGTATAAATAAAATAACAAACAATTTCGCAAAAACACAACACTAAAATAATTAGGGTAGTAGTTGGATAAACGTTATTCATACATACATAGAACAATAGATATGTATGTGTATGTGTGTATACCAGTGTATGCGTTTCGGTAGTTATTATAATTATAAAATAATAATAATTTACTACTTAAAATACTTTGCTTTACGAATTATTTTGACTAAGGCCATAAGTTCTCACATATACATTAGACTGACCATAAAGAAATGAAAGTGCTTGTTTTTTTTTTTGGCTCATGACTTTTTAGGTGCCATTATGGCTAAAAATCATCTCCTGAAAATTTGGTGTAAAGATATTAATGGCGTTTTCTTTCCCTATGTATTTTTCTCAGCCCTTTCAGAGGCTTATTTCTTAAATTATTGCACTCTGAACAAGAAAAATTTTCACATTCTCTACTAATATCTCTATTTTTCAGGACGACAGGTAATATATTGCAAATGCTACAATATAAAAAAGCAAATTTTTTTTTTCCAAAAAAATTAAAACGCCACAGGGACGTGTTGTGCCTCCACCTCCAGTGCTTAAAATTTCTCGTCCTTCAATCCATGTGCACGTTGAACAGCCTGGGGAAGTTAATTTTTCGATCTGACTCTTACATTTTGATATATTGGAGCTATGTATATTAAAAAAAAAATCGAAAAAAATTCGTTTATTTCGTCTTAAAAATTGATTTTTTAAATTATTGTCTTAAACTAATATTTTATTTTTATTTTTATTTTTTTTCATTGGTGTTATTTACGACCACATCCTTTACAAACAAATTAAGCTATGCGGAGACTATTACGTTCATTACTTCTCGAGATATCTGTAAATTACTGCTACTGATTCGAAATTGTCACGTGGAAACAGTCACCTTGTTTTTCTGATGTAGTTTATCTATAAAAAAAAAAAAATATTTTTGCCGATGTTCTTTCATAATTTTAATAATTCTCGTAATTGTTTCACCTACATAAATCAATGTGGCGTTGCGCTAAGCACTGAAGAAGGATTTTATTTATAGGCTCAACATCTATGGTCAAATACGTCGCAAAAAAATCTAGTAGCCAATTATTGAACTGGTGAGAAATCATTTTTATCACTACAACCCACGATGCAGCGAAAACAAGGTGACGACAAAAGCACTTCCGTTACTTCGTACTTGCTTCGTTTGACAGAATGACGTAGCAAGATGTTCTGAATGTTTGTTTACGAATACAGACTGAGAAGTACAGATTGTGCTACGTGTTATTTATGATAAACGTTAATTTTGAAATATTTGTGTAAAATTATCTTAAAAATAAAGAAAATGTAGTGCCGCGCTTTGGATTGTGCAAGCAACAGAAAAAAACAAAGCTAGAAAGTGCAGTTTTTTCAAATTTCCCGCTGATGATGCTGTGGCTGTGTGTGTGTGTGCGCGTGCAATATTTTCGCAAATTCTTTGTAATTGCTTTGTTATTGGTGATCCCTCCCTTTTTCATTATTCTTGGCAGAGGATTTCCGTGACGTGTACGCTGCCGGCGTTGTCGTAATCTTGTCTTCTATCATTCTTGACTACAACCCTATCACGCATTTTTTACAGTTGATTACATTCCAAACGCACAATGTGAGAGCATAATTTATTGCTGACATTTTTTTTTGTTATATATAGTAGACAAATGGAATTACTTTGTTTACAGTTGCTTCATATAACATAATGGCCAAAATTTATCATATTTATTTTCATTGATTATATGTATATGGGCATATTTGGTTATTTAGATATGTTAAAAAATTAGCTAAATATACCGTATAAGGAAGTAGGGTTAAATACGGGGTTTTCCACGCACCCGAAAGCCGGTTCAATAATTTACCGATATCTTACAAGTAACGAACGAGATATTATCTGCAATGGCTCATTTTGTTTCTAAAAAATGATAAAAAAAATAATTTATTTTGAAGCGAAATTTCCAAATATTTTTTTGTTGTCGTTTTTTTTTTTAGATTTTGTTACAATAAATCTAAATTTAGGTGTCAAATTGAAGAACTAACTTTCACAGAGTATTCAGCGGTATTGAAAACTTAAAAAAAAAATTCTTAAAGGATTTCGCGTGCACACGGATTAAAAAACGACAAATTTTAAGTACTCGAGGTGGAGACACAAAAGTCTACGCGAGATCTCTATGTTAATGTTAATATTTTTATACCAAATTTTCAGTGAACGATTTTTAGAACTCTTGTTTTAAATCGACAATCCAGGTATTCGACTAGTCGATTACCAACTTTTTTGATGGATGATAATCGAATAGCAAGTATTCGACTAAGTCAGCGTTCAGACAGGGAAACTTTTGTCGCGGCAACTCGTTACTTGTAGGAGAGAGAGGGACGGGGAAAGGGGAAGGGCACCGAGTTGCTTGTGCTCGGGCGACACGCTTTGTGTTCTAATTCGTCTCAGTCGGCAGCTAAGAAATTTGACATTTTTTTTTTCATTTATAAATTCTTTCAGTGGTTGCAGTTTTGTTGAGTTTTAAGCGAATACATACGGTAAGTTGGGAAATGAAATTTTGTTTTTATTTTTTTGCGATTAAATATACACATGTGTATGCATATACTATACATATTAACGTAAATTATGTTAAAACTTCATTTTTCAACTCACCTTTTACTTATAATCACAAAATTTAGAATGTGTAAATGCCGCTTGAAAAAGTCGAAAGGTAGCGGTTAGTCGCTTTTGCTAATCGATTACGCGGTTAGTCGATTGGTCATTTAGGGCCAGTTTTTCAGTGCTACTTTGAACTGAGTTTAAACTAAGTTTACTTAAACGCCGTTTAAGGTTAAACTAAGTTTAAACTGCAGAGCTGTTTTTCAGTGAGCGTTTAAGGCCGCCCTAGAATTTGACAGTGTGGTAGGGCAACACTGTTTTTTTCTTTATCTACACAACAAAGCAGCTGACGTTTGTTTACATTTTCTGTACACAAAAGCCTTCGTGAATTATTTGTGAAAATTTAAGTTACTAATACGGTGAAAAAATGTGAGTATTTCGTTTACTTCAGCATCGCTATAGTCACTTTCACTTGAAAAATCCATATTTTAATATATTTTACGGACAAAAAACGTAATTTTGTTGATTTCAATTTCTGTGAACTCATGAAATGACAGCTGAACAGTTGAACAGCTGATTGCTTAAACTCAGTTTAAACTTAGCATATCGGGCGTTTAAACTTAGTTTAAACTAAGTTTAAATTCGACTGAAAAACACCACATCGAGTTTAAACTTAGTTTAAACTGCAAATCAAGTTGAACTAGCACTGAAAAACTGGCCCTTAAAAAGAGATCTACTAAATAGCCATGAGCCTCAAAAAAAGAAGCACTTTCATTTTTCTATCAGTATACTGTACATATGTATGTACATACATAACTATGTATACTACAAATCAAAAATACATACAATATAACCAAATTAAATATATACTTAAAAAGCAACAAAAATATTTGCTGTGTACAAAATACATAGCTAAACAATAATTTAGAACTAAAAAAAGGAACAAAAAAAAATACTAAATACAATTTGTTAAATTACTTTTGGTGCGCAATCATTGTTTAAAATTTTCAATTATTTTTTTTATACAAATTTCAAGTATTTGTATATTTTTGTTAATTTCTCTTACATTTTTAAATAAGTATGTAGTTGTGCTGTGACTAGCTCGTTTTTTGTTTGTTTTCGCGGCTTTTATATATGGAAAACAAAAAAAAAAAATAATAAAGTTTATTTTTATTCGATGTGCTCTCGGCTGTTGTTCGTAAACGCTGCGCAATTTCAATTTACTGAGATTCAGAGTGTTTCATATTATGTTTGACGCAATGCCGGAAAGCGTCCCAACCCTCCGACTTGGAGCTTGACTGTAAAGAAAAGAAGATACAGGTATGTAATAATTTTGTACTTAAAGTAATTTGGTGGTTAATAATACGAAATGAAAAATATTTATGGTCAATGAAAGTAGCTTGCAGATAAAATATTTTTCGGTAAATTTTTGCAAAATAAAATAAAAAAAATTATGAAATCATCGTGCGCACTGGAAATTCAAGACACAGAAACATGCGTTGTATTTTTGTATTTCCATTTTGTGTTTCTGGCATTGTGCAAATGAAATAACTTTTCCTCCAAAAATCGATTGCAAACAAAACTCGAATATGTCGATCTAATCCCTATGCCATATGCTATTCAAATCTGAATATTTTTTCCCTGTATTTGTCTTTCAAATAATTTACTTTTCTGTGGGGAATTGCGCGAAAGGGTTGCGTCATTTTTGTACACAAGTGATATAACAAAATCAACACATGCAAAACTCACTCTGTGAAAAAATATAAATGTTTTTTATTTATCTTTAATGAAAAAGCTTGATATATTATAATATATTAAATAAACTACATAGCGTTATGTGATAAAAGAATATGGATTAAAAATCGATCACGATAATTTCGAAATCGTAGATGCCTAATACTTAGTTGATATATTAGTTTTACTTTAGAAGTATAATTTCGAAAAGGTTAAAAATGTCCATGGGCATATTATTAATTTTCTTAAGCGGAGCTAAAAATTGAAAAAAAAATACAATAAAAAACATAAATTTTTCGGAAATAACACCCAAGTCCCACATGCAGAAAATCCAGAGTTAAATTTATAACTAAAGATTGAAGTAAATTAGAATTAAATTTGTAATTTCATAGCTCGGGTATTGTCATGCAGCAAATAAAATTGCGCAGGCTTTGCACATTTTTTTGACATTTTTTTTTTTAATATTGAATTTCCAAATCTAAATAATTTTCTTTAATATACAAATTCTTAGTCTATCAATCAGCGCGTGGAAGTGATCGCTTTGCTGTGCGAAAGTTCTGTATTCGATAGTTTCCTCATCATTCTCATATCATCAAAAGCAATTTGTTTCTAGTTATTTTGTAAATTTAAAAAAAAAACTTTGATAAAACAATTTAATTTTCCTTTATCACAGAGTATCATAAACTACATTTTAGCCCTCAATAATTGCTGAGTTAAATATTCATTTTTTAAGTGATAAACTTTGAGTTAAGTAGATAACCTGCTATCTCGCCGTAGATCCTAAGTTTATTTCAATGAACAACTTTCGTTATTGTTTTGAACTTTACTATTTTAGTTATTTATAAATTTCACCATGCGGTATTAAACAAATCCGTCAACTACAAAAAAAAAAAACTTGATGAAAAAAGTAAACCAATTATTAAGAAATTCTCCAGCTTTTTTAAATTGTTTAAATATTCTCTAATATATTAATGAAATACACTTAGTCACTTATCTCTAGGCTACTACTTAAAAGCGCATTTTATGGAATTTAAATATTTATATCGTTTTTCTCTTTTTTTCGTGGAATGTCTCATCTGCAATTATTGATAACCAGATCAGTGCGTTTTTCAAAATGATAACAAAAGCGATTACGATATCAATAACGTTAACAATGTCAATAAATACAACGAACAATATAATTATACTAGAATGCAGTAGGTTGTGTAGAAAACCCACTTAACTAAAAAATTAACAAATGAAAAGAAGAAAAAACTTTCAGCAAGAATTACAGAACTGCTTGATAATATAATGAGATGCCATATCAACAGAGAGTTTAGTATAGCAGGCAAGGACCGAATGGTTATTTTGAAGCTTCGGAGAACTGTCTAAACAAATTTTGATCGATATCTTATTATCTTATCTAAATTATCTATACTACAATGTAATAAAACTGTAGAAAAGCCGTGTCTGTACATTGAAAAATAAATGACCAGCGGTTATTCAGCGAATGTAATAGAATACATTTGGGCCATTTTTTAGAATTTTTGTCTGTCTGTTTGTCTATTTGCCTGTTTTGACGCAGTAACTTCCGAAGCTCCGGATTTTCATAGGACTTGAACTGATAGCTAGGTTTATAGGGATGATCAGAATCAAAATAATAAATGAAAAAAAACTATATAATATAAGTGATTTTGAATAATTTTCTTTTGAAGCCTTTGATATATTTTTTTTTAATTTTCAACTTAAAATCATGGTGTACTGAATGCAGAAGGTGACACCTACAGAGGTACCGCCACTTTGGTTTTGCCGAGCTTGACAATTCTGAACTGCAACTAGACAAAGGGAGCTTATAAGCTTACGTTATGTAACGTATGTACAAAATTTATTATTATATAAATACAGAGAGTTTAATTAAGGAGAGAAATGGATAAAAATGTAAATTTTGGAATGTGCATATCATCACCCACTTTAGATTCAATAGCTATATCTTCGAAACTTCTTTATATAACTGTACCACCCTTCCATTTCAATTCAATAAGCATATTCGATAAATTGGTCAAGTACCACGGCAGCCACTAGGCTGGCCATGATTGCCTAGAGCAGAGGCGCACACAGAAAAATATTTTCAAGGGGTTTTACGTTTTACATATTTATATTACCAAAGAATACTGAATATCCTTCATCTCCGAATTTTTCCAAAATTTTTTATATTGTTGCACCTATTTTCTTTCAATTGTTTTTTTTTTTAGCTGTTTTAGGGATATCGAGTTTTGAAAAGCAACGTTCCTTTTTTAATGCCCATAACTTTGCGAACAATTTTTCCGATTTGAATCATTTTTTTTATTCTGGTTTTTCAAAAATTGTAATCCGTTTTTCTATAATATTTGACAAATTGTAATACAAAATGTTGATATCCAAAAAAAACACACAATGACCGATTTTCTTGTAATTTTGTTCTAAAAAACATCATTCACCCCGCAATTTTTGAGCATACCCCTGTCATGTTTAGCTACATAGGCTAAAAAATATTTGAAAATACAAGACAAGAGTAGGAGCATTGTTTTTAGTCACCAGTTGATAGTGTATCTTATTTCATCAAAATATCTACAAATATTTCAAGCCCCACCAGCTCTTTGTCAACTTTAAATCCGTGTTGCGAATATGAAGAGATTGGGTATGGAGGTAAACGCAGCAGTACCTCTTGTCATAAAAAAAAATGGCTCCAACATCACTGCTAACAATTGCAATTTTGAAAAAGTGGAGGACTTTGCTAATCTGGCACCAGCGTCACCTCTCTTGACGAACCAAAACCACACTCTATAAGTCTCTCATTATGTCCGTGCTATTGTATGGCGCAGAAACATGGACGCTGTCAATGGATTACCTTACGCCTTTGCGACGGCAAATATCGCACACGATGGAGCGATGAGCTGTATGCGCTTTACACAAAGTTAAGCGAATTCAGATTCAGCGGCTACGTTGGCTAGGTCATGTTGCACGTATGGAAGAAATGCTACAGCCTTGAAATTATTTAACTCGATACCCGATGGTGATGGCAGAGGAAGAAAAAATACATCCTCGAAAATACTAGGTGGAGAAGAGAAAGACTTGTGGTCTCTAGTTCGCGCCAATTACCAATGCAAAGGCTAAAATCGCCTAGGCGGTTATAGCCCCAATCTAGTAATAGTAGTAGTAGTGGTAGTATGTTGAAAGGTAACGTTTAAGAAGCATGGTGTTTTAAAGAAATGTGGTGTTAAAGAATCACGTGGAACTTTGTTATGAATTCATGAAAGTGCAGAAATTAAGCAACATAAAATATTTATAACAAATATAAAAAGCTATTAAAATAAGAAAAACATATTTGCAAATAAATAATTTTTATTTTTTTATTTATTATAAAAGCATGAAAATGATGAAAAATTAACACATTGAACATAAATAAACATAATATAATGGAACTGATTTAAAAATGAATTAAAGTTAGTGAAGTCAGCAAAAAATATTCGAAGTGAGTGCAAAAAATGTATGCGGTAGATTATTGATTTTAGTTTAATGAGCGGTTTTTGTTGCAAAATGTTTACAATCCATAATATTTGGTTAATTGTATGATTAATGTATGAAAAAATGTTGTGGGTAAGTGATAAAATTAATATATATTTAAATGCCAATCCTATGCCAACTCTTCAATGTTAACACTGAATTGTCAACCCTAAACAAGATCGGCAACCCCACAAGTTTTTTCAATGAACCGCTACGGGTCAATGTCTAAACGTTGATTTCTTTTTTTTTTTTTTGAAATTGAAAGCTTTGTCAGAATTCTGGTATTTAACGAATAAGTTGTTTTATAAATATTAGAAATATTCACTGTATAAATTATATTAATATGAAAATTTAATTTATAGAAAGTTCATAGTTTAACATGGACCGTAATGGTTGGTTATATGAAATAAAAAAAAATAAAATATGATTTGATCGTTATAATTTCTTCGATATTTTGGGAAGTTTTTCGTTCAAGTTTGATCATGTTTTTTACTTTTTTATTTTTTTGCTCAAACTTGATCGATGTTTTGTGATTTTTTATTTTTTCGATAAAGAAATAATCCTTAATCTTGTATATAAATTGTATCGATAAAAATAAATGGAAATAATTTTGTCGGCGATGACAAGAATAACAACAACAGCAACAATACTATCATATCAAAAATCCTAAAATATCGATCAAATGTGCTCGGAAAAATTTAAATCCAAGATTAACGATTTTTCAATGATTTAAAATAATAACTTTTTCAATAAATATAAAGATCACATTTGCGTAGGATATTCGAGTGCTGTTTTGAACGAATTCTTCTGAAAAAATCAAAATAACGATTATTTTCGGTCTCTATACTTTAAAGCTTGTCTTTCTGAAAAAATTTTGTTGACCTCAGTTAGCATTTTCATTTCTTATGTTGATTTCACAAAGTTTTGAAACAAATTGGCGTATCCTCCCAAAAACTTAATTATTTAAATAAAAATTAGAACAGTAGTAATAAATTTAAATTTAAGCAAATGATATATGCAAATAAACAGATCGAATAAATTTTCGCTTAAAAAATTATATGTTGGAGATCGTACAAAAAAATGGCATGTATAAATTATTCGTTGACATAAATTCGAAATCATTTTGAATGCAATTAAATTGCTTCCTAATTTTTTTTTATAAGATATTGGCGAATTCTACTAATTAAAATAGTTTCGTATATTGAACATTTCCCAGTAGTCTTGGAAATGATCTAAGCGACGACACGTTCGTCGACGCCATAAGTCAATCATGGAATTTTCCGCCTCGACGAATTCATCGTTTTCGTCATTATATTCAAGTATGTCACGTGGACTTACTTTGAAGCCACGATGCACACGATCCTTCATGATCGCAATGAATTCCCGGTAGGACAGCATACCGTCGCCATTGTCATCGAAAATGGCGAAAACTGTATCGATCAGATGTTTGCTTAGCTTAAAACCAGTGCAGATTTTCACCGCACGTGAAAATTCACCTGAAACGAAGTGGGAAGTGGGTCAGTTAAAAATTCTTTTTCAAAAATGAAAATCAAAATATACTTTGCGAAATGGCGCGATCAGCCAGCGTGTACATGCGCATTGCGATTGCAAAGTCTTCCAAATTGTTGAGAAAACGACAAAAGTCACGAAACTCTTCGAACGTTATGCCACGCTCCTCCTTGATGCGATCCATTAAACGCTCCAAATAGGCATCGTACTCTTCCGTATTCAAATAAGTGTAGCGTAGCAAAATTTTGGCAAAATCATTTTCGGTAATGGCGACATTGCCCTTCGAGAACTCACTGAATTCCAATTCGAGCACTTCCGTTTGCAAATTATCCATAAATTTGTAGAAACCATCGTAGTTGAGATCCTGATTGCCTTTCTTGCCAAACAAATGTATTTGCAGAGTGGTGTCGATGCGGTGTTTGCGTTGCAGCCCCTCGTCGTCATCGATGTATTCATCCTGTGGAAGTACAAACACAAACAAACACATTTAATGATATGAATAGGTTTGAAGTGTTTCGAACTGCTACTTCTGTAGGCAATCGGGTGCTATTTAGTTGAGGAAAATAATCATGCAATTAATTTTAATTTCAGCTTAAAAGCAATTGGTAGGAAAGTAAGCAGCCACTCAGATTGACGAAGCAGTTTTGCATTTGCAGGAAATTGAGGTTAGCGGATTGAAGCGACAAATAATTTCGTAATACATCTCTAGTTTTGGAAAATTTTAGTACTTTCGAATTTCGATTCCTGGGCCTCTTTTCAAAATCCGAATGCATCTATCTTAAAGTTTAAAACCAGGGTTATCATTTTACAAACAAAAAAATATTTAATCGTTATAATTAAGTACAAGTTTTTCGATGAAATTTAATCGTTATTTTTGGATTTTTATTTTTTCTATCTTATTTTGTATCGATATTTTGTAATTTTTATTTTTCTGATCATTGGCAAAATAGATTTCTGAAAATATCGATCAAACGGGATTGAAAATTTTTAAATCCAAGAAAATCGATTATTTTTGATCGACAAAATAGAAATCACAAAAAAACGATCTGATATGTTCGAAAAAAATAAATTTTTTTGAATAACTATAAAACTTGTTCGAAAATTTAAAAATCCCAAAATAACGCTTATTCAATAATTTAAAACAAAATATTTTCTAAATAAAAATAAGGTCAGATTTGCATAGCATGTGCCATAAGGATTAGATCGATATATTCGAATTTTGTTCTGCACGTTTATTTTCGAACACTGGACAAAGGTTCACATCAAAGAACGTATGTAGATTACAAAGAAGTTGCGTGGCGTTCCGTTTCCTGTGGTAAGAATTTTCGTTCAATGTCACCACACCAGAAACCAATTGGATCTAATCTGATTTTAATAGCAATCAACAAAAGTCAAATTAGTTTTGGTATGATGAAATTGGACGAGATTTTCTGTCAGAGGAACATTGGGATTTGTGCAACTTCTTTGTAATCTACGTTTCTCTGTTTACATGGCCTAATTTCATTTCCAAAGCATTTTGTATGGGGTTTAGAGACACGGCTGATTTAGTTTTTATAAATTTTAGTTTGTGCAACAGTAATATAATAATTGCTTTGTAGCCTCCTCGCCTTTCTCCGGCTCAGTAGTATAAAATTATATTTGTTGTTTGGTTTTAAGCTTTGATGAGCCAATTTATCCTCTCGTTTTTACTTTTTGTGGTATTTTTACTCGTACAAATAATGTATTTGAATCTGGGCTAATCGATGCAAAATTTATGGCGTTTTCCTTTCTCGAAACAATGCTGCCCTGTTTTTTTTTCTCATCCCTTTGAAAGGTTTGCGTGTTCATTAGACCGTATTACGATATATGAATTCAAAAATAAGTTGATAATGTGCCCCTGGGGCTTGAGTTTCAAAAATGGAAAATTTGTATTTCGGGGGTTTTCATATAATTTCCCTATTTGAACTTCGATTTTTATCAATGATATATAGCGGGTGTTTTTTCTAGACTGATAGAACTTTCGATAGGGAAAGCTGTCACTTGACATCTGGTAAATGACATTTCGTTTTGACATTTCTGTTCAGTAACGCCGCAACAACGTTTACAAATTGTGGAAAATTGTGTTTAGTGATGAAGCTCATTTTTGGCTAAACGGATATGTGAACAAACAAAATTGCCGCATATGGAGTGAGAATAATCCTCATGAAACTCTCCGAGACACCATTGCATCCTGAAAAATGCACCGTATAGTGTGATTTACATGCTGGAGGCATCATTGGTCCTTATTTCTTTAAAAATGAGGCCGAAGCGAATGTTACTGTCAATGGTGATCGTTACAGATCAATGATTACCGATTATTTGTTTCGAAATTCGACTGATCGCATCTGATTCACCAAAGCTAGTCGTGATGGACATATGCCAGAAATCGTTTTTATATATTAAATGTCATAAATAAATATATTGGCATCATACTTCATTTTTTATGTGTTTTATTTAAAGTTCTATCAGTCTAAAAAAAAACACCCTTTACATAGTTATAAAGGTGATAACCAAACGCACAACTCTGTTTTTTCCAGCTTTTGCTAAAATACCCTGAATTCAAGTCACATTATTACAAAAAAAAGCTTCTTGAAAAATTATTAATATAATTTTAGTCAAAAAAGTAATTTAACTGTTTTTATAGGGTGCCGAAAAAAATTTCCATTTTTTGAAATCCTCTCTAGGTAAGTTTTCAATAGCGAGGTGTACATTTTCAACAATTTTCAATGATATGGTCTAGTGTTTACTTCTCAAAATATTGCCCTCTGACCAAGCAGAAGCTATACATTTTCTACTAATATTGACACTTTGCCGGATGACAGGCAAACATTTTTTTTTTTCAAGAAAAGGAGACGGCACTACAAATACAATTTTTTTCAGCTCGAACCATATTTTTTAGCATTCTTTGGGTAAAAGAATGAGATAAAAAGAAATACAAAACTTCCTATATAAATGATTTTTTAAAAACTTTCGAATAAGTTATACAAGAAAGTCGATGTAATTAAATGTATAAAACAGAACGTAGTAATTTTTTAACCAATATAAAAAAAAAGTATTATTTTTTATTTCAAACTTTTTAATGTTTTATTAATTTAAAGTTATTCGAGCTAAAAAAAATTTTTTTTAGTGAATTTTGCATATATTTAGCCTGCATCACACATTCACAGATTTCGTTGCATACTCTACCTGTGCGTATCTTTGCACTTCCTCTTTTAGTTGCTTCTTATCACGATCGTCTTTTGGATTTCGTTTTCCCTTCCAAACTCCACTAAAAATTCGTTCCATCTAAGGGAAGCGTGTTAGTGACGACAAATGGACAAGCAAATTTCATGCGTTTAATAAAATATTTGAATTAATTTTTTATTAACGTTGAAAATTGAAAGAAAACATCATTAGAACAACAACATCGGTAGTAATACGAGTTAAAATAAAATATATATGTATATTGAAAACAATAGAATATACATATATTAAACAAAATAAAACATAAATTAAAAAAAAAATTAAAACTTAACATTTAAAACATTCAGTACCAAAAAAAAAAAAAAAACGAAAAAGAACAAAACTCGCAAAAAAAAAAAACAAATGCGACAGTTATTTGCTACCTGTGTATTTTGTCAGCAAAATTTGTATTATTCACACTAAAAGTGTCTAAAGGTGAAGCAGCGCGTTTTTGTTTTTTTTTGGAAACGCTAGAGCTAAGCGGATGTAGTATTTATGTAGTGCAAAAGCCAAAGTTACAAACTCAACTCTAAATTTCATTTGTATTTCATAGTGTAGACCAAAAGTTTGGAATAGGACAAATTTTAACCAAACGATAAATTATGAAAGAAAAATATTTTAACAAAACAGGAAAAAAGCAAAATTAGACACTTCCTATGACTTACATTTTCCCCTGATTGTTCACCCTTCCTAGATTTCATAAAAAGTGCATCCGCTACGTCTTTAGGCCAAAGTAAACTTAATAACTAAAGCGAATGCGGATCGATATTATTAGAAAGAATTGAAAATATAATAAAGAAATAATAAAAATATTGACTTCAGAAAAAATGTACAAGAATTTAGAGTAACCTATTGTTTTGTAGCTCAAAACCATTCCACGGCTGCTATCGAAAATTGAAAACATTACAAATTACTCACGTCATTTAAAATATATGTAATTTTGTTTTTATGCTTAAATCTAAATGCATAAGCGAATTTTGGCATAGGAAGCTGTCTGTTATTTATCAAGTTGATTAAATAAATGTGAAGCTAGTAATCGGATTTTAATAAACATAAATGTAGTTCTTATTTTGGCTTGCAGTTTTTTTAAATTTTAGCCAAAGAAAAGTAAAAACTTGTTGTATTCGAACGAGGAAAAATCATTTTGAAATTAAACTTCTTATGGGGCTTGAGGGGTGGTTACGTTAATCGTCCAACACCACTGCGGGTTAGGTTTATTAAAATTTTACACACAAATTGTTTATAACCTGGATTTGTATATGAGATACTTTTTAAAGAGAGTTGCCACCTGTTTAAAAAGTTCAATGTAAATTTATTACTAAAATTAAGGAACTTTTACAATAGATAACGCTGTGAAAGGCAAAAGGTTTATACGAAATAATTTTTGAATTGGGTTGCCACCTGTTTAAACCGGCGAATCAATTTAATTAATAAGTTAACTTAAGTGCCATCATGCATATACGAGAACGGGTTAAACAAGTTAAGTTTCGAGGGTTGCCACCTGCTTGAAAATTTATTCAATTAACGCGATATTACGATATGGGTATAAAAAAAAATGGTTTAAGAAAAATTTTGTTTGAAAATATATTTGAACAGTTATGCTTTTGAAGTTTTGATGACAATTTTTTTTTAAATTTTGTATAATGAGAAATTCGTATTTATATGGCTTTTGTTATAAAATGAGCTACATTTTGATAAAAAATTAACGAACAAATTCTAGTATGAAAAAAAATCAGGAATATCATAAGTAAAATGCACTTTGCATATTTATGTACATTAGGATGCATTTTTTTTAAAGAAAAATAAGTGAAAAAATAAAAGGGATGAGAAATACCTTTCAATTTAAATATTTTTATGTTAAGACTGTTTCAAAATCTCAGTTGTTTTTTTCTTTGAGAACAATTTTTTATTGAAAACTTTTTATTTATAAAAAAAACTCCATTTTTGGAGGTATTTTCAAACCGGTCTAGCGCTCGTAATAATATGTCATAAATCCTAGTCATTTAATTTTAGTTTTCAAAAGTTACGTTTTTGCATTGCATTGAAAGAAATAATTAAGAATAAGCCATTTTGTATTTTTTAAATTTTCGGACTTTATGACTTATGACACATTGTGAATCACCCAAATGAGTTTTTTTATTCCGATGGAAAAACAGTAGAGTACTGTGAAAAGTGAATATTCTTATGTTTAAACTTAACTTTTGGTATATAGTATTGGACAAAAATCATCCAACCATTGAGGCGGCAAATCAACTTGATATATAACGGACAGCATACATAAATCTTTAATCTTTATATATTTTGGACTTAAGGACGGAAATTCAATGCTTACAAGTTTGCGTGTTTGCTCATCGATGCTCGTCTGTCTGAAGGTGCCGCCTAAAATTCTTAAAATCTAAATAAAATGAAACAGAAAGAACAAAAAGCGTACAAAAAATAATTTTAACAAAACTTAAAGGGAAACAATAGATGATTATTTGAATAAAATAAATTTACTTTAATTTACAAGAAATAATAAGCAATTATTCATAACAGACAAAATATATATGTATAATATTATTTTAAAAAAATTACAGATCTTAAATTTGAGGAAAATAAAATATTTTTTATTACGTACGATACTACTGACATTTATTTTTTTTAAAACGCTTTATATGTAAAAGCACGAATACTTTTTCACAGTTTTTATAAAGTCATTTGTGCCATAATACTTTTCAAACTAGAGAAAATAGATATTTGTGTGTTACTAGAGCTAAGTTGTAGAAAATCTTTTAGTAATATTTTTTTTTACCCACACGCCAGAAAGTTTTAAAAGGACTTTTTAGTTCAAATAAGACAAGGGTAACGGAAAATTATTAGGGGAATTCACACTGAGCTTGGGAATATTGTAGTTTGGTATTTGTTAACCTCTGCTGTGTATTTTGTTCTGATAAATTATTATTTTATGATAAAGTTATAAAGAATATTTTAAGGAAATTCATTAACGTTCTTATTTGCAACTAGATGTATTTTATGCAAATTTATCTCGACCATATTTGGTACACACAAGAACAAGAAAATTTCTAAAATTAAATTTAAATTTTTTTGTGGGATATTCCTGTATCCTGAATTTTGATGACCATGTCGAAATTTTTTAAATTTTGAAAATTTTATTTATATGGTTTATTTAATGGAAGCAAATCTAAAGAAAATGTAGATGTATTTTATGCAAATTTACCAAATTTGGTACCCACAGAGATAAGAAAACTTCTGAGAATTAATTATTTTTTGGGATTTTCTTTCATCCTGAATTTTGATGCACATTTGTTTGAATTTCTCGAATTTTTATAAATTTTGAAATATGGTTTAGTTATGGAATCTACTTTAAAAAAATTGTTGAAAATAAATTAATAAACATAAGAGACCAACTGTATTATATTGATTATATTGAATTTTGTTGCTTATGATTTGAACAACGCTATATCTGTAATTTCGATAAATTAAAAATAAATAAAAAAATGTTTTTATTATACAGCATTGAAAAAAAAAACAAACGGCCAAATAAAAATCCATTTACAAATTTCTTAATCGATTTGCAGCTATCGAGAAATAAATGCTCGTACACTGCTATCCCTAAATTGCAGCGTCAAGCGTCAACGAACTGTCAAAATTTCTCATGCCCTTACAATTTATATGGAGCATCCCACAATAACGCGACGATAGCGCCGAGCAAATGGAATTTTCATTTTGACAGCGCGTTAGGTGAGAAATGAGAAAAAAGAGAACAAAAATGAGAGAGATGAAAAGGTAAATAAAGTAAAATGCCAACAAGGAACTTCGAGAGAATGAGAAAACGTCGCGGTTTTTTTGGTTACGACGCGACGCTAGTTGGCGTTAGAAAATGCAATGCTTGACACTGCAATTTAGCGACCATAGATGTTGCTTTTTTTCAAGAAAATTTTCAGCAACTACAAAGTACTTTTTCAAGCGACAGAAACAACGAAAATTATTTCTAGCGGTTTTTCTTGAGAGCTGGAAAGTATAAGTAAGCTTTAGCAAGTTTTTCAAATAAGAAAAATCTTCCCAAAATAACCTCCTTTTTCCCCTTTTTACATCAAGAAATAATCAGTATTTTTCACGTATGAATTACCTATTACCCGCGCGGCATTACTTACCACCAGAAATTCATCCTTTTCAACACGATGATTGCCATCAGTATCGAACATATTAAATGCAATGCGAAAGCCGGAAATGGGTTCTATTAAAATTAAAATAAATTTAATCACACTGCTAAAAATACAAAATAATAATTTTTCTCTCAACTCACTTGTTAAAACTGATAACAGAAAGAGATACTCTGTGTAAGAGATTATACCTGAAATGAATATTTACAATGTGCAAATATATGTATTTAGTATCATAAGAAAATATGTAGCATAAACGAATAAATTTTAAAGATATATGAAAGTATTTTACAAAAATTGAGCTAGTTTCCAACAATTTATATGTAGATACATCAGAATGGGATTTAGTCGAGAAGAGATTAAATTGTAGTAGTTTTTCATTAATTCGTCACTTGAAAAACAGCGCGTTATTGAAAGAAACATTTGATGAACGGTTTCTTCCCGTTTGACCATCCTCATCGTGCAATTTTATGCGTCTGGACTATTTTCTCCTGAATTACGTGAAGCCATTGGTTTATATGAACAAACTGAAAACTTTAGGCGCTTTGGTCATTGTGTGAAAAATTGCCGAGATACGGTCCCATTGATTGAACAAGTGTTCGAAAATTAGATATTCGGCTTGCGCGATCTACATATTAATTTTATTTTATTTTTTATAGTCTATAGAACTTATATAGTAAACAAAATATGTATCCCACTTAATATTTAAATTAAATTCAAATATGAACTACAGAAAAGTTCTTTTTGAATCATAACAATTATTGTACATCATGATAACTATACAATTGATTATTATAACTATTTAATTGGTTGGGCGAAAAGGCCATGCTCCCGATACGACCAGCCTATTTTATTTGATGTTAAAATTAGTGTTGGGCGGTTGAAAATACCGCGTTTCCGATCTACCCAGTCACGCTGTCTTTTCTGTTGGAAGGGCCTAGTTTCCAATCCATGCTTTCAGTGGGGAGTTATTTCTATATTTTTATGTTGCTATGTTGTCTAGGTGGTTGGAAAGGTCGAGTTTCCAATCTCCCCAATCGCGATATCTTGGCAGTTAGAGAAGCCAATTTTTTTAACTGTATATTCAATGTGTCCATCAAACTTTAGTTTGTTATCTACGGTAAACCATGGTACTTGACACTTTTTACTTCTTCAATATCTTCATCATTAATTTTCAATTTACGGCTGAGAGAGTAAACATTTGCAACTCTGAATACCAGCCTCATAAAATCTGACTTTTTTGCGTTTAATTTGAGTTTAAATATTTGCACACAACCATTGATACAGCGAGTTAATCATTTTAATACCGATGAATTTTTTTTATTATGTTTTTTATTCTCGATTCCGATGCCGACAAAATTTTCTCGCTTTGAAAAGTTTTGCTTTTGAATAGTCCCAATGAAATGTAATTGGCAAATTCAATCTTAATATACATGGTGTTTGTCAGCCAAACATATTATATTTAAAAGTTTATATTATTGGCAAGATTTATAAACCTTTTATGCTCTAATCTGTATTCATTTAGTTTGATAAATCTGTATCAGAACTAAGATAAACACAGGGAAATCGATAAAAATGAAACCGACCTGTTCTTAATTCCGATTAAGAACATGCGGAATATTCATCCAAAAGTTCCATATTGCCATGCATCACAAATAATATTCGAATTTTAGCTTATATGTTCGTGTCATTTATTAAATGTTTGAAAATTATTATAAAAATATATTGGGGCTGTTAAATTAATGCGTTTTGCAAAAATATTTTATTCGAATCACAGTTTTTGTATATAAACTGCGACTGATGGCAACCCCTACGATGGTACCATTACGACCAGCTGATTCTATTTGTAGGCAAACTTCATTAATTAATTCGAAGCAATAATGTAAATTTCTTTATAGGGCAAACTTGCTTGAAGTGCAGCGCTCGTATTATGCCCACGCGTAATTTCAGCAAATAATTTTTGTTGATTTGAACGCACAAACAGCGCTGTTAAATTTTTCAAGAAACAGAAATAATGACAACATCAGTTCAAACTGATTATCGACTCCAAATGAAAACGACTTAAAATCTACTGTAGATCTATTCGAACTCACTCGGAATCAAGAACACCACCATTAAATCAGGCAGGAATTGCCTCAATTTTACCTTCAAGCCAAATCGAAATGTAGAACAGGCCTGAATTTCCTCTTGTAATTTAGCAAACACACTTTATCTCTGATCGTTAACGATGCATCGTGAGCAAAGAGTTTTATTTATTACAATATTTAAGTGGAGTTTTTATATTATTGATATACTTATATATTAAAGAGTATGGGTGCCAAAACTGAGCCGTGTGGTAACCCGACTTCGACGGCTATCTTTCTTTGAATCAACTATTGTTTGTCGCATTCGGTTAGAGAGAAGGTTTCTAAACCAATAAGTTTAGTGATTTTTATATCAATGTTTTCTAGCTTTCCTAGACACAAACACAAGTCGATTTAAGTAGTTAATTAAGTTATTCAATGGCTCTCAAAAAATACCTTAATTTACATTTGGTGAAGTGGCTTAAATGAAAATTTAGTTTCTATAAAATTTTGATTTAAAAATTACCTCTGTCACGTAGAGTTCGAAACAATAGTTTTGAACCCTTCTTCAACGGCGGTGTGTTATCTTTTATCACTTGCAAATCCTGATCATTTAAGGCGCGCCTTTTCAAACGAGCTAGAAATTAAATAAAAATACAGTATTCCAAAAAAAAAACAAGAAGAAAACAACTGATATTACAACAACTATATTAATGGGGCCGTTTTATTGTTACCGACTTGCAAAAGAACGCTCCAACTCGGATAAAATTTCATTTAGTTGCAAAAGCAACCCTGTTCGGATCTTTCATGAAAGATGCGATTTGTTTTATGCTATTTAAGAACGGAAAATAGTTGTGCCGGCAATTTTTAGGTTTATGTAGCTATATATTTAAAAATACTATGCAAATAAAAACGAATTTTATGTATAATTTATAGAGCTTGTGGCCAGGTTTGTATTAGGAATAATATGAGAAAACACAAATTTTTCAAAGTGGTAGAAGTGAATTTTGTTAGGGCTAATTCACAATAGCGTAGTTTTCTCACTTCTCAACACTACATCTCAGGTCGGATATCATTTACCCGAGTTAGCTCAACTCGCATATTTTTCCGAGTTTGTGTTGTTGCTTTATATGTTATTTCTTATCCTCCCTAGTGTTCTTTTGCAACTCGAGTACAAAGAAACGGGACTAATCGAATCGAAAAGCAGTTTCATTCAAAATACAAATTCTTTTTGCCCAGCTATCGTTCGAATTCTATTCGATTCGAATTACGGCGTAAGCGTCCAGCTATAAAATTTACTCACGTCTTGGCTCCTGTTCAACCACCGAGTCCAGAAAATCCTGCGGTGTCATATACAACTGCCCTTGATACTCAACGGATGCGAATTTTATGAAACGCCGCTCACGTGACGTCAACTTTTTTAACATATTTTCCTCTTCGGTCTGTGCGGAAAGAAAGAAAGAAAGTAAAAAATGAAATTGAACGAAAAAAGGGTGTGTAAATGTAAGTTCTACACATTCGGTAATGATTGAGCATTCACTGATGTCGAAGTATTTACAGGCAACCAGTTTTTTTATTGGCTTGATTAATGTTCGGACGAATTTGGTAATTCTATACTTTTTTAAACTTTTGCGTAAGCGTTTAAGTATTAAATCAATTTATTTGAAACGTTTACAAAAATATACAGAAAAACGGTGTTGAAATGATGAATGTACGCTAAACTATGCGATAAATTTTGTCTACATAAATACATTTCGTTGATAATTAATCGCTGAATTCTAAAGAAAGTGTACGAAGATGTTGTAATAAATGATAAATGCGAGAGATTGATATCTGAGCTGCTGATTGTTTTGTACGTTTAGTAAAGTGCGGCTGGTTGGGCAAAGAATCAGGAAATGGTAAAATTAAAATGTTATAATCTTTTGGCAAAATGTGTTTGGATATTTTTGTGAGTTGAGTCAGTTTTACTCTAAGCAAAAAGTTTGCCAAATAATATAAACACAAAGTGTAAGTGATTTATATGAAAAATATTTAATAACGTAAATTCTTTCTTTATCAATACAAATATGATGGTTTAAATATACAGATGTACTACTGGACGTTTCTTGTGTTACGGACCTTTCATTCGCAGATGCTATTTCCTTGACAAATCATAGTAGACAGAGAAACTTTAATTTAATTTTACTGTAAGTTTTTAACTATTGATTTTACATTTCATTTAAATTTTTTCTGTTTCAAAAAATGTTGAATTTAACAGAAAAAATTAAAACTTTTGAACAGGTTTCAGTAATAAAAAATTGGATAATTATTGACTACCTTGTAGGGTTGCATTTGAGAAAGCAGAAATTTGTTATTTCGAATGAAATATCGGGTCTTGCAATAGGATTGCTACAAAAGTTTTTTTTTAAATAAAACAAAAACGGTTTGGGATATGAATTAAATTCTTTATTCCTGTGAAAGTACATTCGAAACCATTAAGTATGGAGCTCGATTTCTTTTGGATGGGCACCACGGGCACGCTTGCAGAAGTCCAGACGCTGAACCCAATTTTCGACGGTTTTCAAGCATAAATCGGCCGAGACTGCTGCAACTTCACGTTCGATATTCGTACGAAGTTCATCGATCGTCGCTGGCTTGTTGGCATAGACCATAGACTTGACGTAGCCTCACAGGAAATAGTCTAACGGCGTCAAATCGCCAATTGACTGGGCCATTTCGAGAGATCACACGTGCACCAAACTTGGTTTTCAATAAATCGATTGTGACATTCGCTGTGTGGCTTGTGGCGCCATCCTGTTGGAACCACATACTCGTATTGTTCAAGTCCATATCATCCAATTCGGGCCAAAAATATTCGGTTATCATTGAGCCGTAGCGATTCCCATTCACAGTAACGTCCCGGTCTTGATCATCACGGAAGAAGTACGGCCCAATGACGCCGCCGGCCCATAAACCGCACCAAACCGTAATTTTTTCGGGATGCAATATTAACTCATGGAGTGCGTGTGGATTGCTGTCTGTCCAATAACGCATATTTTGCTTATTGACGAAGCCATTCAGCCAGAAATGACGACTACCATAAATTGGACGTAGCGCTCTTAAAGTTGAGGCCATTGACTCCGAATTTCGGTAGTAAATTTTAATAATTTCGACTCGTTGTTGGATCGTATATCTTTTCATGATGAAGTGTCAAACCTTACTGAAGAGAAATGTCACTATTAGTCTACTTTTGTAGCGTCCCTATTGCAAGACCCTTTATAAATTAAATAAAGATGTTGCGATTGCCCATATTTGCTAAGGCCTTGATTTGGGAGAGCAAATCCGTGCTAAAAGGTATACTATTAGTAGTTTCTACAATTTAAAAAATAAAGCCACACAGGGTAAGGCAGCGCGCGGGAGCCTGACAACTGTCCGGTTATTCAGCCTTCTTTTATTGAGTCATGACTTTTGAAGTGAACCAAATAAAAGTTCACATTTTTCCTTAAATCAAAACGAATTAGTATAAGTTGTTATAAGTACAACTACAAAATTCCAATGTCAAAATTTACATGTATTTTATTATTGCACATGTAAGGTGCACAAAAAATTAAATTGGATGCTATGGTAACACCACCTTATATAAATTTGCCTTGCTTTAACGAAATAAATAGTTTGTTAAACTTGTCAATCAGTTGACAAAAATCTCAAAACAAGCTGCAGATTACAAAATTTAATTAAATTTTAAATCGAATGGTAAAACCAAAAATAATCAAACTTTAATTAAATTGGTTTTTTGAAACCGGCTAATACTTTTTTTTACTTAAAAGCTGTTTTTAAAATAAATTAATGTGTATGTTTTTTTTTTTGGTAAAATGGAGATGCCCGGTTTGCCAAAAACAAAAAATTTCTGAAAATTCGATTTCAAAAGTTTAAATTTTGTATGAAAATTTTAAGCATGTTTGCTGCATAATGGGCGCATTTTGATTTAAAAAAACCAAAATCAGCGTAAACAAACTTTTTCATATAACCCGTCAGTTTGAAGTTTACAATTCCTACAAGGTGGTATCGTTTTTACAAATAAAAGAGCACCATGTATTTTTTTTGCTTTTAAGTTGAGTGAATGATAAAGAAACTAAGAAAGACAACCATAAACGAACGGGTGTAAAGTATAAAATTGAAAATAATGCGTGAGTTTTCCAATTCAAACATAAAAAGAAAGTGAAAATTAGGGCGGGGACTATCAGAGTATTCGAATACCCGGATATCTATGAGGATATCCGTTGACACGGATAAAATCCGAATAGTATGGATATCCGGTTAATATTCCTTGGTGGAATTATCCAAATATCCGGATTTACGAAGATCCGGTTAAGATTCGTATTTTCGGATATCCAAAACGAATTGATGAACAATAAATAATAATAATCAACCAATACCTTTTGTGAATAATTTTTCTAATTACTTTTGATCTCCACAGTGTCCTGAAAATTTCATAAAAATTATAAACAACAAAATTATGAGCAATTAAATTCGTCAAAGCTGCAGATCTGAGCTCGGTTACCAATTTACCTACAGGCTTCCTCAGGTAGATATGTACATACATATGTAGGTACACATTAGGGAGTACTTAAATGCAGGAAGTAAATATATCAGATTTTCTAAACCTCAACCCCTACGTTGATACTCTATAGTCGAAGATATCACATATAAATTTTGGCCCCGATTTGAGTCGGTTAAGGAGTGTCGCACAGGGTTCAGAGCTTAGATTATCCCGGGAAGACTAAAAAAATTCAAACTATTTTTTAACCAAAAATTGTTACAACTATAATTTTAATTTTATTTTTTTTTGAGAATTTTCTGGAAATCTCGACGACAGAGCCAGCTAACGGATTTATTTTTGGAAAGTGTGTTTTTCATTACATTTTCAATTTGATTTGTTGGCAAATATAGTAGTTTTAATCATAATCATAATTAAAATCTAATCATAAATAAGAATTTTTTGAAGTACTCGTCTATAGCGCCACCTAGCGGAATAATTTTTCGAAAAGCATTTCTCGCCATATCCCAGTATATGTTTCTAATTTAATCTAAATCGGATCACAAATAGAGATTTTCTGAATATCTCGACTAATGCGCCACCTAGCGTATTAAATTATAGTCTTTGCCGCTGGTCTAATGCTTGGTTTGCATTAGGTAAAAATTTGTACGATAAAATATCAACTATGTATATTTGAAGCCGATTAGTTTAGCTTTAATTAGTTTTTGAGCCAAGTTTAAGTACTTTCTGAATATCAACTCCAGCCCCACCTAGTGGATACATTTTGAAATCAAATCGGCTCATAAATATGACTTCAAGAAATAATTTTACTCCTTCGACACCTAGTGAGTTTTTATTAAGTTAAAATAATACTAGATATGTAAGAAATTTTACTGAAATCTATTCAGCAGCTTTGGAGCTAAAGCCTAACAACGAAAACGGCTATCATTTTATATATATTCTATGTATGTACGTATATAGGTTACATAAAACCCGATGGCATAATTATAATTCCCAGTTGTACAAATTGTGGAGTCAAATATCCTACCAGTCTCAATGGAATGCCACCAATTTTCTTTTTTCTAATTCTGGACAAATTTCAGTGTTTCAAGCTTAAGCTAAGTATCCAGCTCTTAATAAAAATCACAAGAAATTTTTTTTTATTATTTGTGTTGCTTGAAAAAGTACTTTGCCGTTGCTCTAAATTTTCTTGAACTAATAAATATACGATTTATTTATTTTATATATTTTTTTAGTAGATAATTTCTTTTTCATTGCTTGAGTTTTTTTTATATGAATTGTTTTGTTTTTCGTGAGAGTTGGATATTTAGCTGTGCTGTAACCTTGATCCGAAATTCCACCAGTTCACAATTTTTCCCACATGCAAATTTGGTATTTTCTTATTCAAACATCACTGTCATCATTATCGTTATTATTATTGTTATTGGGGTGCAATAAAACAGCAGACATCATATTAATAAATTTTTATCATATTCATAAATTTGACATTAACAACCATTAAAATGCCGGTATGCATTGTATACGGTATTATATTTTGAGAGCGTTACCGCACCTACTTAACTGAACAAAAGTAAAAACTCACGAATTGTGCACACACGCATGCGCATTCCAAAACTGTATGAATATTGAAATATTTGTGGCACAAATTGTACACTGAATTAAAAATTGATATTCTACCAGTAGTAAATTTATGGCAGTGTAAATGTGTAACTGCGAAGGAAATCTTATTATTTCAGTTCATATCAAACCTCACAAGTTCTTTGTAAGGCTCGACACGCATGCGCCTGCCACCCAAGCGTTTACCACACAAAACTACCTGCCTGGTTAGAGATCTTAAATGCAGCACAAACTATCACACTTGCCTGGTGGTATGGCTGTCGGGTCACAAAGGTCTCGTGGGAGTCAAAGGGGTTTCCATTCATATTCAAATAACGTATTTACAAAAAAAAACTCAAAAAAATGTATTTTAGAAAGATCGATGCGCTTTTGAAAAATCATTTCATTCATTACCTCTTCGAACTCAATTGTTGTGATTATGCGGTGGCTCACCTACACGAAGCTGCTAGTGATAATTCTTTATAATTGTCTGACATCATCCTTTACACGACGTTCAATGGTAACGCATTTACTCACAACTGCACATACAGTTATGTTCAGGAAAATAGTAGCAGAATGTTCCTAGCTCATTTAATTTTATTGGGGGCTATCACTAAATTCCTCGTAGTCCGAATTTTCGTCGTGAAATCTACAAAAAAGAAAACTATCACCGAATATATCGTAGTACGAATGTAGCCCGTTCGTAGCTACTCGGACTCAGCGATGGGCCGAACACTCCCACTAATATTATAAATCGATATAGATCGAAACGAATGGATAGATTTCTATAAAATTTGGCACATAACTAGCTTATAACCTCGATTAGCATATAGGGTATATTTTAAAAAGAGTTGCCAGCTGATAAAAACAAAATTAAAGTAAATTAAATAAATAATCAATTCACATATTGCTATATGGCGACTAGAGAGATTTGGATAGGATTTGGCTCATATATATTTCGTCATAATTTTTTGAAAGGTGTTGCCACCTGTTTAAAAAGTGAATGAAATCAAATATTGCAATATGGATATCAAAATGTTTTGAGCGAAAGTTACCACCAGGCAAATTAAGTTAAATTAATCAATAAATTTTCCAATCAATTAATTTCCCAACTAAGAGTTTTAAGAAAGCTTAATTTCAAAACTATTTCGTAGAGGGTTGCAAAATGATTAAAGGTTAATTGAAAATATAAAAGGTTAAATGAAACATTGAAACATAGGTGTCAAACGATCGAGTTTTAAGAAAGTTTTATTTCGCAAATACTTTGGAGGGGTAAAAAAAATTAAATTGAAGTATTAAGTTAAAATAAATATTATCGCGTATGTTTACCAAAAGCTTTTTGAAAACAGTTCATAAAACAGTTGCCACTTTTACAAAATTAAAGAAATTTTTATTGAAGTTAAATAAAGTAATATAATAAATTTCAATTGTGTTCATTTATCAAATCGCATTTTTGAATAGAATTGCCACCTATGATTTTTAAATACCTATTTTTAAATAAATATAAATTTTGGATTAAGGGCAAATTTCAAGTAGCTAACAATTATAGTAAATTTGAAATGGGCTATAACTACATGCAGAAAGTTTTCTAAAAAATTCGGATGAACAATTTATAAATTTTGTCAAATTTTTATGTATTTTCTAAAAGGTTTGAAGCTTTGGCATACATGGTTTTTGCTATATAATTAACTATATTTTTTATAACAAATTATTAAAATTAAATAAGAAAAGGCCAAATTGTCAATACATTGTGCTACTATTTTCGTGATCACAGGTGTATTTGCAGGCATGTTGGGAAAAAATTAATTTATGCTACGATTTTGGTCGTTTTATAGGTGGCAATTGACAGTGGCAGTCGCGACAATAAATTCACGTAACATATTTATCATCCTCGGTTTCAACAGCGGAGTTGATTACTCTGCATTTTGAACCAGAATGGGATTTGTTTGAATCGCATTGATACAGACAGCTAAACAATTTAGACTCCACCTTTTGTCTTCAATTGTAAGTGAATCAAAATTTAATTGCATTCAAATTTGAGTAGCATGGCTGATGATAAAAAAAAGTAAACACATAGATAGATATGTGGTAAGAATATTTCTTTGCAGTTTTGTTGTTATATTTGGAACTTTGTTGCATTGTTAGTGGCAACTGACAGTTAGCCACAAAGCAGTAATACCAACCCTGAGGGAAAAATTCCAAGGACAATAAAGTGTGGGTGTTTTATTGTGTAATTGTTACCATTTTTTTTTTGCAGATTTGTTTTTGTTTGCTTGGTTATCGAGTTTTGTTATGACTGATCTTGGCGGGAGTGCTATTGTTTGTTTGTCTCTCACCCGGCTGCTTTGACATTGGGATGCTGTGGATTAAGCGCCGTCATAATTTACACACTGGGTGGCATGCAGACGAATCGAATATGACTCAATAGGCAATGCATTGTTGCAGGTCGGAACGAATCGGTTAAGCTTTGGGTGAGTACAATAGGATTTGTGTAGACAATTTGTAAACTTGACTTGGTCGTTTGTGTTCGTAAAATGATTTCACGGCTAAATGGATATACAATATATTTATGGGCGAACTTGACATTTAAATTGTTGGATGTTATAAATCACTTTTTCTACGTTAGGCAACCCATTACAATATACATAAGTTATTTGAAATAGAAGAAATAAAATGGCGATTGCTTTCTGAAACGAAACGTATTTACGACCGTTTCAAGAATCGTAAAAAATCCTCTTCAGTCCTCACTGTTGGACTTTCGGAAGAGATTGGAAAATGTTTGGTGCTCGAACAGCTAGAAGAAGTTTCGGAAGAAGCCGTGGCTAAAAAAACCAAATTGAATTAACAAGACATAACAAGCTCAGTTTAAATAATTTTCCATTTACTAACGACCGACTGCTCATAATAGGGTCACTAGCTGTGATCCCAAAAGGGCTAAAAAACAGTCTCTAACGTAAGAAACTCGGTAATAAAGAACGCAAAATGGAATGTATTGCATCGTAATGGTTTTCTTTTCCGTTCCGGACAGACCCAACTTTTTTCCTGGAAAAAATTGACAACAATAATAATTTAACGCTTACACCAAAACTTCTTGATTGGTCGAAATTCTCCCGTTATTTGTGGTGTGCGGCTTGATGTTGTAACACAAATTGAGGGACAAACAGTTTTACGTCGACCACTGAACGGAAAATAATTTTTGTGATAAGTTTTTGTCATAGCAAAAAGGCCTCGGAGGATTGCTACTGCCTGCCGAGGGGGGACCATTATTAGAAAAACCTTTTTCTATAATTTTTGAATTTACTTGCACGGCCAGGATTACAACGCGGGACATATCGAATAAAATGCGTACAGGCTACTATTTTAAAGAAGGTTGCCATCTGCCAAATTCGACTTCAATTAAATTAAACATAAGTTATATGACAAAGTAAAATATGGGTGCCAAATCGCCGTTCGTTTCGCTAAGTTAATCTTTATAGGTATATTTTGAACTCTCTTCACATGTTTTAAAATAATTAAATTATACACAAGGATAGTATTATTATTTATTTATACACAAGGATACAAAATATTGAAATATGAGTGTCGAACTCTTCGCAAATGTTATATGTATAAATTATTGAACAAATTTTGTATAAAAATATGGTGTGCATTGTCTTCAAAAAAATATTTGGAGTTTTTCCAATCATGAACAATTCTGTTGATGTCGCTCTTGAAAACTTTACAATCATTCCTAAGCCGTTTTTCACTCTGTTTCAGACTCTGGTTCTGATTCTGAATTCTAAAATTTTTTAGAATCGTTAAACCAAATCAGTCCTGTTTTAGAAATCTTATTTACATATAAAAATGTGTGATTAACATGAGTAAGCGAGACATTTGAAATTTCGTTTACTCGATTTAAATGTCTTGGGGATGTGATCAGGGGTTATAGGTTCGTTTAATTGCACCCGACTTGCAAAAGAACGCGCCAACTCGGATAATACTTCCTTTAGTTGCAAAAGCAATCCTGTTGGGATCTTTCATGAAAATACGCTTGGTATTTAAAAACGGAAATTAACTGTGATGCCAAATTTCTTGTTGATTTAGTTGTATATTTGAAAACACTATGCCAATAAAAACCAATTAGGTCTTAAACTGAAATTTCCCATGTACATATTTTCTTCCGGCTCATTCACGATAGCGCAGTTTTTTTTTTACATCTGAGGTCGGATATCATTTTACCGAGTTAGCTCAACTCGCATATTTTTCCAAGTTGTTGATTTACATGCAATACGTTACCCTACCTAGTGTTCGTTTGCAACTAGTTTACAAAGAAACGGGCCCAATATAGAAGCATTATTTGTTAAAATTTCCTGATGGAAAGAAAGTTGATTCAAATTTGTCGCACAGTAATACTGGACCCATCCCGGATTTCAGTTCGAATTTGATTAAGCGCTAAGTTGAATCGATTCTCATTCAATAGAACACTTTTCAAGTTTACTTTGAGAGGAGTTTACCGCCGTAAAAGTTTGCACTTAATAAGCACAACCAAAATTCACAACCCTATTATTTTTTATTTTTTTTTTTAATTTAGTCGTCATAAGTTTGTAGAAATTAATAGATTCTGCAACAAAAGAAAGAAAGTACGCCACAAAAAGTCGGCTTTTAGAATTCAGTATTTGCAGTGGGTTAGTGGAGTGAACATAAAAAATAGCAAGTTAACCGTACGGTATATAAATTTCAAATCAAAGCAAACATAGCAACATTAGAATACTGTGGGTTATGGGAATTTATCACCTAAACATCAACTCTGAAACGATGGGCAGCTACATTACCTGTGTGGTTGACAATCATCGGTTACTTCATAGATGTAACATCAAAGCTATGGGGTTTCACAGGGGGTGCTCTCTTCCCGTAACCATTTAACTTCAATTTTTCCAAGCTCCCTCAATCACCAGAGGACGACCGGCTACCGGCAATGTAATTAATGGCCTGTGCTCGAAGTAAGCGGATCTTAGATCTTATCTTATTAGATTTTTCAATGACAGAAACTTGGCGATCATCCCTACTAAGACTTCGTTGACCTTATATTCGATCTTAGTATTCACCCTAGTCTAGTACATAATCGCAACAAAGTCCTCAAGTCGCTTGCCAACAGCACTTGAAATAAAGGCAAAGAAAATTTGTTGCAACATATAACAACCGGACAGTTCTAAACGAACCGCACAAATTTTGGCGACGGGAACCAGGCAGAATGCAGCCCTCCGGATTGTGACAGGATGCCATAGGATGTCGACTGAGCCCCATTTACACTAAAAGGGATTGAACCAGAGTGAAACTCCCTGTGAGAGGTACCTCTACAAACGCTTTAAATTGATTAAGAGTTAGCCGCTCATATTGGGAAACAACAAAAAAAAACTTGATTTCAGTATGACTCATCCCTATCAAAACATCTAAAGTCAACAAAATACAAGACAACAAATTTAACTTGTTGCTGCAACTTGTCGCTGTTGATGAGGGGGGTTTTGCGTGAATCAGAGGGCAAAACAAAAATCAGCTGACAGATATTGAAGAAGAAGCACGCTTCACAAAAATGTCAGAGGAATTTGCTACTAAAAATGAAGTGATAATCAGACACAATTGTACCCGCACGTCCTTCGCCCAGCAACCACCAGAAAACAATCGACTTTTCTTGCAACTTTTCATGGGATTCTACACAGTGCTATATTCTTATTTTAACACAAATACGGAATGTCGCGCACTTTTATTTACTACATTCTTTGCACATTTGCTCACCTTTCGCATTCGCAGCGATGCTTCCACACGTTGGGATTTTAGATAATTGGCACATATAAACGCCGTCAAACCGCCACCCACGTACACTAAATATTTGGTATAATTCTTTGGCACATTTTTAGCACTTGGAAATTTGTGTAGATTTCTTTGTAATGGCCGTAAATTTTGTGTTAAATTTAATGCCCGATTTGCAAATTTACCAAAAGCAGCCATTCTGCAAAAAAGCGAACAAAGCACTAAAAAATGGAACCAAAACGGAATGTAAACAAATTGACAGCTGAGGTATTGCCAGCAGTGAGTATCTGTAGGAAAGAAATAAAAATGGGTATGAAATGGAAATCGAACAAAAATTGTTAAAACCTTAAAAAAGTTAGATCAAATGAAGCAAACTAAAGAAAAATTAAGTCAAACGAAATAATTTAACACAATGGAAAAATAGATAAATACAATGGGTCGGCTTTCCAATAAGGAACCATTGCCTGTTTTAGCCAAAGTACTGGTAATTTTTTAATGAAATTCGCAGGGGGTGTTGGGGAGATGCTCACTGACCGGTTTTAATAACATTTTGCGCACATATATTTATATTTTTTAAGATATTTGTTCTTAAAATTTCTTGGCTTACTTCACAATATTTTCATATATGCACTGCACTATTGAAGTTTATTCTTACTAATACATGCAATTTAATGCTTTTATAACTTCATTCACATATATTTTTTTACAAAATGTGTAAAAATTAATTAATTTAACTCAATTTTCTAAATCTATTGCTTTCTCCTACAATCGTAAACACACAATGGCTGAAAGATGGCCGCCATACTTCATTACTGGTGATACCAGATCCTTCAAAATTGAAATACTCTTTTTTACTGTAAAACATGTTGGGATGCGTAATGAAATTGAATTTTGTAAATTCCAAACGTTCATTTATTAATAAATTACGATTGGAATATACACTTCTTGTAAAAATACAGAAAGGTGTCCTACGCAAAAATACTGTGGATGGCGTAGCCGAAGTTGGACCGGCCAGGGTTATTTTTTTAAAGCGCGGCCGAAGGCCGCCCACGCGGAAAGGTGTTCTACGCAAAAATACTGTGGATGGCGTAGCCGAAGTTGGACCGGCCAGGGTTATTTTTTTAAAGCGCGGCCGAAGGCCGCCCACGCGGAAAGGTGTTCTACGCAAAAATACTGTGGATGGCGTAGCCGAAGTTGGACCGGCCAGGGTTATTTTTTTAAAGCGCGGCCGAAGGCCGCCCACGCGGAAAGGTGTTCTACGCAAAAATACTGTGGATGGCGTAGCCGAAGTTGGACCGGCCAGGGTTATTTTTGTAAAGCGCGGCCGAAGGCCGCCCACGCGGAAAGGTGTTCTACGCAAAAATACTGTGGATGGCGTAGCCGAAGTTGGACCGGCCAGGGTTATTTTTGTAAAGCGCGGCCGAAGGCCGCCCACGCGGAAAGGTGTTCTACGCAAAAATTCTGTGGATGGCGTAGCCGAAGTTGGACCGGCCAGGGTTATTTTTTTTAAAGCGCGGCCGAAGGCCGCCCACGCGGAAAGGTGTTCTACCCGGCGAATTTTGCCGATACCGTGGTTGAGTTTTTTTGGCGTAAATCAATTTTAAAAAAACGCGAAGACCCTTTCGTAAAACTGCTAGAGGCAATAAAATATACCTATAAGCCTTTGTGTTTTTGTTTTATTTCGTTTTTTTGTTTTCAGAGGTTTTTTTTTAAGATTTTGTTTAGCAACATATGGCAACATCGAAATTTCAGTTCAGCTGATGTACAAAGGAAAAAGTGAGGTTAAATTTGACCATTTTTTCAACTTTAACAACAAATAACTTACAACCTAGAAGCCTCCGGTAGACGGGATTTTCAGATTTAGTATCTGGAGGACCCCCTCTACCCCCCTATAAAACCCTTTTTTTTCAAAGCGTGGTTCCTTATTGGAAAATTTTCCCAATACAATATCCAAAATGATAAAACAAAATAAAAAAATAAAATCAAATTTTACATTAGTTTCTGTTGATTCAATTTCTTGTTTTTGGAAATCATTTGCAAAAATGTTATAATACAAAGCAAACAAATGAAAAAATAAAATATAGAAAATTAGCATAATATACAAAAAGTTAATAAAATTAAGCAAAGTAAGATAAAATATGTGATATGAAAAAATTATAAAAATAGAACTAAATTTGGAATATGCAAAGGGTTAAAATGAAATAATATGTAATGAAGTAAAAAAGAGTAAAATAAAATAATTAATATAAAAATAAGTAAAATAAAGTTAAAGAAAACAATGTAAAAATTGGTCAACTTAGAATATAAAAAACAAATGAGTAAAATAAAATAAAACGATATAAAATATAATTAAAGAAATTAATATGAAATAAAATGCAATATAAAGGAAGAATGAACAAATGAAATTAAATTTATTAAAATAATACGAAATAATATGAAATAAGTTTATAATATAAATATAATTAAAAATTAAAAAAAAACCTGAACTAAATTAAATAAAATAACTTCAAATGTAAAACATAAAATAAGAAACAAAACGAGAAAATTTATTTTAATTACTTACAATTTGAGGTATGAATAATACTAAGTTCATACATAACTTAGGAATATTTTTAAATAAAATTCAATAACACAAAATTGAATAAAATAAAATAAAAAATTAAGTATAGTAGGCAAAATAAAATATGTAATCCTAAATAAAATTAAATGCAATAAAATAAGCTGCAAAAATAAATTAATATAATACAACAAAATAAAGTAGAGTCAAACTAAATAAATTTGAAATAGGAAATTCCTTAATACGCAGAATAAAGTTAAGTCAAATTAAATTAATGTAACTTAAATGCCAATAATAATTTATTAAGCTCAAGACCATTTTTTTCAAGCCCTTCGAAAGTATAGCGAGAAGAAATCGGATAGGCTATAAGTAATACCCCTTTGAGTGTGCATTTTCAAATAAGTTCTAAATATAAAATGGTCTTGAGCTCAACAAATTATTGTTAAAATAGCCATAAATAGGTCAATTAAAATAAATATAGGAAAAATAAAATGTTTAAATTAAAATAAAACCCAATAAAATAAAAAAAATAAATAAACTTAAAAACAATAAACTAATTGTAGTTAAACAAAAATCAAAGAGGAAAAATTTAATATGTACACATAAATAAAATTTAAAAAAATCAACAAAATAAAGTAAAGTAAAATTAAAAAAATAAAATAAAAATTATTTGAATATGATATACAACAAAAGAAAATAAAATAATATAAAACAAACAAACATGCTTAAAATGAAATAAAATCAAATGCAATTAAAAAAACAAAATAGGTAAAAAAAATTTAATATAAAATTTAAATTATTAAAAAAAAGAAGGAATAAATACTAATAATGACACAGGAAAAATAAATTAAATAAATATAAATAGCATTAAATCAAGTAGAATGAGCCAAAATAAAAAACAATAATTAAAAAACCGAATTGAATTAAATTTATTTAATCAGAAACGAAATAAAAATTAGTAATAAAACAGAAAAATTAAAATAACCATAAACAAAATACAACAAATTGAACAAACTAACAGATTTACGTGTGTACCTTCATATATGTATGTATATAACTAAGTACTAGCTTACGACGGTTACGATTCTCATATTTGCCCACAATATGCAAATAAATAAGTACATACATATGTACGCATGTATGTGTGTGTGTGCCTATCACGTACATATGTATCTACATAAAAATTCGCTTATGTGCCCTTGATTGGAGGCGCACCACGCCTGACCAAAGGGCCAGAACAATATCGAACATGTGAATTGGCAATCAGAGCTGGCCCATCATGGGCACCAAATAAAAGTGAAAATATGAAGATAGAATAGAATTTATGTGGTGGGTAACAAACGAGCCTGAAATTGTCTGATCTTTGTTAGCATACCATGCAAAACTAACGCAATGCCAATATTTACAAAACATTTCGATTGAAAAGAGGTGAAAAAAAATTTGATATGAAGATGGCTGTAGGTTGAAATTCATAAATATTGCGAAAAGTTGTGTTATTGGCGAGTGATCGTTGGCAGCATAGTAGATGCTAATGAAAAAGGGCCAATGTGCTAGAAAGAGGTCAAAAAGGGCAATAGATTGTTGCAGAAGGAAATGTATATACTGTACATATTACGTATGTATGTATGTATATAACGTTTATGATGCTCTTGGGCTACAGTGCGCCAAAATTACATAAAGACTTAAAAAAGTTAATATACATAGCTTACTTGTTGATATACTATATACATACATACATATGTATGTATGATTTTCGATATAACTAGTTATGAATTTGTTGTCTAAATTTCAATACACGCATTCAAAGTGGCGGATTGAAATAATAAAAAATCTGGATTTTCATAACACTTGATATTTGGGGGTGTTTGATACCATGTATTCTGACTTCAATAAAAAAAAGCAAAAAATGGCGGATACAATATGGTTTTATAGTTATAGTAATAATTTGGCGCTTACATCATATATGTAAATATTTCGATGTTTGGCCGAACTTCTCCTACAGTTTGTAGTGCGCGTCTTGATGTTGGTTGCAGCACAAATTGAGGCGTCTACAGTCGACAACTCAGAACGGAGAAACACACTAGGAGATTTACCATTACTTCCCAAGGGTCGACCGCTATTAGAAAAATCTTTTTCTATAATTTTTACTTGCCCCTACTGAGATTCGAACCTTGCGCACTCCAAGTAAATCACGCACAAAAAAATTGGAAATTCGATGAGGCGGATTTCGAATTTGATATCAAAACTTCAAAGAATTTAGATGTTATATTTGCAAATATATTAAAAGAAAATGATCACACATATATATGCGTGAGTAATTTTTTTAAATTAAAAAAAAAAGTTAGCAAATATCAGTTTTTCCGATTTCATTCACGTGACTGTCCCGGCTGACGGCTGATGACGGTTTGTGGATTGTTCCGTAGAGATATAATACTGACTTGCTGTAAATATTTCCAACGTGCCATATAACATATGATATAAACAAAAAATGATTCTATTTACCTCCTATACATATAAACCAGTGGCAATTGGCGCACCCAAGAGCGGTATTTTGGGGTTCAAACCCCTACCAAAACCTTAAAAATGTAGTACTATCTTGAAATTGCTTTCCTTTTTTTAAACAAATTATCGTAAAACCCCACCAAAATTTTTTTTCTGTGTGTCAGGTACATAAAGTTATAAGTTTTATCATAAAAACATTGCACCATAACAGTTATTTGATGAGAAATATTTTTTAGTTAGTGTTATCCTAACATTAATTTTTTAAATTGCCTGATAGGTGTTTTGCAGTATAAATATTTTCCTGTTAGCCTAACGTAAAAAATAAACTTTAGGATACAACCCTTATTGCCAACGGAAAAAACATTTATCATGCATAACAGTTATCTAGCAAAGTAAAAAATAGACATGGGGATACCTTTCATTTGCAAAATAAAAAAAAAATTCTCATATAACAAGTGTTATGAGACAACTTTGTCTTTAAATTTGGGGCAAGATTATATTATGTCTCTGTTATATTATGTCTTTGGTATAACATTTTTATATCGGGTGTTTTTTTTTAGGGGTATAGAACTTCGAATTGAAATAAAACACAAGAAAATCGTTTTAAGGTCCATCAATTTGGCTTTATTGGAAGGATAATTTTATGCCATTAATGTTTAAATATAATTTCGGGAATGTGGCCGCCGCGGCTGGCTCGAATAAAGCCAATTCTACAGGTCCAATTTTCAACCACTTTTTCGAGCATATGGGGCCGTATGTCGGCAATAACGCCACGAATGTTGGCTTCCAATTCCCCTAACGTTTCTGGTTTGTTGGCGTAGACGAGCGATTTCACATATCCCCAAAGAAAATAATCCAATGGTGTCAAATCACACGATCTTGGTGGCCAATTTACAGGTCCATTCCGCGAAATTATGCCCTCATCGAATGTTTCCTTCAATAAATCGATTGTGACGTGCGCTGTGTGGCATGTAGCGCCGTCTTGTTGGAACCACAACTCATCCACATTCATGCCATCCAATTCGGGAACAAAATAGTCGGTTATGATGGCTCTATACCGGTCTCCATTAACGGTAACTGCCTCTCCAGCATTATTGCGGAAGAAGTATGGCCCAATGACTCCACCAGCCCATAGAGCACACCAAACAGTCAGTTTTTGTGGATGTAATGGCGTTTCAAGGGTCTCATGTGGATTCTCTTCACTCCAAATGCGGCAATTTTGCTTGTTGACGTAGCCACTCAACCAAAAATGAGCCTCATCACTGAACAAAATTTTGCGATGAAAATCAGCATCGAGATCAATCTCATTTTCGGCCCATACACCAAAATCACGACGCATTGCATGGTCTCGCGGCTTTAATTCTTGCACAAGCTGGATCTTGTAAGGTCGCAAGCCAAGATCTTTGCGCAAAATCTTCCATAAAGTTGATGGACAAAGCTCCAATTGCTGTGCACGGTGGCGAATCGATTCATTCGGGTCCTCTTCAACACTTTGCTCTACAGCGGCAATTGTTTCTTCGGTGCGCACTGTTCGACGTCTCTGCGGATGCGTATTATCACATAGAGTAAACGTAGTGCGAAAACGATCCATGGTTAACCGAATTAATTGCTCTGATGGACGATTATGTCGACCATAAAATTGACGGAGCTCGCGGTAAACTTCGCGAACTGAACCATTATTTTCGAAATAAATTTGCACGATTTGCAAGCGTTGTTCTTTTGTCAACCTGTTCATGATGAAATGGCAAACCAAACTGAACATAAATGACATTAGAGTTGCCAGATTTGACCACAAAATGCCAGTTTTATCTCTATTCGAAAAACAAACCTGTAAAAAAACACCCGATACCTCTTTAAGTCAGTATTTTTAGATTCTGAAGCTTCTTCCGCTAGAATATGAACTCGTGCAAGCTTTGCTCTAATGTTTGGTTCTCATAGGGTACAATTTTTGACGGCAAAAAATGCCATAAAATGTTGACATTTGTTTGGCATCAAATCGGCATACATATGTCAAAATGTTGAAAAAGTTGTTCGTTTTCATTAAACTAACAACATTTGACATCAAATTTGACCTACTGCAAACAAAGCATAACTAAATGACGAACAAGCATCTTAATTTTGTAAGATCAATTGTTTCCTATCTGAGATTATTTAGAGTCGAAAGCAATAAAACAATCATTTAAAATATATATTCTATAATAAAACTATAGAAACGCCGTCGCTCTACAATTAAAATTTCTATAAAAAAAATAACCAAATGATGCAGTGGATTAGATTTGGATAATTTTTGGAATTTTTGTCTGTCTGTTTGCCGGTTTAAACTCTCTCTCAACTCCGAAAATACTGTATCGATTTTCGTAAGACTTTAATTGGTGACTAGACAGTAAACTCGGGCATAACATAGGGTAAATTTTATCAAAATATTAAATGACGGAAAAACAAGTTTTCTTAGAATCGGCTTAAAATCAATTTTCTGTTAAAAAAAACCTAATTTTTTCAACGACATCAACGTATGCCGCTCTTTATTTTTTGCATTTAATTTTTTTTTTAACGTACTGGCGCACGCTATACCAAGCTATCTAGTGCTACATAAATTTTGTGATACATATAAAGTACAATATTTTATTCAAATGCAGACAATTCTGTTTTAAATATATTTGAAGTTTGCATAACCATTGACGTACCAATAGTTAATAAAATAGTATATGTATATCAAACTTATGAAATATGTAGATTACTCAAAAATCACTAAATAAATATTTTTTCCAAAAAAAGTTAATAAATTGAACTTTTGGTTTAGAAATCTGGCCTCCTGGCTCACAGTACAATAACTATACCTTTCTAAGGTTTATACTACGATCATACAAAATTGTTTTTAGAATAAAGACACGTAAAATTATTTAATACTGTGATATTGTATGCCGCAAGTAATCGATGGAAGTTGTGTAAAATATTTTAACATTGTCTTTGAAATCAATACATGCAAAGTTTTTGACTCCTATTAAATTCATAAAGCAAATACTAAAAATCCGAACAATATCTGCACAAAAATGCAATATTGGGCCGCTTTTTCCCCCGATTTATAAAAAATATTCAGCGGAACGTCTTTCTCAAAATCGATACGGCCCTACCAAAATTGATACGAATGGTCACCGTAACTATATTACATTCATATCTGTGATGTACGGTATTAAAATGGTAACCCCATTTTTGATATTTTTATGTTTTGTACCCTAATTAAATTGATTTAAAATACATCGATAAATGATAGCTCTCAGAAAATCATCTCTATATTATCACATTTGTAATGGCAACCAAACTTTAGGTTTTTCATGCTAACTTTTGAATGTTTTCTTTTAAGTAATCTGGCTTACATAAAACAATGATATTGAGTTGTTAATTTATTACATGTACTGAATTAATATGAATATGTTTTTACGTTTGTTACCACCAAATATTTTTTGAACAAAAAAATTCTTTTTTTTTGGTGACAAATTGTGATAGTTTCTGAATAAAATTGTATTTAATTTGATTGAAAGGCAGAAACTTTTTTATACTAATTAATGTCAACGAATTGTGATTCTGACGCAAGCTGGCGCCTAGTTGATTTCTGAATTAAGACATCGGACGAATGTAGATGTACTGCATAGCAACATGTAAATAAATAATTTTTGCAAACAAATTTCATCAATATACATACTACATACATATGCACGGATATATGTATTACATATTTGCGTGTGTAAACATATAATATATACATACTATGTGAATTAGTATGTACACAGTATATTTGCATATCGGCGGTGATTTAAAACCGCGTGAAAGTACCTTGTAAATATGTCACACCGTTTTTTTTTTTAATTTTTTCAGAAGTAAAATAAAACGTGTTAACTGATTTAATCGTGTAAAGACTTGCATCAAAAGTAGAAAAAACTTTGATAGCATCCGCTAAAAATTATTTACACGGTCTGAAAGTGCTTCCTCGGAGCCCACAAAAGCCACTTGTGGTGCGTAGGGAACGTTACCCCAATTCTAACCTCATATGGTACGACTTCAAATCATCCCAATTTTTCAGCAAATACCCATTTAATATGACCATGCCTAAAATGTTGAGGTTTTTTTTTGAAATTTTTGCTCGCAAATTTGAAGAGGATTCTCCTTAGCGAAAGGAACTCGCAAGAAAGTTTGTGAAGCTTTCCACCACCTTTTGAACTCTACACGAAATTGTTAAAGTCCGGACAATTAGGAATGACACGTGTGAACGCACTTTGTTTATGCGAAGTAATTTGGACGAAAATAACAAATTTATGTGCTTTGTAATGTCAAGACGATTTTAGACTCATTTTGCGACTCGTACTCGTATGCTAATTTTTGATGGCTTATACTTCTAAGGTGATCAACCGCCCTGCTTTTGGAAGGACAACTCATCTTTTGCAAGCTATGCCCTCGTCAGATAAGTGCCCTCCTAAAAGACAAGTGAATGGATCTTTGTGTGAAATATTTTATGTTTATTAGTATTTAAAAAAAAAAATAATTTTTTTTTTGCATAAGGACCTCCACTCGCCCTGGTGCCTACGGCCTTGGACAGCACCATCGATAGTTTGACCACTCTAAGTGGATGTTTGTCGAGTAAGCTTGCGAGGAATAATATTTATCTAATTGCTGATTTCTACTATTCCCAGGTGTTTCTATCCAACTAATCTGATAAGACTAAGAAGGCTCAATTCAAATTTTGGGAGATACCTCCATACTATTTTTTCATTCGTTGTTTTTTTTTTCAAAGATCTCGCGTGGCTAGCGTCATAATGTCTCCATATTTTTATTCAGTTTACTGTTTCAATATGAAAAGGTTCACATCATAAAACGACTCCAAATTTTTCTTACTGTATTACGCAAATCAGCGTCCTGTGAGAAATTCTTTTAATGCATTTCGATCAACAAATGGTGTGCATCATCGACGTTCCGAGACCACCATCAAGAAATTTGAGTCTCAGTATACGTTGTTGCATGATACGCGACCGAATAGATCACAACCACCTACGTAGTGAGAAAAATATTGGAGCTGCAGCGCAGAATATAGGTGAAGACAGAGATAAATAGAACCGAAGCCGTGCGCAGCATCATTATCTTTGATAAGGAACAACTTCGCTGATAAAATTTCATTCGTGTCACAGATTTGAAACCGTCAAACTTGACTGTATGCTTTGATTTCCGGTAAATGGGCTCTGCAACAGCTCAATGAAGATTCGCTGTTTTGCTGTTTTACGCGCCGAATTTTGTTGAGAAACGACACACATCTGGCTAAGAGATTATCGAACTCTTTGGTGTGGTTTATGGGTTAGTGGAACCATCGACCGCATATCTTAAAAAATGATGCCGGATAGAACATAATGGGCAAGGGCGAGCTCTATCGCATCATGATAACGAACCTTTTGTTGTCTGGAATTGTAGCCCGTGATGTCGGCCACATTTGGGTTTCACCAAGGCGGAGGCAGTCGCCGTAGCGGAGTGTGTACGCTTCATTCGTTGTGTCCCAGGCTCGAATCCTGGCCGGGGCAAGTAACATCAAAAATTATAGAAAAGTTTTTTCTAATAGCGGTCGCCCCTCGGCAGGCAATGGCAAGCCTCCAAGTATATTTCAGCCATGGAAAAAACTTCTCACAAAAATCATTTGCCGTTCGGAGTCGACATAAAACAGCAGGTTCCTCAGTTTGTGTTACAACATCAAAACGCACATCACAAGTTGTAAGAGAAGTTTGGCAAAATATCAAACTTTTATATAAGCGCCAAATTATTATTATAAGACGGTGTTACGGCGTATAATTCAGAAAAAAATTTGGCCCCCTAGATCGTGATATTTTCTTTTGAGCTGAATTTCTGAAACAAGAATCTTCGTCGATGACTCAACTACGATTCAAAATTTGGAAATCTTGGCTTAAATCGTAGACATTCCGAATGAACCATCTACAGCGTAGTCGCGGCCAACATTTGTAAGAAATAATTTTTTTAAAAAGTAAATACTAAAGATTGTCCTTTCGGGTAATGATAATGGTTTCGAGATCCAGTTCTTTTTTAAGTGTTGTTTTTTTTAATGTATAGTTATGGATACTCCTTTTACATACGTACCAACACATAAGATTATGTATGTATGCATTTTAAGAACCTTCTTTGAACAACTACGGGGCTTGTCAGTGTTTCTTATTTGAACTGTAGCCAATTAATTTGTAAAATTTTACTTTTTAATTTTGAAATAGGTATGCATTTGGCGGCGTGTGGGATACAGGAACAAGCTAGTTCATTAAACTTTATATATTTAGTACTTTCAAATCTATGCACTTATGTATAAATATATGTATGTATTACATATCCCAAATGTGTTTTTATGAGTTTTTGACATCTTTCCTGCATACCTATATTAAATGCTAATGTATTTATATACATACATACAAACTACCATAAGTACTTACCTTAAATTACAAGAATAGATTTTGGCATCGGTTCAACTGATTGAATTACCGAAAGTGTTTACAGAACTTTTCAAGTGAGCCATAAAACTAAGGCACGATTGCATTTATTTTCAGCGTATTTTGTTTAGATTGCATCCCTTTGTCTGCATTTCGTCATAAATATTTCGTGAAAAACGTGTACGCATGGTATGCCAATATAGATGGCGGCGTTTCTATGAGAATATTTGAGACATGCTGATTTAAAAAAAAATACTATAACTAATGACATTGTCGCGTATGAGCTGTCCACTCTTAAGTAATATTTCATAGATGTTGTCAAACCATTCGACTCAATGAGATTGTCTCATCCCAATCCAATCCAATTAGAAGTAAAAAGCAAAGTGTGCAGTTTGCGGATATTCTGTTACAGCGAGCTATTTGTCTCATGTTATAACGCGGTCTTGCCTGTTCCAAATTTTGACTAAGAGAGTAACATAGTTCGAAGATAGTTCTAAACTTTCTCCGACAGGTTTTAAAATAAAAATGAGTCTAAAGACTGGCTTTCACTGTGACAAATTCAATGGCTAACGTTGTCGTTTAAGTGAAAAGTGTCAAATTAAGTGTAATTTTCCTAAACTTAACGGTATACTATACTCTTAAAATTTGTTAATTTGGACCCGGGCATCCCCACACGAAAAAGTCTGCCCTCAAATAGTTTTATAAATCTTCAAAATGGGCCGAAATCTCCACCCTCAAAAATGAGCGGTAAATTACAAACTTCACATCTAATTTCCTGGGAGGCTTAAACTCAAAGATTTAGGTGCTCACTTTTTACGCACAATCCTGAGAAGCTTTCAGCACTGGATATTAACAGAAATATAGACGGCCTTACTAGGGACACGATATCGGGCACAAAGTATCGATATGGTACTCATTTAAAACATCGCTCGAAAAGAATCGGATACCCATAAATATCGAATTTGGAAGACTCGACACCTAAAATATCGATATTAAATTAAATAATTAAAAATGAAGTTCTGTCACCATTTTTTGTAAAACGCAATCTGTTTCTCATTTAGAAAATTTTTGCACAAGTACCAATTAGGCCGTTAGCTTGACATGCCGAATTTAGGGACTCCAGTTTTGAAACGTTCCCACGACAGTCGGTTCTACGATATAGGAACGACCTGGATTTATATCCAAGGACTGTAGCTTCAGCAGCATTCCCCAAAATTGTATGCTTTTACATCAACAACAACAACAACTCTAGTTTTGAACACCTCCCACTCTTTCCGGTCCATCGTTTTGTTTTACCAATATGGCACTTGGTGACAGCAGAGGACGCACCTTGCCTAAAATTGTTAAGAGATTAGCTTATATCGCCACCTCTATTGTAAATAATGTTATTCGCGGGTTCAATTACTCAATTCCAAAAAATATCGGCTTAAAATTATCGAGTAAAAGTATCGGTATCGAAATTATCAATATGGTACCGTATCGTTTCGAAATTCGTGTCTGGAGCTCTTACAGCATCTGCCTACGTTAACTTTCTTTTTAGGGCGATGATCCTAATCAAATTTAACCTAACCAGTTTCGAACTTTTCACCCTGTCGGAAAAACAGGAGAACAAAAACAAATTCTTTGAATTCATAAAATTATAAGCACAAGTATCATTAAAACGCAAACATGTAAAGGTATAAATTCAATATTTGGACATCAAACGACCTCCTACATTTTCGACTGCTGCATCCTTTCGCTATCCTGCTGGCCTAAACCCCTCCGACAGTTGCATGGTACTACATATATTTCATCCAATTTGTTAGGGTCACGTTGACATTCTAACTGCCCATACTAATAATAACAATAATAATAAAAACATTATGTCGCGCCACACATTTCCATGCACGCCACATAAATCACGGCGCTAAGGTGGCTGGCTGGTGGTGTTGGAAGGAAAATTATCGAATTCTCAAATTTCTAATTTTAATAATTAATAAGAAAATGCAATAAAAACGTCGAAATGTGAGGAAAGTAATAGAAATGTTGAATGCTATACAAAGACACAGGGGGCAGTCTCGCCTAACAATTAAGTGTCTATCGATTTCACCTTACGGCTCGCGACCATCTACGGCAACCAGGCCAGGCGGAATAGCAGCAGAAGAATGTTGATCAACAATTTACACATTGCTGAAATTGCAGAGTCTGGGAACTAAATATTTACATGCATATGTATTTATGAATTTGAAATATTTTAATAATTATTTTGTGTGTGTGTGTGCACCTGATCCTCTTTTTACGCGGTCAACTGCCGCCACCAATAGGTATGGCGTTAAATAGTTTCAGGGCTTAGAGCATTTGCTAAATCTGAATTCGCTGTACAAGTCAATGTCACTGTAAAGCTTATAGAGCTCATCGTTCCGGTGTTCGCCCTTACACAGACATAACGGTTCAAAAATTTCTTTCTCTCGAACACTCCAAGGACCATCTCCTCTGAAGTTGCCAGCGTCCATGCATGGCGCCATACAATAGCAGGGATATGGTGAGGGACTTATAGAGCGTGGTTTTCATTCGTCGAGAGAGGGTTTTACTACGCAGTTGCCTACACAGCCCAAAGTAACACTTGATGTCAAGAGAGATTCACCGTTGGATTTCGCGGCTGACATTATTATCGGTGTTGACGCTGGTTCCAAGAGTCCTCCACTTTTACGAAAATGTAATTCTAATGTGATAGGTAAGACGCGAATGCTCTGATTGTTTGTTTTATAATATAAGGTACATACTTCGTTTTACCCTCATTTACCTCTAGATCCAGTCTCTTTACTTCTTTATCCAACATGGAAAATGCAGAACTAACCGCGTTATTGTCGAGGCCGACGTTGAATATCCTTATAAAGTTAAAGAGTTCGCACGATAGGAAGTCGCGCTTGTATTAAACGGCTCGGAGAGGTCCTTCCCAATTCTAATGTAGCTTGAGGTGTTGCTCAATAGGACCTTGCATCTCACGTTTGTGAATAGCTCAGCGGGTAATACTTCACCGCCCGCGGCTTTGTTGTTCCGTAGCCACTTTATTGCTATTCGAATTTCGTTGAGGTCGGCTGGCGGGAAGTCAATACCGTCATCCCCGATTTGCAGTTCAGGTTCTTCATCTTCTTCGGCTCACTCCACAATATAAGTCTGATTTGTACACCAGCCACCAGGTTGTCGTTCTTATTCTTACAGAAACTTGTTCCGGCCTTAAATCCTTCGTACGAATTACGGTTAGTGGCGAAGTGTGTAGCTGTCTGTCGGGTTCCAACGTCGAGATTTCCTTGTTTTTTTAGACGTACGCTCTTCACTGCACAGAGATGTATGCGCATCTTAGCTGTGACAAGATTATGACCCTAGACGAAGTTCGATTCTCAGGGTATACGTACGTCTAATACACTGGAAACATGCCTTCCGTCTATCGCAATATGATCGATTTGGTTTCGTGTTTTTCTATGCTAGAAACTGGTGATAAATACAATATCTATGGTCGCACTTGGCAAGCACGATTTTTTTATCATGACAGCGGCAGCGCTAGTAAGAACGTTTCAAGGGCTCATATAACTGAACTTTGATCACGGCGTCGTTGTTTATCGCCGGGATGTAGGCACAAACTCTTGTACACGAGGTCTCTCTCCCATCATAAATTCAGAATCGAACATGTCAGCTGTTGTAGATATCGCAAGGTCCTACGACTTTCTTACCTCGCATTCACCATTTCATTTCCTGTATGGTGGTTATGGCAGCCCTTACTCAGCCCTAGACAGGCAGTGACACCTTCCCTAATAAAGATTTCGTCATTCCAGGTGCCTGTCCTCAAATCGAAGTCCTTAATACATCCGAGGCTGTTGGAATTTCCGTGGGGAATCCCAAACCCAGCGCACAACCACATCCTGTAGCGTTGATATATAGCACCTCAAGCATCGTTCTATCGACTCCTAGGTTAATTCAAATCAGAGACATTCTCCATCGCCCGTAATGTGCAGCGGAGCAAGCAAGTTTAAAATGAAAGGTTTTGATAGCATTCCATAGCCTTTTTTTTTTAATTCACTTCGTAATATAGGAGTAAATAAGGTGTATATAAAAAATTAAAAATTATAGCAGAAAAAAGCCGCGTAAAAGCAGGACCAGCTGCATTCAACTTGAAGCGCTTCAGGTTTTCAACGGCATATTTGTGATGTGACAAGTCTGTTCACTTTTGGCCGCTGGCGCTAGCCGGCGCGTGCCGGAGGAAATCCCGCATGCGAAAAAGCAACATTTTCTGGTTATCACCGCATATCGCCCGTCCCGCCCCACCTTCATTCAAGGTGACTGCGTGAAAATGTGTGAAAATGCGCCGCTCATTAGCCTACGGTGCGCCTAGTCGTAGAGAATAGTCAAACCAGACATTTGTGGTCGTTGCCACAGTCCGATATGGCCGGCGGCGGCTGCTGCTGCTACTTCGGCTGTGCTATGATGACAATCGTAATCAGCTGAACGCTGTGCAAAGCAGTTAGAATGTTATATTGACACTTCATAACTTTTCAACGAAATTATTATTATTATATGTGTTTGAGTATTTCTCGGCAAGAGATTAAGATCTGCTGTACATCTAATCTTGGTCACGATAATTTGCTGCTTTCACGTTGCGCCCGTAAATAATTCGTTTCCTGCTGTGCGTGCGCGCATGCGTCGCCCCGATACGCAACAATAACGTTGTAAAACTTGGCATTGCTTGTTGAACTGTTTGTTATTGTTGGTATGCACAGCAATATTTTTTAATTTTAAATGAACTCGTAAAAGTAATTTTATTACCAATAGCCTGAATCGTTTCTCATTCGATTGCTTAGTGCGGTTTTGTGGTGTTTTTCTGCTTTACATTTACTTCTCTTCATATTTTAATTGTTGTCTTGCCAAAATGAAAAGAAGTAAAAACAGCAGTAACCACAACAACAACAACAAAGCAAACAGTAATACGAGTAATAGCGATAAACCATTTAATTTAACAAATATTGAGAATACTTAAAGCAAAGCGCAAAATCCCACACATGCTACCCATACTTGTCCAAACCTAAAGTCCGGCGCACAGCGCAGTCCTCGTATTCCCAGCGGTAGAAGCCGATCAACGCAGTGTGGCTGTGCAATTTGTATGACCATAAAATTGGCCCTTTTGTTGGGTAATAAAACGGTTGTTCACGCCTCTCAAAATTACAACGTTTCACATTTGTTTCGACTCAGTTTCAATTGATTTCAGGAAGGAAGAGTCCCTTAACGTTTTAAGTTGGATTGCCACTACCCAAACGCAAATATCCTGCGGCAAAGTGCAAAGTCAATGTTTAAAAATTATGAAAGCGTACAAGAAATTCAATATTTTTGTGTATGATGCTCGTATTTGGCATATTGTTATTAAAAATTTTATGTCAGTTTCAATTCGTTGGCAATAAAGATGTTTCAATTAGTTGGCATCGGAGCGGTCAAGCAAAAATTGGCAGTTTTCTGTGCAGTTGCAAAAATGGCCGCAGGAATCGTTCTACTGTTGTTAAAGCTTACTATAGATATTGATAAAGTAGGCGGTTAGTGTTAGCCGTCCTTACAAGAAGTCAATGGGAAGTGAGCGCGAATTTGCAATGGAACACAATGCTTAGTTTGTATATCAGTGGGAATGGCGCTAAATGTACTTTGAGGAAATATATTCCGCACCTGTTAGATATATGGTGTTTATTTTTGGTAGTTCAAAAGTAATGCTAGAGCTAGGGAAGACTGTAATACACACGGATTCAAGAAAACTCGATTCATTTACTTATATACGGAAGACCTATCTAAAAGTCGCATCACTGAGACTAAGCCAGAAGTAGGCCAATTGTGAAGCCATATGCAACCCTACGATGTTGCGTCGCTCACCCGGGATCAAACCATTTCGTTAGCGTAGTGAACTTTGTGACTGCTCTTTTTTGATTTTCCGATATCTCATTGCCAATCTCAAAGCAAATACTCCAATTAGACAGTGAACTGTAAGCATTTTTATAACAATGAAAACCTCGCTACAATTTAACCTTAGAAGTACGAACATGCACATTTTATGATATGCCGGCCACGTTAACTTAGCAGTTTTCTCCAGCGTTCGTTTGCCGCTTGCATGGTGCCATTCCTAGCACGTAGCTTAATAGCGGTCATTGGTATACCAAATCTGTTCTTCCCCGGATGTATAGAGGCGGTCGCCAGCTCGTCGGCCTAGCAGTTACCCTCAATATCTCGATGTCCAGTATATGGGCCTATAATCCTATAATGTCCTATATTGCTGGACCATCTCGTTTAAAGGCCTGTGACATTCCGTTAGAGACTTGGTGTTGTCTACGCATGAGTGGAGAGCTTTGACGGCGCTTGACTGCCAAAGAATACCTCTATTTTCTTCTAGATCTTTTGACTAGGTGCCGATTGGTCTCCTGGATAGCCAGTACCTCTGTTTGATACACACTACAGTGGTCACGAAGACGGAAGGATGCTTCTAGTTGTAGCTATCCTATCGAGTTCTGAGCCATCAGTATAAATGTTCTCGGCGTAACGTATGTGGTGAGACCTGGTGTTCCAGTCCTGGCGTCTTTGTTGTAATTTTATAGTTCCTTGTGAGATTATTTGATGGTATGCAATTGTCAGTGCCAATAGGTATTGAGAGCGCTATTGTTTGTAAAATTCTTGAGTGGCCGGATGTACAATGAGTTCAGAAGCCTGCCTTTCTGTAGAACTACTTAAGCGTTGTCGATTTACTAAGGGCTGACTACCAGATCGTCACATATCCTTGTCTAAGTTTCTGGGGTATTATAAGTAATTCAATTGTTTAGACAAGTTACTTTACAATAACTACTTACATATACATATGCTGATCATCGAGTCGAATATAAATGTAAGCCTAATGGCCTTTTGGCATAATAAAAAAATCAAAAAAGTCATCCCATTGCGTTGGGTATTAAGTCTGGGTAAGAAATTTGTGAGTGCACCAACCGAAGTAGCTAACTTCTTTGCAAAGTTTTTCAAAACAAACTTTGTACAAGTTGCTTCTAAGAGTTGCTCTGACAGCCATGGTGTTGGTGCTATATACTACCATGTTTCGGTCTCCGGTGATGTCGATCAACCTCAGTTGGTTAGCAAATGTTTTATCGTATGGGTTGTATTTGCCGCCTCTGGGACCAAATATCTGTCCCCTTCTACAGTAGCATTAAAATCGCTAAGTCCAATTTTTATACAGTGACGGGGACAGCGTTCATATGCGGACTCAAATAGCTCATGGGTGCAATTTACGAAATGTTAAAAATGTATGCGGATAACGGCGAGACGTTCGTCCAACACCGAATTTGCACTTCTTTGCATCATATCCGTAGTAGACTTTGCGAGGCTTGAACCTCTTCATTCCTTAACCCAAGCAACGTATCTCTGAGATGGCGGTGATGTCAGCCTTTGTTTTTACGAGAATATTTACCAGCAGGGCAGAGGCACCTTCCTAAGTAAAGGTCCGGACCTTTGCCGCGGCCTCATCCGAGACTTGTTGAGTGTTGTCATTGGTAGCTGGTTTTACGTGGCGATTACCAGCTCCAGCGTGCAACGAGTCTCTGGGTAATTTTTAGTTTTAGACAAATGTATACAGCGGCCCGTTTAATCCAAACCAGTCACTGGTGAACAGACGTCGTCAACCCCTGGCGAGGCCTTAAATGTAAACCGTTTGAGTGACTTTACCAAGTTCTTCCTCTTTTGGCCTCTTCGAAACGGGTGCTTGGGACCTACCCAGAAACATAAGTAAAAATTATCGCTCAGCTTTCCCACGTGATATAAACTCATAAACTCAATTTATCGCTAAAAAGGAACGTGCCATTTTATTCGGTGAAAACAATTAACTCCCTTGAAACTTCAAAATGCCCATTCTCCATAGCGTCGTTTAACTAACAAAGCGTAGCATACATTAATGGTTTGTGACATAATTGAGCGTGTGATACCGAAAATTGTCCAACACCCTACTCCATCAAATACAAAAAACAAAAAAAAAAAACAAGTACAAAAAAACCAAAAACAATTTCTTAAGGTTGAGCTCAACAGCAGATTGGTAGCCAACAGAACGAAAAAAGTAACAACAGAAAACCGAAATACGCTCCTTTTTCCAGCGTAACCCAACGTGTGGTGGCCTTTAATCACTTGTTTAGAATCTTCACTGGAAGTAGACGCAACAAAGCGCCAAGCACAATTCTCACATAATTCGCATCTGCATGGCATGTATTGCAATGTATGTATGTTTGTAGGTACATTAGGGTGTACCATCAAAAAAAAAAAGGACGAAATTTGCGGCTTTTCCAATGGAATTATACAATTCATTATGTTTTAAGACTTCCAACAAAAAATTTCGGAAAAATATTCATTTGAAAATGCCACCAAAAATTTAGTTTTCCTTACAAATAAAAATTGTTTTTTAAACATAATAATATAATAAATAAATATTTTAAAAAAATCACCTGAGGTTATAGAATTTTTCAATAATTATTTTTTTCAATGAAAAAAATTGTGAAAAACAATAGAGTGGCATAATTATTATTTTTAAGTTTTTGTATATTAGGGTGCATTATCCATTCAAACAAAAATCTGTATTGTTTTTCCAATAAAATTATGATTTGTAACTTATGTTTTAAGACTATAACCAAAAATTTTCGCAATTATATTGAGTTTTAAGTTAGCTGGGCTGATTTTAAATTAACTTAATTTTTTACGGGTTTTATTAATATGCCTTCAAAGATCATAAAACAGTTAAAAATTAAAAGTTCTGCGTGCGAACATTAAAAAAAAAACAATTTGCGGAATCATTATACTGAGATTTTTGACGTTGATTTTGAAAATTTTTGTAAGTTGGTTTAAGAAAACCTTGAATAACTCAGCCAATACTTGACCAGTTTAGACTTTTAGGATATCATTGGAAAGGTATTTTCCCACACTAACAAACCGCATCACTATGATTCTGTTGAAAATATTATTAGTATTTTTTTGCATATCTTTTTTGTAAGCGAAATAGTTTTATCATCTCATACGGTTTTCTTTTATAATATTAGGGTTTTTTAAATAAAAAGCTTCATTTTTGGAGATATTTTCAAATCGGTCCAGCTCATGTAAATCTTAATATTTTTACGAAATATTTTGATTGATTGAAAGCATAATAAATTGTATAGTTTCGATAAAGCAACGGTACTGACTTTTTGTTGTGTAAAGAGTGCGGCACTCTAATGCACATATTTACATATAATATGTATTGTATGCGCATGCGCGCAACATTATCGCCGATCAACGATCTTGAAGGATTAAACCGCATTCAAAAGGCGCGATAATGATCCCAATGATGTCAAGCAGATGAGACGCAGCTGATTCGATTTCCAAAAAAAAAATAAAAATTAAAAAAAAAAAAAGGAACTGGGAGACGTGAGCTCCCACCATCAAACCGCCAAAATTGGATACTTTATCGCCGCGCTCATCAGCAGCAGCGGCGGCGGCGGCGGCATCAAATATGAGTTGGAGTGTGAATGTGCGTGCTTGTTTTGCCCGCCCAAAGCGCATGCGTACATGCCGTGCCACAAGTTGGCGACATTTCTGGATTGTTGCCCACAAAACGGATGGCTTTCTCTGTTCGTCTGTCCGAAATCGAAATGTCACACACACACACACACACATATGTATGCACGAGTGTGAGAGCCTTCAATCTGGCGCTTTCAAATGAAAGTCAAAACCAAAATGCTGATGAAGTAAAGAGGATCGCATTGTTGTTGTTATTGTTCATGATGCTTATTTTGTTGTTAGTTCTTTCATTGTGCCCAACATATCTTGGGTTTTATGCAATTGTCTCATTTTCAGAGTTAATCACCTCAAAATGTATTTTGACTTTTATAACGCTTCCAAACAAAAACAAAGACACCACTAAATCCACCAACAGCACCGACCAACCCCGACCAGTGTCAGTTCACAAATTTGTGTTGTTGTTGTTGCTGTTGTTAAGAAGTCTAGTCTTCCACGTATTCTGACAACCAACCGTCCAACAAATGTTCTCGGCTTGTAATTTGAGAAGCGCGGAGTCGTATGCGTTTAGTAAACCAGCTTAGAGAATCTCCAATCTCAATAGCCGGCCAACCCAGCTACGGGCATTCTTTGGGGATAACAGGATGGCATTGGAATGACATTAGTGGTTTTGAATTTTCTATGTGCGCGCACATTGCCTAATTGATTTTGTGTATTCGTATGTATATGATTTGCTGTTTTTTATTAATTGTTATTGTTGTTAATTTCAATAAATTCCACAAGCAGCTAGCTGCACACATCGCCGGTTCAGGTTGATTAAATTGATATTTGATATTTGTTGCATTTTATTGTTTGGTTTTTGTATTTCTAATACATTTGCTTTTTAACAAATTAGTATCATTAAAAATTATCTGCTATGTCCGCTGGTTGTAATCTACTATACGATTCCTGGTTATTTGCCGACCGCGTCTACTCCACTAGAGTAAAGTAAAGATTTAGAGACATCTTTCTTAGAAAAATTGTAAAAGCTGAGAAAAATGCTGTCTTTGGTTTCGGAACTAATAGCTTGGTGTGTCTATTTTAACGCAAGTTCTACTATTTAAATGTAGTAATACTGCATTTTCTTTTACCATACTCTACGCTTTTAAGCTCGCGGAGATAAGCTTTGATAGTAGCTAATTTTGGTAGTTACTGTCAATTTTGTTTATCTAGTACGGTATATTTTATATAATTTAATTATCGTACCTAAAGACTTTGTTGTAAGCTTCATATTGTGCGATTAACTCGTAGATTAACATAACCTGCCCTGTGATGACGTAATTAATTTAATAAACCCTTTATGTATCGGTCTAATAAATTTTATGGAAAAGCTTATACCGTAAGTTGTTAAATACGTAGTTAACTTAGAGAGTTTCTGGCATAGGCATCATTAATGAACCGATGTGCATATCTTGCCTGGAGGATAGAGATAGGATAGAGCTTTCCCGCTGTATCTGCCCAGCTTTTGCTAGGCTCATACAGAGGATATTTGGGTCAAATATATTCTCTATCTCTCGTCAAGCTTCTCAGATGCATACGACAGTCTGGAAGATTTGTAGAGAAGAAATGAAGTCTTAACCCCACATTTTTCCCTATCCTTTTCCTCTAATCCTTATTCCCTTAATCTTTATCATCGGGTTCGCATTTCCAACCTACCTTAATTCCATTCCATTCCATACTCTTAAAAAATACTCTGAATTTTTGGAGTCAAAATGTCCCACATCCGCTGATTTCACTTCATATAATCAGTATTAATTTTTTTTCTTCTCCAGTCAGTTTTCAATTTAGAGAAATACTAGTCGTTTGGGCCCAAGTCCAGACTAAATGGGGAATGGCCGACTTCAGTAAAACCAAATTCCTTAGAGGTAGTATTGAAGACACTCGATATCTGGACCGGCGCGTTATTGTTAGCAGCAACATCCCCGACGCGAGGGTATTTTTTCTTAAATAAACAATTGATGTTGAGAGAAAGCACAATAATCGTGGTAGATATTTTTACAGCAGAATACGAAAACGCTATAAACTTCATTCAAACGTCTTTGGTTTCAGCCGATGAAAAAGATTGTCAAGGATTTAATCACAACTCGATGTATTTCGAATAGAGAATATAGAGAATAGAACATGGAATGGAGATGTATTATTTAAAGTGAGAAGGAAGTACTTGAACTCAGATGGATTTCTAAATGGCATCAATTGGAATGATAAAGAAAGCAGCAATTCATGGCGTGCTCAATTAGCCGTTTATGAGGGAAGTGCCATTGAATAACGAAGTATTTATATAGATGGAGGCCTGGAGCAAAAGTAATGTGAAGTTCCTTGAGGCCACAGACTAATGTCATTATCTAGACTGTAGACCTTATCATAAGTTTCATGACTCGGATTTTTCGGATTTTCTTGATTCGCCACTTTTGGAACATTGTCTGCGATAATAGGTATTGGGAAAAACTAATTTATTTTAAAAGCAATTTCTCACGAGCAGCTCATGTATCGTAAAGCTCGTAAGACTCGCGAGCCTCTCAATATTCAATTCTATAAGGTAACTGAATTGGTTGGACTTATTTTGCACTACATATCGACTATGTATACAGTGAGCCAAGCAAACAAAGCAATAAATTTTAAAGTCTTATAAATCTCGATATCGGTCGAAAAGCAATTTCGCGCGAGGATCGCTTTCTCATGAGCTTCTTGTACGTCGATAATCTTGCAAGGTTTCGCGAGCTTCTCGATACTCGATTGTAAATGTTTACGCAGTACTCATCTCGATAATTACTCGACATTTTTCGCGAGAACGACGATACCCGAAATTATACTGAGAACTCAGCATCTCGATTTCTTGAGTATCGAAATACTCGAGAATGTGCGAGCAGAAATCGAAAGCTCTAATGTAAAATGACTTCAAAGAAGAAACTTGAAGCACAAATATTCCTTACAGCTGATATATGCAGAGAAAGCAAATATTTTTTTTAGAAATTTCTTAAAAGTTGTAAAGAAAGGTCCCTAAATCGATAATCCGATTCGAAATAGTCATTCACATAAATTATTGGCATCGAAAGTAAATTTTTTTTTGAGAAGCCAAGAAGGAGGAATCGGAGTCGGAAGAAGACGACGGGATGAGATTCGGCCTCTTAGACTAAATAGGACAACAGTAACAGCTGTTGCATTGAATTGTAAAGAAAAGCTTTTAAATCGACATTCCGATTAAAAAAAGTTATACACACAAATTACATAAATAAAATTTGATTGGCTATACACATTATTAAAACATCGGTGGTTCCACGGGTCAACTATTTTTACTTATTACATTTGAGTCTAATCAAAATATTCTGAATACTTGTAGTTTACACCATTTCCTAGTAAGTGCAATGAAATTACTTGACTTGGCTAACTAAGTAAATCCTAAAAGAAATTTACGATATCCAGCGGCTTAGTATCTGACAGAAACATATGGACCATTAATAAAAACATCTGCGAAGAAAAAGAAAATTGTGGAAAGTGTGCGTTTGAGCTTAGAAGATTGCCCAAAGGTGGGCAATTGTGGAAAATATACAAACAGATAGTCAGTACACATTACACACATAGCCATTATAGTGCTACATACAATCTGCATATAAGAATACCTAGATATATTTGGACCGCAATGCGTGCAGCAGCATCTGTTGTTTGTTGATTGAATGAGGTGCAAATTGCCATAACACCAACACACTCTAACCGATACGCGATTAATCAAGAATTTAACTATGCACTACCACTAGAGATGAGAGTAGCAAGATTTGCACGCAGTCTAGGGCTTTAGACTCGCGCTCCAAACGCTTTACTCGGTGAATGACCCACCCCATCCAGCTGGGATCGAATGCCAATTCATTTGACTGCAACTAGTTGAGGCCAACAGTTCATATTGCTACCAAATAGTAAATAAACTCGTATAAAAAACAATGAAATCTTAGCTCAGTTCAGTCGCCTACTCTTCACCCATTGTTGTTGTGCCATTCCAACACTTCCAACTCTCGCTCAAACACCTCATATTTTCTTTAGCCTAGTCAACTGGACACAGGATGCGCTGCTGGATTATGTAACACGATAGCGGTGTATCTTTCGGCATTGTACGAGAGGTGAAAAGAAACAATAAGTAGTAGAAACAAAAAACCAAAAACAAAACCATAATAAACACAATCATAACCAACAGCAAGAAATAACAGAAACAGCAACGAGCGAGCAAATGACTTCACATTGAACCCTTCTGTGGCTCCCTAACTGCCGTCCATAGCCAATCAAAACTACAAAGCAGTCAAATACAAATAAACAGGCACACTTGCAGACAAACAACAAGCCGACAGGCGCAGTCGAAAAGGTAATCAGGTAAGAATGACCAGAATGCAATGGCAATGCCAGCAAAAATGCGGAAAAGATTTATGTGTGACATCTTAACACCGCATGAGGTCCAGCAACGGTCCAATGATCGGCCAACGAATAGTAGTCGAGACTGTAGACTCGTCGCTGCTGCTACTCAAATCATAGTGGGACAAACGGTTATGCGGTATAGCTCATCGGCGCTGCTCGAGACGACTCAACCACCCGGTTCGGCGGCGCAGCTCAGTGGTTCAACGCGTTGGTGCATTTAAATCGGTTATTTCCACACGCGCCGCAGCCACTGTGTTCAAGTTGTGGCAATCCGGTTGATGTGGTTGTACCTGAGTGACTTGAGCCGTCCTGAGTGGCGCATGCAGGTAAAAATGCGGGACGCACGGAAAATTATCCCTCCTACCTCATTGGCAGGCATTGTGGCAATGGTCTTGGCATTGGGGCAGGGTGTTATGTGTTGTGGTTGCGTTATTTAACACAATTTTCATTGAAGTCATTGAATAAAGAATCCAAACAATAATCCAACTGATTGCACACAAAAGTTCACGGAGCGTACGTGATTGGATAGATAAAGTGAGGTGGTTTTGTAAGAAAATTAAAAGAATAAATAATAAAAACGTCATAATTAGGTGCGATGTAGGAGAGTGTATTTTGTTAACAAATATTCTCTTTTATACCAGCATTTTTGGGTTATGACCCAAATACAAAGATATCTTTTTTTACATATGTATATGCTTATTTTTTGCTGGTTCTCAAATTAAGTCTTTCTTTGAAATTGTTCGGATGATTAAAATTTAAAAACGACTAGCCCAAATAGAATAGTTCCTTCTGCGGCTTGTGCGTAATTGCTATGCGAAAGTTTAAGAAAAAAGAAAAGTACAAACATTTTCAATAGGGTGAGCTGTAGACGCACACTTCATTTGCTAGTTCAATTCAATTATAGTTCAACACGTGGCGTTAAATCAATCGAACAATCAATAACTGGCGCTATGTTTTGCTTACTGCCGTCAACTAAAGACACCAAGTGAAGTCAACTCCTTCTCCAGCTGGTCTTTCCAACGTATAGGATGACCGCTTCGTATACTTTTAGGGCTGGATCATTCTCTACCAAATGTACAACATGAGCTAGCCAGCGTAGCCGCTGAATCTTAATTCGCTGAACTATGTCAATGTCGCATACAGCTCATCGTTCCATCACCTGCGGTATTCGCCGTCGAAAAGACGTAAATGCCCAAAAATCTTCCGCAGCACCTTTCTCTCGAACACCCCAAGGACCATCTCATCTCATGTTGGTAGCGTCCATATTTCTAAGGGATGAGGTACTTTTAGAGCGTGGTTTTCGTTCGTTCAGAGAGGGCTTTACTCCTCATTCGCCTACTCGACCCAAAATAGCACTTGTTGCCAAGAGAGGTACTTTGTTGCATTTCGAGGCTGAGATTATTGTAGGTGTTAATGTTGGTTTCAAGATAAACAAAGTCCTCTATTTTGCCAAAATTGAATTGTAAGCGTCAACAGTGACGCGGAACCAAGACGAGAATGCGCTGACTGTTTATTTGCTGGCAGGAGATGCTTCGGTTTGCCCTCGTTCACCCCCAGCTTCGGTTGGAGGCCGCCAATGTTGTTGATGCTATCGGGATATGCCAGCAGTTGCGCATTCTTATAAAAGATGATACTTACACGGTTTGATACTACAGCTCGACTTGTATATTCCACCATAATGCTAAAAAAGTCACGCGATAGGGAGCCACCCTGTCTGAACCCTCGTTTGGTATCAAACGGCTAGGAGAGGTTCTTCCCAATTTTGCCGTAGCTGGTGATGTTGCTCAACGTTGTTTTCGCAGGGATGCCAAATAAAATCAAATATTGTAATATGGATATCAAACGAAAGGTTCATTTTCAAAACGGGTGATAGTTGAAACGTAAGTTAAGTAAAAACAATAAGTTAAATGAGGTTGGGTGTCGAACTAAAAATTTTAAGATAATTTTATTTCAAAAATATGTTTGTAAAGGGTTGCCACCTGCTCGAAAATCCGAACTTTATTAAATTGTACACAAGTTATATGTAATTGTAAAATATGGGTGTCAAATCGTACGTTGTTGTCGTTTCTATCGCTGCCAAAGGTGATATGTTGATTTTTAATAATTTTCTTTTGCTGTGAATGGGCTACAAAAATGCATAACCAAAAAGAATTGCCTTAAAACTCGGATTAAAATATTTGAAAATATTATGAAAGTTTATTGAATTTTTAAAAATTTTGTACAAAGTTGAAATTTTTTTTATTTATATGCGATTTTTTTATAGTATTTCTAACTTTTTAATCCAAATTTCTAAGAACAAAATTCGCGTAAGCCGTTTTGTAAGTTCTAATTTTAATTTAAATACAATTTTTTTGAATTGTTATAAAGTTCTTGAAATCTGCACAAAGTTTATGTTATATACTATATTACAATACTACTACTATACTATATTTAAAAATAAAATCAATGTACACAGCTTTGGGCTGCTCCATATAATATACACAAATATCTATGCACAGTGAAAGCTCCCATAAGTGAAAGCTCTAATACGCGGAGATCTCCGATAGGTGGAGCGATGAAGTTTTGTTTTTTTTTTTTTAAGAAAAATACTCTCGCATATGCGGAGTATCCGATAAACGGACACGAATACCTAAACTTGTCTTTTAATGGAAAAAACATCTCCCATATGCTGAAGCGAAGCTCTGATGTGTGGACAATTTTCTTTTTTTCTATAACAACTAATATATTTCATCAATACATTTTATTTTTTAATAACAAACCACTTTGCCAATTTTTTTTAATCTGAATTTCATTATAACTTTTTATGATATTCCGAACAAAAAGTAGGCAACCATCGGTGTCCGCTTATGGGAGCTTTCACTGCATTTATGTACACCAGATTTTCACAGTAATTATTTTCATGATCGCCTCTCAGTGCTTTCATTGTCGTTTCAATTTGGTGTAATTATATTTTGATTCAAAAATCTGAAATTAAAAAATATTGAAGCAAATGAGCGTGAAAACATACAAACATATGTGAATGTATACATTACATGGAATCCAACACTTATGTAGGTATGTAAAAATCTCAATTTTAATTTCGGCCAAAGGTAAAATGTATTGCATTGGTTTTGTTGTAATGCACCTATGTACATATGTACATTTGTTTTTGTTGCATTCATACAGAACTACAGGTGGTCCCTTCTCCCAGACGCTTAATCCAATTGCATGTCATTTCACCCGCCGCCACCACAGTGTCATGCCAGTGCAAGTTCCCCTTTGCGCCAATTCCCTTTTCTCTACTTTTCTGGCAATCATCAACAACCTGTAGTAGAACCGAACGCGACAGCCAAATTCTTATGTCACAATGCATTGGAATCAACGTACAACCGCCGCACTTGACACAATATTTCTCCATAAAGTAATGAAGTGCAACAATAAAGAAAACAATAATCCCAAATAATAATACTCCATGTAAGTGCAATATAACAGTATAATAAATTGTTAAAATAAATATTTTGTTTGACTTTGACATTGAATTTTTTCAACAAAATTTTTAGCTTCTTCGCCGGGCTTAGCGTGTGTACATATGTACATAGTATTTTTTACCATTTTTATACCTTTCATGAGAATGAAATGGTATATTAAGTTTGGTCCGATGTTTGTAAGTGCCAGAAGGAGAAGAGATAGACCCATCAAAAAGTATACCTAAATGATCAGGACGATGAGCTGAGTCGATTTAGCCATGTCCGTCTGTCTGTCCGTCTGTCCGTCTGTCCGTCTGTCCGTCTGTCCGTCTGTCCGTCTGTTTGAACGCAAACTAGTCCCTCAATTTTAGAGCTATTTTGATGAAATTTGGTGAGCAGGTGTCGTTGTACAAATGATTAAACATTTGTCGGAATCGGCCAGATCGGGTGACTATAACATATAATACAACCGATTATTCAGATATTGAATTTTGCGCCATAACTCCTCCATTTAAGCAGCTAAAGGCTTGAAATTTTGCAGAAATATCAGCCATTATTAGCTACGTATCAGTATTGAAAATCATGAAGATCGGAGAAATATAACATATAGCTCCCATACAACCGATTGTTCAGATATTGCATTTTGCACTATAACTCCTCCATTTAAACAGCTAAAGGCTTGAAATTTTGCACAAACATCAACCATTATTAGCTATATATTAGTATTCATCAAGATCGGAGTTCACAGTGTAAATCGGCAAGATAAATTCAGGACAAATATTTATTGCGAAAAGTAATAAGCTCAGCGCAATATCACATGAATCATAGCGTTAAACGTTTGGGAACTATTTACGGATCTGATAACTGTTTTCAAAGACCGACATATGTAGGTCTTACATATTAATACTTAATTATTTGTATTTTTTAAATGTTGAATATCAAGCGTCGATACGATATTAAAAATATTCAAAAACCATTCCCTTCTTAAAACATAGTTCTTTTTAATTACATAAGGAAAAGCATTAAATAATTTATAACAATGCCTTTACTAGAATTATTTTTATTGATTTGAAGGAAATTTTCGCTTTTAACTATAGGTAATACGAAATTGTAATACAATAACACGTTTTTTACTATTCTTCCATTCATGAAAGGTATGAAGCCTTCGGCATAGCCGAAGACAGCGCTGTTTTTACTTGTTATTATATTTTTTTCGTACCACATCAGAGATGCCTTCAGCCTTTGCGAGCGATTACTTGTTTGTGGCATGTTGATTTCATCAGAATTGAGTCAGAATCGCTGACGACATTTTAAAGCGAATAAAAATATGAATCCCGGCAATTATTTGTATGAGTATTCGTGCGTGCAAGTTAGGGATGCACTTTTTGTAGATGGGTGTAAATTATTTAGAGTTTTTTTTAAAATTATATTATCCTTATTAACTCAACTCAAGCTGGGCACATCGCTCTCCGTTATTTGTCATATGCCTCAAGGAGTTCGCTTCACAGAGTGCCCTAAAGCTAAGTGAATTAAGACTCGGCAACGAACGTGCGTTTGATCATTTGCGCATACTACAGTCCATCAATGATTCGGAATTTCTCAAACAAAATGGACTATATACGAATATGCGTAGTAATTATAATTTCCAAGATTTTCAGTACCTTATTCCTCTCAAGACTAGGGTAGAAGGATATTTTATTCACCGAAGGTTTTGTATTATCTGTTTTCACGAATGGCTCGAAAGTGTTCGGTGGACCGTCAAATAAAAACATCTCTGTGTCTTCTATGTTCTAAAAGTGTTTTTCCTTCGGACATCTTGCCCATCTGGGAGGTTTGTAGAAGTTATCTGGCGTCGGAGCGATCTGGATCGAGCATCGCCATTTTTGAATACAATTAAGCAGCGTTTCGGGCTATCAGCTCCGAAATAGTGACATCAGGCCAAGTGAAGTCGTGCAGGGAGTATATACGTTGCGAACTGAGCTCGTCATATTGAAATGTACGGTCCCGAAAGAGCCGATGAAGAGCTATAGAGGTTCTCGATCATCTGATTTTTATCAGATCGGATCCGGTTCAGCTTGGCAGACTGAAAAAACTTATACTCTTGCAGGGTACACTAGAGCCCGCGACCATTTTGCAATGCCAAAAGATCTTCTACTAACAGTACCAAAAGCGAGAGACAGAGTGAACCACCTCCTCTATAGCTGTTCAGATTTTTACCGAACTAGAATGAGATATCTCGAAGAAACATATTTTGGAGACCTAAATGAGCTGGGTAGCACTTGGATTCAATGGAATTACTTCAGTTCTTCAACTCCACAACCTGGATCTAATTCAATGCGATGGTTTTCTTTTGTTTTCAGTTTTCCTTTTCATTATTTGATCAATCACTGGTTCGACGGCGAGTACGTGGCATTAAAACAGCGCTTTGTTGTGCCAATTTGAGTTATTACTCGCCACTGAAACTATCCAACCCAACCAACGAACTCAGATATTCAGCGGTTATTGATCTTTGGTCTCGAATGCCAAATGTAGAACTGTTGAGCTTGAATTCAAGTTAAGTTAAGGTTATATCAGATATTATTATTTTATATATTATTATACAAGATTTCGCTTTCGTAATATTAGAAATAAATAAAGAGCGAGAAAGAGAAATTAAGGAGGAACTCTCAAATCAATAATTCGCGATCTCTTTCTAAATCGTGCAGTTTAATACACAAATGTGAATAAACAAACAAGAGTAAAATTTCCGTATTTACGTAAAAAACAGCTGATTCTATCAAATTCACAAAGGTTAAAACAGCTGTAGTGTGAGTTGTCGCCAAAAGCAATGGTTCAAATTTGAGATGACTATTTGCGAAAAAATATTAAGTTACGATCTATCTAAATGTAAGCTCTCGTTCCAAAAATAAGGACACCCCTAATGCAAATGCATGTTTGTACGCCATTGTATTAGTTTGGTTGCATTAAATGTCGAAATCTCGATGCACTCGATATATCAATTTCAATTTACCGTAATATCAATTTACATAAGCGCCCGTTGCGCGCCGATAAGGTGAGGTGTGGGGAGTTACTATACAAAAACATCATGACTTGACAACAAAATCCGAGTTGACGGTGAACTTCATAGCAAAGTACTCATAAAGCTTGTACGAGTATCCATGTCGATTGAGTTGACATTGTTAAGTAAGAAAGTACTTTAAATGAATCGCATTTGTTTGATTTTTGTTTTTAAATTAGTGTGTTTTCTTTTCCTTGATATCTATTACCAGCAAATAGTTTAAATAAGTACTGTGAGAATTTTCTTTTGTTGACATAAATTCGGCTCGCCATAAAATAATAACGTGAATCCGCTTTTTCATTCATGTGTGTGTGCATGAGCAGCCTTTTAAAAGTTTAATTAAAATGTTCAATTTTTCTAGTGGGATATCAAAACCTTCTAAAGCCAAATAAGTTGTTCTATCAAACGTCCACAGATTTGTACGTACACAGATATGAATGCACGAAATACATTCCACTTCGAAACAGCTAGTGAAATTTAAACATTGAAATTACAACGCTGTGTTTTGTTTACAAAGTTTAAAATTGAGAAAAGCCAAAAACAATAATTTAAACATTTAGGCCCCTGCTGCTTAAATCAAATTCAATAAAAAGGCACATTTACATAGGACATATTGCAATTCGACTTTTGTGTGAGGAGAGAGACAGGCCCGTAATAAGGTAGGTGCAAGGCAGTCCATTCATACTGCACATTCCAAGGTGTATCCATAGAAGGTGATAGCAAGATAAACAAAGCGAATCCGCTGTGTATTTTGTTTGTGTAATTTTGCATGTGAAATGTCAAAATCTGAATTCGCTCAGTTTGTTCATGTATTTTGTTAGGGTAACTTTGCGAGTGAAATGTCAAAAACCGAATTCGCCCTGTTTGCTCATTTATTTTGTTTGTGTATACAAAACAACCTAGCGAATTCGGAGAGAAAAACAAGCATTCAGCTCATGGGATGCTATCACTTTGTATGAATTCGCCTTGGCACATTCTTTGTTTTTTATTTAATCTAGTTTGATAAGTACAATCGTAAGAGTTTTTGATATCTTTATCAAATTTGGTTGAGACAAATTTTTGCAGAAAAATAAAAAGTCTCATATTTTTTATCAATATAATTAAACTTTTCCCTCTTCTTGTTGTTGAATTCTTTCAAAACGTTATCGACTGAAAGGTTTGTGTGTGTTTGTTCGTAATATTCTTCAATGTGTAAATGAGGGCTAAGCCTCTTCAAGGGAAGAGATCTGGTTACGGGCCTGGAAAGAGGCAATGCAGATCAACGGGTAATTAAGAGACACTTGAGAAGCCTCGTAAGTATAATGGAATTTATTTGTGCATTTTTGTAAATAATTAAAGATTTAACAGAGAAGCGTTTACATTTTTATTGGACTTCTAATCAAGATAGAAATTTGGTATTCCGTCAATCGTTAAACCTAATGCTTCTTTGCGTTTTTTTGCGGAGGGTGGCTATCAAAATGGTGTTGGCAACGACTTTGAAGTTGGTCTCGCGCAATTAAGCTGTTCCACAGCTCTGACACGAAACCCCTGCCCATGTCCAGGTTTTCCTGCTTTCTTCTTAAAATGATATCGCTCTGATTCTTATTTATCGTTTTACACTTAAAATTTAGATAAATTCCGTTTTTGTCCCATAGTATGTTTATAAAAACCTTACATTTTGAATCTGTTTGTTCGCCACTCGTATTTAAGTGAAAAATCTGGTGAAAATTGCTGCTCTTTTCACCCGAAATTAGTGGTGCCTATAAGCGAAAAGTAAGTTCGAAAGCAAAAAATTTCCGGCGAAATTTATAATAAAGGAAAAGTGAAAAAGGCGAATTTATACAAGGTGATAGCAAGGCGAATTCATACAAGGTGATAGCATCCCATGAGCTGAATGCTTGTTCTTCTTTCCAAACCCGCTGGGTTGTTTTGTTTACACAAACAAAATACATGAGCAAACTGAGCGAATTCGGTTTTTGACATTTCACTCGCAAAGTTACACTAACGAAATACATAAGCAATACTGGGCGAATTCACACGCAAAACTACACAAACAAAATACACAGCGGATTCGCCTTATTTATCTTGCTATCACCTTCTATAGATCCATCTTGGGTGATAGCATCCCATGAGCTGAATGCTTGTTCTTCTTTCCAAACCAGCTGGGTTGTTTTGCTTACACAAACAAAATACATGAGCAAACTGGGCGAATTCGGGTTTTGACATTTCACTCGCAAAGTTACACTAACAAAATACATAAGCAATACTGGGCGAATTCGGTTTTTGACATTTCACTCGCAAAGTTACACTAACAAAATACACAGCGGATTCGCCTTATTTATCGTGCTATCACCTTCTATGGATCCATCTTGGTGCTGAATGAATAAATTATGTCTGATATTGACGTCATTACAAAAACTTAAGGTTATTAATTAAAGAATTACAAAACATAATAATTATAGGAAGACGTACAAAATTTAAAATCAAATAACATGCAATATTTCTTATTTACATATTAACGAAAATTTTAATATAAAACGTTCTTAAAGTGGCCTTTGTTCGTACTACTACAAATAGAAGCTGGAATGGAGTTCCAAATTCGAATAGCATTAACGAAAGATAGCCTTATAGAGGGAAGGAAATTATCGCTTGGAATATTTAAGCCTTTTATGCGGGTGGATTTCGGAAATATTAATTTTCCATAAAGATAGCTAGGAACTTTATCCACCATTAAACGAAATGAATCACCCAATTTCAGCCTTCAAGTGCTCGGAAATTTGGCAACACAGCAATTTCATGAGCAGATTGTGAGTCAAACTTATTATAAATTAGCTCAGGATAGCAAATGATCGGTTGGAATGAATGTAGCAGACAATCTCAAATTCATGGTTGGCAGAATCAAAGGCCTTAGAAAAGTCAAGTAAAGATAACAACATTAGTTCTTGTCGCATGCCGTCAAGAGTTTTGATTTCAGCCGTGTAACAACTGTGCTTAGCTCTAAAACCGATACAGAGGTTGAACTTATTAACATACAAACAAATTTGTTCTGCCATCAGAAACTCGAACACTTTACACAGTGCTGGTAGAATACTAATGGGATGAATATCATCAGAACTTTAAGTATGTAATCATATGACTAAGAGTTGGTAAGATAATCGGTATGACAATTTTTATAAATTTTATTGCAAATCCATCCTCATCAATTGCATTGGATCGTATCTTGTAAACTCAAATAAGCGACTAACGAAATGAACAACAAAACGATAAGTGGGATGAACAAATCTCTTGCTTTGTTTATCTCGCACTAAGCTAAGATCAAGCTACTTATATGAACTAAGCGTTAAATTATTATATTATTATTATACAAACATACATTAATTTCAATGTGTTTTCTATCAGCAAATTCAAGCATGCTGATAGCTGTCTAAATTTCTTGTGTTAAATTTGCTGTGTCAAGTGGCAGTAATCAATTATTTAATGATGATCTAGATTTATCGAGAACTTCGCATAAGAAATATGCTCTCCATATATACATACATAGTATGTATTTAAAAAAAAGAAGATCACTGTGCGATGCTTCAGGGGTAATGCAAACAAACACATTTTGCTTCATTTCATTCGTTCCTTTCAATCTAATTTTGTTTATTTATTTGCCGCTTCTTTGCAGGCTTGACCTCCTCAAAGTCACATTCCATTGGCATACCTCAGCGTCATGTGTTGGCATTTTATTTCGAAGGAAAAATGGAAACACCAAAGCAATGTATGTATGTATGTACTGATCATCAACCGCCAGCCACCAGCCACCAGTCACCAGCTAACAGTCACCAACCCAACTCACAGACAGCGTATCCTTTCGTGCCAGCGGTTCCAAGCATCAGCGTTGGCCTAGCAAATGATTAATGAAGTGAACAGCAGGACATTTCAACTTAATGACTTAATTAGTGAGAATTAAATATTTCAAAGTAAGAAAGAAACGCTTGTTTGTCTTTTAACCAGCTGAAAAAAAAATATAACAAAAAAGGGAGGCAAATGCGTTTAAAAAACCAAAAAAAAAAAAATAAAATACACAGGCAACAATGAATTTAAAAGAAAATACATATATAATGCCTACATATGTACATTTGCAGCCACATATGTTTGGCTTTGAAATTTTTTTAAAATTTATGCATATCCACGCCAAAGGAGTAATTAAATTCGAAAATCTTAATTAAATGGTCGCTTATGTGGCCTAATAATGACTAGAAATGAGCTCACATTATTGAGGTGCTTTGGAAACATTTAAATAAATGACTTCACATACACCTGGGTAAATTTTTGTTAGCTATTGTTCTTTGTGTTTGAATTCTACTTTTTTGTTACGCCTTCGAATTGGAGAATATTAATTGATTTGAGGTATTATCCTGACATTTACGTAGGCGCATGGTTGGGGTACAGTGAGCTCAAATAATATACGTCGCCTATGCGTATGCGCTTAGCTTGACTTCACCAGCATAATTTTGAAGGTAGATAAAGGAATGAGTTTCAAAAGTTAAGCAACAAAGTTAACAACAAAATTGGGAGATATCAGAAGCTCGCATGTCCGATGAATTGGTTGCGGAATACCCTTGAACAGATGGGCTCAAAGTCTACTCAGCGAGCGGCAGAATCCTTCTGGACGTTGGACTGTAGGTCGTTTAGGAAGCATACTACGCTAACAAAGTGACAACTCTGTTTGATAGGAGTACTGAAGAGACAATGCCCAAAAGATATTCAGGCGGTCAAACTTAATATAACTTCCGACTCCTTTTATGTAGCTTCGTAGATTATGATAGGGCCGAAATATCTCACTATCTTATCCTTAGTTTTCTAGATACAAGAGTGCCAGCAACTCATTTTCAGACATATTAAGTCTTTGGATAGATCAAGCAATCACTATAAGATCTTCGAAATTCAAATATAATCTTGTTTAGAGTTAGGTTTGGCGAGTTAAGTTAGAACCACCGAACAAGGTCACAGCGATACATGTAGCCTAAAATAGCCTGTTGTTGTATTGCGGGTGGAAGCCAATTATTTCCTTCCTTCTCTTAGTAGGCGGCTTTCGATAGCATGTCTTTATGCTATGTAAAATTACGTTGATTGACATGACCAGATCCGTGACAATTGTGAAGAACATCTCCGATCCGTTTTATACCAAACGAGGTTTCTGACAGAGACTCCCTATCGGGCCATTTCTTTAGTCTTATGCTGGAAAAGATAATTCGGGATGCAGAATTAAATTAGCCAGACAACATCTTTGCAAGAGTGTTCCACTGCTGCGCTTGCAAAGTGAAACGATTGGCTCCAACATCACTGCTGCCAATTACTATATTGAAAAGTGGATAACTTTGTTTATCTCAGAACCAGCATTAAATTCAACAATAATATCAGCAGCGAAAGCCTACGGCGAATCACGTTTGTTAAAAAGTGCTTTGTATGGACGATGCCAGTATCGGATGAGATCTCCCTTGGAGGATTCGGTAGAAAGATTCTCTGAAAGATTTTTGAACCTTTACTTCTTTGTGATGGCGAATATCGCGGCCGATGAAACGATGAGCTGTATGAGCTTTACGGAGACGTTGTCATAATTCAGTGAATTAAAATTCAGCGGATACGCTGTAGGCCATGTCGTGCGTATGGAAGAAAATGCTCCGACCTTGAAAGTATTTTACGCGTTACCCGCTGATGATGCCAGATAAAGGCCTGCTCCGTTTTGTAAGGCCTTGATGAGAAAGACTTGGCTTGGCGTGCTATGTCGGAATCGGGAAAAATCGCCTAGCCGGTTATAGCGCCGATTAAAAAGATGAAGCTTTGTGGGGATCCCGAATTGAATCAACTATTTCAAAACCATATTTGCTTAACAAACAGAAAAAAAACAAAAAAAAACTAAACAAAACGTTCACACCTGAGTAGCCGAATAGGCCACACTATGGAAATTGTTTTGAAAATGCTTTTCTTTTAAAAGAGAATTTACTTCATTCCGAATACTCGCTCCTGGTTGAAATACTACAAGATCGACGAATACTTTTCATAATCAGTGTACTTGAAAAGAAAAGCGCCAGCACAAGAGTTCTAAATGTGAAGAGGGCAGGCTATTGTTGTCCTATTTTACGCCTCAATTCACAGTCAAGTTCAAGATGCCCACTGCGAAACACCTTTACACTAAAGGCCAATTCAAAAATAGGGCCCCACATATATACTGCAAACATATGTACATGTGCTCTGGTATGTAAATGGACATTTGTAAACCATGTCAGTGGGGATTGTATTGCACATGCCACACAGTGAGTGGGTACAAGATGTATTTCGTTCGATATGTCTATTCAAATATCCGTCGTCTGTACGTATTCCTGGCGCCTAAATAAAGTGAAAAAAATTAGTCGTCGTCAGCAGTACTAGAAATACAAAATAGACATTTCAAGGTGATTTGTGTAAATTTGCCAGCAAAACAGCGCAATTGAAGAATTACAGTAATACAAACAAAAAAAAAACAACTCATGAAAGAAATCAAGAACTTCGCAATCAGCTGGTTATGCGCTTGAACAACAACAATAATAACAACCACACACTAGCACCGCAGCAGCAGCTGCAGCAATGACCAACACAAATAGCACCAACAGCAGTGGCAACATTTTTGCAATGACATTGGCCATAACTTAACATTTGTGTCGGCGTTGCTTTTAGTCGACCCAGCCCTCCATCTCATTGGGCTCTGGTCTACTATTCTACTACTACTGGTCCCTCTTCCACTTCCTCTCTTCACACCTTAGCAAGCAGTTCACAAAGCTGCTGACAGCCACCCAGTGGCAAGCGTTTGGATAGCTCCACTTACTATAAGTACATTGTCCAGTTTCTTGTACTTTGGTGTATTGTTGTTGATGTTGTTGTTGTTGTTGATCTTGTTCAACAATAGTCGTAAAAGCATAAAGTCGTAAAAAAAAGACTTACATTTACATGGACCTACAGCACTTTAACGCTTCGCATGCAAAGCATTCGTGCATTTCGACAACTGTAACAACATTGATTGAGTTGAGTTGAGTTCAGTTGAGTTGAGCTGAACTGAATTGAATTGTATTGAATTACAAAATATGTTGTCATGTTTAGCTGTCAACAACATGATTTTGTCGTTTCACACTCGTTACAGATAATGAAGTTACAATATACTACACACACACATGCGTCTGTGTGCGTATCTGTGTGCCACGGTTATGCCGTTAAATCCTCATGCAACATAAGACTAGGCTTGTTTTTGAACCCTTTTATCGGAAATTTATTGCCTCACCGCACGCATGTTCTATGTTTTAAAATACTTAACAACTCTGTCCTTTTTCGTTGCACCTAACAAATCGAATGAGCTCTAACGGTTGTTCCGAGTATTTAAAATGCAAAATCATTTCTTTATCAGCATGTCTTCTTCTTCTTAATTGGCGCGGTAGCCGCCTAGGCGATTTTGGCCCATTCCACCATAGTACGCCGAATTTCTAGGCTTTTTACTGGAATAAAAACTACTCTGGAAATCACACCTAGAGGAAGTGGGTGGGAAAGCTGTAAGAGCATTTAAGACTTACAGATCCATGGCAGGAAAGAGCTAACGTTGTTCCCAAAAAAATAATGCGATGGATCTATACAGGTATTGTACGGCCAATGATCATCTACGGGCCACCATCTGGCAGCCATTGCCACGCTCAGCTAGCTACAGAGACTGGTCTGCGTCTGCATAACAGGAGCTGTGAGAAGCTGATCGACAGCAACTATGGGAGTTCTATTGGATCTAACACCTCTTCACATTCATATCCAACCGCAAGCGAAGAGGTCTATCTGGAGGATGACTAGTACCAACAACGGAGCAGGAGGGCGGAGAGTTGCTATGCAACCAGAGTTTAGCCTATCAAAAGGGTTCAAAACAGTATTCAATAACAAAAAGGATTTGGTAGGGGGTAAATCTGAAGCATATAAAATAAACCAACGTATGCTAACCTGGCAAACGGATAGTTCATTAACTGAAGAAAGTACAGGGGTAAAAGTATATGGTCAGAGGTTAAGATACTTGAAAGCCATGTGAAAGGGAATGCTTATATTCAAGGAAGAAGTATATGCTATAGAAAGATGTAGACTACCGAGAATGGAACATTGCCATAACGAATGTTAGCCAATCAGTTATTAAGACACTCAAATCTCGCCAGGTAACTTCGTAACTAGTGAGAGAGCGCCTTAATAAGCTGAATACACTTGGTCTGACCAATCATGCGCGGGTTCTCAGTGTTCGGGATCATACTAGTATTGACGGAACTCAGATTGCGGTCAGTTCGCATCAATTTCCTTTATAGGCACGTATCCCTTCGGCGGTATATTGGGGGGCTAATGTATAATTTTCGCCAAAGAGTAGAACGTAACCCGTAGGGAACTATACTGGGAAAATCTACCAGCTTTGGATCACTCCAAAGCACTCTTAGTTTCCCACAACAGTTCTTGATAACGAAGTTTCCCTACCACCACACTAAACTTGCGCTCCTTTTACCTGGTAGCTGTAATATGCGTCGCAAGGTCCGATGAGTTTCTTGCCATCCGTCGTCCATTTCATTTCGTGGGGGCGGTGATGTCATAAACCAGCCAGGCAGCGGGATCTTCCCCATATTCATGGTGCAAGCTCTCAAATCGTCATCATCAAAAAAGGGTAATCTCATTCGATGTTTGTTAGAATTTTTCATTGATAAAAATGGACGTGGCGGTCCGAAGCCCAACTTAAAAGGTTAAAGATAAGAGTTCGGCAAGTTTTGCGTCTTAAAAATATTTTACGTTTTCGATGTCAATCGTAATGGCTTCGGATGGTCGCCTTGGGCACGATTCATAATATTTGTTCATAATAATATTTATTTATTAATTACTAAAAAAATTATACATTCAAAAACACACCTGCAATATTTCAATAAATTGTACGAACTTGATTACCAACTTGCTTTCCACACCTCGACGGGTTTACCGGAAATGCAACACCATGAAATGTATCATTCAAAACAGCACCGCCTGCAACGATAAATATTGTCAATTCATAAATTTATATTAATTTTTCAATTAAATTATTACTTTGTCGAGATATCGGCAAACGAAAAAAAATGTAGATATTGAGCCTGTCTCAGCGCAGTTACAATAGGAACAAATAAACAATTGTACGTACATAGTTAGCGCTAATGCAAATAGTTACAAATACAATAAATAATACTAACATTTAAATACATAATAATCTAATGTCATTCCGTCATGCGGGTCACATTAATTTAAACGACAGCCGCCAAGCAGAAATGTGTTGTTTGATCTTATCTTAAAGTGCAGGCTTTTTCGCTCGAAGATTTATTACACTTTTTCACTCACATTATGCAAAATAGTCTTCGGCCTATACCACATTGTGGTGGTAGATTTGCTAAATTTCATTCCTGCCACATTTTTGCTCATTTTGGAATTTAGAGTACTTTTTCATTCCTAATTTTTTGTTAATTGTATGAATTATTGTAAATTACGCGTTTAAATAAAGGTGCGACAAAGTTTTTACTCATGAATCTTTAAAATGGAAAATATCATATATGTACCGAAAATATACCGGAAACGATCCTTAGATGGCTTTTTTTTTTTGATGTAGATATGATTTTCTAAAATTTTACATTTTTAAGGTACATTGGCTGATAAAAATGCCGACATGTAGTTTTGATTAAACACGTTACACAAGACGAAACTTGGTCCTATGGGTATGAGCCCGAAGAAAACAATAATCCACTGCCTGGGTTTTAAAATTTGCCAAAACAAACAAAAGCTGTTCGCGCACGAAACACTCGAAGCAAATGGTCGCCATTTTTTCGGAATAGCTAGAAAAGTTGCCACCGTTCCATTAGTACAACATAGAAAAGTCAATTCTGAATTGTACCCCAGCATTTCTTTACCAGCACTGTTCACACAAGCCGTCCACCATGACTAACCAAGCCTTTTTTTTGACAAGCATACAAATATTGGCTTCGTTTAACTGTTATCGCCTGACTGAAAAAGTAAAAGTCGAAATTTTACTGTAACTTTTTTTCAAACTACTTAATGGTTAAAAATAACCTTAAACTTTTATTATAAATGTCATAACTCATTGGGTCCGTGAAAAAAAACACATGCGCCGGCTATTTAAGGCTCGAACTTAGACTTCTTTACTTGTTGCGTTCTATTTTTTGTTTGAAATAAGTGTCAACGTTTTTTGTTATACATATGAAGTATCATGATTCAATTATTAAAGGTTTGATACATAATGACAGCTAATTTCAAGCTCTCCCGTACAAAAGGTTGCATTTGCGAAGGAAGTAGAAAAGGGGAAGAATGTAATCCCTTTTTGCAAAAAAATGTTTAACAAGTACGCAAAATATGTAACTAGTTGTAGAATTTAAGTTCCATAAAATCCAAATATGTTTCGTAGTCTACGAAATATTTGATGCATTCTTCCGATTCGAAACTATTTCGTTATGTAAGCATTTATTTTAATTAACAAATATCATTATTATAAGTAAATAAAATTTAGTTTTCTACATTTAGTGGTAAATATATGAAATGGTTGGTACAATCAAATTTTTGTACATCACAATGAAAAAAACATGTGATATAGTTCGTTGTTCTTACAAAAGCCAAGCAACATAAATTCCTTTGAACGCCAATTTTACACATTGTGAGGTGAGCCATATTAATTCATTCACCAAAACTCACAAAAACTCCCCACGCCCCTGACTTCTCTTATATGTTTGATTTACGTTTTGGTCGGCTCCGAAAAATCGCGACGTAAGACAAAACGGCGTAAATCGAGCTTTTAGCCTTCCACTTGATTAGAAAAACAAGGTTATTGATGGTTTTGAACAAAGTAAGTACTTTTTTTTATTATATTACGTACAGAAAAATGTATGATACAAAAAGTACATAACCATAAATAACTATCTAATCCCAGGATTACGTTTCAACAATTTACATAGAATTGGGCGGAAAACCATTCCAAAACGGCGCCAGTGAAGTTCGGGAACACAAGTTATTAGCAAACTGCTAAGAAACAACTAATATTTACACTAATATTTCACTTGGGCAGAAATGCTTATCATCTATTCTAATGGCATACACACTCTAAGGTCCTAATTAAAGATATATATAAACTTTTACTTAGAATATTTCATTTTTTTTTAATATTAATTAAATTCCCGAAATTCGGAATGCCCACCTCCTTTGGCAAGGAAGCCATGGCACAGGGGTGGTGGTGAAGAAGAGTAGGGATACGATCACAACGAGCAATGGGCTTTGAAAAGAAATCCTATAAAAAAGATAGGAAACAGCAAAGGTCTTGCTAACTCGCGCTCGCACACGAGTGTAGAGAAAACTTAACTAGGGCACGGAACTTAACGGGCTAAGAAGCTGGAAAACGGTCACTCAGTATACCAATCACGATTTAGATGCACAAATTACCTAATGAATTGCAAATTAAACCACATATTTACATTATATAAAATATTTAAATTTTTATAAAATACTTACTCAAATTGTCACATTTTTTACGAAAAATGTCAGCGAATTAAAACTTTTTTTCTTGTTTTGAATTTTATTACCATTTAAAAACATTTGATAAGATTTATACATACATTTTCAAAGAAGTAACACTGTTTTAGTTAAGGGAGACGTCATGTGAAGAGTGAGGAGCAAAGCTGTTTATGTATCAAACCTTTCATTATTGAATCATGATGAAGTTGTATGTAACGATGAACTATGTATTGCCTGATTTTTCTTTTTACATTAGTTACATATTAATAATCCAATAAAATACATGATAAACTTATATATTCCGCATATACACTGAACCAAAAAGGTACGTAATATCAATAAAAAAAGTACATTGTCACAATTAAAATTTTATTAAAAATGAGCAAATAAATTGTTTAATTGTCACAATACACATTGATGATTCAATTTAATAATACTATTTATTGAATTTATTTTTTGAATTCTATTAAGTATTTATTGGCAGGACATACAATTTATTAATTTTAATAAATTAATTAATTAATTTTTCACACAGATTCAATAAAAAGTTCGCTACACCTATTAATATTTTATTGAATTCAATAAATTTTTTATTAAATTTAAATTAATGACAGCTAAATTTATATTTAATTTTTTTGTAGAATATAAATAAAAAGACTCGGTTTTCGACTACGTAATTATTTCTATTTGTATTTATTATTATTACATTATTTGTTAATTTTAATTGCATTACATAAAATGTTTACTTTCGGAAAATTTGACTTTACAGGCATTTCAAAATAACACATTTCTATGAAGGTCCAAAATGTTTCGCATGATTTTGGGTATTCCAAATTAAAAACATGAAATATTTTAAAACATATGTCAGTAGCTCTTACTACACTTTTAAAAGGAAATTTTATCCCGTCGAAATAGACATTTGTCTCATTCACATTCTTTATATTCTTGCCGATAATGATAAGGAAGGGCTGAATAGCTGTTTTTTCTTCATTTAAAACTCTGATGGACTCTTCAATAGCCTCGATTGATGGACGTACTATAACAAACGCATTTTGCGAATCTTTTATTGTAAATCGCGTTACTTGTTTTTTGCCGTTCACTCCTTTTCTAATAATTTTTTGCCACGGCACAAGGCAACCGTGCAGCACCCAGAGTAGGCAGGCCTCTTGGCTAGCTGAAAATAAAAGAGGAAATAAAAAAAATTAATAAGATGCAGATTTTTTTGTTTTTCACATTTTTTAATTTTGTTCAAGTTTTCGATGTCGCTTAGCATATCTTTGATAGTCTTGTTATTTACATGGCTCTCTGACATCAATACAACTTTTGTTGGTCACAAGTATTTAAAATCGAAGACGCTGCCGGAAAAAGGACTGTAAAGTCTATCTCAATCTATAATATAAAATCAAATAAATTATTAGAAAAATATTCATTCATACCAGTCTATATCCGGATGGCAATTTGTATTCCGGCCAACTTTCAAACACCTCCATCGTTGTTGCTGCTACTCCCTGCAGGAATTTTGGTAGTCATATACAACTGCTATGAGTTAGCCTTAACATTTGCGTGCTTAATATATTTAACTAAATTTTTTTGCATATTTGAAACAAATCGTTTTATCAACAACGTTCTAGGAAACAAATGCTTTTTTTTATTATTATTTGTTTTATTTATTATTATAATTAAAATTATGGCTTCAATTTTAATATCACCTTAAACTTTTTTATTTGATTTTTCACTTTAATTTCACTTTCTTTGATTACTGCTGCTTCGTTCGCTTTTCACTGAAGAATTATTCTTATTGTTCGTCATTACCGCGTGTTAATTTGATTTAATAAAGAAATTAATTACATTTAATAAACTATTTATTGTCACAATTAAACTATTTATATTCACAATTAAAGATTTATTGGAACACTTACTTATACTTACACTATTTATGATAACAATAAATAATTAATTGTATTCAATAAATATTTAATTCTGACAATAAATATTTTATTAAAACGTATTTCAACCGACAGACTGTTAGAGAATACGTCACAAAAATTTTTAATAAACTTTTTTAATAATCGTTTATTAAAAATAATAAATGCATTTATAGACATTTAATAAATATTTAATACAGATAATAAAATGTTAATTGTGACTATGTACAATCAATCAATAAATCATTTTTATTAATATAGCGTACGATTTTTGGTTCAGTGTAAATCTGGAACATAGTTTGCAATCTACCACAAACATATTTTAACCATCGAACACTGGTGCAAAATTATATATGTATATATATACCCTGCAAAAAATGCGGCTGGTCTGAGCTGTGTCCGGAATGAGGGACATGCGACCGATCCCACTTTGCGTCGTTTTGTATGGACTGAACTGTTCTCTTTTTTGCTCAGGCATGCCCTATAAAGCAACTAATTGCCCCCATTTGTACTCGAACGGTTATGAACGGTCTTTTTTGTACCCATTGAAAGTAGTGCCTCAAAACTTCAGATTGTTTTACACGCCGGGATGCGATTAGCAATTTTTTACACCCAACAGCCATGGTACTTTTTATACCTTTTTTACACCATAGCTATTTAAACACAAAAATTCTAGTTTTTATTTCACTTAAAAAAAATCGCTGTACATGAGATAATTTAAAAATAAATAACTTTAATTTTAATCGTATTCGTAAGGGATCAATCGGAACTAAATGCTCACCAATAATACCCGTTTGAAGATGAAAGCAGCCCAGTCCAATGTTTAGGGACGATGTTCACGCCCCTCTACTAGACCAACACTAGGTGAGCACAGCAATCGTGGGGTTTAAAAACAACAAAGCTCCCGGAGCCGACGGTTTACCAGCTGAGCTATTCAAAAATGGCGGCTAGGAGCTGGTGGTAGGCTGCATGTATCAGTGTGGCTTCAAACCTGACAAACCCACCGCTGACCAGATATTCACCACGCGTCAAATCATGGAAACTGCCCTTGATTGACAATGCGAAACACAACATCTTTTCGTCGACTTCCGAGCCGCTTGGCTACATTGAGTGAAGTTGACCACAACTTTTAGCTTTGTCGAGATGGGGAAGGACCTCTCCGATCCTTTCGAGACCAAACTCGACTCACTTTCGGGTGATTTATTCAATCAGATGCTGGAAAGCGCAACACCGTGCTGAGAGTCAGAAACGCTATCCCGTCATTGTTGGCAGTTATCACTTTGAAGTATTGCAATACTTTGTATACTTAGGATTCGGTATAAACACCATATGTAGATAATGTCTGCTTGGAGATTAAGGGAAGAAAAGCAGATCCCTCTCGAGATGAACAAAATGTTTGCTCTACAAATCTCTCATCTGGACCGGCTTTTAATATGGCGCGAAAACGTGGACGATGTTGAGACTTTGGGAGCTTTCAAGAGAACTGTTCTATGCAAGAAGATGGCAAGATGAACTGTACGAGCTCTATAATGATATGGGACTCGTAAGAATTTTATCATCAAACGCGTAAAATTTGATGGATGATGATGCTCCGATGAAAATATCCCTCGACTCGGCAATCAGGGGTAGACAACGAAAGCAAGGGCGCCCACGAATACAATAGAAGGACCTGTCTCCACTCGAAGAGAATAATTGGCGCAATTTCGCAAAGGAGACAGTCATAGCGGCACAGAACGACAAACAGTTGTAGTGCCAAATATGAAGAGGAATACCCATTTGAGACTACTTGTGACTGATAGGCACTCAATTGTACCCGATTGTGACTAGTCCCGGAATACTCTCTTTAGAGGTTAGTCGCATATTTTGTTTGCATGGAATGTACCAGTATGCATGGCTGTTTACTTAAATACCTTCAGCGCCGGTTTTAGATTTATGCTTTTACATTACATTACTATTTTTTTTTTGCAAATTTAGTTTCACTACACTGCAGAGCAGTATGGAATTTATTTATATGTAAATGTGTATTGAATTGCAATTGCAAAAGTTGTACGCGAAATTAAGGACCACTGAGTGCGTGTGCTATTGTTGAGCTTGGATTTGACTTGAAAAATTTGAGGGGGAAACCCCCCACCATGTGATTGATTGCGTTATTTATAATGTCTCGTCAAAATACGAATATGTCATACGCGTTTTATGCACAAAATGGTTTAAAAAACTTACAGTATGTTCTTTTCAGTATCGAGACATTGCCATTCATAATTGTTTGTCTTATGATTCTACTTGTTCGCAAGAAGTAAAGAGCTTTAGTAAGAATTTTTTAATTTATTGTTGGTTGATATGTGAATATTACGCACTTGCGGAAAGGTTTGGCACACTACAAATAGCTAATGATTTTGAAATATGACTATATTATCTCATAATTGCCTTGAGCTGTAGAAAAATAATTGTTTTGGGTGCAGAAAATGATGTATTTAGGATATCAACGAATAAGATCGTATGATGAATATACATAAAATAAAATATATTGTAGTTAATCAGATTTTGCGAAATTGTCTCAGTAGAAGCTGGATTACTCAGACAAAAATTATGGCGTAGAACTGCACAACTATCGATTGTCTGACCATCGATGGTTTCGATTGCTGTTCTTGTGTTCATTAATATATCGCCGATGGTATCGAATACAGGAATCAAATTTCCCCACCAAGTGATCTTTTATTTATTTATTTCAATTCATCAATTAAAGTACAACTTAAATAGATTACTAAATGCTAAGACTTAAATATAATAAGTTAATAAATTGTATGCAATTTAAAGAGGTACATTATTCACAATTCAGAAAGTGTATCACCAGATTTAGTTTTGACTTAAAAGTCTCTCGTGAGTTAGAGAATATGTCTAAACTTTTACAAAATTTGTTAGTCTGCCTTAGGCAACGTGTAAGCGGTTCATTCAGACTAAAATTGGTTTTGTGATATGGCAAATAGAACAAATTGCTAAGTCTAGTGTTACGAATAGGACAATTCAAGAGTACTAGTTCTAGTAAGAATTGGCAATTGATATGATTCGTGACTATGTCCCTTATAAACATTACCGCGGTAATCTGTCTTCGCATTTCTAATGTTGGCAATGCTAACAAAAGGCATCTAGTTTTATAACTAGGCAAATCACCACGCCAGCGAAGGGAATGAATGGCGAATCTAGTAAATCGTTTCTGAACCCTCTCTATTCTTAAGGATGAACCCTTATAGAATGGTTCCCAGACGATTCTACAATATTCGAGGTTTGATCTAACAAGAGAAAAATACAAATTCTTCAGCGTAAAAAGATCCTGGAATTCTTTTGAATTCCTCAATACGAAGCCAAGCATAGACCTTGATTTGGCAACCATAAAGTCTCTATGTTTAGAAAACGACATTTTCGAGGTAAATATGACCCCCAGATCCTTCTTTTCACTAATTTTTGCTAGGGTAGTAGTGCACAACCTATAATTGAAATTAATTGCAATTTTTCGTCTGCTAAAAGACAAGTGTTGGCATTTATCAGCATTAAGAGGTAAGGAGTTAGCTTCACACCAAGTTTCCAATCTAGATAAATCTTCTTGAAGTTTGATACAGTCGGTTACATTCTCTATACGACTGTATATTTTCAAGTCATCTGCGTACATCAGACAACGCGATGTCAAGAAAACGTTTGGAATATCATTAACAAAGATTAAGAAAAATAATGGCCCTAGATGGCTACCTTGAGGTACCCCTGAGGTAACTTTGATCACATTTGATTGTACATTGTTAATACGAACGAATTGAGTTCTATCAGTGAGATAAGACGCGAACCACTTAAGTAAGCTAGGATGAAGTCCAATTGAGTCTAGCTTTTTAAGAAGGATTTTATGGCTGACCCTATCGAAAGCTTTCGAAAAATCGGTGAATATGGCATCGCATTGTTGACCTGTTTCAAACTGTTTTAAGACAAAATTCGAGAATAAAACTAGGTTCGTAACAGTTGATTTACCCTTTACAAAGCCGTGCTGGTACGGGGAAATAATACCTGAAATTTGGGGAAAAATTAAATCATGAACTAGTTTTTCAAAGAGTTTAGGTATGCAAGAGATTTTGCAGATCGGACGATAATTGAGGACATCCGACTTGCTTCCAGACTTATGTATCGGTATGACAAAAGATTTTTTCCAAATATGTAAAAATTCACCAGAAGCCAGCGATTTATTAAATATTATTGTTAACGGTTGTGTTAACGACGTAGCACAATTTTTTAGCAAGATAGGAGGGAAGCCATCTTCACCAGAAGTTGGGTCGTTTGTCATGGCCGAAAGGCCACTTAACACTTCTTCAACTGAGAGTTGAAACCCTTTAAATGTCCGTGGATCTCATTGATATTGTTGCGCAAATCTTTGATCTCGCTAGCTAAAGCGGGAATAGTAGCAGCAACGTCTAAATCACATAGTTTGTGACGAACGGCTTTTACTTCAATCTGAAGATTTTCAACTTTTTTAATTAAAAGCCTCTTGTCGCTTTGCAAAGAGCCGATTACGGCTAACTTTTTTTCGTGCGCAGATCGAAGAGATTTAAGTTCGTCGAAAACCGCTTGCAGGTTGACTTCTTTCTTGAACAGTTTTAAAGTAAAAGTGAAGTAACAAAAGATATTAGATATTAATAGATGGACTTTTTTCTCAAGCCTACTAATCTAATTAAAAATGATTCAAAACAGCTAAATTTTCCGAATGTAAAATGATAGATTCTATCAACTTCCTTCATAACAGAATAGGTATCGTTTAATAAAAACTGGTTGCCAAGCTAAAATTTAGGGGTTTGAAGTTCCTAATCTTAATTAGCGACATTTTCTTCCTTGTACCGGCTTCGACTCTTTCTACGATAAAAGTGTCTTTTCCTATTTGCATATATGCTGTAAAATAAAAAACGGATGGTCAAATTCAATTCAAATATTAATAGAATAGAGGTTGAGTCACATCATGTGGACCAATGCCATTAACCCTTAGAGCATATTTTTTTTATTCCGCAATTTAAAAAATCTGAATTTTATAATAAAATTAGCGTCGCATAATTGAGTACGAAAATGTATTAATACCAAGCATCAGCCAATTTTTATTACAAAACTAAAATTGATGAAAATGCCCAACTTGTGCAAGGTTGGTGACTTGGAGATTTCATTAATTATTGTTTAGAAATAGAAGAGGTTAATGGGACTCACAACTTGTAATTTGATTTATATTTTCATCAAGTTAAAAAAAAAAATATTGAGCCTGATATAGAGGTTTATAACTAGAATTTTGAATGGCAAGAGATAAATCGAGTTATTATTGATGAGGTGTTGTCCAAAGCATTTCAGTAAATTATAAAGCTTTTTATTCAGCATGAAACAAAAACAGGGTCTTCCTGAACAAAAAATAGACAATAGAAAAACTTGTACTTCAAACTGCTATACTTACATATGTGACCTGTAATTCAACAACAACATTATTTATTTTAATATTGCATTTTATGTAGATGGTTAGAAAATATAACTTTAAAAAAATAATACTTTTTTCGACCAGGGGAAAAGTTTGCAGTTCCCAAAGATATCATATGATGACAAAAATAGCGAAAGGGTTAACTAAATTAGGGGTGGGCAAGCTCGCTCAATATATGGGTTAGATGAAGAGGGATGACAAAGCCCGGGGAAAAGTGATCATTAACCCATTGCTTGTATCGCCAGCACATGTGAGCTCACGCGCAAGCCTTAACAATCGCATAAAAGTAAATTATTTTTAGTTAAGTAATGGTATAAAAAAGAATCTTAACATCATTTTATTACATGTACTACATATATAAAATAGTTTGCACTGCTTGTGCACTGCCACCTTGAGACCTCTTGTCCACCGCTTCCATGGGCTAAATAACTTCCTTTAATCAAGCATCCGGGATAAATTTTAGTATGGAGCCTAATAGCGGTATTCTGTCTCCAGTCATGAATTGAGACTTTTCGGTGGTGGGATTGATTTTGAGACTATTTGGTTACTGATAATTCGTCTCACGTCTCTAGTGTCAAAATAAAGTCACGAATTTGTCAGCTAGTCCTGAGTAGGTGGCCAAACAAAAAAATTGAGCAATGTATTGAACAAGCGCGAAAATGAAGTAGCACTCGATCTGTCCCTAAGTGTTTTGTTCAAATCTGTAAAAAAGTAACTCTTCATTTTCAATTCACATAATACAAAACAACTATTTGTTTAAATTTACTTACATGTGTATCTTGTTCTATCAATTTGATCGAAGGTACATATACATGGATTAGATTTTAAACATATTTTAACTAATCGGTTGATATAAAGTTCAGTAGTAAGAATTTTTAATAGCTAATTTCAATATTAACTTTACAAAAATCATATTGTTTTAATTTTTAATAATGCTGTTGGCAATAAATTTAAATAGTTTATTATGTGCAATCGATTAATACACATCCATTCATTCAGAGATGCGTTCTAGCGGGAACATACCATCAGCTGACTGGTTCTACAGCTATTCACCACAGTCTTTGGTGAATTTTTTTGATACTGTTGCTTACTGAATGCCGAAATCATCTGAATTAACAAAAAATGAGGATGAGTTACTGACTAGCAGCATAAATCTCTAGAGTTCGCACTGCCATCCATTATTAGATAATCATCCAGGCTCCTATTGCGTTTTTGCATCAGTGAAGAGCTCGGCTCCAGTTTTCTTTTCTACTCCGGAGAATTTGCAGTGTACATCCGAGTGGATCCACCAGTTTGGGCATGTGACATTTCAATCTGCAGCATTGCCTGTAAGAATCGCAAAAATAATTCTTAAGCTGTTCTACGATAAGCCCTGGGGGTCTCATCTTCGCTGGCCAGTGTGGATAGTGTCTAGAGGATCCATACTCGATTGTTCATACCATGTTCAGTTTGTTAAGGCACCCCGCCATCAGTTTAGATGCTATCTGGCTGGCTTGGCTGTCAGTCAATATGGCAGTGCCCAGTTCCGACAGTTGCGGGTGATATCGAAGTACGCCACATCTTTCTATAGAAAATATTTCTGCCTGGAATATAGATATTCGCATTCCCATCTGCTCCAGTACCTTCTTCAGTTAATGAACCATCCGTGTACCAGGTTGTCACACTTTGGATTATCTGATATTTTTTGTTACTATTTTAATCCTTTTTATAAAGTTCAACTCCTTTTGCACATTATCTCCATTTATTGCAGATTCGGATAACGCAACTACTATTAGTAAAATGAATAAGCCATTACCATTTTATAAATTACACACAATCAGTTCCCGTTTCCTCTTGGTCCCCGCGCTGCTGCGAAAGTGCACCGCTGCTGGACGCGTCTAAATGATTGGAAATCGTTAAACTCTTAAAAAATGCTTTCCATATTTTCAATTGACACCTTAAATACAACCCTGCGGCCGAGAGCGTCGTGCAGTGGCTTTGGGAGCAAGCTATTTTATTTTTCATGCTTTTCGTAAATATTCTGTCCGTGCCTAGACTGGAAAGGAGTTGATAAACCACATGGCGGTAATAGCATACACTGACGCTAGCACCGCAAAAGTATTAATCAATAAATTTTGTCTCTAAGTATTTGCTACTTTCCACAAAATCGCCTTTTGTGATTTCTCATTATTGCATTGCCACTTATTGAATAATAAAAAAAAAGTTATAATTTATATTGGTAACGCCTTAAATATCAGTGAACCAATAAATTTCGCTAACATCTTTACCTACTGGCGCTACATTGAGCCGCGCGGGGATTTCGTTCGTTCAGTGATGGCGATTTTCCAAGGTGGCGCGCGCTCGCCCACTTTTATCAATGAAATTTCATCTCTCTGCCAAGGTGAACTGAGCTTGCTGTACACCATTATTGCGGCCATGGCTATTTCAATATGCCGCAGCGCTTAGTGTGGCACGTTGGCAAATTTTTTGCGTTGGCCGCCTCAGAGATTTGCTTGCGCATGCGGCCCCGGCGCATATTAATTTCAAACTGCGCGTGTGTTAATTTTTCAACGCTTGCTAAAAGCGCATGTGGCGCCGCCAATGCCATCACTAAAAGCTGTCAAATTTGCACAAACACACACACACGAACACATACATGTAGATGTACAAAAAAGTGCTTAGTCATCTCTTCGTCATTTGTTCCCATAAATTCCTCAATTTCTTTTAGAGTGCGCGTGCGTGGTGCGCATGCGAAACATGCCGGTTGTAGGCAGCTATGAAATAGGCGCACTCGCTGCCTAATCGCCAGTTGCTAGTCATCAGCAGTTATTGCAGTTCGCCTAACGAATTTATTGCTGAAAAAACCAACTAGGTGCGCTGGTAAAAAACAACGTCAGCTTTTTCTTCCTCATTGACGTAGCGACCTTGCGCGCGCGCAAAAGGAGTAAAAGACAGTTAGTGACCATAATTTTACTATTAACTTATTTTCATGCGTTGGCGCTTAGACTGTGGCACGTTTCGTTTACCTATGCAGTTAGTTAAGCGTTTGCCAAAGTTAATCACCATTAGTGTCGGTGGCGTTGAGTTAGTTCACTGTTTAGCCTAGCCGCACATTGACTGCAGGCGATTATCTAACATTGTGCGACAGTATGGTCGTCGCAAATGTTGCAAACCAGTTTAGTTGACCAGATAGCCGATTGGCCAAATGGCTTGATTAGCTACTTAATATGAATTATGCTCCATTCGCACAATATTAATGACAATAATTGAGTTCATAAAGTGTACTATTCGTGGTATTAATGTTTGAATTTTGGTTATAAACTAAATTTTCTATACCTGGCGCCTATTTTGCGGCGTCTATAATAAAGAAATGGTGGATACTGGAACCAAGCCGAAACCAGTTGGATGTAATTTCCGCTGTCATATCTCTGCTGTCTTACAGCACTTGCGGTGAATTAAGACGCTCCATTCGAAGAAGAAGAATAGAGATTTCGAATCAAGGGGTTTAATGAATCCAAAGTCAAAGCGTATGCTGACGACCTGGCAGTGGTTAAAAGCGGAAAATTTCCACAAACACTCTGTGACAAGCCAAAACTAAACGTGGTCTAAAAATGTGTCTCAGAAAAAGTGCTTGGGTTCAACTGCAATAAAAATTACCTTGTGTTATTCACAGGAAGATACGAGATCCCAACACAAAAGCTGGCGATATTAGGAAACCCGATATTATGGGGATGAAACGTGCTGCAAATGCTGTTATACGAAGGAGACACAGCACTATATTAGGGAGCTAAGGCTTCCCGCTCCCACCCACCTATAGCTTTAACAACAAGTATTGGGTAATCATTACAGAAAAGGACTCGTGGGTCAGGGGGGTTGTCGTACCCAAAGATTCTCTTCGGTTCTACACGGAAGATTCGAAGTTTGAGAACAAAATATAAGGGGTATTTATTCAGCGTAACTAGGAATCAATAAAGCTTTCCCCCTATCTAAACATTGTGGTGCTTCCAAGCCAAATTAGCGACAATAAAATAGTTTATAGGATACCTACAATCTAAGGTAAGTGCTTATAGAAATATTTGCATCTACTCAGCCAGCCAGACAGCTCCGACTGTCGCAGTTCTTCCAACGAGATAGCTGAGCTGTTTGCTTTGCTTCTGATATGGCTACTTGGACATAGAAATATACCAGTCAACGAGAAGGCAGGCGATCTTGTAAAGAAGGGCACTTCCGCTCTCCTTTCGTCATTCTGGGAGGGTTTAGGCGGGGTCAGTATAAGTTGAAACTCCCTTAAGGAAGGGGATACAAGATGGAAACTTTTTGACACCAACATCTACACCAAGACATGAAGCGCTTAGTAGTCGCAAAAATTTTACAAGCTAAATAGCAGGGACCTATCCAAGACCATGAGGCTACTCACAGATCACATAGCTCATAGGGAACCATGTGGCTAGACTTGTGATTCCTCATACAATTTCCGTGGAGGTTGTAAAGCCCGACATTCTAAAACATCAACCGGGCGAGTTTTTCGCACTGTGCAGAAGGAGATGAAAAACCATGGGATCAGCATTCTTCGAGGATCTAAGTGACCTAGCAGGGTTGAAGATGCGGCAATTGCTTAGATTCGCAGGTGTGTCTATTAATAGTCTAGCAACCACTTCAATCTAACCTAAGATAGCTCTTGCCAACAAGTTCTACATTGAAAAGCTGAAATCTCTCCCGACAAACAAAAATCTCGCTCTACAAATCTCTCACCATTCCTGTGCTTTTATATGGCGCAGAAGAGTGGAGGGTGTCGAACGAAACAAGGGCGCCCACGAACACAATGGAAGTACCAAAAGTCGAAGGATCCCTATACATTGGGTGTGAATAAATGGCGCAACTTGGCAAATGATACCGTCGATTTCCGAAGTTTCTTGGTCTCGGCCTCGACCGACAAACGTTTGCTAACAAACGATAAGCTATTGTATTTTTGAATGGAAGTTGATACTAGCTAAAAAGTGAAATCAAATATTTATTGCAATATAGGTTTAATTTAAAGACATTTTTTGGAGAGGGTTGCCACAATGTTAAAAAAGTGAATTAAATTAAATGATTAAATTAATTTAAATAATACAGCGTTTGAATTACTCGAAATATGCTTAAGAAAGCTAATCACAAAAGTGTTTCAAAATAGGGTTGCCACCTGTATAAATTTAATTAAATCCAATTAATAAGTTGACTAAGATATTACAATATTGATGTGAAACGAAAGAGTTTATACGAAACATTTTTTGAAAGAGGGTTGCCACCCGCTTAAAATAGTTAATACGGTATTGCTGAAAAGTTAATTGAACTGAAAAGCTTTAAAAGAGCTTAGTTTAAAATAAATGTTAAGGTGAGTCGTCACCTGATCGAAAGGGTAAATGAAATGAATAAGCTAATTGAAATATTAAAACATGTGCAGGTGTAAACGAAAGGGCCTTAGGAAAGTTTCAAAAAAAATTTGGAAAATGTGTTTTAAAAAATTAATTTACTTCAATGTATAAGCTAACTGAAATATAACTATCAGTATTGGTATGAAATAAAAAGGTTTATACAAATACATTTTTCGAGAGGATTGCCACCTTTTTAAAATCATCGATTCGATTCAATTTGTAAGGTTACAGAAATTCTAATATATTCGGGAAAAAAACTTAAAAGGGTTACGAAAGCTTAATTTCAAAAATTATTTGAAGAGGGTTGCCACCTGTTTCAAAATTTTAATTCAGTGACATCAATAAGATTAACCAAACATGACAATAGTGTGAAACGATTAAGGTTATGGAAGGCTTAGCCTCGAAAAAATGTTCAGGTGTTGCTAAATGTTACTCTAATCGGACCCCAATTTTTTTTTAATCCAAAAATTGTTTGGCTAAAAATTCTTCTCTAGACTTTTGTGTACGCTTTTTAGGTCTATTCGATGAAAGCACTGAAAGTGTAGAGCCGTACAGAATAACATCGGACAGAGCACAAAAATGAATAACATCTTACATACAGTGAAAAAATCCATATTTTTTAAATTTACTTCCTTTTGTTTAGTTTTTCCTACCTATCCAACTACTGATTTCATTGAACAGACCTCTTATAAAATGTAAACATTGCGAAGAGATATCATGCCCGAAAATTATCGTATGAAGTTGCCGAATTCTGTAAAACTGAACTACGAAAATCACAGCGCCTGAAAATACAGGTGTGAAGTTCTACCTATAATTTGCATAAACGAATTTTGTGCTAATGAATCAAATACCTACATACCGTATACTTATGTACATATATCTTTCAAGTGATATTTTAAATTCAAATGAAATGCATAAAAATATAACTTTAAAGATAATAGAATGAAGTGCATAATTTCGACATAAAGAAGCTAAACAAAAATAGCAGACACTAAATTACGTAGCAAATTAAAATGAGAGAAAATACATAAATTACTATCGATTGCAAAATTGCATTTGATATATCGAAATGCACTCCATACATACAAACATAGATATAATATTTGTTTGTGGAAAATTAGATTGCGGATGTGGCCCGATTTCCCGCAATTCTTTGTTTATATTTATGGATATATTTATTGTAAATAAATCAACCTAATTGGTAGTGCTTTGAATGGTAGACGAACGAAAATCTTATACGCTGCCCTGGTTCAGTAAGGCGATCATTAAAATTTCAACACATTACTCACACATACAATACATACGCACACACGCACACACACACACACACACACACACGATTAAAAGTGGCAGAAAAGCGCCATAAACGAAAACAAAAGGTAGGTAAGCCAAAGCAATGTGGACGTTTGATCTGTTAGAATAAAAAACAAGAAAGTTCCTTCCCTCTTCCGCAAAATTTTATGCATTTCCAGATGTAAAAAAAAACAAAAACAATGCGCTTTATTGCTTTCTTTTCTGCAGCTCCTTGCTTCTCGCGACATGCAACTGCAACGGGTGGCAAGCGGCGCCATGTTTGATATGCCACATAAATAAGCGGCGATAATTCCTTCCTGCCGGAGATTTTATTTATATATTGCTGCAAGTATTTATTTATGTGCGCACAGTGACAGATATATTAATTTTTTTTTATGAATCTGGCCGCCACAAAGCGTCTGCACTTGCACCCTTACGCCGCACAGTGGTATAGGTTTAAACATTTTTTGGCAAAAAAATAAAAGGAGCACTTCGATGGTAGAGATATTTTGTATGCATGTTTTTTGTAAGCTGGTTAACCAAAATTTAAAATAACAAAATTGCTTGAAATTCACCTGAGACCCCAGGGGTTCCTCCTTTGGACTCATAGTAAACATTTTCAAATACATATTTTAATTTAAGCTTGATAAAAGAAGCTATCGTAACGAAGGAAGTCACATAAGTTACTCTTATGAAAGAAAAACGGTATTAAGAATTGGTGAAAGCGGAAAACAACTATTAAAAATAACTAACCTCTCATATGACGGTAATTTACGATAATAAAAAATTTTGAAAAATGGACGTGGCGCCGCCTACTTTAAAACAAATAGATATAACTCCGAAATTACTTTATCAAACCCTATCAAGTTTTATATTCTCTTTGCACTTCAACTCGGTAAACATAATTTCCCGTTGTATACTTTTAGAAATCGAATAAATATCGAGATCATTTACCATATAAGGACTCTTTTAAAGAATACCAAGAATAAGATTTTTTATTAATTATAAAAGAAAAATATTTGGATTGATTTCAGAAGCTCCAACCTCGTTTTCGGCACAAGTGTTGCCTTCCGTTTCAAATCGACCACAACATCGCTGCGTCGAAAGACATTGAATGAGCTAGAAGAGGATTCAGCTTCAGAAGAAGACAATGAAGGGCAAAAGTCAGCATCTAATGGAATCGAGGCATATAAAGCGCGAATTGACGTTGAAGCAGATTTGTTTGAGAATTGGCAGGCCCAGAAGATTCATTTCCCTATTCGCCTAAGCTGTTCCAGCTACCCAAGTGTCAAGGGTGGAAAGAGATTTTTCAACACTAAGGCAAGTATTGACGCTTCAAAATAATAATTATCGATAACTTAAAAAATGTGTTCCACTCATAATTATTATCAAAAGACTTTTATAATTCTTATCAAAATTGGGATTCGTTTTTTAAAACTCAATGGTCAAATAATTAGTTTTTTGGATCTCTGCCAAATACTCTTATTTACGGATAAATAAGAACGGTCTAAAATATTGAACGATTTTATTCATTAACTAACATATCTCTAACAACATCGCCTAGTTTCAAAACCTATTTACAGGGTTGCCATGTTATGCTACTAAGGAAAGCGTAAGATTCTGTAGTCTTTATTGAAAATTAGCTTAGCGCCTAGAGTTATCCCCCCCAGCTTGGTGTAATCGTTCCAATGATGACAACTGTCATTGTTTTCAATAGGGCGTATTGAGTACATGACATCGACGAAACGATATTTTATATTCTGCGTCATAGTTTTAGGCGAAATAGATTTGACAATAGCCATGCGTTGAGTTTTTTCATTTGCGGTCAAATGGTCGTGCTCTTTGTTAGTTTATACATAAGTTTGTTCAGCGATCGGTCATAGATGGTGAAATTTTTGTAACTTAATAACAAGAAGAGGCTGTGACCTTTCATTTAGTTGTAGCAAGAAAACTGAGGCAAGTTTTTTTTAAGGAAAATTACAAACACTTTTTTTAAACGCCATTTTGGTTGCCGCTTATCTTTTAAACTAATTACGTAGACCAAAATACAAGTCTTCAAATTGTTAAAAAAGGCTATATTTTTATAAAAAGAAAATTTTATTAAAATATAGTAAAAAAAAATACATGAAAGATGTCAGCTGTTTTCGATGTAAAATCTTTAAGTCATTTTGGCAAATTTTTCCAAAGAAAAGATATTACTCTTAGGGAAAAATTGTGAACTGCATCATTAGATTTGTGAAATTCTGGGGTCAAAAGATTTATTTTTTGCCACCAAATGTATCACTGTGCGCCGTTATCCGTCGCCCATCGTCCGACATCAACACACAATTCGACTTCGAATTTGCCTTAAGCTCAATTCCCATTGCAAATATTCAAAATTATACTGATATTTGTTGATTTTAAATTAATTATGTTATAATTTATGATTACTATTTATCATTAAAACTCATTCATTGCACGGCTGCGGGTCTTCGCTGTGTGCGTTGAAATTTGGCGCTTAAGTTTTGTTGTTGTTCGCATTCATTGCGCGCTGGTGGCATTTTTTGACGATGATGCGGTGTAATATGTTTTTGTTGTTGTTATTTTTTATTTATTTTGTTTATTTCTGCGCTTTTATTCGGCAATGAACTTGAATTTTATGGCCTGGTAATGATGGGCGAAAATATTTTTATTTGCTTGAGCGAATTTTGCGTTTATTTATTTTCATAATCAACTAGCTTTGACAAAAGAGTGACAAAGGCGCTGCTAATTAAAACGAATGCCAATTTATTAAGTGTGAAAGTGTCACTTGATTTTACGGGCAGTGAGATCATTTTAGCGCATTGTTTGAACAGGGACTTAAATAGTGCTATATGGTTCTGCTGGGTATGGAGCCGATGAGGGCGAAAGTTCTGGACTTAAAAAGAAGTTGGGAGTATTCGCAGTAGGCATTCCACGGGCGTGAATATCTCCCTCTTGGGGAATCTCTGTATGAATTCTAAATCTCAATTGGGGGAGTTAAAGAACTCTTACTATTTAACTAAGATACCACTGCTAGTTAATAAACCATCTTTGTAAGATGGAACTAGCTCAAGAAACAGACTGTAGATTTTGTGGATTGGCTATCTATCCAAACCCAGAAACATGCAACCCTGCAAAGTAGGGAGCGGGCAGTAGCAGTTCACTTTCGCAGCAGTACGGCAAGGCTATTTTATGTTCACCTCGCCTACAAACAAAGAGGAAACGATAATTGATTTGCGGTATTATGCTCGAAAAACATTTCATACACAAATAATTGAAAAAAAAAACTGAAAAGTCATTCCATAATCATTATCAACGAGATCAATTTTTTACGTTTTTGAAAGATAAAAATCTTGCGATTTATATTATAGAACTTTTTGCATAATAATTATGAGTAAGACAGTCGGAACTATTTCGGAACCCAAACTAGTACCGAACTAATCCAGAAGTGTCCCCTAACTGGTCCCGAAATAATTTCGAAGTAGTCCCGAATCATTCCCGAATTACTTACGAAATAGTCCTAGGATAGTCCCTTCCTTCCAGACCTAGAAAACTTGAAGACTTCGAAGAATTGAAACAATTTATCTCGCTGGTGATTATTATGAGAAAAATTTTATTATATATAATATATATAATATAAATTTCAAAATAAAAGTCTTTGCACACTTAAAAATATTTATCTCGCCGTTAACTATTATGAAAAGACTTTTATACTATAACTTTTTGAATAATGTTTTTATCTTGCTATAATAATTTTCTCTTTTCTTTTATAATAGTTATGTCCCTTGTGTGTGCCGATTTTTCAATGGCATTTTATATATGGTATAGCATAAGTAGAGCTCTAGTTAATCGACTAAGCGACTAACTAGTTAAAAAAATTGTCGTCATCATATAATCGACTAACCGTTTCCATTTCATTTTTTTTAACTAACCGACCAGAAACAGCTGGTCGACTAACCATTCATTTTCATCTAAGTTTTGTTTTTGTTTTCTTTCAAAAAAAAAAGCGTATGCTTTTTGACTAAACTCGTTTTCCATTGTAATGAAGTTTTCATGAATTTACTGTGAGTAGGTAAGCCACCATTCGAATAATTTCGATTAGTCGACTTTCCGACGGCTCGATGGTGTGCCTTTAGTCGAAAGTGAACGGATACAAAATATTCAAAAAAGTTGCTAATCGACTAGTCAACTTTTGTGGCTATTTCAGATGACAAAAAGTAACGCAGGCTAAGGATCTTGAAGTTCTGTGTGACTCTAAGTTATCCATCAATAAACATATTAATTTTATTATTTCATAATCGTACTCTATTCTAAGCTTTATTTGGCGCACAACTTCCGAATTCTACCTTTAAATTGTTTTTTATTGCTCTTGTTCGTTTTCATTTGGAACATGTGGTAATAATTTGGAGACCATATGACCAACTATCGATAGGTTGAATCGAAAGTGTGCAAAAAATTTTTCTGAAATTCGCAATGCATTCGCTACGGTTTGAGGCTTCTGTTCCATGTCGCTCAGCTCGCGGCTAATGCTAATTAACTTAAGCACTTTAGTAAAGAGAGGAATAGTTCTTTCATTATTTTTCACTTATAATATAATTATCGGCGTCATTGATCGCCCAATCGGATAAGCTTTAATGTTCATAATGAAGTCGCCGAAATCTTTACCCTTCTTTCCAGAACTAAAGAGGCAAGTAACGCACCGAAATTTAATGAATTATCTAACTCACATCAGCTAGTTTTTGTTTTTTTTTGGCTAAATCGACTTTTACTAATTTTATTAAATTTATTTTATTAATGATCGCTTTGTTATATTTTTCTAGTCTAATTTAAACAAATAATTAAATAAATAAAAATTATATACATATTTTTTCTAATTAATTCATATGTCCATATTATAACAATACATTTATGTTAATTTTTCTTTTTTTTTATACATTTTATATGCGAATAATTAATAGTTAGTATTCAAATTGAAAAAGTCGTATTAATTAATTAAAGAGTGTAAATTAATTAAAGAATATATATAGGTAACAAAAACAATAAAATCTGATATAGAAAATTAGACAAACAAGCATATAAAAAAGTAATAAAATAAAAATCAATAAAAATCAATAAAAACATTAACAAATGACCACAACATTTAATACATACAAACGGACAAGATCAGTCACTAAACCGGTAACACAATGTATATATGTATGTATATCTATACAGACATACCTAGACCACCAACACCACTAAATTAAGATCACACTTCTTATTTCACACTCTGATTTTTCAGAGGTTTTGAAATTTTCACTATTTCCGTGTTACAAAAAAACCAAGAAACATCCCTGCAGGAAATGTTGATTGTAAAACTGCACTAATTCACTACTGAATTTATCACCAGCACTACCGACCAACTATACACCAGGCAATGTTCTCTACTATAGACATTTAACAAGTGCTTGTTGCAGAGAATCCACTAGTGCCCCTTAGAACTATTGTTGCGGTGGTTCTTAAGGATCCATATGGAGTCAGCTATTGGAACCAGAAATCCAGTAGTATATTTTTTGATAATTGTAGTAAAAACTTTTGTAACTTTGTACTAGATTTCATTCGGTTCATTTATTTTGTTACAATTATGTCTTTTATGAAAAAAAAGTTTACTAATTTTCATCAAAGTTTAAAAAGGTACATGCTATAAGATCTTAATATTTTTCATATATTGTATTATACATATTTCTTGGTATCCAATTGTTTTGAAATGAAAAAGAAAATGAGCTTTTATTCAGGACTGGCTTAACTTATCAGCACTTTGAGTTCATAATACAAATTATTGTAAAAATTTTTTATTTTTCGTTTTTATGATGCTAATTATTTTTGCCTTTATTTTAACTGTTTTTTTTTTTTGGTTTGTTTGAAAAAGCCTCTGATCCTGTGCTCCATGAACTTTCAGGTTTTTGCCCGAACTTACATAACGTTAGAGGAAAAATGTTCCCGTACATCAAAATCCTGTATATGAGAGCGATTTTTGGAGAGTTGTTTAGATAATGAAGTTGCAAGATTTTACTCGCGTAAAATCAAGATATAATAATAATTTTGCAGAATTTGAACGAGATTAAATTTATTTTCAATTTAAAAGAAACTGTTTGATGTTATTACTGGAACAATGTTGTTTTGTGTCCCCGTACATTTTGATTGTTTGTCTCTTTTTAGTCTCACTCTGTAGAGTAATTTTACTATTTGCCATTTTTACCGGATTTTACAGGAAAAGTACTGGATCAGAGCTAATGTTTTTTCGTCTGTCGCTGAAAAGGTGCATGTTTAATGGAAGATTCGCTGAAAGTTGATATAGAGTCTGAGGATTCAAAAAAAATAGCTTGATTTATAAAGAGTTCAATTTCGATATGCGATCTTAAAACTTCTCCAACTGTTCTATGGGTTGTTTCAATTCTTATGTGGCAATAACTTTAACTTTTGGTCCAACAATACTACAGCTGAAAGCGGAACGTCCAGGTCTTCCTCCTGTAATAACTAGCAGCTTCTTCAGACATTTTCTCAAAAGTGCTGTTATCTTTCAATTGCAATTTTTTATTTTTCCCGCAAATAATATTTTGGAAATAACAAATCTTCATCAGCCTCCGCATAATGCTCAATAGGTTGCACAAAATTTCTAAGTTTAGAACTTTCACTAAAAATTGTTACCTCTTTATGGCTAATTCTTTTACTCATGGTACATTTTGTTCAAATTATATGTTTATTAACTTATTAAAAAATTCACCATCCTTTGCCTTTTTTTAAATAGTATAATTCTGCACAAAACAATGAAAAAAAATCAGTTTTGCATCTATAAATGGCAAAGCAAAACGTGTTGACAATGTCGCCAAAAATCCACCCAAAATAATAGGCAAAGTGGTGACTTGGAGGCACTTTACACCAAGTTTCCTACAGGGATCTTACATTTCCCCGCATACACCCACACACACTCACGCACACGCACATACATACATAGATATGTGTAAAAGCGTGCGTGAAAAAATAATAGATTGTGGTGTGCATTTTTAATATGTATGTAAACAGGTATTAAAATTTCGAAAACATTTTATTTAGATATTTACATAATCTTATGATAAGATTCTGGTAATAAAGATAAAAACTCACAACTAAGGATCGACGATGCTATGGAATGCCGGCTTGTGACGATGTAAAGCAAAAAACACAAGCGCAACAAGAATTACACTTACACTGTTTTCTTCTTCTTCTTAAAAAATTCTCATATTTCTGTATACATATGTACATACATTAGTTTGGGTTCGCGAAAAAGCTAACTTAGCTAACTATGTCGGGATTTTAATGAAATTCAAATTTGCGTCCTTGGTGTATCCTAAAAACGGTCAAAATCGAATCTTCTGGATAGCTTTTTTATTTATCACTCAACTCAAAAGTTTGAGTACTTTATTTTTATGTTTCTAAAGAAAGCAATCCGTCGCTTTCGAAAACGTTCAATTTTCTGAAGAGTAAAGTGTTTTTTTTTTTTAGAGTAAAGTTTTTTTTAAAGTTTTTTGAACTTAGTAGGCTCAAGAGGGACTCTAGGGTAAAATAACCTTAGAATAATATAATATAGTATTGACAATTATCTTTTTAATGAATAAAAAATTGAACAGCCATGAAGGAAATTAAATTTTGGCCGCAAAATAACATTTCAAACTATGGGTGATTATTCTACATTTGTATCTTTAATATGTGGACCGACCCGGTCTAATGCACAGATGTAGGGAAAAAATTGTGTGAATGCAATACAACTAACTACATAGAGTCGGCGAAATTCATGGAAATTTGTTTGATTGCAGTGATTATGTTGGTTTTTGATATTAAAACGTGGGCTTGGGAGATTGAGTAGAATTAGAGACTCAGAGTCTACACAAAAGTGTAAAATAAAATCAAAGATTTGCTCTACGATCTTTGAGAATGCAACATACAAATATAAACAAGAATAGAAATTTTGTAGAGCAAAAAAAAAAACACTACACCATAGACATAACAAACAAATAAAAACGAGTTAATAATTGGATGAGATATATCCATACACTGAAAAATTAGCGTCTTTATTTCCTCCTCCAGCTCTTCCATCTTTTCTACTTCTGTAAGGCTCAGGGAGTAATCGAACGAATTATTTTTACTTCTCTCCGAATTCAGGTAAGTAAAGGTGAATGAAATTTTACACTATGAATGTCAAATTAAAAGCATTGAAAAAGTTTAATTAAAAAAAAAAAAATTTTGGAGAGGATTGCCACCAGCTTAAAAGATTAATTTTAAATTTATCATAAGTTAAAGCAAATATTGAATTGTAGGTCTTAATCGAAGGTGGTGCCAGAAAGCTTTATTTTGAAAATTTAGTTGTAGAGGGTTGCCACCAGCTTAAAAAGTAAACTTAATTAATTTATTAAGTTAAACGATATATTACGGCATGGAATTCTAAGAAAATAGGCTTAAAAAAACTTAATTATGAAAATGTGTTTAAATGGTGTTGCCACCTGTTTAAAATTGTTATTATTATTTTCTAAATGCTTAACCCTTTTTTATGAAGTTTGTCACCTTATACAAAAAGAACGTGTATTCAATTTAATTGGTAAGGCTATTGAAATTCTTTTACACTGGTGCCAAAGCAAAAAAGTCTGTGAAAGCTTTATTCAATAAATATATGTGGAGAAGGTTGCCACCTGTTTAAAAAAATGAATTAAACTAAATTTATAAGATAACTGAAGCTTAAAATACTGGCTTAAACTAATAGACTTTTAGGAAAACTGAACCTTGAAAACTTGAGAGGTTACCAACTGTTTGAAAATAAAATACAAATTTATTATTAATCTAAGTGAATTTTTTTAATGAATTTTTTAAAAATTAGTATCTCGAAAACTATTATTCCTACAAGAAAAGATAATTTCTGCAAAATTTTAGGCAAAATGTCTAGTTTTTATATCATTAAAAAATAAATTTTAAAAAGTTTATTTATGTTTTATTTTTTTTTTCTTTAATTTTTTTTATTTCGTATAATTTATTTCAACACTAATTATCGATCGTTCAGAATTTATGCCCGGAAAAAAATACTTGAACTCTCCTTAAAATATGGTGAAATTTTCAAAGAGGAGTTTTTTGTCATTCCCTCATACTTTTCTCAAGTTAAAATTTTTAAAAATAACTGATTACAATTTTTGTTATATTTTGAAGGTTTGCTTGATATTAATTATCAATATCTTGGAAGATAATTTTCGACACGCAAGGCTATCTAAAGTTAAACCGAATGTCGTGCCAGGGATCCAGTCTATATTTGTGTGTATGGAGGTTAGATGAATGCAATAAGGAAACTAACTAGTATTGGGAAGTATCGGTGTCAACAGCGCTAAGAGTTCGCTCCTCAAATGCATCGACATCATCTGATTCTTGAAAGTATCGATTCTGAGTATTCCGTACCCGAATGAACTCAAAAACACCAAAAAACACTCAATATTAATCATCACTCCGATACAAATTCTCAGTGTCGATTTAATGTACTCAGTACAAAGTTTCGAATAAGTACTTCAAATTACTGAGCTCAACACAATTAATCGAGCTCAATTTCAAGTTTGGTAAAATACAATACTCGTACTAGGAATGTTCGATATTTAAGAAAATATCGATATCATGAATCGATATAATTCATTGCATGAGCAAACGATATGCCGATATATCGCTTGAATAATATCGATACTGGAAAAGTCGATATAAAAATGAAAGTAAAAACAAACCGCTTAAATTTATAAACTCTACGGTAACAACTTGAATCATTAATAACTCCAATAGTATAAACTTCAATTTAATTGAAACAGAATGGATATTGTATTTATTGTTATGTAAACTCTATATAGAAACACTTTGTTCATATTATTATAAAAAATACTTTCAATATCTTAGACTTCCGCCTTTCGATACATCCTTTCATTCTATAACTTCCGCCGTGTATTTAAAGTTCGGAGACATCCAAAATTAGACAATTCTTTACGTGCTTTATTTAAAAAAAAATGTAGTTGGTTTTACGTGAAATGGGGCAATGCATGTGAAGAGATATGAGATATCAGTCGGGCGCCTTCTAATCAAAGGGTGCTAAGTTTTGTCCAATTTTTTGTAAATAATCTCGTACACTAATCATTTTTCAGATGAAATCTTTTATGTGGTAAAATAAAGGTATATTCAAAATTTTAATCACATCGGCTCATATGTAATATTTTGACACAAATGCACAACAACATGGTGGTTGATGGCGTGGCGATATGCCAATATCTGGTCTCATATTTTCCGAGGAAAGATAAATTTGCAAACTAAAAACCCAGCTCTCTACACGGTGGTGAGAATGGCGGGTTCTTCTAGTAATGAGCCAATCCTTACTATTTTTCACAATCGGAGCTCGTTTACGATTTTTGATCATAACTTATATGCGCGCTAACTCATAGTGAATGTGTAAAAAACATAGCGGCAATAAAAAAAAATTACTGACTGTTAATTTCTGAATGATTCGAAAAGCTTATAATGCAAGTATTAAATATTTTCCTAGGGAAATCACACGAAATGCTGTGTTCTTTTGAAAGTCTGTGTTCCCATGGAAAATCTGGAAATTATAGCCTTTCCTTTATTAGCGACGATGTTTGTAAACAAATGTGAAGCATAAAGCGTAATTGATCGGTTTATTTACTCTCCAAATAATTTAGAGATAAAATGTCAAATGATTGTCAAAAGTTGCAAAGCTTTTAATCTATTTACTTTATGGCGTGCACTACAAGCTTGTCAAATAGTTAATCTCGAAATTAAAGCGAAATTATTACTCAAATCGCTGACCTTTGTTAATTGTAAATGATTTTTGTTTGAGTCTAGTGAACTTTAAAAGAACAAATTCTCACGACATTCAAAAAAGTCGCCCAAAATTATATTGCACAATAAATTTTACAGCCTTAATATTTGTCAATCACCAATAAGGTAGATACATACATACATATGTTTATCATTTTCAAGTGTTATTGTAAAAGCCTACATATGTACATATGTACATATCATAAATTCCTTACCCAATGCATCGCATTCCTAGGCATTCCTAGGAAGCCAACCCGACATTCATGCTAGCCGCAAATACATTGTATTAAAGTATAACGTGAAATCGGATAAAAATTAAGCTCACATTGGCTATTGACTTTTGTTTTGAGTGTGTTTACATTTATGTTTGTTTTTAGAAGAACGACTGCAGACAGCAATTATGTCAAATTTGATAAAATTCAAGTACTTGCCGTAAAAAGGTATGTTAAGAGATTTGAGCGATTAACTGATAAACAATATGAATAAAACGCTATACTATATGTGGGTATGTTTTTGTGGAGTATCTAAAGATTATAACTATGTATGTATGCACTTGTATGCATGCGCCAGCTTTTTCGATACACATTTTAATAAATATGAGTACCCGCTGAATAACGGCTGAATGGGGCTATATTTATGAAAAAAGTAAAGTGGCATATTTTATATAAATTTATAGTATACTTCACCCAATTCCGTATGTGCCGCGATCTCAGTATGCCTAGAATAATGGAGGTAACTGAGGCCGAATTGGCCATAGAGGTTGCATTCAAATTTTCCGAAATATAACTTGATAATAAAACAGAGAGACTGACTACATGTTCGTGTAAATTTTCGCAGTAATTTAACCGATAGTTATTGGTCAGGATTCTTGCAGTGTTGATTCGAATTTTAGAACAGAAAAAATAACAGAAACTCTTCATAATACATCAAATCCTTGAAAAAGGTTTACAATACAATGAACTAATTGAAAATGTTTGAAATAAGCAAATTTAATCTCATTGGATTCAAATTTTTTTAATCATTAAATTGCTTGGCCGAAAATTTTTCTCTACACTTTTGTGTACCCTTTTTAGGTCTTTTCGATGAATACACTGAAAGTGTAGAGCAGTGCAGAAGAACATCGGACAGAGCTCAAAGCAATTTAGTGTCATAATATATTTTTGAAAAATGAATAAAATCTTCTATCAGGCTAAGAAAATGTCATATTGTTTAATTTAATTTCTTTCGTTTAGTTTTTCTTAAGTATTCCAGCCAATTTTTGTGAAATGTAAACATTGCGAAATATTATCATGCCTCAAGCATGCAGCGTATGGAGTTGTAAAATTCGCCTGAAACGTCTGGTAAACCTGAACAAGTTCGAAAACCACAACTTTTTAAAGACTAGTTTAGAGTTCTGGCTTAAGTTTGGCTGAAACCGAATGAAACCGAATTTTATATACTCGGCGCAGGCTGTTTTTTTAAATCCAATGGAAAGCAAGTTAACAAAGAGAAAAAGCGGAAAAGGCAGTATATCAAGTTTTGTAGAGTAAAAACAAAAATTGATTTAGTGGTAAACCATGGGAAGTGCCCATTTAAAAAAAAAATTGTTTTCCTGTAGTTATCCCCAAAACCAAGTTTTAACGATTTGTTATATTGGGGTCCAAAAAAGCCTACTTTCGAAAATTGCCCTTAAATAGAAGACGGGGATGATCTATATGTTTACTATAATAAACTGTACCTATATTGAAAATCTCTTTAAAAAAAATACTGAAGGTTAGGTGATGCAGAGAATACATTTGGGCCATTTTTTGAATTTTTGTCTGTCTGTCTGTTTGAACTTACTAAATTTCGAAACTACTGAATGGATTTTCATGGACCGAGGCAGTAGCCTTGGACGTAGCACAGGGTATATTTTATTAAAACAACAACAACGGGACAACAAATTTTCGAAAAAATAATTTAGAATAATTTTTTTTTAATAAAATTTTATTTTAATTTTATTTTCTTTAAATTGGGCGGTACCACTTTCATTTTCCAAAATTTTGAACCTCTATTGCGCCTTTTCCAATTTTGCGAATTTCTCTTAAGTAGCAGGTGCGCGAGGCCTTCTTCCGATGGCTGGAGCTGTTTTATTTTGCAATGTACCGTTATGTAAAAGATGGGTGTGGTTATTGTGCGGTTTTAACTAAACCTTCGGTCAAGGGCAACATATATGTATGCCTAGTTTAGTTGAAATGTTTTTATTTCGAAATTGGTTTCTAAATGATTCCGAATCAGTACCGAAACATTACCGAAAAGGAGCCAAACTAGGTCCGAAAAGCCCTCGTAATAGTTCCGCATTTCAAAACTCTAACAAAAGTTGCTCATTCATAATTATTATCAAAAATCTTTTATAACTTTACCAAAATGTGGATGGCTTTATTTCAAGGCCGGTATTGGTGGTGGGAATTTTATTTTTTTGGATAAAAAATAATCTTTATTATTGGATATAAAATTTTTAGATCATAATAAACATAATAATCATATCTACACCGAAGATGACACACCGCCGCAACCAAACTTGACAAGGGACAACGGGCAAGCGTTCCAAAATTGGCATTGACTTTTCACCCTGTCCGAAAAGCAGAATACCAAAAATAAATAATCATAATAAATTACAATAATAACAACAACAAAAATAATACGATTTTTGTTTTATGATCGATAGAATAAAAATCAACCAATATCGATCAAACATGATCGAAAAAAAAACGCTCAAAATATTGTGATTGAAATGTGAATGAAAAGATGTGAAGGAAAAAATAAAAACCACAAAATATTGATTGTGCAATGATTTAAAAGAAAAAAACGTCTGAATAAAAATAAGCAAATATTTGCATAGTATATAAATTAAGGTTTAGATCGATATAATCGAATTTGGTTTTGGTCAAGTTCTTTCACATGATTTTTGTATCCGCAAAAATCTAAATAACGATTTTTTCGCCTGATGCTTTTTTCACACTTAACCATCAAATAATTATTATTCTGTGTCTCTGCTAAAAATATTTTATTTATAAAGTTTGCTTATCAGAAAAATATCAAATTGTATTTTGCTACATTTAATTGTTTGTACTTTTTTTTTGAATTTGTGCTATGCAATAATTTACAAGTTGAATACTTTTGTTTAAGTTAAAAAAAAAAACGATTGTTCTATTTTTTAAGTCATCGTATGCATAATCAAAGCGCGCCGATTGATTTAAATTGCATTAATTATGTAGACAATGAGCTATTAAGTTTTTCGTTTTGGAAAAATATAAGATAAATACTTATTATAAATACTTTTGTCATTTATCAACAAGCGAATTCTATATGAAGTTTTAAAGTATAAATACTTGTTAAAACTCTTACATTGTTCAACAAGTTCCCATTCAAATTGAGAGAACACTTATCACAAACATTGATTTATTTCAAAAGGGGAATATAATGGGAACTCGCAGCACCACAACTGTTACTAATTTTATGGGGTATGTGTGATAATCAAGCAAAATCAGGTAATAACTGGTAGCTTTTGGGATTTAAAACAAATAGTATGCACAATGTAAAGCGGCAAAATATTTCACACATGATAAATACTTTTGAGCTGAAGAGCTTTCTTGAATTCTATTCGATTCATACCTATAAATATTTCAGGAGCGGAGGCAGGAGAGGGTCCAACTAGTAGATAGAGGTTTAGAACTTGAAATTGAAATTGAAATAATTGGCTTGCATAATTTCAAATAGAAAATTGAATAGGTGGGCATATCTCGGCAGCTGTTCTTCACGTCTTCCAAGGTTTCCAAGTTTCCTGTCAATATTTCCGAAAAGTTTTTTCTAATAGCGGTCGCCCCGCGGCAGATAATGGCAAATCACCGAGTGTATTTTGGCCTGGAAAAAACTTCTCACAAAAATCATTTGCCAGTCGGAGCCGGGTTAAAACTGTAGGTATCTCAATTTGTGACACAACACTAAGCCATAGTATATATCAAGCTATGATGTAAGCGCCAAGTTATTACATGTTATGTTATTAAGAGAAAAATATTCTAGCATATTGGTAATGACGTTCGGCGCGTTACAAAGTCTGTGAGTGAGATTGTTCGACAACACCCAACAGATGGGTCGATAATTATTTCCATCTTTTAAATAATTTATAGAAACAAATTTGTTCGTCATTTGGATTTTTTCTGCGTTACATCTATCCCTTCGATCTACACCTACATAGATTTATTTATCTATTAATATAACCCTTTGTCTTCTTTATTTCAGGCAATCCAAACTGGATACTTCTCGCTAACCGCCAGACACGTTTTTTTTGTGAACGATCTCCAGGAAACCGTGCAAATCAATATTAAAAAAAATGTAAAGTGCCGAAATAAAGTTAGAAGTTACCACTGCAGTTAATAATACTTCTTGAGTTTCTCCGAAAAAGTTTCTTAAAAAAAAAAAACAAATCATAACAACGACTTGGTCTTGCGTATAACACCTTAATTATTACCCGATTAAAAGAAATAATAAATACGCGCTTTCAGCGTTTAGCAACAATCAAATCAACTAGATGCTTAGAAAGTAGGTTGTGTACAATTTATATATAGCTCCCGCTGAGAGAAATATACAGATTTCAGTTTGAGCTATTTTAAATTAACTATAGTGACTCTCCAAAGCCGTACTCGAAAAACTCAAATGGACTGACAAATACAAATACTTAAAAACTGAAAACTGACCTTTTTCAATGGCTTAACATATAAGTCTATTTTATTTTTGGTATTTAAGAGGTTTCGTTTTTTTAACTTACAAAATAAAACCTAAAATAAAAAAAATCTTACCATTGTTCAATGTTTATTGGTAAATTAAAAAAAAAAAGGTTTCTCAAATTTGGCTCAACATAATTGAAAAATGTGGTACTTTTTGCATAAAACAATATTTCTTACTAAAACCCTATGGGGGGTTTTTATGAACTTCTGAAATGTGAATTTGTATGCCTCTCGGCGAGAGTTGACCTTTAATATAGCATCAATAGTGAATTAAAGAAGTTTTCTTAGAATTCTTCGTAGATTACGTTTTTGCTGTAGCTTTGTAACACAAAGCCTTAATATTTCAGATTTTTTTTTTAGATACAAATAGAAGGTAGTTTCAATAAACAAATTTTGATTTTTTGAAACTTCATCAATTGCGAGTAATATCAACGGCTTTGCCACTTTGATTATATTAAAACAATATTTTCGAGTATTTCCTTTCCCAAATAAAATAATATTTCTAATCAAAACTCATGGTAGTGTCTGATATTTTTTTTAACTACGCGATTCATGATCTTGTTTTTATTAAAATTATTTAAAATTTAAACTGTGCAATGCGATCATAATTGATATTTGTATGATGTAAGAAAAGCAATGAGATCAATGATTTTTGTTTTTATTTTTTCATATATTAACTTCATTTTTATGATATTTTTAAATTTCTCACAAAATTATCCGAATCATCATTAATTTCCACAAATTTTGAAATTAAAATCTCCTATTTATGCCAAAGTACATATGTTTTTTGTATCAAGGGTTTTACAAAGTGGATCTCGGGCTACTGACAAATATAATATAAAACCCGATAGAAGATAAACAAAACAAAATAGACAGCTACCAAAGAAAGATACTTAAAGTATCACACCCCTGTATTTAATAATCTTTTTGGGAAGTGAGAGAACTTTTTTTAAACTCAGGAAACTTGAATATTTAAAACACGGAACATGACATTGAAGATGGCGGTTTGCCTTCAAGCTAAATTTTAAATAAAAAAGCTTTATATAAAAATGTAGCCGATGAACTGATTTCAATTAAATTTGGTTATATTTTAAACCGTTAGGTGGCGCTAGAGTCGATATATTCCGAAAATCTATATTTATGATCCGATATTGATGATAAAAGAAAACTGTGGCGCTGGTGCAATAAAAAATACTATTATGAAAAATAAATGCCCTAGATGGCGCTAGAGGTGAGTTATGCCGAAAAACGTGTTGAAAACATTTGGGTGTCATTTTCAGTTTTAGCTGATTCTAGTCCATATAAAATGCGATATTACAATGATTGCACCTGCTGGATGTTGCACCGTAAAATGCATAGTTTTTTGGCAGATTTTCTATCTCAAAAAATGAATGTTTTTATTTTGTTATAACTTTTACGTTTTCTGTCGGATTCAAACCGTCTTAGATTCCATAGTTTTGCAATGAAATTCTCTTTCAATAGAAAATGTTTCAAAATTCTTTTCAAAGTGTACCAACTAAAAAGAATGAATAAAAATTAATTATTTTCGAAAATTTCTTTATTTTTTGCATTTAAACGCCTGTAACTCAAATTATGCTATTCTGATTTACACAAAAGTAATATCAGCGTAAAGAATCAGAATGTACCTTTAGAACGGTTACCATAGCAGGTTAATTTTGTTTTCAATTTTGCAGTTTTTTTTTGGCAGTAGCTGCAAAAGGACCACGATAACAAAGGTTTTGCCAAAATCTTGAAAATCCTTCTTTACTTTAATTTATAATTATAACTTCATCGCTATTACACCGAAAATTTCCAAAGCAGCGCAATTTATGATTATTTCTCACAATACCTTTTTCAAGCGCAATTATTTTCAGTATTGCACCTCCATTACTTGGCAACTCTGCTTGTTGTGCTACCAACCAGGTCAATGTGTATTTGAACTTTGTCAAGGTCGCCATAACATCGCTACAATTAACACCTGTGCTACTCGGTAACAGCGAATCAGTCTACATCGCGTTAAAAAGTTTCGCGCATTTGAGTTTTCACACGCACTTGTCGTTTGATAACTGTCAGATAAATAAAACCTATTCATATTCGGCGATTTTATAGTTTAATCTGTTCGTTTGTTAAATTTATATGTATTTTATTATTATGCTAATATTTAGACACTTGGCACAAATGTTATCAGATACGTAACAAATTCAAAGCAGAGCATACTTATATTTACTGCAGGCTATCTAAGTGTAGATGTGCAAGTGTGTGTGTGTGTGTTTACAAATGAAACGTACAATTTGCGTACTTCGCTGTGTGAATCTGCAAAGTATGTAGCGAGTAGCAAAGTTCAATGACCAATTTCGCAAATACTACATTATGGTGCTTCACGATATTTAAAAAAAATTTCAAAATAACAATTATAAATGTTAATTATAAAATTTAGTAAATTAAAAAAGAAAAATACGCGTGTACCTACATAAGTGCCCAGGCCAGAAGTAAAACTTCTATGGGGAGCAGGAATTGATAAAAGTAGTCGTATTATTTAGTAGTAGTATTAGTAAAAATAGTGGTAGAAATTAGTAGCAGCATTAATAAAACTAGCGGTAGAAATAAGTAAAAATAGTAGTAGAAATTAGTAGCAACAGTGGTAACAACAGTAGTAGAAACTAGTAAATATAGTGGAAGAAATTAGTAAAAAGAGTGGTAGAAATTAGTAAAAGCAGTGGTGATAATTAGTAGCAGCATTAGTAAAAATACCGCTATTATTAGTAGTAGCATTAATAAAAATAGTGGTAGAAATTAGGAAAATTATGGTAGAAACTGGAAATTAGAAATAATAGAATTAGTAAAATTGTAAAAATAGTGGTAGAAATTAGTAGCAACAGTGATAAAAATAGTGGTAGAAACTAGTAAATATAGTGGAAGAAGTTAGTAAAAAGAGTGGTAGAAATTAGTAAAGGCAGTGAGAGTAATTAGTAGTAGCATTAGTAAAAATAGTGGTAAAAATTAGTAGTAGCATTAATGAAAATAGTTGTAGAAATTAGAAAAATTATGGTAGAAACTGATAAAAATATGAGGGAAAATGAGAAAAAATAGTGGTAGAATTAGTAAAATAGTAGTAGAAACTGGTTAAAATACTTGCAGAATTTACTAAAAATAGTGGTTGAAATTAGTAGTAGCATTAATAAAAATAGTAGTGGAAACTAGTAAAATAGTGGAAGAAACTAGTAAAATTGGAAATTAGTAGCAGCATTAGTGAAAATAGTGGTAGAAATTACTAGTAGGACTAATAAAAATAGTGGTAGAAATTAGTAGTAGCATTACTAAAAATAGCGGTAGAAATAAGTAAAAATAGTAGTAGAAATTAGTAGCAACAGTGGTAAAAATAGTGGTAGAAACTAGTAAAATTGGAAATTAGTAGCAGCATTAGTGAAAATAGTGGTAGAAATTACTAGTAGGACTAATAAAAATAGTGGTAGAAATTAGTAGTAGCATTAATAAAACTAGCGGTAGAAATAAGTAAAAATAGTAGAAGAAATTAGTAGCAACAGTGGTAACAACAGTAGTAGAAACTAGTAAATATAGTGGAAGAAATTAGTAAAAAGAGTGGTAGAAATTAGTAAAAGCAGTGGTGATAATTAGTAGCAGCATTAGTAAAAATACCGCTATTATTAGTAGTAGCATTAATAAAAATAGTGGTAGAAATTAGGAAAATTATGGTAGAAACTGGAAATTAGAAATAATAGAATTAGTAAAATTGTAAAAATAGTGGTAGAAATTAGTAGCAACAGTGATAAAAATAGTGGTAGAAACTAGTAAATATAGTGGAAGAAGTTAGTAAAAAGAGTGGTAGAAATTAGTAAAGGCAGTGAGAGTAATTAGTAGTAGCATTAGTAAAAATAGTGGTAAAAAATTAGTAGTAGCATTAATGAAAATAGTTGTAGAAATTAGAAAAATTATGGTAGAAACTGATAAAAATATGAGGGAAAATGAGAAAAAATAGTGGTAGAATTAGTAAAATAGTAGTAGAAACTGGTTAAAATACTTGCAGAATTTACTAAAAATAGTGGTTGAAATTAGTAGTAGCATTAATAAAAATAGTAGTGGAAACTAGTAAAATAGTGGAAGAAACTAGTAAAATTGGAAATTAGTAGCAGCATTAGTGAAAATAGTGGTAGAAATTACTAGTAGGACTAATAAAAATAGTGGTAGAAATTAGTAGTAGCATTAATAAAACTAGCGGTAGAAATAAGTAAAAATAGTAGTAGAAATTAGTAGCAACAGTGGTAACAACAGTAGTAGAAACTAGTAAATATAGTGGAAGAAATTAGTAAAAAGAGTGGTAGAAATTAGTAAAAGCAGTGGTGATAATTAGTAGCAGCATTAGTAAAAATACCGCTATTATTAGTAGTAGCATTAATAAAAATAGTGGTAGAAATTAGGAAAATTATGGTAGAAACTGGAAATTAGAAATAATAGAATTAGTAAAATTGTAAAAATAGTGGTAGAAATTAGTAGCAACAGTGATAAAAATAGTGGTAGAAACTAGTAAATATAGTGGAAGAAGTTAGTAAAAAGAGTGGTAGAAATTAGTAAAGGCAGTGAGAGTAATTAGTAGTAGCATTAGTAAAAATAGTGGTAAAAATTAGTAGTAGCATTAATGAAAATAGTTGTAGAAATTAGAAAAATTATGGTAGAAACTGATAAAAATATGAGGGAAAATGAGAAAAAATAGTGGTAGAATTAGTAAAATAGTAGTAGAAACTGGTTAAAATACTTGCAGAATTTACTAAAAATAGTGGTTGAAATTAGTAGTAGCATTAATAAAAATAGTAGTGGAAACTAGTAAAATAGTGGAAGAAACTAGTAAAATTGGAAATTAGTAGCAGCATTAGTGAAAATAGTGGTAGAAATTACTAGTAGGACTAATAAAAATAGTGGTAGAAATTAGTAGTAGCATTACTAAAAATAGCGGTAGAAATAAGTAAAAAATAGTAGTAGAAATTAGTAGCAGCAGTGGTAAAAATAGTGGTAGAAACTAGTAAATATAAAGTAAGAAATTAGTAAAAAGAGTGGAAGAAAATTAGTAAAAGCAGTGGTGATAATTAGTAGTAGCATTAATAAAAATAGTGGTAGAAATTAGGAAAATGATGGTAGAAACTGGTAAAAATAGGGGGGAAATTTAGAAAAAATAGTGGTAGAATTAGTAAAATTGTAAAAATAGTGGTAGAAATGAGTAGTACCATTAAAAAAATAGTAGTGGAAACTAGTAAAATAGTGGAAGAAATTAGTAAAATTGGTGGTGCAAATTGGTAGTAGAATTAATGAAAATAGTGGTAGAAATTAGTAAGAATAGTGGTTGAAATGAGTAAATATAGTGGTAGAAATTAGTAAAGCGATTTTGATGCGAGTTTCGTTACGACATGTAAAAAATCACTCCCGCTAAAGAAGTAATAAAAAATTTACAGTCAAAGTTTAGGTACACTAAAAAAAATTCCGTATTGAAGAAAAACAGCTATCTCAAGAGAGGAAAATGGAAATGAAATAGTACTTAAGAAATATTGACTACTTTTGGGGATTGCATTTGGTGAAGGGTTTTATTTATTTTGAAGAAACATTTACTCAATTGGGAGAAAATATCGCAATTTGAAGAAAAAGTAGACCATATCAATCCATGTCTCAAACTTTGTGAAGATTAAAGAAAAACCCCCAAATTTTAATCAAAAATTCAAACTCTTTAGCTTCTCGATATGCCGTATTTTAGCACATTTAATTTTTGTATAATAACTGCCACTGTTTCGAAAATTTCCTTCCATATAACGAATGCAAGATATTTTTTGCATTACATGACTTAAAAATTTCTTAAAAGTTCGAGTGTAAGTGCTCATGAAAGTTTGAACAATTTCGCTATATGTATCTCAAAAGACTTTGGTATTCCTAGGTATCATTAAAGAAGTATTTTTTTAAATTTTTTTTTTTTAAATTATGGGATCTTATGAAATTGGTCTGATAGGCAGTGTTGACGCAGGAAATCTATAATCGCGGACAAATTTTATTTTAAAAATTACTAAATTTGTTTAATTTTGCCTAGAAAATGTGGCAAAACAACCTATAATTAAATTTAAACTTTTTACTTTTGTTTTTCCAAAAACTCAAAGCTTTTAATATAAAAATGTAATTTGCATAAATTTATGGAATAGTACATTCAAAAAAAATATTGGTGCAGTGGCGTGCAAAACCCGTCGAATGTGAATAATTTTACAATATTAGCAAAGTGTTTTTTATGATAATTTTTTTCGTTAGTTTTATACAAAAATATAGTTCATACTATAAGAAAACCCATATAAATTAGTTTTCCAAAATTTATTGTAAATTTATATAGAAGAGTTTTATAAAAATTCAGTTGATTTTTAATAGTTTTATATGCACTATTGGTATTCTACATTTTCTTCGACATAAATTTTGTATTTCTATAGGCTAAAAATGAAAAAAAAGTTTTCAAGGCCAAAACTTCAAAAAATTATACAAAATCAACGTAAGTTTCTAGCTAATTTATTATACCCAAATTAAATAGGCTATCAAAGTGCATACTCAAATAATCTGCGAAAATTATTCTAAAAATATTTTAAATTTTAATGAACATTTTTTGAGTTTTCACAATTTTTGTTCAAAGCTTGAAATATAAATTTATATGGTTGTTGTTATAGACTAAGATATATTTTAGCGAAAAAATGTGTCATGAATACTTTGTAAATAAAAAAAAAAAAAACAGTAAACAATCAACATTCGACTTTTGCCCGTCAGTGTAAGGCGAATTCGAAATAATTTTAATATTTAAACTCATTTTTAGAAGTTGTTAGTGGCAAAAAGAAATTTTGATGAAAAAACCTAAGTATTCAGCTCACAAAAAAAAAGAAGAAAATAACATGAAATATTTTTCATTATTTTTGCAACTTGGTAAAAATTTTTTTTTAATTATTACTAAGCATAACTAAAAAAATCAAAATATGTACATATGTGCATGGCTCGCAATTTCCACTTATTTAAATGATATATAATTTTTTTTGCTCAAACTTTTCTAATAGCTGTTATAAATAGTCAAATGAAGAGATCTTCATAGACTTCAAATATTTTGAAATACAAGGATTTAAAGCTTTCGAAAAACTGACGGATAAATTCCTTTTTTACTTTAGTTTCTGAGTTCCGCAAGAAAAATTAAAAAAAAATCAACAGACATTTTTAGGAACTTAAAACTTGCATTTTGTTAAAATAAAATTAAATGGATTACAACGCAGAATACTCCAAAAATTTTCTAAAAATTCTTAGAGGAAAATTGAAAATTTTAAAGAAATCTTTTCTAAGTTTTGTTAAATTATCGGCAAATTTTTACAAAGAAGAAAAATTTATAAAAAGTTTGCAAAAAAAAAAATTTTGCACGGAAAATATTGTCAGTATTTTAAAAAATAATACTGTACAATTTTCAATATGGCTGAGTCATTCAAGTTTAATCTAAAATTGCTTAAAAATTTTGCCCAATATTACGCAAAAATCAAAATGTTTGACAGTGGTTTTTTACTGTAATATACGGAGTATTTTTTAATGTAATATAAGCTTATAATTTGCTATCAGAAAATACCAATTTCTAAAAGAACGCGCCGTTGGAAATGCATTTTCAAAACGAACTAGCGCACAAAAAACCCAAAATATTTTGAGGGATACTTAAAGTACGAAGTATTTAATGATATAATAATGAGAAAATAAATAGGTCTTATGAAGCTACTTAATGTACACACGTACATACAATATATGTACTTTCTCACATGACGTCGCCGCGGCGTCGACAACTCGATCCAATCAATTATTTTGTTTACCAACTATTAGCACACAATTAGTACGAAGTCTATAAATTCATTAGATGGCGATATGATGCTTTGAAATTTTGCGGTTTTGCTAAATTTGTAGGCAATGGTGTTAAAAACTCCGCAACCCGCAAACAGCAGGCGCTTATTTGCTTTATCAATGCTTCTGCCTTTTTGTTCTATTATTGTATTTTAGCAATAACAAAAAAAAAAAAACAGATCTCTGCAAATGTACCCACTCGCATGTAGGCCTGTTTGCTTGTTTATTTTTGTGTGTGTTTGATTTCTTGTCTTTCTACCAAATTTCAAAATAAACCATTTGCGTGCGTAATATCACACACACACATTCACCCATCTGTGTAGATGGCAAGCAAGATGCAGGGTAAAAAAAAAACACAAAAACAAAAAAAACAAACACAGAGAGTTTAGGCGTGCGCGCTCTCACACTAACACAGAAGCACAGAAATTTGGTTGCACCTTAGATAACAGCTGTCTGTGTAGCAGCGCAAAATGCGGAAGCGGAAATCTTATGGAGCAAATGAATTCACCATAGCAGTGGCGCACAAATGCATACAATAATAGCGGCCGTAGAAGTGGCGCTGATAGAGCAACCAACCAACCCTTCGTATTTAGTGAATTCTCACCATACCTTACCGTTAACTGTCACCATGGCTGTTAAGTTACAGCTGCAGCAGAGAACTTGTAAGAAATTTCACTGCCAGTGTTGTGCGTTTTATTCCATTTGCCAATTTAACATTTGCAGAGCGGCTGACGGGCGATAACAGCATTTATTACGCACTTTTTACAGAACATTCGAAAAATGTAGGTACATTGACTAGTTAGTCGCTGTTAACAGCGTATTATTTATTTTATATTGATACCAAGTACATAGCATTCCCCCCAAAAAAAAAAAAATTAGAGAACAGTTTTTCCTAATTTTATTAATTTTTTTGATTCGGAAATACTTTCAGAGCATTAAAAAACTCGCTTATGTTTTTTTCGCGGCTAGGGCTCAAAGTTTTGTTTGTTCAAAAAAACTGGTCTTAAGTTCAATTAAATTAAAATTTTTAAATATAGGGCCGAAAATAATATAACTATGTTTTTATTTATTTTGTACATCATCCATCATTCTTTAGTGGGCATTCCATATATGTTCGGTCTTTGTGACCCGAGAAAAAAAATACTTTTATGCTCGTATTCAGTAAACAGTATCTAGTTACTAATAAAGCCTTTCTCTAGAAAAAGGAAGCTACCAGCAATGAAAACAATCTCATTGGACATCGACATACCAAAAAGGAAGTGCTCAGGGCAGAGGGACCTTAAAGGAAAGACACTGGCACCAGATGGTAGGGTTACGCCAGGCGAAATGTCTATTGGGAGGGTATAACAGTAAGCGATCTAAACAGTTTATTAACCTCTCAAAACCTCACTTGAGGATACTTACAGGTTTTCTTACAGGTCATTGCAGACTGCGTAGCCATCTACACAGGCTCGGAATATGGTCGAATGAGTCGTGTCGCTTCTGTGACTCGGCCCCGGAGACCCCGATGCACCTGCTCTTTGATTGCGAAGCCGTCTCAAGAAAACGGAAGAGATATCTGGGCTCATATATCCCAGATCAGGTACTTGTACGCTCGCTACCACCAACCATCATCTTAGACTTCCTAAGAGCGAAAGGTCGAAGTGCAAACCTCTACACTAATATCTATCTATATCTACTAATAAAGCCTTTTCATGGCGGAATCCGATTATTAGACCAGTTGGTATTCAGTAAGCTGTCATATGTCTCTAATCTTTAAAGCAAGTCTTTAAATTGCCAGCTGGTCCTGAGCAGGTCACAAAAAGAAAAGTATGGATATTTATTTATGCTTTTTAAAAAATGAAGACTCTTTATTGTTCTTCTACCAATAATTTTTTAAAATTTATACTGAAAAACCGCTAATATACAAAAATTATTATCAGTTCTTGGTACTTTCACATTCCTTATATATTTAATGCATGATTTTGCTTCCTAAATGATTTTAAAAATCTGGTTTCATGTGTAATCGATTAATAAATATTCGTTGAGTTTTTTTATTAATCCCAACTGGAAAATGCTATCAGCTGATTGTCATGAGATATCACCACATAAGTTTAGGAACTTTGTGGGACTTTCTCTTACTGATTACAAGAATCGACTCAAGTCACAAACAATTTATCTAAATGAAAGTCTCAAATTTAGCGACTTGAGAGGAGATTGAAATACAGAATATCAGCATTAGTCAATATATGTGATGTGAATTGCATACATTCGCCAGCATAATTATACATTTACAGTGGAATTCCTCAAAACATACAGACATTATAAACGGACGGGTTCAATAGCCGGACAAATATCAAGCACACAGACTTTTCATTAATTTTTCGATACAAATGCCATCCCAATAAGCGGATACTACTTATATTTAAATTTATTTTGATAAACAAAATTCTCATAACCGGACAAAATTAAAAAAAAAAAATCCAAGCAAGCTTTGTAGTAGAATCCATACGGCTTTTGAAAGCTTATACGCAAAAGCAAAAACAAAACACATGTAGGTGAATAAAAAAAAAATCATATCAGCTGCTCTTATGCCATCACCTTCTATAAATTCGCCTTGATTCACCTACATGTATTTTGTTTTTGCTATTGCGTATGGGCTTTCAAAAGCCATAAAAGCAAAAAAAAAATCTATGTAAATTTTGAGTTTACGCAGAAACAAAAACAAAATACATGGGAATTTTCTAGTCGTACCTTTAACACCACTTTATTTGAATTCGCCTTGGGTGATTCCCATTGAAATATCTATGCACTCATCTACACCAAATAGTTAAAATTTCCTGTTCCATGGGGCGTGCTACCTCTCAGGACCACTTATTTTATGTGATTTCTAAATTACCAAAAAATTAAATTTTTTAATTTTTTAATTCTGTACCGATTCCAGAAAGAGGTAGAGAGTTAAATTTGGGAGTAGTAGTGGTAATAGTCGTTGGTATTAAGTAGTAATAATTGTAGTAGTAGTAGTAATAGTGGCCAGTAGTACTTAGTAAAGTAGTTCATACTACATAGTAGTAGCATTTGTAACCATAGTAGTAGTGATTAGTAGTAGCTATAGAATAAATAGTACTATAAATTAGTAATATAGCAGGAGTATTTAGTAATAATAGTAGTATTAAGTAATTGTGGTATTAGTGAAAAAATTAGTAGAAATTAGTAAAAAGTAGCGGTATTTAGTTGTAGCATTAGTAGAAATATTAGTAGAAATAAGTCAAAATAATATTAGTTATATTCGAGAAATTAGTTAAAATACGAGTAGTAATTAGTGATAGCATTAGAAAAAATAGTAGTAGAAATTAGTAAAATTGTAGAAGTATTTAGTAGTAAGATAAGTATAAATAGTAGTTGAAATTGGTAAAATAGAAGTTACTATCTACTTGTGGTATTAGTAAAAATAGTAGTAGAAATGAGTCATAATAGTAGTAGTAATATTTGAGGTATTAGTAAAAATACGAGTAGTAATTAGTAGTAGAAATTAATAAATAGTAGTACTTAGTAGTAGGAGTAGTATAGTAGTAATTAGCAGTAGTAGCAGAAGTAATACAGAAATACTGAAAGGCCCTCAAATGGTCCCGAAATATCTAGTCCGAAAATGTCGCAATATGTCAGTTTTTCCTCATATAATCGTCATGTGGTGACTTCGTGGTGCGATATGGACGAGGCATTTATTACGAAGTATAAAAAATCACTCACAAGCCACTAAAGAAGTTTTAAGTAAACAGATTGCCTGGGAAGTATGCTCGAATTAAAATTATCATTAATATATCGTTCAATTTATACAGCGACATATATGTATGTAAAAGAATGCACTGCTCTAACATAAAATTTTACATAAGATAACAGCCGCGAACAGCAATGTTAGACAGCAACAGCAATGCATTTGCATAGAATGCATTTCTGCTAACTAAATAACAGCGCCGAATGCGTCAACTGTTTGCAGTCGGTTGGTAGACAGTGGTCTGTTAACAACCCATTGTGAACATTAGCATCGGCAGTTGCTGTTGCCGCTGCTGCCGAACTGTAGCCGTTGTGCGGCCGGCCGCAATGGGTTATTGAAATGGGGAACTGTTTAGTCGCTGTATGGCACGCATTCGAATTACAACGTTTAGCGGATGCGCGTGAGTCAAAACGGTGATCGAATTCTTGGGCATTCTTGTAATGAATATACGTGCGAAATAAATAAATTGAAAATAAAACGGCATGAGATAAAGCAAATTGAAAGTAAATTTATTTAATTGAAGTGTAAATTGTTAATGAAATAAATTGTACGAAATATGATTGGAGTTTTATGCGTGCGGATGTGTTAACTAAAACAATTAAATGCCAGAACAAAAAAAAAAAAAAGAAAACCGAAAATAAATACATAAATAAAAATTTCAAATAAAAAGACGTGTAACCGAAATTGGTGTGTGGCGTGCGACGTTCAGTTCTTAACAAAAGGTAAAAAAGCTAAACCGTTTAAAACGCTTCCGAGTACGATTACTGCCGCTAGCTTGCATAGCTTTGTGTGAGCTATGCGTGCGCGAAGTGCGTGTGTGACGGCGAGCTGCTTTCGTAGCGGTGCAAATTTGGCGAGTGCCCGTTGCTTATTTGCAGAATTAAATTTTTAACCGCTTATAAAAAAAATATAAGTAATTTTAAAATTAAATCAAAATCAATTAGTGCACAAATTTGTTTTTTTTTTGTTTCTATTTTTAGTGCTGAATATGCTGGGTATTGTATTTGGCTGCTGCGAATAGATTTGCAAAATTAAATAATGGAGTAAATCGTTGCCAAAACTTGTGGGAATCTGAGTTACTGCGACAATTAACTATTTAACAAAACTAGTGATATGAAGATGCTTTTTTTTGTTTTGTTTTGGTGCAATGCAATAAACAAATATTTTGAAAAAATCGGGTTTTAAAATTTGTATCTAACAATTTTTTTAAGATTTGTGCAACATATTGTGGTAAAAAACGTTAAATTAGTGTTTTGAAAATATTGGACAAAACTCAAAGTTAAATTGTAAAAAAAAAATGTATTTGCTTACGATGAAAATTTTACAACATTAACGAAATAAAATATTTTTTTTTTTGGTCAAAAGTAATTTATAATTACTATTTTCATCTGTAAAGGTTATATGAGTTAATAAAGAAGATACTTTGCTAATACCAACTTTTTCAATTAAACATGTCATTAGTTTTTGCAATGATTTTGAATTTTAAGGTGTGACTGAACCAGACATTTTCAAATGAAAATGCCATTCTAATAGAAAAGAATTAATTTAAAAAAATATATTTATTTAGACGTGAAAATTTTTTTAAACAATTTTTTTTTAACCAAAAAACAAATATTTAAAAAAAATAAAACTAGTATTTTTTTAATATGACCCCGTTTGATTTTAATATGACTTTGAATTAGTTTGTGCAAATATACCTTAAATTAATTTATATAATATAAAAACTAATTTCAAAGCTGGCAAATAAAAACTGAGTCTAATGAAATAAACAAAAAGATTTTAGAAATTAAAATTAAATTTTTAAATAGTTTGAATAAAATTAATTTGAAATGATGAAGTGGACAATTGAAAATACCGAAAAAACTACAAAGTAATAAATTAAAAAAAAAATTGGATGGAATTATCAACGTACCGGAATGACCCGGGTTTTGCCGGTTTTACCCGGCCAAGGACTGTTTTTTCGGGGACCTAACCCTGTTTAGATCGGCCTACCCCCATCGCCCAAATAAAATGTATATTATAAAAAAAAAAAAATTCAGAAAAACATCTATTTCGCAGCTGTAGATAAAAAATATTCAACTAAATAACCATAAACAAATGAATTGAACATAAACGTTTTGAAACCAAAAAATTCAATAAAACCATAGGTCGAAAAATAAAATTTTATTACTCAATTTTTTTGTAGTAAAAATCAATTTCAAAACTGCCGGGCCAAAACGCTGAACAAAATAAAATGCTTAAAGAAAATTTTCCAAAACTAAAATTGGCAATCTGCTAAAAATTTAATTTTTAAATATCTTAAAATTTCCAGAAATTATCGGAAGTAATAATTAAAGTAAAAACATTATTTAAAAAAAAATTGAAATACATGAAATTTGTGTAAATTTGTTTTTGGCAGTTTTTAAAGTAAAAATATCATTGAGGTTTAAACTTCCTTTTTAACAATGTGAGAATTACACGAAATTTGTGTAAATTTGCTTTTAATGGTTTTCAAAGCAAAAATATAATTTCAGTGGAAAATTTATTTTCAAAACTATTTCAAATAATTTGTCTAAACGTATTTTGAATGGATCTTTTTGTATAAAAATCGCTTTAAACCAATCGGTTAAAAATATTCAAATTGAATTGTTAAGGTGACAAACAAAAATTCTACTAAATGGGTGTCATTGTGTTTTGTGAACAAAATAAATAAAGAAACTATTGCAAATTTTAAGTAAATTCTTAAAAAAAAAAAATGTAGAAATTTTTATTACAAAACGGCAAGTTTTAAAAATTTTCTAAAAAAATACCAACACGAATCTAGCTTCGCTTTGAATACGAATTTGGAAAAAATTATTATTTTTTAAATGTGGAAGTTACAATTCTTAAAATATATCTCTATATATATTATCTTAATTATATCTAGTAAGAAAATTCTATAGTATGTGCATTTGTGTTTTTTTTTTTAAATTATTAAATTCTTGTCTTGACTTGAAAATTGTTTTCTCATTCTAAATGGGAATAACACTTCATAATTTTTAAAGTGGAAAAAGTACAAGAGGAAATACAAAAATAAGGAAATAGAAAAAGTAAGTGAAAAATAAAAATTAACAACTTTCAAAACAAGAAATTAAAAATTATTTAAGTAAAGATTATCAAGATTACAACCATAAAAATTCGAAAATGGAGAAAATTATTTGAAAACCAAAAGAGTTGTGACAGGTTGAAGTACAAATTTTCGGTTTAGCAAAATATTTAGCCGATTAAAACAATGTGAAAGAACTTTAGTTGCATTTATTTGTATTGTCTAAACTTTTTGTTTGAAAGTTTCAGTTGATAAAAAGTTTCGGAATCAAAATTACTAAAATAATTATTAAATTATAATTTCTTTTAAAATTTGCACCATCAGCATATCGTCTAAATATTTAAATACATATATTAATTTTTTTAACCAATAATTTTTGAGCTCAAGGCCAGTTTTTATTCGAAAAGTGTTGGAAACAGTCAGAACTGTAGAAATTATAGCTGCTATTTCGAAGATATCAGATTTCTTTCTAGACTCTGTCCGGATTTGAATTGATCAAAAGCGGGCATGTGAAATATTGCAAACCATTCGCAGAAAAGGCAGCACATATTACTCGTAATAAATATATGAAAATGAGCCTCGTTATTGGTGATAATTTTTTTTCCGAAAAATTTGGATTTCATTTCTGTTTTTCCCCATTCATTATGTTTTAAGGCTTCCGCCAAAGTTTTCGGAAAAATATTTACGGGAGCTGACCCGTGCTGAAAATACTTCCACTTTTAAATGAGGAAAAACTATTTTTCTTAGAATCATTTTCTTTTGAATAAAATTTTACATTTTTAACGACATGAACGTATTCTGGTGTTTATTTTTTGAGGTTGAGGTTTTGTTGCAAGTTTTCAACTGAAATTAAAATTAATGCCAGTTGAACGGTAAATCCCTTTATGCCATAGTTTTAGGTTTTAGGATAACGCCCAACATGGTTTTGACAAAAATTTAAAGCATTGCGGCGCACGATAGGAATATCTAGTTATAAATGAAAATAATTTTTTTTTAATATTTTCAAATAATAGTCACAGTTTAAATTTAAAAGATCTGCAGATATATTTTTAAAAAAATTTCAACGAAAACCTTACTCATTTCTGATGAATAAAAATTAGGACGTGAATGAGTTTATTTGAAATAAAAAATAAGAGATAATTCCTTTCCAATGAGATCTAAATCGATTTCTTAAACCTTCCAAAAACGCCGAAAGCGCATCAAAAATATCAGTAATACGATTTCGTTGGGATTTTAATATTTAAAAAATAATATATTTTTTTTTATATAAAACTCCGTGTTTTCAAAACGGAAGTAAAACTTAATTGGTAAACATTTTGGTTGATTTCTTGAAATATAATTCCGATGGAAAAAGAGTGCCGATTTATAGTTATGTGAAAAAAGAGGCATGCCATTGCGATCAGTTTTGGCTTTTTTTGTTTGTTTGTTTTATGTTTGTTGTTGTTGTTTTTTTATAAAAGTCTAGCGCTTTATATAACAAACACCGTATAAATCCACATTTCAAGCTATATTGGAAAAAATGGAAAATTGAACTACATATATTTCATCAAATTTTCAAATTATTTAATTAGCATTTGTATGCTTTATTCTCATAACTGTTCATTCTTGAGAAAGGTATTTAAATTTTATTGACATTCGAACAGTAAATTGTTGAATCCGTAAAGTAATTTTTCAGATATTACATATTATCTGAATTAATTAGCTCAACCTTAAACCTCTCTTTATCTCCCCAGGTTTTCACTTCCGCCCAATGACATAAAATAACGGTCGGTTCTATTTCACCTCACGAACACAATTCTAGTTAGTATTTTTGTATGTACATATGTATATTTGCTAATACATATTGCATTCTATACTTCATGGCTACACCACATGAATTACCGAAAAAAACAACTAACTTACGGCAACAAATAAACGAGAAAAAAATATTGTACTTTCAATTTAACATATGAAACTAAGCCAGTCAGCAAACGCTGCGTAGCGATTTACATATACAATTCGAAAAAAGTGTAGCAACAATAACAAACTAACGAAAAGTAAAAAAAAAAACATTTAAATTAAATAAAGAGCAAAGTGACGAAATACAGACAAACAAAAGTTGACAAGATACATTACTACATGCTAGTCAAATCCGACAGTAGCAACAGTCAAACATAAAATATATATCTACATACACACATACATAAAAATACACACACACACACATATATATATATATATATATATTTTCAAGTGTTAAAGAATTTGTTTCTTATTCAGTAGCGGGCGGATAGGTGAGTGAGTGGCAGCTTGAAAATGTTGAAGATACTTTTGTGAGATACAAACATAGATACGTATGATACGTATCTATATAAATGCAACGATAAACCAACCGGCGAATGTTGTTAGTACGCGCATTTAAGCCCAAAGGTATTAGGCAGTACAACGGCAAAAAAAAAATATAAAAAAAAAACAAAACAATAACCAAAATCGCCTATGCGACCAAAACTTACACGCAGAGCGAATTTGTTAAATGTGTAACACATACATATGTATGTATAGTACATATGTATGTACGGATCAGTGTTGCCACATACAAAATTTACAAAAAAAAATTACCAAAAAATTTTCATTTTTTTCTTGTTTCCATATATATATATATATATATATATATATTTATATATATTATGTATATTTAGGGGATTCACAAGAAGCCATAATGTTTTGCAAAGTCATAAAAAAATAAAATTTTAAAGTGGATTAAATTTTTTGTTGTAGTTATTATTGCATTGCAGGTTAAAAGGTATTAGACTAACACAACTTTGTATTTTTTATATTTTATGCGATTACGACTAGTTACCAACATTTTGTGGACAATCTCTCAAATAAGCTCTCAAAATAAAGAAAAATGAGAATGAGATGACCTTAAGAAATAACTACTACTTTTGGAGAGATTTCATTTTATGTAGGTTTTTTTCATTTTGAAGAAAACCTTTACTCAATCGGCAAAAAATATCGCAATTTGAAGAGAAAATGATAAGGCACATTTTTCTGATTTATGTTCTTTTGTATTTTCGTTGTGAAAACAAGTAAAGCAATTTTCTTCGTCACGGTTTTATTTTTTACTCAATTCCAAAGTGTTATATGTATATCCTTGACTTGGTCTAGTCTACACGCTGATAGTTAGCGAAAATTCAAATTTGAATCGTAAAATTCTCAAAAAATATGAAAAGATGTAAGTTGTTTTCAAAGTTTCATTTTCATCTTGATCCTTGCTAAAAAGTTTAATTAAAATAAAATAATTAAACATTACAAGTCTTTATACAATCGCTGATTTAAATAATGTTTTAAGTAAATATTTTCAGTTACTTTTGGGAAATAAATTTATTAAGGTTTTATATCAAAAATTTAATATAAGCTGAAGTATTTCTTCTTGAAATCTTCAGTTATTTTAAATACCATAGAGTGCTGGAATGTCTAATTTATTTTATTCAAATTTATTTCAGAAAATATTCTCCCCACTTTTATTGTATTTACTGGAATGTAAAGAACGGCTGAAAACCAGATATCGCTTCATCTCCATCGCCACTTTTTATCTTAAAAACTGACCATCGAAATGATTCGATTTAAAAATTTTAATTTTTGATGATGAATTAAAAATTAATTTCCCTTTCAATGAACTTTTCGATAATTAAATAAAATTATTTTCTTGTAGTTTTTTACGAATATATTTGCCTAAGCATAAACTCGAATATTTTGCATGAAAATTACATTGGAAAAATTACGTAGTAAATTAGCAGCAAAACTCTGTTTACTTTGAAAGTATTGGCTGATTTTCTAAAAGCTTTCATGCCAATCTGAACATTAAGTTCGATTGAAAGGAAAATTTAGACGATAATAGAGCGCTTTTAAAAAAAACTATGAAAGTTGGAGACATTTAATTAAAATGTTTGTTTTAACTGTTTGTAAAAAAAAATACAACAATTTTATCATCGTGCTAAATTAAATTTGTTCTAAAGGAAAATTACAATCTCCTAAAAATTGGCAAAATGAAAAAGAAATTACCAAATAATCCAAAACGCATAGTACGAAAAAAAGTTTTCAATTTTGGTTAAAAATTACCAATACGGCAACACTGGCACGAACATCGGTATTTTTGTGTTTGCGAGTGTATGGACTTACACCCCCTTTGCGTACAAAACGATAGCTACGAGTAGCAACAATTTAAAAATGTAACAATTGGCGCGCATAATACGACAAAATAAGTAGTAGGCGCAACAACAACAACATATCATTAACATCTTCGAACAAGAAAATCACCTCCACGTACCATCCATACCACATACACCTACCGACCCACCCAATCATGTGATAAAACAAAAAAAAAAAAAACAAAAAATAGTCAAAGACAAAATACATAACAAAAATATTCATCTCACCGGCAAACAGCCGCTAAATAAATAACGAACAGGCGGGCGAACTCTTACAGCCCACCAGCAGCAACAACAGCAGCAGCAATAGCAGCAATAGCAGCGAGCCGACCGTCGAACTTAGCCGGCTATAACCATCCACCAACCAGCCCCAACGAATTTAGGCGCGTGCTCGGGCAGCAGCTACTAAGCCCGTCAAGTAGCCGAAAAAAAGGCGAGCGCCAACGAAGAAAACACGGAGAGTGAGCGAGCAGCGGTGGCGCACGAAAAAACTTTAGCTAAGGTGGTGCGTACCAACGACGCCCCAATGCGAGAGCAGCCGCAGCAGCACGAGCAGCAGCAGCAGCCAGGCGGTGGTGGTGGTGCTGGTGCTGGTGTTGGTGGTGATGGTGATGGTGATGATGTCGGTGGTGTTCGTGTTGGTGGTGGTCGCTCGTAGAGTGAATGTGGAGCAGGCAACTAGTGCGTTGAGTGTTGTGGCGCGTGTGTGTGGCGAGCGTTTGCCGCATCGGAGCAGCTTGCCGCCTGATAATTCATCAGTATGCGGACGCGTTCCAAGCGGTACGGTGCGTTTAACAATTGAAAATTTCGAGCAGCAGCAACAGCAGCCGAAGAGCCACGCAGTAACACAGACAGACAGACAGACAGACAGACAAAGTCAAGTTAAAGCAAGAGATTTTTTCATGTCAAAGTCGAAAACGAAATCGAGTTTGTAGGCAGTGAAAAATCGACAGTGGTTGCAAAACCGAATAAAGCGCTAATTGTAACAATTTTTTTATTTTTATTTTTTTTTTTTATGTGTGGCTTGTAGCAAACGAATTTGAAACAAGAAGTTACTACCTAACAGATAGCAGAAAATTTGCAATAGTTGAAAAAAGGTGGTGCTTGTGAAATTAAAATTTGAATACAACTGTCGTGAAGTGCAACACTTAATTTTGTATTTGGGGTTTCCGCGCTTTTGTGACTAAATAGTTTTGAGTGTGTAACTACATAACTGTGTTGAAATATCAGCCGGCAAGCGAATATTCAATTCGACCAAGAAGTGTCCAGCCATTCGGAGGCAGGCGGTCGAAGCGGTAAAAGCGCGCGCACGCTGCCACAACGCGTTCGGACCGTAGTTAAAAAGCGCAGCCGGGCCTAGCGAACAATGCCGTCCAATCGAGGCTACTACGCAATGAATAGCAGCGCTGTGCAGATCTAACGCATCGCTTTCTGTGCAAAAAGTGCAATTGTAACAAACTGCAAATGTACATAGACGTTGACGCGCTAACTTTCCCGGTTTTCTACAAAATAAAATCTTAAATAAAAACAAACCAAAATAAATATCGAAATACGAAAAAGGTTAATGTTGAAAAATTTCAAAAAGCCGCAAATCGAATAAAATTGGTGCTGAATTTTCTGTGCTAGCAGAAAAAAAGAAATGAGTTACCAACAAAGAATTTCGCAAAAATTTTGACGTTAGAAAATTTTCACTTAGAAATTCCACAAGAAAGAAATTGTTTAAAAAAAATTGTGCGCATATATTTTTAATATAAACAAAATATTTCCAACAATCCAAATACTATAAAAACGAGGAGTATGCAAACATAAATATTTGAAAATTTTCAGCTGCTCAGCCAAATTATAGAAAAGTGCTTGAAATTTTGAGCAAAGTGTCAACAAGCCAGCAAGCAAACAAAAAAAAAATTAAAAATTTCGAAAAATAGCAGAAATGAAAAATCAAGCAAAAATGTCACACATTAAGCGATTTTGTGCAAATGTGAAAATTCAAAAATTTTGCTGCAAGTGTTTGTGTTTAGTGGATTGTGCAACTGTGTGAGCGATTGTGGAGATTTTATTGAAATTTATGTAAAGAAAAAATACAAACAAAAACTGCAAGCAATCAGCTGAGCAAAAACGTGCAAAGGCGTTGAAAGGGGAAAAAGGTAGGCGGTTGATATTTTTTGGTACTTTGTAACTAACTACATACATAGATGTGCATTAGAGTGCAGCACTCCGCATAGAAAAAAAAATCGGTGCTATTGTTTTTTTTTTAATCAGAATTATAAAAATTTTGATATTTAAGGCTTTCTTCAAAAATATTTCGGAAAAGTGTGAAGATTTACCTGAGCTGCACGGATTGGAAAATTCCGGAAATTCCATTGAAATTTTTAAAAAAATTAAAAAAAATTTTTAACTGATGTGATATCTGCGTTGAAATTTTTAAAAAATATTACACAAGAATTTAAAAAAAATTGTATAAAAAAAATTTTATTTAAAAAAAATCGTTTTCAAATCGCTACAGCCACGCATAAATCTTAATATTTGCCCGAAATATTTTGGCTTAGGTCTAAGAGCAGATTGAATTTTAAAATTTTGGTATAAAAAACGCAACTTTTTTTTTACATATAAATTTATGCAATTCCACCCCATGCACATGCACTAAATGCATTACATATATGTACATACATAGACACTTATTTTTGTGCATGTATTTATAAATATATTTATGTTATCTCTCGCACATTGCCGCACAAGATTATTTATGTAATTCTTTTGGTCAAATCACATTTTCTATTCTAAAAGATTTCATTTGTCGAATGTCTCTTTTTTCGCTCAATTACATAATGCAAATGTGTGCGCGATAAAATGCTATACATATGTATGTGTGTGTGTGAGTGAGTAATTTAATGAGTGTATGAATGAATTTTCACGTTAAAATGAAATTTCATGTGCGTTTTTTTTGTGTGCGCTTCTTATTCTTCTAATTCTTAGTCTTCTTTTGTTTGTGGGGTTTTTAGTTATTTTTGTTTTTATTTTTGAATACTAGACATGCTGTTGGCGACGGTAGGGAGTTGACGTTAAGCGAGAACTTGCGTGATTTTGCTTTAACAAACGGACGTACGTACTACATACATATGTGTATATATGTGTGTGTGTGTGTGTGTGTACGTAGATTGTCGCTGATAATTTAAGATTTAGACAGGCCGCTAAGTAGACACTTTTGCAGATACAGATACGCAAATAAGATATACATATGTACATACGCAGGAGTTATGCAATAGAAAATTTAGAATAAATAGGAAACTATACGATAATGGGGTGAAAGTGAAAGTTGAATTTTTAGATATTTTTCGCTAAAAGTTTTAATCGAATTAGGCTAAGCTAATCCACCATGTAGTAAAAATCAAGGTAGGGGCACATGATAATATCTATTATGTTAAAATAAGAGATGAGATTTTCTTAACGGCGCATTGTTTGTATCTTTTAGAAATGTTTGTATAATAGCGTGGCCCAAAAAGGCATGCGGAAAAAGTAGGGTAACGATTATTTTCCAAATTTCAACTCAAAAAATCAGGCAGAAGAAAAGTGTTACGACTATAACGTGCTTTATACGTTTCCTCGTTTGCATTATTTTTTTTTTTTTTCATTCAAAACTACGTCTTTGCTTTATAAGGAAAAAAAAACACAGGCTATTATCAAATAAGTTTAAGTTAAATACAATTTTTTCGGAGTCTTATTTACCATTTTCGGTTTTATGTTGTGCTCAAAATAAAAGTAATTTTTAAATTTTCAGCTTTATTTCAGTTTAGAAAATAAGAGTTATTTTTCACTTTTTTTTGCTTAGCAAATAAATGTTATTTTTAATTTAATTCAGCAAATAAGAATTCACGCTGAATTTTCGAAGATACTTATAAATTTGGCCTTTAATTGAATAATATTAGTCTCCATATTTCTATTGATTATCAAGTCACTGTAGAAAACTTTAAGATCGAATTTATCTCCAGAACTGTTATTTGTTAAATAAAATTAAAAAAAAAAAACTATTATTTTTTAAGTAAAAGAAACCTCAATATTTTCTAAGGGAAAAACTAAAAAATAACTCAAAAAAATTTACAATTTCTTTGCAAAAAAATATTTTAGTTCTTTAAGGAAAAAATGAAACTCAAATATTACTCTTATTTTCCAAGGAAAAAATGAAAAAATAACTCTTATTATTTAACCTGAAATAAAACTCAAAACTTAAAGGCAAAAAGAAAACTTAGAAAAAAATAACTCTTGTTAATGAAACAGAAAAAATATAACAAAAATTATTTACGAAGCTAAACATAAAACTTTAAAATAACTCTTTTTTTAGGCGAAAAACAAAAAATAACCCATTTAAGCAACACAAATTGAAAAAATTAGTTTTCTTCCAAGCAGAAAAAAAACCCAAAAATAATAAGTAAAACTCAGAAAAAAACTCAGAGAAAAGTTTATAGTTATGTTTTTTATCTTAATAAAAAAAATTGATTTCCTAAGCAAAATGTGGAACTAAAAAACCGTCCTTTCTAAGCAAAATACAAATTAAAAAATAACTGTTTTCATAATTACCTAATAAAAAATAACTTTTTCAAGCAAAAAAGAAAAAGCTGAAAAGAAATATATTTGGTTTTAAATAAAAAAAAGCGTAAATAATTCTTTGCTTCTAAGTGGAACGCAGAAAATAGCTTTTATAACTGAGTTTTTTAATATAGTAACTTAAACAAAAAAATTTAACACGGCAAATTTCATTCCGTGTAACAATAATTTTCACTTCAGTATGATTTTCAAATATAGTGGAAATTCGAAAAGTAATCTTTACATGCGGCCCTTGTTTGAAAAATGCATGAGTTCAGACGATTGCCGAATTAGTTTATTACTAATATTTAAAAAAAAAACACTTGAAATTAATTTGCTTTAAAAAATATTCAATCTCAATTTTCCTATTTACATCGGCTCATTGCATTAGTCGATTTAAACACAACAACTTTCCAAATTCTTAAAACCATAATACTTTCTGAGAATTTATTTATTTATTTTTCTCTATGCGCCTCTGCGTATATCATAATTTGATAATTATGTTAGAATTACTTGTGAAACTTATTCGAAGTGTATGAACTAAGTTAAATTCGCTCACTGAGTACAAATGGGTTATCTTTTTCGCAAAAAACAAAGTATTGCTACACACACACATACATACATATACGCTCATGATACATGAAATTTGTTCTATATGTAGAAGTTAAGGAATTTTTTTTTAAAGATTTTTCTACATAAATTTTTCCCGCTCAAATTTTTTAGTACACTTCACTTCAAATAAAACTTAGAAAAATCCATAAGACTAAATATAATAAAAACGAATGTACAAAAATTAACTTTCGCTCTCAATACCGGAATGCCAATAACCTCAGCTAGCAAACAAAAAAAAAAACAAAAAAAAAAAAACGCTGCAACCCCATACGTTGACTACTATTTGTTATCGCAAATAAAATTAAAACAAAACTACGAAAATGGCAAAAGCAGACAAAGCAGGTCGGTGAAAAAGGGTAGTAGAGTAAACGACAGAATAACGAAAGTGCAGACAATAGAAACAAGTCCAATATTTCGCACATTTACCGAGTGGCTTAGATTCTCGTGGGCCCATTAACTTGGTAGCTTTTGAAAACTTGTTTTTGTTTTCGTTTTTTTAACTTATCTACTAGACAAGGCTGGTTGGCTGTCTGGCGTGCAGAATAGCCTCATAAGGAAATGCAAAAAAGAAAAAAAATTGTAAGGTTTGACTGACGCTAAACAAAAATAAATACAAACATATCTACATAGTTGTTGTTTATCATGCCTACCTCCGCCCCCTTTTCTACTTGACTATGCGAAATTTTTGACTCAAATAACATTGGAGCATTTGCCTCTTATTTGCACAGTTAATTCGCAAGTCCAATTGTAGTTGTACTTACGCACTGAATTTGTTATTGTTATTATTGTCGTTTGATATTTAAAAGAGAGAGAGAAAGGGTTATTGTTGTTGTTTTGGTTAGCTTACAGTTCAATAACTGCTAATCATATCGTGTAAAAGTATAATAAAAAAAAAATCAAAAAATTAATAAATTTGCACAAAATCTACGTTCATACCTCTATATATGCTTAAACTTTCAAATTATTGGAATTTCAGCGGGGGCCAATTTAATGTAATTGACGTAGGGTGTTAATCAATTCATTCGCTAACTCATTAAGTAGTTATATTTCTTACAAATTATCACCAAAAAGTCGACCCACAACAACAAAATGGGTTGGCAATCAAGAGCTGCGAAAATTTTGAGAGTAGAGTGACGACAGATATGCTTCCTATTCTAATAATGACTGCGTGAAATTCGACTGTCTACTGTAGATTTTTTAAATTTTCTTCTCAGTGCTTTATGAAATATTGAACATTCTTTCCTTTTGCTGTTTTGTTTCATCTTCCAGCACCGCTTTTTCCAAGTTATCGATAATTTTAAGTTCTCTCACTTTTTTGGAGATTCTTCTCTTTGGGAGAGCATTTAGGTTTACACACTAAATTTGTTTGCTGAATAAACAGAATTGGACGAGAAGATCTTACAATTTGTTTTTTACAATATTACAACATTCTCACTTCTTATTTGGGATTTGCGATTAATAAAAACAAAAGTAGTGCAATCCGATTCTGAGTAAAAATTTCCAGTGAATTGACTCCGTTTTCCCATTTCTCATATCATGAAGAAAGTTGGTTGATGTGGGGAAAAATAAGAGCAGAAAATAAATAAAAATTTAGATACTATTAGCTGCATTTTAGTAGAAAGGTATCCCTAAATGGAATGCACGCTTCGCCGGGTATTACGGGTTGACTGCAAGGGCTAGAAGCTAACAAAAGTTGCAGCTTTATTTGACTTGGAAGTCCACTTGACCACCGCCCATGCGGTTGTAGTGCTGCAAGTTGACGTTCTCTTTCAGGGCTCGTGGAATTTATTTGCTATTTCCATCGTTTAATATCCGCGCACATTCAATCTACTGCGGCTATTTTCGTCGATGCCAGCGTTCTCATTTCTACTTTTTGCAAGGGCAAAACTAATCGTTATTTGGAAGTTTTCGTTTGTCCAAGACATTCCGATCTTTATGGCACATATTACACTATTCTGCTCAGATTGTTGTTTGGCAGATATTTTATTTTAAATCTTTCCATAAATCTATTTTTCCAATCATCAGTGAACGTTACTATCATTTTTATAGTTTTTTCTGATCTGAAATTTTCGTTAATTTTTGATTTTCTAACATAATTTGTAGAACTCATTTGTTTTGCATACAGTTTTCTGCACGGTGTACTGAATACTGAAGGTGACGCCTTTAGAAGTACCGCTACTTTGGTTTTGCCGGGTTTGACAATTCTCAACTTCAACTAGACAAAGCTTTTTTCACAAATTAAGAAAAAGAGACACTTTTTTTTAGTATTTTGCGAATTTATTTATTAAATGTCTGCCTATAAATTCATATTTTACACTTTAGAACAATTAGAACTCGTTTTTCAATGAAATATTGGAAGTTGTTCAATTTTCTCTCTCCCGTATTCTTGTTTACTAAAGGCGAGATCTGTCAGTTCACCGCGGGAAGGCGCAATCTTGTATTCTATCATTCTTGAGTTTTCTGTATTTATTTTTGACAGGAATATGTTATTGGTTGATATTGTCAGTTTAAAATTTTTAAATCATAATATTTATTTGTCCGAAGCGTTTATTCTATCTGACATATGTAACGATCTTATGTGATCGAAAGACTTTCAATCAAAAGATAATAACCAATTATTAACAACAAATTTCAATCGACGAAAAAATTATGTTTGAGCGAAAAAAATATCGATCGAATAGTACGAAATACCGGAAAAATTTGATCTAAAAATATAGCATCAAAAAACTAAATTCTAATTTTGGTTCTTAAATTATAGTTTTTAATTAAAAAATAATAACCCTTAGCTAGTACTTAAAAATTTATTTTCATTCTTACGGATATTGTTTCTTTATTTTTATTGGTATTTTTATTTCAACAGTATAAAAAATTCAGAAAGCTTTTGAGGTGAATGTAGCTGTTGGGTGATAGAATTTCTTGTTGTTTCGACATCGCAGACCTCATTATACAACAAAAAGCAGATGAGTTAGAATTTAAAGCGTTGTATAAAATTTATAAAAAATGCAGCAAAATTGAACCAAAATTTTAAACTTTTTAATTAGAATTTTTGAGCACGCAGTTTTGTAGTTCATTAAATTTTATTTAATGTGCAAGTAATTCCGGTTGAGTTTTGAAATTTTTTTGAGGTTATGGTTTTCAACCTTTTTTTTAATTCAACGCATGCAGTTTATATGAAAGAGAATGTAAATTTTTATAAAATCTAAGGCAAAAGTAAAACTAAAATTTCAAAAAAGTTCAAAAATCAAAAGTAATATTTTAGCCATTTTCGACTTGCATATTTTATTATGTTAAAATTGAATTGCCTACAATACTGCGAACCCAAAATTTTTACAAAAACTCGAATTAAAAGGTTGGCAATTTCAATGCAAATTGATTGAATTTTTTAAGCTTTATAGAATACTTGAAATTTTATTTTATTTGCCTTTTGTTATACTACGAACTATGATTTAATAAAAAATTAACAAATCTCTGTATATAAAGTATATTAAGATATCTCACAACAAAAGTTGCCTATCATTATGGGACGCAAACAATTCAATAATAAATTAAAGCTGCAACTTTCCACAATTAACTCTCCCCCATGGCCATCCACCTTTCTAAAAAATGTTGTGAGCAAATAATCCAATATTTATACAAAGTTTCATTTAAATGGGTAGCGTCACCTTTTTTTGTGACCCATAAATAAAAAAAATATATGGGCGCTCAATTCTTTCCACTGCATCCACGCCCAATTTCGTCTGTCGCTTGTCGCGATTTTGTGTGACCTTAAAAATTGAGCGAATGCATTTCAGAGCAGTATTAAAATTAAAGTAATAAAAATCGCAACGCCGTATTTAAAGTTTTCATTTTAATCGATTAAGTGTCTTAAAAATCACACATACAAAAAAAAAATCAAAAAAAAAACATAAAAAATAAATGAAAAAAACATTTGTATAGTTTTTTTGAATCAGCACTTGCTCATTGTTCTGCAATTTGTAAACGTTTTTTTCTTTACACCCAACCAATTAACATTACGTTGATTCGGTTCATTCTGTTTGGCTCAATGTTGGCAGTCACGTAGACACCCATCAGCTTTTTCGACGTAATGCAAAATTACTTATGAAAACGTAACAAAAAGCAGCATCTAGCAGATAAAAATATAGTACGACCAGATATTTGCCTACCTTTCACTAAACTAATATGTAGATATATATGGATATATGTATGTATGTATGTTTTTGTATATACGGATGCATGGCCGTATCTAACTGATATAACCCTACAGTGAAATGGATTAGTTCTTAATTAGCTTACTGCCTGTTTGCTTAGCAAATTAACTACTTCTATTTTTTTTTTTGCTATACCATTTTCATATAAACAACTGTCATGTTAAAAAATGACGAAGTTCTGCAAAACATAAAGTAATCCCCTGTACGGAATTATAACTCATATCGAAGCGAAAGAAAGGAATGGTTTTACCAGCGCAGCGCCCACGATCGCTATAGCCGGTAGGGCAGAATATTACGAGGTCCACGACGAGTAGCCGAATGTGTAGCGTGTGCGCGCCTCATTCGGTAGGTCCCGGGTTGAAATCTTAGCTGGGGGAAGGAACATCAAACATTATTGCAACATTTTTTTCCAAGAGCGGTCGCACCTCAGCACCTGTGCTCAAGTAGTACAACTTATTAAATTTTATGTATGTATTTGTCTACTAAATCAATGTATTTAAAAAAAAACCTTGGGCTCAGTTAAAAAAAAATATGCATATGTACATTAGGGTGTTCCATAAAAAAGTGGCGATTTTTCCACATCCTCTTTAGTTATGTCACTTCCACTTTGGAACGTTTAGCTGGTTGTTGATAAATCGGAGAAAGTAATGAGTAGAGCGACTATGACTTTGGATTTGGTAGAATTCTGCCCATAAGTTAAGAACACATACAATTCTTCTTCTTACATTTTATAACACAGCCCGAAAGTAATCGATTTTGTTCAAAAACTGTTTCGTGGCAAAGTCATTAAGCTCCAGCGCGATTGAAAATTTTCATGTTGGGCAAATTTTATTTTAATGTTAAATTTTAGGTAGAAATCTAGGCAAAGAGCAATGAACGATTAAAAGGTCTGTTTAAAAATATTTAAAAATTTGGCTAATGGAATCATAAAATGTTGTATGGTATATATAGTCTAAATCGGTCAAGTTTTGGCTGAGTTATTCAGGTTGTTTTGAAACCAATCTTCCAAAAAAGGTTAAAGACAGCAAAACTTTTAACTTGAAACTGCTTTATGACCGAAGCTGATCTTATTGAAAGAATATGTTGAAAAACTTTTTTAATTTATAAAAACACCCACTAATGGAACAAATTTCAAATCCGTCCAGCTCACCCAAATCTCAATACTACTGGAAAATATTTTGGTTGGTGTCTTAAAATACAATGAATTTTATACAATAATTCTGATGGAAAAACAGTACCGCTTGTTTATTATATAGGGAATGATTCACTCTAATGTAGATATTATTCAAGAAAAAAAGAAGTATGTGACTGACTCTATGTTTTTTCGCAAATGCTTCATTAAAAAAAAATTATTAAAATCCGTTCTGCATTTTGAGAGCCAAATCATTACAAACATTCTCCATATAGTACATTTTATATAATAAATATAGATTTAGTTTGAATTTAATACTGGTCAATTGAAAAATAATATTTAATTAGCTTGAAAATCTCCAATAACCTCCAAGCCACTACTACAAGAACCATCGTTCTCTGCGTTCTCAGCTCTCTCATCTCGGCAAGCGATACCATTTAAATTTTTGCTTCGCATCTACCAAATTACGAAAAGAGATGGCGCTGAGCTGCAATTACTGTCAAACTGCAATAACTACCCCCATTAAATACCAGTTTATGAACTAGCATATTTTTTTAAAACTAGATTGGCATTTCACTGCATAGAATGTACACATAGTACAAGTTTGTTTAGTGAATGCAATCCGCCTGGTGTTTGAGTACATACATATTTACTTAGCTGTTGATAGCATTCACCTTTAATTTCTGAATTTCACAAATTGCGCGAAGTAGTGTACGTGAAACTAATGGTGGGTCTAATAAAAGTTGGTAATTTTCGGTATGAGAATCATACGGCTTCTTTCATGTTCATTCTCAATTTTATGCAAAAACGAAACATGTTTTGGGTTTCCTTTAAAAACAGGTGTTTTTTTTCTTCGCGAAGGCATTTTTACTAAACATGTCTTCTTAGTTAAAAAAGTTCTCAGTTAGCAACAGTTGAATACAGATCACTAAACCTTTTTTAAATTTTGAGAGCACTAAAAATATTTCGTAACTTTGTCGTAATGCCGTAAAATCACTTGAAATCCAAAAATTCAAAATTATAGCATTTTAACTCCTTTTTTCCTGCAATCCAACAAAACCAACACAAATACTTTTTAAGCAACTTACTTCAAAATGTTATGGCTTAGGACACTTCTACTTAGAGATACAAAAAATGTTGATATTATTTTCATTTAATTCCGAGGGGTTCTTTCCTTCAAATCATCTTCCAATGATGAAGAAGAATTTTTCTAGTTTACCTTAATATCAATTGAAGTGGAGTTTAGCATTGTAGATATTCAGCGTTTTGATTGTCCTCAGTTTCAAACCTGCTCCAAAACCTCGGTGAAAGGTGAAGGGTGAAACTTTCGTTTTCACCTCGGTGTCCTCAAAACCCTCAAGCTTCCAACATACTATCAAAGCAATTCTAACGTTCTCAAATAATAATTTGGGCCTATAACATAACGCTCGATGTTTGGCCGATCGATCTTCTTCTGCAATTTAATATCAGGGCTTACAAACAACCTCAGTCTATTAAATATTAAATATATTTTAAACCGCCACCTGCGTTTTTCGAGCTGAGAACAACTGAAAGTTTTGTAAGACGAGGAAGATAATGGGGAGAGCTTAGCAGAAGAGAACGAAGCAAACAGATGCAGAGCCATTGAAACTTTTATTAGTATTGTTTGTGTAAAAAAATTTTAACATAAAAGAAAAACCATTTGATTTCGCCAGCAAATAGTGGATGCTGTCAAATCGACAAAGAGAGGTTTAGTGGTGTGCGGAAGGCGCAATTTTGTATTATATAATTTTTTTAAAGAAGCGATCTCGGAAATTCGGTTCAAAATACATATCACCTTGTATTTCAAATCACCTAGCTGCACATTTTTTACTGCAAGCGCAAGAGCTGCTTCATGCGATTTTCATATCAGGTGTACCAGAGATAAAGTATTTTCTGGTCCCAATGTAAATAATTAAGCTAAGATCCTACTATCGGCGCTATGTACCTAAAATGTGAACGCATACAATTTTTGAAATTGCGGCGATCTGTTCGAAGTCCGAAATCAGCGCCGATATTTCCAAAAATCTCTGCTGACTATTAAAACTTTGGTAATTTTTTAATAAAATTGCAATTTTTGTATGCTTTCGTTTAACCTTCAAATAAGGTGTTCAAAGTTTTTAGTTGTTTAATTCTAAAAAAATAGTTTTTATATTAAATCGTCAAGGATAGAGTTTGAATTTGAGTGACCAGTTTCTTGCGGGTTTTTTACAGCATTTACAATGTTTTTCATGTCATATTTTTTTTGTAAATTTTTCGATAATGGGAATGCTCACAAAGTGTTTGTGGGAAATTTTCTATTACATATGTACCGATCTAGCCGATAGTGGGATCTTAGCTTTACAATATTGAAATATGTGGCCGACATATGAAAGGTTTATTTAGATATATCATATCTCTCAATCCTCAATTTTCTTGCTCTGATTGCACTTTTAAAAGTGAAAAAAATTGAGCATATTTTGTCTTGTGAAATTGTCGGACCAGAGCGTAAAATCAACTGAATAGTAAAACTCGTATCCCAGTGTCTAGTTATAACTTGTTCACTTCGTTCGCCAAATATGCAACCCTAGCATACCGTTTTCGTCAAAAAGCTCTGCTAAACACTTCAGCCTCTCCGAAGTTCACGGTGAAGCGGATTGACGTCGTAAGTGAGTTCCGTGAAATATTTTCAATAAAATTTATTCTTAAACATTTGTATAATACCACTCTACGGGAAATCGGCACAGCGCTTTACCCTCAATTCATAAATTCATAAACTACTACAGCCGAGATATATTGGTGCTCTATACTGGTGCCCTTTTCTCAATATTCATTGTAAAAGTTTTAATTTTTGTAATTTGTTAAAAAAAAAAAAAAAAAAATGAAAAGTACTTAACCACAAATTAAACTCACCAGCAACAAGTAAATGCTTAACGCTTTGATAATCAAGGGACGCTGGTGGCTCAAAGCGTAAATTTACTCTAAAAGGAAATTAATTGACTTTTTATGTATTTTGCTTTGTTTGCTATGCATTTTATTTTCAAAATAATAGTAATGAGAATAACTTAATCTTAAATAAACCTCCATCTAATTGCGAACGCCCCTCGGAGTGTTACGCTAACTCTCAGCATGAATTTCGGATTTGAAAAGCTTCGCGTGCGAAACATCTCTGACGTCACACTAATATAGCTTTTATTAATCGTCTAATCGAATATACAGTTAATCAATTAGAAAAAAAAAAAAAAAAAAATTAGACTACCAGAATAAGCTTTATTTAAAAATGTTAATAAAAAAGTCATCAAAAGTTTTTTGATAATAATTATGAGTGAGAAAAGTTTGTTAAGTCATCGGTGACTTTTATTTTGTGACTTATGTCATAAAAGTCTTTGCATAATAATTAAAAATTTATTTTTATTTTTTTATTATTATTAATTATTTTTATTATTATTAATGAAAAATTAATTTTTTAAACCTTTTAAAGACTTTTGTACCTTCAAACTTTGCAAATATTATATTATTAAAATATTTGCATAATTGAAATGAAATACGGGACCATTTTAGCTATAATCGGAAAACATTTTGGAAATAGTCCCGAAGTGGTTCTAAACTGGTCCGGAAATAGTTCAGTTTTTAAACACTGACAATTTTTTTTTTGACTCATAATTATGTATGTAATATGGAATGACTTTTATAGATAATATACATAAGTTTCAAGGTAAAAGTCTTTTGAAGAGTTTATAAATTTTTCCTTTATACTTTACTTCTATAATATAAGTCTTAAAATAAAAGTTTTCGATGGCGAAAAAAAATTCTTCACCCATAATAAATTATTATCAAAAGTCTTATAATTTCCGCGTGAAAATAATAGCAATCGATGACTTAAATCTGATTTATTATGCTATAATGATTATAGTCATTAATCAATCAATAATTATTATAATAGCTATAGTTAGTACGTCGTTAAAAAAAAAATAGTCGACTTAACTTAATCGATTAACAGTGTCCTTTCGACTTTATCGATTAACCACCCATAAGCCACTAGTTGACTAAGCGATTGCAATTTCATCTAATAAGTAGTTTTTTTCTTTTTAATCGAATAGCCCTATAGTATATTTTTAGCAATAAATCAGCCACACATTACCCGTCCTTATTTATGTAATAAAAGTTTTTACGATCATCTATTTTTTAATGGTTTGTCGTAAACTTAATCATTCAATAATATTTGCCAAATTGTGAGCAAAATATATTCACAGCGTTGCAAAGGTGATGGAAATTTTTTCCAAGTATTTGACGGAAAAAATTCCTTAAAGTAGTTTTGTTTTTTGCTTTTTGTTTTTTTTTTTCTTTATCACCAAGTATTTTGTTAGAAAGTTCATTAACATTGACAATTTTCAGTTGCTAAGTTATCTCCGTGGGCAGATCCGCCACGCAAATGAGCATTTTTTCTAGCGCTCACACATACACTCGCACTCGGAAGCTTTCGCAATTGTTGAGGGCTCACGTGAACGATTTCACACTTGCTCGCTACATGGCGGTAGTGAAAATTTGGAAATTCGTAGAAAGATATCGAAGCAACAATAAAAAAAAACTTATTGCACAGAGGCTAATAGATTTGCTATTTATTTTATTTTATATGTACGTACTGCCGCAGTGATGACATATGGTAGTAGTTTTTATTGTACCAATCGTTGTGAAAAAAAAATAAAACAAATATATTTATTTTTATGCCTCAGCGCACTGGAACACAGGATATGATAAGACATAACGGTTGTTTGTATAGATATATATACAAATGTTTATCAAAATGTTAAGAATGAAAAGAGAAGTCGATTAATAAGCCATCCCTCCCTCAGTCCGTCCGTTCTTCCGTGCATCCGATCACTTGAGATATCTCAATGAAACTTGGGACGCATATATTGCTCTTAACCCAAGGCAGAATTGTACAGTAGATTTGCGTATTTTGCGAATAATAATATAATGCGATATTCGCGCTATTTAATGTACAGGATTAAGTTGGAGAACGAAATACGTGAATAATTTTTGTTTGGGAAAATGGGTATAGCAAACAGGCATATAATATTTCAACTCAATAAGCATAATTTTGAAAACTTCATAAATCGGCCACGCCCTTTTCTCATATAATGGTTATCTAGAAAAATAAAATAAAAATGCGATGATTATTGGCTGTAAACGGTAATGTGCTTATTTTTGATGTCTGGGATTCGAAGGGAACTGTGTATTAAAGAAAATTTAGAAAATGGGCGTGGCACCGCATACTATTTTTTTTTTATTTAAATAAATATTTGAGCGTTAATTTATTTCTTCGATCATACATATGTGATCGATATATTGTGATTTATATTTTTTCGATTAAGTGTGATAGTCATTTTAAAATTTGTATTTTTTCGATAAAATTTAGAAAATATCGATTAAATATGATTGAAAAAATAAAAGAGCCTTTCCATTTCAAGACAACTGGCTCATTAAGGCTATGTTTTTCTCTTTCTGATGTAAAAAAATAAAATATAAAAAAAAACACTTTTCGAGAAAAAAAATTAAAAAATTAAAAAAAAACAACTTTTTTCAAAAAAAATGTTTGGACATGAGTTGGCAATTTTTGTTTTTTTTGTTTCCTACGCATTATCAAATTCGGTCAGTTGTTAGAAAAGTTATGTGCATTAAAAAAAAAAACGAAAATTTTAAAGACAGAAAAATGCGATTTCCACAGCGAAATTAAAATTGTCAAAAAATATCGGAAACAATTTCTTACGGTCAAAACAAAAAATACGTGTCTGATCATTTTGACAAAGAAGCAACATGTTCGAGTTGCATGACAAAAGAAACCATTAACCGAATGGCCTGGTTGTCTTGTAATGGAAAGGCTCAAAATAATGATTAATAAATTTATATTATTATAATTAAAACAAAATGTCAGCTAAACAGAAATGGGGTTAGATTAGGTTATTTTGAGCTAAGAGGATTAGATAGGATTATAGTTTTGTTTTGAAAAAATCTTCCTTTCATCCAAAATCAAAAATAACGTAAGCAAGTTTCCAAAAAATTATACAACCTATTTACCTTAATCTGAAAGTTTAAATTATTTTAGCTCTCTGTGCTATCTGAACTATCACTAAACTCAAAGCATAATTGCTATTTTTTTGAAGACACTGCTGCTCTTTTTTTATGTACCCCATTCGTAATAATACAATATAATAAAGCAAAAGAAAATATCCCAAATGATGTGGTCACCGTATTAAAAATTAAAACAACATTGTTTTTTTTTTCGAAATACGTAAATGTATTCCACATATTTTTTTCAATCTAATTTCCCATAAATATTCAATAGTTTTATTTTTGAATTAAAACGGCACTGTTCGTACTTGTGTGGAATGTCTAAAAGTTCATGCTAACTAAAAAGTTTCATAAATTATAGTTTTTTTTATGTTTTAATTTTACGTCATCAAAAACAGAGCCCTGTGCCATTTGCAGTTGTAGGCAATTAATTATTTAATTCCTAGTAAGAAATTGAAATACAATAAAGCCAAAAAACACAAAAACAGAAGTAAAAATAATTTAAAAAATCATTTAGGAAATTTGGTTAACTAAAACAAACAAAAACCAGTCAGGTGTACAAAATTTGACTTATATTCAATGAAATGATAACAACAGGTTTCATTAATTGACTTATTGAGCTGCATTAATTGACTTATTGGATATAAAAATAGTAGCAAACAATATAAGAAAAATTTTTTTTATGTCAGAAATTAAAACAAAAGTTTAGGCAGTTTGCTATTAAAAAATTTTCGAAATTTGCATACTTTTTAATTAAAAAAATGTAAATATTAATCCACTGCTGATTGTAATAAATTAGGTAGGTATAATTTATTTAAAAAAAAACGAATGTTACAATAAAACGTAGGGGTAGCTGAAATTAGTTGGCAAACAAAAATATTAATGTTTTTTGTTAAGATAAATTCATTATATTCACCACTCTCATTAATTAACAAATTTTATAGACCAATTCATTTGCTTGAGAAACTTTCATGTTTTGTATTTTTTTATTTTTTTTATTTAGAAAATAAAATAATATTTTATTTTAGAAAATATTTTTTTCGTTCAAAACATTTAAACATTTAATTTGCAATATTTCTATTTACATGTGCGGAAATTATAGCGCTCTTATTTTCTGTGCAACTATAAAAATGGCGTACATATTTTAGTTTTTTCCCCAACAAGTTTTTATGCTCAAAACAATTGCAGAAACCAATAAATAAAAAATTAAACAATCACAAAGTTCACTTATTGAGAAATGCGGCTAAGTTGCATTTGCAGTGATCCACACAAAATTTTTGATTTCACTTTTTACGAAGAAATAATAAAAACAAAATCATTTTCCATCTTGCGGTCGGCGAACTTTGTTCCACCACTACATACAATCACCGCTGCACGTGTGTGGGTAGCGGTATACTTTGCGCTATAATTTTGAATGTGTTACGATTTATTTAAATTTCAATTTCAATTTCAATGCCAACGGAACAACCACAAACCTCAAAACAGAAGTCATAAGGTATCGTATCGTGTCGCTAGTTGATCCGGTGATCGATCTGCTCGACAGTCTCAATAACCAAAATTTTGTGCTGGTAGCGTGAAAGACGAAGAAGAAGCAGAAGAAACAGAAGTGTAAGAGAAACATAAACAATTTATCCAGACAATTGAAAATTACTTGAAATTTGTTTTCTGTTTTTTGTATTGAAGAATTAAGATAATGATGGAAATAGCGACGGTATTCATAGGCAGGTTGCCGAAAAGTTATGCAGGAAATACGCATTCGATATATCTGTCTGCGGATGCAGTTCTGTGTTGATTCGGTAATGAAAGGAGGTTTGAAAATGGAGTGGCGTACACTGTCAAAAAAAAAAGAAGTGTTTTAAACTCGAGAAATCTTTTGTTATCAAAAAATAATTTGTTTCTAAAATGTAAATAAGTTTTTCAGTTTTGGAATACACAAAAAATACAAAAATTAACTAGTATGTTTTGTTTTATCACTTAATTTTTTTTTTGAGATACAAAGTTTTTGATTTTGTTTGAGAAAAATCTTATTTTTTAATTTTTACCTTATTCTGCCTAACCCCTAAAAGCTTAATTTGGGGACCATTTTGACCCACGTTTTTCAAAAGTGTTATCGAAATTCCATTAGTAAGGAATTTCCAGAAACAAACCATTCAGCAAATATTTTTCCAAAAACTTCTGACTCAGCAACAAAAAGAAAGCTGGATTCTTAATTTTGTTCTATTATGAATTTTCCGCGATAGTTTTCGATTGTTGTTAAGCTGCAAATAATATCTTTCTCAAAAAACTCATCTTATTTATAATATTTGATTATTGATTTGTTTAAAGACTCCCCTGAAATTGTACCACAAATACTATTTTTTCAACCCCTTAACCCTAAAGGATTCATTTGAAGAGGTAATTTTGGTCCATGTTTTTACACGCATTTTCCAGTACCAAATTATTCTACAAAAATTTTTCCAAAAAATCTCGATTAAAGTTACAAAACGAAAGAACTCTGCGCATCTTAAAACAGGATCTTAAAATTGTATACAATAAAAATCGATTCGGGTTTTAACATTTTTGTAGAGATCTCTGAAAGTATCAATAAAAATGTTTAAAAATTATAATCACTTGGAATTTTGACTCTTTCGTTTTCAATATTTTTTAAACATCAATAAAAAATTGAAAAATTAATTACAAAAAGTAGTTTCAACAAATTTTCAAAGGTCAACCGGAATTTTTAGCTACATTAGACTTATAGTCATTTAAGCTAAAATTTAATGAGCTGCAAAACCGCATACCCCAAACTTTTCAAAAATTTCCAATTAAAAAGTTGAAATTTTTTATGGAAATTTCTTTAATTTTTATAAATTTTATACAAATTTTGAAATTCTGATGTATACGATTTTTGTTATGATATGAACTAAAGGTTTTTAAAAAATGAATGAACAACAGTGTGATGAAAAACGTTGGGAATAATATAAAAAATCTGTATGCAGTCAATTGTCTGAGTCACTGTAAGTTTGCAATGAACAAATCTTTTAAAGCAATACAGTGATATAACAATTTTCTGGAGTTTAATTTTTTAAGCAATTTTAATTAAAAAAAATTTTTTTTCAAAATTTTTTTTTCAAAATTTTTTTTTCTTTAGTTTTTTAACTTTAAATATTTTCTATATATGCCAAATATATAGCACATTAAACTGTCGCATAATTTCAAAACTGCATACATATTTAAGTTTCATTAGCTTGAATTTAACCATAGTTTATTTTAGCTCAAAAATCAGGGCAATGATGTGGAGTACTGTAAAAGCTCCACGTCGGACGGTGCGGACTTGTAAAATCAGTTGCCCTGAAGACGGTTACCGTAGTGTAACCGAAATATATTGGAAGAAAAATAAGTAAATCATTTGTTTTACTCTACCAACACCCCCTTGACCTCGAGACGGCAAAATGCAAAATTAAAATTGGAAAGGTCGTGAAAAAATCATTATTATTTTAAAATACGTTTAATTATGAACAATTTAATTTTACTGTCACTTCGTAAATAATTGGCTATTTGAAATTGTTATGCGAAAACTGGGGGAAAAATTTTATAGGCGCTATTTTTTGCTTAAAAAAAATCGAAATAAAAATAAAACTTAAATTTCACTTTTACTTGTCATTTTGCATTTCGTTTACTTGTCGCAAATTCACGACGACAGCAGGCATTTGATGTTAAATAATTCCAAGCAAACAAAAAACAGGAATTTCAAATTTTCAGTTTACATAAATTGTTTAATTTTTCCAATTTTTTTAAATTTATTTTTAATGTATTGTAAATTATTTAAATGCGCGCAATGCAAGCAAATGTAGGATGTGTGTGATTTACTCCTGTGTGTGCCAAAAATACTCGACTAAAACGTATTGAAGTTCAATTAGATGCTTGACCCGGATTTACGTCGAAAATCTGGCAGAGTAGCAAAATTCGCATTTCGAGGTAGTTAAGAAAGTTAGTTGCTTTTGAATGCACTTGAATACAAACATAACCGCTATGCACCTAGAGTTACCAAAGTACCACCTACGACTGGCAAAATTATAATATGAGCTATAGCTCCTCCTCACATTTGACTATTTATTTTTCCTTATTTATTACTGATCAATACATTTCAATTAAATTTGAACAATATATTCCCTAGACCCGTGGTACGTTAGATGGCGCATGAGCCGAGATATTTAGAAAATCCTTTTATGAAAAGTAAATGCGCTAGGTGGCGCTAGAGGCGAGTTAATAAGAAAACTGGTATTTGTTAACGGATTTTGGTGAAATTATAAACGTAAAATGCGCATGCGATGAGAAATATTTTTATGAAAAATAGATCCGCTAGGTGGCGCTAGAATCGAGACCGCTAGAAAATCCGTATTTATTGTACGAAATTGATGACAATAGAAAGGTATGGTGGTGGAGTAACAAAAAAATAATTTAGCAAATTGATTTTGATCCGATTTCGATGAAATTACAAACGGGTAATGAGGATGCGACGAGAAGTATGCTTACGAAAAATAGATCCGCTTGATGGCGCTAGACTATAAAATCTGTCTTTTTGGTACGATATTAATGATATCAAAAGTATGCTGCAGGTGCGATTAGAAAAGTTTTTATAATACGAGTGAGATGACATTGGAAACGTATACTTTATACCTATATTATATATGCAAAAAAATATATATAAAATGTTTTGGAATGGTTACAAATTTATTAGATGGCTCTGTAGTTGAGATACCAGAAAATCCATATTTACCGTTCGACTTAGTTCAAATCTAATAAGCGCTGTGTAATAATTTTAATATTTATCATATTTACCAGCGTACCTTTGAAGAACTTACTTGAAATCATAACTAAATAAGTATATGTATATTAAGAAAAAAGCCGAAGCGGTAGATAACTAAAACAAACAATTTTCTAAATTATACCACTGCCGTTTAAGAGGCATGTGTCTTTTGTAACCGAAAGTCTTTTAAATATACACCTATACATTTATAAATATTTTCGCATTTAATGCACACGCAATCGTACAAACTTCCAGATGTAATAAGTGAGAACATACCCTATCGGAAATGGACTACTTTAAAAGCAATTTAAGAAGTGGTTGAAATTCTTTAAATTTTTCTTGTTAAGCAACTAATTTTATTAACATGGCGATATCCTAGAAGAAAGTCAATTATTTGACTCTGCATTTGATATCACTACTTTCAAATATATTAGGATGAAAGAACATCAGAGATGATTTTTTTTTCAGCTGGCATAAGATGTGTTTATTACCAACTATTTGAAATCTCTTTTTCTATACATTTATAGGTGTAGGAGAAATTCTGAACGATTTTGTTTATGAATTCTATTTTTTGGATTCACTTTTATTGTTTTTTTAAATTTTTTACCAAAAAAATTAGGTAATTTTTAAAAAATTTTTTCACTAGAATTTAAAAAAAATTTTTTTTTTTGCATTCAGTTCTCTAGTAAGTCAATACTACATAGTTGAAGCACTGAATATATCTGCACACCGCATTTGTTTCAAAGCATTTGATTTCAGTTTTTGAGACTGTCTGCTTTTTTCCGACAGGGTATATACTTACACTGCAAGCAATTAAATATAAACGCGCATACGCATTTTGTTTTGTTTAGTTTTTTTTTTGTTGGTATTTTTATTTTTATTTTTTAACCGGAAGCAATTGCTCAAGTATTTTAAATATTCCAATTACTCGCGGTGAATGAAAGGGTTAGTGTCTGGCCGCCAGCGTGAAGGAACCACAAAGTGTTTTGCTTTTAATTTCAATTTCGATTTTTGGTTTTTTAGTTTTTTTTTTTGGTTGAAGGGCAAAAGGAATTTTTAGGATGAGATGTGATGGCGCAAGGCGAAAGAACACTTCACTCTAAATAAAACAGATCGAAGGTAAATGCCTGACAATCGGTTGGCCATTGCTGAGTTTAGGTGTCAAATTGTTAGCGAAACAAATTAGTTTATTTAGCCGGAAATTGTTACGATTCATAGATAGAGCTAAGTGTTTTTCCTCGAAAAAATTTACGAAAGAATATGGCAGGATATTTGTATAATTGCAGAGGAAATCAAAAACATATTTATTCGCTCAGAATAAGAAAAAAAATATCCTATTATAAGGTTTAGATGGCGAAAAATTTGATTGCAACTGATTGTTCTAATATTTTTTTTTTTAAATTAGAGTGAATAATGACGTAATGAAAACGCTTCATTGATTGAAAGATGAAACTATGTAAGTGTGAATTCTGATTAATTCAAGTCAATAAAAATAATTATCAAAAATTATGATTAAAATATAGGATATTCTACTAAATCATGTAGGAAGTTTTTTATTTGATATGAAGAATTTAATTAGCGAGAGAAAATGTGAAAATCAAAATTTTGGAAAATGGTCGTTTTTGTTGTATACAACAAGTATTGTGGTATACAACAAGTACTGTGGTTTAAACTAGAAAAACAGCGTTAAATTATAATTTTATTTTTTATTTTTATACAAATAATTGTTGCTGGAAGAATAAAAAAAAACACGTTTTAATTAAATCTAAAGTTTAAAAACAAAAATTTTAATTAAAAAAGCATTTTACTTATCGTACAATATTACGAAAAGTTAAACGTTCTGTTTTCATTCCAATATTAAACCAACTGGACAAAATTTTTAATTTTTTTTGTAGTTTATATATTTAATAATATCAATATTTCAATTGAGTTTTAGCGAAAAAAATTTTCTAAAATTTTGAAATGTTTATATGTGAAAATTTCGAGCCATAGTGTTTGTAATCGCACTCCTCCTTTGGTAGGTATGAGAATATGTCGCAAAGTTTATTTTATGCTTGGATGAGAGTTGCCATCTAATTGAAAAATCATATTTAATTTTCATATGAAATATTAAAATATGGGCGTAAAACGGTTCGTCTCGGTGGGGATAAATTTCATACATATATTTTGAAGAGAGTTGCCACCAGTTTGAAAAGTTCAATTTAATTGAATTGTACACAAGCTAAATGAAATATGCTTAAATGTTCGAATCGCTGAAAAAAAAGTTGATAGCTAGCTATATTTTAATAAAGGTTGCCACCTGTTTGAAAATGGGCATGTAATTAAATTATACAAACGGCATATGAAATATCCGAAAATGGGCGAACACCCGCTCGTTTTGCTAGGAGAAAATTTCTATGTATATTTTGAAGAGGGTTGCCACCTTTTATAAAAGTCGACATAATATTGTACACAAAGATATAAAGTATTAGCAAAGAACGTAGATTACAAAGAAGATGCATCAGTGAAAATACCTTGTGGTTAGAAATATTAGCTTACTTCACCACACCACAAACCTATTGGTTTTAATTAGATTCTAATATCAATTAGTGAACTTCAAATTGGTTCTGGTGTGGTGAAATAGGCTCAAATATTCTGTTGGTGAAAGTATGCAACTCCTTTGTAATCAACGTTCTTTGATTAGTAGTGCCGAACTGTTCTTGCAAGGTGCGTTGAGAGGGTTGCCACCTGTTATACATATGTGACAAAAACTAAAATGCGTTTCGCAGTTACTTGAGCCAAGACCAATTACCAAATAACGTCTGTCGGTTTTTCTTATAATAAAATAATATTTTCGGAGACCTACAAAATTTTTTGTTTTTCACTTTTATAAATAGAAAAATTTTGATATTCTAGATAGCACAATTGAACTTCACAATTTTCACTACTGATTAAAAAAATGTAGATGCAAAAAAAAACCTTGCATTCTGGCTGAGCCTCTAGGGAACTCTGCAATTTGAAAAAAGCTCCGAACCAGCGCAGCATCGCGTCGTTTTCAGGTGTAAAATGCAAAAATTTGGCATTCATGCAAAGCTTAGAGCATACTAGATATTATTATTCCTAAGAAATTATATTCAAACCGAAATACTATTTCAAAGGCTTTCATTTTATAATTTTGCCCCGCTAGATTTCTGATCTATACGCCAGGTATTTAAAGTTCGATATCATATCGGGACTTTGATTCTTCTTAACCTGTTTAACTTCAGTTTTGTGTTATATACAATATTTGTTTTGCTTTTACTATGCAGATATTTATCATATTTTCCTTAACAAATAAACTCACAAATTAATGATTGTCTGCATCACATTATTTAAACTATTAAATAACTATATTTAAATATGTTTTTTTTTTATGTTTGTTCGTGTAGCTGTTAATGCCTGAGCCCATAAAAATTTCACAAATTTGTATAAAAATATTTTTATAATTACATGCATATTTTGTCTGTGTGTGTGTGTAATTTTATGCGCGTGCCTCAAAATATCATGCCTGCTTTTTGTCAACTTTGTGTGTCGTTCGTGCTTCTAATTTTTTCTTCAAATTTTCTTAATTTCACTTGTATTTTTCGCGTTGACTTTAAATTTAAGTGAATTGTCGTCGCTGGATAGCTGACGGAGTGGCCGAGTTGGACCGCTAGCTCCATTAGACAGCACACATAATATGCGTGTTGGGGCAGCATACGGCGGTATGGATGCATTTATGTTTGTATTTATGCTTAACGCGTTGTCACCCAAAAGTATTTAGCAACACCTAATGCCTACATACATACATACATATATGAATTTCAAAATTGTTTTGTTTTATTTCCCTTGCATCAGCCAGCCATGGCTTAGTTTAGACTTTCTCATCAATTTGTTTCGTCGGCTACGGTGGCACGTAGCAAGTTTTGGTTGCTTTATTTGAATAGATCAAAAATAATTTCACTTAAAATTATTTTTACTATTTCAGTTTTTCTGCCAAGTTGTTCCCCAAACGCCCCCTAAGCGCAGCGCACAAATACAGTTACTCAAACAATTGGTGGCATGCGATTTTTTAATAATATTCAAAATGGTTCCTGGAAAATTTTTTTTTGTTAAATTTTTAAAAAAATATGCTTCGTTCCATAAAAAAATTCATATAAATCAAAATTGCAAACTTTTTACAAAACTTAAAAAAATTCAAAAATTTCAAACTTTTTAATCATAAATTTTATCTTTAATAAAATTTGCAATGATTTTCGAATAAGTATTTTTTTATATTAATTTTCAAACATTTATTAACAAAAATCGTATACATCAAAATTTCAAACTTTGTAAAAATTTTATAAAAATTTACAACACTTTTGGATATGTATCTTAAGTATTTAATTTTAGTATGATAATGTGTTGGTCTCAATAAGCTAAATTTTTCGTTGCTTTTTCACGAATGTGTAAGATTTTGGTCTTGATTAAAAATCAACTGAAATTTATAAAAAAATGTATAAATTTATAATATATAGCTACAAAACTGCATAACTAGAAATTTTCTGATTCTGAAAAATTCTGATTGGGAAATTTTAAATTTGATGAAAATTTATTAAAGTTTTATAAATTTTTTTACAAAGTTTTATAGAAACAAAAAATTGATACTGGAATCGTGGCGACTACTATTAAAAAATCACCATGTGAATTGTGATTAAAAAGTTTGAAATTTTTGAAAAAATTTGTAAAAATTTGATATTTTGATTTATATGATTTTTGTTATAAAACGAACGATATTTTTATAGAAACAAAAACATAACGCGGAAACCATTGCAACCATGTAATCAAAATTCAGATGCAAAATTTTGAAATTTTTTAAATTTTTTTAAATTTTTTAAAAAGTTTGATATTTTAGTTGATATGATTTTGTTATAGAACGAACTATATTTAAAAAAAAAACAAAAAACTATTGCTAATATTGTTAAAAAATCACCATGTGATCAAAATTCTGATTAGAAAGTTTGACATTTTTGAAATGTTTTTTTTATTTTGTGTAAAAAGTTTGAAATTTTAGTTTACAAGATTTTTTTTTTAAACGAACTGGAGTTTTTTTTAAATTAACAAAAAGTAATTACCACGAAAAGCATTGGGAATATTGTAAAAAATCACCATGTGATCGGTTGTTTTACTCACGGTACATATGTACTTCAAAAATTATCTCAAAGTAACTAGAAAAATGTGTCTGACTTGTGCGCGAACACCCAACAAATTCATAGCAGTTCGTACATACTTATAGTATGTATGTTTGTAATTAAAAGAAAGTGCAATTGGCAGCTGTAAAGCGGCGAGCCACATAAGAAGGAAGCTAGCGAAAAAATAGCGAAAAGAAAACAAACAGCTGAGACACGAAAGTCTCGAAAAATGACTAAATGTAGGAAAATGTTTTAGAATAACAAAAAAATGATCACAAAAACCTATAGCGCACGCATTCAATTGATCGATCTGCATCGCTGGCGGCGAGCGCGAGCAACAAAACGCACACATATGTATGTACATATGTAGAAGAGCGCGCGCGTTCGCTCCACAACATATTCGAATTAAGTAAGCATATTTGCTTAGTTGTTGCCACTTCATTTTCGCATTTATTGCAGTCTAATTAAAAGTCACGCATATTTCGCGTTGCAAGTAATTACAAAAAATGTACGGCTTTGTATGTGTGCATATATATATGTACATATATATGTATATGCGTGTGTGTGCTTATACCAAAATATTCGCGTGTAATAAAGTAGCAACAAAAGCCCAAAACAATTATCATTCTACACACACTTAACAAACAATGCTGGGCGTCACATGCGTCGCCGCCGCCGCGTTGCGAGCCTATTTGCTATTCGCCGTTTTGTTGGCACTTTTGGTTTTGGTTGATGTCCGTTGCCCGCCGCGATGTGCCCTGCTGGCCCCCAGCGCAGCCCTCTGGCTTCATTCGTTCATCCGTTGGCTGTCAGTCAGTCAGTGACATCGCTCTAGTTTGTGTGACTTTTTCATACAACAGTCAATTGACTCAGCACACCGCGCGTACCCATCCGCGTCCGCTTTGCCGGTGTCTGGCGCATTGCCTGCCATGAACGCGTCGCGCGCGCCTTGTACCTAACGTCACTGAGAATTGCAAACGCTGGCGATTGTGTCTACTGGCCCACTGTCGCTGGCTCTTATCGCCATTTCATCTCTGCTGCCGCTGCTGTTGCTGTTGTTGTATGCCGCCGCTGCCACCGCTGCTGCCCTCAACACCTTGCTAACCTCGCGTTGGCGACAACATCTCAGCGTATTTGCAATTTTTGCAACTGCATTGTTGGTTGTTGTTGCTCCACCACATACATACATATGTACGTGTGAATTTGTCGTCGCCGCCGCCACACTCGGTGGCAGGCACAGTAGCGAAATTTGTCTAGTCGTAATGTAGCGCGCTTCAAATGAAAAAGTTCGTTGTGCGCGAATTTTTTTTGTTTTGGTGACGACGCTATTGTTGTTGTTGCGTTTGAGTTTTCTTCAAGTCATTTTAATGTGATACTTTTCTCATTTTCATGTTGATTTTTTTGTCAAATCGCTTTTGGGGTTTTGTTCAGTTTTGTTCAGTTTTGGGTGTCACTGTTTGGTGCTTGTTGGTTAGTTTAGCCAAGCAAACATTTTCGTTCGCTAGAGAGCTAATCTTCTGTTACTCGTTCCGTGTTAATTTTAATCGTTCGGGAATGGGTTTTCTGATCACAGAACTTGCTCAGCTTACGACGAGCCTGCCCGAAGTTTTACAAACGATTGGTATCGTGGCCTTTCGCGACTGCTATTAAAAATACAAATAAAAAAAGTCGTGAAAACAAGGGACCGTAAGAGTTACAATTTTTATTTCAAAATTTTGCATTTAACAGTTATCCTGTGACTTTTTATTTAATAAACCCTTAAATAACAGTTATTTCCGACTTTTACTTTATTAACCCGAAAATAACATTTATTTTAAAGCTTTATTGAATTACTCATTAAATAATAGTTATTTTCGATCTTTACTTCATTAGACTCATGATAACAGTTATCAAAGACTTTTATTAATAAAAGTCATGGATAAAAAACAGATGGCGAGTTTTATTTCCCATTGATGCTTTATAAAATAAAAACCACCAACTGATGTTTATTAATGATTTTTTTCAATAAAAGTCATCGACTTACTTTTATAAATAATCAGAATCAAATAAAAATAAAATATAGCTTTTATTTTAGAAAAATGGAAATCAGAAATAACTTTTATTTTCGGATTTATAAAATGTAAAACAGCAATAACTATTTTTTTTTTAATTTTGCATAAATATTACAAAAAAAAAATGTTTTCAAATTTTTAAATATTGATGATTCTATCGCTCTAACTTTTATAAAAATCTTCGTTAACTGGTATCATGAGACAAATGAAATAAAAATAAGAAATAACTGCTATTTTCAGATTTATGGAATACAAATCAGAAATAACTGCTATTTACGGATTCACAAAAAGAAAATTAAAAATAGCGATTTTTATTTTAAATTTTGCATAAATATTACACAAAAAATTTCACCATTTTTTGTATATTGAATTTTTCAATGACTGTGTTCATTGATAACTGTTATTTTCGGTTTTTGTCTTAAACTCTTCATGAAAAATCGCAACTTCGCTGCTTTAATTTACCAAAATCGGGGAAACAGGTTTAAAAAATGATCTTCGGAAAAGAGTCGGAGTTGCATCGCTTTGAGCAACACTCAGCCGATTATCTTCCAAATCTTTACTGGGAGAATTTCGCTTATTATATTATATTTATTCAGACGCTTGGAGTTATTGTGGTAAATTGAGTAGTTCACAGCTCCATAGGCGACATTTCCGCTTGTAAGCGCTATTAACCAAAATGAAACAATATCCTCCATAAACGATTGTGGTTTAAAGCCTTGGGCCTAATCGCAGTATTCGCCATCGCATGACTACGAATGCGAATAGAATAAACCAACTCGTTATCAAAGTATTTGAAGAGTTAGGAATTAAGCAGCCATAGTTGAATTAAATACGAGGGTTGCTATTTAAGTGTTCAGATAGACAAATAAATGTAAATATATAATCGGAAATGAATTCTCCATCAATATCGGCACACACATCAAATTTTTGAAACATTTTTTCCACATCGATTGAGATACCCATAAAAAATGTGATTCGAACGCATCGACCGCGGCATGGCGGTCATGGCATCGAAAAACATTGTACTCGCAATATATTTTTGATCTTCAAGAATAAAACAACTGTTCGTCGGATGGCCGAATAATTCGGTATTTTCATCGCTTGCATTTTCATGTTGGAAAAGTATAAGTCTTCTGGGATTGGTTACGCTTACTTTCCGGGCACGATGGCGACATGCCCAGTGATTCCAAAAAGCAGGCGACTATTTGCTTTGAAGTGCGAGACGTATTTTGTTGTATTTGGCTCGTGTTGAAATACCACAGCTCTTATTGAATTTCTTGAACATTTCGGCGACGATACGTCACATATGGCACATCATCGATGTTTTCTGGTATAACAATCGTCCTCTGAATGAGAAAACCTAGTGAAACACGTGGAAAATCATAGAGAATCATTTCACGAAAATGTTGAAGATGTAGTAGTTAAGTTTATTGACCAAGAGGAATGACTGAAGTACCCGTAAACAACAAAATTAACACTCGTAAGACAAAACGTTCTGGCAACGTTTAGCATTAAAAGTGTCAAACTTACGATGTCAATATCAGATTCGACATATTCATATTAGTGTTGCCATATCCCAACATATCAGTAGCAACCCTCGTATTAAATTTTTGCATAAATTTGTAGCTCTGTCTGTAAGTTCTGACCAAATCCAGTAAAGTGCTAAGATCTGAAACTACAAGTACAATGAAATTTCGATAATGGAAAGTCGTGTGTATTTAATTCAAAAAGTACTAAGACAACTTTCTGAACTTACATAGCTGGCATAAAAAACATAGCATATACTCTAGCCTTGGCTTTTTTCTTTTAATTTCGAGTTGTAGAGAGTTTGTGAAAGAGAATGTGGAATTGTTAGGAAAAGTTTACGTGCAAACAGATGCATTATGAATGTTTAAATATTTACAGTACATTATTCAAATTAACACCTACATAAATATATTAACCAACTTCATAAAAAGGTTAAGGTTGTATATTTCTTATAAACAGTGTGGTCCATATGCTTTGTAAAAAATGTAACAAGATCATGTAGAAAAATTGCTAGATTTGTGGATCGAAAAATCCGCACGTGATTTGCCGAAAAGCCAACACATCCTGAGTGAGGATTTCGCAACGTTGGTATCAGTGCGCAGTTTTTATCCTGCGGAAAACATCATTTCGATCAAAGGTGAGCGCTACAGAAGCATGATAAACGCGTTTTTGTGGCCGTTCATATTTGGTTTCCGAATGATGGGCGCTATGGCACACAGCCCATGCCACAATCGATCTTTTCTCAATTGACCACCTTGCAGCTGTTTTGTTTTTTTTTTGACGGTTCATAGGATGGTTGAGGCGGCTACGTGAATGTAGTTATATTCCAAAAATAATGGGAATGTTAGATTAGTTAGATTTTTGTAAATTTTTTCGATTTTGTTTTCAAAGCCACTATAATATGAACTACGCTTGCTCTTCGGACATAACTTCTTTGTTTGTGAATCGGTTTTCTTTTTTAAGTATGTTCCACTTTTTTTTGGACGTTGTTTCGATTTGCTTTCTATTTTTGGTGAAAACTTTAATTCCGCACAGTTTTATGTTTCCCACTTGCCGATTTCGAATTTCAGTGGGCACATTCTCTCAGCGACAAAAATATTGTAGTATGACACGCATATATAGTACATACCTCTTGTATATAGTACGTGCATAACTTTGTATATTTTTAGCAATTCTTTTTTTAAATTTTCCTCGGCTTTTCTGCTGTCACTCAAGCAAAATATGTCACTCACTTCATACTTCGATAATTGGATGGCCGCTTATGAATACGAATTTTATGTTTCTATGTTAAAAACTTGCCATGGAAGGTATGCCCTACCTAAGTATTATGTTTAGATGTTTAATAAGAGAGAAAGTAGAAATTTTATTTTATGAGTTACGAAAATTAACTCTCCAATAAAATCAAATCGGCTGCTAGTTGAGAGCTATGCGGATTTAGATGAGAGATTTTACACATAAATTGCTTATAGCTTGGATTAAGGATAGGGTATATCTCAAAGAGAGTTGCCACCTGTTTAAAAAGTTAAATTGCATTTAATTAATAAGTTGAATCTAATATTGCATTATGGGAGTAAACCGAGATCGATTTAAGAAAGTTTTTTTTTTTCAAAATGTTTTAATACGGTTACCACTTGCATAAAAAGTTATATATAGTAAATTAATAAAATTAACGAAATGTAACAATAAAACTGGTGTGAAACGAAAGAGGTTGATGATAGGAAAATATTTTTGAATAGGGTTGCCAACTGTCTAAGCGGGTCGATCTGATTTCATTAAACTTTTAAGTAACGCTTTATTATTTTTCGCGTCTTACAGATTTAGTTACAATTTTACACATAAATAGCGGCATTTGCCACTTTTGAAAATATTTAGATTGCATTAATTTAATATGCTAAACTAAACATTGCAATATGGGTGTTAAATAAAAAAAATTCAAGAAATCTTGATTTAAAAAATATGTATGTGCGCTTGGGGTTGCCACCTGTTTAACAAGATAAACATGAATTAGTAAATAAAAGTTAAAACTTCAAATACAGATGTGAAACAAAATAATTGGATGGAAATGTATGGCACAGGGTTGCCACCCGTTTAAAAGGGTACGCCTTACTTAACTAACTTTTAAACGCCACGATTACCTATCTTTTCACGCTGAAATAGCTGAATAGAATCGTATAAAATCCTACACATATGCAAATAGTTTTTAGGCATTTTTTTTAGAGAGAGTTACCACCTATTTAAAAAGTGAAATGCCATTCAATTAATTATTGAAATGAAATATTGGAATATGGGTATCAAACGGAAATGTTTTAAGAAAGTTTCATATCAAAACGGGGTTTGACAGTTGCCACCTGTTTGAAAAGTTGAAAAGAAATTAATTGCCACCTTTTTAAAAAGTTGAAAAGAAATTTATTAATAAATTAAATGAAACATTGCAATACTGGTGTGAAATGAAAGAGGTTTAGAAAAGATTAGCTTCGAAAATTTTTTTGAAAACGGTTGTCAGTTGTTTGAAAATTTAAATACATAGAAATGAGTACGGTATTAGAAAATAAATTTTAACTAAATTCCTTGCCTAAATTTCTCCTATGAAGTTTCTAATGTAAATTTAATAACGGAAAAAAGTAAGAACATCCATTTTTAGAATCGCACCTAACCGAATCAAACTTCGGCCGAACCGAACTTTGGTGGCCGATCATGGCCGAAGCCAAAGTGCCGTCGTTCTCTCATGTTCACTTAGAAAATAAAAAAAAAACACCGTTTGTATACAGATACATATGTACATAATGTCATTGAATTTGTCTAATAATTTTGTTTATCAATATTTTCTAAATAAAATTATCTCTACGGCGAGCTGTTCGTTTTGCATCTGTGCAACTTTCTCATTGCTCAAACATAAAGTGTACAAAGCTGTTACATTTGAAATGTTGGATTTTCTATGTTATTTGTTATTTTGGCAACCCTTAATGGGCATTTGAGCGGGTCGGTTAAAATATAAAACAAAGATGAAAAAAATTTTTAAAAATATGCGGAGATTACTTCAAAATAAAAAGTGGTTTGCTAGCCACCCAAACAAAAAAAAAACACATACATATGTACATATTTAATATGAAGATATTAGATATATGGTGCAAAAAATTTATATATAAAAAAGTTATAAATTGAAATAAAGTAAAAAAAAAGTATAAAAAATCAAACTCACTAATTTATTTAATATATAAAAAATTATGCGCTTTATTTAAGAAAAAGTAATTTTTCTATATGTTCTCGATTCAAAATTTGTTTACTTAAATTAATAGGCTGGTTATTTCTAAACTCCATCAAAAGATGTAGTTATTTCAAATATCGAGAGAAAACATTCTCAGGCAGCCGCTTTCACATATGAATATATTAAAAATAAGTGTTTTGACCCAGCACATACATATGTACTAGATATTATTACGATCTTGACACTCGCTGCAGCGGTGTTGCTACTAAATGTCAGACAGATGAGACAGACGATAATTCTTCAAGCATATCAAGTATATGCCTGCAGTCCGCTTGCAGCTGAAAATGAAAAGTAGAATATGGCAGAAAAAAGAGGATGGACGCGTTCAAAATTGATCGCACATTTCAAAATTCTAAACATTGAATAACTTGTAGCATCACACTTTTTGTGTTTGACAATTTGTTTTAACGTTTTCGTTTGGTATTTTTGACTTTTTTTTTATTTTTTGTATTGTACTAAAGTACATGCTCTACTTACATACATACATATATATTTTTTTTATTTTCCCCTTTTCTGCTAGTGACAAGAAAAATTTTTTAATTTTTTTTTCTCCTTTCAGCTCTTCCTATGTGTAATTTTTCATCTCATTGCATGCATTAATTATCAAGTTAAAAAAAAAATATTTACATACCCACATAGCATGTATGCATATAAATATTTTCACATTTTTTACTACCTTAATATGTACATACAAAAAATATACTCATCTGTAATATGACAGTTTCGATTCGTACGACAACAAGCAGACTAGCCAATATTTTATATCAGATTTTTGTTTAAATATTTAATAGGATCATTTAATTATGAAACTACTGAATGTCTGAAGTGCCTAATTTACTTAAATGAATTAAAGATTTTTAAAGCAAAATATCATATTATTCAAAGCTCGAAAACTCGCCGCATTCATTGCACACTGGCCTCTTCGCACACTACACTTCGAGCGAATTCGCGCATCGCCTAATAGCATCAAATTCATAACACTATTTGGATAATCAAAATTCAACGATTTTCCGTGGAAAAAAATCAAATTTAAAAACCAAATAAAATAGTTCAACAAACAAGAGCTGCTACATATTTATGTGTATTCAAATTTTATAGCTAGGCGTAACTCTCTTTTTGTGTGTTTGTTTTTTTTCGCTGTTGTTTTTAAAAACTGTTACTGTTGAGAGCTGCTGTCTGTCTTTGTTGCTAGTCGGTGCTATTGTTTCTACATAATAAGGGCCGTTCACAGCTCCACTGTTGACGTATTTAGGTTATGTGTACTTATGTTAATTTATCTAAATCGGCGTATAACAAACAAAAAATGAAAAAAACAAACTAACAAAAAAAAAAAAAAATACGATAAAAACAAACGCTGTCGAGAAAACATTTTCAATAGCCCAAAAAAAATGTGATTTGAAAAAATGTGGCTAATATAAAATTTTTTGTGAATATATCAGTGCCTATCTAATGGGGAATTTTGTTGTTTGAGTGATTTGTGTGCAATATAAACTACATACATACCGTCGAGATAATTACCCGCTGTTGGTTATTTGTTTTTGCTAGTATCAAATAAAAATGAAACCTATAAACGGAAGGTCAGCTTATGGGTGTTAATTAAAAAAAAAGAACTAATTGAGAGTTGAAAAACGTAAAACGGAAAGAAACTGAAAATAGAAACACTCTTGTAACTGTCTTGCAAAAGCAACCCTGGTAGTAGATTTTAGTGCTGGTAAATTTTTGGTTATTTTGCTTATACTCGTATATTTAAAAATACTACAATATATTTATGAATAAAAACGGATTAGGTGTTAAATTGAAAATTTCCATGCATTTTTTTAAGGCTCATTCACAATAGCGCAGCTTTTTTTTACTTCACAACACTGCATCGCTCTACTCGTATATTTCTCCGAGTTTGTGTTGTTGCTTTACGAGCAACTTTCCGTTCAAGTCGACAAAGAAATGGTGCATGTTGATCCTCTTCTCACGAGTATTTTACAAGATTTGGCGTATCGTGAATGATCGGTAGATGGTAGATTTACCTAGGCCAACTAACGTCCAATGGTGAGCTTCAATTTTTGCCACAAAACTCTTGAAATAACTTTATATGCTATGCTAGTAAACTGACCCCTCGTTAGGTTGGACATATTTTGGGAATGCTCTTTTTGTGGATTGCACAGAGTACACTTATATTCCAAATACCAGGCATGCATTCGTCCGACTGTATTTTACATGCATTTACTTCAATAACACAGCTGGCACCTCTTAAAATCTCCAAGCGGCCTAGTTAGTTTTATAACGATATAACGGATAATGAGACTTCGACACCGTCTTCATTGATTTGAGGTTTTGGTTCATCATACCCGGCATTTTCTGGGCCACGACCATTACGTGGTTTCTGAATGTCGGCCATCAGGTCGCCGTTTTCATTCTAACAAGCAATTATATCGCTCTTGCAACATTCCGTAAGCCACTGTAGCTTCTGTTAGAATTTATGAGCGCTTTTCCAGTCAGTTAGGATCTGAAGCTTCTCGCATTTTCTCAGCTCTACCTCTCTCATTTTCTATCCAGATATATTTTCCCTAAAGCTGGCTTCCACGAAACGAGGCCCTGTAAGCTGCATCTTTCCTTTCTACGGCGGCGTGACATTTGTCACCGTACCAGTCATTCTTTCGGGGCCGCTGAAAACTGATGACATGTACAGCGATGGTACGTAACGAGCGAGGAATGTAGTATTCTTGCCGCTGACAGCTTTTCGACGTCGAGCTTCACGAATAGTGCGCACGTCCAAGATACTGGAAGGCTACCACAAAATAGCGAATTTGTTTTTTTTTTCGCTTTTTATCAGGAGATATCTTTATATGTCTGAACCAGGTACTACATACTGCCATGTTTCGGGCACCGACGAAGTCGATCAGTCTCAGTTCGTTAACAGACAGATCTTCCGTCGTGCAGGCTAAATTTACTTAGGGCCAAGTTCGCTTCCCTTTGAAATAGCACGATTTTTCTAGCATGACGGGAGCAACGTTTATACGAATAGAAGCGATCTTTGGGCATTTCAGGTGCATGCCCTCAAATCAAAAGCCCTTATAGCGCTTTTCGTGGTCGCCATCAGAATAGAGGGTTTATGTTAAAATCAGCAACAGCATTACATAGTAATTCGATATTATCCTCCTTATAATAATCGACCATATATTGGGTTCCAACATCCTGTTCCATTTTATTTTATTTGTGTAATTTTTGGTTTTCTTATTTTACAGATAGCCGGGGGTTCTGCTGTGTTTTAACCTGTAGTGTTTTTTGGTTTTATAAATTTCATATTTTTTAGGACATTCTCTACGTTTTTCCTATGTTTTTGACTATTCCTCCGGATGTTTTTATTTTTTTGCATTTTTTTAAAGATTTAATTTATGTATTTGCTGTTGTATTGTTTTATGTATTGTGTATGGATTTGTCCGAATTGCCACTGGTCCTTAGTGTGTCTGCTTTAAGTACTCATATTCGTTTTCATTCCATTTAATTTGGTTTAATATGTTTGCTTTAATTTACTCTATTATATTAGTTTTTTTTTTTAGCTTTTTTTAAATTGTTGCACTTCATTTTTTGAAACTTAGTTTTTTCGGTATTTGTTAGTATGTATTATTAACTTTTAATATTAAGTATCAACTTTTGATTCCTTTTGGAATTCCTAAAGAATTCGCTTCCATTTTTAGTTTGTGTTATCTCCAATTCTTTTTTATAAATTCTACTTGAAATTCGTCGATTGTGACAAAAAATGATTTGCAATCATCTTAGCACGTTATTTAAACGTTCACTTAATCATAGCAGTAATTCAAATGACGACGTCTTAGTAAAAGTTGTATTATTGTAGATTAATTTAATTTTTTAAACTTTATTGAAAATGGTTTAAAATAAGAAAACGGCTAAAGTAAAATAAGTAATTTTGCCAAAAGTTCACTATTTCTTTTTTTTTTTTAATTTTTGTAGTATACATTTTTATTTCGTTTTGTTTATGTGTATTTATCTTTATGCTTCTTATTTTTTCACAACCTCTGCTCTATTTATGTGCTCCTATTGGGTGAGTCACAAGGTTTCCTAATGCGTCATAAGACATAAAGTCATAAAATTAAAACAAAAAATACAAAATTGCTTAGTTTTTTATTATTAGTTTCAATGTAATCCAAAAACATAGCATTTGAAATCTCAAATTTTATGACTTTATGATTTATGACACATTATGACACCTTGTGAATCACCCGTATGCACATATGTTACTTTATATATTATTTGAAATTTTACTTTAGCTTTCCTTACTACCTTTTTTATATTTATTTAAATAACTCTTCTCAATTTTTAGCTAATATTCCTTTAATCCTATACAGGGTGCCCTAAAACTAAGCATTTTATTTTTGAGTAAGAGAGAGGCAATTTTTATTTGAAAAATAGATAAATAATAAATTATTTCATTTGAAACATTTACAATTGACACATGCATATTTTTGGGTTAACTTTTTTAGGTTAACAGTCCCATTCCCACCGCAATGGCAAGACTTACCATCTGACTATTGTCATAACTATTGCGCCTAAAATTATGCCCCTAAATTGTGATTCTTCACGTTCAAATTTGACAGAAGTGTGTTTGAAAATTAACTTTCGACAACACACCAGGGATCGTAACTATTATAATTTCTATAAAAAAATCATGTTTTAATCGTGTTAATTGAAATACAATTTCTTCGGTCAAATTTAATCGTAATTTTGTGATTTTTATTGTGTCGATCATGGATTAAAATTTCATCGGCCATAATAAATGCAAAACAATTTATCGACGATGGCAATAATAGAAAAAAACACCAACAATTCGTTTAATTTTTACGATCAAAAAATAAATATTAATTTTCCATATTATATCGGAAAATTTTAAATCCAAGAATAATGATTATTTTTTATGCAATAAATTTAAATTATAAAATATCGACCAAATCAGAACAACTTTTTTTTTATCGAAAAATTAGGAATATCGCTTGAATTTGTTTGAAAAAATAAACAAATACTCACAAAATAACGATCAAATTTGAACGATAAAATAAAAATCGAAAATTATCGATTATTGAATCATTTAAAAAAATTCTAAATAAAAATAAGGGCAGAATTGCACAGCATAAGAAAAGTAGAACGGTATATTCGAGTTTTGTTTTGAACGAACGCTTAACAAAGATTTTTTGATACGATAAATCGAAATAACGCCTATTTTTGACCCCTGCTACAAGCTGAAAAAGTGCGTCATTTTGGGGCACCCTGTATACCGTATTTAACATATGTAACTTACCATTTTCTTTTTCGTATTTATTTATTTTTTTCAGTTTCCACTCGATTTCGGCGTCAATTTCATTATCGTGCAATTCACGCTTTACTTTGGCGCGCCGCCACCATGGCTTGACTTTATTTAAATTAGTTTTAATTTCGGGTTTTTAATTTTTTTTTTTTTTGAAACGGATTTTCAGGAATTTAGGTTAAACAGGTTTAGCACTTGCTGTCCAGTCAGCCATAAATACATACATACAATCAAACAAACAAACAAACAAACAAACAAATGTACAAGTAACTATAAATTATGCAGAGTATCTGTGCATTTGCGTCACTTCTTTTTTTTGTTTTTTTCTTTTTGCTGCTCAAAGTTCGCTCAATCAATAGGCGGCGGTGATATGGTGGATTCGGCACGCTGTTCAGCCCAGTTGCTCAGCCCAGTCAGTCAATGATTTGTGCAACGTTTTGCCAATTCATTCCGACAATACTTGAATGCACAATTTACCGACTCCTTCCAGCTGATCGACCCACTGACTGACCGACTGACTGACTGACTGACTGACTGCCCAAACCAACTCTATGCAGTTGGGCTCCTGCAAACCTGCAAAATGTTTGCTACACATGTACTCTTACACACACACACACACACACAGATAAATGTACATATGTATGTACGTAAATATGTGAGTATGAAAGTGTGCTTGACGTTCCTCCCAGCGCATTTACAGTTCATAAAATGTTGGTCAGTAAGTGAAGGTAGACAAAACAAACGAGACGCTGTTAGCAATTTCTTGCCGCTGCTGTTGCAAGTTTGCGATACAAGTAAGTAGGTATTGCTGTTGTTGCTGTTGCCACCATCCACTTGCTTGTTCATGCCGCAATTAGGTACATGGTACATTTGTTTCGATTTTTGGGCGATTTTCAGGCGATTACTATAATTAAATGCGTACAAAACGAGGAAATTTGTGCGGCCATTATAATTAGTCTGCTGCTGCTGCTGCTGCTAGTTAGTTGCATTGCTTTTTTTTTGTGATTCTTTTGTTTCAATGCTTTTCGTTTGTTTTTTTGTTTTTTTTTTGCTCTTTGCCTTTAGTTTAGTCATTGCATTGGCATGAAACGAAGGCGCTGAGCTGGAAACAAGTGCGTGCTTGTTTATTTTGACTACTTGGCGGCAAATTGACCCTAAAGCTTACATTCGGTTTAATTTGATAATTTAAGGTTATCGCATTCACTTAGATGTAGTTGAAGTGAATTCCAACACAAAAACCATTCTAGTTTTGTCTTCATTTTGCTTAATTTGGTTTTTGTTTTTTGTTTTGTTTATGCGAGGGGCGTGTTTGTTGTTATTGAAGAGGTGGTTCCAGTTAAGGTTTCCATTTGACCGATATATGCCAGAAAGTAATAATCATTCTAAAATTACACATTTGCATTTGCGCAGACGTTTGCAAAGAAAGTTGCTGTCAAATCAAGGTTATCGTTTACAGTTTTTCTGTATTTGCGAAGGAGATTGCAAAGAAATGTGGGCGGTCAAATGAGTCTTCTGTATATAAAACACTCAATGAAATGGGGGTCAAATAAGCGGCGTGTGAAGGTGGTGACAATTAACAGGGGTTTCTTTATTTATAAGTTTTTTAGGTAGAATATAATAGTTGATTCAGTTTTTACAAAATTAATATTAAATAATATTAACAATAATAATAATAAATATAATAATAATAATAATAATAATAATAATAATAATAATTTTTATTTTTGTTTTGGCGGGAGAGGTGGGCGAAAAATGCCTTCGGATCTATAACAGTCGTCGCTGCTACGTATGTGGTGTGTCCACTAAAAAACCCTCAAACCCAGGAACCGCTTTCGCATTACTTCGGGGTAGAGGCCCAGAGGTCGTATTTGACTCTTCTTGTAGTTCATTATACGTACACATGACTCTTAAAATTCTTTCTGCAAATTCTGCGATATCATTCCACAGTTCTTCGCAACTTAACATTTTATGAACTAATAATAATAATAATAATAATAATAATAATAATAATAATAATAATAATAATAATAATAATAATAAAAATGATAATAATAATAATAATAATAATAATAATAATAATAATAATAATAATAATAATAATAATAATAATAACGAAAATAATAATATTAAAAATAATATTGGTAAAAATAATTATTAAAAGAGTAAGACATACATATGTATATGTAAATAAAATAATAATAAAAAATAATAAAAGTTATAATTATAACTTTAATAATAAAAAAAATTTTTCTAATGTTGATTAGATTATGAACAATTTGAATTTTGACATTTTTTTATTTAATACGAGTATATGCATTGTATAGTGACTTCGATGTTAATGCGATATTTTTGAAAGTATATGTATATATATTTTGCAGGGCAGAGTACGAAATGACATATTTTAGGATTTGTCGCGGAAATTAATAAATAAAATTAAATAAAGTAATTTCGGGAAAGTTTCCAAAATTATAATAAATAAAAAACAAGTGACATCAATGTTTACTCAATATTTTTGGAAGTATAACGATGGCATCGGAGGGTTTTAAAGGTCAAAATCATGAATTTAATTACGGTAGAAATAAAAAATTCAACATTATTATTAAATTTATTCACCACTGTTATGAATTGCATTAAGGTGACGTGAATTTTATGTTCAGTTTAAGTCAGAGCACGAAATGCCACATTTTAGGATTTATCGCGAAAATTAATAAATGAATCTGAAAAACTCATTTCGGGAACGTTTCTAAAGTTTAAAAAAATAAAAAAGATACATGGTTTCATTTAATTTATGCACCTAAAATTTGTAGGGCTTTGAGATTATCCTACAGTTGCCGCGGCTACTTATTTTAATATTAAGAATAATATATGATTTTAACTATAAATCTTTGCAAACAGCGGTCTCGTTGCCGAACTGATTTACGCTAATGTGAACTGAAGTTATTTCACGCGACAATCAAGCGACGACTTTTTACCCTACGGTTTTTGTGAAGTTCTCTTTTAAAAAATTCTTCGTAAATCTAACGATTTGTTTGCCGCTGGTCTTGGGGGTTTCTGACGTTAAAATTACCAGTTCTCTTTTTTCACTCGCTTTCTTATTCTGCCGTTCACATTTTTGAAACGAAACGAAGCAAGATCACAAAGTACACATCAAAATGTGATTATGAAAAAAATAAAATGTTAAAGAAAACTTTAAAATCGCTAATCGAGTGTGTTTGAACTTACCGACAAGTATCGTGTGAAAAGAGTGTTAGGAGCAATTTACCTAAAAAACACTGTAAAATTTAAAAAAAAATTTCAAGGAAATCTTTCAATAACCAGTTTTTTTGTCTACGCAACCATTATTATTTATTAATATACCTAGTTATTTGAATTAATTTTTCCTTCAAGCTCACAATATTATTTTTATCTTGAAAGCTACGAGTTTTTTAAAAATAATTTTTCCAACACTCAGAGATTTCTATCGTGAATTGAATTTAGCAAGTTTAAAAATTAACCGCGATTCTTTTTTGACCGGCAAAAAATTAGTATATTCCAAATTATGCTTAGTAGCCTCCTAGTAGACCAAACAACTGGAACGCGCTAGCCAAAATATAACGAGCGCTTGAACTTAAGGGAACGAACTAAAGAGTTGAAGTGTTTAGCCAACCGCAGGTCGGTTAATTTCTATCGAACTAGATTACTTTTTGCTTTTTCTTCTTTTTACCACAACTACCAGAACTTCTTAGCGCCATCCACTTAGCTCAAACTTTACGACAGCCAATACGAAAGCCTCATAAACTTAACAAAAAGCAATTAGTAAAATTAAAACACACACACTTCAAAAGTCATTTACACCACAGTAATACCCCAGAAATTAAGCCACGCAACCCTTAATCCAAAAAACCCAAAAAAAAAGAAAAAGAAAAGAATAATACGAGTACGAGTATAAGGAAACCAAATTAAGTGTCATTTGACGGTTGCGTGTAGGTACATGGAAACATTTCAATTAATTTGTCACCGCACACAGCCAACAACAAAACAATTTGTAGCCACTTACGAATAAAGAATGACAGTGAGCTGAATTGAGTACACGAACCCTGCTGATTGACGAATTTTTTTTTTCTACTTTTTTTTTTGAAGAGCCTCCTGCTTCGCTCCTTTACTCCCTCCCACCACTGCCACTTGTCACTCAAAAACAGTAATTGAAGTTTAATTGCTCGGCATGCAAATAAAAGCGATAAATTTTCGTTTATATATTTGCCGTTGCATTTGTACAAATAGGTGGCTGAATATTTTGATTAATTCATGTTATTACTTATAATAAAAATAAAGTTTAAATAAATTGGGGCGAATTGACATGCGATGCGAAATTTATGAGCGTACAGCGTGAAGAGTTTGAAAATGGATATGGATATTCGAAGTACTTAAGTTTTGAAAGTGCATGGCAATTTTTGGGGGGGAGGCTTGCAGCTTTTTGATGCACTGAGTTTCAAGTAGTTTCAAGAGAAATTTTTTGGGATCGTTTTCATTTAAATTTTGGGTGAGTTTTGGTGGCGTCGCGCCGGTGCACATTTGACGCATAAGACACTGGCGACTTTTCAAGCACACGACAGTTGTCGCCAAAGTGAAGTCTGCAAGTGAAGGGGCAGCACATAAAAGCAACAAAAAAACAAAAAAAAACAACGTGCACTGCTATGAGAAACAACAGAGGTACTTAAATACCCAAATGCATAATACATACATATTTATTCGGATACTACGCGAATAGTACCAACAAAAAATAGGTAGGTACGTAAGCATTAAATTTCAATTGATTTTATTTTTGTCTTTTAATGCGTTTCGTTTAATTTTTACTATTTCTTTTTATGTTTCGCTTCATTTTATACATCACTTCATTTATTGTTTTTCTTTTTGTTCTTTTTGCCGATTATTTTTTTTTTTATCGCATTTCAATTCGATTAATGTGCCACTTACTACACGCACATACATAGGTACAATGTGGTGTCAATGACCTCCACTGACAACATGCAGACCATAAACAATGACAGCAACAACAAAAACCACAACAGCTGTGCACATTCGTCAATTTAAAAAATAAATTACACTTTAATCTACAAAATGACAACTATTCATGTGACAAAGTGCTTGTGCAAAAACAAAAAGTGCCAAAAAGAAAACGTACATACATAGATACATATATTTAAATCAACTAAAGTAAAGAACGGAATGAAGACGAAATTTACAATCTACTTGTCACTTTGTGTCATTTTGCCGCGAAATATGGACTTAATTAGTTGTAGGAGTATAGGAAATATTTTGGCGTCTTTATCGAAATTTGCGCATCAGTGGAAAGTGTAATTAGAGAAGTAAGTAGTTTTTATCCGCATGGGCTGAGTGGAGAATGTAGTACAAGAAGGAGGTGAGTAGACCAAGTAGTCAGTGTTGCCAATTTATAAAAATTCATAGAATACAAGATTGCGCTTGTTGATGTGGAATTCAGGAGAGTTACTTGGCTTCGATCAAGGCAAATTAAAGCGGTGAGAGGAAAAGGGTTGATTTTTTTGATATTTTTCACACGAAAGGTGCCCATAATTTGGCAATCGACAAAGGCAAAAATGTTGTTATTACACTTGGCTTGACTTCCACAGAAACGTAGAAACGATTATTCGGACATAAAATTTCCTTGTTGAAAACCAAGGACACTAGTTGAGTCTAAATCTGCTAAGCATCCAAAGAAGTATTTCCCAAAGACTTGGAGTCGCATGCTTGCAAGAGTGGAACAGTGTCTGCGATAGCGTTGTTTGCTTTCCAACACTTCAATGTCACTGCAGTTGTGACAAAATTAATTGGATGGAAAATCCATTCTGGTACCGTGTAGCCCCATCAGACAGTGCCCAATTATAATAGCGACCACTGTATTGATGGAGTAGCGGTCCATATTTATTTGTGAGCTATATCTTATCACATCGGCCCTAGGCCAAACTTCCTTTACAAGCCGACAGGAGGGCTTTGCGGGCCACCTAGTGCTCCCATTGTAAATGAAAGCCAATCTTAAACAAACGGTATTTGCATGATTGCAGGGGATGTCCGTCTTCAGAGTCGCGTTTATCAATTGTAATTCGGTTCCTTTTCTAGCCAGTTTATCTGCAACACAGATTGTCGGGGATGACCAGGGCCACAGATTACGCACTTGCTGCAGTTCTGAGCTGGCTCGTTGAGGGCTACCCTGGAGTCGATAGCAGCCATGGTGGTGGTAGACCAAACAGATCAAAACAGATTAGATTGGCATGTAGTCCAGCAGTTGCAGTTTCTCCGAAACTGCATCCAGAATAAATGAGTGACCGAGTCTACGGTCCAGCCAGGGGTAAATTGAAGCTCGCCATTCGAATGCCTTTCTGAGAGTGGAAGGTAAAATGCCCGTGAGAAGAATTGATACTATTAATTTTCCTCCTAAATTTGGTCGTTCCTTTTTGTTGCTCTAAATAAAACATTGACCTTAAGCTCAAAACAAATTTTTTTAATGTCCTTTCAATCTATTTTATCCTTCATTTTTAAATATATCAAAACACACTTGACGAAGATGCTGAGTTAAAATGAAATGTAAAACTTGTCAGATTTCTGTTGTTCGTTCAATTCACGTTTACCACAAAATATTGTGTATTTAAAAAAAAATATAGATGCTTTACTTATCGTAAGGCAATTTCTTAAAAGGCTTGAAAATTGTTTTCGCGATTTTCAGGTATAAAATGAATTTATGAAGGTGAGTGTACGATTGTTTTAAGTTTTTTTTTATTTAGAAATTGTATTGGAAATAAAACTTGGTCTTTTTCGCTTACGTTTTATTGAGTTCGTTATAAGAAATAAGGCGAGATGTTTTTTAAAGCAATTTTGTACAATTTTGGGTATTTTTTGACATTTATTTTCCATTTATTTTCTACAGTGTACTTTAGAAATTATTCAGGGGAAAAACCAACGAAATTCAATTCATTCCCCACTTTTTATTTAGCAATTTTTACATATTTTTTTTTAAAATAATCTGGGTATAACTTTAGAATATCTTTGGCAACACTGCAAGGCGGGTGTTTGCCAGGAAAGGTTACTAAAAGTTTACAAATGTATTGGAAAGCGAACGGTGATGTTACTCATCCTTTCCCATTTTAACTTTGCTAAGTCAAAAGGATTTCAATGACACTCAACAGCAGCCAGGTTTAGTGAAAGGTTATTCTCACGCTTTCTGTCGTTCGCCTTCCTTATTTTTCCATTTCGTGCATTAGAATCGCTTAGATACTATTCCTTTAGTTACACGCACACACACACACAAACGCACTTACTGTAATTTATTCACTCTTTCCTTACATTTCCACGCAGCTATTTATTTCCTCGCCAGGTGTGCCAGTGGCGTCAGTATTTAAATGCTGGTCACTCGGTGTCGGGTCGCATAAATTAAAATATCTCAAAAGTGTTCATTACTTTCCATTTTCTTTCTTTATATTTATGGAAATCAGCCACAAGTACTTTTGCATACAAATTTGCAATGGTTAATGGAGTTTTTTAAAAGATGTTACAAAGAGAAAAAAACAAACAGAAATTGTGTCTAGAAAAAAATGGGTAAATAATTGAAAATTTGAAAAAAGCAAAAAATTAATTTATGTATAAAAATGAAAACAGATATTAAAAAATTCTAGTGCACTGTGGAGCAGAAATTATATAAAAAAGGAGTTTAAAAACCTTAAAAAATTTAATGTGTATTAAAAAAAAAGAAGAACTCTGAAAAAATGTTTCTTAATTACACTTTTGCTTATTAGAAACAACAAAAATCAAAAAAAAATTTAAATGGTACTCAAAAAAATTTTTTATAGCTTACTTTCTTAATGTTTTATTTTTTCAAATTTTAGTTCTTAATAATTATCTTTTATTTTGAATATGTCTCGTAAAAAATCTTATTAAGTTTGTTGGAACATTTTACATTTACTAACTACTCGTTACCACTAAAAAAATTTTGTGGATTCGTTTTATGGAGGAAAATGCGTCACAGCGGCAGCAAAGAAAAGGTGTCAAAAGCCAACCCGAATTCTCAGTCACTTGAAGCTTACATTTTATTATATTGAAATTGAATTGGCAACAAAAGGGCATACCAGAAAATTTTCAAGGCTTTTTTTATAATTTGGAAAATTTCGAAAAATCCCGAATTCTCAGTCACATGAAGCTTACATTTTATTATATTAAAATTGAATTGGCAACAAAATGGCATACCAGAAAAGTTTCTAAAATTTTGTTTGAAATTTTGTAAATTTCGAAAACAAATTTGAAACTTTTGTGTATATAGTTTCCTTTAAAGAATGAGCTTAATTTTTATGAAAAATTAAAAAAAAAATTAACTCAGTGCCAAACAGTATTATTTTGAATTTTGCGGCGTGCGTTCCATACTGTAGGTATATAAATTTATATTTAATTTTCTTAAGGTTTTTTTTTCATAAAAACAGCTACATATATTACTTACTTTGTCATTCTTCTCTTTCAAAATGCTTGCGAATTAATTCTATTATTTATAAGTTTATTGCCTTGATTTTTGTTAATCTCTATCCTTCACAAACTGTCGCTGAGCTGAGTGAGCCAACTGACGTTTGTCACAAAAATCCGCCGCCGCCGCAGCAACTCAACCGCCTATAAATTGTTGCGAAAATATTTAACATGAAATATTTATGAGCTTTTGTATGCGAAAATTTGCAATATATTTATTTTTTAATACTTCTGCAATTTATTTTCGTGCAACTGAGAAAAATTAAAAATAAAAGAGATTACTTGAAATTAGTGAACGCCCCCAACTTGTTAGCTCACTAATTAACTGACGAATGTCAACGGCAATTTGACAGGCTGTCAATGTGAATTGGGCGCGGATAGTACTATGTACTACTTATATGTACATACATAGTCATGTTTGTATGTACTTGGATGTGTAATATATATATATACATATTATATATGTATATAGCGAAATTGTGAAATATTCTGTCTGCATGCAAAAATTACACTTTCTTTTTGGAAAATGAATATACTATTATATAAAGATATTTTCGTTAACGTCACAAAACCCTCTTCACATTTTTCTGCACATATGAAAAAAAATATCAACAATAATATAATTGTGATAATCCAAGCGTGAAAAAGTTTGCGAAATCTTAATTTTATCTGCGGAATTTTTAATAAATATTTATTTTTAGAACTTCACAAAATTTCGCACTACTCAAATCCTCGCGTCATTCCTCAGCGATAATCTTGTCACAAATATTATACAATGTACAGTATTTCTCGCTTATAGCCACCACTGGGATTGCCAATTAAATTTCCCTTTTTAAATTAATCTCACAAATACTCTGTTTTTAATATTTGCGATTGTGGTATATGCGGGTTATTTTCAAAAAATCATTTTCCGCTCCCATCGATTGCATTTGGTGAAATTTTAACGGCGCTTACCAATATCCGTGAAATACTGTACTAAATACTGACAGTGGCTCAAAACATTTTTATTTCATGATCATTATTTTAATTAAAATTTGATCACTCTATAAGGAGAATGTTATAACTCCATATTTCAAACTTTGTACAAAAATTTATAAAAAATCAAAAAAATTACATCAACACTTAAAAATTTTAATTTTTTTTGAAAAACTTTTGACAGAAAACTTTTAAGAGTTAAAATTCTATAAGCTACAAAACTCCATATCCAGAAATGTAATAAAATTTAAAATTAAAAACTGTAAAATTTTGATGCAAAAGTTTTAAATTATTATAAATTTTGTAAATTTCGAAAATTTGATCTATATTCTTTTTACTATACTAAGGCAAATTAACGAAACAAAGTTATCATGAAAAGCAGTAAAAATATTGTAATAAAAATTCCCCCCCATTTGGTTAGTTTTTTGAGTCACAGTGTTAATTCATGAATCATTATGCACCCTCTGCCTTAGCCCATTGGTGGGTGACATCTTTTTTATGCGCAATTTCTCATCACTAAGATTTTCTAAAAATTGTTGTGCAGTGAGACGAGACATTTTTTTTTATTTAAACATTAATTTTCGGCTATATATTAATTTTTGCCAGTTTTATTGTTGCTCTGCCAAACAATTCAAACACCTACACACACACCGGGGCAAACTTGTGACAGATGAGCGAGTGATCGCAAAGTCTAATAGACAGACGTCTGTCGGATCAGTGTGGGCGCAGAAAAAAAAAACAAAAAAATAACTTCGCTGTGTGAATTTTTGTCAAATATTTGAAAAAGAAATTCGCAAAGAGAATAGGGGAATAGAAATGATAGGACATTTAAAAGTCATAAAAGTTTATAGCAGAAATATTAACACCTTTATGGTAATTTAAACCTGCGATTTTATTTACAAATTTAGTTTGGAAGATGTGAGATATTTGAACGCGTTTGTATGTGTGTTGAAAATGTTCATGGAAACTCTGGTTGGCAACTGATTGAATACTGTTTCGTCTTCGGGACAGTGGGATGTTTGAAAATTTTAAAAATTGTGCCTACAATTTTGACGTAAACATGGGATCAGTGGGATTGATGTCAGCAATTAATTTTTTTTAAATTATATAACTCGATAAATTGTTTTGCCATATAATGGTAGTTATAAAAAAATTCACCCAGGATAATGTAGTCAGTAACCTAGCCTCATTTTCTCGAGATATCTATTCGGCAAGGTCTATAGTACGTTTAGCCGTAGTACTCGATCACGTTACATTGGGTTTAGAGTTTAGATTTTCGTCGGGGAAATAACTCATAGTCTATTAAGAGGTTTTTAATAACGCACGACATCGAAGAATTAAAAGTCCAAACACTCTATTGCAAGTTATGTCTCATTCTTAACCCATAGGCGATCATCAGAGAAATTTTTAAAATAATTTCTGCGCCACTTTTCACTTTGTATCTCACTTGAATTAACAAAATAGTCCACTTACAAAGTTGAAATTGTTTTCTGTTGAATTTCTGGGTCGAGTAAGCTAAAAACTAAAGAAGTCAACCTTGCCCGACAATGGGTTAATTTATGAGCAAACTACGATGAAACTAAGTAATTTCGCCTTGTAAAATCTGTCAATAGAAGCTCCCTTTTGTTATTATCAAAAGCAAACTTGATATATAATAAAAATGTACACAATCTCTCACATTTTTCCCTTTGTTCAAAGAACTAAGCAACCTTGTGGCTACAGAACGGTCAAGATAAATGAAGAATGCCATGTATGGACGCACTTGGTTTAAGCGGAGTAATTTGGATGAAAATAAGTAATTTGAGTGATAGTGTGTCCGGGGTTTAAGCTGGAACTCCACACCAGCCCTTTCAGGCGTTGTGTTTGTCGAAGTTTTTCTGGTTTTACAGACGTTTCAAGCATTAGAAGTTGGCAACTCCATTGGAGCCACAAAAGTGTAGAGAATAATTTTCACGCAAGTAATATATATAGATTGATGAATGTGAAACTGACTATAGTTTATTGTATTGTAGACCTTCTTCAGTGACATATTAGTATATTGTGAAATAAATATTTCTATTCATGTATTTAGCTCAATTGCATGGAAAATTTGTAAAAATGTTGGAAGAGTTAGTGATTTGTTCGAACTAAGTTCGAACCAATTTTTTGTCACTGAAGTCTGTAACGCCTGCGCAAATAAGAAAGCGTTCTCGGAAGCTATGAAGGAGATGGCATAGTGGAGTGGATATGGAATTTGAATGTAATGCCTAGTGTGTAAAAATACTAAAGAAATAAAATCGAAATAAAGGGGTTTACAATGTTAGTCTCATTATTTAATAGCCACACCTCGTATATGAAAATTGTAAAGCAGATGACTTCATAACAGCCCAGATTCTGGAGCATTTCTATTACTGGTCATTTTATATTTGACGTAAGAAATGAACTATAAAATTTAAATGACTAAACTCTTTCACTATTTTGGGTGGAATATTTTTAACGCTATTTTAGACTTGCTTTTTATTATACTAACATTAGTGGGCTATAAAACTGCATACCCATTATTTATTGAATGCTAATTAAAAGTTTGAGATTTTAATTAAACTTGATTGAGTTTGAAATTTGGATGTACGTGGATTTTGTTATAGAATTTGTTATATTTTTATGAATGAAAAAATACTATGCACAGATTTTTCAATTTCAAAATTATTAAGTAACAACCAAAGCCAGTTTTAGCAAAAAATACGTATAATCGAGTATTCCAATCCATTTTTATAAACGTCTCATGTTGCTTAAGATTTGAACATATGAACATAAATTAGTTTAATTTTGAAAACCACTTCGATAGAGTCATAAAAAAGGCAATCAAAATCAAATATTCACAAATGGTTCAATTTCCTCAATTTCCTCAAACATTGATGTACAAAAAAAAAAAAACGAAAAAAATTAGCAGCAAATAAGCAGCAAGTAAAGCAATAAAAACGCAAAACTCTTCATTGCTTGACTAGTTGCACGAGGATAAATTTGTAAGCAGATTAGTTATATCGAAAGTGTTTCGAGTTAAAAACGAAAAGCAGTTTTGGAAATCGTGAGTGGTATTCTTTAAAGTGTAAAGATCGTTATAAAAACCTAAGTTCAGTTAGCCGCTGATGGCTGTTATTTCTTTATCCATTTGTTATTTTCAAATTCACTACATTTGGGCAAACGTTATTGGCGAGCAAGTTTTTGAGAAAAATTTTGGAAAATGTATGAAAGGAGGATTGAATTTTTAATAACAAGAAATAACTCGGAATTTACTGCTTAGTTCACTAAGAGCTGGAGTTTGAGATTATAAGAATTTGAATGGCTATGGATGTAGCACGATTATAAAAGTGTTGACAGATTTTAGCACTATAAGTGTATTTCCCTTAAAAAAAATTATCTAGACTTTGAAACCATAAATAAAGTAAAAAACCCCGATAGACGTTGTCCTGACTATATCTATTATTTAATTGCCCTGTGCCTATATAATCAGAAAACGCATTTTGCTTTCTTTTATATATAACAGACACTGATATTTCGATATTTTATATTCTTGTAGCTTTCTCGTAGCGAAATGGTTTGCCACCCATATTTTACTATTTTATATACGTTGTATAAAGTTTAATTTATTTCGACTTTTCAAGCAGATGGCAACTCTCCATATGTTATAAGTTTTCTCCTCAGCGTATCGAACAGTTTCATATCAACCCATATATTCCAATTTAAATTCGACTTTTCAAACAGGTGGCAACACTGCCCAAAGTGAATGTATGGATCTTCACCTGGTTCGAGGCGAACCATTTGACAGCCATGATTTAATATTTTATATAATTTGTGAATATTTTCATAAAATTTGACTTTTCATAGAGGTGGCAACCCTCTCCCGAGAAAATTTCTGGGCATACAGTTTTATACTCCATTTAATAGTAGTGTAGTGAAATGTAAGTTTGATGAGGATCAAAATTCGCGCTATTATTTCTTGCATATTTTCATTAAATTTGACTTTTCAAACAGGTGGCAGCCCTTTCCCTAGAAAATTTCTAAGTATACAGTTTTATAGGCCATTCGTTATTAGTATAACGAAATGTGAGTTTGATGTAGGTTAAAAATCGCGCTGAGTTTTGATCATTTCAACAAATGGGTATTTTGAAATCAAAGAATATGTGGAGGTTGTTCGAAGTGCCCAACGCTTCTCGTGTATTTTTTAAAACAATTTTTCGTTAGCTCTCTTTCTTTGTTTTTTGGATAATTCAAAGATTTTTTAATACTGACCATTCCTTATGTGCATCCCGAAAGCCCAACAACAATGGATCCGCAAAAAGTGGTTTATTTAAAAAAAAAAAATGATTTAATAAACAATTGGGTATAATTCTTTGAAGTCTATTTAAAAGAAACAGAGTTTGCCGATTGGAAAATAATGGGTTTCAAGGAATATATAAAATTTTTATGAAAAATTATTTCTCCCCATATCAAATGAAGACTTTTATTTAAAAAAAAGTAGATGTATTGCTTGCTTGGTTATAGAAAATTACTAGGGGGTGAGAGCATAAGAATTCCGACTTAATGGCAACTCTATGGAACCTCACCGTAAATACGCTACTGCGAGATACGGCATGGGGTGGTGCAAAAGTCGTCGCGTACGCTGATGACGTCGCGATTGCAATCAGGGGAAAGTTTCCGCAGACATTATGCGAGCTGATGCAACGAGCGCTTCGGGAGGTATCCAAGTGGTCCACCCACTGCGGGCTCAGGGTCAGCTCAAGTAAGGTGGAACTTGTACTTTTCACGAGAAGGTATAAAGTGCCTTCGGTAACTCCACCGGTACTAAACGGTACCCGGTTAAGTCTTTCTACAAGTGCCAAATTTCTAGGCGTTATTTTAGATAGGAAGTTGAGCTGGAAGGAGAATCTAGTTCAACGTCATGAGAAGGCTTCCGTAGCCCTCTACACATGTAAGAGAGCCATAGGCAAGAAATGGGGTCTTAATCCCCGGATCTGTCGATGGATTTTCACAGCGGTCGTCAGACCAATACTCCTATATGGGGTGATCGTGTGGTGGCCTGCATTAGAAAAAGAGGTTAACCTTAGACTACTCACCAAGGTGCAAAGATCTAGTATGATCTGCATAAGTGGGGCGCTCAGAACCACTCCAAATGAGGCCTTGAACGTCATTTTAGACCTTATTCCTTTAGATTTGGTTGGACAACAAATGGCAGCGATGACTGCTTTGCGACTAAGAGAGACATCCCAATGGCACCCTGAAAGCCAAGGGCACTCTTGTATTTTGAATAAGTTCTGCTCTATTCCGAGCAGCACGGATCGGTGCGCTTTGACATCGGTTTCTGAAAGTAATTTTATTACACGTATTCCAAGCAGGGAGGAGTGGAAACTTGAGTTTCATACTCCACCTGATAGCATTGTCATCTATACAGATGGCTCGAAACTCGATAATAAGGTAGGAGGAGGCGTTTTCTCACGAAACCCTCTCCTGCAAATTTCCTTTAGGTTACCAGATCACTGCAGCGTCTTCCAGGCTGAGGTCTCGGCCATCAGTGAGGCGGTAGAGAAGATTGGGACCGGGATTATAGGAAGAGACATCTTCATTTTTAGTGACAGCCAGGCTGCAAGCAGAGCTCTGAGCTCTTTCACTTTTAACTCTAACTTCGCGCTGGACTGCCGCCTATCTCTGCAGGAGATGGCCAAGCAGAACAGACTGTACCTCATTTGAGTCCCTGGTCACCGGGACATAGAGGGAAACTGCATGGCAGACGAACTTGCAAGACAAGGTACGACCAAGCAGATTCTTCAAGATAAAGAACGCATTGGTATGCCGTTTGCCACTTGCAAACTGCTACTCAGAGATTGTACATATAAGCAAGCTGACAATAGATGGAGGCAAAATACGACCTGTCGAACCTCAAGGCAGATGTGGCCTAAATGGGACCGGAAACGGTCGCGCAACGTTCTCTCTCTAAGTAGGGAACACATTTCCAACGTCATCGGGGCTCTAACAGGGCACTGTCTGATAGGGAAACATGCTGAAAGGTTGGGAGTACCCTTCGGAAGATGCTGTAGGAGCTGCAAGAACGACGAGGAGGAGGAAACGATCTTGCATTTACTGTGTAAGTGTCCTGCACTATGTAAAAGCAGAATGCGATATCTGGGATCACCGTTTTTGGATGACCTTATGACCAAAATACCTTTCTGAGAGTCGAGAGGCTTTCCTTTCCTTTTTGTCTGAGGGCCTTCTACTCTTGTTTGCCATGGAAGGGCTTCGAGAAGTGCGTTTATAAGATGTGTCACTTATCATACCTCTTATTTTGCTACCTACAGAAGGACTTTCAGGAGAGTTTTTTGTGGGACATACTTTAGAAGGCATTTTGAAGCAATTCTTCTAAACAACTTCTTTATAAATAAAAAATACCTATTAGAAGGCAAGCACTCCGGGATAGCATAGGAAATGTTTACCAATATTATTTTCACCGCTAGATTTATGCATAAAAATCACACTACATTATCAGAAGCGAACTTAATTAGTACAAATGTCTCATTAGAGCAAAATGATTTATTCGGGAAATCATAAAAATTAATTAAGTAGAATCATGGCGTTGATAGATGAGGTAAACAGACAAACAAGGCGAATTTATTTAAGGTGGTGTTGAGAAATCAGCTGAGTGAATTCGCTTGCTGGATTGAATGTCAAAACCCTGTATTTGTTGATATTCTCACCGATTCTCACTGTTACTGTGCGTACAATCTGTTAGGGTAAATTTATGTTGTTGGTCACTCAACACCACCTGGTATGTGGTAGCGCGCTCAAAATTAGCTCGCTTTTTCTTTCTTTCTTCTTTAACGATTAAATTAATTTTATTTTTTCATATGCATAGAAAATAGAGTGAATAATCCTTTAAACTTTTAAACTATAAAAATACCTCCGTATAGTAGATATTAGATATTTATAAAAATTAGGTGGATGAAAATTTGTATTTCAATTGACCGTAAAAATATATTTTGAAACAAAAAATTTGCTTTAAATGCAGCTAATCTAATTGAAATAAAAAAAAAACACGTGCTACAAAGTTTAAATATAAATCCCATGTAAGAAAATAAACAAAATACATAAAACAAATAAATTAAATCCTATATTGTGCGAAACGCTTGCATTGCATTACTACATAGAAGAGAAGCAAAAACAACAACAAGTTGAATAAAAATAATTACATCTACAATAAATGAAAGCGCACAGCATGGTGCAACAATTTTTATGCAACAACAAATTTATTTATTACAGCCAAGCAACAATGCGTTGCGTTGCCAACAGAATTTTTGTTTTTACCATCACCACAAGTGGTGTGCTGTTGCAATTGTTGTTATTGTTGTTGTTGCAGAAAAAGTTACGCAAAATAAATATTGCACATAACGTATCTATCTATTGAAAGTGAAAATGCCTTCAAATATACCTACACACACATATATGTACATACATACAAATGGTCTTATGTTCATGGCACGTTTGTGTGAAAGAAAATGCGCAAAATGGCCAAGAAGGAAGTGACTCCTTGTGTGGCGGTGGCTGCAACATCACAAAAATTTGTAACAAAAACAAAGGTCGAAACAATTTCCCTAAAAAAAAACTGTGTCGAATACGAAAATAACTACAAGCAATGTGAATACGGTAATTTGGTTTTGTTGTTGGGGCTTAATTTTGTGCGAATAGAATGCAATAAAATGAAAGGTAAATAAAATAAAATTAAATAAAATAAAATGGGGCAACATACAAAGAATAGAACAAAATAAAGTAAAGTTAAATAAAAATAAATATATATATTCAAATAAAATAGAACCATATACATATTGTTATATATTATAAGAGAAAATAGTAAAAGCCAATTGATAATAATTATAGTCATCGATAACATTTATTTTTATACTTCCACATTTCTTAATATTTATAGAGGGACAAAGTCTTTTAAGTCCTCAAACAAACAAATTGAGATAAAATTAAGTATAATAAAATGAAATAAAACCGAATAAAAACAAAAACAAAATGCAGGAAAATAAATTTGAATAAAGTTGAGAAAAAAAATTATCTAAAGGGAAATGAAATAAACTTATTTAATTCAATAAAACAAAATAGAATAATGTACTATATCAGAGTAAAACAATGGGAAATGAGACAAAATGAAGTGAAATGAAATAAAAAATAAGGGGAAAATAACAAATGAAATAAAATAAAATTCAGTTAAATACAACGAGGTAAAATAAAAATAAAAGTAAAATATCGCTTAAACCAAAAAAGCTGAATAATATGAAATAAAAGAAAGAAAATAATAATAATAAAGTGAAACCAAATTAAAGAAAACTTAAAATTATATTAAACAAAATTAAATAATATATAATATATTAGGCTAAAATAACATGAAATAAGATAAAAAGAAGAAAAGCAAAGAAAAAAATAAAAAAATAACAAAATAAAGAAATTTTATAAAACAAAATAAAGTACAATTGAAATTAATTAAAAAAATAAATTAAATTAAACAAAATAAAATACGATAGTAGAATACCTACAATAACACGAAATTACATAACGTCAGGTAAAAGTGAAAAGAAAATAGAAAAAGATAATAAAAAATTAAATAAAACAAAATTAAAATATGTTTAAAAAAAAACTAAATAAAATACAACTAAAGAAAATTGAAGAAAAAACAAAACAAAAAAAAAAAATAACTAAATAAAATGAAATAAAGCAGACACTAAATAAAATAAGGTAAAACAAAATTAAAAAGTGGACTAAAGTAATTTAGAACAAAGTGAAGGTACTTTACTTAACTATAATGTAAAATATCAGAAAAATAAAAAAAAAGTTAAATGTACAAAATAAAATGAAACAATGTATAAATAAAATAAATAAATATAAAAATACGAAATAAAATAAGTCAAATAAAATAATACAATATAAAAAAGCGAAATTCCATAAAATTAGACAAAATCAAATAAGGCAGATTAGAGTAAAACCAAACGTAAAGAGATAAAATAAAATAAACAAAATTAAAGAAACTGAAAATAAGTTGAAAATAGACAAAATTCACTAAAGTAAAAAAAAAAAAATAAAAGAAATAACAAAAACATGAAATCAATTGACACATGAATAATCCAAAATAAAATAAAATGAAGTGCCTAAAAATAAAATAAAATAAAGGGATACAAAATAAAAGAAAAGAAAACAAAATACAAAATTAAATTAAATTCAACAAAATTAAATAGTATGAACAAAATAAAACAAATCAACATAAAGTAAGCCAAAATAAAAAATAATATAATAAAAAATTAAGTTAAAGGAAACCAAATCCAAAATTAAATGAAATTAAACAAAATAAAATAGTGTAGAATAAAGTAAATTGAAATAACATAAAGTTAACCAAAATAAGAAATTATAAGTAAAATAAAGAAATAAAAATATTAAAAACAAAATAAATCAAAGATTTAACTGAAACGATACAAGTACAAAATAAAGTATGATAATCAGTAAATAACTTAAAATGAAGCAAACATAAATTAAATTAAGCAAACATATTTTTATTAAAAATTGAAGTAAAATAGTGAAAAAAAATATAATAGAATAAAATAAATACAAAATCAAATAATGATTGCCACTATTTAAAATTTTACGCGGAAAAGAAGATGGCGGAAACTTAGTATATAGCATTTTCATTTTAAATTAAACCTTTTTAAAACTAAATGAACCTTTTTTCAAATTAAACGAAACTATTTGCAAAATAAGTAAAACTCAAATTTCCAAATTAAATTAAACACTTTCTAAGTATATTCATTTAATTAAACAAACAATATGCTATAAAATATGAAATTAATGAAGAGCTTGTCCACTCGCCGCTTTCGGGATTTGGATGATCATGTCCATAACGTAATTCGAACAATCATTTTGATTAATTTGTGCGATACTTTCTTCAATTACGCTGACTATGTTATGCTCAGTAGTTAAATCACTTAGTAATGATCGGGCATAGGATTTTAACTTAGAGTTACAAATGGTTCAAAGAAAAAACATAACCAAATGATATTCTGATCTTTAGCTGTTATTGCTTCCGACAGATGGCACAACGGCGAAACCGGTTTGCCTTAAAACCAAATTTGACAAGGGATTACGAAAATTCGTTCCAAAATACGTCATAATGGTTCATTAAATATATAACAATGGTTTAATTTAATTTGGAAATGGTTTAATTTTATTAGAATAACGTTTCATTTATTTTGAAAAAAAAAATCGGTTATTCTGAAAATAGTTTTATTTATTTTGAAAATAGTTTCGTTTAGTTTGAAAAGGGTTTAATTTAAAATGAAAATGCTATATAGGGCGACCTAAGAATTATTTACTTATTTCTAATTTCAAGACATTTCTGAAGATTAAAGATTTCAAATGTTTACTTTTTAGAAAACATATTTTCGGAGAGAAAAGGTTAGTAAACATAACTTCTCAAACCAGAGCGGAAGTTTTACAATCCAAAAATTCCCACGAGCACATCTCTTAAACCAACAGGAGTTACAGTCATAATGAACGGCTGCCCTTACCCTAAAAATCGTATAGCTTTATTTTGCTTTCAAACAACAGCAAATTGCTGAAGAAATATTTTTGAAAACTAAGAACAAAATTTCACCGAAATGGTTTTCAAATTTTTGTGCATACATTAATGGTTAACGGAATAATGATTTCTGGGGACATTAATCTCTAATTTAGTATAACGTCATACAGAAAATAAATATTAGAATATAAAGTTGTTTTATTTAAATAAAGAAATACATATAACTTTGTATAAAAAAAAAATTATTATGAAAAAAAGTGACATTTACATTAGCAAGTGTTTTGCAAGCGAGCGCTGCTTGCGACATAAAATTTGAATTTTTTACGATACGAATACCAACTCGCATGCCATGCCACAGCGTCATTGAAGCGCCAATTTCGTACTTTGCATTTGGAAAAAATTCGTCAATAAAACATACATACATACATAACATCCGCACACATTCGCATAAATTCGGCAACATAATTCTAATTTAAATTTGTCGTGACGTCTACATCATAAATATGTATTTACCCTTTCCCTGTCTGTCGTCGTCAACGCATTTTGGGATAGCGGTTTGTCGTCAACTAATTTGCGCGCCAAAATAGCCGGCGGCGGCATATCTTAGCCCCATTGCGACAACTCATAAATGCGCCAAAATGCAATAAAATTTCGTTGTTGCCTACCTCAATAAATAATAATAATGTCTGTGTTTTTGCAAAAAAAAAGAAAAAAAAAAACGCAAGAAAAAACCACAAAAAACAACAACAAACATTAGGAAAAGAATCGCCAAATTCTTTGGGCAAATGCGTTAATTGCTGTCACTTTTTCTTGACTTAGTTACGACGACTTAGTACTCGTATTGTTGATTGTGCGTTTTGTGTGTTTTTGTTTTTTTTTTTTGTTTTTTTGGTTCGCGTTAATTGCATATCTACTGTTCCCTTGCAGGTGTCTAGAGATCGTTGACACTTACCGTTGCTTAATGTGGCAGGCAATTAATTATGCACCAAATATTGCAAGTGGGTCAAAATAAATTCAGCTGTTAAGCAAGGAATAAGTTTGTTATGGAATATTTCTCGGCGAATGGGATGAGTTAAGAAATAGTACTAGTTATATAATATGTACAGCAAACAAGAAATTAATCTGCCCAACCGCTTTTGATCTAAGCATCCTTCTTAAATTGGACTGAAGATTTTATATAAATATATACTGTGTTCTAACTGCGAATAAAAGCAATTTTCTTCAAAATTTTCTTCTAGTTGCGGAAATGTAGCTATGCGTCAAAAATGCATTTTTGCATCAAAAAGAAAATTTTGAGAAAAATATCGCTTATACCATGTTCACACGGCAACGAAAACAAATCTTTTCCAGGAGATGTTTTCAATATTGACCATTACCGTAATACTTTTTAATAACTGGTTTTCGCTCACATTTCTTTATTTATTTACATTTTTTATTCCAAGGCAATTCGTTAACCGAAATGCCCCCAGAGCTTAAGAATTAAAGCAGTGCAGCTCTTTATATTTTTTTTTTAGTTTTTTCCACTATGATTTTTTCTTTTATTGTTCTTATTTCATTTTCAAAACTAGTAACGGCAAATTATAGAATTTTTTGTTTTTTTGGCAAAAAGGTATCGAACACGGTTAGGACTCAATATATGAAAGTTACCACATAACACAAATTCCTCCTGTTCAGAGCTAACCAGCAGATTTAGCCAAGTATTAATGAGAAGAGTTGCAAAATTCTTATTCAAATCGACCGCTCGCTCCATCATCAGTCTCTGAATACAGCAGAGTTTAAAATTTAACTTGAACGCCAGAAATGAGTAAAAATTCAATTTGTGTTCAAGTGTTAATTTCGTGTCTATTCAGAATTGATGCTAAAATGTCGTATACATCCACTTAGGCATTAATACTTATGTAAAATTCACTCAAGTCACCCTTTTTCAAGTTTAACACTAGCTAAAACACTATCTGAACCCATATTCGGCATTTTTGATATTTTTTTAATTTTTTTTTTAAGTATATTCTTTTATTTTTTTTACTTTTTCTTAATTCAACCATCACATAACTACTATACTAGCTTTTCGTTATTTTTTTTAATAAAAATAAACTGCATAATATAATAAAAAGCTAAAAAAGTTATAATTTTAAAAAGGAAAAATCAACAACAGCTCACACATTCGCTTTGAATCACTGGCTGTGGGCTTGTCTGGCAAGTTGGAGGTTATGAATTCAAACCCGGTCGTTGAGTTGAAAGAAATCTGATGAGGAGATGAGATGAGCTTTGAAATAGCAGCTATAATTTCTACTGCTTTGACTGTGTTTGCATTTTTCCAATACTTTCATAATAAAAACTGGCGGCGTTGAGCTCAAAAATTATTGTTGATATTAAAAATTTTACGCTTATTCGTTATGTGGAAATAGTTGGGCACGATAAAACTAAAAAACCTGCAAAAAATCAAACAGAATTTCTAGACACTCCAAACTAGCATACTATTACGAAAAAAGTTTTAAAAAATTCAAATTTTTAAAATTTTTTTGAAATTTATATAATTTTTTTGCAAAGTTAAAAATTTTTGTTTACGAGTATACTTTTTGTTATATTACCAACTATATTAAAAAAATAAAAAAATTTGGAAAGAATATACATATGTATAATGAAAACCGTTGTAAATATCTTTGTATAAAAATATTTTCAAAGTTTTTATACTAATCCAAATGCTATTAAACGGAATTATAGACTAGCATATTATTATGAAAAAATGATTTCAAAAATTTAAAATCAAAAATTTTAAAATTTGTGTACATTTTTTGTAAAATTACCAACTGTATTCAAAAAAAAAAAAAAAAAAAAAAAAATTATGAACAAATATATAATGAAACCCATTGTAACTATATTTTTATTAAAATATTTTCAAAGTTTTTATACCAATCAAAACTCTATTAAAAGATATTCTAGCCCGTCCAAACTAGCATACTATTATAAAAAAAGTTTTCATAAAAATCTAAATCAAACAAATTTGAAATTTGTATGACATTTTCACAAAGTTAGAAATTCGTATTTATTTATATATTTTTTGTAATATTATTTAATATTATAATGGAAAAAATTAGGAAAAAATTACAATTAAAGCCATTGTGAATATTATCAAAAAATTAACCAGTGGACAATTTTTTGAGGCACTTTAACTATATTTTTATAATAATATTTTCAAAGTTTTTATATTAATCGAAAACTCTAGCCACTCCAGACTAGCATATTATTATGAAAAAAGTTTAAAAAAATTTAAATCAAAAAATTTTAAATTTGTATAAATTTTTTAAAAAGTTAGAAATTCTGGTTTATGTAGATACATACTAAAAAGTTCAAAGATTTTTTTTTATGAAAACCATTGTAACTAAATTTTTATACAAATATTTTCAAAGATTTTATATTATGCAAAACTCTATTAAAAGAAAATCCAGCAATTCCAGACTAGCATATTATTACGAAAAAGGTTAAATTTTCTTTACACTATTAGAAATTCTGACTTTCGTATGTATTTATATACTTTTTGTTGTATTAACAACTGTATTCAAAAAAAAAAAAACAAAAAAAAAATAAACAGATTATGAAAAAAAACTCAATGAAAACCATTGTAACTATGTTTTTATAAAAATATTTTAAATTTCTACCAAGGTGTATAGAAGGTGATAGCAAGATAAACAAAGCGAATCCGCTGTGTATTTTGTTTGTGTAATTTTGCGAGTGAAATGTCAAAAACTGAATTCGCTCAGTTTGCTCATGTATTTTGTTAGTGTGTACAAAACAACCTAGCGAATTCGGAGAGAAGAACAAGCATTCACCTCATGGGATGCTATCACCTTGTATGAATTCGCCTTGATTTCTACAGCTTAGCATACAAGGCGAATTCATATAAGGTGTAGTTACTATAGCAGTTGGTTTGTTTTTTTTTTATTCACCTACATATATTTTGTTTTTGCTTTTGCGTATGAGCTTTCAAAAGCCGTAAAAGCAAAAACAAATTGTATGTAAATTTTGACAACTCCTACGCAGAAACAAAAACAAAATACATAGGAATTTTGTAGTTCTATTTATAACACCACCTTATATGACTTCGCCTTGCTAGCGTATTATTAGCTTTCAAAATTCAAAACAAAAAATTTTTAAATTTGTATAAATTTTTTTACAATGCTAAAAAAATAGGAAAGAAATTTAGAATGTAGACCCTTGCGAATATTATAAAAGAGTCATCATGTGTTCAAATCTTTGAGTCACTGTAACTATATTTCCATACAAATATTTTCAAAGTTTTTATATTAATCAAAATTCTATTATTATTTCTTTCAAGCAAGTCTAATTTTCCCCATTTTGCTTCTTTTTCTCTCTTTATTTGCAGTTAAAGTCAAAAATCGGACAATTTCCAATTTCCCTAACGGTACTTTACGAACACAATAATGCCCACAATAGCAGCAACAATTCAAGCAAGAGCAGCAACACTAAAAACGTGTCGAACTAAGTGACTTGTGATTTCAGTGTATTTGTGTTTTTTTTTTTGTATACGCTAATTATCGGCTAACAGTGCTTAGAGATAAACGCGCCTGCGCACAATTTTTAAACGGCAAACGCCAAGCATTTTATGCCAATGCACGCGGCAAACAGAAATCTCCGCCATTTCGCAAATGTTATGGCCAGGAGAACGACAATTGTGAATAGTGAGAAAAAATGCAATATCAACGAGGAAGACGAAGATGAAAATCAACAACGACAATTAAAATCGAATTGTGTAAAATATTACAACAATATGGTGACCTAAATATTTATTTAGCAAACGAAGAAGTAAAGGCCCTTAATAAACCACTAGAAAGAAGAGAGAGAAAAAAAGTAAATACTCGTAAATCACACACACGCACACACACATACACCCACACACATACATACATATGTAAATAAAGAAAGCGCTGTAACGGAAAAAAAACAAAAATACATACCCACATATATAAATTTTCAAATATTTCAGAGTCAGCAATAGCGAATTGTCAGTGTAAATCAAGTATCGAAAAAAGTAAAAGTTAATTGCATTGATTTATTTCGCATGCAAGCAAAAAAAAAAACACACAAAAACACAACGAGCGACAAAACTGTACGTGCATCCAAATCTCTACAAATAAACCGACAAATGTGTAATGTAAAAAATTGTACTGTGTACCATCAGGTGTCAATAATAAATTAACATTCTTGTCAATTAAAAACTGCACGGCATTTTGAAAGAAACAGAGAAAAAAAACCTGCTTCTGCAGTTCCCCCATCCCTTGCGAGCAACAAAAGCCGGCCATCCCATCCGCTGTGAAAAGCAAGAAATATTGGATTTTAACACTACAATATCGATCGAAAGGTATACATATTTTGAGGAGCGTGTGTCCACCGAGCGATTAATACAATTTAACGCACACAAAAACGAACACATCCTCTGCGCTTCGATCACCACCCAGCCATCACGTGGACTTGGCTATCGGGACACTTCACAATTTCGCGCGAAAATCAATACTTTTTACAAGTGGCTCGCTGGCCAACTCGACGTTTATTGGCGTACATTACAGGCTTAACGCCATTCATTTATCTCGTTCATGCGAAGAAATTTACGACTTTATTGGAGGGCCCTAGCGTTGCTGGGTGCCCTCCTTTCGATAATCATTGATTGTCCCGGTATGATGGTGTACGCGATGCCAGCGATTTTACTGCAATCGACCACAAGTGCAGCACCAGCGCTACAACAACAACAACTACAACAGCACGCTAATGCAATGGAAACTTTAACAACAGCAAGAGCAACAGCGCGTATCGCCGAGGCAGGATTTCTGTATAGCAATGCAAATACAACAACTAACTACCACAGCGGTTACAGCAACCAGGAGAGCGACGTTGGTGTTGGTGGCCATATTTTTAGTGATAATGTGCAAGCGAATGATAATTTCGCTTTACATTTTAATTTAAATACAAATCGAAATAGTAGCCATAGCAGTAACTTTAGTGAAAGTGAGCAGCAGCAGCAGCAAAAACAACAACACGAAGAAGAAGATGAACCGGAAGCAGATGAGCTGCCCAATAGCAGCAGGCATCGCGCGGCAAATGCCACCAGCATAGGCGCTAATTCAGCGAGCAGTAAACGCTCGACGGTCCGCGCTGAGAGTGATCGCTATGCGAGCGCTAGCTATACGCCTGCTCAACAAGCGCCACCAACCGCACGCGACGAAGAGCTACACAATGCGCAACGCATCAAAATGCTAAATCTGATATCGAACAAGCGCAAGCGGAAAAAATTCAACGATGGTGATGGCGGCGCGGATGAAGCAGCTGGCGCTGTTGGGGCCGGCAGCAGCGACCACAACAACATCATCGACAGCACAACCACCGATCGTTGGCCATCAACAGTAGCGGCCGTCGACGATACTACCACAGCCAACAAAAAAGCACTTAGTTTTAGTGAAAATAGTATTAGTAAAAAATATTTTAATGAAAATAATTTAATTAATGATAATCAACAACAAATGGCCGTGACGCCAAAACGAACGTTAAATAAACTCGAAACTATTACTAAATTAACCGCAACAAGAGAAATATCGACACCTAGCAGTAATAACTATAGAAATTACATCGAAGCGCAGGTGCAGGCAACAGTTGATGCTGTGACGGAAGCGGAGGCAGACGCTACTAGCGCTGATTACCTGGATGAAAGCAGCACTTCCACAGCAAGTCCATCCCATGGCCTTACAGTTGCATCATCGTCTGACGACGACAACGACAATGACGATGACGACGACGCATTGTTGGATGCAACTTCAACTGCAGCGCCATCAGTCGCCTTCCGATTCGCCTCTGCGCATCACACAGCCATACTACTGTCGCGTACCGAGCGTAGTGTGCGTCAACCCCCTCCATCTCAGGCGGATGCAGATGTGGCGGCTGAAGTTGGCCGACGTGCTGTTGTACGCCATCATGGCGGCGCCACAAATGGTGGCATAGTGCGTCGTTCCTCCGACGGTAATCCGAAATCGAGAAGACTGAACAATATTAGAAATTTAAATGGCAGCAGGCATTTGCCGAGCAATTTGGATCGCAATGAGCGCTCGACGATCTCGCATTTGTCGGGTTTGGCGCGCAAAATTCAAATCTACATTAAGAATCGTTTCATACAATTGTTGCCCGATGGGACGGTGAATGGCACGCAAGATGAACAAAGTGATTACAGTGAGTACGAAAATTATTACTTTAGCATATTTATTGATTTTTTATGCAATTACCCCTGTTACATGACCCCCGTTGAGTTGTAAATGTGTATTACAATTTGGCGAGAAAAGAAGTGGCGAGTTCGGCTTCTTGTTTAATCTTCGATACTACCATTTAGTTAAATAAAGTGGTTTGATCCAGTGTTGAGAACATGAGTCTAAATTTAAGTGGATTTTGTATCATTATTTCCGTAGTAGAATGTTGAAAAGGCAGCGAATGAATTGCAAGAAACAAAGTTTAGAAAATATATGTATGTACATATAGTTTAGAAAAAAGTCCAAACCGAACCTTAGTTACTTAGTTTCTCTTGAAGAGACGGAGATTGCACATTCCAACGAAGTCTAATACTTCGATAGAAAGCTTAGTTGGGATTCCTAGCTTGACAAAACTTTAATCTACACGGGCCATTTGAGCTTATAGAAGATATTGTACGTTGCATCATGGTCTGTCATCAAACAATCCTCCAAAACCACCATATTGCCTTTAAGTAAACTACAAAGGCTGACCTGTTTTTCGGCCACTGGATCTAAGAGAACTTGTACAACCGTGAAGTTAGAGTTTTATCTAAGCTGAACTCCTCTCCACATTTTTAAACCGGCAGCAGCGGCTTCAAAAGAGCTGCAACTTGTTATAACAAGCCTCGATCAGAGATCTTGGGTTGAAAATAAGTATGTAAAATTTCTGACTAAGGAAATCTGCTTCGGCATTAAGTTTACAGCCAAAATTCCAGACCGACATCTCTACACATTGGCATACTGACCGGACAAAGATGGATGGACAAGCTTTGCATCACGATTGCCAATCGATCCATTGCCTTTCTTCACGGGCAGGCCGGGAAGGTTTTGACAACAGCCTAAATGGATGGTTCACGTCTCAGCCTTAACTGGTCATCCTCTAAAGGATTAGTTACTGAGGATCGTTAGTTACTAGGATCGGACTAGGTACTGAGCGGTTGGGGTATCCAAGATAGGTCAGACTTTTCGGCTAACCCTTCAGTAGAAGGGGCATCGCATTTCTTGTCAGGTCTGATATCAGAATTCGAGCTTCATTCCCAATCTCCTGCGTTTCCACATGCACCGGCTGGGTCTGTGCTGCGAGAGAACGCCGAGTGTGTCGTGAGCATGGTAAGAAATCGGAGTATATCTCTTATGGCCTTGGTCAGACAGAGATTGAGACACTTCCAATCATGTAAAGTAGGTCGCCTACCAAGGACCTTCTAGAGCTTTTATTAGGGAAGCAGACGTTATCCTGGGAAAGCAGGGCAACAAATTGCAATGATGCAATGATACAAAATAACTTTCAAGTCGCAGTGTTGCTTAGTATCCGTTTTAACGCTTTTATAACTTTCTGGTTTTATAACTTACTTATATTTTACATCTTCCATATGCCACAAATGAAATCAGCTGTTCTAGTTCCTTCTAGCTTTACCTTCCTACACTTTATGGGATATTTTTAGTATCGGATACTGTGTAAAAAAATATTATTTGTGTGTGACAGACAGTCTCATAATTTTGCGTTAAAGTGCCTTGAACTGAAAAGCTATATGGATGTACATATATAAATACTTGACAAACGCTAAGCTTTTTTTGTCGGTATTAAAATAGCAGAAAAGTATGCCGATGTTTAAAACAATGGATTAGCGAAAATTATGACAGCTGCTGATGGATTCATAAATTGACTTGAATAGATAGAGGATATTTAAAAGTCGTGTTATTTATAATTTGAAGGGTTCTTTAAAGGAGCAACAAAACAAAATAGGCAAATTAGACTACCTTATTCCAATTTTCTTTATATAAGTTAAGATGTTGCTTTGAAGCTATTTCAAAAATGTAAAATTCTTGCAAAGACCATAGCCAGTTTTCATAAATATTTCAATTCAAAGTTGCTCTCTTTATCTGTTTATTTAATCAATTCCAAATATTAGGGAATTTCAAACATTTATTTTTTTAATTATTCTAAAAGTATTTTTTTAGTGTTCAGTTGTTATAATCTCTATTTCTGTATTTATTGTTTAAATATTTTTTTTTATGTTAAAATAACGGTTTTTATATCTTTTCGTTTATCGTTTTCGTTTTATATGCACATACAAATTTAATTTTAAAATCAATACATTTTTTATCTTGGGCGAGGGTTGCTACCAGTTTCAGAAGTAAAATATGCAAAAGCTACATATATAAAATATTACGATATGGGTGGCAAACGGGTCGTCTTGACTATTAGAAGGTTTATACATATGTTTGGAGGGGGATGCCACCTGTTTGAATAGTAAAATTTTATGAAATTCTATACAGTTATATGAAATATTAAAATATGAGTTTCACACGGTTCGTTAGCTGTATTTTGAAGAGGGTTGCCACCTGCATGAAAAATTGAAGTTAATTTAACTATATAATATGGGTGTCAAAAGCGTTTTTCTGAGGAGAACGTTTATAGCTAGCATTTTTTTGATGGTTGCCACCTGTTTTAAAAGTTTAATTAATCTAAATTATACACCTGTTATATGAAATAGTAAAATATGGGTGTCAAATCATTTGTTTAGCTAGGAGCAAATTACAAGGTACACATATTTTGAAGAGGGTTGCCATGTTTTTTTTTAAAGTCGAATTCAATTAAATTATACACAAGTTATCAAATATTAAAATATGAGTGTCAAACTATTCGCCTAGGGGGAGGACAAGATGCACCCATTATATGCGATAGATACCGAGATTAATTTTCTGGTTAGCTTATTATAATTTGGCTTGGATATGATATTTTCATCGTAACTTGCCGGAAAATAATGCCAAATCGTTTGAATCCCATTTGAAAGTTTATTCAAGTTATGAGCTCGTTTCTCTGCGAGCTTTTTCCTTATAATGTCCAAATATTTTCATATAAGGCGATTGGGAGGATCAATTTATGATGGTAATGTTCTCTACCTACAAAATGGCTTCCAGTCCTTTGACTCAGCTCTTGTTATATGTAGGTACCGAGCATTTTGATAACTGGCTTCCAAAAATCATGTTTTATAAATTTTAAGAATTTTAACCGATTCAAAATATCCTATATTAAATCGGTACTATGCCCTTACCATCTCTACATCCGATAACATTGCCTTCGGCCAATCGCGATCTCTTTGCTCATTCGCTCAGGTCGGACGATTCAGGCAATGTGTGAAAGTGAGACTAATGGGTTATGAATACCGCTACCCGAAACGTTGGCGGAAATCCAGACGACGCATGAGAAACAATCACTGATCACTGTCGTCAATTCGTTTCATTTTGTCGTTTTATTTTTTTTTTGCCTGATATTTCAAGAGAAGTCTTATTTTAAAAATTGGTTTATCTATTTTATACAATAATAATATAATAAATTTTTTTAATTTTTTTATTTCATTTACTCCACCTATTTTGATGCTATTTTAGGGTTCCTTTATATACTTTTTTTGGTTTTTTTTTTTGTTAATTTAGTAGCACATTTTTTCCTTAAATTTTCGCATTGTATTCGAATAGCCAAATTATTTGGTTGACCAATGATGCAAACATTATTTTCGCTCACTAAATGACTATTGTTATTTTAGTTTCGAAACTTGCTGTTTGTCCATTGCGACTTTTCAATTTTGTTTTGTATACGAATATAAATAATTATGCAAGCTAATCTCATGCGTGTCGAAAGGAAAATATCTACTTTCTCAAAACTCAAAAAAAAAAAACAAATAACGACCGCCTAAGTACAGTGGATTGCGAAGCGACATTAACTTTGTAGCAAGGTACATAAAAATTAATTCTTTGACAAATGTGCGGTTTTACAGTAAATACATAACATATTTTAAATATGCCAAAGACTAGCGCTTGTACTGTTGTTGGGAATGTTGAACGTATTTACAAAAAATATGATTTTGAAATCACCGAGAAGTAAATATTTATTTCGTATTCGGAAAGTAGAATGATGTTGGTGCAATGAAGAACTGAAAGAAACTAATACAATAACAATTTTTCCGAGCTCCTGCCACGATGCTGATGTTGCACCACAAACATGTTGCATCATTCGAAAAAATGGCAATCAGGATTTAAGTTTTATTAAAAGTCTAACATAAAGTTCATAAAAATTTACACTTTCAGGCTCCGAAAACAGTCGTTAGTTTTATTTTTTCGGTTAAAAAAAATCATTGGAAAGATTTCGTTCAAAACAAAACTTAACTATGCCTTTGTATTCCTTTTGTCACGCACTTACGAAATCTAACCTTATTTTTATTTAGAAGATTTTTTGTTTAAACGATTACATAATCAGTATTTTGAATTTTTCCAATAATTCGATTTTTGATAGCTATTTGGTAATTTTTATTAAAGTATTTTTTGATATGGTTTGTTTGTTATTTTATCAATTCTATTTTTCGGATCATATTTTATCGATATTTTGTGATTTTAATTGTTTCGATGAAAAATAATCGTTTGCCGATAACATTTGATCGATATTTTTAGAGACTCATTTTTTCAATAAATCCAACAACAACAAATATAAACCGTCAAAATTTGATCGAGATTTTTAGAGACTCATTTTTTCAATAAATCCAACAACAACAAATATAAACCGTCAAAATTTGATCGATATTTTTAGAGATTCATTTTTTCAATAAATCCAACAACGACAAATATAAACCGTCAAAATTTGATCGATATTTTTAGAGATTAATTTTTTCAATAAATCCAACAACAACAAATATAAACCGTCAAAATTTGATCGAGATTTTTAGAGACTCATTTTTTCAATAAATCCAACAACAACAAATATAAACCGTCAAATATGATCGATTACTTCTGATAGACAAAATAAAAATTACAGAATATCGCAAAAATTTGAACGAAACACTAAAAAAGTGAAAATAATGATTTTTTTTTTGTACCGATGAAATAAAAATCTCAAAATGACGTTCAAATTGATCGAACAATTTTTAATAAAATTTTAACGACAGATCAATCGCAAAAAAAATTCAATAATTAAAATATTTTCAATAATTTTTTTTTTGGAATAGAAATGCACGAAATAGATTGACTTTTAAGTATTTTTGAAAATAACTGCTGAAAAATTCCACGAACTCGAAATTCATTTTAGAGGTATGGTCCCTTGGGCAAAAATACTTGGTACGATCCATGGTATCGGAATCGCGATGATGCTTTGAACATTTTTAATTGGCCCAGCCTAATAATCATAAACGCTATATTATATAATATATATGTATAAGTAAATAAACTTTTTTATCGTCATTATAAGTTCCTGAAAACTGGTAAATATTGTGGATATTTTTATGGTATCATGCTGATTTCATGCTTTCCGAATTTAAACCAAAAAACCCGATTCATTCCTTCAACTCAGTTTTATTTTTAATCGCATTTTCATTTATTAAGCTTGAACCATAGTGCGGAAGCTGCTTAATCTTCTAAAAATGCATTTAAAATTTCCAAATTTAATTTTTTTCATAGTGGCACCATTGGAAAACGTTATAAGAGAATTGCGGATTTTGACAACGCTCTCACGAACCAAAGAGTTTCGTATTTAGTTATCTATGACAGGAGCTCGAATTTTTTAGTCCTAATTCTTTGTTGCCCTAAAAGCAATTATCTTATTTTATTTGTATTAAGTTTCTTGGAATGTGAGTCATGGGTGATGAAATATCTCTGCATAATTTGAATTAATCTGGCGGATTATAGCAATTCTCGGAGCATTTTTATATAAAATACCTTAAACAATTTATTCCCATGCCTGAGGAAAAGTCTGCACCTTTATACCTACCTATCCTCCACTTTCTATTCATTTTCTGCAACTTTTACTCTCATTGCCCTCTAATTAAAAGTTCATACAATAAACAGTCAACGACAAAAACAAAAACTCAAAAAAATAAAAAAAAACACAAAAAAAAATAAAACAAAAACATTACCCAAAAAAACGTTACTGCAGAATTCGAGTTAGTTGCAACTGTAACTACAACGGCCATCGACAACAAAGTAACAGATATCGATACACAATGATCAGACGTAATAATTCAATCAACATAACCAGAAGTCAATTGACTCATGTTACGATATACGCGCCGTTGATGTTTATCATTACTAACCAACAAGAAAACACAATACCAACAGATATGATACCGGCATATCGACATACCAACAAACGGTACGGCAACATCCTTTAGCGGCAACAAAAAAAAATCCAAAAAACAAGCGGCAACAGGCAGCACTCATTCATTCGCTCACTTGCGGCTCTGAATTTATTATGTGGCACGGCCTGCCCCAACCCACCGCCAGCATTTGGCCATTTCACTTGGTCTGACTGGCGGTGAATGTGTTTGGCTGAAGCTGTTAGGCGTCTTGGCGGTTGGGGCTACCACGCTGCCGGCATTCGCTATGCTCGTATCTCATCATCCAGCGCATGGCCATTGGTTGCTATGCGCTCCTCGATGCTCGTTTTGGTTATGCATTGCAAATTTATAAACTTAAATTTGATAACGAACAACACGTACCGTTAACATGCAACAACAACAGCAACAGCAAAGCAAATTAACAGTAAGAGTTAAGTTAATAAAAAAAAAAAATTTACGAATTCCAAAAAGGTGCAAAAGCGAACAGAATTTTGAACGAAATTTATACATACCTCCAAAGTTGCATGACCGATCACAACCAACAGCCGATTGAACGGCGTTTTTGGTTTTAGTCAGCCGGTCGACGGCGAAAAGGTTTGGCAGTTGGTTTCGTGTTTTGTTTTGTTTTGTTTTTGTTTTCATTTCTATTTGGTTTTGCGTTTTCTGCCTTTGCGAAAACGTTGCGCCGCCTTAAATATAATCATTATCAATTTTAAAAGCAACATCATCATTATATGTAGTTGCATTTGTTTGTTGTGTTGGTGTAAATATTGTCGTTTTGTAGTGTTGTTATTTTTTTGTTTGATTCGTACAGAGAAGAGAAGCAGCTGATAGACAGCGAGTACAATCGATAGCGTGTGAAAATTGTGCGAGTTGTGTGGGAAGCAAAAAAAAACGATTGGGAAATAATATGTATTATTTAATAAAACTTTGTTTGAAAAAATTCCTTTGATGTACATAAATGTTAAACAATTACAAATAATTAAATGAAATACATACAAATAGAATTTTTTTGTTTTCTCACCTGGAATCAAATTTAATAATAAACTTTTTTGTAAAATAAAAAATATTTTTTTTTATTTAAAATTTTTTGATCTGACAATAAATTCAATTTTTATTTTTAAATTATGCAATTTTTGGTAATAAATTTATTTATTGAAAATTTATTTGAAAACCCCGCTTTGATGTAAATGTAAAGAATTAACTTAAATAGATACGTAAAAATATAAATTATGGGCTTTCTAAATAAAAAAAAAATATTTTATTTTATTGGAAACTTTTTAATCTCACAATAAGCTTTTATTTTTAGTTTTATTTAATTATTTCTAGAAACCGAAAACAATTTTTATTTTGATTTTTTCGGATCAAACAATAATTGGAAAGAATTCGTTCCAAACAAAATTTGAATATACCGATCTATTACGCATGCCATAAGCTGAGGAAATTTGACTTCATTTTTATTTCGAAAATTTTATTTTATTCATGACATAATCATTATTTTATGAGTTTTCTGTTATCGATCACATGCAATCTATATCTTGTGATTTAAAACTTCCCGATCATTGATTTGATTTTTTTCCATCACAAAACATATTGGCAACACCAACAAATTTGTTTGTGTTTATCATGATTAAGAATACAAAATTTTAAGCCTAAGAGTAACGATTATTTTCGGTCGAATAAAAATCACAAAATATCGAAGAATAAATCATGATTTTTCTCAATAAAAATAAAAATCGTTACGGTTCCCGATTATTTCACCTGCTTTATTATTAATTTTTGTTTTATTCTTGCATTAATTTGATATTTAAAAGTCATCAATAAAAATCAGTAAATAACTTTTACTCAGTCAATAACGATGTCCGTAATTATAGGCCGATTTCGAAGCTCTCGTCCGTCTCAAAACTTTTTGAGATAATTGTGAATGAAAAGTTATATTTTGCGGTTAAAAGCCTAATTTCCACCAGTCAGCACGGTTTCGTGGCGTGCCGCTCCACGGTCACAAATCTTTCCATTTTCAGTGAATATTGCATTTCTGCCTTCAAAAAGGGGTCTCAAGTCGATACAATTTACACCGATTTCTCTAAGGCATTTGACAAAGTTTCCCACCGAATACTATTGTCGAAGCTTGCGTCAATGGGATTTCACTCCACGTTTTTGTCGTGGATCAAGTCATATTTATCCAATAGACGCTGCGTGGTTTCGGTTGATAATGCCACATCCCGTTCATTTATTGCGTCCTCTGGTGTTCCGCAGGGGAGCATTCTAGGGCCTCTCTTTTTCATTCTTTTTATTAATGATATTGGTTCATGCTTTTCTTTTGCTGAATATTTAATGTATGCTGACGACCTTAAAATATTCGCAGTCGTTAACAACACCCGTGATTCTGATAGATTGCAATCCGACCTAGATAATGTTCAAAATTGGTGCAATTTAAACCGTTTGTCGCTAAATATAAATAAATGCTTCCACGTAACTTTTGCTAAATCGCCGACTGCGTTGCCTACTTCGTATAGTATTGCTGGCTCTTCTTTGAAATCTGTGGAGGAAATTAAAGACTTAGGAGTTATTTTTGACTCCAAGTTAAATTTCACTAGCCATGTCAACCATGTCATAACGCGGTCATACTCGATGCTAGCATTCGTACGCCGAAATTGTTCTGCATTTACTAACCCTTATACTCTCAAAACGTTATATTGTGCTTTTGTCAGATCGAGGTTAGAGTACGCCACTATCATTTGGAAGCCATACCAAATCGGTGTCTCTAATCGGCTTGAGAGAGTTCAGAAAGCTTTTCTACGATTTGCGCTCCGATCTTTGAACTTTTCAGAACCCTTGCCATCCTACCGATCTCGTTGTTTGTTGATTGACCTAAAGACACTTGAAAGCAGAAGATCCATTTTATCATGTTCATTTGTTATTGGGATCATCACTGGGACGATTGATTGCCCGTTCCTTCTTAGTGAAATTCGGTTTAATGTTCCTTGTAGAAGCCTTCGACAGTTTGAACTCTTCATAATTGGTTTCTCGAAAACTAATTATGGTAGGAATGCTCCTATTTCTAGGGCATGTGCTGATTTAAATTTGTTTTTTAGTTCTTCGGGTGCTGATTTTTCGTGGCCCTATGCCATCTTAATAAACCACCTCAAGTCATTTTTTTCTTAGTAATTTTTGTACTATTCCAAATTAGTTTAATTATAGTCTGTAAGAATTTGTTAATTCAAAGACTTTACATATATAAATAAATAAATAAATAAATGTTAATATTTCTAGATTAAATAAATAAATAATCTCATGTAAGTTTGTTAGTAGTCTGTAAGAATTTATTGTTCATAGACTTAAATAAATAAATACAATCGTCTAAATACAATAAGAACCAATCGGTGAGTTTTTATTTTTTAAGTCGCAATTTTAAGTAATTTTAATTAATCGTAGTAAAATAGTCAATAGTGTCCAAATGACACACACATACATACGATTTAAAAATGACTTCTTGAAATACAGTCTATGATAAAGACTTGGTGAATTTAATATTTTTGTTGTTTTCGGATGTATGAACTAAATAGTGAAAAAGGTTTTTACAATAAATAATCTACAAATAATAATGATTAGGTGACTTTTATTTTATTATGAAATAGTCATTTGAGCTCAAATTTTACTTTAATGACTTTCATATTGCGACATAGAAAATTAAAAGGATTAGGACTTATTTTCAGGGATAATATTGCCATAACTATTTTTTTTAAATAAAAATTATCTGTCGAGTGATTTAATGTCATCGAAAATGTTAGTTACTTTTTGACATTACTGAAGTAACAAATTACTTTTGATTATTATTCAATTTTTTCACAAGTGAAAAGTTTGCTGACCCCTACTTTATTATTCTTATAATAAGAATTATTTAGCACAAACTTTGTTTTATAAAATACTTCAATTAAAATCAGTTCGTGACTCAAGTCTATTTATGTACATACTATATGAAACTTTCGTTGAATTATATTTTTAGTTTACAATTTTAAAAGTCACTTTCATTGACCACTCTATAATAATGGCTATAAATATTGGACGCGGGAATGACTTTTATATTGCGACTTAAAAAAATAAAATAGTCGCAGACTAATTTGTATTAATGACTTTATTGCAGTTATCATGAATTTGTTAAAAATCAAAAATTTAATAAAATTGAATAATATATTTATAAAATTATAAAAAAATTTAAAAAAAAAAAATTAACTGTTAAATATTCCCTTTTATAATGTTTTGGTACCCGACTAAAATCTATGTATATTAATTCATACTCTTACCGATTAAATTCTAATCATAATTTTTCTGCACTATTTGTTTTTTTTTTAAGAAAAAAATTATAAATTTCACCCTCACCATATATTTCAATATCATTTAGACATTTCTTGGCCTTTCCCCGCTGCCCTATTTAGCTACATTCGCTGTGTGTAAAACGAAAGGTCGTAAAAGCAAAAAGCAAGTGAAGACATTTACTATATAAAATCCGAAAAAGCTATACTTATTTTTTTTAACAACGCAGCTTTCTGATATTTTTTATGGCGGACATGCCGTCGAGCCTAAGCACTCAAGTTGCGGCCATAGTTACAGTGGCGCGTTTTTACACATAAAAATACATGGTTTTATTAGTTGTCATTAAAAATTTTTCCACGAGTCCGCTCTCAATATCAATCAGATGAGGTTAGGGGGCGTCCGGCGCGTCTTACCACGTTTTTATTGCTTGGAAATTTTTGATACATAATTCGTCACTCAAAGTTATACACAAGTGGATGGGATGCCGCATTTGAATATTAAATAAAATTTGATACTTAGTAAACTTTGACTGGCTCAATTTATATGAAAACTTGCCAGTCGTTTTTGTGATCGCTTGAGATTGTCCGCAACTGACACCGACAGGTGGCTGATCTTTTGATAGTTTAAGTAAATTTCATTTAAATTGGTTGATGCAGTTAGCTTTGGCTATTGTCCGATCGGTCCGATTTTATCGTATAAGTAGTATAGGTTAGATAAAGTAGAGTATCAAATGTTAAAAGAGGTCGATTTTGGTGAACATTTGGAAAGAGTTAGGTTAATGATTAGCCAGAGTTTACTAGCGCTTGCATTAATTGTAAATTATAACTGGAGTGTTTCATAAGATTTTGTGGCAGCTTAATTTGTTGTCATATGTCCGAGTTGAGAAATGCATTTGTCTACCCTTTATGTTGACTTCGCTTTATATAAATAAATGGTAATGTATTTTTGATTATGACAGTTGTCAATTCCTTATTTTTCATATTTTGTATTAAGAGAAATAACTGAAAAAATACTCAAAATTAATATTTGACCAGTCGGACGCTAATACAACATAGAGGTGGAAAATTTCTACGATATTATCGATGGTGAAAACAATCGATAATATCGCAACTCAATACCTCAACTATGTAAGCTACCAAAAGTTGTCCGTACGAACACAGTCTAAACAAATTGATTTGTAAATTGACAACACTAGGACCCTAATTCATAGGAGTGTTTAAATATAGATTATAGATTCATTTTAAAATTTCATCTGAAATTGGCTGTAAAGGCTTTCTTGATATAAATTTGGCCGATAACATCAATGGAGTGCACCATTACCAACGGCAGTTAATATTAGCGAAAGTTTTCCACGTCTTATAAAAATCGCCATTAATGGTTGCACCGTAAAGATTGTCAATCGTTATTTAGGTTTTATCATCTAAGTAAGCCCAATCTAAGTCCAACTCTGCAGGTCTTCCTCGATTATTTCGCTACAGTTCTTTTTAGCCTTAGAGTTATTATTTCTTTTTCGAGTTGTTAAAATTATGTTTCTAACTTTAATTATCGTTAACAGTAACTATTTATTTGGTTTACATAATCGAGATAATAGTTAAAATTATAATTAAAATAATTACGATTGTTTGTAATTCAAACATCAAATAACAGTAAAAATCAAAAAAAAAAAAGAAAAAAAAGCATAACAATTATAGAAGAGTTTTTATTTATTAATTAATTCTAATTTCATTTCAATTGATTATTATTTTTCTTATTTTTGCTTTAATATAATTTGGGCATTTATTTTTCGAAACGTAATAATTCACAAATATAAAAAATATCCTAACGAGCAAGCGGAAACTTTTAAAGCTCCGATCGGTGGTGAAATTGTTAAATGAATTTCTTAAAAGAAAAAAAAAATTTCGTCTGCGTATACTGGTGACCAATTGGTTAAATTCAGACCAGTTCCAATATATACTGGCGGTAGGTATTTAATGCCAATTTAGGATTTTTTGTATCTAGAGTTCAGATTTTTCTCGCAGGGAAGATTCTTTCTGATGACATAAAAATATATTCTACGCACAAATTCATGTTTGGACGTATTAGGCTGAGTTTGGAGCTATATGAGCTTATATAATTAAGTATATGTTCTATATATGAAAGCTATGTAATATTACAGTGATAAGCGAATGACGGAAGTTAGGGCACTTGGCGGACTGTAAACATTAAATTCCAATAGCTATTCACGCAACCCAGTGATGGAAATTACACAATAGGTTGGATCAATAATTTTTAAGTTCTTTTTAATTTTAAATTTATCACATTTAGAAAACACCTTAAAAAATAATAATTTTGTATGGAATCAATTCGGACTGCATTAATTTTGATCAAAACTGCAGATTATCTTATGTTCCTAAAGCTACTCATTTTCACAATCAAAAATATGAAAAAATATAGCCAACTGGGTGAAAATCTAGCGAATTTTTTTTACGAATACACCGAAGTGAAAAAGATGTGAAATTTTCGAACTTACGATTAAAGGGCGAGTTGTAAGTGAAATTCTAAGTCAAAATTCCAAACCGATAATGGGATTCTTCGTACTGGGATTGTTTCATTGTAACCGACTTGCAAAAGAACACTCCAACTCGGATCAAATTTCCTTAAGTTGCACAAGCAACCCTGTTAGCAACTTTCTTAAAACATGCGATTTGTGTAGTGCTATTTGAGAATGTAAAATAGTTGTGCAGGTAAATTTTTGATCGATTTTATTATATAGATAAAAGTACTATATAAATAAAATTGAATTAGATGTTATACTAAAATTTCACAAGTATTTTCTTAAGGCTCATTCACAATAGCGCAGCTTTTTTCCATTCCTAACACTACATCTCAGGTTGGATATCATTTTTATCGAGTTGGCTCAACTCGCATTTTTTTCGGAGTTAGTGTTGTTACAACATCCTACGGGCCTAATGATAATAATAATTACGTTGGTAGACTCAAATTTCAAACATGGTTGAAGCAATGTAGACAGAAGTGATAGACCTGTCAGCAAAATAACGTCATGAGCTGATATTGCAACGCATTAGAGTTGTCCATTCAAAATCTCTCGAATAGGATGATGCTTGCCAGCCATCTTAATAAATCCAGAATCATTTTGTGGTCTAAGTTTATTAAATGCCGGATGCTTAGCGTTTTGACTTCAACCTATTAGGCAAGCCAGAAACCTTAATCTTATCTATATACTAAATTAATTATTTGCTTTTCATAGAATCTCCTCGTCATCCAAGTCAAGTGAGTTAGTTCATATATTAAGTAAAAATGTTAAAATAAAATATCGATATCACCATGACTTTGCCTCATTACCATAACTATTTCCGTGTTTTGCACTCAAATTTTTTGTTAAACACATCGACCTGTATATATGTAATTACATAATTCTTAGCTGCAAGTTTTGATTTTAATGTATAGATATTTTTTCGGCATTCCTTTCAGAAATTAAAATAATTTAGTGAAGGTTCGCTTCAACAGCTTTTGTTTTTAAAGATTTAAGTTAATTTATTTTGAAAGTGTACATATATAATAACCAATATAAACTTTTAAAGTAAGCCAAATTAAAAGAATGAAAATCAATAAATTTTCATTAAAAATAACCAAATTTGACAATCGTGTCATAAGTGATTTTTCTTTCAATTTATATATTGCAACAAATTTCTCATTGCACTCTGCACACGTGATATACATATGGATGTATGTATGTCTATTACAATGGCGACAAAATATCCCAGTTCCCGACATTTTTGTTTGTGTGTTGGTACCCTGCAGTTAAACTTACTAGTTCTAAGCTTCCTGTCTACCAATTTCAAAAGGCTACTCAACTCGTTCATTATCTATATAGGTTGTGGTCTTGCACTTTTCCTGTAAATTTTTTTACGAATTTCAGACAATAAAATTACTCACTAGTGTGAAAGTAAAAAGGGAGTAACAATCACCAAAAGTACGGGACACACAAAAAGCACATTTTCGATTCTTATTTCTTTCAAATACTCCAAAGTTATAAAAATTTATATTACAATTTTTCGCAACTTGACAACGCACAATTTTTGTATACTTTGCCGCAACAGCTGATCGCTTGACACTTCGTGATTTTACCAGAAGGAAAAGTTCGGGTAAAATATTCCAATTGCATTCTCTACACACTCTCGAGGTAACTTGCTGCAAGTTCAGGTAAAACCCAGTAAGTTCATGGATGAATCAATTTGAAATTGGAAGCCCCGAATTTGCTACTGCAGCCGATTCCTTTGCAACAGATGCCAAATTTCTTTACAAGAAAAAAAATTATTATTTTTTATATATGCATTAAATGTTGTGTGTTTATTAGTTTGCAAGCGAAAATTATGTGTCTGGAGATTGTTGTTGATTTGGTTAATACAAATAGTGCATTTAATATACTCTTAACAAAAAAAAAATTCGGTTTTTAGTTATTGTGAGTCTAGCATTCATGCAGGGTGTCTCACCAAAAAAAGTCGCAATTTTTTACCGGAATTACACAGATTATTATGTTTCGAAACTATCGCACAAATATTTAGGAAAATATTAAGATTTACGTGGTTTTTTCTTTTGTTTTGAAAGTTTACATTAAAAAACACACTTAACTTGACAAAGTATTCTTATTACTTTTAATAAATAAAAATAGTGTTTAAAAAATACCTGGGATGACAACACATTTTAGGTTTAACAGATCTATATAAAAATATTAAAAAAAAAAAATGTCAACGGGCTCATAATGATGGGATTTGCCAAAAAAAAGGGTTACTTTGCAAAGAAAACCCAAAGCTGAGAAAATAACTTGCTTATCATACCTGATAAGTCTAAATCGGGTAAGTTTTGGCAGAATTATTCAAGTTTTGTCATAAACCAATCTTCCCGAAAAGTGAAAAACAGCATCAAACATCTCATTATTAAAACTCCGTTGAATATTTTTTAAAAATATTTTTAATTATTCATTTGCCTGAGAAAAATAGTTGTCCCGGCGCGTTTCGCTACATTCTACAAATAAATTTTCTGACAATGAATAAAATTTAACTCAGAATATACATTTTAATGATATTTCTGATCCAGCGCCACCTATCGGCTAGTTTTTAAGTGAAATATTTTTATTTATGTGGCTAATATATGTTTTGCATTTGAATCACATCGGATTGTAAATGCAGTTTTTGAAATATATTAGCACCAGCGCCACCTATCGGAATTTCGGTTTGCGCCTTGTATACTAAACTACATACCAACATACACACATATGTATATAACAAACAGGTGGCAGCCCTCACACAAATTTGCTATTCACCCTCTTGCCAAGACGAACCGTTTGACAGGCATATTTTTATGTTTCATATACCTAGTGTATGGTTTAGTTGGATTTGACTTTTCTAACAGGTGGCAACGCTCTCCCAATATACTTTACAACCTATTCTCATACCTACCAAATAAACAAAATTTCATTAAAATCGGTTGGGCCGTTTCGGAGACGTACGAACTTTGTGTGACTCGAAATTTAAAAAAAAAATTTAAACTTTTTGAGGTACATATTACTACCTCCTTTAACCATCAGTTTATGAGCTAGAACGAGTACTGCCTAATTTGACGTTTCACTGTCGGGTTATATGAAACGAAAAATGAGAAACGCGACTAGCACTCCAGCGGGTGAAAAAACACACTTGCCGTGCTGTGTTAACGTTGACAACATAAATTTGTAAGCCACATAAAATACAAACTACTTAAAGATATCTACATATAAATATACTCGTATAATCCCATATGCAGTTGTATTTTAAATACAAAAAACGCGTTCCACCAGCACGCAAGCTCCCGTTCAATGGCGCGTGTTTCGCGTTTGCCACACATTTACAGATGATTTATACCAACAAAAGCCGGCAACGCTCTGTCACCCAACCAGTGGGTTAGCTGTAGTGACTGTGGTGGATACAAAACTGTGTCAATGACTGCCTCAATAAAATTTTCGGTATAGAAAGAACATAAAAATTTTCTGCATTGCAATTTTTTTATACATATTTTTGGTTTTTTGTTGGTTACTCTGCAGAGAGTGGCGAAAAAGTGTGAGGAACGATGGTCTGAATTTTCAGTGCCAATAATTCAATTTCAACAAAATTACTCAAGAATTACCCTTTTCGTGTTAAACGTCATTAATCATTAATACTTATGTACATGGTATGTAAAAATAACACAGAAAGGTTTCGAGTCCCTCCGTACAAGTATGCGAAGTCCATACAAATGTGGCTGGAAAATAAAATTGTGGCTTGCTTAAAAAAAAGATAATAAAATGTTTGAAAGCTAAGCGGGAGGTGATTACGGTAAATTATTATAAGTATTGAAATTAATACATTTTTTATGCCAATACACAAATCACTAGTTACGGGATTGAAACTCAAAAAAAAAGTTTGAAAATTAATAATTGCTAAAATATAAACCTAAATTTATTGCCATCTTAGCATTGAGATTTCGCTGAGCACATTTTATTTATGTACATAGTATGTATGTGAATAAATATTTTTCATTAGCTACTTTCCACATAAATATTTACTCAAAATAAAATTACAGTTAATAAAATAATAAAACTAGGATATCAACAAAAATTCGTCAAATTCTTAAGTACATATGTACAAATTTTTTTCACAATTTTGTTTTTGATGCAGTGATGCATTTAGATACTCGCTGCTCTTTTTTTTCTTTTAGTTTTTGGATACCTATTACCGGCTCGTATTCAATATTCTCTATCTGCAATTTTCAAAAAAATTTGATTCCGATATAAAAATCCACCTAAGACTAAATTTTTCATCGGACATGTGAATGTCATAACTTGTTAGAAGCATGTACAACTAAATCCTAAAGTTAAGGCATTGTTTTGTTAGCTTGGGAGAGGTTGCCACCTGTTTGAAATGTCGAATTTATCTAAATTATACATAAGTTATACGAAATAGTAAAATATGAGTGTCAAACCATTCGTTTTGCCGGGAGAAAGTTTAAAGGTATTTTTTTGAGAGGGTTGCCACCTGTTTGAAATGCCAAGTTTAAATAATTTTCAAACAAGTATATAAAATATTAAAATACATAGCTAAAACAGAACGTTTCGGCTAGGAGAAGGTTCATTTCTATATTTTTGAGAGAGTTGCCACCTGTCTGAAAAGTTAAATATAAATAATATATATGTACATACATATATGGGGTATACAACTGCATACCCAAAATTTGAATGTTGCATAAAAATTGGGAATTTTTAATTTGATTAAATGTTTTATTAAATTTTATGCTTGGATTTATATATTTTTTGTTGTAGAATGAACTGTATTTCTATAAATAAACATACAGGCACTAAAATTGTTTCAGCCGATTTTCAGCTAAATTTTTAGGAAAGAATTTAGATTCTGGAAAAAGAGAAAAAATGTAAAGAATAACAAACACTCGCTGCTCAGCACTCATTGGACATCAGGGATTATGTCGTAAATTTGTGTGTGAGTAAAATAGACCGCAAAGGCATTACAGTGTTGCCATTTGGTTGCACTTCTTTCAACCAATGCGGCGTATTTTTTTATTCTCCTTTTCGCCATTTAGGTTAATTTTTCAATGGAACAGATACTCGTATACTAAATTATTAATAAATGAGATATACAACATTAGCACTTAACACATTTAAAGACGAAAAATAATTTCCAGGCCTACAATAAAATACAAAAAAAATTGGGTTTGGGTATGGATTTGGGTTTGGAATGTGAACTTTCATGTATTATATAATTCTTAATTGTACTTTTAAGTACGACTTTTGTATTAAAAATGTTACGTCCGAAAAGTTATGTATTTTTTATACACCAAAATTACACGCTTTTGTTTTGGTATGCTAGGTTTATATTGCATTTTTGATTGTTATCTGGGTAACTCTGTTTTTTTTATACGCGGCAACACTGTAAAGTAAAACTAGCGGCACAGTTGTACTTACACACATACACTGGCGAGGAAAACTCGTCGAATGGTGATTTTTTGCTTACAATATTAGCAAAGTTTTTCCTACATTTTTTTCGTTAACTGTATATAAAGCTATAGTTGATACTATAACAAAAAAATAAATTAATGGTTCAAACTTTATATTGAATGATTTTTTTTTAAAGTACAGAAATTTTCATAAAATCCACGTGTTTTATGGAAAAAAAAATTGGCAAGACGTAACAATCAAAAAAGTATTAAAAAACAGCAACTTCAAATTTACACTTTATGAGACTAAAATTAAACAAGCTATGAAACTGCATACACGAATAAACTAAAAAAAAATTTTTTTTTAATTTTGATACAAATTTATTGAGCTTTTATAAATTTTGAAATATTAATTTACGGTGTTTTTGTTATCGTATGAACTATATTTGTATAGTATAGTAAAAACGTGACCATTCGATCAGTTTTGCTCGCCACTGTACGTCTGTATTTTCTTATTTGTTACTTCTGCGGATTTGCGACAATTCGACAACTCGTGCCAACTTTATTGAGTTTTCGACTTGCCATGCATATAATTAGGAACATTTCCATCTATCAGCACCATCGTTAATTACAACATATGTATATTAAATATACATACATTCATACTTAAATGCGATCGTAAAAAAAAACTATAAAAAAATGTGAAAGTGAATTTTTAGGCGGCGCGGGAAGAAAAAAAATATTTGACTAGCCTTAGCGCGACAAAACTACGAGTATTTGATTCGATATCGTGAAGGTTGTGGTAGAACATGCAAAAAAAAACACGGAAATGATTTTAAACATTTCACATCAAATTAAGAATTCATAATGAAAAATGAAATTGTTCGTTGAAACTTTTAAATTTTTGCTATAGAACGTACACACATAAAAATATACGTGTATGTATGTTTGGGAATAATTATAGAAAATATAATTTTTTAGCAATAATGCTAAGTTTAATTGTAATATTTATATTTATGTTTATATATATTTGGTCTAGTAAAAAGGAATCCATTGATTTTGAATTCAATAGAGGACTTTATTTAGCATCGTTCTCTTGATCTGATTTAAGTCAAATATGCACCGTTTTGTTCGATAACTTGTTGGTATTTTGGGGGAAATTTCATAGAAATCCCATAGAAGCCCCCGTCGCTATTGGTAAAAAAGTGGGACAGCCGATTTTCAGAAGCTTCTATTGAGCTAATTTTTCACCAGCAAAATCATTCGCTATAGACAGGAATGGGCAGTGATGCATGACAACCTCCCAGCTAAGCTCTCGGAGCTTCTAGCGAGCAACAATCGATGTGTGTGGCCTGGTGTTGTCTGATGGAAGACAGTTCCTCTCCTATTAGCCGAAGCTCGCCGGTATCCAGCCTTGTATAAATGATTTCGAACGGTATTTTGTGTAATGTTTATCTCCTGGGCAATCGAAACTGAGCTTGCATGATGGCGAATTGCATTATTTGATCGATATTTTCGACAATTGGCTTTCCGTCCTTTCCTTGCACACTCCGTCGGTCATGCATTTGCCGGGAAAGTATATGTGCCTAGTGAGTTATGCAATAGTCTCGGAGTACTTGCACGCGAGTAAAATTTGATAGTCCTTCTGCATTCCGGTGATACCTCATTGAACTGGTCGAACTCGTTACATTGAACACTGCAGATATTAGACCAGTTTTAAGCTGCGTGGCAACGATGCGCGAAGATTACATTGGAAACAAAACCAGGAACTGTGTTGATGCTAACTTATACCAGATGCTCAATGGATGGCGAATCGAATACGATTATAGATAGTCGTCGACTTTGGATCGTTGTCTGTGACACTTTCCCATGCATTCCTTTCCTGGACTCTTACTGAGAAATTGTTGTACAAGCCGATCAGAGGAGCAGAAAAATCTAGTTTTTATAGGTTATGCGGCAAAGTTTAAAGAATCTTTGCTTGTCCGAAACTCAGTTCTTTCCAGGGCTGGAACGCATTTAGCTTGGAAGCTCTTTAGATGGCCCGACGCTTGCCGTAGAGATCCTGCGGTGGAAGGCTTAAAATTAATTTAGAGATTTGATGGTGTGTAGGCGTACAGGCGATAATGGCCTTCCTGAAGCGGTCTTCGATCTTTCGCCTCCAGTAGAGTTTCCTGCCTGCAGTAACTCCGAAGTATTTGACCTCGGTTGAAAGAGTGGGTGGTTTGAAAGAAATGATTTCATATTTCCTCATGAAGAGTATCATCCCATTCCTTAGGCTTATCATTCAACTTCCTTTTGCTTAGGCATCTCTCACTATCTGCTTAAATGGTTCACTCGCTAAAGACAACATACTCGCTTAAAAGTCTTAACGCTATGCTACAGGGGGAAAACAGCTTGCTTCGCTTTACGTGACAGTTTCGCTCTGACAACTTATTTAAATCCATACAACTATACGAAGTTTCCCAACTCTCATTTTTTCGGGTGCGTTGAGCGTCAGCTGATTCTCATATTTCTTTTATTTCTCACATTTACTTAGCCACAGACACTCCATTTTAATTTTCGGCAACAATGAAAAATCAAGGTACATTAAGAATTTATTCAAATTAATTTTTGTCTTTTATAGTTTTTTAACTCTTCAAAATGTTTATCGTGGCATCTATTTTGCACTTTTCTCTTTTCTGCCAAAGTTACAAATATCACGTCAAGCAAAATCTTTTTATAGAGCTATCGCTTAATTCGCTAATGATAACAAATATTTTTAAGCAATACAAATATGGCTTAGTCTACATACATATATTCAATTTTTTGCCAAAGAAAAGAAACTTATTTTATGTAAATCGATATTTTTACATTTATTTTACACACAGCGGTATTAATTAAAATTTGTATAATAAAGATGCTACAAATATTTCTTTTCGAATATACTCAAATATTTGTCAATTTCTTTGTTTCTTTATTTACCTTTTAAGTGTTGCGTTTCCTACATTTTACCTCAATTTATTCAAGTCCCTTTGTGGGTCTATTTTTGGCTAATTTTATGGTGCGTAGTTCAAGCGTATTGTATTTAGATTTGTATGCGTTTCCACCTCTCCAGCACCGTTTGATTGGCATTTTTTTCTCTTTTATTTTCAATATTGGTTTTTGTGTGCTTTGTTAATTTTTGCTTCAGATCACTCACTATAACTCTTTTGGCCCAGTTACGCTTTGAATTGTAAATTTGGGTTTTTTAATGCAATGCAAACTAAGAGATCAGTCAAAACTATTATGGAAAGAGGTAGGCAAAAGGCGTAAGGAAAGTGGAATTGTTGCTGCTGTTGGTGTTGAAGCAGGTGGACCAACAAATTCTGGTTCGCTTATTTGAATGAAACGATATACTATATACATATGTAGGTATGTATGTATCTATGAATTTCGGAAGGTCGACATGGAATAAAACACGCTTTTCGCATATTAAGATATTATCAGCCCGCATTTATGGTTTAACGAATAGGAATGTTAATTATGTTGAATGCGATCATGATGATGTCGCTGAAGGCTTACAATATTAATATTATTATTAATCTTCAGTTTTCTTTTGTTTAATCAGTAGTTGTTTTATGCAGTTTTTCAAATAATTTTGCTACAAATTTTCGTTTTATATCAATGCTGTTGCAATTTGTTTTTGCGAGGCATTTGGTGTCTTTAATTTAATTCAATTTATATCCAAATACGTAGTGACTCAAACATTTGATCACATCTCGGCTATTTTTTATAATATTCGCAATGTTTTTCATGATAATTTTTTCGCTATTTTTTTAAATAAATCTTTAGTTCGTAATCTAAACAAAATGTATGCAAATCCGAATTTCAAACTTTGTATAAAATTTATAAAAACTTGGAAAAGTTTCATCAAAAATTAAAAATTTTAGACTAGTATCTTAAACTTGTACAAACTTAAAAAAATGTTCAAAACTTTTTAATTAGAATTTTTGGAAAACTTTTAGTTAGGCAATTTTGAGCTAATTAAATTTGAACATAAAAATGTGCAAGTCGAAACTATCTGAAATTTATTCGTAATATAATAAAATATATAAATTAAAATTTCAAACTTTGTGTAAAAATTCTAAAAATTTTCAAACTTTTAAATAAGTATTTTAAACTATGTACAAAATTTGTAAAAAAACCTAAAAAATGTTCATAAAAATTTTGAAATTTTTAATTCAAACTTTTTGTCGCTAATTCCATTGTACATACATAAAAAAATTAGAAAAATTTCAAAAATTTTCATAAAAATTTCAAATATCTAAATTAGTATTTCAAACTTTGTGTACAATTTGTAAAAAATTAATAAATTTCCACCAAAATGACAAATTTTTTAACTGGAATTTCGAGTAATTTAAAAAATAGGCTTATAGATAAATCAGAATTTCAAACTATGTATGTATAAATCCATAAAAATTAAAAAAAATTTCAACTTTTTGTTTGCTGGGTTGGAGCTGCTTCGGCCGAAAAAGAGTAAAAACGAAAAATTTAATTTTCTTTTTCCCTCTTACGTGTTTCAACGCATTTTGCGTCTTCTTCAAGGAGTCTTTTTTTTATTAAACAATTAAACAATGTACAATAAACAATAACATTAGTTTTAATTTCAATAACTAGTTTTTAAATATATTTATGAAGACATATTTTTGTCATTGCTCTTATTTATATTAATTCTTATCACAGCTGTGTATGCGTTATTTGTTTTGTCCACATCTTCTTTAAAATTCACTTTTTAGTTAGGATATTTTAGATTTCTATAAAATTTACGTTAGGAAAATGTCTATAAAAATTTCAAACTTTTTATTTGAATTTTTGGAAAACGTGTTTCTGTAATTTTGTAGCTTATTAAATTTCAGCATAATAATGTGCAAATCTGAAGTGGCTTAAAACTCCGGTTGACTTTTGAAAATTGTTTGCAATTTTTATATTACGGATTGATGCCTAATATTTTTTGTTGTTAAGTGCAAAGAATTTCAAAAATTTTTAAAAATAATTTCTTGCACATTGAAATTATTAATTTTGGATCAGTAGTAAAACTTCCTATCCAAAATGTTTTCAAAGTAATAAACAAAAATATTTGAAATTTTTTATGAGAATTTTTTGATTTTTTTTTAATTTTGTGCAAAGTTTAGAACTCGGATTTATATGGTGTTTGTTATATTGAAAAATAAGATGTTATAAAAAATTTACCAAAAAAAATTATCAAGTAAAACATCGCAAATATTATAAAAAAATCAAAATCCGATCAATTTTGTTTTAACCATTTATGACAATCAAAGAAAATTGTGGAACTATCTATCATAAGCCCTGATCAAATTAAATGAACTGTCGAAATTTATTTAGCACAAATAGATGAACTTTACGCAACGATTTGATCGAAATCTGTTGTGTCGCTTTTTCAAATACTCAACTGTCCAATATTGTACAAAATATATCTACATATCTGCTTTAATGTAACACTCTGTATAAACAAAGTTGATTTTTGGTGCAAATGGGAAAGTAGAGCGCTGTAAATATTAAAAATTTAGTAATTTATTGTGTACCCCTAATAATTGTTGAATTTTCTTATATACTTTACATTTGTATGTGTGAACGACAAAAATAGCTAAATTATTCAATTAAATTTCAAGCCCTTCTCTGATCTTACGCTGAACAGCCTAAGCAAAGAAAACAACAACAAGACGATTATGCTAAGCGATGATCCACTTAACGAAGTAAAGTTATGCCATTTACATAATTAGATTGAATGTGTAAATTGAATTTTAGTAAACCAGTTTGGCAAATATTTTGTCACGCAACTTTGTTAGGTAGAACGTGTTAGCATTTTGAAATTTTACATTTGAATAAAAAGGGTATCTATCAGTGGATGGTGGAGTAAAAGAGATATCAATGAGCTTTGGATCCGTTGCACGATGACTACAGAAATATTTGTGCAGGTACGTAATTTTGATCATCGCTGATATAAAATGCACTCTTATTTAATATTCCATTCGCTTAATGCAATGAAAAAAATTCACATTTTGGCTACGCTCTCTCGAAGCAAAGATTTGCCTACCGCATTATCTGTGACTAAATTGCGTCAAAATAGAGCCACTTTTTCTGCCCACAAATACAGATATCGCCGCCTGAACTCCAGGAGTACGAGCTCGATTAAACTCCATTCTTTCGTTTGAATAAGTGAAATTGAAATCAACATGACCACTCTAAAGACTATAGTCCAGAAAATCGTATCTACTTTAGACCGTTCGAGGAAAATGCAGTTTTGAGGTGGAACCTATAAAGAGTGAAAGAGATTGAGAATACAGACAGACTGAGTAAGATGTTGGATGTGGGTCACTGTTGTTGTTTTAATAGCGGAAAAGAATTCCCATCAAGTTCTGGGGAATGTTGCTGAAGTGACAGTCCTCGGACGGATATAAATCTGGATGGTTCCGTTATCGTAGAACCGAGTGTCTTGTGCGCGAAACCACAAGGAATGTGGACGATTCCTGTTCATTGCTTCTCTGCAGATATGGCAAGGTAATGGAAGAGTCTCTGAAGATCAAACTTATTTTGGAATTAACAAGTAGATCTGAATTCTGAAAAGCAAGGGTCGTTTATAACCAAATTGGATGCTGCCAAAAAAAAAAATTGTGTTTAGCTATGTAATGTGGAACTCTAGGGTGGATTATAAGAAATTTTCCCATCCTCTATGGCAAACTTACAGACCAAACTTTCCGGCAATAAGACTTGTAAGAGAACGCCAATTTGTCTATTCAAATTCCAGTCACCGCGTTCCTTAGTCTGAGCATTTTTCCAGTTGGAAATCAAGCGCTGTCCTCTCGCAAGATCGTTTCAGATTTCGGCTTTTAGGGCCACGATTTAATCGGCTTGCCGCTAGCGCTGCAAAACTATCTATGATCTGAACATCAATATCAGTTGTGGGTCAGAACAAATTGAGACCAAATGCTCGGCTCTTTCCAGATAATGCCACTTTTTATCTTGCAAAAAAAAACGGCATAATGAAAACGAAATATTGCAATCATGCGGAGGAGGAAACGAAAAACCTACTACCTGCCTTCATCTTACTTTAAGAGCCAAGAGATTGCAACGCAAAAATTAAAATATTCTTTATTTGATCTATTTGGCCTTTTGATAATACGAGTAAAAAAATGCTTTCGGAATTTGCAATTTTGCCACTTATAGAACTGACATCGCCAAAAGTAAGGTTAAAATCAAACTAAATTCACCCCTGAACTGTACTAAATACTTCAACATTTGATCTGACGTTAGGCCCTTGAAACTTCACAAATACCTTAAATTACTTTCTAAACGCGCGTAACGCTTGTGCTGTTGTGCTTGAACTTTCTACAGAAGTATTGTTGCAACAATAACAAAAAAAAACTGTGTTAATAAATATACGACACGTGCCGCACACCACACCACACCCGCACCCTCACCCAGCAAGCACAATTAAAACAAATTAACAGAAACCAATAATGTTTTCATCGTTACGTTACTCGAATACAGCCTGCCAGGCAGCTAGGCAGCTCGATAGCCAGCCGGCTACTCCAACTACGAAGTTGCTTGCTACTTTTTGGTTGCCGCACTTCGTGGTACGTAAATATTTTGGGTGGTAATGGAAAATCAGTGTTGGATCTGTTTGTTGCACTCGTCGATGGTGTAAATAATAAAAATAAATGGGGGAAAAGAAGAAAGAAATCAAAGAACAATATGAATTTGTAGTTGAGAACAAATTGAGGCGGCTTGAGGTGTAGAAATGATAGAAACAGATGAGGTATTAAGAGCTCTCGAAAATAATTTATTACACGAAACTAATGAAGTTGTAAAATGATAAATTCTGCTTTTGAGGTGCTGTTGATGTTTTTTTTTTGTTTTTTTGTTATTCGTTTGTCTATTTTGTTGGCTTCATTATTTCATTTAATTCCCTTTGCAGTTGTTTGTTTTCGCTTGCGTTGTCAGCACAAAACAATGCCAGCATGTTGGTTACACAAATACCGTTGTAGTACAAGCATTAAGACAACAATGTAAATGTGTTAAAATAACAACAACAGCTAAAGGTGCACTAAAATACGCTAGGCAATGAATGCAATCTAAGAACATTTTTGGTAAATATTTCTATCGAGCTTTTGTAAAAGTAAAATAAAGTGCCAAGTAAAACGTCAATATTTGATGACAAGCTGTAATTAGTGGATATGCATACAAAAAAAAAAAAAAAAAAAATAGAACAATATAAAATGTAACGAATAACAGCAAGAAAAAAACATAAATAAAGTACAAATCACAAAATATGTAAGCACTGAGAAAATTGTCATTTCAAACTAGCATTATAAAGGATTTATTTATTTCAGTGAATAAAAAACATGCTTAAAAAAATTTTGAAGTTATACAAGTAATTTACTTGTAGGTCTTAGGGCTTTTAATTTTTTTTTTTCACTACAAACAAAGTTTGAGCTGTTAGGTTAACTTTTTATTACCCATTTTTTTGGTTACTTGTTATTTTTAACACGAAAATCCAAACACATATTTTGTGCACACCCACAGCTTTTGGAATGTTAGTTATTTTTTTATTTTTTTATTTCTCTTTTTCCATAAAACATTTCCCATATGGGTTGCATTTTCTTTTAAAGATGTGTGGGTGACAGGATGCAACTGTAAAAATGCATTAAACTGACACTTGAATGACTGTTAGGTGGTGAGTTAATTGATGGGCTGTAACCAACAGCAAAAAGAAAACTATGAAGTGTTTCGCGGTCTTAGGTAGTCGGAGTAAAAATAGACGAAAGAAGAAATTGTTGTTGCTGTGTTGGTTATTAGATTTGAAAAAATATCATAATAAAAATAGATAGCGAGTGTGAAATATGGGCGTAATTTACGGCGACAGGCTGAAAAAAGTCTTAAACAATGTTCACATTGCAACGTAAATTACTTATGTTCATTGAAATCACTAATCATTAGCCAAGTGCTTTCATACATATCATTCCTAATTTCTCTTCTCACAGCTCTGTAGCCACAGAGTTGCTAAGTTATTTGACCAAAGGGAAACGTTATATCCAGGCAGCAATCAGAGCTTTTCGTTTAATAACAGTGCGATCGAAGATGGTTATTGATTGCCTCCTGACTTCTCTTTCGAAAGTATCGGAATATTTCTATTTAAGATAATCTGTGTACCCGGGCATAGTGTTATCCCGGGGAATTGCGAAGCAGACGAGCTAGCCATAAAGGGCACACTTGAAAATGAGCAAGGGGCTTTTCGGAGTTCCTTTGACCATCTGCCGGCTGCTTCTGAACAAATGAGTCTGCGATACGCTGGGTAGCTGATGGAACGTGTAGTGTCGCGAGGTTTTGGCCAAATGTGAATCGGAGGAGATCACGGGTGCTTCTCTTCAAGCCACAGTTCTCACTAATTATGGGACACTGACAAGGCACTGTGCAAAGCGAATCCCTCAATATCAGCTCTGACCCTTTTTGCGGTAACTCTTTAGAGAATGAGGTGGTGGAATAATCTCAGCACTCTCTGCTCACTTGCCCCGCTTTCGCGAGACTACGACTCAGGTATCTGGGATCGTATCTCGTTCTCTCTTTGGCGGACATAGTGAGAGTGAAGATTATCCAGTTTCGTACCTTCATTGCAGGCATGCGGCGCTTTGCTAAAGTGCAACCACTTTTGAATTTTTTGTTTCAGATCCATTTGACGCTTAACGCCGCCTTTTTATTTTTAAGAAGAATGGAAACTTTTATTGTAAAAAATTACATAATGAAAACTAGACACTGCAATCATGTCGGTGTGCATTTGATCAACGCGCCTGTTTAGCAGACTGGGTGCCTTCGAGCAACAAAAGCAACTTAGAAGTAAACTGCTTTCCAGAATCGCATCTTAGTTTTCCGATGCCTTAAGTAGTGTTTGCTGCCGATAGGCCTGACTCCTCTTTCAATTGCAATCGTCATCGTTTTGAAAAATACGAACGAAAGTTTTCAATCATCAATGAACCAAAACAGACTGAGACAACTGCAGATATTTTCTAGATAAGAGAGATAGTTTGAATTAACATTAAAGGCTTACAAAAATGAAATAAAATTTGCCTTTCAATTAGCATCAGTACTAAAGTATCTACTATCTTTTAAAAACTGCGAGACTAAAAAAATTTTATTTGGAAATCGCTATCGTTGTCAACATGAAACTGGCATGAAAGTTATTAGTCACTGAAATCTTCAGCTTGATCTGCTCGCTAAGTAGCGACAAATAAGGTAGATTAAAACGAAATTGTATTACCCGATCCATTCCTCTTACAGGACTTCGCAACATCAACCCTAGTATAAACACATTGCAATCTAATTTCACTAAATCCGTTTTTAATGTTTGGATATTATTCGATAAAATTTTTTCGTATAAAATTTTCGTCCAACTTCCCCACAACAGAAACCAATTGGATCTAATCAGATTCTAATATAAGTCAGCAAAAGCCAAATTTTTTCCAGTATGGTGAAATTGGACGAGGGTTTCCGTTAGAGGAGCGGTTGGGGTAATGCAACTTTTTTGTAATCTACGTTTTTTGCGTAGAAAAAAGAAGTTCCAGCACTTTCATCGTTTCACTAACAGAAAACCTTGGCATAATTCACTTCACTTGAACAAATTCGAAGTTCGTTGATTTATGCCAGAATTTGGTTTGATCTCCCAATTAGTTTTGGGTATGGTGAAATAAGAATATATTTCTTGCCACAGGAATTGAAACGTCATGCAGTTTTTTAGTGCTCGACATTATGTGGTATAGTTTTTTATCATATTATGGCAAATATGTAGATTTTATTTAAGTACATATAGTTTCTTCCTAACTGTTCACAGTAGAGCATCCCAAGTTTACCTCCGACAAAATGCCCTGTAGTCCTTCTACCTACAATTTCTAGCCTTAATCTAAATTTTCGAATTGTTATTTGTAATTATACGTATAATATATTTATTTACACACATTTTTTACTTACATTTATAAAATAGCTCCTCCTCTAAAAAGCTCCAATATTTCACCACATTGCACACTTTATATAGTTCCGCCTCTGCAATTTGCGATAATTACACCGTTGCGCGAGGTCATCATGACCAGCCACGGTTTCAAATATCTTTAATTTTTTCAGTTCCATACATTTAGAAATAAATTTACTTCCCTACATATCTACATATTTACAATCATAAGTACATACATACATAAATGCTTCCATAAGCATAACATACGAGTAGTATTGCTTGGGTTGGACCTGTGCGAACTTTTGCAGCGAACGGCCAAATCGAAGGAGCTGAATCAGCTGAGTAATTGAACGGACAGGTGAAGTGGTGGTGTCAAAAAAAAACTTACAAAAGGCGACTAATCAGTAGCTAGTGTATGTGTGCTGTATGCCTGTCTGTCTATCTGTCTGTCTGTATGTCTGCCTCTATGTAATCGCACGAGTATATTGACGCGTTGCTCTTAATGACTTGGAACTGGCAATGCGTCCCCAGCGCCCAATTACAAGCGGTTGCACTTGTGCGCGAAGGTGTGAAAATTGATATAAAATTTAAGAGGATGTAGTCGTCGTTGCAATAAGAAAGTTGAACAATTTATGAACTTCAATGAAATTGGCTACCGTTTTGTTGTTGTTGGTGTGTTGGCGGAATTGACTCTTTCACCGTTGCTAAGCAGACGAACAGACAGACTGGCTAGCTGGCTGGCGAGCAGAGTGCATTGCGTCCAAGCGGCAACAGTCAAAAATTACAAGGGAGCGTCGCACGCTGGAGGTTTTTTAATTAAGTTGTAAGACACTTGTGGCACTAATTGGGCAACGTGGTGTGAAAGAGGCTTGCGTGATGTGGCTGGCTTTTGAATTGTAATTTTTTAATTTTTTTCGATTTTTCCTTTTTTTTTTAATTGAGTGAAATTTCTTGTCTCCAATTTATGCGCAAATTTATACATTCAAACTTTTCGCTCAAAAATATCAAACGCAAATCATTAATTTTCGGCAGTAAAAAGAAGTGGAAAAATGTTAAATTTTTTATCACTTCCTTTTATTTTTTGCTAGCAATATTTTCCCATTTAAATTTTTGCAGCGAACAATTTTTGAAAGCACCTTCACCTTTTAAGATTTTTCAAAAACTAAAAATGCTAAACATATGTATAATCAGTTTGCATCGCTTAGTTTAGTTTAGTATCTGCGTTCACGTAAATTTGCTGACATTTGAAAAACAAAAAAATATTTGTTTATTTTTCAACGCAATTTTTCTAATTTTAAAAATTTGCCACAACTCTATTAACAGTAGCCACTTTGGTGACAACAAACGGCACAGGAAATGTTTAATTAACACCATACATTCAATATAATGACAGCAATAAAAAATTCAACCAACAGAAGTCGGGCGGGCGGACAGTCTGCCACTTGGCAAGTAATTTTCATATTTTATGAATTTCATTGCGACACATTGACAGTTCGGCCATTTATTTGTTCGCCGCCAATTTACGCATGGCGATATTGAAACTGGAAATTTGTTATACTTTCTATTTTATTTACAAACTTTTTTGTTACATTTTTTAAATTTTCAACATATTTGTTTGTTGTTTTATGTCGCTCACTTGGGAAATTGAAAAAGTTGTGTGCACACTTTTTAACGCACTTCTTTAAATTCAATTCGATTAAATCACTAGCTAAATAGTGACGAGATTTTTTTTAACCTATGTATCTTATTTGAAAGAAAATGTGGGCGAAGGTCAACAAAAAATTATAAAAAATCAATGCGTTTTTTGAGCAGCTTCAAACTTGCACTTTAGTTTACTAGGATTAAATGGGGTATAAAACTGCATAAAGGGTTATTTTTTGTTCAAATTTTAAAATTTTAAATTTTTTGGTGAATTTTTTTTTTTAAATTTTTCTAAATTTTGTGCAATTTCAAAACCGTGATTTAAGGAAAGTATCCAACTCTCAAGAAAACCAAAAAAAAAAAAATAATTTATCGTTATTTTAAATTTTTAGTTTTTTCGATCAAAAGCAATTTTTATTCTCGAATTTAAATTTTTCCGATCAAATGTGGTGGTTATTTTGTGACTTTTATTTTTTCGATGAAAAATAATTGTTATTTTTTGATTTAAAATTGTTTGACTACAAATATAAATTTGTTTGATTTAGTAAGCACAATAGCAACAACATCAATTACGCGATTTATGTTTTATAATCGAAAAAATGAAAATCAAAAAATATCGATCAAATGTGATCGAAAAAATCAAAATCTCAAAACAATGACCAAATGTTAAAATGCGATCAAATTTGCACGGAAAAATTAAATTCACAAAATATCAATCAAATGTGATCGAAAAAATAAAAGCCACAAAAAATTTATTTATGTACATATATAAGCATCCCTAAAAGCCAATTGGCAATTCTCATATAAAATTAAAAAAAAATTAAAATTTGGCAATTCTCAAAAAAAAATTTAAAAAAAAAATTAAAATTTCTTTCGTCAAACCCATAAATATAACAATATTCTGCAATTTTTTTAGCTTCTTACCAGTCAAACCAATCGCTTTACACTTTCCAATTTTACATTTAAAATTTTCCTCATCTTTATCTTGCTTCCAGCCTCCAGCCTCCAGCCTCTATCCATTTGACCCATTTTCCAATGTTTCGCACTTTATTATTGCACCACTGTAACCCATTTGCCACTACCGCGCGTAAATCTGAATTGAAAACTGAGCTCATTTATAACGAATTTGCCCCACTTACTTTTCCTTAGAGACTCGCAAACCCAGTTTCCCTAATTCTAAATCACTTTAAAAGCCATTTAAATGTCAAATTCAACCCAACATCTGCCACAGTATTTGCATACAAACATACAACCTGTTTTGAAATTGTTGCCAGCTGTCAGTTGCTTGTTGCATTTGATTTTTTTTTTGCAAATTGTACATATTTTAGGCTTAACTGCTAGTAGTCATTTCTCCTTTCATTTATTTTTACGCTCTTACGTTATTCGCAAAAGTGCGCCTGCTTTGAATCGTACAACAACAACAACAAAAACAATAAATAAATTAAACAATGAGAGAAAAAAGGAGCAAGCGATGCTACTCGACCGCACAGTGGGTGTTTTTGCTCCGCATATGCCGTCAACTTGTCTCTGGGGCGCAGTTAGTTTTTTTTCCATGCAGCTGAATTTGTTTGCTGCTTGGAGTGCACGCGGAGACTTTGGCAATGTCGCTGATTTCGCATACTGCTGATTGTGTTGGGTATCATCGAGTGCCCTTGTTTCTAATTGACAGAAGCGGCAACGGGAAAAATAAACGAAAGATAAAGTGGGTACTTAAAATACAAAAAAAAATTTTTTTGCAAAATAGTAAAAGCAGCACAATTTACGATTGGCGAGTAATAGGTTATTATTTAACTAATTTTTAAAGAAAAGTCATCATAATATCGGTAAAAAGAAATGGGCTGCGCTATTTCTCCAAGAAAGAGAGAACTGGCTGTTAAAAACTAAAAAAAATTTTCAAAATGTCGACACATTTGTATTGGTTTATCAAACAATTAAATTCTTGTAGACAGCAGAAAAGCCTCAAATTAGCAAATAATGAATAGGAGAGATTTATGAAAATATGTGAATAAAAAATTGTGCGCGGTGTGTACATAGTAAAATTGTACCGGAAATATTTTCGTAGAATATTTCAACCCATTAGCTCTGATCTAAAAGTGTATATTTTTGACCCCTATTTCAATAAATTGCTAAAAAAACAAATTTGAAAAGTCTAAAATGTTAAAGAAAATTATTCTTAGGAAAATTTTACTAGTTGTCTTCACAGATAAAATTTTTATACACAGAACATAAAAAAATTAAAAAAAAAAAATTATGTCCCCTTGAACTATGCTACCCATTTTTGTATGCTTCCAATAACATTAGCATTGGAAGTTAAAACACATAACTGTTATTTAATTTGTATTTAAAACAATTTGGTATTTTATTGTAATATTTTTGGCCTTATATGTATATTAGAAACAAGTGTAATTTGTTGAGCTTGAGGCCAGGTTTTATTTAGGGAATAATTGAGAAAATAACAATTCTTCAAAGTGGTAGAAGTCATAGCTGCTATTTCGGATATCACCACATCTCCTCATCAGACTTCTTTCATCCTAGGCTTTACCAAGGCTTGAACCATGGTACACGGAGTTGCTAGGCGCGCACTCAACCACTGGTATTTTTTTTGCATAAAGTTTTTGTTTAAGAAAACTCCTAGTGCAATTTTTCCGCAATTTTACAAATTTGGTTTTAAGTGATTTCTTGATGTAAGGATCAAAACAACAATTCTAGGTGGGAGCTAATGCATTAAAATATTCTACGAAAATAATTCTTGTGAAATTTTTCTGTATATATTTAACCTTTCAATTTCCACAGGCATAATCTTCTTTCCAATTTTTCGAAAACAACTTCAAAAATTTCAAGCCAAGTTGAAAATCCTAAGAGTGTATACTTTTACTCTCAGGGCTGGCTGTAGTCGCATAAATATCAGCCGCGTATTTAGTTCATGTCTATTGTTGTTGCTTAGTCGATTTAGTCGCAAAATAATTTAGGAACAAAAAATCATTTCTATCGTTTCCTCATAAAAGGACGAAAATTACGTACATACTTTTGAAAAAAATTGTATTCCAGTTTGAATTCCGATACAATGAGACCGCCCTACGAGGCGTATGAAATTCATATATACAATTAGTAATGTTCGATATTTAAGAAAATATCGATACTTGGATCCGATAAGTCATTGCTTACGAGCTCAATATGCCGCTACATTGTAATGAACAATATCGGTATCGGAAAAATCGATACATAAAATCTTTCAATTATGAAATTTCAAAAATGGCTTACAGTTATAAACTCGGCGGTGGGAAATTGGAACTTGACTTCGAAGCATGAATGTTTGATTTGATAATGATTATTCTGAATCTCAATACACCACTGTTAGAAAATCAATTTCGTGAATCGCTATCTATCGGATCGCTACTATCGAAGACATGGATGTTTCACATCGAACGAATGTATGGAAAGCAGAAAGTCTGCGATGTGAAAAATTTTTCATATTAATATATGAGCAGTGTTTGCATATATTAAATAAAACCTCAATGTTGTTCCAATGGAATTGGGGGTTATACTCTTTGAGTTCATAAGTCAATTTGCCCCCACCGAGTTTATAAATATAAATAAACAATTTTTTTTTAATTTCCTTTTTTTAAATTTAGTTTTGAAGAAAGGTATGGCAGGCATTCCACTGGTTGTATTTATTTGTTAATTACCTTTTTCATATGTTACCAGAATATTTCGGTTTCAGTCACAATATATGTACATATATCATCATAACATAACAAAAACCCTCTCAAAAAAGTAGGTATGCACCCTGTCTTCGCTGATACGAACTTTCATGACTCTCATTTTTTTTATACTTGTATATAATTTAATAAAATTTGACTTCAAAATGTACTCATAAACATTCTCTTCAGCAAAACGAAACGTTTGACATCCATATTCTACTATAGCTTGTGCATAATTCGACTTTTAGAGCCCATATTTTCAGATTCCATACACTTTGTGTATAATTAAATCAAATTCGACTTCTCGAACGGGATGCAACTCTCATAAAAGTTAGCTATAAGCCTTGTTTCCGAAGCGAACGGGTCGACACCTATACTTTGATATTTCATATAAGATGTACATATTTTCATTAAATTTGAATTTACAAACAGTGGTAACTCCCTTCCAATCATAAAATATGCTAAAACGACCTACTTGCCTACTCACACTTACAAAATTTTATAAAAATCGGCTAATCCGTTTCGGAGGATTGATGTACAATGAAACGATTTCCCGTCATCCCTGGTCAAGTTTGATTTGGGGACAAACCGTTTTTGCTTTCCATATTATTCGTAAAGTTTATTTAGTTATCGATTTATTGACTATTTATATATGTATGTGTTTGCTCTTTAAAAAATCAAAACCATTTCTATTAAATAATATCAATCATTAGATGAAAATGTGTTTCTTCATTGGATTCGAATGATTCACTTTAAATGTAAGATTCTATCTACCAATAGCCGCGTGATGTTTAGATCAGAAGAAGCTTTGACCGCGCACACAAAAGTTCGCATTTTTTACTTATTATATATTATGCTATAAATTTCGGCAATGATCTGTTTTATGTCGCTTTACATTTACGAGATCAATAGAATTTAAATAAATTATTTCATAGTAAATACATTGTTTCGAGTATGCAGCATTTCAACACTATTGTTTGGAAATGATTTTGAAAGTTTTCAATCAGTCATCACCGGTGAATTTATATAACAAATTATTATTTTGAATTTGGAACAAGGCGGTGCATAACTTTAAATTCAAATGCAATAACAGTAAATCAATTAATAATAACATACTCTACAAATTGTTTTCAAAAGTATGTTAAATAAATTCTAAATTAAGTATTGAATGAATATAAATTGGTACATAAATTAATTTTTGCTTATATTATTGTATTTATGTATATGAGCGCAAGGCCAGTTGATTTTGTTGAAATATTTGAATATCCAATACTATTTATCCACTTGCTACGTGGCATCTCATTAGTAATTTTGTTTTAGATGAAAAGCTATTTTGAAATTCATACATATGTGAGAACTTGTTCGACGATTAGAACCAAACGAATAGTTTTAAAATTCCGCATTTCATCACGCGATCCCTGAAACTAATTTTTTTCACTCGCATGAAGCGCAGGTTTTTAAAAGACAAGCCTTAAAGATAGGATTTATTAATCAGAGCTCTTAAGTTTAGATTACGGTTAGCATAATGATTTAATCAATTTGTTTGTATAATAGAAAAAATAGTGTGCAGTTATAATTGGAAGTAATCAAAATAAAATAATAATCATGATTATTTCCAATTAACACAAATAATCTCAAATGATCAAGAAAAAATCCACAAAATAATCTTTTTTTGATAAATCTTGATTATTATACAAATACCGATCATAATTATATTTTTGCAAACTTTCTAGCTTGGCAAAAAATTTCTGTGTCATCCAGCTCTCTTACTTGCGCTGTTGCATAATTCGAACTATGAATGAATGAATGAATGAAAGAATGAATGACTGAACGAAGTACTAGACTGAATGTGCCAATGGACCAGACAATCGCCGTCCGATATGGGCAAACAGCGAGTGCGGCACAGTAGTCATGTGGCAATATAAAGGGTGTTTTTTTTAGAGGTCTATTACGTCATTGGCATTTAAATATAATTTCAAACATATGGCCGGCATGACTGGGGCGTAATGTCGAAATCTGATTGAAAGTTGACCACTTTATCAATCAATGGGTGACGTACATCGGTAATAGCGCCTTCCTAGGCCTCCAAAGTCTCTGATTTGTTGGCATAAGTAAATAACTTCATACAGCCCTAGAGAAAGTTATCTATAGGTATTAAATTGCACAATTTCGGTGTCACATCCACAGTTAGATTTTAAAAATAACGTGTTCACCAAATGGGTTCTTCAATAGGTCGAGCTAAATTAACTTAGTGGCTTCGATTATCGCCTGTTTGAAACCTTATGCTCGGTTTTCATTAGGCAACCATTTTGACTACAAAGTATGATACGAATCGCCAACAGTTGACTAGAAAATTAGAATTTTGCACTGACGTTAAATAAAATATGTCCAAAGTTTAGCTATTTAATCCACTGACAACATTTGACGTTAAATTTGATCTAGTGAAAACCAGGCCTTAGTCTATTCATGCGAATTGCGCGCATTTGAGGAGAACGTTAACTGATCTGACCAATTAGCGAACGTTTAGTTACTATCGGAAAAAGCATCCGCTAAAGAAACACCCGTTACGACAATGTAACCAGCAAAATGTGCAACAAAACACTGGAAGAGGAAATACACATTGTCATACAAATTTACTTACTTACAGTGATTATTTTGTTTTACAATATTTGTAATGTTTTACATTACAAATTTTTTATTAAGTTTTTCACAAAAATTCTATTCAAAAATTCTATACCAATTACGATATAAATCAAAATTTCAAATTTGTGTACAAAACTTTGAAGAAGTCAAGAACTTTGCATTAAAATTTTAATGTTTGTATTGTTTTTTGGCTTTATTTGCTATTTAGTTGTTTTGCAAAAATTGATTAATAATAATAGTATCTCATCTGTGAACATAAAATCTTCTACATTTTTTGTTACTTTTGTTTAAAAAAATATGGTTCATTTTAACAATGCAAATCAAAATTTCAAACTTTGTACAAAACTAAAAAAATTCAAGAACTTTCCATCGAAATTTAAATTGTTCCAATTTTTTGGCTTATTGTTTAGCTGATGCTAGTTTAATACTTGCGAAAAAATACCCAAAAATTCAGTACAGAAATTAAAATAGCAAATAGCCATGAAACTGTCAACACAAAATTTGCTTAAAGTTTTTAAGTAAAAATATGAAATTTTGATGAGAAATTCTAGAATTTTTTAAAATTTGAAATTTTGTTTTATATGACTTTTCGTTATAAAAGGAACCATACTTTTAAAAATATTGACCATACAGCTACATTCGTAGCTATAAAACTGCATATGCAAAGTTTTCCTAAAATTTCTGGGTACAAAATTTAAAATGTTGATATAAATTTTTCGAATTTTTCAAATGTGAAAAATTTTGGTTTATATGATTATTCCTTATAGAATGAACCATATTTTTTAAAAATTAACCAAAAAAGCAAAAGAGCTGCATACACAAAGTTTCCCTTAAATTTCTGAGTACAAAATTTAAAATGTTGATGAAATTTTTTTGAATTTTTTAAAGTTTGAAATTTGCATTTATATTGTTTTTGGTTAAAAATGAACCATATTAAAAAAAAATAAAGAAAAAAATTTTTCATGCAATATGGTAAAAAAATCATTGTATGTAAACTTTTCTGATACAGTGTATAGTAAATGAAGCGACTATGGAAGTAGTCCGTTTTATTTTTATATTTTATTTGTAATTGCCTAGTAACTAAATTACGCCCTTAGAAGAGCAATAACTAAGTAATGCGGCTCATCCCCGCCCCTCTTCCATTTCTGCTTCGCCATCAGTGCCACTAACTTCGTCGTTGCTGTTGCTAAACTCAATTGGGTACACTTCCTACTTTGCGTAGTTGGTGTCAAAGTTTTAAAGTGTCTCCAACTAGACACAAATCTTCTCTCCCCACCCACATATTTACGCTGCCACTAAGGCAGGCATATCACAATGATATTCAAATTACAAAGTGTAACCGTCGGCTGTGTGGCTGCTCTGCTGTAACTGGTCGCTATATCGTCAAAGTTCTGGAAGAGTTTTAGTTCCCCAGTGCGTCCTCTCTCCCACTGTTGCTCCTCCTCCAATTAGCGCACTGCACTGCCATATCAGCGGAAGTGATCGCACAGCAATTTTTCCAGTGAAAATGAGACTTTATCAGCGCGTATCGCGATCGACGGGCTGCGGGCGACTCAACCAATGCTGTGCTCTTTTTAGTCTCGCCTCTGCTACTGGGCAATTAAAATTACTGCACTTTTAATATACACGTCGATATTTGGGTAGCCTGCGGCAGTTGCGGCGCTGCGATTGCAATGTGAGAGACAAAGTTGCGCGGCTTTGTTGGAATAAAAAATTGCTCTGCTTTCGTTATGTACCGCGCCCTGTCAGCGAACTATCTGTCGTTGGCGTTGAATTTTTAGTAGCGTATGCAGCCAATGACCACCTCGTCGGCCATGCAAGCAGCGGAGGTGGTGGTGATGGTGTGGCAGTTGAAGTTTACACCAAGCCGCTTGCTGCATATCAAAGTAGCTCCATGTGCGCATGCGTATCGCCAATTATCGACGAATCCTACGCGTTGCGCATAACAAAACAAAACAGTAGTTGAAGTTTAAAGCAAAAGAGTGGTATCAGTGTCTAATAGCCCTGCGTACAATATTTCAACTCGAACAGTTCAGTTTAATAAACGCCAACTAACTGATTTTACTGCATGCGAAATGTGGCGCGCGTTTACTACTTACTCGAACCCGCCCAGCGTTAATTTGATAACACAGTCGCAAAATTGGCTGCTCTATCTGTCGCCAGTGTTATTTTTTCATTTTAATGTCTTTCTAATAGATGCAAATGTCTGGGAAATTTGTAAGCTAAATGGATTTTTTATTGCGCGCATACTCCATCGATTTGTGCGCAATTAGAAATTGAAAAAAAGTGGACGAGAAAAAATAGTGGCAAACATTGTAAGCGAATTCGCCTAGCAACACAAATGGATATTGAGAAAACAATTTGAAAAAAAAATGTATCTGGCCAGATTTGTTGCTAATTTGTAGCATTTTAAAAATGCTGGGCAATTTTTGCGCCTGTGTAGCCAACCAATACTACTTGGACGTGATTTTCCAAATTGCCTGCTAAATGCTAGAAAAAATTGCTTTGACCGCTCGCGGTGATTTTTTCAATACACATTTTATAGATTTTTCATTGCTTTGCTCAATTAACTCTGGGCTTTTGTAGTTTCGTACAAATCAAATAATAAGCGAGAGTGAAATTGGTGCAATTAGGTGATTAGTTGTGAAATTTTATCGCCACATACTCGTATGTACGTATTTATTGCAAATATATTACGACTAGTGTTAATCGAAATATTTGTTTTGAAAAATCGTACACTCGTATTGACAGTAAAGCTGTATTTTTGTTTATTTATTCTTTAAAAGCAGGTTAATGCTTGTGAAATATACTCGTAGTGACTCGCTTTAGAGAAAATATTAAATTTATTTTATCTCTCAATTACATACATCTTGAATTATTGAATAAACATACTTGAATTCGATAAAATTTTTTAAATAATTTTGAGAACAAATTTTAGTGCATATGCAACTGCATTAGGCTAATTTAAAAGAAAAATTATATTATAACTTATTCCCTAAGTGGCGAAAGAGAAATAACTGGCAAGAATGATAGAATACAAAATTGTCTTCTCCTTCCGTAGACCGCTAGTTCTCTCTTTGTCGATTTGACAACATACACCAATTCGCTGACGAAATAAAAGCAACATGCAACAACACAAACAATGCTAACAAAACTTTCGAACATTCTGCAGCTTGCCTGCTTCCTCTACGCTTTTTCCTCTTCTTTTTTCTTTGCTATCTTATTCTCTAAATATTTCGCCACTATTTCTCAGTGCGGATATCAACTCCGACTGTCAATAGACGAGGACTGGGATTAAGTCCGGTAATGGACTCGAATATATAGCACTAGGAGAAGGAGATCCTCGTAATAAAGAAGGAGGCCAAATGTTTAGGCTTCGATGTATCCACTTTAGGTAGACAATTCTTCAATAGCTTGGCGGATCTTAGATGTGTGGAAATCAGGGATCAGCTAAAATTTCTGCAAAGTTTACAATAATTTTACATCAAATTGGGAATTTCTGATCATTATGAGGCAACACAATTGGCCTTAGGCTTAAGTGTGTCTCTGAAGACAACCGAAATTACCTAACCTAACCTAACTTATGAGGCGAAATAATAAAGCAATTTAAAGCACCGATATCATAATAAAAAATTCAAGTTTTAGTTGTCTAAATAACGACACGCGCTCGACTACGACCGCCACTAGATGGCGCTGGGGTCGTGATATTTAGAAGAATCGAATCTATGGGTAGATTTGGCTGTTCCTCTGAAACGTCTTAAGTTAGAAATATTTATTTCAACCATTACATGGAGTTGACGAAAAATATTTGTTTGTGATTATAATAAAAAATCATGTAAAGGAATGTTTCAAACTTTATACAAAATATATAAAAACTCGAAAAATTTTCATCATAATTTCCAAAAAATTTCATCAAAATTTCAAACCAAATTTTTTAAAGAAATTTCGAGGCGATGCAGTTGTATAGCTTATTAAATTCTTGTTTAATAAAGTGACGCTTATATTTTGTTTATTTTTAGTCTTACGAACTTTTTTCATAAAACTCATGCATTTTATAAAAATTCCCGTTGATTTATACAAATTTTATATGCCGACAATATTCTGCTTTTTAAACCACATAAAATACATACATATGTACTTGTATAGGCGATATATGAAAAAAAATTTACGAGGTCGAATTTTAAAAAGATATAAAAAAACCAACAGTCATTTCTAGCCTAAAAAACTTGCACTTTCTTATACTTAAATTGAAGAACTATATAAAAATATTGTTCTTCTACTTACATAACATAAATCGAAGCTTCAAACTTAATACAAAATTCACGAAAATTAAAAAAAAAATTCTAACAAATTTGAAACACATTTTCAAAACATTTAATTTTTAGGAACTTTTCGGGTATATAGTGCATATTAGAAAATAGATTTAGGTGTCGTATAATGTCAAAAATTATAAAATCATAAAATTTTGAATTTCAAAAGTTATGGTGTTATATTGCATAAAAAATAATAATAAAAATTAGTGATTTTTTATTTCGAAATATTATGACATATGACCCATTAGGACGACTTGTGAATCAACCCATTGTAATTTCTCCCCCTTACAGGAATTTTCCCTATGGAGTTGTACTTCTGTATTTTCTTTTTTAATGATGAAGATGTTTGAACTTGAGTTATTAGTTGGCAATTTAGGCATTCAAGCCTTCAAATCGTTATTTTAACACAACGGAGTCACTGGGACAACTGAAACTGAAAGTGAGCTAAACTGGCTTTGGTAAAACTTTTTCATTTAATGGCTGCTGAGTGCACCTAAGAAATGTCAGTAGGATTCTTCCTGGAAACGCGCTTTTGAACTTTTACACAATTAACTTTTACCGCCAACCAATTGAGTAGGGAAATAATACAACATATTTCGTACTTCCTGACCACCTGCAGCAGCATTTAGCGACATTGCATGCCATTCGGCAATTAAGTGGCGCCTGTTAGCAGTTGGTTGTTTTAACGCTTCTGACAAAAAACAAAAAAAAAAATTCACTAAAAATATTACATCAAATTAAGTTGCAATCAGCGGCCAGCACAACCTGTTTCACAAATGGAGACACACATGGAGACTTGCATTGTCGCACATTAAAAAAAATTGCAATGCCGCAATGAATGTCAACGTGGGTGACTGCTGACACTGATTTTCAACGCACAATCACTGTCAGCTGGACGAATACGCGTAGCAGAAATTTAGCGGCAAATGTGCGACAAAATGACAACAAGGCTGATTGAGCGCCGTACCGAGTAGCCGGGTGGGACTCGCGATTGCGTTCTCCCCTTGGGAATGCAAGCAAATAAATAAATATGTATGTATATATTGAAACTTTGGAACTTGTACTCAATTCGACGCTGTGCGATTACGCACCACAAAATATGCGGTAAATGGGAAAAAAGAAAACAGAAAATGCTGCCGCTAATTTGTAGGATATCGCGAATTTTGTAGGTCACGGTGTGCGCAGAGCAATAAATTCTTCCATACTATAAGTAAATGTGCGCGTGTGTGTTGGCCTTTTGTGATTCATTGAACTCGAATGTTAACAATCACACATGTATTATTTGCTTTATAGCTTTTGGATAATGACATTTATTGCGAAAAAAATAGTCAATAAATTATCGCGTTATCGTAATTTTTTTTTATTGACATCGCTAAATGTGTACTATGCCCTATTGAAATTTTTGTGGGTGTGTTTTACAGAATGTGGTCAAGTTTAAAAAATATGTACTTAACACCCAGCTCGCAATTTTTCAACAACAATGTCAAGTTGAGCTGAAGGTTCGAGGTTGAAGGAGTTATGAGGTCAATTTGCATGTAGTATTGCTGGTTTGTGACGAAATAATTGAGCTAGTCACGTTACTCAATAGGAACGTAAATAGTAAGATTTAATAGAGTGATCTTGAGCTTATAATATTCGATATTGTCGTAGGAGATTTTCGCAGTAATGATATTATATTGAAAGTACTCATTTGGTAGATATTCGAACAGTTAACTACTGTCATTGAGATTTTAAACTCGTCTTGTAATCAAAAATATAATCAGTGTGTTTTGTTAGATTAGTACCGGTATTCTGAAACTCAGTCTCATCTTAAGCCACTAAATTTGAGACTTTCAATTAGAGAAAGTTTTTTGTAACTTCATACGATTGGGGTATTCAGTAAGCAGCAGTCTCAAAATCGTCACCAAAGACTGTGGTGGCAAGCAGGAGAGACAATCAGCTGATGGTGTGTTTAGCTAGAGATGCACAATTAACCTCAATGAAAATGTGTTCATCGATAGCATACAATATACGTTTTCAATTTTTTGTTAAGAGCATTATTGCTCTTTAAAAATGATAATATAATGGTTATCATAAAAGTAACAATGAAATTAACCGTTCAAAATTCTACCTACTGCATTTTGGTGAGCCGACAATTTAAAATATGTGTAAAAATTAAAACTATCAACAATCGATAAATGCAACTACTCATTTATATGCACAGATCGAGGGACAGATCAAGTGCTACTTCATTTTCCCATTTGTTCAATACTTTCCTCAATATCTTTGTTTTATCACCTGCTCAGAACCATTTGACAAATTAGTGACAATATTTTTTATGCTAGAGACTTGAGACGGCTTACTGGAACCCGAATAGTCTCAAAATCAATCTTACAATCGAAAAGTTTAAATTAATGACTAGATACTAGGGGATAGGGGTAGATGAAGATAGTGCAATCGTCTCTTCTCTTACTTTCCATTGAATTTAAACCAGAAAATCTAGAATATCCTCCGGTTCAAGTTCAGCTAAATATTCAAAGAACTTTTGCCCCTGACGTTGGCAGACGAAGTCTTCTTTTTGCCAATAAATTTTCATCCTGTACAAAACTGGGACGAAAAAAAATTCTGCCCACTGAAGTGTTAATTTTATATGAATTTTTTAAAGCATTAACAAATAATTAATACGAAATAATGAGTTAATTCGAAAACATCTCAGTCATTAACTACAGCTAATCTAGATCAACCCCAGAGTTAATTCTCCAAACTAAATGTGTTTTTTTAAACGTATAGGCATGTAAAAAAAGTGTATCCTCTCCTCGCAGTCGAATGGGTAGAAATTCGTTTTAACGCCGAACTCGCTTCAGTTCATCGGGAAAATTTTCCAAATTTTGGTAAACGTAGAATGCGGAAATTGAGTCTATATGCTGATGATATTCCTAAACGATGACTAATCTTTAAGTTGGTAGCTACACGGAGCTTTGTGTTTTAATAATTAACTTGGATAATAGATATTCTCTAATTGTAAGAGAAAAAGAAATGCAATATAGGGCTGGTACGAGTTTGTCTATAAATAATGTAAGTTTCCCTTGGCCTCGCCAGAAGGCTCAAATATTAGGGTATGCACTATGCACTGGTCGATACCGTCACTGTGGGACTTGAACCAGAACTCTTCCTATCGTTTAGAAAGCAATCCCCTTGGTACTATCATCAAGCATTTTCTTAGGAGAGACTTTTGCAACTTAGCATAATACCCCTATATTATGCCTGTTTGACTAACTGGGCGTACTGTAAAATACCAGTTTTTTGAATCAGTCCTAATGTACGGAATTCCGAGTCGGAAGATTTCATGTTGGGTATGCGGTCTGAAAAGATTAATATATATATATGTATGTATATATGTATATATATATACATACATAATAAAAAATCCTTACTCGCTTAATATTTCTGAGGATTGACACGAATACCTTGCGCCTATTAAATGTTTTTATTTACAATGGCATAGGCAATTAGTTATATTTTTCATAGGCAGTGAAAAAGTGAAAATGGAATACAGAAGTAACTACACATAACGTGAAGAAGATCACAAAAACAAGAAAAACAAGAGAAAGCCAAAGTAGCAATTGCTTTGCACATTTGTATTATCAGTCGCCACCCATTTCGCCGGGAAATGAAAATGGAAATGCACAATGAACTTCTAAAGCAAGCTGATGACAAGCCAACAATATGCCAGACTACATATTTTTGCCGCTTAATGAAGCAAATAGAGAAGTATGCGCATTAAGGTGGTCAAAAAAAAAAGTATGTCGAAAGTCGTAATACCAATATTTTTAAAATCAAAATTTGGATTTAGAAGTCGCTTAGGGCGCTTAAAGTTTGCTATGAAAATTTTTTTTTAACTGAAAATAAAAAGAATTTTCCGTAGGAATTGGAAAGCTCTGTTTCCTTTCAGGGGACTTCAAAATATTACACAATTTTTTTTTTAATTTTTTAATATTAAATATTTTTATTGGTACTTTTTAACAATTTTTAGGGTTTTTGTAAAAAAAGGTTACCTTACAAAACTGTTAAATAAAATAGTGATTATTAGTCTTTGAAGCCACCTGAGCTGTTGCAGAGTTAGCCGATTGAAAGATATTGACTTTCAAGGATTTTGAACCATCTCTTTTTTTTCCCATATAAACTACATGAGAAGCTTTAAGCGCTTAAGCGATCTTAAAGTCTTTTTTACTTAAGAAAAAACAATGCTATTTTTGCGATATATCGTGACTCACAGTGAGAATGGTCAAGTGTTATTTTTTTGTAGTATTGATAAAATTTTCCATATTAATTTTTTTTTTTCATTCACTTTTTATAAAAGTCTTCTTCACTTAATAACTTAAGCGACAAAATAATTAATTTAAACCTTGTAAAAATTTTACAAGCTTGAAAATATTTATAAAAAAATTTTAAATTTTTGTGTTGCAGTTTTGTATGTCTCGGCCGAAATCTCGTAAAAGGTTATAGCGTCAATTAAGTAAGTAAGTTTTGTAGGCCATTCCCTATAATAAAGTGGAAGTTTCACGTGGCTAAAAATATCTGTTGATTTTTGAAATTTTTTTTTTTGCTGACAGTATTGCGCATTTTCTTTCTTCCTACTCATGCATGAAATGCTAGAAGAATCCAAGGGTGGGCATTAAAATTCCGACCTTAGTTTTGTCTCCATTAATTTTTGGACTACCCTAATTTACATATGTACGTGGCATAGGTGGCAGTTTTTGCAACTGTATGTGGGTGTATCTGCCGCCTAACTGCCAACCACCAAGCACATCGCACTCGCATCATTTGTTTGCCTTTGATAATTATATTGTTAGACACGCATATCAATTGGCACATTGAGCGATTAGGAGGCGCATCGGAACGTACATACATATGTACATACATATGTACATACAAAATTATGAGAGTATATATAGATGATGTGCATACATATATCGAAATTCGTTACTAAGCCTTTTGAATAGCAAACATAACAAAGCAGGCAATCAGCATTTGTGCAATAGAGTGAAGTGGATGCGTTTAATGAAAATGCAAAAAATTTCGCTAGTAAAATGCTGGATAGTTGACTGAAAGCGGGCAAAAATTGACAGTGGACACTGGGATGACAAATGAATTTATCGAAAGTGTGCCAAATGTCAGAAAACAACGTACCGAATCAAACAACAAAGTACTAAGTAAATTTATTTTTTCAATTTGCAATAAAAAATATTTTATACAATAAATATATTTCTTATAAATAAATATTTAAAAAAATAAGAATTTAAAATGATAAAAAATGAATAATAGATTTGTGTAACTTAGTTATCGAAAGTACTGAAAATACTAAAAAATAAGATAGTTTGTAGAAGCTTGTTTTTAGTTTTCGACATCTAAAAAATACATTAATATTCCAATTTAAAGCCCAATTTGTTTCCAAATATTTTGAGTAACCATTTCCAGAACAATTTTTTGTTTTCCTGTCTTACGTGGCATCTACTTTCTGCGCCTTCGAAGTTCGAATTTAAAAGAAGGAAAGAGAAACAGGTATCCGCAAATTTTGTATTCACTATATGAAAAATAGGAAAAAGTGTAAAACTCACTGGAAGTTTTTACTCAAAATCGAATTAAAATTCTTTGATTTTTGTTAATCGAATTCTTTATTTTCTATTTTAACAAATTGTGAACGGCAAAGACACGCTCGAAATGTGTGGGCGCATTTTTTGTCATTTCGCCTTTGTATGTAATCAAATCGTAAGACCTTCTCCCCCAATCCAAATTATGTTTGCCACGAAGTTCGAAACATTTGAAATCGACTCGATTTCGAAAGTCTGTTTCTTGATTGTCAGAATATGGCTGTATAATTAAAATCAAAACTAAATTAAAATATCTAAACAATTGTGCCAAAAAGGTCGATTTGGCGTCAAAGTACTTTGCGGCTTCAAGTCGTGCCAAAAAAAATCTCAATTTTTATCAACACTGAGTGTTATATAAAAATATAGAAAACAAGAAAAATGTGCTCGAAAGTTCTGCATGAATTTGTAAATTTAAAATATTCCATTTCCTTCGCAATCTAAGTACCGACATGTAAAAACAACACACCGAGACAGACGGAAGCAGTCAAGAGCTTATCTCTCGAATGGATCGCTTTATCGCATTTGCCAAACACCCACCACAGCTTCACGCATACTCGTATCTCTACGCCCGTTGTGTTAACTAAGATGCAAGTTTTGAGATCACTGTATGCATCTGCGTTGTCGTCTACACAACCTTCGCAACCACAACCACAGCCGCCCACGCACTGTATACGTAAATATTTGAGTTACTGACTATCTTACAGCTAATATCTCGATTATGCGTAGTATGGCATTTGATTTAGCAAAGTAGCTGTGAAGTTGTTTATTGAAGTGCCACTTGATGTTGCAGAGCAGAAAGCAGCAGGCCACAAGAAGATCGTGATACTTACCAGCCAAATTGGTTCACTTTCTTTTGTTGTAAAACGATATTGACTCGACGCGGCTTGCAGTGTTGCCGTTGTGCGACTAAAGGGGCAAATTTACCCCGCTTTAAATGGCAATACCCGTTGACTTGACTTTTTGAAAATTTTGAGTTTTTTTTTAACCCTTTTCCAAAATATGTGCGACTTTTGTCCCTTTTTTCAGGAATAATTCTAGGAAGTGTTAATAGAACCGTGCAATATAGAATATTTCCTCCAGTAATGACGAAAAAATGCCGCACTTAACGTTAGCATAAGGTTGGATGTGGCTTTGCAAAGTAAATTTGAGAATTCTCCCAATATTTGTGTTAATTTAAAACTTTTTAATCAGAACTTGCAGAAACAATTCTGGTATGCAATTATATAGCCCACTCAATTTTAGTATAATAAAAAGGCAACTTTTGATTGCTGAAAATTTTCGTTTACTTTTGAAATTTTTTTACAAAGTACGTTCGACAATTTTTTTTTGTACTATAGGACACAGCAGCAAAAAAATGGTCAAAAATTAACGGAAATTTTCCGCACATTATTATACTAAAATTTAATGGGCAATAAAACTGCGTACTCGGAAGTTTTTAAAAAATTGTAATTAAAAAGTTTGAAAATTTGATGAAATTTTGTTGAATTTTCTTATTTTTTCAACAAAGTTTGTGCTTGTCATATAATTAGCTATATTTTTATAAAAAATAAAAAAAAACATTAAGCAAACCAAGGAAAAAGGATCAAAACTTGTGAAAATGTCGTGACCCTATTAAATTGTCCGACACTGCATGTAACATATTTTTGGAATTTGAACTTATATTTGCGTTTAAAACCTGAGATTAATGTTTCTGATATTATAGAGAAGCAAAAAAATTTGCCGTCAATTAACCATTTTTTGCGATTTTCTGAAAATACTCAACGGCAACACTGAACGCTTGTTGGCTTAGAGTTGATTTGAAGTGGCAGCAACACATGTAGTTACACACTACACACACGAACAAAAAGACAAAAAAAAACAAAAAAATGTATGCCTACACAAGTACCTATGTACATTTTCTTTAATTATCATGCAAATTAACCAGATCATTAGCGGCGGCAGATCGATCTTCAATTTGATCTTCATCCTCATGTTGTGCCAATTACTTGCTTACGAACAGTGTGAGTGGGGGTGTGTTGTTTTTTCCATTTATTGTAAATAATATTAATGTTGTTGTTGCACTAAAATGGCTTATGAAATTATGCGCTCAATATTAGTGAGTCTGCAGATGACTGAGTTTTGTTGTTAACGCTTTTATTGCGCTGTTGAAGTGATCGCTTAAACGATTACGCGTAAGATAAGGAATATGGCAAAGAAGATCGATTTCTTCCGCTGCGCTTCAACGGCTCAAGTGTGGGTGGCTTTTTGAAGTGAAATTTTCTATGAAACTTTGGTTGGAGATGGTTGCGTTAAGCGTTTAATGCCACTGTGGATTATGTTTACTGCTTTTCCGCGCCGTAACGGTTGGACGGCTTTGCATAAAATTTGGTAGTAGCTACATAAAGGGTGGTTAAATTTTAAGGGCCGATGTTGATGTTGAATAAAACACAAATTATTTTGGAAATTATTGTAATTTCTTTTTATTATGATAATATGGTGTGGTTCAATTATGTATGGAACAAAATATCGGCCAAATGTCCGCCGCGACCTCGGCGGCACACCTCCATCCGATGGTCCAAATTTTCGATGACGCTGAGGCATAATTGAAGTTCTATGCCGTTAATGTGCCGAATTATCTCATTCTTTAGCTCTTGAATTGTTGCTGGCTTATCGACGTACACTTTTTCTTTCAAGTAATCCCAAAGAAAGTAGTCCAACGGTGTCAAATCACATGATCTTGGTGGCCAATTGGCATCGCCACCACGTGAGATAACACGGCCATTGAATTTGTCGCGCAAAAGAGCCATTGTTTCGTTGGCTGTGTGGCAAGTGGCACCATCTTGTTGGAACCACATAACGTCCACATCCATATGTTCCAATTCGGGCCATAAAAAGTTCGTTATCATCTCACGATAGCGAACACCATTCACAGTAACTGCCTGACCGGCCTCATTTTGAAAAAAATATGGCCCGAGATGCCGCCTGCCCATAAATCGCACCAAACAGTCACTCTTTGTGGGTGCATTGGTTTTTCGACAATCACTCTTGGATAATCATTCGCCCAATGCGGCAATTCTGCTTATTGACGAATCCACTGAGGTGAAAATGTGCCTCATTACTGAAGATGATTTTCTTCGAAAATACACGATATGCATTTTATTTTGGACGCCCATTTTCATAATAAGCCTGAATAACTTTAACACGTTACTCGATTATGTGTCTTTTCATGTTCAAATTGAGTTCGTCTGAAATTGAGAAATGTCAAATGAAATGCAGAAAAAAACTTGACGTTTAGGTGTGGTTCACATTCAACACCGGCCCTTAAAATTTAACCCCCCTTTATAAGAATGTTTAAAAAAAAAATTAAATTCTATTTAATTAATAAGTTAAATAAAATATTACAAAATGGGTTTCAAATGCAAGGGATAGAAGGAAGATTAATTTCGAAAACATTTTTAAACTGGATTGCGACCTGTTAAATGAAATACAAAAGCGTTGATCTGCATTAGGAAAATACAGAAGAAAATTAAAGAAAAGGACAGAAAATTAAGGAAACCAAAAAATATTTGATTTGAAAACAAAAAAAGTTTATCACCCATTTCACACCACGTTACTTTAAACTAAATTTATTCAATGCAATTTTTACGATATCATTTGGAAATTAACCTTAAGATAGTGGTTGTCATTTCAACGTTATACGGAATTGATTTAGTGTTAATTTGGAAAGTGGTCTAAGTCACGGCAGACCCCAGATTTTTGGTATCGGGCCATTCCTTTCTACCGAATGATTGTGATTTTGGTTTGGCAGAAATGAAAATAAAAAAAGAAAATTATTTATACAACCTTGATCATGATCAACGAAAGCACTAAAAATATCAATAACATGAAGTGTAAAAAATACCGCGTGCGAGTCTTGAAAAATTAACCTTATAAAATTTTCTATAAATCTTCTTTAGATGTTTCTAAGCCCGACGTTTTGAATTTTTCACCTAAAAGAGGAAAACCAAAAATATACGGAAATATTAGACAAGTAACGGAAGAAAAACATAAAGATATTATACATATCTTTACTACCACACATCCCTCCAGTTTTCAGGCACATTTTAAGAATTTTAAAACATCGAAATGATAAACATGGATTGCCTTTTAAAAATAATTAATAAATGTTGATGAATTATTTTATTCAAGTTATTGTTTCAAATGAAACCCATAGTTCTTCATAGGACATTCAGTTAATTTTGAAAATGGTCTAAATCAATTCAAGCTTTAAAAACAACATTTTCGTATGAAATTCAGACAAAATTCCAATTTTCATTACAAGACTAATAAAATTATAAATAAAAATATCGCAAATATTCAAATATTTTTTATTTTGTTCAAATGCAATTCACTAAATATCTCGACACAAGAAATATTTATATGACTTAGACCACTTTCTTAATTATGGGCACAATTAAATCTCGAAAACGAACAGCCTTGGAAAGCATTATCTTTTCATGATAATATTGAGGAGTATGTATGGTAATATGGCCAACACGGAAAAGACAGCTTCTCGCTTTCATCTAGTCAGTGATTTCACATCCTTAAATCCAAAATAATACCGGAGCTTAGAACAAAGTCAAATGCTATCAAGAAGTCAAGTAAATAAATATAACAGCGTTAAATAGCTTTTGTCAAAGGGTATTCGTGTGCCGTCAATAATTTGTATTATTGCTGTTGAACCATGAGCTATGCCGTGCTCTGAAGCCGGGCTGGAAAGCAGATAATAAATTATTACATTCAAAATGAAGATTATTTGTTTCAATATTAGAATTTCAAACACCTTAGACAAAGAAGGCATAATACGATTTAATTGACCTATAGTCAAAATGCGTCATGGCCACCTCTTTTTTTTTGGCGACAGGTCTCACTGATGCAACCTTGCAGTGGTCTGGGACGTGGTAAAATAATCGTTTATTAAGAGAGTGACAATTCTAATGAATTTAATGGGAATACAACCCTCACCGGTAGTATTCGATTTGATTTTAAATACTTACTTATATAGAACTTGCAACATTACTCATAGAAGCAGTGGAAAACGCAAACTGGCCATCAGAATAACAAGCACAGGCACAACTAACAAATTGGGGATGTATATTAGATGAAGTATTACTTATTTAATGCATTATTCAAATCCAAATGATTTCTTATCTTAAAAATTGTATCATATCATTTATATGATGCCTAATTTGAAAGCGTTCCAACTCCATCTACATGCACATGACTCGCATTGAGCTTAAATTAATATAAGATACGAGTGTTTAATATACATATGGCAAAAGATAAATGTATCTATTCATAAACAACAATAACAAAAACAACAACACTTTTTCAATGTAATGAAGTCGCATTTTTATTATTAGTTATCTTTAAGTGCAAAGTTTCTTCTTTTGTGGTATTGACATTTCAAATGACGCTCTCCCCTCGCTCTCTCTCTCTCTCCCACCACACCGGTTGATGACTCCACACACCGTCAATTGTTGGTCGTTACTATGTAGGTTCGATTGTCTGGTGGTTGTGGTGGCTGATGATACCGATGCGTCTGACCTACATTTAAATGCGCCATCAGTGGCAACAACAAAAAAGCAATAACAAAGCCACTAACAAGAAATAATAATAATAATTCATGCAGTAACTACTTGAATTGCTGCACCTTCACATCTCCGCGCTGGCGACGTGTTAGCGCTTTGGCATCGTCGAGACTTTGGCGATATTTTGGTTTATTAGTTTTTTAATTTTTAATTTCTCTGTTTTTTTTTTGTGTAATGTTTTAAACTTTCTTATAAAAAAAGAAATTAATTTTAGCTGTTTTAGGCTCGTATATTATTTTTATTGCAATGCACCAGCTAGATGCATTTTGTACAATTTTTTATAGCTCAATTTTTTCGGTCTATAAATTTATTTATATAAACAGCAGTGCTAGGTATTTTATATTTTTTATGAACATTTTTTGATGAATGTTGTTTAAGCAAAAAAACAAAAAAAAAGATTCAAAGAATCTAGGAATTTTTATGCTTTTTTTTAAGCTTTTATTCGTTTGGCTGGCATGATTTCTTTTAAGCTTTTCAAGTTAAGTATTTTTTAAAATTGCCGCAGTGTGTTCTCTTGACCTCGTATGGCTATTGTTTTTTATGCAATTTTTATATACATAGATGTATTTTTTTTTCAAATTTAAATCATTCTTACTTGGCTTTCCAAAAATTGTAGTTAAATATATGTATCGAAATGTCCGTTTATCATAACAAATATGTCAATTTTATCACTGCTATTGACATTAACACATTTTATGCGTCGTTCAATCATTTAAATATATTTTGTTTTCAACATACAAACCATTGGAAAAATGTAATAAATATTGAAAACAAATATGAAAAACGTGCATTCCTAAGAAATCCCATGAAATTCGAAACTGCAGTTAGCAGTAGTCGCACCAACGCCCACGCTCATTATTTAGGTACATACGTAGCACTCATTTCAATTCGATTAACTTCAGCTTCTGCACACCTTAAACACACACAGATGCAAATACATACATATCACGCGTAGCTAAATAACTCGTAAATCGAAATAAAAATATTTTTATGCACCTTTACCGATTTGTCTCGCCTGTCATGTCATTTGAGTGTCATGGAAATCATTTAAAGTTTATAAATTTTCATTCAATTTCGACTTGCCACTTGATACTACTAGCTACTTGCTACTTGCTGCTTGCAATTAAAATGCAAATTCGTTTAAGTATTTTGCATAACAAAAGTGCATTACAAATAATTAATTGTCAGCTGAATAGCAACAGAAGTGGCACTTAGCCAGCTACATAATTTATGTACCTGCGTTCACTTGAGCTTTAACCATTTTTTTCGCCTGCTTTGTTTTGTTGTTGTTTTCTTTTTTGATTTTAAATGCTCACTGAAACTCGTTACGCGGCGTATGCTGTTCAATCATTTGACATATTGCTGACAGATGTCACGAAGTTGTCTTGCCAGCCCATAGTATACTCGTAACTTTTCTCCGCCAGTGGCGTTTGCATTAAATGGCTAATGTGTCACAGATTACACCCACAGTGGCCGTTGAGACGTTTAGTGGTTGCTTGTTGTTGTCACTGCTATTTGGTTTCTCACCACTACTCGTAGGCGTTCAATTGATTAGCTCATTATGGTCGGCATTAATTTAATGTAGCAATTTAGATAAAGTTTAATTATATGTACATTTGCATTATCTTAGTTTAATTGAAAGAGGCGTTGATTTTTATTTAAATGATGCCTTTTAAGGAATTTTCTTGGAATTGAGTTTACTTTATATGGATGCCATTATTTGCATTAATTTGATATTAATCTCTAACTGTGGTGCTACAAGTGCAGAATGCAGATAGTGTGGTGAGAGGAATGAGATAGAAATGAGGTCAGCTGTCAGTACAAGGTCTCACACATTAGTTTTTCGGATCAAATAAATTATATATTCATAAAACATGAAATCGGCGCAGAAGAATATAAGTGGCATACTATTGGCGACCGTAGCCAAATGTGTGGAACGTAGATTACAATGAAGTTGCTTTGTTTTGTCTCTAACCAAAAATCTCGTACAATTTCACCATATCAGAACTAATTTGACGTTTGCTAATTGATATTAGAATCTGATTAGATCCAATTGGTTTCTGGTGTCCAGAGTTATTGCCCTAAGAAGCGAAACACCATGCTACTTCTTTGTAATCTTCGTTCTTTGGTACCAGCCGAAGTGCCCCTTCTTCACATTTCGGCCGGGGCTTGTAAGAACAAAAAATTAGAGAATATCAAGCTAATAGCAGTCGCTCCCCAGCAGGCAATGGCGAACCTTCGCATTTAGATATTTTCAAACAAAACTGATCTGCTATTCAAAATTTTAATCAGTTTTGTAGCCCATTCAGTTTTATTATAAAAAAAATGAAAGTTTTAAGTGACAAAAAAATTCCCGTTGAGTTCTTTTTATCAAACGGTGTTGAGTGAAATTTATTTTTATAAGGGAAAAGGGGGAACACTGCCGTAAAAAAAATTATCACAAGTCATCCTGAAATTTTAGCCACATAAAAATTGCACTTTATCGTACCAAAATTTTTCTAAAAATTCTGACTACGAATTTTGAAATGTCATGCCAATTTTTTTAAATTTTCTGAATTTCTGTGAATTTCAGCCACTTAAAATTTGCACTTTATCGTAGCAAAATTTTTCTAAAAATTTTGACTAAGAATTTTGAAATGTCATGCCAATTTTTTTAAATTTTCTGAATTTCTGTAAACTTTGCAAATACTTTCAAATTTGAACTTATTTGGATTTTATTATATTATGAGCACATTTTTATAAAAAAAAAATATATTTACCAAGTAGTTTTAACATTGAAAGTGTTGCGAATAATATTAAAAATTTACTACGCCACTATATTTTACCGGCATTGTACAGTTATAAATTTAAAAGCTAATTTTATATTTATTTTTTTTATTATATTATCCGCTATTGGAATTCTTCGAATCTACTCAATATACATACATACATACATATCTACTCAAATAATATTTTTTTGTATCTTATCGTTTATATCTTATATCAAAAATTTTTGAACAATAAAAAATTATACTCGTAAAAAGTTAGGTACTGACTTCTAGTTAAATTAATTGCGCGTTATCAGATTTAAAAATTAGCATTTTTATTATATAAAATCAAATAAATATCATGCATCTTCGGAGAACATAAAATATTTGAGAGTCAATCGCTGCTTTAAGTTCAAAAGTAAAAATTCAACGTACATATATTTTCAAAAAAAAAAACTCATTTGTGTAATGCTGTCTCCGGCAATTAAGTAAAGAACCAACATTTATTATAATTTTAAACTTAAGTGGCTAATCTGCTTAATCACCGAACGAACATAAGCTTTCAATTAGAGGCATTTGTTTTTTTCATTCGTTTTTCTAAAAAAAAAAGTTCTGAGTAACAATGAAAAGTTTATCAAAAACTACCAAAAAGCGTTAATCATTTCAAATTTTCGCTCAATTTAACAAACAAAATGTGACACCCAGAAACAGCCAAACAGCTTAGTTGGAAGCTCCAACCAAGCATGCGAGTATTTCTACGAGTATTAGACTGGGTGGGCTGTCACACAGCAACGATCAACAATCAACGATCAACGATCAACCGGCAGCAGCCAGTCATCAAAAATCACAGTGAACAAACAATCAAGATTTCAGCGTTTTTCGGTGGCAATCACAGCTGCTGTCCGATGATTTGGTGGGTGTGCGTCGTCGCATGCCGCTTGCCACCCCAAAAGCCTTATGAGTAGCGACAAATGTTGTAAACGAAACAAAATTATACACTTAAACTCAATTAAATGCCATTATAGAATTAAGTTTAAATATTTCATTTCTTTGCGTAGATTTTTTTTTCCACTCTTTTTCCACTCCCTCTCTCTCTCTGTTTACTTGTTCGGTGGAGCTGTTGGGTCCCACCAAAAGTGTTGTAACGCTTATTCGAAAAAGGTGAAGAGTAAAAAAAATTGAGGCTTTTAAACCATGAAACAACTAGCCAGCTGCAAAAGTTTTTTTTTAAATTTTTCCTATTTATGTCTATAATATTTAGTCTACTTTTTATTTGTTAGTTGTATGCACTTGTGTTAGGCACATTAGTTTTTTTTTTTGGTATTTTTCAAACTTTTCTCCAGTTGCTATCGCTGTGGCTGATCATAATCTTTCAACACGGCAGCTAAAAACAGCAAAAACAAAAAAAAAATGCTGCCGATGAGCGCCTGGTAGCCGGGCGGCGGCACAGAGTGAAGGCCGAACAGTCAAGCGATCGCCTATTTATTTGACTATGCCAAGTACACCATCATTTAATTTTTTTATTGTTTTTGTTTCTGTTGCTTGCTGTTGCACGTCCCACATGCTTTCACTGATTTTACACGCCGCCATGCAACGCCTGAATTTCTTGCGCATATCTGGAACATGGATTTATATTTGATATCCGAGGGTTATTTGAAAATTGTTGTTGTTGTTGTTGTGTGCCGGCATGTTGCTGCAGCAGGCGCATTAGATCAGCCGGTGTTGACAAGTGTTACGAACTAGCGACTCTAGGGAAAATATCTCAAGCGAGTATTTCGCCAGGCATGGCATCAAATTTTGGAAGCATTCTGCTTCATTGAACACTGCGTTTCTTTTTAAAAACATGCAGTCATTGGACGAAAGTATTCCCTACGGCAGATTGCGGAAAGTCTGAATAAATATTCCACAAATTTACAAACACGAAGATCAGAGAAATCACTACGAGTGAGGAATCTTTATACTCTACTTTCAAATAGAAGATTCCCTTGACCTGCAGGTAGAAAACTGGCTGAATTTCAAAACTACTCTCAGGTTTCTACGAGAAGCGATGACGGATATTTATATTTTATTTTTAATTCGAAGCTTTCTTCATTTCCTAGAGGGTTCCTACAAATAAATATATTTGCCATCCAAAAAGAAAAAACAAACAAAATAAAAACTGCCGCATGGACATTTGTGGCACAGTCATTTTTAAAAAACTCCAAAGTCATAAAATTAAAATTTTACATGTATCGAAGGAAATCGTAGGAAAGAAAAATGTCCACACTTTTATTTTAAATAGAGAAACAAGAGTGTTGACCTAAGTATGTACATTAGCAGTGATCTATGTCTTGTGTTGAATAGAAAAATGTATGAGTAAATATATAGTGGTATTTAGCGATCAACATGCCGCGGTAATTCTCAGTAATTATAATGATTAATTGCTAAACGGGAATATCAAATAATTTCATTACAGGCAGAAGAATTCCAATGACCCAAATTCTTAATTCGTCCCACTGTTACTTTCTAAGTCCTTTAATTGGTGCATACATAGACAATGTACATAGGTACATACACACATACAGATATTTCTAACCGCCATAATATGTGATTTTTCAAACGGTATAAATGCACACGTACCTATTTCCATCTCTGTAGCAGACAAGTGTTCCCATGAAGTGAAGCTACTAGTTCATAGTTAGTACCTAATAGCACTCGACTTGGATTGGTGTCTTTGTAATGCGATAAGGGTCACTGGATATTAAAAACTTCCGATATTTCTGCTGGCAAATTTCTTCTTCCCTATGCGTGAAACACTACGAGTATACATTCGAATGCAAAAAGGGTCACAGCCCACCGTCAAAGACACCTCAATTTTAAAATGAACAGTTGAAGCCGTTGCTGGGAGATTGAGCGGAAACAGGTATTGTGGAACACAGAAGTCTAGTTTTAGACCAGATAAATTTCCTACAGGGATATATCCCCAAGCAATTTTAAACTGGAGTGTTCAGTTCTCGTTCACTTGATTATGTGAGCCTCTTTTAGCCACACTCCGCTAAGGCCACAATAATTTTATTTAACTTATTATTGATCTCAAAAATTTAAAAAATAGTCTGCATATTTTTATCTCTGGTCAGAATAAAAGTTTACTATAAAAAAAAAGTTTACAGAAAAGTTAAGGAAAATCCGAAAATATCAGTAGCTTGCAATAAACTGTTTATATTGAAAAACAAACATAATATATTTGGCAAAAACGTAATTTTGGACTCGGATGCCATAAAAAATTCCGTGTGGCTAGGGACATGAATTTCGATACGATATATTTTACTCGATACTTTTGGAACGATAATTATTGGAATCGAGTACTTGAATTTAAGTATCGTATCGAATTTGTAAAGATAAATTATGAACAGTAATAAAGGAATACAACAAAATTACGCTGTAAATTAGTCGTTTTCCAAATTTTGGTTAGGTGGGCTTGGTGCTGTCAACTTTGCTAAGGTTTGAAGTGTTAGGGGCCCAAAATTAACACAATTTATAAAGTAACGAATAAAATGGCGGACCGTGAGAGATACTAATTTTTCAACACAACCTACCTAACCTAACGTTTTATAACAAATTAGGACTGAACCTCATTTTTTAGTTAGTATTGATATTTTTGGTATCGAATATTTTTCATTTGGCATTTATGGGTATCAGATTCCTGCAATGCGGTACTTTGAATAAACATCATATCGATACCTTCGGGTCGATATCGTGTCTCTACGTGGGGCGCAAAGCCAGAGCTTTCAAATGAACACCTGAAGTCAACTGGAAAGCCCGGCAACGAAAGAGCATATACTCCCATTATTTACAGAACACGATTTCATTCATGTGTCTGTCTCGATGCTATAACCTTATATGAATTCGACTTGCGAATATCCTTCACTCTAAGGCGAATTCATATAACGTGGTGTCACAAGTACAACTACAAAATTGCCATGTGTTTTGCAAAAGCAAAAACAAAATGCAATTAAGGGGAACATAAAAACTCAAATCGGCTGCTATAGTAACACCACAAAGGTGAATTCATATAAGCTGATAGCATCCTTTGAGCTGAATGCATGTTCTTCTTTCCCAATTCGCTGTGTTGCCTTGGTTAGCCTTCTATGGATCCTTTTTGTAACACCACTTTATATTAATCACCTTAGTTCGGTCAACAACATTAACCATAGAAATTGAAATTGTTAACTTTTTAAAAATTGTATGAAAGTTTAACAAACTTGAAAAAAATCGGCACAACAATTTTCAATATTTACAAACAAAGAAGAAAATGTGCAAAACCCTCAGCAAAAAAGTTATCAAAAATGTAAGACAATTTTTAGGAACGTGAAATTTGCACTGTACCTTAGTAAAATGTAATGGGCTATAAAAACTCTTTCCCAAAAAAATTCTTAAAAGTCTGAGAGAAATGTTGAACATTTTTTGTATTAAATTTTTGTAAAATGTTTACGAAGCTGAAGATGTTTATTTTTATTTGAAAAAAATGATGTAAAAAATTTAACATGGAAAATGTCAATACTGGAAAAAATAACACCGGACCTTTTCATTGTCTGCCACAGTTCGTTTTAAAAACTAAAAAATACACAAAGCTTTCGTATGACGCAGAAACAATAATTCTTGAGAACCAAAAAAAGGGCCTATAACACGTAATTTTCATGTTACTTTTTTTTTTAATTAATTTTATATCCGAACATAGTTGTATCAATAACATTAACCGTAAAAATTTAAATTTTCAACTTTTTTAAAATTTAATAAAAGTTTGACAATTTTAAAAACATTGGCGACAATTTTCAATATACATATGTATATATATATATGTATGTGCATATGTGGAAGAAAATGTGTAAACCCCTCAGCAAAAAAATTATCAAAAATTTAAAGAAAAGTCTAAAAAAATATTAAAAATTTTATCATCGATATTTTCAGGTTTGTTGAATTTGCGTAAAACTTTTTGAAAGTTTGAAATTTTGATTTTTGTTTTAAAAAATATCTGAAAAAAAAATAATATAGAAATTGGCAATACTGCAACTAAAAAAAAAACATTGGACCATTTTTACTGTCAGCCACACTACATTTGAAAAAACTAAAAAATAAGCAAGTCTTTCGCTGACTCCCCAATCATTTCATCATTTCATTAAAAGCCTTTCGAAAAGATAATAGCGCGCCGCAATAAAAAAAATAAGAAAAACTGCCGATAATCCATCATTGCAGTAGAAGTGTAAAAAATAAATAGAACACTATCAAAATTGTTTCATGAAGTAGTAGTAGAATTTTGTTTTGTTTTTTTTTTTTTTTGTAGCCTACTTGCCGAACATTTGCCACATATCAGACCATTAAAGAGTTTTAGGTGATTATTGCCATTCAATCAACAGCCGATGAATGATGAACTTTTGTACGAAAATATTTTTGGTTTTTCCAATTCATTTTACACCAGCTGGAAAATGTAGTTTGCAAGTACACACTTTTCACACACACACACATACTACATATGTACATATGTAAATATACCTTTGATCAACGGCGCAGACACTTAGTTAGAGAGAATGTTGGAAAAATTATAATTTTGATTTATGTATGTATGTACAGATCAATTGGAACAAATAGCTAATAAAAATTTAAAACTTGGCGCATCTGCAAAGCATCGCAAAGTTCAATTAGCAGAAACTTCGATTCGATGTACAATTCAGTTTTATTGAAAATTATTTGGCGTCAGTAAGTTATTTAAATGTAACACATCATCACAGTTTGCCACGCACACATACACACACACACACACGCACTCTAATACCCTGTTGCACTATGAATATTTGCTCGCAACATGTAGGCGAAAATTAACAGTTACAGTAGCAGCACTAAAGCATTAGCTGTGTTTTGATAAAAGCAATAGAAAAACATAAAGCAGCTGGAAATCAATAGGGCAGGTTTCTAAGAGTGGATGCAGATTCACTTTAAGAGCATTCCCCTGCCATGCCGCAACACGAAACGTTGAGTAGCACGGCCTCTTCAATTCCCTCAAAACAACTTCGATTTGCATAATCATTAAATTGATTTTTTGTTTAGACACATTTTCAATGAAATTTATTTTGAAGATTAATCGTCGATTACACAATATGCGTGCGTGCGTGCGTGCGCTCCATTGGCAGCTGGATTTTTAAAAATGTTGTTTTTGTATAAAAATCTGTAACAATTACCAACATACATATACTCGTAGCGAGTGGCAACATTGTGCAGCGTGTGGTAGTCCAATTTGTTAGATCGCTACTGTGAAATGAAGCAATGCAATTCATTTAGATTATTGCACGCCACACAATTTGTTTATTATATGCAAAACAACAGTACATATGTATGTGTAAAAAATGTATGTATATTTGTATGCGTAAAAGTAAAATGAAGGTAGCGAGCGGAGAGGTGCATATATTTAGCTTGTAATTTCAATATGGCGTTGCCGACGCATTTAATGCAAATAAAAACATAATTAAAAACAAATAAGTGGAAATGAAATAAAAAATCATGCCTTAATTAACCTGCTTACATTTCGAGTGGGCTATCCCACCATTAGCAGCTATGCGAATTGCTTAGATTGAGAGATGTGTGTGGAATGTTTCATAGCGGGCATAGCTCTCTGATGGTTCAACAGGTACACGGGGCTGTAGGTAGGTGAGTAAGTAAGTTTGTGCCTTAAACTGGATCAAAACTCATTAACAACTTCATAAACGGCTGGTTGAGTAAACAATTGTTTGTTGTTGTAGTTTTTTCTATAATATCTGGATAAAGTGAAAAATTAACAATTCTTTTGCTGTTAAATAAACTATCATTAAATTAGATTCATCATTGATCAAAGCGTTTAAAAGAGTATATGAGGTGTTTAAAAAGATAAATATAAATAATTCGAAGCTATTAAAAATCCAAAAACATCATTTGAAAATAGAAAGCAGCAAAATAAAACAAATATTAATTAAAACAATGCAACAAAATAATAAAATTATAATCAATATAGGCCTAGTAAAGAAAACTCCATTATTTTCCCAATAGATGGCTTTAGTAGTATGTATCTCGCGTTGTAAAGGGTGCTTTTTTTTAGACTAATAGAACTTTAAATTGAAATAAAACACATAAAAAATGAAGTATGATGCCAATTTTTTTTTTATTTGATAGATATTTTTATGACATCTAATATTTAAAAACGATTTCTGGCATACATATGTCCGCCACGACTAGCTTTGATGAATCGGATGCGATCAGTCCGATTTTGAACCACTGCAAAATTTCCAACTTGTTGAGCACGGCGGCGAATAGACAAATTCGGGTCTTCCCCAACACTATCACTTACAGCACCAATATTTTCTTCTGTACGTACAGTTCTTTGTTTTGTTGTTGGTTTTTCATCGAGTAGAGTAAATGTTGTTCGAAATTTATCAACAGTTCGACGAATAAGCTGCACTGTTACTCGATTGCGTGGACCATAAAATTCACGAAGTGCTCTATAAGTTTTGCGAATAGAACACTGATTGTTAAAGTAAATTTCCACAATTTGTAAACGTTTTTGCGGCGTCATTCTTTCCATGATGATTTGTCAATGCTTACTGAACAGAAATGTCTAAACGAAATGTCATTTACCAGCTGTCAAGTGACAGCTATCCGTATCGCAAGTTATATCAGTCTAAAAAGACACCCGTTATAAGAGCGATCGAGAATAGCGTTAGAAAGATATGATTTCGTTCTAAAAAAAAAACGTTTCAGACAGTTTTGTGATTACTTGACTGAGTATAGTTCGAGCACGCGTCAAAAATGGGCACCAGGGAAGAGGAAATATGCCATAATTTAAAGTTTTTCCTCGTTTATGGTCCTGATACTGTAACAGCCAATCATGCGCAATTTTGGTATCGTCAATTCCGTTCCGGTAATTTTGATATCAAAGATGCACCACGCCCTGAAAGGCCATTTGTCGAAAATATCGATAAAACAATGAAAATCGCTCACTCAGCCCGACCGTCATATAGGCACTGTTTCAATTGCCTAAGAGCTAAACATTGCCCAACAAACCCTATGAAACCATTTTAATAAGGCTGGATACAAAAAAAAAAGCGCGAAGTTAAGGCGCCACACGAGTTAACGCAAAACAACCTCATAGATCGAACTTCCATCTGCGAATCGCAGCAAAATCCGACGCAAACGTTGGCCAAGCCAGGATTGACGGTCAGGAAGTGTTTGCTATGTGTTTGGTGGAATTGGCAAGAAATCATCTACTTACCATGTGCTGCCAACAATTGGACCGTCTAAAGAAACAATAGGAGAGGAATTGTCTTCCACCAGGACAACTCAGGGCCGCACACATCGATAGTAACTCGCCAGAAGCTTCCGGTGCTTGGTTAAGAGATTCTTATACATCCACCTCATAGTCCGGCCCTGGCACCAAGTGATTACCACCTGTTGCTGTAAACGGCGATTGATTCTGTTGGCGAACAATTCGCCTCAAGAAAAGCTTAGGAAAATCGACTGTCCCAGTTTTTTTCCAATAGCAACGAGGGTGTCTATGAGAGGTAGTCAAGAGAAACGAAAACTGAAACGGCGCCGGTCAAAGACTTTTGGAGATGATATGTCAAATCGTACGGCACACGAATCTCACATACAAATGAAAAAAGTGCCTCTAAATGATTCACGCAATGCGATGTACTATAAAGAAAATTAAACTGATTTATTGGTTTACAGCCAAAAATTTAATTTTAATGTCACTAATTATTTTCAATAAAATAGCTACATAAATAGGAACAAAGTTCACAGTTCTCGACTTAAATTCAGAAAATATTTAGTGGAGGGAAAAAATATTTATAAATGGATTATTTGCTAAACCCCTCTCCACTCCATAATATGGTCAGTTGATTTAATGAACGCCCACAGCCTTATATTGCCCTGCCCTTTTAACGGCCATCTGCTCCTTAAAAAAACTTATCTTGTTTATACTCACTTGTCGATTTCGACGCATATAGAATAGCTGAGCAGTAGCAGCCCAACCGCCGTCCTGATTGTCGGACCTGATTACGGAAGAACTTGTTCCATATTCCGTACACTACACCACTGAAATCAAAGGAGTTACATCTATCTGAATTATATTCGTTTAGAAGAGCACTTAGCATTTCACTTGAGTAATAATTTAGCTTATCGGATATCTTATTTGTTTATATTTTTTTCTGTATTTTGTGCACAAATGCTTGCATTTATTTTATAATTCACAAATATGTATATTTGTTTGTTTATTTCAAATTAAAAACACATTTTCATGCAATTAATCCAATGACTTCCACAAAGTCAGGAAACTTGATTTATTTCGGCTGGTCGGTTTTTATAGAAATTGAGTAGGAGTATACCCTATGCGTCGCTTTCGACGCAAGGAGCAGATGGAGGTTATGCGCGTATTTTATTTATTGTAGCTATGTAGATGACATTGAAAATTTCTAGGCAACCACTCAAATACTTTTATTTTCTCGAATGTAGCTAAATAATCGATCATTAAATCACACTAGACATTCAAAACAAAAAAAAATTAAAAGCTGTTCGCCAAATATTTCATAGTAATATTATTTTCAATTTCCAGTAGTTTATCCAACAATATGCCGCCATTACCTTGTAATTAATACTCCAAAACTCATTTTTCAAAATTCCTCCACAAATATTTGATCAGCGGAGTGCTCATTGATATCGGTTAGAAAATTAAGTGAAAAATGTCTACTAACTTTAGAGTCGACTTTATCTTTGCTGTGACTATGGGTCAATGTTTTTAAATTCATCGAAGCTGCATTTTTAGCTTTAAAAAGTATGCTCTAAGTTTATGGAAATGTGGTCAGTCCGGGATATTAACTTGACAAAAGTAGAAGAAACTTGCTTAGAAAAAAATGTCTACTTTCCGTTGTACGTGACTTGTATTTATAACTAATATTTATAAGCATGTATTTGTTCTAACCGCAGTTTTTACAAGCATAGCGATTAAACGGCCAAATATAGGCTATATTTCGTAGAGGACAACCTTGAAACTAAATGGCAAATAAACTTACAGTAGTTGAAGAGATTTGCAAGAAAAAAGTGGATTCACAAAAAAGAAGTAAGAAAGGCGACCAGTATTTACTTAATATAAATAGCAAATTGAATGCAAAAAGCCTCTGGGTATCACATCTTTTCAGTTATACACCAAGTATGCGAAAAAAAGATGTTATCATATTTATTTCGAAATACCGCAGCAAAGGAAGAAAACTATTTAATGGAGGGTGGCGGCGAACAATACAACTTAATAACAAATGTGTTGCTTCGTATTAAACAAAATCGCATATGCTTTGGTATTTTGAGTACTTCTCTACAAGCGTTAGCATTAAGTTACAGTCGAACTCCTCTATAACGAAAACCTCTCTCTAACGAATTTTTTTTTGAAAAACTACGATTTTCACAATTTATTCATATATTTAGACCTCTCTATAACGAACTTCTCTATAGCGAATTCCTCTCTGTAACGAATTCTTTTGTCATACATAAATGGAATTTTCCATAGCAAATATTTCCTCTATAACGAATTTAGCGAAGAGCTGAAAAGTAGTTGTTATAATACACAAAACTATATTAGAGTTCCATCATTCTCCGAAACGAGTGCAGCATTACAAACTCTATTAAAATTTGTTGAATCACGGAGCGATGTACCCGACATTATATTTAATAAAATTAATTCCTTAGAAGCTTTTATTGATAAGGAAAAGGCTTAAACAGCTAAACAAACTACAGTCGACAATTTTTTCATACCTGAATAATCCTTATAATCTTTTTGACTTTTTATTAAGGTCTTCTTTTTGAAATGTAGGAAATAAAAACAAATAAAACAAATAAAATGAATCAATGTTTCATTAAATAGGCCTTGAACATAAAAACATGAAATTTCGTATGACCTCTCTATAACGAAGCCCTCTCTATAACGAACTTTTTCACCGGTCCCGACGACTTCGTTATAGAGGAGTTCGACTGTATTTCCAGAAAGATTTGTTTTTGTTACTAAGTATCTACTATGTTAAACTTTCAGGAAATACTTTTCAAATGAAATAACAAAATTAAATTGGTTAGCAACAACAATTGAAATTCCTTTAAGTACATTCACTTATTTCGAAACACTTCAATAGTTACACAAATTATACAAGTACATATTTCTTAATCCATTTTAAGTACGAGCATTTTATAGCCCAGACAGTACCAATCGTACAATTTTTGAGTTAAGCAAGTACACTCACTTGTATTTTATTTATATTAATGTACATATGTAGGACAAATGTGACTGCAAATGGAATATCTACATATATTTTGTTTGTTCGAATACTGACTAAACTTATGCCAATCTATTGACTTGAAGGGCACTCTAGTGGGCCGGCAAGTGGATTGCCAGTTAATGCCATACTTAATAGATGTTTATATAAATAAAATGTGGGGAAAAAACCCGAGCATGATGCAAAATTTGTTTAAACCTGCATGGGCGTAAACATGTTATTTAAACAAATTTTCCAATGCTCAATGTGAAAAGCGAATGTAAGGTTGCTTGCAATATTAACTAAACTTTTTGTTTTTTTTTCATATTTAAAAAGATATGTACATATGTATGCTTGATAAAATATATTATATAGCCGTCTAGTTGAAAGCTTCTAGTATAAAAATCAGGGCATAACTTTTAAAGGTTTTGTCGCAAAAATGTTAACCTGTTATGCGCGAGAAACATTTTTTCCGCTGTCAATAAAAGGTATTTCCTAACATTTATTTCTCACGTTGATCGATAACTGTTATACTAGGTTTTCATTGGAACATTTTTTCTGATAAAATAAAATACAATAGAAATTTATAAAATTTTAACAAGTTGATATTTCGTGTCATATTTTGACGTCAAAAATTTGGTTTAATGCAAACGTGGCATTATGCGGTAAAAATATTTATACCCTTGCCAATAAGTGTTATTTCTCAATGTTTATTTCTTACGTTGCCTAATAACTTTTATGCGACAGAAGTATTTGCTTCTTTGCTAATAAGAATTATTTTCCAATGATATTAATGAAGATGGCGATGGAGATGGAAAAAGAAAATGAAAAGGAAAAGGAGAATCAATATGAAGACAAAATTATAAGCGCAACAAACGAACATAATTAATCTGCATTAGTATACACAAATGCACATTAAGCTTTCGTCACAACAGACGGTGATCTTGTGCATTTAGATCAGTGTCAGTCAAAATTGAACGCACGCACACAAAAACGCTTTGTTGTGTTGATCACGAAGTAAACGTTCGTGCATTTACGGCGAGCTAATGCCACTTAGTATGGGGGTAGTGCATGAATTAATGCAAATCAAGGTAGTTAACGCACTGCAATTAGGCTGCCAACTGTCGTGCCTATAAATCTCATAATAATCTCTCTCTCTCTCTCTGAGTTGAACGTTTTAGTTCAGCTTATGCAACAGAATGACATAGATCACATCATATAACGTAAAGAAAAAGCGTTTGACAACAAAAATTGCCAAGCAATCAAAAAATAATCGTTGAGAAATAATTCTTATTGGCAATGGAAAAAATATTTCTACCTCCAAACAGTTATCAGCCAACATAAACAACAAACGCTAAGATGTATGTAACTCTTAACTGCGAAATAAAAATATTCCACATCTAATAACTGTTATGAAATAACTTTAGCGTTAAATTTCAGATTTCGTGTAACGTTTTAAATTTCTTAATTCGAGTTAACAAATATTTTTCGTCAGTGATAATAAATTCTAGTTTCTATTTGGTATGACGTTTACTATACCGTAAACAGGTTAACTCTTACAATTTTTATTTAAAAAAAAGCGCTCTTTAACGATTATTTTGTAAGTTTTACTTTATTTTCATTGGAAAAAACATAAATAATAATAAATAATAGTTGTTTTTGATTAATACTTTATAAACAGTTATTTTTTTTTTATTTCTTATTTTATTAAACAAAAATAACAGTTAGCTTTGATTTCTACTTTATAAATCAAAAATAACAAATATTGAAGATTTTTATTTATAAAAGTATCAAATAATAAATTCACAGAAATTAATATCAATAATAAATTGTTTTTTTGGTTCGCCAACAAAAAAATAGAAAAAAAAAAATAAGCATGAATTAAAAAATAAAAGTCGGTAACTGATTTATATTAGTAGCATTTATGAACCAAAGTCTCCCATAACTGTTATTTTTAAGTTATAAAAAAAAACATAAATAACAGTTATTTTTGATTTATAAAATAAAAATAAAAATTGATTGTTATTTTAGATTTATAAAATATATTCAAATTAATATAAAAAAAAAATCAAATTAAAATAAAAAAATAATAAAAATAGAAATCAAATAAATATAAAATAAAAGTTAAATAAAAATCACAAAATAATAAAAATAAAAATCAAATAAATATATAATACAAATTAAAAATAACTCTAATTTTTTTTTGAATTTTGCATAAAAATTACAACAACAAAAATTATAGAAAAAAAACTGAATCTTAGTGAAATAATTAAATGATTGGCGTATTACACTTGGTTGTAGAACATATCTTTCTTAGTGAACTTTTCAATGAGTTACTTAATTAATTGGCGCTAAAACAGCTCAAGCGATTTTGGCCGAATTTCTTGTACAATTTGTGATGTGCGTCTTGATGTTGTAACATAAATTGAGAGTCCTACAGTTTTACGCCGACTCCGAATGGCGAATGGTTTTTTTGTAAGAAGTTTTGTTTTTCGTCCTTGGTCGCTGATTATGTTGTAAAATTATTTACTGAATCTGAATTTTATTGCCCTTTTTACTCCCAGAAGTTTTTTTACACTTAATAATTTTCAAAATGTATTTTGTATGTAATTTCAAGAGATCTTTTTACAAAAGATGTTTGTTTTTTGTTGTTATTCTAACAGCATAAACATTGCTCATGGAATTTTTGGGAAATGTTGCTGAATTGACAGTCCTTGGCCTGATGTAAATCCAGGTCGTTCCGGCACGCAATCCCGATTTTCGTGGCTTTTACAAAATATCACTTGAATTTGAGGCAAATTATCTCTTAAATATATTTTATATTAGGCGATCATAAGGTCTTCTAAATGCAGTGCATATCTTTGTTTTCGGTTGCCCAAATTTAGGTAGATACCTCGTGAGGGCACATTAGCTAACAATCAAGTGCATTTTATATCTATTACGAATGGATTTTTGTCAAAAAGTAGTAACCACTTTCGTGCTATATTATTAACGCTCATTTTATAATAACCCGCCAGACTTTCAAAGATTTTAGTATTAATCGCCGGCCATCAGTTTTTTCTTTATACCAATCCATAAGTGGTGTAAATCCCTTCAATCTGGGGGTTTTACAGAGCACATTCGTGTAATAAATATTAAATGGTCACTGAACTCTGAGGAGCTGTAACCATTTTACGATCATTAATTGCTTCCCTTCTAGAGGTTAATTAATTTTTGAAATCAAAGTTTAGCTTGCGAAGATTTTATTAGACTTATGTTACGTATTTACTATGTGCATATGAATGTATATGTGCACTTACATTCAAATCTTAGTTATTCATATTTATTTTACAAAAGCCTAAACATTGCTTTTTTTTTTTAAAGATAAATTATGTTCTGTGGCTACATATATTTTGTAATGATTGTTGGAAATAATGCAAAAAATACAGAACTGAGAAATGTGTCTGTATGTATTTAGATGTGAAATTTACATACATATGGGCGAAAGAGCTGTTTATAAAACAGAAATAATAATTTTTTGAATGATCAACTCCAATTTGATTTGGTAAGATGTCGCCATACAAAAATGTGACTTGAAGATCTCGTCACCGAGAAAATGAAAACTTAATCCACATTTAATTTCTCTGTGCAACCCAGAATTGCGCAAGCTGTTTGTAAATATAACTGTCAATCTAAAGTGAACACCAAACAAACCAAAATGAATTCGTAAGAGAATTTAGCGTTCCCATGAACTTAATAATTGTTCTATTTTCGCCTTGCGTGGTTAAAATGTGGAAACTGTTTGTTTTATTTACACTTTCTCTTTATTATTTCTTCGAATTGGTAAATACACGCTTTCTCTCTTTTCTTCTTTAGCGGCAGTGATTTTTTACCCCACAAAGTAGCACCAGAATTTAATTTAATTCCTTCTACTATTTTTTACTAATTTCTTCTATTATTTTTTACTAATGTTACTATTTATTTATACCACTATATTTACAAATTTCTACCTCTATTGTTACTACTAATTACCACTATCCTTTCTTTCTGCAATTTTTATTACTAATTTCTTTCAGTACTTTTACTAATTTCTACCACTATTTTTACGAATTTCTTACACTCTTTTTACTAATTCCTACTACTGTTTTTACTACTTTCTACCACTATTTATACAAATTTCTTCCGCTATTTTTACTAATGCTACTACTACCAATTACTAAGACTACTTTTATTAATTTCTACTACTGAAAAAAAGTTTTACTCCTGACTCGGGGTCTTAGGTGAACGGGAACTTTTTTGTTTCGAATTTCCACCCGTTCGTTTGTTCTTCTTGTTGTCATTCGCTCCACTCATAAGCCATAAAAAAAAGAATTCTGTACTTGTAACGACGCTACCACCATTTAGGAATTGTAAATATCAAACCTCCGTGTGGGCAGCAACAGTTAGCGTTGTGGATTAATTTCGATTTGAGGTCGCACATGGCATACTATTTTATTTTTCAATTTTTTGAGGCATCTATATTCATAGCGGAATCTGAAGTATTTTTTTATAAAATTTCTTGGGGTTCTTCTACTTAGTGCATGTTTTCATTTGTCAAAATTTCTGTGTATCAACACGGCTCTCAATTGTGCTAGGAATTGAAGATTTATACTTTTAAACAACACATTAAATTCATATATATGTAGGTATGAACGTATGTACTATATATGCATGTCTAGGCGCATCTGTCGGACTTAATGACGTGTTTAGTCAATTAGCATGCTTGTACTTATTTATTTTTTATTTATTTAAGTAATCTATTTTGAATATATAACTCATATTGAGTGGGTTGCACGGAATTTCTACTTTAAACAGCAAACGAAATGTGTGCCGCTAATATTTGCGTTGGGTATTTAATAACTTAGGCGGTATCATTATATACACTTATAAGTTTAAATAAAATAAAACGCCGACTACAAAGCGAATTCATAGCAGGTGGTGTTGAGTGTACACCAACAAAAATTTGTCCTAAAAAATTGTACGCACAATGACAACGAGAATCGGTGAGAATTACAGCAAACACATAGTTTTGACATTCAGTCTAGCAAGCGAATTCATTCAGGTGCTTTACCAACACCACCTTATATGAATTCGCCATGGCTGATTATCGAACAACAATAAACAAATGTCAAATTCGTATTATGAGCTGTGCAACCCTGTCGAAATTTTCGTTAAGCAACTAAATTTCTGTCTAACAGAATTTTGTTTTCGACGTTGTATCGTAGTGAATGAGGGTAATGATATTAAAAGCAAAATCGTTCGATGAGCTCTTTCGACCACAGTCGAAAATGGAATGCAATTCATAATATGGGTCAATTCTTTGCAAATGATGTGACAATGAAGCAAAGTATGTGCTCGTTATTGCTGTGCTACGGTCTTACCATAACCCCAGTAAAATTGCTTCGGAATCCCAAATCATTTTAGGCATACCCTGTTTCGGAGATTGAGTTTTTTTGGGAAAGACTTTTAGGATCCATGACCAAATATTTTCGTAGGGGTTGTGCTCGAAAGCCCAGTGATAAATGCGGCTTATTTAGCTTTAGTCTTCTGTCTTCCCGTACTATTTCCTCCAGCATCACTTCTTTGCCGAACTGCAAACGAACAACCGACCAGAGTAATGATAATAATAAAAAGTGAAAATGAATTAGCGCTAAAGAAATGCTACATACTTGCGGAGAAATGATTTTTTCTGTATGCAAGTTTTTCTTATTTTTTGAAGGAGCCTTTTCGCAATCGGGGATAATATTTATAATGAAGAAAAAATTTAAACAAGCTATATAAAATAAAATTTTTATTTGACCTCATGATGAGATTTTTCTGGGTATATACCCCAATTGTCTAATGTACGTTCAGGCATTGAACACTACTTTTTCTTCTGCAAGTAATAATGAAGAGCTCATATTAATAGCTCATATAATAGCGCTTGAAAGAAAACGTAGTAGTGTAGGAAATTCTTCAGTACTGCGAAGTCCATACAAATTTTTGACCAAATCTATTTTTATAGGCGGGTTTTTTATTTTTATAACTTGGTACTGACCTTTGAAGAAAAATGTCAGTCAGAATTGCTATTGTTCCTTGTTGACATTTGATATTTGTCACTTTTTCTTCAAGAAATAATAAAGCGAAGATATATTTCAGTTGCAAGCTTGAATTGCCTTGTGATCTTTTCTTAATAAAAAAAACTATAAAAAAAACGCAATATAAAGAGTAGCCGATGTCTTAAGCACTCCGTACTGTTTAGGATATTTTTTGTTAAATTAAATTAAAAGTTTCATATAAAAAACTGCAATTTTCACGGCCTTTTAAAAACCACTAACGTTATACTAATTTTGGTCAGTAAATATTGTTCAAGGGACCGGCAGTTTATTTGATATATTTTTATGTATTTTATAATCCGCTAGGGAAATAATAATAATAGTAATGGAAAAAATAATAATGCCGGCCCCTACTCCTCTTCACACTACAGCGTTCACGAACCTCCTACCCTCAAGCGAAGAGTAGAAACGGGATGCCGTATGAAAAAGTGAAGATAGAGTTACTGGAAGCATATATTCTGAGTCCCTGGGGCTTTTCCCAGCTTCTTGTTTTCGACAGGCTTTTTAAAAAGGCGAATGACAGATGCCGAAACGAGAACACTTGTGGCGAGCACTAAGTGCTAAACACACAAGCTTATTATTGAAACTAAACGAGTAAATAAAACGTCAACATGATTGTATTTGCCGTAATAGGGCATTATTTGATAGGTGAATACGTCTAACTATTAGGCGTACGAAAGTGTGATTTCTGCAGAAGTTGTTGAAACAAAAAAGGGGAGTAAGCGATTATGCACATACTGCTCTATACAGACGTAGATTTCCTACTATATTTAGACAATTTTTCGATAGCTTACAAAAGCTTTGTGGAAGTCAGTGATCTTCTAAAATTCGTCCAAAATTCAAAATGGCTTTAGGGGGAAATGGGAACTTTTGATAGGTATCCCCATGCGGATTCTAAGTGTCTTCAGAGACACCCGCTATAACCTAATCTAGCTTAGGCCTGTTGGGTCTAAAGAGTCAATTAGCCTGCCGAACAAAAGGCAAAACATTGGTGATTAAAAATTTCGAAAAAAGATATAATGGGTTGGTTTAGCCATCACGACAAAGATGAATTCTCTCTCCTCCTTTCTAAATGAGAGTATGCTTTCATTTAGTAATGACTAGTACCGAAAGATCGGACGTTCCTGTGACGAGTCTAGACCAAAGTTAAAGTGTTAGAATATTTAATAAAGTGAACCTTCATTCCTGCGCGTAATTTTCTACATACTTATTTGCCGCTAAACATAGTTTTTACCACTTTGAAGAATTTCAAAATTTTCCCATGAAATCAACAACCAACGAATCGTACTACTTACGCTTAGCCAGACGTCGAGTCAGGTGCGAAAATTTCACACTCACGTTTCTGTGCTGTGACGCCGGGTTGCTAATACGTCAGCTCCACAAAAGTTGGGTAAAAGAAAAGAAAAAACTAAAGGTTCTCAGCAAATAGACTTGAAGCAAATCCGGCGCTGCGAAAGCAGACCATACTTGGCATACTTGATGAGTACTCGCATAGCAAAAAGTGCAGAAGTCGAGAAGGCACAACATTTCGCATTGCCAAGTGTGGGATTAGGAAGTGTGAGAGCTAGCGAGCCAAACAAACTGCAACAACACAATTCATGTTAGTTAAAGTATGAAAAATTACACCCGCTTGATTTGTGGCGGCTTTTGGCTAGCGATTGCAAATGTGTAGTAAATTAAAAACTAGAGTGGTACGGAATTTATAAACTTTTGTGCTATATCTCTCATTGCATTGAAACTATCCACCGAATATGGATATGGATTTGTGGCACGATTTGTGCGTACTGCTTGCTACATGGCCGACAAGCCAATTCTATTTGAATTCCATAAATTTAGTCGTTTTGCGGATTCACCACCGTCGCATCGCTTTGGTTTGGCGAAATCGAGCCGCCAGCACGTACGTACGTACCTACCTACATTGGACTTAAATAAATAATGCGTGCGATGTAATTTGACTGCTGTAAATGAAATGAAATTGAAATCGTTCGCTACAACATGCTATACAAATTCACGCATACATAAAATGTGTGTGTTGTTGTTGTTGGCCAAGATATTTAGATCTGCCGCTTTGCTAGCGCAAGAAGGATCTGCGAGTACTTGGCCATTAATGGCCAACTGCACTCATTTCGCGCACTTATCGCTTCGCTGAAAATCAGCAACGGAGTACCGTCACTGCGCCTGCGGCTACGTGCCACCATCCGCCTTGTGCTGGTTGTCCCGCCCGCCGCCCGCCACCTGCCGTCTGCAGGCCAAGCAATGCCAGGCAGTTGGGTGATTAATCTTTCTATTAGTCTCGTTATGAGTGGCTGTTGAGATGGTCGGCGAGCGCGCTTTTCATACAAGAAGCGGGTAAAAAAGAAACAAAATGAGATAATCAAGCCGCGCGCTTCATGTTCATGGTCGGCACTATTTGAAGGCAACCGCGCATGCGCATTGCTCCACTAATCGACGTTCATATCAACGGCATCGCCGCTTGCGTCTTCTTGTGCTCCTTTCCTTTTTATGCAGATATCTATCGCGCTTTCGTACGGTGGCTGTCGCAGCTAGGCGCTACATGGCGCGCCGTTTACGTGCTAGGATTCTGAATTAAAATTTTGCAGCTTTTGTTTGTGGTTCTGTTATTGCTTTGCGTATTGTTCTAGTGCGCGCCTAGTCCTGGTAGCTGAGTTAATGCATTCACGTGATTATTTATAATCTGCGCAATTTATTTATATATTTTTCGTTTTCTTTTTGTTTTTGTTTTTCTTATTTTGCACTCGTGCACCGTGCAGCGCAGGTAATAGATTTGCTCTGCGCACGCTCATTTACTTTGTCTTCTGTCTGCATACAAATGCGTGGCAGTTAACTATGTAACATTTTCCAGCAGCGCAGCACAGTGTCGCGATCCCATATTCTATACGGTCAAAAGAGAGTTAGCGGGTTCCGATTTTGATAACTATAATTCAATAAATAAAATTTGGTTAAAATCGGAGAACAGATCCGCCCACCACATACAAATGTCTGAAATAGATTTTGCTCATGCGATAAATAAAATCTCAAAACAGACGGTAATTTTTTTACTCTTAAAAATATCACTTTATTAAACTACAATTGAATGACTACGAAACTTCATACTTCTAAATTTGCGTGACATCAGCCACACATACAAAAGTCACAAATTTCTGCAATTGATGCCACTACAAAAATGAAGATAAAATCAAATGACGCAGCTAGGCGCAGGTACTGACTTTATAGTATCATTTCAGTTACCTCGGCAATTAATTTGAACCAATTTTTTTTTAGATTTACACCAATATTGTTATTTTAAGCTAACTTAGACATTTTTGAAATTGTTTAAGCAGGTGGCAACCCTGATTTGCACACATTTTCACGATTAAGTATTCTTTACCCTACTTCCTTTGCAAAAAATGCTATAATATTTCTTTTAATTAAAATAATTTTTTTAAGCAAACGGCAACCCTTTTCAAGAGTATTTTCAAAATGAAGCATTTTTACTGCTGCTTAATTTAAAAATATTTTTGACATTAAGCTTTCTAAAACTTTTTAGCTTGACACTAATTTTGCAAAATTTAATTTAATTTATTAATTTAACTTAGTTTACCTTTAAATAGGTGGCAACCTTTTTTAAACCATGTTGGAAATTTAACTTTATAAAAACTCTTTCATTTCATACCTAAACTGTAATATTTGGTTTCACTCATTGTTTTAGTTATATTGAATTTTTTAATCAGGTGGCAACACTGTATAAAAAAGTGCGTCTATTATAGCGTATGTGGCAGACTATATGTTAATCTAGGTTGTAAGCTATCTACGTGCCAAATTTTATTTAAATCTGTTTAACTGTGTGGACATGAAATGGTAACAAACATACTCATGCAACCGCACACAATTTTTTAGCATTTATAGTCTTAGTAGTCTTTGTCTTTGTTTTCGTTATTTATTGCAAAAACTAGATTTTTGATGTATTTTTAATTTTTCTCTACGATATTTGCAATTCTGCTGCGAAATTTCGGGGAAACCTCACTTTGTCGATTTAACGGCATTTCAGATATGGATTAAAAAATAAATAGTGCTGCCACATAGGAAAATTTCCAATCTTTATTTTGATATATAATATTACTATATTCGCCTGAAAATTGTATAAAAGTTTGAAGTGAAAATAATTATAATACATCTGGAATATGTGGGAATCATTACTTCAGTTTTGATGTTGAAAATTTTTTAAAGAAAAAATTCAAGTCAATTGATTGCTTGTTCTCTTTCCCAAATTGCCTTTGTTGTTTTGTTTCACAACCAAAATACACGAGCAATACCAAGGCGAATTCATGTAGGGTGGTATTAAAAGAACAGCTAATTTGATTGGTTTTTCCATTGAACGGCTTGAAATGTCAAATTTAATTATTTTTACTATTGGCCTGCGATATAAATTAATGAAATAATTTGAAATACATGGAAATACCTTGTATGAATTTGCTTGCAGTAATACTGGGCGAATTCAGTTTTTGACATTTTACTCGCAAAATTACACAAACAAAATACACAACGAATACGAGGTGGCTATTTTGCTATCACCTTCTATGGATCCACCTTCGAGAAATCCAATTTCCTTAAAATTTTGAATTTTTACTATCTAAAATATTTTCTGCTGACTTTCCATCAAATTTTTGTTCTCAAATTTTTACTTTCATTTTTAGGATTTATAACCACAGCAGACACACTGTGGCTTGGTATAGCTTTACTGTCTGGCCAGTTAGAGGATTTCATAGGCCTCAAAACGATTTCTCATTTCATTTCATCTCTTTTTCTATATTTCCACAATGGACGTTATTTTCAAGTGTCTATAAAGTTCTCTAATATATTTGTATGTATGTGTTTGTTATATGTTGTTTGCACATTTGATTTGCTTTATTTACTTTTTTTTTCATTAGCTGGTAGTTTGATTTGTTGCCCAGTTTGATTTGGCCACGATAGCAGGTGTTAATGACTTAAAAGGGCTCTGACGATTGACAGTGGCAGACAAGATGAATGCGATTATATCAGCAGGCAGGCACTCCAGTACATAGCATTTGATTGAGACATCACGTTTCAATTTACAATGGATAGCATTGAGTGCGAGAATGAATTGAGATAAGCAGTGCAATCTATGAATTGCTGCTGCGGATTTCAAGTAGAACTTCATTAGTCGCGGCTTCCGCTGTTGGTGATATTTATTTTTGGCTCAAGCGATTTATCCTATCACAAGCATATAAATATTTCAATGGACACATTAGTGATTTCAAACTGCGACGGAGGAAGTAAAGTGACCTGCTAGTAGTAGCCTTGGCTTTCGATCATTGCAAGCGATAGGCATTCTGTGTTCGATTCTTCAATCATTTGTTTTTGATCTGGAATGCATCGATTATCAAGACCTTCTGCTTCAGATTCATCAGGCAGTGATTTTATAAGAACTTTTGCATTATTTATACAAAGTAAGGATGAGCTTTACAAGGATCGAAGATCTTCTTATAAGAATAAGATTTCTTACTACTAACTACTTGATGTCACTCAGTCGCCTCGGCTGAGGCAGTCGTTTTTCTCAAGTTGGAGCTTTATAGCGGATGTCTGTATGGACGTCTGGACGAATTGTGGATTCGAATACTTGAAATTATTCCCTTACATGCTGGATCAACTCCTAGATTTGAAAACTGTCTGGACGAGCTTAATGTCTTTCCTCATTACCAACTGATACTTCTAGTACTCGGCATGAATTGTGAGCCAGAGGCTAAAGGGCAGAAAGATATCTTACCATAAAGCAATATCTTGTTTGTTTTGAAATTAATTGCAAAGATTAATTTTTTTTATTTCAACGGAACTTTCTCCTAATGACAAAAAATGTCTTATAAAGAAAATCCCACAAAATGGTGATGAACCCGAATCTCCAATTAATGATGACGGATCCCGACTTCAACAAAACTCGAATGGCCAAATACGGCGCTGCTGATTTTAATATAAGTGTACTCTGCCCATTTCGAAGAAAGTACCGACTACCAGGAGATCAGTCTTTTTAGCATGACATTTGCATACGATGATGTGAAAATTACTGAGAATGAACTGACTGGATATTATTGGTGTGGCTTTTGCTCTGGCAAATCGTCCATCGATCAAATCTTCACGATAAGTGAAATCTTTGAAAGCACCCGAGAGATGAGACACACAACCTCTCTTTCGTTCTCTTTGTCGTTCGATAGCTCGAAAAGAAGCTACCTAAATGCCACGATATCCGAATTTCATATCTCACTAAAATTAATACGGCTTTGTAAAATAATGGTGTGCCACACCATCAGCTTGATCCGAATTGGAAAGGGTCTCTCCGGGACGTTTGATACGAAACGACGCGACTTCTTTAACATGATGTATTAAAAAAATAAAATTCGAGCTGCAGAATTAAATCGGCCAGACACCATCTTTAAAAAGTGTGCACCTGCTGTTATATCTCGTCATCATTGGCCTCAACAACCGCGCCGTTAGTTTCGCCTTTTCCAAGTTGGATGAAGAAGTGAAGAGAAATTACATCTTTGCTGCGGCGAATACCACAGTCCAATAAAATTCAGTAGCTGCGTTGGACAGGCCATGTCGAGCGAATAGAATAAAACGCTACAGACTTAAAAGTAATCAAAACGTCAGCCGCTGGTAGATAGACTGGAACGGACACTTCTAAAACGAGAAGCATAAAATAAGGAATCGTACACAATATGAGGGCAATTGGAAGAGTCGGAGCAAAATTTATCAGGCGTATCCAATAAAATAAATTGGTGTTACCGTATTAGAGTACCAACCTTCAAACTATTAAATACTTCGGAGTTTTGTGAAAAATAGAAAAAGCGAATGCCTGCAGAAATAAAAGCGAGCTTGGCTAATATTTCCCGGACTCTGTACCATCAATTAGAACGAGATACAAGTGGATTGCAGATTTTCGTTTTGATCGTACGAGCACCGATGATGCTGTACGTTCTGGAAGATCAAAGACGCTCTCACTAAAGAAGCGATAGAAAAAATCCATGATATTGTCGAGCGAGATAGCTGATATTGTCAAACAGAAAGTGTGCACAACGCTTTGTACGATAAATTGGGAATGAAGAAGCTATCTGCAAGATGGGTGCCGCATTTGCACACAAAATGCACCGGCTCACACCTTCAATGAAAGCAATGGCAAAACTGAATGATTTGGGCTACGAATTACTTCCTCATCCTCCGTACTATCCAGATTTGACATCCTGCTACTATTATATGTTTCCAAACTTGAAGAAATGGCTCAGTGGTAAGAGATTTGTATCAAATGAGAAGGTTTAATTGGAAACTGAGGTATATTTTCGAGACTTCGACGAAACCTACTTTTTGGAGGCATCAACAAGTTGGAACATCGCTAGGCTCCCGAGAAATCGCTTCTCTAGCGATCTCGCAAAATCGAAAGTTCGAATAGAAATTCACTTTACTAAGTTGTATACATTTAAATAAATGCTCGACGAAGAGTACTCCCTTTCACGCGTTTCGTGTTAATTGATGAGCTCAAAGTAAGCAACTCCTGTAGGCGAGGCTGTGTCTGCACTAACTCCCGAGCGCTCGCATCGTCAACCTCATCTAAAACATTGATTACTTGACTATCTGTCCGCCTATCTACCCTTTGCACATCGCTCCACTACACTTGTCTTTATGTAGATGCGCAACGTCGGTCGCTGTCATGCGATCTATTTAAATTAGTCGAAAACAATTTATCGTATTAACGTTTTACACAGTTGTGGTAAATGATGTAGCTGCTCCGAGAAGGTGTGGCAGATTGCCATGAAGCTCTCCTAGCCGGTGGTGATATCCCACTGCGCCCACATTGGCGGCAAACAAGACGAGTAATTATGCATGTCAAATGATTAAAGACGAATCTTTTTTTGTAAGCGAGTACTACATAGCTCACAGTCTGGTAATTTTGTAGAAGTTTCACTTTTTCGCAGACATGTAAACGATTTTTTATAATTTCTACAGCTTCTGTTAATGTTGTGCTGTAGCTGCTGACTCTTTCCAGCTCACCTGCCTTGTTCAGCAAAGGAACAGCTATGTATGTGTAGTCAGTTAGTTCGAATTGATGTTCGCAAATCGCAAATCGCAAATGGAGATTTCTTTGCCTGCTCACCTTCCAACACTCGATATCTGTTCAATATTTGTATGCTGCGCCAATTTGATGTATTTTATACCGCTGCACTTCACAACACAGTCGGTGGTCTCAGCAATGCGTTGCGCACGCGCTTTGGGTCAAAACCCAACAGCAGCCAGCAGTAGTGGTGTAGTGAACCGTCGCCTCGCGTCAGCCGGTGAGCGTGTATGTTGTTAAACCCTTTAAAATTAATGCGACCTACAATAAAAGTAAAATTGAAATGAAATTGTTACATGGCCGCCACAACACTTGATGCATTCGATTTTATTGCCCAGCTACTCTTCTGCTTTATTGACATGACGCGACTTGGTGCGGCGTGGTGTGGTGTGGTGTGGCGCATCACAACCAACGAACTTGTTGCATACTTACTGCACCTTTACGCTTGTCCGTCCGTTCGTGTAAAGGTATCTTGTTGTTTAACACCATCGCTAAATTGCTTTACATTTGCATACAAATAAACAAATGCGCTGAAATAAATACAGAGGTACATATAAAAAAAAGAAAAAAGAAAATAGGCAACAACGCACGCTGGTAAAGATCGTCTTTCGCTTGTCTTCAATTTCTCATTCGCACTGCAAATTATCCATTGACTTTTTTTTCGCTTTTCATTTCGTTTATTTTAATTTAACCCATTCAACAACAATGTTCGAGTGTGCCACAACAGCAACAACAATGACGCGGCCTTAAATGCACCACATTATCACCATATAATCATCACCTCTAAGCTTATTTATTTGTGCGTCTGATGTGCGCTTTTAGCTCTGATACAAATAATAATTATAAATCAGATTAAATCTTTGGACATTGAGCTCTTGGACGGCGGTAGAACTTACAGTGACATTAAAGTCGAGAATTGTTGTCGAGACGTGCCAACTTAAATTCCCTTTTACGTCAGTTGCAAGCTGTCTTCGCTCTCCGACCATAGCAGATATTCATCCATACATTGCATTCTTCTGCTAATTTGTCTGAATTGATATGAAATGAAATTGATATTCTTATGATGTGTCATCGAATGGAGTGTTGCAATCGCGATGCTATTTACAGCTTAGATGGAGTAAAGAATTTTATTTGCACCACCAATGCACTGCATTCATGTGAAAAGTATATTGTTATATTTTCGCTGTGGAAAAAATCACTAGTACCACTCGAGTTCACACTTAGTACAAATTGGAGCCTTCGATTTCTCGAGATTGCTGGAGAAGTAATTTTACGGGAGGATCGATTTTATTGTGTACCAGAAAGCTTGTAAGGCTCGAGAGCCTCCCAATATTTAATTCGATAGGATAACTTGATTGCTTGAAATAATTTTGTTCTACTTATCCTAATCTATAATATATACACTGAGGCAAGCATAAATCAATCTATTTTAGAGTACTATATTTCTTGATACTGCTCGAGAAGCAATTAATCGCAATTACCGGTCTCTCGTGAACTTCTCGTGTATCGTCAATCTCGTAACGTTCGGCAGCTTTCCGATATCCAATTTCAAAATACGTATTTTGTTACTTTGCTCTTGCGTGCTGTCTAATATCGATGAGTACTCTTATCGATAAATACTTGAAATTTCTCGCAAGAATGGCGATACGCCAGATGGTATCGAGAACTCGATTTCTCGAGTATCGAAACGAAGAATGAGCGAACAACAATCGAAAGCCCTAGCACAAATGCAAATACTTCCTGACTAGCAGATATTAATTATTTTCTCTTGATATATATATATAAATGAAAATACGGTGAGGAGGTCAGGAAGGCAGCAAAAGAAAATTTCCCATCGGATCCTTTAAAACAATTTTACATTCGATTACTGTTCATGTGGGAGCCTTGCAATAGTCGAGTGACAGATTGTTTGCATTTATGTATTTTATTTATGTAGACCAACAAGTTTACCAAATTATATATTTTTAATCTTTGGCTTCATTTGATTTGAACAGTATTTTTTTATGTTACTTATAAATTTTTCAAAAATAGTTCCGTTATCCGATAGATCGGGCATTAGTGTTATTGTTTTGACCCTTAAAAGGGAACAATCATTATCAATTTCTTATTTATTATTTATTTTTCTAATTTCCATTTTGTTCCAAAATTATCGTTAATAATTGTGAATTAAGAGATGCTACATTTTAAAAACTTTCGATAGAAAATCTTAACTACATTTTCTGCTCTAATGATCACATTCCCAAGATAGATGTCGCTAGTAGCAACGTGAGTAGTGAATTGGTTTGTAAGTGATGAAATCGTACTTGTTCCGAATCAGTGATTTGCTTAACTGCAAGAGCCTCAGAAGAACTATATATTTATTCATAGCGTACTTTGGAACTTTATTCATTTCAATTTAGTAATTTGAATAAGTGTTCAAAAAAAAAAAGGTGCTCTAGGCTTTTTCATATTTTTCGTTATGTTATTTTCCGAAGGACGATGTAATTTAGAACGAATCATCACTTGCAGCAACGACGAATCTCGTTTGTCTCCAAACAAAAATTGGTAAACAATGGCGGAATTTTTTTTGGGAAATATGTACATAACTTTTCATAATTTTTCACGTATGCCAATTTAGATGTCTCTTTTCGAAATGGCTAATAATTTGGTTTTGTACCAACTGAAAATGGTAATTTTTGTAAAAAGTGAAATATACTTACATACATAGGTATCACGTTTTAATCTTTTACCATATATTATATATACGTATACCCATATATCTTACTTATATTTATGTAGTTATAAAACTGTTTGAAATAGAATTTACGTCAATTTTTGCATTTTTATACTAATAAATATATTTTTCTCTCTTTTCAGGTAAGTTCAACAACCACAACCTTATGAATAATTAAATTTTAAGCGTAAGTTTTTGTGCTTCTGATTATTAACTCTTTATTATTTTAACGATAGCTGGCAAAAAAGATGGTGCATCGGATTTTTGCGTCTATCCTTTAAACGATTTATTATACTCAAGCATTTTGCTATTTTCTCAAGTTTTAAGCGAAATGAACATCGGTATTTGGGGGCTTAGAAAGTCAGGGTTTCCTTTCACAGTCTACTCACTTAAAGTCGTCCTGATAATAACCCATTTATTCAGGGTTGCATCAGATAACTTCAGAGCAATAATTTATATTCTAATTACTGGATGATTTGATCACTGTAGATGTTTCTGTGTGAGCTCTTTTGAAAGCCTGGAGAATGATCCATTAATAAGTAACTATATATCACAAATTTCTTTAAATATTTACATTTACGAGTAAGTCCACACATTTTTCTTATTTTTTGGAACTTCATATGGAGTACAGCGATGAGTCTCCCTGGACAGTTCAAACAAAAAAATCGTCTTCTAGTAAAAAACATAACGCAAAACGAAGAGTAAAACCAAAACTTAACCCGTTTGTAAAGGTTGATCGAGCTTAGGTTAGAGAGATATCGGTTAATATCCTGTTTACCGTTTGAAATTAAAGGTTTTGACAATGAAATCTATATGTAGGCTTACAGTAAAATGATTTGTATATTGACCCCTAAATTATGCCTGCAATTGAAAATTAAAACAAAAACTATTCAGAATGACAAGTGAAATAGGAATTCGCAAAAAAAAATTACGTGATTTCTCTCGAAGAGCGGAAGAGCAGATGCATGAATGTAACAAATCCCGGAATAATGATCGTGCGTACGAGTATTGGTTTTTCGTCTACAGAGATCTAATAAACATAAATATGTAGACCCAAGTGGATAAATAGGAACAATGCCTTCAAGTACGCATCATCAAAATTAGTGATCGTGCAGAAGATAACAACCAAAAATTTTGCTAACAATTTGCTTATTACTCTAATTTGGAAAGTAAACGATTGCCTGTGGGTATGAATATGAAATTTACGATAATCAGCCCTATTCTGCATTTCTATTACGTTCACGCATTCCGCTCCGCATCGATTGGAATTAGGTATTCCGAGTTACGACGGAATCGAAAGAAAAAGAGGAAGAGCGGCAACCTTTTCGAAATCAGCTGTTTGCCTCGGAATGTGTGAAATTGAGACAAAATAAAGCAAACAGATACAAATTCGTGGCCAAACTATTGCTTTTTAAATAAAATAAATAAAAATATATTCGCGTAATGGATTTAATAGCCGCGGCGATACTACTTGAGAAGGACGACAACGCATCCGAGAATGCTGACACAAAAGTTGAAAGGAGAAGATTGCGAGATATGTGTGATCCATTTCAGATGAGTGACGCATTGTAAGAAATTGAGTTTGAAAGTGATAAATCTTAATTCATTGATTTACTTATTTAGATTCAAAAAAAACTGTAGACTTAATAAGGACGCTTTCAAGTAAGTCCTAGATACTTTTGCGGAAGAAACTCAACCAAGTACTTTGAAGTCGTTATCTCCGCTTAATCGCTGCATTAAGTTTTTTTGCGGAAGGCAGTTACCAACATGGAGTTGTCGCAGATTATAATGTCGGAATGGGCAATATCCTGCGAAATATCCCTTTTGGTTGCCATTATATCAGCCAATTTTTCAAACTGTTCCGGCGTTATTGTTTTTGACTACAAACAATATCAAAAAACATCAATAAAGCCCAAGAAACTTAAAGAAATCATGTTAATGACTTTTAAAACTATCAACAACAAGTTTTACTCACATATTTGGGAAAATCATATGTTAAAAGTACACGAAAATAAAAATCTAACCGTCCTCCGCCAACAAAATTTCAACTTACAAAAACGTAACTACGATCGCAATGTAGAATACATAAAATTGTAAATTTCGAAGGTTGATCGAAACCCTTCGAAACGCAGAATACCAAATTTGCCAAACTGAGAAAATTTCGATTCAAGTCGAAATGCAGAATAGGGCTGAATATCTATAACAAAACAAAAACTAATATCAAATTTGTAAGCCAAATAGCAATAAAAGTAATTAGATAACAATCGAATAATAAAATTAACAATTGGGGGCAAAGAGCTTCTAGTTATAAAGCTTTGTAAAAAATGGCAAGACTATGACAAGTCGATTTAGACAACTTTAAAAATAATAAACTGAATCAAATATCTGCAATTTAGCAAAATTCAACACTAATAATAAAGCAATTAAAGATACCAGTAATGAGATAAACTTAAACCAGAAAACAATAAGTAAAGCCGTAGAGTGAAACTGTAAAGAAAAAAATTACAAAAAAACCAAAAAAATAAATAAAGCAAGCAAACACAAAGAGAAAAGAGAAAATCCAACTGAAGTTTTGCACAAATCACAAATTGAACAAGTGAGCAACAAAATATTGCCGATACGCAAATGACGGCATACAATTTGGGCAACGACATCAACAAAACAAAAAAAAAAAAACAAAACAACGAACGGAGCGAAGCAGCGAAGGAGATTGCGGCCAGGAGTAGGTAACCTCAGCAAGCAGTTATTTATTGTAAATATGTTAGTTGTTGTTTACATTTTGTTAGCCTTTATCAGTTGATGGATAGCAAGCACAGTGTTGTTTATTTTCATTGCTCACCAAAAACAACAACACTCACAATAACAACAACTAAGCGACCAGTGGCAATCACAGTAGCAGCAATGACAGCAATTAATTTGTAGACAACTTTAATGAAAACAAAACAAAGCAACTACATACATACATAGTACATACATGATATTTGACATTTGGCGAAACGACAACAGCAACAACAACATTCGAACTGAACTTGTTGTAACCATGTTGACAATAATGCCGTTGAAGCCAATAGCGCCCATCAAAATATATTGATCTTGCACTTGTTGTGTCACGAACACTTGCACAAAATGCACCAAATGCACAAAATGCACACTCACACAAACACGCTCACAACCACCCAGCAAATATTTTCGTGGCGCCCTGAATTTATGAGTCCCAGATGAGGTATTTAAGAAATGAGAGCCTCAAGAAACCGTATAAAAATTTTTTCTTCCAAATTTGCAATTGTGCTTCGCGAATTGATTCTAATAATTGAAATAACAAATTTGATTTTTATGGAACATTAAAAATATCCTGTAGTAAAATTCCAGCTGGGTTTGTAGAACTTAGCTCGAAGCCTCGGCGCAAGGAGTTCTCAAATAAAGGGAAAACATTTTCTAAAATGTATATCTAAGCAAAATGAAAGGTTCAAATATGTTTAGTAAACTTTTAAGGAAAATATTTTCGTACAACATTTTAACCCATTAGGTCGTTTTGACCTTTACTTCAAGTAATCGCACAAAACACAACTTTACAAAGACGTTAGAGGTTTGAAATATTCTAGAAAATTATTCTGCGCAAAATTTCACTAGGGGTCTCCTCAGACCAAATTTTTATACAAAGAACATAAAAGTCCAATGAAAATAAAATGCAAAAATGTCCTCTAGAAATAAGCAACTACTGTTACTACTACTCTCCCTCTTTAACATTAACATTGCAAGTTAACAGAGCTGTTATCTAATTAAAATTTGAAACTATTTGTTCTTTAATTTTTTTGTAGAATTCGTATAATAATCGTAACCAGATTTTAGGTGAGAAGCCTTGTAGAATAATTTTTTACAACTTGTTTACTCCTTTAGCGATTTCCCCAGGTTAAATGTTTACCGGGCAATTTCTAGCTTGACTAAAGTGTGTTATATTGCTACAGCGTTGTTGAATGTAAATTTTTAATTGACAATTTTGTGGTGTGGTCCAATGTGGCCCAATGTGGCCAAGCAAATATTTTTCTTCTTACGCTATGACAGAGAAAATCAGGAAAATTTCGCGATCAATCAGTGTTGTCAAATCGAATTGAATTGATCAATGATAAAAACAAAAAAAAAAACAAAAATTACAAGTGTAATAGAATAAAATAGAATTTCAAAGCAACTGGAGATGAAATTGGTTTGCAAAAAGCGACAAACACAAAAGGGAGTTTTAAGGAGTAGCCTCTATGCCAGTGGGTTGTTTGGCTATCCAGAGGTCTTTCAAGTTCAAAAGCAGTCATTCACTGTTCCTGACGTTCAAATGGCAAATCAGTTTAGTATGCAAGTAGAGGAGTTCTACTGATTGCTTGCAAATTATAATTGACACTTTGTTAATACTTTCTCGTTTTTTTTTTATTACGCTTCGCCCAACAGTGGTACACTGTGTTAGTAGTGTGCCCAGGAATTCGAAAGCAATTGTAAAACAATCAATGGTTGAAAGAAAGTGCAATTGAAGCAAAGCAACTTCGAGTCTTGGTTTGAAAGAAATTGATTAACCCTTCGCTTGGCAAATGGGTGTGACGAAGTCTTGTCTGATTTCAATTGTAAATAAAGTATATTTCTAGCCATATGTAAATTTATGGCATTTCGAGCAGCTATAGATCTGTAAAATATGTTTACCCAAGAGTCTGCTAAGGTTATCCCACAATTTTAAACCAAGTCTGGGTGGAACATGAAAGATCCAAGCTAAACTTTAGGAACAATTTCTAGGATAATTTCCTTGACAGAAGTGACTGCGAATCTGACACGGTTTTAAACACCGAGATGCCGATCTTCCCGGAGAGGTTCTGTAGTTATCTAACAGTAGTAATCTTACAGATTTCCAGATTTTTTTTAAGCTTTGCTTTAGGCAGTCAAACATCGATCGAATCACTAAAGTAACGTTTAACTCGATCTCTGCAATCTCCTAGGCAACGCGATCTCAACCTATATGAGGCACAGTGGTGTCTCGGAAAACAAGTAAGCTGGCGAGAAGCTGAACCTAGGCTAGAGGAATCCAGCTCGAGCTTAGATCCTCTTTTGAGATACCTGATCTCGCGATTTGAGGAGACGTGCGGGGTGGTGCTTTCACTTTGGCCATCAGTCAGTTAGCGAAATGTCTCTGCTGAGAGTTATCAAACCGAATTTCAAGTTACTCACGGGTAATGCTTATTTAATGATTTCTGAAGGCCTGTAATGGCGAGGAAGTGGAAGAACACACTAGATACTTCCTGTGCGAGTGTCCTGTAGTACGAGAAATACGGCTCAGATTTCTAAGAGCACAATTCCGTAGAAGACTTGAAACTGTCGCTCTAGAGGGGCTAACAAATCGGTATGATTTAAGGGGATGTAAGGATAGATTGGGGTGAAATCCTCCTCTAGGCATCACAATGGGGTCTACGGCAACTGAGTGAACTCTCTACGAAAGCAGCCAGTTTAACCTAATCTAACCTAAACGTTAGACATTATTCAATATTAAATATTATCCAATATTTTTGCGAGGTTAAAATATTAATTTTTAACTATTTTTTTGGACAATTTCGATTTTCGAGTAAAATCTGACAACCAGAAATATTTTTCCGAATAACAACCCACGAGTCGCCTTCCTATAGCTTCAGCTCAGTCTATGGGCACTCTAAAATTCTTGCAAACTTCGACTTGGTCCCTCAAGAACAAATATTTGTTTGCCGATTCTGGCTGTAAATTGACTCTGCTTCACTCGCATTCCACCTAAGCGAAGAGTGGCAGAGAGGTAAGGTTTACAGTCGGGGACCGGTGAACTTCTTTTCGTACGAAAAGGTTGGTGGGTTTGTCTTCCTGAAGAAGCTCGCTGACAGCCAAAAGTCTTGGTTTCCAGACTACTGCAGCGTATTTCAGGCGGAGGTAGGCGCTTTCAAAGAAGGAAGCGATCGGCTACTTGCAGGTGTAACGCCTTTTAGACAGGCAAACATTTATTCTGGTAGGCAGGCGCCAAACAAGGCCTTACGGTGGAGAAATACGAGGTATAATATGCCATATCGCGAATTTAGCTCCCGAGAGAGCCGCCGATAGAAGGGTTAAATAAATTAGTAGAACAACCCAGCGACCATTTGAGGTAGCAATTGAGAAAGAGAGCCAAGGGTGGAACAATGGGATCGATTATGGCCGTAAGAACTGGAGCTTCAAATGCTCAAATGTAGGCTTGAAAAAAAATCAAAGATCGCCAACAACTGCACAGTTGACCGCTCTAACTAGCCGATCGATCGAATAAATGACTGACTGACTGACTGACTGAATGGCTGGATGGCTGATCGTTAGCGATCGACACTTGCCAAGTAATGGGTTCATATGCATTTGTTGCCCTATCTGTTTGTCTGTCTGTCCAGCTGTCTGCAATTGCCACGAAATTGATTTGAACGCAGAGGCAATAACAACAATAACACAACAATAATAAGTAGTAACAATGATAACAACAAAATCAACAACAAAATGGCTTTGCGTCTGCTAAAGTGTGGAATGCAGGTTGTCTTCCTTGTTGCAAGCATTCCAATATACATTTAGTACATTTTTACATATTAGCGACATTCATGCAACAAATGTCAGCGCTGAGTATTGCGCGTGTGGCACGCAATGTCTGTCTGTCGGCCTATAGCGTCATTCCATTCGGGCTTGCATGCTTTTTGCTTTTTGCTTTTATTTTTGTTTTTATTTTTGTTGCGCGTTGCAAGTTGTAACGTGGTGATGTAACAAATGTTGCAAACGATATAATTTTATTTGCATATGCCACGCTACAGTTCTTTGTGTTTTCTGTTTTTTATTTTTTGTTGTCTTGCAAATATTTTTCGTTTTTTTTTTTTTGCTGGCGCGATGTCATAATAAATTTCCATTTATTATGTAAATTAGTGTACAACTAAACGCATTTTCTTCGCTATTTGCTGTCAGCGCGGCACAACTGGAAGGTCATTAACTTGCCACATAAACACTTGCAACACGTAGTGCATAAAATAAATATATAGCAATAATATTTCTTTTCAGTTGGTCAACACAGCAATAAATCAATATTGCACTTGGAAAGTGTCAAAATACATGCAGGAAAAAAGTGAAAAACTAGCATTCTACATATGTAAAACTAAATGTATGAACAATAAAAAAAGGAAACAAAAACAAATGCATTCAAATTAAAAACGAAAGCAAGCAAACTATTAACGTACAATTTGCTATTTTTCGCAAGGCATTACAAAACCCCGGCACTGTGTGCGAAACATTCAATTGTGCAAATTCCTGAAGGGCGCCATATGACTTGGAAAGCGTCCCCATAATACGAGTAGTACATCTACAAAATGCCGTTCTAAGCTATTTAAATTGAAGTGTTGCCTGGCTATGCTTCATATCTAGTTGCGCTTGCAACAAATTAATCTTCACCTCTTTGAGTCACATGCGGCGCTGCGAAAGCTACAGCTGTCTAGTCAAATGCGGTAGTACGTGTTCTTCATAGACGCGCCGGTTAGGTGGTAGTTTCACATAAGATAAATTACGTGCTGATATACTTCATTGCTGCTCTGGAATGCTGCAGTTGCTAGACTAGCCGCCGGAGCCGCCGGAGCCACCGGAGCCGCCAGCCAGGAAGTAGAGCTCGCCTAATGAAACGAGTGTGAGTGATTTCAGTCTTGCCGCCCTGTTCTTAGCTTAGTTTCTGCGCTTGTTGAGTTGCTCTGGCGGCTTGTTGAGTAATTATGTTGAGATTTTTGCATTTGATAAGCATTTTGTTGATTTTAATATTTGCCGCCACTAAAGTGTCATCAATTATATTGATAAATGAGGAGTGGTGGTGGAGCTTTTGATGTGGCGATTTGCGAAAGAACTATAGCAGTTTGGTATTTGTTTTTGTTTTTTTTGCAATATATGGTCTTTGATTTTTCCACTTAATATGGACTCTAACTCTCAACCGAAGCCAAAGATTCCCTACTATTATCAGCATTTGTTAGGCTAAACTAATAGGCAATAAAAAAGGGCGGGGAACACTAAAATCAATTTAGTCTCTAGCAATCTCACGCTGATGTAAAGGGGCTACGTGGTAAGCAAATTGGGTATCCACCATACAATTTCTATCGCAGCCATCGGGTCGAAGAGGACGTGAAAAGGACTGACAATTTTCTCTATTAATGCCGTGCTATGGTAAACATCCGACACCGTAGACTTAATAAAACTTTTTTCGAATGCTAAGATGGCTTGAAACGGAATAATATAAATATGTATATCTAAAAATAGAGGTATAAAATGTTAGCCATTTTCTTTGGTCACATGTAACTCCAAAACTGAAGAGTTGATTTCAGTAATTTTTTTTTTGTTTTCTTGATATCTGATCCCATTAGAAAACTCGCTAGGCGGCGCTGAAGTCAAGTTATTCAGAAAATCATTATCCGATTTTGATGAAATTAGAGACGTGTACTAGGGGTTAGACAAAAATAGGTCCCATTGTTGGCGCTAGAGTCGAATTATTCTGAAATAGAAAAACTATTACTACAGCTATTTTTGATAATTATTTATAAAAACTTTAGAATCGACTTCATCGTAACAGCGGGTATGCAAGATTGTTTTTAAATTCATTAAAGTTTGGCTTAAGGATCTGCTAAAATTAGCAGCTTTAAACTTCTGTAAAACATTTTAAGCTTCTAACTGACTTTTTGATTTTCCTTACTGAAATTAATTGACAGAATGATGGTGAAAAAGACCCATGGAGATGGGTGTTAACGGTGCTACACAAAAATGTCACATGCAATTTCATTAAAGGTCTCTAACGGCGTGCATTTAATGTTCGTACTTTAATTCAAGGTGGAGCTGAATTCTTCTAGGGGTTTGACTATCACGCGTGGATGCTAACGGTTGAAGTTGGGGCCAAAAATGGCTGTTCCACTGTGTAATTAAGATGCAACAAAAACACAATAAGCTGAATAATAAAATCATAATTTTTAGCTCGCTGTTTGGTCGAACTTCTTCTACAATTTGTGTGCTTTTATGATAAAAATATTGTGATTTGAAGAGATTGTTAGGTCCAGTAGAATTTCAGTTTGCTACACTCAATATCTATACGCAAGTGGGGAAAAGTCAAAGCCAACCAAACTTTGGGGAGCAAATTGAACTAAGAAGACTAATAAGACGGAGTTCAAAGGTTCATAAAAAACTGCAGTAATCTATTAAGAGTGGGCTCACAATTCATTGAGGGTTTGATTTGTGAACCGACCGGTAAAAATCTTTTCCAATGAAGAGAAGAACACATCCTTTTAGAGAACCTGATGGTCCCGAAGAAAAGGTTGTCGGGAGGAAGAAAGCGAAAATGTGCATCACTTATCTTCGGTCTCTAAAGCACAACAGTTGTCAGATTGTAGAGATTGAGGGGCAATTTAGGTAAGTCCGACCCTGACCATAGCGCAAGTTCATTGTAGAAGTTGCTATTTCTGAAACACTCACCCGACGAGTCATGGTTTTCATTCCTTCCACTTTTGCTACATTAGTGAACTCAGCTCAAAGCAACCTAGCGGCCACAGTCCCAATGAAGAATAAAATGAACGTTATTTCTACTTTGTCGAAAGCAATTTCAAGTTGGGGTAATTATTCAAAAGGAAATATTTATCAATCGCGCTGACCAACCAAACAAATTTGGTAGAAAACTTAAAGCAACTGAGATTGTTTTTAGTAAATCACAGCAGCCCCGGAAATATACAAGTATAACAATCTCTAATTATTTGTTTACTATCTGCGGAATACGTCTTATTGCATTTACCGCTTCAGTTTTCGCCAGAAATAATAACTGAAGCCAATAGCTTCGATCTGTTGCATAGACTTTCTTTGGCTAGCTCATACCATTTGAGATCAAGTGCAGAATCTACAGTAGATCTGTGTGCCATAGCCTTGGCCATAGTCTTGCTTTGCACAAAAATTTATATAGTGTCGGCCACTGATTTTACACATTTCGCAGATGTTTCACATTTGATACACATTAAATAGTCCAGCTGGTCTTAACTGAGGATTTATTACATTTTATTTACTTCATTTGGTTTTTTATTCTCTCCGCAGTTTGTTCGCCACAACATCGACCTACCCAATAAAATCAACCCGAAGACAAATTCAATCAACAACTTGTTCACAAATGTCATGTCAAACGCTTCACTTTGCCATTCAAGCGCACGGCGTGTGGACAACTAAGCGAATTACAAAATAAATTAAACTGGGTCATCAAATTTCAAGCAATCGAAAAGCGATTTATCTTTGCCAGTCATTCATAGGCTTTGCATGTGTATCGAATCGAAACAATTTGTTGCGGTGCGTTTCGATTGAGTGAAATGCCAAATTTAGATAACTACAATTGTAGTACAAGATGGGGTCGCGGTACCAATCCACAGCCGGCGGTACGAAAACACAGCCGCCTCATACCGTCTTCAGAGGCTAAACGTCTTAATTTACAAGAAATTCCATGAAAATTAATATTATGACTAAAATGGAATCGACGATAAAAAATCAAATGATTTTCAGTATTTTGTTGGAATATGAATGCGTACTTTGATAGCTTCGTGGGGCCACAGTCAATCGAGTGGCGTTAATGCGTCATGTTGACTATTTGAGGCGGTCACTGCCCCTCGCTGTGCGAATAGTTGCATTCATTAAATGCCTATGATAGTAAAAAGTATTGCCTGTTAGCTGGAACGCATTTCCCAATCTAAAGTGGAGTGAATGAAATTCACTTCATTTCATTTTTTTTTCTTCATAGCATTGCCTAATTTTTCTATTGTCTTTCTATGATTAAAAAATTTGAATACAATAGCAGATTTTTTTAATTTTTTTTTGAATAAATCTATTTCCTTGCTGACAAATTTGAGCACTTCATTGGCCCACACAATAAGAAAAGTAGGCGCACCAATAGTTGACGCTTTAGTGTAAATTTTGATGGTATGTAGATGTTCAAAATTTGCATACGAAATTAAGGGGTAGAGTATTACAAGTACAACGGTTGAAGGAAGTAAATGTGCAGAGAGGAGTTAGAAAAATGCATACACTATAAAAAAAAATATTTTTTTCTTTAATTTGAGAGAAATTTGTTCTCATTTTTTTCAATAAATCTATTATTCTATATTGCTCCGATTCTGAAGCCCACTTACATTGAGTAGCCTGAAAGAAAGTATTTGTTTCTTCCTTCTAAGCAATTTTTGGAATGATTGCTTACTGTAATCCACTATACTTATAGAAGGTCACGGTGGTCAAACAGTTGAAAGAATCCTAAATAACTGGAATCAAAATTGTTATTAGCTTTGAGCCCATTATATCTAATAAGACTAACCAGTGCAACCATTCTCAGATGATCCGAATTAAAGTTTGTGGAGCTCATGTCATTTATAAAGATTATAAATAGAGTACGTCCAAGTATAATCTTCTAGAGTCGGAGATTTACGCTATTTCGGTGCTGGTCTGGAAGTACGTGCTTTCCTTTTCGTTTGAAATTGAGTACGTCCGATATAAACCTTAACTAGATGTCAGGTCTCCATGATGTATGAGGACACTGCGTGATAGATGTGTGGAGATTGTCCCACCGAGATCTGCTGATATAAATCGCTGACACTATATCGGGTTGTATTACAAAAATCTCATACCTTCTGATATTACCTGAACATTATTTAGAAACGAATGGTAAATACTGCGCTGAAGAGAAGAACATGATCTGCAAATGGTTTCTCCTTGACAGACGCTTGTTAAAAGCTTAACCAGATGCAAGACACATCCGAATAAATCTGTAGGATATGAAGGAAGATATAAAGGCATACACCAAAGAACCGGACAATATAGAACCACATTTCAAAATAAAGAAGTAATCGAATTACAAGTAAGGTTGAAGTAATCCCATCCAGAAATCAGCAGCTATCGCAGAATAAGATAATTAGATGCATCGCGAGACCCACTTAACCTTGTGACAATTGGGTTTTGAACACTGCACCACAGCTATGGACTCAACACCGATCTTATTTTTAACATAAGTAGGAATGCCCCATGGGGAAAGGTTTTTTTCTTTGACAGCAATCAATTTTTCATTTGTCTCGTTAAATCCATTAATCTAACATTCCTGTTCCAATGGTCCGACCCATCGTAAGAACTCGCTTCGTGGGCCTCTCGGCGTTTTGAGTACCCCCTTAATAATTGGTGGTTAAATTGTTCTAAGCAGAGTTTAGCTAATCAACTCAACATCATTCTAGCTCCCTTTGGCCTTGATTGGAATTGGATGCATTGGATGCGTTGGTTGAAATTTTTATCCAGCACCATCCGAGAATAATTCATGTTACGCAGTTAAGCATCGTCTGAAATTCCTGCAGTGGCATTTGCCTAGAGAATGATGAGAATGGAATCATATCGCAACTTACATCGGAGCGATGACTTGAGCTTCTGGATAAAATAGTTTTTTAAAAGTTCCTAGCAATTTTTTAAAAAACTTCCATTTGTGGTTCCTCTAAGCGTTAATTATTTAATCCGGCGTGTTTCCAAGAAACATTGAATACGACATTTTAGCGAACAAAGCATTTCGATTTTTTACAATGAGCGCAGCGCACATTACTTCTTGAGCTAAGCAAATTCTATTTCGGTAAGAAGCGGCACAAGTTTATTTAGACTTGGATGAAAATGCAGTGGGTTTTTATTTCACTGTAGATTTTTGTCACATCATTCCTAAACCACCATTACCGGTTTTTATTACCATGGCACGTTCTTTCATCAAGTTAAATTGTTATCTTTTGCGGCACAGACTTAACTAAGCACTGAGAATTTTACACAGTTTAGCAAACCCAGCCTTTCTCTTTCTCCCACGCGTTGAGAAGAAATGGATAAATAGGATAGGCATATATCGTAGCTTCGCATTTTATAGTATTTTGAAATGAAAACGGTGTTAGAAGTAGTTGTGCATTTACACACCCGAACTTTTTTAGCTGTACATACGTAAATTTTATATGTAGTTATACCCAACAAGCCACAGAATTCCGCACTTGAATTTTTAGCGAGGGGAAACAGTGAAATTTAAGTTCTTCAACATTGATGTTCGATGACAATCGCCCGATTAATTCAAGCATGAATCATCGTGTTGCTCTTCCGCTTTTTCCAATTGCTTTCAACCGGAGAGTTTTTCTAATAAACACTTCTTTTTCAGTTGAGAACTACTAGCAATGTTGTGATTGATCAGTTTCTAACTTAAGTATTTGACATTTTAAATGGAATGTCACTCCATTTTCATCAACAAAAGTAAAGTGGACCATCTAAGTTACATTTTTTTCTCCAAACTCTTTGTTCAGAGTGTCAAAAATGAAGCTTATGAGAGGAACACAAATACTTATATTTTACAATTATGACTTGACTCAGTCTATCCCATCCAAAGCAGAATGTTTCTTTCCTAAGCCGTTCTCGTACAGTGGATGGACTCAAATAAGAAGACCGTGTGAGCTTTTTATTTGATGGACCCCTGATTCAAATCCTTGCCGGGCATATCGCCCCTTGGCAGACAATAACCAACTTTCGAGTTTAATTCTACCATGAAAAAGCTTCTCACAGAAATCATTTGCCGTTCCGTCCCACAATTTGTTTTAGGAGAACTTCGGCCAAACGTCAAGCTAAGATGTGAGTGCCGAATTCGCCTCAGCGAAGTATTGCATATGCATTAGCTGGGCTGGTAGACAGTGTGCTTGATTTCGCTGCTAGATTATATTTGATTACAAAAACTTTCAGATTACTACAGTATACATATGTCGAAGCATAGCGCGTCACCAAACAGGTAAAATTAACCAGAGAGTCTACTAGTTGTATGCTACCTATCAAGAGAGAAAACTTCCGGCTTTTAGAAAGAGTGAAAAGAGCTAAATAAATAAAAAAGAATGCCACATCCTCATATCATGAATACAGCTTTTCCTTCTTTCACATTCTAACTTCGAAGTTGAAGAAGGTAGGTAGGTATCACGAATAACAGAAAGAGGAGAATTGTTGGATGTCTTTTGGATAGTTGCTCCAAATATTTGAAAGCGAATTATACGAGCCTTTAAATTTTATTTGAGATTATTTCTCTTAACTAGTGTCAGAAGCCAGTTGAGCTTTTAATTCAAAATAAAAACACAAGATTTTCGGCCGGTCCGGTCAGAGACAATTTAATGATTGTGATAATGTGATTGATAATGGTAATTTTGTTTAAAAATATTTAATATTTTGTTTTACATGGGATCTGTGGTACTACTATTCGTGTTCGCGTTCATTGTGAATGAGAACAAGTATTCTAAATCAAAGATATCGGGGGCCAATATTAAATGTTACAAATAGCCAATACTCGTATTAATTGTCAAACGTAGAAATTTGCTCACAAGAATGCTGAGGGTTCTATATCAGTTGATCTCAGCTGTGCCGAATTTTGAAGTCTATGGGCTAATATTTTTCACTTGTATTTATTTATACTGCGCTAATTGTATTTGCAGAGTCGCAATTTTAGGCAGGTCTAGTGTCACATTCGAAAACTAAGTTAAACAAATTCTGTTCGAGTTCTTTATTTGCAGTTTCAGTTTAGATATTTGGAAATGAATAGTTTTTTTTATCTTTCCATGTCTAATTAGAATTTCCGAACCAAATAAAATTTATAGAAATAGTAAATATCTTATGAGTATATTCACTATTTTGAAGACCGGCTGAATCGCAAAATTTCTCAGAAAATTTTAGTGGGGCCATTTTTTTTTCTGAACACATAAACTTCACAGTATTTATTTCGATTCTTTTATTCCATAACTTTTTTAAAAATATTTATTTATATGCCATTTATTTGTAAATACATAAATATTGCATTTTTATTTCAATTTGGTATCTTTTTTTTTAAATTTGGTACATTTTTTTTTAGACATTTGGCACAATTTCGAAAAATTAATTTATCATCCCTGACCATAAATGGAATATTTTTTTACACTATGTAACTAAATTCTTTCCTTCTCAAGCAAACGATTGTTGCGAAAATTATTTTTTTCTCAACTACCATATTTCTTTTACAAATATATAATACATTTCTGGTATGAAAATCCAACTACTTCAAATCTTCGCCTTGCTGTGTAAATATTTGCTTTTTACTATTTGTGCATATCACTATAAATAAGTACAAGGCGGAGATCCATGGATGCTTCAAGCAGCTACATTTAATATCTATGTGCATATGTAGGTAAGTTAATTCCAAAGCACAATGTACGAGCGTGTTGTGTGGGTGTTTGGAATTGCCGCGAGGCACTTACACAGATCAACAGATGGTACAGTGGAGCTTTAAGCCTGTGAATGTAATGAATTTACTTTACATCTTACGTATAATATTTGCCAAGTGAGTGACAATCTTGTTAGCCACTTTTCATAGTAAATGCAAATTATTGTTATTCTTTCTCAGGAGAGTAGGAGCACTAGAAAGTTGTAGTTGTTGTTAGTGGTGGTGGTGGTGGTGGTGGTGGTGTTGCGCTTTTCGTGTCGCAGCACTCAAGTTGTGTTAATCGCCGTCAGCGTCGTCACGCGAGCAATTTGCCAGTTGTCTTATGTTCGGCAAATTGTTCATTTAAGTGCTACGGTCGGTAGGCGCATAATGAAGTCGCTACTCGCTCAAATATTACGCTCTTACTTCAGAAGTATGTAAATATGAAAATCGTTCATAATTGAAGAAGTACTCGTGCCGACTAACGGTCATTAATGTCAATGATTGTCTTTAATGTCAAAACGTCAAAAAGTGAGTGGCGAAAAGTTTATTATGAGAGATACAATGGAGATTTATTTGAAAATAAGTAATAATTTTCTCTTAATTGATACAATGAGAAAAACCTTACACTTAGCCCACTTTTATACAAAAAAAAAACAAAAATGGACAATTCCCTAGACTAAGCTACACGATTTTATGGAAGCTTGTGCTAGTAGAAAAATAAGAATCTTTTGAAAATTTCACTTAGGTTCTATGTTGCCTTTTTTTACACTTTATTAGCTGATATTCTGTTGTTCGGTAGATTTGTTGCCAATGTAGTATAGTTTTACAATTGTTGTATCAGCACTATAGATGGTATTTTTACGTACCGAAAATCTCGGGAATTTTCGGGATTTTAAATCAGATTTGAAATTAGAAATGTTTGTAGTATTTTTGTAGCTCTTTAAATTGTAGTATAATAACGAGGAATCTTCACCTGCTTCAAATTCTCGCTTGCTTTCTGCGTTTTTCTCTGAGCATTTTTGAAAGCATATTTTTTTCATTTGCAACATGCCGTCATGTAAAAAGGTTAGTGTCCTGCGAAAAGCACGAAGTTGTCGCAATAAAAGATTATAAGAAATGCGAAAATGTATGTCAAACTACAAAAATGACAGTTGAAAGCAAGCGAGAGCTCGCATACTTTCTATTTTTAGCGGTCTTCAAATAAGCGAGAATTTGAAGCAAGTGGAGACCGCGCGTAAGGACTAAACTATGAAATACCGTTGAATTTAAAACAAAATCGTTTGTGAACGGTCTTGGCCAATTTTTAACGCAAAAACGTATGCCATACAAAGTTCGCAATTGTTGTGTAAATGAACAGTAATTTTGTCCAATTTTTCTTGGTTTTGAAAAAATTTATGAATACTGGATTAATTGTTATTTTTTTAAACAAGGACGCGTAGTTTTGCATTAAAAGTAACAAATATGATTTAACATGAAACATTTCTATGAAAATTAAAAATTTTGAGTGTGACTCGCTGTATAATAATCTGTTAACAAAAGGAAATTTTTTCGAGTCAGGTTTTTACAAAATAATGAACGTTTAAAAATTATGACAACGAAATCCTGAAAATCGCGAGATCGTAAAAACCGAAAAAATTACTGCCTCCTATCAGCACTGTTGTTGCTTGGGTCTACAAAATATTTTTGAATGCCATTTCCATCTTATTTTAAAAAAAGATACTGAGAATAGCCTTTAAATATAATTAGGATCTATTTTGCATACCAGAGATCCAGACTAATAATTATTTAATAGTTGACTCCTAGCAAAAGGGTTATTAGACGACTGAGGAAAATCAAAGTCAAAATCTCTTCATAATAATTATGATTGTGGAAAATTTGTTTAAGTCTTCAAATATGATATTCTTTCGGTCCAACATCGGCAACATTTCGGGACACGTTCGGAATATTTTGGGAGCCAGTAACAAAGTTGTCCTAAACTAGTCTCGAAATAGTCCCAAACCCATCGTGACCTGGACCAAAAATAGCCGGAAGTGGCCCCGAAATAGTGCCGTATTTTAAGGCTTAAAAAATGCTATCTCACTCATTTTTATTATGTAATATAAATCTGAAAATAATAGTTACTAATGATAATTATTATTCAAAATCATTTTGAAATATGCAGTGACTCAGACAATTAAATTTTTTATAATATTCGCCATGTTTTTCATGGTAATTTTTTTTGTTAATTTTAAATAAAAATATAGCTCGTAATAAAACAAACAAAAAAAACTTTTAAACCGAATTTAAATTTTTTATCAAAATTTATAAAAACAAGAAAAAAATTTATAAAAATTTAAAATTTTTTAATTTGAGTTTTTGGAAAACTTTTGGGTATGCGCATTAAACTTTAGCAATAGTGTGCAAGTATGAAGTGACTGAAAATTCCGGTTAATTTATAAAATTTTTTTGGAAATTTTGGTTTTGAAAACGTTTTTTCATTTGTATTAAGCCGATTTTAATATGAAGTTCAAAAATTATTGTCGTGCTTTACCGGAGTTTCTTGTGCGCGTTTATTTTTTTACATTCGCAATCAGCTCGTGCTCTCAATGACAACCCGTGCGACATTGAACTAGTCAATCGCTATGCAAATCGAACGTAACAGAATTCAACACATGATGTTAAACGACAATTAACACACACTTTAATGAGTTACCAATACAAACCAAAAAAAAAAAAAAAACAGCAAGCTCTGATCGCACGCCTTGCCTGGTCAATTGGCTAAAGCAAGAGGAGTGTCTCTACCTACCCATCGGATTTAGCCAAGCGCCAGACACCAAACGACATTCACAAATCGAATGGCGATCAATGATCGTCAAGCGGTTAAGGTCAATCTTAAATTTTACAACTTAACACGAAAGTACGCACACGGAAAGTCACACAAGTACACACGAGAATGCTGTGGCAGGCAGGAAGCCAGTGCAAAATGTTCAGCGGCAGGCGATCGCACCGCAAGATCAGTCTCAATGTAAAAACCTCTGCACAACTTGTTGTTATTGTTGTAGTTCACTTGATTTTGTCGTTTACAATACTCACTGCGATTACGTTGCTAATGAAACTTACAAGCGCAATTAGTTGAAATGATTTCTTGTTGCCTACTTTGGCTACCTTCTTGGGCGTCGCTTGGCCACCGATCGATCACGCAAGATCGCGCAGTGAGTAGAGGAGAGTGTGCTAAACAAATTCGGTGGATGCCGTAGCTGTAGTTGGTATCAGCACGGAGTCGCGCTACCAGCAGGTGGGTCAAATTCAAAGAGGAATCATATGAAGACTGATTGATATCGTTTAATGTCACTTAATGTCTCATTTGTTTAATTTGGATGTTTCGCTTGTTTTATTAGTTGACGTGGAGCGCTTAGTAATGTTAGGTGTGCACGTGATCACCCTTTTTTTTAATTCTGTGACCAGGTCAGCGTGACTAGCTTTTATAGCGCAAACGAAAATAAAGAGATCCCCTTAATTTTTACGATCTTAATTCATTGCGTGAGTTCGCTCAAAACACGCCATAAAACTTATAATGCCGCATATCTTTTGTTATTATCCAATGATTTGGCGCTTTTCCAGTTGGCAGCATTTCAGCGGCTAGCGTTGTAGAGTTGATAATAGGCACATCATTGAGTCATTGTTTTCACTTTTATTAAATGTGTAGCATCGAATGCATCGATCTTCGGTGGGCGGACGATTACTGCAAGCATGTGATCCTCAAATATTCAGCTGTGATCGCCCTCTACACCCGCTTCTCAAATTCATATCGTGATATAAATTTTTATAGCTAGCATTCACTTGTTTCACGCTCGTAAAGTCGTTTACGTAGTTTTGAAATATTCAGGGTGAATTGCGCTTCCATTTGGATTTTATGAAATCGAAATTTATTACTTTTCTGTGCGGTTTATTTGAAACATCGTGCGCTGAGTAGACTTGCACTTTCAATAGACAATAGAAACATTGTTTTAATTGTAAATATTTTATTGTAAACACAATGCCATTCAATATATTTGTATTGCTTCGGACAACTGAATAACAACGCGTGGTAATTTTCGAGTATAACACAACAAAAAGGGGATTGTGAGAACTTATTATTTTATATAAGAAAAAGAAAAGACGAAAATGAAAAAAAGATGATCAAAAGTTACAAGTAGATAAAGTTTGTCCTCAAACCAGGTGATAGAAAACTTTCATTAGTTTCAGTGAAAGAGAATAACAGTAATAACGATAGAAATAGAACTCGTAGTCGCTACTACGAGATCATCACCTCTCATCATCAGACTTGTTCTTTGGCTGACCAAGAGTCGATCCGAATTCCTATCAATATTCAGATTATGTAGTGGTGGCAGTATCAGGTCCCTTCCCCTCAACGATCAGCGAAATTCGAGCAAGACAGAGCTGATGCTGTTTACCAAGCCAACGAAAATAATCCATTTCACACTTCTTTCCATAAACAGAACGATCCTCACATTGTCTTCCGAGGCGAAATACTTGGGAGTCAAACTAGATGCCAAGTTAAGCTGGAAGACAAACATCGAGGGATTAAACCCACAGCTGGTTCTGTGGATGTCCAGGGCCGTGATAAGGGCAATACTAACCTATGGTGCGTTAGTATGGTGGCCGGCACTGGGCAAGCAATATAACATCAAGAAGTAAGGTAAGAACTATTAGGGGGTACCCAACGGAAGCGATTAATGTGATTCTGAATCAACTGCCCATAGAACACCACATTCGCGAAATTGCGGCGAACTCTGCAATCAAGCTCAGAGAGTCGGGAAGCTGGAGGTCAAAGCAGTACGGGCATAGTAGAGCTCTTGATAAGCTCTTACAAACAGAGGAACAAACTGACCTTGTACCTCCATCGCTTGCTTTCAGGCAAATCTTTAAGCTAAAGTTTCCTTCAAGATGGCACTGGAGTAAAGGGAGAGCGGTCGAGGAGGATACCACGCCCATCTCGGAGAAGATAGACGTCTCTCTCTCTCTCTCGTTTCGGTTAACTGTCTTTGCTAGCATCTTCCAAGCAGAGGTGCTCGGCATTGGGACGGCCTGCAGGGTGCTGGCAAGAAACTGCGATGGAGCACAAAATGCATACATGTGTGAAAGTTTTATAAGGATATTCTCAAGCCATTAATACATCGAATAATAAGTTGTCCATTAGCAAGCCTCTGCCATTTTCAGGAGGGGGGGTTTAGGATCAGAAATACATTTATTCTTCATTTGACTGCAAAATTGGCGACTAATTTTATTAGTTAGATAAGGGAAAAAGTTCAAATGAAATCATGAAGTAAAAACTTGCAAATTATTTTGAACGAAAATTTTCTTAAGGTTGAAAAATAAACTAAAATGTAATGCTCTAAAAAAGTAAATCCTATAAAATATTAAATATTGAGAAAGAACATATTGTACATAATGGGCTATCTAAGCTTTTAATAATAATATAATAATAATTTGACGCTTTATCATATAGCTTGGATGTTTAGCCGAACTTCTAAAATCTGTGATATACGTCGTGATGTTATACTTCAAATTGAAGAGCCTATAAAGTTTTTTCATTGCACAAAATATTGAAGCTGGCCACTGTTTTCCTTTGTACTATTCAAAAATTTTATCGCGACTCGATCGATATTAATGCATAAAACATTTCGAATTTTGAAACGACATTGTATCAGTTATAACATTTTCTTTCTTTATGATCCCCTATTTTTCCGACAGGGAGAAAATTTGTTGTATAGTGGGACGATTTTCAGTCAAACTTGGTAAGGGATGACGGATAGTCGATCCAATATATACAAATTTTTTCATTATATCTTTGTAACAAAATTAAAAAAAACTTAATAAGTTTTGTTGAGTGTATGCAACGAAAAGTCCAGTAAACTGGTGGCACTTAAGTTTTGTTTCTCCGACAAATCTAATCCGACTTGCGCAGAAACTTTTTGACCTCCTCTACGCAGAGGACTAGGTTTGAAAAAGCGATGACGGAGTGTAAGTTTTTCGAGTAATAATTTTAAATAGGTGCATGAATATATCCTGATCTTTAAAAAATGCATGCATTTGATTTTGTTTGTAATAGGTTGTTTCTCAATTTATGTTAATCATAAGTCTTTATTAGTAATGCTGTTAATGGTAAAAACATATTAATTTTTAAACTTAGTCCTCCTATCTGGATTACAGTATTAAGATTAAAAAAGCAAGCTTGCTAGTACTACTTATCTTTTTGGCCTTCAGAAAAACTAAAAAAGAAATAAGATTGATTGCGATCAGCTTAAATAAAATTGCAATCTTAATCAAACTTAATACAGTTTGGTATTTTGGATTACTTCAAAGATTTGAGTGTCAAAAACGTATCAAATTCTTTATTATAGGATTAAACCCATAGTTTTGTTTAAATTTAAATTAAGTTTAACTACAAAATTTTCTGCCAATTTAAGCATTTTTCTCCAGATTATTGGCTAATTTTTTTAACTTTAAAATAAATCCGCCATATCGGTAACAATTTTAATATTTTAATTGGTTTAGTAAATACATAAAATACGAGTACAATTCAAGCGCGCTGTTGCCAATCAAAAAATGAGTTGCATTACAAACTGCAACAAAACAAAAAAAAAACAAAATAATCCAAAGCAGCAATCGCATAGCACTTGTCCGCAACAAGACTCGGTATGAATGCGGCCCCTGCACAGTGGCCGATTTGCCTGATCTAGCGTAAGAAAATTAATAACTTAAAAAATAATAAAGTTTTCTACCAGATGATAATTTTTCTGGAACAGTAACCTAATAAGGAACCAAATTTTAAACTTTGTTTGAAAATTTTTTATTACACATTTTTTTTTTAATTTTTTTTTAAATTTCTATAATTTTTTTTTAAATTTTTTTAATTTGTTTTTTTTTTTTAATTATGCCATTTATAAATGGCAGTTGGGTGTTCATAATTATTTTCATCAACAGATATTTGGCTGAATGCCTCCAGGTGGGCTTTAACAATTCTTTTAATTGTGTGATCCAGTAGTTCTTGCAAGGAAACTTCAGCACAACATTCTTCGGTTCTTGTTGCATCTGGATGACACATCTTTTTGGCGGCTAGCATAACATCGTATGTTGGGTATATATCACTATTGTGAGCTTTTGCACCAGATTGCATAAGTTGATATGAATTTTTGGTAAACCCTCCATCAATATACAGAGCCAACGCTTCCTCTGGCGTATACTTGATAGGGAGCTGTTGATTTAATTCAAGACTTCTTTTTATTTTTGTAGACGCATCGGAATCAGTGCCTAGCATTGAAACAACTTGCGATGCACACCGTTTTCCAACTTTGTATAAGCTGACGCGAGTCGCTGTCATTAGTTCATTGCAGTTATTGCCTTCGACAAGTTTCGAAACTTTGGTGTTCTGATATTTTGCGTGGCAATCAGCAATTTCCTTGTGTTTTCTACCTGCTCTTTTTTGAGCATTTTGAGAAGAACATACAAGAACTAAGTCCTCGTCCAACTAAACTTTGTATTTATCCTCGAACCGTTTACAATTCCTATGGCATGCTCGCCACATTGCAGTCACCCCTGTGCAAAAATTTGTCATGTGTTTAATAATTAAATTGTACTCCCCCTCAGTGCAGTTTGATTTCTCAATAACATTTGAAAAAACATATTCCATCAGTGCCGACAATTTTTTTTAGCGTCTTTTTCACCGTACCATACTGAAAAAAGGGAGACCGACATGGTGCCTAAAAATTAAAAAAGAGTCAGAAGACGCGAGTAGACACAGCAGATGTTAGACATTTCGCAAAGTAGACAAAACATATTAACATAAAACAACAGTCTCTTTACCTCGAAATACCTCCGAAATAAGTTTTCCTTTACAGAAGTTCAAGTTCGGTTGAAAAAAGGAGTTAACAATGTTGTTGAATTCTACCACAATTTTCTACCATAACATACATATATTGCACAAGTCACGAAACACTTTTTTTTTTAACTACATACCTTTAACTATTACAAAAACCAAAGCAAACAATTAAGGAATAAGATTCTTCACAATTTTTCAGCACAATCTGCACACACGTAAAAAGGCGGCAAAATGTTTTTGTCACAGCTGTTTTAACATAGGTTGTGTTTGAAAGCTCACAGTTGATCAATTAAAGCAAATTTATCAATTTGCAAATTATCGATTTACTAAATGAGCAGTTAGTTATCGGATGGAAATCAAATTTTAGTAGATTTTGCACGTCGAAAATTTTGATTTTCTTACGCTAGATCACTGATTTCGACCAGTGTGCCCTGGCCTGTATCATATTGTAAACGTTGTTGCTGGTGACACGATACAGCTTTTCTTTTTGTTGTTGCTTCTGCGAGAGATTTTTGTTTTTGGTTTTTTTGCTGCCGGTGCACTGTTGGTCAGCTGTTGAGGTATTTACAACACAAATATTTCGACTTTTTGCCGCACATGCCAACACACACACACACCTATCTACATATGTACATTCATATCCATTTACCTCAGTGTCAGCAGCATAGGGAAGCAGTTAAGCCGCTTAGCCACTTATGGCATGGCGCTGAAAATCGCGTTGAGTTGGCTTAAATTGACTGCTGCTGGCAATTGTTGTTGTTGTTGTTCGCTGACAGTTGTGAACAACCTCAAAAGAAAAGTGAACCCAAATGGTACGTAGATAGATTTGGTGTTATTGTTGTTGTCTTCGTATTTCGCCTACAATATTACCGTTTTGCATAAATACTATATTATTTAAGTATTTTCTTAAGTTGCTCAAAACGGCCATTGGCGCTTGAGTCTTTTGTTTTTCTTTTTGTAAGTAGGCACTCTTGACGCTACTCCATTGCAATAAAACCGAATATGACCTGTAAACAATGACAGTTTAAATGAATTTCAACAGCCAAATGATTGTTGTAGCTAATGAGTGGTGTGAAGCTGCTATAAAAGAGGTGAGTTGCACTCGCATTGCGGCTTATCTCGTCATTCCGCCCCAGCAGTTCACACCATTTATATTGGTCGGCTAATAAACCAATTAAAGTATTTGTAGCAACATTAATTGCATTCACATTCTCTCAGATTTGCGAACAAAAAAAAATTATGAAATGCAATGAAGTGGACAATTAATTTTTCTCTAATCGCATTTGTGTAAATTATGTGAAATTACTTTTTGGGAGATGTCATAAAATTGCGCTGCCTTTGATCTGAGTATTATAGAATTTTTAATTTATCTCTTCTACTAAGTGTTGCTTACCTAAAGCAGGTAAAAAAAATCCATTTAGATTAGCTAATGTTCTGACAGTAGAAAACATTTATGTAAATCTTCGAACTCAATTAATACTCGAGAGGGCTAATACAATTTCGCATAATCGCTGCATTATTTTACGATTGAATTAAAACATGTCATGTGATTGAAGGTTAATTGCATGCAAATCAACAGCACGCACTTGCTGAAAAGACAAGCGACCTATTTAGCAAAGTTTCGATACAAAAAAAAAATATAACTTTTTTTTAAGAATGAATGTATTATACTATATTGATTTCCCGCTTTAAAACTTCTCCAAGGAATTATAATATTATTATTTCTTATTATCGAGTAGTTTGTAGCGAATGTTCTAAATTGTTTTTTTTATAAAAGCAACAAATTCCTACTAAACCAAAAGCAAATTTTTAAATTTTTTTAAAAAAGTGGTAATGCACACATTATAATAGGCTTGCTACCGTTTTGATAAAAAAAAATTATGCTGATTAAAAACTATTTAAATAAAAAATATTTATTAGAAAAGAATGAAAATTATTTAAATTTTTGTATTATCAACAAAAAATTTAAGAAAACTTTATAAAGTAACTCAAATAACAATCCACATGCTGTAATGAAATAGAAAGGATATGATTTAAAATTTCAAACCTTATACACAGTTCAAAAAATTTTCCAAAACTAAAATTTTGAAAAATTGTACAAAATCAACTGGCGTTTTTACACTTTGAGTCTTTCCTATTAAAATACAAAAATTGACATCATACCCAACTATTTTCTAATATTTCAGGTTAAAAAATTGGAAAGTTTCATGAATATTTTTATAATATTTTTAGTCATCGATTTTAAAATTATAAATTTAAGAAATATATTAATTAAAATATCTATAATAAATATTTAGAAAATTAAAAATATTTAGAAAATTAAAAAAATATATATATTTTTCAAAATATATTGCAATTAAATTAGTATTTGGTGGTTCTAATTAAATATACTTGGGAAAAAATATTTATAGTATTCTACATCGAAAATTTTTATAATATTTTTAGTCATCGATTTTAAAATTATAAATTAAAGAAATATATTTATTAAAATATCTCAACACGTTTGACCACCTGCTGACAATTTGTTTAATTTTATTTCTCATGATAGATTTTACACGTAAAATTTTTTCAAAATATGATTCGATCTGCCACAAAAAGCTTTTAAATTCAAAATTTATAACAATCCTATTTTGTTTTTTTAATCTAGGGGGAGTATAAAAATGACAACTTCGTTCAATTTTTCAGAAAAGGCTGTTTAAAATTTATTAAAAGTATTTAAAAATCTATCATTTTTGGTTTTCTAATAATTTTGGTTTCTATAAAAGGATATACTCATTTCCCATCACTTCTCCTACGCGCATCTCGGTCGGTATGACAGCTATTTCTGCATGAAACTTGGTCTTGAGTTCCTCGATGTTCTTCGGCTTGCTGGCTTAAAGTGGCAGATCGAATCATATTTTGAAAAAAATTTACGTGTAAAATCTATCATGAGAAATAAAATTATACAAAAAGTCAGCAGGTGGTCAAACGTGTTGAGATATTTTAATTAATATATGTCTTAAATTTATAATTTTAAAATCGATGACTAAAAATATTATAAAAATGTTCGATGTAGAAAACTATAAATATATTTTCCCAAGTATATTTAATTAGAACCACAAAATACTAATTTAATTGCAATATATTTTGAAAAATATATATATTTTTTTTAATTTTCTAAAATATATACACTTAAAACTGTTTCATATGAATTACATGAATGGGTTCAGAGTATATCCTTTTATAGAAGCCAAAATTATTAGAAAACCAAAAATGATAGATTTTTAAATACTTTTAATAAATTTTAAACAGCCTTTTCTGAAAAATTTAACGAAGTTTTCTTATTTTTACTCCCCCTAGATTACAAAAAACAAAATACAACACCAAAAACTACACCCTTTAACTCCGCTGCCGTAACTTCTATGCCCCCAGCTACTGATTACTTTTGAATTATGAGCCATATTTTTTTTTGTTAAATTCTCTTTTATTGCTATTTTCTATTGTGCTTTGTTGTTGTTGTTGCTCACGTGACTATTGATACTGCTTGTAATTGTAATTTATGCAAATTTCCTAAGCCGATTTGCAAAGCGTAACAAATAAAGCAAGAAAGGAGGCCCAGCGGCTGAAGCTTACCAACCAGCACGTGTAAAAATTCACCACAAACATCTGAAATGTATTTAGGTCTGTACTTTTATGAAAGCGGAAGAGGCGTGGCGGTATTCCAGTGTCAAAATGTTCAACATAAAAAAAGATGTAGGAATAGGAAGTTTTAAGACATTTGTTAGTAAAAACAAACAAAAAATATACGAGCAGTACTAGCGGCGTTGAATGCAATTTTATGTGGCATGCAGCATGTGACAAGGCACCAGAGCACGTACATATGTATGTATGTACATATGTATCTCTGGCAATAAGGAATGACAGCTAAACTCGTTTCTAAGTAATTTTAAAAGTACATTTTTAAAGGCAAATTTGCTGACTTACATATAAAACGAACTAAATTCAAATTTCTCTAAGCACTTTGGATAATTCGGAAAAAAGCCACTTAAACATTTATATTTCAAAGTTAAGTGGTAGACCACCATTCTCCCTCTTCTTGTTTATAATTTGTTGTTTAGTCCTAACTCGTCTTAAGTTCACGCCACAGGGCGGGATCCTCTCACACGTCCTGAATTGGTGTTTTTTTTTTATGGACTACAATCCTTTACAATTTATGTGGACTGCTTTTTAAAAACAACATCGCTTAAATTACCACCTTTACTGATCACCGAAAACTGTGCTCTTTTTCGGGCATTTCCCATCACTTCTCCTGCGCGCATCTCGGTCGGTATGACAGCTATTTCTGCACGAATCTTGGTATTGAGCTTCTCGATGTTCTTCGGCTTGCTGGCTTAAACTATACTCTATAAATAACACCTCAAAAATAAGTCCGGGGGTGTTAAATCGGGGGGGCTTGCTTCAAAATGCGCCGCAAAGCGGTTCCACTGATCTTCAGATGCTGAGCTCGGATGCTATACGAGGCACTTCGTCCTCGTCTTTTGTTGAAAATGTGTCTAAGATAGTAAATCGGTTAACAAATGGCGGAGTTATTCAACGTTTACATACCGGGGGAACATCAGACGACGCATCCTGAGCATGTATGGCGAAGGTACATATATACTTATTATGAAGAAGGTTGCCACCTGCATGAAAAATCGAATTAAATTATATTATATAAATGTAATATAAAATATTAATTTATGGGTGTCAAACGAAAGTTGCCACCTGCTTGAAAAGTCGAATTTAAGTTATGTGAAATATGGCTTCAAGCCTGTGTTTCGCTAAGATAAAGTTTATGGCCCGTAGTCATAGTCCAACATAAAATCCGACTTTAGTTAGTAAAATACTAAAAAAGATAAAGTCGAATTTATTTTTAGTCTTGTCATACTAGTCGGTTTAGTACATGGTACTAACTAATGACAACATTGTCAATCAGTAAATTTGCAGAAATGGCAATGCTGCAAATATAGAGATGACATTTTGGAGGGAAAAATGTCGAAAATGAACTAATGGATATATTTTATCGAAGGATATTTTTTTAACTTGATAATTTCACAATAAAATGGTGATTTTATTGCTATTAATTGTTAAAATAAGTTTGAAAAAAGTTTGTATGCTTTTATATAAAGATAAAAGCCAGAATTTATGTGGAATATTGTACTTCTTATGCGAAGTCGTTTCAAGAATGTCGCTGCTTTGTGCAATTGATACGCCGTTAGTAGTGCTATCCACATCCAAAACTATGAAAATATATTTCAGTATAATTAATTGTTTAGTTAAAATGTAGGACTCACATGAAAAGTTTCCTTCTTTGGCGATGTTATGAAGTACAGCAACAGCGACAACTACATTTTTTGCAGTATCTATGTATGTAGGTCAACCCTCAACCTCTCGAAAACTGAACGAAACTTAGATTTTATCTGTCCATTCAGGCATTCTATTTTGGAACGAGTTGCAATGTGGCTTCTATTATATCTTCAAAGAAACATTCAGAAATGAAATATTTCAGGAATAATTTTGAAAACTACTACCTTTCTTCTTTGGTTGTGGACGGATTTCTAACTGGTGTCAATAGTATAGATGAGTTAGGGTAGCCTGCATCTCCCACTAGTACACCATTGTGTTCTGATTTGCTTTCCAACAAACGAGTTTTAAGCTGACAGTTGTCCCAAATTCGAGCATCATGTCTAAAGCCGCGTGACCTTGCAACAATATCAAGGATCTTGCAATCTGCATCACATACGATCTGTGAAATATATATGTATACGCTATTGTCGCATTCACTTATATATTATGGCGTATTTTTGGTTATTTACCTGAACATTTAAGGAATAGTATCCTTTCCTATTCAGAAAGTGACCTGCCATAGTTGGGCCCACATTCTTTGAAGGACATTTAATTCGCACATGGGTGCAGTCGATTGCTCCGATCACGGTCGGAAACCGAGCTAATCGGTAAAATTTGTTCATTACTTCGTTCAGCTCATTTCTGCTTGGGAATCGAACAAAGTGTGGCAGTAACATTGCAATTATTTTGGATATTTCTTTTACTATCCTTCCTACAGAATTCTGGGATAAACCGTGCAGATCAGCTATAATACAAGAATATGCATGGAATATCATTTAGAAAATTATATTACACTTTATTAACATACCAACATCACTTTGATGGACATTTCTTCCTATGAATCTAAGAGTACATAAGACTTGTGTGCTCACTGGTACCGGAAGACCTCTATTATTTCTCGGATTTACCATATTTAATGCTCGAATAATGAACTCCACCGTGGCTTTGTCGAACCGATACCGAGAATAGAAATCACTGTCTTCTAATTCAAAAGGGTTGATTCTGGTTTTATACAGTTTTGGCCGTCTAATCAAAGTAGTATCACTAATGATGCTGAAATCCCGTTCAATATTACCAAAACGGCTCATTTTTTTCCTTTAATTTAAGTTTCACCAAAAAAACACAAGTTTTAGCACCGAAGATGCAGATTTATAATTATTTTGGCAGTTTACTAAATGGTTTAGTAACAGCTTTTCGGCACTCTAACTATAAATTCGACTTTAACCGAAAAAGCCGGATTTAACTCGACTATGACTAAGATAAAGCATACTTTAAGCTAAAGTATGCTTTCACGTATTTAGATCCGACTTTTATTTGACTATGACTACGGGCCTATATGTATAGTTTGAATAGTGTTGCCACCTTTTTAAAAGTAAAATTTTGTTTAATTACACACAAGGATATAGAATATTAAAATATGAGTGTCAAACTGTTCGCCTCGCCGAGAACAAAGTGCATATTTAAAATTTTTGAGAAGGGTTGCCACCTATTATGTGTATGTGACATAAAACGAATTGCGTTTACAATGCGCAATTAATAAACAAACATAGGCAGGTCTGCCGGGTCTTGCTAGTAGTATTATATCGAAACAAAAAAATCTGTCAGGTATTTAAGGTCCGTTTCACCCGGACTACGACTCTTTTTTACTTAATTTTTATTTAGTTAGTCATGTAGGATTTATAATACGAAATATATTTAAGGTAGCGATATAGGAAGAGTATTTTGATCAGCATGTACGCAACTTTCGAGTGCCTTACTTCATTCACCTGTTTTTGTAGTCCCACAATCCCTCAATCCTCATCCGATGAAAACTATATGCTTGATCATCTACTTGCGAAATTAGAATGCAAACTAATTAATTGAAGAACTGTGCACAGGAATACAAAATGTACAACAGAAATAACCTGATGAACACTTTTTTACCGTCCCAATTAAAAATTTCGCAAGTGAAAGAAACTTTCCAGCATTCGAAACGGCACCAGAGGCGGTCCAATGAAAAGAAGCTGCAAAGTAATATTTCTTCAAAAATGTGGAGCTTCCATTTGGCGAAAAATAATCGCAAATAGAAGTACGCATACCTTTCTCGCTTTTCGGCGGCAAAGTGGCAAAACAAATTCACCATCTGAGCAATGCTACTTCATAAATTGAAAAATGCAACCATTGAAGCGCAAAATCAGCTAATTCATCATTAAAATGCAACAATTAAAAAATCTGTGTATGCATGTATGGAAATGCATGTGTGTGTGTGTGTGTGTGTAACAGCATACATACATAAACACTTGCTGATTTTTATTATAAACACACACTCTGCGGCAGTGTGACGTCAAAGGCTCTCGGTTGGCGTTATTGCGCAATGCCACCAAAAATAAACGCTTTTCGCGATTACGCAACCCTTTTATTGTTGCATGCCACACCACATGCTCTGAAACACACACCTACATACATATGTATGTACATATTTGACGTATTACGCGTGTAGCTCTGCACACTAACCTAAATAATTTGTATGCTGCCTCGCCGAAGTTTCGCTATTGCGACGCATTGCATGTTTTCACTTTTAAAAATTTGCTATAAACAAGATTTGTAATCTCATTCGAACTCACTGAAACACTAAGTATTTGTACGTATGTATGTATGTATTTGGTCGTAGTGTGCTGAAAGAATAAATCAATCAATTGACCGATGTTCTTGTCTGCAACAAATAGCAGAATCATTGAGCATCTTCGGAGTTTTTAGGTGAATAATTCAAGAGGTGCAATTGAGGAGGGGGCGAGGGTCTGCAACATTTTGTGCAAGATGTTCGATTGTTTGGTTTTTGTTTAAGGAGTTTCTTTGGAAACTAAAAAATGGAAATCAATTGCTTTTTATACTTCCTCAGTAAATTTGCATCGCGATTTGTGTTTTTTTTTCTCAAACTGGAAACTGATTTGTATAGCAAGATTTCATGTACTTCCAATAACAGATCAAAGAAATACATAGTTAATTTAGAAATCATGTCTACAAGAATTTTCTTTGTCTACGATTTGTATTAAGGATGATAACTTGAAACAAATGGTAGAGAAAAATCGTAAAATTTCTTGGCTTATCGTTCATAGCGATTCCCTTTTCTTATTTTCTTATGGAAATAGTTCGTTAAAAAAATTATTTGAAGTTCTCTTTTCCCTGCATAAATTTATAAAAAATATCGCTTTTGATGAACATTAACTACAGACTCCCATCTAGCACGAATTGTTTCTTAACTTTTATTTTTTTTTGATTTCTGCAAAAAATTTAACACAACACTTTTTAGCAAAACTACTACAAAGCTTGTTTGGTTTTTTTTTTTTTGGGAATTTTGTCCATTTATGAGAATTTGTTTTAAATCAAAATAAGTGTGAAATATAATGCCCGCGGCTGAATATTAGAGTGTCCGGTTAGTAGGATGATATTTGTATGGGAAGATTAATGAAAAATCTGTCGAAATTTGTGCAGCTATTGAAGCTGCCCAAAAAACTGTCCAACCCTTCGCGCTTCGTTACACCCTTTACCAGATACCTATGTCCAAGCTCCAGCGCCACCTACCGACTAACTCTTATCATGAAATATTTATATTTATGTGACTAATTTTTGATCTGAATTTGAATAAATTCGAACTATAAATAGGTTTTTTTTAGAGGTAACAGGTCTCCAGCGCCAACTGTCGGTCCAATTTTCAAATAAAATACTTATATTTATGTGGCTAATGTATGCTCTGATTTTAAATTAAATTGGACTTTAAATACAGTTTTTAGAAATATCCCAATTACAGCGCCAGCTATCTGAAATATTTGCCATATGCACAATAGCTCCCTTTGCAAACACACCCTGTAAATTTGAGCTCAATCGGTTCAGTATTTTTCAAGTCTATAAACACACACGTCCTTTTTATGTATAAGTTAAATAATTAAAATTAAATAACGAAAACTAAACTGTTAAAACTTGTGAATAGATTTTGCAACTAGTTTTGTGAACCCAACTGTATGTACAGTGTGTTTCTGATACAACCGATATGTGTCGCTTTATTTAGAATATGTAGGCTGTTAAATTTATTATAAACATTACTAAAACTCGCAGTTAATGAACGATTTGATTAATACACAGTATGTAAATTACTTGGGCACAAATAAATCTGACGGGCATTTGCTGGTAGCAGTTAATCTAGAAGAGAAGCACAGTTATCGCCTGTTACCGTGTTGAGATCCTTGAAATCCACCAGGAAAGTTCCTTCGGTATTCCAGATTGGTTCACCTCCGTGACAAAGAATTGAATTAAAGGATTCAAAGTTTCTTTCTATCGGGCCTTCACAGAGAAATAAACTCTTAGTACATCATTTCTCTTCTTCTTGTTCTTGAGCAGCGGAAAGAAGTTTTGGGACCCACTTTACATTGAACTTATTCATATTCAAAAGTTCATATCGGATTTAAAGGGATTTAGTTTTGAAAAGCTCTGGCATAACCATCATGGTCGGGAACGATCGTACTAGGCGCTTTTTATCATGAATTGATGTTCGTCCCAAACGAAAATGTTCCGTACATTGTTTTAGGGTTTTATACATAGGGGGAGAATGATCGTACCTAGTATACAAACATTGTTCGACTTCCCGCGGTGTCTTCCACTTCATTGTTAAAAGTTTAATTTACAGTCGAACTCCTCTATAACGAAGTCGTCGGGACCGGTGAAAAAGTTCGTTATAGAGAGGGCTTCGTTGTAGAGAGGTCATACGAAATTTCATGTCTTTATGTTCAAGGCCAATTTTATGAAACATTGATTCATTTTATTTGTTTTATTTGTTTTTATTTCTTACATTTTAAAAAGAAGACCTTAATAAAAAGTCAAAAAGATTATAAGGATTATTCAGGCATGAAAAAATTGTCGACAGTAGTTTGTTTAGCTGTTTGAGCCCTTTCCTTATCAATAAATGCTTCTAAGGAATTAATTTTATTAAATATAATGTCGGGTACATCCCTCCGTGATTCAACAAATTTTAATAGAGTTTGTAATGCTGCACTCGTTTCGGAGAATGATGGAACTCTAATATAGTTTTGTGTATTATTTCAGCTCTTCGCTAAATTCGTTATAGAGGAGTTATTTGCTATGGAATATTCCATTTATGTATAACAAAAAAATTCGTTACAGAGAGGAATTCGCTTTAGAGAAGTTCGTTATAGAGAGGTCTAAATATATGAATAAATTGTGAAAATCGTAGTGTTTCAAAAAAAAATTCGTTAGAGAGAGGTTTTCGTTATAGAGGAGTTCGATTGTTTTCACTTTTAAGCATTCTCAATTTTTTATCTACAGGCTGAACTTATTAATTTATTAGAGGATACTAGGTTTCAGGAAATCTACTAAATTTTAAAATGGGAAACTAAAAATCATATTTTTATATAAAAAAAATATCGAAATTTTACCCAAAATGGAACCGTGCACGCGAGTATTGTGGTTTTAAATACCCTGCCGGAAATTGTACCACTTTGAAACTAATTTAAAAAGTACTTTCTAATCGACTACAAGTGAGTGGCACTCTGTTTTTGTTCTCTCTTGTAAGCAACAAGCTTTATTTACAAGGCGCTGTTCTGGGAGGAAGTCAATTAACTGACTTTGTATTTGATTGCAACTACTTTAACCTCGTTGAAAGAACATCAAAATAAGTTTTTTCCACAAAACGTGTTTACTTCTAATTATTTTAAATTTCGTTTATTTTTAAACTTTAAAATACAGTATGTCAACTATTTGATCACACTTATGTACCAGAAAAAGATTTTTGTTTGCAACTTTTTTATTTGTAATGGAAATTCAATTTTATTTCATATACAAAGCAATTAAAGGTAATAAATTAAAATTAACACATTTTTTTTTCAAACACAAGATTGATTTCATAGATTTGTTAAAAATGTCTTCGCTGCACATTTGATCAATTGGTTGACATAAACGATTTTTTTTACTTAATATTTAATATGACCCCCTTTTGCTTTAATGACTGCCTCAATCCTTTTGGGCATGGACTCGACCACCTTCCTGCAGAAATCTCCGCTAATATTTTGCCAGGCATTTTCCGCCTTCTGCCATAAATCGTTAAGATTATGACACTCACCTGGGGAATCGGAAATCGCACGCTTGACCTCAACCCAAGCATGTTCGATAGGGTTGAGGTCTGGCGATTGAGGGGGCCAGTCGAGAACTTCAAAGCCGTTGTTTTGAAGCCAAGCTTTAGCTACACGAGAGGTGTGTTTCGGATCGTTATCTTGCTGGAAGCCGACGTCCGACACATTCTTGCCCCACACTTCTAAACTCCTGCACAAACCTAGTTGAAGGATATCAACATATTGGTTGGCATCCATTCGTCCGGCAACCCTTACGCACTGTCCCACCCCCTCCATCCTCATACATCCCCACATCATTACATTACCCCCTCCAAACTTCACCGTTGGTTGAACTATACGGCTAGTCAAAGGCTCACGAGTTTTCCTCCAAATCCACTGCCGGCCATCTTTTCCCAGACGGTTTATTTTTGTCTCGTCGGACCATATGACTCGCATCCAGTCATTTTGGGTGTAGGTTTTATATTTTTTGGCAAATTGGAGTCTCAATTTACGGTGTCGTTTGATCAAAAGTGGCTTTTTTACTTTGACACGTCCGTGCAATCCGTTTTTTCCGCAATTTCTTCCTGATAGCTTCGCTTGTCACATTTATTCCATCCCTATGGAAGAGATCACGCCTGATTTGGCCCGCATTTTCATGCACACCAAACTTTATTTGCCTAACAATGCGTCTTTCCAGTGTGGCATTCAAAATTGGTTTTCGTCCAGGCTTGTTTTTTATGCATAAAGGGCTCATTGATTTTCTTATTTTTGAAACCATGCCCACAGAAACCCCAACGAGTCTTGCAATTTCTCTATGCGTAGTGCTTAAATCAATAAGCCTTTTGATTTCTTCAATTTTTGTTGCATTTAGTTTTTTCATCTATAGTAAAGCCGAATTTAATAAAATAACAAAGAAAAACAATAGAAAATACTCACGTTTTACTAAAAACGATTCTACCACTATTAATTAAAGAATAAAAAGAAAAACTCGAATAGCAGAGCAATATTAACTCGACCAATGCTTCTTTACTTCACAAAGTCAACTAATTGATCACATGCCTTTGTCTACATTTGTAAATATTCTCAGAAAATCCATTTCGAATTACCTCCATAACTGTCTCTTTCCAATTATTTGAAGATATGTACACATTTTATAATAACTAACAAATTATTATTTTTTGTTTAACCAAAACACATTCCAATTAAAAAAAAAATGTGATACAAACATGTTCGCTAAATAAGCAACAAGTCGACATTTAAAGTACTGTTGGTAATCGGCATTGGCAGTTTTAAGAAAACTTCAACTAAATTCTGTACTTTATTTATTTAAGCTTTTTTCTTTTTCATACACTCGTCGTAAAAATTTGGATTTTTTACGCACCTTTTTATCCTCCGTATTATGTTTTCTGCATCATCAATAATAAAAGTATTCATAAAGAAAGAATTAAAAAGTTTACCGATTTGAGAATTTTAGCATGTCAACAGCGGATAACTAAACTGCCATGGAATAACAAAGAAATTCATGGCGATTTGGAGTATGAAATTTATTATTTTTTTCGCCGTATGCTTAGTAAACAATATGCAATTCTTAAAATTTTTAAAAGTGTTTTTTATTGCACGGATTTTTTCATTTTCATTTTTGAATTAGTTAAATTTCCGACAGGGTACTCAAACAAAATATCGCTCATAAATATTTATCTCATTGACTGCGACAGTACGCGCAATAGACACCGGAACATATAAAAGATACCCACAGACACATCATATGTGTGTACTTGCACTCCCAATGCGCGTTGGCAATAATTTACGAACAATGTTGCAAATATTCTTGCTGATTCCCACAGTTGCGTGTGTCATAAAAATATGATACCAATTTTTATTGTTTTATTTTTTTTTTGTTGATTTTAAATTTTTTTTTTACATTCCCTTGAACGATTAGCATAAACAATTTGGTTTAATTTGCCATAGTGCAACCAATAGCAGCCGGTCGCTAATTCTCTACACACAGACGCCGGCCTCCAGCTGGTTAACTGCAACATTGAGTTAATTTACCAAAGCGTTTAATGCCATTCACTTACATACATACATAACTACGCATACACCCATTCAATTACGATACTCGAATTAGGTACATACTTGGTGGTAATTTCGGTTTAATGGCAATTTTAATGGCCCTCCTTCATAAACCCTGTACATAGTTGGTGTGTGTGTGTGTGTGTGTGTGCTTTACGCTCGCATTTCGTTCAGAATCACTTTTACTTTTATTTTTTTTGTTTCCCTTTTTTTTTGCGTTCTTAAAGTCTTCTTTTGAGCAAATTTATTGCCTGGAGTTCGAAGCATTAAACTCGATCATTTTTCTCACATATGTATGTATGTAGATATTTGTATCATTTGAAAAAATTTGCACGACATAGCGGTTACTTTCTTAATGTAGTGACTGCAGAATTTTTGCCGACCGGCGGTAGTCCAATTTATAAGATTTTGTTGCTCTTTCTGTTAGTCAACATAATGGAGAAAGATAATTTACTGCGTAGAAGTACTAGACAAATTATTCTAATGCTTTCACAGAGTACAATTTTATAGACGAAAGTGCACTTATTAGATATTTATCTAAATCTAATTTCTTCCCACGCATTTGGATTTACATTTGGATTTCGCAAATGGCTTAATTGGCCAAGAATGTCGAATGCCCTTTTTTTGTATAGAAAAAGTTGGTTACTTACAAAAAAAAAATTAAAAGTTGCTTGCGATTATAGCAAACCTCTACAGAGCGTCCTATAACTGCGTACTTTATTTTTGGAGGCAGAAAGGAACGTTCGTCTTCAAATTTGTTGGATAACATCTTCCCGTGGAGTAATACAACTTGAAAGTATGCCGATCACAATTCTGCCAATCGTAATCAGCTCAGCGTTGTCGTTAAAAACAATAAACTTTCGATTCATAATTTCTACGATAAAAAATAAAATTCTTGGTTTAGTGACTATTTAGTTTTAATTAAACATTTTGCTCTTACAGTTTTTGTTCAGAAAGTTACAAATCAAATTTCGAAAGTTACAATTGAAATTCATAATTTCAAATTAAAGTTCAGAAAGTTGAAATTCAAATTCAGAAATTCCATTTTAAATTCAGAGTTTTCATTCCAAATTCAGAAAATGACAATTCAAATTCAGAATTTCCATTTCAAATTCAGAAAATGACAATTCAAATCCAGAAATTCCATTTCAAATTCAGAAAGATGCAATTCGAATTCTGAATTTTTTATTTTAAATTCAGAAAATTACAATTCGAATTTAGAAAATTATCATTTAAATTCAGAATTTCCATTTCAAATTCAGCAACTTGAATTTCAAACTCCGAAAGTTACAATTCAAATTCAGAAATATTTCAGTCAACTGTCTGAATGTGGCTTTCAGATTTTGAAATGGAAATTCTGAATTTGGATAGTAATTTTCTGAATTTAAAGTGGGCATTCTGAATTTATATTGTAATTTTCTGAACATGAATTGTAATTTTTGGATGTAAAACCGGACAAGGTGTAGAGTTGAATGATTAATAAAACTGTGTAACCAAAAATCTGAAAAATCTAAGGAAAAAATTTAAAATTTTACCGTCCATTCTTTCAACGATTTTCACTTGGAGCCACTGTTGACAACGACAGAAATAAAGTCGGTGCTACGATACCAAAACGGCCCGGATTTATATCCGGCCAAGGACTGTCACTTCAGCATCAATCCCTAAGCTGTTACAACAACAACAACTACTAATTTCTGTATTACTCTTATATTAGAGGTGGTCGTTCGATTTCTGTTAGTATCAGAGAAACAACTACTTCACTTAAAGTGTACGGTGCAAACAAAAAAAAGTTCACCCAAGTATTCCTTTCTCCAAACCAATCCTGCGTTTGAAATTTTAGCAAATTATCAACCTACCTTGGACCGAGGGAAACCAAGTTTCATTCAGAAATACGCCATAGATTTTTCAAGTAACTCAAATTGGGACTCTAAAAATACCGCGATGCCGATTTGATATCCCTATTATGTACCACTCGGGATTAACCTCTCTACGCTTTTCAAAGGGCACTGTTGCCAAATTACCAGTTTTTCTGAAAAAACTCCACTAGGTGAACATTTGTTTTGAAGTGCTTCGAAAGGGAACAACTTTTGTAAGGCTGGGTTCACCATGAAAACCCCCACACATTTGGCTGCTGTTTAGTTTTCAGTTCAAAAGCATAGATCCATGATTTGCCATTTGTCCATAGATTGTACATTTGCTGTAGTTTGTTCGAAATTTGTCAGCATTTTTTAGCAACAATGGATAGTGCTTATTTTTTATTATTTCATATTTTATAAATTTTCAATCTCAATATATGTAACATGATATATATTTTTCATAATTTATAGAAACACGCTCCTTATTCGAAATTCATTAAAATAAATCAATAAAAGTATGTGTCGTTTGGAAAATTACCAGCAGATCAGTTATAATCAAGTCTAGTCTGGAAGTCAATAAATATAGGATATTTTTTTTTAAATTCGTTTCACTACTCGCTTCGTTTGTTTGATACGCTTGGTCGCTAAGCTTTCCACCCACACTTTTGATATGCTAACCAAATAGAAAACTGTACACATTTAGATTTATGTACGAATTTTTATCCACATAATTTATAATACGTAGGCCTTGGAAAACCTCAAGAAGTATGTCAAAGATATTTTTCAGCAGTTGATTTCTGGCGAGTTTGTGCCGCATTTATATTTTTTTTATTCTCTAGCGTGGCGCTAATTTGGGTGTAAGGTCTAGTTGATGGATGGCATGAAAACTGAAGAGCGCTGTTAGTGATATGTATGTACATGCAATTTACAGCTAAAAAAATTTCCTATAATCATTAAATAATCTATGTAAATGAATACACTATTTCAACTCATTTGATTTGCAAATGAAACATTTTGGAAGAAATCGCAGAATATGCACGCAGATTTCTGTGGAAGTTTTCCGAAATGCGCACCGATTTTATGCTTACATAGTGTAGGTATGCAGATTGATTTCGAATAAGTATGCAACAATTTAGCGTCATTCAATTCGATTTCCATTTCACATATTTGTGGTAAAAGTGACGCTTTAACTCAAGCGATTTCTCAATTATATTCTATAATTTTGTTTTTCTTTTTTTTTTTTTTCGAGCAGACATTAAACATTATTTTGCTTGTTTGTGTAAATTTCAACCAAATCGTTTCTATCTCTTTGGTGCATATCTAGAGATGAGCGCGTACCTAATATTTTGAGCCCCGCCAGATACAGTGGGGGAAAGCTGATTTTCGAAAACATGCGCTGATCCAAAAAAAAATCTGCAAACCCTATTCGCCATAAAATTAAAATAAAAATGTAAATATAATATTCTGATAAATTTCGCTGAGAACTCTTTTAGGCAGAGCGAAAAGTAACAATTTAAAACCTAGAATGTTCGTGTCGTATTTATTCTCAACATTAATACACGGTACGTAATTAAAAAAACAGTTTGGTGGTATTTCATTTTCTGTAAACTATTACCCACTAAACAATTTGTTCCGATTTTTTACCGAAGTCGTAACGCCGCGTCTTAAGACTTTTCCGAAATCGGAACCGATTTTTTTACGAAATCGTAACGAAAAATGTATGGGAGGGTTGACACGACTTCGTAAAGAAATAGCTTAACGGTTTCGTAAAGTATGCTCTGTACTAAATCGTAAGGAGTTGCCTTAACTAAATCGAAACGAATTTGTCGGTACGAAATCCGTACTCTTTAATCTTTGCGAATTCGTTTAGAAATTTTCGTTTCGAAATCTTTAAGAATCTACCTATTTTGTGAATGAAATTTATTTTTTTTAATTCATACATTTATATTTTTATTTATTATCATTTGCATTTACATATAGTTAAATTAATTATATAAAAAATTATTCATGTTGTGTATTCGTACGTTTTGTTTGTTTGGCTTTCCTGTCCTTGGCGCCGTTGAAAAATTTTTTGATTGTTTCGTCAATTTTGGAGTAGTTCGTTTGGGGTATGCTCTCCATGCATGAATCTACATATATAAACGAAATAATAAGATATTTGAAAGTACTAACCATTTGTTAACTACAAACCTTTAAGTACTTTTACGAATTTAAAGTCTTTGACAGCTATATTGTTGTTAACATTTGTCCAAGAAAAATTAGAAGCCAAAGAATCGTTTATAAAGATGGACTTTAAGTTGAAAAATATAAACTTTTTCAGGTCATCTGTCGGTTGCTTATCGAACTTCGTTACCTAAAAAACAATATTCAACCACATCATCTTCACTTTTATTATGCAATATAGAATGTAAAATATTTTTTGTTTGTCTTTTACGACTTTTATGTTGAGCTTGCCGCGACATTTTAATTTGCTACACAACCAGCATAAGTTACCTCTTTTGCGTTTCCACTTTAAATGCGTTCTATTTTGTCATTTTCCTAGAATCAAACCAAAGCCTACTAATTTCGAGTTATTCTTTACGAAATGGTTGCGAATTAGTTAAGCCAGAGCGAAAGACTTTCGAATTTATTCAGAAAAGTCTGATTTACGACAAAGTCGGATGCTTTGGTTTAGTGGGTAGTTTCGTCTCATACTCTATATGTATTGTGTCTGAGGCAAACGCTAGTGTTATTTCTTGACCAACTAATGCTTGGTTTTCATTATGTCAAATTTTTGACGACAAAATATGACACGAAATGCCAACTTGTTAGCATTTTATATATTCGCATTGATGTCAAATAGAAATATGCCCATTTTATGGTTGTTTTCATTGAACTGACAACTTTTGACGTGAAATTTTACTCAAAACAATTTAACTCCTAATTAAAATAGTTTTTGAAGACGTTTTGTAAAAAAGGTCAATATGACTCGCTTCTAAGGATTCTAAAGTGAAAATGTGAATTAATTTGTATAATTATATTATTATTAAAAAAAAAAAACAATAATTACACTAGCCGACAAAAAATACGACCTATGGCATTTGATCATCACTGCATCACTGCATATGTCAAATTTGGTGCTGAATCTGAATCTGATGTTAAAATATAAAAACGTATAACAGTTTTTGAGATATTTGTAGCTAAAATTCGATTTTTCTAGATGTGAAAAAGATAAGTCACTTCAGTTAAGAATGTTCAGAGGTCATTACAATTAAGGGAGATATCGTTTTTTCAAATCTCTAAAAATCTATATTTAGCTAAATATGTCTAAAACTCGGATTCAAACAAATTTTTTTTTTAGAATCAGTAGAAAAATGTCGCGGGTCAGACAATTTTTTTAAATTTTGGGAAGTTCTGTTAGCCACACGTTTTTTATGTTCATTAAAAAAATATACATATTTTTTATATGTGTTCTGGAAATGCAGAACTTTTATGTGAAATAAAACAAATTAAAGTTAATGAACTTACGGCGTGCGCCTCTAATGAAGATCACCCTGCCTGTCTGATCATAATTTTTGACCACTTTTTCGAGCATAGCCGGTCACCGCAAATAACACGCCGAACGTTGTTTTCCAAAATCTGATAAGCCATAGCTGGTTTATCAGCATTGACCATTGACTTTACACAAAAGCAGCCAACGGAGTCAAATCGCATGATCTAGGTGACTAAATGGCAAACCGATTTCGTGATTTATTCCGGTTACCAAAAGTACGTCCCAGACGCTAAGAAAGGCGGTGTATGGCTGGTACTTCCATCTTGAGTTTAAAAAAAGATGTACCAATGATGCCTTCAGTATGCAAACTATACTAGACAGTAACTTTTTGTAGACGCAAATACAGCCAGAACGGTCTCTTCAAAATTGTTCGCACTCCATATAACACAATATTGCTTTTTTAAGTACCTTAACGTTAAACCAAAAATTTTTCTCATCGATGAAGACAAAAATTCGGTTCAACACGTTTTTTAAACGTTGTTCCAGTGTAAACTTTTGCATGATAATTTAAAAAAGTATAGTGAACGTAAATGTCAAATACATGTCTTTACTTTGACAACTGGTTTGACAGCTGTCATTCGGGAAAATTCTATGACATGTTGTCGCGCCTGAGGGTGAAGTGACCCTATTGTGGTATTAAAACGAATACCGGAAAATTCTGGGCACGCCCAGGCAAATATGGATCTGAAACTTTCAAACAGAACAATGGAGATTAATCCAAGTCAACTCTCTATAGAGACTAATTGCATAATTTCTTGCAGGGCTCTACGAATTTTTATTGTTTTATAAAGAACTGAAACTCACCCGAAGAAATCAATATAAAGTAGTATTTATATCTCGTTTTAGGAAGTAATAGTTACCTAAGATTTGTAAGTGTTTTAAAAAGAATTATTTTACTAATTTTTCTCTTGACTTTTATTTCATTGGGCCTCCATTGCCATCTGACTAAAATCTTGTTCTAAAACCTGTAAAATATGTATATGTATTTCAAAATACTAGCTTTCAAAAATGCAACATTCAATTAAGTTTTGTTTTCGGATCTCTAAATCAATTAAATGAATTGTAAATTTAAGCGGAAATAAATTTAATTTTTATTTCTAATTATTATTTGTATGTAATATTTAAAAAAATCAGCGTTTCAAAGTATACCAATTGGCAAATGCAATTATTTTAATTATAAAATAAAAACAATACATTTTTTAACTGCTCTCCTCTGATTCATTGCACGCTTTTTCTCAAATAAAATAGCGAAAAAGGCTACCGTATTAGATCTTCAGTTTACCTTGCTTCAAAAACAAATAAAAATATTAGCTACCTAAGAAAAAATAAAAGTATCTGTGCATTACTGCATTTTTTCTTCAAATTTTATTTTATTTGTCTGGTATTTTTCACTTTCAAAGCTTGAAATGGAGACAAACAAAAAGGGCCGATATGTGAAGGTTTTGTAATTGTTAAAATGCTATATAGCAACAATAAAATGAATGAGCTTGAAAGCGCAAGTATTCGAATGGCAGAATTATCCGAATTCATATGAATTATTTAGTGTTAGATATTTAAGTTAACTATTCGTAGAAATAATAAACAATAAAAACACACAAATATTTACATGCATACCAAAATCACAACAACTTTCACTCCGCACTTCTGCTGTACTATGGGAATTATTTCCAGCTTGACTAAAAAAAAATAAAACTAACATCTACAGCATCCCAAGCCAAAGCCAATGCAATGCTGCGCCGCCAAAGCACAGCAAATCTCGTTAGCTGCAAGTCCTCACTTTGGTTGAGCTTTGTTGGATTCACTTCGCAACTGGTTTTAACAAATTTTTTCAGTGCCGAGCAGATAGATTTATTTAAAAATAAATAGTTAGTTAGATCAAGGGCCGTTTTGATAGTGATCGGTAACTTGCATCGGCGCTTCGTTTTCGTTTTCCTTTTAACTTGAAAATTGCTCGCCAACCGAAGTGCCACTGTGAAAATGGCCCTTAGCGTTTTACTTTTTTCAGCCATATATTCGTGCATTTTTTTTTTACGTTTCAACTTCGTTCGTCTCTCTGTTGTTTCGGCTTTCTTTCACAGCCAATAACAATTGAAATAAATTGCATTCATATTTGATATTTAGACGCTTTTATTCATCTCTTCCATTGTTTCGATGCCAGAAATGCTACGAGTGCAACAAAAGCTCCAGTTCAATAATTACATTTGATTGCTAAACATTTTTGGCCTATTGGCGTTTTATCGCTGTGCGATGAGCGTCTATGAATTTCGGTTGCAGTCACTGTTGTAACATTTACATATTTGATAAGAAATAAAATTAACATTTTAATGAGTTTATTGCGCAATTTTGATAGCTCGGATTACAGATCTGAATATTGAAAAGATAGAGATTTTGTAGTGGGTGCTTCATTTAGAAGTATTGTTTTAAAACTAAAAAAAAATATTGCATTTGAAGGGGTGATTTTTATTATCGTACAAAATAATGATTTTTTCATTTAGTTTTTAATGTTAACCCCAACTGTTAACTGCTTTTTGTGAAGTTCTACTAAGCCATGTTCAGTAAAATTTTGTTCGAAAACAGTTGATCTCCATTAAGAAGCTTTTCAGTGCTTTCAAAAGTGCAACGGTCCCAGGCTAAGCATTTCCTTCATGAAATGTCAAACAATACTGAAGAAAAATATCAACAAAGTTTGGTAGCGGCACATGCGATCCGTCATAAAATTCCTACTGCAAAAAGTTCTCCTGTGTAAATGAATCACCCAATATTTAATAATTTTTTTTTTTCCTGTTTGCAACAAATATTAGTTGTTTCAGAAAAGTCAAAAACATATGGAAATTTTTTGAGAATATATAAATATTCAAATTTAGTTTCGATACAAAAAAAGTTAAGAAACAGAAAAGTATAGAAACATAAATAAAAATAAGGGTGCCTCCCCAAAAAAAATTGCGATTTCTCACCGGAACTACAAATTTTTTCTTTTCAGAGAAATATTGAAATTCACCTGAGCTAAACCAATCTAAAAACTCCTCCTAAAAGTGGAGTGTTTAGTTCATAAAAATAGATTTTTCAATTTCTTTTAAATCAAAAAAGGTATTTTCTTTTTAAATAAAAAAAATCGATTATCGGAGATATTTTCAAATCTTAATATATGTCCAAAATATTTGTATGGAAATCTTAAAACATAATAGATTTTATAATTCCGATGGAAACACAGTTTGTTTCTTATGAGACCTATTAACATATGTACGACCTAACCTTAGTTTGAAAATTTTGCATCAATTAATTACTTAACTTAAAAACAAAAAAAAACAAAAAAAATAAAAATAAATACCACTGCTATTAATTTTCTAAAATTTAACATTTTATTATTTAATATTGATACCCGTAATATAAAGTTATTTTATTAGTTGTGTGATAATGAAACTGAAACTATTTTTATATAGTTTCATATTAAAAGTTTCCGGAGAGTTCTATTTAATATCTAATGTAAATTGACACATTTCTGAAACCTGTTTTCAAACACGAAAATTTGTTTAATGGATATCAAATTATATTTGAAGTAAGTTTTTAAAGGTAATTTAAATAAATAAATAAGTTTTATTTTTGAAAAAAATTCAGCTTTATCCATTTTTCACAAAAAAATAATTTTAAACTTTTTTGTAATTTTTGTTACATTTCTGATTTTAGTATCGTTTAATAGTGTTTTTAAATTTTTTGCATTCGAGCTATTCAAAAGACTCTCACACAATTTCAAAACACTTAGGTGATTCAAAAGTTGCCCTAATATATTATAAGTTACAAAGTCATAAAATTTGACAAACAGAAAATTGATAAGTTCCATTTTTTCCTATGCAATGCAAAAACCAAATTCTTGAAATAGAAAATTTAAGTGATTCATAAAATATTATCAAATACAATCAATTATATGTTTTTTTTATACAATTCAAAACTCAATTCAAAACTCTTTAGGTTTGAGAGTGCAAATTGAAAATTTGTATGACCAGATTCTGATTCTATGAAAAAATTCATATGTTGTTGTTGTACCACCATAGAATATGAAGTGACAGTCCTTGGCTTGATATAAGTCCGGGTCGTTCCGATATCGTAGAAAATTCATATAATATTTTGGGTATCTGCTTTAGTGACAACATAGCAACCATAGTAACTTTCTGAAGGGGGATATATTAACATTTTTCACATTTTTACTGAACAAACTTATAGAGCAGCTGGCTTTTTATTGTAATTGTATAATGTCTGCCGAAAACACGCAAAAAATTGTTAGAAGGAGAAATAATGGCTGGTCAAAATTTAGATAAGAAATGTAGAATTTTTATTAATATTAACTCTTAACTCCATTGTGACTCCTCAACCTTTAGATGTAAATAAAAAAAAAGCAACCCCCAAGACCTCTTGAACTATAAAAATGATCAGTAAGCTGCCCACTTTAGAAAAGTTCCCTATTATTAATAGCAGCTTCAAAACATAGGCAGTTCCAATGATTGTTAACTTTAACCGCCTCATTGCACGAAAATAACCATAAGACCATTTTTTTCACTAAATTCATTTCAAGCTCAACCTAAGAAATATTTTTTTTTAATCAACGAATGTCATAGAAACAGCACGAAATACCCCGACTACTTTACTTAACTCAAAAGCTATATAATTAATTTGAAATCAAACTGGCACAGTTACGAAAAAAAACCACGCTCTTCTGAGCAGATCGTTTGGATATAAAACTCAATGTCAAATCAATATAGATCCTATCGCCTGCGATAAGCGTGGAGGTGTAGCGTCAAAAACGTCAAATTGTCGAGTGACGCCGTGAGGCGCGTGATAATTGCGAAATTAAACACTTCCATTTGGTAATAATACATTGAACAACAACAACATATCAACACTATTACTCTTGATTGCCTATTTTATTAGCTAAGCTGATTACAATAACAATAAATTAAATAAATAACTAAAAATAAAACATCTACTAAACATTTCAATAAACGCTTGTATTGCATGGCCTTTAATATTCGTACAAGTAATTTATTTTTTTTTCCTTTCAAATTTTCACAAGTCACACGACCGTAGTCGAAAGGGGGGGGGGGGGGCGGGGGGTACACCACTGAGTGAGGTGGCAATTATGGTTAGCTGTTCATTCATAGTAGACGAACTGCCAGACAGAATGGCAGACAGTGGGTATTTCGAAATGAAGAAATTAACACACTAAATATGCGGGTGTTTACCACACCACCCCACAAAATGCACAGCACATGGAAACAAATTAATGAAATGAAAAGCATGGAAAGCGTGAAAAAAATTGCGAATGTGAAAACTGAAATAACAATAACAATTAAGCAAAAGGGAAAACGAAATACTACATACACACACACATAGTATGTATGTACATATATAAAAAAAATAGCGAAAACCTACAAAAAAGGCACAACAAAGCGTATGAGTAACATAAACGCAATAGCAATAATACTAGCTACATACAACAATAGCAACAACAAAGTTAACGACAACAATTTGCATGCCGAGCGTTCAATGAGCCACTGACCTAAGGCAATCGCGTCCGCGTTGCGTTTTGGTGTGCGACTTGTACTCGTTAATATAGTGTGTGTGTGTGTGTGTGTGTGTGTGTGTGTGTGTTGGTGTGATGGTGTTTGTTGGTGTGTGTGAATTTTTTAATGAACGGCTGTGAAGGGGTGTGTGTGGTTTTGAGTTTATTTATTTTTGTGCGCAGACTGGAAAGTGCAAGCGAAATTAGAGTTGCCATTATGGTCGAACTTTGCCAAAATTAATGGATTTGATTTATGGCGCGGTTACTCAAATTTGGTGCTGCTGAATTTGAAATCATTTAGACTTAATTTCTCTATAATTAATAGCTATTTAGCGGCACAGTGAGGTTTGTAATCGCATTAAAAAACTTGAACATCATCTAATACCCCGTGGAAATAAAATCCAACAAAAATATTTTTGAACTTAACTGGACTTGATCTTAACATTTACTAAAAAATATTAGTAATGAATACGAAAACATAAGAAAGCAGCATAGCAATCGAGAACCGTAACGGTCCTCATTTAAAAAAAAAGCTTTAAAATAAAAAAAATGTCAATCATAGTGTATTCTTTACTCTTCACTTGCAAAGATCATTAATTCGTAATTTTTAGTTTTTCGAGAAAAATTAATCGTTATTTTAGGATTTAATATTCCCGATTGCCATTGAATTTCAATTGCATCAATAACAATAAAAGCTAATCAAAACTTATCGGCGATAACAATAAAGCAGCAACAACATCAATGCATTTTGCTGGACAGAATTTGTATTGTTGAAAATTTCCTTTCTTGTTTTTTTTTTTGATATACACAAACCCCTAAATATTTTTGAAACAAGAAATTTCGTTCAACATATGGTATACCGATATTTCCAAAAAAAAAATTATGGAAAGAAAGGCTATATAGAAGTGAACGCCTTCATTTAATCATTCATTACTTCACTTTTCCTGCAATTAGAAAAAGTGCTGACAAATGTGGAGAATCACCGAACATCGAATTTAAGGCCGAAGCCAAACCAAACACTTTCAAAATCTAATATAGTGAATAACCAATGAATTTAAAAAAGGCACATTAGATTCAATCATATCCATTTCAGTCCATCACATATGTAGGTACATATTTTTGTAAAAATAACAACAAAAAACATATATTTAATGCCCAAAATTTAATACTCTTATATTTTAATGTAAAAATAATAGCTTATTAACATTTCCACCTTACAACACTTGTACTCGTTGAATGAGCAGGCAGATGTGTTAAAGCAAATTTTTTCAACTGAAAATATGGACTTCAAGAAAGATAAAAATATTTTGCAATTTCTTGGCATTAGATGTTCATTGATGTTGACTTATTTTAGTTGTAGCCAACAGTCTCCTTTTTCACTCCTATTTTAATTGTTTGGTTATTTATTAATTTCTTACTTTGCTTTGCCTGTTAGATTTCAATAAATTTACCAAAAAAAAAAAATATTACAGAATGCATCAAATTATTCACAATTAGCGGGGCAATTTAAAGTGAATCCAGTTATTACTTAAATTAATTTAAATTTTTAAAGAACAATTCTCTAATAAAAATTTACCTTTCTAAACAAAAGTTTGTTCGCTTTGTTTGTAATGGTGGCAACACCGAGCCACAAACGCAAAACTTTTCCTGCCAACAAAAAAAAAGCGAAAATCGACAATTCAAAAGCATGTGCAAATATTACAAAAATAAAATACAAACAAATGCATTTGGCCGGCCAGTTGGTGACGTTTTCGACGGCGCTTCCACTACTGTCGCTACTAATGTTGCTGCTGCTGTTGTTGTTGTGCTTGTTGTGTTGTTGTCTCTCTTATCAGCCTTGTTGTCGCGCATGTTTATTGCTGTTTTCGCTTGTTAGTATTTATTTATTATTTGTTTTTAGTTTCGCTTCTTTTTGCGCGCTTTCGTGCCGTTACTTTGCCGCAGTGACGTTGGCCTTTTCGCTATTACCACCAAAAGCTGTTATCTCTTAACACACACACACATACATACATAGTGATGTGTGTGTGTGTGTGTGTATGACAGTATAGTGACTCTAATGTGCATGGTTTTTTCACAATATTCAAACGTTTTTCATGCCATTTTTTTGGTTTCTAATATAGAAACTCTTTCCTCATTTTATTTTCATTTTCTTTATTTAACTCTACAATAATAGGAGACCTTTTGAGTTTCTAAAATTTACTTTAAATTTTGTATATTTTTGCACTAGAATTTGTATGGCTATAAAACAGCATACCAAAAAAAATCTAACTAAAAAGTTAAAAATTTTAATGAGAATTTCGAGAACTCGTACAGTTTTTGAAAAAAGTCTGTAATTTCTGAGGTTAGATGAAGTACAACACATTTTAATATAAAGTAGGAATGCCAGTTACTGTCTGAACTCGACCGTTTCCTCAGTTTTTTAACGGCCCTGCAAATTTTTCTAACTAAGCATTTCGAATAAAATTTAAAAAATACAAAATTTCTTAGTTTTAATTATTTGTTTCAATGCAATCCAAAAACATAACTTTTGAAATCTAAAATTTTATGATCCATTATGACACATTATGACCATGTGCATCACCTACTTAAAATTAAAAAACCTGCAATAAACACCAAAATATATTAAAAAGAAAACAACAAAATAAGGGGAAAAATTAAAACGCTTAGCACTATTAGCATACCACAAAAAAAACAATTTTCATTGAACGCTTGAAACAACAACAGCTATACCACGACTAAATTATTCTGAAAAGCTTCGTTGAAATAGTTTTGAACTTTGCTGTTTTCGTTTTCACAACAAAGTTACTATATTTATTCAAAAATATAACGTCGATGAAGTATTTCCTATAAACTTAGATTTTAATGATAATTTGTTCGAAATGAACGTACCTTATTCACTTAGCCAATCCATAGATGGCAACCCTGTTCAAAACTCTATAGATTTTGTGGTTAAAGAATTCTCAATAATACCTTTCGTTTGATATCCACATTTCTCTGTTTTATTTAAACAAAATTGTACATATTTAACTTTTTTAATGGTGGCAACGCTGTTCGAAAATTAATCGTGGCTAAAGAATTATCACTAACTTTTGGTTTGATATCCACATTTCTCTGCTTAATTAAAAAATATATACATATTTATGTTAACTTTTTTAATAAGTGGCAACTCTTTCCCATTGACGTATAATCTATAAGCTGTAACTATGTAATGTTTTTCGAGTTTTGTGTTTTGTTTTGTATTGACTGGCAATAAATTTGGCTACCCTACTACAGACTTTGCTATGTTTTCGATAGATAAAGGGGCGTGGCACCTTCAATACAAACTCTGTATTCATGACGGATATATCTGGGAGTATTTGTGGTAGAGTAACGGAATGTGGGGATATATCAGGTTGCATCCTATACACATCGAGAAAAGTTGTGGGAAAGGAACATGGTCGCACCATAAAAGTAAAATTTTTATATAGCTTTTATCTGGTACTGGAATTTTGGGTGGATATTAAGGGGCAGGAGGTAATGCAAAAATTTCCATCTCTATATTTGAATATTGCATCGATCTTATTCTTATTTGAACCACTGTACAAGCATCGAAACTCATCTACTTATGTAAGTTCGCATGCTTATGGAAATTCACGAATGGGTAATTAAACTTTTGTCGCATACTTTTTTGGTTGATAACCAAAAAGGGTTTTCCAGTTGTTGCGAATTCGGTTATTTTTTTAGCTTGATTTTTGTTGCGTTGTTGCTAAGTTGTTTGACTTGCCAAATTTTGTCGTTTTAGCGCCGTTCTTATCGCAGGGAATTTTAAAATTTTGTGTTTTTTCGCATTAGCTTTTTTTTTTTTGCTTTTTAGCTAGGTGAACATTTTTTCTATTGACATAGGCTATTTATTGCTGTTACTGCTAGCGATTTTTTCTTTTTGTTGTATGATTAATTCAGTGTTGTGTGCTCTCTGTTTGTTTTACTTTGTTTTTTTCTTTCTGTGCTATCGTCTAAGTCTTATCATCCATTTTATTTTACGTTTTGATTTTGTATTTATTGTCAATCCAATTGTTTCTTTTTTTAATGCTTTGGGCTTCCAGCAACACCTTTGACTCAAATTCACTTCCATTTCCTTTTTCAACCAACACTTCACTTATTTAAATGTTGAGAAGGAGCCCACAAAGTAAACAGTTGTTGTGTGTATTTAGTTAAAATGGATTTTTTTTATTAATTTTCCAGCCTGTATTTGCATTTCTTTTTCATTGTAGCGATTTGTTAAATTTTTTTTTTATATTCTGTTGGCAATTTTCATAATTAACAAGTAAGTCGAATTTTTAATACTCGGCACATGCGTTTATTTTAAATAGATAAACAGTGCCAGTCATATGCAATAAAGCCTGTTAATATATTACTTTTTTAACTTGCACGACTTGTTTTTATTTCCCAAATCGACCACGTACCCATTCCTAATTTTTTTAACCAACGTTTTCCTTTCTCTAAACCAATCCTCTATATGAAACTTTAACAAATTATCGTTTTTGATGTTGCCAAATGCCATTATGTAGGTGGGTCTACATATTATCCAATTTCGCCCATTTTCAATTCCAGCCCACCTTGAGTCAAGGCCAAGTTTCATTGAAATATCTCATTATTTTTTCAAGTGATCGGGTGCACGGACGCACGGACAGGCAGCCATGACTTTTAATTTTGAACATTTCGTTTTTTACACTTTCTTTTAAACCTGTTGTATAAAAGTTTAGTATTTGTCTCAATTTCGATAGCTTGTAATATTTTTGGTTCAGTATATAAAAAAAAAATATTGCGAAAATGAAAATTGTTTATAGGTCCGTTTCTTTGCATCCGACTTGCAAAGGGACACTCTAACTCGAATAAAATTTCCTTTGGTTGCAAAATCAACCCTGTACGCATCTGATATTTTCTTCGGGCTCATTCACAATAGCGCACTTTTTTACCTAGTGTTCTTTGAAAATGTAAAAAGGGTAGGTGATTTGCTATTTCAAACATTCTTGCCTGATGTTGCACTGAGTAAAAAACCTTTAAAAAAATGTCTTTATTTTAATGACGTAATTTTTTCTTCCAATTACTATGTTTTCTGACGTTTGGGGTTTCATCAAAATTACTCCAAAAGTAGTAAATAAATTTGACGAGGGATGACGGAAAATCGTTTCCAAACACTTCATCGTATACGCGCTCCAAAGAAACAACAAACACCAAGAAATAGTAAATATTTCATAGGTACCAATTTGTTAGCATTTTTCTTTATTTTTTCTCGGTTTTTCGTTAATCTAGTAAATTTTCAAATACAAAAAACTATGTATCGGCCAAACCTAGCATTTAAAAAAGTTTCAAAGTTCTTTTTCTTTCTTTCGCCCTTTTTTCCGCAGTAAACAAAAAATTCTTGCGAAGAGGTTTCTTGCGAATATGAACATACATCTTACGATTCCAAGTCTTATAATCCCATCACCCTCATAGGGCCTACAAATTTATACTAGCTCTGTTTATATCTTGCTAAAAATAATCTTAAAAATCATTCCCTAATTTTAAATTCTCATTTCGTATTCAAGTCTTTATCCCCCGATAGTTCCATGTCTAAAATAAACCGAAAGCCGCGACCACGTGCGTCACTGCTATTTTCAAATACACTTTTGAAGCGCTTTAAGAAACTCTTTAGTCATTCCATTAGTCATTTTTGCTTCTATTTAATTTGGCAGAGTGTTAGCTTATAGGAGAAGGGATTTATTTTATCTATAGTACAACTGTTTGCATTTATATTTCCATATTTTTTGCTTTCACTATGACTTCCCCTCTCCGATCACCGAAACCTTTTCCATTCGCTCACTCAACGCCAGCTAACTGTTGATTAGAAATATAATATTTTTCTCTCCCCATACTCGCGTGCTTTTTCGAACGTTCGCACCTTGGACCGTGGACATGGCGTACGTTACACTTTGCACGCTTACTGTTGTGTTTCGCGGAATAGCTTATGAAATTTGTCATCCATTCGCTAGCAGCAGTGCATTAGAATACAAGCGTAAAGTTTGCAAATATCAATTTCGCTTATCAATGTACATACATATTTTATTTGCAGTCGTTGTTATTTCAATTTTTTTATTTTTGTTTTTGTTTTTGTGCATCCCACGTGATGTAGCCCATGCGATCCACCTGCTTAGCTTGAGTTTACTTTAAATGCAGTGTAAACATTATTTACATTCTCATATGCTACGCGTATTTGATTGATTTGTGAAGTGAATTCTGATATAAAAATATTAAATATTTTGCTATTAATTATTATTTATTATTAAAACTGAAGAAGTAATGAAACGGCTCGACCGATTTTTATGAAATTTTGTATGTATGTACATATATTTGGAATATTTTATGCTTTGCAGAGGGTTGCCACCTGCTTTAAAAGTCAGATTTTGTTTTAAATGTGCACAAGAAATATGAAATATTAAAATATGGGTGCTAAGCGGCTCGTCTCGAAAAGAAGGTACATAGCTAATTTTTATGGGGGTTGCCACCTGTTTAGAAAGTTGAATTTATTATTATATTATTCATATATATATTTTGGAGAGAGTTACCACCTGTTCGAAAATTCAATTTAGCAGGATACATGGCATATAAAAATTTGGTTGTAAAATTGCTTGATTTGCTGAGGATATCGATTACAGCCTATAGAGGATTGCGACCTGCTTGAAAATTTGATTTCAGTAAAATTGTAAACAAGTTATATGAAATATTAAAACAGAGGTGTCAAATGGTTCGTTCGTTTTGCTGAGAAGAACTAGCAAAATTTTAAAGAAGGTTGCCATCTGCCAGGAAAAGTCGAACTAATTAAATTATACATATGGATATAAAGTATTAAAATATGAGTATCAAAACGTCCAACGTTTTTTGCAGGGGCCGAAAATAATCGATATTTTGATTCTTTCCGATAAAAACTCACTGGGAAGGTTTCTGTCAAGGCCAAATTAGAATATATCGATATAATCCCTATATGCTATGCAAATCGAGCCTTCTACGACTTTGAAAAATTGTTGTTTTCTCATATTATTCCTAATACAAACCTAGCCAGAAGCTTTATAAATTATACAGACGATTCATAAAAAATAAGGCCTTAAATAAAAAAAAGAACCTTATTTTTATTTAGAAGAATTTTGGTTTCAAATTATTGTATGTATAATCGTTGTTTTTAAATTTTCATTTTTTCTATCAAATTTGATCGTTAGTTTCTGAATTTTGTTTTTTCGATCAAAATAAATCGTTATTTTTCGGATCATATTTAATCGATATTTTGGGTTATTTTTGTTTCCTGGCTGACAAATTTGTTTGCGTTTATTAGGATCGCAAAATTGTAAATACGCAAAAAATATTTTTTGATCGAAAAAAAAATATCGATATAAAATATTATCGGAAAAGTCTTAATTCAGCTACCGAAAAAATAAAAATCGATCAAAATATCGATCATATTTGTTAAAAAAAAAACAAATCACAAAATAACGATTAAATCCTGGTATTTTCAATAAAAATTTTAACAGTTATGGTCCCTGTGTATTTCGAAATTGTAATAGTAATTCGAGAAATATTCTTTGATCTAAAGTATGAACATAACATATTTGTTATTACTGATGTTATAATATAATCGATTTTAATACTCATTTTCGATAAACAGATTTTTCTTGCACGATTAAAAATAATTCTTCTCTTAAGTTCTACTTCATAATTTCAAAGTATTAATTTCAAATAAAACTAACTTAAATGATATGATTGAATTTATTTATTTCGGTATTCAAATATATATGTAAAATACATTTATATGTCAATTGCGACACAGCGTCTGCCATTTGAAATCGTAATTCCGATTAATTTTCTGGCCACTTTTCAATTAAAAATTCAGTCAGAACTAGTTTAATAGTACTCAAACTACTTTTAATTTTTTTTTTGTTTTGGGTTCATCAAAAATTGCTACAATGTCACCTTCGCCTTTATTATTATTGTTGGAAAATTCCATGAATCCAAGAAAAAAAAGAATTCATAGTTGAGTGAGAAAGTTAGCGCTCAGCTTCCCAGCATATTTGGTTTGTTAGCACTTGGCGCATCAAATACATAGGTCAAAAGAACAAACATAGAAATTCTCTACTAAAAGACAAAAATTATGTAGAAGTCCATAATGTGTCACAACTTCATATTCCATGAAAATTGAAATCTCACTCAGCACCCTCGTCACATACTCGCATATAGTACATTCATATGTGTAATGATTTAATTTTTCCCAATGATTGGCATTCCAAATGGGGCGGCAGCTGTGTGTTTGGGGACAAAAAAATCCGCGGCAGTCATTGGTATAAGCCGCATCTTGAACTTGTGACATCTGTGCGAGATGAAGAGACCCTTGTAACAGATAGCAGCACGCGTCAATCGGATGAACCCAAATCATTTGGTATACACATTGCATGCTTACATAATACATAGTACATTTGTTTGGCTTTGAGTTATTAAATGTTCTCAACTTCAAGAAAAAAATACACGATCCCATAGTACGGGAAGCAGGGGAAGCACGCGAGCACTGCGGCGCAAAAAGTTAAGGAAATGCTACATACATATTTATAAAATTATGACTGTGAGGAGGGTTCCATTTAGTATTCGCTCGTTTTACATATGTCAAATTGATAATGACGGCTAGTTGACAGTTTTATAATTTTTTATTTTTTTTTTTTTTTTTTTGAAAATTAATATGCCTGAAAATAAGCAGCAGCTTCTAGACATTCATATCCATCATACTTTTGAAACTGAAGAACTATATACTGTTTTCTTCCATCAATTGTGTGAGAAACAAATGCAGTGTGTATGAATAAAATTAATTTTTGAAAAATGGTCTGTGAAATGTGTGAAAAGGTGGTGTATTTTTAGTTTGTTTTTTTTACAAATATCTTCAGCGCCTTTTAGAAACTTCCCTCCTGTACTGCCGTTGAGAGTACTCCACCATTTCCAATTGTAAATGCGAAAAATGTCAGATGGATATGAGAAAGCGTCAATTCAAGATGAAAATAGCCATTGGAAAATCAGAAAGTTTTGGCAGAGGAAATAGGTAACGAAATAAATTTGATACTATTCATAAGTCCTTGAATGTAAATTTAGAGCTGCTGCAGAACAGATTTCTTCTTGTCAAATCATTTAAAACATATTTTTAGATTCATTGCTTAATAATTAGACCTTTTCGATTTTGAAAAAATAAAATGAACCTACTTCAAAATTCATTAAAACGGTAGGCGAAACAAGTAAGGGCGCGGGTTACGTTGATGACATTATCTGCGTAGTAACTTGCACTTTCGTTACCCTCGTTACACACCAGTAGTGTAATTAATTATTTAAAATTTTAAACGGGTGGCAACCCTTACCAAAAAATATTTTTCAAATCAAGTTTTTTAACCCTTCTTCACTTGTCACCCAGGTAACGCAAGTAAAAAGGAATTGAATTTAAATCTTCAAACAGGTGGCAACTCTTTTCAGAAATATTTTCGAAATTAAAGTTTTTTAAACCTTTTTAGCTTAATTTCATTTGATTTTCATTTAAACAAAAAAATTTCATAGGTGTTAAAGCATTTTCACACAATCATTACTACATTCAAAATATATTGTCACAATTTATTATAAACAACAATATTTAAGTTTATTAAATTACTTCCATAAATTCCCTAGGTTTAGTAAACATTTTTTGATCAATAAGTGCAGTACCGTTATTTTATCCCATCCGTGACAATTGTAAACTTTTTTCATTTAAATAAAAACATGAATTGGGTTTTGAATCTTTCCATTTTTCTATTAAAACTGGATATCGTTAATTGATAACATTTTGGGCCTGTGCCAATTTGGTAGCAGAGTATATTGGAATTGGAATTTTCGACAGTTATGAGGTGGATATAAATTTTCGGCTTCATGGAGCTAGTAAAAATTTGACAAATAATTAGAAATGGTTCACAACAAGCATCTTTATTCTGATTGAAGACCGAAATTAGTATACATATATTATGCAAACGAAAATACAGCAAAAATGCAATAATAAGGCGCTACCGGCAAAAATTTAAAAAAAAAAACTAGTTACTTGCAATTATGTAATTTTTTTTTAACAATTACCTACTTAGAAATTAGAAAAACAAACAAATTAAATACTATTTTAAACATCTTACCAAGCAACTTATCCGGAAATTTTCCTGTAGTAAAAAGTTACCGATTTGCACAGAAAACACGGAAAAATCCCTCACCATAGTAAAAAGAAAACTCACCACAGAACTTTGCCACCGTTTGGTACAAGCCCATTGTATACAATTGTACAGTTGTCCCACCCGTGTCCATGGAATACCCCAGACGGCAACCCTCTTAAAAAACTATTTTCGTATATAAGTAAACCTCTTTCGTTTCATAGCAATATTGGAATATTTCATAATTAACAATTTTCAATAGGTGGCAACCATATACAAATATGAGGCAGCTATCTTTAAACAATATCCTAATTATGTAAAATTTTATTCAATTCCTTCAATAGATAATAATACACCGTAGCGTTAAAGAATTAACGCAATAATTTCTTCGCCCCATAAGAAGGTTTACTCTAAAAAGATTTTTCTTATTATTTTTATGACACATTTCTAAATATATACTATGCCTGAGATTTGATCGAAGATTGTCATTCTAGTTTTTGGTTCTCTTCTGCAAAAGTACAACTGCATATCTTCGGCAAATTATGCTGTGCCTCTTGACTTTAAATTAAAAAATTTAAATCACTTGCGTAGCAAAGATGCACTCCGAGCTCAAAAACAGACCAGCTGTTTTAATCAAATTTGAAAGAGTATATTTATTTGGCTTGACTTAGTCACAGTGCTTTTCATTTGCTCGCAACTGTTTGAACTTGCTTCGCCCATATGTCAATGTCGGCTTCCTTTGTTGTTGTTGCACATACATATTCGTCGTCAAGCAGGAGTAACAAGCATGACGTGACAAACTAAAAAATAAACCAGCAATATACCATAAAAAAGGAAGTCATCAACACTTCCAAACCACCAATTATTGCAACAAACTATGGTCGAGTGGGAATGATTTTTAATAGATCTCCAATACTCCACCTTCCGGCGCAAGTCGCACTTAATTTACATTTAATGGCATTTTTATTGCGCTTCCTGCCTACCAACTCCATTTTTTTACCAACTCACTGCAAGCGCCTAGTAGGATATTTATAGTTATTTTTTTTAGTGTTGTTTTTTTTAATTCAATCTTCCCTATTACACCACTAAAGATAGCAAAGTGTAATTTGTAAGTTCAATATTTTCTTGCACAGCTTAACATTTAACCTTCCAGTGGTGCTCATAAATTTCCGGCAGCACATCTTGTGGTTTGCCATTTCTACCACTCAAAAGTTCAAATAGTACTTAAACGTTGACAGCTGACAGCTGTAATGACAACTGTCATAACGACTTGAAAGTGTCTAGCTAGCTGTTGTGTAAATACGTGCAGACATCTGTTTGTGTACCAAGTGTTGTGCATTAATGTATGCATGTATGTGTGCGTGTTGCGTAAGTATGTCATTTGGTTCGCGCGGTAGCATTGCTCCTGTTTGCTGGGTAAACTTGCATTGCAATTTTAATGCCACTTCCACTGCAACATCAACAGCTCTTGCACAGCCCAAAGACGACCCAGTTAAACCGCAAACAAATAATTGCAACGCACTGGAAGTATCAGAGGCAATGTACCACCCTGTCGGAAATAGAACTACTTTAAAAGAAATTTAAAAAGTTCTTTTCTACCAACTACAAGTGGTTGACATTTTTTCTTTTTTCTTGTAAGCAACAAATTTTGTTATCCAATCGCTTGCCTCTGCATTCGATAAAGAACATCAAAATTAGTTTTTTTTTCGAGCTGCAACAATATTTAGATTTGAAATGAATTATTTGAAATTCCGTTTTTTTTTTCAAACTATTTTAAAACTTGTTTAATTCCCAACTGCTTTCAAACCTGGCAGTTTCCAATTATTTTGAAATATGTATGTAAATATGTCTAATTTATTGTAACTAAAAAATTTTTATTTTTCGTTTAAACAAAAATACATTGTTGGGATTGGTCGAAAACATGCTGCGTTATAGTTGGACAAAGTTATAATTTTTTTAAATTTTGCTTTTAAAGTATTCTTTCGAAATTTTTGCGTTGTTTTTTTAATTTGTTTTTTATGTAACAAGAAATAACCAAAATAAAAAAACTTAAAAAACAAAATCGCAAAAAATACTTGTACAATAAAAATTCAAAAAAAAACATGAGTGACAGAAAGAACATCAAAACTAGTTTTTTTCCAGATGCAATAAAACTTATGTATTTCCAACTATTTGAGATTCCGTTTTTTCGAACTGTTTTAAAACTGGTCTAATTACCAACTACTGATTTCAACTGTCTGTTTCCAACTATTTGAAATCTGAAAAAAATGCCTACTTTATAGTAATTATAAATTTTTTATTTTTTTCTTTTAAACAAAAATACATTTCAATTAAGTATACTAGTTAAAATTACACTGCTTTACAGGCAAACAATTTCACAAAAATTCAGGTAAAGGGAAGGTTTTCTTGTTCGCTTTTAATGTCATAAAACTTGTAGGGATTGTTTCAAAACATGCTGCGTTAAAATAGGTGAAAATAATTTTTTTTTAATTTTTACTTTTAAAGTTTTTTTCAGAATTTTTGTGATTTTTTTTATTTCTTTATTTTATGGTAAAAACCAAACCTTATTTTATTTTAATTTTGGTTTTACACTTTTTTTCATAATTTTTGTGATTTTTTTTTCCATAAAAAAGCTTGTAAAATCAAAATTCAACAGTTTTATTTTGGCAAGCTATAAATCTGCATGTTTGAAACCAAATAAATCCATATAGCTTGTATTTATAATAGTTTTTATAAAAGGCTCGTTTCTTTGTACCCGAGTTGGCAAAGAACGCTCCAACTCGGATAAAATTTCCTTTAGTTGCAAAAGCAACCCTGTTCGCCTCTCTCATGAAACGTGCGATTTATTTAGTACTATTTAAGAACGGAAAATAGTTGTGCCGGCAATTTTTAGGTTTATGTAGTTATCTATTTACAAATTTTATGCAAATAAAATCGAATTAGGTCTTAAATATAAATTTCCCAAGTATTTTCTTAAAGCTCATTCACAATAGCGCAGTTTTTTTACCTTCCAATACTACATCTCTGATCGGATATCATTTAGCCGAGTTGGCTCAACTCTCATACATATTTTTCCGAGTTAGTGTTGTTGTTTTACATGGAATTCGTTAACATGCTTAGTATTCTTTTGCAACTTGGGTACAAAGAACAGGCCTGAAGATATACGAATAATTTATTGAAAATATATTTTGCCACAGAAAAATTATAATAATACACCCAGCTACATACCAACATACATATATACTTGGTGCAAGTTAGTTCAACAAAAATTAATTTTACATATTTTGGTTCAAAGCAATCGATTCCAACTACTTTTTAAGTTGGTTAATTTTTTTTAGACTGCTTTTTCCGACAGGGCAACTACATTCACAAATACACAGAAATGTTGATGTGACAGAAACAATAAATGGTTACGAGTATAATGGTGACACTGTTAAATCTGTAATTAAATTACAATGTAAGCTATGTAACTGTCAGTGAGTGCGTGAAGCAGTGGAAGATGGCGAGGAGCCATGCAAAAAGGAGAAGAAGTGCTGAAAATCTATGCAAAATAATACCACGCTTCATTACAAGTGCAGTGTTGCACTTCTGAACGCTAACGACGATTGCGTTGGAAATCAATCGATAAGCGCCTTTGGTGCATAGCTCCCGCTGCAGTTCGGTTTTTTGAAAACTGTAGCGCGAACGTTCAATGAAAAATCGAAGAAAACCTCAATTGCTCTACAAATCTGCATACAACAACACTAACGCCTACCGCTATCGCTTTCCAACAGATCCCTGATAATTTATAGCAATCACTTTGCCGCTATTTTAGTTTCAGGCTACGCAGCCAGCCGCCTCTGCAGCGCACTAGCTTTATTTCTCATTTTTGTTAAACAAGCCAAGTGCGGAAAAGAGTTGATAGCTAAGTGGTGTTTGGAATTCAGAGTTGTGCGCTGATTGCAGCGAGGCGACAAATTTTTATTGCTGCTTATTTAAATTTGTTACAATCAAACGAAGCGTATCGATGTCGCATTTTGCATTTGCAATCTTTCAAGCTTGTCTACTTACATACATACTTAATATATTCATATTATATATTTTCCCAAGCATCTACACAGCTTCCTCGATTAGAAACTAAAGGAAATAGAATGCATTTCCTTTGTTAGCGCTCTTGGAACATATTTTTAGGTTAGCATTGCAATGATGTAGTGCTATGAGTAATTACTACTAGTATGCAAAATTTGCTTTAGCTCACATTGACCTTAATCTTTTGAGTGTTAAATTGTTGAACTGTTTTTGTTGATGAAAAAATTGCATTTGACTGTTTCTTGCCAATACTAACCGCGCTTTACAAACCTTAAGGCAGGCCATTAACGAACAAATCTGTCGTACAACTTGGCCTCGTTGTTTAACAGTTTGAGACGTTAGTGGCCTTGTTGTACAACCGGTTTGATGAAAATCAAAAGATTTTGATATTTTGTCTCTTTGTACCACTGATTTGAATGTTTGTGATTGTGTTTGACAGAAATCATAACTTTTGTTTTGTTGAAGTGGAAGCATTCCGTGCATCAGTTAATATTGAATTAAAAAATCAGCTAGAATGATGTTTGATTATAAATCGTACGTCGATGTTTAAACGATGTTTGAGGGGTAGCATGCAATTTTAAGTACGGCAGTTTAGCTCGTCAATAGCCTGCATAACAACATCGATAATGAACATCAATGTTCCCACAAATATTACACTAATTCAGTACGCGGAGGCTAGTGGATGATGGCCTTTTAATTCCGATTATGACTTCTATATCCAATGATGCAGAAAGAATCTGAGATATTGGAACTCCTTACATTTTAATGACGAACTCGCATCAACTCCGCCGATGTTCATTTCCAAAATTTGTGAAATATACTTTGTATGAAAGGAAAAAAATTAGCAAAAATCAACGGTAATTTATAATTGAAACTTCCTTATACTAAAATTGTATGGGCTATAAAATTTCATACCACTATTTTTTCTACAAATTCTGATTGAAAAGTTTGCAGAATTAATCTTATTTTTGCACAAAGTTTGAAGAAGAGAAATAGTCAAAACGTGTAAAAATATTGCGAACCTATTAATTTGTCCGAAACTGTAGTTCTGATAGATTTTATCTAAAAAGGTGGTATAATTTTGGGGCATTTTTCTGCTGTTTTTGGGCAATTTAAAACACAGCGTCTTTATCGAAAATTGATTTTAATAAACATAATACATATTGACCGTTATTAAGCGTAGTACAGACCTCTTAAGAAAATGGTGAATAAAAACGTTGTCATTATTCCTTGTGTTAAAAAAAGTAGTATCAAGGAATTTTCGACATCTTATAATTGTCACTTTTTCATAATAACTCTGACATAATGAAGCGGCCATATCTAGGCTGCCTTGCATTTTTTTTAACAACAAAAAACTTTAGAAACCAATAGTAGAATACGTTGCAAATTTTTTAAAAACTTCGTAATGCTTAGAAAAATTTAGCTCAATCATTTTTTGTGCGTTTTTTATGTGAAGTTTTGCCAGTTCTTGAGATCTGCGTACCACGATTTATATATGGGATCTGTTTTTTTTTTCGGGCAGCTTCATAATTCCAAAAGTGTAGAGCTTCTGTGGCATATCGACGAACTGACTACAGCGGCTCAACGGGCGGCCAATTTTTTACCATCAATGAGAGGTTTGCAGCGATCGAAACAAATGGTGGTCAAATTGTGAAAATTTGTGCTGCACGGTGGATTCATTAAAGCTTCAAAATCAAGTTCTATCAATTTGTTCCGAGTTATAAAAGATGTGCGTGGCCTGTCATTCTTATTATGGAATATAGCTCCTTTTCTGTTGGCCAATTCTGGTTGCTCTTTTTTGATTGCTTCGTTCAAACGGTCGAGTTGTGCACACTTTTTGTTGGTTTAAAATAGAAGTTGGAACTATTTGGATTCGAACGACGATCTTAACAGTTGGATGAATGATACATGATTTTCACACAAATTGAGGGACCTACAGTTTATGTCGTCCCCGAACGGCAAATGCTATTTGGGAAAAGTTGTTTCATGCCTGAAATACACTCGGGAGATTTGCCATTATCTGCCGAGGGGCGATCGCTATTAGGAAGCACTTTTCGGCCAAGATTCGAACCCGGCACACACCGAATGAAGCGCCCACACGTTACACACTCGGCTACGCCGACCTCCTGAATGTAAGGTTAATTAAAGTTGCCCAAGTTTCATCTCAAAAGTTAAGCTGTGCCTTTTTTTAATTTATATTAAGTAATATTGAACTCAAGAATTTCTCGAATCAATTCTCCTTTCTAAGCTTTCTAAGTCCTACAAAAATTCTATACAACTTTAATAATCAACTGCCAAAAAAAAGAGCAGCTGGGAAATCTCGAATATTTTCAATTAAGCCTATCAACCAAGGCGAATTCATAAAAGGCGATAGCAACCCATGAGCTGAATGCTTGTTCTTCTCTGCCAATTCGCTGGATTGTTTCGTTTACACTAACAAAATACATGAGTAATACTGAGCGAATATAGATTTTTACATTTCACACGCAAAATTACACGAACAAAATACAGAGCGGATTCTTCTTGTTTATCTTGCTATCACCTTCAATGAATCCACCTTGCAATCAACCAATAACGCTAGCGCATTATTGAATCAGAAATTAACATTTCACATTTTTGATTTATTCAGCTGCCCACACATCTCTAGCTAGACTGCAACAGCAACTGCGTACATATTGGCGATACACATTCTTCCGGTACTGTACGATTACGAACAAATATCTCGCATGCTGTGATTGCGAACAGTTATAGCTCGCGCCCACTGATATAGAGAACTTGATATAATGAAGATAAGCTAAAACTAATATCAGCGAAATTCCAGCAAATATAGCAAATCGAAAAAGTCTTAAAATCAAGAATGTGGCAGATATCTAGCAACAACTCAATTTCATCAGCATCAGCAACAATCTACATATCTTCGGCGAGACATGCGATGCATCGCACAATTGGCGACATCTGTTGATTTTGCTGTTAGCGCATAGCTCAACATTTTTCGTGCGCTTTTTCTATGTATTTTACTATTTAATTGAGTTCTTTAATTTTTTTTTTGTCTCTTCATGACCGTATCTTCTTTTTTTTTTTTGAAGAAATCAATGCGTTCAATCATTGACGTTGTGTTCTCATTAGTATCACAGCATGTAAATGTCAACAGATGCAAATTGCGAATTTGCTATTTTCAATTAAAAAGCGCGTATAACTTATTTACATATATCAATAAAATAAATAAATAAAACGTGGTTGTAGCAAAAAAAAGAAGAAAAACTGTGAAAAGTAGTGAAAAGCAGTAGCTCCAGTCCACTTTTGATTTACGAGCGCGTAAACTTGACTTTCCTGTGATTTTTTTTCGCCACCTTTTTTCGCTACATAAATTCAAGTAGTAGATACTATGGCGATTATTTCCACTGCTCCAGCGGCTATCAATGCCATCAGCGTTAAAGTTTATTTTTGATTTGTTTTAGCATTACTGGCCAGCAGTGTTGCCATGGCATTGATTTATAGATAATTAAAAAAAAAGCTGAAAGACACAGAAATATCTCCGAAGTTAAAAATATAGTGACCATACCTTCACAGTAATTCGAATAGCAAAGAAATCACGAGAATTTCATGCAAAATTTCTAAGGTGAAATGTTCTATATACTTTTCGATTTCTTTACTTAATTATTTATTTATTGTTGCTAAATTCCTCATTTTTATAATTTTCTTTACGAATTCGTGCCTCACATTTCGTATGTAACTCGTTAGGTAGCAACAATTGTTAGAGAATTCGCAATGCTTATCAGCCTACAGCCAGTGAAAAATGCCTAATATGACGTCAGATGGCTGTTAGAAATATACCGCTATGTCAGTCAAATTTCAGTAGATATTTTGCCCTTAATTGAAGCTTAACAAAAAATCAGGCAATTCAGGCGAAAACCTTGTACTTTTTCCAGAGAGTATTTTATAACAGATCACGTCAAGTTGTCATTGTATGCATCTGTCAAATTGTCATTGTATTTTTTTTTAGGATTGTTCGGCATTTCATCATGAAAGGAAACCTTTGTCTCTGTCTATGAGCGTTTGAAAAGCTTGAAGCACCACATTCAAACATTTTGTTCAACATTGAGGCTCATTTCTATATTGATATCACAACACCTAGACTTTTTCTTCTATGGCTGAGTAAAGTTCAAAGTCTACAATGGATAAGCCGGCAGAGTTGGAAGGAATCGGAACAGAACACTACACGAGCCATTGATCAAAGGTCACTTGACAACATCTGAAAGAATTAATACTTAAAAAATGAATGAAGTTAAAGATTTTTATGTATGATAATAAAATTTGCCGAAAAAATTTAAGTTTTTTTGTTGTACTTTTCTAAAATGTAATTCTAAAATATTTAACTATTATAAAAAGTCGTGAAGCTTTAGAAATGCGACTTGACTAAAACTAGTTTTCCAACTATTTTATATTAAAAAATGTTCGAAATAGGAACGTTAATTCGAGGAGTAGTTTCCAGCATTCAATTTCTTGACAGTCCTGTGAATGCAGGGTTGCTCGGTTTATTGAACAAAGAAAAATTGTGAGACATTGTGAACATATTTAATATTTTTTTTTAATTTACAATCATGAAAGAGAGCTTCTTGGAAAAATAAAAATCAAGGATTGGTTGGGTAAACTGCCAATGTTTTATAATCCATAGCTCAGTTTGGTTATTGGAGAAGACATTTTTCGACTATTATCGATAAAATTCCATCTTTATTTATTAACAGATTTTACAAGGCGAGATTGCTTACTTAGTTTGCTCATAAATAAAAAATCAACCATAAATTACGATAGTGTGACGGGGCTTTTACAGTACAACTTTTGTTAATTGACTAATCGATTAGCAAAATCTGTTTAAAAAAATAGTCGATTTAACATAATCGACTAGCCGCTTCCTTTCGACTAATCGATCATAAAAAGTTAGCCGACTGACCGTTCATTTTCGATTTTTCGACCAGTTGTTTTCTTTCAATAAATGTTTGTAGTTTTTATATGTTTACGCTTATTGACAAATGATCCACTACAATGAAGTCTTTCGAATCATTTCGGTTATTTGAGCTTCAGGCTACTCGATGGGAAAAGTGAACGTTTAGTCGAATACTTGCTATTCGAGTATCAATCGTCATGCCTGACTAAGAAATCAACTATTAATTGATGCGAAAATCAATAGCTATACAGCCTTTGTGTACGGCAGGATTAGGACTGAAATGTTAACTCCATTTCGAATATAAAGACTTAAAAATTTAAGGGATTTAGTGGAACATATTTGCAACACAATGGCAACTCTGGTCACCAGTTTCTTTCTAACAAAATTTTAATTTGCTACAAAAAATCGTCTACTGACTTTAATTAAATTCAACAGCTACACTTGTCGGGCATTAGTGTTGCATAGCTGAGATGATGGTCACTAGGTAAGTTGGCAAATAGGCGAGCCAACAAGCCGCTATGCAAATGAAGCTCGCGTGCGCTGGCAGCTTTGAAACGGGCCGACTAAACAGTTATGCATCATGCAACTGTCAAAAGTGTCACTTACATGGAAGTGTGTGTGTGTATGTGTATGTGTGCATGAGTTTGTAAATATCGAGTAGCATATAGTGCATAGTTGGCGCGTGATACGCCAAGCAAGCTTGCAACACGCCAGCCTACCGCTGGGAATATTTAAACGAAAAATGCTGTCAGCAAATATGCAGCAAATTGATTGTTGGATCCTCGTCGTGGCGGCTGAGCGGCGGGGCGCGGCGCGGCGTGTCTGGCGACAGTTTCATGCAACACGTCACAAAATGTTGCACTCAAATGCGAAAATCAATTTTGTAAGAAATCATTTTTTTTTTGGTTTGCCTCTTTCTTTCAATATTTTAGCTTCATATTTGCGGGCCTGTTTCTAGCATTTTTCATATTTTGTTTTTGTTTGTTTTTTTTTGCCATTCAAGTCGCAATTGATTAATGAAAATCGACTTGAAGTGGAGCGGCGACAGCAGCGATTGACTGGCCTCACGCATACCATGCGTTCGCACATTTCATGGCACAATTTTTTCGCAGCTTTTCCTGTTAGCTTTTATTCAACACACCATCAATTTCTAAACATACATTATACGAATATTTTACGCGAACAAGGTAGTCTTGTTAGCCGCCGCTGATTTATCAGTTACTTTTGCGCATGCGCGCACGCTTTAATATCCCAAGTTGACTTATTGTGTATGTAAATATGCCACAAACAAGCCATTTGTCAAATGCGCCGCACACAAGCGGCTGTATATGAATTGGATTTGTTGAAAAATTGCCTTATTTTACTTATATGTATAATATGTGAAGTAGTCCAATTTATGTGACCTCCGCCGCATTAGATATATGTATCTATTGCATCTGTGGCAGCATCTAGCGGATATGCATCTAATCCACATTTGAATCTGCATATGAGTTCAAAAGAAATTTTCAAAGAATTTCACCAAATTGTTAATGGCAGCGTTTCGCCAATCAGCCCACCGGCAATGAAATTGGAGTGGTCGCGCACAGTGTGTCGATTTGGAAGAATGTACGTAGAACGTTTTCTCGACGTTGCATTTTCGTCCTGTTATGTTTATCCCGCCGACAAATTTAACAGGCAGTCAATTTTGAAATATATTCAACACAAGACAACTTGCTGGATTTATTTATTTGCTTTTTATTGGCTTTTTTTTGTCTTCTTCTCCGGTGCTGCCAAGTATTCTCTACCGTTAAATAAATATTTAACCAGTTTTTTTTAACCACAGCCAGTCCAGAAAATGGCCCTCAGAGTGAAAGTATCGAGAACGGATCATTCTGTTTGTAGTTTTTTTATCCTTTTTTCCGATTTAATTTTCACTTTCACTGTTTTTTATGAAAAATTAGTGGTAAAAGATTACAGAAGCAATTACAGCAACAACTAGCGCTGCTCAAAGAACGTAGATTACAAAGAAGTTGTATGGCGTGTCGTTTCCTGTGGCAGGAACTCTTGTCCGATTGCACCACACCAGAAACCAATTAGATTGAATCAGATTCTAATATCAATGAGCAAAAGTCAAATCAGTTCTGGTGTGGTGTCTTTTTAGAGTTTAATTTTTCGAGTACAAAATAATTTTGTATTATTTCTTCTTTAGCAAACTAAATTAAATTAAATTCAAAATAACTTTAATTTTTTAGCTAAAACTAAATGTTGTTTTTCGGCCTTAATATTTTGCTCGGAAAATAAGAGTGTAGTTTAGTTTTTCAATTACAAAATATTTTTTTTTTATTTTTTTGTTGGCAAGATGAATTCTTATTTCTTAAAGTGCTTTATATTTTAAGTTTTGATAATTCTTAATTGACAATACATAAAAAAAATATTTTCCAACAAAAAGTTTTTTATGTTAAACTTAACAAAAACAAAAAAAAATAAACACAGCTAAAGCTATTATAATAAAAGTTTTTTAGTGTTATTTTTCCCTTAAAAAATTAAAAGTCGCTTTTCTAATATTATTTTTCAGGGACCGTAACGGTTTAATTTTAATAAAAAAAAAATCGTGTTTTAATCGTTATTTTTAAATTCTTATTTTTTTAATCACATTTTATCGATATTTTGTAATTTTTATTTTTTCTATTAAGTTTGATTATCATTTTTAAATTTTTATTTTTTCGCTCAAAAATAATTGTAATTCTTGGATTAAAACGCAAACAAATTTATCGACTATAACAATAATATCTTATATGATCGAAAAAAAAAATATCTCACAATACGATCAAATATGATCGGCAAAATTTAAATCAAAGAATGAAAATTATTATTGCTCGAAAAAATAAAAATCACGAAATATCGATCAAATTTGATCATAAAAATAAAAATTGAAAAATAACGAGTATGCAATGATTTCAAACAAAAAATTGTCTAAATAAAAATTTAAGCAACGATGTATTCAAATTTTGTTTTGAACGAACTTTTCGCAGCCATTTTTATCTAAAAAATCTAAGTAACGATTATATTCGGTCCCTGTTATATTTTGCTTTGCAAAATGAACTTAAGTTTCTTAAACTAAATTAAAAGCAACTTTAGTTTTTTTTTAACAAAAAATGAAAAATAAATATAATTTAAAATTTTTTGCAAAAAATAAAATAAAAAAGTTTATTTTGTAAGCAAAAAATATAGTTATTTTCTGGCAGATAGCTCTGCTAAGTGCAAACCTCATAAATAAAAATTTGAGGTGACCATCAGACAACTTTTGTTGTGGTTTGTGATTAGTGAATTCATAGTCTTGTTCATTATGCGAATGGAATTCAATTCGTATAAAAAATGTGACCTTTATACTCGTCAGACCATATTTTATCAGCCCAACTTTTATGGGCTTCTAAGGCACTGAAACGATCTCCATGTTATCTGGCTGATAAATCCCTTCAAGTGTGTGGTTTAAGTCAAACAAATTCACGTATGTAGTTCTTTTTTCGTAAAAATTAAATTACTTTACTTTTGCTTGCCACTGACCACTATCACTATGTCTCATCGATCGAACTCTCTTATTGATCACTCAAAACTTCCATGCTACAAATTTTTAAATTAATCAACACGCGAACACCAAGAAAATGATCTGCTCTGACACATCAACACCACCAACAGTAGGTGGCAGTAGCAGCGAAAACTGAGTTTATCGCCCGCTCACAGCAAAAACAAAAAACAATGCCCCGATAAAAAAAAAACAAACTCGACTGCTGTTGCATATTTGCATATTTATTTTATGAACAGGAAAATCGCGACACCTTTTTTTTTTTTTGAGTTTTTTTATACTAGGTTTTTTTTTCTTCTTTCGATTTTTAATTTAGTTAGCTTTATTTTCACACGAATTTTTATTGTGCTTGTTTTGTTTTTTTTTTGGGTACGTTTATTTAATTTGATCCACTTTGGCGCGCAGCAGCAACAAGCCGAGCTGATGGCGTCGGCGATTGTGGACGTGGCTGCGCCCGCACGCCTAACGCCAGCTCTAAATACCCACCAATGGAGGTGCATCTTGTGGCAAGTGTTGCTATTGACATGCGCGCCCCATTGAACAACACACAGCCCAAGCTGGCATGCAGCAGCGCTAAACCAGTTGATGGCCAAGCCGTTTGTAAGCTTACACTCTTTTTTTTTAATTTCAAATACTCCAAAAGTCGCTCCACATACAACCATCACCGTTACTCGTATATGGGTGGAGGGGAGAGAGGTTAGAGTTTCTATGCGCAGGCGTGTAACGTGGAGGTGCTTGACATGCTCATTAACCTGCGCGCTTTCGAACCCCAACGAATTAACATAACTGCGGGTGTTTTATGCCGGGCAGGCAGTGCCATAGCTTGCACGAAGCGCCGAGCGCGAAAGATTAAGTTGTTGCTTGGAAAATTGTGTTCAGCTTTATGTTTTAGTTTTTTTTTTTTTGTTTTTTGTTACAATTATTTATAACCGTTCGTTAGAATCTCATTAGGCGGTCGATTAAAGAAAATATAAACAAGCCTTTTTGTGCCTTTGATTTATTGCTGTACAACACGACAGCAGTCGACTAATCGCACTCTCTGATTTTTACCTAAGCGTCTGGTCGTAAGTAGCAGTATATTTAAATCGCTTTTATCTTCAATTTAAATTTAAATAAATTGTTCATATTAATTTGTAAAGAATGCATACTTGTTCAAATTGTAGGTTGTAAAATTTTATTGTAATCATATCATTAGTTTATTAGCGGACTTAAAAAAACTTTCACTAAGCCGCAATCTTGCGCTTAAAAAATGTGTATCTAATACGAGTGTAATACAGTGCACGGAAAAATATGAGTACAGTATTATTTTTTTTTTTTTGATAGTATTCATAAAGTTCTTAAGTTATTCTTTAATTTTTTTATCAAAATATAGTTCATTCTATATAAAAACCCATATTAGTACATATTTCAAACTTTGTAAAAATTGACACAAATTTTTATCAAAATTTCAAGCTTTTAAATTTGAGTTCAAAAATTCACAAAAATTCCCCGAACTCAAAAAAATGTTACTCATATTTTTTAAATAGAGTTTTTTGGAAAAATTTTGGATATGGAAATTTTGTAGACCATTAAATTTTAGTATAATGAACTGCAAGTTTTAGGTTCTAAATTTTTTTTTTGTTGCCAGTGTTGCCAATTTTTCTCCGTATAGCGTAAGAACAACAGTTTTTTTATGTGTAAGAAAATAGGTAGCACTACCCGTAAAAAAAATTATCAAAAATCGTCGGTAATTTTCAGCAACTTAGAGCTTGAAGCTAATTAACTAAATTTGAACGGGTTATAATACTGCGTATTCCAAATTTTTATAAAAATTCTGTTTAAAAAGTTTTGATCACATTTTATCTTTTTAATTTCGTGAGTTTTTGTGATTTTTTTTTTAAATCTGGACTTATGTGATTAGTGTACTAAAATTGCCTATACTTTAATGAAAAAAATTTCCGAAAAAACGTTAACATGAACAACATTGTGAATAAAATAAATAAAAAAATTTCGTGCCAATACTTTTTTCCGGCACTGTGCGTGTATGTGAATATATTTTAAGTTTTCTACGAATCGATAGTATCCGCATACATTTCGAATTCCAAATTTTTCAATTGATTTTTTATTCACTGAGATTATTGCTTCAAACGACTCCGCATAATGCATGGCTGTCGGCTGATATTTTGGGAAGGCCTCTTCACTAAGGTGCCAAAATTTATGGTACCGGTCGTTAATATTTCCTAATTTTTTATTGTACCATCATTGGTAACTTATTTTCATTTTCTTTTGTAATACAAAATATGTATATTTAGACGTTTTTTCTATGCATTTTACTAATTAATTCATTTTTATTCTTTTCTTTTTAGGTAAGTGTCCAAAACCTAATTGAAATTAAGCGCAGCAATAGCGTCTCATAAATATGTATGTATGTATGCGTACGTATATTTCCATACCGTTAAGATAAGTTTAATTAATTACTCAATTTTTTTTATGAAAATTGCTTACAAATCTAATTCAGAATAAAATTACTAAACACATATGTATATTTAGAAAAATATCAGAATCACTATAGGGACAAGGTTTAATTCAATTATTTTTCAAAAATGTTTTAAAACCGGTAAAGCAGTTGTTAAGTTACTCCCAAATTTCACCACAATCAGAGCAATCTTGTATTGTTTCATTTTTGAGAGCAACTGAAAGTGACTTAAAAAATGTGAGAGAGCAAAGAAGTTTTGTTTGTATAAAAAATTTAAACATAAAGAAAGCGGCCTTTATTTCATCAACCAATGAGTGGGTACTGTGAAATCGGCAAAGAGAGGACTGACGGTCCGCGCAAAACGCAATGTTGTATTCCATCAGTATTGGGATTATGCTACTATCGAAGTAAAATTGATATGATTTTAAAATTTACTACTTCACTACGCTTGTTTTTAATGCTCACTTCATTCACTTCATAATGGGGAACACGGGTAAATAACTAATGCAGTTTATATGACCTAAAATGTACAAGATCGTACGCACAAAAATATATTAAAAATCGATTGGGAATTTATATGAAATCCATGCGTTATATGGAAAAACGGTGTGTAAGACTAGAATTAAAAAAAAATTGGCAAATATCAACCGGCTCGATGAAAATCCGTCAACTAAAAATTTACCGATATATTTCGTTGAGTGTGAAACACCAAATAAAAGCTGCAAAATAAAGACTTGCAAATTATTAGGTTTAAATTCAAGGAGGTAAAAACTACATATCCGAAAATTTTATTAAAAGAATTTTGAAATTTCGATGAAAGTTTGTTACATTTTTTTATAAATTATGTACAAATTTTGAAATTTTGATTGATGTATCTACTATCAAAAAATATTAATTTCATATCAGTTTTATCAAAAATGTTGCTTACACGAAATAAGCTGTGAGCCACTGTATATGAATTTGTTATATTACGTCGACTATGGCAGTTCCCCTCTGCCATAACAAGGCCAATTAAGCCCCCCAAAGTGGCTCGGTATTAGAAGGTCTACGTAAAAATACAGCCGGATATCCCTGGCTGCAAACTTTCCAATAGGCACGGCACCGCTAACACTCTGGATTAGGGGGGAGAGGGAATGTGGAAAAGATGGTATTGAAAGGTGAAGGGAATGAAAGAGGAGCGTCGGTGCGGTTGTCTAAGCATGGAGGCTCGGCCGGTTCTCGGACGCGAGGCTAAGAGATCCCACAGGCAGGAAGCCACCCATACCCCCATACAAAGCTTCCCTCTTAGCTCACGTTAGCTTTGGACCCCTAGATTGAATCTAAAGACAACATTTAATCCTCATATCCACGGCACGGATACCGACAATGATAGTGGGTGTTATGTCTGTTTTTCAAAATTTCATTTCATTTCGTAATGAGGTGTTTAAGAAAATTTGCTTGATTAGCCAAAAAAATATCGCATGTTTTCGATTTTCCATTAGATGGTAGGAGGTTGCAGTGTAAGTTCCCCAATTGAGCTGTGGCCAAAAAACAAAGTAGACGTTATTCAACTTCGATGAAATTTAGTATATGCTCTACTTTTACTCATATACCTCGATCTGCTAGCGAGTAAAAAGAAAAATTGAATTTCTTAATCAGAATACTCGTCATAATGTTCTAAGTTTCAGAAGGACCGCATTATTTGGTTTAAATCTCAATAACGGACATCATTGGTTCTCTATTAAATTACCATGAATTATCTTCAAAAAGATCTTCAATTAACATAATGCCAGAAAACTCGCTCAGACTATAAAGCAGATATTTAATAATATCTCTCTTTTTTAATCCGAAAATAAAATTTAGAATTTTACGTGAGACATTTTTCTGTTCTCAGCTAAAATGACACTGAAGATGACATAACGCCGAAACTGGTTTGTCTCCAAACCAAAGTTGACAAGGGATGACGGCGAATCATTCCAATCTGCATCAACTTTTCGTCCTGTGGATAAACAGAAGATAAAAAAGAAACCGTTATTTGTTCTTAAACCCCATTTTTAAATAACTCAAAAAGTGGTAAAGAAATTAAGTTATGTAACGGCCGAGCGCTGTTATCTCGGTAATGTAAAAGACGCCTCTAGTTATGTCTGAGCAAAAAATTCCATTGGTCCTAGTTTTTCAGCTATTACATCCTAGAGATGGATACCTACTTTTCTGGTCATATTTTCAGTGCAATCTCAACCATTATGAATTTCAAAACTCAGTTTTATATTAATAAATAGATAATGTGGCTTAATTTAACTAGAAAATTTGCCTAAATTTGAATTGGAAAACTAACTCATTCCTTCGAAGTCTAATTTCATATTTTCGAACATTCATTAAAACTTCTTCAAAAAGCCTCTTGAAACCTTACAAATAGTAGAACTACTAATTAATATAACTCCCGAAAATCAAAAGCTGTAAGAGCTGACCATTCACTACGTATAAAGTCTCACTAACAGGTTTCCTTATTCTAAAACAAAACTTGCGTTATCGTTAAAAAGCGCTGCCTACTTTTTTGCAGTTTCTACGCGCCACTTTTTCTGGTCACTTTTGTATTGGGCGACAAAACAAATGTTTATTTAGCCTTTAACACGAATAAAAAAATCAATAAAAAGTTTTAGTAATACAACTTCTGTCTTGCTCATTGTTGGTTTCGTATAACTTATGCTACAAAAATGCCGGCCGTACTCCATGAAATATGCAACATTTGATATTTTCGGTGGAACCTTTTTTGAAAGCTTTACCATTTGCGCCAGAATTGCGGCTACTGCAAGTGGTTACACTACGAGTATATGAACAAATTGGGTACTCGAAAAACAAAACGTAATCGTTTACTTTAAAAACAACTTGAAATTTATTTTGGGGTAGATTATGAAAATTTTTTGAATTACCGCAAAGCCAATAAAAATTGCCAACATGGAAATTGCTGAACGGAAATCAATTTTGTGTATCATAAATATAGGGGAGAAATCATATCTTCATGCGAGGAGCTGGGGAAAATATTACCAAATTGCAAACATAAAAATATGTCGCATTTACAAATAAAAAACAACAAAGCTATGCACAAAAAAAGGTAGAGAAAGGGGGAAAAGTGACACTAGCAAATAAATTAAAGGATGGAAATTTCTCGTTGCAAATCTAAGTAAATCTTTCAAAAACGCCATGAGGGGTTGCACATGCGATGCGCAGCCTGTCGCTGAGGGTGCATTGCCATGAGGGGTTGACACGTTTCGAATGTGATTCGCACACTCGAAATTGTTTTTGTTGTAGCTGTTGAGAAATTACTATTGATATCACAACAAGTAAACAACTGAAAGTGTGACCGGGGCTGCACGCGCCGTTTGTAATACAAAGCAAAAATAAAAATAAAAAATAAAACGAAAATGTTGATATTAAAAAGGTTTGATTGAGGGGAGAAACTGATACGCACCAAAATTGCTTTTTTTAAGTGCCAACGCGGCACTAATACCAATACAAGCTCATTGTCACCACAAGCGACCGCAAATCTATTTCTGGCCAACTGTTGCACGCAACAAAGCATTAAATCTGATTTTGATTTAGGTGATTCGGTGGCAGGGAAAGCAAAAAAGGACAGTATTGAATCTACTAATAAAAAGCGAGAAAAAATGGTAGTGGTAATGCGAAAAATGGATTTCAATAAACCACTGCTTTGGTATGATATTCAATTGATTTGAACGGAATTTGTTTTGGTGTTTTAATTTTAATTTTTATTTTTTGCAATAGATTGCTGTTTCACATTATATAACTTATGCAACCACTTACGTATATGCATATGTATGTACATATGTATGTATGTGCATTAGGGTGCATCACACCCCATATAAAAAAACGGGAATTGTTTTTTCCATTGGAATTAAAAAAAAAATTATTATATTTTAGGATCTCAAGTTATTTCGGAAAAATAATAAGATTCAAAAATATATCCAAAAATGGAGTCTTTTATTAGTAAAAAAAAAAAGTTCTAAAAAATATTAAAAAGAAAAACGCAGCTTGGATTGGCTATGTCTGAAAAAGAAAGAATGTCGAATTAAGATGTGTTGATCGTGAAACTTAGCACAGTTATTCAAGTTTTTCTAAAACCAATATTTCAAAAAAATGCCAAAAATATCATTAAAAATCTCATTATTATAATTTCATTGAAAAATGTTTTAAATATTGGTATGCAGACCTTTTAAGCTTAAACGGTTTTGTCAGCTGAGAAAATTTTTTTTTTGAAAAAAATATTAAAAAAAATTATTTAAAAAGAAATAATTTTTGGAGGTTTTTTTTTAAATATTTTTGCGAAATAATTTGATGGCAGTCTTAAAATATAATGAATTTTATAATACCGAAGAAAATCCCGCACCGATTTTTTTTGTATGGTGAGTGATACAACGTAATGTACACACATACACAGATATCGAGCCCAAACCGCCAAAAAAACGTAAGCGGCATTTTTTTTTTAAATTTCTTTTTTTGAAGCAGAGTTTCATCCAAAGGCTCTAGAAGCTTTTACGCATCAACCTTTTTTTATTTTGAAAAAATAGTCGCTTACGCTTTACCGCAGTTAGGGCTCGACATAACAAAATGTATTTTTTCTAATTCCGGCGAAAAGCCTGCAGCTTCTTTTCGGTGAGGCACCCTAATGTTTGTGTAGTGAGACACCCTAATGTACATACAAACATATCGTTGCGTATGTATTCGGCTAAATCATTATTGGTTTTTTTTTCTCATCGTCAGCTACTTCTTACCTTCATCTGACAACTGCACGATTTATTGCAGTCTATTGAAAATGAGATTATTACAATGGACCTTCTCTTTTGACATCGCACAATATAAAATAAATATTTATGTATCTAGTCTAGTACGAACAATCAACAATTTTCAAACGCATTAACGCATCCCAAGTAAATAAGTCGCATACACAAACTAATTCAATAAATTATATCTATATAAATTAAGCTGCAACAAGATCGTCATTTATCACAGCCGAGTAAACAATAAATTAACTCGTCGGCGCCTAAGTCGCACAACGCGTAATTTGGATTTCTTCTCAAAAAGCACTCATCTCATTTAAAACTAATACCCTCGATATATAAAGATGCAATTATCCGAAAATCAGCTTAGTGACAGAAAAATAAAACAGCTTAGAGGAAAAAAATATAAAACTATAAAAAAACCAATGATTTTAAATTCCAATACCAATTAAATAACCCATAAATAATTTTTAAAGTTTCATTTGTCAACAGTGTCTCGGTTTGGAATTTCATTTGATTCGCGCTTTGCATCAATATATAAATATTTATATATCTATTTGATTTGTGTTCCTTTCAAGCCTAGTGATTATTATAACTCTTTAAACAACTATGCGCGGTTTAGGCCACTGTGGTTTCATATTTTTTACCATCAGCTCAGTTTGTAATTTAATGCAAACAAAGCTGATCTCGCACAAAAGTTTCCCTCGATCACTACAGCGATTTGTTCAATCACCTGATCGTGTAACAAATTTGTAGTTATTGGTTAGGGTCTTGCAATAGGGACGCACAAAAGTAGACCGATAGTGACAGCAAACGACGCCATATTTTTTCCCACTCTTTTGACATTTCTCTTTAGTAAGGTTTGCCATTGCATCATGGAAAGATATACGATCCAACAACGAGTCGAAATTATTAAAATTTACTACCGAAATTCGGACTCAATGTCCTCGACTTTAAGAGCGCTACGTCCAATTTATGGTCGTCGTCATTTCTGGCTGAATGGCTTCGTCAATAAGCAAAATATGCTTTAATGGAGAGGCAGCAATCCACACGTATTTCATGCGTCAACATTGCATCCCGAAAAAATTACGGTTTGGTGCGGTTTATGGGCTGGCGGCGTCATTAAGCCGTACTACTTCCATGATGATCAAGACCGGCACGTTACTGTGAATGGGAATCGCTACCGCTCAATGATAACCGAATATTTTTGGCACAATCGATTTATTGAAAACCAAGTTTGGTGAACGTGTTATCCCACGAAATGGCCCAGTCAATTGGCCGCCTCGGTCGTGCGATTTGACGCCGTTAGACTACTATTTCCTGTGGGGCTACGTCAAGTCTATGATCTATGCCAACAAACCAGCGACGATTGATGAACTTCGTACGAATATCGAACGTGAAACTGCAGCAGTATCGGCCGATTTATGCTTGAAAACCGTCGAAAATTGTTGTTGGTTCAGCGTCTGGACTTCTGCAAGCGTGCCCGTGGTGCCCATGCAAAAGAAATCGAGTTCCATACATAATGGCATCGAATGTACTTTCACAGAAATAAAGAATTTAATTCATATACCAAACCGTTTTTGTTTAAAAAAAAAAAAAAACTTTCGTAGCATTCCTATTGAAGAACCCTATATTTAATACACCTACAATAACTTTGCGGTGCAATTGATTGGTTTATCGCTTGATACTTGACAAATGTCAATGAGCGACCATAAAATACACAGCTATCAACATATTTCTGCTAAATTTATCGCAACGGTAGTCACATGGCAGATATCAAATATCACATGTCATTCGAAACTATGAAATATATCGCAAACTAAATGCAAAAAAGTAAGGAACGGAAAAAAAGCAAATAATATGAAAATATCCATTCAGCGGTATTTAGTGAAACTTTTTCGGCGCCACTCGAATTGTGACTCTTTGTTTAGTGGAAAAGATACAATCAGTAAAATTATCGATATACCCATTGAAAAGCTAGAACTCCACACCAGCATTTTTAGGCTTAGCGGCATAATCCGGTTTTCCCTCAAAAGTTAAATAACTCCAAAACCAAATTCCGAAAAACCCAAAACGCCTAAAAGTAACCAAATTTTTAATTTTTTGCAAGCGTACCAGACTCTAGTGACAAACCGCTGTTTCCAACTTAGTTCTGGTGCCCGTGAATACGGCAAGGAAGTTATCGATAACTCTTCCAACGTTTTATGCAAATCTTGCAAACAGTTTAGATAATGAAATTAGCAGAAACTTTTGATAATATGTCAATGTGTCCTTGAAGTACTTAGGTCTCTAATAGAATAAACTAATTAAAAATGTTTCATATATGAAAATTTATTCTCTTCGGATCCAGATTTTTTAATCGATAAATTCCTTGGCTGAAAATTCTTCTCTACAGGTTTGTGTACACTTTGAGATGCGTTCGATGAATGATCTGCGAAGTCCTTACTGAGAAGATTATGCAATGTTGAGTTCTCTGAGGCCGAATGTTGGCTAAATGCCAGCATTGAACCTGGTCTAACACATTGTGAAATATTAACTGAGTGCTAAAAAACTAATGCTGTCTCAGGATCTGGAGTTTATTTCGAAGATAAGGGGAATCATCTTTTTCCATTTACTCTCAGAGAATATTCTTCGGTATTCCAAGTAGAAATATTCGCAATCCTCAAGGCCGTGGACTATTTGGAGAAAAATGGTTGGAGGACAGGAGTCAGCCAGTTTTCGCTCAAGGCATTTTCCAGCCCACAAACTACTTCCGAAATAAATAGTTTGGCAATGCAAGTCTCGATTAAAGAAGGGGCGTCGAGAGGTTACCGCAGTTACAGAATGTCTAGCTTGCTTTCATTAAACTGATGGAACTGCTTACAACTTGTATGATTAATGAGTGTTTACTTCCCATATCGAAAATATCTGGCCAAAGAATGTAGATTACAAAGAAGTTGCTTCACTCCCACCATTCCTCTAACAGAAAGTATGGCCCAATTTCACTACAACAGAACTAATTTGACTTTTGCTGATTGATATTATAATCTGATTTGATCTAATTGGTTTCGGGTGTGGTGAAATCCGAAAACATTTCTTGCCACATGAAAGGGCAAGAATGATAGAAAATCAGAGTACAACAACGCCGGCAGGTTACACGTCACAGATGTTCATACCACAGGAATAGCGAGAAGAAAAGGAAGGTGATAACTGCTCTTGAGCTTTTATTTTCGCTGCAACTGCTACAATACAAAGCTCGGTATTTCACATTTATTATTTTGTCTTTAACTTTTTGTAAAAATCACTCAAAACTCAGAAAATTAATCTTTGTAAAAGCCATTTGTGACGTCAATACTTCAAACGAGGCAAGTACGAAGTAACGGAAGTGCTTTTGTCGCTTTTCTCTGCAGCGTGGGATAACACTAATAAGGGATTGGAGTTCGTTAAGGAGAATGGTTTAATTTTTTTTTTCGTACAGATATCGAGCGCAAAGTATTGACATGGTACTCACTCAAAGTATCGGCCTAAAAGAATCGAGTACAACTAACTATCGAATTTCAAAGACTCGGTACCCAAAATATCGATACCACATTAAAAATGAAGTTCAGTCTCTTCACTTTATTTGCTTCACATGCCCAATTTAAAGATTCCAATTCTGGAAAACTGCTACTCTTTCCAGTCCATCGTTTTATTTTAGCATTATGGTACTTCGAACTTGAGCAAAACTGGCAGCAAAGGATGCCTTGTTAGTGATATATATTTATTTCGGAATTTTGTAGATGCTCTAGGAGCATTTCTGTATTAAAAGAGAACTTAGAAAAAAATGTCGCTGTTAAGGCTCGTATTGTCTTGTAAATAATTTTCTTCCCAGATTCGATACAATACTGGGGTTCAAGTAGTGGATTCCAATAAATATCGGTTGAAAAGCATCGAGTAAAAAGTATGGATATCGAATGACAGAAATATCGATGTGGTATCGTATCGTATCCAAATTCGTGTTCCTAGGGGGCTAGACTTCAAAAGACCGTGAGTATCATTGGAAAAATGCATCTTTTGATGTCCACTAAACGTTGGCTGAACTTACGTGGCTTGGTTGTAAATGGCTGGTTGCTTTTTTCGTGTAAGTTGCAAATAATTTTTTGTGCATAGAGACTGGAAATTTTTTTTTTTGGTAATCCATAATCCAATCGAGTTGCTTTGTAACTAAAACAGATTTTTTATACCCTCCCACCATACTCGGAAGATACGCATTTTTCTGATTTAAATTATAATCCTTACATCACGCGCTCTAATTTTCGCTACTTGTCAGTCTAGAAAAAAATTGAACCAATTTTCGATTGCGCTCAACCCAATAAAAGTGCGCTATGGATTGCTTGCTGCTGTAAGTTGCAATAAAGCGCAAACGTACAGACAGACAGACAGACAGGCAGACAGTGGACAGACATTTTAGGTGTGATTGCCGCAAGCACTTCAACTTCACACACACACACACACACAAACACCCACTCCCATACCCATAGCAAAGTGTGCGCTAAGCCAAATACCCGAAGCCACTTGAACTGCAACTATTTACTGCCCTTCAGTTGTGAGAAGCGCACGTCCCCCCCTCCCGTTACATCTTCGTATTTTGCACCGCAGTTCTCACCTAGTATGCACATTCGTTTATACCCCGCCCGTTTGCCACCCATCCATCTTCAGCGCAACACCCCACCATTCGTTTACTGAAATTCCTTGCTGCCTGTCCTCATAACTCTGTGGCACATTTTATTTTTCCTTCATTTTTTTCACATTTTCTTCTTCCTTCCCTATTCGACTCGCTAATGCTCCTGTTGATGTTGCTGTCGATGTTCTTGTTTGGCTGTGATGTTAGCCTCTTTAGCCTGGTTATTGTGCGCCTAAGCCTTTTAGATTTGAAATATTTCAATTTAGAATTAATTACCCGGACCGCCCGTTGCCACATTCGCGGCGTGGCAATTGATTTATAGCTTCATATAAAAATAGTTTTTCCCATTTATGCCGGTGGCGACTAGAACCATGCCGATGATAATCCCCAATCTCCACCTCCTCGCTTGCTGCAAAATAACACTGTTGCCTTCTATGTCTGTATGTATTGTAAATATTTATATTCTTATTTGGTTAGCCTCATCTTTATTCAACTTCTTATTTTCGATTGCCGGCCTGTCTAAATTTACACCCAAATGACAGCTGGAATGTAATTTTAATTTTTACTTAATTTCTATTTATGTGGTAATCACTTTTTTTGTGTCACGAAATTCCAAAATTTGTGAAAATTATTCAGAGTATTGAGGTTTTTGGGATTTTAGGTTTTAAATAAATATTTGTTATGAGAAGTTTGAAAGCAAGGAGTTTAAGGGATTTAAATGATTTTTGTTAGCAATACAATATAAATAAATCAATTCAAGTGGCGGTTAATTGATGAGGGTGGAAGAGAAGAGGGAAGCTAATTGTTTTAATTATGTGTTTTGTTCCACACGATCTGAGCTGGATCTGGTAATTAGAGAACAAGACAATTTACTCCCTCATAAAGTGTAACAAAAGTGGTGAGAATACACAAAGCATATTTTGAGCCCGAAGTCGAGAAATCAGCTGTTTCATTTGTTTTTGTTCTTGTGACTTGACAAGTGCCACTTTTTGTGAATGTGTTGTAAGTAAAATAATAATCTTGTATATTTAACTTTTACATTTATGTGCTTTATAAATTCGGCGTTCGGATGCAAATAAACCGCAGCTGATATTCACTTTCCTACTTTGCCCATTTGTGGCCTGAAAAAAAATACCGCGCTGAAGTAGAAAATGGAATTATCAAACACATTTAATTTTTCCCTCTTCATTATCCAGTTTTCCTGCGCCAGCAATATCTTCGAAAATGTCATCAAGGTGCAAATACGAAGTTGTTTGAAAAAAAAACATGAAACTTAAAACAATAACAATATTTTTTCTTTGCATTAAAACCTCTTTTCGAAACTTAAATTTGCAAAGAAACATCTTCGCATTCATAACCAACGTAAACACCAATAGTGTCAAAACAAATATCCGGCTGGATTTTCTAAAAATTTTAATTGGGGTTTCGACAAAATTGTAAAAAAAAAACTTCAGGCTTCAAAGAATTTCTCGCAATTTTCAACACAAGTATTACAGAATATCTTTAATTTTTCATTCTCCAGGTGTAAAATTACTCGTAAAGCAGGCAAAATCAAGAGAGAAATAGAATAAACGAAGAAAAACAAGGAAGCGAGATCTTGAATGGGGAGAATTGGAAGAAATTGTCTGCGCTTAATATCCATAGCTCATCACTGAACAGTAATATTAAATTGCGAAGTCAGATATTTCAATCCTTTAAGCAGATGCTGGCGTATGACTGGGTCACGACTGTCATTTAGGTTCAGGTAAAAGATGCCTTCAGATTCCTGCAAAACTAATAAAGGTGTGTTGAGTGAGCTTGAGCTCCGTTCAGATTGGGAAAGACCTCTCCGGGCTGCCGTTCGATACCGAACGAAGTTATAGGTAAATCGATTTACTCTCTTGTGACTTCTTAAATTTGATATTCTGGAAAGTGTCATACATGACATCAATCTGAGTCGCAGCGGCACTTCATATAGCAAAAGCAGATGATATTGCAAATTTTTCCAGCTTAGAGAAGGAGGTAAAAGAAGTTAGGTTAGCTGTGAACGAGGGCAAAACAAGCCACTTCCTGACAAGACTCAACGGGTCTACGCATATTGGGACACACGTCACTGTTGGGGTAGTTAAAGACTTTGTACGTATGGATAATAGAAAGATCTTTGGACTCAGTACCCAAGACCGACAAACATTTGGAAAATAGGAAGAAAATAAAAATTGTATGTGGTTGCAACAGGAATAAATAGTAATTTTTTTATGCAACTCATAGCCAAAGCATCTTTCTAATCTAATTACAGTTAGTTTGAATGCGTACTGATTCCACATCAGCATGAAAGTATTAGGTCTATATAGTAAAACCATTACAGTTTTTTTTCAATATCGGATATAACTAGATATGAAATTTTTTGGTTCATGAGAGCGCTGCCGAAATGCGCATTTTTTATAATATTTTCCAGTAGTGCCACTATGGAAAAAATCAAATTTGGGAATTTTAAAAACATTTTGAAGAAATTTTGCAGCTCTGCACTACCGTTGATATTTAATAAAAGAAAATGCATTAAACAATAAAACTGAGTAGGAGGAATGTATAGGTTGTTGTAAAAAAAAAATTTGAAATCAATATGACAACATAAAAATATTATAGAAATTTACCAATTTTTAAAAATTTATAATGTCAATATAAAAAGTATGTACTTATATATAAAATGCGGCATATATTAAGATATATTTATATATACATTTAAAAGTATTTAGAAACAAATTTTAATCGGCATTGTTAATGGATTTTTTTTGTATATAAACAACAATTTCATTTCAAATATTCTTTACTATCTTTCAAAACTCAAACGCACGCCCTTTTTAATAGTTCAATATAAATATTAAAAAAAAGTTTTTTAGGAACACAACATTCACCCGCTTTTTATATCCAACTAGAAAACGCAATGTTTTTTTATTTCGTCATGGCACCTGATAATACGGAGACGAAGTGGCAAATACAAAAAAAAAAACAATTGATTTGGAAGGTCAGTAGAGGGTTGAAATGTTATGGAAAATTTAACTGAGGAAATTTCACTAAAAATTATGTGGAATTTGTTTCTTGGTTAGAACTCTACTCTTCTATTCCTTTCAGTTTTTCAAAATTGCACGCAACGTTCAATTTCAATGTTATTTCTATTTTAACATGCACATTTGCGATCAAAGCTAAATAAATTCAATTGAAATGATTTGGTTTTTTCTGTACAGGAAGCGCCACAAAATTTAATTCCTGACAGTTTTCAATGATTTTAAATAGACCAATAAATGAATAAATAGACACTTGTTTGATTGCGTTTATTTGCATAGTGAGAAAATCAATAAGAAGAGAAAGAGGAAAACGAAGAAAAAGGCGTATGTATGTATTTGGGAGATGATGATTACGAAGAAACCAACTCAATCAATCATTTGTCAAAGTGACAAATAAGCGATCACACACACACACATATACGAAAGAACAATTCAAATACCAAATTGCTGCACGTTTGTGACAGCTACACACACATGTCAAATACGAGTACATATATATATACTTATAGTATGTGCATATGTTTTACCTAAATAGGTGCAGCGCCGCTGCTCTTCGCTAATGACAATTGCATTTGTCAATAATGAAAATGATGATCAACAAAATTGTTTGTTACTTGCTTTCATTGCTGTTGTTGTTGTTGTTGTTGGCATTGATGATATGTCAATTATGACAATTGCATTCAATATGCTACTCGTTGCTTTCGGCAAATATCTGAGCCACCGTTTCTTCTTCTGCTTCTACTACTTCTTCTTCTTCTTCTTCTTCTGCTTCTTCTTCTTCTATAAACATTCGGGTGGCGTGCCTGTCAAGCAAGCCGTCAAGTAGTGAAGTCATAATTAATATGTCATGAAGGTGTTGTTTGTGTCTACCGATTGCCGACACCACTGCCTGCCGCCAATTGCTGGTATACCGTCTGCCAACTCTTCCACTTCTACTGTTGCTGTTTGCCCAGTGTAGCCACCTTTTTGCTATGCGCTACTGAATCTCAAGTGTGTAAATTATCAATTTAAACATTTCCTACTACAAATGTCCAATTTACTCTCCTCACTGCATTAATGTTTATTTTTTTTTTCAATTATTTAATAGATTCAATATTCATTTGGTTCGCCACTCCCCAACGTTTATGATGTTGCATGTTCTTAAAATGGTAATTTTCTTGTAGACAAGGCAAATCATTGCTGCTTGTCTTTATGTCAAAATTGGACGCTTGTTAGTTGAGGCACGTGTTGCACGTTTCATGTGCAGGCATATTTGTGTATTTAAATATGAATTTTATTAGTAGACCGTAATTACAACACTTTTTGGTGTTTTTTGGTCAGGGTAATTGTAAACAAATTTTTTTCGAAGCATAAAATTTGTGTGATAATTTGCGACTCACTGAACTTTTAATATGTATTCCTATTTATTTAAGAGATTTCAACACCTTTTTCATTTGTTAAAGATTACTCGATTTAAAAAATGTGCATTTTTCAATATTCTTTGTTATTGATGCAGCCAATAAAAGCTTCAAAAAGTGTCCCGAAAAATTTCTATTTTAAAATTCCTTACCAATCACTTAGTTTATTTTATATGCAAGACTCAACGCCTCCCGGTAATTTAAGTTTAGAAGATATGGTCGCATGAGTATAGCGTTACCTCTGACTGGACGAATTATTGACCATGTGATTCCGTGTCTGAGCTCTGATAGGTCTCTTGGAGTCACAATAGAGGACGATGTGGGGTGCAGCGGTGTGAAGATGGCAGGAAGTACGACTCAAATATACACGTTCGGGTCTAAAATGGAAAAGAGAGTTGGAACTGCGGTTTATTGTCCTGTGCCACCAGGCCTTATAAGTTGTCGAATCTACCGCGGGGGTTTTCAAGCAGAAATCATAACTTCTGAAAGTTATTGTTAAAAATTTCAACAAACTTTAAAATCCTACACCTATTTCAGAAATGTACAATATTATTCAGAAAAATCTTTGTACTGATGGCCCCGATCAGGTGCGGTGGCTGAGTTAAAACTGCTCGTGTGCCAGACCGCGCACGACCCTCTTTCCGACGGCAAAACAAATTAAATGAAATTATAAACCATAAATTAAACAAATTAATCTAAAAAAATTTTTCTGAAATACTATTTGTGTTTTTCTGAAAATCATTTTAGTTTTTCTACAATTCCTTTTTTTCTGAAATTCATTTGGCATTTTTTGAAAAACAATTGTGTTTTTCTGAAATACTGTTGGAAAAGGTGATTTAAAACTTTTTTACTTATTTAAAAACCAAATTAAATTTCCCACAATTCTAAGTATTTTAATTTTGGAAATACCATCGGGAAAATCCTAATGGATAAATTCGAAGAAGTCGCAAAAAATTTACCAAACTAGTCTCTTTGGGGCGTGTTGTTAACTTTCGGATTAGTTACATTAATTAGCGGCTTATTTTACAGCAGACTAGCAAAATTTTATTGTTTCTTGTGCGAGGTAAATGTTTTTTCCATAGTGGAACCTAAACTTCATTAACAATCTTTTCGTGGTAGCTCATTCAGTTTTTGCAATACCGAGTTTTTTTTATTTTTTGTTTTTTAGTGTTGGCGTGCTATTTCGATATTCTGTTGTGATAAAAATGGATCTCACGTCAAAAATAAAAAATGCGAGTTGTCACTTCTTATGCCTAATAGAGTTTTCACCTGTACAACAATAACAAAAAATCGAAAGGTTCCTTTTTATAATATGGTAAATATTAAACGATTGAGTTTTGAACTGCAGCGTAGTTTGGCTGGAGGGAGCCCCAATTATGCGAACAACCCGGTAGAGTGAACAAGTCTGAGTCTCTATAAAGCGAACACTTGTTAATACGAATTTCTTCCAAATTCAAAGTCAAACGACAAATTCCAAAAGATATACAGACCAGAAAGTTATGAAATACAAGTCAAGTTCCTTTTGCAGATAAGTATAAGTTTATAGAAAACATAAGGATCGGGTATGCTGCATGTGTGTTGAATTTTTTTTTTTGTTCCATTTTGTAACGTAACCCATACCAACGACATTACTGAAAAATGGAATTCTGCAGAGGACAATGAAAGAATTTGTAATAAGGATTTTGTCTAAACGATTCCCTCTTTAGACGACGATATCGCTGACGTAAACAATCAGGCAGTCGAGAATTCAATGGCAGCTTTCGAGCCTAATCCAGTTTTTAACAAATCCATCCAACAAGCTGAAGTTAATACTACAGATTTTCAAAGTATTTTAGCATTCAGAACCTTCGATACAAAGCAATATAGAACTCGTTCAATGAACGTCGAAAATAGAGCGCAATAGAACAAAGGACGACTTTTAATATCTTATTTCGTACTCAAAAAAATAAATGAATGTGAATTTATCGAATACTCAACTCAATATGGATGAAGTGAACGATCTGGGTTTTATAAACTAGGTTTGCATTAATTAGTTCACTCCACCCAGATTGCGCCACTGTAGTTCGAAAATCTAATAAGAAATTTTGAAATGCTGTTTTTTATATGCACATAACTTCTCTAAAAATTGATCGATATTGATTATACGGGTAAAATATTCGTAATTTGGTGAATATTAAAATGCGAAGGAAAAAATTGCCACAGGAGTTGGCGTTTTTCGTTAAAATTAAAATTTTTTATTATATTTTTCTTGAAAAATGTATTCTTTTTTCACATCCGAAAGAAGACACTTCAAAATGTATTTTGGACAAGCGACTGTTAACCAAATGTTTTTTACAATTTTTTTTTCAAAGACAGACACAATTTTTCTTCAAAGACAAATTGTATCGCGATTTTCATAGCGAAATTAAAATCGCCGAAAAATATCGGTAAACATTTTTTGTCGGTCAAAAGAAAAAAACATGCCTAATCATTTTGAGCAAGAAATAACATACTCGAGTTTCATAGGAAAAGGAAATCATGACCCGAATGGATCATATTTTGAAATATTTAACGGTAAATTTACTAAAAACCAAATACTCCCATTATCGGTGACGCGGAATGTCAATCAATACATTAAATTCATTACTTTCGTCACCACTGTTCGCTGCACCCACAAATTCACACTCATACGATTTCCGTATTGCACGTACTAGGTCGGCTCAAGTCTCATTTGTCAATTTAGCACTTCAAAAGCTGTCGGACACCTTGAAAAACGTACACGCTGATTAACGATCGAAGAAATCAGAATGCAAGTCTTTGTTATCTGCAATCTGAAAAAGTGTAAATACTGAAGAACAACTTATATTAAAAATCGATTAACTGCATGAACGAATGGAATGCGCAAATATTTTTTATGGACCTAAATAAAACGCTAATGGGCAGCAAGCAGACACGCAGTTGAATGAGTGATGAAATTTTGGCGCTTTTTCAAGAACTTTCAATACAAACATAGATACATAGGTTCGTCAATGATTGACACTTCGTGTCTGGAGTGCAGCGCGGCTACGTGCTTTCAGTTTTGTTGCGTCATTTTTTTCTCGCTTCACATGACAGTGGCTGTCGCTAAATTACGTAGTATTTATTTACATATTTTTATAACCACAAACACACCCACTTAGACAAAAAGTTGCATTTTGAATTTTCAGTTGGAGCTTTTTTTATTTATCATCCGTTTTTTTTTTTTTGACCCATCAATGGTTGAGTACTTTATGGTGATCATAAACAATTTTTCGACTGTCACAAATATTTTTACGCTCGTACATTTACAATTATTGTCCCCAATTGGGTGGAGATGCAGCTACTGGTATCACTTTTTGTCTAAGTGAATTAATTACATATTCTGCACATCCCCACCAACTAATTGACAATCATGCCTATCGATATACATAGGTACATTTGTACACAATCCAGGGACGGATTCATGGGGGGGTTTTATGGGCCCACACCAACTACGAAATGTCAAAGTTACACACAAAATTTTAACGACGAGTTTTAAGAATCTTTGAAATTATGCACTCAGAGATCGAAAACAAACCAAACATATCACTACCCATTTCCACAAAAATACCGCTGCCGAGCACTAATAAAAGAACGTAGATTTCTCTAACAGAAAATCTCGTCCAATTTCACCATACCGTACCAAAACTACTTTTGTTGATTGATTTTGGAATCTGCAAATGTAGGTTAAATAAGAGTGGAGACAGTACGCTATCCCGCAGTACCCCTTGCTTAGTTCTCCATAGTTTAGATGTTCAGACTCTAGATAATACCGAGGATTGACGACCACACAGGTAATTCGCGATCTACCGTTCCAGTCCTTGTGAGAGATTTGATGCCTCCACGTCAGCTAGTAGCATGGAATGACTTACCGTATCGAAAGTCGTTGACAGGTCCAACGCCGTTAGGGCGGTTCTCTGACTGGGGCGGTTTTGGTTAAGACGCAGAACACAAAGAAGGTGTCTCCTGCGCACTGTCTCAACAGTATAGTCTGGAAAGTGAGTATCTACCATGTACCGTCAGCTCGTTTTACGAAAGTTTTATTTGAATGGTCCTTTGCAAGAATTTTGCCCAGCCGTGCTGACTCCTTCGTGAACTCAATCAACTCCCAATGATCTCACCAGAATTTCTGTTTTGATTTTCGAATGAGTCTTTTGTATTCCCTTAGGAAATAACAATATTCTTGAAAATTAACACTAAAGACGCTTCTGAAATTGGACCTCAGGTTACTCTGACTCTTGCCCTACTACGTAGGGTAGGTCTTTTTGCCACTGGAAATTGGACAAGCGACGGTGTAGGCCACTTGAAATCTTGTTTCCAGAGAATTGCCCAGTCATCTAGATTACCTTACCAAAGAGGATCCAGGATGTTCGTTTTGGATTTTTTTGACTGATGTGAAATAAATATATTTCCTAGTGATCGACTTCTCTCCCTTTCCCAGCCTATCACGAAGAGGATCATACGATAATCCGAAAAGGAGATTTTCTACGAAACTGTGCAGTTCCTTACTACAAGAACGAGAGAGTTTGTTGATATAGTGGCATCAAGTACCTCTTCCCACACTCCTTCATAAGTTTTCGAACGCGGGGAAAATAAAGGTTTCTCTCGCTGCTACCCCACATCGCATGTCTGGCGGTGGCGTCACAGCCCAGCATAACAGCTTTTCTACTAGATGTCAGTTCCCTCACTGGGTGCGGGTCGATCATATGCCATGTATATGAAACCGATCAGCAGACTTCGACCGCTTTTCGTTTCGACCTTGACTACCGCCAAGGTACTGACTGCCAAATTTGAAAAGTCCGCCATTTGTTACAAGTTAGTTACACTTCTTTAAAAAGAACTAGATACTGCCCAAGATGCAAAATATATTGCCAACAAAAGGTGCAGAACTTAATGAAGAAGAGTACAACCAAAACCGTTGATGTCTTTCGGGACAACATGTGGAGATTCTCCGCACGTTACCAAACTCCTATTCACATGCCCTCTCATCCCAACTCACCTAACACCTTTTTCTCTCTGGTCCTACCCCGTCGAAATTGGACGTTTCCTGGGCCTCCGCTAGATGAGTTTGACGACAACGACCATGGGGGATCCAGATCTTTACAGGGTGTAGCTTATTGAATAGTTAAAATTGGGCATGAGGATGTGCAAGAAGTAATAGCGATTGATATCCACTTGTCTCATATCATGTTTGTTTCTGCTTGCTGGTTTTTTTCAAATATTGATTCAAATGAGCGATTAAAAACCTCCATCGAAGTTATGGGCATTTACGATAGTCAATTTTATGAACTCATACCGCAATGTTTGCGAATTGGTGCCATGCTGTCAGTTACAGTTGCAGCGAGCGAACGATTCTTTTCAAGTTTAAGAAGTTTAAAAATCTATCTACGCAACAGAACTGTAGAAGACCGATCGAAAGGATTGGGGCTATTGGATATGCGGGTATATCTCCTTCAATTTATTGTCGTACATTCTACTTTCATTTTGTTTATATAAATGTACATAAAATTCTAGTAATTCAAATTAAATTACATTATACATTGGTTATATCATAAATTTGTAATTTAAAAACCCCATCCACCCCCACAACAAATTTTGCTGAGTCCATCCTTGGCACAATCGTAGCTTTCAAATCTTCGCTGTCCCAGAGCCTATCAAAGTTATCAAAGTCGTAAAAAAGTGCTCGTCACAACAATGTTGCATGCCACATCTTTATGTCAAAGTCTCGCTTCTCAGAATTTAATAAGTCAACGAATGTGAATGCATTTGCTGGCAAAACAAACATTTAGCTCCACTTTCTGTTGCCAGCTGCTGTGGATGCGTGTGGCAGAGAATTTGTTTTAATTATTGTTTATTAGACACAACAATTTGGCCGCCCTCTGTGGCAAGTGCGTTTCTAGGCGGCACGTACAATGAGTGCATGGCGCATGTGTGGCATGTCACAGTCTAACATCTTGTACGCATGTGTGCTGTGTGATGTGTGATGTGATGCTTGTTGCTCCACGACCTAAAGATTGATTCTTGTTGTTCACGTCTGTTCCGCTGATGTTGTTACTTGAGTGAATTCCCAACGCATTAGAATTTGTACGAGTTACACTACAAGTACACTACAAGTAGCTACGCAATATATATGTAGTAGGTGTAGTTCAAACGTCTGCTTGACACATGCCCACATTTAGCTATCTTGTTAGTTATGGAGCTGTGTAGAGTACACGCCCCCAAAATTTTCAGCGTTTGCAACGTAGGGCAAATTTTTTGTTCAAGCTCCATGTGTGGCAGCCGATAAGGCAAAGAATTAAACATTAGACGTCCTTCATACCAAGCACGTTACTAGGCAGTTTTAGTATATACAGCCATGTACGAGTATTACTTACTATAATAGTCAAAAGAGCAATCAGCAATTAGCAACTTGAGTTTGGAAAGAAAGAAGCCCTGCTTGTCGGACTCACCAAGGCAAGGCCTGAAAGGGTTCTTCACTGGAAGGTAGCTTTGAAACTCCTACTGCTCGTTGGAACGGACAATTTCAATTTTATTTTGGCATTTTCTTATTATGTAAGAAAGCGGATTCATTTAATTTATTATACGGCTTCTTTTCTCATGGAGGGCCTTTGCTTAAGTTAATATTTAAAAAAAATTAATTTTTTTGAGTTTTATTAACTGCGCAGAAAATAAAGATTAGATTTTTAGTTTAAGAATTTTCACAGAAAATAAAAGATTATTTTTTACTTAAAAAATGAGATGTACTTTTTGAGTTTTATTTTTCCTTAGAAAAGAAAGTGTTAGTGTTATTTCTCGCTTCACAATCAAAGCTAATTTTTGAATTTTATTTTTTGATTATAAAATTAGTTTTTTTTGCTTTGAAAATAAAAGTTCATTTTAGTGATTTTGTTTTGCTTACAAAATAACAGTTATTTTTTGAATTTTATTTTTTACGTTGAAAAAAAAATTAATATTTTTTAAGTTTTTTTTTGGTTAGAAAATGAAAATTATTTTTTGAGGTATATTTTTTTTTGCGTACCAAATAAGAGTTATTTTTTTAGTTTTGTCTTTTGCATACAAAATAAAATTGATTAGTCGAGTTTAATTTTTACTTAGAAAATACGAATTATTCTCCATTGCTTGGAAAATGAAATTTATTTTTTGAGTTTTATTTTTGACTTATAAAAGAAGAGATATTTACGAGTGTTTTTTTTTTGTTCAGAAATTAAAATTAAACTTACGAATTTTATTTTGGTTTAAACAACTTCATAGTTTTTTAGATTTATTTGTTGCTTACATAATGAGAATTATTTTTTTAGTTTTTTTTTTTGCTTAGTTTTTTCTTTTTGAGTTTTTTTATTTTTTGGCTTAGAAAATAAGGTAATTTTTTAGTCTTACTGCTTGATTTGAAAATAATATTTAATTTTTCAATTTGAGTTCTTACTTTGAAAATTCAAACTATTTTTGAGTTTTATTTCTTACTTAGAAAAAAAAAATATTTCACGAGTTTTATTTTATGTTTGAAAAATTTTTGGCATTTGCGAGTTTTAGTTTTTGCGTTCGCTCAGAAAATAAAACTAAACCTCTGAGTTTTTTTTTTGCGTAAAAAACTTGTTATTTTTTTAGTTTTCTTTGCTTAGGAAATGAAAGTTATTTTTGGGTATAATTTTTTTGCTTACCAAATGAGATTTATTTTTTTAGTTTTAACGTTTGCAAAGGAAACAAAATTTACTTTTGGGTTTTGTTTCTTGCATAAAAAATAAGAACTATTTTGGGTGTCATTTGCTGCCTCTAACATAAAATTCATTTTATGAGTTTTATAATTTGATTAGAAAATATAACTTATTTGTTGCTCATAAGTTTTATTTAGTATGTGATTTTTTTTTTACATAGAAATTAATATTTATTTACTTTAGTTTTTTTTTGGCTTAAAAACTTGTTATCTTTTAAAATAAGAGTTATTATTTGAGTTTTATCTTTTGCCTTAGAAAAAAAATAAATTTTCGACTTTTATTTTTTACTTAGAAAATAAAAATTGTTTTCTGAGCTTTATTGCTTGCTTCAGTTTTATTTCTTATATAAAAAATTAGAACTATTTTTGAGCTTTATTTGTTGCTTGTAAATAAAATTTTTTTTGCTTATAAAGTAAGGGTATTTTTCGAGTTTTTTTTAGAAATTAAAACTTCATTTTTTAGTTTAATTTTTTGCTAAACAAAACTTGTAAATTTTTTAGGTTTTTTTTGCTTAGAAAAAGAAAATTATTTTTGGCATTTTGTTGTTTTTTTTTTGCTTACAAAGTAACAATTATTTGGAGTTTATGTTTTGCATAGAAAATAAAATTTAATATTTGTTTCTTTTTTTGATTAGAAAATAAGTGTTAATTTTTGAGTTTTATTTTTGGCTTACAAAATAAGAGATATTTGTTTAGTTTTATTTTTTGCATAGAAAATAAAATCGATTTTTCGTATTTTAGTTTTTACTCAGAAAATTATAATTATTTTCAGTTGCTTGGAAAATAAATTTTATTATGAGTTTTATGTTCTGCTTATAAATTAAAATTAAACTGATGGGGTTTTTTTCTTTTGCTGAAAAAACTTTTTATAATTTTAGTAGTTTTTTTTTTTGCTTAGAATATGAAAATTATTAGTTTTTGTTTTATTTCTCTGCTGGCAAAATAACAATCATATTTTGAAATTTATCTTTTGCGTAAAAAATAAAAGTAATTTTTTTAGCTTTATTTTTTACTTAGAAAATAAGAAATAGACATCGATAGCGGAAGCGGAAGCGGTAGCGGTATAAGTATGTGGATAGAATTAATTTCTTTCATTTATAATCAGGCATTTATTTTTACAGCAGTATCCTTTTCTTTTTTGTAATTTTTACGATACATGGCCTTTGTCACTTAAAAATTTTAAACTGATTTTTGTTTTCAACTTTTCTTTTAAGTAAAGTGTGACGACAATTAACATCAGCTTAGCTATTCGGATTTAAAAAAGATCTAAAACTCAATTTTTGATTCGGAATACAAATAGAATTAGTAATCTTATCTTGAGTTTATTATTTATACAAATATTTGGCCTTAATAAAAAACATCTCAAACAAAGACTAAGTTTTTTCTTGATCGCCATTAAGGTTTATTGTATCTTAAGAGCGGCTGTAAATTTTCGTCTCATTGATGTAATTGCTATCATTTTTGCGCCGCACATTTTATACAACACATTTTTTCAGCTGAAACTCATTTCCTTCTACATCGTAAATCTCTCGTTAAATTTTCTGATAAATTTTCACGCCTCATTTGCATTTCCTACAAAATTCTTGCACCAAGTGCAATAATTTCATTTAACTGTACATACATTTCTGGATTCACACTTTCACCTGCTGCAACTATGGCATTCAGCATATCTACCACCACTACTTTTGCTTAGCACCTGAAACACAAATTTCTCCATGTTGGTGGAGGAGTGAAAAATTACAGTTTATTTACGGAAAAATTATGCGTACATGGAAAAGTTGTTCTATTGCTTAAGCAAACAAGCTGCAACAGCAAAAGTAATCGGAGGCATCAACTACAGCAAAAAAGGCAAAAGCGCATTGAGGTTGTTGTTGAAGAACAAGAACTTTATCGTTGCGGACATTGCAACTTGATGGCCATAACAAGCTTGCTGTTTGCTTTGGCCCAGAACGTTGGCGCGGCCTTCATTTCACTACAGCGCTGACTTTCTTTCCTCTGTGCTTTTTGTCAAACCCCCACCGCTCTTCCTCGCACCTCAATAAACCTACACGTCTACTCTGCTCTTCCGCTCGGGTCTATTGCAAATGAAGTTACAGTGTTGAAATGCCGGTACGAAGCAAGCAATAGATTTTCAAGAATTAGAATAAATTAAGATGAAGATGTTTTTATTGATGAGGTGTGTGTGTTTGAACATCCGCTTTGGCATTTGCTGGTCATTCGTTGGGCGCTTCTTGTGCCTTCTATTTAGCTTTTTATGGCCAATGACTTTTTTTAGAATTACGTCGAATTGAGTTGATTGCGTGTAGGTGTGAATTAGAAGGCAAATGAAGTGGTGTATCAATTCATTGTCATAATTTTGTGATGTATTTAGTTCAACAGCATTGAAGTATTCTCGGAAGTGCAGTGAAATTTCTCAAAAATAAATTTATATGCTTGTACTTTTTTCACTGCACTCAATGCATTAGGTGGGTAGTCAGTAGCGAGCTGCCACTGAATGCCACTCAGCGGTTCGCTCATAAATTTTTGAATATCCAATGCGCCATCATTACCGTTACATCAGATTTACAGCTCACACCTCACCTGCTGCTGCTGCTCGGTTGAAAATTTCGACCTCATGAAAGGTGTTGAAGGTTTTCTGAGTCGATGCGTTTTTGTCAATTCATCGCCAGTATTTTTGTTGTGGTTGTAAGTTTGACAAAAATTAGCTTTGTTTCATTAATCCCTTTAAGGTGAAAGCAATCTGTTGTTATTTACGTCTTATTCTTTTCTGGTTCTGTCAATACTCGTATAATATTTGCAACGGTACTTTAATAATTTAATCTGTTGGACTACGGCAGCTCATTTTCTTTCTACTTATATTATACTTTCTCTCTCACGCAAACCAGGGTTCGGATTAAATTCGAAACAGTAGTAAATGACCAGGAAACTTGTAGCAAAATTTTTTTTTTAATTTACATTTCTTCTCTGTCGCATTTATTGGCCTTATTACACTACTCGACAAAAAAAATCTCCAAGAATAAAATAGGCCTTTCCTAAAGTGAAATTTTCTCCTGATTCCGAATATGACTTTCATTTTCTTGTGGCAGATCTAGTTTCCGAGATATCGGCGAAAATATGAAAATTCCCATTTTTGCAGAACACTACTTCATATAGGTACGGCAAAAATTTGTATTTTTCATTTTTTCGTTTTCAACTGTTGAATTATGCATTATACTAATTCCCATAAAAATGTCTTGCCTTCACCTCCCTCAAGTATCTTCAGTAGTTTGGCCACTATGCAAAAAAACGTTCAAAAAATGTTGAAAAAAAAAACGAAATTTTTTACACAATTTCAGATTTAACCACTTTAAAATCGGAAAAATTCTATTGACAAAAAAAAGTTAGCCCTCCTATGTTGTAGGTAATTTAACTCCGAAAATTTTAAGCATACCAGTACAACAATCGGACGTGCCATTGAAACTATAGCCCCGTTAACTTGCAAGCGTCTATCCTACAATTTTTTTATAGAGAAAATTTTTATTCAAACTAGGTTTTTATTTTTTTATAACGTTTTATTATAGACATATGTTTGCACGTTAAACTGTATTCAATTGAGTAATATGAGTATAAATCAGCAATTCAGTAAAAAACAACAACGACAACAACATTAAATACATACATATCTACATCTAAAAAAGTCAAATTGAGCGATTTTACCGTGGTGGTCAATAGTGAGGGACGTGGGTACTTCTAACTACCCGTTTATAATTTTCTGGGTTTGTCTCCCGTATTATTGTCCAGCAATAATCTCCCATCATTTCTTCATTCCAAAAACCTTGGTAACGCTTTTCAAAAATCATGAGGTCTTGGTGAAACCTTTCACCCTGTTCATCACTTTCAGCACCTAGGTTTGCGGGAAAATTATCCAAATGTGAATGCAAAAAATGCATTTTGAGGGACATGTTGCATTTCATAGCACTGTAGTTTTTCAACAAGGCTTTGACCATCTCTCTATAGTTGGGATCTTTGTTGTTGCCAAGAAACCCACTAACGACTTGCTTAAAGCTGTCCCAAGCCGCTGCTTCTACTGATGATAAATGATTCGCAAAATTTTCGTCTTTCAGCAACTTTCTAATTTGCGGACCAACAAATATACCTTCTTTTAATTTGGCTTGAGTTATTTTAGGGAAACATTTCGTTAGGTACTGGAAGGATGGCGCGTCCTTATTTAAAGCCTTTACAAAATTTTTCATTAATCCTAATTTGATGTGAAGTGCTGGCAAAATAACTCGTTCGGGATTTACTAAAGGCGGGTTTGCGATATTGAAGGCACCTGGTTCGTACTCAGCTCTTGGTGGCCAGTTTTCCTGAATATAATGGGTTTCTCTAGCACGGCTGTCCCAAAGACAGAGAAAACAGCAATATTTAGTGAAACCTCCTTGAAGTCCGAGAACTATAGCTACAACCTAGGATGTATTTCATATACTATTTATTTTAAACTGTACCACCGAAACTGCTTACCTTTAAGTCCGCACAAATTTTCCAATTAAATTGTTTATATTGAATGAGCTCAAGTAAATTTGATATGCTTAAATAAGTTTCTTTAGTATTCTCAGAATGTGCCACTGGTATTGACGGTAACGAATTTCCTTTATGGAGTAATGCTGCTTTTAAACTATGCTTTGAACTGTCTATAAACAAGCGCCAATCATCCACTTTATTTTCTAATTTTAGTGCTTCAAATAAACCTTGAACATCATTGCAGTAGCAAATATTTTCACTTTTAGTAAAAAAAGAAGAGAAAGTCTTGTGTCTATTTCGAAATTTTGAAGTACTTGTCGAAGGGCCCAGGCTGCCCCATTGCTGCAAACGAGATCCTAGAACTTCGCTATCAAATTTCGATAATTTCAAATCTCTGACCAAGTCATTAAGTTCGGCTTGTGAGACTCGATGTGGGATCTCTCCTTCTTGTCCACTTTCTGAATTATCTGCTTCGGAGTCACTTTCGCTTGAGGCTTCAAAACTTATAGGCGGTCTAGGTATGGGTAAGGTATGGTCATGTAGTTTTGGTTTTTTAGCTGATGCCACATTTGGATAACTTATTAATTTCCTCTTTTTTCTCGTTTTACCTTTAAGGTCTATCACGCAAAAATAGCACTGGTCGTGGTTAAAGGGTTCAGTCCACATCATTGGAACACCAAACTTCATGTTATGACCTTTACCCGATACCCATCTCATTAAAGTTAATCTACAGGAGGCGCAAATAAAATTAGGTGTCCAAGATTTATCGAGATTTTTTACACGGAAACCGAAATAATGAAAGTATGCATCTCTGACAGAATTAGTTATTTTCCGAGCTGAGTTTCCGAAAATATAATGTCCGCAAATAAAGCAAAAATCATCCGGATTATTTTTACATTTAAAATCTCTTTTGCAACAAGCCATTTCGTAAACACATCTACCGATATAGTATGTATAAATTTGCACTACAATTTTCAAAACAAAATTTACAACAAACAGTAGTGACAATTAAATACTTGATGTCTTTTTAAATTTATTAGACCCTAAGGTAGAGTGACCAAATGAAATGTCTCGCCAATTTTATCAGAGTAATACTAAAATTGTAGGATAGACGCTTGCAAGTTAACGGGGCTATAGTTTCAATGGCACGTCCGATTGTTGTACTGGTATGCTTAAAATTTTCGTAGTTAAATTACCTACAACATAGGAGGGCTAACTTTTTTTCGTCAATAGAATTTTTCCGATTTTAAAGTGGTTAAATCTGAAATTGTGTAAAAAATTTCGTTTTTTTTTCAACATTTTTTGAACGTTTTTTGGCATAGTGGCCAAACTACTGAAGATGCTTGAGGGCGAAGAAGGCAAGAAATTTTTATGGGAATTAGTATAATGCATAATTCAACAGTTAAAAACGAAAAAATGAAAAATGCAAATTTTTGCCGTACCTATATGAAGTAGTGTTCTGCAAAAATGGGAATTTTCATATTTTCGCCGATATCTCGGAAACTAGATCTGCCACAAGAAAATGGAAGTCATATTCGGAATCAGGAGAAAATTTCACTTTAGGAAAGGACTATTTTATTCTTGGAGACTAAAGTTGATCAAAATTTGTCGAGTAGTGTTATTATTATTTTTATTTTTGAAATTTGAACTATTGCCGCTTTTCCAAATTTCCATAAATAAAAAATACAAAACTGGTCTCCGGTTTGTATAAATGTTGTTGGTTAAAAAACTTTATTAATAACAAACAAAAACACAAAGTTTTTGAAAGAAAAGCGAATGTGTACTATTGATCTGATTTAACGGAATCGCAAGTACATACATATGTATTTGCTTTTCAATTCGAGTGTTTTGAAGAGGGAAATTGGGTGTTTTATTAAATTCATTAAAAAATATCGATATATTTTCAGAAAATAATGGATACATGCATAGATATTTTTAATCCGGGTGTATCGATATTCCATATTTACTTCCGATTATCAAATTTGATTGAAATTCGATATTCTTTTTAAGGCCTCGATGATCTCAATTAGACTAATTTTGAGCGTAACTGTGCAAAATATCTCTTTCTCTAAATTTACTCTGCATATACCCTGCAAGAAGCCTGGCCTATTTGCGGTTAGTTTTGCAAGGCCATCGTGTATCAAATGATGACTTCTCTTCTTCGTTTTCTTGCATTTGTGTCTTTCTCGTCGTTTGTAGGAATGTGTGTATGTAAAATCGATAACTTATTTTCGATATGGTCACCCATTTTTTGCAAGGATATCGATATTCCATATTTATTACCGAGTATCAAAAATAAAATTCGATACTCTTTAAAGGTTTATTTAAGAACAATTAGAGTCGTTTTAAACGTAATATCTCCTTCCAGTTGATGAACGCAACCAAGTGGATATCTTAAGGTAAAAATATCGATATTTTTTACCTCTCCATATATTTATATTGTTTAAAAATATCAATACGATATCTGTATATCGATACATTTTTGGTCGATCCCTAGCAGAGTAGTTAACTCGATTTTTGTTTTTCATTTTAAGAAGATACAAAATTGACAAAGTTTACATATATTTTACAATAGTCTTGTTGGTATTTATTGGTGTCACTCTAGCAAAAAAATTGCTTTTTTTTTTAAAGCTGTGGACTGACTTAAGGAAATTCGGCACAAGAAATTTACTTGGGCATTCTTAATTTTTAATTTCTTTATTTAATAAATTATTTCTTGTTCATATAAGTGTTTGCTTTTCTTAAGAGCTGTGGATGAAGTTTTAGCTGTCAAACGCATGATATGGAGTTCTAGCTTTGTGATTGGCATCTACGCCACTTAGCTCGATGTTTCTTCGAAATCCCCATAAAATTTGTGGTATTGTTGTTCTAACATAAGATGACCTATAGTCATCTAACAAATATGACTTTAATGCCCATTCGGAGTTCTAGCACAAATTTGAACCGATAATGGAATTTTCAAGCCTTGGTTCAAGCTAAGTTGTCTTGCAATGAACCCTAAAATACACTAGAATGAGTGTTTGGTTGGGTAACTGTGATGACAATATGAATTACAAAAAATTATTTTCAAAGGAATTGAAGGTTAATTTGTGTTCCTTGTTCCTTATATCACTTCTCATATACATACATACAAATATTTGTCATCTAGATACAATTATTTGTCCAACACCCCCAAAAGCCTATACAACCTTTCCCATACTATGTCGTACTTTATTCTCTATATTTTTAATGACAAGTTATTTTTATATTCGCTGATTTGCTTATGGAACGCGGAAATCCATGCACTTTTGTCATATCGCTGTGACATATCGCCATGCATTTATTAAAAATACGTTTAAAACTTATACCGCTTAATTTCCGCCATTTAAAAAACGATTTATTTTCTTTTAGTTGATTACGGCTGCCAACACTCAGTTTAACACATAAATACAGATGTGTGTGTGTGGGGGTGTGTGTGTTATATGGATAGTTGATCGCAGCAACACTTCAGTGTTAAGACCACCAACGTACAGCGACAAAATTAATTACTACAATTATAAATATGCTACAGAAAAATATCAACAACAGTATTTGTATATAAGTATGAAGAAAGATACATAGATACTTGGGTGGTCGAACTATTGGCGTGTTTGGGAATTGTTACTAGGCATTATTTTTAAATCAGTTTAATCGACATAAAAAAGTTGTAATATAAGGAATATATGTATGAAGTAAAGTCTGGTAAAGACTAGAAAGAAATAAGTTGTTTTCTCATATTATTCCCTAATAAAAACCAGACCTGAAGCTCAATAAATTACAGTTGTTATTTGGAAACGATTTTCGACCAAGAAATAATATTTTCATATATCTTTAAAACCCAAAAAGGCACATTAATCACAAAAAATTAAATTAAATAAAACGCCCCATTTTGACTTTGTAAAAATCCACACAGATTTGATTTGCTGCACGGTACTGAAATTCTTTTAAACAACGATCCACCCTCATAACAATAGAGCACTTTTTAATAGTTACATATAGAGATATACAATGACTTAGTATTGTTAATTGCAATACGAAAATAAAATGGCTTCAGCTACATTTATGTTGAATTTTTTTCCATTCCCAATTTTAGCAAATGCTCCCCAATTCCGTGTCCACCAAAATGTCACACAAATTAAAATGGACACTGATTGATCATCTGCTTGATTAACATGCCTCTTTCTTCTAATAATAATACAATAATTGTCCACTTACTTACACCATATAGCTGGATGTTTGGCCGAACTTCTCCTACAATTTGTGGTGTGCGTCTAGAATTTTACTCCCACTAAGAACAGCAAATTATTTTTGTGAGAAGTTTTTTTTTTTTGGTAAAAATACACCTGTCCAGGGACGACCGCTAGTAGAAAAAACTTTACTATAGTTTTTGATGTTACTTGCTCCGGGTAGGATTTGAACCTACAACCCAACCAGAAGTTTCCCATCCTCAATATGCTTTCGCTAAGTGAAATTTGACGTCAAATGTTGTGAGTTGAATGAAAGCAGCTACAATGTTGACATATGCAGTTCTATTTGACCCCAATACAAAATTATAAAATGTGAACATATTGACATTTCGTGTCATATTTTGACGTCATAAATATGACCTAATGAAAACCAAGCATTACTCTGATATACGCCTGGCGGAAAGACCTAGGTAACGCTCTGTGCCGATGATCAAAGGGGCGGAGTTTCATAGTTTATTTCGTGAAGAGGTCGAGTTTCCATTTCGCATTTTAAAGTTAGCGAAGTTATCAAAGTTTTTTACTTGTGGTGGTATTTCGTTAAAAACACTTTAGGTAGCAATAAAGCATAGAGCTAAACACATTTTGCATTATTTTTGAAATCCTCCATTAGTAAATTCTTAAACAGGAAAACGTCAGTGTTTCCCTACTTAATTTCTAGTCACAAAAATATTTTGATTTGGCGTTTTTTTAATTTTGTTCATGGTAATTTTTTTCGTTGATTTTTAATAAATATAAAGCTAATTTTATAACGAAACCCATACAAATCAATGTTTCACATTTTGCACAAGATCTAAGAAGATTCAACAAATTTCATCTAAATTTCAAACTTTTTAATCTGAATTTTGAGACACTTTTTGAGTAACTATGCCCACTAAAATCAAATACATATATAATAAGATATAAGTTCCCAGTGGCATTAATTTAAAAAAAAATTCTTTTTGTTTGCAGACGGTTTTCTTCCATAAAGAATGTTTGAGTTCAGTGTGTATGGAAGAAAATCGGCAAAATCGCCAGCACACTTAAAAAGTTTGAAATTTAGATGAAAATATTTTTGATATTAAATTTTTTTTCCAAAATATGAAATATTGATTTGTATAGTTTTCAATATAAAATAAACTTTATTTAGAAAATAAGTAAACGGGAAAGTTTTCCATGAAAAACCTTTTCACTTTAATATTTAAAAAAAAATTGGAAAGCGACTCTAGATCAACATCAATAACAAATTTATGAAATTATTGTTCTTCGCCCATAGCGAATGTATAAAATTTAATTAAAAATTTCTCTGTGCCGAAATTCGTTGGAACACTGCGTTTCTTAACTCTTGAACCGTAACTTAAAATTCAAGGACGCATTCTAATATGGTCCGCTAATAGGAAGTTAATCGTTGTATTTATTTCTTCACTATTTTACTTATATTTTTCTTGTTCCAAATACACAAATACTTTGGTCTTACCACATTCAAGACCTTTTCAACAGAAAAAAATCTCTTTTTTTTTTTTAGACAAGCTATGCTTTCTGTTAAACGTTGAACAAACTCTTCAAAGCTATTGTATATTGGTAAGGCTCTGAGGTAGTCAGCCCTATTCTGCATTTTTATTACGTTCCCGCATTCCGCTCTGCATCGATTGGAATTAGGTATTCCGAGTTACGACGGAATCGAAAGAAAAAGAGGAAGAGCAGCAACCTTTTCGAAATCAGCTGTTTGCCTTGGAATGAGTGAAATTGAAACAAAATAAAGCAAACAGATACAAATTCGTGGGCAAACTACTTCTTCGCGGCGATACTACTTGAGGAGGACGACAACGCATCCGAGAATGCTGACACAAAAGTTAAAAGAAGATTGTGAGATATGTGTGATCCATTTCAGATGAGTGACGAATTATAAGAAATTGCGTTTGAAAGTGATAAATCTTAATTCATTGATTTACTGTGATCCATTTCAGATGAGTGACGAATTATAAGAAATTGCGTTTGAAAGTGATAAATCTTAATTCATTGATTTACTTATTTAGATACAAAAAAAGCTTTAGACTTAATAAGGACGCTTTCAAGTATGTCCTAGAAACTTTTGCGGAAGAAACTCAACCAAGTACTTTGACGTCGTTATCTTCGCTTAATCGCGTAGTGGCGGCATTGAGATTTTTTGCGGAAGGCAGTTACCAACACGGAGTTGGCGCAGATTATAATGTCGGAATGGGTCAGTCAACCGTATCAAAGTCACTCTCTAATTTTCTCGATGTCATGCAACGAAAGCTTTGCCCTGAGTGGATCAAATTTGAACAGAGTGAAGAGGAAAAATGCAAGCGAAGCAAGAGTTTTATGCATTTGCAATTCCCTCCGAAAACTCCACCACTTCCTCCTTCGGTCGCTTTTGAAAGCCCTGCGCAATATCCCTTTTGGTTGCCATTATATCAGCCAATTTTTCATACTGCTCCGCCAAAAAAAATTTCAACTTACAAAAACGTAACTACGATCGCAATGTAGAATACATAAAATTGTAAATTTCAAAGATTGATCGAAACTCATCGAAACGCAGAATACCAAAGTTGCCAAACTGAGAAAATCTCGATTCGAGTCGAAATGCAGAATAGGGCTGAGTAAAAAATCCGTTTTCATAAAAAAGTAGCTTCAAACGCATACTGAACATGACTTTGAAATTGCACCCTTTGTTTAGTAGGTATGTAATCTTCAGTAAAATTGGTTTAAAGAAAACTCATTTAAAAAAATGAAATTAACTAAAAATGATATGTTGTAATCAAAGTTTGCTCAACATATATCTACAAATAAGAGACAATAAAGGACTGCAAAAAATAAATAAAATGAAATAAAATCGGATGCCAAAACTACTGCTGCCGGTCGCAGTTCATTATAAGTGAAAAGTTTGTTGACCTTTACGCAACTACATTCACTTCATCTAAAAAGAAATAAATATGTATTTACATTTATATATACAAATATATTATAGGGATATGTAAAAATACAAGTACTAGGTATGTATTTATATTTGTATGTATTTACTTATCTCTTCTAACTTTGTCCTAATTTTATGTAATTCAATTATTTACGGCTCTATAAAATTCCTGCCGCCATAAAAACTTTCGTCTTTTATACGCCTTGATGTAGGCAACATAAAAAACTTTATTCGCATTACTTTTGCGCCAAATTGGCTTGGCAGGCAGTTGAAATTTGTTTGCCAAATCTTTCGGGATGCCTGTTTTGCTCGTTTTTTTTGTGTTTGAAAACTTTCTTCTGCTAACTATTGGAATCTGTTGCCTGCTGTCTACAACCCCAAACTTTCGCTTACATCATAAAAATGTGTACGTTTTTAAAACTTCGTGAACTCAAGTAACCTTTTGTTTCCTAACATTTTTTATATTCTTATCTTATGAGCACATACATTCAAATGCATGTCTATGTGTTTGTCCTCAACATTATTTGTACTAATTTTTTGATTCATTAGATTTTCTCAAACGAAGTGGCAAAATATCTACATTAGAGCAAAAATATTTGTTTACTTTAACAGCCGGCTTATTTTGGGGATTTCGTTGTTATTTGCTTTTGTACCGGCTTTTATTGTACTTGTGTTTGGGGAATAGCTGGAATTAAAACAAATCTGCATAAATATTTATACAGCATAATTTTATTATTTGCTCTTTATATTTCGGTAATCACGTAGCCAATACATATTTTTATGTGATATACATATGTATATTGGGCGTGGTATATGCAGTGGCGAGCGAAACCGGTCGATTGGTGATCTTTCATGACACATTTTTTTGTTAATTTTATATACAAATATAGCTGCTACTGCAACAAAATCTCTATAAAATAATTTTACAAACTTTATGAAAAAAAATGTACAATAACTTAAACGAAATGGAAATAAAAAATTTAAAATAAAAAAGCGGTTGGGAATTGCACAGTCCTCCGAATCACACAAATGTGTAGATGCTTTACTTTATTTAATATAGAGTGTACTTTTCATTGCGACGCTAAAAAATTTAACATTTCAAGAGCATTATTTATCTAAAAAACTGATTTTTGTATTCACCTTTTTATTACATATTTTATTACACCTTTTGGTGTTTATTTCATGATCAAATCAAAATGTTTGCTTTACAAAATACAAAAGAATAAATTTCTTCTTGTCTACACTACAAGTTCTGCGAGTTATTAAATAGGCGGATTGATAAGAAAATTTTAAGAAAAATATGTTTTAGTTAATAAAGCTAGATATGTTTAAATTTTAAAGAAAATCAAACCTAGACGATTTTCTAATCAAAAGCTCTCAATCGGTGATTTAATTGGTAAGTTTACTTCTAAAGAGTTTTAGTAAAAAAAAACTGTTTCAAAATTGAGCATCATATAAATTATAATAAATATGTATTCTTACACTTGAAAAATTGTTCCTCTATAAAATCGCTTGAGTTAAGTATAGGGAAATCTAGTAAGGTCAGAAATTAAATCTAGGTCGGGAAAGCAAATGTAAGCAATGCAAATCTCTTGAGTTTTAATCGTTTTTACTCAAAGCTCCTTCATGCCCAATAATCTCAAAAGGCAGATAGCCACAGGCAAGACTTTTGTCTAATCTGGTAATTTGACATATTGAAATTATTAGAAATCATTGAAAATACATTACCGTCGATATGAATTGAAAACGATAAAGCTTCCAGTACGTAATTTCATCACTTTGTTTATCAATACTTAATGCTTTCTTTTTCCGTTTTCAATGGCCATAAATCATTAAATAGGTTAAAAACATTAAAATAATAATTTTCAGCCATCAACCGATTATGTTTTGATTTAGCGCTTAGTTAGGCTTAGAGAAATCGCAATTTTATTAATTTTAATTTTTCTATTGTGAACTCATGCGTATAAAAAATAAAGTGACAAATATTCCATTTTTTAAATTATACGATAACTTTTGTTTTTTCAATATTTTTTCTATTAGCGTAAGTGACTTAGAGGCCGTTTTTTTTAAGACTGACTAAATTGCTTGTAATCGGTGGTTTGTTAATCGGTGATATCATGAGTTAAAAATTCACCGGGGTCTTATTAGCTTACATCCGGTTAGGTCGATCGTTGTGAATAATTTATGAAAGAGTTAACAAAAGAGGCATTGTGATTAGACAGTTGACTTTTGTTAAGTTGTGGACAAGCAGAATATACATATATGAGCTGCTGTTAACAAACAGCTGTTTGTATTTGATAGGTGAACTGAATGTCAAATGTCAATGTCAATGCGCGTAAAATTTGTTAGTGTACATTTTGGGTTTTGTACGCTTAATACGAACTGATGTGAATTCGACTTGACTGTGGAATTTTCTTGCTGTTTGAGCAATGTGCTTATGTATATCAAAATATTGGAAGAAAATAATAGTAAAAGTCATCTATCAAACTTTACCAGCGCAGTGTAGAATTTATTGAAAACTTTGGCTGAACAGCACGCTACGAGTTTGTTGTTATATTTTTCAAAGAAATTTCCTCCTGCTCCATACGCTCGTTTATTTCTTATGAAACGCTTAGAGCCCAAATTGGAAATAATAGAAATGTTCCATAATCATAAAAATGTACTTATAAATAACAATACATAAATTTTTGATATGTTTTCACAGCTGTCAGATGTCAATTTTTGTTCGGCTAGCAGCTAATCGATGGGCAATCATCTGATAAAATTAATCGACGGATTTTTGCTAACCGTTAATTGAAAAAGAAAATTCCAGACAAAGTATATTTAACTTCCGCTTAAGCACTAATTTACCTTTAAGAAACCGGCCCTTAAACTTCTAATTTTTCAATAGACTAAGTACTTAATAAACAAGCATAATTAGTTGAAACTCAAATCAGTTGCACCATCTGTCAGAAAGAAACTTAAATCTGCATTTAAAATACATTACCGCTGTTTAGATCTCAATACAAGGCTCGTTTCTTTGAACCCAAGTTACAGCAAAACGCTCCAACTCGGATAAAATTTCCTTTAATTGCAAATGCAACCCAGTTCTCATCTTTAATGAAACAAATTTTGGTTTGATGTAGTTATTCATATATTTATAAATAACTATGCAAAAATATGAATTAGTTCTTAAACTGAAATTTCCTATGTACCGGCTCATTCACAATAGCGCAGTTTTTCACTTCCCAACACTACATCTGAGATCGGATATCATTTTACTGAGTTGGCTCTACTCGCATATTTTTCCGAGTTAGTGTTGTTGTTGTAGATGGCATTCGTTATCGTACCTAGTGTTCCTTTGCGACTCGGTTACAAAGAAACTCAGTTGTTGCTTTCCATTTCTTTTCTTAATATTCAATAGTGAAAAGTAAAATATTAAAAATCATAATTTTTCTAATACCTATTCAATAACCTGAATTTTATGAAAATTCATAAACGTTCTTTCGTTAAGTTCAATGATTTCATTTGAACAATGTTCGTATCATAATAAAAAAGAATGAAACAATTTTCTATACCTTTTAGTATGTATGTCATTGCAGTTATCTCAAGTACCTTTTTAGCAAAACATATTTACATTTAATTTGCCGGTCCTAGTAAATATCATTTCAAGCCTAAAATTTTAGATAAAGAAAAGCCAAAAAGCAAACATTCAAAATAAACTTTTTTATATTCGCCACTGGTGTTTTATTTATAGCCATCCATGGGATTACCGATGTGTATTCGCTTTGTGATAGATAGGAGGTAAAACGTGAGCCAACAACATAAAGTAGCAACAGTTTGTGAGCAGCTCGATTTGTAGGGCTACTAAACTGCTTTCACGACAGCACGCACACACGCACAAACCTACTTCTTCGTGCATAGCTACATCTATGCTGCTTGGTGCTGGCTGCTCGTGTCGGGCACTCGTTTCCTTACTCGTATGCGTATTTTATAGAACGTAGAGGTGTTGTTGTAGCATCTACACGGTCAAACCATCCACATCTCAATGCAGCTATTGAGTTGTGGTATTTGGCAGCAATGGAAGGAAATGGCGCCGTGGCTTAGTTGGTTAAAGCGCCTGTCTAGTAAACAGGAGATCATGAGTTCGAATCTCGTCGGGGCCTTAGCGTAGCTGCGTTTTTCTTTTTCTAGCTTTAGCTCAATTTTTATTTAATTTTTTTTAAAGAGAATTTGAGAATAGTAAAGGTTAATGAATTTGTGAATATTTTTAATTCAGAAGTGTAAAAATATATATGTACATATGTATGTATGCATTTTTCAAACGCATGCAAAAGTTATTTAAACTGGCCCACGAATTTCAATTTTTCTCTTTACCAGAAACGCCGTTATGAAATTCGTATCTAAAATCACCCCCTGATTTCGAAAATTGAGTTCATTTTTGATTCTATGGTACCGTTTTTGAGATATTTGCAATTTACCGTTATTCGAAAATACCAAAAAGATGGCTCCTTAATTACGTACATATATCTCACGAACGGGTCAAGCAATTACAAAAAGTTTACAGAATCGGAAAGGCGAAAAAATTTGCTATAAATGCATTATACATTGTTTTTTGCTCAACCAGATAGTTTTCGAGATATTAGCTTATCATTTTAGATTTTTGTTTTTTTTTATGAAAAAATATGAAAAAAATTACTCTTTGCGAGGGCAGTATTCCAAAACCACAACTTTTTTTCCAGGTATTTTTTCTTTACGTAAAGCTCTTAGAAAAAAGATAAGCTATCATCGAAGAAAATCGATGCAAAACTACTTAAGTTATAAACGATCAAATAAAAGTAACCCAGGTTGCGTATGTATGGTATAAAGAAGAGTGAAATATCTACATAGGTATGCTCTGTTTCTATTGAGTTAAAAGTTCAATTTATGAATGAAATTACCCATATTTTTAACTTTTTTTTAAATTTATTTATGTTTATACTATATTCTAACAATCTTTATCTTAATTTGATTTTACTATGTAGTCGAAATAATAAAAAAAAATGATTTTCGAAATCAGGGGGTGGTTTTAAATACGAATTTCATAACGGCGTCTCTGGTAAATTTTGGCCCAGTGTTATCAATAGGCCTGTTTCTTTGTAAACGTCAGAAAAAGAGCACTAGGTAGGCTAAGGCATAGCGTGGAAAGTAACAACACTATGTGAGTTGAACCAAATCGTTAAATTGATATCCGACCTGAGATTTAGTGTTGGGAAGTGAAAAAACTGCACTATTGTGAATGAGTTCTAAGAAAATACATGGGAAATTTCAGTTCTATTTGCTAAATATTTTTTAAATATATACATACATAGCTGCATCAAACTAAAATTTTCCAGCATAACTATTTGCCCTTTTTAAATAGCATTAAACAAATATACAGCATGTTACCATGTTCACACATGGTTGCTTTTGCAACTAGTAGAGTATATTTTATCTGAATTGTCGCAAGTCTATTACAAAGACACAGGCCTAATGTTTCGTTCGAAAGCCACTGTCGTTTAGTTTTTTTTTTTTAATATAGCATGGAGTTTGTAGAAATTAAAAGTTTTTTGTCATACAAAATTTTTATTGCATAACTGCTCACTTTTTATAATACATAAGGCTGCTAGAGAGAGCAAAACTCCCAGAATATACTGCCCGCGAAATGCATGGGATTTGCAATTTTTTTTTCGTTTTTTACACATTTTCGGACAGGCTGCATATAAAAATTAAGATCTGTTAAAAAAACTGAACAATTATAGTGGGAAAAAGCGATTTTGACTTGAAATCCAAAAATTTACGGTTTTAAATGTCAATATCTTTAAATAAATACATTACGAAGAAATCAGAATATTAACACTTTTATGTAGAAAGAAATCTGGAATATTGAGCTCATATAAACTTCGGACATACAAAGTTCTCATTTTTGAAATTTTCAATGATCCAAGTAAAATTTCGCAAAAAAATGCATTCTATGGGTCAAAATAAATATTAAAAAAAGAAACAAAAATTAAAAACTAAAGGGAGCTATACTAACGATGTGAAACTTACAAAATTACACTATTTTTGAAATATTTACATTGGGTATTATTCTTTGGAATCTCCTGAAGATACATATGCAGAGTTTGCCGATTGGAATATGTATTGATTTTCAAGGATTTTATACCATTTATTTATATAGAAAGTATTAAATATATACGAAACTTTGAGCGCTTTGAACGACCACTCAATATTTTTCGATGCCAAAAAAAAAAAAATAATAGCAGTACTGTTGTTTTTCAATATAGAAAATTCCTAGGTGGCGAGAGTATCAAAATCCTGGCTTTATTTCGTTTTGATCCACCCTAATGTACACACAAAACGAAAGGTTGCAATATCGACAAAAAAATACAACACAATGACAACGGTGCAAATTTTTTATTTTATTTTTTATTTTCTGGGAATTTTTTCAAATGCTTCACACATTGATAGCGCAATAAGCGGCAGATTTTTTTTTAGCGGGAAATACACTAGCTGGGAATTTTATTTTTAATAGGAATTTTCGTGACGTAATTTTTTTTAATTTATAAAAGTGGTAAAGCCATTAATTAAGTGGCTAAAACAACCCGTTCACGACTTCTTTTTATGTCTTTAAAAAATATTTGTTATTTTCCCAAAACCCTTAGATATGTACATAGTTCAAAAATGAAATATGCTACAACTCAGTTCGTAAATTGCTGCTGCTGCTGCTCCTGCTCCTGCATATTTTCAATGCATAAATTCTAGAAATAAAATTATGTTTATCAACAAATAAATGTAAACTTCATAAAAGCCAAGTGTATACAATGTTCTTTCGGTTGTGATGTGTTTAAAATTAAAAATTAAAAGCATAAACATGCACATCATTTTATCATACACATTTATGTACATACTTACTACATATGTATGTATACATATACATATACATACATATAAAATGCACTCACTTCTTTAGACAGCCTGTAAGTACATACTCTCAATATGCACTACCCATCTGTTGTTGTTGTTGTTGTTGTTGTTTTATAAACAATATTCCCTGCAACTTACTATAAACTATAGACGCACTTACTTAGGTTATTATTCTATCTTGGTCACACAGTCGGAAGTTCTTTGTACTGTTCTTCAAAAGTTTTTATGTATGTACATACTTTCGTATACTCGGTGGAAAAAATTGTGGCTTCTTATCTAAACAAAAAATTTGTGTAAGTTTTAAAATGCCTAGCATCTGTGTATAAAAATCTATTTATGTGAGCCAATGTTAAGATGTTAATAAACAAATTTTGGGGTCGCAACATTAAATTTAGTCGAAAAAATTAATAACATATTACTACGACTACAAATACCATTAGCAAGTTAGAGATAAAATAAAACTAATTATTTTTGTATTTTTCATCATCCGATTGCTTTATTAATTGATAGGTGGAAACTATGACAGTAGTCACTTCTCTACGTTGACTCAAAAAATAAATATTTACAACCTCGAAAATATCGTTTGATTCGATGGTATACACTTTCCACATAATTGAGGATAAATCTTTTTCAAAATTCGGTTCTTGGTGCTTATGCCCTTTCAGGGAATGCTAAAAGCGACGATGGTATTAATTTATTTCTAAATTGACTAAAATTGGAACGTTGTTTTGATATGAATGTCACATCTTATTATGTGCTGTCTTCATATGATGCCATCACATGATGCCAACATATGAGGCAAGACATACATAGATACATACTTATGTACATACATACATATGTGCACACTTATATATTTCAAAATTTTCAAAACTATGTAGTTTGTTTTCGTACTTAGATAAACTTAAACGAATGTTTTCCATTGAATTAACTACAAACAATCGTATGATGACATCATGTGATGACCGCCAATACTTTTACTTAGGTGACATCATATGATGTGATCATGTTCAATTATTTTAATTTTTAAACGATCCTTAGTGCCTTACAATTTGGCCCACGCTAATGTTTTAAAACAAACTTATATCTTAACTTATTATACTTAGCATTTATTTCCGAACAAACTTAAAATTGTTCTCTATAAAGAATAAAAAATTGGAAATGTTCTGTTCACATCAACTTTATAAATATTTTTTAATCAGTATTTATAGAAATTTTATGGTAATGTCTGAAGTGGCGGAAATTCCTGTAGATTTTTGACAATTTTTTTTATAAATCATTGTCATACGAACATTCTTCCATATAACGGATAGATTTGATATAAATTCCCGTTAATGTTTGTCTTTTTTGGTTACTCGTTAATTGGAAAAAAGTTTAAAAAATGAGAAATTCGAAAAAAATTCAAAAATCAACCGGAATTTTAAGTCACTTCAGAATGGCACATTATTATGATAAAATCAATATGAGAAACAAAACTGTGATAAGTTTTTAGAGTCGCCGTAAATTGCTTTCAAACATTTGCTTTATCTTCAGGGAGTTATAATGAAATTTAATGAGATTTTTTTGTAAACCATTTTAACTGTTCAGCTCCATAATTAAAAGTGAACCAAAAACGTAAAGTAGGAATTTTTACTAGGCGTCATTGTAGACGTGAAAAATTTTACGGGTAAAAAAATAATGTATGTAAATCGACTATGCTTTGCACTTTGATAAATTAATTTTAGCCAATAACTCAGCAATTTTTCTACGGAAATTTTAGAAGCATGAAACCGACTACAATCCTCGAGTTTTCGAGTTACATATTGTTTTCTAATTATTATTGTTGTTGTAAGCCGCAAAGTGTTAAAAAAAATTTTCAATAACTTTTTGTTTGCAATTAAAATGGACTAAATAGATCGACTTTTTCGCATTTTAGAAAATAATCGCCAAAAAATTCCGCGAAGTCGAAATTCATTTTAGAGTTATAGTTCCTTTGGCAAAAATACTTATTACGATCTATAATACAAGAATCGCGATGATGCTTTGAATATTTTCAACTGACCCACATTAATAAACATATATATATATTTTGTAGTTGCTTTTTTAATCGATATTGTGCTTTGGCTCTTTAATAATTTTTTAAAAAGTGGCAAATGTAGGATATTAGAAGTAAACTTAAATTGTGACATATTTCTATTCTTTATTCGATTCATTTGCATTTTGTAATAATTTACGGCTTACTATTTATTGGCAAAGCGATCGTTAAAATCCGCATGCGCCAATTTAAAGTAAGCCATTAATCGGAGCACCAGCGCCACAGTGGGATTTCATTGGCATTTATTAGCTGTAAAACGTCAATAAACCAATCGTAATGGCTACCGTTTATAGCAAACAAAAAAAAAAAAAAATTATAAAAAAATGCCTTCGAATACGCGCAGATTGAAATATTAAAGTCTCTTAAAATTTGCATATTTATGTACTATGTGCATTTGAGCGTATAGCTTTGCACAAAAAAAAAATAAATAAATTAACAAATTGAAATTGACGTGTTTCTACTAATTTACACATTTAATTAAAATATGGGCTTTGCCTGCAGTAAAGCAACAAATAATCGCAACAAAACAAAAAAATTGGTAAATATTTTAAATTGCTGTTTGTAGCTGGATCCCCCCTATCTACTCGTACAAAAGAAATTTCGCTAAAAGTTGACTTCATAAATATGCACACCGGCTCGCTTACTTAGTGCGATGACGCCTACACAAGAAATATTTTTTGTTTTGTTGGTGTTTTCTTCTTTTTTTTAAATTTATTTTCACGGTGGTGCTGCGAATAGCGGGAGAAAAATTTACTCTTGTGGCGCGATTGTTTCGCTTGTCTCCAGTTTGGCTACTTTGCGATTGCAACAACAGCAACAACAGCGTCGAATTTTCTATCGACTACCTCCTGCATTTGCTGAAAAAGAAATTTATGACACTCCAAGTCACAAAGTGATGCTATAAAAATGCTTAGAGGCACATTTGCTGTCATATCTCAAATTAGCTAAAAAAAAGATAAATGCTTTCTTTATGAAGACAAAATGTATACTGGGTATCTATGTATGTATAAATGTGAGTTAATAAATAAATGTTCATATACAATACATACATACATAATTTATAACAGGATGAAGCGCCATTTTGGGTTTTAGTGGTTTGAGCGATTGGGCGATTTTGCGAAACACTCGCAGCTACGTTTTAAAAATTAGTTCCATTTAGAGGGAAAATTGGCAAATTTCAGAGAAAACTTTTCGAGAAGAAACTCAACTGTATAATCTATATATACATATATACATTAAAATGTATTGTCGTTTGCTCGGATGTTAAAAACTTGAGAAAGACTGTACCAAATTGGGTACTTCCTTCTGCGCGGGTCTGTCTGATGTTTTATAATAAAAGTATAATTGAAAAATTCTCAACATTTGACGCTGCAGGCGCACATTTTATTTTGCAGTTCAATTCATCTACAATTCAACACGTGGCGTTAATTACATATTCATCTAAATCACATATTTCTAAATGACGGCTGCCCAGATTTGGATAAGCAGTTTTTAAATAGAGCTGCCATCTTTTTAAATGCTTAAATTAAATTAAAGTAATCAGTAAAATCAAGCATTTAATACGGGTATCAAATGAAAGTTTCCTTTTAAAAAAAATTTGCTAGAAGGTTGCCACCTGTTTAAAAATAATTTTAAGTTGAATATAATTTTACAATATAAATGTCAAAATAAAAGGTTTGAAGATAGCTTAATTTAAAAAATTTGTTAGTAGAAGGTGGCCAACTGTTTTACAACTTAATTCAAATTATAACAAGTTATGTCAATTATTCCGAAACGGATACGGCATAGGATTCAAATGAAGTATTCTTAAAATATATTTATAAACTAAATGAAATATAACAGTTATATGGTGCGTAAGGAATTCGTTTAACCAAAAACATTTTTGCAGAGGGTTGCCAACTTTTTCGCACGTTGCTTCAATTTAATTAGTTAGGTAACTGAAATTCTTTAATACTGCTATAAACTGCTGGAAGAAGATTTAATAAATCTTTTGTTACAGACATATTTTTCGGGAGGGTTGGCATGTCAACTTGTCCAATGGTTGGAATTGAGAATTTTGGATTCGTATGCAATTTGCACTCAAGTTTTCTTTTATCCTATAACATAGAAAAAAAATGTGTAAATATGTTTCTAAAAGTTATGGAAAATTCAAAATGTCACTATTTTTCCAGTTTTGAAAATTTTTTTTTTTTATATCTCGAAACCCATTATAGCTGCAAAAACCATCTTGTATTCGTTCAAATAAGGATACTTGAGGCTACAAAAGAAAAAAATTTATTAAATTTAATTTTAAATTTTTTTTTCGGGAAAATTAAAATGCTCCAAAATTTTGAAAATTTCCATATTGAAAAAATTAAAAACAAGTGCATTTGCGGAATTCAGTTTTTTCTTAAAAAAGTACCTCTGTTCGTTCTTAAATAATTCTAACTTTTCCAAGAAGGTGTCTATTTTTCTTTTGTAAGATATGGAAATACTTATGTATTTTATATATAATACCTCAAAATATAGGTATAATTTTTTCTTTCAAGCAAATTAATATTCTTAAATGAATTTTCAAATGTTAAAAACATATTTTTTTAAGTGTCCCGTTTTTTGCCAAAGTAGAAAAGTACCGTTATATAATCATATAAGGAAAACTCATATAGCAAGTTTGAAGCTTCTCGCTCAATTTATACTATTTTAAAACTCTCTCAATGTGCCTTGGAATCCCCTGGCTGGCTTATTGAAAATATATGGATATAAGAATTTACTATATGTTCATATGTATATCCGATTCATGTTTTTTGTGTTTATAAAAAAGTGCATAAAAATTAATTAAAACTTGCACCTTGCGGCTACTACTTTACTGCTTATATTTTCAAAAGGCTCTAAAAGCAGGCTTTGAATGTTGACGGAAAAAGAACGATACCTGAGAAATTCTCTTAAGCCAACTCAAGAAATTAAAAAAAAAAAATAATAATCCCATTTGACTTAATTGGGTCAAATAAAACACCCAACGACATGAAGCACACAGATTTTGAGTGTCAAAGTTGGCACTGCCTTATAATTAATTCTGGCTGTTCCAAATGAATTTTTGGCCAATTAAAGCGCATGGAAACCATACAAAAAATACATATTTATGAACATACATATATTTTTAAAAAATATATGTACATATGTATGGGAAATATACATATGTATATATAAAGCATGTGTGCTTTTCTGCTAATATGAGGCTAAAAATTTGATGCTGAAATGACAGCCGCCACAGCAGAGGTTGCTATAAGCCGAAAAGGCCAAAGATCATTTTCTCACTTTTTGACTTTTTTTTTGTCTGCTGTGCAGCTAAATTTGCTCGCCTGCGGTAAACGTTCAGTTATGCAAATGTATAAAAAATAAAATATTCAAAATAAGTTATTAACATGTTAATTATTTTGATGCGGAAAGTCATGCTGTGAAGATGTTGTGAAGATGCCGCGAAGAATGGCACGACAAAAACGGAGTGAGTGGAAAATCAGTAAATATTTTTTTTTTTGTTAATCTCAGTAAGAGTAATGATAGCGACTTTGGCAACAGTATGACGAGCGGCAGCGCAGTCATCTCACAAAGAGTCATGGCGTGAAGGTGTTCGTTCGTAAATGAAGTCATCATCAAAAGTCCAACAGCTATCCATCAACTAACCATCAGCGCTAACCAGTCAACAATTGCTGGTTATACTAAAGACAGTCATCCAAAAGAGTGGCACACTTCACCATTTGTTGGATTTTGGCGGTGGAAAATATTTTATTTCGACTATCCATTAATTTTCGCTAAGCCAACCATCCATTGCCTATCAAATTAATTGCTGAATTTTCTCTCACAAATTTCGCTTTTCAACAGTTGTGACAGTTCACCTATTAAAACACCCCGAAATGTCAAGCCAACGGTGCGCGAAAAAAATGAGAACGACAAGAAATCTGAGCGCGAAAAAAATTGCCACCTGTCTGCGCGTCGCACACAACTCGTTCATTTCGGCCAACACAGTCGGGCGGGCCAAGAGCGAATGGTCAACTTCAAAAGTTATCAATTTTATTTTTATTTTTGTTAGTTTACTCTTATTTTTATTTTTTTGTTGTTGTTGCTTTTTTTGATTTCATTATTCATTTCCAGTGCAATTTATTTGCACGCGTTGAACTCGCCGCGGCGGACCAACTGACAAAACGCCGGCATGCGCAGCAAATACTCGATTTTATGTGATTTCAGCTATTAATTTTTGTTACGCGCACAGCTGGTTGCATGCCACACTTCGGCTTCCGTTAGTTGCAGGTACATACATAGTGGCGTTACGCCAAATCGGTGGCACCGACCACAACTAAGCGAAATATCATTAGGGATGTAAATTTTGATGATTTTACTGATCCCGGGATTTTCGTGCATGTCGCAAAATCCGAGTCGGAATTGGGGTTTTGTCGGAAATGGTATTTGGTGTCGCGAAATTCTATCGTGATTCGCTTTTTCGCACATGAGCAAAATTAATATTCGAGTAAGCTGTTCTATTGCTGTGCAGAAATTGACGCTTATTTGGAAACGATTGGGAATTTTTGTAATCACTGTTTTGGCAATAAGTGAAGAAAATATGATAAATACGTTATGATATTATAAATATGTTTGGAAAATCCTAATATTTCACCAAATATCAAAATACTGGGCCGAAGTTCCAAACTTTCGAGAAAATTTATAAAAATCAAGCAAATAAAAGAAAAAAAAACAATGTCGAAATTTCTAGCTTTTCAATACAAATTTTTTTTGAGAATTTTCGGTTATGAAGTTTTGTAGCTCATTCAATTTAACTATAATAGGGAGCAAATTTCCAGTAGCGAAAAATTCTTTTTAATTTTTGATAAATTTTGTATGCTTTCTCCCATAAATGAATCATGGTAACATTGGAACAAGAATTGCAATTCGTGCAAAATATACCTATATTTTATGTGAAATACCAGCCACATAAAGAGAGTACAAAATAAGCAAAAACTGTTAGGTTGACGACAGAGTACACGCTATAAGCGGAGCAAAGCAGTAAAGCTATATCGTGCTATAAATAGCATAATGTATTTTCTTATGTGTTTGCTTGATGCATGTCAGAGTGTAAGCGAAGAGCAAAGCGTATTCATGCTATAAATGAAGCGTGAAGCTACAAAGTATGTTGTGAACTGCTTTATAGCATGAATTTGCTTGAATTTTTGATATTCTTCTTGTTTTTTTTTTTTTACTAGCATACACTCTGACATGTGATAGCTTTGATTATAGCAAGAAATATTATCGCTTCAATCTTCGCTCCGCTTATAGCGTGTACTCTGCCGTCAACCTTAGAGTTTGAATGGCCGCTATAATTCCGATAACTAAACCGACAAACACAAACTAAAACCGATAAAAAATCGAACATAAAACCGATAAGATCGGATTGCGAGAAGATCGGATTCCACAAAATACCTGTGTATTATGTATTCCCAGAATGTCGGGGCTGTCCCGAAATTTCAACTGATTTTTAAAAAATGTATGTAACAAACAGAACAAACGAGGTGTTTTAAAGCAAAACATTGAGAAAGAAATATTATTTTTAGAAAATAAGACGTTTTTTATGACGATAAATATATTGTTTTATAAATAAAACAAAATATTACAAACTTAAGTCTTCAATATTTTGTCGTAATAGGCCCGTTTCTTTGTAGCCGAGTGGCAAAAGAACACTAGGTAGAATAACGAATTGCATGCAATGTAACAACACCAATTTGAATAAATATGCGAGTTTAGCCAACTCGGTAAAATGATATCCGACTTGAGATTTAGTGTTGGGAAGTGAAAAAACAACGCTATTGTGAATGAGCCGGATGGAAATACATGGGAAATTTCAGTTTAAGACCTAATTCGTTTCTTTCCGTTTATTTTCCGCTCTTAAATTGCACTAAACAAATCGCATCTATCCTGAGAGATACAAACAGGGTTGCTTTTGCAATTCGGGTACAAAAAACCGAAACTAATGTGGACTCAAAAAATACCGGGATCCCGAATTGACAACCCTAATGTACATACATAAATATATATTAATTGTGCAGCAAGCAAAAGTCAAAATATTGCCAATTATCGGTGGTAGCCACGTTAATTTTTCATTTCGCTTGCTGCCACAATTTATGTCATTTGCCCAGTCGCTACCACTCGTAAACTCGTCGTATCAGCTTAAGCTTACTGGTTCGCGAGCGGGAAATTTTGGGTGCTTAGATTTACATTTTCGTATTTTTTTGTATTTATTTTATCATATATCTGAACTTATTTTGTGCGCCATTAGGTAATATCTTGCCAATTTTGATTTCATATACGTTTTCGAAAATGTTAGCCCACAAAATCCAGTTTGGGTTGCCAAGCGCAAATCGAACACAGACGATTTACAAAGTTTCTTCGACACAATCACGGCTTAATTGGCCACTCGACTTACATACAGTATTAGCGCGTCACGATTTCGTTATTTGCCTACCAATATCTCTTATTAACCCTTGAATGTTGTAAAACATTTTATTTCCAATTATGTGCTTACAAAATGAAGTAAAACTTGGGATTACTTTACTAAATAATTGCAGTAGAACCGCGCCAAAGTTAACGGAATGTCAGCGTCCGCGTACTTCTTGGTTACTTGGCAGTTTTACACATATTTTGTTTTTGTAAATTTAACGAAAGCCCCGAAACGCCAAGTAACAAAGTGCGCAGGTTGCTAGGTTGGCAGATTGACCGGCATTAGGCAAAATGGCAATCAGCTGTTTATCACTTGAGTTTTGTTGGTTGAAACCCCGTTACCCAGATTAACAGAAAAAAGCGAAGCAAGCTCGCCCCACGAAATCCCTTTTGCCAAGCTGCCAACTAACGAACCCCAAGAGTAATGAAAATAGTGGGAAATAGGTAGGCTCTGGAATTCGAGTGAAAGTGATTGCTGAAATAAATCCAAAAGCGAGTGAATTTTGTTTTGGTATTCTGAAAACCGAATTTACTTGATATACACTCGGATCTCACTTAGAAAAACTGCCTAAATATCTTTAATAAATAAATGTTGATGAAAATTAATTTACATAAATAAAATTAGCGTGTTGTTCCCGAAAAATCTAAGATTATTATTGTACTTTTTTCAATTTTTTTTTTAATACTTAGAAAAAGTTAATTGCTATTGACCTGTTTCGATTAACTTATTCGACATTCTACACTAGTAAACAAATTTAAAAATTTCGTACAAAAACTTATTTTGGAAAATTGTTTTTTCCCCAATATTTAACTGGACATATGTGTAAGACATTTTACTTTACTCGTCTACGTTGTTGTTTGTATGACACCTTTTGCCATTTAAATCATACAATCAAAATTTTAATTATTTAAACTTCAATATCACAAATTTTCGGTGAAAAATGGCATACCTAGACTTATTATAGTATATGTCATAGAAAAATTATTTGATACTTTTTAGTTAGTAGCACTCGAAATCTGTATTTGAACTGGGTAACATCGAAATGCAGCCAAAACCAACACTGATGTAAAGGCAACGCTTGCAAACCCTCGTTGAAGATATTACATACAAATCGAATTTATTTCATGATTAAAATTGTTTGTTACCTTAATGCATTTAAGGGTTAATTATACCATTATACTATGTACATATATCGATGAATTTATTTGAAGTATCAAGTTCAATGTACAAACCCGCTGTTGGTTAAGGTTAAGGTGTTAATCGCGTGTGGGAATTAATCAATTCGTAATTTCCGACAACACTTTCAGCCAAATCCAAATTAGTTTGATTTAGTTCTAAGCGAATATTCACATCGTATGGATCCCATCACGTGGGTCATCATTTAGCAATTTAATAGTGCTTAAATTGATTTTCCATTGTTTTCAATATTTTCTTTTAAGTCTCAATCATATTGTAGAAATGATTAATAACCTTCATACATAAATACTTAATCACGTCCTACTCAATTTTCTAATTGCCAAAAATAATATACATATGCACATAATTAGCCATTGACTACAATGCGTGTCAACTTTCGATGATTATAATCGCTATAAAAAATAACTTAATCAAATTAGTAGTTTTCAAAATATTTATAGGCATGATTTATTATGCTGTATGACGTTCATTGAACACTTTTATTAATTAAATTCAAATGATAAGCGTTAATGTGCAAAGCCAAGAGGTCTAACTGATTATTAGCCAATCAACTTAGACAAATTTGGTAAAACGGTTGGTTAACTAATTAGGTGAATGATAGATGATTGGATTAGTTGGATATTGGGAAATACAACTAATTAAAGCAGACATTTATCAAATTAGCTAAAAAAAAATCAAACGTAGTTAATAATACTTAATACTTTATGTTACGAGGAAAAGAAAATTGGCATTACTTGTTACCATTGGATTTAAGGAACCAAGCGGAGGTAAAGAAAACGACTACATTATTTTGGAATGTGGCACGACGATGAGAACTCCGGACTCAGAAAGTTGTGTGGAAGGTTGTCAGAATAAACCCCTCTGTTTTTGACCCTAGATGACAAACTGAAAGCGATGCTATTGGTAGAAAGTATACCGTAAGCTTTTCTACAAGAGAGCAATGGAGAAATCCATAGACTCTCTTAGGAGGATCGATGAACATTTTTTACACTGTGGGCTTCAGGATAGAAAACGGTACTGGAACTGGTTGGCACTTGGACGCCGATTTCAGTTGCCTTTTTGCCTTAGATTCAGTGGCAACGGTTTATCAATCTGAGATTTTTGCTGTACTTAAGGTAGTGAGTGGACTGGATAATTGACGAAAGGTGGAGTGGATACCAAGCTGCACTAAAGGCCGTGGAGACTGCTGGAAACTTTTCAAACCTTGCCCAAAAAAGTAAACTGAGCCTGAGCTCTGTTGGCAAATGGATTGAGCTTGAGTTCATGTGAATGCCGGGATACTGTGGTGTTCAAGGTAACGAACTGGCTGACGAATTGACTAATTGCCGGTCATTGTCTGACCGAATTGGACCGCAGCCAATTATAGGGCCAATGATAGCAGGGATGGTCAGGTGTATCAGGAATGTCGACACCTGCACAGAGAATTGCTTCCTGAAAAGATCGAACAGGGTGGTGGCGAAATTCCTCCTTAGACAGAGAAGGAAAGAGTTACGACCCTGGTTGGGCCATCTTCGAAGATCCGATGTACACATCTTGCGTGTAGGATGAGGATAGCACAGACCATTTCCGGCCTCATATATAGTATAGGCTCTTTTCAAATCTGAAAATTATGTGACGGTTGGTTTAGTTAATGGATTTTGAAACTATTGAAATCGATTTTTTTCCGCACGGGTTTTCTCCACCAATCTATTCTATTTCAATTAAAATCGATACCAAAATGGTTTTTCTTTCCAAACTGGCATGTTTAAAATTTATTTAGGCTGTTTTTGAAATACTAAAAAGGAATAGGTAAAATTAGAACGAGTCCTATTAGTCTGGCCAGAGAACACACGGTTCCACAATTCTTTACAGGCGAAAGCGGTAGTCTTTATTTCGCTCAACAATTATTGTTGATATAAAAAAATTTGGTCACAAAATGAATATATGTATTTTCTTCGTTTAATTTTTTGCTTAAAAATAAAATTTTTTTTCTGCATATTGGCCCCGTTTTAATGTACCCGAGTTGCAAAAGAACACTCCACCTCGGATAAAACTTCCTTTAGTTGCGAAAGCAACCCTGTTGGGATCTTACATGAAGATGCGCTTGGTTTAGTGCCATTCAAGAACGGAAAATAGCTGTGCAAACAAATTTTAGGTTGACGCAGTTGTATATTTAAAAATACTATGCAAATAAAAACGAATTAGGCCTTAAACTGAAATTTCCCATGCATTTTCTTACGGCTCATTCACAATAGCGCAGTTTTTTCACTTCCCAACACTACATCTCAGGTCGGATATCATTTTGCCGAGTTGGCTTAACTCGCATATTTTTCCGAGTTAGTTTTGTTGCTTTACATACAATTCGTTATTCTGCCTAGTGTTCTTTTGCAACTAGGTTACAAAGAAACGGGCTCATTATTACAATTAAAGAAAATTAATATTTTTTAATTTTGTTTGACAGTAGGAGGGTATAAAGCAAACAAGTTGACATTTCGGCGTGGCACAGCGGTAACTTGTTTGCCTGGCAGGCATGAAGTGCGGGGATCAAGTCCGGGCAAAGTCTATGATTTCCAAATAAAAAAAACCAGCCTTGGTTTCAAAATTATGGTTGTTATTTTTTTTTAGTTTTATTTATGCTTAGAAAATACAAGTTAATCTCGAAAATAAAAGTTATGCTTTAAGCTTAATTTTTGCAATAAATAACTATTAAAAAGTAATCTTGTAAATAAAATTTATAATCGTTACAGTCCCGGATTTTAAGTGTTATTTAGTTTGATTCAATAATAATGGTTATGATTCTTTAGCAATTTATTATTTAAAGTGGTGTTAAGTGAAAAGCCGTAAAAAAATGTTTATTAAAAAAATGTATTTTTTTTTTAGTATTATTATTGAATTCTAATTGGTATACTTTTGTTTTTAATCAACAGCAATACTGCAGCGTTCGACTGTCGATGTGGGGCGCATAAAAATCCAAGGTGTTGCCACTTGTCTGTATCTGTGCATGGATGCATGCGGCGCTGTTTATGGCTCGGTAAGTTGACAAAAAGATATTACAATTTAGTCATGGACAAGCAATTAGATTTATAAGGACTCAATTAGTTTGTAAACATTTTTCAGAAATACATATATGTATCTTTATTAATTTTATGCCTAGGACAAGTATATTTTTTTACCAGAATTTTATATATGCACATTAGGGATGTCAATAATATAACTTTTTTACATCAGATCTAACTAGCCAACTCCAAGCCACTCTGTTTTGATTAAAGAAATTTATATTTCTTTGTAATGGTACTCAGCCAGCAGAAAAGAAGGCTTTTCAAGCAATACATTTAGTTCAGGGTTGGAGGATAGCACACTCAATGCATTGATTTTTTTAAGATCACAAACCGTAATAAAATGTAATTTGCTAGTATACATATTTTAACACAAATAAATACCTCGCTTAGCTTCGGGTAACGAGCATCGATTTGAGGATCGGATTAAATTAATTTTATCACATAAATAATTTAAATTGATTTTATTAACCCATTTTATGAACACACATTGTATACCTTTCGAAATTAAAGTTATTTTATATTGATCTCAAACAGTAATTAAATTAATAAAAAAAATTAAAAAATTATTTTGTACTTGAAGTAAACACACTTTATTACAAAATATTGAAAACTTTAGTTTTTAAAATGTGGTTAGTTTTTTGTTTATAGAAAAATTTATTTGCTATCTTAATAAATATACTAAAAATAATATTTTTTTCTTAATGTTCTGCTTGAAAATACCATAAAGAGCTGCGCAGCCTATTATAATGTTCCACTTGTTACATTTTTTATAAACCAACCAACCAATTTCGAAACACTTCCGGAATCCCGGGATTACATAATATAACCCGTAAAATCCGGGATCAGTCAATGCCCAAAATTTACATCCTTATTGTGCACGCATATTTCTATTACTTGTAATTCGATTTTTACTCAATTCACATGTAAATGCCTAAATATCTCTTTATATACCAAACTTCAATTAAGTTGAACGGAAGTGAATTGAGTTACATGATTTTGTTAAGGCAGGATATTATATTTTGTAAGTTCCTTATATGCCCTCGAAATAACATCATTCAAACACTTGTCTCCACTTAAACAAAAGATATTCAGCAACCCTCTTTTTTATTGTCTCACCAAAGATAGTTGACATTTTTCAAATACTGCACATATTCTTTTCCAATCACATGTTTATCGCTCTTTCCTTTGTATCAACTATTCACTCCTCACACTTTGTCATCGCATATCTCTTCCAATGGCAAGAAGTCGAAAGCAAGAACTTTCCTCTTACGCTTTCTTTTCACCTTCATTATTTATTGCATTCCTTGTTATCCTTAAACCGTTAAAAGATTGAGGTAATATCGCCGCAATAAATTCAAATGCTGCCGCGTCCTTTTGAAGGGATCATATTGCGCTTATATTGTTGTTTTTATTGTTGCGCTCTTAATTTTGTTCACACAATAAACGAGATGACAAATTCGAATGCAATAACGAAATGAACAATGGAATGTCCTTTGTTTTTTTTTTTATATTGTGCGACCTTTTTATTTTCTTCACTTTTTCGTTTAGTTGTTGAAAGATTTGCCTTTGTGCATTTGTTGTTGTTTGATTTCTGCATGCTACACGGTGGTTTACTGGTGGGGCGGAAATTTTAGAAAAAATGTAGCTTACAATTTTCTTTTTGCGGTGATAATGGTGTATAGTAGAATCTCGAAAAAATGAATTGTCCTAAGGATAATTCACTTTTTTGAAATATTAACTTTAACAAATAATTAAATAATAAACACATATTTCTCAGAAATAACGCGCTTAGTTTATTTCAATTTTCCCCATCATTTATTTACTAAGGTTATTCACTTTTTTTTCATTAGTTAACTTAACCGAGCGATTAACTTCAGCGCGAGTTAACTTTTTCGTGATTTTACTATACATGGATATACATTAGGGTGCATCACTTCCCATACACAAAAATGCGTACCATTTTCCATCGGTGTTATAAAATTTATTATATTTTAAGACGTCCGCCAAAATATTTTGGAAAAATTGAGCAGAACCGATTTGAAAACAACATCAAAAATCTCATTGTAATGATTCCGTTGAATTTTTTATTAAGTTTTTGTATGTACACCTTGAAAATATAAAAAAATTCCATTCTTGGGGTTACCGGTTCAGCTCACATAAATCTTAATATTTTTCCAAAACATATTGGCGGGAGTCTTAAGATATAATACATTTTAAGCTTCCGTTAAAAAAAGGAAGTGTTTTTGGTGCGCACCCTAATGTCCATGCATACGTACTTGCATTGGGCGAGAAACCCTATATGCGTTCATATTTTCGCATTCAATTTTTGTGCTGTTTTGTAGTTTCTGCAATTTCTGTTTTATACAATTTTTCTCGGCTTTTACTTCATAAAAGAAATTTCGTGCTTAAATAAAAACAAATGTGCAAGACCCCGAACAAAAAATATAAAAATGCATTAAGAATTTATAGCCGCTTTAAGCTTGCACTTTATTACGAATTGTAAAAAAAATTTCATTTTAATAAAAAGAGAAATAATATTTATATACTCGAGCTTAAGGCCGGTTTGTTTTCATGGTTTAGCTGACTATTGCTGATTTTCCAAATTTTCCAAAAGTAAAAACCGACCTCAAGCTCTGATAAAAATATTTTTATAAATAAAACAAGAAAATAATATATTAAATAATTTTCGTTAGTTTGTTTTAGCATATCCGCGCATTCTCTAATATATACTATTCACAAAATATATACAAAATTTAGAACAACTTAACAAATACCCGTACTCATCAAAATTTATATGAAAAAGAGTTCGCGAGAACGCAGCAAGAAAATTTGCACTTGATTATAGTAAACTTGAGCCCAAAAACAAAAAACAAAAATCAGTTACATGAATTTTTAGAATCTAGAAAGTTTGAAACTTAGACTTGCATGGATTTTGCTCTAGGATTAACTATTTTTTTATAAAAAAAACTGTTTAGTGGAAATCTCGACTACCGAACCATCTAAAGGAGTTTGGTACATGTTTTCTATATTTTTTGGCAAATATCCCATCTAAAACTCGTACTAAAATGCACTTATAATTGCACCTCCTGCATATTTTTCTAATCACATTAATATCGGCCTATAAATATGGATTTTACGAATGACTCGATTCTAGCGCCATCTAGCGGTTCCAACTTTTCTAATGTTATCGATCATAAGTAGATATTTTTTGAATAACTCGCCTCTAGCGCCAACTACCGCACACTTTTTTAATAAAAGTATTACTTATCGCACCCTTATTAAACGTTTCTAATTTTATCAAAATGGAATCATAAGTGCGGGTTAAGAAACCCGTACTATGGGTCTAAAAATGCTCAAATTCGGTTCAAATCCGTTCACCTGATTTTTAGCCAAATTGTCGCAAGGAAAATTGCTAAATTTCTGCATGCATACTAGAAAAACCAGGCAGACCTTGTCCTGCCTATATTTATTTGTTAAATGTCCTTTGCCTATGTTGGCTGTCACATATGGCAGGTGGCAACCCTTTTAAATATATATGTAAGCAGCTTGCTCTCGCCGATGCGAACAGTTTAGCACTCATATTTTAATATTTTATATTCTTCTGTAAAATTTAATTAAATTTGACTTTTAAAAAAGGTGGCAAGCCTCTTCAAAATATACGTATAAACTTTCTCCTATCGAAACAAACGGTTTGACACCCACACTTTCATATTTTATATTATACACAAGTTATATTAAATTATATTATATTTTTCAAATAGTAGGCAACCCTCATAAAGTTAGCTATGAACTATCTATAATTTAATAAAATTGTACACTGTGGGCAACCCTCTCCCAAGCATAAAATATACCTTATGACCTACTCTCATGCCTACGACATGAGCTCGGTGAAACCGTTACGGAAGAGTTCGACCACAAACACCGTGACAAATACATATATTAAGTGTTTCGGCCTATGGGTTCGAGTCCTCTGGAAGTCTAGTAAGAAGAGTCTGATGAGAATATGTGGAGATTTCCGAATTAGCAGCTATAACTTTTATATTAGACATTTTTTATTTTTTTTAGCCGTTGTTATGCTTCTCATTTTAGTTGGCAATCAAAACAGAATAATTAAAGCTCTAAAATATTGACGTGCTGGCTGTTAACAGTCAATCGTGCTGGTTGGTTAACAGTCAATCGTGCTGGTTGTTCGAGTTCCAAGAAAAAAACTCTCTCACACCGTGTTTGAAAATGCGTTTTTGAAGTGAAACTTCTTTGCGCTCGTTGGGCTGTAATTCTAATATCGAATGAAACGAAAAAGCGACAGGAAAAGGGAGGAAATAGCGCGCGTAGTGGGGCAGTCGGACGGAAGGAGAAATGGGAGAGAAACGAAAACGCGACAGATTCGGAGTAGGAAAAAACGAGAGAGGGGTAGCAAAACGACCAGAGTGTGGCAATGGTTGTTCTTTACATCACTCCGAACCAGAGTATTAACGACATAATAAAATTCATACATAGAGCATTATTGGCATAGAAAGTAAATTTAATTTAAAAATGAATAAAAATCCCAAAGACTCAGCAACCAGATCAGGCACGACAATAGATGCAATTTTCTCAAGATATTTAAAGAATTTACAATCACGAGTTTTCATTTCATATTTTTCATACCACAAACCAATTTTATCTTTTCTTGAACATGAAAGTATGGAAGTGAATGAATAGATTTCTTATAAATGGAGGCGAAAACATCAACTATCTTTTTTCATTAGCCTAACACCCTTAAACATTCCAGAATAATGAATAGTGGCTTCTGTTATCAGGGAAATATTTTTATCTCATAAAACTTGCTGGCTAGGGTGAATATTTTCATTTCAAGTGCCCATCGAGATCCATGAAGTTTCACTTCTATCGCCTAGCTTTCTAGGCTGACAATTTTTTTTAAACTCTTTCTACACACAATATGTCGCAAAAACAACCGGTTGGACATACTTGAACTGAGCATCCTTAAATCACCAACGAATTCCGCTACACAAATTCAGCGCCTGAAATCCTAATCCATATTCCTTTTTGCTGGCTTGTGAATCGCATTCCTTCCCAGCCAAGTTATCGGCGCTAAGTGTCCTGCTGTGTGCATCCAATTAATGTGACACATTTCTTCTGCACTTTCTGCACTTGGTACTGCTTTGCACAAATGGGTGTGTGCTAAGGACATGTATGTGCTCTGGCCGTGATGCAAATGGAGCAATTCGCTGTTGATGCACTTGTTTCATTTTTTCTTCTTCTTTTTTTTTGGTTTTTTGGTACACAGCTCAGCTAACTCTAACTATTAAGTGTATCCTCGGCTAAATGGCTATGGAGTTGATTGACTCAGCATGCGCGCAGCCTTTTGTACACACACACACACACATATCTGTAGATATGTATTAAGGTCCTTGCATTCGAATTAGCGCAGACGCATAGGGATGCTCAATTATTTGTGTTAAATGTGCCGCAGAAGAATAATCGCCTGACACATTTTTAGTTAGGGCGCCATGACCCAAACGACAAGTGGTTCAGTTTTTTGTCTCTATTTTTTTTTTGGTTTTTTTGTGAGTTTGTCCTTTTTTGCTTGATTTTGTGTCTCCAGTACAGCGCTGTTCATATTTTTTGTTTGTTTTATTTTTTTTTTTGAGGATTTCAAAATGACACTTACTTTGTTGTTTCCAAAATTTCGGTAAATTTTCTTTAATGCGGTAATTTATTTAATTATCCCAAGTGTTCGTTATCTTGATTCGTACGAGTATTTCTAAACAAGGGGAGGTTGTTCATTCTATTATTTAGTTTATTGAAGAAATTTCCAAAAAAAAAAAATACAAGTGAGACTGTTTTAGTCAACGAGCAGTCCTAAATTTACAAATTTCATTGCAGCTTTTTTATTTTCCGTCCGATTTCGGCTAAACGTAAAATTTATCCTTTTCATAAAGAAGTCAATATTTTTATTCGTAAGCAACTTATTTAATTTAAAACATTTTTAAACGGATCATTGTAATTGAGAGATTTTTTTACTTAAATTTCATGAAAACTTTATATCTTACTATTAAAGAATCGCTAGTACAATTTCTCAGGAAAGCGGGGGTTCTAAATAACTTGAGCCCAGCGCCACCTAGCAGGTTAATTCAAGTTTTATATTCCTGCAGAAAGATCCAAAAAATAATTTTTTTAGTTAATATGTATTTTCAAAATAATTCTTTGCAAAAATTGAGGATATTTTCGTGTTTAGCGACATCAAAACTCATCTCTTTAAAAAATATATGTTTTTTCTTTACAAGTTGTAAAATTAAAGATCGACCAAAAGTATCAATCTTTCCTTGCGTTCTCTTTTCATTCCCTGCGCGAATATCCATTGAAACACAAAACTGGAATAGAAAGTTCGAAACTAACACTTAAATACACCCTATTTTTTGCTTGTGAAAAAGTACGATTAAGTTTTTAAGAAAATTAGAGAGCAAGGTTTAGTTAAAAGAGAAACAAATTTACCATCATCGGCTTCATATTCCGTATTATTTTTTCTTGCTCTTCAGTAAAGTATGGTATAATTTTAATTTAGTAACTGTGAAGGGAAAGGCCAAAAATTTCAAGAAAACTGACTGAAATTTTAAGAAAAAGTTATTTTATAAAAGTTATTAGATGAGAAATGTTTTTTTTTTCGTTTCTAATGAGAGTTATTTTCATAACGTTTTACAGGATAAATATTTTTCCTGTTGCCAATAAGAGTTGTTTTGCAATTTTGATTTTTTATGTTATCTGATAACAGTTATTTCTAACAATTATTTTTAAATTTGTTTGATAATTGGACAAATATTTTTTATGTTATGAAAGAAAACTATTTTTTGCCGTTGTCAATAAAAGTCATTTTCCAACTTTGATTTTTGACGTAAACTGATAACAGTTATTGCCAAATTTTTTATTTAGGTTACCTCATAACTGTTACGTAGGACAAATATTTTTTCCGTTGCCATTGAGGGTTATTTCGCAATTTTACTTTTTTACGTTAACAGTTATTGATAGCAGTTATAGCTTTACATTGCTTGATAACTTTTACACACAATAAATATTTTTCCCGATAATGGGGTATTATTTAAGTTGTTTCATCTTTACCTTTATCTGTAACTTAATATCTTACTTTATCGTTGTCTTTATTTTCATCTTTAACTTCAACACAAGAACCGTAAAAATTCAGTCTTCATACCTTGAGCAAATTTTAATTATATTTAATAAATTTTCATCAAAATTTTCAACTTTTGAATCCGATTTTTTTGAAAATTTGTTTGTAAACAGTTTTGTAGTAAATAAAGTGGCACAAAATTCGCATTAATCCACGCAAATTATACTAAACTTGAATAGTCTATGAAATTGCAGACCCAAACATTTTCTTAAATAATTAAATTTGTTGAAAAATTATTAAGTAACAAAAAAAGTGTTGAAACTTGACACAACATCTCTGTTGTATAGTTATGAAAAAAAATACAGTAAAAGTTTTCAATGTTTTTTTAAAACTAGAAAAAGTTCAAGAAAGTGTGATAAAATTTAAAATTTTGTATTTTTGTAATTTTATATAAAAATTTCAGGCAAACAATTCTCTTACACATTTAATTAAAAAAAACTCTACCTGATTTTAGATACTTCGATTTATAGACTTGTGGATTTTTCCTCATTATGCCGAATACCCGAATTTAATTTTTGTATCGTGCTGCCTAATTTCAAAAAAAAGTTACGTGGTTCCGACCGAATGGTATACGGTTAAAATATTACTTGAATATGAAAAAAAAATAATTCAAGCAGTTGGCCTTATAATTGAATGGTTTCTTTTTAAATTATTAATAATAAATTATGTTTATGTTTTCTTATCTGATTCAAAAAATAAATTTAGCGTCAGCGCTGAACAATACGCGTTCGATATTCACTTAATTTAAACACTGGTAGAGCCAGTAATTTGCATAATTCTCAGAGGTTGCTCAAAATATTATCCAAATTATGATTATCACCACTTTCTTTTAACGACCATTTGCGGCTGTGCGGCTTTCAACGCGCCGCGGGTGTTCACCGAGCCTCAAGCTGGTCTAGCAATTCACGCTCTACGCTCTACGCTCAACGGTTGCCGCTAACTGCTTCTTTTGCTGGCTTCAAATTGATTGCTTTCCAATAGTTTGTGAGCCATTGCTATCAGCGTTAGTCGTATTATCCTATTGCCACATGCTCTTTATTCTTTCTTTCCTCCAAAGGCAACAACACCACCACCACCACCACCACCAATGGCGACAAAATTGTCTCATCACCGCTGAGCGCCGCCACCCAAATCATAAACAACAAATTTTTCAAATCAATTCAATTAGTAAGTAGAAAGGCTAATGCTCAACGTGATCGTTTTCATTGGAAATTCTTTACTCTTCCACACAATAAACATATTAAGACCAAGAAGAAGCAAGTGCTCTGTGACGACCTTTTTTTTGGCATCTTTCTCTCTACTTCTTTGTATGATAAGCTCTTTTATTGTTGTAGATGTTATTGATTGCTCTGTCGCATTATGTCCAACTCATCTGCAATATAAGCGACCGACAGATTTACTATACCACCGACTTGGCGCAAGATCAATATATATATATATATATATATGTATTCCAAAGTAATTGTAGTTAAGCGCCTCCAGTCGTCGTCACAGTCCGTGCAACTCTACTTTATCTTTTACTATGTATTGAAAGTATTTCTCTTAATTTTAGTAGTCTGTGCCTTTTATTTGGTTAATTTGCTTGTCTGTTTTGATTTGGCATAGTGTCAATTTAAATTCGTGGTTTGATACTTCAATTCCTTGTGACATGGCGCCATGCGTGTGGCGGTCTTGGGTGTTTCTTATTTTTTTGTTTTTTTTTGTTTTTTTTTTTGTTAATCTGCGCCACACAAGGCACTAGCCGGCCGTTTAGATAGGCAACTTATTGGCTGGATAAAGTGGCCTGAATAAGTATTGAAATTGAGTTGTACTTGGCGTTAGTGTAGATCAGTGTCTGGCTATCATTCTATTTGTATGTATACGTTAAGTGCTTAGTAAATTGTTAAATTTATTGCTCTACAATTGTACCATAGAATGCTAGCGGACTTCTGGTAATTGGTGCATGAAATGTACGACAAAAGAGGCACGGGGATATGCTAAATTTATATAAATAAATTGTGGAGTTGGCGCTAACCGACTGGGAAGCTCTGGAGGAAGCCTTGTTTCAATATTTCGTCAACCTGGTCAGAATGTTTATAAGATTGATTTTTCCGCCGACTTTTCATTATCCAAAAATTCAAACACGTTTCCACTAAGATTCAACAAATATTCTCAAGGTTACATGCAAAACTATAAAGTTAAAGGCGAAGCTTTGCGGCAATCCCTTCAGTAGGAAGGTGATCATATTTTTATTTATTTATTTATTTATGTAGAGCTGTCATTAGAATGCTCGCCGACTATGCTTTGAGTATGTTGATTTAACTGATTCTATCCTTTACCAAACAGATATTGAGAAATTTCAATACACCGCGTTACCTCGAACTATGAAGCATTAAATGGTATGTTTGATATAATTTTCAAAAAAAAATTCAAGACTTGGCTTAAGAAACGACTATCAAATTATTTAATTTGTTTATGAAAGCACAATATGTTTAGTCAAAATTACAAAGATGTAACTATGTTTTTATTATTGTTGAGAATCGAGCGCTGCAACCTTGAGATCTGTTGTGTTGGCTTTCATTGATCATAGTAGGTACCTCCTTTTATCCGAAACCTCTGGAGTTCATACTAAATACCATCCGTTATTAGATAATTTCCCCAGGTTCTTTATGCCTTGCAATTCCCTGTCCTATTCTGCAGAATCGGCATCATTAATGCCAGTAAATTCCCAGATAAGTCAGGTCATAGTTTAGTCAGCAGTGCCCTGTAAGGAAACCCGTAATTCTTGAGTTGTCCTTTAATAATCCCACGAAATTCTCCAATACGTTTTAGGTTATGGGACCCTACAAGCGCTTTGCAGATTGTCGCAGTATAGTTTTCCGTGGGTTTCCACCTCTTCTTTGCCCAAGGCGGTTAGTGGCTCTTTCGCTATACCACTTAATGCCTCTGGGATCATAGATGGCCTCTTTTTTGCGAGTTTGTCGGCGATCTCGTTTCCTTGAATCGATTTCTCTGACCCGGAACCCAGAGAACCTAAACTCGATTGGTCAAACCAAGTTTTTGAAGTTGTTGGGTGAGATTTTAGTTCGTAAATAGCTGTCAATCTATATGACGATGTTCCGGATTAAGTAGTTGCGGTTGGCATTGATGTACGAACATTTTTCCATTGCATATATTTCTGCCTAAAATATAGATGTCTGCTTTTCCATGGCGTCAGAGTATCTTAGCATCGCCCTATATGAACATGGGACCGAATGAAACGAGAGGGTCCATAGTTATCTAAACTATTTAATGAGACCTGAACCATTTTGTGACTTATGCTTAGATTGATATGTAGACTATTGAGGGCCTAATACAAGCCAATATTTGTGATAATCTATTTAGTTTTTTCTTAGCCAGGGCTGACGCAGGATTGCTTGCTAGTTACCCATCGGTTATCACAATAGATTCCTGAGCTCTTCGGAGCAGCTACGTTAACCTAGCAATCGGTTGTAATGTCTCTGTGATTTGAGGATAATAAGAAATCCAAACACATCTTATTTATTGGTCCTGTATATGGTCAAACAGTTATTGAAATACTTCAATTATTCTACTTATATATTCGAAGCCCTAAGTATGCGAAATTAGTCGGCCAATAACCTTCTAGCTTTGTGGAATTAGAATTAGGGGCATGTTGCACAATGCCTTTCAGGTTGCAGCGCCCTATTTATTGGCTTCAATGAGTCTTCTTTGGATTGCTTTGTCTCTCCTTAACGATCGCGGCGCAGAGGTAGATTAGAAGAAACCAGTTGGTTGAAAAGAGCAGTGTTTCGGTTTCCAGTAAAGTTTAACTATATATGACAACAACCCAAAAGTTATATCCACGTAAGCGTACTCACCCAAATAATAAGGCCCTTGTCATGTTTGGAATTAGATGGTAAAAAAGTAAAGTACTATGAACGAGCGTGAACTGAAAGAAGGAAACTGAAATGTTCGCATAAACTTTCGAAGACAGTAGAATGAAATCAGTCATTTAAAAAGCTCTATTCTTAAGCCTATGAGAACCATCTTTATGAATATGCATAGTTTTAGTTCCAGCACCACGCCACACCACTTCGATTCTGTTCTAGGTGAGTACTCTCAAATAACCATAGTGTCTAAAACTTCAACACAAATCCCTTTTTGTTTTATTGGCTGGCTGTCCTTGTTCCGCTATTCAGGTACCCTAGTCAACATGTTTTCCATGGTTTTTATAAACGGGTATATTCCAAAAATATCGCTTTGATTTCCCGCAATCGGTGCAGCCAATTCAATTAAGTATCAAAATAAAGAAAAAAAAATGCAGAACTAATTAAATTAAAATTGAAAATGCGGCGACTGATGTCAAAGTTGCACTGTGTTGCAAAACTTTACATACATACACACAAACATATTTTACATCCATGCGCGCGCAATGCGATTTCATGCATTTCCATGCAATTCAGTTGGGGGAATTGTAGAATTTCATTAAACGCATCGTTGCTATAAAAATTAGCTGCTGTTTATGGTAATTATGAATTAAAGCGCGTAAAGTCAGAAATAGGCGCATAATAGATGCGAGCGGCAAATAGCAAATTTATATAAAAGAAAGAATAACCGCTTTGTGGAAAAATCGCTTACGCGCTTGATCGTGAACTTGTCGTGGCGGCTATGAAAGGGGACGTCCGTCGGCGTCACAACTGTCTAAAAGTCTTTAAACTATCAAAACTGACAACTTTATAGGCGTGCATCATTTTTATTATATGCGAGCGAAATATTGTGGTTTGGAAATTTTCGCACTGACGTTGAAACTGCTTCTTAGAAGCGAGCGCCACACCGTGCGTTTCCAGTAAGAACGGAAAACCATTACGATGTTGCGCGACGCGGCCAGCGCGGTGGGGTGTGTGTGTGTGTGTGTATGTCATCATGCGGTGACAGTAAGAGCAGTCAGGGCGGCAATTTTGACATAGCTGATGGGCTGTCAAATCGAAATGGTGTTACAGCTGGTGGCAGCCGACGTCCTAGCGGCAAAAGAAGTGGGCCGCCTAGCTGTGGCAGCAACATTTCCATGCCGCATTGGCGGACGTCGAAAATGTATCTGTAGCCGCACCTCCATTGCACTCTGTAATATTTATAATTGTGTGTTAATTTCCGCTTTGTCATGCCTTACTGCCACAGACCGCGCACGCAAAAAAAAGAAAAACAAAAACCGAAAAACACCAACAGAAAACAATAAGAAGTATATATGTATGTAAAAGTGGCAAGTGTTGCAAGTGTTGCAAGTGCAAAGATGCGAGTATGTTACAAGTAAATCCACTTGCCGCATAGATTTTTTTGTGGTTGACAGTCTGTCTGTCTGTCTGTCTGTCTGTCTGGCTATCTATATCTGATTGAGGCGCGCAGCGTTTAGGAAGAGTGCTCCGGTAGACAGTGTCATTGGGGCCAATGTATTGCATATAACGGTACTTCTATTGCTACTGCAATGTTGCTTTGTTTTTTTTTTTTTTTTGTTTTTTTGCTGTCTGCTTGACTCTCAATCTCTTTGGTCGAAACGATTTTAATTGCCTGACAGCAAAATTAGTTCAATGTTGTTAATTGCAGCTGATTTTGAAATGCAATGAACTTGAAATGTTTAAAGGAAAATAAATGCGAGATATACACACGCACATACATATGTATGTATGTACATAGATGTGCTCATATGGGTACATATCGTGCATTTGCACGTAAAGTGGCATAACTCAAAAAATCAAAAACTCGAGAAATATGATTTTGGACTTTTAAATGTACATAGACTCATCAGATTTTGAAACTTTTTAATCAGAATTTTTAGATATGTGTAAAACATTTTGAAGATTTTGGTTTGGAAACATTTATGCATTTAACGCATCTGAATAATACGCCAGAAGATATGAAAAACCGCCAATACAAAAAAATAACAAAAATTAACGAGAACTGTTCTAAAATCCAAAATTTCTATTAAAAAAATACCAACTTTTGCACATTATTGTGCGGAAATTAAATAAATTTTAAAACAACATGCATAATAGTCTTCTAAAATATCTTTTAAAAAATTTGAGCATTTTTTGGGATTTCGAGCATATTTATACATTTTTACAGAATTCAAAATTTTAATTTATATGCATTTTTTTACCCATATAACGATATAGAATTTAATAAAAACTAAAAAAAACGGCGACTTAGCGAAAGAAATAGTGTAAAGATTGTAAAAAAAAGTTGCGTCTCCTAAAAGCGCGGGCCAGAAGTAAATTTTTTTGCCTACCCCATAAAGAGATAGAGGGTTAATTATGGGACCATTTGCGATAGTAGTCGTTGGTAGTAAGTAGTAGTATTAAAAGTTGTGGTAGTAGTAGTTGTAGTAGTAGTAAAAATAATAGTAGAAATTTGTAAAAAAAAGTGATAGTAATTAGTAGTAGAATTAGTAAAAAATGCTAGGAGAAATTAGTAATAATAGTAATAGTGATTAGTAGTAGAATTAGTAAAAATAATAATTAAAAAATGAAAATTAGTAAAAAATAGTACTAGTAAATAGTAGCAGAATTGGAACAAAATGGTAGGAGAAATTAGAAAAAATAGTAGTAGTAATAAGTAGTAGAATTAGTAAAAATGGTAGTAGAAATTAGTAAAAAAGTGGTGGAATTAGTAAAAAAATGTTAGAAGAAATTAGTAAAAATAGTAGGAGAAATTACGCAAAAAGTAGTAGTAATTAGTAGTAGAATTAGTAAAAATGGTAGTAGAAATTAGTAAAAAAAAGTAGTAGTAAATAGTAGTAGAATTAGTAAAAAATGGTACAAGAAATTAGTAATAATAGTAATAGTAATTAGTAGTAGAATTAGTAAAAATTAATACAATATGGTAGGAGAAATTAGAAACAATAGTAGTAGTAATAAGTAGTAGAATTAGTAAAAATGGTAGTAGAAATTAGTAAAAAAGTGGTGGGATTAGTAAAAAATGGTAGAAGAAATTAGTAAAAATAGTAGTAGTAATTAGTAGTAGAATTAGTAAAAAATGGTAATTAAAAAAATGGAAATTAGTAAAAATAGTCCTAGTAAATAGTAGTAGAATTCGTAGAAAAAAATGGTAGGAGAAATTAGGAAAAATAGTAGTAGTAATTAGTAGTATAATTATTAAAAAATGGTTGTAGAAATTAGTAAAAATAGTAGTAGTAAATAGTAGTAGAATTAGTAAAAAATGGTAGAAGAAATTAGAAAAAATAGTAGTAGTAATTAGTAACAGCATAAGTAAAAATAGTAGTAGAAAGTAGTGACAAATAGTTGTAGAAATTAGTAAAAGTGGTAATAGTAATAAGTAGTAGCGCTAGTAAAATGATAGTAGAAACCAGTAACAAATATTGGTAGCAATTAGTAGTAGAGTAGAGTTAGTATAAATTTTAGGAGTAATTAAGAGAAGTTCTAGTCCTAGTGGTAGTAGTAGTAGTAAAGTTGTAGCGGTGATATCGACTTAGCCTTCGTTACGCGATGTAAGAAATCACTCTCATGCCACTAAAGAAGTTTTACTTCAAAAGTTGTACTTCAAAAACCACCATGTGCTGTTTGAGTGACCGCATAGTTTTTTCATGCAATTTTTACGCAACATAGTAAAATTCATTTCGTAGTCGAATTCTTTTCTAAATACTTAACTAAAAAGTGTTTTCCTTACACATCGCACTCTTGCAAAAAACGCCCGTGATGTATTTTCAATACGCTATGTTCAGCTATTTTACACTCACATTTCACTTGCGTTGTTTTGAATATTTACACGAGTATATTTATTTGCACAAGCCCCATTGCACGCATATTTTCGCAGTCAATTTCAAGGCGACATCAAATATATTTTATGCGCTTGAAAAGTGTAAACAAATAGATACAATTAGAATTTATCTATGCAAAGGACGGCCGTTACACTTTGGTGCGTTAAATATTTTATAATTTATTTAAGAACTCACAAACCAAAACCAAAATAAATTATATGAAAATGAGAATATGCTACATTTAAATACGTGTATAATAAAATATATCAGTATATTAGGGTTATGATTTTTTTTTTGAATTTTTTCTTAGCTTAGGACTTCAACCTGTGTTGTCAAATATTGCACCAAACCACCTTCTAAATTCCATTCTTGAAGGGATTTCCAACTTCTGGTATTGTCTTATATTCCTTGGTATTAATATAATGGGAGAACTCAAAAAATTATTTTCAATAAAAACTCACTTCCCAAATTAAAAGCTGCTGCTGGCTCTCCTCTTTTACTGGAAGTCAGTGGCATCTCTCATATGGTCAAAAGTAATCTGTCTGCGTAGTGGGCTCTCATCTTCCTTGGTAATACTTTTTGAAAGTAGCGACATTAGTGTTGAATATCCAACAAAAAAAAAATCCCATTTATTTTGTTTCTACGGTTTGAGATGTCAATGAGCTCTTATTTATATTTTGTTCAGCAGATCAGAATTAAAACCGACCTAAAAGTTAACTATGTAGTTTTTAAATCTACCATATAGCCTATACAAAACTAGGGACCACTAGATTTAGACCGATGATCAAACTTTGAATCGTTTTTTTTAAGTATTCGTAAAATAATTTTTATTAATTTGTTTAATCTGAATCAGAAAACGAGATACCACAAGAAGTGTGCGTAAAAAAGTAAAGCCACGTACAAAATTTTGTACAAAAATAGTACCATGCAGGATTAGATGTGCATTTCTTCATATATTCACTAAGAAAAAACGTTAAGAGAGGAAAGGCTTTTGTGATTTAACACTTACGCTATTCAACACTAAGCTACGATCTGAGCATATGCAGTGTCGAGCGTACACCGACGAACAGACCGAGAGAAATTACCTAAATGTGAAAAGCAAATTGACAGAAAGGTTTCACAGAGCCCTAGCAAAAGAAAAAAATAGATAGCAAACAAGCCTTTAAATCACCAGATGAGAAAAGAGATCTAGCTCCGCTGTCGACTCACTTCCCGGATGCACCCACACCTGGTATGGAGCCCTGGATACGGGAATCCACACAATCTGACCTGGTGCCTGGGTTTGATCATTACGGGAGTTGATGGCATCCGGACGGTGATGCTACAGCAGGGTGGCGAAGAGATAATACTACACCTTGTGAAGGTAATGAGGAACTCTCTGGCTCTCACATAAATTCCAATGGAGGGCCAAGGTTATTTTTATGCCTAAGATAGGAAGCAAGGACTACTCGCTAGCGAAGTCCTTTGTACTCAAAACAATAGAGAAGATAATTGATAATGAGAACAGGTCGAACAATCTGCAGTGGAAACGGCTTCACTCTAGTCAGCATGCGTGCAGGGCGGGACGATCAACCGCTACTGATCTACACCTAGGGACGATTGAGATACCAGCACACAGCGACGGAGATGTGCCACAAGGGGGAGTACTATTTCCCCTTCTGCGGAGCCTAGCAGTAGTTGATGAACTTCTACAATCGCTAAAAGACAATCTAATTCGCTGTCAAGGCTACGCAGATGGCACTGTCTTTATTGCTAGAGGGAAATACGAGAGCACATTATGGCGGTATTTTGCAAAGAGCACTGTAGAGCTCGACATTAACCCACACAAGACGGTCATCATAGCATTCAGCAGGAAAAGGAAACTACCAGGGATGAGAACTGTCTGATTGGCTGGGAAGAAAACTTAACAAAATGTGCTTTCCTTGTGAATAGTGTTACCGAAATACCAACGCACGAACTACCGAAGTAATAGTCACGGAGTGAATACCACTAATAATATTTAGCTTACTTTGATCGCCAGATTTGAATTGACCATCTAAAATGATGACATATGGTATGCTAATGCTATAGACTAGGAGGATGTATCATGCCATCGATTGCTATTTTTGTTTCTAAAAAATCGAGACACTATGCCATCGGTAATAAAATTTCAGCCACATTCCGACAATTTACCTGTTCCTGAGTGCCCAGTTGAATGTTTAAGGAGCGGTGGTTCTAGACTTCAGTATTTCAAGCAAAACTTTCCCATTTGAAATTTCTAAAAAAAAATTCTGAGACTAGAATGTTGAAGTCATTATTTTTGGTATTTAGACAGAAATCAAAATCGACACTTAATAAGATAAGGATAGATACTCGTATTCGGTTTCAAGAGTGAAAAAGATGATAACACCCATTGGCGCAGAAAATGGTGGCGACTCCGAGGTTCAAATCTCTTCATAGTTTCCATGAATTTCGCTAAAAATGATTATCGAAAAGGTACAAATAAAATATATTTCAACCCTATATAAAAATCAGCAAAATTAAATCAGATTTATATTGATTTTAGAAATATTGTTTCTTAAAATTAACGAATTGTAGATTTCAGTCTAATATTCACGAGCACACACATATTAATTTACACACTTAAATAATTAAAATAAAATAAAAAGATATCATACAAAAACATCAATAAAATCAAAATATGTAAATTACATTACCCACCAAGTGCACAAATTCATAGGGCAGACGATAGTTTTTTCGATTTGCATTTGATGCGGCGCCTACGATGAATTTTCTCATTTTGCCGGTTGATCAAAATCCTTCGCTCGCGTGTTAAACTGAATGCCGGCGCGCATTGACGTCTAGGAATTTTTTATTTTAAATTTTTTTTTTTTTTTGTTGTGTTGATAATTTAGTAGCACAGAAACGGGGTTCAAAGTCATGGCTAGGCTAAAATCTTGCTGTGATTGCCTACGAATTCATTTAATTTTCAAGTGCAGCGCTATGTTATTATTTTCGTAGGAAAAAATGTCGCACCCACTTTATATTTAACGAAAACAAAAAAAAAAAAATGAATTGCAACAACAATTGAAATTTGTAAAAGGTTTAGAGCTCGATGCGTTACTGTTTTTGTTCATATTATAAATTACCCCAATTTCCTTTTGTCATATTTCTTTCATTGTCACTTCGCTATACTTTTAATTCCTTTGATCATTTATCGCAATCAAATCAGCGATCGAAAATCTACAAGACTACCTTTTGTAACGTTTTGTCGGAAGCCATCGATGCCTCATAGCTCGGCTCGAACTAGCAAACAGACCAGACCTTGGTTGCTCCAATTCCCTTTTCTCACTTCATTTTTTTATAAACATCAATAGAGTATCAATTCCTTCTATTTTAGTTTCACGAACAAAACGTTTTTTATTTTTTGTTTTTTGTTTTTTTTTTTCGTTCGTGCCTGCGTTCACCGCTGTCAGTGTGTCCATAAATTTACTTAGTTTATGAACTGCTCACACCTATTTTGACATAAAGAGTTACCCTCAAAAGAGATTCAAATGGTATTCCTATTCCTAGTGAATTTTTGGAGTCTAAGTAGTCGAAGATTACTCGCTTTGCTGGCGGTTTGGCGTTTTTGTTTGTGATGGAACTTATTGAGTGCCGTTTTGTTAAACGTGTTGTTGTTTCAAACAGTGTCCTGTGATAATGAGGGTCCGTTTATCGTTGCACTCCATCTGATTAACATAAAACGGCTTGTTTGATGCTGCTGCTCTTGGTTTTACTACATTTGAATTTGGAGCTGTGTGAGGAATTTGGTTTAGAGTAAAAAATTCTTAAAAAAAAAAACAAACAAAAAAAAAGTTGAAAATAATTATTATTATTACTGAAAATTTCGTAAAATATCTGTTCAAAATTCAAACCAACCAAATAATTTGTATGCCTATTTCTAAAATAAAATAAATTTTTTATTGTTCATCAGCAAGAAATAAGAATCGTTAAAAAACTATTCTTTCTGACCAAAAATAAAATGGCAATATTATAAATATTTATAAGTTCAAGTTAATTTTTTTTTTTATTATTCTCAACTTTTATTAGTACGGTTTAAATTAAAGTAACTTACATTTTGATATCTACTCGTAGAAAAATCTATTCTTGTTAATTTTTTCTGTTAAAAAAAGGCAGAGGATGAATGGAGGTTTGAGATACATTATTGACCTCTGCAAAACCTTCCAAATAGGGGTAGTATTTTTTACCTTGGTTTTTTTATATGGGGACCAACCCAACCTACATTAAAAAGCTGACGCATATTGGAACAAGAAATCACACTGTAGGTGGCACCTCGCCAAAAGCGGGTTGTATGCAATCCTTATTGGACAAGTGACGTCGGAAAATCTTTCCAATATACATAAACTTTTTATCCTATCGAAAAACCAAAATAGATATTAAAAACACAATGTAAGCAAACTATGGGTGGTTATATAAATAAATTTTTTATAAATACATACATATGTATATGGATTTTTAAAAAATTGTTTTATAGTTGGCAACTTTTTTCACAAATTTGGCTTAGTATATACTAAAACTGTTTGTTTCATATAAATTTAATATTGTTGTTTGAACTTTATTTAACAAAAAAAAACCTTGATTTTGAAAAGGTGGAAACTCTTCTATAAACAAATTTTTATAATAATTTGGTGTAAATATTTATGTATATGGAATATTTTAATTTAACAGACATTATTAATTAATTTGCATGCAATTTTTCAATTAGTTGGCAACCCCTTAAACAAGTTTTCGAAACTAGCTAACTAACTAACCTAAAACGCTTTCGTTTCACAACTCTATTGTAGTGTGTCATTTATCTTGTCTTTTAAATTAAGTTTTCTTAATTAACCCTTTTACCGTTAGGCACCAGCATAGTAGAATTTCAGGTGGCAACCTTCTTCAAAAGGCTTTTTATATAAAAGCTTCAGTTTCACACCAATGCTTTTATTTTTCAGTTAGCTTATAAATTAGATTAAATTAAATTACTATTTTTAAGCAGGTGGCAACCCTTAAAAAATATTTTTGAAATTAAAATTTCTTAGACTTTTTTTTTGTTCCAGATCTATGTATTCTTTAATATTTCACTTAACTCAATAATTCATTTTAATTTAAAATATTGAACAGTTAGAAAGCCACTCTAAAACATTTTCGAAACGAAGTTATCTTAAGTATTTTTTAACTTTTCATTAAAACTGATTTAATTCTTTTAAAAATGCTTTCGCTCTTTACTCCGATGTTATAATTAGAGATGGTCGCGGTACACAGGAACCGCGAGAACCGGCCGCCATGGGTGAGTTCGAGAAGTCTTAAAAAATTTTCGGGCGTACGGGATGAGTTTTTTCTAATAAAGTTTTATTTGTTTAATGAAAATTCAGACAAAAATTATCATTCCTTTTTGGATATTTAAAAAAAAGTGTTCAATATCAAAAATACGATTCCATTTAAATTTATATATTCTTTTGAACTTTTGAATTAGAAATTCTAGTGAGTTTTATTCAGTGATAGATTGCGGGATCTTCGGGATCCTCGGAACAAATTTGAAAACGTCGGAATGGATGAATTTGGATGGATGAATTTTGCCCTTAAAAACTGAATACCGGGATGGGCGGGATGGGGGCCGAATATTTAGTCCCGCATACATCTCTGGTTGTAATATCTCAGTTAACTTAATAATCCGATTGAATTAATGTTTTTATACTGGTGGCATCTCTCTGTTTGTAGTTATGCCTTCTTAAGCCTAAATCCTGTGAATTTCTAGCAGTGATATTTCTGCCATGATAATAATTTCATTTAACTTAATTTTTTAGATGGCAATCCTCATGAAAAATATTTTTTATTTATTAATTTTTTTTTTGTATTTAGACTTTTAAACAGGCGACAATGCTTTCCAAAACTATTTTTGAAATTAAACTTTCTTGAAACTTTTAGTTCTAAACTCATATTGTGTTTACTTTTTTTTTTGAGACTTTGGCATTAAATTAATTAGTTTGGTGAGAAGAATGCGTCCGTTTTAATAGAAACTAAATTCGAAAAAAATAAGGTACATGTGTTTCGAATTGTTTCCTTTTAGAAAGTACATAAAACCAAAATTTTGTATTACTTTAAAGTACGCTTAAAGCTTTGATATAACCTCAATTTTATGTGTATGTGATAAACAGTAATTTTTATATGAGATTTTTTTTCTTCAAATACTTTAATTATTACTTTTTCAATACACCGGTGCCAATTCATTACCCAATTGTTGAAAGAGTTGCCTATTTTAGCTTCATACTTCCGAGACATTTTAACATACAGCCAGTGTATAAATATAGTAATTGTTTTCATTTTCCTTTTGCTGTTGGGCAAATTTGCAAAAAAAATTTAAAATTTCTATATTTCAAGAGAAATATTTATGATACCCATTAAAATTCAACCCAACCACGTGCAAATAAAATTCATTAAAGTCACATTGCTGCCTTTTCAAATATTTTTCGCGCCCTAAACAGTGCCTCCGAAAAATCACAAGACCACAAATTTATTACATACTCGTTGTTGTTTATTCAAGCGGCTCTACTGCATACCATCTTCAATAAATTTCTAAGGCGTGGCATATGATCGTATATTCTATCTAAATATGCATGCCATACAAAAACAGCATACCTATAAAAATGCCGCAATTAGTACGACACTAAAGTCACAAAATTGAATGAGTGAGTACCGACTGGGCAGTGGGCCAAATACAATTTCGGTCTTCTGCTTCCTATAAAAAGAGTGCACTTACGTGTAAATATATACTTACAGATATATAGATAGATATAGAGGTATGAATTTGCCTACACCGAAATTAGATAAATAGAAAACATTTTTATTATTTTTTTTTATTATTATTTTTAGTTAGGCCCACTGTCGCTCGTAGCATGCAGCAGTGTCATGTCAATAGTGATACATCGTAGAGTAAGTAATATTAGATGAATGCACGAGAAGCGACATTTTTCGATAATTTGACACACTTTTCTTGGCGCAACGAGTGACTAGCGTTTGGGTATACAAGTTGGGTGGGAAGTTGCCGAAAGTGGTGGCATTTCGTTGTGGGCTGTTTCAAAGGAAAAAGTGGAAGTTATTACCTAATCGTCTGCTATTGGAAGCGGTGCAAGGCGAAATATTTCTGTATACAAACAATTCACACTCAAAGCGCTTTCAAATAACAAAATAAATATTAACAAAAAAAAAGTGCTAGTCATTTGTCGTCTTCGAGTTGTTTGTCGGTTTAGAAGTCCAGTCGTTTATGTGCAGCAAAAAGCCGCAAAGATGAAAAATGTTGTTACAGCCGCTACTTGTTGTCGCAGTGGCTAAGTTTAGTACTTATACAGGGGGTTTGTATAGCGTAGGTACTAAACTAGGCGACACAAAATAGCGAAGGAAAAAAAAAATTTTTTTGCTAATAAGTAAGTATTCCGGCTTGCACGACAAGGTCTACACAATTCTAGGCTACTTCACAAATTCCAATAAGAATTATTTAACTTTGCAATTGGGAGCTACAACTAAGAAACTAACCCCCAATGCTGATGACCTGACAAAACTCATCAATCTGACAGTTGTGAGGTTTACTGCGCCTTAAAATATGCGACAATGATGACAACGGTCATTGTAGTTGTTATATCCAACTACTTAAGTAAATGTCAACGAGGTGATATTCTACGACCTAGTTTTTTGTCAAGCCATCAACATACGGCGATAAGATCGAAAATAACACCCTTTTCTATGCTGAGAAATGGCAAGCAATATTCTGCAGAAATGGCGGCTCCTTAAATACCATCTAATATTTATGTATGTAAGATCAGATGTGTACAAACAGATTACTCGCGAAATATATAACGTGGCTGGGATTAAAGACTCATTGTCTTTAAAAATTAGAACATATTGCATTACTACTACAAATCCGAAGTTTTTCTGCCTTTTATATTACATTCGAGGACATCTGTTGGAGAAATTCACTATACTTTTCTTAGCGTTTCGTTACTAGTGCCAAATAACGTACTCCCACATTTCCTCTAACAAAAAATATCATCTTATTTCTCCATACCTGTACTAATTTGACTTTTGCTTATTGATTTTACAATCTGACTTCATCCAATTGGTTTCTGATTTGCTGAAATCGGACGAAAATTCTTACCACGGGAAACAAACCCCCATGCACCTTCTTTGTAATCTGCGTTCTTTGGTTCGAATATTCGGAGTTTAACTTTTTCTAAGACACAATGAAATGTAAAATAAAGTAAAAAATATATTAATATTTTTGTTTTTTTTTTATTATAAAATTATTGTTTGATATAAAATAAAAAATATAAAAATAATAAAATATTTTTAAATATTTTTATTTCACTCAACTTAAGTCTCCTTTCCTCCTCCTTCATGTCTAAATAGAAAAAGATATGTACAAAATTTTTATGTGGCGTTATTTTTTGTAGCCTGCTTTAAACCAATCCACTTAAGCCAAGTTGTCTAGCGACAACTTCCACGTACCAAATACTCTCAAAATTGAATAGTCCTCTGAAATGGTTTTTGTGAATGGAACGTTTCTTAATTCGTTGGAAAAAAAGAGAACGAGTACGACTTGCGAACACCTTAATTAAACTATCTAAAGTTACATATTTTAAGCTTTCAAGTTCAATGTTTTGAACTATGATTTTCCAAAATTTTGTGGTTGTTGGTGAGGCGGCTGGCTACCTTTGCTTTGTCTACATCAATTGGTACATTGATCGTTTTCGTCGAGTAAAATAAAAAACTTTTTAACTACTAAGTAAAAAAAAAATATTTTTACATAGATTTTTGTACTCAAACAGTAACATGGGTTTATATTAAAAATCACACTAGCAATTCTTTATTTCTCGAGCTCTGTGCATCGTAGCCTATTAAAAAGTTTCCCTTATCAAAACAATCGCCTTTTTGTTTAATACAAGGATACCAATCTTAATTTATTCTGAGGCTTCTTTCACCTAGAGTGATTTAGTTGCGAAGCTCCTCCCACAAAAAGACGTCTGCATATAAACCTGGCAGATGTTAATATTCTTTTAATCCAGAAAAAGTCTCATAATATATTTAAATTACACGAAACAACCAAGCAATTTTTAAAAACCGAGATACTTTATTTTTCTAAAGTGAATAAATTTGAATATATTTCCAAGTTCTTATAGATATTTTAAAGGTTAAATTAGCGGCAACACTGAGGAATTTATGTGCTCGAACTGCATGCCCCGCCATCAGTGGCGCACACAGAAAAATAGTTTGGGGGGAGGGGGTGCTTTTAGGCAAATTTAAATTAAAAAAAGTAAATTAATTTTAAGATTATACTAGAGTTTTAAGTTTTTGGATGTAAATATGTGAAATTCCAACTAAATGATTTTGTTAATATTAGTTTCCTTAGTTGATAAAAAGATACATAGTTTAAATCTTTTCATTTACATATAAAGTACAGGTACAAAATCTATAGATTTTTAAGCAACTAATTATGATTACATACAAAAAAAAGCTGCACTTAAAGTTATAAGTAAATATGCACACCATCGTAGCTATGTGATTTTAGCTAGAGGTGCAAAATATGCCAAGTCGAGGAAAATTGTTTAGTCAAAGTTACCTTTTCATAACAAAAAAATCTGCTATCACTACCTACCTGGCACACCCTGTATATAAATATAAACAGGCCTTCCATTTATGTTGTTGTTGTTGTTGTGTTTGTGCGCTCATAAAACAACACCCACTTGCGAAATCCCTCGAAAGCGTTCGACCGTGTCCTCACATCATTATCACCGTCATAAACGAGAACATTTGGAAGAATAAAAGCACAAACAACAACAACAACAAATCCTAGATACTTCCAGCGATAGTGGTGAGGAGATGTCAAGCTGTCAAAAAACTACACACCGAGAAGGCCGGCTAAAGTAGAGCACACAAATGCATTTGGCATTTGGCATTTCGGCAGAATAGATCAGACATTTGTCAGGTAATTAAGTTGCTCAGTTGGTGGGCTGAGTCATCCAAACGATTGAATGCTGGATTTCTTAAGGGACTTGTATTTGGGCAACGGCCGAGTAAACAGTAACGCAAAGTGCTAAAACTTTTGCAAAGAGCAAAAATAGCATACTCTGGGTTTTAGAAAAGCAAATAGTGATGCTATGAAAATACGAAATGCAGAAGCGAAATGAAGCGCCAAGATCTTTTTTGTTTTTTTTTCTTTGGTTTTAAAGCAAAACAAAAAAGAAAAGAGAAACGTATTTTTTGGGAGCTATTTGTTATTTGCACTTAACGTTTATAGAGTGTGGCCAAAATAAATTTTTGTATTTGTATTTATCTGGTACACTTCGGCACGACGGTCATGACGGTTAGATAGATACATAGCTTTGGTTTTGGTGCGTTCGAAATCAATTCGACATTTCTATTTAATTATAGCGTTTTAATGCATTTTCTTCATACCTTTTTTTTTTTTGGTTGCTTTAAGTAGATTGCAATGTGCAATGCATTGCAGCGCTAAAAATATCTATGTAGATACAATAAATGTGTAACTCCTTCAATATTTACGCGGCACTCAGCGCTTTGTTGAACTACAATCAACAATGGCGCAGCACCCGGCAATTTGGTAGTTTAATTTTCAACACCTCTTTGAGCTGTGAGTGTCAACACAAAATTAAATATTTTATAAGCAAAAAAAAATATTTCAAATGTTTACTTAAAGCTTAAATGTAGCAAAAAGAAAAAAAATCATATTATAATCGCTGATTTTTTTTTTAAACTTGTTAGCATTAAAAGCAAACCCCAATGACAGTTAATGTAGCACTTTAACTCGAACTTATAACTCCTACCGTCAAATTACCGAACCCTGCTTACTACCGTTAACTATTTCGTCGGCTGTCGATTTGAGTAAAAAGCTCTAAGCTCCGTTAGCATTGTAATTTTTTTTTGCAATATTTACATTGTTTTTTAAGTCATGTCGTTCTTGTTGATATTTTTCGTAAAACTCTAGTTCGCTCTTTAACAACAATTGCAATCGTTGTAAACAATTTATATAAATTCTAAATTTTTTCTTAAAATATTGAAAATTTTTAATCAGAATTTTTAAAACACTTTCGTGTATGCAGTTTTGTTGGCCATTTGATTTTAACATACTAATCTTCGAGACTGTAGTGACATACAATTCCGTTGAATTTTTGAATTTGTTTTTTTTTTTTTTAAATTTTGGTTTTGGAAACTTTTTTTTGCATTTAACGCATGGAGCTTTTATGACAGATGTGGCCATAAAAAATATGTTTTTATTAAAAAATAAATCAAAATTGGGTGTACTGAGTTTCTTCGAAATAGAACAATCCTAGGCATTTTTTTAGACATTTTTCTTTGTGTACCCACAGAATATACTTTTGTTTGTGTTTGTTATGGTAAATCGCTTTCGGTTTTTTTTTGCTTCTGACGCCTCATTGTCGCATGTCTGCGACAGATGTGGAACAATTGGCGGCTATTCGAAGTACTATGCAAGTAGCTAAATATTTCCTATTTTAATTTTTCTTTAAGTTAGCGGTCGAAAGGTATTTTTATAGTCATTTGTAAATTATTTTAGAATACTTCTCGGAAGTAGTTGAAAGAAAAAGCGACCTACAACGAAAAAATAAAACAAATAAAATAAGAAAAATTTTCCATATTTTCAAATGGCGATATTTTTTCCCGAAAAAATTTTGTAAGTCTTCAAATTGAAGTATGTATTTTCACAATAATTATCAGCAAACATAAAAAATTACTCAGTGAGTATTGTTATCTAAAGACTTTTAAAATTTACACACAAAGTCTCAAGTTAAAAGTTATGTGACGACTAAAAAAAAATGTGTAAAAAGACTTTTAAAATATAGTTATCAAAATAACAGCTATCGATGACTTGAAAATTTTTCTCACTCATAATTGTTATCAAAAGACTTTTATGCAGGGATCGAAAATAATAGTTACTTGCGAAATTTCAATTTAAAAAGTTAGCTGGAAAGAATTTGTTTTTTTAACATTTGTATATACCAATGTGATGCTTGTTAGCCAAGGAGTGCTAATCCTATATACATAATTTATATTTTTTTGACTTCTTACAAAAAAGTCAGCAATTAACCGTTATTTTTTTACTGATATATTTTTAGTCAAAAATAAAAGTTAAAATTTGACTTTTACTTTTTCGGTCAAATATAAAAGTTAAAATTTGACTTTTAATTTTCGGTGAAAAATAACAGTTAAAATTTTAGTTTTAATTTTTCGGTCAAAAATAGCAGTTTACATATTACAATACAATATGTTTTAATAAAAAAAAAAATCAAGTAAAAAACTCACTTCCTTTTAATTGCAATTTTCCGTCTTCTGTAAATATATTTCCTAGACAATAATTTAATTTCTTTAATTTAAGGTTTAACTTATACAACAAATGACAAAAGTCTTGTTTATACGTAGCAACAAAATGTTTTTATCTTAAACAGCTACATTCAAATAGATTAGCAATAAAATTGTAACTTTTATTTTCGATCGAAAAAATAAAAGTCAGATTTTAATTTTTTTCTTTGACTGAAAAAATTAAAGTCAAATATTAACTTTTTTATTTGACTGGAAAAATAAAAGTAAAATTTTAACTTTTATATTTGACCGAAAAAATAAAAGTCAAATTTTAACTTTTATTTTTGACTGAAAATATATCGGTGGAAAAATAACAATTATTTATTGACTCTTTTGAAAAAAAAGTCATAACAGTTACGGTCCCTGCTTTTATGATTTCAGTATCAAAATAATAGTAATCGCTGATTTTATAAATTTTTTCACTCACAATTATCTATATATATAAAAGAAAGTCGTGTTAGTTACACCACTTATAACTCAAGAACGGCTGAACCGATTTGGCTGAAAATTGGTGGGGAGGTAGCTTAGAACCAGGGGCAGGTTATAGGATACTTTTTATCCCGTTACCGTGGGAGGACAAAAAAACGGTAAATTTGATTTTTTTTCTTCGCCCTTCATATATGTATTTTGCTTTTGCTTTTTTGTATGAAAACTAAAATTTGCATGTACTCTGGCGGCGAAAGGTAATATCGATGTAAATTGTAGTGACATCTAGCGGAGAAGGGCAATATCCATGTAATTGGTGTGAATTGCCAATATTAACATGTATTTTGTTTACTTCTACGAATTTTGTTGGGTGAAAAATTGACAGTTAGAAATTTTGAAGTTTACCGGTTTTTGTGTTTGTTTCGAGTGTCTATAAATATTGTGCCGATATTATTATCATTAAAATGCCGCGTCCAAGACGATCAAATCTTCCCCGAAAAAGCCGTAATGCAACTAGGATGCAAAACGTTGCGAATGAAAGGACTGAAGAAGTACAAGAAATTGCACGTGAAGAGCGCCGCTTTAGTATGGCTCGACTTCGTGCTTCTCAATCACAAGAGCAAAGCGAGGCAGTCCGTGCAAAGGCTCGGTTGGCTATGAGAAATCATCGAGCAAACCTAAGAGATCAACATCTTGATAATTTTCGACGCACAAGGAGAAATTTATCAAGTACTGATTTGAATCGAGCAGCGTTTCGATATGATTGCAGCACTGATTACTGCTTGCATACTAGCGTTCGCATTGGGCCAATGGATGTGGTTTGCGAGTATTGAAGTTTTCCGGAGAAACGCCAAGATTGTGCTGCCTTAATGGGAAAGTGAAATTGCCATTATTGACTCCCCCACCTGAGCCATTGCACTCATTGCTACTACATAATTCAGAATGAGGTCATTAGTACACTACATTCGTTCAAATCTATTGACTGTGCAACAAATGCAGATGATGCCACCAACTATCCAATTGAATTTTTAAACTCCTTGGATGTGCCTGGCTTACCACCGCATAATTTACGACTAAAGGTGAACTGTAAACTGTGCAACGGAACGCGTTTGGTGGTAAGTAAATTGATGAACAATGTGATTTACGCGACGATACTCAAAGGAAAATTTGAAGGTGAGGAAGTTCTCATTCCGAGGATCCCGATGATCCCAACCGACATGCCGTTTGAGTTTAAACGACTTCAATTTCCGATCCGTCTTGCATTCGCCATGACCATTAACAAATCACAAGGCCAATCCTTGAAAGTTTGTGGTCGAAATATAGAAAATCCATGTTTTTCCCATGGTCAATTATATGCGGCATGTTCAAGGGTCGGAAGACCAGCTGCGTTATTTGTTCTTGCACATAGTAATAAAACTAAAAATATCGTCTATCACAAGGTGCTTCACTGAAGAGTGCAGCCTATGCACTAAAATACATGGCCAATAAAGAATCATTACAATAATTGATTTTTGGTACTTACTTATATTTATTATCCTAATAAAAAATTTAAACTCTTAAAATCAAGAATCTGCTCATTTATTGCTTCTAAGGCGGAGCAATGTTCGCCGGGTCAGCTAGTAATATGATAAAAAGAGTTTCAAAATAATAGTTATTGATGACTTTAAAAATTTGCTCACTGCTAATTGCTATCAAAAGACTTTTATAATTTCATTACAAAATTTTCAGCTTTCTAAAAAACGTTGTCTCACTTATAACTTTTATCAAAAGACTTTTAGTTATCGATGACTCAAAAAATTTCTATTATGTATAGGAAAAAATAATGAAATTGTATGAATTTAAGACTTAAAAAATATACTTATATTTTTGTTGAATAATTTTATGCTTCAAATGCAGTATAGAAAGAACCATCTTTTTTCCATTTCATTGCTCTGCATTTATTTATACTAATTTCATTTTGTTTTTTTTTTTCTCTTTTTTGTAGAAAGATTTCACCGACGACTGTGTCTTCAACGAGAATATGGAGCAGCACAACTACAACACCTACTCGTCCACATTCAATTCGAATGTACGGCGCGTCTATTATATAGCGCTAAATCGACATGGTGAGCCGCGCAAACTGCAAATACCGTCAACCCGCTCGCTCGGCAAGTTAGCCACCTACACGAACGCCATCACCGAAACGGTGGACGAAGAACGCGTCGAACAGCTGATAGCGAAAAATTTCGGCGAGAATCGCATTAAGCACGGCATACGCCAACTCTGTGATACGGGCAAACCATTGATCGACCTGATCGATAGCAAACACTTCAAAGCGCACCCCAAGTGCAATCCAAATTCTAGCAATAACAATAGCAATAGCAGTAGTAGTAGTAGTAGTAAAGTTAGTAGTGGTAGCAAAAAGAATAGTAGTAGTAGTAGTGCTAGTAGTAGTAGTAGTAGTAGTAGTAGTAGTAGTAGTCTAGTAGGTACGAGTAATAGAGATAGTGATAGTGATAGTCCTAGCGGTAGTAGTAGTATTAGTGGTCAATCAATGAACAACGTTCCTGCTGCCAATGAAAGAGGCGAGTCACAGAGCAGCGCAGTCACAAATAGCCATAGTCATCATAACAATGATGGCCAACGGGGCGCGAATGCGTCGATTAGCTTGAATAGTAGTATTAGCAATAGTTCGTCAGCGAATAATGGCGGCCTTACTAGCAATAACAGTAGTCAGAGTGCTGGCGTCGGCGGCGGCAAAAAGAAGAAGAAGCGGCGAAAATGCCGACCGCACGAGAACGAAGAAGAGCACAATTGCCAAAGGAGTCCGCTAGCGCTGCGTAAGCGCGGCAATAATCTCAATAATAAAAAGTGTCGAGAGCAACTAGCGCTACAGCAGCAGCAAAGAAGGCAGCTGAAAGCGAAGGGCGAAGAAGTGCCTGACATGCCACTGCCCGCGCCATGCAAGAAAAAGAAGAATGGCGGCGGCGGTGCTGGCAAAAAGAATCGCAACAACCAAAATGCAAATGGCCATAATCGCAATAGCGTGGGCGGCGACGCAGCCGGAGCGAACAATCGGCGCGGCAAGAAGCTAAATGCGAATGGCCGGCAAGCGGGTGGTGGTAACGGCGGAAACGGCGCGGGTAACCGCAAAGGTGGCGCGAACCACAAGCGGGCGCGAAATGGCGCCGCCCAGCCACAGAAGAAGCTGAAAAAGCAGCAGTCGCCAAAAGCTGCAAGAACCACGCCAGCGACCAGCAGCACCACCATCACTACAGCGGCGTCTACGACCACTGCGCGCCACAGCACTGATAGCAGCACAGCGGTGTTAATGCCACCCACCACCACCGAATTGAGCAGCGCCGATTTCGACGACAGCTTGGATCCGCGCGCAGAGGTAACGAGCGTACGGGGCGATCGCGAGCGTGAACAACGTAATGTGCGCTACACCAATTCAATGGAAGATGATGGGGCGCAGGCGAGTGCGACGGGCGAAGCAGATATTATTGCCGGCTCACCGGAAGACTTCACGGAAGCGGATGGTAGCGATGAGGAGGAACGGGACGATGTTAACACATCCGATGAAGAAGATGCTGATGTCGGCGGCGATGATATGTATGACGAAAGTGAGGAGAGTGTGGCGGCAGTGCCGCCGGTTTTGTCGGAGGCGGCGGCGGCGTCGTCGTCGGTGGCGAGCGGTGGCAGAGCAGAGCTGGCTCGTGCGCAGCTACTTGGAGACGCAGATGATTTTCTCTACTATGACCAATTCGATTTGTGAGTTTCAAAATTTATCTTATCACTACACTAAAGTCTAAAATGTATGTATGCTAATCAACACTACCAAAAATCCAACACACCTATATACCCACACCCACCCACACACCCAACCTACACCTAAACACCCAGCCAACTGCTAAACACCTACACAAAATCAACCCTCTTATCCATGGCTTCCCATTTGCTCCGGAGAAATGTTTTCATACAAGTCCATTTTAAAAAAATACTTTTGGTTTTATTAATTTTTTAACGAATCGCTAAACAAAGCGTTTAGCAAGAAATAATAACAAATTTATTAATATTTTTTTTTTTATTTCAAAATTTTGTATGGTTTTTGTGTTTACTCATTTGGTCTAAATTAACACTGGAAAGTTGTTTTTTCAAAATTTTACTTGCTAATACAGTTTACTATCTACTTGGATATGTGTTTGAAAATTGGCATTAACTTTGGCAATAACTTTTGATTTTTTATCAAAATTATTATTATTATAAATTTTTTTTTTATTTCGATTAAGATTTGTAGATACTTTTGGAAGTATGATAATTTTTCTTAAATAAGTTGGATTTTTAATTTTTCGTTTTGAATCTTGCTTGCTTCTAGAAAACTCTAAACGAAAACGCATAAATGTTTGTAAAGTGTAAAAAGTAAGAAATAAGCACTAAGCTCTAAGAGGAGTAGTAGATTTAGTGCGAACGAAATGTGTACAAAATAAATAAATAATCTACCGCTTACTATTTGTTATTTAAGGCATTTATTTATACCCTTTCACACACACACACACACACGCGCGCGCGTACATATGTAAATTAAATCAAAATGCATAATTAATATTTAAATATAAAGAACAACAAAACACAGCTATGTGCATATTTTTGTAAAGCAAATGAAGGAATGAAGGAAGACTGGCAGACGAAAATGTTCATATAAAATATAAATACATACGAATGATTGTTGTTGCAAGAAAAATGTAAAATACATAATTAATTAAAGAGTACATATATGAACTTTTGCTATTTTGAATGCACAAAGTAAAGAAAAAATTAGTAACTAAAACTTTCCGCATGCGCATCCGCATTCACCAAATACACCACAGTATCAGCACCAAAGGCGAGAGCATTGTAATTCCTACGCACTCCGTTCACCTGCAATCGGCACATACATACATACATATACATAATCACACACACACGCACGCACACATCTGTTCATCCATTCATACGCGCAGGCAGAAACGGTATTTCGGCTGAGTTCGCATATACATATGTACATCGGAAGTACAGTTAAATACGAGTACGAGTACGAGTACGAGTGTGGTGAGATCTAAGTGAATAGCTTTAGTAGCGAAGTTATTTTTTTCGTTAAAAACATATTTGGAGTTAGCTTTAAAATTTAAAAAAAAATATGTTTCCCTATACGATTCGCCAACAAAAGCTCATAGTAAAAACTTTACAGTAACCAAAGTTCATATTTCAGAGCTTTATTCAACTAGAATAGTTAAACAGGGTTCAAAAGAAAAGTGTTGAAATTAAGAAGGCGGTAAAATCAGAGAACTTGTAAGTTCTCTGGTCTATTGTTACTTAGACTAGAATATATATAGTTGAATATATTTTTTGAAAGCACTTGATCTATGTAGAAAATACGAAAAACTATTTTTTTCTTGAAAGTTACGTGGAAAGACGTCTCGAAAGGTCTACAAAGCTTAAGCTTAAACTTTAGATTAATCTGTGTGAACAATTTTGGATTCTTAATATTTTGTTATTTGTTTTTTTTTTTACTGAAAAGTGAAAGCTCACAATTTGAAAATGAAAGCTTAGATTTGTTATAAACTGAGATTTTGTTTGTGAAGCTCTTCTGGTAAAAGCTCCTAAGGTCAATTACAGTACCAAAAGGATCACGGCAAATTTTTTTTTTATTTAAATAATTAAAATACCTAACAATAAACTAATTTTCGCTATACTTTTTTCGTTTTGCTAGAACTTAATTTTTAGAAAAATCCATACTCTTAATCTTAACTGAAAAGTGAAAGCTCCCAATTTGAAAATAAAAGCTTACATTTGTTTTAAATTGAGATTTTGATTTTGAAGTTTTTGTGGGAAAAGTTACTAAGTCAATAACAGTACTAAAGTGATCGTAGTGATTTTTTTGAATTCTTACGTAACTATTGTAAATTACTTAACAATAAACTCAACTTTTTCAGTACTTAAAATTTATAATAAAGCCAGAGCTTAAATTTTAAAATATTTTTTACTCGTGTGTATCGTTCTCTTTCCATTTAAATCTCACATCAAAAGTATGTTTTTTCTACTTTTCTGGTGAAATCGATAAGAAAGGATTCAGAATTAAAATTATTAATTTCGAAATTATTTACAGAAATATATGAAAGCTTTTGTGTTTTAATATCTTTGGAGTTGCTATAAAGAGAATTTGGAGAAGTAAATGAAACAGGTTGATACTCAATATTTTCTTCTTTATCTGCCTTTACTGGAAAGTGAAAGCTTACAAAGCTTTTTTCGCTGAAAGCTACTAATATAAATATCAGTACTAAAAGGATTTGAGTTCAATTCACCATCTTTCGAGTTTCTTTAGTTAAAATTACAAGCAAGCTTTTTTATGTAGTTTTAAGTGAGCCAATTTGATTTTGAAACAATTGTTTACAACTGTGAATATCTAACGGTTTTGAAACGTTTTTTTTATGAACCTTAAACTTTCTATTCTATCATTAAAACTGTAATGTTTGTTAGTGTTATTATATTATTAGTTACGTATTTAGTTGCTGTATCTCTTCAAGGCGAATCTTCTCGTCGCTGAGACTAATTTTGTAGGCAAAAATACGGACGGAGGTTTACCTTGGCCCACCGCTGGTGACGACTTATGTATTAGAAAATATTATTTTTGCTATAACTTATTGATATTACTTACTCCGATTGAGACTCAAAACCCGGACACTACAGGTGAAACACGCTTCAATTTTTTTCGGTCATTATTATTTTTTTTAACAAGTAACTTTAATTGCTCGAGGACTATGCAAAATGAAACAAAAAACTCAACTACGAATTTAATAGACTGCATTATAAGATTTGAAAGCAATGCTAAATATTTCTAAATACTGCCATGTTGATAGTATTTTTTGAGTGGTTAGCTTCTTTTTGATTTGAACTTTGAGCCTTTAGAATAGATAAATTTTAATGGATTTATTAATTTTTTCTTTTGATTTTTTTTTTTACCAAATCATATTTAAATAAATCTCACTGCATTTCGACTCATACCCAGGAACCAAAAACAACTACTATCTCAAACCTACAAATTGAAAAAGTTTTTCGGAATCTGCAATTTAAAGAAAAAATTATTGCATGCTAATTATTGGAAGAGAAATCTTTCTGTAGAGTTATTTATAAAGGTTTATTTTTTACGCTGCCTGATAAATGGAGAACGACTGAGCACCGATTTTTAGAACCGAACCGATTTTTAGAACCGAACCGAAATAATAAATAATCAATGAATTTTTAAAAACCTAAAAAATTTTTTTTTCATATTAAAAAAGATACATTAGTTAAAATCATTTTTGTAAAAATTACGGTAGAAAAAATTATTTTTCTTGCTCGAAATTTAATGCATTTATATTATAATGTAAAATTAATAACCTATTGGCATTTGCACATTGCAACCGATTCCGTGCATCGGTGCAAAGCTGACCAGCAGCACTGAATAACTCAAAACGTATTAAAAAATGTTGAAATTTTGTGGCAGCAGATGTTCATTGCGAACAATGTCCAATTCGTTATATTTCGAATAATTTATTTCTGTATTATTATTGCAAATCATATCGCTATCGTATAAATCCGAAAGTTTATTAAAATTTTTAAATCAATACAAATTTACAAATGTTCGTCCAGAGTTTAGCTTTTTATGGCCGAAGCCAAACCGAAACCGAAAGCGCACCGAAATTTAGTGACAGTAAATGGCCGAAGCCGAAGCTGAAGTTCAATCGTTTTCTACTGATAACAGTTACTGTTCAGTATTTATTTTTACGCTGTCTGAAAAGAGTTCTTTCATTTCATTTCCATCTCTGTATCTTTATAGTTTTCTTTCATTTTGCTTTATTTTTATATTTATCTATATCTTTATCTTTATCTTTATCTTTATCTTTATCTTTATCTTTATCTTTATCTTTATCTTTATCTTTATCTTTATCTTTATCTTTATCTTTATCTTTATCTTTATCTTTATCTTTATCTTTATCTTTATCTTTATCTTTATCTTTATCTTTATCTTTATCTTTATCTTTATCTTTATCTTTATCTTTATCTTTATCTTTATCTTTATCTTTATCTTTATCTTTATCTTTATCTTTATCTTTATCTTTATCTTTATCTTTATCTTTATCTTTATCTTTATCTTTATCTTTATCTTTATCTTTATCTTTATCTTTATCTTTATCTTTATCTTTATCTTTATCTCTATCTTTATCTTTATCTTTATCTTTATCTTTATCTTTATCTTTATCTTTATCTTTATCTTTATCTTTATCTTTATCTTTATCTTTATCTTTATCTTTATCTTTATCTTTATCTTTATCTTTATCTTTATCTTTATCTTTATCTTTATCTTTATCTTTATCTTTATCTTTATCTTTATCTTTATCTTTATCTTTATCTTTATCTCTATCTCTATCTCTATCTTTATCTTTATCTCTATCTCTATCTCTGCCGTAATATTTATCTTTATTTTTATTTTTACTTTTATCTCTATCTATATCTTTATATTTATCTTTATCTTCACTTTCATTTGCATCGTCAGACAACGCAAAAATAAACGTTAGGCAATAACTGTTATCGAGTGATGTAAAAAATAAACGTTGGGAGAAAACTGGCATCGTATATGAGAAACGTTGGGAAATACCTCTCATTGGCGACGGAAATAATATTTTTCCTTCATAACAATTATCAGGCAATGTAAAAAAATAAACGTTGGCAAATAACTCTTATCGTAATATTTATCTTCTAGTAACTGTTAAGGAGGAGTAAAACTTATAAGTGTTATGTCCTGCTCATCACACAACTAAATCATCTCCTAACTCATTCTCCCCTCTTATCTATGTACACACCTTCACTACCTAGAAACAAAGCAACCAAAAGTCATATGACGAATGCAAAGTTATACAAAAAAAAAAATTAAAAAGAAAAATAATTTGAAATAACTTTTTTTAATATATGTATTTTTATATTATATACAACAAGCACATACAAATATATCGAGCCCTAACTGCGAAGCATTTTTTTCAAAATTTTCCATTTAAAGCAGAATCCTGCAATTTGAACATACTATTTGTTTTCAAAACGACGAATGTATCTGGTTAGGGAAAATTGCCAAATTAGCGCACTGTATATAGAATGAAACACACGCAGGCATGCATGCGACTGTATACAAAACATACACACACACAAATATGTAAATAGATACATATATAGGCAAATAAAAACGAGATGATCAAAAAAGAAGCAACAACTTTAAAAATGTAAATGAAAATATGAAATATTATTAAGCAAATGTGTAAGGAAACCTCGCTGCCTCTCAGTAAGTAATTTAAATAAAAATCCAAACAATAATCAAAACAAAAAAAAAAATAATAATAAACTAATAGAATGCGAAAAAATCGAAATGCGAAAATAAAGAAACAAAAAAAAAATAAACTAAAACGAATGCAATTAAAAATGCTCAAAAATGCGCCTTCAATGAAACTAGTATTAAGGTGAAGAAGTTTTCGAAGAAAAAATAAACCTGTAAAATAAAAATAAAATAAAAAAAACAAGTAAGTAGTAAGTAAAAATATAAAACGATTTGCACAATCACGCTGTCTAAAGTTTAAAATGCGAAAAGAATTTAATTAAACACTTAGTATATTTGCATTGTAAGCAATTTAACTTAACTCAGTTATGATTAATTTATTTTTACTTGAATATTTATTTAACAAAAAAAAAACACAAAAAAAAACAGCGTACGTATTTTTAAGGCTAATTAAATAAAATAATTTTCCTCTTAGTGTGCAATTAACAATGCCAATAGTTTTTAAAAAAAAAAAGTAAAATATTAAATTCACAAGCGCATAAATTATGACACACACACACACCTACCCACAAATACATCACCCCGCACACGCGCACGTACATATGTAATAATTACGTACGTATGTAGCTGCTAATTCTATTTATATCTAATTTGTATAAAAGTCTTAATTGTTAAGTTTAATTTAAAAAATAAAATTCATAATTTTATTTAATTCTCAATCAAATGTTTCGTTTGTATTTGTAAAGTTTGCTAAGAACAAAATCAAAATCAAGCAAAAAAGAATTTAATTAACATTGATGGGCGAGTGGTCGGTCGGCCGGTCAGCTGAGGATCTGATGCGAAAATTTTACGACCAACACAAACGAAAGAAAGTTTTTACTTTAAGTATGTAAATGTAAAATTTTTTAATTTAATTTAATTTAATTTAAGTGAAAAATACAAAAAAAAAAACACCACTATTTAATGCTAAAACAAAAATTATAACTAATTAATTAATTAATAACAATTACAATGACAATGTTGTTGATGTTGATGATGGTGGCGTTGAAAATGCAGCTGAAAGCGAAATAAGCAAAAATAAATGAGATACATTAAATTAAAGCATAATCGTTAAAAAATTTTCTTTAATTTAGTGAACCAAAGTGAGAAAATTGCATGTTTTCGTTTCATATATAATTTGAATTTTATTTTTTTTAGAAATAATTGTACGGTTTATTGTTTAGCATGTACTCGTATGTATGTAGTTAAAAATTGCCATAACAACTTATTTTAAATGAAATTAAAATTGATATTAAAAATAAGTACGAACATCCAAAGGAACAACAAAATTGCAAGCAAAGTTTTTTTTCGAAAGGTGGTTCTGGAAACCCTATTAACCCATTCAATACTAGCAAAACATTTGCTTAAACATCGACTGTGTGAATAACAGTGGGACAGAGGGCGTAGCCGGTGGTGTAAATCGCAAGTGTTTGTTAACATTTTTAATGTTCTTAATGTTTTTTTCTTTCTTTAACTTTATTATTGTGCTAATTTGTGTATAAAACATAGTACTAAGTCATAATCCATACAAATTCCTCAACATTTCCACTAAAAAGTAGTACTCATTTATGCCGTGAAAATGCTCCCAACATCTTGGCAACATGTTGCTAGCCACATTTTTTTCACAACTTTTAAAATCCATTTGGCATTTAAAAACGCGCGGCAACATATGGAAGTTCGCCACTTCATGTTAGGTATTGGTTTTTTTTTATTTTTTGTTAGATTTTCATTTAGACGGCATCTTTAAGTAGCTTCGGTAATTTTATTTGCTAGCAACATTTGACGGCAATCCAAATGCATGTTGCTGGCGAAATTTCACGGCTATGAAGTTGGTACTAACCTTAAGGTACTTATTTTGATTTTTTCTGATAAAAAAGCTCAAGATAATCGACAATTTGTAATTTTTTATTTTTTCGATTGAGTTTCATCGTTATTTTTTACATTTCCTATTGAATTTGATCGATATTTTGAATTATTTTTTTTTGGTTTTTATAAAGCGTTGTCGGTGTTCTCGCTCTTAAATTTTTCCGATAATATCTGTCGATATTTTGTATTATTGCCATCGCCTCCAAATTTATTTGCGTTTCTTAAGATCGATAACGATTATTTTTGCACTAAGAAACAAAAATCACAAAATATCGATCATATACTAGTCTTATCAATAAAAACGTAGATTTGTAATAAAATAGTATCAAATTAATATACAATTTTACAATTTCGCGCAATAATTATCAAATTTAAATTGGAAAGAAATTTTTTTTTTTCAAATTTCAAATCTTACACACAACATAAAAAACATCACTTTGAAAATTATAAGATCTTCTAATAAAAAAAATTATAATTATAATTGTAAGATCTTTCAACAACATGCAAAGGTATTTTATACAAATAAAAAATAAAATTAAACCCAATTAATCAAAAAAATATTTTTGATTTGTTCAATTTCCAAATTTTTGGATTCAAAAAAAACTTTAACATCTATATTTTCGTGTAGCATCGCTTTACAGCAAACTCAAAGTGTTTTTTTTTTAATTTTGAAAATTTTCAAATTTAAAAATTTGTTGAAAATTTTTTTTTTAATTTTATATTTTAAAACAAATTTAAATCTTAAATGTCTTTTGCAGCTGTAATACATATGTATTTTGCCTTGTTCGATTTTGAAAATCTTAAAATTACAATTTTTTCAAAATAAACATTTTTTGTATCTCCTCCTCTTTGAAACGCATTTAAAACGAATCCAAAAGAAGTTTTTTAGCTATAGTAGTTTTCTAGATATTAACAGGTGGTGAAATTTTAAATTTCGCCCAGCTTTTGGAAACAAACTTTTTAATTTTTTTGGTTGGCAGAACTTCGTTTTAGGGTGCAAGAAAACTACTGATCGAATTTCAACCAAATCAAGAATGTTGGATACACACCATTGGTTGATTTGACATGGTAGGACTGATGTTGTAATATCTGCTACCGTAATTTTTTTTTGTAATCTGTATTTGTGGCATTTATTTAATTCCTCTATGGTGGTGCATGTTATATGCTTGGTTGCATGGTGTTTATTTCGCACAAATACTTAGATATATTTAGCGGTAAGTTGCTGTGGATTTTTTAACCTCTCGTTCTATTTTGAAGAGGTGTGGATGTTTGGTTATGTTTTTTTATTATTATTTTTTAATATATGTTTTATTTGCTGTTCTTCTTTTTTTGCATTGCCAAATCTAAATAAATCACAGCTTATTTACAAAACTCAATAATTTAATTTCTCGCAGTGTAAGGCATACTTTTTTTTTAAAGTTTGTGGTATTGCTTTACGTGATTCTAATTCTTTTTTATGTATTCTTATGTTTTCTTTTTTAATTTTTAATAAAATTCCTAAACTTAATTTCTTTGTATTTTTAACCAGTTTTACTTATTTTATTTTTATTTATCACCTTTTGCTTTGTTGTTTTCTACTATAAGTATGCGCTTCATTTAAATCCCAAACTACTTTGCTCAATTTCTCTCTTCTTTCACCAAATTTTAGCTTACCAATTGGTCTGTGGCGATTGCTTGCGTTCTTCTGGATGACATATTGGGCGCTACAAACGCGGACGTAGCAAAAATTTGATAACTTTAAAAAAAAAAAATTGGATTCAACTTATTTGACAAAAAGCAAAACAAAAAAAAAAATCAAAGAAATTCTAAATTTACATAATTTAAAAAATTAAATGTACTGTAATATTTTTAGCTGTAGTGCTGTTGTAGAGCTGCCACCTAAAAAAATATTTGCTTCTTATTTGCTAAGTCGCTATTTATTCGAAGTATATTGTTTTTATTGAAATTATGGCGCGTAAAATTCGAATCGATAGAAAAAATCGAAGTCTGGTTGACTGCACAGCTCGCACACTTTCTTCACCTTTTCCGTGTATATTTTTTGTTTAAGAAAATTCAACACTGAGCACAGGAAAGTGTAAGCGACGCTGCGTTCAGGTCAAACGCTGAAACCTAGAAATATAAAGTATCTATATAAATAAAACTTACCTTGCAGTCCAAATAAAGAGAAGCTATATAACAAACATAAATGTACTAATTTATTAAATTAATTTAGTTTCCACGCTTTTATTTAAGGTAGTTAATTTTGATATAAGTGAAAAATATATAAATATATTTTTTATTAGTTAAAAAAATAAAATTTCAATTATAGTTACTGATTATATATATGTAGTTAGTTGTGTGTATATTTAGTTTTAAAATAAGTAGTTCTTGATTATGTATTGGTTCCTGCGTAAGCATAAAAATACAAATAATGCTTACAGTTAATTTATATTTATATTTACATAGTTTTACCTAAACTAATTTTATGCATTTTGTAAATATTTCACTGATCTTAGTTTTAACTAACATAACACATAAAATACATAAAATTTATAGCGAAGAAGAGATTTGCAATATATATAGAATAGTTAATTTCTAAATATCATTTTCAAATTTTGCGCAACCTAATTGATGGGATATGTTGAGAGCACTAATGTTGAGTTTCTGGTCGTAAAAATTCCATAAGTCTTTGGGGCTGTGTCAAACGGTAGCGAAGTTCTATAGTGAGTTATCTCTTTACTATGGTGAGGAACTTTTCCTTTTCTGCTGTGCCAATCGGTAACTTTTTACTTTACTTTGACAGCTATGTAGATGGAGAGAAGGAGAAAACTAAGTTCATTAAATAAAAAGGGTAAATATATACAAAAATTACTACCGCTACCAATTTCAAATCTTTTAGTATCAAAGGCACTGCATTAAATAAAATTTTTAACTTTAATTTGGCAAAACACAAAGCTGACCAAAACTTCCAGATTAATTGCTTGCTAAACTATGACTCAATGTTGCATTTAATTTAATTTTTCTTTAATTTCTAACTAAGAAAATAATGATATAATTACAATATGGTTTTTTTTTAATGTTTGCCGGCAACGTCATATCATTGCAATGTATGGCGTGGCATGAGCCGAACGCTTGTTCTTCTTGCCCAATTCGCTGTGTTATTTTGTTTAAACAAACCAAATATACGAGCAATGCTGTGCGAATTCAGATTTTGACATTTCACTCGCAAGATTACACAAACAAAATACACAACGGATTCGCCTTGGTTATCTTGCTATCTCCGTCTATGGATCGACCTTGCCTAAATAGCTCACGCACATTAGCGGCGAACGGCGAATTTTCGGTTGCGGCTACGGCGAAATCAAATCAGGCGGAAATCATTGCTTTATTATCTCAATGTTACGAAATAAAATAATATATACAAAATTTTATTCGTTTTTAAAAATAATAATTCCATTTTAAGTAAAGTTTGGTTTAAAGTTAAAAAATTTGTATGGCCATATTTTTGGTTTTAGCTAATTTTTGATATCATTTTACCTCTATTTATATGCGTTTTTTCTTTCCTTGTACAGTTTAATTGATTTTATATAAAAATATAGTTAAATCTATAACAAAAACCATATAAGTCAAAGTTACAAACTTTCTAGAAAACTTAGAAAAAAATTCGACCAATTTCAAAAACCATCATGCAAACTTTAACTTTTCGTACGAATTGAAAAAAAAAAATTCAAGTATTAATTTTGTAGCCGCTTGCTATGAATGAACAAAACAAAACAAAGTTATCAAAAATCAACCAGAATTTTAACTATGCACTTGATACTTTTTTATAGTAAAATTCAAAAATTGTAAAAAGTAAAATTTTTTAAAATTGTCGAATTTTTATGCATTTTCTAGGAACTATAAAACTTTGATTTAAATGGTTTTTGTTAAAGGATTAGTTATATTTTTCAAGAAAATCATTAATAGATATTAATTTTTTGGTCTAATTTATTTAAATCAACAATAATGTTTGAGCTCAACGCCAGTTTTTATTAGGAATGTATTATTTCCTCTTCTACACTTTGCTATCACTTCATAATAACGCACCCGATAGCAAAAATTTGTGGTCTACTATGACTTAGACCACTTTTCATAGTTTCATTTAATTTTGGCAAATATGCAAATAGCTATTAAATCAATTATTTTTCTAACTATTTCCGTGGATCCATAGCCGCTTGTCGTCTCATGCTGAACTTTTTTTTTTATGTATCGACATAACCTAACTAATTTGACTGCGATTCAACAACAAGGAATATATTATATCTTTTTTAGATATTCGATCTTTTTTAGAGCATTAAAATTGGCAAAATAAAATACTTAATCCAACGCTCATCAAATCTTAAGCAAAAGTTTTGAGTGCTAAATATTTATAGTAGAAAATTAATTAAATAAAATTTACCCAATTATTTATCAAATCAAATCTTAGCGCTTTCGACATATCAGTAGACCACCACCATTTCAATTCATTTGTTTGCCTCAAAAAAAAAAATTTTATTTTCTCTTCGCATTAATAACTAAAGCCATAATATATGAAACACAAAAATTTAGTGTAGCGCCTAATATTTCTTGTAATTAAGCAAGCGAAATAATAAACAAATTCAAAAGTTCGTAAATTCGGCAATCATTCATTGGCTTAAGTGGTAGTAGCGAAATTAAGTAAATACAAATGAAATCTAAATGAAAACTAAATTCTCTAACTAATTATAGTGACTAAACTCATTTTCCTATCTATAAGTAGCTGCGAAATGTGTAATTGAATTGATTGTTTGTTTGATTGTTTAAAAATATATACATATGTACATATATTAAGACTGACGAAGCAATCGCACTGCAAATGATTTCGAAAAATATACAAAATACACAAATAAAAAACAATAAAAGCAAATAAACACAAATTTATTTTTATTTTCGTTTTAGCCGTCGTCACAGCTGTCGTAACTTTTCCACTCAGCCACTCTTCCACTCTTCCACTTTTCCACTTTACCCATTTTTGCCACTTTTCAGCTCTACAGCTTTTCAGCGATTGCCAAATCTTCTTCTCTAATTATTTAGCATCAATTTCTGCTACAGAACTTATTTACTTTTGAAGTAAGTAAATTAAGTGAATTGTATTCAATTCGTAAAATATTTCACTTACACCCCATCAATGTCAGTCGGTTGTTGCCAGTGTGTGTGTGTGTGCGTATATCGAGTATTTTTTTTTTAATAGCCAATTTAGTAAGCAAATGGAATGTCAAAATTGATTGACCCACAACATTCAGAACAGAACAGGTGAGTTTAAATTTTTCTAGTACTATTCGATATACGGTAATTGCAATTTGCAGACACACACACACACACACCCACACGCACATTTTCTCACCCATTTACTGGCACCGATCAAGTCCTATTTGCTATGGCAGTTGCGAAATGAGCATACTCAGCGTGGTTGGATTCTGTGGTGCGTGGAGTAGGTCACCGCCAGCCAGGTGCTAGAAATTCCATCGATGTACCATTTGATGGCAAATCAATAGAGCAGTAAAAGTTTATTTGACTAATGAAATGTAAGAGTATGGAGATTTTTTCAAAACAGGTTGTGGGCTAATAAACCGAAGGCCATATTTTCGATCGCCACTTTGAACTTGAGATACAAACAAATAATATAATCTGTATCGATTATGTTTAACTACACAAGTGAATTTCCCTGGAAATTTCAGTCAAGCTGTATTTTTTTTTTGTTATACTAAATTAAAATGAATTTTAAAATGAAAAACAAAAAACTTTAGTTTTATTTCTAATGTGGGTTGTAAGCAGGTAAGTCCAAAGGATCGGTGTTAGCTCCAATACTTTTTATATTTATGTAAATGGCAAAACTGTTGACAATAAGTGACAGAAATTTATATAATTCGATAAGTAGATGAAAGAAGATCTATGTACATACTTATATTCCTTATATACATAAATGGTTGTGCTTAAATAAACTTAAATTTAATGTTAAAAAGACACAGTTTATGATTTTAACAAGGGCAGTTAATGTTGGATCCGACAGCTACAACTTAAAAACTAATAGTGATAATATTGAGGACAAATTAAAATTTGATGAACATGTTGAGTAACCAGTTAAAAAATTGCGAAAAAAATTGCGAACAAATTGGGTTTCATGAAGCGATCATGTAACTACCTGGGAAGGCGATAGAAAACCCTAATTTATAGACCTATAGTGCAGCCACATTTTACATATTTCCCAACGATATTCTTCGTAGTGAGCGACACACATATCGATAAATTGCAGAAAATGCAAAACAGAGCTATGCGGTTTATTTTAGATAAGCCTTACGATACACCCACGAGGGAGATGGTCTCAGCTATGAATTGGCTGAGTGTAAAACAGCAAGTATTCTATTATGCTATGAAATTTGTACTTAATATAAAGAATGGTAGGCTTCTTGACTATCTGAATGACAATATCCGTTACATAAACGAAACAGACTCATGCATACTCAGGGAAAATAAAAGCTTTAGACTCCCGCTGACTGAGGTGAATAAAAAAATATATATTTTTCAAAGGGTTTACGGTGTTTTAACGAACTACCGCCACAGGTAAAAAACTCTGATAACTTTTCTAGCTTTATCAGACGATGAATTGATCACTGTAGAACTGTGGATTTTAGAGTGACACGGAAGGGAAACTAGGCCTTTCCATCCGTCTAAGGAGCAGAAGATCCAATAAGCGTCTACAGCTCGCCCAGTGCGGAGCGGAAACTAAGTCATTCCGCCTGCCTTTTTGTGAAGTAATAACGGGGGATGTATGAACCCGAAACTCGGACTTTCCGACCATAAACAGCAGACATTCAGCCCGCGAAACATAAAGGCAAACTGGACTGGGCCTCACCCGATACCCAGCTTGTGGATACAATTTTAGTCATGGATCGGAAACTTGGCTACTTCTGACCATGGCCAACATCTCACTAGTAATGAGGAGTTGAAACTAGGCCGCCCGATGCGCTAGGCGTCCCAAATATTTAAGTCTAGATATTGTAGATATATAATTTTAACTGACTTATAACATATAAATATGTATACTTTGTAATATTTTATTTTATAAACCTAAATATGTACCTGCGCTTTTTTAAAAAATAAAGCAATACACGCTAAGACAGCAAGCGGGACCGAAACAACTGCCTGGTTATCCAACCATATATTGGGCCCTTTATACTCCACATAAACAAAAACGCGCAAGAAATGCTAAAAAAGAGACCGGCTTTGGACGACAAGGTGTGTTAATTGCATAAAAATAAAAATTCCTTGTAATTTCCATAGCTTTTTTACAGTTGATGTTGAAAGAAAAGAAAAAATTACGGTGAATTAATTTCCTGCGTTAGAAAGGAATTAGGCAAGAAATTAGAAAAAAATATGCAGAAACAAAATGAGTTCAAGAAATGGTTAGTCGATTGTGTGAAGTGGACTATTTTTTTAAACAACTTTTGCTAATCGATTAACCGATTAGTCGATTAGTCGACTATCAAGAGTTCTTCCTTATAGACTGACGACATCAAAACAGCAAAATCAGTAGTGCGATTCACTAAATTTAAACCATCCGACAATCGCCATTTTTGACAACAATATTTGTCGTTTGCCCTAACGATTGTACTATTCACTAACTTATTCTTAACGACACTTAACAGCTGTCTCATTATATTGATAAAGAGTGGCACCTCTGTCAAACTAAATGTCAAAATAAGTGAAAATTACAAAGAGGAATAGAGAAAAAACAAACGAATTCCTGCTGCCAAATATCGCGTTTTTATTATATTTCATTAAAGTGTAATAAGATACTAGTTTATTTCAAACTACAAACATTTATGTTTCTTTTTATATATTGCAATGTTCCAGAATTTAGCAGAATTTCGGACTCTCGTCTGATTGATTTGGTAGAATAGTCATCAACTCGACTCCAAGGAATATCCGGAATCACCTAAAAATATGACATGGCTTTCGTTTTCAAAATTCGCGTTGTGTTCCAGCGGATTTAGGATTTAAATATTAAAGTAAAATTTAAAATTGCATACAGGCTTAAAGATTACACGAGCTACCTGTTTCTCAGTCAATATTGCTGTTATTATGGATCTTCTTATTTGGTTGTCAAGCTGATAAATTAGGTATTCAGCCAAGTCTGGAGTTAACCGATACAACTTTTGGAATTCTGTTGCATTCAAATGAAAGGGATTGTCCACATCTCGGAGTATACGTCGATCCACTGTTGGAGCGCTTACTTCTTTGTCACCTCGTGATAAATCATGAGACAAATATTCAAACGGCATTATTTAATGTTCCTTTTTTAATTACAAGAAAACAAATCAAAGAATTTTAAATTTATTTTTTATTTAAGTTGAAATCACGAATTTCTCTTTTCTCGATTGAGTTAACAACATCAAATTTGTTATCGTTTAGTTTTCGGTCATCGATTAGCTAACATAAACAGCTGATTCGGCGAATACAAAAATCCAAGGCGAATTCATACAAGGTGATAGCATCCCATGAGCTGAATGCTTGTTCTTCTCTCCGAATTCGCTGGGTTGTTTTGTATACACAAACAAAATACATAAGCAAACTGGGCGAATTCAGTTTTTGACATTTCACACGCAAAATTTCACTAACAAAATACACAGCGGATTCGCTTTGTTTATCTTGCTATCATCTTCTATGGATCCACCTTGCAAAAATCGTTAAAAAAAATGGCTGCTGAATAGCAGGGTCGTTCAAATTTTCGTTAAGTTGAGTTAACCATGCGAATGTCGCTAAAATGAGTTAGCGAATCGCACTACAGGTGTAATATGAGAAATGTTTCATATAACTGGCATTCCATACAGATTTCATGTATTACATTTTAAACCTTATGATCATATGAAATAGGCCTTATATAAAGCCACAATTTTTCGTGGGTATGTAGTGTACATATAATACGCAATCATGAGTATGTAGGCATACTTATGTGATTGCTATAAGTTTTAGCATACCAATTTGGGTGGAATATTTGTGTACATATTTATTTATCGTTAGTTTTTCAAGCATGTGCAATACAAATGTTTTAACACCACTACCGGAAAGTATTTTGTTCCCAATCGCTGCTTGCAATAAGTAACTTGTTTCACACCTGCCATTCACCCCTTAAAATTTACCATTTTCCGCAGTACTACTACAACTTTGCACACTTGGTTGCCGCACTGACCTAGTCAGTTAATTATTTCTTGTTTTCCGTACCCAGCATAGGTGAATATCTAAATATGTACATTGTAGTATATACAATATTAACATGCGATATAAAATAACAAAATGCGGAAAGGGGTGATCTTCGAAATAATACTATAGAGTTTTTGCGGCACCCTGATTAAAAAAGTAAAAGACGAAAGTAATAGAATAAAGTATAAACTTTAAAACTTCGATTTATTTTTATTTTTTACTTAATACCAGAACCCAGAAAATTGCAATTAATTTGCTCTGCTATGTAAAATAGTACATCTGAAAGTAGACATTTAGGTAGGAAAACGATTGATTAAAATAATATCGGATTGCCCGCAGGACATACATAAACTCATAATTATATTTCTAATGAACGCTAAGGAATTTCTTTATTCTTAAAATACTCATAGACATGGATGGCTACATTTTTGTTTGTTGCAAATTAGGTAATATTCATATATAAATCAATAATTTATGCGAATGACGCCAATGGGACACTAGAGTAGGCTGACATCGGTTCAGGGCCACTTGATAACCCAGTTAGTAAAATGTTCAACAACAACACTAGTTTACAAATATTTGATAAATTTGATAAAGTGGTACCTCGTCAAAAAAGTGATAGCTATACTAATCTTGAGTTTCATTTATTTTTCCAAAGAATCGTTTTCGAGATACATATATGCAAAACCACTGTTGCCAAGGTCTTTTTGCAGTTATCACCCCAAAACTCCAAATCCTAAACGTAATAAACCGATTTGGGTGCCATTTTCTGAATCAGTGGGCCGAAATCCATATAAAATGAAATTGATATTAAAAGTTTTTCACAGATCTGAAAAAGTGAGTTTAGAAAAAATTGTAATTCGCCGAAGTTGTTTATTCCAACTAAACGCAGTGCTGCCCCGAAAAATGTAAGAAATAATTTTTAATTTTGAAAATAAACTCCACTGGATAACCCGGATTAACTGTATTTATTGTTCGAGTTAATTCTGTATTAACACGTTAATCCGGATTATCCCTAGCATTTGTCAACCATGTCCAACATCAAAAGTTTTTTTTTTAATTTAAAAAACTGTTAATAGCTTTCTTTGAAAGCACCAAAAAAATACCTCAAACACATCTAGTTACCACATCCGTAAAGTTGAATATAAATTTCGGTTTTTGTAAAGAAGTTCGGCTGTTTTTTGCAGGAATTTTCGCTGGTATGCCATTTTTTAACAAATATTTTAGTTGTTGGATTAATGCAATATTCATTGCTGACTGGGAATGTTTCTTACGCATAAACTTTGATCATTAAACCAACTAATACACAGACAAATGTAGTCGATATACCATTTGTGTATGTGCCTAAAACTGCTTATACCTAAAGGTTGCCACTCTCATAATTAGCTGCCAAGATTGGAAAGTTTTTCCCTTTGATAACTTGGTATGGTATTTTTCTTAAATATAGTGCCTTGCAATAGAAACGCTACAAAAGTAGACCGATAGTGACAGCAAACGATGTCATATTTTTCCCACTCTTTTGATATTTCTATTCTATTCAGTATGGCTTGCCAACAACGAGTCGAAATTATTAAAATTTACTACCGAAATTCGGAGTCAATGGCCTGAACTTTAAGAGCGCTAAGTCCTATTTATGGTCGTCGTCATTTCTGGCTGAATGGCTTCGTCAATAAGCAAAATATGCGCTATTGGACAGGCAGGAATCCACACGTACTCCATGAGTCAACATTGCATCCCGAAAAAATTTGGCCCGAATTGGATGATATGGACTTGAACAATACGAGTATGTGGTTCCAACAGAACGGCACCACAAGCCACACAGCGAGTGTCACAATCGATTTATTGAAAACCAAGTTTGTTGAACGTGTTATCTCACGAAATGGCCCAGTCAATTGGCCGCCTCGGTCATGCGATTTGACGACGTTAGACTATTTCCTGTGGGGTTACGTCAAGTCTATGATCTACATATGCCAACAAGCCAGCGACGATTGATGAACTTCGTACGAATATCGAACGTGAAATTGCAGCAGTATCGGCCGATTTATGCTTGAAAACCGTCGATAATTGGGTTCAGCGTCTGGACTTCTGCAAGCGTGCCCGTGGTGCCCATGCAAAAGAAATCGAGTTCTATACATAATGGCATCGAATGTACTTTTACAGGAATAAAGAATTTAATTCATATACCAAACCGTTTTTGTTTTATTTAAAAAAAAAAAAAACGTTTGTAGCGTTCCTATTGAAAAACCCTGTAGAAATTTAGTTTCGTTTCGTTTTATTTTCCAAGAAATTATAAGATATTACTTATCGTTTATAGTTTTTATTGAGCTAATAAAACCTGATTTTCATTGAGCCAAATTTTACCGCAAACATTGTCAGCTGAATGAAACAGCCAACATTTCGATTTGAAGCCAATGAAAAGTAAATAATGACTAGATGTTGATTTTTTTTTGTCATATCCAGTCAAGGCGAATTCATATAAGGTGGCGTTATCCAAGCAGCTGATTGCTTGTTCTTCTTCCCCAATTCGCCTGTGTTGTTTGTTTATATTTATAATGTACATATATTTATGCTATCAAAATTTGTGTGAAGTTTGTGAAAAAAGTGAAATTTACACATACAATTTTATGAATATTGAAAGCTGGTAGAGAAATGTGCCTTATGCAAAAAAAAAAGGAACACGCGAAAATGGACCGTCTTTTCAAGTTCCAAGAGAGGAGTCGGATCGTTTGGTGTGGTCCAGGTCGTGTCAACTGCAGTTAGAAGGTAAGGATATTATATGTGGAGATCACTTCTTGAGTGCGGATAAGGTGTGCGGTGGAAAGAAGGCTAGATTATTAGCAAAAGCCGTTCCATATGCAGCATCCGTGTGTGATACCAGCTCTAACTGCATGTTGGCTGCACCCCATATTGGAATTGAAAATGTGTGTTATCTTAAACGGCATTTATTAAACAATTCATTTAAAAAAATTGTTCTACAATTGTAAGATTTTAAAAAATAAATTGAAAAAACCATTGTTATTAACTGTGTTCATCAATTAGACTCACAAAAAAACAAAATAAGTATCTTATGCACCAGTAAAGTTTACTCAAAAACATTGTTCGGTTAATGTATGAAAAATATAAAATTAAATGGAGAGTTTCAATCTACTATATTATAATATTATAATACTATAATCTTCTTGAGGTTTTGATGTTCTTACTAGCATCCATGCGTCAATGCTTCTTGTAGTATTATTAAGGGCCGTCAGTGCCAAGGCTTCCTCCCGATATTCGTTGATAATGTTGTCAGCACGGGTTAGCTTACTTGCTGTCTCGGTAATAATCTGAATGTCGCCAAAATGTTGAAGACAATTAATATGCCTAAAATCAATAAAACGATTTGATTCTGAAGGAAAACTTTCGCTTACATCTTTTGGCGAGTGGATGAAATAACCGTTGGGTGCACTTATGAGGACCCAATTAAGTTCTTTGCAAAAATATACTAGATTTTGCGGTCAGAAACAATTATGTATATATTTAAATTTCCAGTTTAAAATCTACTTTCCCACATAAGTTTCAGATTGTTCGGTTCCACCGCCACAAGATAAGCATTTGCCCTGTCAAAAACATGAGCATATCAGCCCTATCGCCAATTTCACGAGCACACATTTTTTCAATAAATTTACAACCAAAAAAAAAATCAAATGGGAAAATGGTTTTTGTGTACCATGTAAATTTGCAGGAATTCTTGTCCCCAAGAAATTGGCGATGAGCTGAACGTAAAAATGTATTCAACTTACAGCAAGGCACAATGAAACGTTCCGTTGAGTAGTATTAATGGCACACCTGTAAACGGCCTCCTCTTCGAGGGTACGATCTGTTACCAACGTAAATGCAATTACGGAATAGCCATATTGTATATGTATATTAAAATTTAAGATTTGTTGGTTTCTGCACAATTTTAAATCCAGCTTCTGCTGCAAAAGATTGCTTCGCCAAAATCAACCAGATACTTCTCCAATTGATGTGCGTGCAACTAGTATCATCGAAAATTGGTTACTCGCCACAAAAACACTATTTTTAACTAATTTTATTCATTTTTATCATTGTAAAATAACATTTTACAACGATTTATGAATTTTTTCTATGTTCACTATTCAATTTCAATTCAATTTCTGCTATTGCTATGCCAAATTCTGACATGACAATCCAGGGCGAATTCAGATTTTGACATTGTGCTCACAAAATTACACAAACAAAATACACAGCGGATTCGCTTAGGTTATCTTGCTATCACCTTCTATGGATACACCTTGTATCCAGTCGTAAAATATTTGACCTAATGACAACCAAGCATAAGGCGTTTAAAAATGCGATTAAGTTTCAATTATCATCAGTGTTGTCAGAAATTTTTGTAAAAGGTTAAATAAGAAGAACAAAAATTCTGAAAATATCTATGTACATAAATCAAAATTTGGTTAAGGCTAAACACATCATAAATCAACTATGTAAACATTTTGTTCGTATTACGATTTCATGACAAATTTATTCGATTTTCGCATATTTATGTTGGCTTTCTCAGCATCAAAAATAATTTATTTTTAAAGTCCAAGGTAGTTTGTTCATACGTAGAGTTAATTCATATATTTATATATCACTTATTATGTCTATATCATCAGATAAATTTGGTTTTATTTTGCAAATTTCGATAGCACTAAAAATGCGATCGACTTCTGCATTGCAGAAAATAAGATAAATTAATTCAAAATAAAACTACAAAGGTAGCAAAAGGATTTTCCTTAATCGTGTCATTATTGTTATGAATACTTAAAATTCTACAGTATATTAAATTTTTTTTTACTGATAAAAGTGTAGTTTTTTCCATTGCATTTTGATGGCAGTTATTTCATAAGTATCTAATTTTCATGTTGAAGAAATGGCTAAAAAAGGCTTGAAATTAAATTGAGTTAAAATTTTCCGGCTAAAAGATTTAGGAGAAAACTGGCTTAAATGGCAACACTGACTATCATAGAAAAAACGCCTTGTACTCGTATCAAACAAATAGCGGGATCTGTAAACAGTTTTTCTTATGCGGGTATTTTGTAACTTAGTCTTCATCTCGAGTCACCAAATTTGAGACTTTCAATTAGAGACATTTTTTGTGACTTGAGACAATTTCGATATTCAGTAAGCAACAGTCTCAACAAATTTCACCGAAGACTGTGGTGAAAAGCAGTAAAGACAATCAGCTGATGGTATATTCAGCTGGAGATGCACAATCTACCACAAAAAAATGTGTTCATCGATAGCACACAATATATATTTTTTCAATTATTTGTCAACAGCATTATTGCCCTTTAAAAATTAGAAAAATTTGGTTATCGTAAAATTAGCATTGAACTTAACCGTTCAAAATTCTTAGTACTTCAGTTTTTATTAAGCGATTGTTAAAAATATGTGTAAAAATTAGAACTACCTGCAATCGATAAATACAGCTTGTCATACAAATACATATTCGATTAAAATGACAGAATAAGATACATGAGCAAATGTAAACAAATTGTTTTTTTATTATTTACATCATTTTCTGGCGTTTGTTCAGCTGGCAAATTAGTGACTTTATTTTGAGACTAGTGACTTGAGACGGCCTACTGAATACCACACACAGAAACCAATTAGATCTAATCAGATTCAAATATCAATCAGGAAAAGTCAAATTAGTTCTGGTATGGTGAATTGGACGATATTTTCTGTAAGAAGAACGGTGGGTAGGATGCAACTTCTTTGTAATCTACGTACTTTGCGAATAGTCTCAGAATCAATCTCTCCAACGACAAGTCTCAATTAGGAGAGATAGAGACTGCTTACAGAACGCCGATATTATTCTCATGACTGAGATTTCTAATCAGTACTGATTTTAAGGCTGTCTAAAAATTATCTCAAAAATGTATTAGATTATAGTAGCTTTCTAGGATTAGGTTAATAATAAAAATAATTTGAATAATTTGGTACTTACATCCCGTAGCAACTTCTCCTACAATTTGTGGTGTACGTCTTTCCATTGTACCACAAATTGAAGGACCTACAGCTTTACCTCGACTCCGTACCGTAATCGAGAGAAGTTTTTTCAGATACTGAACGTAATTTTTGTTACTTTAAACAAAGTTTAGAAAAAAGCTTGAGTATTATACTACACCTAATACAAATACCAAATATGTATTTATTTCAATTTATTTATGATAACTTGTTTTTTTTTTTAATTTTTGGCAACTTTTTTCTAAGCGTGTGGCAACCATGCTTGTACCCCAATGTTAATGGCCAAATGTCTATACACTTGTTAGGCGTAACCATAACAACAGTCAAAACAAAAATAAGCTATATATGTACATATATAACGATTTATGGTTAATGGTGGTTGTTGGTGGTTGTACGAGTATTAAATATTGTCCTGCAATGAAATACTATACCATTATATGTACATAGCTCATCATATATATACAAATGTATGTAATCGTCATTGTGCAACGCATAAAAACCTTTACCACAATGAAAGGGCGAATGAGCTCACAAAAAACTGCCAACTTGTCACTGCATTTCTAACCGTCGGTCAAAACAGTTAACGAATGCTCAATTTCGCTCTAAAGAACGCTCTTGAACGGTTAAGTGGATTTTCGTTTATTACTAAAAAAAAAAATAACTAACTACTTTGCCAAATCAAGTACAGGACTTTGATGCAGTTGCAGTGGAGCAACATGTATCCCCAATCAGAGTTGGATAACTATAAGCTGCAAGTGGATTTGCTACAGGAAAAACTCAAACAAAGGTAAAATATCTACGCGCAGCTAAAGAGTTATTGATATTATTGGATATTCACTTGGAGAGGAAAAAAATGGATTGCATAATAAACGTGGCGGTGGTCATGACCTACTTTAGTGGCTTGTGGTTTCGTGAAATTTTCAAAATTATTAATATCAATTAAACCTTTTTTTTTTGTATTAACAAATGCAATGGTGTTTCTAGAGCAGTGTTGAAAAATATTAGTGATTGAAAATTCTATTACAATGTATAACCGTTATCACCAAATACTCGTCCACCATCACGAATAACAAAGAATTCCATAGAGTTCATTTGTAACACGATGCCCCAGAAAATTTGCCCGATCTTTTGGAGAATAACTCTTTCACATAATCTGATCAGCGATTTTCCATATTTTTTTTTTAAAATATGCAATGTGGGTCAAGAAAGGACTAACAAGTTACTTAAGAGTTGGGCATAAGGCACTAAAAAAATAAATGCAATAATCGTTTTCCTACTACTCTATTTACTCAGTGCGAAATGTTGGGTTGGAAAGGGGAATCATTTAGTTTTAATTGCACAATTTTTTTAGATCAGACGCAGCCTGTTAACATAAAATTAAACAAAAAAAAGCAAATTGATGTTTCAAACTGTTTATAAAAAGTCAACATATTTTCATCAAAATTGTAAAATTTTTCAGATTGAAGTTTTAACATTTTTTGGGTAAGCAGTTTTATAGCCTATTGAATTTTAGTAGTGCAAGTGCAAGTTTGAAGTGGCTAGAAACTACCGTTAATTTTTGATAATTTTTATTTATTTTGGTAACTTGTTATACTAAAATTAAATAAGGTATTAAACTGTGTACTTGAAATATTTCTAAAAACTTTTTTGAAAAATTTAAAATTTTTGATGAAAATTTGTTGGGCTATTATAAGGTTTTTTTTTTAATTTTCGCCTTGAAAACTTTTTATACTAAAATTAAATAAAACATAAAACTTCATAGTTGAAATTTCCAAACACTTTTCTAAAACAAATTGAAAATTTTGATGAAAATATGTTGAGTTTTCATAATTTTTTCTATTTAAGTTTGAAACATTAATTACAGCCAGCCTGAATATATTTGAAGTTTGCTAACAATATAAAAAAAAATATCAAACTCACATTCTCACACATCGTCTGAAACAAAAACATATTTGAATCAAGGCGAATTCATATATGGTGAAGTTGAGCAAGCAGCTGATAGAATTCTCTTAGTAAACGTTAGGTCAAAATGATGTGTTTGTTGTAAATCATGCTGTCATTGTGCATACAATTTTATAGTGTACATTTTTGTTGTTGTTCACTCAACACTACCTGGTACGAGTTCGCCTTGAAGTGCAACTACAAAATTCCCAAGTATTCTATTTTTTCTTTTGCGTAAGAGTTGTCAAAATTTACACACACTTTGTTTTTGCTTTTACGGCTTTTGAAAGTTCATACACATGTAGGCAAAGGTGTATCCATAGAAGGTGATAGCAAGATAAACAAAGCGAATCCGCTGTGTATTTTGTTTGTGTAATTGTGCGAGTGAAATGTCAAAAACTGAATTCGCCCAGTTTGCTTATGTATTTTGTTTGTGTATACAAAACAACCTGGCGAATTCGGAGAGAAGAACAAGCATTCAGCTCATGGGATGCTATCACCTTGTATGAATTCGCCTTGCATGTAGGTGAATGAAAAAAAATCAAATCGGCTGCTATGGTAACTTGCCTTGATTACCTTATATGGATTCGCCTTGCAACTTGGCACACGAATTCGCAGGGTAGTTAGTGGACTCTCATTGATTTGCCTCGAAATTTACCTTTTTAATCTGCGGAAATAAAACGAAATTATTGATAGGCAAATGAGGGCTACACGTCGGTTAACTCATCAAATCTATATTTGGAATGCTCAAAGATCCATCCCTTGCAATTGGTTTCCCTTATTTTTCCGGACACTTCTGGCAAACAAATTCTTCTGATTTATCATTCCGAATTAACCGTTCTATGTTGCTCTTATGGAATGGTGGCGACTTGTCCAGTAGTTCTGAAAAACCAATCGACCATGTGCCTCGAAGTGATTCGCGCGAAGTGATTCCTGCGGGAACTTTTGAGGGAGTTGACTCGTCTTGACAGACCCCCACAGATTCAATATTCGTCACCTGTCACTTTTTTGCTACGATCAGATTCCTTGCTAATTTTTTGTACCAAAAAAAAAAAAAAATACAAGATTAGTTTGGAGAAAGGAATGCTTGTGAACTTTTTTATAATGACCGTGGTATATCTCCGCAACAACATGGCAAAACATAATCCTTTTGGTACATACTTTACATCTTAAAGCATAATTTCGAATATTATATAAGTCGTACAAAAACTACGCCCATCTCTACCAAACCGGTAACTTACAAATTTAAAATAGATATTGCTTCTTAATAATTTCTATATGTCTTGTTAAAAATTTTAGGAAGTGAACCTAACCTTGTCATCATAGGGTAAATATTTTACACATTTCCACCCTGGATGAACCAGCCTTTGTTACGAGTGATAGATAGAGAGAATTATAGAGAAGTCAGGAGGGTGGGAAAAAATGCACGGTTAGCGATTTCGAAGTGTTTTCGATTTCACATTTTCGTATTTTTGTTCAAGTTCACTTTGGGTTCGTGGATACAAATGTGAACGGAAGAATTAGAGAATGAATGGCTAAAGAAAATTGGCCATTTAAACGTCAGAAAAACTCAAGGAAATTCACAAATAAAAAATGATTGTGTGAACGGGCGAAGCAAAGCGAATTCATATAAGATGGTGTTGAGAAAGCAGCTGAGTGAATTTGCTTACTGGACTGAATATCAAAACTATGTGTTTGTTGTAATTCTCACCAATTCCCACTGTCATTATGCGCACAATTTGTTAGAGAACTTTTTGTTGTTGTACGCTCGGCACCATCTGGTATGAATTCGCCTAGAGGCAACGTTTTTTTTTTTAAACAGAACTGGCAAAAAATGCAGAGCAAAAATTCATCGTATAATGTCTCAACAAATTCTGTGTTATCCGCACATCGAAGGTTTTCTGATCAAAAAACTACATCCACAATAATTTGTTAGGGGAAGTCTAAAACCAAAACAAAAAACAATCAAATAGATTTATACTCCATAATAGGTTGTTACTATTATGTAGAATTTAGAATATAATACCAAACTATTCCTGTTTTTATTTTATTATCCTTGTTTTAATATGTAGTGAGGATAATCGCCAGCAGCTTCAAAAGGAACTTCAGCAGATCCTGCAACGACGTGGTGAACAGTAAGTACCAGACACATTTAATTATCGATTACTATGACTCATAGAGTAATCATATTTTCCGAATCACCAGTGACAAATCAGTTCGCGCAAAGTTAAGACAAAAATATCAAAGCTTTTTGGATGAGCAGGAGCGACGTAATGAACGCAATCAGTTGCTAATGCAAATGCTAGAGCGGATCGATCAACAATCGGCGGCATTATCGGCACGCAGTGAGCGACTTAAGGCGATGAAGGTAAACGAAGTTTCGCGCCATTATTTATATATACACCTTTTTATCCGGCAAGCCAAAAGCTAAAATTTATGGTATAACATTTTGTTTTTTTTGCAGCTCCAATATGAACGCTACTTTGCCAAACTTATGCAAACACAACCAGCGCGTTGCATGCAAAATACCGCAGTGACAGCGGATGCTATGCGAATAGCACCAATGACAGCAGCCGCGCAAATTCCAGTACTGCTAAACGCCGCACAGCCTACTACCACAACTGGCGTAGGAGAGCAAAAAAGCGAGCCAATGACAGCGCCAATTACAGCACCTGTGGAAGGAATAACATTAGCGCAACCAGCCGCATTGACGCCACGTATGTGGACCTTCGCAATGGCCACACCAACACCAGCAGGATTGCTGCTCACTGGATCGCCTACTGCTGCTATGGGAGCAGCGCAGCTGCAATCCACGGCTGCACCCTTTGAACTCTTGCAGTATCCGCTGGGTTATGGAACGCTTTTGCAACAACAACAACAACAGCAACTACAAATGCCATTCATTGCAGCGCAACAATCAATTGGATCTGTAGTATTTGGCAATAGAGGCAATGTAGCACAGAGTTATTATGATGAGGCAAGTGAGGCACTAAGTCGATTAAATAAGTATGGAGGAGTGGAAAATTCGAGCAATAGTTACAATGCACCGAAAAGCACCGAAACAGCGACTACCATTGCGTCAAGTACACCAGGAGAAGGGGCAGGCGTTAGCTCAAAGGACCGGTCAGAACAGCATGACCACTACACATCACGTTCCGTTAGCACAGAAACTGAGCCTAGGGGAGGTGAAATGTATGAAACTTCAGGAGTAGCAGTACAGACGACGCCTAACCAAAATTCAGAAACTCTGGTGAATGAAACGTCTGATAAACCTACCGAATATTCCGCGGCGAGTGTGTCAACTGAGCCGGACAGCTATTCAAATGATCTAACCAAAAATATGTCAGAAGTTAAACTGGAAGACGCGAACTCCGCGGAGGACACGTACATGCCCTATAGAGGATGGGGCGATGGCAGAAATGAACCCGTAACGAGTGCAGCAACTTCGAAAAGCTACGAAGAAAACTTCAGTGAAGAAAGACCTTTAGAGAGTACCAAAGACTCCTGGCATAACAGCCGCCCAAACAATATAAACACAGCGGAGGAGCATATGCGAAAGATTGCAGAAATTGAACGAAGATATGGCATTGCGGAAGATGACGCAAATAATGGCAATACCGATCTGAATACTGATATGGACGACAATATAACATTGAGTAAATTTAAACGATTCTCAGAAATTGTTAACTCAGAATTGAACACAACTAACGAAGAGCTTCCAGAAGCTTCAGGAACTGTAGACAATCAACCATGGCAACCACAATCACACACCAGCCCAGTGGAATATACACCAAAAATAACTGCGCCTGCCTCCAAGCCAGTCTCAATAGATAATATTGAAAATGCTATTTATGGCGAATTAGTAAACCCACAAATAAACGACGCTAAGTCACCGACGCTCAAAACCGCCGCACAGGGCTTCTTTACTGAACTGCTGGGTCAACAAGATACGCCGGATGCAACTGGCATAGAACAACAGGAAAATGACAGAATTCAAAATCTCGCTGCGAATGCGGATAATACAGCGCCGAAATATGCCAGTTATAGTACATCCATTGGTGAAAACGCGGCGCTGGAATCAAGCGGTGACAAATTCACAAGCGAAGCTCTAAATAGCAACCAGAATGAACCACAAACTCAAACTACTTACGCTACGTCCAGCAGTGAGCTCTATCAGCCAACCGCTACAACAGAAACCGGATATGGCACTGTGGAAACAACGAACCATTACTCCGCCGAGTATCCAGCAGATCCAACAGCCGATCCGAATGCCTCGCACAGCAGCGCCAATCAACAGCAACAGGAGTACACGCAACAAGATTATGAAAATTATGATGCATCCCAATATGGAAACTATGATCCGAACGCATATCCGGGCTACATTTACGATGAAACTACGGGCCAGTACGTCGTTGATCCACAATATGTGGCTCCCGAAGGCAGTGCAGCGGAAGCAACTTACGCCGCGCAAGACTACAGCGAACAGCTACCGCAAGAGCAACTAAGCTACCAGAGTAGCCAAGGTCAGGAGGCTAATTACACCTACGAAGACAATAGTTATGCCACAGTGGCAGCGCCGCCTACGCCAGAAGCGACGGACGGCAGTGCTACACTAACGACGGGCGAAGCTGTCAATGTGCCAGTGTCAGAGCCAGAGCCCACAGCTACCGCCCCAATCGCGCCTCCAGTGAGTAACGCGGCCAAAGTGTTGAAACCTACATCGATTCTAGCGACAGCGGACAAGAATGCCGCGGCGAATGATGCACAAAAGAAGAAGAAGCGCGTTAATTTTGTGGATAGCAGTGAAACGGATGACAGCACTAGTGTTAAACTGGCGGCCGCAGGCGCTGCAGGCAATGATAGTGACTTTGATTTTTCGAGTGGTGCAGAGACATCGGTGGGCTAATGGCGCTACTTCCATAGCTTGCAAATTTTCTATATCATAACTTTTTTCATGCACATATTTTGTCTAATTAAAATGTCGTTACTATGTAAAAATAAAAATATAAGTATGCAAATGCTCACATTCGAACAAATTCGTCTGTAGATAATTTTGGAAAATTGAAACGTAGTATATTTGGCGGAAATTACACGAGCAAATTTTCTCGTGAAGGTAAGTAGACTTTCACATTTCATTAAATAAACCTTTCATACAAAAAAGAAGTTTTCATTTACGCGACAGCGTGAACAGAATCATCACAATAGTCAAACTTTTGTTAACCCTAATTGATTTCGTTGAACAGGCGTGTTTGGAAAACCTCTTACTCTCACTAAGTACCATGGTTACAAATTTTAGATGCCTAGTTACTATAAATTCTCGGCCATCCCTTTACCCGAACCATAGTATATTAATCTGCGAGAATGGTAGAAAACAAGATTGTGAGTTCCGCGATGAAAGACGTAATAAAAGTTAGAGTATGCAAGAGCTAAGAAATAGCTCTAAAGAAGGGGAAGAAGAATCACTGAAGAAGCGCTCAAACGAGAGAACGATTAAAAGTTCTGTTAGCATAGGTTGTGTAAAATAAAAGGAAAATGCTTTTGTTTCGTCAGCGAATGTGATCGAATCAAATCGACAAAGAGAGGGCTAGCGCTCTGCTGAAGGCGCAATCTGGAATTCCGTCATTAACCGCAAAATATCTTCGAATAAACATCTAAAATAATAGGGGAGTTCCTCAAATGGGTTGGTCGGCAACATTGGCGTTGGTAGTAGAGCATTCGATTTCTCGAAATTGCTCGAGAGGTAACTTCTCACGAAGGTCGCTTTCTCGCGAGCTTCTCGTGCATCGAGAAACTCATAAGGCTCGTGAGCTTCTCGACACTCAATTTATTGTACGCATTTTGTTGCTTTACACTTGCCTCATTTTTATTTTAAACAATGACACAATAAAATAAACTCAATAAATAATCGACATTCCTCGCGAGAACGGCGATACCCGAGATTGTATCGGGAACTCGATTTCTCGGCCTTACTATGAAATAGTTACATAGATAGTTAGGGAAATCTAATTCTCGAAGCGTTTCGTCTCACCGAGCCTACTTGTACTGTTTTCAATGATTTTTAACAAACATTGGCTCAATAAAAACAAGGAATTAGAGAACACGTTCGCTGTATGATTTTTTTACGACTCTCGATGTGGACTATCGAGAAGGGTGCATCGATTAGCTTGGCTTTGCCTTCGGCAAGAAAACTTCGATGCTGTATATGAACTATAGGACTGAGATGTGGCATACCGCGAGATTTAGGAATCCCTAGAGGATGCTATGAATTGCAAACAAACGATATTAACCTCAACGGTTACCCTCCTCCAAGCCCAATTGGCTAGAGCATTTCAAAGTCTTAAAATTTACCCCAAAAAAAAACTCAAAATCTCGCATCATTTTAGCGGCAGAAAATTGCATGATCACGTTCAAAATATACTCTATACTCTATTCAAGTCTTTATTCAATTCAAACATTTAATATTTCTGCAAAGGTTAAATATATTTAAGAGAGCTGTATTGTAACTATAAGTATGCGGACGCAGGGGGGCAATGGGGGTAATTTGCAACAGAACCCGCGTTTGATAAGCATTGACTTCTAAACGCAGTAATCCAACTAACTTTGATATTCGTAGCGTAGATAGCTCCCGCGCATACGAAATCTGTTCATTATAAAGCAAAGAGCGCTTGGTCCCAGAAGTATTTTACAAAACCATCCTCAAGCCAATCAATCGTCTTGCGTTGCACATGCGCGGCGTTCACGCAATGGAATCAACTACTGAGACAAAAATAAATTTCGGAAATATTGGGAAACTGTGCAAAATGTTTGCCTACATGGAATTTTCAACACAACATGGATGAATCCGTCCGCCTGATGACTAAAAACTACCAAGGCATTGTTGAATCTCTTGAAAAGATTCGTCAAATAGATTTACCATCTGAGATCCAAGCATATGTTATAAATATTCTCGCCATTATTCAAATTCATACCCTTGACAACCATTTGGTAAAAACAACTGCAATGCCTTGACAGTATTAACAATATTGACTCTGGAAGTAGAAGCTTGAAGCGTTCAACAACTTACGAGCGAGATAGGTCGATTGAGAAAATCGTGTACAGTGTCAACTGAATAAAGCTACAAATGTTGCATCAAATTTAAGCGTCGATACCAAGCTTAAAGGAAAGCCGCCCACGAGGTTAGAAAAGAAAGCGATTCAATGATGAAGCTGTGTTCGAAAACCTTTTAGAGCGCTTTCAGATTAAAGTTTTCTACCCCCCCCCCAATAGATTTGTTACTCTCACTCAAGACTTTCTGAATAATCAAAAGTGTGTGCACTTTAATCCTCGAGCCACTGCCTAGTTAGAGTGACTTTTCAGAACACGCTGCCGGGGAGGGCGTTACCGACGTTGATCGCAAAAATACCACCATAGTTGCTGCTCGTGAACTGCAGATGACATGTGAGTTAAATATGGACATATTAGTGGTAGTAGTCGTTAGTAGTAAGCAATAGTGAAAATAATTATGGTAGTAGAAGTAATAATTAGTAGTTGTAGTAGTAGTAGTAATAGCATTAGTACAAATAGTAGAAATTAGTAGAAATAATAGTAGCACATTTAAAAATAGTGGTAAAAATAGTAGTAGAAGTTGAAAAAGGTGGTAGTATTTAGTAGTAGGATTAGTAAAAATAGCGGTAGAGATTAGTATTAGTATATATGTATGAGTAAAAATAGTAGTAGAAATTATTAAAAATTGTGGTAGTAATCAGTAGAGGCATTATTAAAAAAATAGTATAAATCAGTAAAAATTAGAATGGTAATTAGTAGTAGCATTAGTACAAATAGTGGTAGAAGTTGGTAGTAGCAATAATAAGAATAGGAGTAGTAATTAGTAAAAATAGTGGTAGTAATAAATAGTAGTATTAGTAAAAAGAGTAATAATTGAAATTCGCAAAAATAGTAGTAGAAACTAGTAAAAAATAGTAGTAGAAATTAGTAAAAATAGTAGTAGAATTAGTGAAAATAGTAGTAGAAATTAGTATAAAAAAATAGTAGTAGAAATTAGTCGAAATAGTGGTAGTAATTATTAATAGAATAAGTAAAAATAGTAGTAGTAATTAATAGTAGTACATATTAGTAAAAAAATAGTACTTGAATCCGTAAAAATAGTAATAGTAATTAGTAGTAGCATTAGTAAAAAATAGTAGTAAAAATTAGTAAAAATAGTAGTATAAATGAGTAACAGCATAAGTAGAAATAGTAGTGGAAATTAATAAAAAAAAAGTGGAAACTACTGAAAAATCCTGAAATGGCCAAGAAATATTTAGTATGAAGATATTGCCGAAACGGTTCCAAACATGTCTTCAAATAGTCCTAAACTAGTGGCGCAATTGTCCAAAATGGCAAAAAATTTTTTTCAACCGAAATCCGCCAATGCGGAATACCAAATGAATTCCACATAGGTATTCCACATATTTTTTTTTACTTTCGTCTAGAGGTTAATTTAACATCTAATTACTATTCATTTCGACTATACATAAGTTTTGAAAGAATTTGGAAATATTTAGTTCACTGAAATGGCGAACCTTTTAATAGTCACATCTCACATCTTCTATATACAAAGTATAGGCTGTGCGATGCTCAATTAAAATTACAAGCAATTAAAATTCTCCTACCGTGGTGCGGCCTTTCACAGCTACTTAATCAGCATTCATCATCACATCGAAAAAGATTAATGACTGACGAGGTTTAACTAAATATATTCGTACAAAGTCTATGATCAACATATTTACTATATTCATTTTGCGTTATGACTAATTATTGCGGTATCTGGGGAACATACAAAATGTGCCTACAGTGCCCAAAATGCTAATAGCTAAAAAAAAACCTATTATGAGTTCATCACCTACTCGTCTAATCTCCACCTGCTATCGCTAGAGCGCACATACCTACAGACATACATACATACATACGTACTTAAAAAGTTCGAGACGAAAGTCAGAAAACAAAAACAAAAAACACGATGCAAGAAAATACCCATCTACGTAATTTTGCGATAGCTCAGCTGTTATGACTAGACAAATGAAATGTTAAACAAAAAAACAAAAAAAAGCCTCGTCAGCAGACAAAGCATACAGTTGCTTTCGTCACAAGATTATTCGTATGCCCATTCATTTTTTTTCCACGTCTCTTACGTATTGTTAGTCCATAATTGGCATAGTTTCAATTTCATTTTGACTAAGCATTCCGTTGTGGCCTACGTGACCAGGTTCATGAACGCTTGCTCTCGCTCTGCACTGGGCGCGAAAAAAAAACACAAAAAACAAAAAAAAAAACTATCAATTCGAAAGCGCACGGCCGGCCGGTAGGCAAAGTGATGATCGCGCGTGAAAGTCAATTTATTTTGCAAAACTATTTCCATTGTTGGCTATTTACAATTCATGCTTGCGCGGAGCTCTGTATGCTATATGTTGCCGGTTGATTTATTTTCAGATGATTTTGTTGTCTAACTTTGTAACAAATTCTGGCACAAATTGTAACGCTGTCAAGAAGTACTTGGTTCGAAATAAAATTCCGAATGTTGCGTATTTCATGAGGTGCTGGTTTTCACGGAAATTCTTGCGAAACCAACTGTGGTCAAATTTTCATAACTAGGGATGAAACGATACGAGCACATACTCGATACTTTTCGTTGGATACCAAGTAATTTTGGTATCGATACTTTTAAACCAAGTACTGAGTAAGTATTGAATAAAAAAATTTCGCCTCCGAGTTTTTTCATCCACTGCTATTCCTAGTATGACTCGCTTCGTCCTTTATGGGTATTTTATTGACTATCTGTGAAGTAGAAGTGTAAAGTGGACATTCGTCCACTCAATACAGATGCTACTTCGCCCTGAAAATATTAGCAAAAGTTAGTCTCCTCTAGCTCTGTTATCGAATAAAATAAACAAAGAAGAAAAAGAGCAGTGGGCAAAGAGATGATTACCAATAAAAATTGCTTTCTTAGAAAAAAACTAAAATATTCAAATAGCCCAGTTCTGAAAATTGAAGCAGATGTCAAATGCAAAAATTATTCTAGTTTGAAGAAGTAGCCAATGATGATTTCCTATGCCAAACGTGCGCTATTTCGTTCCGTTGAAAAAATAAAATTGTATACAACAAAAAAAAAATGATTCTAATGCTATCCATACACTACAATCAAGATTGAAGCGAAATTCGTGTACGTGTGGATTGATGGCTAGCGCGTAAACGTCAATCGCTTCATTTCAATCAGCCATTTCATTAACGCGTTAAGATGTTTCACGATATTTACAACGCACTAGCTGATTTTCAGCTGAGAACTGAATTCCTCGACAAACAGCTGGCATGTGAAATGCCGAGATACCAGTCACGTAGCTGCGAATAATAACTGACTAAATCAGTGCGCTATAAATTTGTATGATGTATGATGTGTGTGGGCATAGCTAAATTATAAAATTTTAATTACAATTTTAAATTTTTAAGGCAGAAGCGATGAAAACCATAAAAATTCTTTTTTATTTTTCTGCTTTTTCTAGCAATTTTTGAGGAATTATTTCTTTCTGTTTAAATTTTAGTCACTTAGAACTATGTCGAGGACACTTTAAAAACTTTGTAAAGGTAGGCATTTATTTCTAGGTTTTAAAAGTGAAATTTTTTTTCGTTGTACTGATTTCATATATTTCACTAAAATTGGTTCTTTTTTTTTTGGTTCATAATTTTACATAAACGAAAAATTTTAGTTTTTGATGTTGTTAATTGATATAATTGGTTTAATTTTGTATACTGTTTTTTGAGATATCTATGATATGTGGTATTTATTTTCCAGTTTTTATTGAACAAGTGATCCTTTGATTTCTTGATTGATATACAGCGTAAATATTTAGTATTTATAGGTGATATTGGCTATCCCAATGATTGTGTGGTAAGTGCGAAATATAGTTTCAAAAATCCCCACGTGTTTTCATTTTATCCTGGTGGGACCACTAGAAAATACTATTTATTACAAAAAGCTCCTTTTGACAGCGCTCTTACAAAGAGTTTCACAACATATGTATTTATTATCTAAGGCGTGCGACGGTTGTAAGAAATGTACCGTCTCGTCAATCCAAGCAAAATATCAAAATTGATTAGAAATTTGGTTCATGATTGAAGCACGGCAAAAATCCGGCAGTTCCGGTTTAAAACCATGTGGGTTTTAAGCATAACAGCCAGTTTCTCGAATCCAATTTAAATGAAAAATTATTTCTATATTTTGAATTTTATATGAAAACTAGAAAATCCCTACAAACGTCCTGCCTAAATACTAAATATAGATTTATCTATTAATTACCCAAAATATAGGTATGCCCTTGTCACCGCCGATCCAAACAGTTCGAAACTCATATTTTAATATCTAGTACCCTTGCGTATAATTTAATTAAATTTGACTTTTAAAAAAGGTGGCAACCCTCTTCAAAATTTACCCGTAAATTTTCCTCTAGCGAAACAAATAGTTTGAAATCAATATTTTACTATTTCATATAACTTGTGTATAATTAAATTAAATTTGAGTATGCAATCAGGTGGCAACCCTTATAAAGTTAGGTATGTTCCATCTTCCAATACGAACCGTTTGCCACGCATATTTCATAGAACTTGTTTATAATTAAATTAAATTACACTTTTCGAGCAGGTGGCAACCCTTGTAAAAATATAGCTAGCTATAAGCTTTCTCCTATGTAAATCGAACCGCTTGGTATTCAGATTTTAATGTATTATTACTAGCGTATAGTTTAATAAAATTTCACGTTTCAAAGCAGGTGGCATCACTTTCCAAATTTTATGCATAATTTAATTAAATTTGACTTTTTAAATGACCCTCTACTTAGCATAAAATATACTTTACGACCTTCTAAAACCTATCAAATACTATGCGTACAAAATTTTATAAAAACCGGTTGAGCCGTTTCCGAGGAGTTCGACCAAAAACACAGTGAAACGAGATTTTTATATACATACTTACAAATGTATTGTAAGATTGACCGAAAATAAAAAATTATTTTCCATTTACATAAATTGTTGTTGAAACTGGCTGTAAAAAAGTATAACAAGCTATTTTTGATAAAGTATGCCCTATGTTATATCCCAGGCTACTATCTAGTCACCAATTAGAACGCCATGAAAATTCAATCAATAGATTAGTCGAAGATTAGTGAGTACAAATAGACAAATAAAAATTCTGCTCAACTTCGATCATTTTTTAAGACATTGAATGAACCCACGCGACTTTTATTATTTATGTACAGATTCGCCTATTTTGACAGTAAATAACTTCTGTATATTGCAAATAACTAGCAGCTTCTCTAATTTGCGCTACACCCACGACAGGGGCGGACTGGGCGTCAAAGGGCCCCGGGGTTTTGAAAAAAAGGGCCCCCAAATTTTATCAATTGTAAATGTTAGGAAAGTTTATTGAATAATCATTTTTAGGGTATATTTTTTATTAGTTTATAATTACAAAAGTTTTGTTTAGTTACGATGACACTGATTAACTAAATGTACATTGAAAACAACTTTCGACTTACTCAAGTTAGCAAAAGCTTTTGCAACAAATTACTCTTATTTGCCAGTGAATCAATTATATCGTTGTTACGAATTTCTTTCAAAACTGGGAACTCCACAGACATGAGCATAGCAGTTTCAAGGTGGTCTTGTGTCATGGTATTCCTCAAACGATTTTTTATGTATTTGAGCTTCGAAAATGATCTTTCGCAAGCGACTTGAGTGCATGACAATGTTAGTTAGTTTCAATTACTCAAGAGTACTAGGAGGGCCCTACATATTGAGGCGCCAAGAGTCATATATTCGAAAGTGTATACCTAAAAACTGTGGTCATCGCTAGAAACTCATGTTCATATTCTTAAATGTTTCATCAGAGGGAAGTTTTCAATTATCTAAAAGTACTGTGGGGGACCTAAGAGTTTGAAGCCTAGACAAATCAGTGTTCGAAAACTGTATATAATTTTATCTTTAAGGCCACGAAACAGTCCCGACGGAAATCTCATATCAAAATTCGAAAAAGTTTCAACAAGAGTGGGGCCCCAAACATCTTAGGACCTCAGAGGTTCGAAACTCAAAAATACTAGAATATATACATTTTGACGGAATATTCAGTTTGAGTTATCTCAGAGTTTTTCGGGGGCCTCTATTCTTAGGCCCCAATTGCTTCCTATTCAATAACTCAATATATATGTAAAACCTGTAGTCATATCTAGAATATCTCGGGTTAAAATATAAGGTGTTGATCAGAGTTTTATTTTCAATTATCATGTTAAAGGATGAGGCCTTATATGAAAATTTGGAAATAACTATACGAGAATATATTTACAGTTAACTAGTACTGCAGGACCTTTACGGAGTTTTTTTCTTGTATTTGGAAAAATTTTTGCTGGCAAAAGGGGGGGGGGGGCCTACCGGGCATTTGCCCGGTTGTCCGGTGGCCCAGTCCGCCCGTGGATCAATAACACAATACTCTCGTAACTGATTACATAACAACTGCATATTTAATTTCACACACGCTTTCAGAAATCAACCAATTAACAGACTCAATTCAATTAGCGGGTAAACTCTGACTATTTACGAGAATGTGAAATTTTTTTTTATATATACATATGTCTGAACAACATAATATGTAAATAATTACAATAATTGCGATTCCCTAGAATAAAACTATCGTAAGACCACTGTGATGAAATCGATCTGTCGTTTGAGTTTTGCTTTTTCCTCACTTATTTTTTTTTTTTCATTTCATAGCAGCATTCGTTTGCAGCATTTTCAGCGGTATATTTGGAAAATTAGTCGTATACTTTTTTACAGCTAGTTAATAGCGTTAGTAGTTATCTCTGATTTGTCAATTTGTAGGTGTAAATAAACGTGGACCAGGCATATCCGCTTAAAGCCGATGGAAAACAGGTCAGTATTCAATCGAATGAAAAAATTAGATGCAAATTGCCATTGATTTTTCTTAATATTACACTAAATAGGTTACAAATAATTTCACAGTAGAAAAAATCTAGTTCAAACCCCAATGTTTTGAGTCCAATTCAAAAATCCCTGAAAATACTAATTTTTGATATTTAGTAATGGCTTGCTGTTGTTATTTAATGAAAGTGTTGAAATTCGCACCAACGCACAGTGGGACATTTGACCCGAATTTTGTGGATTAATGCAAAAACTATAATGTCGCTGATATCAGGAAAAGGTAGATATAATTATTTACGCATATTAGTTTTATTGATTCTTTTGTCGCGCCTTCGTAAATAAATATGTTAAGTTTGTATATGTAATTTCTGATTTTACTAAATATTCTGAAATTTAGAGTTAAAGTGTCCCTATCATAGACATATCCAGATTTTGAACATATTTTAAGACAGATTTGTAGATTTCTGTATAATACAATATTAAATTAGGGTTGGAAAATAATAGTTATTTCTGAAAACTGCCACTGTAAAATTCTCTAAAAAATAAATGTTCTATAACCAAGTATAGGATACCAATCGATTTTTTATTTCACCGATAACCTAATTTTAAATTTATTTTTTGTAACTTTTATGCAAAATCAAAAAACAAAACACTTATTTTTATTTTTATTTTAAAAATCATAAATAACAGTTGTTTTTGATTTTTATTTTATAATATATAGTAAATAATTGTTTAAACATTCCAAAAGTTGAAGTAAGTATTATGCTAAGCTCGGGAAAATCGTGATGTAAACTTCTTTTGATTCGGAGCGCAAATTTTAAAAGTTTTACTTCAGAAACTACAAAACACACCTTTTTCAAAAGTTAATGATATTTTAAGGAATATTCAAATTTTATGAAAATATTTTTTTTGGGCCGAAATTCACGAATTCTTAACAGTAAAAAATTAGCGTGAAAATAAATTACTAAAAAATTTTCTTTTTAACTTATTTTTTAATCATGTTTACAAAAATTTGAAATTTGTTCCAAATTTTTATGTGAAGAACTTTTTATGGTATTAATAGTTTTTGAGATATCAACTCTTAGAAAACGGTAATTCTTTATTTAAAACAAGTACAAAAATTGTCAGCACAGCTATTTAGCACTCTAAGTACTACAAAATTACAAACTTTAAGAAAAATCTGTGATCCACCGTTTTCCCCTTCCTATGGAACTGCTCCCATACAAAAATCATCGGCCGTTAAGAGTCAGGGTAAATGGTTAGTCACTTCGTTTGCACATTTATGTGCAAGACAAATTATTTAAAAAATTTTATCAAGCATAGTTGTGTCATTAAACATTAAATATTTAATAAAAATTCTATTTATTCCAGGATTTTTTCTTAAAACTTTTATTATAATAATTTCCTTGTTGTAACCCCCAAAAAAATTAGAAAATTTTACTCAGCACGCCGTTAACGCGTTCATAATACAATAATTGTGTTGTTTTGCAAATCTGTATGTAAATAGGCAAAACTTTTCGCCCCAAGCAAACAAAAATTCCCACGACAATCGGCGGCGAACGCAAACAGCGTGATATTTGTAGTTCAATGTCATCTAAATAGCCGTGTTGTTGTTGTTCATACGCCCTGTGTAACGCGTCACAACGGCAGACGATGAAGGCGGTGAAAGCGACAACAAAAACAACGAGTGTTTATTGTAGTCAACACGGTTAAAAATATTTTGCTGTTAACATTTTTTGTACTTAATCTTATTTGCCAAACAATATTAGATATATTTTGTTGATGTTTAGCAAAAAATAATATTTTCTTGTTTTTCATTTACTCATTCCATTTTTTGTTTGTTTTGTAATGCTAAAGGCATGAGATCGCGCATGATAAACCAAAGCAGGCAATAAGTTAAAAACTACATCACTTTCGATAAAATTTTACACATTCATAGCCTACATTTTTTTTTTTGTTTTTCAAAGGGATTTACCACCGGCTTGAAGAGTAAAATCAAATTTATGTAATTAATAAGTTGAATCAAATATTGCAATAAAGGTGGCCAAATTTGTATTTGAAATATTAATCAGTATAAAATTTATCGTTATTTATTATATTAAATATATCTTTTTCGGTTCATAAGTAATGTAAGACTGAATATATATTAATTTTATTTTCGCAAAACTTCCACATGATTTCAACTTTATTGTTATTTTGATATTGTAATTGTATTTATTTATTATACCTACATTCATTATTGAAAAAAGCATATAATTCAACACTCATTTTCCCAGTGGGTAAATATTTCGGAAAACATAAAGTAAGTACAAATGTTTATCTCAGAGAGCGCACATCGATCGCGAGGTTTGGGTCAAAACGCGGGTGGAATCGCGCAGAACGTAAAAATTGGCGAACGCACATGCAGATAAATCTCTTTCAGATTATCGTTGAGTGGAATGGGTAATGTTGTTCCTGAGAATTATTACTTTTTTTAAGTATAGTTTTAGTTTTAACGATAGCGGACGGGAAATGTAATTTATCTCCATGTCAACTAAAATATGTCAAAATATTTTTATGGTACTCTTATTTTTCTAAAATATACATAGTTGAGCAGTCCAAAGAGTTTTGCAGATCGTCAATAAAACTATTTTATTTAATATCAACATGAATTTTATATGAAATTGGTTCTACAAATCTCAAACACTAATTGTTATTATTATAGTATTTTCAACTCGAAGAACATTTCTGATAAGCCACATTCACTTTAATAGCAGCAGACTGTCGTACTTGGTATTGGTAGGATATAAGGAAAGTGGTAAAAAGCAACAGCAGCTCACAAGCCGACTGCGGTTCATCGAATACGCACTTGCTCAGCAAGTCGTAGGTTGTGGGTTCAAATGCCGGTGGAGTTATGAAAAGAAATCTGATGAGGAGATGTTGGCGATTTCCGAAATAGCAATCACTACTGATTGTTGTTGTTTTTTTTCCAAAAATACTTTCCTTATACTGGCATTGAGCTCAAAAAATTAACACTGTCGATTAATTCATACAGATTTAAAAAGAAACTAGTCAAAACAAGCTTTTCGTGAGAGAACTAATAGACTAAAATATCCTATAAAATTTTTTCCCGAGAAATGTTTCTCTCATTCCCATGTTGAAGCATTGGGAGAAGGGAGCTAATTCCCCAGAAGTTTCTATTACTGATAGGGATAAATATGGACCCAAACAAGATATTTCGCTTAGATATGAATTTTAGGCCTTTTTCCCTTTTTATACTAAAAAGACTCAGGCAGAAAATTTAAAATTTAATATATAGACCAGGAAGAGATTTAGAGGTTTTACTATATGGTCTTTCATCCCCAGTTGGAATTATTCCGTCCCCAGATAATGACCCTGAAATTGTTGCACAATGCTTTGTGCATATTACTTTTTTTCGAATATAATTTTGACAATTCAACTAATTCAGCTGTTTGTCGAGGCACTGTCTTGGCTTTGTTGTCAGCATACACCTTAATTTAAGACGAAACTGCTACTCACCATTTGCTTCCAGCTATTTTAAGATTATATTTATGTATATCGACGTTTGCATATTTTCTTTAGATCAAGGTGTAAAGAATATTTTAAGCCCATAAGAAATGTCAATATTAAAAAAAAAAAAAGCATTGTCTTTATTCACGCAGAAAAGCAAGCTGGGTTTACGAGTATAACATCATTTTAAAACATGAAACGACATTTATTGATTTAAATAATAACAAAAGAAAATTTGAGTGATTTTAAAAAACCACACCTATTTCCGAAAATTTTGATTTTTTAATTCTTTCTCTTCGCAACTAAATTCTTTATACCAAATTTGAAAGAATTTACGGTAAAATATTATAAGCATACTTTGATTTGTTGCAAATTACAGCTAAATGAGAGATGAGCGTGGTTTAAGTCTGATTTCTATAATTTTCGAAATTGTGCTTTCTGACTAGAAATGAAAAGTGTATTTGCTTTAAGGGCAACCTTTCCCAACATTTATGATTAGATCTATGTACTTATGTTCATTTCATTCTCAAACCCAGCTTGGCTATCAAATTTGTTGAAATTGCCTTGTTTAGTTAAAAAATAACGAATTCTTTTGATTTTGGTATTTTACCGTTATATGAAAAGCGGGCATGGTTTTTGTACTATATTTACAATTTTCGACATTTTTTTTTAGTGACTTGCAATGCATTGCGTGCACCAGATTTGGTCAAGTTTTGTGTCATAGTTTTTGAGATGTACCCATTTGCTCGAGAGTGAACGGTGCCACGCCTATTAGCAAAATTTGTTCATTCCGTGTATTTGATTATGCACCCTCGTTCTACATATTAAATTTGAGCACACTCTCTTTCATAGTTACTTAAATATCGCGTTTTTTTATTTTTCAAAATTACCGTTATATGAGAAATGGCCGTGTTTTTACAATTTTTGAAATTCGCTTACTTACATCAAATGTTGATGTGCGTACCAAATTTGGTAGCTTGGTTTCGGAGATTTACTTACATATTTGCTCCAAATTAGGCGGTGCCACGCCCATTTAAACATTTTAATCTCCAATGCTCGCGATTTTTTTTAATTTTTGTAATTCACCGTTATTTGAGAGTTTGTCCGATTTTAGGAATTTTGGAAACTTTGCTTACTGACTTGAAATGCAATTTGGTAGATTTTGGTCAAGTAGTTTCGAGTTATAACTTTTTCTCATAAAGTGGGTGGGCCGCGCCCATTTTACAAAAATAAATGTACACCCTTATTCCTTTCCCAAACCCAATCATATGTGTCAAATTTGAGCAAATTACCTTTACTGGTTACCGGAATATCGCATTGTTTTTCAATTTCACAAAATATTGTTATGTAGGCGTGGTCATTCTCCGATTTTCCCCATATGTAATACCAAAGTACCTAGGGTTTTGTTGAGATAGCCCAATATTTACTGGATTTATCCGATCCACAGACCCGCGGACTTACCGATAGACAGACATGGCTTCGTCAATTTCGCTATTAATTCTAAGAATTTTGCTATATATTTGTCTAATCCTGCTACAAACAACCGTTAGGTGAGCAAAGTTATGTTGGCCCTGGGCAGCAGCGTGTTTGGATATAAAAATGGACTAAAACTAAGCACACACCCTATACATACCAAATAATTTCCATACTCCACGATACTCTGCATTTGAGTTTTGTATTTTTTTTATCTTCATCCAGAGTTGTACATATGTACATTGTACATATGGATGTGTTTTAGTGATTTTATTGCCGTAAATTTGCGTTGCAGACGTCAAGTTCGCATGTTATAAGTACCGATGTAGCTGTTGTTGTTTTCCTTTTATAAACCTAACAGAACTGTAGAGATTTATGTTTTATACACTTCATTTTCCCCAATTCTATGCAATGTGAGATTATTGAAGTTATTTCTAGTTTGTGTAGATGATTTACTTGTTTTGCGTGTTGTTATTCTTGTTTTGTTTTGTTATGTCTGGTCAGATGTAGTATAATACACATGTACATATATGATATAAAAAAAAAGTGTGTGCGTTTCTAAGTACTAAGTCGGTATATATTTAGCCTCACATTTCCCTGCAGCCATACAACAATTTCATATTTGGACATACAAATAATAAAAAGTGCGAAAAATGTTGCTGCAGGATATCACTTACAATTGCTCTCGATATCGCCCTCGTCTCCCTCCCACCCAGCACCAAGAAAGAGCAACAGAGCAGCAGAGCAACAGCGCAACAGATCAACAACCATAAATTCGTGTTGTGCATTTGCTGGTCAAAAAAACAAAAAAAAAAAACAAAAAACATGAAATCGCTGAGCATCAGTTTCATTTTAGTAGGTTATAGGCCACAGCCGGAATTTCCACGCGAGCACTACTATTGTTGACTTCATGTTTGGATTTAGAATGAAATTAGATAGTTTCGAGTTCGAACGTTCATTGGTCTAAGGTTATACTTAGATCATAGTGGACTAATGAAAAATAATGTTAATATGAAAACTTTTCATGTCTATATGATGTTCATATAAAATTCTGTCGATATGCAAATTTTCATGCAGAGATGGGAGCCGAATAAATTGTGTTCAAATCGGTATTAACCCTTTCCCTGCATTTGATCCATATATTGAAAAAAAAAGTCTGACATTCGTTGTGCTGAAATTTTTTAACTATTATATCTTTGGACATAAACGTGGAGGCGTTGGGAACTAGAACTTTCTTTGTTTTCATATTATGAAAGTTTTTGAACACAGTAGGAAGATTAATTATTTTATGCAACCTTGCCAAATTGATCTTAAGAGAAATTAGACCAAAAATCAACATTTTAAATAAATGCGGAAAAAATTTGTCTATAACCGTGCGCTTAGAATAATAGCCAACATTTCACTCTTCAATAACAAAGTATTTCCCTTGAACAAATTTGAAATAAAAATAATAATTTACGCTCTCAAAAAGTTGTGCAATATAATGCACAAATGCGCACAACTCAAATGTACAATAAATTACACAAATTAATTTTTTTCAATAGCAACCCGAAATTTCTAGAAAGGTTTTTAAATTACATTCGGCGAAGTAGGCTTTACTGATTGCGAAATTTTAAGTTCGAGGAAGTACATGAAATACCACCATAGAAATACCATGTATTCCCAAATATGCGTGGAAAGTTAGTTTGCGCAAAATTTTCATTTGTAGACTTTAAAACTAAAAGGAGTATTTAATACGAGTTCGTTTAAAAATGGTTTATCTGAAAACGAGATAGTTGATATATTGGATAAAATAGATGTTCAATTATCGGATTTAGAGGAAAAAAGAGATATTGTCGACGAAGATACAACCGATGCCGAAAATTATGTTCTAGCAGAAATAGATATAGATCCGAGTAGAATATTTTATAAGGCGCAAATTTAAGCAATAATAAATTTTTGAAGTGATCAAATCGGAATGTAAAATTAAAAAATGCAAACAGTGCCAAATTCGTAGAGCTCTTGTTTAAAAACGATTATTCAGATATTCAACTAGTCGTCAAGTCGATAGGAAGTATTCGACTAACCGTACACTTTCGACTAATCGCTCGCCATCGAGTAGTCTAAAAATCGACTAATCGAAATTATTTGAATTTTGACAGCTACTCACACTAAATTCATAATCAACTTCATTATAGTGAAAAATGAGTTCTATCAATAAGCACAAACATTTAAATACACAGAAAAAGCAAATACTTTTTTGAAAGAAAACAACTAGTCGAAAAATCGAACATGAGCGTTTAGTCAACTAGTTGTTTACGAATAGTTAGTCAAACAAGTCGAAAGGAAACTGTTAATCGATTAGGTGAAATCGACTATTTTTCTAAATAAATTTTACTAATCGATTAACCGGTTAGCCGATTATCAAGAACTCTACAAATTTTCGTTATTACAGACAAGAACAGCATCAAACGGAGGAAACTAAAATATGAACCACACCCATTTTCGTACGAATCATGTTCCGCTCAAGAAGACTACTATTCTGGAAATCCTTCACATTACTTTCAACAGTTTTTTATTTACAGTTACAAATTAAGAATATTTGAAATATAATTTTTTGGTATCTTAATATCTTTACATATATGTAAGTAGATATTACGTTAAGTTTATTTAATTTTATTGTTATTAATTTTGTATTGCAAAGATATTTCAATTTATTTCATATTTTACTTACCATCCCATATTTTACTTCCATTGAAGGTAGGCCTTTAAGTCGTATTCGTAAATAGTTATTATAACATTTTTTTCTAAAAAAACTGCATTAATTTCATTGTAATCTAAACTAATTTTAGAAATAAAAAAAAATACAATATTCAAAATATCGAAATTTTTTACTGCTTTCATGGATATTGGATAAAATATTGACCAAACTTTCCAAAACACTTTTTCAATTCGTTTTGACTTTTTATGTATATCGAAATCGAAATAACTAAGTCAAAATAAAAAAAAAAAATTTCTCCAAAATTTGTTCGGAAAGGGTTAAGGATTTTGTGTCAAAATTGAAGATATTAAATTAAGTAAGTAAGTTTCACTAAGAGCTATTTGATAACTATTGTATGAACGTTATATCTAAGTACCTTAAACTTTATGAACAAGTTTTTAAACTTTGTAATCAATAATAATAATAAATTTCTGAGTTTTCTTTTTTTTCAAAAATGAAAATTATGTAGCGTTTTGAGTTACCAAAAAACCACAACTCAAAAATTAATTTTTATTTCTGAGAGATAAAAAGCGAACAATAACTGGGATGTACTTTCAATCGACAAAATATAAATCAAAAAATAGTAATTGCTTTTGATAAAAAAAAAATCAAATTCATTATGTAAGTACAAATTTTTAAAATCATCATTATTTCAGAGTGCTACTCGAAAAATTGGTTTTACTTTTAATCAAAACAATTTTGATAATAGATATGATTGATTATCTTTTATGTTGAACAAAATTTTTAGAGATATCGCTCAAAAATTATTAAATCGTAACAGATTCATACATGGCATGCGAAAGGTATCAAAAATGTCAATCTTATTTATACTCAGTGCTAATAGATAATAGATAATAGTTAATAGATAATATGTAATAGATAATAGTTAATAGATAATAGATAATAGATAATAGATAATAGATAATAGATAATAGATAATAGATAATAGATAATAGATAATAGATAATAGATAATAGATAATAGATAATAGATAATAGATAATAGATAATAGATAATAGATAATAGGTAATAGATAATAGATAATAGATAATAGATAATAGATAATAGATAATAGATAATAGATAATAGATAATAGATAATAGATAATAGATAATAGGTAATAAATAATAAGATAAGATATGGTTCTTGAAAGAGCTGCCAAAATGTACAATTTTTATTATATTTTCCAGTGATTGCATTAAGATCACATTATTTTGAAATAATTATTGGCTATATTACACGGCCACCGTATCCGAGTGTATAGGGTGAGCGAGCTTCACTCAAAATAAAAAGGAAGAGGAATAATAAATAGCACATTTCATAAAACTTCACAAAGAACACAAACATTAATTCAATGAAATCAATTAGCAACATCATTTTTAATGAAAACGATGCAAATACTTGCCAATGAAAGAAAAAAGTTTGCAATAACCCCTCTAGTCTGTAAGCTTATTTCGAGCGTATTTTGGGGTCATACAAATTTTCGTATCTTGTCGTGTTAAATAACTTAATTTCTAGCCTCCTTAATTTCTAAAATTTCTTTCTTGAGAAAAGTAGCAACAAAGTACTCAAAATTATATTTCATAATATATCACGCTTTTGAATCGAGTAATAAATTTGTATGAAATAAATTCGAACACGCCGCGAATGAAAATTAGTATGTCCCTCTTTTTAAGTGACTCAATATGGTGAGTATGCTGTGAGTGAACGCTGTACCGTTCCGAAAATTTGATATCAACGATGAACCTCGCTCTGTACGAGTAGTCACTGAACTGACGGCAGACAAGGTCCCAAGTTTTTGGTGGGAATGGAAAATAATTGCACATTATGAACTGCTACAACGTGGCGAAAAGGTCAAATTGATGCCCTAATTTGTACAATTCGACCATTCGAACGAAGCAATCTGGAAAAGCGATCGGATTTTGCCAACAGAGTTTTGTTCCATACTTTAAATGCCAGCCTTTACACACATACAAGGCAATTTGTTGCGAAGTTTTAAACCAGCCACAAAGTCTGACTACCGTTTGTTTCGCTCCCTTCAAAACTTACTTGATAGTAAAAAAAAAATTGGCCGACGGAAGACCCGCTAAAAATCACTTCCACCGATAAACCACAAAAGCTCTACACCAATCAAGGGGAATTCATATGAGCCATCACCTTAAACTGAATGCTTGTTCCCAATTCGCTGGAATATTTTGTTTACACAAACAAAATACATGAACAAAACTGGGTGAATTCAAATTTTGATATTTCACTCGCAAAATTACACAAAGAAAATGCGCAACGAATTCGCCTTGGTTGTCTTGCTATCACCTTCTATGGCTCCACCTTGCCACCGATGGAAATATGAATATACTATATATATTGAATAAAATTAATTTTGAATATACTTTTTTTCAATTTTCCCAAAAACCGACACAAATGTATCAAGTTTTTATTTAAAATAAAAAAAAATCAACTAAAAAGTGATATTTATAAGTTTTCACTAATCATAGATTTATAAGCAACCATGAGGATCAGCTTCGACGGGGGAGGAGTAAAAATTAATTGCCACCGAATCACCACCCTAACCGTATAAAATAAATATTTAGTCCCACCGCGATTTGAGTGTGAACATTTTCGTAATTTGTCTATAGTTTTTACTTGTAAATTCATGAAAACAATTTGTTCACACGGAATTCGCGATGACTCTGACTATTATTGGCTTCTAAGATATTCACACGCCTCCATTCATCTTTTTCTAATAACATGAGGAAACCATTTATGCTTCGTCATTGGAAGCATGTAAAAAATTCACATCGAAGTGAAATTCATCTAAAATTTAAGACAGACATTAAAAAAAATTTGCCAATTGAAGATAATTTGTGGCATAAGCGATTTATTTTTCATGATCAATGGAATGCGTAAACAACCTGACGTGAATTGTTGCATTTTATTGGTAAAGTGGAAAGCTTTTAACAAATGGGCAAAAACGGCAAAACAAAAAAAGATCATCTTTAATTTATACATTCAGGTTTTTTGTAACGACAATTTTTTCATTTTTTTCCGGTTATTTGAGGCGACCCGTCATATTTATGTATGCAATGATCGACATACATAGTACATACATAAACATTGTATTTACATAGATAGAATGCATGTTTGTTGTTTCTCATATAACATGACATGTGGTGACTTCGTGGCGCGATATCGACACGACTACATAGCGTTAAGCGATGTAAAAAAAAATCACTCTCATTCCACTAAAGAAGTTTTAATTCAAAAAAATTGTTTACACAACTTACCGTTGTGGCGCTATATTGCTAATTTGCCGATCACCTTACAAAATTTATGCGTTCCTTGACTTTGAACTCAAATTGCCTGAGAACGTGTTTCCTCCGGTCTCTAAACTTCTATAGCACTCGTCTGAATTTACGACTACAACTCGCTTTAATTGCCAATTTTAGAGTCGTATTGTCGTACTGAGGTGTTGGCTTATTATTACCGATGTTGCAAATGTTGTTGCAAGTGTTGATGTTGTTGATGTTGTTCTTATTGCTTTTACAACTGCTGATCCACTTGTTGTGCTGCGTTTGTTTCCTGTGCGTAATCATTTTTCATGTTGTCGTTTTTAATGTTTTTTACATTGCACTCTTTTTTCAATTTTTTGTTTTTTTTTTTTTTGCGGCACAGGCCTATCAATGTACATACATACAGTTACTGACAATATAATAGAAGCAAGCATTCCCTCCACATATATTTGCCAAAACAGTTATTAAACGAATAGTTAGTTATTTCATTAAAGAAAGCAAAAACTCTTTAAGAGTAGACAGTCGTGAAATTCAATTGACAAAAAAATTTGAATCAGAGAACTAAAACTCGAAAATAATAATAAAACTCCATTCAAAAGTTGGGCAATTTTAAAACTTTGCAGCAAAATCTTTATTTGCAAGTACTTCAGGGCATCTTTTTGGCATAGATTCTACTAGGGTCTCACAGACCGACTTTGGTATGGAATACCAAGCTTCCTGGATTCTTTGCCAAAGTTCTTTCTTATTATTTTGATTTAGCGTGCCCAAGCTTTTCCTTTACAATCTACCACAAGTTCTCTATCGGGTTTAAATCCGGAGTTTGGGAAAGACACGTCATCGCATCGATTCCACGACTCTGTAACCACGTTTTTACAAAACCCGAAGTATGTTTCGGACCATTACCTGTTGAAACTGCCAAACCAAAGGCATGTTCCATTCGACATAGGGTAGCATAACGTCTTCTAATATTCTTAGTTATCTGTACCGATCCATGTTTTCCCGAATCCAAAATAGCGTTCTGACTCCATACCACGAAAATATCACCATATCATTATATTTCCTTCCCCATGCTTGAATGTTTCTGGAATTCATTTCTGCATTTTTCGATCGTCGAACCTAGACCTTATCATCATTGCCCACCATGTTTACTTTAGTTTCGTTGGAACATAAAATATTTCGCCACTTTTTTGAATTTTCTGGACCGGACCAAGTTATGTGAGTTCTCGCAAACGTTTGTCGATTTCGTCGCTGTCTTTTTGTTGTTTGAAACTTTTCGTGGCAATCTGCCGAAGTGGTTCCTTTTCTACCAGACGACGGGCAACAGTTCTTGAAGATATTTCTACGCTTATGTCCTTCTGGATGACTGTTGCGGATTTAAAAGGGTTGCGCTTTGATAGTCTCTCAATGAAATTGTCGTACTCTGGCGTTGTTTTTCGCACTCGACCTCTCAGTTCGCGTTCTTTTTGAGGCGAAAGATTTTTGTAATCTGCTAATAATTTTTGCAATTTCCCTTTGCGTAAAGCCATTTTTTAGCAAATTTTGTATGTTTTTACGTTCCTCTGCCGTGCAGTACCTTCGCTACCCATTTATTCTAAATTAAAGCAAATTTCACTAAATCAGACAGTTTATAACACAATGTACACTTACAATGCAATTTATACACCAAAAAACACTTTTATTGCCTTTTCCCTCCTTTGATTCCATTATATTGTCACTATAGTAAAAGCTCACCGTTGCAAGTTTTAAGCGCAAAAGTAGCTAACAGTAAAACGAAAACGGTTTTCCATTATAACGTTTTAAACGACAAATAGTGTACAGATTCGATTACCGACAAAAGTTATCGGAAATATAATAGCAAAGAGGAACAACCGCTAATTGTTTCGGAGTAATCAACTTGATTCTATTTAATTGTCCGTAACTGTATATACTTGGAAGTAGATATGTATGTATGTGGCTTGTTACATTGGCTACTGCATTTTCTAGTTGCTGTTATTAACGCAGCGCGACATCCAGTGCCACCGTTGAAATCTGAAATCTGCCTTCGATCATGAAATCGCTGACATTCAACACCACTGCTGTGCAGCTCCTGTTGTTACACTTTTTGTGGTGCTGGTGGTGGCAGCCGGTTACCACTTTGACGCTCCATTAACGGTTTTTTGCACTTGCAACATTTCGACGTAAACGCAGGCGCACGTTTGTACCGAGTATTTCTGTATGTAAATAATGCGTTTGTAATGTGTCTAGCCAAAGTGCATTGATGTTGTTGTTATTGGTGAAATTCTAAATTGCCACTTTATCGCACGCACACACACACACACACTTGGGAGCTAAGTAAACGCGTTTTGGCACAAGTTCAAGTTCTACATTTCATCAGAGAGTTGATTTGCTGGTTTAGCATAAAAAATGTAAATAAAAAACGAAAATTCTTTGTGTTAAATATTTGTTGTGTATTTCACTTTTGAGCTCACGCTGTACATTTCTTTTACCTACTGAATGTTGGTAAGTAGCATGATTTAATTATTAAAGGTTTGCTCAGTAAACAGTTTTCTCGCTCACTCCTGACAAAATCGGCTCCCTTAGCATGGCGTCGTGTTACTAAACCTTCAAATTTATGTATGCACATGCAAATTAAAGCAAAATCAACATTTCTAGAAAAAATATTTCTATTTTATCATTAAATATAAATTTAAAATTTCATTTGGAATGAAATTCATGAGCGTTATTACTTAGATAAGGGAGTGTCAAAACTCTAATGTCACTTTCGAATAAAACCTTTAATAATTGAATCATGGATAAGTAAGAATTATTTTGAAAGAGTGTAAAACTTTTCAAAAATAATCCGGTGCGCAGTGATTTAAGAAATTGTATTCTCACGCAAAATACTTATAGCAATTTTGCATTAATTCAAAGCACAGTGCAATCTAGATGGAGTTAACTAACACTGCGGAACAAAGTTTTGCGGTCGGAGATATTTAAGTCGATTTAGGGTAACTGATAATATCAGTTTTGTCGAATTGGCTCTAGGTTTTCGGATAAAGACTTTAAATATTTCACAAAAAAACATAATTAAAAATACCAATATGGATTTAAATTGTATTTTTATTGCGCGCCTGTATAAAAATAATAAAAAAACAAAAAAAAATATATTCTTTACATTAATTAATTTAAAAAAAATTACAAAAAACTTTTTCTGTAGGACCTCCTACGATGTCGTTGCTCAGAACAATTCCGTATTAAGTTCCAGCAGTAGTCTGCCATCATATGGTCATCCCATCGACCTTGATATCTTTCTTCCATTATTTTTATGTCCTGGTGGAACCGTTCACCTTGTTCCTCACTGTAATCGCCTAGATTGTCCGGGAATTTTTCCAAATGACTATGTAAATAATGTACATAATTTAATGTTCATTTTAGCTCCTAGTTTGCGAAAATTGAGTAGCATATCAGCAACTAGTTTTGTATAGTCTGGTGATTTATGATTTCCCAAAAAATGTTTGACTACATTCACAAAGCTTAGCCAGGCTTCAGATTCAATTTGTGACATATGGTTTAAGAATTCATTGTCTTTCTAGAAGGGTACGAATTTGAGAACCATCGAAGAGTCCTGCTTTTAATTTTTCCATACTAAGGACTGGAAATTTTTTGCACACATAGTCGAAACAGTCACCTGTCTTATCAAGGGCTTTGATGAACTGTTTCATTAGCCCAAGCTTGATGTGAAATGGTGGAAGAATGATTTTTTCTTGGCTTATCAGTTGGTCATAAACCACATTTGCTATTCCTACCTCCATATTTTCTCTCACCGGCCAGTCCTTGCTAATCCAATGTTCATTTCTTGCACGACTGTCCCATAAACATTTGAGACAGGGATATTTAGTATACCCACTTGTTTTAATAATTTATATAACAAAACTTATTGAGGAATAATTAAATTAATACAACTGGAACTGGGTCATATAATTTTTTTCATTAATTTCTTAAGTTTCGCTTATCTCAAGAACTAGAGCCAATCCAAAAAAAGTAAAAACAAAGTTCGTAAGCCTGCTATTAATTTTAATAAAAACTATTAATAAAATCATGACCGCAGGTTTTTTTTTAATTTTTGTTACGCAATGTATTTAATGTAAGCTCAGTCCATTATACCCAAATCGTTAACTATCCAGATTGAGTAGTGTATTCGTTAAATTTACATTAATTTAGTTTTTTTTTTGAATAAGAACACAGCACATTGGATGCATTTGACAAACACTTGAATAACCGCAGAAGCTGTCATTGGATTCTCGACAACCTGTTTGTTTACGACAAAGATATCGTCGTCTAATGATACAATCGTTTCGACATCGTATTCATTACAAATTTTCTCATTGATCTAAACAAAATTCAATACACATGCAGTATACCCCAATATCTTATTACATCTTGTAACTCACGAACCGTTTCATGTCTTTCTTGACGCAATTTTTGGCGGAGTAAGGATAACGGTACATTTTCGTCGCCATTTCACTTTATCCCAAGCAAGCTTCAAAAGGCGCACAGCATCTTTTAAAGTAAAATTTTTTATGAACTCTAAAATTTCTTCTTTTGCGAATAGCTTTTCTCCTCCAAATACTTTTTAGCTTGTAACTAATATCTTCGAAAAAAAGCCATATATATTTTTTTAGCGCTTACGCACAAACCGTATAATTGTACGCCCTTTTCATAAGAGGATATTCGCCTTTGCTAAATATTCATCTCTTCAAAACCCCGAATTTCAGATTGGCAGCGACTTTTAAAATTGCTTTCTTCCTTTTACTAATGTCGGATATTAACGCCATATTACGCCGCCAAAGTGGTAACACTAACACCTATTTCGATTTTTTCGACAATAGCGCACTTCTCTTGTAAATATAGTATTTATTTACGCCTTTTTGAACCCATTTTCGCTTCAAATAAAGTATAATCACCCAAAAATGTTAAACTAAAATTAGACAAATGGCAAACACACACGAGTACATATGTACATCTGATTTTCTAATTTGGAGATTACCTTTTTGTTATTGAATTTGTCGTTAAAGTTTCAATTTAGAAGAAATTGATATGGAGATGTGTTATCTCTATGGATACTCAGAATTGTTTACTCTACAGAGTAGTCAATATAAAAGTTTGGTTGTTCGCATCATCGGGGGTACACTCCAGCCAGACTACACTGTAGTGAGATGGCCAAAACTTTTTGATGATCAAAATAAAAATCGGCTCCATTACAGTCAAATATGGGAAGGAGTCAACAAAGATTGAAAAAACAAACAATTCGGAAGTCACATCCCCAAAGTTGTTACATTTTGAATAGATTTTGTGCGAGCCCAAAAGTAAAACCCCCCTTTTATGCTTTTGAAAACAATTCAACCTGTAGAATAATATCCCTTATGTACATAACATCACCTCTTGTATAAACTCATACCAATTTACATTAATGGGACCGTTTCATTTTAACCGACTTGCAAAGGAACGCTCTAGCTAGGAAGGAATGCCCTTTAGTTGCAAAAGCAACCCTGTAAGGATCTTTCATGAAACATGCGATTAGTTTAGTGATATTTCAGAACGGAAAATAATTGTGCTGGTAATTTTTATACTATTTATTGTTAGTCTGTTGTCTTCCTTGAAAATCGGATTTCAATTTAGAGAGTACTTTAGAAAGCTCAGAGAAGCAGCTGAGATAATGAGGAAACACAGTAATCGCACGTTAATGTTTAGTTGCGATCTTTTAAATCCACCGGTACAACTTCTTCGGAATTCTAAAAGATTGAGACCATAACCGCTTTATGCGATTGAGCTACTTTTTGTCGCGACGAAGCCACTGAGTATGGTTTTGATATGTATAGAATAAAAGTTACCAGTGCAGTATATTCCTTCCACCTGGCACTGACATGGGTTATATTTTATTCCGCTAGGTGGCGCTTGAGTTGAGATATGCAAAAAATCTGCATTCTGTTATTCTATTCTGATGAAAAAGAAACGATATATAATGAGGGTGCGACAAGAGACACTTTTCCGACAAATGAATCCGATAAGTAACACTAGAGTCGAATATTCAAAAAATTCATATTTACTGTTGATTTTGATGATATTAGAAAAGTATGTATGCTGCAAGTTCGATTATAAATACAAACAAATATTTGAAATATATACAAAAATTCATTATATAGCTCTGTAGTTGAGATTTCAAGAAAATCCATATTTATGGTGTGACTCATGGCACATTAACCAGGTAACAGCATTAGAAAAAATACAACCCTGCCATGTATTTTGTTGTTGCAAGTGGCCCATCAAACGTCAACGAAGAAATGCCAAATTTGGCGTGTTTGACAATTCAATAAGTAGACAAAACGCACACCAGCAAGACACATTGAAGATAAGTAAGTAAGTAATTCTATTGTTCGAAAAAAATGAAAAATAAATATAAAAAGAATAAATTTGCAGCTTGTGCATCAACAACTTATTACAGTAAAGCGAAGGAACAGAGTTGGGCATTAGGTTTGTTCTCTGCGCTCCTACAATGAGGTCGGATTCCAAAAAGTGATCGGAACAAACTCAACCGCTTACAGGAAGTTCCACGCCACATGCTCTGTTCCAATTGCATCTTCTCCACTGATCTTGCGGAACTTTAAAAAAGTTACAGCCTTTCCCCCTCCTCTTATTGCAAAGAAAACATTTTCCGACAGATATCTTATTAATAATTTAGTCAATAAACTGCTGCTGACACTACGCGGCATTGTTTTCATTGAACGTGCATTTTAGCTTTAGAAATCAGCAAAAAAACAGCAACACACTAATGATATGTAAGTGTATGCGACCTTATTTTTTTTAGCAATTTTGCTTAACCACAAAAATATGAAGGCCAAAAGGTATGCTCCCCGAACATAATTTAACAAAAGACCAACATATTTTGTGTGATTCCGGCTTTATATTCAATATTTAAGTTTATTTTCCACCTATGATTACAAAGCACGTAAGCAACACTTATATAAAAATTTTTTTTTTTTTAGACAGAAATCGTCATAGAAATATTTGTATGAACGGAAATGAACGCCCTACAAAAAGTGTTCAACTCTTCAAAATTAGAAATATGATTGACGTTGACATCCAACACGTGTACCAACAAATATTTGTAGTTGTACTATGGAAAGCATAGGCGTAGTGTTGGTCCAAAGCAAGACAACCGAATAACCAGATTCTAATAATAGGCCCTTTTCTTTGTAACCGAGTAGCAAAAGAACACTAGGTAGGGCAACGAATCGCATGTAAATCAACAACACTAACTCGGAAAAATATGCGAGCTGTGCTAACTCGGTAAAATGATATCTGACCTGAGAGGTAGTGTTAGGAAGTGAAAAAAACGCGCAATTGTGAATGAGCCCTAAGAAAATACATGGGAAATTTTAGTTTAATAGGTATCTAAATTGTTTTCATTTGAATAGTATTTTTAAATATATAACTACGTCAAACTAAACTTTGATTGCAGAACTATTTTCCGTTCATAAATGGCACTAAACAAATGTCCTATTTCATGGAAAATGGCAATAGGGTTGCTCCTGCAAGTCGGTTACAATAAAACGGATCCCATCATACATATGTACCTACCAATTCCGGAATGAAACTTGCGCCTTGTTTAGGGAAATCAATTCTATTGGGTGTTATGCAATAGAAAATGTTGAAAACGACAAAGGCAAGAGCATTCTACATTCATTTGTTTGTATGTATGTTTGTATAATGTGACCAACTAACTAAATGGTCTTTATTTATTGTGAATAAAAATAATATAAAATTAGAATTGAAATCAAGTGTTATTAGGCCTGACTCGGAAGGCTTTTTGGAACTTTTTCAAACCAAAAACAAAAAATCATGCTCCACACTTCCATCCTCATTCGATTCAAATGCAAGGTCTGCGGAGGTTGTAGCCAAATTGGTATAGAGAAGTTAAAATAATAGTTCGAAAAACACACGGGCATAATTTGCAATTCAGTTTCACTCGGAAATTTTCACGAAGTAATTACAGGTAGGCACAATACGCAAATTTACTCGGAAGCAGTGTTTCCAGTTTTTTTTTTCAAAAAATTTTATACCACAAAATTGTAACATCCAAAACGAAGTAAGTTTTTTAGAAAATTAAAGTTTTTTGAAAATGATTAAACATAAATAACAAAAACAAATTCTTTTTAAATTTGGGAAATTATTAGCTTTGATCCAGTACTTTTCCGGTAAAATCTTGTAAAAATATCAAAGAGCAAAAATACTCTGTAGAGTTAGAATAAAAAGAGACTAACAGCCAAAATGTGCGGGAACAGAAAACACAATTTTTTCGGTATGAATGTCAAATAGTTTCCTTTCACATTAAAAATAAAATTAATTTTGTTCAAATGATTAAAATTTACTTAAATATTTTTTCGTTATAAACTTGGCACTTCGCAATTTTTCTTTACTTTTGTGCAACAACTGATTGCCTGACACTTTTCATGATTTTTACCGAATAAAAAGTTCGAGTGAAATCTTGCAACTTCATTCTCTACACAACTCTACAAAAATAGTTCCATTTACAGAATTTTGATGTATGGGAAAATTTTTCGTATAACTTCCTTTAAGTTCGGACAAAAGCCTGTAAGTTCATGGAGTACAGGAACATTACTATTTTTTCCACATTTGTTGTATTTTAATTTATTCATTTAAATCAGAATTTTCGGAAAAAACTATATTTTATAAGATGAAGAAATTGTCTAGAAAACTGAAATTTACCGTAAAAACTCTGAATCTGCTGAAGATCTGAAATAGCTGAATTCATAGTACTGTACCGCCAAAAACAGTACGGTTGGTCACATTAAATTTTTATAACTACAAATTCATCTAAGTATGCTGCTGATGATGACATGAATGACGGCAATGTTGATGCCCGCACTGGAACCAGACGACGCAGCTGGACGCAACGCACCGGTCAGCCGGCGAACTGCTAATCCAATTAAGTATTCCTTTTCGTAATGTCCACAACACAAAGTCGCACTCGCTCTACGTCTAACGACTAATGTAAATAAAAGAAAAGCACTTTAAGCAAATGAGCAACAAACTGACTGGGACTGGATTTTATGAATGGGCGACGATGTTGGGGGGTCGTGGTGGCAAGGGTGGGGAAAGTGGCAAATGCCATTGAAGTTGTTGCGCATGCGCGTCGCTCCAATGTTGCTTGGCAAATGTCCCGAACACAAATAATAGTAACGACAGTCAACAAAGTCCAAAATAGCTACAAGTAGGTATTTTACATACATATGTACATAGCAAAAGCGTAGAGTGAATGGCAATAACAACAACCACAAAAAAAATGTCCACTTCCAGTGTTATGAGTAGTTGTTACAACATTGCGCCAATTGGCAAAGGAGGCGCAGCGAATCGTTGACATTTCCGACATTCAATTTGATTGAAATGTGGTAAATTGAATTCAGCAGCATAGCGGCGCATCTCCGCCGCTTGTATAGCTACAAAAAGAAATACACATCACATTTATTTATTTATGTATGCGATTCCCACTTGTGATTGTCATGAGGGTTACCATACGCTTGCTATTCACCGATACCATGGACTGTGACCACTTTGCTGCCACCGCCGCCAGCTGGTTATGTACTCAACGTAACTCCAATGTTTTGATCGTGTTAATCAGTTTCGTGTTTGTTCGCTTGTCGCTCGGCCAGTCGGCCAGTCGGCAGTTAGTTGCTCTGGGATCAGCTTGTTTTTGTTGCACATTTAGCCGTCATCAGAGAACGTATATTAAATGAGAAGCTTCATGACCGAATTTCAGTGTGAATTGTCAAAAGTCGAAAAATTGTCAATAGACCCACTCATGAAAATACACCACGTTGAGAGCGGCAAGTTAACAGAGCTGAGCAGAGACAATATTTCTTTTAACAGAGAATAAATTCAAATAAAAGTTGATTGTTCTTGTTCTAATTTTAGATTTCGCAATGATATAAATGAATTAAAGGAAAAATTGAAATAGTTATATTTTCATATTTGACGAGACATTTGGTTTATTTAAATATGTAAATGATAGCATTGAGTCAATTTTGATTGTATGCAAGCACGCATATGCCAAAACAACTTGGCTCATTTGCTGTTTTACCGACGGCATTTCACATTTGCATGTTGTGTAGTTTTATGGCTTGTTTGAAAACATATCTAAAATTTAATATGAGAGGAAAAAGCTTAAGAAATTCATAAAATAAATTACTTAAAATAAAAGAAAAAAATTTGGCTTAAACTAAAATTACATATATGTCGAATTTATTAAAAAATGAAAAAGTGAAATATTAAAAAAATCTAAGCATATTCATTCTTTAAAATGATTTTTTATAATATAATAAATATTACTAAGAGTTTGCTTCCAATTTAATATTTCATTTGGTTTCCTATGTTGATTTCCTTTTTCTGTAGATGCGAAATAATATATTACAAATATTCACGCGAAACTGAATCAAGTAGCGATTAAGTTCAAGCAAACCAATTGTATTCTGTGGTGCAGTTGCTTCAAGAGGCGCCGCAATATTCTTTATGCTTTCGTTTTGCGCGAGTTCGGAACCGGGCCACGCGATTTTGACTAAAAATTTATTTAAATTTTTACTTTTTTGTAAATTCTTGCACTAGCATAACTAGTACATTTGAATGTAAAGTCGCAAATAACTAAAATGTCATCAAGTATACAATCATATATGCACACATCCATAAATATTAATATCTATGTACATACATATGTATGTATGTACATATATAAATACATAAATTCATATGCATCCATGTACATACATACATACACACATATGTATGTACTTGCGTACATGTGCATAAATTCAACCTTGACCTACGCTAAATCAAAGTCAAATCACAGCGCAATCACAACCGCAGCTGCACTTGTGCCTGCGCTGGCGCCAAATATTCTAAAATATCTGAAACTACATACAACAACAAAAAATTCATTCATAAACGCAGGCGCGTATTCGTGCAAACAAATGTCGTTCATTCATAAGCGCAAGCATTTCATCTCCCCGCGGACGCAAATGTTCCCCTCAACGATCTTTTTCGCGACGAACACAAAAATGATAAAATCTTCAATTGTACAAACCATCGACGGTCATTGAAAATTTCAACACCGCAATATCAGACTAATGCAATTTGCCAACGGACTCTGACAAATTGCTGGCATTCTAGAATGTTCTAGAACATTCTAGAACTTCTGCGCAAATGCGCATCAATTCATTTGCGTACACGTGCACTCGCAATTGGCGAATCGACACAAAAATTGCCGAAAAACAGAAAAGAATATTCTTTTGCTTACCATCCCTTTCCCTTTCAACCCTTCTCTTATCCACAATTGTTGCATAACTCCTCTTCCGTCTCAACTTGCCCCGCTGGCAAGCAAAAACAGTTTTTTTCTCGGGTTACTACTTTTTCTTCTTTGTTTCATTTTTAGTTGGATTCGTAAATTGATCTTCTTTTTTGCGCACACATTGCTATGATTTGCATAAATAGCCGTATAAGCGAACGCCAACAAGTGTCTGCTGTGGCTTAGTGCGTTTAGTCGCCGGCTGTATTATCTATTGCATGTTTTAGCTTTTGACTCATAGTTCGAATCTCAGCTTTTTTTTCGTGCCATGGCTAATTTTTCTGGATTTTTTTTTTTAATTAAATACAATACATTTATTAACTTTCATAAATTTTTGGAAGTCATTTCGTTACGAATGAATATACATACAAAAATATTGAAAAGTTTTCATTTACATATTTAAATAATTTAGGATGTGCAATATAAAGAAATTGCATTAAATTATTTTTTTTAAATATTATGTTTGCTATTATTTAATATTAGAAAAAGTTTAAAAAAAATTATCTTAATTAAAATTAAGTTTGAATTTTTTCACATTATCAGTTACTAGACACGGAAATTTTGACATAAATTTTAATAAAAAGATCCATTATATTAAATTCGTTTATATGTATTACATTATACATAAAAAGGAAATTTCAATAAAATATTTATTTATTTGCATGGTAATAGACAATTTTTATATTATTTAAACCAAATTAATCACCTGCGACACCAGTGATAAGTTACATTATTTTTCTCTCTAACTACAAATTCACGCTCTAGCACTGTTAATATGGGTCTCTACTGTTAAATTAAGTGGGTCTGCTGTGTATTAGCGGTGAAAAAAAATGAGTGTGGTGTGTACAGCAGACCCCCCTGGCGCGGAACGAATCACGGAATGGACTGGGATGAGGCTTCTCTATAATATACGTTCTCTGGCCGTCATAATACGTTTAATTCCAATTGCAAGTTTTGCTTTATGTTTTTTGTTTTTTTTTGTTCTGATCATCGCCGTCATTTGGATGACAAGCTTTTGGCTAATTTGATTACATAGCGAATTTCTATTCTAATTAGAATCCAAAGGCATTTGACGAAACCGGTTGCATGTGAGCGCAATTCTGCTTTCGGGCATTGCATGCCATGCGAGTACTTCTGAAAAATTGGTACATATTAGTAAAATGATAGTGGAGTCTTAATACTGTGGTAAGAGTGGTGGTATTTCCAAAGATCATTTTAGTAAACTACCTGGTCCTATCTACCAACTGTAGGTACTATTACGGGTCTATTCTACACGTGGTCCGCAATTTTGCTATTAGTAGTTTTTATTACCGCAAATTGTAGCCACCTCTGGTAACTGCAATTCTGACGCAATTGATAACGCAGTACTATGGCGCATTTTGACTCTTTTCGTGGCAAATATCATAACTTTTGAACTAATGAAGATATTTTAAGAATTTAAACTGCATCTGAAAATAAAATATCTAAGCTTTAAAACACAGTTGAGATATTTTTGGAGAATACAGTAAAGAAAAATTAGTAGGACGGTTAGAAAGTTGTATTTAAGCATAGGATAAAATGAGTTAATAGTTTTGGTAAAAGAGCATGGCACTGCCCACTTATGGCAAAAAGCAGGGATTACAAATAACGATTATTTTCCAAATTTCAACTAAAAAAATCATGCGGAACGAGAAGGAATTAAAGCTACATACTCCTTGTAACAAGGACCACTTTCAGTTTTATTTAAAAAAGTCAAGTTTACCCATTATTTTTTGAGTTCTAATTTTTGCTAAAAAAAATAATTGATATCTCTTGAGTTTTATTTTTGACTCAGAAAAGAATTGTTATTTCTTGGGTTTTATTTATCGCTCAGAAAATAAAACTTAATTTGTACGGTTATTTCTTATGAAAACATTGCTTTCCACAGTAAACGAAACATCAGACAACTGTTTTTACTTCCGATCTATGTTCTTTGCTATCAATACTCTTTAAAACAAATGACCAAATAACGTAGATTCCTGTGCCAGGAGTTTTTGTCCAATTTTACCACAACTGAAGCCAATTAAATCAATTTATATTCGAATATCAATCAGCAAAAGTCAAAGTAGTTTTGATATGGTGAAATTGGACAAGATTTTCTGTTAGAGGAACGTTGGGGGTGATGCAACTAATTTACATTCTTTGGTTGCTCCAGTTTGGTTGTCCAGTTCTTTATCCTTAAAGTGACGTTAAGGTGAAGTCTAAGAAGAAACCGTGGCTTGTAAAACAATTAGCTGATACACAGAGCATCATAAATTATAGTAAGAAAATTTGTGATTTCAAAAGTTTTGTTTATTACGACATGTACGTTGCCCGGGATAATGCAATCTTGCATATTTTTACAATCCTATTTATTATATACCGAAAACTCGAAATTTTCGACTCTAGGAGAGCTTTAAACATCCCACCGCTTCCTATCCGAATAGAAAAAGAAACAATAATTGCTCCGCTAAGGTTACAGGGCATCTCTAACCTCAGAGGCGGAGATATTAAGGGGTACCTAAAGATCTTAGAAGACTTAAAACGCTACAAAGTATTACAAAGGAGTGGCACTGCTTGTTCTAAATAATCTCTTTCCAAGGCTTCCAAGTCAGAGAATTAGATAATCATAGAGCAGGGATGGGGAGTTAAAAAAATCCATAATCATTGGACTACTTACTTACTTACGTACTTAATTGACGCTTTAACCGCTTAAACGATTTTGGCCGAACTTCTCCTACACTACAATATGTGGTGTGCGTCTTGATGTTGTAACACAAATTGAGGGACCTACAGTTTTACGCCGACTCCGAGGGGCGACAGCTATTAGAAAAATTTTTCTATAATTTTCGATGTTAATTGCCCCGGGCGGTATTCGAACCCGGGACCCACTGAATGAAGCGTGCACACTCTATCCTTCGGCTACGGCGGCCGAATCTATATCTATCAATATTTCAGGCATATACTGATATATTTTCTCCGACAGTCAAGCGGCTCTTAAATCCCTAAAATCAGACACGTTCACCTCTACAGTGGCATTTGAGCGCCTAAATTTTTTCAACACACTAGGAAACTTAAACACCTTAACTGTAGGATAGATTTTTGGTTATAAGGGGCATGAGGGAAATAAGAAAGCCGATCACTTAGCAAAACTATGTAGATATCAGTATTCCCTTTATTGGACCAAAACCATTTTGTCGACTCTCCCAAAGACACTTAACGAATTTAAGGGGAATATCGAGAAAGTTACTTTCACTGAGTAGAGAGAACTTGAACCCATCTGATACCGAAGTTTGTCAATTCTGTGAAATGGGACTAGAAAGCTCTGAATATGAATTCTCTGCGATTGGGCTGCACTCGGTAAACAAAGACGAACAAAATATGACCGTTGTACAACCCCATAACCTATGGAACAACAAAGTCTTAGTAGTGCTAAAATAAATTAAGACCGTAAGAATTTAAAAGAAAACGGTCATTGTAAAATAGCTTAGATCTGGCCGCAGTGCCTTGTAGTCAATAATAATAATGATAACAATAATAATCAAGAGTAAATAAAATGTAAATTTTACTGCATCTTGACTCACAGCTTAAATGGTTCAGTGCTAGTTTTTATAATATTGGCAATGTTTTCTATGAAAAGTTTGCTTCGCCAATTTTTAAGATAGTATACGCAGTTCATTAATAACATACATAAATCATAAAAATAAAAGTTTTAAAAATAATAAAAATTTGTTAAAAAATTTAACTAACTCAAAAAAATGTACGATACAATTTTTAATTTTTTCTCAGTATTTTCAGTAGTTTCTCGTCTCTTCATCGTCATTTACATATCTCGTCATGATCGCTCGTAGCATTGCATTTTCTACTTATAAATTGCTAAAAATATATAGAGGGAGGGGGGAATTTTTCAAATAATGTGACAAGGACGTAATAAAGTGGAAGTTTCAATTCGCCAAGGATAACCATTAATTTTTGGTCATTTTTTACCTTCTCTAAAATGCACGTTTGAAATTTTTTTTATATGGATTTTTTGTTGAATTTTGGGTGCTATAGCATTAGCACCTAAAATGTCCCGTGGATTGGTATTGACCTAAAAACGGATTAGAAAAATAATACATAGAAAACATTGCATTCTTGTTCTTAGCTATACGAAGAACATTTTTCAACTCATTAATGACATTAATATCTTTAAAATAAATAATGAAATAAACTCCATACATATGTATGTAGAATTACCTTCCTGAAATTGCCACAAACACCCCAGCTAGGAAACAATCGATTTCCTGCAGGGCACAAATGAATACTCCATATCAGGTTATAATTAATCATCAGTTGGAATTTAGCAACAAATATTGACAAACCGCCATGGATAGCCATAAAAACTTCGATCAGTTAATTGCATTGCGAAAGCTCAATGCAAATTTTCTGTTTTCTTACCAATTAATAAATGTTTCAGCATTTCTAAATTATGTTGTGATGCAGAAAAATGTGGAAAAAAAAACAAGGAAAGAACAAATACAAAATGCAACGTAGCAGAGTAGACATTAACCAAAGCCGCATGCACTGCCTTAAGTAGGTAAATATGAAGCTATATATGTACGTACACACACACACCTATGCACATGATATTTGCTGATTTATGCACATCCATACACATCTACATATGTATATGAATAAACTAAACTGGTGGATGAATCCGGGAATCTGTAAAATGTTGCACGATGGAAGCCAATTTTTTCTTTGCACTGCTGCACTGAAGCGTTAAATGAATTTGTATTTTTGTTTGCCGCACAAAACTAATATTTTATGATAAATATGGTTTGATGTGGCAGCAGGAAAATCAGCAAAACAAAAATGAACAAAAAAAAACAAAGAACAATATAACAATATGCCTCCTAGCCGTGGCACAGCCAACGGGACTCCGCGCAACTTTAGTCAACATTTAAGATATTCGAATTTCAATTCTGACGGCGACATAGACAGGAACCACATTTTGCATGATTCGGGAATGTATTGGCTAAATTTATAACAAAAGTGATAACTTCGCCATCGCGCCTAACGTATGCGCCGCCTTCTGTGCAGTGCAAAAAGGAAATTTGTAAATCTGAGATGTTTGTTTAATTTTGGGTGGCTAAATTTGGGTGGCAAAATTTGGGTGGTAGGCTGATGGTCTTAGGTAAACCTTGTTGTTTCTATTTTATTTTTATTTTAGCCTACAATCAGAGTATAATACGATTTGGTTTAAAAGTATTTAAAGCACAAAAAAAAAAGGTTTTACAAATGCTAAAGCTTCTTCAATCGACGAAAAACGCATTTCTTTTCCCGTCAAAAATCAACTAATTTAATAGGTTAAATCAAAAATTTAGTTAAGTAAATCAAATATTGCTAGTTTTGAAAATGTTATTGATTAATTTTGAAAATATGTTTGAAGAGCGTTGCCACCTGGTTAAAAATAAGTAATGCAATTTAATTATTAAGTCTACTAAAAAGCCTGATATATTGTCTACAATCGAAAAAGTTTAAAAAAATGCTGTTTCGAAAATGTTTCTGAAGAGTGTTGCCACCTGACTGGGAAACTGAAATCAATTAAATGAATAATATTACTGAATTATTCCAATATAGGTTTCACGCGAAAAAGGTGTAAGAGAGTATGGTTTGGAAAATATTTTTGGATAGCGCTGCCACCTGTTTTAAAAGTTAAATCAATTCAATTAATAAGTTACTAAAATATTGGAATAATATAGTGACACAAAAGACGTGTGTACGAAACTATTTTTGAAAAGGGATGAAACCTTTTTAAATGAGTTAAATCGACTTAGTTAATAAGTGAAGTAAAATGCTACTATATTGGCATTTAGCTTAAGAGACTTAAGAAACCTTAATAGCGAAAATATTTTTGAGGAGGGTTGCCAACCATTTGAAAAATTAAATTCAATAAACTTAATAATATTGAGGAAAATTCGAAACATGGTTGTCAAATGAAAAAGATTGGGCAAGCTTTATTTGAACAAATTTTTGAAGAGGGTTGACACCTGTTAAAATGTGCTAATTCAATTTAACTAATAAAATAACCGAAATGCTACTATGTTAGCATACATCTATAGAGATCTAAGAAACTTGAATTTCGAAAATATTTTTAAAGAGGGTTGCCAACTTTTGAAAAATTAAATTCATTTAATTAATTATTATTAAAGAAATACTTCTATATGGATCTCAAATTAAAAAGATTGGGAAAACTTTATTTGAAAAATATTTTTGAAAGTGGTTGCCGCCAGTTTAAAAGTGATAATTTAAATATTAAGTTAACTGAAATACTGCTACATTGGTATCAAACTATAGAGATTTCAGAAACCTTAATTTCTAAACCATATTTATTGAGAAGATTAGAAAAGCTTTATCTGGAAAATATTTTTGGTGTGGATTGCCAGCTGTTTAAATAGTTGAATAGAAATTAATTAATAAGTTAGATGAAAGATGTTATCGAATTACTGCTGTGAAACTAAAGAGGTTTTGGAAGGCTTAATTTCGAAAATATTTTTGAAGAGTGTTGCCAGCCATTTGGAAAATTAAGGCATTATAACTATATTAATAAAATTATTAACACCTTTCTTCTCTCTAGTATGTTTCCTATGAAGCCAGTCTTGGTCAAACTTGGATCTTCACAAAAAATATCATACACTTGTTCAATGATTTCGGATGTTTTTACACTTTTTGAGAGTCCACATCGTGGTTCACTTAACTGAAAGTCTTATAATATGTCAGTAATTTTGAGTAACGAAATAGAGAATACTTGTATTTACGTATAGAAAACATTTCAATTAAATTTAATAAAACTGTAGTTTGTTCTTTTGCAAAAAGCATATAAATTAAAATTTCAAACTTTGTACAAAATTTATAAGAATTCAACAAATTTGTAAACTATTTAATCAGAATTTTTAGAAAACTTTTGGGTACGAAGTTTTGTGGCTCATTTAATTTTGGTTTTGAAAACTTTTTCCCATTTAATGAATGTAGTTTATAAGGCAAAATATATACAAGACCGCCAGTACAATAAAAAATATCCAAAACTAGCAGAAATTTACATAAACCCAACCGTTATACGGAAAAACTAGTTGATACCAGCGATTTCGTTTCCACATACATATGTACTTACAGAAGATTTTTTAAAGCTAAAAATGCAGCTAAATATAAAATCGGCTCTAAAGTTAGAAGCAATTTTTTTTACATAATTTTCAAAAAAGAACATCTGCCAAAAATAGCTGCAACTAACTTAACTCAACTTAAATCAACTTTATCTCGACTATGACTACGGAGAATGGTTTTTCATAACTTTACTTTTCTAATGTCATCAATACCGGACCATAAATACGAATTTTCTGCATAACTCGCTTCTAGCGCCTCCTAGCGGGACAGTTTTTTTGTTGCAATGGATTTTCTGAATATCCCGACTCATGCCCCATCTAACGGATTAAAATATATACATATACTCTATGTCCGTGCTACGGGTCTGAGCAATATCGGAATTCCGTTTGAAACAACAACCCCCATTGCTATGTTCATAGTTTTATTTTTAAATTCAAATTTGTTTGATACTTTTTTATACTTTGGTGCAAATTTCATAAACAGAAAATTTTAGCTTCGCTTTTTATACCATATAGCGTAAGCGATACAGTTGTTGACACTCTTAACGAATTTTTTTGAAGAATCTGCTCTAATAAATATTGGGTATATTTCTTTTGACCCACAGACGTATTTCTACAAGTGTGTGAGGATTTTTTTCGTTTTACTATTATTTGAAGTTAGGGAAATAGTTGAAATAAGCGTAAATTGTTAATTTTCGATGACCTCTATAAATATGTTGTTATTGACAGCCAAAATCAGTTATTGACATCCTGATATAATATAGTTATTGACACGGCTTAAGAAAGTTTCACAACCAAAGTAAAAAGGGATTTGGTTGTTTTTTTTTTTTTTTTTTGATATACATATGTATTTGACATATTTTTATTAATAACAAAAAATTAAAAATGAATTCATAAAAAATCTTAATGTATATATGTTTTATAAAAATTGTTAATTCATAAAAAAATCACATTCTTCATGTGTGTAAAGCTAGCTAGGTATACAAATTACCTATTTTAAATTACATATCTATATATGTATGTACATATATATTCATAAAATACTTCTTTCGTCATCCAACCATTGTCGCTCAAACCAAGACCCCATCCATCAGGCATAGATTTGCGAATTTCCTCGGGTATTCTTTTGTAGGGATATATAACCATAGGTGGGACCAAAACACCGGATGCAGAAAATGAGAACATTACGGTTAAGTTCGATTTTGCAAGTCCTTCGTCGATTTCATATATATTTCGCTCACCTCTTGCTGCCAGCACAGTTTTTGTTTTTGGGCACAATAAAAAGTTGGTTTCATCACCATTAAATATTCTGGTACTATCCTCCAGAATACTGAGAAAATTTGAATTCTCCTCTTTTAAAAAGCTTTCAATTTTGACGAATCATGATTTAATATCTGATGAACCAACAGTCGCGCTCGCCGGTGTTACCGGATCTGGCGTTCTTAATGCAATTGAAAGATATCGCTTCAAGAACGCCTTGAACCACCCATTTCCTGGCGTGTTTTCTGGGCCAAATGGATGATCTCTCTCATCTGCATCGAGAAACTCTTTCACGGCAATTAACACATCCTCTTTTCTCTTAGGAAACCCCTTTCGATGAGATTTAATTATCCAATCTTCTATTCTATGTTAGATCTTCGGCAATTGACAAGACTGTTTGTGACCCTTTCCTCACCTTCACAAATTTGTCGCTTAATCGAAATAGGAGAGTGCTTCGAGGTAAACCATATAATTTCGCTGCGGTTTTAGATAAAGAATAAGTCCGTACCGCATCAATCGCTTTGTGAAGATCTTTTTCGCTGTATTTTTTGGTTGATTCAGACATTTTATTATCCAGCTAAACAATAATTGTTAAAGAAATGATACAAAAGTTGACACACAATTTATTTAATTATCACTTCACAAAAAGGACAATTAAAACACATTATTTGTAATTTCACACTTTTCCCTTTTTCTATTTTTTTAAAAAAATCGCGCGCTGTTATGCGCCGATGTTTACTACTACAACTGTAAAGCTAAACTAAATGACATTTCAATTATGGGTACACAATGTAAGGCTGAGAGAATGAATACAACGAGAGAAAACATAATTTTTGAGATTATTGTTTGTGTTTTTATTACAAACCTTGTGTTAAGAGACAGTGTCAATAACTATATCGTAAACCACCTACTGTCATCCTGCTCCGCACTCCGAACCCAGAGACAACACATCTTTAATAATACTGACCCTATCCAGCTGTTGAAAGATACCACAAACGATAATATAACAAAGATATACAAGTATCTCAAAAACTCCGACCTCCTCCGACGTATCTAACCCGTATCTAAGCCACAAGCCAGCCGAAAGCCTCCGATGCTAGCGCTGCGTTTCTTTGTAAGTTTATATAGGAATTGTATTGTTATGTAAACTTTTATAAAATAAAATAAAAAATAAATTAAAAAAATATATCGAAATTTTGCAGTGTCAACAACTGTATCGCTTACGCTATATATTAAATTTATAATATTTTTGTGCGGTCAGGTAGAAAAATGAAAACTCCATTTTTTGCATGCCTGCGATTTTAGCGCCAGTTTAAATACATCAAATATACATATATATGTATATATATGTATATTGAATGCTCGTAATTGATAGCTACCACGATATCACCGCTCAACAAACAAGATTTCATTCCCCATTCATGCTTATACCTGGTTCTATTTTACTGCCTACTTATAGCACCATTGCCACTAAATAACCAACAATATTTTAATTTACCTTCTATTGTTTTCCAGGTAAAAAAATTAAATTAATTCTTTCTTCCGCAGCTTTTCACATGCGTATAGAATAAAGAAATCAAAGGTATGGGGAAAGGGCAAAAAAAAGTATTGAGTTTAAAAAAACTATACATCCCTCTATTGGAGATGCGGGGCATCGATCCCCGTACCTCTCACATGCTAAGCGAGCGCTCTACCATCTGAGCTACATCCCCATGAGAACGCCTTTATGATAATAGCCTACTTAACACCAACCACGAACTATTTATGGCACTGCTTTGCCGACTTTAGTAATGACTACAACAACAACACACCGCACAGTAGCACCACTAGGCAATAAAGTGCGTACATTGAGTGGACAATTTTTTTAGGTCAATTTTACTGGCTCTAGATAGAAATGTAGAACGCATTTACAGAGCGTTAAATGAAAATATCGAATTCGCCAAAAGCAACCCAATTAACCAAATGACTTGAAAACTATATATACTAAATTTAACAATGCGAGTGTTAAGCTTGAAAAATATTTGGGAATTGATACTAAATCTGGTGATAATATTACTACAGGCAAAAGTTTATGAAAACAATGCAATATATGTGCAATATTACAAACTAACTATGTACATATGTATGTAATAATTTAAAAAGTATTTCTAACTAACATAAGAATTTTAATTTTCTGCTGTATTTTTTAAACAAAAAGTTTTGCCTAACAGTCGCTTGCCCAAAATACATTTTGAAGTGACTTCATTCCAATGTGAAAAAATAAAAAAAAAAAATCACCTTTCGAGAAAATAAGCTTTAAAAAATACCTTTGTAATTTATTTGTATTTGTTTTTTGCTTTGTTTTTGGCCATGAGTTGGCAACCATTTTCCGTTACATTTTTAAATTCAACTAATTACGAACATAATGCAAGTTGAATTATCAAAATCGGTCTGTTATTAGAGAAGTTATGTGCATTTCAAAAAAATGAAAATTTAAAAACGAAAAAATACGATTTTTACAGGGAATATATGAAAAGAGAGGAAAAGAGAAAAAAATACGTCCCAGATCATTTTGATCAAGAAACAACATATTAGAGTTTCATGCAAAAAGAAAAACATAACCCGAATGGACCGGTTAACTTTAAATGGAGTGCTCAGATATGAAGTTGCAGATAAGAATAAAATAAAATTCATAAAAGAAAAAGACAACAAATATACAGACAATACTATCGTTACTCATTTTAATTGTTTGAGCATTAAAGTTCATACATTAAATAATATACATGTTAACTTAAATTTTACAACAGACAATTCGCTAAAACTGTCAAGCAAGTTGCCTGATGTTTAAAACCATAAACAATGACTTAATGTTATATTTAACTTTAATTTTTAATTTCTAACTACATAATTATTAACTAATAATGGTATGATTGCAAGTAATAAATTTTTTCTGTTTTGAATATTTTATCGGTAACTCTATATTATTGCACATTCGCTTGATTTCGAATGTACATATAATACACACTCATTTCGGTCTTCTTCTGCATTCTGCTTGTTGTCAAAAATGTTCAATTGCTTGTCAAATTTTTCACGCGCCCTATGAGGTCGACGAATTATATTCACCTCATAACTGCCAAAAATTTCCATTCCAAAGAACTTAGCTTGGCACAGATCCTTAAATATAATAGATTATTCGGAGTTAAAACTGAATATGTAAAATTCAAGTTGGACTCAGAAAAAATAAAAGATCATTTCACTTTTATTTAAATACTCGTAGCGCTTAAGAATCATTCCGAATGTTCGTTTTACAGGATGTGCACTGTATTTATTTAAGTTTCTTAGCGATATTTTTTAACTTAAATATTTAATTATCGTGGGAAAATAAAGATATATTTATTTTCGATATCACATAAATATTTTTAACGAATCATGCGGGGAAATCAATTAACCGGGTTCACTTATGCGGGGAAATTTATTTGTATTTTGAATGCATTTTTGTTTTTACCGAGCAGTTGGTTTAAATAAGCTGGGAAATCCATACAATAGAATTAGAGAAGAAGAAAAATACTGATGCTATGTTTCTATGGAGGAAAAATCAAGTTGTTTTCGGAAGATACGTAATAATATCTGAACCAAGGCGAATTTATAGAAGGTGATGGCATAAGAGCAGCTGATTTGATTTTTTTTTATTCACCTACATGTATTTTGTTTTTGCTTTTGCGTATGAGCTTTCAAAAGCCGTAAAAGCAAAAACAAAATGTATTGAAATTTTGACAACTCTTACGCAGAAACAAAAACAAAATACATAGGAATTTTGTAGTTGTATTTATAACACCACCTTGTATGAATTCGCCTTGATCTGAACATTGTCAAATTAAATTAGGAATCCTTGTTAATTTTCACAAAATTAATATGCAACTCTAACCTATTAAAATTTTAATAAAATATTCGATATAAACATGCAGCAACTATCACTTCAGGAATTGAAAACTAAAATTAATTGAATAAAACAATAATAACGGGCACAAATATAGAAAATATATCGTATGCCTACAAAAGCAACTTTGTGGAGTGAGAAATTATGAATAGAGCCAAGGCACAACTAGGCAAGGCAAAGAAGCTAATAATAAAATTTTTTTTTCATATCGAGAATCCGTTCAATAGTCGAATTTGGCTTACATTTTGCATTTTATTGCAATAGATTTTAACCTGGAGTGATTTGATTGGCAGAATTAAAATACTTTAGAGTTGTTATTTAATTGATTAATTCAGGTAAAAAAAAAACAGCTTGCATTTACTTTCAATAATTTCGACATTAGCGAGATTTCAAATACACGCCCAAAATCTATAGTTATGATCAAAAAAAAAACGGAAAATCGGGTGCTAGATCTAAATTCTGGTCATAATTTTGACAGTTTTCAATGGCTTCTGTTAATCTTATGTTTGTGGAAAAGCGGAAGGTTGTGCCTTTCTACTGCTTTTCAAAACTTTAAGATAAGTTCAAAACCCTTCACTCCGTGAGCTAAAAAGCTTGAGACATTTCCGAAAAAAAGTCTATGGTGACTTTTGATCAAAAACGCATTGTATAAGTGTATTAAATTAATTCTAAAAACATTATATTACCCATAAAAAGAGCTAGTACTGATTCATTCTTACTCTTTATGCTCATTTGCGTCAGAAATTTTTTTTTAATAATTTCAAAATTGCATTTTCTGAAATTTATGATAAAAAATTGGATGACACTTTCTTTAATTACTTATATTGAAATATTTCCAAATTTTGAAGGTTGAAATTATATGGGGTTCATTCTGGAATAACCTAAATGCAAAAATAATAATAATTAAAATGTAATACGAAACAAATAAGGTATTGAACTTGTCAATAAGTCTATGTTGTACATCATTTTCGAGTATAGCTCTAATATCTGCCGGAAGGCCTAATATTTAAAACCTATTCGAATTTAGATACTCGAATGTCGTCCATTTGCTTTTACGTCTATTTTCAAAAATGTTGTTAATCTCAATGCAAAAGTGATTTATGTTAAATTTCAAATATTGTGTGCCATACTAATCTATTTTAAATATTAGTTTATATTAGAGTGGTAAAAACTATGCTGGAAAATCAGCTTTTTGGAATTTTTATGCTAAACCTCAAAATATCCCTTCTGTTCCCAACAGAATTATGGAAAATAATAACAGAGATCCGTATTCTTATATTGATCGAATAAAAATATTTGACTTCAGAAATCGTCAATAAATGAAATTCTGACACATATTAACTTTTAAAATTAGGTTAACTATTTTTTTCATAAGCAATAATAATTTTAAAATGATTTTAGGTTTTTTTTTTGTTTTATTTATTGGTGGTGAAAAAATAGTTAATATAGTTTTAGTAATAGCCGCGCATCATAATTTCAATCATTTCAATCACTAAATAGTTATGTCAAAGCTCTGGCGGTATATTTACCAATTTCAAAATAAAAGAAAAATTCAATATAAAAAGGATACCTCCTTTTTTTCGACGATTCTGGGGATGACAGAAATTAATTGTTTGAATAGTGGCATTTACAAATACTATAAAAATTGGCAAATTTGGATTTATCGAAAATTTGAAGAGCGTGTGCGTTATGCATAAATTGTACATACATTTGAGCTATAACTATTTGTGCGTTGGATTGTTCGACAAGAAATGCTGCCAAGCGAAATAGTTAAAAATAGATAAAGCTTTTGGAATGCGTAAAAGTTTTGTTAAAAAAGCTTTTTGCTAAAAATACTCCAAAAGTAATAGAGCAAAATCTTTGCTTCTTTTCACGGCTTATGAAAAAAGAGATAAGAGATATTTGTAAAAAAGCTATTGCCGTGCACGGTTTGCTCAGAATTTTTAAGAGAAAAATTTTGCAAAATGAAAGTGTGCCATATATAAAAGTGAAAATTTAGTTAAATAGATAGAAAGTTTTTTATATAATTTTTTTTTATTTAATATTTAATGTAATGTATAATACAGTACCATACTTAATAACTTTTATTCAAAAACAATACTTTTCAAACGTTATTTCTTGAGTTTATTTAATGGTTGGAAAGTAATCGATTTTCTTTGAGTTTTATATTTTTCTCAGAAAAAAAATCTTTACTTGTGGATTTTTTTTCTTTTTATAAAGCTAAAAAACGTTGTTTTGAATATGTGTGCATTTGTTTTCAAAACCTACAAATTAAGTTTTGTTGCCTGTGCGACAAATAAAACTCAAGAAATAAATATTATCAACTCAAACGTGGACCTAACTCAAACCCCTACCCAAATCTAAAAACTGTACCACTATTTTGAAATTAACTTACTTTTTTTTTTAAATTACATTAGCATAGTTAAATTGCTGTTGGTCACTCATTTCCTCCGATACAAAAAAAAAATGTTCGAACATACTTTTTATGAAAGAAAATGGGTGACACCGACAGTAAAAAAATTACCAAAAATTAACGGAAATTTTCAGCGTATTGAAACTTGCACTTTGTTAAAATTATAAAATTTAATGGCCTATAAAACTGCATACCAGAATTGTTTTTAGCGATTCTGATTAAAAAGTTTGAAATTTATATAAAACTTGACAGTTTTTCAATACATAAGGGAATATGGGCGGCACGTTATCGGAATTGGCGCTTACAGCAAAGAGGTTTTTAAGATATCGCAGTGTTATATATGTATATACTTTTATATGAAATATATTAATAGTGGTTCGCTCGGCTGTTTAAAACTTGAAAACGGTACTGGACCAAAATATATACATACTTCCTTCTGCGGGTTTATTGGTAATAGCTCCGTGAAAGTTTAGGGAAAAGGAAAATTTAATTAAGTGAAACCAATAAGTAATAATGAATAATAATAATATTTTTTTTTGCATAGGGTTGTCATCTGTTATAAAACTGAAACATTGCATATTTATTAATTTCTGCTCTCGGGAGGCTTTCGGCATGGCTCTGTTTAGTTGTAAGAGGGTAGCCAGCAATTTTAAAAGTAACATTTAATAAAAATATACTCAAGTTTTATAAAATATTAAAATATGTATGTCAAAGGATTCCTGCTGGCGCCGGAAGTAGAGTCCATAGCTAACTTTTTTAGTGGTTGCCACCTGTTTGAAAAACCGAATTTCAAAAAATTATACGTAAGTTATACGATATATAAAATATGAGTGTCAAATCGTTTGGTTTGCTAGCGTAAAGTTTATAGGTATATTTGGAAGAGGGTTGTCACATTTTAAAAAGTAAAATTTAATTAAATTATACACATGACCATACATGCATATATAAAATATGAAAATATGAGTTTCAAACGGTTCGCTCTAATCTATTTTAGAGAGGGTTGCCGCCTGTTTGAAAGTCAAATTTATTTAACACAAGTTATAGGTGAGGGAAACCGAAATGCGTTTTCTGGATATACATATGTACATGCAAAGGTCAGTGAATAAATTAATAAAGGTTGGACAACATCTGTGGCGGTGAAGCCGAATATTTCTATAAACCGTATTGACAGTTAAATTTGGTTCCAATACAAAAAACTTATTCGCCACATGTGTAAATATAAATTTAAGAAATCTATGAAACCCGTAATTATAGTCCAATTTGAAGCAAATTCAAATAATGTATTAGCCAAATAAATAAAATAAAATCAATTTGAAAGTTGAAGCAATAGATGGCGCTGTAATCGCGATATTTCTAAAAGCCGTATTTACAGCTCGATTTCAAATTCAAAACACGTATTAACTACACTAATATAAATATTTTATTTTAAAATTGAACCGATAAGTGGCGCCAGACCAGAGATATAGTAATATAAAAATGTAAAATCATTATCCGATTATCTCAATTTGATGGGTGTAGCGAAGCGCGCCGGGTCAGCTAGTATTGTATAAGTGATACAATACATATGCCAATTATTTCTTGTAGATATAAGTAAATACAATTTAGATATATTTTACAATGCGCAAAATTAAATTAGATCATATTACACGATGGCGATCTACTGAAACCTTTCCGACCTTTGCATCCCGCGCAACTCTCGATCACTCAAGTGCACTTAATTAACCGGCTACATATACATACTATATGTACATATGCACTAGGGTGGGAATCATTTGAATTGTTTACTTAAAAACCCCTGTTTTACGATTTTTTTTTTAAGTTCGAATTTTGTTAAAACAATATAACAAAATAAAGAGAAAGTCAGAGAGCAAATAAAAAAAAAAACGATTTTTTTGTCTCAAATTGAATGAAATCGATATTTATCGCGTATGGGTACCCCACCTAATTTTCAGCGCTGAACATTTTGAGATATTTTAAATTATGAGAAGGTCAAAGATTAGTCGATTTGTGCAATAATAACTTTAATTTTCTCGCAACAAAGGCGAAAAACTACAAAAAAGTACAAAAACGCCCTCTGGTGGCAGTCAATAATACAAAGTAATACATATTTTCAATACTTTTTTTTTGGCAATTGAAATGTATGAAATAGATCGACTTTTTAGTATTTTTAGGAGTATGGTTCCTTGGGCAAAAATATTTGATACGATTATGATGATGCTTTGAACTTTTTTTCAGCGCCATACAATTTGACCCACCCTATTTTACATGATAATTTTATTCGTAAATATTTTTTATAAACAAAGTTTCCCACACCACTGTTTTTGTAGTTTGAAATTGTGATAAATATTTATTCAATTTTGATTAATTTTGTACAAAATTTCAAATTCTGATTTATATGTACCTATTTTATTTTTATTGTACGATATAAAGTTTGTAAAAAATGAACGTAAAAAAAGTTATCCACAACAATATTGCGATTATTGTTTGAGGCACTGTGCCTACAAACCTACCTACATATATTTAAAATCTTTAGTGAACACAAGCACTTTATTGATAAATATAATCTTTTGAGTACCCTAGTCTCGTATACATTAACATATTGTTGGTTGGAGGTATTCATGAAAACGTGCTCCGAAGATTTCGACGGTTTTCATATAAATACTATCCGGTAAATTATACCTAGAGCCATATGAACTTAAGAGAAAAAGTTATCCGACTGCTACGGTGTTTCATATGAGCGCGCATAGTGCTTGCTGGCCAAAATTGTGGCAAATTCGACATATACAGTATATCTCATAAATAAGTTTCCACTGCGCCTGAGATTTTGTTATCATTGCCATTATTTTTAAAATTGTGCTAAACAAAGAGTGCCATGCGTGCTTTTTATAGGAACCGCTATCCACGTTTGCTGCTAACGGTTGGCTGTTATGGAGTTCATTTCTGTTCGAAAAATTAGTGTGCATTGTCTTCAGTCGAACTTTTGGCGTTACAGAATTAAGTTTCCATAGAGAAGATATTGCCGGTTATACTTTTTTAAAAAAGTTGGTTACACAGTTTTTTTTTATAAAATTACTTTGCTAACTAAACTGAAGCGGTTTAAAAAACAATTTACGTTTTATTAGTGATTAGGTAAGTTTAAGTGACCACAAAGAAAATCATTCGAAACCATGCATTTGTTTACCTTATTAGCTCCTAAGATGGGAAATTTTAAGCAACTAACCTTTGAAGAACGTAAGGCTATAATAGAAATGCACAAAAACGGTGATCCCAACAGAAAAATTGCTAATATTTTTAAGAAATCACATACGGCAATCGGAAAAGTCATAAGGGCGTTCAAGAGTAATTCACGGATAAATCCTATAAAACGACCAGGCAGACCACCAATAACAACAAAAAGAATCGTGGCAAGAATTAATGCTATTTCAAACTCAAATCCCTTAATATCCACTCCAAAAATTCGTGCCCAACTGCAAAGTGAAGGCTACGAAGCTCCGTCAACACAGACCATTCGCAGAAGACTGCATGAAGCTGGTAAACATGGGCGCGTTGCGAGGAAAATCCCTTACGTTAGCAAGCAGAATATGAAAAAGAGAATGGAATTTTACCAAACGCATGCATTAAAGCCACAAGAGTTCTGCAATAAAATACTTTGGACAGACGAATCTATGATTAGGTTAAAATATTCTCATGGCAGGGTCGATGTATGGAGAAAAAATGGAGAATCGCTGTCTTATAAGTGCACTAAACCAACGTTTAAGGCGGCGGAGAAAGGTGTTATGGTTTGGGGATGTCTTTGCGCAAATGGACCAGGGAGAATAGTAATTTTAGAAGGAAAAGTAAACGCTGAAGTTTACTTAAATATTCTAAAAGACGTTGCAATACCGGAAGGAAGAAGACTGATCGGTACCGATTTCATACTACAACAGGATAACGCTCCGATCCACACCGCAAAAAAAGTCACAAAATATTTAGGAGAAGAAAATATAAATGTTTTAAAATGGCCACCCCAAAGCCCTGACTTATCTCCTATCGAAAATGCTTGGGCAATTTTGAAACTACGCATATCGCAACAATCACCTCAAAATATCAACGAATTGAAGAGATGCATTAAAGAAACGTGGGAAAAGATTACAGCGGATGAATGTAAAAAGCTTGTTAATACATTAAATGATCGTTTATCTAAAATGTCTTTTCTAAATGGAGGCCACTGTGGGTACTAATGTAATTGGAACCTTATTTATGTAACCTTTTCACGTGCCTTCTTCGTTAAGGAATATGTTTGTAGCAATACGATTGCAGATATTTTTAAGTTCTTTACAGTTTTGAATACATTAATATTATGCGTTTAATTGATGGAAATAAATACCAACGTTTTCATGTATAAAGAAAATTTATATTATTTTGAATATATTTTCGCTAGGTGGAAACTTATTTATGTGATATACTGTATGTGGGATGGAACTGTTTGGCTAAATTTGTTTTTGTTTTGTCAAAATTAAACAATGTGCATAGTGTTCGACTCACATCTTCTTATATATAAAAATAAAATGGTGTTCGTTTTCGTTGGTCAGCACATCCCGTGAGAAGAGCTGAATCGATTGCGCCAATTTTTTGCTGTTACATTTTATGTTACCCGAGTAGTTTTTGTATAAAAAAAAATTCGGTAGGTGGAGCTGTGGTCGACATATTTCTAAAAGTCGTGTTTATATATCGATTTGGTTCATATTCAATACGTGGTTTTCATAAAATAGATTTTATGGACCGATCTCGTTCATTCTCAGTATGCAATGATTTTGCAAAGAGAGACGTTTCTGCAAAAAGTATACACCCTAGATGGCGCCGTGGTTCGAAAAATCGTATTTATGGATTGATTTAGTTTATATTCTGTATGTAGGTTGTCTGTGCAAAGAAAACATTTTTGGGAAAAGTAAACTTGGTATGAGGGGCTGAAGCCAAGATATGTATGGATTTGTAAACATCTGTTTTATGGATTGATATTGTCCATATGCGAAAAGGGGATTAATTAATATATAAAAAGTATTTTGATCTAGCAATTAATTCAAGATATGGCCAAAACTAATACTTGTTGGCCTACTTGGTTCGTAAACGAATTGTAGAAAAGAATAGTTATGTAGGTAAAATGATTTGGTGATTATATATCTTAAATGCATAGATATATAATCACCAAATCATTTTACAATGAATTTTGAATTACCTCGATTGGTGCGGGCAAAAAGTGATTACTACGATTTGTTCTTCGAATTACTGTGATTTTTAGAAGGAATTACCGTAGGATAATCAATTAACTTGTATACCTCGGCATGCATCTTTTTTAAAGTGATACAGATACACGGTTGCATAAAATTAGTAATATAGCGTCGGGTGGTGCAGATGAATCTATTTATAATTCCGCTGATAAGGCGTAGAAATATTAGGGCGTAGATCTCGAAATCAGGAAAATCAACGAAATGTGTGATCTAGGGAAGCTGCTGAGGAATACGAAAAAGAGATCGGCCATAATTGGATATCACAAGCATGTTTAGTACGCACACAAGACGACGAAAGGGAGATTTCAAACGAGCATGATATGGGCAAATGATGGAGATAATCTGAATAAGCGTAAAGAAAAGCAAATGCTACATCAAATACTTATCGAGCTGCTTTCCTTTACATACCAATCTATTGTTATTGGATCCATGAGCATTAAGTGCTCGCGTTGAAAACCAATGAAATACAAGAATTAAACTCCTAGATTGTGTTGTGCAAGTGGAAAAGTTAAATTGTCACCCTTGGTCTCCATACTAGAGCTATTTCGCATTAGTCTCAGGACCAGGAACATACTTCAAATACTTCTAGACACAAATACAGTAATACCACAATTGTTTCCAGCAAACAAATATAATTCAATATAACTTCATTTCTATTGCTAAAGGTACTTAGAACACAATTATTGTTCACAGCTTTGACACTTCCACAGCGTACTCATCATCGCCATTATTATTACATGATACAGCTCCAAGGTCAAATATTCCACCGATCAGGTTCTCTATTGTCCATGCCGAAAACAGACCACAAAATTCTGTAGATTTATTTCATCGGCGATTCGCAACAGGAGTAGACCAACATTTTAATTTTAAATATAGGTGTATTTTGCAGAGGGTTGCCCTCTATGTGGAATAGTAAAATATGTGTGTTAAATGGTTCGTTTTGCCGAGGAGAAGAATTATAGTTAGCTAGCTATATTTTGAAGACGATTATCACATGCTTGATTTTAATTAAATTATATAAAGGGTCTTGCAATAGGGACGCTACAAAAGTAGACCGACATTGACAGCAAACGACGCCATATTTTTTCTCGCTCTTTTTATATTTCTCTTCAGTAAGGTTTGCCATTTCATCATGGAAAGATATACGATCCAACAACGAATCGAAATTATTAAAATTTACTACCGAAATTCGGAGTCAATGGCCTAAACTTTAAGAGCGCTACGTCCAATTTATGGTCGTCGTCATTTCTGGTTGAATGGCTTCGTCAATAAATAAAATATGCGTTATTGGACAGGCAGCAATCCACACGTACTCCATGAGTCAACATTGCATCCCGAAAAAATTACGGTTTGGTGCGGTTTATGGGCCGGCGGCGTCCTTTGGGCCGTACTTCTTCCGTGATGATCAAGACCGACACGTTACTGTGAATGGGAATCGCTACCGCTCAATGATAACCGAATATTTGTGGCACGAATTGGATGATATGGACTTGAACAATACGAGTATGTGGTTCCAACAGGACGGCGCCACAAGCCACACAGCGAATGTCACAATCGATTTATTGAAAACCAAGTTTGGCCCAGTCAATTGGCCGCCTCGGTCGTGCGATTTGATGCCGTTAGACTGCGTGGCTACGCCAAGTCTATGGTCTCTGCCAACAAGCCAGCGACGATTGATGAACTTCGTTCGAATATCGAACGTGAAATTGCAGCAGTATCGGCCGATTTATGCTTGAAAACCGTCGATAATTGGGTTCAGCGTCTGGACTTCTGCAAACGTGCCCGTGGTGACCATGCAAAAGAAATCGAATTCCATACATAATGGCATCGAATGTACTTTTACAGGAATAAAGAATTTAATTCATATACCAAACCGTTTTTGTTAAAAAAAAAACTTTTGTAGCGTTTCTATTGCAAGACCCGATACGATTGAGGGAAACTGATAAACGTTTTTTGATTACATACACAAAGGCAATTAACTAATAAATACAGGCAGAACAGTCGGGAATAAGTAAGCTAATTTTTTATAAAAATAAATATAAGTACGGTGTTTAATCACAATGTTAAAGTAAGCAGTTTTGGAGCCAATCCAATTTGAAAGTGCAAATTTCTAGTGGCTAACAATGTAATCTACTTCTGTTTGATGTTTGTCTACACACTTGAGCGATCACTGCCACGGTTGCAATGTGTCAACGCTTTAGATAGCCCAATATGGATCAACGCCGGGGCCATGTTAAGATCATTGCACATTTCTAAACATGTAAAATGGCAAGCGACTTAAATCAAAAAAAAATTCTAAGCCTGCGCAGCTATGCATAGAAACCTATCCACTTTTTTAAAAATACATTTCTATCTACATATGTACGAGTATATATTTACTTACATAACTTACATAAGCATTAAAGCCAAGTTAACACATAAGTATGTTTGTAGTCAATCGCCAATCAGCTGGAATAAATCAATTTTGCCATTTAGCAAAGTGACAAGTGGCCGTAGGCAAATCGAGTAAATGCGATAGAGTTGGAGGAGATTAAGCCACAGTAAACGGCGCTGCATATGAAAATATGAATATGCATGTATGTACATATGTACAAATCTGTGTGCATATGTTTGTTTGTATATAAATATCTGAATATGCAAATCTGGTGCGCCTTGTAACTCATGTAAATTACTGTTCAAAATAAAAGGTGGCGTAAGTCGACTAAATAGTCACACTGACAAATGATTTATCGTCATTGGCGCCAGTCCCTGACAATGATACGATTGCTTTTAATTCGATTAATAAATTATGGGAAAAATTAAAAAATTTATTACATTTATTGCATTCATTGCATTTATTATTTTATTCGTTAGCGAAAAGCGTAAAACATTTATTTAAATAAAAACTTTATGGTCGTTAGAGACAAAAAAAAAGTATAATATGTCTTTGTAGATTTCACTTCAGCTTGAATATCTTAAACTAAATGCGACTCTTGTGTGGCAAGAGCAAAGGTGACGTCACAGCTAAACAGCCAATAAATTCAAGTTCAGAGTCAACTATTTTGCAGTAATCTATTTGCTTACTAAACATTTTTTTTTTTTAATTTTGTCGCACTATTTTAGTATAGCTTTTGCAGCCTGGTAAGTATTTCCCTTAGCTACCGGCAAAGATAATGTCGACGCGAATTTATACAAGGCGAAGGCAAAAATACAAATACTTGATCGAAAACAAGATTGCTCCTTCTGCGCTGAGAGCAACTGATAGTGACGTAGCTATTATCTAGAGAACGAGAGAGCAAAGAAAAAATTCTAAAAAAGAAGGAGGAGAGGCACAGTAGGAGCGAGCAAATGGCAGAACGACTGGAAAGTTTCGTTAGTATTGTTTGTGTAAAATACTTTTATTTCGTCTGCGAAAATGTGGAGGCTGTCAAATCGACAAAGAGGGGACTAGCGGTCCGCGGAAGGAGTAATCTTGTATTCACTCATTCTTGAATGAACTTAATGTAAGTATGTACATATATTATTGCATCCCATTCTTTAACAGAAAATTAGCAAATTAGAATCTGATTAGATCCAATTGGTTTCTGTGTGTGGCGAATTGGACGAGAGGTATTGCACCAGCAATTGCAACGACATGCAACTAATTTGTAATCTACGTTCTTTGGTCAAAAGAACAAAGAATGACCACCATAAAGGAGGGGATAAAAGTTGAAACAAAAGAAGGAGACCGTCCGTCAACCATTGTGAATTCGTTCCCATTGAAGTGAATTTTCCAATAGCAAGTAATATCCAAAAAATTTTTTTTGGATTTTTACCGCGCAGGGCGAAGATAGAACGCGCATTCAGCTCATTGGATGCTAATACCTTATATAAGGCGATGAAAGTTAGGAAACCCATACTGTTATGTAAAATTACTAAATACCATGTCAAGCCTATTGAGATCATTAATGGCTTATCTAAATTTTTTGATGAAAATTTCCCGTTTTGTTTATTGTTTTAGTATCTACAAAATCTCATTTTATAATTTCTCTATTTTTGCGCATTCTTACGGTTAGTCGGCTTAGGAAGCCATGTAACTCGTACAATTTAGATAAAGGGAAATGTTCAGCAGTTCTTTGTAAAATACCACGAGGAACAACTTAATTCTCCAAAATAGGCCTTTCTGCCTCTTTTATAGAAAAAGGTAAAAAATACCACAAAAATATGTGCCATAAAATCCAACTACAGGTTTCTGATTTCTGAATTGAATATATCAGCTTAAACGCTACAGATAAGCCAGAACTGAATATGTAAGAATTAATTTCGTGCTTATTTAGAACTGGTGCAGAAATATCCCATAAATTGTACAAACATTTGTGAAATTAAGCGAGCATTAATTTTTTACATTTTTCTTTTAGAACTAGGTAATTATGTATAATAATAATAATTTGGCGCTTACATCAAACCTTGATGTTTGACATCTCGTCTTAATTGATAACACAAATTGAGCGACCTATTACAGCTTCAGGACGACTCTGAAAGGCAAATGATTTTTGTGGGAAGTTTTTTCATTGCAGAAATATTTAGACTTGGTGGTTTGGCATTGACTGCTGAGGGACGACCGTTATTAAAAAAAAGCCTTTTCAATAATTTTTGATGCTACTTAGCTTGGCCAGAAATTGAACCCAGAACCCACCGAATGAAGTGTGTGTTATATAAGTAAGGTATTATTATTCTGACTCAATTATATATAACTACAAATGCAAATACATAGTTTCTTCGGAAAACGCGGTAAACGTAAAAATTTCTAAATAAATAAAAAATTTATTCGATACGTAATTTTGCTTGAAAAAATACTACGATAGTTAAAAGTAAATTAAATGATACACTTAAATTTCTTCCATTTTTCGCTGCTCTGAATAATTTTAACACTGTACAACAATAATTTTGCAACCAAGTAATCATTGTATTTTTCTGAAAGGCGACAACGTGCAAATCATTTTGTTCATTATAAAAAGTAATGCATTTCATGTTCACATTTGGGCCCACCCCCACAGTTCCTGCTGGCACTTTTTCATCACTTTAGTTCCATTTCCCGAAAACTTAACAATGCTAAGTAAAATATTAGTAGGGTAATTTCATACCAAATCGTCCAGGCAGGTATTTTTTTGCGTGACATTTTTTGTATAATGCCTATATCGAAATCGATGAGAAACGTATTTTTCTTTTTGCTTGATTTGAAACTCTTAAGTCGTGGGGAATTTTTGAAAATTTGTCAAACAATTTGATTTCGAGTCATTGGCGCATGTAATTTTTTTGCTGGTCGCTCTAAAACATACGAAACATAGTGTTTTTTTTTGCGTCAGTTTCCTTCATATTTTTTTTTTTAAATACAAAATTTTTTTTTTGATTTTTTTTACGATATATATTTTTTTTTCAAAAATACGATGTTTTATATTTTCTTTCCTTGGTAATTTCGCAAGTTTATCGCATTTTCGAAAAAAACTTTCATCCTCCAATGGAGCGAAATTGAGCTTTTAGACAAAATTTCAAAAATTCCTCCTACGACGAAAGAGCTCAAAATCAAGCAAAAAGAAATAGTACGCGTGACATCGATTTCGATTTAGAAACTATAAAAAAATGTCATGATCAAAAAAACAAAACAGACCTGATAGGGTCAGACCTGCCTTCAGAAAATATATACATACATACATATATGAAAAAAATAGTAGGGTTAGGAGGGGATGGTGGCTGGTCACAACGCAGATATTAAATGTTTGGAGGAATAATATCGGCTATCAAAGCTGTAACTCTTCAAGTTTTTGCACTTGGGGTAAAAAGACTTATTGTGACTCGCTTAACCCTTAAGAGCAAATTAAAAGAAACTCAAACCGCCTCTTTCCCTACTTTGTTGCACAAAAAAGTCTAAATTTGTTGTAACTGTGATATTAAACCATACCAAAATTAATAAATAACAGTTTCTTGATTTAGCATTTTCCATAGTTCCTGGGGTAGGAAAATTTAAAAAAGTGGATTTTCCAGTACATTTTTGGACCACCCCAGTGCACAAGTATACTAATTTTTTGTATCAAATATTAGTATCTTATATACCACCTCATTTAAATACCAAACCCTTATTGCTTAACTTTCACCCCCCCCAACTCATAGTTTTCAAGTAACCGAACCTATTAGTAACTTTCTCGAAACGATAAATAGAAATAGCATAATGGGAAATCTTAATCTTAAAAAACCGTATACATATTTAAAACAAAGATATGGATTTTAAACAGAACAACAACAACAGAACTTCAGCATTCTTCAAATTGAATTAATGGGTCTCTGAAACTACGAGTACAGCGAATCTATTAACTTTTGCATAAAAAAACAATGCTATATTGGACCATGACTGGAAAAAATGCCACGCATTGATAAGTTATATTATAAATATATATAGTATATTGTTACACACTAACAAAAATTGCACGTACAACATGTTAACTGTTTATTTGAAAAGCTAGCAGTAAATAATAAAGAATTTTTTTATCAAAAAACTCAAAAAATGAAACATAAAATAAAAATGTTTAGAGAGAGAGAGAGAAAAAGAATTACTATAGTAAGTTTCGGAAGACACCGTATTGCTCCACGCTTCGCTCGACTATTGAAGAATCAACTTATTTTGTAGCTACCCAGTCGGAAATTGAAAATTCGATCATAAGATGGGAGTAACTAGTGGGCAAATTATATATGCATACGTTAACCCTACTATTCCGTTCACTTTACAAATTAACAAAATATTTATAACTGATTATAATTTTTATCAAGCAAAAATCTTTTTATCATGCCGTACAAACCTCGATGTAACTTAAAGTTTCAATGCACAGAGCTTATCACAATTTTGAAAACACAGTAAAGTAGATTAGATATTTTATTTGCCAATAGCATTTGGCATCTTGTAAAATTTATAAAACAAAGAGCTTTTTATTTTTGACATTGAGTACCGAAACCTTGATAAATAGTGCAGGTGGTATTGAGAGTTGCGGTTTGCTTGGATTTCCTGTTTCCATAAACCAAAAAAAAAGTGTACTTTACAAAACAATTCACCCAAATTTGGCAATTGTGTCACTTCAAAGCCAAAATACTGTAAAAAAAGAAGTATTAGTATTAACCCTACATTGCTTAAGGTCAGATGTCAAATAAGCCCGTATATAATAAATGTAAATAAATCTGGTAATTTTTGTCACTTGGGCAATAATTTCCTTTGCCCAAACCATCACGTGCGTTATATTATATGCAGCAACTGTAAAAATAAATAAAACATAATTAATAGAAGGAAATTAGAGGGCTATTATTTGAGAGAGTCAGTTTTGACCCTATCAAGGAAATAATGTACGTTTTTTTTAACAAGGAAAAATCACAAATAATTACATTGTCGTTTCGCTACGCATAATATAAAACAGATAAATTTGAGTAAAGATTATTTAGCTTCGCAATTCGCAATTCAGGGTGGTACCCTACTTAAAGAATAGGGAGGTGAATGTGTTAAAAGTAGAACTACCTTTTGGGAAACGGAATTCATTTTATATTTCAATGACAACTAATTGCCATTCTCTACAACGACCTGATTTATTTAACATGGCGATGTCAAAAGAAGCAGTCAATTGCCCTATCTTGTATTGAGTTAGGAAGAACCTTTAGAGGCCGAACAAAAGGTTTTTTCGGCAGTTCATGTGTAGGGGAATGAAGGCAGTTTTTTTTCAAATAAGTATAGTATATACTTAGAGTGTTGTCTGAGGATAAAAAAAAACATTTTTTACAAAACTGAAAATTTGAAATTAACAAATTTTTCAAGGTTTTTAAAAATCATATCGCCGCTAACGTTGCGAATTGCGTAAACAATGCTGGTCGAATTTTCAGCTGAAATCAACAAACCAAACATTTTTTGACACAAGAGGGTTTTTTTATCGGAGATAAATAAAAATATTTGCGATATTCGGAAGTAGGCTCCCAAACAAAAAAAAAGGGTCTAAAAATTATTTGTTTTTAAAATCTTTAGCCTATATAGAACAGTTCTTTAAAATGAATGTTAGATGATGAAAATATAATAATTTCGAGAATGAGCTGTTGAAATTTTGAAATGATATTCTAAGGCAAGGCGAATTCATATCAGGTGGTGGAGTTATACGCACAAAAACAAAAAATTACACTAACAAATTATACGCACTATGACAGTACGATTTACAACAAGCACGCCATTTCGACATTACGTTCACCAAGTGAATTCAATCATCTGCTTGATCAACTTCACCTTATATGAATTTGCCTTGTTCTGATTAAGACGATAAAAAATCGATGTTTTTAAATGTCAAAAGGTACTTCACTACTTCAAAACTTAAACGATAATATAAAAATTAATCTCACGCTCCACTTATATTCAATTGGTTTAAAAGTAGTTCACAAAAAATTAGTTTTTATTTATGTTTTTCATGAAACTAAATTGTTTTTTCCGACTGGGTAAACTGATGTTTTTATTTGTATTACAAAGGCATCGCACTAATACCATAATTCATATTAAAAATTCCGATTGAGTAAACGAGCATATTTTACGATTGGCAAGCGATTATATAAATGAATCACTCAAGCTCGCGCTCTATACATCAACGATAGCAGCTGTATTGCCATATTTGATTATTTTTTTAAAAATCAGAAACGAAATCAGCTAATAAATGTATTAACGTATTAAATGAATGTAACAATTCTTACAAACTATCTGCTCTAAAACAATCTCTATATATACTATATAGTACGTTTTGCACTCAAGAATAATAGAATACAAGATTGCGCCTTGCGCGGACCACCAAACCTCTCTTTGCCGATTTGAAAACGTTCGGTGAGGAAATAAAAACATTTTGTGCTGTCGTTTGCCCCCTTCTGTAACTTCTGTTTTTCTTTGCTCTCTCATTCTCTAACTAAACTAGTATTATTACGTCACCATTTGTTGATCTCAGAGCGGAAGACGGAATCTTTTTCTCTCTCATTCTTGTTTCGGACTCTGGTTGCTGAATTAAAAAAGAAACAAGTTTAATGAGAAGATTCTTAGTTCTAAAGGTGAAACCCAGCGCGTTTTTTATTTCAAATAAACAGTATTTGTTGTTAAATTACCGTTATTTGGGAGGTTGGCGTGGTGTTTGTCCGCTTTTCATAATTTTCGTAATGATGTTATTGAGTTGATATGCAAAATGTACGAGTATACAAAATTTGTTAAAGTTTGATAAATTAGTTGCGGAGATAAACCTATTTTCTTTAACTTGAATGCCGCCACGAGCCTTTTCCAAAAAATAAACCCAACGCCGTTTATCGATTTTGAGCAAATAATCTTGTATAGTTACTGAAGAATATATAATCTTTATTTTCGCAAAATACAGATATTTTGAGATCCTGGAAACACCCTCTTCTGCTTAGTTTTGTAAATTTTTGAGTGTGGGAGCTATTTTCCTTATTATTTTTTGTTAAGAAAACGTTCATCACTAATACTCATACGAATTTTGAACAAACCAATTTTCTTGTACTATGAAATGCTATTATTTTTTACTCAAATCTGCTGTTCGATGCCATAAATGGTGTTTTAGAATTAGTGTTACCGGGTATAGAAATATTTCATTAAAATTTAAATCTATATATTTTTGAAGTCTAAGATATATGTATAATTAAAATGTGAAACTGTTTTAAATATTTTTGGTATAAGCTTGCTTTAATTGCTTACAAGCATTGGCGCTAACAAGGAGGGGTTTCGTGACAAATTGGACCCCTATTGCGTTTTGCATCTCCGATTTTTTTAAAATAATATTTTATGTTATACGAGGGCGATTTGAAAAGTTTGTGCAAAATTTATCAGGCGTCTAATTAAATACGAAGCTTCAAGAAGATCTGGCAATTAGGTTTTTCTTGGCAGTCATTCGAAGCAAACAACTTTTGAGGTTTCTGAAAAATGGAAAAAAGTGAATTTCTTGATATCAACAAATATTTTTTTTTAACGCAAGAAAACTCCTACAGAAATAAAAGCGGAGCTTGATAAACGTTCCCTGGACTCATAACCATCAATTTGAAAGGTTTACAAGTGGATCGCAGATTTTGGTTGTGGTCGTACGGGCACCTATGATGCTGACCCTTCTGGGAGGCCCGAAGCGGCATAGCTGACATGGTGAAGATCTCAACAGAACGTGTGTATCAATCCTTGCACGCAAAATTGGGTATAAAGAAGCTATCCGCAAGATTGGTTTGCTCACAATGGACCAAAATGCACCGGCTCACACCTTCAATAAAAGCAATGGCAAAACTTAATGATTTAGGCTACGAATCGCTTCCTCATCCACCACACTCTCCAGATTTGGCTCCATCCCACTATAATCTGTTAACAAACTTAAAGAAATGGCTTGGTGGTAAAAGATTTTTATCAAATAAGGAAATTAAATTAGAAACTGAGGCCTATTTTCGAGAATTCGCCGCAGCCTACTTTTTGGATGGCATCAAACAGTTGGACCATTGTTGGACTAAGAGTTTAAATTTATTTTTCAATTTTTCAGTATTCTTTGGTGACAAATCTTTAGAAGCCTAAACCCCCCGAGTAATTTTTCTGTGTACGCCACTGTTTACAAGTGTTTACCAGATTATGCCTTGTCAGACCAAAAAAAAAAATCGTTAATGTCAAGATAAATAATAGAAATTTCTTTAGAAAAGTTTGGCAATCCACACATTTAAACCAACTTCGTCATTACACAAATGATTTCAAAGTTGTCGTAACCTTATTCCCTATCAGAATTGAATATCAATGTCCAATTCTAAGTATTAATTTTTGTAATAAAAAAAATGCATTATTTTAACTTCTCCTATTAACTAAACAATTATATTTATTTCTATTTTGCGCCTAAACTGTTTTTTTTTCATACCAATCATACCAAATAATCCATCAAATCTACTAAACGAATGGCAACACTCGTCGATCACTGTTCTCTCTTTATCAGTTCACTGATTATTCTCTACTAGAATTTTGCAATGTAATTTGCTAATTATACATCTACATATGTATGTGTGCATAAGCGTTGTTTGTTCGCCTTGGCCGTCATGATGTGAAGTTTTCTAGAGGCTTCAAGCTTTTCTGTGCAATCGCGATTTTAGTTATTCTAACATACGCAGCGCGTTCGTTAACTAGTAAAACTCGTACGAGTGCAAAAAAAAAAATCAATTTACGCTAAAAATGGCTACGAAATTGGATGCAATAATATTCGGTGCGACCGGTTTTACCGGTCGAATTGTCGTTGAAAAAGCGGTGGAAGTGCTTCAAGGTTTGACGTGGGGTATTGCGGGAAGGAATTCGGTAAATTAAAAACAAAAACAGCTATAGCGGTACTGAAATTCTCAACGTACTATTAAACGACACTTTTTCTTTATAAATATAGAACAAATTGGAACAAGTATTGAAAACAGCCAGCAAAAATGTAGGCAAGGATCTAACTAATATACCCATCATTTTGGCGGATGTCGAGGATGAAAAGTCAATTAAAGAAATGGCGAGCAAATGCAAGGTTATTTGAAGTGTCTGAAAGTGTCTTTGCTTCGAACCGAGAGTTTAGAAAATGACTCACATAAAATGCATATCTATGGTGTCAGGTAGAAAAAAACAAAAATGCTATTCAGACTTTAGAATATATTTCAAAAATATTAAAAATGGCATGCAGATTTGTTAAATTATACTATAGGGGTAGTTATACTACTATATAGCCAAATTAAAAAATATATTTTTTATGAACGAAATTAGTGCCGAAATCTCAAGCATGCCAAAAATGCTGTTATCATTTTTATAGCTGACACCGCGCGCATTATGTAAGGGCTTCAAGCAGAGACTACACAATTTGTTTAAGTAAATACCTAGTTTTCAGTTCAAAATTCGTTTGTCCCTTTTTTTTTTTGCACCCACAAGGTCGTCGTCAACTGCTGCGGCCCCTATCGTTTTTATGGTGAAGTGGTGGTGAAGGCTTGCATTGAAGCCGGCACCCATCAAGTGGATGTTAGTGGTGAGCCACAATTTCTCGATGGCATGGCATTGAAATATCATGAGTTGGCTAAAGAGAAGGGCACTTATATAGTCTCCGCTTGTGGATTTGATTCCATACCATCTGAAATGGGTGTATTATTTGCAGAACGTAATTTCCCAGGTAAAAAAAAAAACATTTGAGATTTTCTACACAATTTCTCACACACTCAACGATATTTTGCTCGTATGTATACATTTCACAGGCACTGTTAACTCTGTTGAATCGTACTGGGAGAATAATGTTGATTTCAAAGGTCAGCAAACGAACGCATTGCTCAATACCGGTACTTGGGAGAGCGCCATCTATGTAATGAGTCATTCTACGGAGCTCATAGCACTCAAAAAGCAGTTGAAACCAAAAGATTATCCCCAGTTGAAACCGGCTTTGAAAGTATGGTATGTGAAAAGTTGTATTAATTTATGGCATATAAAATGCGGATCAGTGAAAATAGTATAGCGCTTGGTTTTGCAATATTTGCGACAATTTTGATTTTAATGATATAATGATCGTAAAATGAGAGTTCATACTACCTATACACTGTGCAATAATTGAATAATGGAAACAAAAATCTGCCCGAACATTGTTCATATTTTCTTTCGATATTATCGAAAGCTTTTTTATGTCGACCTATAAGACTATCATTTTGTATGCATGTAAATAAGCAAATCTGATTACACACTTCAAGCGTTAGAAACTCAAGAATAATATCGAAACGCTTTTTATAGTCTATAGCTAAATATCGAGAGTGTTTAGAATAATTCGATAGTGGCGGCAAAATGAAATTAAATATATTCTCATTGTTAATTTTCCATTACTACTATTCAGTAATAGAACATTCGAGGGATTTGCTACAGTTAGCGCTTATTTCATTTTATGGCCTAAGTTATTTTCACGAATGGGGAAAATTGGATAAAATATATGATTGATTTAAGTCAAATGTTAATACATTTAGATTAAAATTTCACGACAAATATTTGGGTGGGACGCTTAAACCTATTAGCTCCCACTTCAAAGTGTTGTTTCGATTCTTACTTCAAAAATCATTTCAAAAAAATAAATTTGGAAAGTAGCTACAGGGTTGAAAAGCTCTAAAAAATTATTAGTTACGCGGAAAATTTTACGTAGCTTCCAATTAAAAGTATCGTTTAGACCCTTACTTTAAGAAACCCCTCAGAAAACAAATTTCGAAAGTCGTTAGAGGGTTAAATTACTTTAAATAAATTGTTCACGGAAAATATCACTAAGGGTTATGTGTGTGGAATTAAAACCGAATTATACATAAAACGAAATATTAATGAGTTTCATAGAAAACTAAGATAACACCTCTGTTTACTCGCAAAGTGAATGCTAATGAAAAAAAAAACCTAAATAAATTTTGAATATTTCAAGGGGGCATATTTGTTTTTTAATTTTCGGTCTACTTTAATGTACTTTGTATAAAGATTTTTTTCTGAGAAAGACCCCTAATAAAATTTTCCGAAGATAAAATTTCTAGAATATTGTGATCATATAGCGCAAATCAAAAATTCCAATTTCAACAAGGATTTCTTGAAGTAATGATACTTTCAGGCGGTAGCTACTGGGTTAAAATGTTTTTCGAAAATGTGCAAAGTGTTATAAGCAGTTATAGCATATTTTGATCTTTTTTTTTTTAACAGAAAAAATCAACAAGTTTTTATCACAAATTCAAAATTTTAAATCAAAACTTTTAGAAATTTTTGCACAAATGCAGTTTTTTCCACAACGGATTTGTGAATTCTTTTCCAGAAAATTCTCTATTAATAAACTTGTATATCGGAAAACTTGAAAGAATTTGGAAATAAATTTACAAAATTGTAATAAAGCTTAATAAAACCGGTATGACGATTTTTTTTTTAACTTGGGAAATGAATTTTGAAAATTTTGTAAAAATTTAATGAAACCTGTATATCGGAAATTTTAAAAAATCTGGAAATAAATTTTAAAAATTGTATTAAAATTAAACTAAACTTTTATACCCGAAAATTTGTAAAAACAAAAAATTCGAAGATAAATTCTCAAAATTGTATAAAAACTAAATTAAACCTATGTATTTATCCGAAAATTTTAAAATAATCTGGAAATAAATTTACAAAATTGAAATAAATTACAATTAAACCTGTATATCGGAAACTTTTTGAAAATTTGTAAATAATTTTCAAAGTTGTGTTAAAGTTTATTAAACCTGTATACCCGAAAATTTTTAAAAATTTGTAAATTACTTTTCAAAATTTTGTTAAATTTTTGAAGTTTTTTAAAAATTTGGAAATAAATTTTGAAATTTTTTTTTAAATTTTGTAAATAACTCAAAACTGACATTTAAGTAAATTGTTGACCTAATTGATTTAAGGAAAAAAATATAAAAAAAATTTCACATATCGCATTGACTCTATAAGAGAGTTCACAAATTGTAATTTTCAAGATAATGTGCTAGAACATTTCACAATTCTCATATCTAACTTCCAGCCCCAAATTTTTGGTGTAAATTTCCACTAAATATAAGAATTAAGTCATATACTATCTACACAAAATGCTTTAGATTAGATTGCAATTTGTTTTCGCTTTTTTTTTTGTAACAATGAGTTATTTTCACCAATACTCTTTTGTAGATTTGTGCGATAAGTAAAACAAAAACTTTGCAATACATTTTAATTATTTCCAATATTATTTTCACTGCCTCTCATTGTAAACATTTTGTATGCAATTAAAGTAATTAAAGCAAGTCAAATCAAGTTTGTCTTGCTATTTTTATACAGCTACAACAACAAAGGTTATCATGTATTAGAACCAGAATTATTTTACAACAACTTGATGTGTGTTTGTTTACCCAGTTTACTCATTCATCAGATTAATTATTAATAATACTGGTTATTAAAAAACTAATTTGTTGTTTTCTGATTAATTTATGCCTCTCCTCACAGCCCCTACCCGCACAAGGTGCCGTCGTTGGATCGGTATTTCATACCCTTATTATCTGGAGATCGCAATATGGTTTTAAATACACAACGCTTATGGTTCGAGAACGAACGAAAACGTCCAATACAATTCGAAAATTATATTGGTTTCAAGTATGTTTGATTTTGCTTACTTTTGTCAAATATCTCTGATTCACTATTGTTATTTTGCTTTATCATTGCTTTTATCGACTTCTTTCACACTTTCTTTCATTCATTTAGCTCCCTTTTCTACGCCGTCGTAGTACCACTTTTGGTCGTATTCATTTCTCTATTGGCACAATTTAGCTTTACACGCAAATTACTTTTAAAATATCCACAAATTTTCACTTTGGGCGTAATAACATCGGAGGGTCCAACGGAAGTAACTATGGAGGCGCAAACTTTCCAAATGCTTTTCAAGACTAAAGGCTGGAAAAAAGACCAATCGCTTAGTGAAGAACCCACACAGCAACTGTGGACCCGCGTCTCCGGTCGTAGCCCCTTCTATGCACTGACTGGTGTGGCTATGCTGGCTGCGGCGAAAATTATATTGCGGGAGACCGATAAGCTGCCGGGAAGGTAAAAAACTAAACAATTTATAGCCGAATATATATTTTATTTTAAGAAAAATAATTGAATAATAAATTATAATCTTAATTTCAGTGGCGGCGTAATCACACCTGGTTATGCTTTCGCAAAAACTAGTCTAATCGAGGACTTGGCGAAGTACCAATATGGCATAAAATTCGAGGTAGTGAAACTGGAGCCGTAATTATTATAATTTTTTAAGTTGTATACTTGTTGCAAAAAACAGTTTGTATTGCATTTTTTATTGAATAAAAAAATCTACGCAATTGAATTTTTTGGCATTTCGATTTATTTATGTAAATTAGGTAGTTTTGGGTATAGATAGATAATAGATATTGGTGTTGAGGTTTGCACTTCGACCTTGCGATCTATTGTGCCCTCCGTTCTTTATAGTACCTCATCCAACCCCAACGCTCTTAGGAAGTCTAAGATGATGGTTGGTGGCAGCGAGCGTACAAGTTTCTGATCGGGGATATATGAGCCCAGATATCTCTGCCGTATTCTCGAAACGGCTTCACATTCGAAGAGCAGGCGCATCGGGGTCTCCGGGACTGAGTCACAGAAGCGACACAGCTCGTTCGACCATATTTCGAGCCTGTGTAGATGGCTTCGCAGTCAGAAAACCTGTAAGTATCCTCAAGTGGGTTTTTGAAAGGTTAATAAACTATTTAGATCGTTTACTGTTATACCCTCCCAATAGACATTTCGACTGGCGTAACCCTGCCATCTGGTGCCAGTGTCTTTTCTTTAAAATATTTTCCTCTACCCTGAGCACCTCTCTTATGGTATGTCGACCTATAGGCAGGAAGGGCTCGGCTCTAGCTAATCGTTCGGCCTCCTCGTTACCCTCAATGCCTTTGTGGCCCGGAACCCAGAGGAGCTGGATGTGATTGTAGGTTGCTAGAGGGTTGAGTCTTTCTACACACACAAGCGCCAATGAGGATCTGATCTCATACATACGATAAAAGGGCTTGAGTGATGCTTGGCTGTCGCTTGAAATGACTATCCGCTCATTGCGATAGTTCCTATTTAGGTTCACCTCTGCACACAGGAGGATGGCGTACACCTCCGCTTGGAAGATGCTTGGCATCTAACCCATTGGCACAGACAAGCGTGCTCTGGGGCCGAGGACCCCAACCCCTTTACCCTCCGGAGTCTTTGATACATCCCTATACCAGTGCAGGGTGCTAGGTCGGAGATGCTCCTCCAGAGAGGATGTACTCCATGAAGCTTTGTTCCCTAGTTCAATTTTGAATCTTTTCTCAAATTTTACTTTAAAGATTTCATCTCTTGGAAGTTGAGCAAGTGGGAACTGGACGCTATGAAATGATTCTATAATTTTAGTAGGTGGTGGCCGCCAAAACCATTGTTTGGTATAATGATCATGTTTACGGTAACATGACTGGGACTATTCTTGCTGGGTAAGTATGAAATTAAATTAGGCATTAAAGGTTAGTATCATATTTATATTAATATTACACTGTGTAACCATACAAACACACTCGAACTTTTATCATATTTTCTGGAAATATACCCAAATAAAACACACGATAGATTTACCAAAGTTGGCTCGAATTTTTTTTATTATTTACTAAAGGTTTCCTGTCCCGGTCACTGTTGATTTCCCAAAAGTGGAAAAGTGGTTAAAATATATTTACATAAGTCTAAACGAAATAAGAAGTGAGAAGAAGAAACGTACCAACGACAGAACGATTGTGTACATAAAAAAAATAAGCAAATTGCTTGTATTCCGTCATCGAACGATTTGATACTGTCAAATCGACAAAGAGAGCACTAGCGGTCCGCTGAAGACGCAATCTTATACATATAATATCATTCTTGTATCGGGTGTTTTTTTTTACAGGTTTGTTTTTCGAATAGAGATAAAACTGGCATTTTGTGGTCAAATCTGGCAACTCTAATGTCATTTATGTTCAGTTTGGTTTGCCATTTCATCATGAACAGGTTGACAAAAGAACAACGCTTGCAAATCGTGCAAATTTATTTCGAAAATAATGGTTCAGTTCGCGAAGTTTACCGCGAGCTCCGTCAATTTTATGGTCGACATAATCGTCCATCAGAGCAATTAATTCGGTTAACCATGGATCGTTTTCGCACTACGTTTACTCTATGTGATAATACGCATCCGCAGAGACGTCGAACAGTGCGCACCGAAGAAACAATTGCCGCTGTAGAGCAAAGTGTTGAAGAGGACCCGAATGAATCGATTCGCCACCGCGCACAGCAATTGGAGCTTTGTCCATCAACTTTATGGAAGATTTTGCGCAAAGATCTTGGCTTGCGACCTTACAAGATCCAGCTTGTGCAAGAATTAAAGCCGCGAGACCATGCAATGCGTCGTGATTTTGGTGTATGGGCCGAAAATGAGATTGATCTCGATGCTGATTTTCATCGCAAAATTTTGTTCAGTGATGAGGCTCATTTTTGGTTGAATGGCTACGTCAACAAGCAAAATTGCCGCATTTGGAGTGAAGAGAATCCACATGAGACCCTTGAAACGCCATTACATCCACAAAAACTGACTGTTTGGTGTGCTCTATGGGCTGGTGGAGTCATTGGGCCATACTTCTTCCGCAATAATGCTGGAGAGGCAGTTACCGTTAATGGAGACCAATAAAGCCAAATTGATGGACCTTAAAACGATTTTCTTGTGTTTTATTTCAATTCGAAGTTCTATACCCCTAAAAAAAACACCCGATATAAACAGTAAAACTACACGAAAAATATTATCGTAGAGCATTTTAACCCAGTAGCCTAAAAGTGTTTTTTTGAACTTTGCTTCCAGATACAGTAAAAAACTTAATTTGGAAAGTCGCTAGGGGATTAAAATATTCTACAAAAATGATTTGCCGAAAAATTTAAAAAAAAGTAACAAAATGTTTCATATACAAATTTATATAAAGACGCGGTTCGAGGTATTTTCAAAATTTTTTCATTTTCAATTTTCAATTAAAAAAAGCAATTATCAAACGGAAAGAGAATGTCTAAAATAATACCAATTCAAAATCGAGCTCTGATCCACAATAACTCTGTCACTTGTAAGATGATTTGAATAAATTTCATGATTTCTCGCAAAGATTATTTAATTCGCTATAACATAAAAACAACAACAACAACAAAATTGGTACATACATATATCAAATGGAGCGAAAAGGAGAATTTTTGAAATTGATTACACTGTGTAATCAATAGTTTTTTCTAAATTCTAGACTTTTTTATTGTTCTTAATAAAACATAAATTTAAATCACATTAATTTCAAATCATAACATAAGCGTGCCCAAAGTAAAAAAAAAACTAATGCTTTTAACAATTGAAATTTTATAATTTTATATTGTAAACGGTTCTTAATTTTAAAATAATAAATTAATAATTAAAAAGCATAAATATCAAACTTTGTATTCGAATTTTTAACCTTTCTGCGATGTATAAATAGTTACACAAACAATTTGTAATATTCGCAATGTTTTCCATGGTACATTTTTTTTTCGTTGACTTTTTATAAAAATACAATCAACAATTTAAAAAAATTAAAAAAATTCATAAATTTGCAAACATTTTAATCCGAATTTTAAAACATTTTTTTAGAGTTTTGAAAACCAAGTAAAATAAAGCAATATAAAAAAAAACGTAATAAACAAAACAAGTTATTAAACAGAGTAAAAGAAGTAGCCTTCTGTATGTCAGTTTAAGGTTCAGCTTTTCAACACCAGAAGGCGGTAATGTGATTTCTAAATTGCGCTCTCGTTTGATTACACTGTACATTTCTAACAATAAATTTGGTTTCACTAAACTCGAATGGCAGACTGCGCAGTTGCCAATAACAAAAAAGTTTCAGGAGCCAAACGTAATCGGCAATTATGAAGTAGGGGTAGGTTTTTTATCGATAATAAAAAATTAAATGAAAGTAATTAACCCTTTTTGAAATTATTTTGTTATACTCGAATTCATAACGTCAAACCGAATTCCAACTGAGCGAGCGAAGTCGCGGCTAAAAGCTAGTTCATAATAAATAAGAGTCTTCCCATTTCCAGACAACCGGTCCATTCGCGTCATTTTTATCTTTTTCTATAGAAACTCCAAAAAGTTATTTCTTGGTCGAAATGATTTTAAAGAATTAATTGTGTATCTTAAACAAAAGGTTTTGGCTACCAGCCGTTTGGCCAGAATACATTTTTTTGTTATGTGAAAAAATAAATAATTAAAAAATACGTTTTTCAAGCAAATACATTTAAAAAAACCCTTTCTAAAAACCTTTCTGAAAAAATATTTGGAAATTAGATGACACCTTTTTTCCATAGAATTTTTATATTCAACTAACTCTGAAAATTTTGCAAGTCGAATTAGTTAGGTGCATTAAAAAAAAAAAAAAAATTTTAAAAACGGAAAAATACGTTTCTGATCATTTCGGCCACGAAATATCATATTCGAGTTTCATGAAAAAGAATAAAATAACCCGAATGGACCGTTTGTCTTGAAATGTAAAATGTCATTAGAATTTTTTTTTAAATAGAAGAACATAAATACAGTTATCGGCAAGCTAATCTTAATATGTATTTTACATTATATCTCTATTAATATTTAGGGGATTCATAAGATGTTTACGTGTCGAAATATCATAATATCATTAAAGTAAAAAAAAAATTATGTTATTTTAGTCGAATATTACATTGATGAGAATTTAAGAAATTGAACTTATGTTGTTTTACTTACTCATGTGCTCTCGTCGCTGTTGAGCACTTGAATTGAATTGACTTTAAATATTTATATTACAATAGTACCATAGTCGATAATGTGGTTTCCGTAGTGTAGTGGTTATCGCGTGTGCTTCACACGCACAAGGTCCTCAGTTCGAACCTGGGCGGAAACAAAAATGTAATTTATTTTTTAATTTTTCTTCTTTTTTTAAATTTATTTTTAAGTTTTATGTTTGTGTATTAATTAAAATAATAACTTAAATAACCACAAATTAAAATAATAATTTTCAGCAAAATAGTTACAATAAAAAAAAATAAAAAATTAATATAAAAAACTATCGGGCACTTAGCGTTCTAAGTGCCTCAAATTTTGTTTCCGCCCAGGTTCGAACTGAGGACCTTGTGCGTGTGAAGCACACGTGATAACCACTACACTACGGAAACTTATGTCTGTCCGTTGCCAAATGGCTAACAATAACTTAAAGCAAAAACAAAAAAAATAATAATCAATAACGCTCTCTCATTGCCTCTACAGTGGGTTGAGCCACACCCAAAAATTGTATGCTCATAGCAACAATTTAAATTGGATTATAATTGACATTCCGGTTATCTAATGAACGAAAGCGTAAAACGCTGGTATAAACATGGAGACATACTACATACATGTGTATGTATGTATTTTTATCTGCCAGCACAGTTGCCGCTAGTGAGAAAAATTTATAACCAAAAATTTGACAAATAAACAACCAGATTTGAGAGAAAAGCAATGTAGTTGTATTTGTGTTCATAAGTAAGTTTATATTAATATATCCCATGGGTGATGTTTATGGATTTTCCGTAAAAAATATGAAAAAATTAGCACATCATCAAATATCAACAGACATAAATAAATGCCAAAGATTTATTGTACATACATACGTGGTACCAATTTGAAATCTTGAAGGAAATCGCACGAATAATCTGACAATAAAACCTTAGCTTTACACTCATAAATAGCAAAACCCCTGACATGGGCGTAGTGCACTAATATTTGAGTCTTCTGGGCTTTTAACTATCACTACGATATCGATAGTGGAGCTGGTTTTCAAAGATGGTCGTAACTGATTTAAAAAAACGTGCAACTTTTATTTTAGTAAACAAGGGAAGTAGCTACCAAACTTGATAGCTGATTACGAATATGGTGCCAAATTATAAAAATTCAAAATGGCGGATGCAACATACGAATAAGTTTTAAATTTCGTCTGCCATATTGGATTTGGAATTTTGAAAATCTGATGCCAGATTCGAAAGCAGCGACCGCCAAAACGCCCAAGTAACTAGTTTTAAGCCACATCAACTAAGAGACCATCAATATCGATTTGTTAACTTGGAGATCGTTTCTCGCGATAACTTGATTTCAATCATAATATCATGTCCAACCCAAAACTTAATCTGGAAATTAACGCAATTGTCGTAATTACATACCTTCCCAATACACTTGAATTTGCAAGATTTCGCCATACCAAGATGTGACTCGTCACCGAGCAGATCAGGATTTAATCCATATTTAATACACTATACAACACTAATTTCTTCTATCTGTTTGTAAAAATAACTGTCAAACTGCAGTGTAACCAAACAATCCAAGCCGAATGCATACAAGAAACAGTGTTACCAAAACTTTAAATAGGCAAAATAAAAAGGCTGGAAGATACATTTTATTCATATTACGATTTCATAACAAATATAATAAAGTTTTTGCAGATTTATATTGGTTAAAAAGCCAATATGAAGTGTTCATCATTTGAACGAGATTGCGAAATCATGACGAAATCTATTCTTCTTTCTTCAAGCCAAATCAAATACTTAAAATTGCAATTAACATTTTAACACTAATTCTACTTAAATTGAAATTTTCCAGTTAAAAGAAAACAAAAAAATCTAGATCTATGCGAAAAAGGCTAAAATGGCAACGCTAATAAGAAGGTATGGTCCCATGAGCTAAATGCTTGTTCTATCTGTCAAATTTTTTTTGTTTTGTTTACATTTTGGCTTTCTTTTTACGTTCGAGTTAAGAAATTTCAGCTTCCTTTTATTTACTTATACTTTAAATTGCATTGTGCCGTAGTGTATCGAGCACTAACCGCGAAAAACTATTAACAAAATGTATTAAAAATTACTTATTTCCTTACTTAATTTGATTTAATTTTTTATAAAAAAATATAATTAATCTTTTAACAAAACCACATAAGTCGAAGTATCAAACTTTCTTGAACATTTATAAAAAATGTTGTGTTCAACACATACATATCTAACATATTTAGAAAACAATTTTTTTTATATATTTTTTTATGTTTTTTGAAGTTTTATAAATTTTCTAGAAGGTTTGAGACTTCCACTCACATGTTTTTTGTTATAGAATTAACTATATTTTTATATAAAGTTTAAATTAAGGGTATCAAAAATAGTCAAAGCTTTTTAAGACATTTAGCTAATAGTTTTGTGAACACAAGTGTACTGATTATGTCACTAAAATATCTGGCAACCCTAACCTGTACAATGTGAATTTTTTTATGTACAACCATCCGAAATTTGAAAGATAAGTAATGTTCGTTAGGACGATTAGAGAGCTTATGAATTATATGTACTACATATGTATGTATGTAATGATAAATGCTGAAAGCAAATTGTTAAAAAAAATTATTAGATCCACATGTACATACATATATGGCGCATAGTAAGTATGCATGTAAAAACATAATTAGCTTAAATTTATTAATATATTTTTACGCCGTAAAGCTACGATCTATTTCTGTTGGCAATGCAGTTCGTTCTCAGGCAACGACTTACTATGTGGTTTCCGTAGTGTAGTGGTTATCACGTGTGCTTCACACGCACAAGGTCCTCAGTTCGAACCTGGGCGGAAACAAATATGTAGTAGCAATTTTTTTTTTCAAAACCAAGGGCTCAGTATATGTATATTTTTTTTTTCAATATAAAGAAAATGGCTACTTAATACCCGCCCGTTGTGAGTTGGAAGATTAGAAAATGTTTTTGATCTAAAAAAAAAATGTAAATTGGTTGTTTGCAGTCTACAAATGCCTTTTTTTCTTGCAATGCAAAAGAAAATAGTAGTACATGTAAGAAGGGACAACACGTTACTTTTGGTTTTCTCGTTGATCGATAGGGTAGTGCCTACTCTTTCGTCCAAATGCTTAAATGATTGAATGGAATGAGAAGGGGTTACCCTGTTGATCAACGAGAAAATCAAAAGTAACGTCTTGTCCTTTATAGTTCTATGCTCTTTGGCAATGCTTTTTAGAGTAGAGTTATAATACTGATATCAACTAAGATCGGAACAAGGACTAGTGATTGGGAAGTCATATCTCCATTTACATTGATATTTATATTTGACATTTCCCGATGATAATTTCTAGTTATAAGTTTTTGTAGGTATGAAAGCAACCGAAATAGAAATAGACATATAGTATATAGTTTAATAAAATGTTCAGAATGTTAAGCGCCATGCCGGTCTGTATGCACACCCGTGAATCGCACAACTCGAATAAATATTGAGATATCTCAAAGCAACTTGGTAAACACATTGCCCTCGCTCCAAGGCATTTTGGGTGTTGAAAAAGAGGAGAAATCGGATACTAACCACACCCACATAACGGAGTTCTGTGAAAATCAAAAGAATGCGATATTTTGTAATTATAAAAAGGAGTTTGACACGCCGGATTGAGTTGAAGAAAGGAATACGTGTATAAAGTTTTTTTTTTTTTGAAAGTGGGCCCTAGGAGCAAATAAGTATTGTATATGTTGTATGTACATATATCTGAAACTACCTAATCAAACTCTTCACATTTTAGTTCAGTAGATACAATTTCGAATACTATGGAAATCGAATGAAAAACACTACAATATAACGGTAATTTTGAATCAATTTATAAATATTTTAGTAAGTATTAAACATAGTAATACCCAAATTAAATGCACAATGTGGTTGGAAGATGAAATACATGGAATAAAAACTTTTTGAAATATGTAGGTGTGAATACCTTAGAAACTTTTATCAAACTTTACCAAAATTGGTGGACGTTTTACAATTAAACTCAGCAAGCGAAATTTCGAAAATTAAAGATATCCGGGGAAACCCACACGTTCCTTATATATTGTATGCACATATGCATGTATTACAAAAAATTAAAATATTCCATATTTTGTTTACAAATTCGCTTAAATTTGGTACGAAAAATTTAATTAGGAATTTATGTAACATAAATCATAAATAAAAAATGCAAACTTTTTACACAATTCACGCAAATTAAACATTTTAAAAAAATCGTCTTTAAATTTCCAAAAATTTCAATCAAGATTTTTTAAAACTTTTCTATATGCAGTTTTGTAGTCAATTAAAATTCAAGTGCCTAAAATTTTGCAGTAATTTTTTGTAATTTTTTTTCTGAGGGTACTGCGCTTTTACTTTCACACAAAAAAATTTTAAGCATTCATTATAGGGAGGAAAATGGCCAACACCGTCAGCAAAAAAAAAAAAGATCAGAAATCAACGCAAATTTTTAGTCTCTTGAAACTTGTAGTTTGTTATATTGCAATTGAACTGTCTACAAAACCGCATTCCTAAGAATTTAAAAACCCGGATTAAAAAGTTGAAAATTTTGAAGGAAATTTTAATTTTTCATTTTTCGTGTTTTCAAACTTTTTCTAAAAAAAGTTGAAACATTTATTTATATGGTTTATGTTATAAAATCAGCTTCACTTAAATAAAAAACTATTAAAAATAAATTAATAATTTTAAGTATCAAAAAATATTACAGTGAAGCTCCTCATTATGGGCAGTAGCCGAACAAAATTCGCACGCGCAGGCCTTTCATTAAGTTTTCCATAAAAATATCTGCCTATTAACCAGGCATTCTAATAATCGGCGGCATGTACGATATTTAAAACCATTTACCAAAATATTTTTCATAAAATTCGAAAAATTTCTATCAAGCTTAAATAAAAAATTAAAATTATTGACGTGTTCGAAAAAGAAAAATTGGTTTGTACAGGCTGCGAAAATCAATAAAAATAAAGAAAAAAATCGTTCTAAATGAGAGGCTGTCCATCAAAAACGAAGTTTTCGTTTATTTCGCTGTATATTGAGTTTTATTGAAAATCTGAACAAAATGAATTTGAAGATATCGCTGGAGGCATAAAATGTTCTATAGAATTACTCGCCGGTAAATTTGACCAGGGGTCTACTCTGAAAAAAAACTTTATACAAAAAATAAAAACTACAGAAAATAACAACAATTATTGCCCTGCCAATTATGCACCAACTTGCGAGTACTTTATTTTTTGTTTTTTAAATATGCACTCTGCGAATGAACATTACTGCTATCCTATTTTGGCATATACCTACCTAATCGAAAATATACCTTTGCCAAAAATTACGTACATTTCTTACCTGTTAAAAATCGTATTCCAAAGGCCTTAATCGACAAACCACTTTCGGCCAAGTGTAAGTATGTAAGTGATGCTAATTTAGATCAGCTAATCAAGCAGATTAAACTTCACCCCATACCTTTGAAAACTAATTAACATTAGAATGTTACTACAATAAGTTAACTAAAGACACTAATTTCTGATCATTTATCAGTCTGATATGCAAATTTCTTTGGCTCTGAACAATTAAGTAGTGGGAATTGCTAATATGTTTATCAAAATGCCAGTTTTATAAGCCAGATTTAATTAGCCAAACGTGTTGCCGCGTCCAGTGTTGTTAAATCAAAGAAGCGTAAAATCCAAAGCCGCGTCGTCGCCGTTAGTACCGCCGCCAGCGACTAAGGAGTATTCGTAATCAATGACCGACGACAGACATCAGACGGCGGAAGTTCACACTGGAGCCGATCACTTTAAATTAGAACTGCTTTTCAATTTGCTTTGGCGCCGGTGCCAACTAAAGTGATCCCCGTCCACTTCCTTCGCCTCGGGCTGGGTGAATGTCTTAAACTAAATACATTTGACATTCGCATTGACTTTATTGATATGGCTCCAGCTATTCAAGGCGTAAGCGAATTCTACGCCAATCTGGCCAATCGATGCAACAGTTAGGCGGCGAAATGGCATTTTGAGCCATGCCAGGCGGGTGGGCCACAGTGTTTTGTATTAAGTAATTCTCTCGTAAAAATTATTATTTTAGATTTCATAAATATTTATTATGAAAATTAAGGCATGTAGTTTTGATGATTCATCTCGAGAAAGGTGAAAAGTTTGCCTTAAAGGGTCTGGTATATAATACGTCTAAAAGATATTTACATTGTGAGAATCTAACATCATCCACAAAACATACATATATTAGGGGAGAGTGGTCTGAAAGCTTGATTTCTTCGTTTTTGCCGCGACTTTCCCGTTTATTTTCTTTCAACAACTGTGACACTCATTTTCGAGCTTCACGGAACTTGAGCTAAGTGTTTTTTTTTCGTCGCATAAAAATCGGATGGTAAGTTTTTGTGATCTCCTCGGTTTTGGACTACCATTTTTATGTACGTCCAAAAAGTGGACTTTCATATTTGCCAGAATATCGAACACTACAAAAAACCTACGAACCTAACTAAGCGATTCGAAGCATAGTGAACTTTTCCCTCTACAAAGTAAATTTGATCCAATTGGTTGCTGGTGTGCTGAAATCGAACGAAACAGCGCCGCTATGCTCCGGTTGAAGCTTGTTCCGCGCGAGCCAGGTAATGAAAGATCAAAATAACTTACTCTCTCATTAAGTGTGACAAAAAATGACAAGAAGGCCCAGAGCGTAAGGAACGTAAAAAACACGTTTCGCGTTCAGAATCAAGAAATCAGATGTTTCATTTATTTTTGTTGTTGTGACTTGTTGACCGAACAAAAAGTCCACGCCATTTCGTGCAAAAAAAAAGGCAGTTACGATCCAATGCGTTCCACTTTCGCTCTCTGTTATCAAGTGTTCTTGCGTGCGGAAAACTTTCTGACCTATTTTGTGCACTACAGGGAATTTTTTTTTTGATAAATGTTGCAAAGATAATTCAATTATTTTTGTTAGAGAAAATAGGATTTTCATGAAAAAAAATTTGTTTGTTAAATGTTATATGAGAAAAGTAGTTGTTTTTTTGTTAACAAAAGTTATATATTTTTTTTTAAATATTCACAAAAAAGCAAAAAATTACGTTAATAGAAATAGAAGTTAAAAACTAAATTGTTGCGCTTTTTTTTTATCAATTATCGGCTCCAAAAGCAGTAAGAGGCATACCTAAATTAGCGCACCAAGCGTCAAAATTTCTCATGCACACACAATTTGAGTTTTCAATTACGTCCTGAAGTTGGGTGCGGAAGACAGAAATGAAAAAAGCAACGAACTTCGAGTGAATGAGAAAACTTCAGAAAATTAACGCGGTTATTTGGGTATAGCGCGCGCGTTCGGAAACGAAACACTTGACGCGCCAATTTAGGTACCATTGTAAGATATCATAAACCATTCCAGAAAAAAAACATTATTTACTAAATTTCTTTAAAATTTAGATTGGTAGACCAAAAACCAAAATCTATAGGCTAAACATCCTTTCGGAATTTTGTTATGGAAGGTGTAAGCGCTCATTTACTTTTAGGTTGATCAAACACCGACACATATACCATCATTTTGTATAACAGTGTAAAACAGTATTATAAATAAATAAAAAATTATGTTAAGTATTGACTACCCGAAAGTTTTTCATTCCTTTACCAATTGTCAAAATTTTTCTTCCTAACTTCACCTCACCTAAACACTGTGCATTGGCAAATATTTCATGAAATGTATCATTTTTTTTTTTTTTAGTTTGTAAATAATACTCTGAGAGCCTAGGTGCCAGCAGGCGTTGTACCCGCACCTTTCAACTTACCCATTGCACCGATCCGACACATTCAACTATGTAAAAACTTAGTTGCTTACTTTATTTAAGTATTTACACTATTTGCGCAAAACTGGTTCAACGATTTGACAAATCACTGCTATGATCGTAATGGCGATTTTCATCGTTTAATAACTAATATGCACGTAATTTTCTAACTGCTTATTTAATTGAATAAATATTTATTAATTTTCTTAATCTACCTGAAACAATTCTAATGGCGCTAATTAAGTGGCTGCGCTTAAAATTTTCTATGCAAAACAGAATTTATGAGCTCATGTCTGCGAGTTGTCAGATTTATTTATTGTTTTTATCATTTTTGTACGATTTATGTGGCTGTCGCTGTCATTGTCACTGTCACCGTTATTGTTATTGCTATTGTTACTGTCGTGTTGAAGGAAGTGGTTTACTATTTCGCACTAATCGTGATTGCGATTGGATGGTAATGTCATTTGTTATGCAAAGTATCGAATACCTAAACAAACAAAATAAAAAAAATTCTTTTCTACGCTAAATACATTAGAAATGAAAATTATTTTCCTTAAGTAGCCGCCAAATGCACCTACTAAGTATTCGGGTTGGGCGCCTGTAAAAGTCAAACACTTGCATGCAGTTCATAAATTATACTTTATTAGATTGAACAAACTGTAATAAAAAAAAGTACATTAACAATTTATTAACATATCACTAGCTATAATCTGTTCATACTTTAACACCTGATTAATTGTGTGGAGCAGTTAGCAAGAAAACTCTTTGTTGACTCGATGTACAAATCTTTACATTATTTTATCTTATATCTTGTGATCATATCCATCGGCTGACAATTCTCATACTCTGTTCCCAAACTTGCAAATGTTTATTAAAATGTATTTTTTATGTAAATTAATAAAAATTGATATGCCGGTTAAATATTTGCGGTCTCCTTTAATCTCAACCATGGTCATAATTATAATACAGATAAAATAAAATATTGTGGCTCCATAAATAGGTATAGAGTGGGAAAATTCTGAAATGCTTATGCTTAAAATGGCAATGGTAACCAAATATCACAATCACGCTTTTTATATTAAAAACGACAACTGGATTTGTATTATTTAAAATCCACATTCGAAACGTAATTTAAACTCTTGATTGCTAAGATTAATCTGCGTGGCAATTTGATTATCGTATCGCAATAAAAATTCTTTGGGTTTTGATTTGCTTTTGTCAGTAACCTAAAATATTATTTAACTATAGTTTATCTTAGTAGAACATATTCAGCCTTATTCTGAGTTTCACTGCCGTCCGAAATATGTCACTTTTCACTTTTCCCTCATTATAAATTTCGCCCGGGATATTTTCGAACATAACTTTCGCATTTGGGCCAACACTAATATCGCGCGAAAAGAGCCTTTGTTTTATTCATTTTTACTAGTTTTTTTCACCTAAATTTAAGAGGTGAACAAACAGATACAAAATGTAATTATAAAATTAAAATTAAAACCAACGGAATTTACTTTTATTCTAGGTGTAAAAAGATAAACAAGAACCAGAGCGATATCCTTTTTAGTAGACGGCGCAGTAAAAGCCGGACATGGTCAGGTGATTTGATTTGTGAGGGAGAATAGAAAGAATGCGGCGATTTTTGAATTTTCATTACACTTACAAAGCTTCAGGTAGCTACTAGGGATTGGAATTGTCTCTTTCCTCACACAAAAGTCGCAATGCAATAGAGTTGATTTAAACAACACTGCCCTAAATGTTTAAATCATTGTTTTTTGGCTTTTCTCAATTTTACACTTTGTAATCAAAACACTGATTTGTAGTGTCTATATTAGAATTTTATCAGCTGTTTCGAAATAGAATTTATTTGGGGCAAAATTCATAATAAACATATTGACTTCGGGCGGATGGAAAGATTACGGGCGAATTTTTGTTTTCAGGGAGAACTCTGAATAAGGCGGATTTTTTAACTTCACTTCTGTTCGGAAATTTTGAAAGCCTAGTTTGGAAACCATTAAAACGTATACTAGTAGTCAAATAAACTAAAGCCCGAAGTTGAGTTTTAAAAATCTTTTATATCGCCAAAAATCTGCTGTTCACACTTTGAAAAAAAAAATTAAACTGTTTTCCATTTTTATTAACATAAAATAATGAAAATCTTCTTTAATTTAATAACTCTTTCAGGTTGCTATCTGTGGCGGTATGATTCCAATTCGGGATAAAAATACTAAACTAAAGCGAAAAATCTTTAAAGTTTTTAGATTCTCAGCTCAAGAGTTTTTAATGGCCGCTTAAAAATTGAGCCTATATATTTATCTATGGGGTTTTGGGATTATATAGTAAAATTTCACGTGGAATATTTTTTGTAGAACAATTGAGGAAATAGAGTAAACCATTTATACTAAAATACGTTTTGTACATACAAAATTCAATTACCCACCTTTGTTTTATTTTAACCCCATTGGGATCATCTCGCGATCTATGCCTATAAGATATAGTTCAATCGGTAGTTTTAAATATTTTCTTGTCACGACCAAGCTACAAAACGATGCCGAAATTTAAAAAACAAAACAGTAAAGAAAATAAAAATACGGAATAATGTATGCTTTCAATTTCCACATAACACCACATCCATAGGCTAAAGATTTGTTTTTGTTTTTGTTATACTTATTTAAAGTTGGTGATTTTTATACAAGAACATTTGAGTAAAATTCGATCAAATATTCTTCTTTTTTCTAAAATCTGAATAATTTCATTAGCTTGATTAGAGAAAATAGCACTATCATGAGATAAAACTATGTTATGTTAAATTTGTTATGAAAAAATTAAATTTGTATTAATTTTTAAATTATAGTTTGAAAATAACAAAATAGCAAAAACAACATTGTAAAAATATAAACGACTTTCAAAAACATTAATTTTATAGTTTTCTGAAACATCGTCACTGCTATTCTACCTATATTTATTTTCTAACGAAGAACTATGAAACATAGTAAAATCGTAACGCAGTGCCATCAGTTTTGGGGAAAAAATTAACATAAACATAAAATCCTTGATATCATAATTTACTAGAATTATGCCCGAAAAAAACTTTATTTCTTCGAATTGTGCTAAATTTTATCAATATACATGATACCCTAGATAAATGTAACAAAAGACAGGAGCTAGAGGCTAAAAATCCTTTCGTGAGTTTATTGCGGGAGGTGCAAACTCGCAATAAATTTCGGTTCCATCAAAAACTGTGACGTAAACCTCCATTTGGTATCAAAAAATTATTAAAACGTAAAGTTGTATTAAAAAAACGAACTACTACATTTACCTTTTAATTCGAAAACAAAATTTGAATGTAATGCTTTGTTTCCATTAGGTCAAATTTGACGTCAAGTGCTAGCCTAGCGAACACCAAGCATAAAAAAGAAATAATGGAAGTACTTAAATACAAACATATGAGACATTCTGCAACAAATCGGACCGCATTTGCATTTTGCTTCTTCGATTTCTTTTCATAATTTTTTATATTACAGTATCAATTGAGAAAAGCTTCCCTGATTTAAAAAAAAAAAGAGTTTTTGTGCAATCGTTGTCGAGGTATCGACATTTGAAAAACTAAACACTAGTTGCTTTTAATATCCATATCTAACTTTTCGGAATTTTTTTTTTTTAAATACATTTCGAAAATAAAATTGAAAAAAAATTTTAACACCCATTTATACAACAACTCAAATTTTTTTATACAAAATGTGGATTTCCAAAAAAAAAAATAAGTACTGATCGATTTTCTTGAACATTTTTTGTAAAAACTCATTCATTTCACAACTTTTGAGCCTAGTACGAAAATAGGGTCTATTTTGTACAAATTTTTAAAATTATTTGTTTTCAATTTTTTTAATCAGTTAATTGAATTAAGTACTTCATCGTCATTATCTTTTAATATTCCTAAATAGGTTTTATAAATAAGATTGATTATTAATACGTGTTTTAACAAATGGAGATAAATTCAATAATCCGATTACATCGCAGAATAGTTTCAAAGCTAAATTAAGATGAACTAATTATGCGTGAGGTTAATTCCTCAATTGCATCTTCCGATTCTAAAGAGTAGCAAGTTATTTAACTAAGCATGAACCATTGTTTTATTAAAATAAAAAAAATGTTAAGTCACAACAATATCTAGTGGATATTTATTATTTTATTGAAATTGATGATAGTCTTTTCAGCAATAAATGCAGAATTTAGGAGTATGTATTCTCATTACTCATGCGCATTAAAGTTTTGAAAGTTTTAGACTTAAACTTCCGCATGTTTATGGAAATCTAAAAACATGCAGGCATCCATCAGTAACTTGCCAAAAAATTGAAAAGGAAACTTTCACACACCAGCGCGTTATGTAACTACAAACCAGCATATGAAATAATTCAAAAAAATATCATATAAACTGACAGAAAGCTCAAAAGCAGCGGTATATTCGTGGTGACGAGTTATTAATCATTTACTCAACAAGCTTGAGGGGCAGCCAACCCAACTAGCACTCATAACAAAATGTGACTCGAACATCTCGTCCATTGTGAATGAATACAAGTGAGAAGTGTTCTAAATTAAAGATAGCTCAGCCGCCGCCATCGCAATGGCCATTACAAGTATTAACTGTCAGACATAGAAATTCGCTCAGTGAATGACACAAGAATGGGGAGGGTTGCTACATCAGGTGATCTCTGCTGTGCCGAATTTTGACGCCTTTGGGCTAAGATCTTTCACTTGTATTTATTCACAATTATCTCTTCACTGAGAATATCAGGAGTTAATCCACGTTCAAACCTCTGTGCAACCCTGATTTGCGCAATCTGCGTAAATAACTGCTAAACTGCAGTCAAGCCAAGGGAATTCATATAAAGTGTCATCGCCACATGAGCCGAATGTTTGTTCTATTTCCACATTGCGCGCTACAAATGTCAAATTTTTTATTTTCCAACCGTTCGCTTATATGAATTGTAAACCTTAAACTGCGATGTGGATTAGATTTGATTTCAGAAGATTAACTTTTGAATTAGGATTAAGATATTATTCCCAATAAATATTTAACCTTGAGTTCTTATTTGAGGTTAAGTTGAGAACAAAAAACCTCTAGCGTTGTTCCTCAAGTGTACCTCGTGTTGTGAATCGTAGCTTTCTCAACAAAAAGTGAGTTATTTTGTAAGGCAATAATTATGATACGGAAATCGATATTCTTCAATCAATACTATAATAAATTACAATTTCAGAACTTTGGTCTGTGTGTTTGAACTCACTAATCTCCGAAATTATTGAGTGAATTTTCATAGGGCTTTGGCTTGTGACTAGGCAGTAATCTCGGACATAACATAGGATATGTTTGATCAAAATATAAAATGGAGGAAACTAATTTTTCGTAGAAAGGATTTACAATAATTTTGTTTTGAATAAAATTTTATATCTTATTGTTTATTAATTTTATTGTTGTTAATTTTTTTAAGCGTAGCTGGCGCACGCTAGGTATAGCTAGTAAAAAATAAGAATGTGTATTAAAAGATAACCAGTATTTTTAACATTTTCGCTTTTAATATCCAGCATTTTTTAATGAAATTATATATTATATATTTATACATTAAAAAATCAATGGCATGAACAAAAATCGGGCGTTTTCGACACATTATTAGTTTATTCGAAAGAGCAAGCATTTCCATTTTTTATGGAACACGTTTTCATTCGATTCACACGATTGCGGCTATTTCAAGACCATGGTAATGTTTTTTGGCCCCATCTAAGGAATGGGTAGCTCGATAATCGTCTTAAATGGCGTTTCTTCACGGCATCCAACAATAAAAGTCGAGCCAATGGGCATCGCAGAGACGTCTGATGTCGCGATTAACGAACTTGCCGCACAAAAGGCATGGGTTATGCGACCTAGCGCATTCCAAGCTAATATATGGTAGAGCTGGAAAACTATCGGTAGTTTTACTACCATAGTCGTACTATCGATAGTTTTCGATGTTTTAAAAAACATCGATACTAAGGATAGTACTAACGAATTCTAACAATAGTAGAAGAGGATAAAGTGGTAAAATACATAGGATTTGTGTACTTACATATATCTTGAGATCATACCAGTTGTTTTTGGAATTTTACTAGCCAAGCTAAAATGATGCACTCGCTAGTTTTGCACTATTTACTTTGTTTTATCAAATTGATTTGAAACTATTTTGTTTTTTTATAAAAATATAGCACGTTGGATTTTGTTAACCCCTAGTAATGCAAATTTTGAGCTTCTTACGAAAATTAGCAAAGTTTCATCAAAGTTTCACCGTTTTCAGAAATAATATAAAATTTTAAACTCCATTCCAGTGCACTAAATTTCAAGTTTGAGATGTAGTATATAAAATAGCTACTATTAATTTTTGATACCTTTGTTTTTTTGTTTTGATTTGGCTAAGCATTTCTTCTCATATAAATCCACTAAACGGTGAACATTTTGTAAGAAGTTTGAAATTTGGATTAGTAAGGTTTTTCTTAAATAACGCGCTACATTTGGTTGATTGCATGATTTTGTCTCAGGGTGTACCTATTACGTTACAGTTTAATCTTCGATGAACTGTACTTATTATATTTTGACAATAAATTGCAATTTTCCTTAATTTAGCCACAGAGTGAGAAATTATTGCATAACTAACAAAACCATCGATAGTTTTTAAAAATAAAACTATCGCTACTGTCGATAGGCTATCGAGATTGTTTTTCCAGCTCTACTATATGGGTCAAGCTGAACATATAGACTACATTTACTATAATCTATATTTTTTTTTTGGAAACTAGCGGATCCGACAGACAACGTCCTGTCAAAAAGATTTGTAAAGTGGCAGTTTTTTGTTCCTACCTATTTTATAGTCGGGCCAAAAAACTCTCCTGAACATACCGTCACCCTGGTTATAGGGCGTTGTGAATAAAAAATAATTAAATAAACAGATATAAGCATTTATAAGTAAGTAATCGCTTTATTGCTAATCATGTGAATCATAATCATGAACAAAAATCAGTTTTGTTTTCATTGTAGTGCTTTGTGATATACGATGTTTTTTGTTTTATTACCTGGCGCATAGACAAACAAATCTTATGGGTTTCCAACACGGGAACAGGCAACATACAATTGACCATGTGAGAAACATGGGTTTTCCAGATTAATACCACAAACACTTAATGATTGCCCGTGGGACTTGTTTATGGTCATAGCAAAAGCAAGCCGCACTGGAAACTGTAGTCGTTTAAACTCGAATGGAATATCAGTCGGAATCATTGGGATACGCGGTATGAGAACATCTTCTCCTTTATACTTTCCTTTTAGTATAGTTGCTTCTATCACGTTGTTTAGTAATTTTTTTATCGCTAACCGTGTGCCGTTGCAAAGACGCGGTTGATTGATATTTCGCAACATTATAACTACCGATCCAACCTTGAATTGAAGATTGTGAGGTGGCAATCCTGGCAAATCCAGCGAGTTTGAAAATTCCGGTGGATAGTTGACTACATCATCTTGGCTAGTAGCCGAATCAACTGATTTATATATTCTCGATTCGCCTGTAATTTGTTCTTGAATTTTGAAATTTAATTAAATCTATGTTTTTTGCAGCCAATATATGTAGCTCGCTCGCTCAACCAATAATGGTTTCTGTAATTTTGAGAAACATCTGGAAACACCTTCTGAATAAGTTCACCTTTTGATCGAGTTAACTGACAAAAACTTTGAGGAAAGTTAATGCAGCCAGTCAAGATGTCTATAGGAAATTTGCCTTTGCCAATGTCAATGAGTTGTTTAGAGACTATGTTTCCAGATTGGTCATTTTGCAACTCCACACGCATATACTTGCTTAAATGAAGTACTTTGACATGTTTGCACAAATTGGAGGACTTTAGACATGCATAGAGTTCATCAGCTTGCGTTGATCGTGGAATTACTGGCAATGTTTGACGAAAATCACCTGCTAACAAAATCATTGCACCACCAAATCGGTGATGATTGCTCCATACATCTTTTAAGGTTCTGCCTAAAGCCTCCAAAGATTTTTTATGTGCCATCGTGCATTCATCCCAAACAATCAATTTATATTGCTGCAAAACCTTTGCCATTGCCGAGTTCTTCGAAATGTTGCAGGTTGGAGTTTCATTGCTTTGCATATTTAATGGCAATTTTAGTGCTGAATGGGCTGTCCGACCACCTTCAAGCGAAGTTGCTGCGATTCCCGACGAAGCGAGTGCAAGTGCAATTTTTTTTTGTGAGCGAATTGTTGTTAATTAATGAAAACAAAAAAGTTTTTCTTGTACCACCAGGTGCATCTAAGAAGTAAATCCCTCCAGTTGCATCATTTGTTACTTTCATAAGAGTATCAAATACACACTTCTGTTGTTCATTCAACAGTGGAAGATTTGTTTGAATTAATTCTTTCAAAGTGTTGAGATCATACAGTTTTTCTCGATACAAATCTTGATTAAAAGCATCATGCATTGGACGATTGGGCGCGGCCAGGTCTAATTGAATTAATATGTAATTTGTTTGACATCATCAAGCACATGTCCTCGATTGAAATCAATGTTTCGTTGTAAATTTCTTCACTGATTTGTATATTTGGATTTCCCATTCTATTCCGTATTTGATACAAAATATCATCACACATATAATCTTTGTACTTGATCCACAAATCATTTGGGTTTGATGGGAAGCATGTAGATATGATTATAGAAAACAATGTTCGTATTTGATGAGCGTGTGATGATATTACAGCATCATTGAGAGTTTAATCCCAATGAGCGTAATTTTCTAGCAATTGCAAACGTTGACAGGCTTCTCTGTAAGATCCACATAATTCACCATCAACAGTTCTTAAATGTTGGAATGATGTTGGGCCACGTACATTGACTAATAGCAGTCGTAAATAAAAACATTCATCATTGCTTGGATGTACTGAATAAATTCGACCAACTTCATCATTGGAATTCTCTGCACCAATTCCAATCACAGCCATATCACTCTATTATATCTATTATATAAATTTTACGAATTTTTTTCGTTTATCAGTTGACAAAAGCAAATTCAGTAGAGTAGAAAACAGATAATCCAAGAAAAACAACACTTGTACACTGGCAAATCGGCATTTACAGTTTGTTGTTTTTGACGTTTAAAAATAATAAAACACTTTTGGTAACGCGGTTTGTGTTTGACTGATGTAATGACGTAAGTGAAAACCGATGCATTTTAAAGTAAAACAAAATAAATAATATCACGAAGCCAACCAAATTGAAAATCAGTACTAATGATCTATTACATTTTGTGACTATTGTATCTTTAAAACTACCATGGGAATTTAATGGTTAATATTTCTTAATACTGAAAATTTATAGTTTTACATATCTACCTTAATTTCAAACACCAACACCATTTTTTTTAATAGGTTTGGGTGTTGATGTGCCTTTGTCACCGAAATCTTAATCGATTTAATTTTTTTTTTTTTTGTAAACAAACCTCGCCATGGCAATAACGAACACAAAAAAATGACTCCCAAATTTTCTGACATTGTCCACCATTACATCATTCAAAACAATTAAATCATTCGATTAAATATAAAATTTAAATTTTTCGGTTATTTGTGGAATTTTCCGAGTTTTTCACTAAGAATTTTCTATTTTTCCTGTCAAAAATCCATTCCGGAAAAATTGCACACCAAACTCTCTATAAAAATTCCGTTTTAGATATTGTCGATCATACTGCAATAATCCTGGTTATTTCTAGCACGTTGAAGAAAATTAATACTCTCAACTTTATCTCAACTTCATTTCTTTAGAACTATTCATTTCTGCAAGGCTCTCCTGATAACTATAAATTTCTCAAAGTTTGGAGTAATATATTTTTCATGTTTGTTGGGTTTAGTTAGTTAGCTCTCTGCTCAATGTTGCATCGAATTTTCTCCATTTGTGTTAACTGAGAGCTTAAAAATCAAGATCATGCCTATTTATATACACATACAGATATAAACAAATAGATATGGTATATAGTTACAAGTAAGAACACACGAAAATTTAGGTATGTGAGCCTAAATTGAAAGGATTGAAATGCAGATGCGATGCACTCCAAAAGTACCACATTGAGTGAGTGTACACGAAGTGGGGAATGAGTCATCGAGCTGCTAATGAGTTACATAAATTTTCCACGCCCCAAAGATGCCACCAAAAAAAAAGCAAAAAGAAAAAGAAATGCACTTCCCCAAAAATGGTAGTGCGTGTGACCGCAGCATACCATTGGCTATTTAGCGCCTCAATGCCAACATATGCATCGAAATATTTCTCCAATTTTATTATTGGAATCACGCATGCATTTGAGAGTATTCTGTGTACTTGCAAGTTGCAACTGTTGATGCTACAGCTGATGATAAATGGCGCCCTCGATATTAGTTCAAACATTTGCTATTTTAACAAATTCAACACTCGTTGCAGCAGTGGATTGCTGCTTGTGGCATGCAGCATCACTTGGGAGTATGTACATATGTGTGTGTGTGTGTGTGTGTGTGTGTGTGGCATTGTGCAACTAAAAATACTATCGTTCAACAAATCGTTATGGATTATTCATTTGCACAAACAAGAATTTAACAATAATTGAGGCACGCAATAAACATAACGCCGTCGACGGCATTCGGCGACACGAATTACTGCGACTCCATTGAACCTCAACCCAAAGTGGCATCGATCGCCGAGAAGCCGGAGATGAGCACGAGGCGATTTATGGATAAACAGATGATTGTATATAAGTATGTATCGTTTTTATATATAAATATAGATATAGATAAGAAGAAGAAGATACATAGGCCTACACATCTGAAGGCGCCTAATGTGTCGCCTAATGGGATAATGATTTGGCGATCATCTAAACGACCACGTGTCAGGAATTTCTTTGAGTTGAATGGTTTTCTAATTGGTAATTAAGGTGATTGAATTCCGAAATGGAATCAACCCAATTCATGCCATACTCGGTGAAGTGATAATGCAATATTTTTAAAGTGCGAAGGATTCTTGTGTGAATGAATGTAACTTACAAAAATCTGTTTAAAATATAGTTATGCTTATATATGTATAATATGTATATTCATATTTACGGAATAAACTTCACAATCCCTGAATAGACTTAAGATTTAAATATTTATTTTCGTTATTTTTTGAAGTTGATATTTTTTAATATATTTTTTTTTTACTTTTTTTTAGTGATCAGACCTATGCATGACGTATGTATTAAAAACTAATGAAGCAATTCGTTCATTATCATTATAATGAAATTTATTTTAATGAATGCGAGATCAGAAAACCTTATATTTTTGCAATAACTGTATAAAGAAAACGATCATATACTAGATTATAGCACTCACTGATGCCATTACAAAAAAAAAAAACCAATGTACTAAAAATGCTGCCTCCAGAAACCTCCGAGGGGCCCCTTTCAATAAATAAAAGGAATTTCCGCTGTAAAAAAAAACATAATTAATTTTATTTCAAGGATAAGACAAACATGTTGAGCAGATTCTAAGTTCGCGTGAAACCGGACTTGAAATACCCGGCGCGCGCTTATATTTGAAACAGACTTGTTGTATGCAATAAATCTGATTAATATAATACTCATTATTTTAAAGATTTAAAATTCTATTATTTGTTTAAAAATAAAGAAATATTAATTATTATGCTTGTTTTACGCATTTCTTTCTCCAATTAAATATTTCGTATCACATTTGATAAAATATTGAATATTTTTTTTTATAAAATAACTTTGTATATTTTGATTATCAAATTACGCCCATTTTCAAGGTCAACGTACCTTGGGCCCAGGGTAAAACTTCTTTAGCGGTATCAGAGTGATTTTTTATATCGCGTCGAGAAGTCTTGTCGATATCGCGTACTACTTTTTACTAATTTCTACTACTATTTCTATTAATGCTACTACTAATTACTACTACCAATTTTACTAATTTATACTACTCTTTTTACTGATGTTGCTACTAATTAATACTACTATTTTTACTACTATTTTATCTAATAGTACTATTAATTACAACCAATATTTTTACTAATTTCTACAAATATTTTCAGTAATAACTACTATAATTTTAACTGACTTCCACTATAATTTTTACTAATGCTACTACTAAGTACTACCAACTACTAATACTCCTAATTACTACTACTATTACTACCGTAACTATTACTGCTATTACTGTTTTACTTTTGGGTCGCGCACTGTTCAAAATTGAAGAAAACTACAATAATGAACATAGGTTTTTTGATAAATTTATTTCAATTAATTACTTTTCATCATCAATTATTTATTAGGGGTATTCATACTGTGTTCGTTATTCGTTATTCGTTATAGAAGTGGTTACCTGTGAGCGAGCTTGCTTCGGTAATTTATGGGCATATGGCAAACGGGGTTTCTGCCAACAAAACTCAATTGATAAGCAGCTGATTACCAGTTTGTTTAATGCCAATCAAACTGCCAACCGAGCAACATTGGCACTTCGTTACTTGACGAATTACTCGTATAATGTCAATAAACAAAATTGAGATCGCTCTTGTTTTTGTTGTTAAACAAACGGTTGGCTGGAAACAATCAAAAGCTAAGGAAGTTAACTCCATTCGGTTAACTTAACCGAGCGTTTAATGTTAGCACGCGTTAACTTTTTCGCAATTCGACTGGTATAATATTTTGAGCACAGTTGTATATCAAGAAATTAATGTTATTAATGTGGCGAAGGAAATTGTTTGCCTATAATTAAATTATAGTCCTCATAGTTTGAATCTTGTGCTAAATAAAAAATAGGCAAAGTTTCCTAATCTTTTTCCGAACGCCATGTAGGTTTTGTCCAAACATTTTTTAATGAATGGGAATGCACTGAGGTACATACATATACATATACATATATTAAAATAATATTTTTTTGACATCACTCATTGTCGAATTGCTCGGCATTCATATGCCCTTTTTTCATACATACAGATATTATTAGTAGAGGCAAACATGTTTTATTTAATTAATTAATATAGAGTTTCTACTTGTCATATCTTATGCATATTAATTGTATGTTTGTATGTATATTCCGACATCAACACGCAATGCATGTCGCTGTCAAATATCGTGTCATCAATCAGTCAGTTAACGAGTCATATACTCCTATTATTTAACAAATCTATAATGCCATGCATGTCTAGTATATGCACCCAAATATGTATGGTATGTATGTATATTCCTACAAGTGTTTATCTCTAATCATATTTTGTAATTATGAATTACAAAAGCAAATACGCTAGAATACTCATCAACAAATTTACCACACTTTGTTCGCTGTGCATTTTGGGGTTCACCCAAGTGTACGTTTTTTAAGTTTTCTAGCGTAGATTGGGTAACCCTGTATAGTTTTAAAATATGTAGGTATTCAACAGAAAACCACAAGTCAAAGTAATCCTCACGTATGTAGATCTCCCTGTGTTCAATAATAATCCAGAGGCCGGCTAAGCGAAAGGCTGACAGTCCTCATATTAATGCCGGTATTCTGTAACTCAGCCTCATCTGAAGTCACTAAATTTGAAACTTTCATTTATAGAGATTTCTTGTGACTTGAGACGATTTCGGTATTCAGTAAGCAACAGTCTCAAAAAATTGCACCAAAGTCTGTGGTGAAAAGCAGTAGAGACAATCAGCTGATCGTTTGTTTAGCTAGAGACAGAATTATTGCTCTTTAAAAATTGCACGATGAAATATCAAACAAAAATACAAACGCAGTGCTGATCTGTCATAGAGCTCTTCTGTAAAAGTGGAACCTTAAATTAATCACCTCATGATTGAACCAAAAGAACAGTCCATTGAAAAGTTTTAACTGGATCAGCCAAATGTTTGTGAAAGGACATATTTTTTATGGCGCGAATCTCCTGCGAACTAAAATGGGTGTGGCAAAAAGTTTTTTTTTTTTGTAAAGAGGTTTCTGAATTAACTCTATATGTGAGTCTGTATGTATTTTTTATGATGAACAATTGGTTAATGAAAATGCAAATTAGGTTTAATAAAACTCGATCGCTTGTGCATGGAAATAAATACAACACTGTCATGTTAGCATCACTCTTCGAAAATGAGAAAAAAGGAAAAGAGTGTTTGAATAACTTAATTTAGTGCTTAATGTAAGTCACACAAAACACTGAAAATAAGATTAGAGAATGTAATAAAACATTCAGTGCATTGTGTAATTTATCACAAATGAACGAGTACGATTATAAGAATATTATGATCACACACCATACACACATAAAAAAAATATATAAAGAAATATATTATACTGGGGAGGTCCTTAAAATCAAATGAACAATTTTTTTTCAGCCTCACCCCATCAATCGGTAATACCACGGTTATTAATTTTATAAAGTTACTTAAAAAATTCACCGCATGGATTCGCAATGTTTTTAATAATTTTTTTTTTTTAATGTTTGGAAAAATATAACAAAAAGCACTTTCTACAAAATTTATAGGAAATTAACAAATTTGTATAAAATTTTCAACCTTTTAATAGGAATTTTTAGAAAACTTTTGGGTGTGCAGTTTTGTAGCTTATTTAATTTAAAAAATGCCGTTTGATTAAAAAAAATTTTTTTTTTTTGAAATTTCGCTCTTAAAAACTTTTTTTATTTGTGTATGCAGTTTTATGGTAGAAGATTTGCGAAAACTGCTTTCTAAAAAATTGTTTTGAAATTTTTGAAAATTTGACGAAAATTAATTTTGTACAAAGTTTAAAATTCGGATTTATATGCCTTTTTCTTAAAGAAAGTCCTATATTTTTGTAAAAAAAATTAACAAAAAGGAGTTAGCGTGAAAAACATTGTAAATATTTAAAAAAAAATATAAAATAAAATTTTAATATCGTCTGGAGACGGTTAAGGCATGTCGCACAGGGGTCAGTGTTCAGATATGAAAATTTAAAATTCAGTTCTTTTTCATACAATACCCTAAATCGATATTGCTTTAGTCGAAGATATCGCATCTAAATTTTGGAACCGATCGATGCTTCATAGCGTAACCTGAACTTTGCGCCCTATTGTATCTCATATCTTCGACAACAGTGGTAAAGACGTAGGGATTGAGATTAAGATAATCGAATTTAAATATTTTCTTCCTGCATTTAAGTACCACCCTAATGTATCCAGATATACATATATGCAGTGTACACCCACACAAACGGCGGCATTTTTGAAATAAGTTAATTTAACTTAAAGCTAGTAAAACTTCTTAAATTAACATAAATCTGCTTAGGCAAACAAGAGGCTAATTTTCGGGATTTATTACAAGAAAGTGAACGCTTTTAAATGGATTGATAATGGGAAGATCGCTTACGAGTCCCAAGATAATTGATAATCCGAGATCACTGTACATATTTTTGTGTAAGTATGAATATAAAATTCCAATGACATTTGTGGGCGCGACATGTGGTGGTTTGTGACTCGCGGATGAGATTCCAACGCAGAGGTGGTATAAATTACAAATGATATTTAAGTATCGTAAAAAAAAAATAAATGTAGAAAAAATTTCGTGTATAGGGAAGTAACGAAAAATACGTTATCTGCCCAAATTATTACAATCGATTCCTCCGAAATGCTTTATAAACAAAACATTAAATGCAGCAATGCAAAAGGATTGAGCATTGTCTGTTTTATTGCTTGGAATTGAGCTGGTCGGTTACTGACAGATGTGTGGCATTGATTGTGGCCTTTAGAACCACAATACCTCACGATATCATTGGAATTGCTGGTGTTGATTATGACGCCAACGCCGACGTGCACATTGATGTCATGATTTATTTTTATTGCATCATTTCGAGGGCAAATAACAAAACGAAAACGAAAGAATTGTGGAGAAAAAGAAATAAACATTCCGCCAGACGCAGACGTTTGGGCGGACATTAGAAGGGGCAAAGTTAAAATAATGAAATAAATACTTGCTAGTCAAATAAACACAATGCCATCGAATCAAATCAATGTCCAAAAATTGAAACCGCATCATAGTAGACGCGCCGGCGTAACAGATGCCGGTTTAGACCAGATGGCGAAGGGCTAGATAGTTTTGAGTAAAACAAAAAGAAAATATAAGGAGCGACTACGGGATGCGGCAGTTTCTATGAAAATTATGTGAGCTAACTGAAAATGCATACATATTAAAAATAAGTTTTTATCGTCTCTACCAATACAAAATGTTTCACTCATGAGAAAAGCAAATATCTGCGGAGACCGCTTTTAGAGAATTATTACTGTCCGCCTCTCTTATCAAATTTATGAATATTTGAGTATAAGTGGCAACCCCAAGAAAACTGTATGTAGGTATTTAATTATCCAACTAAGAAAACTAGTAGCATTTCATTAGTTCCCTAAAAAGTTTCTAATGTAAATTAAAAAATTAAATTAAATGTTTAGCTAGTCAGTTCGCAATTAAGGCCTTAGAGTCCTTAATGGTTAGGCCGAAACTGGTCGGGGACTGCCTGACCTCTCTCCCAACTGCCGCTGAATACTTTCATATCGGATTAATTTGGGTGCTGGGCCATATCGACATTGAAGGAAGCTGCATGGTCGATGTTATGACTCCGGGCAGGTAGGCTCCATGGACTCAGCGAGGACTGGGCAATATAGTTTCCGACCCTCCTTCTCACAGCTGCTGTGGAGGATGACGAAGTGAAATGATTTTTTCACATTCTACTCATCTGCCCTGCCTATGCGAGGCTGAGATTTAAGTAGCTAGGTTCTCACTTCATTTACATCCCTGAAGAGCTCACGTTTTTGTTGTTAACTTTTCGGTTGCAGTGTTCCTTATCGTTCAAATAATAAGTGGGTTAACAATGAACTCGTGCTATATTCCTGGTACTATCCATCAACCGAACCCAATCTAGTTAGCTTTCTAACTCCTTTCGAAACGAGTTTTGATGTGGTTCCCGAATGAGGTTTCGACGTGAGAGTAAAGCCAGTTATCTAACGTCAAAATAAAAATTTCATTAACGTTAAATTAAATGTAAAAATGTGACAATCTTCTACGCGATATGCTTAGATTTGGAGAAGGAAATTTTATTTTTTGTTATGCTTATTGGAAATTAAGTATTATGTTTTTACAGATCTAAGCAAAATATAGCGAACAATCCAGGGACGGATAGCGTGCTACTTCCTTTTCGGGCTTTTGTTCAACAATTTTTCTCCACAATTTCTATGTTTTGTGATCTGTTCAGAACCAGCTGACAAATTAGTGACTTTATTTTGAGACTACAGACTTGAGACTTGAGACTTACTGAATACGGAATAGTCTCAAATTCAATCTCACCACCGAAAGGTCTCAATCAATCACTAGACACTGCTTACAGAATACCGGCATAAGTAAAGTCTACTAAGGACTGCCGTCTAACCTAAACCTAACCTTAGATTAGCTCATCTTTAATTGAGTGGTTTTAACTTTTCTCAATATCAAAGAAACACGAAGATAAATATTGAAATTGAGGAGAAATCAGACAGTTTCTCATCTACTCCACCAAAGTGTGTCGATAGAAGGTGATAGCAAGATAAACAAGGTGAATCCGCTGTGTATTTTGTTTGTGTAATTTTGCGTGTGAAGTGTCAAAATCTGAATTCGCCTAGTATTGCTCATGTATTTTGTTAGTGTAATTTTGTGAGTGAAATGTCAAAATCTGAATTCGCCCAGTTTGCTTATGGATTTTGTTTGTGTAAACAAAACAACCTAGCGAATTCGGAGAGAAGAACAAGCATTCAGCTCATGGGATGCTATCACCTTCTATGAATTCGCCATGTACTCCACCTTATAGCAGATGACAGTATTTTTTACATGTATTAATTTCTGCGACTGCATGCACACAATAACTTAATATTAGTTTTTTTTTTTTTTAAATGTCAATACCACCGAGAGCTCTTCGCTTCAGCGGCTGCGGAGCACGTACTAGCCATTCGCATATCGGGCAGCGATTACTTCTAATGACAGATGTTTGTCGGCTTAGCGCTCATATTTTACCATGCAACGTTCGGGCGCGTCAGCCAGCCAGTCAATTAAGAAGTAACTAAACGAAGGCAAGCAAATAAAAATTCCCACATGCAAAAATTTTCAGTTTGCTTTACTCGTACATTTTGTGCGCTCATTGAAAATTTGCTTACTTTGTTTTTTTTTGATATTTTGTTTCTATATCGAATACATAACAATCGTGTCCAAATGTATATCATAATTCACTTTCAATTACACATTAAACGCTTATTATTATTGTTATGACCAATAACAACATATAACACATAAATTGGTTGATTTGCGCGTTTACTGTAATTCCAATTTGCATTTGAATTTGAATTTTGTGAATATGCAAATGCGCGAAACCTTCGGAATTTTAATGAAAAGCAAAGAATTTTGAACTGAATGCAGAGTGCACAAACATATCTGCAATTTAATTAATTTTCTTTATGACTTTTGCCATTTGAGTCACATAACATTCGCACGATTTAATTAAAATTTATTGAGAACGTGTTTGCACAGAAAAATGATACCTAATATTTGTTCAAAAGGTTTTGATGAAATGTCTCGAAATGGAAAGTTTGTTGCAATATGACTCAACATCTGATTAACCCAAAATTATGTGTAACATATGGAATATCTCAATGCAGCGGTAGCACATTGAAGTATTTTTTTTTTTTTTGTTTTTTTTGGAAGCGATACGGTGACCATCATTCGTTTTAAAGGAGTCCTTTATTTTACTTTACTGTTCATTCTTATCTTTTTGTAAATAAAGCTTGGCGTTAGCCCTTTTGTTACTGCATTTTTATATTAATAAATGTTGACACCTTTCTAGAATTAAATGCCACGCTTTGGATATTTCCACATAAAGTTTTTAGCGACCACATATAAAACTGGGGTAAAAATATGTAGTTGTTGTTGTTATTACTGCATAAAAACATTCCTCATACACTCTAAAGGAATTTTGCTAGAGTTAAAGTCTTTGGCCGGATACAAATCCGGGTCGTTCTGGTGCGTAGACTCGACTGTCATGAGAACAAATTGTTGGTTTCTGCTGTTGTTTGACAGGCAATCAATTAATCAACATTTAGTGAAATGGTTAGGGATGCACTGATTTTAAACTTACTGGGTTAACCTTAGATCGTATTTTTATTCTTATAGAACTTTCATAAACAGCCGACCGGTCTTTATTGCCTAAGATTACAAATGGCTACTCAAAGTTATAGCTCAGCTCCTATTCAATAAAAAAAGGCAGAGTTTTTCGGTTGTGTTTTGAATTTATTCAATTTCACTGCCTAGGTCGAAGCTATGGAGAGCTTCGTTGATGTTTATTTCCAAAGGCGACACCTCTTCCTTCCTATGCTCGTATTTTGAAAGCTTGTACCAAGCTGATTGAAAAATAAGAATTGAGCATCCTTCTTGGCCGCCATTTTCATATCGTCGGGCATTGTGGCTATGCTAATATTAGGTCAGTTTCTTTGTAACCGAGTAGCAAAAGAACACTAGGTTGGATAAGAAATAACATGTAGAGCAACAACACAAACTCGGAAAAATATACCAACTCGGTTAAATGATATCCGACCTGAGATGTAGTGTTGTGAAGTGAAAACACTGCGCTATTGTTAATGAGCCATATGAATATAACTACATGGGAAATTTCAGTTTCCATCGTCCTTAAATAGCAGCAAACAAATCTTTCATAAAAGATTGCAACTTAAGAAAATTTTATCCGAGTTAGAGCGTTCTTTTGCGATTGTAACTCGGTTACAAAGAAACGAACCTATTGTATAAGATTATCTTGCACAGAACGACTTCTTGCTCTCGATATCGAGATTGCAGTTGTCTATCCCGTGGATAATATTGCATTCGAATTCGACCTAATAAAGTTAATTTACAGCAATGGAGGAATGATAAAGCTGTCCGCGGCAGAAACGTAGAGAGTCGATGTAATGTTCTGAGGAGTTTTAAGGAGTGTGTTGGCCTAATGAATTCACAGACAACATGACAGTGGAAAGTTTCTAAACTCTCTGACGCGGGAATACTTAAAAATTACAATGTAGAGTAATACAGCGTTTGCTGTCCTCATTCCATAAAACGGCGGTGGGCCACTTCTGACAAGAAATATTGTATGGGGTGTTTGTACGATGGGATTCCTTGAAGAAGGCTTCGATATGAAGGCATCAAAAGTTTTTGAAAATAATTTTAGTCAACTGTTATCGTTGTCATTTCTGAAATGAGCGCGTTCAGAAGTTCGTTCCAAAACGCATGACATCATTTTATATTCGTGAAAGAAATAACAGAAACAACTTGTATATAACTTTGAAAGTACTACAGCTAAATTATATTTACTAAACTAAAATTGACATGTTGTTTTGGTTCAATAAGGAAATTTACCGGTGTTTAGTTTGAGAAGCTTTACATACAAGATTTTTTCATGAACGATTTTTCGAAACATAAACTGTCCATAGCATTATTATTGTCATTCTTTATCGTTATCGGAATTGATATCGATTCTGGAACCTTAAACGATATTATTAATTTTACCTTTTTAGTTACACAATCAACATTTATTTTTTAACCCAAATTATATAAAAGATTTAACAAAAATCTACCTTTTTTTCACTTGGGAGAACATTAGGGAGGTCCTTAACAAAATTAAAAAATTATTGTTTTCAGTTTCATTCCCGAAATCATTAACGTCCGACCAAAGAAGTCACATAAAAGTTTTGGTGCCGGTCGGAGACGGTAAAGGCGTGTCGGACAAGGGTCAAATTTCAGATTACGCTATGAGGAATAAAAAAATTTAAATTTTTTTTCATGTAGCGTGTACTTTGAACACTGTATGTACTATTTCATTGTTTTGATCATAATTTCTACTTTTAAATACTCACTCGAAATCTTTTTCAATTTGTGAGCAAATACTAGCAAGCACTATTCTCCAAACTATGAATATTGAATTCTTACGAGTATAAGTAAGAGGAATTCCAATGTGTATAGAAAATCTCCTATAGTACAATGTATCCAATTTCGCTCAGTCAATTATACCCTCTCATAGTTGTCTATTATGAAACCAATTAACCAATTAACATTTCAAACAAACACTAAAACACCACTTTCTCCCACACCATTCGACTTTTTTTAAAAATATTTGTGTACTCAAGTGAAATTTAATTGAAAATGAAAACGAGGAACATAACTTTAATCCTTTAAGCAAAGGCAAAGAAGAGCATCCTCCGTCTAAAGTCGCAAACACTTCATGTGCAGATGCAGATAGAGAACAAAAATTAAAGTACTACTGTATGTCATGGATTCAAGTAGCCATTGTGGGCTGTGTGAGCGGATAATAAACGTCAAACCAATCAGATAGGCCAAATAAGGCAATCAGTAAGTACAACAATGTTTCGCTTGTGGTGGAAGGTCATTGCTCTCACCCTGGTCTTCCACAACGCACAGCTTGCGATAAGCGTGTGTGGCGATCGATGCGGCTGCAAGTAAAAGAAAAATAAAAAGGCAAAAGGCAAAAAATACGATAAGCGAAAGGATCAAATTTCAACAATTCTTGTGAATGTCAGGCGTCAGCGAACGCAGGCGAACCAAGTATGCGCTCCTTAGCCAATTTGACACACCCTTCATGTATGTAAATATCTGAGTTTTCAGGCGCCGGCTGTGTGCATCTGCGATATGCATTGATTTGTTTCTACGAGTATTTCCTACCGCAATCAGTAATGGCATAATCACAATTATTACCCTTGGCCTAGGGCAACCTAATTGTGGCCACAAATCATGCGCTCATTTAAATGGCTACTGTTGTTGTAAATAGTAGATCTGGTGCACAGAGGGGCGATTCCCTCTTTAGCGCGCACACTTAATTAACTCTTTGCACTGCGTAATATTTACTTAAGTACTTTCGGTTTTCAAGTTTAACAATAAATACAAACGTATTTATGAGCGTACATATGTAAGACTAAATATTAAAATCGCTACTTTAGTGCCAAAGAACATTGCTGTCCCCTTGTCGAACTGAAATAGACTTTTTGGCCCTTTGCCGATGGGTGACTGGAAGTTTCAAACAGTACCGTCAATTAATGTCTGCCAATTGCTGGACACTCGCAAAAGTTTATGCTCCGACATTTCTACTTGGAATCTCTTACCAGACCCCCCCGGGTCGGTGCTTTTTAAGTGACCCCGAACTTTCAGAATCAGAACTTGTTATTATTTTATTTTAAAATAAAACAATGCTTTTAATAACTTCGCATGTGTGAACACGACGTATTTCTTTTTGTAACTTAAAAAGTAACTGAATTCATGTGGTATGCGTTTTGATTGTTGATTTTGTTGTTGTTTTTCTCTTCATTATCTGCATTGATGACATGTTTTTAAATTAATACAATTTATGAAAAGGGGCCCATGGTTTTTCACTCCACGGCTTGAGTTTACTCTCGTCGGCCCTGCCCGAAACTTAATAAAGGTGATCAGTTTCTAGCCCACGCTAGACGGTCACTCTTCCGTTCGATGGGGTCAACCGCGACTCCCAAGTGCTGTATAATACCGAGAAGAGCTAGCTACAACAACAACAACAACAACAAAAACAACCTAGTAGAGCTTTATGCCCAAAAACAGAATTGCAACGGACAGCGGGTGACGGGATTGTGGGTACACGCTGTCAAAATTAGAAATCATTGAATCCCATGAAATTGCACAGAATTACAGCGGGGCCGGCATTTACCAGCCGAATTTTCCGACAGAAATAGATCAGCTGTTCACCAACCATCCAACCTGCTACCCGCGGTCTGTTGCAATTCTGTTTCGAGCGTTAAATTGCGGTAGAGCTTTCTTTCCCCTCATTGCAAGTTTCAGCCCTCCTTTGATATGGCTAGCTCTTGGTGAAAAGAATACAGAAAGTAGGCAGTATCTCCTATCGCTAACTCTTTTTTGAAGAGTGACACAATAATCTGTTTTCCAGGTCCCAACGGATTTTGTTTACAAAAAATATATATGCAAAAATATATGTATCTGCATATATATGCGATTATAGGAGTCGTGCGTCTAAACCGGTAACACAATTATTGCGCCCCTCTCAATCTACTCTCCCGAATTTCACATCACCTAAGCACTCCTGCACGGCCTGACTTCTCCTCCTGCTTAAACATTTTGTTAGTTTGACTCATCTTGTTTGCCCGACCACCTTCCTGACACCGCGAACGCTGTGGTCTAAGTTAGAAGATGGGGAAGTGAAACCTTTACCGCCCCCTGTTGCGCTCAGGCCACCGTTAGTCCCTGATGCGAGCCGGTCTCAGGAAAGATCCGTTCTAATACAGCCGACGAATTGACCTCCTGGATGTAAATCTTTCAAAGAGCATGACCGTCTCATTGTACCCATTAGGAAGTTGGCAGTTCTTGGCCACTGTTCAACAGCAGGCCAGGACCGAGTGGTTTGCACATATTGACAAGTATTGACTATTTTCTTTTCTTTATTTAGTTTTATTTATTAATTTTGTTTAGTCTTATTGATTTAAATCAATAACAATTTTTGAGCTTAAGGGCAGTTTTGAATTTATTTGAAAATGGGAAGGTGGAAAGCAGCAACATCCCACACGCCCCTGGATGGCGTGCTTGCCTTGCATTCGTGAAAAGGCAGGTAATGAGGCAGGTCAAACTTTTACCCCCTCGAACGGTTGTTGCTTTTTTCATTTTTTTCCAAATAAAAAATTTGACTGAAGCTCAAAAATTAGTGCTTATTGTTTATTTCATTTTAATTATTTTTTTTTATAAAAACATAGTTAATTCTACCAAGAAAAGCCTGTAGAAATCCAAGTTCTAGAATGTGCTCTAATTACAACATGGCTCCAAGTCCGATTGACGGAGTTCAAAAATAGGTTATATTTCAAACCGTTAGATGGTGCATGAGTCGAGATATGCAGAAAATCCGTATAGAGGCGCGTTATCCCCTAGGTGGTGCTGGAATCGACTTTTTCATAACCCCTCTATTTATGTTCTGGTATTGATGATATTAGAAAGGTATGGTGTGGGTGCAATAAGAACTACTTTTACAAAAAATGATGGCGCTGGAATAGAAAATCTTTATTTTCGGCCCAATGTTGACGATATTAGAAAAGTATGACGATTAGAAATGATTTTATAGTGCGACTTAGATGACATTGAAAACAGTACATACTATATATAAGGTATTCGTGCATGATTCAATACTGAAAGGTTTGATACATAAACAGCTTTGCTCCTCACTCTTCACATGACGTCTCCCTTAGCTAACACAGTGTTACTTCTTTGAAAATTTATGTAGGAATCTTATCAACTATTTTTAAATAATAGTAAAATTAAAAAAAAAAACAAAGTTTTAATTCGCTGATATTTTTCCTGAAACCTGTGACAATTTGAGTAAATATTTTATAAAAACGTATGTAAATATTTTATATAACGCAAATATGTGGCTTTATTTGAAATTAATTAGGTAATTTGTGCATCTAAATCATGATTGGTATACTGAGTGATCGTTTCCCTGCATCTTAGCTCGTTAAGCTCCATGTCCTAGTTCATTTTTATCTCCACCCGTGTGCGAGCGTGAGTTAACAAGACCTTTGCTGTTCCCTATTTTTTTTATTGGATTTCTTTCCAAAGCCCATTGCTCGTTGTGATCGTATCCCTACTCTTTTTCACCTCCACCCCTGGGCAATGGCTTCCTTGCCAAAGTGAGTGGGCATTCCGAATTTCGAGAATTTAAATTAGTATTAAAAAAAAATCATATTCTAAATAAAAGTTAATATATATCTTTAATTAGGACATTAGTGTGCATGCCATTAGAATAGATGATACGCATTTCTGCCCAAGTGAAATATTAGTGTAAATATTAGTTGGTTCTTAGTAGGTTGCTAATAACTTGTGTTCCCGAACTACACTGTAGCCGTTTTGAAATAGTTTTCTGCCCAATTCTGCCCAATTCTATGTAAATTGTTGAAAAGTAATCCTGTGATTAGATAGTTATTTATGGTTATGTACTTTTTGTATCATACATCATACGTACAGAAACGTAATATAATAAAAAAAAGTACTTACTTTGTTTGAAACCTTGTTTTGTAATCATGTGGAAGGCTAAAAGCTCGATTTACGCCATTTTGTCTTACGTCGCGATTTTTCGGAGCCGACCAAAACGTAAATCAAACGTATAAGAGAAGTCTCAACAATTGGAACGTGGGGAGTTTGTGTGAGATTTTGTGACTGGTTCACCTCTGAATATTGCATGGAGTTCAAAGGAATTTATGTTGCTTGGTTTTTATAAGAACAAAGAACAATATCACATGTTTTTTTAATTGTGAACTACAAAAATTTGATTTTACCAGCAATTCCATATATTTACCACTGAATGTATAAAACTCAATTTTATTTACTTATAATAACGATATTTGTTAATTAAAATCAATTTTTGATTTTATGCAACTTAAATTCTACAACTAGTTACATATTTGGCGTACTTGTTAAACACTTTTTTACAAAAAGGGATTACATTCTGCCCCTTTTCTACTTCCTTCGCAAATGCAACCTTTTGTACGGGAGAGCTAGAACTTAGCTGTCATTATGTATCAAACCTTTAATAATTGAATCATGGTATTCGTGTTATATTTGTAAAAAAAATTTTGGAAAAATAATCATAAGCCCTTTGCAGTGAGAAAACGACCACAAGAGTTAAACTCCATTTCACTCTAAAGCCTTGCACCAACATTTGCGATCTTTACTTTTCCTTTAAATTTATTAGGTAATTTATATTATCTGCTAATAGTTTTTCACAGTTTAATACATGAACTTCAAGCCAATAAATCTAACGTCGTTAGCATATTAATCGAAAAGTTAGTTTAGACACATTTAGAACGTTTTTACAAGGCGATAAAAAGAATCAAAGGACCATCTAATGGTAGATATATAAAACCATTTACCAAAATTTCTCTCTCATCACTTTTCACCCGCCTAACATACACAAGCTCTAATTTGATCAACAACAACAAATCACACAAGCCGGCATGCCGCCACTTTTACTATCTCCACAATCTCACATAAAAACATAGAGCTTCCATTTTTCAAAACTTGTAAACGCATTTGGCACTTGATCGCTGGCTGGCGTTAACCTTCAGGAAGTGCTCGCCCGAGTATGAAAGTATCTTAACAACCATTAAACAGAATTTACATAATTACGGAACAAGCCAAGTCAAGCGTGGCTTATACTAACGCTCACGCCTGATGGACTTGCTTGATACTCGGACTCGTTCGAGGTTGTGTGGTATGGACGCGTATGAGTAGGTTAGGTGATGGTTGGAATTTACGCGCGTACTGGCTAAGTGCCACCAGGTATGTATCTATTGAATGATCGAGCTGGGTAAGCGCGGTGTAAGTCAAGTCAGTCAGTTAGTCAGTCAGTTGGGCTGTTAGTCAGTCAGTCAGTCAGTCAAGCGCACTTTGCGATAAGCGCAGGAGAACGTGTCAAAATGAAAAGTGTTCCATGATTGTGGCGTAAATTGTTAAGTCGAGACATAAATCCATATCGATAAATGACAAGCGGTTTAACCGACGCCGCCGGACAGAAGTTGGCATATCATCTACGTATGTATGTATGTGTGTGTGTGTGTGTTAATAGGTGCATATGAATGCTTGCATGGGTTCGTGTGTGTGTGTGTGACTAATATAAACTTTGCATGATCAAATTGTTTGATCAAATTACGTGACTGTGTGTGTGTGTGTAAACATGTCTATGCCTTGTATAAGCTTGATGGCTGTTTGCACGAAACCCAAATTAGTATTGATTTTCGTCAAATTTGATGCTTTTTTGACTAGCATTGTGGATCATGTACGGTACTGTTTGATCAAATTGCATTCTTCGAGGGATTTAGGAAATGAGTTTTGTAAGATACATTTTTAATAAAGAATATATAAAACGAAAAATGGAAATTCGATAAATTGTTTTATGTGTCCCTTGTTAAATTACCCAGACACGTAGTTTGAACAATCAATTTGATCATGCAAGGTTACTATAAGAGTAAATCGAAAAGTACTGAATATGTTTGCCAATAACTTGGTAGAGCAATTAAGCGAGGAAATTTGCAACTTGCTTTTATATTACACAAACGATGCTAACAAAGCTTTCGAACGTTCTGCCGCTTTCCCGCTTCTTCCTCTTCTTTTTTTAGAACTTTTTCTTTACTAAATAATTTTCTAGCTATTATTAAGTCGCTATACGTTCCTCTCAGTAGGAAAGACCAAATCTTATTTTCTATCATTCTTGGGTTTCTCTCACATTCACCAATCACGATTTTAGCATAAGAAGTAACAATGATCTACATACGTCGGATTCCTGTTTAATGCAATGCCATCGACTTACCGCTATCCGTTCTTTGAGTATTGCCTAGACTTAGAGCTAAATTTGTATATCTAAATCAGAGCGGCAGCACCGCATAAAGTGAAGCAAAAATAATTCAAATTTTCCATATAAATGTTGCAAAAGTTTTTCTTCTCTTCGGCGAACCGTGAAATATTCAATGCGTTTCAAAATTGAAACGTCAATGTACACAACGAGGCGAATTCATATAAGGGTATGTTCAAGGCGAAATCATATAAGGTGATGGCATAAGAACAGCTGATTTGGTTTTTTTTTTATTCACCTACATGTATTTTGTTTTTGCTTTTGCGTATGAGCTTTAAAAAACCGTAAAAGCAAAAACAAAATGTATTTAAATTTTGACAACTCTTACGCAGAAACAAAAACAAAATACATAGGAATTTTGAAGTTGTATTTATAACTCCACCTTGTATGGATTCGCCTTGGGTATGTTTTTAGCAGAAAAACAAAATTGACATAAATTTTGTTTGTGTTTTTACGTTCCTATTGCCAAGTCAATAGACTACTTCTATCCAAGGCGAATTCATATCAGGTGGTGTTATACCTACAAATACACAATGACAGTAGGACTTACAACAAACGCACTATTTTGGCTTATCGTTCTCCAAGCGAATTCAATCAGCTGCTTTATCAACTTCATCTTATATGAATTCGTCTTGCTTTTATCTGAAAGTAAGAAAATTCAGTATTCATGACAACGAAAACGACCAGAATGTAAACAAAATATTTTTATTTGACAATCCTAACGCTGATTCGCGAAAAAATTATATGAGTTGTTATAGTAACCTTATATGAATTCGCCTTGCACCTCCCATTTTTTTATTTTTTTACTTTGCAAAGTCCACTCTTCAAGGCGAATTCATATAATGTGATGTTAATAAAGCAGCCGATTGTATTCGCTTGGTGAATTTAATGTCAAAATAATGTGTTTTTAAAATACTTACTGTCACTCTGCGTTTAATTTGTTAGTGTAAATTTTGGTTTTTGTACCTTTAACATCACCTGATATGAATTCGCCCGACCCACTTGATTAAATTTTAGTGACTTCCAAAATTTTGTAATTGTGCTGGAGTTTCGGTCATACATAGTTTGCTGAGATCGCACTGAATCTCATAGCATTGCCCGTTGGTAGATCTTAAAAACTTGATAAACGTTTTAAAGTTAATCAAAAATTTAGTGGTACAAAAATACGATTGGGCGCTTGAAATGTAATTTTTAATTTTAGCCATCAATATGCGACCCGATAATTGTTATAATGCCCAAGACAAAGTATGGATCTATGGTGGACCCCCTTATAGTGCTTTTGTGATTAACATGACGAAATTATTTAGTAAATCACTGATAGAAATGAAGTAATGTATGAAGAAACTATTTTACAATCACTCCCCAGAAACTTAGTAAAAGAAAAAGGATGTACTTTTTTTTTTAATCAGAAATCTTCAATAAATGAAATATGCAATAAAACACACACCTATTAATTAATATAAACTAATTTAAAAAAGATGACTAAAACATTTTTGTACCTCTAAATTAGTTTATATAATTTAAGAAATGAATATGCATCAAAATTTTATTCATTGAAGATTTCTTTATGGAAATATTTTTATTCGACCAACACAATTTAAATTTGAACGATTTTATAGCAATTCTACGAAAAAGTGTTTTCTCTCCATGTGAAACTTCAAACCCATAGCAACATCATTAAATAAATTTTCCATTTTTTATAATTCTTGGTGGTAAGAGTAAGAACTTTTTGTACCATGGTAATTTACATACATGTTGAATATTCGTAATATATACATAGATAGTGCTCGCATTTCCAATCATTTCACACCGAGAAAAATAAAGTGGCAAGTTGTTTTCTCTATTGCAATTTAAATTGTGTTGAATGCTCTCGACGAATTGAGTTTCTTAACCTCACAATGTAGTTTCGTATCGATTTAATAAGAAATGAATGCCGCAATTTGAGCCCACTGCCAGTGATCACCGCAGGGATGGATATTTTGTTTTAAAACTTCCGGTTTTCGAATATCCGAGTTTTCTATATACTTTTCTCATCGACTGGGAATCACTAAAAAACTTTTCCAGTTTTAGAAAAAAAAAACCGAGGCATGACTAGCCATGTCGAGTCATAAGCTGGATGAATTTGAACAGAGTTGCAGTTTAAACCATTAACGACGAAGGGATATTTATTACCATAGTAGATTTCAGACAAATTTTTGAATTTTTTTAAGAAAGTTTAGTATAACTTAACTGTCTCTTTAAAATGTTTCGAAATTCCTAGTAATTTTGCCGTTTTTTTTTCAAATGCGGTGATTGAAAAAAAGTAAAAAAAAACAATCTATTTGGCAATTCGTAAAAAATCTAAAAATTTGTAAAACTAGGTCAAACTTCAGGAATGATTTGTCTATAGTGCTCTCTAAATACAACAGAAACCAAAAACTCGATCTTGTAAAGGCATTCGAAAACTCTGATATATTTCTTAGTAGTGGTATTTAAAAATCTATCCGACGAAGAGATAATAAAATATTAATATTGATTTTCACAACCCTTTTTTTGAAGCCAAAAAAGACAGCACTTATTTTGTTTGTATAAATGAAACCGAATAAGTAACTTATTTATAATATATATTATTTATTTAAAATATTTATTGATAAGTTCTTTGTACCTTATTTGCATTGCAATGCACCGACTGCATTGTTGTAATCCGGAAAACAGTTATTCAAATCCCAAAACACCCCCATGGGTACGCCAATGCCTAGCAATTAAAACTGTCGAATGGATATTTAAATCCCGCCTCGGTACTGGTAAGAGTTATAGACCTGAAATTTGACAATAAAACTTCTATGACTTAAATATATAAGTACTTATAAAATTTGAATAAATTCGCGGGACTTATGAGCAGCGTTTAATGGGTTAAAGCTACCGGTTTAAAAGAAATCGATTTTTGTGTGAACCGATTTGCCTGCTTTCCGACCGGTAACTATTCTCAAGTGTACATGCACCTACATAAATAAATACATACTTGTGTCAAAACATGCTGATATCAGAAGGAAGGAAGGTATTTATTGGTCCTGAGTTTTTTTTTTTTTTTGTATGCCGACGCGCAACATGTTCGGCGCCTTATGACTTCATCAATCGACCGAAGATTTTATTGACTAAGGGCAGGCGTTCGAATAGCATTTCGCACGTAGGGCCGACCAGATTCAATTGGCTGCAAATCAAGTGTACTCGGAGCTGCTGGGGATGTGGATCGTCAAAGATTATCAAACAAATGCGGTAATTTATAATAAAGATGCAAAGCGACGTGGCATGGCGGTATATGAGAATTAAAGGCAACTAAATATAACATGCGAACTTGGCGAAGTGGTTGGGCTGGTATGGGTGTAACAGCAGAAATTAAATTAAAATCCCTTACTACGCATGCAACACTGCGCATACTCCTACATACAAATAGGTGTGCACATTTTTGTATCCCTGCAAAAAATGAGACTAGTCCTGGGATGGGTCGGTGATGAGTCGCAAAGAGACATGCAACTAATGCCACTTTGCTTCCATTTGTATGTACTGAACTGTTCGTTTTTTTTTTTTTTGGAACTCATCCTATGAAGAGACCAATCGTACCCGATTGGGTATGAATGTAGATTCATTTTTACATCGATTGGAACTAGTACATTTTATACTTCAACACTACAGATTGGTGAGAAAAAGTTTAATTTCGAGTGCAACCGAACTATAAATTCCCAGCAAAAGTTTGTTTTAAACAAACATTACTTTTTATATGTAATCAAAAAATGTATCTTATATAATATATAAACTTGAATGTGAGTCCTTTATAGGCGCCCCAAGTACTCAACCGATTTTTATAAAATTTCTACAGTAGGTGCACGTTGTCTGCGGGTCCAATATATACATATATATATGTCTATTCTATACATATGCAGATTTGGTGGCACCACCCCCCTCTGAAGAGAAGACTTGCCAATAGGACTTTTAGATCAAACTGATGAAAAATGGGCGGTACCATGACCAATACTATTAAAAATCCCAATTCTCTAGAGGTAACTCCGCAACTATTTGATGCAGATGTACAATATTTGGTATAAAGATGTTTATGAAACCTCAAACGACGTTTATTGATTTAAATAAACAAAATAACAAAAGGCAATTAGTATGATTTTAACGTACCCCACCCATTTTCCAAAATTTTTATTTTTTTTAAATTTTTTGTTTCCCTAATTAAATTCTTTATACCAAATTTGAAAGAATTCGCGACATGATTTAGTAAAATGTAATATTAAAGAAGTTTCGGAAATATATCTGGATGCTTTAAGGTGGGCGACACCAAGGCTATTCCCAACATTTATGTTTCTACATATGTATTGCATTCTCAAATCCAATCATGTCTATCAAATTTGATCAAATTTAAAATTGTTGTTTTTTATTTTTAGTGTTTTACCGTTATGTTATAGGTGGACATGGTTTTTGTACGTTTACGTTACGCGTTTTTTTATTTTTGTAAAATTGCCATTACATGACAGGTGGGAGTGGTTTTTGTCCGATTTTAATAACTTGTTGCAAATTTGGTAGAGTTTGGTCTAGCATTTTCGGAGATATAACTTTTTCTTATAAAGTGGGCGGGGCTCTGCTGTTACGGGGGCGTGGATATTATCCGATTTCGCCCACATGCAATACCAAAGTACCTTGGGTTCAGGGCAATGTGTCTACCAAGTTCCGTTGAGATAGCTCAATATTTACTCGAGTTAGGTATTCGACTGATGGACCGGCATGGCTTAATCAGTTCCGCTATTAATTCTAAGAATTTGGAGTTTTTTAAATGTCTATATCTATCTATATCGGTTACTTTATGCTATTCCAAGTGAACAAAGTCATATTGACCCTGGACATCAGTGCGCTTGGGTATAAAAACTCAAGAAATTCTCAATAAATTATCTTGTGTTATAATTTCTTATTTTTGATACGCTTTTTTTTAATTGAATATGATAACAAAGGTTTTGTGAAGAAAAATACTAATTTATTTTTATTGTTTGGAATGAAGAACTCAACTTCAACAACATCAAAGCGGTGCAAGCGAATACTTAATTTGTAATTTGTTGAAATATTATGTATGTAAAATTTACTCATCGTTTTCCATATCAGGTACGAAGGGTTCTGAAATTGAAAAAAGAAGTAAATAAAATACGTTTATAAATAAACTTAAGTAATATAAATTTTTGGAAACTTACAAATAGCTCGTTTGAACAACCGCCCTATACTGAGGAGCTGACAAAACTTATCAACCTGACAGTTATCAGGTTTACTGCGCCTAAAATTATGCGGCGTAAAAAATGAGTTTCAGTCCTCTAATGATGACAACGTTCGTTGTAGTTGCTATGTCCTACTGAAAACTGCCAGGTTGATAAATTTTGTTAGATCATCAGCATAAGGCGCTAAAGCTCTTTTCGTTTCTTCTTCTTCTATTGCTTACTACTCACAGTGAATTATCAAAGACTAAAAATTATTTTTCTTACATATTACTATTTCAAGCAGCTTAAAACACAAATATTCAAAAAAAAAAAAATAAATGACTTTAATTTTAATCATTCAATCGAGACTAATTGTTCTCCAATTGTGACCAAATGACACGACACAATTGCACCCGTTTGGGACTAATCCTGGAATACTCTTTTTCGAGATTAGTCGCTAAATTTTTTGCAGGGATCTATCTTTATGTAGGCACTTGTGTGCGTATGTGTGTGTGTGTGTGTGTATGCCTGTGTAAATTACAGAAAATCACGTTCAAGTTGTTAAATTGTTTATTATTTATTGCCCCATAATCAGCGGCGGTTAGACAGCATTTTGATGACGACTGCGATGATGGCCCCACAGTACAGTACGACAGTGCCGGTGATGGTGATGGTGGCGGTGAGAATTATGCTGGAGGTGTTGTAGCGATTGTTGTGATTACACCCGTCGTGGCTGGTGTTGTTTTTGCTGTTGTTAGCAACTTAGCGCCAAAGCCAGTTGAAAAAATTACGACGAAAAGGCGGAGTAAAACGTTTAAACTCTATGCGTTCAATTGCGTTAGATATTTTGATAGATGGTTTCACTGGTTTCGCCGAAAGCGCCAACACAGCGCATTGCGCACGCGCACACAATTGACACACACACACCCGAAGCTGCGACTGCTGCTGCTAGTACTGCATGTGTGTTGTTGTTGTCATGTTGCGCGCATTTCGATCAACAATAGCACAACAGCGATAACAACAACAACAACAACAACAATTGTTTCAAGATCAATGACAGCGCATGAAGAGCAACACCAATGCAGCACGAGAGGTGGCAACTTCAATGAATCTCGGTCGGCTGCTGGATCAATAAAGTAAGTTGTGGCCGGCCGGCCGGCCAGCTTAAAATGTTTATAGCCAATAGCGCCTTGTCAACCCGGCTCCCTTGCATCAGATACGAGCGGTGAATGGGATGAGCTGTGTCCGAAGTGCGCCTGCGCATCTCATTTTAACCAATTTGATCGATGAATAATAGCCGTGAAGGTGTTAAGCACTCCTTTTACCCCTACGGGTCATCTTAGTTTAAACACTTTACTTTTCTTTACATGCCAATAAACTGGTTTTCAATGATTCTCTCTATACCTTGATGAATTTTGTGAAGGAGGGCTAATAGGTTACACCGTTGTAAAACTTGTGCGTTTCTTTTATTATCTGCATATTAATAAAAATGTACAGGGTATTTCAATGAGATACTTTGTTTTAAAATTTAAATAATAGTTGTAGTACTATTATGAAAAATTACAATACAATTTTACTACTAGTAAATTCTTCCTGGTTATAGCAATCCGACGACATTTACCGTTGGTAAATAAATTACCTTGTGTCAAATACAGCGAAAATGTAAAGAACGTAAGCAACGCTTTGTTAATTCGACATAAGGTATTTCAAAAGAAGAAGCACGACATCTATTAACATCACCATAAATTGATACGCCTTGGGCTGCGCGCGAATTTCGTTGATCAAAAGCCCATTTAACACTTCCTCCTAGATGGATCCATAGAAGCAGATAGCAAGATAATCAAGACGAGTTCGTTGTAAATTTTATTTGTAAAATTTTGCGAGTGGTATATCAAAATCTGAATTCGCCCCGTATTGCTCATGTATTTTGTTTTTGTAAACAAAACATCCCGGCGAATTGGAAAAGAAAAACCATCTACCAAGGCGAATTCATATAAGCTGAAGTTGATCAAGCAGCTGATTGAATTCGCTTGGAGAACGTTAAGTTCAAATGATGTGTTTGTTGTAAATCATACTGTCACTGTGCGTATATTTTGTTAGTGTAAATTTTTGTTTTTGTACTTATAAGACCACCTGGTATGAATTCGCCTTGCATTCTACTCATGGGATGGTATCACCTTATATTAACTCGCCTTGCTTCTTCTCATTTCTTAAAAGTTATCTGATAAAAGACAGTGAGAGTATCTCCAAGCTCTCTTTACTTCACATCGTGCATACAATATATGTATGGTCTCTTAAAATCATGTTGGAAAGAATACAGAAGATGGCGCAGATTGTGGTACCGCTAACTCTCTCTCTTGGAAATTTTGACAGAATTTCTACGTCACAACGTGTTTTCTCTTCATTTCTCTGCAGCGGTAAATCGGGTGACATCACAGGTAAGTTACTCTGCGAATTTCACATCAATCAGAGCAATTTTGTATTCTATCATTCTTGTCTTAAATTTACTAGAATAGATCCAATCAATGCGAATTCATATAAGATGATGGCAAGGCGACGCACGCACACACATTTTAAATTTTATGTTGTCATGGGTAAACGAAAAATACAAATATAGAGGAAGAAGAAGACATCAGCTGCTTTAATAACATCACTTCATATGAATTCGCCTTGGTTTTGTTGCTGATAGGTCTACGTTATCTTATCTGTCATTTTTTTCTGAAGATTGCTACGCAAGCTTTGGCAATGGTTTCCAAACCGACTAAATCTATACGGGCTTCTTAAAGGCATTTGACAAGGTGTCCCATAAAATTTTAGTGACCAAACTGGAATGTTTTGGGTTTCACTCGACCAGCCTTGATTGGATTAAATCTTACTTGAAAAAAAGAAAGGAGGAACATAGTTGTTATTGATGGAGTTTCTTCGAATCAACTTATTGCCAGTTCTGGTGTACCGCAGGGTAACATATTAGGGTCTTTATTATTCATATTATTTATTAAGGATATCCGTTTTTGTTTCTATTCTGCTAATTTTTTTCTGTATACAATTGATCTTAAACTTTATGCTGAAATAAATAGTTTAAGTGACTCAGCCGTTCCACCTTTTCTAAACTTCAAAAACCACTTTACACGCCTTATCATATAATAATACATACATATCTTGCTTCTTTCGACGTGATTAAGGACTTAGGTGTTTTTATTTTATTCCAGGTTAAATTTTATCATGCATTTGAACTACATATGCCTTCTCCAATTCACTTGCAATGCTTCCTTTTGTAGGACGTAACTCTTCGCTGACCCATATTAGATTACGCTGCTTTTATTTGGCTTCCTTATCGGGCAGTATTGAGAGGGTACAAAAAATCATTGTGCGTTTTGCCCTGTATTCTCTCAATTTCTCAACTGCGACTCCCTCGTATAAATCTCGCAGACGATTAGTTTGTCTTTTTTCCACTAAATGATAGAGAAACTCCTCTGTCACACTATCATTTATCTTTGACCTTGTCAATGGTAAAATTGGTTGCCCTGCCCTACTAGAATGATTAGATTTTAATATTCCTTACAGAAATTTTTGTCATGAATGTTGGAATGTGCACGCTTATATGCCACTATCATGTTGCGGTATTGACTATTAAAAAAAATGTCGCGAAATTTAATTGAAACTCCTTTTTAAAAGACCCTTTACTTATATTTATCTAGCTCAGAACGCCTTGAAATCAACCTTCACGTCTACCCTGTTGGTTAAGTTGGTTAAGTTGCGTGCCACAGCACTTACCGCCTTTTAAGGTTTGTACGAGTATCTGTTATTGGCGAACGTGTACCTGTATCTGTGCGCTCGTGCTGATGATATCAATAATGTGACAATGTATGCTAATAAATTCCTAAACATTTGTTTACCTCAGGAAAATAGCGAAAACATTCCCACATACGTGCTTACGTTTTTATGGCCAAATAGGAACTTGTATGCGTCCACCAGGTGTGCGTGCAATGTTGTGACACTTCACATCCGGTTTGGTCAAGTACCATAATTCATGCGAGAAATAAGCCTAGTACAAAGGAATGCATGGACGTACAGATGTAAAGTTTGTCCAGTAAATGTGTGGCAATGGAAAATACTTTGTTAAACAATAAACGTATTTGATTCCCAAAGAAATGTTTTTCCTTAAAAAAGCATTATATTATATGTATACACTTTGACCCATTTGTTCATCATTTTTGCCGAACTTCCGCAAAAGTAACAACGTTGCGAAAAATATTAGTAACAAATTTATAATGCCTTCCTAAAATATGAAAAAAAACACTCGTTCACCTAGTAGGAATTTGTAAATATAGTGATAGAAATTAGCAGTAGCATTAAAAAATAGTAGTAGAAATTAGTAAAAATAGTAGTAGTAAATAGTAGTAGTAGTTGTAGTACTCTTATTGTCGATATCCACAGTTCTTTCGTTAGACGATATCAACACGCGATCGTTGCGCGATGTAGAAAATCACTCTCCTGCCGCTAAAGAAGTTTTACTTAAAAAAAAATCACTGTACGAACACTTTGGTATGACATTGTAAGCGGATATATAGTAGGTACATATAGCCTCTCATTATCCCACAGCTCTCTACAGTTATCCTAACACTTTAAAATCCTGCACTTTTCATTAGTAAGTTACAGTTAAATTCTAAGTGCACCAGCTAAGCTCTTTGTTACTCGTACATTTCAAATGAAGCAAATGCCTCACTCGAGCTTGAAGATTTAAAAGCTTCTTAGAAATCATGTCATGAATCTGCCAATAAAGTTTTTAATCTTATCGTACCAGCTATGAATCGAGCCAAATGGCGCAAGATGAAACTTAATTCGTTTACCTGTACGAATATGGAAAGAGGCATTTAATTAAGACATGAAAAAATGGAATTGCTATAGCGTCTTTTTATACCAGGAATATTCAAATGTATGGATGTGTGTGTGTGTACATAAATATTTACTCCTATTGTCAGTTGAGAGTTGCATTGTGTTGCGTTTTCATTTGAGCGCGCAGTTAGCTTATCTGCGCCAAGTGCTTTTCCACTTCCATATTACACAGACGCTGATACGGATGCACCTCAGGATGCAACAATTCTGCAGCTGGTCAGTCTCATTCACCACAAGCGGGCAGACATTACTTGGTACCCGTAGTGAATCGAATCAATACTTAGTACTATTAGGTACATATATGACACTCATAAGGAGGACCACTTAAATATTTGTCTCGCTTGTTTACATTAGCACAATGTGACAACAACATTTGATGTATAAGTAACAGCAGTGAGTACTCGTACAGTGAGTTGTGGCGGGAATATTGCGCATTGCACTTTCATTGGGAATGTACACAGTTATACATTAGATTGTGCAAATAGTGCGGTAAGCTTACGAAACATACAATCGAAATTTTACTTTTTTTTTTAGTCTGCATACCACCATGCAAGTGGTGCGAAGTACCGGTCGATCGGTCGGTCGGTAGGTAGCAGCTTCTCGACTGCTGAATGCTCTAATCTCCTCGCAGCTGTATCAGCGCACAGTGGTCCAAGGGTAGTTAAATTTAGCCCATGTACGCTTACTTTGCAGCGCCTTAAAAGACCTCTCGCATCGTAAAACAATCTTTCAATTATACTCTGTGTACGTATATCTCTTATACGTATACCTAAATTCCAACAAACCGGACTAAATGACAATTTTTTTTCGAATATATCAATTTTTAAAAATCTCGACCACAGTGGTACCCACCGGCCGTTTTTTAGACAAACACTGCTCGGTTTATAGTTAACGTACCAGCAAAATATTAGCCAAATCGGATCAACCTTTTTCCAGCAAATCCAACCATAAATACATTTTTTTCCAATAGATCGGTCCCTCGTCCACTTTCCGAAAAGTACGCCGCATGTTTATCTACGCAAAAACCTACCCACTTATTAAATTTGAAGCAATTCGAACTATAAATACGATTTGTTCGAATAGATCGGCCCCGGTTGACTTCCCGGAAAAAATTAGTATTCTAAAACCATCTGATCTACAGCGGCCACCATAGCCGAGTACGAGTAGGGTGTGCGCGCTTCATTTGGTGGGCCCCAGGTTCGAATCCAGCTCTCGGGGCAAGTAACATCCAAAAATTATAGAAAAGGTTTTTTCTAATAGCGGTCGCCCCTCGGCAGGCAATCGCAAACCTCCGAGTGTATTTCTTCTGCCATGAAAAAAACTTCTCACAAAAAACATTCGCCGTTCGGAGTCGGTGTAAAAACTGTAGGTCCCTCAATTTGTGTTACAACATCAAGACGCACACCGCAAATTGTAGAAGTTCGACCAAAATCGCTTAAACGGTTATAGCGCCAATTAAGTAAGTAAGTAAGTAAAACCATCTGCATTTATGCCCCAATATACTGTAAATTTATTATCGAAATCGGTTTGGTGGTTCTGGAGTTATAAAGTGGCAATTAAAATATTACTTTTTTTTTTATTTATAAGAAGATTACGATGAAACTTAATAATTTTGTCTTGTAAAATCTATCAAAAAATTAAGATGAAATTAGGTACGTTATCCGTAATCAAGGACTAAATCGCGAACAATTCAGTGTTGACTGTAATTTTTATCGAAAAATGTCTTCTCTCATAACCAAATTGAACGATGAATTTTGAAATATTAGAATTTTATTTATTTGTTTTTACTGCCTCTAGGAGCTCTCTTTCGTGATCGTAAATTTAAAAAAGATAAAGGTATTATCCCAATAAAATTTAAATATATAATCTTCTACATTTTTTCCTTTGATCAAAGACTTCAGCAACCCTGTAAATACAGAGCGGTCAAGATAAATAAGGATCGACAAGTGTGGCCGCATTTGGTGTATGCGAAGTAATTTGAACGAAAACAAGTAATTTAGGTTGTAGTGTGTCCGGTTTTAGAATTTTTTTTTAAATAGTTCGCTCCCTTGGACCCCTTGAAACAATTTGCAAAAACGTTTTTAATTTAAGCGCAATAAAAGAACAAAATTGAAGAAATCGGGCAATAACCACGCTTACCTCTTATATGCCGGTAATTTAGGAAAGTAAAAAAAAATGATATTTCAGTAACTACAATAACAAAAATGATATGACGTTTGGATTTGCTCAAATTTGATTTGAAGTTTGGTTTAACTACTAAACTACTGTATCAAACTCGTAGAAAGAAGCTTTAAATTTTTTTGTATGACCTCATAAATTTTGAAATTGGAAAGCTTGGTTAGTTCAAGGCAGTCAATAAAAAGGCCAACAATGATTGAAGTAGATTAATCTATATATACAAGGTGGCGCAAAAGTAATCCTCCTATCAGAAAATGCTATACATTTTGCGATTGGCCCCTAATGTCAGTTCTGTTTTGACATTTGTGTAGTAAACACATGCGAAATACACGTTAATAAACAATGTTACGCTACACTGCTCCAGAACGCGGAATATTGCTGACTATTTATTTGACCAATAATCGGTCGGTGACTTTGGCACAACGTGAATTTCGTCGCAGATTTCCTGGCCGTCCAACGCCTACTGGTGAAACACTGCGACGTTTAGCCGCTCGCCTCGAAGAGACTGGCACAACACGAGATGCTGTCGGGCGTGGCAGACCCCGGAGTAGCCGTTCTGCAGAGAATATTGCTGCTGTAGCCGAGGATGTCATGGAAGCGCCGTCGACATCGACCAGACGACGTGCCACGCAAATGGGTATCAGTCGACGGTCTTTACAGCGAAATTTTGGTACAAGATTTGAAGATGTTTCCGTACAAAGTCCAGACGGTGCATCAGCTGTTAGCTGCTGACCGCCAATCGCGTCTAACATTGCGCCTTAATCACCACCAAGAGGAAGATGATTTTTCATCAAAAATAATCGTGAGTGATGAGGCCCATTTCCATCTTAGCGGGTACGTAAATAAGCAAAATTTACGCTTCTGGGGCACTGAAAATCCGCGTGTAACCCACGAAGAGCCATTACACCCGCTCAAAGTCACTGTATGGTGTGCTGTTTTCGCTGGAGGAGCCATCGGACCTTTTTTCTTCGAAGACGTCGCGGGCCAAACGGTTACTGTGAATGGTGAGCGCTACAGAGCAATGATCAACGAGTTCTTTTCTCCGCAACTTGATGAATTGGGATTGGAAAACATGTGGTTCCAACAGGACGGGGCAACGGCACACACTGCACGTGCCCCAACCGATATGCTGAAGGATGCATTTCCCGGGCGCCTAATCTCCCGTTTTGGCGATTTGCACTGGCCAGCAAGATTGCCTGATTTGACCGCTCCAGACTTCTTTTTGTGGGGTTTTTTGAAGTCGCGGGTGTATGTCAACAAGCCTCAGACTCTTGCAGCTCTTAAAGGGAATATCCGTCAAGAATGTGAGGACCTATCGCCGGAAGTTTTGGCCAAAGTGATGGAAAATGCCATAAAAAGGTCTCAAATGACAATCAACTTTGGCGGCGGCCATTTACATGACATCATATTCTCGACTTGATGTAAAAAAAACTAAAAGACCAAATAAAAATAATCCACAAGAAGAATCAAAGTTTTTAATTTTTTTTTTAAATTACAGCCAAAAAACATCGGAAGTTTACTTTTGCGCCACCTTGTATGTATATCGCTTTTGCTCCTTGCCAAAAGATTTTTAAATATTCTGGTTTACTAATAAATAATAATGATCCAGATATTGAAAGATATTATTAAGTTACTAGTATTTCTTTTTGACGACATATACTAATGAAAGGATCAGATGATACAAACATTATTAGGCAGTATTACGTTTTCATGGAAACTTCAATCTATAACTTCAGTGGTCTATATTACGTACTTCTTCAACTTTCTCGGAGATAACTTTCAGTGAAAAAAGTTTAGTATGCAACAATTACAAAAATGAATTATAATTTGATTGGCCTTTGTCAGAAAGTTTATAAGTTTGTTCAGCGATTGTTAATGGATGGTGAAATTTTCCACATAAATCCTTTCATTTATTCATTGTAAGAGTATCGAGGAAGACCGAACCAATGTTTTGTTCCAGAGAAAACTGCAAACGCTTGTTTTAAATACGCATCTCGTATATCACGAGACTAACGGAACTAATTTCAAAATGATCGAGATCGAGAAATTATCGAAATGGGCAGATTTTCAGGAGCATCTGAAGTGTCTTGAAATATCGAAAGGATAAAAATGGATTACTTTTTAAAAATAATGTGTAAATGTTTATGCACTACTTTTATTAAAGCTATCATTTCAAAAAAAAAAACTCACAAAAACGGAAATCTTCTAGCTTTAAAAGCAACATTTACATACATACATATATCTACTGTTACAGTTTGTTAAAGAAAGTGTATTATTTTTAAACCAATTTGAAATTCCTGTGAGTTTTATTTAATGATAGATATCTGGATCCACGGAGCCTCCGGGACGAATTTGAAAATTAGAAATGGCCGGGTTCGGAACCTAAATATTTAATGTCGAGTATTGTGACCGAACATTTAATCCCACCCCCATCTCTAGTTTGAACTAATTACATGCACAGAATATTTGTCCTCTTCAAATTGTTAAGAAACAGTTGTGTTTCATTTAAAAAAAAACAAAAAATACCATTAAAAATAATAACTTGTGTGAGCTCAAGGCGATTTCTTTATTAAGGCATTATTCAAAATCGTAGTAAAAATTTCCTGCACATATTACTATGTTTTTGAAATGCATACAAAATTTCATCTGTTTTTGATGTACAATTTTTTTTTAGTAATTTGGTTAAAATTTTTCTAAGACAAAGTATAACTTTTGGGGGGAAAATTGTTAAGTTTACTTAGTTAGACATTAATATTTAAAACTGCATGATTACATATTTAAAATTCAATATTCTAAAACTTAATTTTTTGCCACCAATATACCACTGTGCAGTGGCACGCACCACTACCGCTTAGCCATCGCCGCCGACTTCACTTCCTGTACTAACTATCTGGGCAAAAAGCTGACATTTTGCATGCGAAAATAAATTAGTTTTCCATGTTGCTTTGTCAGTTATCACATAGAAATGCTTGTTTTATATCGGTGAATTCCAACATTTTCGTTCGTTGCCATTGCCATTTGCCATTGCCATGCCACACCACGCCACCTGCGCAGCGCCGGTGGTGTCTGTAACTTGTTGTTTGTTTGTCAGTTTATTTGTTGTTCTACATGCGGGACACAACAAGCCTTGCCCATGAATATGGCTCTAATAGAAACGAGTATCTATTTATTTATCCCCCACTCCACTTCGCTCACATCCATTTTGGGGCATTCGTTCCAGTTCGGTTGATTTACCGCCATCTAATGCTATTCTTAGACGACATTGTTGCATCATAGACCACTTCCAATTGCACTCGGATATGTTTGTACAAATATTGCTACATAAATTCGCCGCACGCAGTCAAAATAAAGTGTCTTTATTGGCTCTTTAAGTTGTTTTATGACCAAAAGATTGTGAAAACGCAATGGAACTGCTTGAGGATAGCATTAGATGTATTAGGCGGCAATGACCAATGCGGTGGTGGTGATGATGATGCTGGTGGTGATGGTGAAGGTGACGGTGGCGCTGATGCTGGTGGTGTTGATCCAGGAAAAGTCTGGCACGCATGCGCTCTTTATCACACACACACAAACACACATTCGAACGCATTAATAGTTATGCAATCAGTTGCGCATGCGCGATCGGAACGAGTCACGTGAATGAATTGCATTCAATTTTAAGCGAAAAGTACTTTGCTGCATCGGTAAATGTTGGTTTTGTGACAAATTGAACTGGTTGGTATAAGGGATGCGAACATATTTGTATTAACACGTATGTATGTGTGAATATTAGGGTGTCCCACTAGGGATTGTCGAAATGTATATTTGTTAACAATAAAACTTTCGATTTTGTAATAACAAATTGTTTAGACTGGCGAGCAAAAGCGTTCGAATGGTGATTTTTTGCACAATATTACCAATGTTTTCTTGATAAATTTTGCTCGTTAATTTTATATAAAACTGTGAAGGTCCACAAATTTTCATTCAAATTTTTTAGAAAATATTGAAAAAATTTTTGAGTATGTATTGATTTGATTTTATCTAATTTTTTTTTCTAATTTTGGCCTAGGAAACTTTTTACACAAAAATTAAGTAAGCTATTCGAATATGTTGTCGAAAAGTTGCTAAAAACTCTTCTAAAAAAATTTTTAAATTTTGATGAACATTTTGTGAGTTTTCATACATTTTTTATTAAGTTTAAAACATTATTTCGAAAGGTTTTGTTATATTGTAGTATGAATTATATTTGTATTAACAAAAAAAAAAACTTGTATAATGAAAAACCTTGCCAATATTGGACAAAAGGTCACCATTCGACCGTTTTTCTCGCCAACTTATGTTTACTTGTTTTCTGTTTTCTAAATTCACCTAAAAAATTCGCCTTAGACTGACTTTGACAATTCGCACACTAAAAACTTAGGCGAATTCATATGCGGCGATAGCATCCCATGAGCTGGGTGCTTGTTCTTCTTGCTGAATTCGCTGGTTCGTTTTGTTTACATGAACAAAATACCTGAGCAAAACTGGGCGAATTCAGATTTTGACATTACACTCGCAAAATACACAACATATTCGTCTTTGTTATCATGCTATCACCTTCGATGGATCCATCTTGACCAAAAACAAAATACATGTAAATTTTGTAATGAATTCGCTGTTGGTATTGCCACCACCTTATTGAATACGCTTTGATTACAACTTTGTTTTTTAATATGTTTAAAAAAAAGGAAGCCGCATAAGATGATTAAACAATTTAAACTTAAAAGGCAACCTTAAAAATATTTAAAAATTTGTTCAAGCAATAAAAAGGATGAGACATTTGCAATGATATCTCAATGACATCTTGTAAATTTAAATTAGACAAATTTTAAGTTTTTCTTAAATCAATCTTCCAAAAAAAGTCAAAACAGCATCTATGCTATATTATGATTTCTTTGTAAATGTTTCGGACCTTTTACGCATGAATTGTTTTATGATCTGATATGATTTTTTTGGAAAAGTATTTGAAAAAACTACGGTTACTTATAAAACATTTCCAGATTTTAAAATCAGTTCAGCTCTGGTAAATCTTCATATTTTTCATTAATAATTTCGTTGATATCTTAAAATTTAATAAATTTTGTAATTTCGATGGAAAAACAGTAGGGATTTACTTTTGTAAGGGAATAGATGTACCCTAATGTATAAACGTATGTATATGAGGGTGGTCCTTAAAAAATGAAACGAACTATGGTTTTCAGTTTCACAACTTAAATCGGAAATATCACGTTCAAAGATATCCCTTATACATATATGTATGTACTTATATTTTGGTTCCGATTGTTGGGCGTGTCGCTCAATTAAATTTTTTTTAGTCTTCAAAGGACAAATCTGAACTTTAAAGAAGGCAAGCATAAGAAAAAGGTAAAAATATTTATTTAATTTATATTCAAATTATTAGTTGTTGCAGCAGAGCTGTAGCAAGATCTTTTTGCGTCCGAGTGAAACCACGAAATTACCCACAGTATCCTCTCCCCCTAATCAAGTCAATACGAGTAGTATGTGATAGAAAATATTTGTTTGAGTGGACATGAATTAATTTATCATATGATTTATGTATTTGTGAAAAAAATGCCATATATGTAATAATTTCTATAAAGGAAATGAACGTTGAAAACAAATCATACATAGTTTTTCCACTTTAAAATCAAGTTTTTCTTTATTTAATTTTTTGAAAATATATTAATGACATATTTTAAATCACTTCATCAAAGATTTGTTAACTTCTAATAAGAATAAAATTATATTAAATTTTTGGCATGATTTTATATATCTACAATATTTTTTTGTGCTTAAGTAATTTCTATTTGGAAGTTATTTGAAAAAGCAACAATTAAAGCGGTCGAAGTTATAGCTACTTATTCGGAGTTCACCACTTCCCTTCATCCGATTTCTTTTTCTAAACTTTCGCAGGACTCGCGTGTCAGGCGACTGCCCTTAGCTTTTCTCATCGTTAGGTATATAAAAAAAATTTGCTTGGACGTCCATTTCCACTGTTAATTGATCGGGAATAAAATAATCAGCGAAATGAGATGAAATTCAAATCTAGGCACTTTTATTATACTCATATTGTTATTTGAAATTGATTTTACGAAATACACACACAATTGATTGATCTTATCATAAAACTTCATATGACTTTGTCGGCGTTCGAATTGCATCTCATCAAAAGTCTTATTAATCTGATTAACACAATCGGCGGTCACACAATGCAATCCTCTGCGACCACCATCGAGATTGGCAAGGGGACACACACACAGACGGGAAGACAGTGACAATGGAAAAACTCAAATCAATAATGACGAATTTGTAGCCGCAAAGGCTGTACCTATTTAGATGCAACTGAGATAAGAAAAGCATCAATTTCAATTGCAAAAAGGTTATTGACTGCCAGAAGGAATACACACACACATTTGTTCACATTTATGTATATGTATGTATGTACACAAAAATTGCAAAAAATATGTATTTAAAAAATTGTATTCTATTGAGCAGCATATCGGCTTAGCGATATACATATGTAACGAATATGTATGTAATATGTATGTAATAAATATATATATATATATACTATATAAACCTAGTTATTGAATTAAATATTTCATTATTATACACATTAACCTCTAAATAAGGGAGTCGAGCAGAATCGACATTTTGGCCTTTACCAGGTAAATTAATGTTCAGATTAAAAAAATATTCACAGATTTGAGTTGGTAACATAAACTAAGTCGAGCCTAACAAAAAATTCTTGCATTTGTGGGCTAACAAGTCAAAGAATCTCATCTAGCTTGGCTTATGCTGGCTATCCTCCTACCGTTGGATAGTATGAGGACCCACATAGGCCCATTCGGTCCATTGTGATAGCAGCTCAACTGATGCAAGCGGCTTCTTCAGTGGCACGCGGTCAACGGTCATGAATGCATTCTTTTTACAGATGAGAAAATTTTGTGTTGAAGAAGTTTTTAATAAACAAATCGACCAAATCTACCCAAAAACTTCCAAAGACGCAAAAAATGCTATTCCAAAGGTTCGACGTGGTCACCATCCAGCTGCTGTAATGGTTTGGTTGAGAGTTCTCTGTAAAGGACTTTCTGCCTGGCGGCCAATGAGAATACCAAGTGACGTCAAGTACTTCTTCTCTACCACCACCAGGGGTGGAGAATGACTGAAGTTAGATTGCCTTTCAATCTCTTAATCGTTGCGGGTTTATCCATGTGGGTTTTGGATTTTACGCAGTTCCAAAAAAAATGGAGAGGTGTGCTTTCGCAGGATCTAGGCGTTGAATTCACCACGAAGCTATTTTCTGACAAGCTGTATGGCAAGTTGTCCAATGTCGGGGCAGACTTATATTTTTTTTAAGAATCCATCAGCCCATAAATCACATCAAACCGGTTGTTTTGTCTCGATGTAATGACAGCTCTTCGGCTTCTTCGGGTAAGTCTTAAGCACAAATACGGCAATTTTGCCGAAAAAAATGTTGATCAAAACAATGGATTTTCTTCAAGCTTTTCAAGATCGCAAATATTGAAACGGTAGCGGCTCTGTCAGACAATACTGAATAGAAATAAATGAAAGTGTGACAGAAGAACGTGTGATGTGTTTTAAGACCCCTACCGCGTTGAATACTTTCAGGGCTGGAGCATTTTCGTCCATTGGGACGACATGTCCCAGCCAACCCAGCCGCTGTATTTTAATTCGCTGGACTATGTCTATGCCGCGGTGTAAAGCTCATTCAACTCATCGTTCCATCGTATGCGGTATTCGCCGTCGCAAAGACGTAAAGGTCCATATTTTTTGTTTCAAAGCCGCAGATGATTGACCGTCTGGAAGTCCAGATTTGAATCCATTGGACTACAGTGTGTGGACGGATTTGGAGAACAGGCCAGTAGAATACCCTACAGAAATTTGGAGAGTCTCAAAAAATCGTTGGTTCGAGCAGCGCCTTCAATACCAATAGAAACTGCGTGCGTGCTGCCATTGTTCAATGGCCGAACTGTTTGAGTGCTTATGTGCAAGCAAAACGTGACCATTTCGAAAAAAATTATGTACATCGCTCACTTAATATATACATTATTAAATAAAATTCACTTTTTAAAAAAATTTATTATAATTTCGTTTTTATAACGGCCTGAACTTGTAACAAAACTTATGGCAGGACAAGTAGATTGCCTAATGAAACACTGGAGATGCCAAAGCGGGCACGAAGTCGAGGAAGTCTTTTTGTAGGCATTTTTTTTTAAACATAGCTGCAACGAAAATAGTTTATATTTTTGGCACTTATTATTTAATTAATACATTATTTAACTAAATTTTATTGAAGAGATTACATTTCCTTACACTTTTTAAGTCGATTGACACAAAATATGACGTCAGACATTGATTGCAGCCCCTTACCTCAAATACTGTTGAGCTCTTTAGAAAAAGCAACCAAAAGGCAGCTAATCAAAATATATTGTATATAAATATTTTATTTAATTTTTGAAATTTAATATTTAATATTTATATGGCATGTGTGTTTCTACATATATAAATAATTTATTTGAAGTAATTAGATGTATCTGATATGCTATTGTGTCCGTTTAATTGACTTACTCTAAAAATTGTATATTGGATTTCTATTAATAAAAATAGTGTGCTTTGATTGCAGTTATATATCTGTTTCTTTATCTAAAGATGCAGTATTTATCTTAATTTTCATCTTTGTCTTCATCTTCAGTTTAATTTTTATCATCTTTATGATAAGGTCGGGCAGAGCTCTAAAATAAAATTTCGATTTGGCGGATAGCCGCGAATTTACGATGAAATACATACATATGTAAGTACACTTTTCTCTGATTAAAGGTAAAGATTTCCATGGGCTAGCGATTCAAACTTAATAAAAAAAAAAAAACGATATGATGTAGATTCGACCAAATATGCCATGATATAAAGATTAGTTTATTTTGATTTTCGCTGATAATTTTTCACTAATATGTGCTAGCACTTGACTTTATCATAAAATATTTCAATTTGCACGCTTCCACCGCTCGAATTCACCTTTGTCTAAATGTTATCGTTGTTATCGTTTAGCGCTTTCACGCACTTGTTCCTAATTATAAATTATAATCTAGTAAAGTTGGTTTTTTTATAACTAAGAATTGCCTTATAAATTTGTGTATTGCGTTTTGATACTGTTTGTTCGTATGTACATTGCATACTCGTTTAAAATATGTTCACAAATTCATTTTCTACAGCTAAGTATTCAGCTCAATCATAAGAAATATTTTTATTATCAAACAACATGTTACGTGCAGTAATGGAAGCTCATTTAGAGGCACTATGTTATACAAAAAAGAAATTCAATTTTATGGTGTAATCTTTATTATCACACAAAGATTAGCTTTATCAAATGGTGGCCGTAACTACCATTGACCATTCAACCATTTCGAGAGGTGTTTGCAAAATGGCACGCATAATGTTGTATTCCAAATCCTCACTTGACGCACACTTTGGACTTTACTTAATTGAAAAGAACTCGGTGGCCAATTCAACGGTCCGAAGCGTGGAGGATTAAGGGGGAGTAATGTGAATCTACAACCTTTTCTCAAGACAACCTTACCCACTGTCCGTAATGGGCTTGGTGATCCCTGTTATCGCTAACGAGTCTCTGTCGAAGGGATTAGACACCCACCGTCCGGAAAGACGTAAAAATAAATGATGAAAGAGGAGAGATAGTGAAAATATGACTCGAACGGGGGGTTTTGCTTTGTGATGGTGAGTTCCCAGTAAGTGTCGTGTTCGGGCTGCTGCCAGATCGGCTTGTGACGATCTCGGCCGGGGGCCTGGCTGTGCAACTTTCCGTTCCTCTGGAGCCATGTTGTTCTCTGGTTGGGCCTGTGGTCGAGGCTGTGAAGTATGAAGGTGGAGTGAAGGATGATGGTGGTGACCTTTGATGCTTGGGATGGTTACATCTCAGTAGTGTGTCGTATTGGGGCTGCTGCTGAATTTATTTCAGTGGTGGAAGAATGGAGTGATGGATGATGGTAGTTGTCTTGTACGTGAGCACTGCCTGGAGATGGAAATCCCTGGGAGTGGGAACTCGGCTGGCGGTGGTTTCGTCCGCGAGGTATGCCCGAGGAGTATTCTGACGCTGCGGGGCATGGTGAGTCCTAAGGTGCGATCTAACTATGGAATGGGATACTCTGGTGCTCCTGTCTCCCGTAGTGAGGGTAGCTCGATTAGTTCCGAGAGTGCGATCCAATGACAAGGTTGCACACTCTCGGGCACCTGTTCCGCGCTTTTGCCGCGATGATCTCTGGTTGGGCTTTGTGCTTGAGGTTGCTGCCGGCAGGGCTCTTACACTGCTCTGGACCAACGATCATGGCCAAGAAGTCTGACCGAAGACTTTATTATGCTTCCTTGGGAGCAGCAATCCCCTGAGTGCGACCTACCACGTGGTGGTCACCTGGACAGTTCATTGCATATACGTAGCTCCATGTGGGGAGTATCGAAGTGGGTGCGGTTCAATTCCTAAATACTGGAAGAGCTTGGCTTGTTAAGCTCGAATGTGGAGTTGAATTGCAACCAGGCGTCGGACCCATAGTACGGCAGAGGTTTTAGATAGACCTCAAGCCTGGCCAAGCTGATAGTTTGCCCATTCCACATCACCGTGCAAGACCACAAGGACGTTGATCAACGCAAAATATTGATACGTTGTGCTCTTTAAAGTGCCATGGAATTAAGCCATCCTGGCAGGTATCTATGTAAAAGACATTAGAGGTTGGTTCGAAGCGTGACATTAACTGTCTACCAAATTATTTTCGCAATAGCTTGTCAAATAATACTGAACACAAAAACTAAAACAGTTGGGCAAACGTCCACGTGATCTGTCATAAAATACTTACTAAAACAGAGTACCTCTAAATTAATAGCCGGATTTATATTCATGCATTATTTTCATACTTAATTTATACATATCAGCCTTTTTAATGCGTACATGCGTGGCAACAATGTTTGATAACATAAAGTTGGTGATAAATTAAAATATTTTGATATGAACTAGCTACATTTGTACTTATATACACCTACAGCTGCTAAATATAACCTAATTATAGACATACCAGCACTATCATCAAATACATAAAGTGTTTTAAGTTATTCATAAAATGGTATACAAAAATTTTCATTGTAATGCTGAATCGCAATATCTAATTGCGATAATATTGAGTACTACTACGCATAGCCATTCTTGTGCACTTCCCACTTCTTGCCTAACGCCAAGTCGCGCGCTTGATTCCGCAGTATCTTACCGCTACCTGTTTTGGGCAGTTCATCCAGAAAGAAAACGCCACAATGCAGCTGTTTATGCATCACCACCAAACGCTTGGCCACATACTCCACAATATCTTGTTCCAACAATTTGCTTCCCGGTATCTTGACTACAGCAGCTGCTGCAGCATCACCATCTACTTCATTCCATAGCCCAAAAACACACGCTTCCACAACATCTGGCAACTCCGCAATCACTTGCTCAATTTCATATGGGCAATATGGCATGCCATGGAATTTCAACATATCATACTTTCTATCCAACACATACAAATAGTTTTCATTGTCGAAGTAACCCAGATCGCCGGTATGGAACCAACCTTGATAGTCTTGTATACGTTTTGTCTCTTTTGGATTGCCATAGTAACCATTCCAAACTTGGTTGTTGTGTACGAGTATCTCGCCGGTTTCATTGTGCCCCAAACTGCGTCCAGCGTCGTCAAGTATTTTCACCTTTACGCCAGGCACCAGCTTACCCACCGAACTTGGTTTTGTGATACCCAAATTGGCAGAAACACCGCCACATTCAGTGAGCGCATAGCCATAGGATATATAGCCATTGGTTAGGTACTCCTGCAACTTTAACAACGTTGGCACATAACAATTACCGCCACCAATGCTGAGGAAACGCACACTCTCCAGTTTTTCCTTGGCTAAAAGTGGTGACTTAACAAGTGTGGCGACGTGTCGTGGTGTTAGCGTCAAAATTGTCACCTTATACTTGTCGATCAATTGTAGTAGATATTCGGGTGTGTAGGGTTGGTCCACTATGATGCGCGTAGCACCGTGACCACAACTGAAGAGCATACTGAATAGACCCGTAGACCAGTCGATGGTACTGAATGAGAGCAACACATCCTTGCTGGAGACAAAGCTACAATGTGGAAGGAGTAAGGAAGGGGAACTATGAGAATGAAGATGGAAAAAGTAAAAAAGCGGTAGCGAAATTACCCAAAATCGAAGAGGCAGGCAGAGTTTGAAATACAGACACATTTCGGTAGTCCGGTGGTGCCGGAGGAACATAGTATTGCTACGGTTTGATCTCCGCCAATTTTCAGAGCTTCTGGCCTGCAAAGAGAGATTTTTGTTTAAATATTGAGATAATTTTTTCTTTTTGTAAACTTATGATATATAAAAATCTCGTGCCACCGTGGTTTGCGGTCGAACTACTCCGAAAAGGCTCGACTTACTTCTATGAAATTTTGCATGTATATTTGGTAAGTATGAGAATAGGACGTAAAGTAACTTATATGGTTGGGAGAGGGTTGCCACCTGTTTGAAAAGTAGAATTTAATTCAATTGTACACAAGTTATATGAAATATCAAAATATGGTTGTAACACTGTTCGTCTCGGCGAGGAGGAAGTTCATACATATATTTTTAAGAAGATTGCCACCTTTTTGAAAAGTGGAAAACTTAATTTAATCATACAGAAGTTATATGAAATATTAAAATTTTGGTGCAAAACGGTTCGTTTCCCTGTAGAGGCTTACAGCTAGCTGTATTTTGGAGAGGGTTGCCACCTGTTTGAAACGTAAAATTTTAATAAAGTATTTGCAAGTTATACGAAATATGAAAATATGGAAGTCAAACTGTTTCATTCGCTAAGAAAGTTTTTAACTAGCTATATTTTGAATAGGGTTGCCACTTGCATGAAAAATCGAATTTAATTAAATTATATTCAAGTTATATGAAATATATAAATATGGTTGTCAAACTGTTCGTCTCGACAAGAAGGTTCATATAGCTAACTATATAAGGGTTGCCACCTGTTTAAAAAGAAGGTTGCCACCTGCATTCAAAGTTGAATTCAATAGAATTATACACAACTTATATGAAATAGTAAAATATGCATATCAAACCATTCATTTCGCTATGAAATACTTTATAGGTATATTTCGAAGAGGGTTGCCACATTTAAAAAAAGTCAAATTCCATTAAATTATACACAAGGAATGCTAATCTATGAGTGTCAAACTGTCCAGACATGTTGCATACCCATGCATACTTTTGAGAGGGTTGCCACCTGGTTACATATGCAAAGAGTAATTAATAAATAAATTTATGCTAGACAGCGTCTGCCGAGTTTCTCTAGTTTGATATGAAAACAACTTCCATTGCATAACTGATATGTTTTTTTGTAAATTTCATCTCGGAAACTTAAATAACTATTTAAAATTTCGTATCAACTTAAAATCGTACAATTTCAGCACAGCTTGTATGTGGTAGAATGAAAAGTTGATCAAAATATCAGAAATTTCTAGACCCGCACACTTTTCATCAGTAAGATAAATAATCAATCGGGTGTTAGTAATCGATACCGAAATCATCTCATAAACTTTTGCGGCGATAAGAGGGTTGGGCTAATATAACTCTAATAAACCTATACGTACGTACGAGGAGCGGCTGATATGATTGTGACTTAAGGTAATCAACAATGACTCGGCATTTCGTTACTGATAGCACAAATTGCATAATTCATTGTTAGTATAACTAATGCCGCCTTTTGTTATTTGGCTTATTGAGAGTTATCTCTGAAACAAACACTAACATATGAATGGCATTTAAATTTTCAATCATAATAAATGCAAAAAAAAAAACGATTCGGCGATGACAATAGAAAAAAAATATCGAACAAATCTAATGGGAAATATTTAAATCCAAGAATAACGATTATTTTTTTATCGGAAAGATCACAAATTGATCGCAAAAATAAAAGTCGCAATACAATGACTATGCTTTGATTTTTATAAGTACTAAAATGAAGAGTGTTTTAATTGAATTAAAGATTATTATCGTTTAATTATCATTGTGACAATAATGATTAGTTAACTATAATCATTAAAAGTTATTAACTTATTGCCGCACACTGGTTGAGTGTGGTCAGTTTCTGTAAATCCCGATCAACGATGGCAATGCGGTTGTAAATATTAAATAACTCCGAGACCATTTTAAAAACTCATTATAACTTCAAATGTCGTTGCCACAATATATGTAACTCCCCTAATATGGAGGAGCTGAATCCCGAAACCGATAATTTTTCTTCAAACATTTTTTCGGACATATTTCCAATTTTATATTTATAGTGGAGGTTAATATAATCGGTTAAGTAGTTGGTCAAAGACCTTGAGGGGATTTGTCGCTCCAATAGACAAATAATGGCAAATTAGACTTTTTTTATAAGTTTACATAAGGAATATAGAAGATATTGGACAAAGTTGACTTGAAGAATAGTGGAGATTTTTTATAGTTCTGTTTATTTCTTACTACTGTCGATTAGGGGGCTTACATGGTGTCGTAATGTGTTGTTAAATTATAAAATCTCGGAATAATATCGAAAATCATCGTTATTTTGATTTTTCCGGATAAAAAAGTCATTGGAAGGTATGCGATTAAAACAAAATTATAGTATGTAAATCTGACCTTATTTTTATTTAGAGAATTTTTTGTTTTAAATCACTGCATAATCGTTATTTTCTGATTTTGTGGATCACATTTGATCGATTTTTTGTAAATTCGTCATCCGACCTTGATGAAGTTCGGATAGCCATAGCGCGGCTACGGAGCAACAAAGCCGCTGGCGCTGATGAACGACCAGCTGAGCAATTCAAACGCGGTGGCGAAGAGCTGGTAAGGTGTATGCACCAGCTCATTTCCAGAATATGGTATTTCAAATAAGGTTATATTGAGCGGATTGTGCGAAAGATTGTAACCAATCGTCATCGAACTGATTGGATCTTATCAGTGTGGCTTTAAACTCGACAAATCTACCAACGAGCAGATATTCACGACGCGCCAAATATTTGGCAAGACCCGTGTCGACTTTAAGTCAGCTTTCGACAACACGAGAAGAAGTTGCCTATATGCCACGATGTCGTATCCCTTCAAAACTAATACGGCTTCACGGCTACGGTTCGCGCTGAGTCACACCACCAACTCCGTCAGACTTGGGAAGGACCTCGACAAGCCATTTGATACCAAACGAGGTTTCAAACAGGCTGACTCCCTGTCGTGTGACTTATTTAACCTTATGTTGGATAATTCAAACTGCAGAAGACAAGCGGTCAGGGGCCATATTTTATAAGAATGTGCAACTGCTGGCTGATTCCAATGAAATTGACATCATTGGCATAACGGCCGCGCCGTTAGTTCTGACTTTTGCAAGCTGGATAAGGAAGCGAAACGAATGGGTCCGGAGGTGAACGAGGGCAAAACTAAAAACTTCCAGTCAGCAAATAAACAGTCAGCGCATTCGTGTCTTGATTCCAGCGTCTTTGTTTGCAGTTACAATTTTGACAAAGAAAAGGACTTTGTTTATCTTGGAACCAGCATCAATATCTATAATGATATTAGCCGCGAAACCCTACAGAGAATCTTTTTTGCCAACAAGTGCTTATTTGGGCTAAGTATACACATGACCAGTAAACCCCTCTCTTGGCGAACGAAAACCATGCTCGTGCTACTGTATGGCGCAGAAGCATGGACGCTTACAGCGGATGAGATGGCTCTAGGAGTGGAGAGAAGGTCTTTGCGACGCCAAATACCGCAGACAATGGAACGATGAGCTGTAGGAGCTTTACAGCAATATTGACATAATACAGACGACTTCGCTGGCTATGTCATCTTGGACGGATGGAAGAAAAAGATCCAGAGGAAGGGGAAGGTCTCCTCTACGTTGGAAATACCAGGCGGAGAAGGATTTCGCTTCACGCGGGGACTATAGCTGGCACCAGAAAGAAAATCCAAGAAGCGATTGGCGTGGAATGATGTAATCCACCAAAGTCGCTTGGACGGTTATAGCGCTAACTAAGAAGAAGAAGAATAGTACCTACCTACAGAATGTCGTTTAACGAATAACAGGAATTGTTTTTATAAGGCGTTAAGAAATATTGGAGATTCATGAGTATTGTAACATTTCCCGTAGTCAAATCCCCATGTAGTGGGGAAAACAAGTCCCTTTAAGATATTGAAGATATCCCATCTACAATTAGCTCAAATTTCACTCAGAAATCTTAATTTACACTCACAAATAAAACAGCTCATCCTTGGTGGGCTCCAGCAAATCCTCAATTTTTGGCAAATCCTGACGATGCTCCTTCAGTGAATAAACTTTGGCCTTCAATACTTTGCTGATCGTGCTCACGCGTTGGTAGATGCCACCATCGCAGAATATCAAACGTGGACGGGTAATGTAGAACAGGTGTTTTATAGTCGCTGCGATAAAGAATGCCCAAAAATGTATAGATAAACATACAAATGCATAATTACATATGTATACATATGATTTTTTTTTTACTTACATTCGTCATGATGCGGACTTATCGCATGGAAGGGCGTACAATTCAATAAACAACCTAAAATCAATGGCAACAGGTAGGTTGTATTGCTACCAGCTATGCCGATCACATCGTCTTGCTTCAGGCCCATCGTCTTGAAATGTTGCGCCAAACGAATGCCAAAACTAATCGCTTCGCCGCTGGTGAGAGCGGTGCCTTCGGTGTCAGATAGCTGCGTCAAATTTAACAAAATATTAATCGCATGTCACAATTATGTATATTTTTTTTGTTTTTTTTTTTTTTTTGGTTTGAAATACAATCGTTTGCATAGAAATAGGGATTGAACTCTTCACAAGGTATTTACACTTCACTAACCTGACAGATATTTTCAGCATTATTCCGCATAAATGCAAGTAGCACTTTACCAATCGAACAGTCTGGATCGAAGAATTTCGAAGGTTTTGGTGCGCTCCATATTTTTGTGTATTTATCGAATTCCGTATTGAGGATATCCATAGTATTTTTAGTTATTGGCAAAAACTGTTTGATTAATTGAGTGAGCGTTACCAGCTCTCAGATACAAGTTCTCGCTTGTCAACTTTGCCATCGACTGAAAATTCACTTTTGTGGTGCAATGGTCAAAATCGCATTTTTTGCTCGGATTAAGTTATGATAAGATATTCTGATAAGTAGCGTTGCCGGTGTTGCTTGTGTGTTGTGTGTGTAATATCGTTTTTGTTTTTGTTTGTGTGTTTATGTGTGTATGTGTTTTTGGGAGAACCTCGAACGACTTGTGTCACTCAGACGGCTTGTCTGATAAGATTATTTGGTTTAGGAAATAAAAAATGATTTGCGATTTTATTGATCAAAGGCAAGGAAAAATGTTAGTAATCCTATTTCGTGCAGAAAAAAATTATTATTGCGCTACACACCTTTTTTTAATTTAAAAATATTGATGCAAAATTTTTTTAATGAAAATTGAATGAAAATAAAGCTATTCTAAATATTGCATTGGAAAATGCTCAACGTGACGTACTTTTGTGACGATCTATTGAGAGGCGTTGTAGGCACGATTTCTATGGCAGGGCTGATTGGATTCGCCTTGAGCGATTGTGTTATGGCTATATCTTAAATATTAAGTTGATTCAAAAAGGCATGGGGAAAAAATAAATTCGCATAGTTTATTTGGTAATTTTTTAATATTAACTATTTTTTATTGTCTGCAGGCTTTATTTAAACATCAAGATTTCGGCTTTAAGAATGCTACGAATTGTTAAAATTTTATTTTGAATTTTTAAAGTTCATGTTTGTCAAATTAAAAACCATAATAATATCAAAAAATGCACTTTTAGTGCCAAAATAACCTAAGAAAAATTATCTTTATTTCTTCAAATTAGAATATTTTCTTGAGCGACATTTCATTTCCTTTTTTTTTGGTTTTGTTAGCTATTTTTCTTTAATCCAGATAATTTTTTTGAGCCTGAGAATTTTTTTAAGCCTTCTGAAAAGAAACATATAAAATACATATTCCCCGCCAACCGCCAAAGGTTAGATTAGTTTAAAAATGGCTGTTCGCAGTTCCATTGTGCTAACGCAGTACATTCAAAAACAGACAGACAGCTTCTTAATTGTTTAATTGTGTTAAAGTTTCTTAATTGACAGATCTCAAAAGCGTTTTGGCCGTCTTTAAAATCTAAAATTTGTCTCCAAGATAAATATTACATATGGTGTAATGATTTAATAAAAGTAATCGACTGACGGATCATTCATTTCGAAAAACCCCATCGATTGTTAAACAAAAAGAAAATATTCAGTTCAGTAAAAAATATTTACTTTTTCACACAGTTTTGAACAAAATTAGACGAAAATTTTCTATTGTGCACCGGCGGAAAAACGATCCTAATTGTTACGAATCACTATTTTATTCATTTCCAACAACAAATGTGCAAGCGACCCACTTTCCAAAAATTCGAATTTCTACATCAGAATCCATAATCCATCCCAGCTACACTGTGCAATAATTTCATGGCAACTCAAATCAGTAACGATGCATTTCCTAAATTAAATCACCTGATGTATTTGCAAAAGTTAGCTCGAATTTTTTTTATATGACTACTGGTTTTTATGTTGGAAAATGGCTAAATTATGTCGAAGCGAAATAAAAGGTTAAAATACTTACAGTAAAATTGCACGCGAAATATTTTCGTAGAACATTTTAACCCTGTAGCTTCAACCAACTACAAGTGCCGATTTTGATCTTAACATCACGAAACCCTTTAAAAAGCCAAATTTGGAAATTGGAGAGATGGCTGAAATAATCTTTATAGGTATACCTCGAAAAATTTTACCAGGTGTCTTCTCAAATAAATATTTATAGAAATAATATAAAATTCCACAAAATATAAAAACAAAACAAATAAGCCCCTTGATATATGCGAGATCTTTTTATGCTATTCTTCCTAACATTAAAATTTCAAAGCTAGCAGAGCTATTATCTTTATAAAAACTATTTGTTATTTTATTTTACACAGATTTTGTCTGAAAAGAAACCTAGGGTCTAGAACATTTTAATTATCAAAAGACTTTTCAAATTTGTTTTGGAGGGATTTCAAAGAAGCAAGGTTCAAAGCGGGTTAAAATACTTTACCGAAATATTTTTCGTGAAATTTTACCTTATAAAATGTCTTAAACTTTCATTTTTGGAAGCGACTTAGGCAAGAGATGGGCCAAGGAAAATAGTTTACGGGTTCACTCTACTAAAACGGACCTTGTACTCTTCACAAGGAGATATATGGTCCCACCGCTTAAGAGGAAGGAAGGAGAAAACCGACTGTTGCTCTATACAGCTGCAGGAAGGCATTAGATCATAAGTGGGGCGTGTCCCCTAAGTTGACACACTGGCTGTGCACGGCCTCTACGGAGTGGTGGTATGGTGACCCATCCGAGGACAGAAATCAGCAATTCTTATACTGCAAAAAGTGCAGAAAACGGCTATTATATGTATTAGTGGGGACCTGCGAACAACGCTCACTGAGGTAAAGAATCTGATGCTTAACATACTACCCATAGACATGATGGGAAAGCTGATTGCTTCTAACGCTGCTCTAAGGTTACAACACCTTAAAACCTGGAAAGCATATGACTATTTTTAAAACCCACCAACTGCCGAATATCGCATATCAATACCAAACAGGGAGTCATGGGCAGATGGAACCCCAGGATCTAAAGACTTATTACGATTCCATACTGATGGATCTCAGCTGGATAGCTGAGTTGATGGGGCTGTTTACTCTGAACAATTAGGAACGAAAACGTTACTTCGCCTTCCGGTCCACTGTAGTGCCTTTCAAGCCGAAGTAGCGGCAAAACAAGAAGCAGTATAAATCTTACAATATGCCGTGATTACTACAAACAAAGTTTATATCTACTCAGACAGTCAAGCTGCTCTAAAAGCCCTTGACTCGGTCCAATTCGGGGGCAGTAGCACACTGCCGTTGATCACTTAACGTGACGGCAGAGCAGTTTGATTTTCATCTGTAACATAGCAGGTAACGAGAAGGCAGACGTGCTCGAATGAAGGGGTACTTCCGTAAGTCTTTCACAGGCTTTGAAGAGGTTGGGCATGCCGCTCGCTTCCTGCAAGCTCAGAATTATGGAACGAGTAAGTTATGGAAACTCAGCGGGACTTGCAACACATCCAAACTTATATGGTCTAAATGGGGCATAAGAAAATTCTAAGGACCCTCCTCACTAAGCAGGAGAGAATTATAAGAGTCCACCAAAATGATTTCTGTAGAAGGTGATATGACGTGGAAGAGCCAGTAACCATAAGGCAGCTAATTTCCAATTGCCTCGGACTTTGCAGGCGGCGACAGAGATACCTGGGAGCGGGATATTTAAATAGCCTAGACGCGGTTGCCGAAGTGAAAACATGGCAGCTGCTCGATTTATTGACCCGATAAATTGGTTAGTGGTAAAAATCTGGAAGCAAGGCCAGGCATGCAAACTTTAGTAGAACCATAAAAAAAGCGAGGTAAGTTTTGTTCCAACTGGATAAGCCTACTTTCCGAAAATTTTAGCAAAGTACGAGCTAGTTTCGATTGTCACATAGTGTTACAAAATTATACATTTAAATTGTTTATTTAGAGTATCAGCTAATTCACTACAAGCAGAAGAAACTTTGCAAAATTTGGTCCAAATATAATTATTTAAGAATTCATTTGCTACTTACTCACTTGTATATTTATATTTTATACACATTACTTTTAGCTACATACATATAATACCATTCAAATATGGACATATTTTCAATTGTCATATTTCATATCATGGATAATATCACAATTACTGAGTTCTTCGGTCTGCAAGAAAAATCTTTTTAATCTCCTCGACATTTCTCTTGCCATTGGGCAATTTTGACAATTCGTCCACAATGGCAACACCAGCATGCAAGTGCTTGTAATCGACCTCGATATGCTGCTTTACGAAATTGACAACATCGATTGCTTTTAGTGAGCTTCCTTGCTTTTTAGCTACAACAGCCGCCGCTGCATCACCTTCCTCTTCATTCCACAATCCAAATACACAACAGTCCATCACAAGTGGCATAGTGGTGATTACTTCTTCAATTTCAGCCGGACTATACTGCATACCTTTGTATTTGAGAATATCTTTTTTGCGATCCACCACACTCAAATAACCGTCCGCATCAAAACAGCCAATATCACCCGAATGGAACCAACGATCCGCACCAAACATGGCCTCGCTCTCAGCACTATTGCCATAATAGCCCTGCCAATGTTCACCGTGATAACAACAAATTTCACCGACCTCACCGCAACCCAACTGCTCGCCGTCATCATTTAAAATTTTCACCTTATATCCGGGTTGCACGCGTCCCACTGCTTGTGGCTTCTCTGACAAACTGAAATTCATCGTCAAAAGTCGTTCGAACTCAGTGAAACCGTAGGCGAAAATCATACGGGCATTCCGCAGGTACGATTGCATGCGTTGCGTTGTATGCGTCGTACATTTCCCACCACCAAATATCATATATCGCAAACTATCCAATTTATCGGCTTCTATGGCTGGACAGTTGAGTAGTGTCGTCATAAGCGGTGGGGCTATTATAACCAATGTTGCCTTATATTCTGGTACTAATGTGAGAAAATATTCGGGATTGAAAGCCTTTTCGGTAATAATACGCTTAGCGCCAGTGCCAAGTCCGACGATTAAATAAACGAGTCCCGACAGCCAATCTATTGTGCTGAGAACAAGAAGTACGTCTTCCGAGTTGATGTAGCTGAATAAATATATTTAATTGTGAAATGGTACTTAAACTGTAAAGGACATAAAACTCACTGGAATAAATCCAAAAATCGCTTATTATTTGAGAAGGTAACACACTTGGGCAGACCCGTACTACCGGAGGAGCATAGAATAATCAAAGTTTGATCTTGACCATCGTCCAAATTTGCTGGGCTATTGGGGTTAAAAGAATATTTCTTATAATTTACAATATAAAACAGCAATACAAATAATTAGAGATCGACCGAGCTGCGTCTTCGACTTCGGTCATGTTCGGCCAATAAAGTTCGGTTCGGTTTCGGTTCGACTTCGGTATTAAAAAAAAAGACGAGCTTTGGCCGAGCATTTGTAAATTCTTATTAATATAAAGTTTAATTAAACTTAACTATTGATCAGGGGCAGAAAATAACAGTTATTTCTGGAAACTGCCATGAAAAGATTAGCTTTGAAATACATACATGTTCTTCAGCCAAACATTATATACCAATCGGTTTCTAATTTCACCGAGAATCAAATTTTACAATGAATTTTTTTTGCAATTTTTGTGAAAAATTAAAAAAAAGTAAGAGTTATTTTTGATTTTTTTTTATAAATTTAAAATAATAATTATGTTTTTATTTCTATATTAAAAATCCAAAATAACAGTTATTTATTATTTTTATTTTATAAATCAAAAATAACCGTGCTTAAATTTTTCAAGTCATAAGACATTTTAATTTTTCGCAGAAAATAAATTATTGGGGAACCAAAAAGGTATTTATTATTCATATTATTTTCTCCGAAAAATTAAAATGAGTTTTATAAGTATGACTTGAAAAATAATATTCAGTGACTTTTATAATTAAAAGTCTTCAATATATGCTATTTTTGATTTATAAAATAAAAACAATAAATAATTGCTACTTATGACTTCTAAAATAAAAATTAATACTAACAGTTTGACTTTTGATTTATAAAATAGAAATCAAGAAAAACTGTTATTTATTATTTTTTAAATAAGAGTCAAAAATAACTGTTAATTAATTAGTAATTAAAAACGTTCCAAATTAATCGTCAACGAGCGATTTTTTAAATAAAAATTTTAGCTGTTACGGTCGCTGCTTTTAATACGTTTCACTTTCGAAAAAATTCAAATAAGCCTTTAAGGATTTATATAATAACGATATGATGATATTTTTGATATTGAAAAAAAAGGATTCTTCCGATTTAGACACTTTTCTCAATGAGCATGAGCTGCCAAGAAATTGGGGAATTTTCGAATACTTTTTAAAGCTCATAATTTATGTTGGAAAAAATTGCTTAAAAAATTGCAGGGCTGCAGATCCGATATACGGGATCGGTTCTAAGGTGGGAACGGCAATAACCTATTATTTTTACTTTTAGAATATAATATATTAAATTTTGAGCATTAAAAGTATAAGCTTTTTATTGTTAATTTTACAAAAATATGTATGAAACAGATGTGATTGAAACTAGCAATTTAGTATTAATAAAAAAATTCTAGAATTTTTACAAATTCATCGATTATTTATACTTTTAGACCTTCAAAAATGTTCGGTTCGGCTTGGGCCGAAATTGGCCGAAGTGCCGTTCGGTTCGGTGCTACGAATCGGTGTTCGGTCGTTCTCTACAAAAAAAATTATAATTCAATTGAAATCAATAAAACAAATGATGCGGGAACATTGCAGGATGAATTCAAACCATATTTGCTGCCATTTTTTCTGAAACTAAATAGAAAACAGCCACAACTCATAATGCAGTCCCAGAAAGCCATTTGCTAGATAACTGAATAATTAAATAAGAAAAAATCAAGAAGAAGAAATTTGCATTCGTTATTCAAGCAAATTTTTAATAACGGCTAGATTTTCATTCATCATATTCAAATTTATTTGTATGATAAATATAAATTTATTCTTAATTTATAATATTACAAAATTTATTTGTGAATCCAATTTGATTTATTTTTGAATCCATTGAGAAAAACCGTCCCCAAAAAAAACTTAGAAAATTAAGTTAAATTTCAAGAATTTCACATAGAACAAACGTTTCTTAAAAAAATTTCAAAAAAATTAACGTTAAAATTAAATTATTTTAATTTTTTACGCAATAAAAAATTTTGGAATTAATAATTTTCTGAAAAACTGATGTATTCACCGTATAATGTATTAGAATTGTGCAACTGGTTCGTAAGATATATTTAATAAAGTGGAACCTGTTTTTTTCGCTGACTGGCGGTAAATTGCGAATATTTCGAAAACTTAACAATGTAAAAAAAAAAAATTATCTCGATTTTCAGAATCCACTACTGTGAGCTTTTGTTTTAAACCACCGATTCAAGAATGATTTCAAATCGATTTGATCCCATTCCGAACTCAAAACGTTGAAAACGAAAAAGTTTCGTGATTACGTCTTCGTTTGATTCGAATGTTATAATTCTTAAACCTATTATCTTGAAACCTGCATTAGAAAATTTCGTTCAACTTGTTAAGTTTAACGAATTTACCGTTAAATAAGTGTAATCCTGCTTTCAAAACACTTTCAAAATTAATCTGTTTTATAGACGTAATCTGTGTTGAGGCACGTTTTTCAATTACATAATTCCCTTGAGCCAAGTTGAGTTATATTTTTTAAACAGATGGCAACCCTCCTAAATATAGTATAAGAATAAATGTTTTTCAAAACCATTGCGATAAATATTTATTAAGAAATAATTAACTTAACTTATTAAATAATTTGAATTTAATATAATTTTAAAACAGGTGGCAACCCTCTTGAAACACCACAAAAATATTATAAATGGTCGAAAAAATAATGTTTTTGACAGGCATATTTTAATATTTCCTATAACTTCAATTTAGTTAAGTTCGAATTTTCAAATAGGTGGCAACCAGCTTCATAGTATATATATGTATAGTTATGAATCGTCTCCTCACCGAGCAACATATCGCTTGCTTCATCAAGTAAGCAAGAATTTCAAGCAAGTGAAGACCGCCCGTTACTTTCCCATCGCTCTACTTTTGAAATTCAGAGTTAATCTTATCGAAGTCCTCCTCAATCTGCAATGGTTACCTAATTCTGATAATGCGTTCATTATTATATTTAACTGAACTAATCAAAACTCCTTTCCTTTATACCCGACCTTTCCTCTTAACCATCCACCTTAATACGCTCCGTTGCTGCATCTAAATTTTAAATATTTCACAAAAAAAAACGACTTACACAAATCTATGTTCCGTGCCAGTTGGGCGCATGAGTTCAATTACGGAACGTACATTTGGTAAATGATTACTCAAAGTGCACAAACCCGTCTTAAGTTCGCTCGTTATATTCTTGATTTTCTCATAATCTTGCCCATCGAAGAATATCATTTTCGGTTTTGTCATGCCGAAGAGATTTTTTACAAGTTCTGCAAAAATATTAAATTCACTAAAATTCTGACAACTCTGTTCTTTATGTACATACTTGAAAAAACAAAAATTCCGTAACTTACTTTTCTCGCGCATCGGATTAACTGCATGTATTATAATACCGTTAAAAAAGCAAGCTAACAATACCACCATCAAGTAGGTGGTATTCCGTGCCACCACACCAACTATGTCGCGTTGCATAAAATTTTGACTACGAAACCATTCCGCAACACGAACTGCCCGCAGCAATGCTTCTTCGTTGGTTAAAGTCGTGCGCTCTGTGTCGGATATCTGCAAGAAAATATAAAATTGCCGCTTACATTAAAAACTTCGCGCTTTTACTCACTCACTCACTTGACAAATGTTCTTCGGCCGTCGACGCATCTCTTCGAAGAGAATACGTCCAATTGATGCGTTACGATCGTAGAAATCATGGAATTTCGGTCCATGCCACACTTTAGCCTTCTCGTCATACCAAGCTCCGTCGGTTTTGTCTAAATCAAACATTGCTTTCAAATCGTTGGCACACAAAATGCAAGAAAATCTAAATTATGCAGCTGTTAATTTATGTAGGTAGTTAAAGAATTCTGATGGAATAGAAACACCAACGCAATATCTCCTTGTGATTGTTTTGCTATTTGGGAACCTAAAATGGGAAGCAAAAATAAATTAATTTGTAGGGTAGTAATATTAATGGGATTTATGCTAAGTAACCCATAAAAAATATAAGCAAAAAATCCATAACCTGAAAGAGCAGAAAAGGCGGCCCCTTGAGATTTGTGTTGAACCCAACTCATTGCAGTGGAAACTGTGTAAAATGTGAGGCTAACCGAAATAGTTAAATTTCATTCTCATTCAAATGGAAGTTGTTTGCTCAGGAGTAAAATCTACGGAAGAAGACTCTTCTGTACACGTAGACTTCTGGGAACGTATGATATGTTTATGAATAATTTTCCAGAGCTTTGAAAATCTCTTCCTTACTGATGAATGATTTTTTATCGCAATGGACGAAATTTTTAGCGAACTCAAACAAAAAATGGTTCGGTTCTGCTCAAATTGAGAACCCACTTAAAAATTTTTCAAGTTTTGTTATACCAAAAATTGTCAAAAGTGATCCAAATGTCGTACTCCTATTATTTCGAAGTCAAAACTTTACTCAGGTTTCGTATACTCGAGTATATTAAAAATTTTGAATTTTGACGTACATATGTATAATGTGTTTGAGCAAAATTACTTACAAATTTATATATTTCTTTACAAACCACAACATTTCCTGACTGACTGCTCTGAGACAATTCCTCGTCAAGAATGGGTATCAGTTCTTTATCAGCTGCTCCTTGAAATATAAATTTTTTTTTTATTAATAAGGAAAAATATGATAATTATTATATGTATGTATATATTTGCATTTGATTTCAATAACAAACGCTTTTATTTTTATAAATAAACCTTGTTAATATTTTTGTAATATTTCACAATTTCACCCAAACGCAGTTCAGAGATACTCATGAGCTGAATGTTGGACCGGTGCCAGTTTTTTCTAAATTATTCGAGCCCTCAAACCGAACCACATCGATTTTTGGAGTGCTTTGCAGCCCTGCTTTTTATCATAAGAATTTTTTGTCGAAGGTTTATTGCATATTCGAAAATGGTCTATGTATAAATACCAGCTATCGAATCGGCAACGCGATCTTATGGAATAAGTTTGCTTTTCAAATGTCCATCGTTTTGGCGCTTTAGCGTTGAATTGCATTTTCTTTTTAAAATATTCAGCTTGTTTTCGAAGCGATGATTGAAGCACGCAGTGGAAGCAACATTTCACTTTTCGCTATAGTTTTAAAATTATTTCAGTACATGTAACTTAAAGAGCAATAATTAAAGACTAACGTGCCTATTTATTTACAACTTTTTTCCGATAATTTATGCAAATCAGAACGGTCGTAGTCGTAGATAATATGGAACTAAAGCTTATGAATTATTTGAGGTTATCGTAAAAACTTTACACTTTTCAGATTTTATTTATGCCCGGACCTTAAGCGTGTTAATTACTTGGCTTAGCCAAAATCACGTTAGCAGCGATGAAAGCGAGTTTAATAATCGAGGTTTATTGTAAAACAGAAATTTACGACAAGCGTTGATGTCATACAACCAACAACAGCACATTTGGAATAAGCTGAGTTTCAACAATTTCTTTATAAAAAAAATAGTAACGCAATTTTGGAAAATTGTTCGATGTCTGTACCAGAGACCGAAAAAAATGATTATTTTTTAAATTATTGTCATTGAAAAAAATCAAAAGGCTCCAACTATCGCATAACAGTTTTGAGTATATATCTGTACATACATACATATATATATCTCTCTACATGCCCGGTATGAATCTGTTAAGATTTCAAAATTTTTGAGCAATAACTCTAAAAATTATAATTAAAAACTATTTTTAGATTTTTGTTAATCGCTCGGAAAAAATAAGCATATGTCGAGTTTTATTTATTTATTTATTTTTTTTTTTTTGATCACAAATAAAACTCATTTTTTTAGTATTACTTTTTCGTTCTGTTATAACGATTATTTTTTGTATTCCAATTTTTTTATCAGAAATAATCTTTATTTTATGAGTTTAATTTTTTTGGTCACAAAAAATAACAATATTAATTTTTGAGCTCAAGGCCAGTATAAGGAAAAGTATTATTGAAAAAAAGAAAGAAAAAATTATCTTTAGATTTTGAGTTAACTCATGAGCGTTATTATATAAAAATTAATTTAATTAAGAAATAAAAATTAATTTTTGAGTTTTATTTTATTTATTTATTTATTTTTTTTTTCAGAGCGAAAAACTCAAAACGCCAGACCACTTTTTTCGTGGTAGATTTTTTTTCTATGCCATCGACAGTATTTGCACTTAAAAACTACATAACAATTATACACATACGATTAATAAAAAAACAAATTCAGTGGCTCCAAGCGAAACTCGTACAGTGATTTTTTTTTAATATTTGCAATTTTTTGAGGAATTTTTTTAAATTAATTTTTTATAGAAATGTAGTTATTTATATAACATAAGCCCTATATATACAAGTTTCAAACTCTATAAAAAACTCACAAAAATTTAACAAATCAAAAAATGTCATCGTATTTTATAAAGTTTTAAACAGAATTTTTAGAAAATTTTTGAGTATACAGTTTTGCTGCGAATTAAATTTTGAAATATTAATGTATAAGTTTTAAGCGGTTAAAAATTACCGCTGATATTTGGTATTTTTTTTTGTTTTTGTTGCTGATGAATGATGAATTTTGTTCAAAATCCAAAAATCAGTGAACAGTGCTAGCAACTTGAAAATTGCACTTTATTATGCTAGAATTGCAAATCCGAAATTTTTTTTGAAAATTCGGATTAAATTTTTTTGATTTTAGTTACTGAACTAGTGTAAAATCATAATAATACGTGTAGCATAATAATATAACATATTAGGTAGAAGGTCAAGCTTGGAAGTTTTACCGAAACAGCAACTATCGAAGTAACAATGTCCGGGGTGACTTCACACTACCTCTCCGGTATACAGGGTGTACTAAAAATTACCAAATTTAAATAAGTGCATATCGTATAAAAACAACCATCTAAATATATAGGCTAGTTGTGGGAGGTGTAAATCTGTATTAACTTTCGATTTCATTATATACGGAAAATTTTTGCTGAACTGTTTGCGTTTTTGAACAGCTTTTATAACTGTTTACTTTTGTGCTGCTGCTTTTATAGCGTTTTTTGCTTCTGATGTAAAAAAAAAAAAAACACTTATCGTACACAAAACAATATAACTAACTAACTATTCATTTCAATTGAAAAATATGTTTATTTAAAAAAAAAAAAATTGCATCTATCAATACAAAAATTAGTAGGTAGTTAATTGCATTTTATAAACATCTGTGTTTAAATATTAAAATATATGGTTAGTAAAGCGTTAAGAATCTAGTAATTATCTATCTTTACTTATATATATATGTAAATATGCAAATGTATCTAATTACAACTATTATCTACAATATAATAAATTCTAATTCAGACCTAATAAGATCAAATGCAATTGCAGTAGGCTAATTATATTCTCTTAATATGATTTTTCTGCTTCACTATTTACTTAACATTTGTTTTTACTAATTACTTTTAAAATATGACTTTTACGCTAAATGGGGTTTATTCAATACGTAAATTAGTTATATATCACGTACTGGGCTGTTTGATCAGTTTTGTTTTTCTGTGGAAACTTAGAAAATAAAAACAACAATACACAAAGCGCTAGAAGTTATCTGTAGCTGGTATTTCGCATTTCACGATATCTCCCCTCATCACACTCCATTCTAGTAGTCATAACCTGGGGGCCGAACGAATGTGCTCGGTGTCGCAAGACAAGCACGCGACCACAGTATAATCAGTAGACAACCTGAAATGAAAGCCTTGTGTGGGGTTGAGCGGTTAAGGGGTGAAATTAAATGTATGACAACGTTCTCGCCATACATGGTTGCTCTTGAAAACAAAAAATAACAATTAACATAATAAATTGATAAAAAAAAACTTAGAATATAATGCACATCTTTTTACGTACGAACTCGCAGAATAATTTATATGAAGTACAAATATTTATCGTAAAAGTTCGTTTCTTTCCATATTTCTTAGTTATGGGATTGCTTGGAGCGCCGGCATTAAACAAATTTTTTACATAAAAATGCAGCCCTGCAAACCTGGGCTGCTAAAGTTTATGGAGGTGAATTCGCATCACTTGCTAATTCCCGTACAACAAGTGGCAAAATGAGAGGGTTTAGTTCTATCCATATATTACTTCATTTACATTTTCATGTACATTTCTTTATTTTCAAAAACTTTTCTGAGTATAGATACCATTTTAAACATTTGCTTTAATTTTGTTTCACTTTTCGGCCTGCAACTAAATTTAAGTACATGCATACAAACTTAAATATGATTTTGAATGTGCTTCATAATTTTTAATGGGATATCTATCAAATTGAGCTACAACTAACATTTAAGTCGATTTTTTGTTTACTATGGTTTGGGTTACTTCACAATGAGAAAGTGTCAATCTACTTTATTTTGTAACATCTACGAATTAGTTTAAAACTTTTTTTTATCGAACTTTTTAGTCACAGGTAATTAATTCCAATACATTTCGATTAAAATTATAATACAATGTTTACGAGTCTTTTATAAAAATCAGTTGGTAGTAGAGAAAACTTAAGTTGATTCAGATTAAAAAATAATCTTCTAAAATGAAAAATATTAAGTATTTGTACATTATATCTTTAACAAATCTTTAAAGAATATATAATATATGGAATATTTATTGCAAATTTTTTTTTTTCAATTTTCGCGGAACGTCTATTGAAATTAAAGTGTAATGTGCCGAATACAGAATTTCGCTCATTGCAAAATTTTGATGAATTTATGTTCAGTAGTGATGAATTAGTTCATTTCATTTTATCATGGCCTAATTGTATTTTAATGCACGTATTTCCGTATTTCAAAAAATTATATATTGTATAATTTAAAGTTCACTTTTACATCGTAATAAACCGCTTTAATTAAGCTGGGTTGTGTGACAGCAAATGTTAAAATTTATTTTTAATTTTCTGGTAGCACACAACCCTTAAATCAGCTTTCAACACGATAAAAGGCCAACAACTCGCAACTGCAACCGTGCAAACCTTGTCCAAGGGGGAATTTCGCCAAAATTACAAAAACAAAAAGTGAAACGAAAAACGTTATCTAGCGCCGTGTAAACTGATTCTATTTCCACTTTTCGTTTTACAAACCAACTTCAAGCATATAAGGCGGTTCCGCTGCTATTTAGCTTGATTGTGTGATTATTGTTTTTTTTTTACATTTTTTTTTACTATTTATGGGGATTTTATTTATTTGGTGTGCTCATCCATAATAAATGTACTGGTATTGTTTTGTTTAAAAAACTAGTCTCAAAAGCTCAAAGAAAACTATTATTTATATAGTATAAATATATAAGGCCAAAAAGCAAATAAACACTTATTTTGTATGTGTATTGTTGGGTTTTTACGTGTCCCAAAGTGAAGTGTAAAATTTTACTCGATTCTTTTGTACAATAGTAAACCACAATAGTTTATCAATTAAAATTTCATTCAAACTTAGTCAATATAAATATGTATGTAAAAATGTATGTATGTTAAATTTGTAATCTCTCTAAATAATTTAAGTCATGTGCTGAGATTGTGCAAAGAGGGAAATTTTTGTTTAAGTAAATTTTTTGTTGGAGAGTAATTTTTCTTTACACTTTGCCATTTTACTATTTTAATCTTAATATTTTAATTCAACTTTTACCAACTTTGCGAAACTAAACCCCAGCTTACGAAGATGCCGATAAAAGAATAACAACTTATTCAATAGAAAATTGATTCTAAGCCGTAAAAAAAAAATTTTACGCATTTAATATTTTCATAAAATATACACTATGCTATACCCGAAGTTTTCTCTAAAAGCGGTCGCCCCTCGGCAGGCGATGGCAAAGCTCCGAGAGAATTTTGGTCATGAAAAAATTTCTCACAAAAATTATTTGGTATTTGGTGTCAAAGTAAAACTGCACGTCCTTCGATTTGTGGTACAACATCAAGACGCACGCTATTGTAGTCAACTCTAATATAATTAATTTAATGGATTACTTTAACTCGACTATGACTAGATTTGCACTAAGTCAAACTATGAATATGAGTTTAATATAAATCTCGACTACATAGCCATCAGAGCACTTCTTTTATATGTACATGCGTTTTTTTTTTTGCAAATATAGTATACGTATTAAATCACTTTTAATCGCACCTTTACTATATTTTTCTAATATCATGAATATATAAAGTAAAAGTACTTCTCGCTGCACCCCTTCACCGTCTCTAATTTCATCAAAATCGGATTAAAATTCGAGATTTGCTGAATAACTCTAGGTGTAGATTTTGATGAAATTAGAAACGGATAACACCTAGATTTATTTAGCGAATTTCTAGTTTTGATCAAATTTTGTTGAATTTAGAAATGGTTACCCCGATTCTAGCGCCACCTGGTGAATACAATTTTTCATACAAATATTTCTCGTCACACTATCACATATCTATTATAGGTTTTTATTTCATTAAAATCGGTTCTTTAACACAGATTTTCTAAATAAATCGCCTCTAGCGCCACCTAGCACATTTATTTTTCATAAAAATATATTTGATTTCATCAGCACCATATCTTTCTAACCTCATCAATATCGGATCATAAATACGAATTTTCTAAATAGTTTGACTCATGCGCCCCCTAACGGGCTAAAATGTAGCCTATGCCCAGTAGTTTTGGAGATAGGCGAGTTCAAACAGGTAAACAGACAGGCAGAACTCCGAATGTATTCGATTACATTGCATTTAACACCTTCGGCCATTCTTTTGAAGATATTTTAATTTTTTATTTTTTTTAACTTTTTTACTTTTTCCCCAATGTACAGATAAGACTTTTTTTTTATCGAATTTGGGAATTATTTCACAAGTGTGTTTTACTTTTCTATCGTAAAATTAAACTCACATTGTAAGTTTTATTTATCACATTGTTAGTGTGTTTATCGCTTAGAAATAATTGTTATTTTGCAAGTTTCACTTAACACTTACTGAACTTAGTAATCGTAATTTTTTGCACACTCGTATATAAATTTATAATAATTTTTCCGCTAAGTGGTGTAGGAAATTCATTTTTCGGTATCCTTTTAATTATTAGGCATTTATGTAAATCTCTACTATAAATAAAAGATCTCAAATTTTGTATCAATTAGTCAAGAATAATAATAAAAATAATAATTATGATATGATTTCTGAGGTCATTTAGCGTTAAACTACAAAATTATAATTATTTATTTTTGAATGTGGTGAGTTTTATTTTACAATAGAAGAGTAAAAGTCTTCGCGTAAGTTTTATATTTTTGCGTCATTACCATTTCATAAGTGTTATTTATTGAAAGGGAAATGAAACTCAACAAGTACGAAATTATTTTACGAGCAAACATAGAACTTATGAAAAAATCATAAAATTTAAGGTTTTTTCACAAATCCATAGAGATATTTAAAATGCGATTCTATTCATATGTATATAATATTCATGTATTTTTTTTTTTTTTTTTTTTTTTTGAAACAAATTTTTTTTATAAACAGTTATTTTCACTCCCCGCTTCTTAGTTTTTCATTAGGGTACTTTCTCCCCAATTACATTTCATTCAAATCGTAAACGAGATAAGGCTACATGTGCACATCATATAACTCACCTGTGTGTCGTTTTTAGATAATGTTTGATTTAGGATTTTAGTTTTTAATATACACTATATATAGACACTTTTAAACTGGATAAAATTTTGAGTGTCACGCTGTTTATTGCACCACAGCTGATATAGAAATGAAAGTTTTTCCAAGCGACGACTGCAATAACATTATGGCACTTATATAGAAAATTACAGATTCCAAAAAATAAACATCAAACGTTAGAAAAAAATGTGCACAAGTGTTTTTTGTTTTTTTTTTTCATTTTTTACATGAACTAGCAGTACTAAACCGGGTGCTTCAATTACACAGTGTTCGTCATATCTTTAGCACCGAAACTCAATGTAATACATTTACTAATTTATTTTTATTTTTATTTTTTTAAATTATGTTTCATTATGCAACATGAACCATGTAAATCAAAATTTAAAATTTGCAAAAACAAACTCAAAATTGTTCAAAAAATTTTCATCGAAATTTCAAAGTTTTTAATAAAAATTTTTAGTAATATTTTAAGTATGCAGATTTTTTTAATTTTTAATAATTTTTTTGCATCAATAAAATTTACTTTTATATGGAAGAAAATGGTCAGCAAAAACAAACAACAACAATAATTATCAAAAATAAACCCGAAGTAAAAAGTCACTTGAAACGTGCATTTTATTATAGTAAAATTTAATTCGCTATAAAACTGCGGACCCAAAAAGTGTCTAAAAAATGTGGGTTAGGAGTTTGAAAAATTAAAAATTTTTTAAATCTGTTGAAATTTTTTAAATTTTGTACCAGTTTGAAAATTTGAATATTTGTAAATTTTGTACCTGTTTGAAAATTTTATGTATGTATATGGTTTGTGTTACAAAAAGGAAAAATATTTAAAAAAAAGTACTTCAACTTTTCGTTAATTTTTTTTTCTATTTCACTTAATTTTTTTAAACGACATTTTTATTTGGATCACCCGGTAACTTATTTTTGCTTGCAAGCCGGTGGATTGCATTCGTGCTTGTACTAATTTTCTCATCAAATCACACTCGTATGCAATTGAATTGCATTGTGTGTGTGTGTGTGTGTGTGTGCCGGTGTTTGAGTGAGTGCAATAATAAAATAAAATCTTCTATTTCCTTGCCTGAGGAGTATGAATTATTATATTCACGATTAAAGATGAGACTGTTGCATTTACTTAATCCTAGCCTGTGCATAGTGATGACAAAAAAAGATCATTAACCGATTAATCGAAAGCATTCGATTATTAGTTGCAATTAATCGTAAGAAATTGACCAAATTAATCGGCCATTCCGTTTATCTTTGTGAGCTTTATTGGTTTGATAAAATATGCCCATGATTTTTTGAGTTTTATATTTTTCATCAAAACGAATCAATATTTTTTGAGTCATATTTTTTTTTATGGAAACTAAAATCAAATCAATCAATTCACAAAAAAAAAAATCATTAATTTTGAGCAAAAAATTAACATATGAGTTTTATTTTTGCAAAAAAAAAAATATAACTCGATATACATATGATTAGTTTTCCAGAGCTATCAATAAATAACGAAAAGTAATTTTTAAAATATGCCTCAAAATTTTTTAAATCGTAACAGATTCGCACAGGACAAGTAAAAATATTAAAACCATTTTTAAATTGTGGAAATTTACGCTATGAATTCAGTGCCTTATTTTCCACAAAGCAAATCAGTAATTGATTAATCGAAAGAATTCGATTATTAGTTGCAATTAATCGTAAGAAATTTATCAATCAACCGGCAATTTCGTTTATCTAATAATAATAAATTTGTGAATTTAATTTTTTTGTTCTGAAATAAAAATTATATATCGAGTTACATATATTTTTTTGAACAAATGTCAAACTCATTTTTCGAGAGTTGGTTTTTCGCTCTGAAATAATGTTTATTTTGTGAATTGAAAGTAAAACTCAATTATTTTATTTCTCAAAAATAAAAATTACGTTTTGAGTTTTATTTGTTTTTTGTTTGCAGATGGAAATCTCAAAATGCCACTCCGCCCTTTTGGCATCTGTTTGGTGGTAAATTTCTTTTAATATGCCCTCGTGAACGATTCACAGAGAAATCATTATTTCAGAGTGAAAAAATTATAAGAGAAAATGTTTTTTTTTTTGATAAATAATGTAACTCGATAAACGATTAATTTTTCCGAGCGATTAATTAATTCATAAAAATCGAAAAGTAATTTTTAATTATAATTTTTTAGGATATCGCTCAAAAATATTTAAATCGTAACAGTTTCATACAGGGCGTGTAAAATATAAATATATATATAATAAAATTTAAAAGTAATTATTATTCTGGTTTAAATTCAGCAATTTCAGACGAGAATCCAAGAGTTTGAGACATTTTGAAGAGCAAAAATATCAGCCTTAAAAGATTTCTTACAAGTTCTCTGCCAGCGTTTCGTTTCACCCACAAAGTATGCAACACATTTGTTTAATAAAATTTGCGAAAGGTCCAAATTCAATCCATTCACAATGACCTTAATCGTGCACGCTGTGAACAGGCGCTGGTTTGTGCTTTGGCTAAGAAACTCTAGTAGGATTAGAACTTAGCTACACGAATTTTCGACGTATAGAGAGAGAGCGTAAAAACGAAGCACGTTTTTTAAGTTAATTTAGTGAACGTATATTGTTATTTACTATTATTCACGTTCTCTGCTTTTTGTTAAATCTTTCATCGAAGAGCGTAAATTTATAACAAAGAGCGTATAAATATAAGAACGTAAATCTTTAAGATTCAATCATTGTATCGTAAAAAATAAGATATGAAGCATTTTCACTACGCGTTTTCACTAAATGTGCGTTATTTGATATATTATTTTTTTTGTACTATGTATCAGTTTTCGTAAAAGCTGGAGATTTCGAATGCAGTCTCCCATTGTCTGTTGTGGGTTTATTATAAAATACATAGAATAAAAATTCGTTTTGATTTCACACACATATCAAGCATTTTTATTTTGGAAACGAATAGAAAAGTGACGTAGAAATCATCGAAAAATTGTAAAAAAGTGCGGTCGCCCCTCCGAGTATATTTTTTCCATGGAAAAGTTCCTCAATATTATTGTTTGGCGTTCGGAGTCAGCACAAAATTTGATTTTTTTCTTTTGCCTCCATATGTTGTGTTTTCGGTTATTCCAGCGAAGATGACACCACATCTCAAAAACATAAATAACGTAGATAACAGTAAAACGGTTAGAATAATTCTTAAGACATCGATTTTTATCGTTTTAATTTTTGATATTTTCTCTACATCGTTGATTTAATATTGAATGAAAGTGGGGAATCACCAGTTAAGCAAATTTTGTAAAGCTTCTCAATGGTCCTTTCATTAAAAATATAATGAATGTTTTATATCACTCGTCCCACCCGTCACAACACACTGGCCCACCCGACCGAAGGATTTCATATTGAAAAACTACCAAAACAACTTGCGAAATATAGCAGGTCAAACCAGGCTCAACGGTCTAGCATCTATGAATATTCACGAGGATATAAATTTGTGGGTTGAAGAAATTCTTGGAGAAGTTTTCAATAAATCAGAGCAAATATGAAAAATCTACCCCTCAGTGCGCTTTTGAAATTCTCTAGATGCTTAATAAATAAAAATTAAATTGAATGTACCGCGTCTCACAGCTTAAGTGGTCTTATGTTATTTTTGTACAAAGTTGAGAAATTTGCTTTGTTAATTTTTTATATAAAAATATAGTTAATGTAATAACAAAAACCATAAACATTTAAATTTGTTACCTTGTAAAATTTTTTGAAAAACTTAATAAACTTGAAAATATTGATGTTAAAATTTTTGAATTATTTTCTTAGAAACTTTGGAAGTTGCAGTTTTATAGCTCATTCAACGCTTGCAAGTTAAATTTGCTAACAAATTTCTGTCAAATTTTTTTTCGTAAATTTTTTATTAGAAATATGTTGCATTAATATTATATACAATAAATATTGAAATTTGTAATTTTTTTAAATTTTACAAAAGTATAGTAAATTTAAAAATTTTGAATTTTTTCTTAAAATTTTTTTAAGTTGCCGTTTAATGCCCATTTAGCAATTATAAAATTTTTAAAAAATTTTCTATATTAATTTTTTTATAAAAAGTATAGTTCATTAAAAACATAAACCATAACAATTTAAATTTGCAACTTTGTAAAAATTAAAAAATTTTTTTTTTTATAAATTTGTCTCAGTTTTGGAAGCCATTTAATTCTAGTGCAATAAAATGCAAGTTTCAATTGACTTCAAATTTCTGTTGATTTTGGATGATTTTCTTTTTACTTAAGGTCTTGCGCATTTCCTTCTAGCACGATACTTTTTCAATATGGATTTTTTTTAAGCTGTAGTGTTATAACATTTTATTTTTTCGAACCGCCTATTACTGATATATCATTCCTCAAATTTGGAAGAATCCGCCACTGTTTGCTACTCTGACGGACGTCATCATTTTTTTTTTTTCAAATTGCTATATTCTCGCTCAATTGAGTAAACGTTTCTTCAAACTGAATAAAAATCTAATATAAAATGAAATCTGTAGTGCGATTCACTAACTTATTTTAGAGATATTCGTTTGGTTAACTCAACTTAACCAAAATTTTAGCGACCCAGCTATTCAGTAGCCATTTTTTAACGATTTTCGCATTCGCCGAATCAGCTGTTGATGTTAGCTAGTCGATGACCGACAACTAAACGACAACAAATTTTATGTTGTTAACTCAATCGAGAAAAGTGAAATTCGTGATTTCAATTTAAATAAAAGAAAAATTTTAAATTCAGTGATTTGTTTTCTTGTAATTAAAAAAGGAACATTAACCAATGTCGTTTAAATATTTGGCATATGATTTATCACGAGGTGATGAAGAAGTAAGCGCTCCAACAGTGGATCGACGTTTACTCCGAGATGTGGACAATCCCTTTCATTTAAATGCAACAGACTTTCAAAAACTGTATCGGTTAACTCCAGACTTGGCTGAATACCTAATTTATCAGCTTGATAACCAAATAAGAGGATCCAGAATAACAGCAATATCAACTGAGAAACAGGTAGCTCGTGTAATCTTTAAGCCTGTATGCAATTTTAAATTTTACTTTTATATTGGTAGGTTCTAGCGGCGTTAAGGTTCTTCGCAACTGGTTGCTATCAACGACTCGTAGGTGAACAATGGGGAATATCCATGAGCCAGTTTTCCGTAAGCCGGCATTCATCGGGTAACGGATGCAGTCAATGATTCGTTGTTTCACCTGGAAGTGAGGTTTCCTATGACCCAAGTGGAACGCCAATTTGCTAAAGAAATGTAGAAATGTTTGCTTCGGCGTCGTCTCCCTTTGTGGCAGGCTATATTGGAGCCGTCGATTCCACGCACATATCAATTTTTCCACCAAGGAATCATGAGGAGGCTTATGCCAACCACCACATCTACTATTCAATTAATATGCAAATGGTAAAAGCAAACTTTTACAAGGAGCCATGTATAAAAACAGAAATATAGTTTAGTTTTAATATATACATAGATAAATGATTATAATTTAAAAAAAAAAATTAATTATATGTATTTAAATCCTAAATACGCTGGAGCACAACGCGAAGTTTGAAAACGATAACCATGGCATATTTGCAGGTTATTCCGCATATTCCTTGGAGTCGAGTTGATTACTATTCCAATATAAAAACACTCATAGAAGAGTCCGGAATTCTGCTACAATGGATCATTGCAATATATATAAAGAATTTTAAGTGTTTGTAGTTTGAAACAAACTAATATCTATTTCACTTTAATGAAATATAACAACATCGCTCAAATTTTTATTTGGCAGCAGGCATTCGTTTGTTTTTTTTTTCTATTCCTCTTTGTGCTTTTCGCTTATTTTGGCATTTAGTTTGACTGAGATGCCACTCTTTATCACTTTGAATAAATACAACGAAACAGCTGTTAAGTGTCGTTAAGAATAAGTTAGTGAATCGCACAATCGTTAGTGCAAACGGCAAATATTGCCGCTAAAAATAACAATTGTCGTATCGTTTAAAGTTAGTGAATCGCACTACTGGTTTCTCCAAAAATAGTCCATTTATTCATTCTCCTTTTGCTCTCTTTTGATAGCTGTTTTTTTTTTCAATCCAGACATTTTTTGTTTGAGTGCACACAAGGCGAATTCATATAAGGTGCAGTTACTATAGCAGTTGGTTTGTTTTTTTTTATTCACCTACATGTATTTTGTTTTTGCTTTTGCGTATGAGCTTTCAAAAGCCGTAAAAGCAAAAACAAATTGTATGTCAATTTTGACAACTCTTACGCAGAAACAAAAACAAAATACATAGGAATTTTGTAGTTGTATTTATAACATCACCTTGTATGGATTCGGCTTGAGTGCACATATGCTGAAATAATTCATTTTCTTTTCTTTAAAATTTCACGTGCGGCGCAACATATTAATTGAGCTCGGAATGGACAATAAACAAGAAGACAAACCTTTAATATTTATTTACCTAAGTACAACTTGGTGTTATGAAAAGGATTAAAGAAAATACAGGTATAAATTACTAACGGAAATTCCGACATACAACAAAAGCAGTTCAGTATAACCTTTGAAGATTATGTTGTTGTTTTTTTGATACCTGCCTCAATCTGCGACTATTAACTGCATATTAAGCGCGTAAATTCCGAACTCGGAATAACCAAAACGAAGTACAATGGAAAGTGTAACAAAGAAAAAAATTCAAAAACAATAGAGGACAAAACATTTAAGAATGGCATCCTTCCTAGAATAAACTACCAAAAGGCAAGTAACGAGGAATGAGGAAACCCCGAGGATTGCACACCTGGCACCAGAAGGATGCATTAGTTCTAGCGTAGGATATAAAAGAGAGTGAAATGCAAATTTTTAAGTTAATATTGTTAAGGACGCGCTCGGTGACTAAACTAAAGCTCTTGGAAATTTTTCTACAATAAGGCGTTTTGTTAAAATATTTCTTTCAATTTGATTTTAAAACATATGAGGAAGTAGTTTCCATAACTGAGTGACTGCAGCTATTTTCGGAATTCAATTTTGTTAAAATTTTTTTTCTAAATATACACTTACCAAGTATGTACGAGTATCCTTCGCAAGCAAATGCCTACGAGTATCCGGGCGAAACATCGCACTTGAATCCGTTGGAGACCACCATGAACCAGCATCAACAACAGCCTCTTCCAAATTACATTGCTGCTACGTGGGAAGTGCCAACTCAAGCACACGCTTCATTGGAGCAACAGCAAATGCGTGCGCCCAACACCAACTCGAACAGTGATAAGAAAATCCAAACAGCTTATGTGAAAATAGTGGAGCAACCGGCTAATAAGGCGTTGAGATTTCGCTATGAATGCGAAGGTCGTACGGCTGGTTCGATACCGGGCATGAATTCAACGGCAACAAAGAAAACTTATCCCGCCATCGAAATAGTTGGCTATCAAGGACGTGCAGTGGTGGTTGTCTCTTGTGTGTCCAAAGACCCACCATATCGACCACATCCGCACAATTTGATCGGCAAGGAGGGCTGCAAGAATGGTGTTTGTACATTGGAGGTGAAGACCGATACCATGCGTGTCGAGCTCAGTAGTTTGGGTATACAGTGCGTGAAGAAGAAGGACATTGAGGCGTCACTGAAGGCTCGAGAAGACATACGTGTTGATCCCTTTAAGACTGGGTTTTCACACCGCGCCCAACCGGGCAATATAAATGTAAACGCTGTACGTTTGTGTTTCCAAGTATTCATCGAAGGTGATAGAGGCCGCTTCACGGTACCTTTAAAGCCTGTCGTATCCGAGCCAATCTACGATAAGAAGTCTATGTTGGAACTTGTCATACATCAAGTATGTAGCTCAGCTTCTGTTATGGGTAATACGCAAATTATGTTGCTCTGCGAGAAGGTAGCTAAAGAGGATATTGCAGTGCGGTTCTATGAAGAGAAAGATGGTGTTGTTATTTGGCAAGCGTTTGGCGATTTTCAGCCATCGGATGTACACAAGCAGACATCGATCCGATTAAGAACACCCCAATATCATAATATCAATATCATTCAACCAGTCAAGGCGTTCGTGCAGCTGCAACGACCTTCAGATGGCGCAGTTAGTGAGCCTTGGGACTTCAAATTTGAACCAAACAATTCGAATTCTGTGATTCTGAGACGCAAATGTCAACGGCTTGGCCTACGTCCAATGCCAGACCAACCGCAAAAACAGGCACTTACTAATCATCCTGGCGGACGCATGCTGAGCTGGCCGAATATACTGCCAAATGTACCACCTATAGCGATGGACTTAAGTCAAGCAACTACATCAAATGCTTGTGTGTTTAGTGCGGACCCGGAGATGACACCACCACCAGACCCATTGCCGCCGCCAAATGTCCCACTCTACAACAAAGTCGTTGACGTAAATACACCACTCATTTCGGCTAGCCATCAATATCAGGGTGGTGCGGAAGGAGCCGGCAGTGGTTCATCAAATGCAACGCTAACACCTAGCACAGTGAACGAGCATAAAGAGACCGGCGCGAATGGACGTGGCCAGCGGTGGCAGCAGCCGCCACCACAATCGCATTATTCCATACCACATGAATTCCAACAGCATTCGACGCCGCAGCAACAACAACAGCACCATCAGCAGCAGCAATATTTCCAAGATAATGCCCCTAATAATACCAAGCCAGGTATTTGGGAAGAGCAGTTCACCAACGTGCTGGCCCTAGCAGCAGCGGCAATGAGCAAACTCAATGGCAATAGTAATCAGTTCAACATGCAGAATTTATTGGCAGTTACAGCGCCAACTGGTTTGCAGTATTCGCAATGGAATTGCCCACTAAATAATCTGCAGCAACAAACAGAATACAATCCGAATCAACTGCAAAATCAACAGCAACAGCAAGCATTGCCGGCAACTTGCCAACAACAGCCACACGAGCGGGGCGAAATGAACCAAATTGGTGCCGTTGGTGGCGTTGGAGCCGTTGGTAGCGTTGGTGCCGTTGGCGACACCGAACGGAGTGCAACGATAACCAATCTCCTAAACTTGGATAGCGAACAGCTGGTGGATGTCAACTGTGTTGATCAGCTAATGTTTCGCCCCACCACCGACGAACTGCGGCTATCCAATCTAACCATATCGGTATAGTGGCGATAGACTGGATGTGACGTTACTTAACTAAAGCGTCGATTAACTGATCGTTGTTTTTTTGTAGAGGTGTATAACTATAAATTGAAATAAAATATATGCATTATAAAATTTCAAAATGAAAGCTCAGTTTATTAGAAAGATAATTTTAGCGTATACATAGCTTTTAAATATAATTTCAATGGCTGCTGTGAACATCGCATACTCTTGAAGTCCAATTTTCGCCCACTATGTCAAGCAATGTCTGCCGTATCTCGGCAATAGTTTCCCCAATGTTGTCTTCCAAGGTATTCACAGTTTGATTTTTCTCCGCAGGCGATTGTCGCCGTCCACCGGTATGCCATTGTCGCCGACCTGTTGGAAGAATAAGTTCTCACTCAATATATTGAAATTCAAGTGGTGCACGAAATAAGCGGCAATTATAGCTCCACTGGGTGGTCTATATAGCGAGTGTTTTAATCGTATATTATCTTGACAGTGATAGCTCTCTCCCGCTGAAAATCTTAATATAAAGTAAGTATCGTATCTCCGCAGAACGAAATGAATCGGTTTACGCTTATAAGATAAACGTTGAAATCGGAAAACCCGCATGTGATCGTCGGGAAGCCAATGCATTCTAATAGAGTGATCGATTTTGGAGCGGTGACATCATTGGCCCATTTTTCTTTGATAACGCTGCTCGGTCAATGGTGATCACTACAGAGCCACAAATCGAAAACATGGACGTGCACGATATTTGGTTACAGTACAATGGTGCGCCATGCCATACAGTCCTTGCCAAAATCGATATTTTGCACAATAAATTTGGCAATCGCGTTATCGGTTATCTCGACTTGATGCCGTTAGCCTTTTTGGGGAGTGCCGTGAAGGTAAATAACAACCAAGCCATTCCTGAGATAGGTCCACAAACCGTCACCAAGGTCTTGAACTTGAAAAACTGGGTTATCAGGATGCGCTACTGCGAGGCCGGTCGAGGCAGTAACATGAATTAAATAGCATCTCTGATTAAACCAATATCCTACTGAAAATATTACTTCTGTATTAATTAAAAAAAAAAAATCAAACCAGGTAAGGTTTTGAGGATGTAACAATACCTTGTGACTTTGAATGAACGTATAGTGCAAATGATGGTCATTCGGCTTCAATGCCTACGCCAACTGATTTTCGTAAGGTCATAGACCGAATCGACCCCTTCTAATATCGAGCATTATTTGGCAAACTAATCCTTTCACCGGACACGTCCGCGTATCGCAGAGCATCTTTACAACAAAAGCACTCATTATATTGCAGCTGAAATATTTATGCTAAGCATTAATCTTCTTTCTTTTTTGACATTGTCTTTTTGGGCTGAGACCAAAAAACTTCGACCACAGAACGTAGTTTACAAAGAAGTTGCATCACTCCCATCGTTCCTCTAACAGAAAATGTTGTCTTATTTCACCATACCAGAAGTAATTTGAGTTTTGCTGATCGATAATAGAATATGATATATGATACGATATTATTGGATCCAATTGGCTTCTGGTCTGGTGAAATAAGACAAAATGTCTTGCCCTAGGAAAGGAAATTCGATGCAACTACTTTGTAATCTAAGTTTTTATTTGCTTCTACTTTACGTGCCAATCCAACCAGAGAACGTAAATTATCTCGAAGAGCTCCTTAGTACATGCCACCTGCGCGGACAGAGTCATCGTAGTCTTACGTAGAATAGTTCGCCGTAAAGTTCTCAAAGCCTTCTCATCTTTGCCCGACAGCTATTTGTGCTATGTAAAAGGACGGTATTGATGAGACATTTGTAGAGCAAAATATTTATTCGTAGACAGAGCGCTCTGCTTTGCATTTGCCTATCGAACCCCAAAAAGCAGCTTTTGACAAAAGTTAATCTTCGCTTAATCTCCAAGCTGAGCCTATTGGTGCTGGATCCTAAGTATACAAATTCCATCACCATGGCAGTATGGATACAATTTTCCTTCATCAGATTGAAGAAGTAATACGAGTGTGAATCGCCATGTCTAGAACCTCATTTGATTCAGAGCGATTCGGGGACCCTTGCCAATCTGGTGCATCAGTATAAAGCCGTTTTGTTATTCAGGGCTATATTATCTGTATTGTATATTATCTGTATTGTGAGCTGATGGCCCCGGCAGCCAATGCTCATACAAGCATTTAGCTTTGATATTCATATCACCGTTAAACAATAATAATAATAATAATATCTGTATTGTATTATATCTGTATTGTGTTATTAAAATCTACCCTAAATTCGACGAAAATGTGTTGTGTAAGGATTTGTTAATCGATATGGAATTGCCTAGAGCAAAAAGAAAAAGTAAGTGATTTATAAAGAATTTTGACCGAAAACATTTTTTCCATGCACACTAACCCATTAAAATCTGGTTCTTTGGAATTGTATGCCAAATATTTTTGTAGAACATTATAAAAAATAACATCTCTGTTGTAGGCAGTCAAAAAAGGTCAGTCTATTGAGGTATTAGTGGGTTAAAATATTCTACAAAAACCTTTCCGTTCTATAAAAATCATGCAGTCGTAAACTTTTAAAGCACCGCCACACATTCATTTTTTTTTTGTTCTCTCTACCAGAATCCGTTGTCCGAATCCTGCTATTTTGACAAAATGGGTTTGATTTTGTTGTGCAGTGTAATCAATTTGGTTAATAAGTTTTGGCTGTATTCCCACCAAAAATTTTAAATACTCGTATCATATAATCGCTGGATAAATACGTGGTTCCATATTTCTCGCAATATGGCAATTTTGTGGGTAAAGATTTTGCCTGAGAAAATGCCAAGTGACATTTTCGGTGAGTAATTCTCTAGAACATTTTAACCTTGTAGCGATCTCTCAATTTCCTTTTATTTAGACTTTCGAAAAAGAGATCAAATTGACGCTTTTATGAGCTAGCTAAAGGGTTAAAATGTTCTAGAGAATTATTTCTCGTCAAATTTTACTGCAGGCTCCCAAAATTAAAATATTTCGCTCAGAGATGAATTTTAATCTTTTCTCCGCTCATTCTAGAAACGATCAGGTAAAATATTTCAAACTTAATATGACCATAAAAAAACTATCTGCGAATGAAAAAGAATTTAGAGGATTTGCAGTAAGGGTGTAAGTCTCTCATTATGAGTTGAAATCATTGTGTAAATGGTTTGGGTGAATGCAGAATTGTGTTGATCTTCGTGGAGAATACTTACGGAACACCCTGGTTTGGTAGGAAATTTTTATTCTTAATATGATTGCTCCATGCACACCCATCGCAACAAAAAAAGCTGCATCAAGTCTTTCGTGGAAATTTTTGATTGATTTTTGTGAACTGTGATACTAATAAAATGAGAGCTGCAGCAATCGCTTCCAAGTGACATTTCGATCCGAACCGTTCAATACCGGCTAAACGAGATGGGTATGTCGGCTAGGAAGCCCGCAAAAAAGCCAGTTTTAACCTCAAAAATTAAAGAACAGCGGTTTAACTGGGCTAAAGTAAAATGGACTGAATCTGAATGGAGGCGTGTAATATTTTCTGATAAGTACAAATACAACTTGATAAGCCTTGATGGCTATCGTGCCGTTCATCGTAGACCAGGTGAACGATTTGCGGAAAATTACATACCTCCGACTGTAAAGCATTCCTCCCATATGAGATAGTATGGAGATGGAGTCCCTAATTATAATAGTGTGTATAGTAAATGCCAAAAAGTACGAATCTATTGTACTTGGAGTCCTTAACAGAAAATGAACCATATCCATTTTTTTCAGGACAATTCAGCGTCATGTCATCGGGCACGAACTGTAAGTGTTGTCATGAAATTTTTACTCACTCAATCACTTATTACTATTTCTCAGTCCAGTTTTTTGCGTTAGACTACACAACTGAAGAAATATTTGGGCATAGTGTCACTAGATTGGCGAGGGTACAAAAAACAAATCTAAATAAATGTATGAAAATGAAAAAGTATGGTATGAGGAAATTACGCCTGAATATTTAAAATATTTGTATGATCCTATGCCCAAGAGAGCGTCACAACAGAGTATTAAAAAAATAAAGAAAAAAACAAATCGCTCGGTTTTTGTATAATTGAAGTGTAGGTATTAACAAGAACCCAAGGCGAATTTATAGAAGGTGATGGCATAAGAGCAGCCGATTTGGTTTTTTTTATTCACCTACATATATTTTGTTTTTGCTTTTGCGTATGAGCTTTCATAGGAATTTTGTAGTTGTATTTATAACACCACTTTGTATGGATTCGCCTTGCAAGAACCAAAAAAAAATTGTTTTTCCAAATTTTTCAAATATTTTTCAAGGCGTCAAAAGCTGCAAAAATAACAAAAAATGACAGATGCTGTTTTTTTTTTTAATTAAACAAAGAAAAAATAGTTACAACACATTTCGCTCAAATTTTTCTGACCATTTATTAAAATTAAATTATCCAACACATGCCAATCAAAATTTTTACAAAAATGTTAAGCATTTTGGAGTTATGAAGTTTAAAACTTTGAGTTGTGAAAATGTGAATGGAGCCTTTTTGTTGTGCTGTACATAAATACATAAATACATATGTGGCAAAAATTAGAATTTTTTTACTTACCTTATTAAATTTATACATCAAACTATTGAGCCTTTCCATTTCAAGACGACAGGTATGTAAATTCGGATCATGCTTTTCCATTTCCGTGAAACTGTAATATGTTGTTTCTTGATGAAAATTGCCAGAGACGTATTTTCTCTTTTCACCGAAAAAAGAATGTATTACGATATTTTTCGGTGATTTTAATTTCGCTGTGGAATTTTTTTTTAAATGCGCATTACTCTTTAACAACTGACCGATTCTGATAGTTCAACATGTAAAATGTTCTTAATTAGTTAAACATACAATTGCCAACTCATATTCAAATTTTTTTTTCCAAAATTATTAAAAAATGCACTTATTTAGAATTTATTCTCTCGAAAAGTGTATTTTTTTATTTTTCACATCAGTAAGAAGAAATTTCAAAATGTGATTTTGAGCAAGCGGCTGTTAGCCAAACCTTTTTGCTTAAGATAAACAATTTAAAATTAAAAGACGGAAAAATGCGATTTTCACAGCGAATTTAAAATCGCCGAGAAATATCGGGGAAGAATTTTTTCGGTCAAAATAAAAAAAAAATACGTGTCCAATTCTCATTTTCATGGAAAAAGAAAAACATGACCCGGTTTGCTTTAAATGTAAAGACTCTTTTTACAAATACAAAATAGAAATTTTCCAACCAGCATTACCTATATACATAGATGCCCTCGTAATTAAAAAAAAAATCCATTGCGTATTTTCTAAATATCTTTTTTCTTTATTTGTTTCAGTTTTAATTAACTTTTCACACTGTAATTATTATATTATTTTTGGTTGTTTTTTTATATGCCATCGATTTTACTTCATGAAGTATTCAACATGAAAATGTCTTTTATGCCATTTAATTTAATTTGTTTTAATTTTTATTATTTTTTTTCTTACGCCTATAATACCATATAAACATTTTTTCGCATAATTTTTCTTCCATAAATTCATTTTTTTTTCTAAATTACATTATGCTGTTTTATTAGCTTATTTACTTGCTAATTAATTTCATAAGTACATACATACATAATACTTATGCTCATATTTGTTTAAGAGTTTTTGCTAATACAAATAACACTTTTCTTTTCACACAATAGTTGAAATTCTTTGTATTGTTTTTTTTTTTTTTTGTGTTTTAAAGGTGAACATGTGAAATATCTGAAGCATTTGTTTGTGACAAATATGATTTTGTAATTTTTTTAATGTTTTTTTTTTTTGCTTTTTTGTCGAGTGAGCTGAAACAACAGTGCAACATGTAGGCCATTTACTGATGTGTTTTATAGTTAATAGTAGTAGATATATGTAAAGTGAAAGCGAGAGTGATGAAATTTCAAAGTTATAAAAAATTATTTGTCACACTTAAAATTCAAGAACGTTGGGCTCAGCAGTGAGATTCGGAAATGCGCTATTACTAAATTATCATAAGATTGAATTGAATTAAATAAAATTACCAGCTTTAATCTAAGAATTAATTTACTTTCCATTTATTTCGCTACATGCATGAATGCACGTTAGGCTCGGTCTGTAGTTTTTTTTTTTTTTTTAACCGATTTTAGATGGAACCAAAAATATCATCTAAAATACAGCTGTTAACCTACAGATAAATCTACCGATCCATGTTGATCTAGAATAAAAAAAAAACTACAAAAACATGAAAAGACAGTGCTCTGCCGACGGCTTCACACCGCGCATGAATATTTTAGATTACAACTATATTTTTCCTCATATTAAATGAAATACACTCAAATGGAAGAATTTTAAAGTAAAACGCTATATCTGAACAATCATTATTATAAGAGCTATATATTTTATAGAGCACCTAGCTTTGTGATTTCTCAGTTTACTTTTTGTCAACTGATAAGTCGTGCGGGATTAGCTGTTCTAAATAAAGGAGTTTTAAATCAAAACATCATATCTGAACAAGCAGTTGTATAGGCGCTATAAATTATAGCACACTTTCTATCAGGAGTCGAAAATACTTAGTCGTTATTTTGATCGATTGGATCAAAGAATCAGCGGAAAGAATTCGTTCAAAACAAAACTCATATATATCTATCTAATCCTTATGCTATATGCTATAAAAATCTGACCTTATTTTTATTTAGAAGATTTTTTTCGTATTTTAACTCATTACACAATCGTCATTTTGTGATTTTTATTTATACGATAAAAAAAAACGTTATTCTTTCATTTTATTTTTTCGATCAACATCTACAATATAGGTATGTATTAAACTTTTTTTCGATAAAAAACAATCGTTATTTTTGAATTAAAATTTTTGCCGATCATATTTGGATCGATATTCTGTGATTTTTATTTTACGATCAGAAAACATAAATAGTATTATTCTTGTTGTTGTTGTTATTGTAATCGCCCACGTATTTTTGTTATGATAGAAAAATTGTAAATCCAAGAACAACAATTATTTTTCATCGAAAAGGTTAAATAAAAAAAATATCGATCAAGTATGGTCGGAAAAAATACAAATCCAAGAATAACGGTTAATTTTGATCGAAGAAATAAAAATCACAAATATAAACCCAATGTGATCGAAAAAATAAAAATCACACAAAAAACGATTAAATCATTATTTTTAATAAATTTTATAACCGTTATGGTTCCTGCTTCCTATGCATGGCAGCTGAAAGGATTGCCAAATTTCATGTTCTTAGTGTAGTTTAGTGTAGTGTAACGTGATTGATGGAATTCTGCATATTAAATCCTCATCGCAAATGGATGTTGATGGGCTATCCTCCTTTCTATTAAAGAATTGTTCTGCACTTGCGTATCCAATTTTATTAATTTTCAATAAATCTCTTAATTGTGGGGTGTTCATTGATGATTGGCAAGTTTCTTCTATATCGCCAATCTTCAAGAGTGGTAACAAGAATAATGTTTCTAATTATCGACCAATCTCTAAACTGTCGACGGTTTCCAAATTGTTTGAGTTTATTGTCAAGCAGAAGTTATATTTCGTGACTAAGCGTTTAATTTCGACTGAATAACATGGCTTTATGTCGGGTAGGTCTACCGTAACAAATCTCTCAGCTTTCTCCGAATTTTGCCTGTCTGCTTTTAATAATCGAGTTCAAGTTGATGCAGTTTATACCGACTTTTCCAAAGCCTTCGATAAGATCAGCCACTCAATTTTAGTTTCAAAATTAGCAAGCCTGGGCTTTCACTCAATTTTTCTTTCTTGGATAAAATCATATCTCTCGTCCCGTAGATGTACCGTCGTGGTAGATAATGCGCCTTCCCGTCCATTCATTGCGTCCTCTGGTATTCCCCAGGGGAGCATTTTAGGCCCCCTTCTATTCATTATCTTTATTAATGATACATATATCTAGCTGTTTTAAGCATTCTCAATTTTTACTATATGCTGATGACTTGAAAATATTCAGAACTATTTCATGCAATTCAGATTCTCTTAAGATCCAGTCGGATCTTGATAATGTTGCTTTCTGGTGTAGAAAGAACCAATTACATTTAAATATAAAAAAAAAATGTTTTCATGTTTCATTCGCCAAATCTCGCTCCCTTATTGCTACTTCATATTACACAGTGGCTCTCAGCTATGCACAGTGGGCGAAATTTGCGATGTCGGTGTGGTCTTCGATTCTAAATTCTTATTTCATAGCCACCTAAACTCCACTATTGCCAAGTCATATTCTATGCTTGCTTTCATTCGCCGATTCAGTTTAGGTTTTAATGATCCTTACAACTTGAAACTATTATTTACCTCACTTGTACGATCTAAATTAGAATACGCAGTCTTCATCTGGAGGCCATACTTTGAACGCCACATATTGAGACTCGAAAGAATTCAGAAAACGTATATCAGGTTTACCCTACGCACTTTACATTTTAGTGACCCGCTTCCTTCTTATAGCGCCAGGTGTCAGCTAATTAATTTAAAATCTCTAAACTCTAGAAGGACTATACTTTCTCTCACTTTTGTCTTTGATATCATTCGAGGTGCGATTGATTGTCCATTCTTACTAGAACGTATTCACTTTAACATCCCTTCAAGGAACCTTCGTAATCATGATACTTTTTTCCTAGAACGAGCAAGAACGCTATATGCAACTGATTCTCCTATTTTAAGGACTCTAAATGAATATAATAAAATCATGAATTCCACTGCACTTGATTTCTATTTACCAAAAACTAAATTTAAGCTTTTGTTAAATGAATTGGTTAAGTAATTGTTAACTGTGTCTTTCTTTATCACAATAATCTGTAAGAAACTTTTATATTTTTTAGATTATATATATTGAATAATTAAATAAATAAATAAATAAATAAATAAATAAGTAGTAAAAAATTTGCTTTCTCTCAGCGTTCGGGTTTTAATGAAATTATCGCAATTTGTTCAAAGATTTTGGAGATTCCATACCAAATTATTTCTGTGTTATTTGTCTTAATGAATTTTTATCTGAATCTCCCAAATATATTGTTTGAACCTAAAGAAGTTTTAGTTGGCTGAGAGTATTTTTTTGTTAGTTTTTCAATAGAATAAAAAAATAAATGAGGAATGTAATTGGCTTTGTGATTTCAATAATACACTTGCAAAGTTTCAAATAAATTCATCAATCCATTCTTTTATCATGCCTTACTGAAATTTAAAAATGTTTTTGTTATTGTATGCATTCTCTTTGGCCATATTGGCGCAGAGTGAAAATAAAATTTTTGAAAATTACTTACAACGCTCAGTGTGCTAGAAGAGGCTAGGTTGTGAAAAAATGCATTCATATCGAAGAAATAAATGGTACCTTTGCACGGCCAATACACCAAAAGTGTCACCAATGAAAAAGTGTTTGTAAAATGTCAATAAACGCACAGTATTTCGAAAGTTTGTTCAGTTTTCTATACCTACTGGTGGAAATAGAACCTCTCGTGAAACAAAGTTTTTGATTGAGTTAAAAACGTATTTTGAAATTTTTTTTGAAATGGATAATAATTGACTGATTAAGAAACAATTTTTTTTTGTTTTAGTTTTGATATATCTAATAGAAAATATTTGATTACGTATGGGACATATCTGAGCTTTTTATTTGTATTTACGGTATTTTAAATCTTTCTGTGAATCTTATTATAAGCCCAACAAACGCTTATAACTATTTAAAAAAAAAATATTTTCAGACCGTGTATTTTCTATCAGTAAGTAGGAGTTACACGAAGAGCGCATAAAAGTTTAATTTGAACTGATTGAAACGGGCTGTACGTTTTTGAAACATAGGTTCGATTTTAACACAAGATCAGCATTTTTTACTTTTTTAAATTTCAAAACCAGAATCATTTTTGTTCCAAAAAGCATAGGGTAGTTTTTTTTTACTTGAAATCTCTTTCTAAAAAATAAACATTAGGGCTTATACTTTTAGTATTTTATAAATACTACTTTTCAACATAAATTAATACCTATTAGCTTAACGGGGTATTTTTGAGCCCGAACCTTTAACAAGTTTTTTTTTTAAGTTTGAGGTTATATGTATATCCAAAAAGCAAATGAAATAATTTTTCCCGTCCAGCTTATTCTAGTCGCCACACTGTATTGTTTCGATTTTTTTGTTCAAAATTTTCGACGATTTCATGATTTTTAAGGTAAAATTTATTACCTATCCTCCTCCTATTCCAACAACGGACTTTCATCTAATTAGCGTCTTCGTTAAATTCATTTTTTGACCGAATTTATTCTAATCTACTATAATAGTTTCAAAATAGCATACCATATATGTAAATTAATTCATTTTCATTCGGAATCAGTAGGTGGTATGGCTTAGATTTATTTAGGACTTTGCAGCTGTTTTCCAGATAATCCAAAGATATTTTTGGCTCCAACCAAATTTCATTGAAACCAAAAAAATCGTTCTACTCTAATACGCATTTCGGGTACAATTTCGCATTTAAACGTGATATATATATATACATTTCGTATACACTCATAATACATTTTTGAAATTGTTGCTTGCCTTTTGTTTAGCGATGGTGCATTTCAGAATACCCACAACTGCCTTTTGTGTCTTCTAATGAAAATTTAAGTATCTAAGCTTCCAAAAACTTCTTCATAATCTTTAAATGCATTTTATTTAATTTCGTTTTTCTTTTTTGGTACTAAATGACTGCCATTTTTTTTAAATTATATACGACAGAGTGATCTTTTGTGAATGCAATTGTTTAGTAAATTGTTTTTAGTGTAATTTTTTATTTATTTGTTTCCTCTGATATTTGTTAACGTTTGGTTTTTAGTATTGTAAACAAATTTTTTTATTAGTTTAATTCTCCCCGGACTCTCTGTTGTGCCAAGTATTGATTACAGTTATTCACAATTTTGAGGTATTTTGAAGAACCAAAAATTTGGATACCTTTTCTTCTGGTTGATTTCGAAGTAAGAAAATTTGGGTTTTTTTTTGTCAAGAATTATTCAACATTAGAAAATCAAGGAATTCTTGTCAATTATTCTTAATAGTGAAATGGAATTGGATATTAGTTTAAAAACTTTAATTTTTGTATTGGAAATATAATACCTGGTCAATTTCAAACTTGCATTGCTCGTCGGAAAGAAGAGGAATCGAAGAATTATTGTCGCAAAATTTCTTCTTGTTAAATCTATGTCAGATGAAATAGAGGAGGTTTGGGACTTCGCTGCCTCAAGCACGCTAGTGAAAAATCATGTCCCTCAAATCTTGAAGAACGTTGAAGAATTAACTCCTCTTCTTATTCATCTTAACCATTGCTACAGAAGGAACTCATTGGCAATATATACATACCATCGTTTTATCCTCTGATAACCCTGGTGAGGCTATTTATCACAAACTAGTTCAGTGCTAAAAAGCCTGCCTGTCCAAAATTGGGCACAATATCCTTGCGATCGCATAATGATAATGATCTCTTTCGGTCCAAAGGTAATTTTGTCACTGCAGTATGGCTGCCAATTTTCCTTAGTAGATCGCAAATTAGTTGTTGTACCGAGTCGTTCGCTCGTCTAATTTAATTTCTAAATCTTGCGGTGTCATCTTTTCCTTCATTTTATGTCACTCGATATCCAATACTAAAACCCACTGCCAAATAACTGATTTAGCTTTTGCAGAGGATTTCGAAGATGGAGTGCGAGCGTCTGAACAAATGAGGCTACCGGCTGATGACCGCCATGTAGCTTTTAACAACAAGTATCTGGTCATCATTCTAGATAGGGAATCGTGAGACAGAGAGATTCTCGGACCCAATGCTTCTCTTCGGTTCTATACGGACGGCTTAAAACAACAACGGGTTCATTTACAGACCTCGATGTGCCGACCGACACTTTGGCAGTCACTTTAACCCAACCTCATCTAAGCCCCTAATCAGGGCCAACCTTTTATATAGCGCGAAAATCTGGACTTTTACAAATTAGATGAGGCATTCCTCGGGGTATGCGAAAGAAGTAGTATACGGAAAGTTAGTTGATAACTTAATTGATGTTGTCCTTGATCTCTCTTGTAATTTCTAATTGGCGCTAGTTAGCTTTCCAAAAAAATAAATACCACACATTACACACTGGAGGTACACAGCGGTGGTGCGAAACATTCTCTTCTTTGGAGCCGACGTATGAAGAACGGAGCAAATTCAGCAATATAATGTAAGGGGAAATTCATATGGGAAGTTCCAGGCAAGCCGCAATGCAATTAGGTTGCTCACTAATTCTGAATACAGACAAGGGATAAATGGAGGGAGGCTGAAAGCTTAAACCTGCGGACCACGGCTATTTTTACTGATAGCTCTAAGATGGATGTCAGGGCAGAAAGTGGGGTCCACTCTTACGAACTCTAACTGCGGTGTCTTTCAGGTTAAACGGAGGCTTATGAACTCTATACTGAGACAATCTATTTTGAGAGCTAAACTGCCTAAACTAGTTCAGAAATGCCACACGTATAATCTGCTTCCCTGGTCATAGGGGTATACCTTGAAATTTTGCTGCAGATGCGCTGGTTGGAGAATTACCGTTGATAAACGCGGCTCAGAAGGTTGACACCCTTCTATCTTGATGCAAGCGCCGGCTAAGGTCAGCTTTCATTCAGAACACTAACATTAGGTGGGCCGTGGAAACTTCATGTCGGATTATAAAGTAAAATTATCTAGGATCGATCGACTTTAGAAGATCTAAATCGCTAGTAAGTATCGACCGTTCCATTTGTTCAGTGATCGGTATTGTAACCGGCCCTGATGAGGCTACACGGTGGCAGGATGGGTTTCCCAACCTATGATTTTTTCTGTAACTACAAGGCCGAAGAAGAAGTGGAAGGTATAGAATACTTTCTCTGGCATAGGCTCCGCTAGTATCCTCAGTTTTCTGCGATATATTAAGGTGTCATTTTGTGATTTTGAGGGAAGCTAAAGCATCTCCCCATGGGCCAAGCGCCCTAAGTGTGCCGCTTTGCAGCAATTGTGAAACGGCACCCACCTAAATCTAATCTAACCTGGCTCGCGGAAGAAGAAATGGCTAGCGCGCTTTGCTGGATTCAGCCGAAATCATCTAGGCCCATTGCGATTATGTACAGCGCCAGTCAACCAGAAGTGACGCTCACTTTGTAAGCGAAATAAAAACTTACTGTCCGGTAAATTTCGCAGCAGAATATTTTCAAACTAGTCTAGTGTAATCCGTGAATGCAAATCTGCTGAGTGAAAAAAAAAAATAATGTTTGGCTCCGATTTCTTCTTTAGCTGTGATTTTGTGTGGCACAAATTTTAATTAATAAATATATTCGATCTTAAACATTTAGTAAAGTACATTTGTTCCGCTCATCGCTGTTTGGCTGCAATAACAACAATTTTTTTTTACAATTTATTTGGAAATTTTTATTAAATTGTTTATACGCTTTTACTCATATATTTTGTTCAATATGTCATTTATTACATATGTAAGTACATACTTATACTTATAATACACATGTGCTTCTTATTATTTATTTACATTGCATAATATTAATAAATCAAAATTAAAAATTAATAACAACCGATCGTAAAAAAGGAACTAAACCCCCAAGTAGCGAGATTTTGCCAATTCGAAATTCATTTTTTTTTCTATTGCTTCAGCGGATATGTACTCCTTTCATGTGTGTGTGTGGGTGTGGGTGTGGCTGTGTGCGTTTGTGTTCGTTTGTGTGTGTGTGTGTGTGTGGTAGCGTGAGACGGTATAGCGTATCCGTGTAAATGATTTCGTTTGTTTATGTGAGTGGCATGAATTTCAGTACAAAAGTATCTCAAATAGTCAATGTACTTGTTGATTGTTTTTCGTTTTCTTCTACTTCTTTTTCGTATAATTTTTATCTAATTTTTATTTTTTTTCATTTCGTTAAAATGCGCATTATATTAACGCTCTCAGCTCTGTGTGTAAATTAGGTTAAAAACTGTACATTTCTACAACATACAATACATACATACATATATCGAGTAATAGCTACATAAAGTTATGGTTTGTTATTCCAAGCATTTCACAGAATCGTAGTCCTTCGAAGTGTTCCTTATGCTCTCACTGCTTTTTCAATTTTACTACTTGGCCATCATCTTCTTCTGTTTCGCTTTCAGCGTTCTCACTTTCAATATTTTTGGCTGTGTCTGCGTTTTCATTTTCTATTTAAAACTAAGTAGTTAATTTTTGTTATTTAATTTTTGTTTTCAATAAATTTTTTGGTTTTTCTTGCGTGTTCATCTCTTGCTTTGATTTTTTTTTTTAATTTGTTTTCTTTTATGGTAGTTTGTTTTTAATATACAATTAATACAAACCCTTTAAAGTCTTTGTTTAATTCATTTTATAAAACAATTCTATCGTTTGCTTGCAATTTCAGTTTCTTAACTTAGTTTTAATTTTCATATAAGTATTTGATCTTTGCTAATTTACAACTAATTATTAGTTTTTTTTACTAACATTTCTTCTAATTGCAAAATAGTTTCAAAATAGATTTACATTATTTGGACACCTTTACTAAATCTTTCATGCATTTCAGCTGTTGCATAATTGACGAATTGGCAAAATATGAATAATATTGGTAGTTGTGTTAAATAAAATGTTAATGTATCTGGTTTGCAAATTATGTATTGTTGATTATTGAATTTCAATTAGTTTTGGCGAATAATTAGCACAACCTATTTGCTGTTTATTAGAGCTCTTTTAAAAAATAGACTATCCGGTTATTTGATTAGTCGAATAGTCGATTAGCGACTTATTTGATAGTTGATAGTCGAATAGCAAGCATTTGGATTAACCGCTCGCATTCGATTAATCGCTCAGCCGAAAAATCGACTAACCGAATTTGTTCTCATTTAAAATACATTTCAAATCTGGTCTTTAAAAATAAGTTTATGCAAGTCTGTACATTTATAAAATATGTATCAAATATTTATCGAAGGAAAATAACTAGTCAAAATATCGATCGAGTTGCCTATGGCCGCTTTAGTCGAAAAAGCCGAGTAAAATCGATTAGTCGGTCAAGAGAAGTCGACTATTTTTTGAAACAACTACTGCTAATCGATTTGTAGAACCTCACTGTTTATAACATCCGTTTTTTAATTAAAGTTAGGAGTATCGACTGCGACTTTCTTAAATCATAATTGTTTAAGCCAAATTATATTAATAATAATAATTATTTTTTTGTAATCTTTGCTTGATTTGTGGGCACAAATTCGTCAAAAATCTTTTATTTACTTTTATAGCTGCCCAAAACTCATATTTGCGATTCCCATGTCCGCAGAGAAATTATTTTTCAGTATTTTCTCCGCCTAAAAGTAATTTTTTTGTTTAATTTTTTTTTTAATTTCGAATATGTATTGGAGCACTATTGTCTTTTTGAGCCAATTTCAGATGAAAAAGTTAATTGGCATTTAAATCTAATCTTGATCAGTTTTTCCGTTGGTATTTATATCACCTATATTTGAATATGCCGAACAAGTCTCGAATGTGAACAAATTCTTGTTGCAAAGAACGAAATGTTCGCAAATCGAGTTTTGGGAAAATCAAGACAGCAAACATAGAAGGGAACAATGTTGCATTTTCCCATGGATTTCAGGCCTAGCAAACTGGAGTTTGAGCATAGAATTAAGGCTATGTTTCCAAGCAGGAATGCATGGAAGAGGGGTGAGGTCCTCGCCGATAGCGGCTTAAAAATATTCACAGACGTTTTCAAAATGGACTCTGGAGTCGGAGTCGGTACCTACTCCGAACCCTTGGAGCTATCCATGTCAATCAACCTCCCCTCTTACTGTAGTGTTTACCAGGCGGAAGTTTTCGCGACTTGGCAGGCTTGTAAATCGCCTAATATAGGCTGAAAGGTAGTCGGTACTTATAAACTACGGATTACCTCTTTAACCGATCTAAAAATCTTTGTTGTCTGGGTTCCCGGGCATAAAGGCATCGAAGGTAACGAGAAGCTACTACTACTTGCAGGATATCAAGAACTACCTGGCCGCACTACGATGCAAAGAGGCCTTTTTTGTAGGCCCAACGCCGTTGTCCATAAACTTATTGCTGTATACACGGGCTACTGGACTTTGGGCACACACGCGAGAAGAATGGGTATTCCGCATAACGAATACTGCAGAAGCTGCAGAGACGTAGCCGAGAAGGAAAAGATCGAGAATTTCCGGCTCCGGTCCGCACTCGTCTAAGATCCTTAGGAACTAATTGGACCATACCAGTGTGCCGTTGGACCCGGTAAATTTACTATCGAACAGACATTCCCGATACGCCAAATATTGGGAGGTTGCTTATATGCAACAATGTCTGATATTGGTATCCCTGAAAAACTACTACGGCTATAAAAAATTACGGCGAGCAACACCACAACCTCCGTCAGAATTGGAAAGGACCACTCCGAGCCGTTTTATACCAAACAAAGTTAGTAACAGGATGACTCCCAATCGTGCGACTTATTGAACATTATGCTAAAAAAGATAATTCGAGCTGTAGAATTGAACCGGTCAGGTAGAAGCGGAGCGAATGGATCTGAAAGTGTACGACGATAAAGTGAAGTACCTCCTGTCTTCTCAAATAATTAGTTAGCGCAAAATAGAAAACTTGTTTATCTCGGCACCAGCATTAAGACCAACAATAATGTCATCGTTGAAATCCAAGAGAGAATCTATCTTGCCAACAAGTGCTACTTTGGGCCGAGTAGGCAACTGTGGAGTAAAACCCTCTCTCGACGAACGAAAACCATGCTTCATAAGCTTCTGCTATTGAACGGTGGAGAAGCATGGTGGCTATCAACATCGAATAAGATGGCACTTGGAGTGTTTGAAAGAAAGATTCTGCGAAATATTTTTGAACCTTTACATCGTTGCGACGGCGAATACCGCAAGCGATGGAACGATGAACTGCAGGATCTTTATTGAGACATTGCCATAGTACAGCGAATTACGATTATGCGGCTCCACTGGCTGGGTCATCTTGTACGTATAAAAGAAGGTAGATGTAGAACTCTAGGTGGAGAAGGACTTGGCTTCACTTAGTGTCCAGTTGGCGCCAGTTAGCAAAGCAACGGAACGACTGGCGTGCTATATTATTTTATGAATTCGTCTAGGTAAAATCAAAGCGAGTCATAAGATTGTATTTACCGCTCGAGAGTAGAAAATAGCTAGCACAGATTAAAGAAAGCCACATTCGATATTTTGAAAAAAGAAAATTAAAATTGTGATTTAAAGAAAAGCACTCATATTTTCACACTAGTGCAAACATACACACATACATCAATAGACTTTTAACACTTATACATATACATACATACACAACTTTCTCAATATTTCGTTTTTTTTTCATACATTAATTTTTTCCAACGATTTCATATTTTTACTCAACGTTTGTTGCAATCTGTGTTTTGTTTTTTTCAAGTCTCATGAACATTTTCTGTTTCTGTTAATGTTTTTTTTTGTGTATTTCGAATGCTTATTATGACACTTATTTTACATAGACTTGGCGGCTAGAAAGACCCTGTATCTCAATTAATTACCACGCTGCTTTGATTTTTAACAACAAATCTAACGCAACAGACATCTGCGACTGAAATTTGTAGGTAGGTATGCGTTTTTTTTTATACAATTTGAACAACTTTTTATGCGTCGTTTTTGTTGTTATTTTATAACTAAGTTACTTATTAAATTATAATTTTTTTATTTTTAAAATTACTTTCATTGTTTTGTTTTTTATATTTTTTTATATCACTATTCACATTTACAACAAAACATTTTATTTTATTTCATTTCTTATTTGTTAGGTTTTAAATTTTTTTTAGCTTATTTACTTTTTTTATTTATTTAATAGGTTTTAACTAACGCTCTTTTTCAACGCTTACATTTCAACACTTGAACTAATTAGGATTGAGTTTAAAATATATTTATGTAAAGTATAATTGAAAGTATTAAAAATTATTTCAGTTTAATTATAAAATGCTTTATGTACACATAGTTAGTAGAAATGAAAAGAAATACTAGTGTCGCATTATAAAACTTAAAACAGTAGAGTTTTGTTTTATTTTTTTTATTTATTTTTTTTTGAAATTCGAAAATGTACTAAATAATTAAAAGCAACTGAAAATATAATTCAATTTTTGAATACCGCTAATAATTTCAAAGCTCCAATCTCACAACGATCGGGAATTTGCTATGTAGAATTCAATGTGGTTCGACTGCATTACGTGCGTTTGGGGGGGAGAACAACGGTACACAACTAAATAACAGAAGTATGTATGTAGGTACGGTCGCTTGGTTTTTAAAGTGACTTTTTTAAATTTCAACTGCTCACTTAACTTTAGGAGTACTAGTTTTTGTTACTTATTTATTTTATATATGTTGGCATTTTTTTTTTTTCGTTTGTGTTCTATTTAAATTACAATTAGATATTGTGGCTGCTAACATTTAGTTGTTGTTGTAGGTGCATTTGTCTTTATTTTATTGATTTAATGTACCTAGTACTTTCTGTTCTAAAGTGTGCATGAAACCAATAATTAGATTCAAGGTTAACTTTTTAATTTTTTTTTTTTGTTCCTTTGTGGTCTAAAATTGTTGAGTGTTTTAGTTTTGTGAGTTTTTTCGTGGATTTTGTGTAACTTATTTTATATGATTTTTTTTTTTGAGTGCTTAATGTTTGATCTCATTTGAATTTTCCTAGAGTATTAATTGTTTTTTGTTTTTACTTACTACACACGATACAACTAACTAATTAACATAATCAATTTGTTAATTTTATATGTAGAACTAAATGAACAAAAAAAAAAAACAAATGGAAAGGTGTGAAGTGTTAAAATTTTGAGCAAATTAAATTATTTAAACAGTTAAAAAATTCTATCTAGTATTGAGTTCTTCTTTGTAGCTTTATTGCACTACTTTCATTTCGAGAACCTAAAAATCACAAAAGTCGCCCTTTTATCCACCAAACGTGGTTTCAAAGATTTTGAGTCAAGTTTATAAAAAATAAAAGAGTTTTGAAATTCTTCATACAAAGCGAATTTATTTAAGGTGGCGTTAATAGAACTGCTGATTTTAATTTTTTATTTGCCCTTACGGCTTCGAATGTCAAATTAAATTTTTTTTTTTGCATTCTACTTGTTCGCATTGGCTTGCTATGTAAATGTGTGAAATAATTTGCCAGCCCAAGCTGCAAAAGCGTAAACAAATCTTTGTTTTTGTACTACTATTACCACCTTATATAAATTTGCCTTGGCTTTATAAGTATAAAAATCTTTATGGAAATATTATTTTATAAACCATTTCAAATCCCTTTTGAATTTCTATGTATGACGACATTTTTCTTTCAGCTGTAGAAAACAACTATACAAAAAAGTAAAAAAAAAAAATTCGTTTAAAAACATCTTACAGTGAACGCAAGATGTATCCATCGGAGGTGATAACAAAATAGGGTGAATCCATTGTGTATTTTGATTTTGTAATTTTTCGAGTGAAATGTCAAAATCTGCATTCGCCCAGCAAGAGCTCGTGTATTTTGTTTGTGCAAGCAAAACAACCCAGCGAATTGGAAAAGAAACAGAAGCATTCAGCTCAGGGGATGTTATCACCTCGCACCGAACTCAATAAAAATTAAGCGAAAAAAATAATTTTTATTTTCAGTAGAACGCCTTTGATTATTTCGTACAGAACATTAGCGGGAAATGTGTCATACGAGAATAAAGCATTAAGTCTATAAAAGTTAGGGCAAATAGTATTTCCAGCTCAAATCCAGAGGTAACTACACCAAAGATGTCAGATACGAGTAAGTAATAATAATATTAATCGTAAATGACATGTGCCAAGATAATCTGGAGCAACAAGGAATGAAAAAATTTTGTTTGGGCTGGCAGCGAAGTTGTTCACAAAAAAATTTTTTTTAAGATAGTAAAGTAAACGGTTCAAAGCCGATTTGAAGTAAGTATGCCTGTCTCTTTTAGAGCGGCGAAAGTTGTTGATGCATTCCATCGATAGTAACTATATTTCGTAACAGTCGATTAATAGGTCAGTGAAAATAGATATTTTTTGCACATTACATTTTTTTTAACTCTTCTATTGGAATATAAGATTTTTTAGAGCGGATTCTGAGAAGGGAAAGGGAATATATTCATATCCTTCCCTTCGTAATCCCTTAAGACAATGTTATGCACATCTCTACATACAGAATGTTGCCAGTGAGTAGGCAATGTGTTAAGAAAATAATGCGTAACTGTCATAAAATATTGCTCCTCCTGTTCTCACGAAAGCGGCTACCTTCACGGATCGCGTCGCGCCCGATCACAACTTGGTTCTAAGGTGGAAAGCATATTTCCTTTTCGTAATGTCGGCGATTTCCTTATCGTACCAGTCGTTCTTTCAGGGTCGCTGAAAGCCATTAAGATCTTCAACGGCGGTACGTAACGAACGAGAAATGTGGTGACACTGCCCGCAAACATCGTTATGTTGAACGTTGCTTTCAGAGAGCAGGAGTGCAAGTCGACTAGTTGGTTATCTGTTGTGATTGCAGCTTGTGGTTCAAACCACTGGCAGCATGCCTTTGTCTGCCAAAACTTGGTCAATTTGCTGTCGAGTTTTTTCCGCAGGAGATAACCACGTTGCTGTTTCTTTCAACGGTGAAGTCAATTAGTCCATAAGCGTCGTATACACTGAACTTTCGGATTGTTGGACTAAAGACCACTTCCCTTCCTACCCTGACATTAAAATCGAAAAGCACGAGTTTTACATCGTGTCGGGGATAGCGTGCGCTCTTAGAAGCGCTTTTTGGTCTCATCGTAATTCTCTGTCGCAGAGTTGCGGGTGCAAATGAGAGAAATGTTAAAGAAACTCGATTTCCTTAATTGTTGTGAGTTGAAGAACGAAGCGAGGCGGATTTGCCGAGAATAGAAGGGACAGAGAGTGATATGCGCGAGTGTGAGGTCTTTGAGATGTCAGCCGACAGAAGAAACAACACCCGAACATTCTTTAAGAGGAGGCATGAAAATGGTGAAATCCGGGGTATACTTTTATATATGGGAGTAGCACTTCTGCATGCTGCCTAAATGTGATGGCGTCGAAAACGTCGGAGATGATGAATCTGAACCGCCAATCAATGAAGTAGGAGCCGAAGTCCTGTTAACCGACTTAGACGAAATGTGAATGCAATAGCGCGCCTAAAAACCAATAAGTTTCCGGGCGCCAAAAATATAATCCGCGAGGTACTAAGCAAACTACCACTGACCTAGAATGTCGGGCCTATGCCGTCTGTGTGCCGCGCAACTCATATACGATCGACGTCCTCTCAAAAAAATAAATTTACTTATGTACATCGTGAATGAATTTTGTTGATTCAGAATGAAACGAACGTTATTTATATATATGTCGACAATTCCGCTCTTTATCTACATCTCTTTCAAATATTACTTCGAAGTTAAATTAATTAGAATAAATTAATTAGAACAAGCCGAAGGCCCGAGACGTCAGTACTGCTCTTATATTGTAAGCGAATGAATTATCTCTCGTCTTTCAACTAACAATAATAATAATAATAATAATTGAAACAACGATATTTTTTTAATTTGAGATTAAATTTATGTGTGCATGTACTATGAAATTTATATCTATATAATTTCAAGCAAATAATCTATAACTTATTTATTCATAAAAAAAACTAAGGTTCAACTACTACATCTGAACGTACAACTATTTGGTTCAAACAATTAAAAACGAGATAAGTAAATATAGTAAAAATTATTAAGAACTAGAATTAAATAAGTTAGCTATAAGAAAAAAAAACTATTTCAACTATATGTATATTTACACAAATTTAAAACGAAGTTATATTTAATATTAAACGCTATTAAAAATTTTAATAAATTTATGCCTAGAATTATTATTATTTTTTTTTAATTAAATAGAATAAAGTAAAAAATTTGATTTTCAGTACCCACCAGTCAATTGATAGTTTTTAGCCTCAAACTAAAACACATTTAACCAATAAATTGAAATCAAATTATTAGCGTTTTTTTTCGATTTTACAAAAAACATTTGCATTTTATTTTACAAACAAAATTCTTTTAGACATACATACATACATATGAATACTTTTCTGGCTTAATTTTTTGCTTAACTTACGCTGATTTATATGATGCTTAATATATGTATATATATATATATATATATATATATATACTATATATATAATTATATACTCCTATAAATAATACAACGCTTTCAAAATGATATTTTTATTTGCTAACATTTCAATTGTAAATCATATCAAACATATTTACAAACTTAAGTTTTCGAAAATTTACTAATTCAGTATTATTTAATGTATGAATTATTATGTAATTTTTTTTTGGTGAATAACAAAGCTGACTTGTTAAAAAAATAAGTTAAAAATTATTATATAAAAAATATTTTAATAGCATTTTCTTTATAATTTTAAATGAGAAATGAGTTTTTTTTTCTAATGAAAAATAAATATTGTACGGACTTCGTAAGCAGTGCAGTTACTTAACCCATCTCAAAACAAAAACATACAGGGGAAAATGGTCGAGACCGCAATCCGTCGTAAATTAAACTGAAAACGTTTTGTCGATAAGCGCATTAAGATTTACCATCATTAAGGGAGAAGAATGAAGGTGGTACCAATATTCAGCTATCCCAGAAGCTGCAATGTGCCGCGCAAACTTTGGCTCCAAATTGAAGGATATTCTACCAAAGTCTGTCAATGGAAACCTACCCAATCCTCTCTAAGGAGGAGGTTTGCGCAATTGAATTCTATGCTTGCGTATGTCTGCACAGAAAGACAACTTGAATCAGAAAATATGGCTCCTCTAAAGTTCTTGAGGATGACTTTAAAATTGCTCTGAACTAATTAAGAATCCGCAACATCGTAAGTTTGTGGGGGTTTAGAGTTATGGAAGATTTAAATTTATAGCAAAGTCTCACCTCTCGCAACACGTCGAACCCAACCACGTTTGCTTAGCACAAAGGCTATATTTGCAAGATTTAAGATGCAGAACTATAAAGATTAGTGAAGTAGCCTCAATTTTTGATTATCTCTGATGGGCTTCTAAGTTTCAAATGGGAAGCTGTTACTGGTTCCCCAACTGGGCACTTTAATGTAAGATACCATCTTAGTAAGATGGGATTAGCTGCAAAACAATTTGCTGGTTTTATGGATTGGCTGAGGAAACGTCAAAACTTACATATCTAGTGTGGCTATGTACGTAGTAAGGTCCAAAAGTTTCTGATCTAACTAGAGTAGAATTGTTGGTGATGCAAAACTTTAATGCCCATATATAACTGTAATTTTCGTTGCCTACCCACAGTAAAAAAAAATATAAAATTATTTCATTCTGCACATAGATATGAAAATTTCGGCTACCGAATTAATGCAGTGTATTTGAGGTAGGGATGTAATGAGTCGGCTATTTTGGGCACTCAAGTACTTTAGTACTCATTAAAATAAGCAGCGAGTGAAAATTCCAGTCAGATACTCCGATCTGGTATTCAAGTTCAGAGTTCGATATTCGAATACTCTACAAATTCGCAAGCAGAGTTTTACTGAAACTCAAGTATTTGTACAAATCGACTGTGTCGTTTTAATTGGAATTAACGGAGATTCGTATTTTTTTTTAAAGAAATGTGAAAGATGGAAAATAAAAAGGTTTCTCGCTCTTAAGCAGATAAAACGAGATGAATACAGCAATAGGTTTATGAAATGCAGCACTTGATATAAAAATTAAACAAAAAATCCCAAACTAACCGGAAAATGGTATTGAAGCTATTTTCTAACTTCACAGCGCAAAACCGTGATTTTTATATCAGCATTTAGATACTATCATCGTCACCCGTACTCGAGTCTGTGTATCCGAATACTAAATTTCGCTTACCCGAGTATGTGAGTATTTCAAAAGTACTGGATTCTACTTGACGCGGCACATCATTAGTTTCAGGCGGTAGTAGCCGCCATTAAAGAAGAGCACGCCAAAAATTGTAGGAGAAGTTCGGCCAAACGTCAAGTTATATGGTGTAAAGGCCAAATTATTATTATTATTAGTTGGCTGCTTACTAGCGCGACCTCTGTACGGGAACGAAACATCTACTCTGATAGCCAAGCGGCAATTAGAGCTCTTGGTTAAATAATGTAGCGTTCGTACAGTTATGTTATGTTTTCGTTGATGTCTCTTTTGAGAAGTTCGGAATATTTCTTCGTCCAAATAATCTGGTTACCGGTGCACAGCGATATCTCAGGAAATTATGAAGCAGATGAGTTAGCCAGGCAAGGTAGATTTGAATTAACTCATTAGGTAAGAAGGTTTTTGGGATTCCTTTGGCCACCTGTCGGCGCTAGGTAGTTATTAGAATGTGTAGGGTCGTAGGGCCAATAATAATTGTTCATGGAAACACCATTTGAAGTCAAAAAAAAAAACATTTGTATGCTGTGTACGAGAATTCTTTTCCTTTGTATGTACTGCAAAAGAGTTAGCAAATCAATTTTGTTAGGGAACAGAATCATTAATGATGAACTGCGCCCAGGACGACCATGCGAGGTCATAACGAAGGAAAATATCAAATTTGTGGAGGAGACAGCATTGGACAACAGACGCCAAAAAGCAGCTTTGTCTGGAATTTCCAAAACATCAGTGCTTAGAATTCTACATGAAATTTTTGGGTATGGATAAGATGGGCCCGAAAACTTCTTCCCGCAGTTCAAAAACAAAGTGTTGTATTACGTTTCTATATATCATTCACAGAAAAAATGGTGAGCACAAGCTCTTGGAGTCTCAACATACCATACATATATCACTATCCTGGCTGAATTAAGATTGATGTTCCTAGAAACTAGGTAACCAATATAGCTTATTTTGTACATCGTCGAATCGCACAGGCTCTTGGAGTTTGGGCGCGAGGAAGGAATATAAAAGCTTGTCAAGGTCGCAGTATTCTATCGCTATTAGAAAGCTAAATTTATTTTTTATTCTTTTTTTTAAGATTCCGTTCGGCATTCCACTAGTAAGGATTTTAAAGATTGCAACACTACAGTAATTGGGAGATTACTACGCTCCCTTGCTGCATTGATTGGCAATTGCTGTTAAGGGGGTGTGGTTGCTTTATGGCAACGCAACGTCCACACATCTGGTATTTTCAAAGCGGCCATTAAGGAATGCGGCTTCATTGAGTTCGAAGAAGTCGTCCCAACTTGCGGTGGAAAAGTTAACAATGATTGTGAAGTAAAGGCAGTTGGAGTTTACAAAATTCGAAATAAAATAGATTCCATGATTATCCCATTATCGGAATAGGCTTAAAAGTTGCAAAATTAGGGGAAATAGTTGATATTTCATTAAAATATTGTGAAATTTTGAGACTTTCAATTTTAAATTTCAAAGGTATTTTGAAAAGGAAACATTTCAACGAAACAAAGGTCCTAATCGCCCAATTTTTCAATCACTCGAAAATGGCTGGATACACGCATATTTAAAAATTCGACAGGCCTTTCTCAATTGGTACTATATCCGTTTCTGAATTTTGAAAGATAATGGTAGTTTGTAGATACAACTTGATGTGAACTTTTTATGAGGAAAATAAAAAAAATAAACAAAAAAAATATTACTTGCCCAAGACACATTCAACAGGGTAACATCAGCTGCGTGGCTAGTTCAATTTTTTATCGTATCAAGAAGTAGCTGAATTGTCAAACATTGTTTACATTATACATTTCATTGTAATGGATTTTAATTGCGAACTATTTGATTATTTATGTGCTGGTTTTGATTGTTCAATGACATTGCAGCGTCGCCAAGCGACAATAAAACAAACCATGACAGGGTTGTATTTTTTCTAACGTTTACTTGTTAATGCGCCTTAGACTTGCCCCATTGCAAAAAATAAACGGCTCATATGTATATTGAAAAATAATTAATAGTGATTTGAGATTTTCTCTAAAAAAAACTTTTAGACCTTACTACGCGAATACAAATATTATTCGTACAAGTCAGAGACCCATAAACTTTGGCGAGTGAAATATTTCAATAACAGGAGCCATTGTGAAAGATATTTTTAGATTTCAGCGCGTGTATCCCCCTTGTATTAGTTAATAGTACGAAGTGCATGAAACTCATAAAATACTTTATGGGGGGAAAAAACAGAAAATGCAGTAAAATTAAACAAAATATTAAATGTAATTAATAAATATATCCTATTTTTAAAGAAATAGCTTTAATTTAGTATGTGAACTGCTGAGCGAAAATACCGTGATGTGATAAAAATAAAAATTAAAAAAAAAACACAAACAATTTCTATTTAGTTTTGCCAAAACAACTTATCTTAATATTTTCCTTTAGCAGTTTAACTTTAATACCATACCCTTGCGTCCCTATTCTGATAACCCTACCAAACCTGTGACCCTCACAATGGCTTTAATTGGTGCGCCAAAAACTATACAGAAAAACTGGATATTAAACGCTTAAGAAATCCACACAAGATTTAGACATTTGCTTAAAAATATTTTTAAATAGCTATTATGAATTTTTAGGCGCTTTAGCTATGACAACTGTGAGCGTGACAATTTTGTGAGGCTCATTAGAATAGCGAGGTGAATGTACAACTTTTACTGATGCCGACTATACCCTAGTATGAGTAACGAAACATTTCAATATTTTATCAAAACAAAGCAATTTTAAACTTGAAAAGTCAAGATAAGTGGTTTTGCCAAAAGCTAACATACTATATAAAAATAATATGTCTGTTTTTTTTTTGTGATTTTTTGAAAATTGCTTTAAATTCATTTATCTTAGCTCTAATGGTTTTGATGTACTAAAACTTAAAAAAAAAAATTCATTTATTTAAACTCATAAATTTTACGCAATAAATAACCGCTAATTTGATTTGACTTAAAAGTTTTAATCGTAAGCTTAAACATTTATAGTACACACATTGTATTAGACTACATACATATGATGGGCATTTAATGCAAAAAAATCAAAAAAACAATGTAAAAAGGACATGTCGGTGTTTGGTATGTGCGAATTTTATGTTTTGAACTTTATATGGATTTTCTAAGATTCTGTCGCTCAACGTACTGTATTTTAGCTAAGTATTTCAATATTTTATTTACCTAATCGACTTAAGTAATTCTTTGTTTTGTTTTGTAACTTACTATATACTTATTTTACATTATTTGACTAATTTCATTATTGTTATTTATTTCTAACGTTCTCGCTGTTGCCAATTGTTTGCGTCATTTTTTTTTTTCGTAGTTTGTATTCATTCTCTGCAGGTTTACTTTTTTTTAAAGTATCAATATTGTTTTGTTTATTTGTTTGTTTGTCTTTTTTTTTCTTTGTGTTTCGCGCGTAATGCTTCTTATTTTCATTGTTTTTGATTTTTGGATTCTACATAGCTCCTTATTCCTAGTTTTCTGCGCTGAATTTTCATAGATTTCGACATCACAATCAGATCGCCTTTAGAAGGTCCTTTAAATTTCCAATTAACGTAGAAGAAGCGAAACCGAAAACAAGCAAATGAAGTGTAGCCAAATAAATAAAGAAATTAAGATGTAAACATAAAAAAACAAAAAAAAAAAAACAAAAACAAAAATGGAAAGTAAAATGAAAAGTAGAGAAAATGTAAAACAAAACGAATACATTAGCGTTTTCTTTAGCAAATTCTTCGAAAATTTCATAAATTCAATTAATTATGATTTTGGCATTTACTCATCCTCCTCTTCCCTGAAGAGATAAGTGCTCCAGTAGACCAGATTGAATAACGCAAATACCAGCGGGAACGTTATTCGTGATATAACATCGATCCTCTTCGATCTAGAACATTGTCTATGGTGAGTGATATTTGCGGCAGATTTGGGAAATATATACGCAAAGGAATTGATTAGTTGATAAATCGCAGTATGTTTTGTGTGAATTTGTGTTTGAACGAAGTAGGAATTATTATTATTAGTTTTTTTTTTTTTTTTTTTTTTTTTGTTAAAAAACATTTGTTTTATAAAGAATATACATACATAAATTTGAATAAGTTCTCGCTGTTTCTTAGCTTGTAAAAAAAAAAACAAAAAACGGAAATTAAACAAAAAAAGTGGTTAGCAAAATTTTAATGCAATTATTTTTTGTCGTTAGCCGAGAAAGGTTTTGCTAAATTTCATGCGTTTTTTTTTTTTAGAATCATTCGTACAAAAATTTTGGCCCATCATCTAAGAAACTCATATTCTTCGACAAATTTCGGCCACTATGAAAAAAGCTGTTTTATGTCAGCGTTCATAACTCGGTTACCCTGACAACTGGTTGATGAGTTTTTTTCAGGTCATCAGCCTAGGGGAGTTAGTTTTTTGTAGCAACATCGTAATGGAGATTCGCATACGTCAAAAATTTGGAGGTTTAGTCTGAAGCATTTATTATTAATGGAAATTGGGTAGAGTGATGGATTTAATGCAAAGTTTCTATTTCTATTTCTATTTATACGCCACAATTTCGGCAGAGATAGCGGAACTATTGTTGTACAGTCTTGCATAATAATATTTTCGGAAATCAAATTTTTTTTGTGTTGAAATAAACTAAACTAAACGAAACTAAAAATAAAACCGATAAAATCTATTCGGTAGGCTTCATAAAACCTATCATAAAATTTAAAAACAAGCAATCTGTTTTTATTTGATCTTCGGTTTTTCCGAGAAACCGAAAGGTCGCTGTATATTGGAACGATTTTCGGTCATCTCTTGTCAAATTTAGTTTGAAGGCATACCGGATTCGGCGTCGTGCCATCTTCAGTGTCATTTTTCGTTCTAAAGGGTTGACGAAATTTCCTAATGACTCGAATTTCAATTCTCTCTAAAAATTAAAAAATGGGGAAAAAAACTGATCACAACTCAAATATCTCCGATTTAATAGCTTCAAAAAATGACATCTCTAATCTTCCGCGATATGCAGTGATGGTTTTGCGTAGATAAGCTAAACCTATGTAGATGTTCCCATCATATCTAAATGTAATTTTTTATTGTATATTTCATATTGTCTGAACTGTGTCTGTCGGGAAACAGCATGAACTTATTCAAATCCTTTTAAAGGCCACAAAAAATGCAAAAGTATCAAAGATATAAGGAATAAGAAGAAGAAAGTTTTTAAGGAAGCCAAGACCAAGACTTATCATATACTTATGTATGTAAAACATTACCATTCAAGTAAATTAAAAATGCGGCGGGAGAACTCGCAAAGCAAAACACAACTCAAACAGCCGAAAACCAACTGCAATTGAACTCAACTCAAATCAAATCATAATAAGTACTAACTACGATTTCATAAAAAATATTATAGTTTTATTAGTTACCTTGTAGGAAACTTTGATAGCCATGTCTTACAGCAGTTTGGACGTTTTGGCGCCTGCATATGAACCTCACATTGGCGTAGCTTTTCCAGGGCCATCGGATCGCCGGGATGACGCACCAGCGGCTTCTAAATTTGCATTTTTTCGTGTTGGCGCACATTTTTCACATATGAAGAATGCGCACACACATTTGTTTGTTGTTGTTGTTGATGATTTTTTGTTTGGTGTTTTTTTTTTTGTTGGTATTGAATAACGATGATAGAGGAAGGTTTTTTGATATTGATTGTTTTTTTTTTAATTGATTGATTGAGATTTGTAAAATATTGTGATTTTGTTTCAATAAATTTTTAAGGTATTTAGTTAAAATTTTTTTTTTTTTTTTTTTTTTTGTTTAAATTGTTTGGTGGTGAAGATTTGAGGTTGTTGATGTCAGTCGATATGACAAAATGAAAACGTTATAAAATAAAGAATAAGTAAAATGTTAATATTATTGCGGTAATTAATTTTGCGTAGCCAATTTGTTAGTATTTTTGTTCAAATTAATAGTAAAATAATAGAAACACAACTTTGTAAAAATTATTTTTTAAAATTTATTATTTCTAGTTTGAATGGAATTGAAAACAAAATCTTTGAAAAGGTTTTGAACATTTGAAATTAAATTCAACATAATTGAAGTAAAAGAGAGTAGTATTCTTAGGTCAGCTGCACAAAAATTTATATAACTTCACATATATAGAGTCAAAAAGATAGAATTTGTATAAGAATACCGACCAAAATCTGTCAAGATACAGCCACACATAAATCTCACAGATGTATTCATTATTTCAGAAAATATTTAAACTCTGGCTTTTAGCGATAGTATAAAGATTCAACGCCATTAGATAGGATACAAATCTTAAAACATAAATTTGAATTAAAAATAAACCTACTCAATTTTCTCAATTGATTATTTCTGTCTATCTCTACTTCTTATTCCATTTGTGCTTTTAAAAAGCCTCTCGCAGACTTCACCAAACTTGCTTCCTAATATCTATTCTAAACTATGAAGGCATTTCAGTATTGTATGAGAACCTTTCTTTTCTCTAAATCTCTCCACTGTCGTTCAACCTATCGGGGAAAGTTTTCATAGCTCAAACTTAAATTTCTGAAGTTGCAACAGGCTAATGAATCAATAATTGTTTATTCTGTAAGGGAAGCTACTAGATTTTAACGAGATTTTAACTAAAATTTTCAAGCCATAAATTTAAGCGCGCTTAAAATTAACCTCTCCAAGCCTAAATTACTTCAATTTTCTAACTTCAGCCTACATCCATTAAATGGTCAAAGCCTTAGCCATTCGACTCGAGTGAAGTACTTAGGAATCAAACTGGCTACTAAGTTAAACTGGACACTGAAACACCGGGCTACAAGGACATATCGAAGGTGAAATCCGTCCATTTCGATCCAACGATGTCCCAGTCTGGTAGAAAGTCGTTAAAGGGCAGGGTATAGCGATCGTCCTACGTTGAGATCACTGAGTCAATCAGACGGAGGCCTTGAACAGAATTTGTCATATGCCTCCGAAAGTTCTTTACGTCAAGGAATCTTCATCTCAGTCTAAGGGAGTTTTGAGTTTAGAAGGAATGTCCGCTTGGTTATGGGTGCTTTTCGCAGTCCATCAACTCTCCGGAAATTCTCAAAAGAACGAGCCAAAAATTCTCTTATCCAGAAATATCAGTACATCAGTTACTCGCAAGAAGAGAGTCGAAGGATATTTTACTCTCAGAGCTCTTCGGAGTATCTATGTTTCCGGAACCCTCGAAAATGGTCAACGTATACGTCTCTGCATCTTCTAGATTCTACGCGATTTGAGAGGTTTGTGTAGCTCTTCTAGCGACGGAGCGACCTGGGTATAGCATCACTACTTTTCCAAAGAGTCTAAGAAGCGGTGCAGTCTCATAACGTCCTCGAATTTAACGCAAAGTTCGAAGTCTACTACCACGACTGTAACTCATCAGGTGCAGTGGCTTCTATGTAGCTGTCCAACTTTTTGCAGAACTATAATGAGATTTATGAGCAAATACTGTTTTGAAGATCTAAAAGAACTGTTCAACGTGGATTCAAAGGATTTGCTTAAGTTCTTCAGCTGCGTTATTGCAAATTTTACTAAACTTAAAAACTAGAGCAAAGGCATAAAAGTCTAAGCATAAACGGTTGGAGCCATATATCTAAAATTTGTATTCTAAGTAGGTAAGGACTATAATTTTTATTATGTGGCCGACAATACACAATAGTGGCTTTCCTCGACATAGAGACGGAGCCTTCAACAACTTATGTACAGAAGCTCTTCTTGAATTCTTAGGTGGGCTATGTATCGAGGAATGTATTAGCTCCTGGTTAATTGCAATGCTACGGAGCAAAAAACTCAGACAGAATTGGCAAACTGCGTATTCATAAGAAACGTTATTTGGGTAACCCCACAAGGGGGAGTGATTTCTCTCTCTACGGCTTACCACCATCATCGGAGGGCTTCGTCAACTGAACCAAAAAGGAATGAAAAGAGTAGCATATGCTGATGATGTACTAATGTTATTTACAGTATCTTCCAAGATTACCAGCTATGAGCTACCAAAGTTGAATCGTCAAACACTTCGAATGCCCAAGCATCGACTTTTACTCCTACATGTGACTTTTTGATAAGGCGTGGGATATACCCTGAATGTATACTGCTGTGGCTCGTCCAATTATGCTATGGTTTCCTAGTCTGATGGGTATCCCTACGTAGCCAACATACTCACATCAAGTTAGAAAAAGTACAAGAACAGCGTGCTTTGGGATTACATAGATATTGGGAACTTGCGCTACATATACTCTTAACGTCAGAATACAATTCCTGCCTAAAGATCTCATATATTGTATAATGGATTAGTAATTGCAATAAGGCTCCGCGAACTGACGCTGTGGTTATTTCCAGCCAGAAATAGATTTCCGTAGAGTCTTTGACGTCCAGAGGCCAAAGAATGAAGGAATCTACTGAACCTAACTCGGGGTAGGATTGGGGTCTTGGTCTTTGCAATACTCTAGGAAACGGGTCTAGCCAGAAAAGGTTCAGCGATAACTTCAAATGAGGTGCTGATGCCAGTTCCAATATGATTAATAATCAGAAGCATTTTACCTCAATCATCTTCACAATATATTCAAAGGACTGCCCAGGATGTAGAATTGTTAAATTAGCATGAGTCGAATATGAACTAAAGAGAACATCTTGGCGAAGGTCAGGCCTAACTTTACGTGACTCGTGACAGATCTAACAGGGCATTGGCCTACTGGAACTTACACGAGAAAAATGGGTATAACTCATAATGAATACTGAAAAAGTTGGGGGAATGAAAATGGGGAGAGAAATTCTCTGCGGATGTCCAGCTCTAATGAGGGTGGTTTGAATACAATCTCTGTGCGACTGATCCAAACAAAAGAAGCCTCAGCAATACCAAAACGAAACTCAGTTGCTAATTGAGTATGGAATTCCTTTGCCGCCATTCTAAATTAAACTAACAGCCTGCTTAAGAAAGCTGAGAAACTATTTTTGATTATCAACCTGAAATTTTACAAGTTTTGTTTTTCTAGTTTCAAAATTACGACACTTGGTGAAAGACACCCTACATATAAAAAGGGAAATAAGAATTATTATTAAAACTTGCATAAAAAATACTTCCTCCGGGCGCTCTTTGCGAAACTTAGCCTACAAGTTTTTGAGAACCCTATTACCCAATGATGATTTTGAAACAACTTAAGCCTAGAAGAAGCTAGTAGTTAGAAAACCAAATGAAAACTACATTAAATAAATTATTAACACTTATAGTTAAGAAAAGTTAGTAAATTAGTGTTAATTTAATAGAAAAAGTTTTTAACAAATACCATTGCGAATGTTGCGTTACTGTCTGTGTCAAGCAGATCTGAAGCAGCATCTAAGCTGGCCTGCTCCAAATCGCGACGTTTCTTTTTCATATTCTCCTTATGCATGTCTGCGGCCCGATCCGTATTTGTTGCATGCGATAAAAAATGTTGAACAAGAATTTATTTGTTCCACACAAGTTTTAATTGTGTGTGTACGTGTGCGTGGGTGTGTGTGTATGTGCGTGTGTATGTGCGTGCGCAAGCCATTGAATAAGGGAGCACATATACATAAGAGAATGTTTTGTTTTTTTTTTTTTTTGTTTTTGATGAAGAAATTTATGACACAGAGCGCGACAGAGTACAACAATACAATATACGAAAACGAGCAAGAGAAGTTTTGAAAACAACAACAAGAAAAGAGATGTTTCACAATAGTATGTAGTTAATAGCGTAAAGAAAACAAAAACAAATAAAGAAAAATTTAAATAATAAACATCACCAAAGTAAATTTTTGCAATGAAAATTTCAGGTTAGAGCGGTTTTTTTTTTTTTTTGCCAATAATTCGGAGTTAGAGTGCGTTCACAGTAAAAAACACACATGCAACATTTTTTAAGCGCAAATGAGGCGTACAAAATTAAGAAACACATTTTTTTTTGTAAACATTTAGCGACATTTACAGCGTTGTTGTTTACAATTAATTAAGATAAAAGTCAAAGTGTGTGCCAAATTTGTAAAAACGATTTTCAAAAATATAATTTCACATTGCAATTATTCAAAAATAAAAAATATACATATATGTATAGAAAAATCAGCATACAAATTCAAACCAAAAATCGATGTACGATGTGATGTGTGAATGTTCGCATCATCGGAAAATGTGAAACGAAATAAGAGTAAAGTATAAAAGAAAAAAATATTTTTATTTTCCATATTATCAAATCAGTGATTAATAAATTAACAATAATATTCAAATTAAAATGCAAATAAAAAGTAATATTATTGTGAAAATGGCAATTATATGCCGTCGACAATGAAAATGTATTACAATTAGGGGTTTTTTTTCAAATATTTTACAATAGTTATTTAGTGAGTTAATATTTGCAAATTGATTGTTGTTTTTGTTGTAGTTATTGTTAATGCGAACGGCAGGATGAAATAAGAAGACAAAATACTTGTATTAGTAAAATATTCTCAGCGAATATTGCAAGTTTTTTGTTTTTTGTTATAGAAAATCTAAGTACTAAAAAAATATCGGTATTCGGTCAGCATGAGCGTCAAACAATGGCATATATTTGTCAATCGTTTTAGAGCGAAATTGTTTAAAATATCGTTTTTTCTCGAATAAATAGCTGCACATATTTATTGAAATATATTGGAGCTCAAGTAAGGAATTAGAAATAAAAAGCGCATAAAGAAAGTATTATTTGTTTTAACCCTTCAATGACCAGCGGTGCATTTTTCATTTTACATTTTCATTTTTTGGGGACCATTTTTGTATACCATGTCTCTTACGCTCTTACTCTGAAAAAAGTACCCAATCAATCAATAGAAAACTAAAATAATAACCTTAAAATGGTTCGTATCAGAACGTATAAATATCATGAGGTGGAAGTTTTTGTTGTAACTCCCCAGAATTTCTACGACATGGAATACTCTGTTCACGTGGTGGAAAAGCTATCAACATCTTTGCAACATGACGCCAGCAACATTTCTTCACACCTTTCGAAATACGTTTGTAATTCAAAATTGCGGAAAAATTTGTCAGTTTTGCGCTTCTGCATATTAAGGAATCGCTTTTGTATTGTTCGTTTACATTTGCTTTGATCAATCTTTTAGAAGCTTCGATTATTTTGACAGCTGTTATATTTTCGCTCGCGTCAAATAAAATTATATTCCCAGCGAAATTTCTCTGCGAAGAACATAGCTGAGGGCTTATAAGGTAGAAGCTGTTCAAATCTAGTCGGGTTGAGAAATCGTTAGGGTAAAGGTACATAACCTCACAACATATCGTCCTTTGAATGGGAAAACGAATTTTCAGACAGAACGACCCACTCTCGTGTGCCTCGATGACATTGGCATCGTTGATCTCATCGGCAGAGCCGCCACTGCAAAGCTCTCTGTCGACGAACAAAAATCATGCTCTACGAATCTCTCATCATTCACTCAGAAACCTGGATAAAGTCGAACAAAGATGTGAAAGATTTGAGAGCCTTCGAAATAACTTTTCTACGCAAAATCTATGGCTCTGTTCGTGAGGGCCACAGGTACCGTAGGAAGTTGGCATGATGAACTGTAGGCACGAGCTCTGTAATGATATGGACAGAGTCAAATGCATAAAACTTCATAGCTAGCATTGGATTGGGCATGCCATGAGTATAAGTGATAATTCCGCTGCGATGAATAGATCCTTTCACTCGGCACCCTTAGGTGGACCACGAAAGAGCTTCCACAAACACAATACAAGAACCAAATCCAGAATGGGCTGTCTATGCTTTGTGTAAATAACTGGCACAACTTCGCAAAGAAGTATGACAATTGGCGAAACTTTTTGGTCGAGCGCCCAAACCGGCGTACGGGCTTGGTGGCATGCAAGGAAAAAAGAACTGTAAGCTATTTTGGCCGATCTTTCAATCGCACATAAGACAATACCGGTGGCGAATTAAGCACTTCCCTTACTAGTGAATTTGACAGAACTAGCTCTTTGTGGGACGTCCCAGCTGAAAATATACAAACTTCCAGCTACAGTCTATTCACTCTTTTGTCTCCATTTACCAATATGGAGAGTGAGGAGGAATTTATGTTTTCGCAGTTTCCTCTTGATTTCGTTTTCTTATTCTGCCTTGTCGTGATTCAGGTTAGGCGTGGCACGTTAGAGAATCCATCATCTGTGCTTTTAGTAATTTTAAGCCACTTACTTTGATACCTTTGCGGCTGGCGGAGCGGAAATTCTTTGCACAGCAATGACAGATTTTTCCGCTTGGTTTTTAATCCCAACGATGAGTGGCTAAACCCTTATGAACCTGGCATCAAATTCGCCTGCATGGTGAGTATAAAATCGAGCTTCTAGTCGCTTGATTTTATCGATTTAATTACCATGAAATTCTGTCTAATGGCATTTTTGCAACACTTCTAGCGACAAGTTTTCAATTTCTCGATGACTAATAAGGTCTTTCAAAATCTGGGGATTATTCACATGAACCACATAATGAAATCTGAGATAGTTAAATCTGTTGAACCTGCCGGCCAGTGAGTATTGTTCAAATGCGATATCAAACAGCTTAGAAACGGCAGAAGTTTTAATGTCCTCATATAAGTTTATTTATATTGAGCCACCCTGTACAACGTAGGACCCTTTGAAAAATGTACATCGTACTTTCAATGAAGAATGTTCTTAGACTCGGTTAGGTGATGTCTTCGTGAAAGCCAATAATTTAATTTCTCGCAGACAAAAGTTCCAATAACGCGCAACGGAATTTTTTATAATCTCTTACATTCCAACTAATATTCCTCTAACAAGCCTTCCTTCAAGTGCTTGATATCAAAAATTCCTTATTAATTAGGTACCTGCGTTAAAAAAAAAAATGCAGATTTTTTTCTGAGGAACGATGTGTAGGACAAAATATGTCAAACTTTTTAATAGAAATGTCAGAGGGCGCTTAACAACCCAACAAGTAGCCAAAGGCAGACATCAACCCCCGTGTAGAGCGATTGATTGGCATTACCGCATTCTGAGCTACGAACTCGATAAGTACATAGCTCGGTAGTAATACACCTGAAGTGGGCTGCGAGAAAAAAAAACTGTACAATGTTCGTAGCTGAAGGGAAGTTTTTAAAAAAAAACCTGCGGTCATAATTTTGTTAATAGTTTTTATTGACATTAGTAGCAGGCTTACGAACTGTGTTTTTACTTTTTTTGGATTGGCTCTAGTTCTTGAAATAAACGAAATTTAAGAAATTAGTGAAAAAAAAATTATATGACCCAGTTCCAGTTGTATTAATTTAATTATTCCTCAATAAGTTTTGTTATATAAATTATTAAAACAGGTGGGTATACTAAATACCCCTGTTTTATATGTTTATGGGACAGTCGTGCAAGAAATGAACATTGGATTACAAAGGACTGGCCGGTGAGAGAAAATATGAAGGTAGGAATAGCAAATGTGGTTCATGACCAACTGATAAGCCGATAAAAAATCATTCTTCCACCACTTCACATCAAGCTTGGGCTAATGAAACAGTTCATCAAAGCCCTTGATAAGACAGGTGACTGTTTCGAATATGTGTGCAAAAAATTTCCAGTCCTTAGTATGGAAAAATTAAAAGCAGGAGTCTTCGATGATCCTCAAATTCGTACCCTTCTAGAAAGACACTGAATTCCTAAACCATATGTCACAAATTGAATCTGAAGCCTTGCTAAGCTTTGTTAATGTAGTCAAAAATTTTTTGGGAAATCATAAATCACCAGACTATACAAAACTAGTTGCCGATATGCTACTCAATTTTCGCAAACTAGGAGCTAAAATGAGCATTAAATTACATTATTTAAATAGTCATTTGGACAAATTCCCGGACAACCTAGGCGATTACAGTGAGGAACAAGGTGAACGGTTCCACCAGGACATAAAAACAATGGAAGAAAGATACCAAGGTCGATGGGACGACCACATTATGGCAGACTACTGCTGGAACTTAATACGGGATTGTTCTGAGCAACGACATCATAGGAGGTCCTACAGAAAAAGTTTTTTGTAATTTTTTTTAAAATTAATTAATGAAAAGAATATATCTTTTTTATTTTTGCATTATTTTTATAAAAATATAATTTAAATCCATATTGGTATTTTTAATTAGGTTTTTTCGCGAAATATTTAAAAGTCTTTATCGGAAAAACTAGAGCCAATTCGACAAAACTGATATTATTTTCGTAATCAGCGCCCCTAAATTACCCTAAATCGACTTAAATATCTCCGACCGCAATATTTTGTTCCGCAGTGTTATCAAATCAAATATGAAATATAAGTAATATTTGTATCGGTAAAAGAAAAAACAAAGAAAACTATTTAACATTAACTAATGTGACCGAAAAACTACCGACTTCAATCAAAATATATACTATATAAAATTGTAGAAATTTCGTGTCTGTCATTGAAAATATTTTACCACCGAGTGAATTTGGGAATGGGACTTTTTCCACTGGTAACTAGACAGTAACCTCGGTCAGAACGTAACGTATATTTTTTATCAAAATATTAAATGTTGGAAAAATAATTTTTCGTAGAAATGGTTTAGAATCATATTCCTCTGAAGGAAATTCATTTTTTCCAACAACATCAACTTATGCCGTTGTGTATGTTTATTGTTGTTGATATGTTTTTTTTTTTTTTTTTGAATTTGCGCATTATGCATTTTACAAATTTTAAATACAATGTTTTACCGGTGTTGATTTTTGTTTTTTAAGCTACCCTATAGCAATTCAGTAGCCGACTACAAAAAATACACTCTTGTACAGGGTGGGCCAAAAGAAACCAAGGGATGTAAGAGTTTAATAACTTTTTCGTTTATTAATTTTTTTTTATTTTATTTATTTTATTAAAACCCGCAGATCATCGGCAACGGCTAAATTTTGCAGTTAAATTTCAAGAGTTGGCCAGAAATGAAATCAACTTTATTAAAAATTTGATTATGAGTGATGAAGCTCATTTTCATTTGAATGGCTTTGTTAATAAGCAGAACTGTAGGTTCTGGGGTTCTCAAAATCCAAGAGCCATTCATCAACGCCAATTGCACCCCATCAGGTGTACAGTATGGTGTGGGATCACATCTGAAAATGTCATTGGGCCTTACTTCTTCGAGAATGAAGATGGAAGTGCTGTAACCGTAAATGGAGAGCGATATTGGTTTATGATAGAAAATTTTTTACGTCCTGCTCTTGAAAACAGACCTCGTATGTGGTTTCAGCAGGACGGAGCCACTGCCCATACTGCCCGAGACACAATGGCACTTTTTAGTCAAATTTTTGGAGGGCGAATAATTTCCAGAAATTCGGAAATTATTTGGCTAGCACGATCGCCAGATTTGACAGCACCCGAGTATTTTCTTTGGGGTTATTTGAAGGAGCGAGTGTATGTGAACAAGCCAGAGACAATCCTTGAACTCAAGGCAAACATTGTTGCAGAAATTCGAACGCTACAGCCACAAGTTGTAAAAGATGTTATGGAAAATGCTCTAAAAAGAGCCCATCAGTGCGAAACTGAAAACGGTGGTCATTTAAGAGACATCATTTTTCATACTTAGTATAAAAAAATTTCCCTTTTGTATATTATATAAACTGAAAGAAAAAATAAAAAAAAATTAATAAACGAAAAAGTTATTAAACTCTTACACCCCTTGGTTTCTTTTGGCCCACCCTGTAGTTAACGTTTATGACCTAACTATAAGCTAGCTACATTATAATGTTGGACTTACCCAAAATCGAAACATGATTGCTCTGTGCTAAGGCATTTGCTGACATTTCCACTTGTTTTTGACAAAAAATTTACTTCTAGTTAAATTTTAAGTTAACTAAAAGTTAGTTGAAAAGTCTATGACAATTGGCTACCGCTTAGGGCATCACCATGTAGAAATAGTGTTTTTGGCTCTAATAGAAAAAAGCCACGACTAGTTGCGAAATGCATTAAAAGTTAGGTGAGGTGCCGACAGGGTAGTAAGATAATAAAATTGCCATTGGCTTTTCCCGAATACAATTTGAATTACGTGAACACTTTCGCCATCGAGTGCCACATCCTAAAATAAAACTTCGAATCGAATTTAACTCGACAACGAATACCGCAATTTGATTCTAATCCGATGAATTGTCAATAGAAACGAAGGAATGCAAGCGTTTATACTCCAAAAAAAAAAAAACAATAAACTTTCGCTAGCATAAAATTCGCTAGGGTAGCAGAAAATGTGTACACTATGTACATAGCTACCCTCCTATCCCCTCTAAAAGGAATGTACGAATTCACTCAAGCTCCAATATAGTTCAATAATTAAGCGTTACGGTAAAAATTATAAACTAATTTCTTATCAATTAGCATCGTTGGAATTTAAAATACTCTTAGAGCGATATGCAATTGAAATTTTGTTAATCGTTAGTTAGTATTTAGTCAAATTTAAGGAAATCTAGTTAAAACTATATAGTATATGTACATAATTAGTATAGACGTGTAAAAATTGAAATTGTTATAAATGTTGTGGTTGTATTCTTCATCTAACACTTGCTGTGTAGTTTTTTTTTTTGTTAGTGTTTCTTTGTTTTTTTTTTTGCATAAGTTTGGCAAGTTTGATGCAGTGTGATGTTATTTTTCAAACATTATTAATTTTTTTTCTCATCTGTTAGTTAGCTAAATAGTTGTGTGGTGATTGGACGAACTCATTTGGTGTTTTACTTTGCGATTATTTTCATATTTGTTCGTGTGAAGATTTGTTTTATTTATTATTATTATTATTATTTTTTTTTTTTGGTTGTATTTATATTTACAATTACACACACACACATTCAAATATGTGAAGAAAAAATAAACAAAAAAAAACACCATCAATTAATACAAATACATTGAATAAGAAGCATATAAAATCTCAATTACTAGCTTTATTCAAACCTGAACGGGAGGCATAGTTCACCAGCGCAAATTCAAGTAACGCTCCAAAGACGAACGTCAAACAGACGCCAGTCCAAACGTCAATCGCTTTCGTATAGGAGACTGGCGGCAGTGAGGCATTTATGCCAGACGTTTGTGTTGCCATGGTGAGTAGGGTGGTGACACCTGTCAAATGTCGCATGACAATGCAATGCAACAAAAAAAGCGAGAAGAAATATGTAGTTGAATTAATAAATATTTTTACATACACGCATAGAATATACATAGAATAGCTATAGAAAAGTAATTGAAAATAAAAATTAAACTCAAATAATTTTCAACTAAACCAGTTACACTAAATATGAAATAGCTATTGTGAAAACGCTATGCACACAATAGAACTCTGTGAATTAAGAATACAGCTATACGCTCAAAAGTATACACCATAAGGAGTGCGTGAGCTGTATGGTAAAATTAAATTAGTGTATGTGTGTACAACGATCGTAATAGTGTGTGTGTTTTTTTTAAGTATTATAAATATCTGCTTTTGTTTTTTTGTTTGTTATTTTTAAGTGTTGTTTTTTTTTTGGTTTGTTTTTTGTTTGCATTCGATTATTTAAATGTGCGCTGTGTTTTTTTATGTTTTTCATGTTATTTGTTTTCGACTTACCCAATGACACACGTGCTGGTACAGCGCCTTGATCAAGCCAGAATGACACCCATGAGACAATGACCAACATACAGCATGGGATATAAATTTGGATTAAGTAATATGAGAATTCTCGCTTGAATAGTAGATCGACTTTGAGGCAACTGTATTCACCTATGAGTATACAAGGTATCGTACATAAAAGTCAAAACTGAAAATATTTCGTTGGGGAGCTCACACAAATCAAAAAACAGTTATTAATTATAAGAGAGTGAAAGTAAGTAGTTATATTAAAGAAAATTAAGTGAGAAAAAAAAAAATAACAAAAGAAAATAAACAACAACGAAGAAAAAAAGTGAAAATGAAAATGAAAATGAAAAAAAAAAAAGTGGAAATGAAGTAAATTATTGAGAAATATTAGTAGAAAAACTATACAAGTACGATTTAGTAGTTTGAATAAAAGAAATTTTTGCAGTGTTTTTTCATATGTATGTATGTACAGTTGCACATTAGGGTGGGCTGAAAATTCGATTTTTCAGAATTTTTATAGCTAATAACAATAATATGGTTATGATTATGCTACAAAAAAAAAATTTGTGCAAAAAAAAAATTTCGGTCAATATCTAAGGCTCGTCCTGCTCAAAGTCAGAGTTAAAAATTTTGTTAGTAAGTTATTTTTTTGGGGTTTCCTTCATATGTTATTTGTTCATGGAGGAAAAAGTCGCAATTATCTCTGAAACTGTCAATTCTAAATAATTTCATAAACGTACGTATCTGTGGGAAATTAAAATTTCTGTAAAATCCGAAACTTAACGAAATTTTTCCCCCCATAAATATCTCCTACATTCGGCCCGTTTTGTTGTAACCGATTTGCAAACGAACGTTCTAACTCCGGCTAAATTTCCTTTAGTAAACGTACGTATCTGTGGGAAATTAAATTTTCTGTAAAATCCGAAACTTAACGAAATTTTTTCCCCCATAAATATTTCCTACATTCGGCCCGTTTTCTTGTAACCGATTTGCAAACGAACGTTCTAACTCCAGCTAAATTTCCTTTAGTTGCATCTTATCTTTCATGAAACATGAGAATTGTTTCGTTCGTTTTAAAAACCATATATTTAATATAACTATTTAAAAATATAATAAAATATATTTAATATAAAAACAAACAAAAAACAAGATTAGCTATTAAACTGAAATTTCTCATGTATTTTCTCAGCGCTCATTCACAATTTCGTAGTTTTTTCCACTTTCCAACACTACATCACAGTTCGGAAATCATTTTACCGTGTTGAGTCAAATCGCATATTTTTGTTGCTTTACTTGCATTTCGTTATCCTACCTAATGCTCTTTTGCTACTCGCTTACAAAGAAACGGGCCTATTTATTGCTCAAAACTGAAATTTTTTTTTACTAAAATTGCAATTATCTTCTAAACTATTAATCTTACATAATTTGGTATAGGGACATTTTTTACGGATAATTAAAAATTCGATCGAAATAAATTATGAAAACACCTTGTGCGACCTAAGATATTGGCCAAATTTATTAAATTTTTTCAACCATATTTTTGCTATTAACATTAACAATTCTAATAAATCAAATTTCCAGCCCACTCTCAGTACATAAAATTATATTGATGTTAAAAAAGAGCTCTCCTCTCAGAAATTATTTTGTAAATATTTACATAGTTAATTCAGAGTTTAATGAATAATAATGGCTGACCAATAGGTAGTAATAGTTTTCAGTAGCTGATAAAGTTACCAAGGTGGTACTACAATGTCTACAACATTTTTCAATTTAAAGATGTCATGATAAAAGAGCGCGAGCAATGCGTCGTGGGAAGGCATTTGTTTTTCGTGGCATTCGTGTGTGAAAAGGAGAAGGCAAATTTAATGGAAGAATGGTAGGAAAAATCAGCTGTTTTAATAACACCACCTCGTATGAAGTCGTCTTGGAAGTTATCAATGACATTCAGCTGTCAAAATATTTAATTAGATTTGCCATTTTATCATGCAACGCTTCCTGCAAGCTTGCAGAACGTGTGGAAATTATTTAAAAATTTATCGAAATTCAGTCTCAGTTGTATATACGGATATTAAGATTTTGGGAAAAAATTATCTCTTCAGTAGATAGAATCGAATTTTTCAACAACCAAAATGGTCATAATTGTACCGAACAAAATCCACAGGCCTTCGACTAAGGATTCGCAAAGATTAACTGATAGTGTAGCGGCATAATCGGAGTTTGTTTCTTTCACAAAGAGGAAGCAGCCACCGTTATCATCAAAGATCCTCGGTATGGAATGCTGTTAACCGATTTGGTCTAATCACAGGTCAACAAAATTGATGTATACGAGCCGCGTTGAGAACAAGATAGCGTTACATGTCATACTAGCGACGCAACGACGCGACTAAGTTGTGAAAAAGAAATTTTGCGAAAGGCTCATCTCACGGTGTGCGTACATAAATCAATGGGTCGCAGTGATCATGCGGATTGAGATCCCTCGGTTGTTCTCTCTAAAGCTACGCCAAGCTCTTAGTCTACGTTAAAAGGCGAATTACATTGGCCGTATTCGAGGCTAAGATCAGCGCGCTATTCCTGGAATAACGTGCCACTGAGTAAACAAAAATTGGATCGGATTTGATTTGATCTAAAGAATTAATTTTCCTTTCATGCTTATTTGAGCACCCTATATTAATTGGACTTATAAGGTTTTACGGGTAACATCCGAATTTAAGGAGTGGAAAAATACTTGCTCGCAAAGATTTTGATAATGAAGAAGAGGAAAGCGAAATGATTAAGTAAATTCGGGAAGATTGATTGAAATCGAAATAAAGATTAATAATTTTTCCGCATTTTTGTTTTCAAAAGATTTTCTCTGTGTAGCTCGATACACTGTATGTGGCCATTCTCAAATTATTCAGTGCCAATGACCCGTGTATTCGTTTTACTTTTGAGTATATCATTTACGGATTTCACATTTTATCCGAGGTAATTAGAGGCGCGTTTTGGTCAAAATGTGAAAACAAGCTTTTTATGGATGAGATTGAAAGGAATAGATTTACTTCAATTAAGCTTAATTAGATCCTAGTAGGATCCAATGAGTGATCTAGACGCTAGTCCGGACAGCCTGAATCGGACCTTCGGAAACGCTCTTACCCAGGACTATAACTTGAGCCATTGTAAGAATGATGGCAGATCCTGGTAGAATGGGAGCATCGGAAGCAAGTAATGAAATCCATCTACGAACGATACAGGAAATACAAAAGGACGATCTCCAGGGACGCCAAGACATGTTATTACTATTTAGAGGGTTCTTAATACTTTTGAAGTACCTTGGTGCTATTCTGGGCCCAAAACTTAACTCGAGGCTGAACTTTGAAGCCATTGTGACCCTCTACGCAGCCAAAATAATATTTCCAACAGATGGGAACTAGAATCAGGAATTGTTTGTATGCAGCCCAGCCATAGTCGGACTTATATTCTTTTATTGAAGGAAAAGCTGTTCGGGCACAACTCCTGTCATAGACCCGCTGTCGTCTGATATTAAAGCGCTACCCAAAGTCCCAAGCGAGCGCAAATAGTCAAACGGTTATTCATTGAAACCGGCAGATGGCTTAAGGTTGTAAGAGTTGGGGAATAGAAATGACAAACTTGCTAATTGATAATCCACTTAAACTAACAACCCTGAACCAGAATTCCTCTAAGGTTTATTACAATGGGCGAAGTGAAGGAAGAGTGTATCACCCGGATATGATGGTATTGCAGAACGGAAGCGCATACTGCCTTTAAAATTACTAGACCCTCTCCAAACAACTTATCTATTGCATAAAGAAGGAGCCAATTCCGGACTAGAAAATAAATACCCTTTTATTTTTTGGGACCAAATGACAAACTCATTCCGATAGGCTCTTCAGGTAGAAAGTATACCGTAAAGTTTTCTACAACAGAATAATGGAGAGATCCATGTACTATCTTGGGAGTCTCGAAACAGGACGCAGAAAATGAAACTGTTGATGGTTGACACCTGAATGACGATGAACGAATGCAGATGGTTTTCTGTTTTAAGTACAATAAGAACAGTTTTCCATTCGGAGGTATTTGCATACTTAAGGTAGCGACCTAGATAATTGGCGAAATGTACCTCTTAAACAATTTTCCCAGAAACTAAGTTCCGGCTGAACTCTGTTGGAAAATGGAATAAGCTTGGGTGCTGGGCGATCTTCTAGGTAACGAACTATCAGACGAATTAGCTAACTGTGGGTTTTTGAGAATGTGCCATTAGATCTGAGTAAATTCTAGGGACAGGAGCAATAGAAAGGTCATAAATAAGACGTATGGGAAGCGTTGGTGCGCTACCGATACCTGCAAAACAACCAAGTGCTTGCAATAAAAACCCGGACATGGTAAGGGTGAAATTCCTTCCTAGAGAGCTGAAGAAGGAGTTAGGAGGACTGGTTGGTTGGGTTGATTACAGAACACATTCTATGGAGCAAGCAAGTGGTCACCATAGACATCATCGATTGCCCCAATAGGCGCGTCTTGCTTAGAGCAACATTTCCTCTATATCTGTCCCGCTTTCGCTAGGTTGAGATGGAGCTTTTTTGGGCCAAATATATTGAGAATTGAAAACTTTCATTATTTAACCTTCGACAAGCATCTCAGATTCATCGCAGGGTATGGAAGATTTGTGGAGGAGAGATGAGATTCCATTTTTCTTTATCATTTACTGCAATGGGCAACTTGCGTGAGTGCTTCGATTACGGGGTTCTGTTCAACATCAATTCCCTTCCATTCGCTAAAAGAGAGAGAAAGAGAGAGGGAGGTTTGGGCCGTTTCTTTGCACTCAAACCTCTGATCTACTTAATTTCACTTAACAGACCTTGCGTTGTTAGACTTTTTTTTGATAGTAGCCGCCGATCGGTTATTATTTCAAACCAAACTGTTAATATTAAAATATAGTTAACGTTTTTTTTTAAGTATTTAGAGTTCTAGTGTATCGAATTTGATTTCGAATGAATAAACACTGCTTTTGAAAACATAAAACACAATTAGTCAAAAATAATAAGTTTTCTTTCTTTTTTTTTAGTCATAGGCAAACATAAATAACCGTAGCTGTTTCATTATTTTTTTCAGAGTTTTTGGCTACCAACAAAAATGTTAACGGAATTGAAATGTATTTTCGAAAATTGCACTGTTTGTTTTTAATTTTCAAGAATATATTTGAATGTTCATTTCCGTTAATTTGTTGGCATTGCGTTCCATACTCTTCAAGACAAAGTTGTTTATTAGTACTCATTCTCATATCTTTTTGTTATATTTTGTTATTAAATTTTTTTTTTTTTTTACGAAAGATTTTAACTTTTTTCAATGCATGCTTTTCTTTTTTTGCTTTTTGCTACACATTTTTGTAAGTATGCAGCTCAGTTCAATTCAATTCCCAATCTATGTATCTCATCAATGCTTCTGGCATATAGAATTTGTTCATTTAGTCCAATTTCAATTTGTCTTGCATTGTGAAGTTTTTCGCAGAACTTGCTAAATTGTTGGGTGAAAAGTTGGAAGTGTAAGTGGGAATTCTGAAAGTTTTGCGAGTTTTTTGTATATATTTTTTTGTTTAATAGTTGTTATTGTTATTTGGCTATCGATATCGATTGGATACTTAAAAATGTGTTGTACTCGTAGATAGTATGGATATGATTGCATGTGGCTTATGAATTGGATTTTTTATCTATCTGCTTTTTTTTATCTGAAATATTTGGCATGTAAAATGTTAAAGATAAATCTAAATATGCATTGTATTGTGGTAGTTGTTTTTGATTCGTACAATATTGAGGTTGTGGAAATGTAAACTTCAACGAAGTAACGACGCAAAGATTGACAGTGAAAGGCTGCTAAGGTTTTCTAAAAAGTGGCTACACATTAAATGCATAACGGCAACTATTGGTACTAAGGAACTAAAAGAAAAAAGAAATAATATTCGTATTTGCGCTACTTTTTTGCTCACTTACTTTAAGCTCTTTAACTTTCAAATAGTCTCGATATTTCACTATATTAGAATCACTTCATGTACTTATGTTTTTTTGCTTTCTAGTTGTCAATTTTTTTTTTTAATTTATATCTTTTATTAAATTTCAATTGTTTTGTTTTTCAAGTAAATCTTACAATGATCGATATGAAATATAAGTTCTAAGAAATCTCTCAATATCATGCTTTAAACTCATAATGCAAATTAACATAAAGCATAGAAAACTGTTTGAAGAAGGCATATTTTGTAAATTATAAAAATACAGTAAAAGTATTGCAGTATTGCGTAGAGTTTTTAAGTCGCCAAACCAGTAGGTTAAATTGCCAGAAAAATAATATGCCAGATTCATCAAATGTAATATGTACTATGTATTTTTGTAATTTTTATAATTTTTAAAATTAGCAGACAGTAAAATATGAAAAAAATTATCAACGACTCATTTTTAAACTCAAAATTTTCTTTTTGTGACTGCTTATTTTAATAAGCTATATATATAGGGCAAAGTTTTTCGAGTATTTATTTAGTAGCATAATCGAAAAGTTCAGTGGCTAGCATGCAAAGGCATTGAGGTCGATAGATTTCTAAGCTGTGCTAAGTTTAGGTTATTTTTATAAATGTAAAAAGGAAATTTGTTTATTTCTAACATTTTGATAGAGTAGCATTGGGCATAGTCTAAACAGATTTGGACAGAAAGGCCTATTTATTAAAAAAAAATATAGTCAAAGTAACTAATCATATAAACTTTGAGAATACTTCGTTCAAAACAAAACCCATCTATATCGCTCGATGCTTTCGGCACATACTAAAAAAAGTCTGACCTTATTTGCCTTAAATTATTTTGTTAATCATAATTTTTTTAGTTTTATTTTTTCGTGATTTTAATTTTTTTGATCAAGTATGGTCGCAATTTAAATTTTTCCCATCATGTATAAATTCCTTTACCTGATTTCTTATATTGAAAATATTGAAAAAAGACAATAACAGTTTAAGCAGTAGAAATTATAGGTGCTATTTCGAAGAACACCACATTTCCTCACCAGTAAGATCTTCGAACTTCAAGTATGTCACTTTCCACCAAAAACAAAAAAAAAAGAAAGCACAGAACTTAAGCGCAAAAAGTATGCTTATATTTTTCCGTTTCTTTCGAAATCGTTCCAAAGCTTGTTAGGGTTTTTTTTTTTTGGATTTTGTCCGTTTACGATAAATTTTTTGATCAAAGTTGCATTGAAAAATTAATAAAAAGTCCGGCTATTGAAGTTGTACGAGGAATTTCACTGTATTTTCAGTTCCATTAGTAAACGCATTTATCGTTTCATTTCAAGCATACTTTTGGATATCGAAAACTGTGTCATTATCGTTATCGGCATCTCTAGTGATAGCCCAATAGTAATCGAAATACAACGGCCTTCTCGTTATCTGGTATGTTACAGAGTCCCACTCCAGATAAAAATTGAACTGCTCTACCATCACGTTAAGTGATCTGCGGCAGTTCGCTACTGTCTCCGAATTTGTTGTGACATCGATAAAGGCTTTTAGGGCAGCTTGAGTGTTGCGTATGTAAATACAAACTTTGTGTGTAGTAACCACGGCAGATTGCAGGATTCTAAGATCCTTTTTATTTTTTTGCTCAAAAATAATCGTTATTCTTGATTTTCAATATTTTCGATCAAATTTGATCGTTATTTCTTAATTTTTATATTTCGATAAAGTTTGTTCGTTAGTTTGTAATTTTTTTCTTTTCAATCATTTCGATGCCAAATTGTTCGATAAGAAATAATCTTTATTTTGTGATTTTTATTTTTCGATCAAGTTAAATCGTTATTTCGTCATTTTTATTTTTTTGATCAATAAATAATTGTTAATCTTGGATTTTTATTTTTTCAATAAAGTTTGATTTTATCGATTAAGTTTGATCGTTACTTTGGGATTGTTATTATTTTGATCAATAAATAATCGTTATTCCTGGAATGGTAAATACAAGAATACTATTATTTGTTTCGAACCAAAATAACGGTCAAACTTGATTGAAAGAGTAAAAATTAAAAAATATCGATTATTTTTTATCGAAAAAAAATTCGCAAAATAACGATAATTTTTGATCGAAAATTAAAAACCACAAAATAAATATTATTTTTTTTTATCAAAAACATATAAAACACAAAACGGCGATTAAATTTAATCGAAAAATAAAAATCCGAGAATAACGATAATTTTTGGTCGAAAAATAAATATCACAAAATAACGATTATTTTTAATCGAAAAAATTAAAGTCCCAAACTATCTATTATTCTTCCTATTAAAAACTGGCTTTGAGCTCATAAAATTATTGTTTGATAAAAAAAATAAATAGGCCAAAAAATATGAATATATGTATGTTCCAAACTAACGATTAAATCGTGATTTTTTTAAATAAAAATTATAACCATTTCGTGCCGTGGTATAAGGTAAGTATTTGAAGAAATTTTTTCATCATGCGTTTAGGAGAACGAACTGAAAACAACGTAAATAATTTTCTAATAGTTTATAAGTTTCGCTCTACAAGATTTTCGTCACTTTTTCATGTTTCGATTCTCAACTGGGGTCTAGAGTGGTGTGGCGTTTATTTCAGATTGTGTGATGTCTACTACTATGGGTGGGTATGTATGTTTGGGTATGCATGTAAAAAAGTACGTTTTTGGTTTTGGGTTGTAAGCATTATTATCGGTATTTTTTTGGTTAACAAACAACTTCTTCTTTGCATATTTGTTAAGGAAAAAAAAAAACAAAAAATTATATTAACTCAAAGTAAGACTTGTAATTAATTATATATGTAAGTAAGTAAGTAAGTAAGTAAGTAAGTAAGTAAGTAAGTAATTAATTAAGTAAATAGGTAAGTAATAGTAGTAAACAAGCACAACAAAAAAAAAAACATCAACAAGTTTTCAAATTTAAATATATCAAATATATATGATATTTATTGTATATATATAGAAAAGAGGCAATTGAATGAAATTAACGCAGGGAATCAATTACATAAATGTTGCATAATTAATTTATTATTATTATAAGTAAACAATCGTATTTATAAAAATTTACTAAGAACTTTAAAATCGATATCCGCTTATAAATATGATGAGAACATTTTATAAATATGTATGAACTTTTCCATGATTGTACGATTATGTTTCGTGGTATGAGAGTACCGTTTGTTTCAATTCGCGCAAATTGAATTCAATGATTACATTTTATATAAAAAAACTATATATATCACAAAACCAAACATAAAAAAATTGAGAATATGCGCAGTTTTTTTTTCTTTTTTGTATTATTGCACTGAAGTCTTTTTGGTTTTTTATTGTAAAAATTATTTTCGACATGGATCTTTAAGCAACGTTCCAACCAAAGCAAACATTTATGAAAACAGTTACACAGAAGCAACAACATACCCGTATTGGTTTTACTGTTACAGTAATCAGTCAAGAATTTTTCAAGTGTAAAGCGAGGTAGGTGTAAATTCTTAACCACTTGCACTGGATCGCCTTCCTTCCACAGGAAGACTAAATCATTTGTGGTCCAACCATCTGCGAAGAGAGTTAGTTATAAATTTGTAGAAAAATATACATATGTGATTCGAGTATAGGAAATACATACATATAGGTATTTGCAGTAAGAAAACGATTTTCGATAAATTGTCGATAATGATGATATATTTTGTAATATGGGGCATATTCTTGTTTTCGTACGAATCGATAATTTTGTATCATGCCATACACTTGTTATATGAAAATTTCAAAACTTTCGTTTCATGCGAAAACTAGAATACGTCCCAATATGTTTTTGTGTTTAATTTTTTTTTCGATTTGTTTTTTTTTTTGGTTTTGTTTTCGTTTTTCACTTACAACTAGCCATACGCAGTGAGCATATTTGTCGATCTAATGGATATAATTTGAGATTCATAGGGCAAGCCAGCGTCAGTGAAATACGAATACTGTACAGTACAGAACCATTCGGAAAGATGCGTATGTAAACATTGGGCATGATTATATTGTGAAAATGACCCTCTTTTTCATTCGAGAAGAACAAATCGGGCATCCATACACGATTCGCTTCGGTCAATGTTAGGTACTTGAGGCGGCCTGTGAAGAGATAGAAATGTTATTAGTTGAAAATATACAGTATGCCTACAGTGAACTGATTTTATATAGTTAGTGTTGAAAATACAAAAAAAAAATTTGAAAATGAGAAGCTTTTTAATAAAGTAAAGCTAGAACTCCACACCAGTCGTTACAAAAGTTTTTTCAACTCTTCCCAGGCGTTCCAAACTTTACAGACAATCAGCTGTTTCGAACTCAGTTCGAACTAAGTGAATGAGATATTCGATACATCTTCTGACATTTTATGCAAATTTTTAATACAACTTAGACAATAAAATTAACAGAAATTTATTGATGACATGTAAATAAACTAATTAAAAATGCTTCAAATAACAAAAAAAAAAATTTCTCAACTGTTTCACATATTTTTACTTGGCGGAAAATTCTTCTCTATACTATTGCGTACACTTTTAGGTCGGTTTGATGAGCGCACTGAAAGTTTAGCGCAAAAACGCCAACGAACGAAAAACGGTGCATAATTTATAGAGCTTGTGGCCAGGTTTGTATTAGGAATAATATGAGAGACAACAATTTTTCAAAGTGGTAGAAGTGATAGCTGCTATTTCGGAGATCACTACATCTCCTCATCAGACTTCTTTCTTTCTAGACTTTACCTGGCTTTGAACCATGGTACACGGGATTGCTAGGCGAGCACGCAACCACTCAGCCACACTAACCGTGTGAAAATTGTTTGTTTTTCTCGCTATTCCTATCTCCAACCATACCGGTTTTAAGTGCGACTTTCTAAAATTAATCAAATCTTCTATACAGTGAAGAAAATTGCATATTTTATAAATTTCTTTTCTTTTTTTTTTAGTTTTTCTTGTGAATTCTTGCTCATCCAACCAGTAAATTCATCGAGCAGATCTTTTGTAAAATGTAAATATTGCGGTGAAATTTCAGGCCTGAAAATTACCGTATCGAGTTGCCAAATTCAAACGCGTGAATCACCCGTAAAACCTGAACAACTTCGAACCCCGTAAAAGTTGATGCAGGGCCATATCAAGTTTAGCAGAGAGCTGTAAAGTCTTTGCTTCAAGTCCATGTGAACTTAATTGGGCCGCTTCTTGAGAAAAGCGGAAGTCACGGGCAGGCATAAACTAATTACTTAACTGGCAGTAAGCCACTATAAATATTTAAAGCAGTTGATATAATTTTTTGCAAGGCCGAAATGTTACTTGTACGAAACTTCCGAGGTAAAACCCAGGCGTAATCTTCAATATAGCAGCTGTACGTAAAAATAGCGAATAAGTGTGCATAGACTACTCTGTATACTACCTCCAACTAGGTTTGATGAATTAGACAATTCTAGATCACGTTCCCAAAACATATTACAGTTTATTTGTTGTTTTGGTCTTCTCGAGGATTCCCGCCAGAAGCATCTCAATCTGAAGATTTGAGAACTGGTAAAAAACGACGGAAATGGGAAGAGCATTTAAAGGTCTATAACTTCGCCGCGAGCGCTAGTAACCTCTGTTCGGTCTCTGCTGAATCCGAGTAAGCCAGAAAACCGAGGAGCTGTACTTTCGCTGAATGCATTTTGACGAATCCCAAGAGACGTCGTATAATTTTAGCCGGCAATGCCATGAGATGTGTTACCAAATTGCTGCATCAAATACCAAACACTAGCTCATCACTTGTTTTCGCCCCCGATGGCTATCGCGCCAACATCATTAATTTGTCGCCAACCACCCTTATTATTAAAAAAAAAAATGGAAAGCTGTTAGCTAGAAACCAGAATCGTGCATGCGAGAGGACAGTTTTGGTAGCACTGGACCTGTCAAAAACTATCGACTCGGTAGCCATAAAGTGCTACTTGAAGACGTTGAAAACTCTATACTCTCATCATGAATTCAGTGGTGGTCTGCGAATTATCTGGCTGGACGAAATTCACCGACATAACGCAGTGGACGCAGCACAATACCTTAGATCACCACGGGATTCGTCTTGAAGACACCAGCACAGCATTTATACAGTGATGTACACATTTTCTCGTCAGGATTGTCAGCAGGCAGTTTACACTCAGATGTTACCTTCGGGAGCACCTGCGCAGACACCTTCTCGAAGCTCTTGGTTTTCACAGGCAAAGTTCAATAATACGTACATACATACGTCAACCGTTGCGCACGACAGGTTACAGACAGCTCTTAAATGTCCTTTAAAGGGAGTCTTTTTCTTTTTGATCTTCTGTTTTTCCGACAGGGCAACAGGCGAGTCAATTAACAGCTTCATAGCATCCCGCTTCAATTAGCACAATTTAAAGACGAAAAAGTAGAGTTGCCTCTTGAGACTCGTGTAACGCTGGCCCAATTACGTTCTGAATATTATCCAGGATATACCCCAAGATACGAACCACTTCTTCACTTGCCTCCCGAAACCTACCCATCTAGCATCCCTCTCCCGTTGGTCCAATCCCGACGCTAAAGCACATTTCCTGGGTGTCCCATTGGATAGCTTCGATGATAAAATTTTGTGTTCCAAACGGATCTGTACATGGTAGAGAGCAGCCAGGAATGCAGAGGCGGTGATAAGAGGATATTTAATTTCAACAGCATATCTCTGTCCATTCTGAGCTCTGTGATTAAGAACTAGTAACAAGTTTTTCTCCAAAGCTTTTAATAAATGCATGGCGACGTGTAACTTATTTGACGAAAATTTTTATATGCATTCTCACAGATGTAATTGGAGCCTCAGGTTCGGCACAAACTGCTCAATCGGATGGTGGCCTGATCTCCGTTACTTTTAAAGGAAAATCTATGAAAATTTCAAAATGTTTGTGCAAAATGACCTCCTGGTATAAATACATTCTATATATGCGTTCTTTTTATGTTAAAAAAATTATCTAAATAGCCGACCCACACCTAACTGCCCCTTTAGTACAGCACCATTATTAATGGCATTGTGGTAAAAAAAAAAAAAATTGATGAAACCTTAGATCAATAACGCGGCAAAAATAATTCAAAAATAGCAATAAGTTGACAGCTTGTTTCAAATTTGTTGGACATTGGCGCAATTAGCCACAATATTTTCTAAACTGAATAATTTACTCACCTAGCATAACAAAACAAAAATTGAAATTAGACATATCGCTATGTTAATATGAAAAGGCCCTATCTTACCATTAATGAAGTTTAAAGGAAAAAAAAAAACAACTGCAAAGTGCGTTGAGTCCCTCTTGAAGGAAAACTTTTTAGGAAAGACTCCTCAAAGGAATAGATTAAATTAAATTTTCTACTAAGGTTATAATTTCTTGGCATTTCATATTTAAAAGAGCTTACCAACTCTGTTGAGATATTTTTTGAAATTAAGCTTACCTAACCCCCTTTCGTATATCTCATTTAATTTGTTAATCAATTTGTATTTAACTTATTAGTTAATTTTTTTTTAACTCAGGTGGCATTTCTTCTCAAAAATATGTTCCCGCAAACCTCTTTTGTTTGAAACTAATATTGTAATATTTATTGCAGTCACTGTATTAATTGAATGAATTGAATAGAAGGGCGGTTACTCCACCAAAAAATATTATTCAAATAAAGTTTGCTCACACTTTTCCGAAATTGTAATATTTCCCTAATATTACTTGTTTAATTAAACTTTATTTATAAAACAGGTGGCAACCCCCCTTCCTAAATACTTTGCTATAAAACTCTTTCGTTGCACACTAATATTGTAATGTTTTAGTTAACTTATTAATTGAATTGAATTAGAACCAAATTTTGACCCAAAACAAAGCCTTCTTAAACTCTTCACATATTGCAATATCTCATTAATACTATTTTAGTTAAACTTAATTTTTCAAATAGGTGGCGACCTCCTTCAAAAATATTTTCGAAACTTCTTTAGTAAAACTTTATTTACCATATTAATTAACTGATTTTTAACTTTTAAAACAGGTGGTAGCCCTCTTCAAAAATATTTTTGAAAACAAATTTTCTAAGACCTCCTTCGTTTTGTATTTTCAATAGATCGATAAAAATAGCAAGCAAACATCATTATATTTACATAAGTGTATAATAAATAAACAGAATCGGTATTACCAATCGCGAGGAAATAAGTAAAATTCTAAAAATCTCCGAAATATTCAAAATTTAAATTTTTGATTATCGTTCTTAAGGAAAAATCAATTTTCCAAAAAAAAAAAGCTTGACTTTCGAAAAAATGGTGACCCACTTACAAAATTTACTATACTTCAAAGAAATTTTAATATTTTTATTACTATTTTTAAAGCCCGCATTTTCAGTTGAAAACCATTGCTTTAAAATATCGGTCTGCTACTCCTTTGTAATATAAAACTATTAAATTTCGTGTGTTAAAAATATAAGTTTTTTTATTTTAATTTTAATTTTAATATTTATGAAAAATATGTGGCCTAAAAATTGTACTTTTTAGAATACTAAAAATCTTGAATTTTTCAATATTAATGCATTTTTTATTATTTTCGACCTTGAAAGTGTCCTCCTCGGCCTCGGGGAAAATTGGACGAAGTTTGGTTCGGTAAGGGTTCGGGCCTAAAAATCGGTGTTATTTCGTTATCTATGTATTACGTTATATTCTATTATAATTGGCCCGTTTCTTTGTAACCGAGAAGCAAGCGATGCTGCAACTTAGATCGAATTTCCTCTAGTTGCAGAAGCAACCCTGTTGGTGTATTTAATGAAGCATGCAATTTGTTTCGTAATATATACCTACATATAAATGAAAAATAGTTCCGCTGGCAACTGATTTGGTTATATATTTAAAAATACGATGTAAGAAAAGAAAACGAATTTGGTCTTAAACTAAAATTTCTAGTGTATTTTCTTAGGATTCATTCACAATAGCGCGGGTACAATTTAACGGTATATTTTTTCGAGTTTGTGTTGTTGTTTTACATCTAATTTGTTACCCCACCTAGTAGTTTTTACCAGTCGGATACAAAAAAAAACACGTCTAATATTAAAAAAAAAATCGATTTCTAAAAAAAAATACTTAGGACCTTTTCATATTAATTTATATGGCAAATTTTGGTATGACCAAAATGAACAAATGAAAACTTCCAACTTACCCTGTATATCATCGAATTTCAGCCGCTCGTCCGTCCATTGCTCGCGGAAGGTTAATTGTACGCTGTATTCCTGCACACGCACGTACAACAAAATTGTCAATTAGTAAAATTCAGCATAAAATTAAATATTATTTAATGTCTAAATTCTAAGTAATGATGAATGTATGTGGGTATAACTAAACTACAATGGATTATCTGATTATCTAATGCGCTCGTTCGAATTATTATTATTATTTTCTTTTTTTTTTTTTTTTGGTGGGTAATTTGCGAGGGTGAAATGGGGCGATCAAAATTTCGCTTAATACAATTTTTCTAGGTATTTTGTTTTAATGAATCTAAATGGGTACTACGCATTTCATAGCGAAAGTTTTGTAATGCATATCGCAAAATTTCCATATTGATAAGCGAATTGTGGGCAAAATTTAAAAATTTTGTTTTGTGTAACTTTTCATGACACTTTTAATACGAGTCCAATATTTGGTAGTGATTTTCATTGATAAATGCAAGTAAGTGGTCGATTGTTTGATTGGGTAACTAATTGATGTGAATCAAATTGAATTATTGACTAATTCGAATGGTGGTGGTGGATGGGCGTAATATTTTTGTTCTTTGTTTTTATATTTTTTTTTTTTTTTTTTTTTTTTTTTGTTGGGTATGTTTTCGATATATGCCATTATTATGTGTGGTTTTTATTGATTTCCAATTTGATTTTGCGCGAATTCTTCAATTTGTTTTGAACTAGTTCTTCTGGATCGGTAATGATGATTTGGTGTAAGCAAATTGTTCGCATAAAAAACTCCTCGGTTCAAGCACTTAAAGTATAAGCTGGTTGGTATCAAGCAGGTAAACGATAACGTCAAGCAGTCAAGCAGTCAAGCAAGATAAATTCATAAATAAATGCAACATCAAAAGCGTATGCGTAAAGCGAAAGCGAGCAGTACTGAGATTAATTGATTAGTACGAGTATAAAATTGGCAAATCGTCATGCAGCTGATTAGGCGGTGGTTGCACCACTCAAAAATTTCAATTCAACATTTAACAGGCGCATAATGCACAGAAAGCATAGCATAAATGCTTACAGAGACATAGAATATAATCTGTATAATAACGCAGGATAACTTATTATATAAAAATTTAACTTATATTATATAGAGCAAAAAACAAGGCTCATTCATGTGTAGAGTATAGTAGAAGTCAGATATTATATTTTTTAACTGTGTATGTGATATATAAAAAGCGAAGAAAATGTTAGTAGATATAGCATAGGCGTGCAAATACAGTACATACTTTAAATAAGTTTCAAAAATTGAGTTGTGCATAAAAAGCAATAATATTTATATTGGTTATAAAATAAATCAGTTAAAGAACAAATAAATACACAACCATATAAGGGGTGGTCCATATAGTCCATTAGTTTCTTTTTTCCAATCATATGCTGTTTTGACACCCCGCAACCCTTTCCTGCTAGATATCTTGACAGAAAGACAGTATCAAAAGCTCTGCGAAACTAAATTAATTGATTCATGCTATAACATCGTTGTGAAATAATTTAGCTTGGGCAAACAATATCGATATATCGAAATATTGTAGAAATTAACCGATAAATATGTCGATATTTTTTCCAATCCTGAAATATCGATATTCGATATTTACTGCCGAGTATCAAATACGATATTTTTTTAAGAACTTTTTAAGTCCAGCTCACGTAGATCTTTGGTACATATGTACGTCGATATTTTCATACTCGAAGTAACGAGACTCGATATTTACTGCCGAGTGAAACTTGCATCAAATTCGAAATTTTTTAAGGACTTTATGATTCCAGCTCACGTAAATCTTGGCAACTTTTTTTATTAGTGAGGCACCTTAGGATACATATTCTTAGTTAATCCCAAGTGTTTTGCAATAAATTCTTTTAGTACACAAATGCATCTAATTTAATACGTTGTACTTTTAGAGGCGTACCGACGTACGCTGGGCATTTGCTAGTATCAAATAAAAATAATCAAACTACCAAATATATATTAGGTAATTCCATATATTGCATATACCGAAATTGCTTAAAAATACCGACACGATATATATATCGATATAGTTTTTTAATTTGCTCATCTCTAGAAATAATGCAAACTTATTTCCAAAATCAATGTTGTGTAGCTCATACAGTGCATTTATTGAAAGGAGGCACTCACCGCACCTGCTGTGTGCAAAAATTTCACGTGCCTGTCGCGCCATGCCACACAGCCCATGCCACAACTGATTTTTCGAGCGCCAAGTTCGGTAATCGCGTTATCAGCCCTTTCGGCGATTTCAATTGGCCATCTCGCAGCTGCGATTTGACGCCTTTAGACTTTTTTGTGAGGTGTTGTGATGTTACGCAAGCAATTAATTAACGACTCAGGCCCATAAGGCGAATTCGCGGCATAGAGCCGTTACCAGGCTCTTGGGAAACTGGGTTAACAGGATGTGCTACTGTGAAATCCGCCGAAGCTGCCACATGAATGCAATCGTATTCTATAAATAATGCTATTTCGAATAAACTTCTAAATAATATACTGACCTTATTATTATTATTATTTTTTTTTTGAATTTTTAAATAGAAACTACTATACGGACTTCCCTGTACTTTTAGTAAATTTTTCAAGCTAATATGAAGCGGACTCGTAAAGTTAACAGAAGTTTTTGGACATGATTTTTAATGGCATATCTGTCAAATATAGCAGTAACTAGTGCATCAAAATATGACTTATATAAAAGGAATATACTATCCAAATTTAGTTGAAATCCGTTAATGAGTTTTTGGGAAGTTTGAATATAGAATATTTTTTATATATAATTTCCATATGTATTTAAGACGTAAACAAAAAATGGTTAAAACACTCATTTCTTGTTTTTTCTTGAGGTTCAAAACAAAAAATAGATTTGTCCATATAAATATTTCGTGGAACGCTTAATCGAAAAGTTTGTAATAAATAATTTTTGCTTTCTCTATTGTTGTTTCCTTCGACAGGCTCGAATTTTGGATTTCTTCTCAAATTAAAGCACAGAAATGTCATAATAAATAACACAATGCAAAAACCGCTTTGCTCTTGAAATTTACAAAGAATGACCGAAATTCTTTCCAACTAAATATTTTTGCAAAAACCGCATAAACCTATCAACTTTCAGTACCAGACAAAGAATATAAAACGTATAATTTTAAAATATAGATCGAATGTTAAAAGAGTGGAGTGTAGACTTTCGCGTATAAAAATGTTGAGTATTTTTTAATAAAAAAATAACTGTCATAGGGCTGTCATATTGCAAATCATTATGTGTTATTCAACAAAGGATTTCGTTTTAAAAAAAAATTGTTTAGTCCCGCGAATACATCGTCCATCCCTACGAAGGCTAGGACATTTCATTATTCCCGGCAAAAACCAGCACATTTCAGGACTTTTCAGATTTAAATCGCAATATTTTATCGATAAGATGTTTTACTCACATTTTTCTTCTGAGTCAAAATCAGCAAACATTTTTAGAAAAATACAAAAAAATAAAAATATGTACAGAGAGCATAACGTGCTATTCTTGCACGCGAGAATCTGAAATGTTTTACTATTCGACGCAAATAATGAAACCAGATAGTCTTCCATGGTAATTTGAAGTGTGCTACTTTTCGTATGGAGCTCCAATCACAACGGCTTAGTGAGTGGGTTTGAGGCAACAATTCTTATGCCAGCTGAACTTTGTGATCATCTTGAAATGGACAACCCCAGAGGCAATATTTTCACTTGACCAAATTTTGAGCACCGTCTCCATGAAGCTTTCACCATAACGAAATTTCACTATTTCACAGCTTCAGTACAAGCTTTACAAGCTTATGTCGATACATTTTTCTAAAAACTTTCTAGAAAATGGTGCAAAGTTTGGTATGTATTTAACGTTTAGGGATACTACAGTATCTTTTACTAAATAACAGATATAATAAGGAGTACTTTTCAAGGTTTCCAACATTATAAGAACGCCATAAATTTTGCATGATTTATTACTTTAGTTCTAAATTTACATTTCGTAAAACATTCTCATCAAATCTTCGAGCATTACCAGTTTTTAATCAATCACTTTTGTAAACGTCCAGTTACTTATGTTGTATGCAAAGGGAAACTTTGAGAAATCGTTGTCCAAATGCCGCCCTTTTCCAATCTCAAAAATCGGTTGACCATTTTGCTTATAGTTTAGATAATTGACCCACATTTTTCCAATCTTGCTCCCAACAATGTTTTCTTCGGGACCATACATAAAATACGCAACACTAAATTGTGTCAAACCAGTAGTGCGATTCACTAACTTATTTTAAAGATATTCGATTGGTTAACTCAACTTAACCAAAATTTTAACGACCCTGTTATTCAGCAATCATTTTTTAACGATTTTCGCATTCGCCGAATCAGCTGTTGATGTTAGCTATGTAGTCGATGACCGAAAACTAAACGACAACAAATTTGATGTTGTTAGCTCAATCGAGAAAAGTGAAATTAGTGATTTCAATTTAAATAAAAGATAAATTTAAAATTAGGCAATTTGTTTTCTTGTAATTAAAAAAGGAACATTAAATAATGCCGTTCGAATATTCAGCATATGATTTATCACGAGGTGACGAAGGATCGACGTTTACTCCGGGATGTGGATAATCCCTTTCAACAGAATTTCAGAAGCTGTATCGGTTAACTCCAAACTTGGCTGAATACTCAATTTCTCTGCTTAACAACCAAACAAGAGGCTCCTGAATAACAGAAAAATCGACTGAGAAACAGGTAGCTCGTGTAATCTTTAACCCTGTAGGCAATTTTAAAGTTTACTTTTATATTGGTAGGTTCTAGTGGCTTTGAGATTCTTCGCAACTGGTATCAATGCTATCAATGACCCGTAGGCGAGCAAAGGGGTATGTCCATGAGCTACTTATCCGTAAGCCGGTATTCATCGGATAACGGATGCAATCAATGGTTCGTTGTTTCACCAGAAAGTGAGGTATCCTATGACACAAGTGGAACGCCAATCTGCTAAAGAAATGTAGAAATGTAGAAATGTTTGCTTCGGCGTCATCTCCCTTTGTGGGAGGCTCTATTGGAGCCGCCGATTCCACGCATATATCAATTTTACCACCAAGGAATCAGGAGGAGGCTTATGCCAACCACCACATCTACCATTCAATTAATATGCTAATGGTAAAAGCAAACTTTTACAAGGAGCCATGTATAAAAACAGAAATATAGTTTAGTTTTAATATATACATAGATAAATGATTATAATTTTAAAAAAAAATTAATTATATGTATTTAAATCCTAAATACGCTGAAGCACAACGCGAAGTTTGAAAACGATAACCATGGCATATTTGCAGGTGATTCCGCATATTCCTTGGAGTCAAGTTGATTACTATTCCAACATGAAACCACTCAGAGGAAAGTCCGGAATTCTGCTACAATGGAACATTGCAATATATATAAAGAATTTTAAGTGTTTGTAGTTTGAAACAAACTAATATATATTTCACTTTAATGAAATATAATAAAAACGTTCAAATTTATATTTGGCAGCAGGCATTCGTTTGTTTTTTCTCTATTCCTCTTTGTGTTTTTCGCTTATTTTGACATTTAATTTGACAGAGGTGGCACTCTTTATCACTTTGAATAAATACAACGAAACAGCTGTTAAGTGTCGTTAAGAATAAGTAAGTGAATCGCACTACAGGTTATTTTTAAACTTTATTTGAGATTTGCCGACCAGGACAGCAATAGGGGCAGCCTGGTAAAAGCACCCCTCTTTCTTTAGATTAGTGAATGTTATGTTTGCCGAACATAATACCGCTGCAAATCTTCTATATGTTACATATATTATCAAAGCTAACTTATCGTAGCTGATTACACAAGGATGCTGTGAATATGTAAGCAAAAAAATTTGGTGAAATACTATTGAGTAGCGTATAACTAACCCCTATTGTGTGAATACCCCTATTACTTTGAATGCGTTCATTTGAACAATTAACACATTGTCCTGCAATTTTTTACTTTTTCCTTGCTCGTTATAGTATTTCTTTATTTTTTATTCAAAAATATTCGTTATATCATTAAAAAAAAAACGTATGTATAAATAAAATATATTTTTTTTTATTATATTTTTGTTTTTGTGCAAAAGCATGCCCAAACACACACATACCAAATATTTATTTTTAGATGCAACAAATTTGTGTATAAAAATTTAACGATGCAAAAGCAACTAAACAGATATAAAAAAGATTGACATTAGTTTAAGGAAAAAACAGCAGGGGCAAATTAAAGAAATGTTAAAAAGTGAAAATATCAAAAAAAAAGAAAACCCAAATAATAATAATATAAACGGGTAAATTTTTTGTTAACAAGAAGTATTTACTATAAAAAATAATTTAATTTACTTAAGAAATGAAAATTGAACTGAAGAAACTTAGTGCATAACTATTTAAAGAATAATTTCTAAATTAAATTCATATATATCCTAATGAAAAGTGAATAGAACGCACGCTGGCGTTAGGCGTTGTGTAAAAAAATGCTAGCTTAAGAAATTGACTCACTTTGATTTTATGATTTTAATTATTCAATGATTATTTTAATATTTAAAATAAGAAAAGCTTTACTAATGCTAGTAACCTACATAAAAATGTAACTAATGAAAATTTGAATAGATTTTAAATATTTGCATGTGGAAGAATTTGCATTTTCGGTTAATTGCACTCACACGTTGGTTGTTTTGCTGCAATGGGTTTGTAGAATTTCATAAACTGTTTGTTATTTTTTTTTTTTTGATTAAATAACGTCGATAAATTTATTGCGAAGCGGGCGATTGGCATGTTTCTTTTTTGTTTTTGGCTTCGCTTTACAAATTTATTTTCATCAAATATAGTACATAAAAAAAGATATGCAAACAACTGAAAAAATTGCTTGAAAAAAATATGTATGAAAATATTTTAGTAAAAAAAAATGAAGCGACTTAAATGAAAAATTTATGAGTTTTGTGCGCCTGCCTGTAAGTTATGTAATTGATATACATACATAGTACATATGTACATATTTTTTTTTTGCATACCTAAGAGCAAGGTGATTATGATATTTATGTTCATATTATTTTACTTTATATTTAGTTAGGCAAAAATAGTTGTTGTGAAAATTGTCTTAATAAATTTAATACTTACAATGTAACTTATTTGTTATTATTGCTGTACAATGAAGCTAAATATTTATAAACAAATTTACATACAAGCTCTACATGGCTATGCCTGCGTGTGTGTGTGTGTGCAATGCAACTCTTTGTAATTAAATAAATTTTGTTTTAGTGTTTGGCATTTTTTCTTGTATTCTTAATTATCTCTTAAACAATGCTACGTATTTGTTGCTTAGAAAATAAGTTGATTTTGCAAACTTTCAGATTATTTGATTTAATACTTCGTTTTATTAGAGGCGTGTGTGGTAAGCATTTTTAAAGTTAAACTTAAAAAAAAAAAAGTTAAAAAGTTGAAAAATATTTGAAGATATGTTGTTTAACTGTACAAAGTGTACTCGAATTAGTGATGATTGAATGGCACGAAAAAAATATTGAAATATTTGTTTGTGAATATGAAAATATATGTATGTAAATAAATGCGGCGATTGATTTCCAATAAGCATTTTTCTCGCCTATAAAGTTCCGCAAAAATTTACTCAAACGGTTTAACAATTTAATCAGGCGCTAGTAGTCAACATTTCACATAGCGAAATATATGAGTTTTATTTGAAAAAAAAAATCTATTTTTTGAGCTTTGTATTTTCTTCAGAAAATATTCGCTAATACGTGAGTTTTATATTCTACTTGGAAAATAATCTTTATATACTAATAATTTCTCGAATTTCATTTATCGCTGATTATAGAATTTAATTTTTGGTATTTTTTCGCATGTATTGGCCAAAACTTTTTTTTTTTAGCGATAGATGCCGCTGTGGACGCGATGTTTCTAGAAGCCGTATTTATAGTGAGATTAACTACAAAATTTAAGTATTTCATTTCAAAATTAAAAAAAATTCAGACCAATGTTTTTGTTTTTATTTGATAAGAAAAACATTCTTTAAATAAATTTTGTTTTCCAACCGATAAATAAAACTCAAGAAATATCGATTATTTTCTGAACGATAGATAAACCGCAACAAATATCATTTAAAAAGTAATGCTTTTAACAAAATGTATAACCGTTAAGGTTTCTGGTTTAAAGTAAGTAAAACATAACTAAAATTCAGACACCTTATCTCCGTTTAATATCGATATAATTTTTTATTTCATTTGTCCGCATTTTTATCTACTTAAAATAATAATGGTTAAATTTTCCTTTCGTACTATGTAGTTATTATATTAAAGCTATTATTTTAAAGTTTAATTCTCTACAGTTATATCTTAGAGTATTACAAATAAAGCTAAAAACTCGTTGCCACTTTCAACTGAATATTTCTCAAAAACTTGAGCCAATTGAATATTTGAAAATAATCGTAAAAGAAACGCCTGCAATTGGTTTATAAATTTATCATACAAAAACAAAAACTTAATTTTAAAGAAATTTCTTTATGCTATAATTAGCAGCTCTATCATACCCAACACATGCTCTCAATTTTCATTAAAGATTTTGCGATTTGTATAAGTTTTCTCAGCAGTGAAGTGATAGTCTAATAGGGGTATTCATTTAAAGTGTACAAAGCCCTGCTAAAATCTTAGAACTATAGTACGATCTTGAAATAAATTTACTTTGTTCTTTATTAAATTAGTACAAAATCATTTTGCAGTTTTCATAATACTTTGTTCACAAACTAATATTAGTACATAGGTACACAAATTTTGATATTATACAATGCCATATCGATACGCTTGCCTTACGATACCGATATTTGTATGCGATAATTTTTGGAATGCTTTTAAAGCGATAATTTTTGAAACCGCAGTATCGTTTCAAGCTAATTGCCATCCCTTTCCAAAATTAAATGAAATGTGTCCTGCAATTTTAATCAGGTTTGAAGTGTAAAATAAATAATAAAAAAATGAGAATGAATAAACAGAGTTCAGCTTTATTTATCAGACACTATGAGGAAACTCGGAAATTGCGGCTGAAATAAAAAATTTAATTTGTGCGAAAAAATTCAAAGTAGTCTTAGAGGTGTTGATTTCAATTATGGGAGAAAACGTGAAAACGAGTTTGCCGATTGAAAAACATAAATTTTTAAGGATTCTATACCATTTCTACGAATAAATATTTTTTCTCCACATAAAATATATAGGAGACTTAAAGCAATCTCTAAATATTTGATGATAAAACAAAAGTAGAGGTGCTGTTTCCTTTCGATATAGAGCAATCCCATGGAGTGAGAACTTTGAAAATATCATTATTGGATTAGAATAATTCTAGTTCCCGGTAAGCATTTCGTTCAATATACTGTTGCAAGTGAATCTTCACTTCCACTTTCAGACACAGAACGTCTTGGATATATTATCGCTAAACTTTATAGTCGGACTTGGAATAATGTTTCATCAAAGCGCAAAAATTATTATTTGCGCTAGGTGATGGGGTTTGTTGAGTTTTAAAAACGTTATAGCGCTAAGAGCGCCATGCAAAATTTTTTCTCTCCATATGTGCTCAAATAAAACTAAAATACCCTGAACTTTTTTTTTGTGATACGCTTTTATGTACATACATACATACTTATATAAACCGTATTCGTTTCGCCATATGTTAGCATCGTTGATCGTCGTTTATGTGCGGCTTAAAACTGGTCTAATATCCGCAGAATTGAATGTAATGAGTTCGACCAGTTTAATGAGGTATAACTGTACTCGCGATCGCCAAATCTATGCAGCTAGCTATCGTTGTTATTGCTTGTACACACAAATTTGTTCGGACGCGAGCAGAACTTAGACATCGCGAACAGGGAAGAGGCGAATCGAAAGTACAAGGTGGCGCAAAAGTAATCCTCCTATCATAAAATACTATACATTTTGCGATTGGCCATTAATGTCAGTTCTGTTTTGACATTTGTGTAGTAAACACATGCGAAATACACGTTAATAAACAATGCTACGCTACACTGCTCCAGAACGCGGAATATTGCTGACTATTTATTTGACCAATAATCGGTCGGTGACTTTGGCACAACGTGAATTTCGTCGCAGATTTCCTGGCCGTCCAACGCCTACTGGTGAAACACTGCGACGTTTAGCCGCTCGCCTCGAAGAGACTGGCACAACATGAGATGCTGCCAGGCGTGGCAGACCCCGGAGTAGCCGTTCTGTAGAGAATATTGCTGCTGTAGCCGAGGATGTCATGGAAGCGCCGTCGACATCGACCAGACGACGTGCCACGCAAATGGGTATCAGTCGACGGTCTTTACAGCGAATTTTGGTACAAGATTTGAAGATGTTTCCGTACAAAGTCCAGACGGTGCATCAGCTGTTAGCTGCTGACCGCCAATCGCGTCTAACATTGCGCCTTAATCACCACCAAGAGGAAGATGATTTTTCATCAAAAATAATCATGAGTGATGAGGCCCATTTCCATCTAAGCGGGTACGTAAATAAGCAAAATTTACGCTTCTGGGGCACTGAAAATCCACGTGTAACCCACGAAGAGCCATTACACCCGCTCAAAGTCACTGTATGGTGTGCTGTTTTCGCTGGAGGAGTCATCGGACCTTTTTTCTTCGAAGACATCGCGGGCCAAACGGTTACTGTGAATGGTGAGCGCTACAGAGCAATGATCAACGAGTTCTTTTTGCCGCAACTTTATGAATTGGGTTTGGAAAACATGTGGTTCCACCAGGACGGTGCAACGGCACACACTGCACGTGCCACAACCGATATGCTGAAGGATGCATTTCCCGGGCGCCTAATCTCCCGTTTTGGCGATTTGCACTGGCCAGCAAGATCGCCTGATTTGACCGCTCCAGACTTCTTTTTGTGGGGCTTTTTGAAGTCGCGGGCTTATGTCAAGAAGCCTCAGACTCTTGCAGCTCTTAAATAGAATATCTGTCAAGAATGTGAGGACCTATCGCCGGAAGTTTTGGCCAAAGTGATGGAAAATGCCATAAAAAGGGCTCAAATGACAATCAACTGTGGCGGCGGCCATTTACATGACATCATATTCTCGACTTGATGTAAAAAAAATTAAAAGACCAAATAAAAATAATCCACAAGAAGAATCAAAGTTTTTAATTTTTTTTTAAATTAAAGCCAAAAAACATCGGAAGTTTACTTTTGCGCCACCTTGTACTATAGATGAGTTGTTTTTGCAGTAGGTGTGCACCTACCGCAAGTGGTGAGTGTAGCAGCTCAAGCTGGATGGGGTGGCAAAGTTACGTCAACCCTATTTATTTATTATTATTATTATTATTATGATTTAGACTTAAAATAAATTTAAAGGCTAAAAATTTTGAGCACGGCACAATCCCCTATTTATTTATTTTTATATGCACGCATTGGGTATACAAATTAATAAGATATCGCACATACTGTGATATGTGGAAAAAAAATTATTAAAATATTATTAGCAGAAAATCAGAAAACAGCAATGGTTGGAAACTCTGATAACGAAATAATTACCAATTCTCTATTGCTGAAATCACCTGAAAAGACTACGGGGGCATTGCCGCTCATTTTATAAAACAAACTAAATTATCTTGCAAAAAAAAAAAATTATGTTTAATGGAAATGTGAACTAAAACGTTTTGGAATGAAGAGATATAATACATAAATTAGCGTTAGAAAATTTAAAAGGAAAATGTGGTAATGATTGAAATTTTGAAAAGAAAAAACTGCATACGATTTAGTAATAGAGGGGGGAGGGGGAAATAATAATGTAAATATTCACTGACAACAATCACGTACGATGATTAAAGACAAATTATATTTAAATATCGATGTAAGTATTTATGAATTGCAGTGGAACAATAAATAACTAATAGACAAAAGTAGTTAGATTTTTGTTGAATTATAAGTGTTTTTTTTTTTTGCTAATTACAATTTACAGTTTACGTGTAGTTGAAAATCAAGCATTTACACTAAAATCAACACATTGGAATAATGCCGAATTAGGATAGAAGAAATTATAAATAAAATAAAAAATAAAAATTAGGTAACTTAAGTTGTGGTGTGTTGTGAAAAAAAAAACCAAACTGTTGAACTTATCGTGGAAAGTACACGTTTTAATTTTACATTACATATATATATATATTAATTATTATATTATACACATACAATGTTATTTTTTCATTATCATATAAAAATACATACATATATTTGCTCAGCTTATCGAATCATATACAATTACGATTATGGAGGTATTAGTAAATAAAAAAAAAAACATATTTATAAAATCATAGGCATTTTATTTTATTTTTTATTTTTTGTTTTTTTGAAACACAAAAGCACTTGTTCCTGTTATTTACAATGGGCGGGGGGGAAACTTTGTTGCTGCATTTGCTATAATTATCGGTCTCAAAAATTGGAGGCTGTACAGTTAAAACTCAAGGAGTTTGTGTTCGAGATATTTAGAAAGCGGTGGAAATTAAGCGAAGCGCGAACGGCATGTTACCGTTACAACAGCTGTTTGGAAAGATAATGTACAGTTGAGAGTTTTCGGTACAGCTGATGATAAAAGTGAAGTGTTCGAATGGAATGCGCGCAAGTGGGAAAACGTGAGAGACGTGTTTTGCTTTTAATGTTCACTATTATATAACTGCATATTTAAGTGAAGAGCTGACAGTGTTTTTTTTGGGGGGAAGTTATTGTTGGTCATTGTAGTTTTATTCTTTTGACTTAGCTAACGCCATTTTACTGGTCCAAGTACTATAGCCATTTTTTCTTGCCTAAATGCGCATTTTAAGTGTAGCGTGTTTAAACTTTTACAAATTTGGTGCTTTCTGTTTTCTTAAAAAATTTAATCATTGAGTGGTCTTCGACTTTAAAGTTTATTATATTTGCTTTAAATAGCAGCTTTTTTAAGTAAATAACTCAAAACAAAAATGAAAGCTTTAATCTGATTCGCCTAACTAACGTAACTATTTTCAACAGACTCGATTTTTATTTCAATCCAGGTACGCACCGAAATTGATTGTTGAAAAAATCGAGATGACTTTATAATATTTTGAAATAGTTACATTTTTATTGTTTTGTTATTTTGAAATATTTTCGAAATATTTTGGAAGTAAAAGCTATTATTGCATTTCATTATTTTTTGAATGTAAATAATATTTAGTAGAATTTACAAAACAAAAATATTAGGCAAAAAATTTATTGAGATGTCAATAATATTTCAAAAATTAACAGAAATGTTATGAAAATGACATGAAAGCGTCCTAGTTTTTACCTGTTTAAAAAATAAGCAGAATCTAGCCAATAACCAATCGCGAGAAAATAAATAAAATCCGCACAATTCCAAAAACAAGCGAATCAGTAGGAGTTTCTTTCTTATTAAAAATTTTTGTTGATATTCATTGTTAGTGCACCCCATTTTCCGTCTGCGAGGAGTAGTTTTGTACATGAATTTCTTAAATACTCAAATCGGTAGACCGCACAAGCGGAATGCTTTTCGTGATGGAAACCAGAACGGAAAACAAAATGAAAACCAATTATATACTTATGTATGTACTAATATCGCAAGATAAAGTTTTAAGAGATGAATCGCAATAGATCTTCCACAATGAAGCCTCAAGCGTTTTATAGTAAATTCTACAACGCTCGAATAGAAAATTTCTCTACTAAGTAAAGCATTTCTAATATGTATGTTCTCGTCGGAAGTTAAGTTAATAAATTTAATAAAAACGACTTGTTTTATGTATATAAATATTTAGTACAAGGCCGTGGGTCTAGACCAAATTATTTATGTTGGAAATCTGGCAACCACTTATTATAAGATGCTTGCAATTTCCCTATGCAACAACAATTTATTTCAATTGATTTTTCCAAATCTCAAATAGAATGTAAGCATTTTGAGTATCTGATAAAGTTTTGTATAGAAAACACGTCTGAACGCTAATACGAATATTTTTATTTTACTCCGGCCTTCCAGCGAAAAGTTAAGTCGCAACAATTTAAAATGATAAGGATCTATCGAAAAATCCAATAAAATATGTTTCAAATACCTTGTATTAGTAATGATGCAATAAAAATGTTAGTTCAACGCGCAACTGGGGTGCGATAAACGAGCGAACGAGAAAACAAAACGAGCGCTCTTGACGCTCAGGATGGAAATATAAAAAGATACGGATTTTTTTAACTTTTATAATAAAAGTCGTTAGGAAAAAGTTATTTTCGGGTTTTTTTTTTTTATTTTAAATAAGAAATCGGTCCGCTCGAACTTTTATTTTTATAATCCAGTTATAACAGTTAAGCATGTTTAAATACCGAAATAAAAGTCCTTTCCTAATAATAAACAAACTGCTTATCGGAATTAAACAAATTTGATATCAATGTACTGAAATATCTAAACGCGGGATGTCACCTATTGAAAAATATTTCAATTAAAAACGTTATTTAAAGAGTCGCCTTAAATAACGGTCCAGTTTCAAATACACTTTTGAACGGGAATTTGCTAAAAAAAAATAGTTTTAAAAAATTCTCGTTTACTTGAGGCGATCATTCATTTGATTACCATGGAACAAAGCTCAATATAATATAATAGGCCACTTATGTTTATTAATTTATTTATAATCATTTTTTCATAATACAATATGCATAAATCAAAGTTTCAAATCTTTTACGAAATTCACAAAAATTCATAAAATTTTCAAATTTTAACTAGAATTTTTAGAAATTTTTCGGGTATGTAACTTTGTAGTCTATAATAAAATGCAGCTTTCAAGTGGGTGAAAATTCTGGTTGCTTTCCGATAATTGCTTTTGCTGAATTTACTTTGGTATGTAGGCAAATGCTGAGAAAATAAAAATAATCCCGGATTCTTGTCTAGGAGGTGCTGGGATCAAGAAATATTCTACAACAATATTTTCCCCGGACTTTTATTACAAAAAATAAACGATTTTTGTGATTTTTTTTACTTCGATCAAAAATGATCGTTATTCGTAGATTTTTTTATTCTTTCGATCAATTTGGTCTTCTTCTTATTGTTATTATCATCGCCGACAAATTTTTTTGCGTTTGTTATAATCGAACAGCTCAAATCCAAGAATAGCGATTAGCTTTGATGGAAAAAATAAAAATCCACGAATAACGAGTATTTTTGATCAAAAAAATTAAAACCAAAAGAATAACAATTATTATACATATATGCAGAGTTTTTACCGCATTCCCGATTGCAAATATCGACAGCCAATACTCTTCCTATACGAGTATGATCGGGCATAATTGGTTTATGTTACCGTAGTCTTATAGGCTAACTGAATAGATTACAAAGAAACATTTGTATTTTTAAAACAATAAACTGCACTATTTTCTTAAAGTTCATACATAGTTAATAAACGCCAATATCTAGCATCCGAGATTAAAAAAAAAACATTGACCTATCAGCTAACTAAAATGAGTTTTTTCTCGATTTCCTCTAGATAAACATTTCAATAATAATAAAAGTGTTAATACATAGCATTCAAAATAACCGGATCAACATACATATATTAAGGGCCAGACGGTATTAGTTTGGTATTTCTCAAATAATTTTGAACTAGCTTTAATTCGGAAATATACCGTTCACCCGATGCACTGCTAATACTCGTATGAATAGCAGCAAAGTTGATGTACTTATAATATATTGGAACGATTTTCCCTCATCCATTGTCAAGTTTGGTTTTTCGAACGAAAAATGGCACTAAAGATGGCACAACGCCGCAACCGATTTGTCTCTAAACAAAACTTGACAAGGGATAACGGAAAATCATTCTAATATTCATCAACTTTTCACCCTGTCGGAAAAGCAGTAGATCAAAAGGAAATAGTAGCAAATTTCATAAAATAATTTCCAGATTAGTAAACGCTGATGCCGTATCTTTGGCAGCCTGACAAACTTGTATAGTAGTATTGTATTCAAAATCGCATAACTACGTTCGTTTTTTAGATAATCGGCTTTTTATGCAGCATCCTTGAAAAGCTATCAGAGAATGCGGGGCATAATTCGAATATAAAGTAAAAACTAAACGAAAATGAACTTTTTTTTCTGGAAACCTTCTCTAGTCTCGTATTGAGTTCAACGCACAAACCGGACGGATGTATCCTTCTCTCTGAGAAGGATCATATTCACTATTCACTTTCTAGTATTTCTAGTATGTTTCAGAAAATTAAACTCTGGTAATTTTTCAAGTTCAAAAACCACTCAATGATTTTTAGTAGCTAAGCAAAAAATTTAATGAATTAATTATTTTTCGCTTCAGTGTAAGAATAAAATTGTGTTTTACAATAGTATATGTATATTAAATAAAACTAAAGCAAGTATTTGTTAAAAATTCAATTTCAGCCAGATTTTGTATTCTGTTGCTATGAATTGTATTTGTTTTGAAATTTTTCACTGCTTAAAGACTGGAAAACTCACCATTTTGTAATCATCGATTTTTGAGATTGACCGTAGGAACATGTTGACATAGACATACGTGGGCATATTTTCTAAAATATTATATTCGAATTTGAGTATTTAGTAAAAAATTGTTTACAAAAAAAAACAAAAAACAAAACGAAATTACAGTTTGGATGTTGTGACGAAAAGAGTAAGAATGTAAAGACAAATTGATTGGAAAATATTAATTTTGATCATACGATTTGAGTAAACACACACGAATGTAAATAAAAATATTAAAAATTATAATAAGGTGAACAAGTTTTGAACGAAGGCTTTATTTTGAAGTATTTGAAATTCGAATAACTTCTGTAAGCATCGCAAAAGTGAGCTAAAAATTTAACACAAATTATGTTGTACAGCTGCATCGTTGACTCCATTTTTGAACTGCTTAATTTTTTTGTTTTATACCATACATAAATTTATAAAAAGAAAAACGTTCTTAGTTACTAAAACTGTTTAGAATTCTTTTTTTTTTAAACCATTTGGAATTCAAAATAAGCTTATTCTAAATAAATCACTTAATCTACATAAATCGCTCAGTATTATTAGAATAACTTTTATTTTTATTTGACTTACTAATATTTTGTACAGTGGATTCAATAAATTTTTGATAAGAATAGTTCTCATATCACTTACTATGAAAAAACAAATCATTTTTATTGTTTAAATTTGCGGTTTTTTTTTTTAGAGCTTAGTGATGAAATTGTGAATAATGAAATTAAAAATAACTAAATACAGAGATGTTAGTATTTATATTTAAAATAAAAATTATGATTATTGTTATGTAATAGAGTATATTTTGAAAAATGTCTGTATGGATCTCGTTTGGAAAAAAATATACTGAACAAAAATTTAAAACAATAATAAAAAATATAGTCAAAAACGTAAGCGGTACATGTGAAAATAGACTTTTGAAAAATTAAAAAAAAAAAATTTTTTTTAAATGAAGTAAATAAATCAATCGAAAATTATCGATATAAGTTGGGTAATGCATGCCACACATTTTCCATTTTTCGCTTGCGCTTATCAGATTTTCACTTGCCTGGTGAATAGCGAGCTGTCTTAGTTTTTAGTTTTTAGGTTTTACTTTTATCTATTTTTTTATTTTCATATTTATTAAAATATTAAACAAATCTTCAGCTCGCAAATGATAATAAAGAATTTATGCAAAACTAACAAAAAAAAAAAACGACACGTGGAATGAATTTTTTTTTTTATACGAACTAATTTAAAATTACATCAAATTCAACTTTTGACAAAAAATGAAAATAACGACGTCTAAAGCATACAAAATATGTAGTTCCCTTATTTTATTTATTTATTTTCAAAAATCAATTTTCCCATAAATAATATCACAATATATATTCATATGAAAATTATGTCATACAAAATAATATGTAGTCATATAAAAAATAAAAGAAAAATTAAAAAATAAATAAATATTCGCTAGTAACAAAATGCTTATACAAAAATAGGGTATGTCTAACTAAAACATTAAAACTTTAACATCGATTGCATTTTCGTTTGCCATCAATCATTTATTGCAGTTTTTACGCATAGTTTTTTTTTTTTTTTTGTTTTGAAATTTATATGGTTGCTGATTTTCGTTATACACTGCTAGCGTAAATTGTTCTAAATATTTTATAAACACAACAAATAAAAAATGTAGGGTTATAAATATTTATGAAGTTTAATTGAAATACACAAGTTGAGTTGCAGAGCGAGAGAGATAGAGATAGAGGTAATTAATTAGATCTAGTTAAATAGATAGAGCGAGTAAAAGAGATCCAAAAGACATTTTACAATAAACTTAGTTAGTTAAATTTTTGAAATTAAAAAAGTCTAAAAAATATATATGTATATATCTTACATTTTTGCGTCAAAATGAAAAAAAGAAAAATGAAACAAAATTTAATAAATAAATGCTATTTAAATTTGAAACAGAAGTGAAGTGAAAAAGGGTTAGTGATGCTAATTATGTTTAGTAAAAAAAGAAAACCATTTACAGGGTTCAAAAGCTGTGACGGATAACGAATTTTCAGTCGATTTCGTGCATCTGTGATGAGCCATCATTAACGTATTGATCGATACTATCAAGTGGGCTTTATTAATAAAAGTAATAGTTCGCCGCTTACTTCATATAGTAAATACAATCGAACTTTAGCTGAACTTCTCCTATTATTTGTGAGGTGTAGCTTGATTTTGTACCTACTACAAATTGAGACACCTGCAATTTAACGGCATTTCCGAATGGACGATTATTTTTTATGAGAAGCTTTCGTATTTCAGAATAACACTCGAAGTTGGGTCTTGCCTGTCGAGGGGCGAAAAAAAATGTGTCTACGATTTGGTGACATTAGCTACTACGATCGAGATTGTAACGACGCACAGGCATCATATGATATTTTGACAGTGACAAATCTTCAACGCTGGACATAACGTCAGCATTATATGTATCTTCTCGTCACGAAATGCACCGGAAATAATGCAAACTTTTTCCCAAAGTCAATTTTGTGTAGTCAAAACCACGCGTTTATTAAAAAGAAGTTTGAGGCAGAGGAAACTAACCAACCCAACTCGCCTGCTAGCTCGTGAGACTAGCATCCTAGTGAACAACAGTTACGTAGCCGAGAGCGTGCGACTCGGTCTTCGGTCTCGGTCGCTTCTCAGATGGAGTTTTAAGCAGCTCTAAATGGACAACGATTTCTTAGCGCATTTTCATCTCGGCGGTTTATGCCTTAGTTGATCTTTCGAGCGCGAAGTACGGTAATTGTATTGTCAGCCGTCTCCGTGATTTGAATTGACTACTTCGCAGCTGCGATTTAACGCCATTTTACTTCTTTTTTTTTTGTGGGGTGTCATGAAAGACCAATATTCTGAGAATAATCCATTAACGATTCAGGCCTTTAAAGCGGATAATGAGCAAGCCATTCGCGACTATGATTTAGAAATCGTCACCAAGTTTTTTAAAAACTGGTTAACAGAACGGGCTACTGCGAAAACAGCCAAAGCAGGCGCGTAAAGGAAATAATGTCCTATAAATAATGGAAATGCGTGTTCTTTCGAATAAACCAATAATTTACCTAAAAAATGGGATTTAAAAATATATTTTTTAATATTCAAAAATAATACATTATATAGACCACCCTTTACACACGCATGGCGACCGCTGTTCCCATTATTTGAGTTGCATTTATAAATATATAGTATTTAAAAGTAAATAGTAACTTAGCAAATTTCTGACCCAAATTTTCTTAAGCTGCTCTAAAGAAATTTATTTCGCTTGCTACAGCGGGGTTTTAAAGTTTTTCTTTTTGCGAAAAAAGAGCACAAAACAACCCAGGTTTGTAACCAAAGGCTTGAGAGTTTTTCAACTCGAGCACCTCGAGTCTCTTTGGCTACTCGAGTAAGATTTTCTCGTAGAGTGAGTTGGAAAGTAGTTGCCACTTGGGGTAGTTACTTTTTGCCATTTTTACTTTTCTTGAGATGCGTAGAGACGTTATGGCGCAACAAATGAGTTTGAAAAATGTAGCCGCTTGTATTGTTTTTAACCCTCAATCGCAGAGAGGGATACAAATGACATTACCTATGAGCAAACAAATGAGCGTTTTTCGACTACAAAGAAAGCTGTGAAAATGAAAATAAATAAGAGTCTAAGTGGAATAATGCTTCTGTGATCTAATTATTCATATTCCTCTTTCTCTGTTTTTACTTAATTTTTGTGATTATAATGAAATTTTACAACAATACCATCGACAGCAATTAAAAAAAGAATTCAAAGGCCCAAAAGCGGAGTGAAGTGCTTTAGACTAAAATGCTCAAGAGAACTACTGTAAAATTGGGGTATTTTCTGAATTTTGGTAGTAATCCTCCGAGTTCCTAACAAAATTGTTTGTCAACGCGATCTATAGAGTTAAATTAATAGTGCGAAATGCTACTACCACAAGCATGGGATAAAAATTTCCAAATTAACGACATCTCACATTTTTCCTTAACCTTTAACTATGGACACAGGGTCTTACAGACCTTTCGTGCTTTTAAATTTATTTTTTGAGGTATTTTCATTGATTTTAAATTAAGTCATATTTATCACCTTCCTAGTTTTTGATTCGTATTAATATGAAAAGAAATCTCTATCAATTTGTTCTCGCATATTTGGGAGTCAGAGCGACCCAAATTCAGACTAGTGGTATGAGAGTGGTACTGGATTTTCGATATTACCGAAAACCCGAAAAAAATGGTTACTCGAAAAAAAACCTATCCACGCGAATAGCTTGTTTTGTGTAACCTTTCCTAATTAGTACCAACGGTGCACGAATAGAGCTGAAATTTCTGCACTCTTTGTCTGCAAAGTCGCTCTCTTAAGGTTCATCATAAAAATGCGAAGAGGAATAAATAACCAGTCAAATATTGAAATAATATGAGTTAAAAATTGACAAAAAAATTAATTTTTAAAGGAAAAAACTTATTTAAATAAATTAACAGCACAAAATAATATATTTTTCTCTCTTTACGCTAAAGAAAAGGACATCGATATTTAAACGATTAATAGTAATATTATTAGTATTTATTTAATATTTATGTTAAGACCCAGTGTATAACTATAACACTAAATTATCATATATTATGTAAATAATAATACCAATTATAATAAATTTGTTGTAATAATAATCGTAACAATTATTTAATATGTATAGTTGTACAATGCATTTTTTTCGTACACATAAATGGTATTTAGATATATCAGTTGTACTTTTGTTTGTATTATATGTTGTTCGCTCTTGCATTGGAAAGAAGATCGTTTTTTTTGTTTTTATAGACAAAGGACATACAGACACTCTAGAAAATTTGTGTTAGATATTAATGGAAAAAAGAAGTGAGCAAAGCTGCTCGCACGAGACATGGTAGATGGGGTCACAAACAAAAAAAAACTTTTTGCAGAAACAATATCATGGAAAATTCTGTGAAAATATTTTAAAAATATCATCTAGCGCTCCGGAGCTAAGTGCAGCGCAAACAAAGCCTTTATTTCAGTCGAGAGTAGAGCAACTGAAGCGCTGAAGGTCTTCTACGCCGCATAGATCATGCAACGGGGCTATTGTGTTTCGAGAAATGTTGCTGTTTTTTTCTTAGATCCATTATACCCGTTGTTTGCTACAGAGATTTGCATTTAGGGGAATGGTAGATTTAGCCTAACGATTAGTTGCACCAAACGCGCTTTGAGTGAATTTCAAGAAGGACATTTTTTTTTCTTCGCTTGTTTCATACTCTACATGGACTCTCATTATTTTGATGGCGCTTTTCTATAACTAATTATACGATATATGTACATAGCTACTACTGATTACGAAAAAATTACGAGTTTTTGTGGTGGTGTGATGGAATGTTGTATTTGAAACAAAACAAAAAACAACAACAACAAAAACCAAATGTTCTTTGTTTGTTGTATTAGTTGGTTATGCCTAACGCGCACTTACCATGGTAACATCATCGATTTTAGATATACTTCTTACGAAAATGTTGACTCGCACAACAGCGGGGCCATCTGTATAATACACACACACATGTACATATATATATTTTTTTTTTTTTTTTTTTTTATAGATATGAAATTATTTATTTATACGTTTAGAGTGTTAAAGAAGTGCATTAAAAAATATAGTTTTTTTTTATATGTTTCTTCTATGTTTTTTCTATGTTTTTATCCGATCAGTTCGTAATAAATTTAATTTTATGTTAAAAGGGTTGGTCCGATTTCGAAAGGCTAACAATGTTTTAGCAAAACGTTGAGCTAAAAAGTGGAATAATTTGGTTTTAGTATTTATTGTACAAATAATTTAGCCTAGATCAGCCTGTTAACATAAAATTAAAATGCCAAAAACCAAAATGGTTTCATAATGGTTTTTGTACACATATTATCGAATTAAGTTTGTTTGTAGATATAAATAAATATTTCATCGAAAATAAATTTAATATCCATTCAGATATTTGTATCTTTTTTCTAAAAAAAAAAACAAATTTGTTCAATAAATTTCCGCATTCGTTTCGTGTTGCTTGCAAAATGCGCCCCTTTCCTTTAAACGCAATTCGCAAACTTTTAATCCATCCTTCTTTCACTGCTAAATTTTTTGCTACAACCGCTGTAATAAAAGTTATAAATTCATATTGCGACTTAAAGCATTTTAAACCTAATTTCTATTCAAATAAGATACCTTAATCTATACATAACTAGTTATTATATTTATTCAAATATTTCTCTTTTTCATAACTTACTTAAAGCCTGTTAGAGCTAAATTATTTGGCAAATGACATGATAAAAGTTTCGAAAAAATTTACCAATATTCTATAGAAAACGAAAATTGTATACAATTTGGCAATAGACTGAATATTAAAATTGCAAAAACTAAAACAACCAACCGAACAGCAAACCTACCAAAATAATGAGGAATATTTAGCTAGAAGTAACGAAAACGAAACACGAGATGAACTAAAAAAAAAAACACGCTAGAGTAACGAAGTTTCGAGAATCTACGGATTCGTTGTGTAACAGCGGACTTTATGGCATGAAATTTAAACTAAGCTAAACTTGCTGCCCTCGAAACGTGAAATCTAAGGGAGCTGACCGAAATTATCGCTATGATATAAAGTGCGATGAAAAAAGTGTGTATGACTTGGAAAAACTTCACGTATATTTTTTAAAGCGTTTACCACACACAGGTTTGTTTTAAAATTAAACATTCAAAAAATTTTTTAATAAAATAAGAAATTATGAGTGAAAAAAAATTAATAATAATTTAATAGGAACCTATGAAAATTAGCATACATACATATTTACTGCAACTGAATTCAAAGGTTTCTGATGAAAAAAGTACAAATAATATTTTAAAGATTACAAAGAAATGTATACATATACATATATGTTGTTTATTTGTGGTGTTAGGTACAAACAAGATAACTCCATATTGCTTTTTTCGAAAATTTCTATTTGTACTCTTAAAATTAGTTTAATGGATGCTATTGGTGTAGCAACTTATCAAATTTCGAGGAAAAAATTTAAGCGACATTTTTTTTCAAAATTTTTTTTTTGCTACAGAAATACTCCTAGAACAGCTAATAACATTTCTGCATAAAAAAAAAATGTTTGAAAAAAAATATTTCGCTTAAGTTTTTTCTTTGAAAAATCGAAAAATATTTTGAGTAAATCCAATGAATGCAAAAACTTTAAACACACCAAAAATTTAATTATTCTTCGCATACCTAACACCACACACATACACATGTATAGTATATGAAACTTACTTCGAAAAAAGGGAGACCTTAAAAAAAAATAGTGAAGCATACATTGTGAACCATATAAATAAAATTCTTTAATTTCCATTATTTGTGTATAGCGCGTTTAATTTAGGTAAACAGGAACTCATTGTGGACTTTGGAGCACACATATACATATATAGAATTATGCATAGTATAACAAGTTGGTTTATATTTTGTGGAAATTTAAATAAAATTCGCAGCGTAATTAAATACTTTCACATTAATTAAATAACTTGCTAGTAGAATATTAACCACTAATTGTTTTTTTTTTGCTTGAATTTTTGTGTTTTATCATTGCAAAAATTTTATGAAACAATTAACTATTATAAGAAACATAAATAGGGTGTAAATATTATGTAATGTAAGTCTAAGAATCCTCGTTCAATCAAATGTATAATATTAATTTTTATGTAAAGATGATATTTCGAAAAAAAAAACTGTGACACACTAATTGTTTTAAATATGGCTTTAGGTAAAGTCGTTTACTGGGTTGAGCATTTTTTTTTAACTTTTTTGATTTGTATTGGTTCAACAAATTGTGTTGGCCAAATAAGTTAAGACTGGAAACTTAATGATTTTCTTAATTTGATAGCTGGCTTAAAGAAAATTATATAAAAAAGAAGAATTGATCTATGATACTGAAGTAGGTCAAGCTTAACTATTAATATATCTATGTATTTTCAAAATATTTTACACGAAAATTGCGCCAAACCGAATAACGAATTATACAAAAAGCGGACGACCTCATTTGTTCGTTCACGGAACAAACCACCTATGGATGGTAGTAGTGGATACAAGGGAGTTTTCAATCATAAATTTAGAACAGAAAACAAAAAGAACATTAAAAATTAATATCTAGAACATGATATATTAAAGAAGGTAATTCCATTGTCACTTTTCGGACGCCATATTAACTACGTTAAAATTTAATAAATTATGAAATTTCGTGCTACCATCCTTAAATGAAAAAAAAAAATCCACTTTATATTTTATGTGCGTTGAATTTTGTGTTTTTTAATTTGAAAAATAAAAATAGAGGAGTCAGAATGCGCTGCTAGTTTTATCAGTGCCCAAATAGAAAGCCTCTATGCAAAGGGTTCGAGCAAGGTATTTTCAATTTCGAGTTATTTCACATACTCAAAACCAGTAGCATCATCCATGCGATGTTAAGCAGTGTGGCTAGCCCAAAGTATGTAGCTAAATATGCTCCTCAAAATATGCCCATTAACTTTCTCCTTGCAAAAATAATGGTACTTCATATAATTTTCAATTCAAATTTTAAACTAGGTGGCAACCTTCTTTAAAATATAGCTAGCTATAAATCTTTTCCTCAGCAAAATGAACCAATTATACAAATTTTACTTTTTCCTATCACTTGTGTATAATTTTTTCTAAATTCGACTTATCAAGAAGGTGGTAACTCTCTATATGCTAAAAGACTTCTCCTTAGATTAAGATTAAACAGCTTAAGCTTTTCAAACAGGTGGCAGCCCATAAAAAAAATAGCTTACCAAGACGAACCGTTTTTAATATTTTATATACATAACTCATGTATAGTAAATAAATTTAATTCCACTTTTCGAGCAGGTGGCAACCCTTTTCAAAATATAGCTGGGTATAAACCTTCGTATAACTTGTGCATATATTAATTTAATTTGACTTTTTAAGCAGGGGGCAACCCTCTCCCTAGTATAAAATATAATTTACGACCTATTCTCATAAAACACTGGCACAACAAGTGGAACCATCCATTTCGACATGGAGTATATGGCAATCTTGGAGGCCGCATCACTGGTACAGTGTGATATGATACCCAGCAATGAAATATATATACCTACAGCCAGGCGGCTATTAAATCCCTAAAGAGAACGTCGCTAGCACCAATGGTGACTGTGACATGCGACCGATCTCTTAACGAGATGGCTGACACATTCCCTACACACATTGAGCGGGCTCCCGGTCACTGCGACATGCGGCGTCATCAAGGCAGAACTCTGCCGGATAGTGATATTAGGGATTCACCTGGCATCACTCTACAGACATGTAAGCTATTGATAAACCAAAAATTTGTTAGAACCGCAAATGACAGGTGGAAGTATGAACCTACTTGCCAAACAGCGAGAGCACTCTGGCCTTCAATGAGTGATCAACGAACGATATCTCTCCTCAACTTGGGGAGACAGGATATTAAGTTGATGACTGCAGTCCTAACCGAGGTTCTTTAGGAACACGAAGTGGTTTTGGGGTACAGGGGTCATACAATTCCTACGCTTGCAGGCACTTTTATGAAACTTATAATTTCAAAACTTGTTTGCACATGACGTTCTACTAAAAAGCTGCAGTAGCTGCGATATCGAAATTACTATGGGATCTTTGTTTCCCTGGGGTATCAATAATCGCCTGTCCAGTTCCCTGAAACCTCAAAAACTTCACTTCAGAAAGATTTTCGTATGCGGTGTCCGTCTTGATGTTGTAACACAAATTCAGAGACCTACTGTTTTACGACGACTCCGAACGGTACATTTTTTTTTTTGTGAGAAATTTTCTCATGGCACAAAATACACTCGGAGATTCGCTATTAGAAAAAAAAATGTTAAATAATTTTTGATGTTACTTCGCACCTTCGTAAAATCGCCGAAAATCGAAGCACGATTGATGCAGCGATAAGGCTGAACTTATTAAAACGAAGCGATAGATGCAGCTTTTCTATTTAAATAAATAATAAGTTAAAATTAAAATATTTATCAGAGAAAGATTTTTGTTTGCAATCTGTAAGAAGACTATTTTTGAAAAGTACTATATTACGTTGTTGACATACCAAAAACGCTCAACTCATTATAGGACTTTACCTATACAGTACATGTGATTTTAATTTTATATTATGTATGGTTTTTGGTTTTATGTCTTCTCGACAAACTAATTCAACTCAAAATGCAAAAAATTCTATAAACTAAATAAGTAAATGAGTGTACGAATATAACTTCAGGGTTTTATAGAGGTAAGTACTCATTCGATATCGTGTGAGTTGAACTGATTTTTATGTGAGTTATGCGCGAAAATTTTTGCGTACAAATTTGATTCTTGCAAACCAATCGGTGGGAACAAGTTGTTATTGCTGGGGATTACTAATTGGTTTAGTAATAAAAGTACTAAGTTTAAGTAAGCATTCAAATGGATACGTATGTATGTAATTCTTTTACGAATATTTATTACTTTATCTATGCTGGCGCTCAAATAAAAAAAAAAAGAGAAGAACAACTAAGTGTAATGTATGATTATTGTTGCTAAAATGATTTGATATTTGTAATCGAATATTTGCCGCACTTATTGCTTACTAAATATTTAATGTAGGTAGGTATGTGGTATTACAAATGCAAACTATTTCAAAACTATTTTTTTTTGTTTTGGTTTTTTTTTTTGTTTTGGTTTTGTTTATTTAGCAACGGAAGCATAATCATTATAATTGTGTTGAATTGCAATAAAAACAATTGAAATATTTAGCATATCTTAAGGTTACATTTGGTTTGAGAATATGCGAATAATTATAGGTGATAGAGAATTTTTGAAGTTAAAGGATACTTTCGAGCAATATATATGTATGTAAGTGTGTAGTATGTATGGGGAACGAACGAGAATTTTTGGAATATTTTGGCAATTTAAAATTTTAATTTTTGCGGGATTTTTTTTCAAATAAATTTTGTTATATGGATGGAGATGTAATTTATTGGGTTATTTGTTGTTTTTTTTTTTGGTAATGCAATTTAATTGTGTGACAGTCTTAGTTTTATTTTATTTTTATTTTATTTTTTGGTTGTTTTGCTGTTTACGAAACTTACCATTTTAATGTCACTAATCGTCATTATACTGCGTACGAAAAGATTGATTCTGACTATAGCGGGGCCATCTGTTTCGATACAGTAGGTACACACACATTTATATGTAGGTTATGTTTAGATATGTGAGAAACGTTTTTGTTTATAATATTTTTTTTTTTTTGTAATTATAAAAAATCGATATTTTTTAATTGTTGATACGTATCTATAGATATAATTTATATATAAATATATGTAGAGAAGTTAGTAGGTGACTAATACTTAGATATTTAAAATCGTACACATACAAACTTAATTTGGAGTGTATGTACTAATATTTTGTAAATATTAAAATCAATGTAAAAAAAATTTTTGAAGAGCTCTAATGTAGGAATATACGCCTTAGCAAACATTCCAATTGTGCATACGTTAAAAAAAAAAGAAAAAATAATAAATAAGATTTGATTCAAAATTAAAAAGAAAAAATTAATTATATATACTATATACATATTTGTATATAATTTCTGCACATAATCGTAACGCTTTGCTACAAATATAGCTAATTTTAATAAAATACATTCTTTTTCAATCTTAAAAAACTAAAAGGTTTGGTTTGATTTTGTTTCCAACTAACATTGGCAAATTTAGTCAGCCAATTGATGGTAGTATTACTCTCTGTTTCGAAAAATTTTTCCGAAAAATGAAGCTTAATCTACATATATACCTTAATGTTAGCCAAATTCATACAAAAAAATGTGCAGCTATTTCACTGCATAATTTTTTATAATTTTTTTCCAAAAAAAAAATTTAAACATACATACATATTTTTCCAACTAAATATTAACTAACACTTTTTTGTATAATTTTGAAGTTATTTTTTTTTTTTTTTTTAAATAAAAAAAATTCTAATTATAAATTTTTAATGAAAATAAAATGTATAGGTACTTATTAATTTCGCTGGCTAAATATTTAATAAATATATCTCAAAAAAAATATCTGTATAAATTTTTATTTTTTTTTGTTTTTCACATTTTTCAATACCATTTCTTTCATTCAACACAAAGCCATAGCTATTATTTAAACAAACAAAAAATTGCCTCTCTTTGTGTTAGATTTTTTATTTGTCGTATTGGCGTGTAATGTAGTATTATGTATTGTTTTATTTTTGCAGATGGTCTTACCCGTGCCGTTTATTCCGGATGGACGTATTCTGGCATCATATTTTCCTGCACCTAAAATTTGGTCTAAGACTTTTTTCTCCTTTTCTCGGAAATTTATTTTGGCATTATTAGCTCTGAAATTATGATATGTACGTACGTATAATTGTATTAATCGACAACAAGTTATTAGAGAAATGCTTAAAAGAATTTTGATTTGTATTTTTTTTTTTTGTTTGTTTGTACAATTTTGTCATATTACATTTATACAAAATATACCAATAATGTTTGCATAATTTACGAATTTGCATGATAAGTAAGAAATTGAAAAAAGTGGTAGAGAATCCATAGAACAGAACATAGTATAATAGTGAATAGTAAAATTTGAATCAATATTAGAAAAAAAAAATACAAAATATATACAAAATTTTGCAGTGAAGCAAAAAAAAATATTTTATCTTCGAATTGTGTTTTTTTTTTGCATCTATGTTTGTTCTTTTCACTCGACATCCCGATGTAAATGTAGTCTACATATGTACATAGGTGCCGGTTTTCAACATTATACAGTCGCACTTATCATAGTATTTTCCTGTCAGCCAGAGCATATCTGTTGGTGTTTTAATTGCGTTTGCTTTGTGGACTGGCACAGATATGCTTTGTCTAGCATTTGCAAATAATTCCAAAATTTATGCTCCGACAAAAATTAAAAAACATTGCATATATAACAGCGCTTATATGGATGTATGCTGGTGTTTAGATTATTAATAAATAATGTGTGTTGAGTGCAAGTTTCAGCGTGTTTGGAAGCAGTTTTTATATACAATTTCAGTTTGCAATGCGTCGGCCTATCCACTAAAACACAGAAGTGCTAAGCTTGGGCCGCTGATACTTTTTGAACGATAGAAGGATTTTTTTTTATAAGATAACCCTAGGAGGACTTGTGAATTCTATTGCAAAAAAGCCCTGTCAAAATTCCCCATCAAAAATATACAATTGTGGATTTGTGAACCTTATGTTTGGTTTTCATTACGTCAAATTTGATGTCAAATGTTCTCAGTTGAATGGAAGCAGCCATATTTCGATTTGACACCAATGCTAAACTATAAAATGGCAACATTTTAGCATTTCGTGTCATATTTTGTCATCAAATATTTGATCTAATGAAAATCACTAGAAGCTCTCTCGAACGTAACGTCTCCGATTCTCCATAAGGCCCTCTTGTTCAAGATTATTCTGCAAGATATCTAAAAAATTTAATTCCCAATCTTCCTATCACCCATGCATTGTGGTGAGGTATGTGGAGTAAGACGTATTTGTATTCACCTACTAATATTCTTCAATGCCAATCGGACGAAGTCCCTTACTAAATCGCTTGGAACCCGACACATAAAAAATGTCACCAATGAAAAATTTCTACATGCCTCGACTTAGATGCCGCCTTTTTGATTACGATCACATGTAACGTATTAAGGAGTACAATATAAGACCTACACCTGAAAAGTTCAAACCCTTAATCCTGATCCTAAGGGCTGAAATCATCGCCATCCAGGGTATGAATGGACGGGCCAAGGTAATAAACTCATACAACCTTGCAGCTGCCAGGTAAAGGAGCGCAAATTCGACGACAAGTATTGTCTGGTGGACAAGCTTCTTGCCAAGAACCCCTTCAAAGCAAGATTCTTCTGGTTTATACCAATGCCCCGACGAAAGAGAAAAACGATGTGATCAGAGATCACTTCTAAGAATCCCTAGAATGCACTAACGAGTGCTACCTCTGTCACGATATAAAAAATACTACTTGGTAAAGGCAATGACAGCGAGGGTAAGAAAGGGACCTATGGGCACACTGTCGGAAAATTCAGTCTCCACAACTAAACCTCCGCTAACGGGCTGATACTGATCGACTTTGCCGTGATTCGAAGCATGGTAGTTCCTAGAGTTCACCAGACTACGTGGTTGTCTCCCAAATGTCCAAACAAAATCGATGTTATTGTTATAGATGGAAGACGCATTCCAAATGTATCAGACTCCGAGGACCGAACATTGACTTCGATCATTTTCTTGTCACAGCTAAGATCCGTATATGCCTTTGTGCAGCAAAGAAGGTGCGTTTAAATACAAAGAGAAAGCTCGGCATGGGAAAACGGCAATTGCAAGAGATAGCTACGAACTTCGCTACTCGCCTCTCACATCTGGTCGCTAATAGCACTTTCCCGCAAACCGTTATTCGCGAGCATAGAGAGCACACTTCTCTGCACCGCTGAAGAAATTATTGACGTCCAGCGACCCCTAAAGAACAACTGGTACGATTAGGAATGCCGCGCCGCAACGCTGCGATCGGGCGCAACGCGAGTTTATGAGAGCGCTATCGGAAGCTTCAACTCCGATAAAATTATCAGGCACGAAATCCAACGGAAAATTTCTCTAGCCAACAAGTGCTGCTTTGGGCTAAGTATGCAACTGCGTACCACGTTGTATAAGTCTCTCATCTTCCCCGTGCTATTGTATGGCTCACAAGTACGGACGCTATCAATACCCGATGAGATGGCACTTGGAGTGTTCGAGAGAAATATTCTTCGAAAAGTTTTTAGACCTTTACTTCTGTGCGATGGAATCAAACCATCAAAAAGCTACATCTTACCCCTATACTATACAGCCGCTACCAACTATAAAGTCGATTATAACCATGGGCCAATAATTTCTTGCAGACAACGAGTGATTTTAGAAGAATTACGAATTTTGGGTATTCAACTAGAGCAATAAACATTAAAAAAAAGAATGTTATTGAAACGATAGAAACAATGTGACCCGAGTTAAATTTTAAATACTCCATCGAGCAATTCGTTTAAATACACCCCAGGGCAACGATAATGATGAGCCAGAGAAATGAAATAAAATTAACACAAATGTTTAAAGTGGTCCCTGTACACGGAAAGGTTTTGGAAAATAAAGAAATATACATAATATATGGAAATAACTAAACGCTCTCTTTTTGCCACTTGTTATACGGGAATTAGCAAATGATACGAATTCACCTCAATAAACTTAAGCAACGAAGCCTAGCAGGGCTAGATTTCTATGCAAACTTTTTCGCTAGTTGCGGCGCTCCGATCCGATGATAAATTTTATTTTGCAAGAAATATGAGAACGAAATTTGACGATAAATATTTGTGCTGAATACTTTATATAAATTATTCTACGAGATCTTACGTCAAAAAATTGACATTATATTACAACTTTTTGAACAATTTATTATGTTAAATTTTTTTTGTTTCCAAGAGCAACCATGTTTGCCGAGAACGGTTTCGTACGTTTAATTTCCCCCATACAAGGCTTAACCCCATACAAAGCTTTCACCCCATACCCAGCTTTCACCTCAGATTTTCTGCTTGTTATACTGTGGTTCTTTTACGGAGCGATTTATATGCTAAATTAATCACTGGATCGATTTTGATGCAAACCTATCAATAAATCTGACGACAGCCCACTGAAAGGATGTTGTTAAGAACTTTTTAATCTAAAACCTAAACATAATATTTTCTTGAAAGATAATGTGAGTTTACTAATAAGGGCTCATTAGAAATTAATTTCTGTTAGCCAACAATTTTAATCTGCATTCGCATTTAATTAAAAAAAAAAGAGTCTCCAATAAATTTAGTTTTAAATTAACAATTCCAGCGCATTGCAAAACTTTATATCTTTCACTGTTATTGAATTGACAATTTAACGGCAAATGTCGAATGTCACTTCCCGTATAAATTAGACAATTCAATAACATAATTGCATAGTTAGTTGCTTGCTTTAGTGTTAGTGTACGTATGTATGTACGTGTGAGTACAAATACAGTATATTTGCATGTGTGCAGAAATATGTGGAAAAAAATTTCAATACAAACGGTTTTTTTTTTCAATTTGTTCTCAAAGGTCAGGCCGTGAATAATGACCATTTTCCGATGAATTATAATTTATGTATTTAAATACAGTATACGTATATTTACATTAGGGTTTTTACTTGTGTAAATTAGCATTTACTTATCTATGGATTTTGCACAATAAAATTATATATGTATATGTATGTACATAAGTAAATATGTGGAACAAAATAACATTTATATATAAAATAGGTTATTGTGTACTTACAGTGATGCGCTACATAAGCTGGCAAAATAGAATATCACCCAAAAGTAATGGCCGGTGCCCATGATTTGAACGATCTGAAATATTTTTGTTTCTATGTGCGAGTGTATTTTCGCAGTTGCGTAGATATGACTCTGCTTATTTATCAGTTAGCGTGGGTGTTCTCCATAGGTTGCATTTCTGAAAATAGAATATGAAATGAATTTTTCTTTTTTGTAGCGGGGTATAAGTAGATGCTTATTGATATCTTAGTGAGATATTCCAAGGATTTTCCAAATAAAATGTTTCACTTATCAATCGGTTAATCGATTAGTAAAGGATGTTTCACATAATCGATTAACCGTTTAATTTCGATTTTTTCTGTTCGACTAACTGTCCGTAAACAACTAGTCGACTAACCGTTCATGTTCGATTTTTCGACTAGTTGCCTTCTTTCAAAAAATATTTGCCTTTTATGTGTTTGATTGTTTGTGCTTAATGACAAAACTCATATTCCACTATAACACAGTTTTTCTGAATTTATTGTGAGTAGCTGTCACAATTCGAATTCGATTTTTTAGACTACTCGATGGTAAACGATTTGTCGAAAGTGTACGGTAAGTTGCTAATCGACTGGTCGACTAGTCGAATATCTGAATCGACTATTTCAGTTTAGTCAAATATAGTTCATAAGCCCCATTTTGTTTTTTTTAGGTTTTTTTTTAGAATGCTTTTGATTAATTGGCTCGTGATAAATGCAGAATCGATACTAATGAAATAAATGCCATTGAAATGCAATGGAAAAATTACACTTATGTATGTATATCAGTAGGGAAATCTACAATCTTATGTAGAGATTTTGACAGAGGCTCCTGAATGTAGAAACTCGCTTGGCGGTTTTTTAGTCTTGCCCCTCAGCAATTCAGAACTCGAGCGCATTTTTGACATTTTGATTTAACCACTTTCAGCCTTTTTATTTTGCCAATTTAGCCTTTTTTCAAAATGTCCTGGCAACACTGAACTGCAGAGATTTTATAAAATCTATGATTAAACTGATTTTTTGTGAATTTTGTACCAGCATTGAAATTTTAGTTTATATCGTTTTTATAGAACGAATTAATGAAACGAACTTATAAAAAAAAACTGAGCCCTTTATTATTCAGGCAATCGGAACATTTTATAAAACTTAAAACTATTTCCTAGTAGGGGGGAGTGGAAGAACCAAGAGTTGAACACTCCACTTGACGGTATTGTTATGTATACGATGGCTCGAAACTCGACAGCAAGGTGAGAGCATGCGTCTTCTCGCGAAACCCTCTACTGCAAATCTCCTTTAGGTTACCAGACAACTGCAACTCTTTCCAGGCTGAGGTTTCAGCTTTTATAAAAGCGTTGGAAAAGCTTGGGACTGGAATTCTATTTAGTGATGGCCAGGCTGCAAGTTTAACTCAAACATCGCGCTGGACTGCCGCCAATATTTACAGAAGATGGCCAAGCAGACCGCATTTGGGTCCCTGTCCACATAGAGGGCAATAGCATGGCAGACGAACTTGCAAGACAAGTTACGAGTAGCTGATTCTTTAGGATAAAAAACGCATTGGCATTCCATTTGTCACTTGCAAACTGCTATTTATATATAAATAAGATAATAAATGGAGTCAAACTACGACTTTTCAAACCTCTAGGCAGACGTGGCCGAAATGGGACCCGACACGGTCACGAAGTGTATAGCCTCTAAAAAGAGAAAATATTTCTAACTTGGTGGGAGCTCTAAGCGGGCACTGCCTAGGAGGAAAACATGCTAAAAGGCTACGCGTACCTTTCCGAAGATGCTGCAGGAGTTGTAAGAACTATGAAGAGGAGGAAACGGTTTTACATCTTCTGTATTAGTGTTCTGTATTGTGCAAAAGTAGGCTGCGGTACCTGGGATCACCGTTTCTGGAAGCCCTTAGCGAGGTTTAATTGCCTGATGAGACTCATCAGCGAGGCACAACACAATGGGTCTTCTATTTTTGGCCTAAATGTGCCTAAAACTAGAAAGTACGGATAGATATGTAACTGCTAGCTATAAATTAGTATTCTAAAGACATCGAATTATCAAAACTTTTAATGTTCATATAATAAGAGAAATTAGAGGTTTACGATATCATGAATATGGAGTTCACATATGTAATTTGTCTTTTTTTCAGAGTATTCTTAATAACATTATTGAGTCCAGTTGATCATTGCTCGTTGCACACTAAAAAAAAAACTAAAGAACTTAAGAAAAAATTAAATTTTTGAAGTAAATCTTCTTTAGTGAGACGAGAGAGTTTTTTACATCGCGTAACACCAGTCGTGTCGATATCATGACGCTTACATATATGAGAAAAAACAAGCCTGAGAAATAAAATTGCTATTTTCGAAAAGTAAGACAGTGACTTCGGATGTCTGTGGCTACTAATGCAGCTAGTTTCTGGTTCGATTTATACACATGATATGAAAACTTAATTTTAATTTATTAATGCGTTTCAAGCGTAAATATATACAATTTAGTATACGATTTATTTTTTTCATTTAAAAAATATTATAAAATGATGGGATTTTAAAATAATATCTTAAATCTGAACAATCAGTTTTATGCGAGCAAGTAGCTTTAGGAATTTTCCTTGCATGGTGCAAAGTGAGGGTAGGAGTTAGAACGAAAAACTTCATATCAGAGCAGGGGCGGACTGGGCCACCAGGCAACCGGGCAAATGCCCGGTAGGCTCCCCCTCCCCCCTTTTTAAAACACAAGAAAAAAACTCCGTTAAGGCTCTGCAGTACTAGTTAACTGTAAATATACTCTCGTATAGTTGTTCCCAAATTTTTTTATAAGACCTCCCCCTTTAACATAATAATTGAAAATAAAACTCTGATCAACACCTTATATTTTAACCCGAGAGATTCTAGATATGACTACAGGTTTTACATATATATTGAGTTATTGAATAGGAAGCAATTGGGGCCTAAGAATAGAGGCCCCTGAAAAACTCTGAGATAACTCAAACTGAATATTCCGTCAAAATGTATATATTCAAGTATTTTTGAGTTTCGAACCTCTGAGGTCGTAAGATGTTTGGGGCCCCACTCTTGTGGAAAATTTTTCAAATTTTGATATGAGATTTCCGTCGTGACTGTTTCGTGCCCTTAAAGATAAAATTATATGGAATTTTCGAACACTGATTTGTCTAGGCTTCAAACTCTTAGGGCTCCCGCAGTATTTTTAGATAATTGAAAATTTCACTCTGATGAAACTTTTAAGAATATAAACATGAGGTTCTAGTGATGACCACAGTTTTTAGGTATACACTTTCGAATATGTGACTCTTGGCGCCCCAATATGCAGGGCCCTCCTAGTACTCTTGAGTAATTGAAACGAAACATTTTAGCACATTTTTCAAAATTGCCATACATCGTTTAATTCTTGCCCATACATCGATAATTCTTGCTTGCCGTTTCGGTATTTATATTATAAATAGTTATTTTATATTGAGCTGTAAATTTCCAAACATAAAAAATCGTTTGAGGAATACCATGACACAAGACCACCTTGAAACTGCTATGCTCATGTCTGTGGAGTTCCCTGTTTTGAAAGAAATTCGTAACAACGATATAATTGATTCACTGGCAAATAAGAGTAATTTGTTGCAAAACCTTTTGCTAACTTCAGTAAGTCTAAAGTTGTTTTCAATGTACATTTAGTTAATCAGTGTCATCGTAACTAAACAAAACTTTTGTAACTATAAACTAATAAAAAATATACCCTAAAAATGATTATTCAATAAACTTTCCTAACATTTACAATTGATGAAATTTGGGGGCCCTTTTTTTCAAAAGCCCGGGGGGCCCTTTGACGCCCAGTCCGCCCCTGTATCAGAGCAATCAGTTGTGTGCGAGCTATGTGTGGTACGATATTGTGAATTTCGACAAATGATTAATAGATAGATCTGCCCACCAGCTATATCTAAAACTGAGTGATTAGTTTCCATTCAAACACGCATATGGACAGACAAACTGACGGGCATGGCAAAATCGTGTTAGCTTGTCGTCCTGATCATTTTACTATACATACTTGTGCATCGCTTCTTCTTCTTTTACTTACAAACATTGGTCGAAAATTATAAATCATAGATGCAATAATTATTTTCTTTATAAGAACATTTCATGTGGAAAAATCACCAATGTCAGTCATAGAAAAAACGGCAAGAGTTATTTAGATTCCACCTAGGCGCTGTTGGCATGTTGCTGAAACCTTTGTGACATTCACTACTGGACTCATTTACACTTTACACATACATACATACCTAGGAGTATGCACATAATTTATATGCATATTTCATTTCGTTAACGTCGAAAATTGCGAAGAGAATTGTGTAAAAAAACATAAACCAAAATGGCCACCGCCATTTACATCGATTGGGCGAAAGAGGTGAAGGCTATTTCCAGGTCATAAATTCATACACATGTATATGTATTTAGTATATCTAGAATTTTAAATAGTTTCCGCGTGAAAAACGCGTTTGCCATTGGCGTTTTGCAAAAAATAGCTAATCAACACGCACACACACAGACACACCATAATATGAATTGAATGTGTTTGCTATTTGGGCCTTGGTAAAAGTTGAGGGAAAAAATTTAAGGCCTTAGCATAAAATTAAGGCCAGTAAATTTGTTTTCATCAGCCGAATATCCAGAAGCTGGCAAAAATGTTGATGATATGCAGCGGACTGATTATTAGATGAAAAGAATTGGTAATAATTTTTCTTATATAAAAATGGAGTAGTTAAGATATTTAAATACTACGCTGCAAAAATCGAAGAACTTAAGAAAAATTTTTCTTATTTCGATTAATTTTTTTTTCAAATTGCTATATTTCCTTCTGTTAGAGTAAAGGTTTCTTCAAAATGAATAAGCGCCATTTCATTCCCATTTTTCTTTCATTTGATAGTTTCAATCCAGATTTTGTTTTTTTTTTTTGTTTGCGTGCGATGTCTGAGATTTCACTAGTGTCGATATAAAAATTGTTTGCTTGTAACTAGAGCCAAAATTCAATTTTTTTTTTCAATAGCCACAAATGCGTTCTCTTTGCTCACAATTTTCCCATGGATTCTAATTTTTTCATCCGCATGCATTGGTTTGTCAATAAAACCTACATTCATATGTGAAACGCAATAAATATGCATTTCCTAATTACATTTGGCCGCATGACGGTTAATTAAAATCATGAACATTAGCTGCCCCTTGGCATTTCAATTGCTTATCTGCTTAAAAACATATATAGGTATGTGCGCGTATGTATGTATGTGTTGTTCAATCCCAATTTCCCATACAAGCATTAATGTAGAGAAATGCAGTTATTCAATGTCTGTTGATCAATTAAATAGTATTCTAAAATAAAATACTCTACTTTTAACTAGCTTGACAGCAGTTAGTTTGTAATCAATCAATTCTTTTCAATTTTTGCATACCAGATGTCTTGCTATTTCCGAATCCAACTAACCTTTGGAATCCAACTAACCTTTATATATAAAAAATTATCGGTTTCCTTTGTTATAACTTCCCCAAAACAGATGAACGGATTAATGCAAATTTAGACACTATATTCCTTAGACACGTAGAACGAACATAGCCTATGTTTTAATCCATTAGGTGGCGCATGAGTCGAGATATTCAGAAAATCCTTATTTACGATCCGATATTGATGATATTAAAGAAGTATAGTGCTGTTGCAATATTTTCTAATTTTTGATCAATAAGAATGTTTTAATGGGGGTGTGACGAGAAATACAAAAAAATGGATCCGCTAGATGGCGCTAGAATAGAAAATGCGTACCTATGATTCGATATTGATGATATTGGAAAAGTGTGCTGCAGGTGCGGTTAGAAATGTGTTTATAATCCACATACATATATACTGCATACATACTTATGTATGTATACTATATTTCTAAAAATAATAGGTACAGTTACTCACAAAAGTATTTTGCTTTCAATTTTTTTACGTCATTCCAAATCGTTTCCTTATTAATTTTTTTTCATTCCTTGTTTATAAAAATACAATTCAGAACGAAAACCATAAAAATCAATGTTTTACATATTGTACACCTGTGCTTCAAACTTTTTAAACAGAATTTTTAGAAATTTTTAAAGTATGCTATTTTGCAGTCTATTAAATTTTAGTATAATAAAGTGCATGTCTCAAGTAACTCAAAATTCCAGTATATTTTAGATATATTTTGTTGCTATCGGCGTTCCTACATAACGATTGCTCGATTTACTTTTTTTGGATGGAAGGAAATGGGCACAACCGCCAGCAAAAATGTTTAAATCAACCAGACTTTTTAGCGACTAAACACTTACGCTTTGTGCAGTTAAAAACAATGCAGCTTGGTTAACTTTTGCTCGTTTGACAAATTTTAATAAGATTTGACACCATAAAATCAAAGATTTGGGTTACCATAAAAGAATTTTTGGGGCAGTTGCCACCTATTTCAAATTTTACCTTCAATTAAAACAGCGAGTGAATTCAAATATTGCAATATGAGTATCGAAGGAAAGAGCTTAAATAAAAATTCATTGCCAAAATGTTTTGAAAGAAGGTTGCCACATGTTCAAAAGTAAATTAAGTTAAATTAAAAAAGTTAATTAAATTTTTCAATATGAGAGGCAAGCTAAAGGATTTTTAAGATCTTAATTTCGAAAATATTTTAGAGAGGGTTGCCACCTATTTTAATAATAATTCAAATTATGATGGATTAAATAAAGTATTGAAATATGGTTCTAAAGCGATGGAGGTTTAAGAAAGCTTAAATTTGAAAATAATTTGCAGAGGGTTGTCACTAGATTAAAAATAGTAAATTGAAGTGAACGATTAAATTAAAGGGAATATAATGACGTCAATTTCAAACGAAGTGGCATAAAAAATATAATCATAAAAAATTGTTTAAAAAGTGATGCCACGTTTTTTAAAATATTAATATAATTTTAATTCTAAGCTTACTGAAGTATATTATCGGGTGTTTTTTTTTAGACTGATAGAACTTTCGATAGGGATAGCTGTCACTTGACAGCTGGTAAATGACATTTGGTTTTGACATTTCTGTTTAGTAAGCATTGAAAGAAAGAAAGACGCCGCAACAACGTTTACAAATTGTGAAAATTTTCTTTAAAAATCAGTGTTCTGTTCGCACTTCGTGAATTTTATGGTACACATAATCGAGCAACAGAGCAGCTTATTCGTCGAACTGTTGATAAATTTCGAACAACATTTACTCTACTCGATGAAAAACCAACAACAAGACAAAGAACTGTACGTACAGAAGAAAATATTAGTGCTGTAAGTGATAGTGTTGGAGAAGATCCGATATTGTATATTCGCCGCCGTGCTCACCAAGTTGGACTTTGTCCATTGGTTCAAAATTGGACTGATCGCATCCGGTTCATCAAAGCTAGTCGTGGCGGACATATGTATGCCATAAATCGTTTTTAAATATTAAATTTCATGAAAATATCTTTCAAATAAAAAAAAAATTTGGCATCATACTTCATTTTTTATGTGTTTTATTTCAATTTAAAGTTCTATCAGTCTACAAAAAAAAACAACCTTTAGTATTAGTGTGCAGCGTGGGCGTTTATAGGTAAATATTTTTGAAGAGGGTTGCCAACTTATAAATTGAATTAATTGGTAAGATTGCTGAAATATTTCTATTATGTCAAATTTCTACAAATATGTATACGGCCGGGTTCAATCTTGATTATTATGCTATGACAGAAATACCCAGAGCTCTGGTTGACGGATTGTTTTATGTCCAATATGGTCCCCCTGGGGAGTGTCACATTTCTAAACTTAGTTAGGAATTTTGTATCTTATTTGTACTTTCGAAAACATCTCTTTGCGCCAAAATACTACTTTGTCTGCACTTTTTGTAACTTAGAATAAGTTTTCAAAAACTATAAGAGTCAAGAATGATAGAATACAAGATTGCGCCTTCCCGCGGTGAAATGACAGATCTCGCCTTTAGTAAACAAGAATACGGGAGAGAGAAAATTGACCAACTTCCAATATTTCATTGAAAAACGTGTTCTAATTGTTCTAAAGTGTAAAAGTATGAATTTATAAGCAGACATTTAATAAATAAATTCGCAAAATACTAAAAATAAGTGTCTCTTTTTCTTAATTTGTGAAAAAAGCTTTGTCTAGTTGAAGTTGAGAATTGTCAAACCTGGCAAAACCAAAGTAGCGGTACTTCTAAAGGCGTCACCTTCAGTATTCAGTACGCCGTGAGAGTTTGTTGTTTTTTTTTTGTTTTTGTACATCTTTCAATGAGTGAAAGTATCACATTCATTACGCTCTTGAGTTCGACTATATTTCTGCGTTATCGGATAATCCAATTAGAGGAAATATTTTCTGAAGGGATTTTGTGGCAGTTCTCACGCGCGTCTGCCAAACTGTCATTTATAATTTCAGCATTGGGAATATTATTCCGCTGTACTACGAAGTGGATCCTCTATATTAGCGATGCGGCTAATAGCTCTCTTAATGGCTACGCAAATAAGAAAATATGTCAAATTTGGGCTGAGAGACCTTTCATTACATAAAGACAAGACAACAATTTGGTGTGCGTCGGGTAATCGGGTAAGTTCTTCGATTTCTAACTTAAAACTAGGAATTACTACAGAAATCGAATTTGCATTAAAATTTATTCCAAATAAATATTTTTCACATTGATGGAAAAAATCTGCATTGGAACAACGCCTACAATGTAACTGGCTGCTGTATAGAACGTGTCCAAGGACCTTTTGCTTTAATGCCAATAATGGCAACAAAACAAATAATCAATTCGCAGCATTCATGGCATAAACAAGAAATTGCGAGCTACAGTAATATAAGAACAATAACAGTCATTGGCCAATGTTGCCTGCCTGTATACGAAAATAAACTACAGCTAAACTTTGTATTGACCGTCAGGGCACTCAAATTACTGGCCTTACTTTCTTTACAAATTTATTGCCAATTTGCGAATATGTTGCAACGCAAAGGCGAATGTTTAACAATAAAGCCAGAAGCATATTACTCGGCGAATGGAGGACAATACCAAGCCAATGAAGCTCCGAGAAAGAGCAGTAAGGCTTTGTGCCGCTTTAAACTCATATTACGTGCAATCATCACAAAAGTGCAGCGCCTGCGCCTGCATTTCTGAGATAAACGACTTAGCAGTACAGAAATAAATAAATAAACAATAGGACACACTCACATCCATGCATAGCACACGCTGACAAAACGAGAAGCAACAAGCCCTATCAGCAAGAAAAAGGTACATGTATTTTTTGAACACTATCTTTTCGGGTCAATTTTCTTATTCGGCAAAGGATTACAAATTGTTGTGTTTTATGACGTTAGTGGATGTAAAAAAAAAAACTACATTTATATCGATAATTAGATCGATTACGACTACGATAGTGATATCGATAATACTGTTAATACCAATTAATATAAAAACAACATTTCAATTACGATAACGATAAACAAAAGGATAGTGGTAGCTTTAATGAGTAGAAAGAATATGACAAAGAATGCCTGTATCGGAGTAGCTAGAAATCTAGAAAACAGAAATCGACTTAGTTTCTTTGTTTATATTTATAAGAGAAGTACTTACTACTTTGAGCTGAGGTCGCTTACTAAGCCGCAACTCTCGACCCTCGCGGATGTTTTGACTGGGCATTGTCCGTTGGGTATTCACGCGGTTAGGCTGAAGATAGTCTCTGACCCTTTCTGCCGCAGCTGTATGGAGGAGGATGAGGTGGATTCATTTTTTCATTTTCTGCTCAGCTGCCCTGCCTTTGCGAGTCTGAGATTCAAGCACCTAGGCTCGTACTTCTTTAGGACTCCAGAGGAGCTCTCTGGGGTGGGGATTGGTAATTTGCGTGAATTCATTCGGGGTACGCAACGTTTCTCAGGTCAATCTTTCCAGATTTTTCCGATTCACGTTAACGTTCATAAAACAGGTGGTATCACAATGGACTCCTCTACAATGTATACGTGAGTTCCTACTGTGGAAACTACCACAGTAACCTAACCTAGCCTAACCAACTATTTTCCATTTTATTTGCCGAAGATTTTAAGGTCCAAAATGTTCAGAAAGAGAAATGGATTAAGACATACCTGTCAGTCCCCCCCATCCATTAATCGCAAAGAATTCCCAACGAAACTGGGTAAACATAAAGGGTGTTTTTTCAAATCTGGTGGTTTTCAATGAGACAATACATGTTCCGGAGTTGGTATTTTTGACAGCTGTTATTTGATGTATACTCAGTTATGTTTGCGATTTCAAAATGAGCAGACTTACTTCGAAACAACGTTTGCAAATCGTGCAAATTTATTACCAAAATAATATTTCGGTTCGCGCGACACATCGCCCACTGCTTCCTAAATTCGCTCAATATAATCACCCAGCAGAGTCGGTAATTCGAGCAACCATGGATCGGTTTCACAGACGCCGTACAGTGCGCACCAAGGACGCTATTTCTGCTGTGGAGCAGAGTATCGAAGAATACCCGAATGTTCATCGTCCATCGCTGTGCTTGGTTTGTGGGCTTACAAAATTTAACTCGTGCAATAATTGAAGCCGAACGTTCATCAAAAGCGTCGCTCGTTCGGTGAATAAGTCCAAAACGAAATGGCCACCGATCTCGATGTTCACAAGAACATTTTGTTCAGCGCTAAAGCTCTCCTTTGGTTGAATGGGTACGCTAATAAACCAAATCATCGCATTTAGAGTGTTGATAATCCATAAAGTCACTGTTTGGTGTGCTCTATGGGCAGATGGAATCATTGGTCAATATTTCTTCAAAAATCAAGCCGGCCATAATGTTAGAGACAATGTAATGACTTTTTCGTGCCTCAATTGGAGGATGTTGATGTGGACGACCTTTGGTTCCAACAAGACGGCACTACACGCCTTACAACCAACGAAATAATAAACTTATTTAAGGAAACTTTTGGTGAGCACATTATCTCGCGTCGTGGGCCTGTGGCGTGGCCTGCAAGATCGTGCGATTTAACACCGCTGGGCAATTTAAGGACATTCACTTATATGCGTTTTATTTATGTTTCACTTTTCAGTGTTTTATTTTACTTTTCCTTTTTTATTATGGGTATTTATCTAAACGCGCAAATGCCTTGCAAATAAGTAAACCTTGTAAACTCACTAAAATTTTGTATGAGAAGCCGGCTTATTTACGAGGTTTGCGCATTTGCGAGGCATTTACGCGTCATTTAGATGAATACCCATATTATATTTTTCGCCAATCGGCAACAATAATTTCCGGCAAAAAGTGTAACCATGTTCGATGGATTTTTTTTTCCTTGAATTCGGGAGGCAAACAAACAGATTCCAAATGTGAATAATGGATTTATTTATAGACTTACTTTAAAAATAACGCAATTTACTTTTATTCTAAAAGAGTAAAACGATATGCAAATAAGGCTGAAAATTTTCCATGTAATTTCAGTATCTTTCTAACACACTGTACATTTATTGTTGAACTAAATAATGTTGGCTGTTGCGAAGCCAAAATGCAGAAAGTATGTGTGTGTGTGTATGCAAATTTTCGTATCCAAATTGATATTTCCACACATGTGTGTGTGTGTATTTAGTCGTACCAAGCTGTTTCGACACACTTTTCACAGTTGGCTTTTCAGCTTCGCACTCGACGGCGGCTACAAACGTTGGTTGCCAACTGTGTAGGTGGTAAATTTCTTCAAACACAACTACATATGGATGTATGTGTGTATGCACTTACATACTTATGTATGTATTGAGGCTAGTGTTAACGAAGCCGCTACATCGGTTAGACTAAAATACTACTCACCCACATACATATGCACATACATACAAAATGTGTGTAAAAAATGCAGGCCATTCCTTTATGTACACAATGTGGATGGTTCGTAGTCCTCTTAAAAGGATTGACGGTACTGAAAACACTGAAAATGTAGCCAGTAACGGCAGTTTGTTGTAGTTGCTGTTGTTGCTGTGCACTGTTAACGTGTTGTTACGTTGATTGGATTTTTTCTTTTCATTTTCGAAAATCGTCCGCTTAGCACAGCTTCCATCAAGCGCCTGTGACTGATGCGGCAAAATGCAATTGCAATATGTGGAAAATGTTTATATTATGTTTATAGTATGTATGTATGTGTGCACCTACATTTGTATGTGTGTATGTTTGGAGTGCGTGGAAATGCGTTGCTGCAGTCACATCACATCACTACTCACTTTCGCCTTCTCAGTGTGCACTCGGGTGTGTGTTTGGTTAGCAAGGCAGGCGAAATAAAGTCAAGTGTTGTGTGTGCCACAAAACTGATTTCTCTGGTTGCTTTGTCTCAGTAAATTCAAGTAAGTAGGTCTGAAATGTGTTGTACGCTATGTAGTAGTAGTAGTGGTAGTAGTAGTAGTAGGTACTATGTTTTCTATACATTTGCTCTCATAAAGTCAGATTGAGTAGAGCAAACTGTAGTAATTAAAGCAAGGCTTCCAAGTAGATGATGCCTGAATGCCTAGAGGAGCGTTTTCTTTTTTATTTTTCGTTTTAAATTTTTAGATTAGATGGAATCAAAAAATCAAACTCGACTTTTTCCGAACATCTTTAAAGCGATGCTACATAAAAAGCTTTGGCTCTGCGTGAAAAACGTATATCCCGGAAAGTATTTGATGTAGATGAAATTCGTTTACAAATATTTGTTGTATGTATGTATGTACATATGTACATATGTATATACATACATATGTATGAAGGGGATGTCGATTTTTTCTACTACTGTTTAAACTTATGCTACTACTAGTTACTATACTCTTTTTAATAAATTCTACTACTATTTTTTACTAATTTCTACTACCGTTTTAACTTATGATACTACTAGTTGCAACTACTCTTTTTAATAATTTCCCCTACTATTTATTAATGCTACTACTAATTGCTATTACTATTTTTACTACTTTCTACTACAGTTTTTGTTACCCCTACCACTATTCACTACTATATTTTTTTCTAATTTCCACTACTATTTTTACCTCTTAGTACTAATACTGCTACTAATTTTAATGGTACTATTGCTACTACTACTAATTACTCTTACTATTTCCTACTACAGTTTTTGTTAACCCTACTACTATTCCCTACTATATTTTTTTTTAATTTCTACTACTATTTTTACCACTTAGTACTGTCACTGTTACTAATATTAATGGTACTATTGCTACTACTACTAATTACTATTACTATTTTTTACTATTTCCTACTACAATTTTTGTTAACCCTACTACTATTCACTACTATATTTTTTTTTAATTTCTACTACTATTTTTACCACTTAGTACTGTCACTGTTACTCATATTAATGGTACTATTGCTACTACTACTAATTACTCTTACTATTTCCTACTACAATTTTTGTTAACCCTACAACTATTCACTACTATTATTTTCTAATTTCTACTACTATTTTTACCACTTAGTACTGTCACTGTTACTAATATTAATGGTACTATTGCTACTACTACTAATTACTCTTACTATTTTCTACTACAATTTTTGTTAACCCTACTACTATTCACTACTTTATTTTTCTTCTAACTTCTACTACTATTTTTACCACTAAGTACTAATGCTGCTACTAATATTAATGGTACTATTGCTACTACTACTAATTACTCTTACTATTTCCTACTACAGTTTTTGTTAACCCTACTACTATTCACTATTATATTTTTTTCTAATTTCTACTACTATTTTTACTACTTAGTACTAATGCTGCTACTAATATTAATGGTACTATTGCTACTACTACTAATTACTCTTACTATTTTCTACTACAATTTTTGTTAACCATACTACTATTCACTACTATATTTTTTTCTAATTTCTACTACTATTTTTACCACTTAGTACTAATACTGCTACTAATATTAATGGTACTATTGCTACTACTACTAATTACTCTTACTATTTTTTACTATTTTCAACTACCATTTTTGTTAACCCTACTACTATTCACTACTATATTTTACTCTAACTTCTACTACTATTTTTACCACTTAGTACTGTCACTGTTACTAATATTAATGGAACGGTACCTACCATTACTATTTTTATTAATGCTACTACTAATTACTGCCTCTATTTCTCCAAAAAAAAAATTCTTGTAATTGCTTAATTTTACTAATTTCTTCCCCTTTTTGTACTAATGCTACTACTAATTACTAATACTATTTTTATTAATGCTACTACTATTTTTACTAATTTCTACTATTATTTTCACTCAAGCTAAAACTGAAAAAAAGGATGTCTTATAAAACTCTCCCCCATATTTAATTCTACACGTGAACAATGGGAAAAGACTTTTACGAGCCATTTGCCATGCAGAGGTAAAATGCATTAGGTAAAACTCGACGCCAAATGTTGATAATACAATGAAAACCCCCAATATGTTGAAAATTCTTTGAAACTCATTTTTTTGCCGTAAAACATATTACCTAATGAAAATCAAGCATTACAAATGAAAAAACAGTTGTCACTAATGTTGTAAATCTTTTTACCAGGTTTCTTCAAGCGTTAACAAAAAATACATAGACGTTTTCATCATCAAATTACCCGGCTAGCGACCAACGTGGGAATAATAACCTAAACAGAAATTTTATTTTCCGTAATCATCATAAATATGTAAGTATAAGTAGTGTGGTTCTAAACTTTTCTACGATAAATGAGCTCATATAAAAATTAAAAGTTAAGAGTACTTTTTCTGCAGAGAGCGAAATAAATTAAAAGTAAAGCAACAAGTAGCAGAAATGAAATCCTTCTCAAAAATTGGAAGAAGTTATTTGAAAATTTGAAAGCAAAAAACAATGAGGCCCGGACCGCCACGTAAGTTTCAAATATTTTACAGTTTTAATATTAATAATAATAACACTAATTTGGCGCTTACATCATACCAATGTATATATCTCGATGTGTTTCCCAACTTCCTCTTCAATTTCTAATGTGCGTCTCGGTGGTGTACCTCAAAGAGGCGAACCTAAAATTTTACGCCGACACCGAAGTTCATTGCAGGAATAAGTTATGCGGTTTGCTATTGCCCGCTCACTGATGACCCCCTTCAGAAAAAATCCATTCTATAGTTTGTGTTAGCTGTTATTTGCCCTAGCCGAGATTTGAGCCCGTTTACTCTGCGGGTGACACCACGAACACACTCAGCTGCGATGCACAGTGTACAAAATTATTTTCTCACTAAAATTAATTCTTTGATAAAATGTTCTCAGGGGAACTCCATCATAAAAATCCACTTTCCCCGAAAATTGTCCATAAAAACTCTTAAAACACCCTTTGTTTTTAAATTGTGGTATAAAGGATTTTTGGAATTGATACAATTTGTCTGAAATGCATTATTATTCGAAAATGCAGCGAGGCGTTGAGAAAGAAATATGCCCCACTGAACCCAATAAAGCGGTACAAATACGTTTTTTTTTTTAATTTTAATTAAGTTTTGTGCTTGGGGGGCATTGGGGTTCGCGGAATACCAATTTACAGCAGAGACCGAAAATAAACGGGTAAGGGACTGAACTATTCAAATGCATAACAAACCTCAACTACTCAACTCTTTCTACCGGGAAACCTATGTACGTGCTGGCCTAGTGATCCCCGAAAAAGGCCTGACTTGTGCGAAATGAAAGATCAAGAGACTGCAGAGTATCTAAGAAATCTAGATCCCTATGCAAATAACCCTGAACATAACCTATGAAAGGCAATCAGATATTTAATGAGGCCTACTAGGAGAAACACGATCATAGAAGATAGTAACGGTCACCGTTGCAGAGGCAATGAAGAGAAAGCCGAAGCATTTGCCCAACATCTGCATTCAGTTTTTCAACCGAATTTCATTGCTAATGACGAAAGCGCCACTGCGGTGCAAAACTTTTTAGAATCGCCATACCAGATGAGCTTGCCAATTCGCAAAATTTCTGTTAGAGAAGTAACGGCTGAGATTCAGAAAGTAAAATTTAAGAAATCGCCTGGATTTGATAAAATTCATGGATTTACTATTAGAAACCTACCTCCAAAATGTATCAGACAACTTACTTATTTCTACAATGCTATGCTTAGACTCGACCACTACCCAAGTTAATAGAAATGCGCTGAAAAAATCATGATACCGAAACCTAACAAACCAGATCACTGCCCTTCTTCATACCCTCCAATTAGCTTACTGGTGATCTTCTCTAAGGTATTTGAAAAGGATACTTTTAAGAAGAATGTTACCTGTTTTAGAGGAAGGCAATATAATACCCGAACACCAGTTTGGGTTCAGAAGGGGGCATGGAACTCCTGTGCAATGCCACCGAATTGTTAAAATTATTATGAACGCTTTCGAACGCAAGCAGTACTGTTCTTGATGTTAAACAAGCTTTCGATAAAGTATGGCTTCCAGGAATACTCTACAAAATAAAGAAAAGACTTTCGGCACCTTACTTTTTACTTCTAAAGTCATATCTGAGCGACCGTAAGTTCTATGTAAATGAAAAAGGTGAATCTTCAATGTTGTATTCGATTGATGCTGGAGTTCCCCAAGAGAGCGTATTGGGCCCCGTCTTTTATAAAATTTTTACAGCTGACTTGCCGGTTACCACCGATATAGAGGTTGCCACATATGCTGATGATACGGCATTTATTGTCACAAGCTATAATTGCAATGACGCATCAATCCATTTACAAGAACAGCTAACCATGGTTGAAAAATGGCTAAAGATATGGAAGATTGAAGTTAACACACAGAAGTCTGTTCAGATAACATTTACATTAAGAACGGGAAACTGTCCCTCCGTATCTTTAAATGGCTCTGTCATACCTGAAAGAAAAACCCATTAAATACCTGGGAGTACATTTGGATAGAAGAATGACTTGGAAGGCCCATATAAAAGAGAAGCAGAAACAGCTCAAATTAAAAACTAAAAAAATGTACTGGCTTATAGATCCGCAATCGTAAATAAGCCTCGAAAACAAAGAACGGCTCTACAAGGCAATCCTCAAGCCCGTATGGACGTATGCAATGCAGCTGTGGTGGACGGCGAGTACCTCTAACATTGAAGTCCTCCAAAGATACCAATCAATGACGTTAAGAAGTATTGCGGGTGCTCCTTGGTATCTAAGCAACATCGAAATTCACAAAGACTTAAATGTACCTTATATTAGAGACGAAATCAGCAAAGCAGCTCGAAGATACCTAGATACAAGACTGTCTTATCATGAAAACTTACTGGCAATTAATTTACTAGACAATAATAGTATTAGACGCCTGAAAAGAGTTCATGTTTTGGACCTTCCAACTAGATTTGAAGAAGTATAATTAACTTGATTTATAGCAAAATAAAAAAATGTTTGTACTATATATTGGTTGGTCTCAATGGAGTACCATCAATCCTGCCATGATTTTTGTGTTTATAAAATTTGCTGATTGTCAACTGATAGATTGCAAATAAAATATATTTCTAAAAAAAAAACAAAAAAATCAATGTGGGCCAGTTATTTTCGGTCTCTGATTTACAGACAATACAAAAAAAAAAAATCCCGGCTTCAATTTACACCAGAACTCTTAAATAAAGGTTTGTTAAGTTGCTGAATTTATTATTTCGAGTCATTAGTCATTAGTGATATTATTTTGCTTCTATTTTCTACATGCATTCCTAAATGTTTTACAAATTTGAAGGAGACAACCGGGGTTTCTCCGATTTTTCACACGTATTATTATTTTATACTTTGAACGATAACATATAGTAAACTGCAAAGGATAACATTCTATCAAAAACCGGTCAATAATGAGATGGCTTGCCGCAATGTTTACTGGGATTTCGATGTATAGATGAACCTAAAACAAAATTACACAAATTTTACTTTTAATTATAGCTTTGTGAAAAATATTGCTTTAAGTACCTCTATTCAAAACTCGGTCGTACAAACCTAAGTATTTAATTAAATATCCTTAACCAACACGCGTTTATTTCGCGTACCTGCCGCACAGAGTGCACCGACAAAGCATAACATGTCGAAAACGATGTCAAAATACGAGTATAGTATGTATATACAATACATAACTGCCAAACACACATCCTCTGGCAGCACCACTTCCCATACTCGACGCATTTCAATTGCAGCTACTTACCACCAGATTTAACTAGCATTGTAGGTAATTAAGAGGTTAGTTGGTCGTTCATGGTAGTTACGCATAGTTTAGTTTGCTGGGCGTTTTTGCCGTTCCGTTGGTTATGTGGCCGCTACGCTGAGGACAAAACGAAGGTTACGTTTGTATGCGTTGGAATTTCGTTTTCATTTGTAGTCACACACACACACAGCTACACAACACATTTATGTACGTTTGCAGTTAGTTGTGTGGCGGCGCTTTTTGTGGCTTGCCGCAAAGCGAACCGACGCACACACATCCAGCCCCCAAACCCATCCACCCATCCCCCCATCCACCCATCCACCCCTCCACATATCCACACACCACGTCCAATTTCTCTTCAAACTACTTCACCTTTCTGGCCCACGTTCCTCTCGTTCCGGACGTGAGAAAATTAAAGGCTTACGTAGCGCATTAAACGGTAGCATTTTAATGACTTATTCGATCATTAATATTCCCTTCCGTTAATATCGGTTCGTTAATTCAATGTACTGTTCTTAAAGTCAAATTTCTTGTGTTGACTTTATGGACACATAAAAGTAATAAATGTGGCTCATTTAGGGTGTATCCGCTGATGGCGTACAGTTTTACTTAGAGCACCAATTTCATTCACATGTCTAACTTCGCCTCTTAATTCTTATCGACGAAAACCTTTAAGGAAGATGGGAAAATACAGTGCAGTCTGGCTGGAGTTAACCCCCGGTGCTGCGAAAAATTCGGTAAAGTTAACATCAAAAGTTTCTAAGGTTAAGCAGCAATGGATTCCAAATGTGACGATTCCCGTATAGAATTTCATTTCATTTATTTAGCCCACGGTCATATAAACCTTACAGATTAGTTTAATAAATTAGAAACTATAACTAAGAGTATAGAGATTCAAGTATTAAGACAAAATGAGATCTCGGAAGAGCAAAGCCTAGATCCACGCTACTGAATATTCTTAATATTAATTGCTCCACCAACTTCTTCAAAAATTGGACGATCGGCAAAGAAGTTTACAATTTATACATCGAAACCCCAGGCCCTGCCCCGAGCTATTCAAAAAAAAATATTGTACTAGAAAAGGAAGTTAGAAATCATCTTTTTGATAATAAAATACAACCTCTTTATATTCGTAATTAGCTCAGATTCTAATAGAAAATATCAAAATAAAATATTTTCTAAATGATATTCCCCAATATGAGTACAAAACAATTTAAATAAAGGTAGTATGAAAAAATCGAATTGTTGAAAAATCGGATTTCAGTATATTTTAAATTTCTAAAAATATTCAACAAATATAAAACGCGATATTTTAAAAATATTCCTGAAAGTTTGCACAAAATGAGATAACTAAAAAATATAGGTGTTCGATTTATCTGAAACTTTCCAGGTATATCAAAATATATATAGAATCGCATAGCTGAAAGTACGGTACACTGTGAAATTAGACAACACAATTAGTGGAAAATCTTTTATTCAGTATAGTTATATAGATAGATAGACTAAATACACTACTCGACAAATTTTGATCAACTTTAGTCTCCAAGAATACAATAGTCCTTTCCTAAAGTGAAATTTTCTCCTGATTCCGAATATGACTTCCATTTTCTTGTGGCAGATCTAGTTTCCGAGATATCGAAAATATGAAAATTCCCATTTTTGCAGAACACGACTTCATATAGGTACGGCAAAAATTTGTATTTTTCATTTTTTCGTTTTAAACTGTTGAATTATGCATTATACTAATTCCCATAAAAATGTCTTGCCTTCACCTCCCTCAAGTATCTTCAGTAGTTTGGCCACTATGCCAAAAAACGTTCAAAAAATGTTGAAAAAAAAACGAAATTTTTTACACAATTTCAGATTTAACCACTTTAAAATCGGAAAAATTCTATTGACGAAAAAAAGTTAGCCCTCCTATGTTGTAGGTAATTTAACTACGAAAATTTTAAGCATACCTGCACAACAATCGGACGTGCCATTGAAACTATAGCCCCGTTAACTTGCAAGCGTCTATCCTACAATTTTTTTATAGAGAAAATTTTTATTCAAACTAGGTTTTTATTTTTTTATAACGTTTTATTATAGACATATGTTTGCACGTTAAACTGTATTCAATTGAGTAATATGAGTATAAATCAGCAATTCAGTAAAAAACAACAACGACAACAACATTAAATACATACATATCTACATCTAAAAAAGTCAAATTGAGCGATTTTACCGTGGTGGTCAATAGTGAGGGACGTGGGTACTTCTAACTACCCGTTTATAATTTTCTGGGTTTGTCTCCCGTATTATTGTCCAGCAATAATCTCCCATCATTTCTTCATTCCAAAAACCTTGGTAACGCTTTTCAAAAATCATGAGGTCTTGGTGAAACCTTTCACCCTGTTCATCACTTTCAGCACCTAGGTTTGCGGGAAAATTATCCAAATGTGAATGCAAAAAATGCATTTTGAGGGACATGTTGCATTTCATAGCACTGTAGTTTTTCAACAAGGCTTTGACCATCTCTCTATAGTTGGGATCTTTGTTGTTGCCAAGAAACCCACTAACGACTTGCTTAAAGCTGTCCCAAGCCGCTGCTTCTACTGATGATAAATGATTCGCAAAATTTTCGTCTTTCAGCAACTTTCTAATTTGCGGACCAACAAATATACCTTCTTTTAATTTGGCTTGAGTTATTTTAGGGAAAAATTTCGTTAGGTACTGGAAGGATGGCGCGTCCTTATTTAAAGCCTTTACAAAATTTTTCATTAATCCTAATTTGATGTGAAGTGCTGGCAAAATAACTCGTTCGGGATTTACTAAAGGCGGGTTTGCGATATTGAAGGCACCTGGTTCGTACTCAGCTCTTGGTGGCCAGTTTTCCTGAATATAATGGGTTTCTCTAGCACGGCTGTCCCAAAGACAGAGAAAACAGCAATATTTAGTGAAACCTCCTTGAAGTCCGAGAACTATAGCTACAACCTAGGATGTATTTCATATACTATTTATTTTAAACTGTACCACCGAAACTGCTTACCTTTAAGTCCGCACAAATTTTCCAATTAAATTGTTTATATTGAATGAGCTCAAGTAAATTTGATATGCTTAAATAAGTTTCTTTAGTATTCTCAGAATGTGCCACTGGTATTGACGGTAACGAATTTCCTTTATGGAGTAATGCTGCTTTTATACTATGCTTTGAACTGTCTATAAACAAGCGCCAATCATCCACTTTATTTTCTAATTTTAGTGCTTCAAATAAACCTTGAACATCATTGCAGTAGCAAATATTTTCACTTTTAGTAAAAAAAGAAGAGAAAGTCTTGTGTCTATTTCGAAATTTGGAAGTACTTGTCGAAGGGCCCAGGCTGCCCCATTGCTGCAAACGAGATCCTAGAACTTCGCTATCAAATTTCGATAATTTCAAATCTCTGACCAAGTCATTAAGTTCGGCTTGTGAGACTCGATGTGGGATCTCTCCTTCTTGTCCACTTTCTGAATTATCTGCTTCGGAGTCACTTTCGCTTGAGGCTTCAAAACTTATAGGCGGTCTAGGTATGGGTAAGGTATGGTCATGTAGTTTTGGTTTTTTAGCTGATGCCACATTTGGATAACTTATTAATTTCCTCTTTTTTCTCGTTTTACCTTTAACCCTCTAACCGATAAGACCGTCTTTAGACGGTCTTCAATTATTTTTAAAAACATCGAAAAATAACGCCTGTTTTGCTGATTTTAGTTTAATGGCATGTAAATAGAACTTCACCCATCAAGTCATCTCGTACTTTTTGAATTACTTGCATCCGTTGCAAGGCAGTGTGTTTTTATTTGCCGAGCTGGTCGCATTTAGAAGAGAAAATTAAAGAAAAAATGTATGTTACTTATCACGTAGAAAAAGTGTATTAATTTTTACAATACGTCCGAAAAAAAATTATAGGTGCGTGTAAAATATTTTATATCATACAAATATATTTTATTTGAAAAAATAAGTGATTTTTTCTGTGCTGTGGAAATAGTTTTTTAAAGACCGTCTTGAAACGGTCTTGTCGGTTAACGTGAAAACTGTAGTGCGTGAAATCACCTAATTGTTCGGTAAGCTGCAATGGTTGTTTTTGAAAAAACTTCATGTGTGTACTAATATTTTGGACAATCTTTGTTTTTTTTTTTAGCAATGAATCTCCAATTGAGGAAAAAACCAGGAGAATGTGAAAAAAATTGCAAAATAAGATATAATATTAGCAAATTGACGGATGATGAAATTGAAGCGTTGATGGCATCATCTGAATCGGAATTACAGTTGGACGAAGATTGCGAATTCGATAGTGACGATAGCCTTTTAGATCCGGATTTTCGTCCCGATGATTCAGTGGAAGTAGTCCAAGATGACGACGGATTCGATGTGGAAATTTCAACTTGCGTGAGTGATATGAACCGCGCTGATACAAGTGATGCGTTTATCAATTCAGCGGCATTTCCAGCCAATATTAGTGATTTTGGTAATGTCGTTGATAAAGAATCACCTTTGGCAGACGACTTAGCATCAACATCAAGACAAGCAGTTGAATCGCTCACGAATATTGGATCCAAACCAAAGAAAAGGGCACGATCACCGCTTCCAGAACTTGAAGATAATGGTCCAAAATTCAGTTCTTCTAATGGCGGTTTCAATGGAACAGGTTTGTTATTGATACTCGCGAATATTCTGGAAGCACAATACGTATGTATTTGTATTTTTTAAAGGTTTAATGAGTATTGAAAAAAGTAGCAAAGAGTTTTCGAATATTGTCTGGAAAAAAAAGAATATGCAGTTGCATATAAACGAAGTTATTTTTTGCGGCAACAGTAAATTACCAAATTCATTCAAGGACCTCAATACCCCACTTCAGTGCTTTATGTATTTATTCACCACTGATATATTTCAAACAGTGGCAGCAGAAACTAATCGGGCAGCAGGAAAATTTAACCAAGACAATATAAATCAACCTTTCTCTGTAAATGAGGTAGAAATTCGACAGTATGTTGGGATTCTGATTTATATGTCTTTGTATCGCTTTCCGTGTTTGGAAAGTTACTGGAGCAGAAATGCTTTCGAACCCATAAGCTCAACAATGACATTCAAACGTTTTGAGAAAATAAAACGGTTTTTGTGCTTTTCGAATGAAGAGCAACGTGCGAAGAAAGGGGAATCTGGGTATGATCCCTTGTTTAGAATACGACCAATTGCTGAAAAACTGAACGAACTATTTGACCTGGTGCCTAAAACACCCAGATTATGTGTGGACGAACAAATGTGTGCCACTAAGATAAAGCATCATCTCCGCCAATACATGCCGAATAAGCCTCATAAATGGGGTGTGAAGTTTTTTGTATTGTGTGATTCTCACGGATTTTCGTATCGCTTTGAAATATACAATGGGGCCGGCGACAATGTAGTACTACCAGGTAAATACATACTTACATACTTATAATGCTGGGTGTAACCGGAAAGAAGAGGTGTAAGCAATGCAAACAATCTGATACGCAAATGTGTTGCTTGAAATGTAACCTCAACTTGTGCGTCAAGCCTGATAAAAACTGCTTTTTGACATTCCATACACAAAATTAGTTTATATCATAAGTATGTATAAGTTTTGATAGTATTTTATATAAGTTTTGAAAGTAATTTTAATAAAAAATGAATTTCTGTGAAATGCTTATGTTGGAAAGCACATTTTTTATTTTTCGCCTAACCCGACAAGACCGTCTAGAGACGGTCTCCAACTTTTCTATCATTACGGCTAAACTAAATTAGATAGCAAAAATCTGAGCTCAAATTTGAGTTTCTCGTCGCGAATTTAGTATATAGTGAGTTTTACAAAAAGTTTTCTACAGTGATTCAATTTGGAAGGTTAGAGGGTTAAGGTCTATCCCGCAAAAATAGCACTGGTCGTGGTTAAAGGGTTCAGTCCACATCACTGGAACACCAAACTTCATGTTATGACCTTTACCCGATACCCATCTCATTAAAGTTAATCTACAGGAGGCGCAAATAAAATTACGTGTCCAAGATTTATCGAGATTTTTTACACGGAAACCGAAATAATGAAAGTATGCATCTCTGACAGAATTAGTTATTTTCCGAGCTGAGTTTCCGAAAATATAATGTCCGCAAATAAAGCAAAAATCATCCGGATTATTTTTACATTTAAAATCTCTTTTGCAACAAGCCATTTCGTAAACACATCTACCGATATAGTATGTATAAATTTGCACTACAATTTGCAAAACAAAATTTACAACAAACAGTAGTGACAATTAAATACTTGATGTCTTTTTAAATTTATTAGACCCTAAGGTAGAGTGACCAAATGAAATGTCTCGCCAATTTTATCAGAGTAATACTAAAATTGTAGGATAGACGCTTGCAAGTTAACGGGGCTATAGTTTCAATGGCACGTCCGATTGTTGTGCTGGTATGCTTAAAATTTTCGTAGTTAAATTACCTACAACATAGGAGGGCTAACTTTTTTTCGTCAATAGAATTTTTCCGATTTTAAAGTGGTTAAATCTGAAATTGTGTAAAAAATTTCGTTTTTTTTTCAACATTTTTTGAACGTTTTTTGGCATAGTGGCCAAACTACTGAAGATACTTGAGGGAGGTGAAGGCAAGACATTTTTATGAGAATTAGTATAATGCATAATTCAACAGTTTAAAACGAAAAAATGAAAAATACAAATTTTTGCCGTACCTATATGAAGTAGTGTTCTGCAAAAATGGGAATTTTCATATTTTCGCCGATATCTCGGAAACTAGATCTGCCACAAGAAAATGTCAAATTCGGAATCAGGAGAAAATTTCACTTTAGGAAAGGCCTATTTTATTCTTGGAGATTTTTTTAGTCGAGTAGTGATATTAATATATCTAAATGGAAATAAATATTTTAGGCACGACATCTAACGTACTGATGTTAACTACACAGATATTTTATAGTGTTCTCTTAAAATCCTTAAAATAAGTGGAAATGTCACAACAGTCACCGTGGAAAGAACCATTTGTTGGTAAGGTGTATAAATATGTAATTCGTTAGAATAAACAAAAAATCATCTAACAATGGCAAACAACGATGCCAATAACCTTAAATTTGTATAGCATGTCAGAAAAAATGTAGCTGGCTGTAAACATGTCAGTCAATGAACAATCGGGCCAATACAAACAAAAAAATTTTAATAGAAATTTTTACACAACTATGAACCCATTCGAAGATACCCTGCAAGAAAATGCGCTAGTTGAGAAATATGCAGGTAGCTAAAATGCAGTGTTTGATTTTAGAGAAACATCTTTTCAGATTAATCAACTTGTGATTTGAACATTGCGTTCACTTTTATGAGAGCAAATTATACTCGTTGCATTAATCTGAACTATCACTGAACTTATTGTGTTGGCCGATAGGAGTAGAAGTCTCGTAAAAATAATCTTGGTACAGACGCAAAATTTGTTAATATTAGAATGCAGAATTCATCGTAAACATCTTCATATTTGCGGAATGCAATTAAATTTTCGTATAATAAAATCCAAGTTGATCCGAGTTCAATCCAAGTTTTTTTTTTTTTTTTTTTTGTTGAAGGTGTGGCTCATTTTCCTCCATATAGAAATAAATTTTGTTCATGCGTTATACGGAGAAAATATTATCCTAAAATTTACTTGGTTATAAAACTGCATATTCGAAAAGTTCCTGAAAATTCTGAAAATTCTGATTGAAATTTTTTTTTATTTATTTGCCACACTTTATTTTTAAAACCCCTTGCGGCTTGACCGCTTGATGCCATTCCGATGCGCTTTCCTGTTTTGATTATGATTGGTGTGATTCTTGGACTTTTTTACAACTGCTATTAAATCTTCGTTTTTGACGGTAGAGCGGAAAGCTATTGAAAATTCCATAAAATTTTGTTTATTTGACGAATTTTTGGGAAATTTGGTTGAAGTTTGAAACTTTGATTTATATGGATTATGATACATAATGAACTATATTTTTTATAAACAAATACTTTAAAAAAAATTATGGATACCTAAAAAGAAATCACTGTGTTTCCCTTTGCGCCATGAGAAGCAAACACGAAAATACTTAATGCAAATCTATTCAAAACTGCTTTAAAAAAAAATGTGATTTATTTCCTTTTTTTTGCGAATTTTGTAATATACTAAAGACTGATTATTTTTGTTTTTATTATCGACTAAACATCGGATAGGGATTTCTTTCATATATTATTTTTTTATGTTTTGAATTTATTTTAGTTTCATATATGGGCCTCAAAAACTTGTGCGCTGCAAGTTTTAAAAATTTGTTTGTATTCGTGTCTTGTTGTCGAATTCGAAGTCTAATAACATTGGCTCACAGCCAATCTACACCGTAGGCTAATATCCAATTCGTGTACTAAAACGCTCGCTGATGCAAAAATTCGAGTTCATTTTTTTATATCGATAAAATATTTCCAATTTCTTTAGCTTAACAATATAATATAAATATAATTTTTTTACTTATAATATATTTGTACAGTATATTTCGTAACGTTCAAATAAAAGATATTGCTATTTACGATTATTATAGAAAAAAAATCAACCTTTTTAGATAATTTCTCTACTTTTATTTGCTTTTCTACTTTGGTTTCTTCTATCCGGAAATTATTAAATTTGCGAAACTCCCCAGAAATGGTTATGAACCTCGTTAGAAGTTTGATTTTTTCGTAGAAGCAGAAGCTTCAAACAAAGGCTAAATATCTGCAAAAAGAAACGTTTTTTGTTGATTTTTTTTTTAATTTTTTCATAAAAAAGACAGATTTATCAATTTCGCAGAAACTGTTCAAAAACTTATCAAAAAGTTAATATGGAATAATTGTATTATGTTTCATTTGGCATGTCTGTTATAATAACACCTAGGAATTGTTAAGTTAATTATTTCGGATTTAGGTCATTTGAAAAAGAAAAAATAAGAAATATTTTATTTTTAGTTTTTGATGAGTGAAGAAATTAATTTTTCGAGTTATGCGAACACAGATTTTTTGAGCCCGAACTGCACCGAACTACGCCCAATTTCGGCTGAAGCCGATGTGAACAATTTCAATGTCTAAAATAATGATTAAACAATGAATTCTAGATGATAGCAGGGAAATATTTTAAGGCAACTTATTTCAACAGAAAATATAGGCTTCAAAAGTTATCGAAATTTCTTGGCAGGAGATTTTCATTGAGAAAGAAGGGTCGAATTCGTGACATAATAAATAATTTCTTTAAGTGATCTTACTGCAAATCAAAAAAAGCTTTTTTGATTTTTTTCGAAAGAGAAAGCATATTAAAAGTAAAACTTTATACAATTTTTAAATTAATAAAAATTGGCAAATGTTCGGCTAAAGTTCAACTTTTTTTTGGTCGAAGCCGAACTGAAACCGAACAGAACTTTTGTAGCCCAAAATGACCGGAGGCGAAGTTCGGTCTTTCTTCAGTTAAGTTAATAAATAAATTTGGCTTTTTCGTGGAATTGGAAATGCAACCTCGCGCTATACGGTTACAAGGTCAAAATTATCAAATGAAATCTTAGCGCTTCATAGCAAATCGATATAATGGGTGCAGTAGGAAGAATTGCATTATTTTTGCATTAAATTGAAGCAAGCACTTGGTGCCTGGTGCGGACCATAAGGTGAATGCATGACTACCTCCCAGCAATGGATCGATTTTTTTGCGATCCAGCAGCGTTTTGCAGATGGAATACATTTTAATGAATCCAAAAAAGCGAATAAGAAAAGTGGACATTTGATACCCGATGCCAATACAAACCTAACCGTTAAGCTGGCCAATAGTGCGAGTTCATTTTCTCGCTAATATAACCAAAAGTTATAATTTAGGCTTTTTGCAGGGATGACGGTCGGACTTAACGGTTTCCATTATTTTATCGATATTTTCGACAATTGGTTTTTCAGAGTGTGGAAAGTGTTTTTTGTAATATTTTTTTTTTGCTAACGCCATACAACGTAACTTGATCTCACTTATATAACGTGCGATACAGATTACTAAAGCCATGTATGGGAAAAGTAATGAATTACTTTTAACAAGACCTAAATTTTTACCAAGTAAAGTCCAATCTTTCAAGTGTAATTTATAAAATCTAAACCCATCATAACACAAAAAAAATTGATAAAATAACCAAGAGCACATTTTTTTCGAACTTAAAATTCGATGAATATAGACGAATAGGAATAATTTTAAAACTTTGAGCTTTTCCTAAGTTAATCGCTTAAGCCGAAAATTTCAAAGTCGAAATAAAAAACATTTCAAACAATTTGATGACAATATGTGTGCGTCCATGTGAAAGGGGCCCACTTCGGCGGTATTGGAGTTATTCATATAAGCGTCTTCCTGGTTGATTTCCGAACATTTTGAGACAAATTAGACCATCCGAACTGAAGAATTGAGGGAAATATAGAACTTTGAAGGTGAATATCCGAAAAATGACTAATTGAGAAAAATCAATTTGAAGTTGAAAGTTGTCCCTTGTGGGCCCTTTTCTTTTTTTTTCAAAAAATAAAATTAATTACTTCTATTATACCTAGGAAGCTAAATTTTGTGTCATTCGACGCGTAAATGTATATAGTTTCATAATAAACCATAATAAAAAATTACGAAATTCGATCCATGTATCGAAAAATCGACAAAGTGGACCCTTTTCAAGTGGACGCACACATATTAGCCTTATAGGGAAACCAGAATATTTTAGTTCTGTAAATACTAGATTGAAATAGTCGGTATGAATAATTTATCACTTGCAGTAAACTCAGCATAAAAAGTGATTTTCTTTTGAATACGCCACCTGTATTTTATTATACGAGTATAGTGCAACTACAAAAGCGCTGGTATAAAATATGTAAATACTACATTTGAACTAAAATTAATACATTTGAATTTACTGTAAGCAAATGGGAAATTGGTTCTTACAGGGTAGGCAGGATTACATATGAAGTTACGTAAATCTACATATGTACATATGTATGTCGTATGAAGGAGACACACGACCACCTGTGAAAACGCAAATATGCGAGAAGACTCGTATGGGTGGGTAAAGGTGTTATTGTTGTTTATCTTTTTATAAAAGTAACTCTGACAGTTTACAGTCACATGCAGGTCAATTGTGAACTAGCAAGCGTGGAGGGAATGTGGAGTCTCCGTAAATCTCTTCAGATAGTAGAAATGAACGAATAGCATGACAGGCGAAATCAGGTTAAAAGCTTTGCAACAAATTAATGCAATTTTCATTACACATACATATACGAGTTGTAGTTATATACCAATACAAATCTACTCTTCATTTGCAAGTGCCTCAAAGCAACAGGGGTTAATATTTTCTTATTTTTACCTATAATAAGTTTACGTTGCCAAAACCATTTTAAGTCGCAGTTAAATGTTTCTGAAATAAAAATTAATTTCACTTAAATATATTATTAGCCGTTTATCTGTTGAGTGAGATGACAAATGGGCAGCGAGTGAAACTACACGCAAATGTGCACTTTATATATAGTATACTGTGTATAATGAAAAAGAAAATTTACGATTTGCGTGTGAATTTTAGAACTTAGCTACAGGTACAATTAAATCTAGATACGCAAATGAAATTACAAGAAACGACCTTATAGGAAAAACAATTGGTTACACTGCGGAACAAAAATTAAAAAAACCCTGCGGTCATGATTTTGTTAATAGTTTTTATTAATATTAGTAGCAGGCTTACGAACTGTGTTTTTACTTTTCCAGTTCCAGTTGTATTAATTTAATTATTCCTCAATAATTTTTTTTATATAAATTATTAAAACAAGTAGTTCGTTGATTTCAACATTTTATTTCCCTTGCAAGAGAGTAAGGGCAGCCGGTTAAGTCGGGTGAGTTAATACAACTAAACATTAATTCGACGACTTCGCCTAAATACCTGAAAACTCTAACAGTCTAACAGTCTTGTGTAGAATCTTTGCGATACTGGAGCCAAGGAGGGCGTAAAGGTCTTCATTTTGGAGTTTCGATGATATGGACTGAGCCAACTAATCATTTAAATGATTGCTACTTTTGTACAGTTAATGTGAAAGGTTTCAACAGACATAAAAATAATGGAAGAAAGATAATGAAAAGAATATATTTTTTTTATTTTTTTATTACTTTTATACAGGCGCGCAATAAAAATATAGTTTAAATCCATATTGAGCCAATTTGACAAAACTGATATTATTTTCGTAATCAGCGCCCCCAAATTACCCTAAATCGACTTAAAAATCTCCGCAGTGTTATTATTGAGTGCAGCGCAAGGTAAACAAAACTGTATTTTCATTTTAGATCACAGAGGTTTAGAAATTTTTTAGTATTCCAAGGCAATCATAAATCATATTCGCTTAGGAATGTTCCGATTCAAGTAAATGCAAGTATGTACTCGATAGCTAACACTCGATATTTAATTAAAAGCATCGTTACATCGATGTAACTCGAAGGGATGTTTAGCATCGATGTTTTTTTATCTCGATTTCCTTAAAATTTATTCCAAACCTTTTAATTCTACTCTGACGATATCAAATACATTAGACCCAATGTTAAAATTACTACATTTAAAAGATGCTTGGCCAAAGGTAAAATGATATTTCGACATTTGGACATATCATCAAAATTTAGCTCACCAGAATATAAAATCTAAACAATTATCTTCTTCGGCCCTCACAACAATGCAGGCTAGAAATACAAATATACCTCAAAATACAAACGAAATATGGAATGATATGTAGAATATGTCTACGGGGCAGTTCCGAGTGAACGACTTTTTCCTTGTATTTCTGTTATTTATAGAGGTCAAGACTCCGCGGGTAATTAGCTGTTGGAGTTTAGGTGTCCAGAACTAGAGATTTTCTCACACACTATCAGTTGTTATTGAAAACTTTGAAAAAATATCGATGTTTTTTGTCTGAATCACGATTTAAAAGTATTTATTGTAAAGATGCAAAAGCATGTGGGAGAACAATTCCAAAGGCTAATAGGTATCTGAGGACGGTTTCAAAAGTGATTGTAAAAGATGCTTTATCGATTTATTAATTTACCGTTCACTTCCAGTAAGATGTAAATAAAAGTATATATTTGATACTTTTTGTGTAGTAGTACGGATTTGGTATCGAGGTTTAAAAACAAAAATTCTTCTAAGCAAAACTATCGATGCTTAAATATTGTATACGCACATCCCCATATTCGATTAAAGCCCGGACAGACTACAACGTAAATTACTTATTTTCATCTGAATTACTTCGCATAAACCAAGTACGTCCACTCTTGTCAGTCTTAATTTATTTTCACAGCTCTGTAGACACAGGGTTGCTTATTTCTTTGATCAATTTTTTGAGAAAATGTGAGAGATTGGGGCTGTGGCTGTGGCTGTGCCAAACGGAAATACAGTTTTATGGTGGGATATCTTTTTACTACTGTGCGGAAATCTTTTTTCTGGTAGGCCAATCGATAACTTTTTATTGCAGGACAATTTGAACAGCCAATATACAGAAATTACTTATCTTTACTCATTTCAATTCTTTTAGAATTAAAAGCAATGCATTTAATAAGCCTTTTTATATTAATTTTGCAGTTTTGGCAAGATGTTGAAACCGCAACCAATAAATTAGTATTGTATTTAATTTTAATGCAAAATTTGTAACTAATTATTAAAAAAAAAAATATTACACTTGCGCATTCGCTTGATTATCGATGCAGACTTTTCGGTCATCTTCTTCATTCTGCTTGTTGTCAAAAATTTCCCATTGCTTGTTAAATTTTTCACTAGCCCTATGCAGGCTGTCAAATTATATTCACCTCATAACTGTCAAAAATTTCCCTTTCAATGTACTCTGCAACGGTTTGGCACTGACCCATTGTGTGCATTTTAAATATATTTAAATTTTATTATGATATTTTTTTTGTTGAATTTACAATCAGAAAAGGAGCTCTTAGAGGCTGTAAAAATCAAGGAATAATTGAGTGAATCAAGGAAACTTTTATTTGTTCGTGATTTGGTCCTTGATTTAATTTATTGACTAACTAGAAATTAAATTAGTAAAATAAATTAGTAAAGTTTCAAACAAACTCAAAAAACTTTCAAACTTTTTAGTTAGAATTTTTAGAAAACTTTTGGACATGCAGTCTTGTAACTCATTTATTTTTAGCCTTTTAATATGCAAGCCTGAAGTGGCTTGTATCACCATCCATTGAACAAGTGTGGTGTCATAAATTTATACTGCATTGCTCAATGTATTTCCAAGAGGGTAGCTAAATGTTGTGTGCATACTATAAGTATGAATCTATTTATGACCATGTGATATTCGCATGCGAGCCAATTTTACAACATTTGAAATTCATATTTTGTTTATTTACATTTTAAATGCAAACTTTATATGCAATTTATTTCTGGCGCAAATTAGAAATCTGCATGCAACATATGAAATCGATTTTTCAAATAATATGGCGTGAAATGTAGTTGTAAATAAATTGAATTTGTATACCTTTGGAAATATTTATTTTATAAGTAAGAAAAAAGGTATATTTAGGAAATATTTATACAAGAATTGCTTGAATTATGTCCAAAAAATATTACTAAATGGCAGTATCAAAATATATGTATGTATATACAGGAGCACTCCTTAAAATCACCAAAACTATAAGCGGAAATCTATGATTTCTAAATATTTCCTTATAGTTTTGTGGTAGAGTATCCCAAATATTTTAATATAAGCTGCGATCTACACTTTTTTCAGTTTTATGTAGTTCAGAAACTTGCAATTCATATTCAGGCATTTCATTTCAAATTCAGAAAACTGCAATTGAAGTTCAGAAAATTGCAATTCATAATGAAAATTTCTGAATTTGAATTGTAATTTTCTGAATTTTAAATGAAAATGTCTGAATTTGAATTCTAATTTTCTGTATTCGAGGTAAAAATTCTGAATTTGAAATGGAATTTCTGAAATTGAATTGTACTATCTGAATTTGGATTGGGGCTTTCTGAATTTAAAAATGATTTTCTGAATTTGAATTGTTACTTTCTGGATGTTAATTGGACATTCTGAATTTGACTTGTAATTTTCTGAATTTAAATTGGAAATTCTGAATTATAATTGCAACTTGCTGAATTTGCAACCGATATTCTGAATATGAATTTAAATTTGCTGTATTTGATGTGAAAATTCTGAATATGAAAAGCAAATTCTGAACTTGAATTGTAACTATCGGAATTTGAATTGGGGCTTTCTGAATTTAAGAATGATTTTCTGAATTTGAATTGCTACTTTCTGGATGTTAATTGGATATTCTGAATTTGACTTGTAATTTTCTAAACTTAAATTGGAAATTCTGAATTATAATTGCAACTAGCTGAATTTGCAATAGAAATTCTGAATATGAATTTGAATTTTCTGTATTTGATGTGAAAATTCTGAATTTGAAATGGAAATTCTGAAATTGAATTGTAACTATCTGAATTTGGATTGGGGCTCTCTGAATTTAAAATGATTTTCTGAACTTCAGTTGTTACTTTCTGGATGTTAATTGGACATTCTGAATTTGACTTGTAATTTTCTGAATTTAAATTGGAAATTCTGAATTAGAATTGCAACTAGCTGAATTTGCAATAGAAATTCTGAATATGAATTTGAATTTTCTGTATTTGATGTGAAAATTCTGAATTTGAAATGGAAATTCTGAAATTGAATTGTAACTATCTGAATTTGGATTGGGGCTCTCTGAATTTAAAATGATTTTCTGAACTTCAGTTGGTACTTTCTGGATGTTAATTGGACATTCTGAATTTGACTTGTAATTTTCTGAATTTAAATTGGAAATTCTGAATTATAATTGCAACTTGCTGAATTTACAATAGAAATTCTGGATATGAATTTGAATGTGTTTGATGTGAAAATTCTGAACTTGAAATAGAAATTCTGAAATTGAATTGTAACTATCTGAATTTATAAAAATGATTTACTGAATTTGAATTGCAACTTTCTGAATTTAAATTGGAAAAGGTGCAGAAACTGTATAGCCACATGTTCTATCAACATGAAATTTTTTTGTGAATATATTGTGTGTATAGCTTTCGAAGGTTTGATTACTCAGATCTAATGATTTGAAGTAAGAACATAATATAAGACATTTAATAAACAAAAGCAAAATAACATTAAAAAAAGGAAGCTAAGTAATAAGGGACTCACAAGTAGCAAGTGAAGAAAATCCTTACCTGCCGTTCGTTTATCTCCAAATGAAATTTTGCAAAGGTTACTAGAAATTTTATACTGTCTCCAAAATATAAAATGTTGGAGAACATTGCTGAGGTAGCAGTACTAGATCGGATATATGTAGATCTCGCTCATTCCGGTAACGTAGTTCTAATTTCTCTTCTAATTAAAGACGATTCTTAGTTTTAATATATTACAAATATTGTTTTGTTTGCCGACCAATTAAGACTTTGTTTGACCTCACAGCAAAGAGTTCAGCATGACAAATCTAATCTCACATTTGTGGCATGCAACAAGTGGCGCATAATATTTATTATGGCGCTTGTTCGTTTGGCGTTGGTTGTGAAACAGCAAAAGCTTCGCGCTCGAGTAAAAAAAATTTCTTGGCAAGCACTTGTACGAGACTACTACTACTTTGGCTCGAAATGCATATAATATTTTTATGCACACACACACACACACACATACACATACATACATACATACCTATATAAGTAGATATAAGTTTAAGTTTAACTAAAAGTGTCATTCGGCAAACAGCTATTGGACCTGCCAACCGGTCACTACACGTCCCGCCTTCTGCTATATATTATATAAAGTAAATATGTATATGTATGTAGCTAAAAATTTGCCAACAGCAGCTGCAGCATTGAATTTTCTCGCCTTTGGCTGCCGTCGCGCTTCGAGTGTCATTTGCGAAGGAAATTGTGAAAATTGCGCAACCTATGCAGCTTTATTGGCTATGTAGTGACATTAGCAACAGCAACAACAACAGGAAGAGAAATATTTAGCAATAACAAACAATAAGGAAGCGTTGTCATATTTTATAAGATACTATAAGTACATATGGACACCAAGTGTGGCGCTCGCTTGCCGGTTGGTTGTTTGGCTGAGAATATAAAATATCGAATACTTGAGGAAATTTGCACTTGATAATCATATTTCTCATATTTTGTTTATATTCTTCACAAATATTTTATGAAAATATTCTATTGTAGTGAATCTTGACCGATTTGGATGGGCTAGCAATAGGAATTTTCTCCCAGCGGTTTATAATAAGTGAACGGGTTTTTGGGTAAGATTATTGGGTATTTATTTATTATAAATAGTATTAAACAATATAGAGATTATGTGAACGCTCGAAATTATATAGTTGAAGATATAGTACGAAATGAGATTTTTGTTTTTAGGTTCGAATTTATGTGCACAATAACAGAGATGTTATACGAATGAGGAAATCACAAAATTCAATCCATGTCAATTTGACTATTTTCATTTTAGAAAAATTTTAGTTAGAGCACTTCTTTTGTCATAAAACCATATTCTTCGAAAGCAAATACAAATTTTTTTTCGAAAATTATGAAAAATTAAAAAAAATGTCTACATTTCTCAGGTCTTTTAAGTTTATCACGAAAAGTTCAATTGTTACAAAACTGGTTCTAACTTCCCTTATTGTGGGCTACCAACAAGAATATAAATACTTAAAAATTTTTTTTTGAATTTCAGGATTAAAAAATCGAAAAAATAAAAGTCATTATTGAGCGTTTGATTTTTTTTTTGCCGTATCTCAAACTTATCTTAAAATATCTTGACACTTTTTGAAGGTGTTGTTCCTCTTTTCAGTGGCAAGAATTTTGGTATTTTGACAACAAATTTTTTGTTAACTATTCAATAACTCCAAAATTATTAAAGTTACAAAAATTATTCTACATTCGTTTTAAATATGATACATATATGTATATTTGATACTATAAAAACATTTTTTTTTAAACTTTCAGAACTTTTGTATTTTGAAAAATCAAACAAAAAAATTTGGAAATATTCTGCCTTTCCAAAGTGTTTTCCTTGAAAGATACGAATTTTTGAATTTTTGCAAAAAAGAAATATTCATTTGTATAACCCCCAAATAGGATCGCCTTTAATATAAAGTTAAAATTAAGTTTTGTAACTGTAGCACTTTGCGAGATATTAAACAAAAAAAATAAATGGTGAAAATGGTGATGTATTAAATTTCGTATAACTTTCGATTTTTTTCGCTTTGGCAACAGATCTTATTATATAAAAAAGTTCTTAATTTTTATTCCAAATCACAACTGGTAGATTCTCACGAAGTTTTTTTAGTTATTTAAAGTTTAAAATTTTGGATGCAACAAGAAATTTAAAGCATATAAGTTTTTCGAGCAATAATAGAAAAAAAGAATGTTTAGTTTTAGACAATTACCCCTTAACGCTAACTTTTTTTATTTAACTGTTGCTTCTATCAATCGCTACTGGATCTACAGCTCAGTAGCATTCGTCGCACGATTTTAACTATTTAGAGGAATAGCATTTCAGAGAATTATAATTTCAAATATTCCTCAGTGATTAATTTCAGCAAACGTTCATGAAACTTTTTTTACTACAATATTTTCTTCTGTTTTTTGTTTAATTTTTCTTGTCGCCTTTTTTTTTTTTTTTTTTGCTTTTCAGTTAGACACCCCTACCAGTTCAATGAACAGCAAATAATAGAAATGAATGTAAAGGGGTGAAAATAAGAAATGCTGACAGGAAGAAAACGAAGAAAACTCATTCGCAGCGGAATTTCTTTTGCGCCCATTTTGCAATTTTCTTAATTAAAAAATCGTTTCGATCTAGATGCGAACGGAACACGGCTACAATAGCAACAACAGTGTAGTGGCAACTAGCCTTCAGTGTGTGAGATGGCGAACAATTGAGAGGTGAGGAGAGAAGAGGCTGAGAAGGTTTGCAACGTTTAATGGTAAAAATCTATGTGGCTATTATGCAACTGATTTCTATTGGAGTGCTCGATTGAGATTTGTTCTGAGCAGAGCGAAAGTTGGGGGGAAGTGCAAGGCTAGCAAATAGTTTAACTGATAATGTCATTAATATGTATCTATTTCGTACAATATATGTATTTGTTTTTGGATTGCCGTTGAAATTATTGCTGTACTGATGTATGAAACTCATGTCTAATGTAGAAGAAAAAAATGCTCACATATTTAGTACATCGAAATGTATTGCAAAATTGACATGCCAAGAAAATTAATATATTGCAGATGGCATATTTATCGAAGAAGAATATCGCCATAACACCAATTCAGCTGAGCATTGCGAGAAATGTTTTAAGAAATTCGCTTCTTTTATCCAATTGAAAACAGCGCTAGAAAATACATACACACATACATAGATCATTGTTAGAATTTTTTGTTTTTAATTTTTATTTAAAGAGGCAAACATCACTACGGCTCATGAACATAGCCATCCTATTTTCCTTCATTGCTTAACGTTTTTTGTCATCTGCTTTGCATATATGCGACAAATGTCATTTGAAGCGAAAGGCTCAACAGGCAGAATAATAACAAAACCGGGGAAAAACTGTAAGCGAAATTTTTTCAAAACTTTCTTTTTGCTACAGAAGAATTTCTACAAATTTTTACTACTAGATATTTTAACTACTACTTATTTTTCAAATAAGAAAAGCAAAAACCACAATTTACAAACGGATTTTCACTTAGAAAATGCTCCCTTTTTTACAAAGGCATTTAAATCATTATCTTGAAAATGTAGTTTCACTTTCGAACTCAGAAAAATTTTACTTCTTTAATGAATCAAAGATGAAAAACTGAGTGCTTTAAATCTTCTTGCTGCACCACAGAAGTGAAAATTCATATAAACAACTCATGAGAGCATAAAGTATTTATCTATTATTAGTAATCATTTTATTGCCTTTGATTTTTCAAACACCTGGCAACCGTCTACAAAAATATTTTCAAGACTAAGCTTTCCTTGGCGTATATCGGACCTTGCTAATATTGCAGTAAGTAATTTGGTTTATTCATTATTTTTTATATTTTTAAACAAGGTTGCCACCTAACATCAACGTAAATATTTTTAAAATTAAACTATCTTCATATTTTTCACTTGACAATTTAATTTTCCAAATGGTGTCAAACCTCCTTAAAAATATTTACGTATGTATGTATGTGGGATTACCTTACTTCAACTGGCAACCCTGCATACTTACTACATACACCAACCAACATAACGAAACTTTGACGCAAGGGAAAAAAGAAACGAACAGCGGTGGGTAAAAAACCAGAGAGACAGTCGTTTTATTGAAACAATAGCTGTTAAATAATGATTAGTAATTGCAATCATTAGCAATTAGATTAGATCCATATTCACAATGATTAGAAAACTTCAATTAGTTTATTTTCAATTACTAATCAATTACGATTAGAATAATTGAAAAATAATTGCAATTTTTTGCATTTAACTGAAACTTATTGAAACTAATTGAACTAATTGAAATATCTAATTTAATTAGTTTTTTCAATTAGTTCAATTACTTTCAATTAGATCACAAGTTTTGCTCAAACTTTCTAAACAAAATTTAGAAAAAACACAAAAAGGAGCAAATAGCAATTCTTTAAACTACTTTTATAAACATTTTATAAACATATTACTAGTTCTTTCAATATAATTTTTTTTATTTTATGATTATTATTTAACATCATGGTCAAATAATTTTTAATTTCTTATTTTGGGTCACCCTATTGATAATATCATATATATTTAACTTATCATAATGCTTTCTTCACAAAATACTTACCAATGAAATCTAAGCACAAAAGCAAACGATAATTAACAAGCAATATATTAACAAATTACAACCAAAAAATAAACCACGCGAAAAAACACATGTCTTACGAAAGATCATAAAAAAGTTATAAATGATAATCAGCACACCACACAGCAAGGATGCGAAAAAAGGGACATTTGCTACTTTTTTTTGGTTTTTTCTAAATTTTGTTTGAAAAGTTTGAGCAAAACTTGCGATATAATAATTGAAAGTAATTGAACTAATTGAAAAAACTAATTTAATTAGATATTTCAATTAGTTCAATTAGTTTCAATTAGTTTCAGCTAATTGCAAAAAATTGCAATTATTTTTCAATTATTCTAATCGTAATTGATTAGTAATTGAAAAAAAAAAAAATTGAAGTTTTCTAATCAATTAGAATTATTTTTTAAAATTAATTCTAATGATTACTAATCCTAATTAAAATTTAACAGCTTTGATTTCAAACAGGTGGTAGCCCTCTTCTAAACTATTTACGAAATTCGACTTTTTTGAAACTTTTTCGTGTGACACTAGTATAGTACATTAATTAAATAAAGCCTATTAGAGAAACAGCAACATGAAACTAAGCTTTCCTAAATCACAGCTAAGCTAAGAAAGTTTTCATAAAAGTTTAATTTAATTGCACTTTATTACTTAACCAAATATTTATCTAATTTTGGAAACTCTTTTATGAACTGCTTCAAACAGTTGGCTATCTTTCAACATTTTTTCGAGAGTAGGTTTTGCGAAATCTCTATGAATTCGAAGCATTATTATAATGCTTCATTTATCCTATAAATTTAGTTGAGCTTTAATTTTTCAAACAGTTGGCAGCCCTCTCCAAATATATTTTTTAAAGAAAGCTTCCTTATACCTTTTCTGTTTGAAACCAGTATAACAGATTTCAGTTACTCTTCCAATAAAGTTGAATCAGCAATTTCAAAATGTGGCAACCCTATTCAAAAATTTGTTCCTAGAAATACTTTCGTTTCACACAAATAATGATATAATTTGAAACAGGTGGCAGCACTTTTTGAACACACTTTACGATCAAATTTTCTTAAGCCTGCCTATTTCCAATGCCGTAATATTTCCATTAACTTAATAATATAATTCGATTTACTTTTTTACTTTTTAAGCAGTTGGCAACCCCCGCTAGCAGTATTTTTTAGCATAAAGCTTTCTTAAACATCTTTTATTTAAGATACATATCTCAACATATGATTAAACCTATTGTAATTTAGTTATTTTTTTAAATAGGTGGCAACCATTCGCAAATATTTTTCTGAAATAAAGCTAACTTAGAACTTTCCGTTTCTACTCATCTTACTTAGTTTAAATTAAGTTTAATTTAACTTTTTCGTTTGAGACGCATATTTTTATTTTTTATTTAACTAAATGATTTAATTGGCTTCAGCAGGTGGCAATCTCTTGTAAAGAATTGATTCTATGATAAGCCATTAAACGGACTATATACACACATACATATGTACATATGTGTATGTACATATGCCACATCTTATCTACATCTTTTCAGTCGTTTTCAGGCAATATGTGATTTAAATTATTTATTTAATTGACTATAACTTTGTTAACAGTTAACATTTTTCTTTAAATTTTTATACTTTATATGTTAACCCGTACTATAGGCTATTTCTGTATTAAATGTTATACAAATCGATTTTTCTGTCTGGGCGTGAAAAGTTAACAAACATACTCACTCACTCACTCACTGGAAGTACATACGTGCAGCCGTGAAAACGACACCTTTCGCCATATACAATAAATGTAGAGCTTAAAATATTTACTGTAAAATAAAACTCATACAAAATGAATACTCACTAAAATTGTATGTTGAGTTTGCTGATTTTTATCAGCATAAATGCTACCTCAAAACAATGGCACCATGTAGTTTAAAAACAAAACATTGAATCAGCAATAACAATCGCAAACCAAAAAAAAAAAAAAAAAAATTGTAAATGCTGAAACAGCAACACAAGTTTGGAAAAAAATAGCCAAACTATGCAGTCAAGCGTCTATAGAAATTTATGGATATATGCTTTTAAAAGTTTGCCGGAGTTTATAGCAATAAATATGGTGATGCGTTTATGGTGGTTACTGAATTTGTTTAAAAATGTAAAATGGTTTAGCACCAACTACAAAGACCTAAAAAGTTATGCTGTTTAATTTATACATATGAGACCATTTTTCATAGAAAAATTCGTGACATTTTTGAATGTCAATTGACAATTGGCGGCGTACATATTTATGAAAAAGTATCAACAAAATTATTAAGGTTGTGTTCTTTTACAAATTAAATTTTTTTTAAATTTTATGTCTGCATTCTGTTGTTCTTTTCAAACGAAGTATCTGCAAGTTGGGATTCAACATATTTTTATTTTTATCTTGCCTTACTAGGGAAATGCATCTTAAAAAATTATAAATTTTGACATAGAAACCTTATGTTTAGGAGAAAGAATTCATTCGAAAACCAAATAGATAGATTAATTATTGGATAACCATAGAAGTAAGTTTTTTATTATTAATCCAGTAATGAAAGCATACTTGTTGAGTAATAAAACGCACGCTGGAAAATTTTACTAGGCGTCTTCTCAGACAGCATTTGCGTGCTTTTAAAATAGAATTCTACATAAAATAAAAAAAACCAGATATATGTAGTTTAATTTAAAAGTTAGGTAAAGGTTCTGTTAGCTTACAATGTTAATGTTACTAAATACTAGGTATTTCAAGGGAAATTATTTGCTTAAAACGAACGAGCAAAGTAAAAAAATTTAATAAAAAAAAAATTGGTTAGGGTGGTTCTTAAATATGGGAAGAATCCTTCGTCGATACTACTATATAAACTACATAAACTTTAGCCCCGATTGGAGGCGATTGAGGCGTTGAGGCACAGCGGTTCAAGTTCAGATAAAAAATCTAAATTTTATTCTTATAAACAGGGGCGTGAAGTGGGTTTTAACCGAATTATAATTTTTTTCTACTAATTACAAAGGTTTCATGTTCGTGTCCACCAATTCTTAATAGATAATTCTCACCTATTTTTGATTTTTCAGCTCATCTCATTTGACAAAGATTCGGCACGTGTCAACCTTGCGCGTGATTGCTATTTGCCTAATATTTTATATGTTCTTTTTTCATAAATAATATTTTTATATACATATGTATATTTTCAGGATTTTTACTGATTACAAAAACACAGATATATATATTTAGATACCGAAGCGTTAAACTGAACAGTAACCACGGTTCAAAGACAAAAAAATCCGTTTTGACAAACCAATCCTAAGGCGCAAAAACGGTTCGAACTGCTGAACCGAACCAATCAAATTGTTTACCCAGTTCGCGACCTGATTATATTTTGTATATATATATAAATATATAATATATATATAAATATATAAAATCGTCACTACTATTGTGTGGGAAACATTGCATACAAGTTTTAGTTTTCTAGGTCTTCATAGGGTAATCTGATCTTTGACCATTGAGCGACACGCCTTAACAAATTGCAATTGGATGAAAAATTGATATAGGATGACTCAAGTAACTGGCATGGTGATCTTTTTTTGCAACATTTAATATGCTTTTTACGCTAACTCTTTTTTGTTCCTTTTTTATTTAGAAAAATATAGATTGCTCTATAACGAAAAGCGTGTGTACAAAACTTATAAAAACTCCACAAATTTTCATCAAATTTTCAAGCTTTTTAATACAATTGTTTAGAAAACTTTTGGCCATGCAGTTTTGTATGAAATGCCGGTTGATTTTTTACAATTTTTGGAATTTCGGTTTTACCTTTATTTTTCCATATAGCGGATGGGTTCTATATACACACCAATTGGTTTTTAGTACTTTTTTGTGTTAGAATGCTCGCAATTCTTCTACCATATAAACTATGTACATTAAATAAATAAAAATTCCAAGAAAAAACAGAAATATCTTGTGCCTTTGGCCGTAGTATTGCCGTTTGAGTAGATGACATTAAAAAAAAACTCATTCGTTTGATTTTTGTAAGGGCCACCTTAGCAGACCACTATCATATGGTCTGCTACAAGTTCAGGTCGTTATAAAAATGAAATTAAAATAGATTTTTTAAGAAAGTGAATTTTATTTAATAATGCATATATTAAATGAACGATGTATAACGTTTTATTCGAAATGGTCAACTTTTCGTTTCCCACAAGCCCTCAAACAATTCGGCCATTGATCAATAGCAGCGCGCACGCAGTTTCTATTGATTTTGACGGCGCTGCTAGAACCAAATTTTTTTTTTTTTGAGACTCTCAAAATTTCCTGTGACAGTCAATATTCTCCAACTCTGACCATAAACTGTAGTACAATGAATTCAAATCTGAACTTCCAGATGGCCAATCATCTGCCGCTATGAAATCAGGAATATTGCATTTAAGCAACTGCTGAGTGGTTTCTTGCCTTGTGTGCTGGAGCAGAATCTTGCTGGTAGATCCAATACCCTCCATTGCTTAGTGCGTTACCACGCCTTTTAAAATATCCTACTGGTACACCATTGCCCCAGTTGTAACCCTTTTTCACAGAAGTGAAGAGGTGTAGGAGACCCCCCACCAAATAATTACAGCAGCTGGATGGTGGCCACGTTGAACCCTTGGAATAACATTTTTTTCATCTCTAGAAGTTTTTGCGTAGATTTCCTTGTCGTTTAGCTTATTAAAAACTTCTTCAATAATGAAAACTTTCTCATCTGCAAAAAGGAGATACTTTCATGGCCGTTGACCGTGTGCTACTGAAGAAGCGGCTTGCATCTGTTCACCCTAATTTGGTTCAAGCGCGTTGTCAGAATAAGTTTTGATATTGATCTGTCGATATATCCATTTACCTTGAAAACAATGTTCTATTTTCTAAGGGGATTTCTGGGAATCTATTCGCTCCTCGCTCTATGCATTGTAAACTTTGTAACAGAATTTATGACAAGACTTGGTATACATAGTGTTTAATTTTCCGATCGAGTCCTCTTTGTTTACGCTCGCAATGTGCAACAATGATTTATTTATTTTACTACGTTAAAGTGGCAACGGAAAGTGAATGCATAATGCAATTAAATAGCGTTTAATTGTTGTTTTTGATGTAATAAAATGTGGAAAAAGCAATTTTGCACTGACAAGCAGACGCATTCGTGCGCACTCAAGAGCATACGTGCATGGGTGCAAAAATAGAGGACAGCTTTTGCAAATGCATGCAACGAATTCACGCACAAATGCCCTGGGTATACGCCACGTAAATTTATAACCACCAATTTTACCCACAGGCTATCTTTACTTCACGCCACCCAACCAACATGCAATCCTTGCATTGACTTTGCACATCGCTTAATAAAGGTTTGTTCTCGTGGGCGTGTACCTGTAACAATGACAGGATATCGACACAACATCATCATTGTCAGTATGAAATGTGGGAGGGTGTGTGTGTGTGTGTGCGCTGCGGTAGGTGTAGCGGATATTACGTCCACAAAATTCAACTATCGAGCTCAACCACATCACGAATGATTTTACAAGCGCCTAGAATATACAGAGAAATGTCTACTATAAACAAGCGATTCGAGGGTTTCATTGATCTGTAGTCATAAACAAATAAAAAAAAGCGGGGCTAACGCCTAAAATCCTAATTTAAAACGAACACCATTCTAGCTTAGAATAGACCATTTCTCAAAAACACTAGTATAAAATTTAAACTGGATAATTGTTTTTTTAAATATTTAAAACAATGTTTTCAAATGCCACTTTTCTGTTTTCAAAATCCTAAACCAAAAAATATATGTACATTTTAAAGTGGCTTAATAAATGAGGGCATTCTTTGAACATTTTATTTCACAAAGCCATTCAAATCAGTTTAATCTTTTACTGCTCATACCCTCTTTCTTCGCGATGCTTAATTATTTTGATTCGTCATTCGCATCCTCATATACCTTTGTCCCTATTTTCGAACAGAAATTATTGCCTCATCGTTGTGTCAACTGGCTACTCGATCAGTAAGAGTTCGACTGTCTCCTTTGAGGCGAGGTTTTCGCAGCTGCGACAGAACCTGTTGAAGGGTAAGCCGTTCCTTTCGGGCCAGGGATCTGTGCAGACCGTCGTAAGATTGCCGGGATTTTCTGTCATTACTCTTTCCCAGAAGAGCCCTGGGTTTGGATGGGTTATAAGTGACCCAAGACTGCCGGGTAATCCTACACGATCCTGTATAGTTCCACCTCTATTTAGCTTTCGTATAGTAAATTTCGAGCCGCATCTCGCCAGTGCATCCGCCGTTTCATTTCCGTAAATCTTCTTATGCCCCGGGACCTATATTACATCTCATATTAGTCAGAAAGCGAAATCAGCTCTATCCGACACTTATCCACTCATTGAGATCTGACCGAGGTTGAAGAGAGTAACATAGCCGTTTGGCTATATGATAAATAATATTTAATAAAAAACGCTCTTATATAAAAATACGCATTTACGAAATCGTTTCAGAATACGCCCTTTACCGCTTTCTTACAAAACATATACATACATACATAGATAAAATTTATTGTTATTTTTCTTCTAGCAGAATGGACATATTTGGCATTCCCACTTCCATCGGTTATGCGACACGGGAATGACATGGATTTTTGTGTGCCCAAGGACTGCCACCTCAACAACATTACAAAAAAACAGTTACGATGGATGGTTTACCCTGTAACAACAACAATAAAATAATATCTGGATTCCTTTGTCCAAATCGGTTTAGTAACAAGTCAGTTTCGTTCGAAGAACACCTCACTTGAATCAAGTTGATAGTAAAATCCCGCCAGGTGTCGTCCTAGAAGATTTATTGCTAAGTTATATATTTATAACCCCAATATGGCTAATACTCACAACATACATTGAAAACTTCATCAATATTTGATCCTTGGCTCATGTTTGCTTCAAAATTTATAAAAATGGGTGAAAAGAAGCAAATAAAATACAAACAATATTATATGAAAGGAGCTAAACTAATGAAATCTACCTAGCAGCTGGGTCAGAATTTCTCAAACGGATCACCTGAATGTGGTGCAAAATTTTTTTTGCTCGTTTTTTCAGTTTTTCTGTAGGCTGGTTAATGATGCAAACAAAAACCCAGTTGGATTTTCCAAAAAAAAAAATTTTTGTTTAAGATATTGTTAATAACTGTTTTTCGAATCAGATCAAGAAAACCGCGCTTTTCAAAAATGAAGCATCAAACAGGAAGTCATAAATAGACATCTATGTTCAGATATAAATATTTACAATTAAATTGTTTTCAAATCTTTGAAAATCTAAATTTAGTTCTAGCTCAAAAAGTTGTATACTTTTGAATATTCTTACTTTATGTTCGGATTCAGCATAATATCTTACATTAGAACTTATATGTATAAAAACCTCGCAGGATAGACAATTTTTTTAACTTTGTAAACCTATGAAATTGCAGTAGAAAAATTAAGCCACATTAATATTAGGGAATACAAAAAAGTTGCATATCTCAAGGGCAGATATTTTATTTTTAAATTTAATGTGGACTTTTTCCTTCTTCATATAACAATTTTTGTCTGAGAAATCTCTTAGCTAAATTTTCCGGCACGCAATTATCTTTAACCCTTTAGCGACCTCTCCAATTCATTTTGTTAAAATTAAAAAAGGGGCCAACACAATTCTTTATTAAGCTAATGGATTAAAGTGTTCTCCAAACTATTCGCTCAGATATGAATACTTTTTTTTTATTTATTCCCAAAGCGGGGTGACCCAAAATACATGGCATTGTAGGAAGATAGATTTAACCGTCCGATACTTCTTTCTGCGAGGTTTTTGGAACTCGCGGGTTAATGCGAATAAATCCCAAAAATTTGAGAATCTTAAGGGGAACATCGGCAAGAAAACTCTACTAACTTCTCACCATAAAACGGATTCAAATTTAAGGGCCAATTTTAAAGTTAAAAAAAAATCACACCAGTTCCCTTTCGTTAATTCAAAATAGTTAGCCAAAGAACATTGGGTCATTTATTTTGGCTTACTTTGTAAGTGCTGTGGGTCTGGTGGCTTTGGTTGAACTACAAATGAATTAGCATGCAACAGTGTTTGCAACATTCTCGTATTTTCACTTTGTTGTTGCGGCCGCTCGATAACTATCAACGTTTGCAAAATGTTCACAATGTTCACAATGTGCCCTTAGATGTGGCGCCTTTATTTCGCTTCATGCACATATGGTTGTACACATACATACACATAGTACATACGATACATGCGAAATTGCTTCAAAAACATTTTTAATTTCGCTTTTACGTGCGGAAAATTCACATCTCTCTCTCTCTCTCGCTCTCTCGCTCTTTCTCTTTCGCACTTTCACACTTTTACCATTGACACTCCGACTATATCTCTCTTTCTCTCACATTCCCACGCTCCCTATTTATTGCATTGATTGCATTTTATGACAGCCCGGCCATAGTAGGGCAAGAACCAGTAGGCTGCTGCTGCTGGTTTTGCTAGCCTGACAAAGTAATTTCATGCATAAATGTACTTTGTAAGTTTTAATTAAATTTCAAATGCACTTTATGCTTTGAATACACTGTAGCGACAAAACAAAAAATGAAAAAACAACAAAGAAAAAAAAACACCAACAACTATTGTAAAAATAAACACAAGTGCAGATGGGCATCAGAGCTTTGGCCAAGGCATCATCAATGGATGGATATGGATGCGTTCCCGCACCGAATGCAACAAAAGCTCTTTGTATAGCCGACAAGCCTGTTTTCGAACTAAGTATTTGTGGCCTTTGAAGCAACTTGCGAAAATGTTTCGATATTTTGTGAACATGTGAACATAATTAATTGCGCTATTAGGTTTGTTGCTTTGTGTGCGACTTGCAAAATAACGCTCGTACTCGGTTCGAATTTCCATTAATTGCAAAAGCAACCCTGTTAGAATTTTAAGAACAGAAATTAGTTATGCTGCCAAATTTTTTATTTTTTAAAAGCACTATATAAGTAAAAACGGATTAGATGTTAATTTGAAATTTCATATGTATTTTCTTAGGGCCCATTCACAATAGCACAGTTGTTTTTTGCTTCACAACACTGCCTCTCAGGCTCTGATATCATTTTACCGAGTAGGCTCAATATGCAATATTCTAACTTACTGTTGATTTTGATTTGCGATTTGGTTGCGATTTGTGTTAAAAGCATAGAATTTTTTACAAGAGAGTTCAGTTTTTTGCGTAGGTAGGGTTTTATAGAACCAAAATAGTCGATCGCCTTAAGTAGGCTTCGTTAAAGTATGCTTACAAAAATTCAATGGATTTTTTTCCATTCAGTGAACAACATACGTTTATTAAAGCAAAACCTGAGTTTATAACAAAAATTAGTAAAAAACAAATAGTCATATTTTGAATAGGTATACACATTTTTGTTTTTTAATAACTAGGCATATTTATGTAAGAGAAAAGGTAGTTTCATCCAGTTAATTGTGGTGGAGGAAATCGTAAACGCAGTCCTTTTACTGAGAAAAGCTCACGCTCAGTGTGCCAAAAATTAGGGAAAATCCCCGACTCCATCGTAACGAGAATCTTCAGGAGGCGGACAAGTTGCTCTCTATGTACATATATTTACTTTGAAAAGTTCGGCGTGGGCGACCTGGTGCCCATCACTTCGCGCTATACTCTACGCTCGGTTTTTTGTAATCTTCTCCCACATAAGACTCAGAAAATGCAATCGCAGATTTATCTAGCTTTAAGTTTTTTTGGTGCCACAACATTTTCTTGAAATTCTACAATTTGGGATCGATATCCGAAAAATACCCAATAAACTAACCTGCTTCGCTTATCGATATCCGTAGGTTCCCTGGCTCTATTCTAATCTATGAGCAATGAAACCTTATACTTCTGCCGACGATTAATATTCCTTTAGTGCAAATTGTATGCGTTAATATTCTTTGAAATCTTCCACTTTCTGACTTCCGTAATAATTTTTTTTGTTACGAGTTTTTCTAAAATCGCCGCTAGACGTTCAGAAAGTAGTAGAATAATAATTTCTGTTTTCAGCTGCGATCACTTCTGAAGTTATTTTTTTGACTGTGACGCGTGATCCAATCATAGCATGTGCAGAACACGCAAGAATGCTAGAATACAAGATTGTGCTGATTGATCTGAAATTCGGGAGAGTAACCCGGCTGTAACGTCACACCAGATTTACCGGTGGAGAGAACTGAGAGGAAACACTTTGTTTTTGTAAATCAAATCTATCGAAATTCTGTCAAAACTTTCAAGAGAAGGTTAGCGGTACTAAAGTCTGCGCCATCTTCCGTATTTTTTTCACCTTCCTGAGAATTCAATAAAATAATGTTTCAAACTTTCCCAAATTAGGCAAGATGGGAAAAGCAGCGAAACGGAATTTGTAAAACGAATAAGCGTGCAATGAATTTAGGCCATCCATAGTGATGCTCCGATGCCACTATGTTCTCGATGCTAGATGCTCATTTGAAAGTATCGGAGATTCGATGTATTCGATGCTGTTGAAAGTATTGTAGGGTGATAAGCGACTCTACTTCGTACTTGAAAGTCTAAATTCTAACTTATTGCCACTTTTTTTGAATACGCAAAGCCAAATATATACAAAAGTTTGTTAATATATATTGTATATAGTTATCTTTTTTGAGAAATTATTGTCCCTGCTTAGAAAAAACAGACGCTCACACAAATCGACGTTGCCACTACGCAAACTACATAAATTTCGAGCAAGCTTATAAAATGCTTTAAGGCTGATTTAAGAAGAGTTGCTAAAAAATGAGAAATTTCGGTCATATTTTATATCTGAGTTTCAGTAATTTTGCAACGAGTGAGAATACAGTCTGTCTAGTAGAAGCGTGATCGGCAAAATTTGCACATAGAGTGCCGTTATCAAAATAATTTGTATGCACCTTGGTAGCGACATCATTTTTGTAGTACGCATTGCAAAAACTGTCAGTTTCGTGAAACTATTACAAAGTGCACGTTGTTTTAAAAAATGAGTTCCGCGTACGAGAAGCGATTTGAAGCAGTATTTCTTTGTCCAACCCTAGAGGGCCGAAAATGTCACGTTTAGCTGCAGCAAAATATATGAAGAAGTCGAAGTCATTCGTAACGAAGTGAACGAATCGGTATTTAGAAGTAAAAAATATCGACGATTTGCCTGGGCGGGGCCCTGAAAAAAAGACCTCACCAAAGCAGGGCAAGAAGATCCTTGATTTGTTTGCGACGAAGCCGGGCTTATCGTTGCGTAAAGATAAAGAAGTTGTAGAGAAAAGTGTTGTTCAAATATCGGTAGAGACGATTGAAAACGTTTAGGCGCTAACGACGTCAAATACCGCAGCTCTCTTAAAAAACCGTTGCTCTCATCATCACACGTTGAAAAAAGACTCGTCTGGGCCTGCGCCAATTCAGAACGGAATTGGAATAATGTAATATTCACGGATGAATCTTCATTTTGGGCAAATAGTAACATAAATCGATCTTGGTGTACCGCTAACAATCGATTACTCCAACGAACTGTTAAACACCCAGTGAAGGTCCATGTTTGGGGATGTTTCTCAGAAAAAGGATTTGGACGCCTTTTCGTGTTTACCAGCAACTTGAATGCGGTTTTGATGAACAAAATTTATCAAACAGCTTTATTACCATCAGCTGCGAAGATGTTCGGGAGAAAAGGACACTCTTGGATTTTGCAAGAAGACAATGACCCCAAACATCGCTGTCGAATGTGTGAAGACTGGAAACAGCAAAATGGTGTTGAGGTGTTAGATTTGCCTTCACAGTCGCCTGATGCCAATCCGATAGAAAATGTGTGGCCAATAGTAAAGCAGAAACTCAGAGGAAAAACGATATGGACAGCAAAACAGTTGTCAAGATAAATTCGGCTGATTTGGAAACGATTGCCTCGGCAACTTGCTCAGAACTTAGTGCAAAGTATGAGTCGGAGGTGTGAGGCCATAATAGCGAATGGCGGTGACTATACATGTTATTAAAAGTATTGCGTACAATAAATATTATAAAAGTGTAAAATGTTGTTTATTTGAAATGAATCGGGCAAATAGTTTCCAAGTTATGGCGATCACGCTTCTACTAGACAGACGTACTTGTACAATATACCAAGTACTTGTACACACGTATCGAAGTACAAAAAATACTCAGTTTTAGCGGAAGAACTCTAGTATTTACAACGAAGTAGTGGGCATCGGAACATCACTAGGCACGAGAGGGTTAAATGATATTTTACTCAGAACATATGAAACATATGAGAAACTCAAATAACGTTGAAAGGGACAACTTTTTTAGAATTCTTTTTTTTTTGCATCTTTTAGTTTCAAATACTCCCTTAAACGGGAATTCGCCAAAAAATGGCATAAAAATATTGTCGCTTACAACGTTATTTGAGGAGACCCTCCATATGTGCATATATACATATGTATCTAATTGTTAATTACTTAAAACATAATGGTTCTATTGATAACACAGATCAACAAAAAAAAAAAATTTTTTTTGCCCTATATATTCGGATTCTATGTTCAATTCTATAAAAAAAAATGCAATTACGAATCAAAAATATTTGGTTTTGTAGAAGTTATAGCGATTTGCATTTTTGCACCAGGCTAATGTAGGTCCTTTCGCGCTATTTCGGTCGATAGAGGGCGGCGGGTAGCTACCTGATGCAGCGATGCATGGAAAAAAGATCTACTTAAAGCACAACATACTCATCTTAAAAAAAAAAATGTGGCTGAGAAACAGTAAAAAGGAGATAAAAGGTCCCAGATACACATGATTTTAGGTAGATTTGGCAATTGGTTAAATACATATTAAGAAACTCATCGAAACTTTTACTGGCGGATTGGCAGGCCTAGCAATAAAGCATGCCAAAACGTTTAAGGAAAACAATATATCCGGAACTTCCATCGACATCCGCTCCAGTACCACATTCGGAACAAAATCCTGTACCTGATCCACCTGTGTTGGAAAAGCAACTATTCCCTCAAGGCAGGCTTCAAACACCGAGTTCATCTGCATCCGTACATTCCGAATTTGTTCCTCAAATTGAACCAGGAATACCACTCTGAATACAACTCTGAAGATCTCAATGACTTAATAAGAGACTTAAATCTATCAAAAGACCAAGCAGAGTTATTAGCATCGCGGCTTAAACAACGAAATTTACTTACTTCTGATGTTCGAATATCTCGGCAAAGAAAGCGTCATGAAGAATTTTCTTGTTTCTATAGTAAGGAAGATGGACTCTGTTTTTGCTATGACGTGAAAGGTTTATTTGAAGCAATTGGTATTCCTTGTAATACAAATGAATGGCGCCTCTTTATCGACAGCTCAACAAAAAGTCTAAAAACAGTTCTACTACACAATGGGAACAAATTTCCATCTATTCCACTGGCACATTCCATACATTTCACAGAAAATTATGACAGTATTAAAATGCTATTAACTGCAATCAAATATACGGAATACAAGTGGGAAGTTATTGGAGACTTCAACATGGTTTGTTTTTTTACTGGAATGCAAGGTGGATATGCCAAACACTCCTGTTATCTTTGCCTATGGGATAGCAGAAATGATGCCGCCCACTATCGCCAAAAACATTGGCCTGGACGTACTGAGTATGGAGTGGGAAGATTTAATATTAAACATGAAGCAATTGTCGATTAAATTGGGCCTTATTAAACAATTTGTGAAGGCTCTTAATATTGAGTCTAAAGCTTTCAAATATTTGCAGACTTTTTTTCCAAAGCTGTCAGAGGCGAAAATTAAAGCTGGAGTCTTTGTTGGCTCTCAAATAAAAAAAATTATGAATAGAAGAACACGGGGAGCGATTCCATCAAGATATAATGGAGTTTGAGAAACGCTACCAAGGCCAGAGTACGGAAAGCATGATGGGGGACTATATTTGGACGTTAATAAGAGAAAATGTTACCGAATATGGCAGGAAAAGCAGGAAAAAGCATTTTTAAACATTGAAACTATAATCTAAAACTAAATTTATAAGAATAAATCTTAAATTGATTTTTACTATACTAGAATAAATCAAATCTATGTCAAATTTTGATGAATTTTCATGTTTTTCGTTTTTCTTATTTTTTTTTTAACAAAACCTAATCAAAAACTTTTTTATGTTCATATTCTTATTTCTGGGTGCAAAAGCAATAAAAAAAATATACGCACGACCCATGTACAAAAATGTTGTTGACCAGTGTAATATTTGATGTAGTATAAGATGTTAAAATCATATCGTCCTTATTGGAAATAACTCTATGTATGTATAAATATGGCTTTCGTAAATCTCCAGTTTATTTAACAATTAATAATTCTCTTAAAAGCCGCTCATCTTCTAAGTCTGTGTAAGCATTTCATAGGCAAATATTTGCGTACTAATAAAATTTCCATACTTTAAACAAATCCGCTTCAGCCACTTATTCTCTTGCTATGTAGTGGCGTGCTCCTAAAGCATTTAAATACAAATTATGTATGTGCAAAGCTACATATGTATGTGTATCCTTTGACACTATTGTCGTCTCAGTTGTTTACAAAAATTTACTTGCAGTGCTCCACTGGCTTCTTTTTCCATCATTCACAAAAGTGAAAGTGTAATTTTCGACTTGGCATCTGTCAATAGGCGCAAATGTAACCCATGTGTTGCAGTTGTTGTTGTAGTTGGAGATGCACGAGCGACATGAAATCCGCTTACCTACATATGCACGTATCCATTTGCAAGCGTATGTATGAATGTATATTTGTATCAGCATATGTGTTTACATTTCGGGATCCCGGTGTAAATTCGAAAAAAATAATTTGCAACGTCAAGTAAAACTTCTTTAAATTTCGTGAAATATTTAGTAAAATATGAAAAATATATGTTTTATACGGTGGAAAGGTCAAAAACTGCACAAGGATTTGCAAAAATCACAAAAGAAAATGTAGAGTTTTGGGAAGCTATTACTCTACAGTAGAATGTGTAGTCTTGGCCAGTCAGTGAAAAATACGACTTAACTTCTCCTATAATTTATGTTGTTGGTCTTATTGTTGTACTACAAATTGAGGGGTCTACAGTTTTAAGTCAACTCCGAACGATATACACTCAGAGGTTTGCCATTCCCTGGAGGTTTCTGGATGACTGCAAAACTCATCTAAATCAATTGCCCAGTTGCAACAAAATAAGGATGTGGTGAAGGCCACGAAATGGCTGAAGAACTCCTAGAGCCCTTCTGTGGAATAACCAAAGTATACACCCCAGAACTAATCAGAAAATTGCGAGGAGTCTCAGTTTGCAACCGACTAGCATAAGGCAAAAGGTAAAAGGCAATCTAAAAGATCTGCCTCTCGAAAGATCACTAATCGACTTCTAAATCTCAACCGGGATAGTCTAAGATATTTTCTGATTACACAACAGGGCACTACAAGTTATAATACCATATTTGCGAGATCGGGACTAGCCTGTAGTACGGACTATAGATTTTTGGGCTGGCTAATGAAACGTCAGAGCATATATTGTGTGATCTAATGAAGCTCTTTTGTTGAATTGGAGCCACGCAAGTGATCGCCGCGAAGCTAATGCATCCTCAGAGAGATATTGGTGCGGTGGCATGATGGTTCCATTTTTCTTTGAAAATTAAAAGTTGCCATTTTGTTCAAAAGTGAGCGCTCTACAGACACGATAAACGATTTTTCATGACCGCAAATTAAAACGATAGACTTGGACGACTCTAGTTACGGCAAGGGACCGCATCATGCCGCATTCGGTCTTTCGCGCCAAGTTCGCAATCGGTTTATCAGCCGTTTGGGCGATATCAATTGGCCATCATGGAGCTCCGTTTCAATACTCGTAATAACTCGAAAGAGTATGAAATTTTTCCGATTTTTTTTCAGCAATTTTTTTGGCATAAAACTGACTCTAATAAGCAGAAAATCTAAAAAAATATAAACGCTTGTGATAACAAAATTTCATAATGTTATGCTAAATTGAGATTAGTTTCTCGAATTGCGATTCTTAAAGTTGTGCTGGAAAATATCTCAAAATCTAGACATGATGGGAAAATATGGAAACTATTTTCTGAATCAGCCGCCCAAATCGATACAAAATATGATATTAGATCAAATGCACATTCTGGCTGTTGTATTAGGAAATGAAAAGTTTTTTGTAGATTTTCAACTGAAAAAATAAACTATTTTTTATTATTATTATTTATTTATCAAATGAAAGGTACATAAAAACTTATAGTTATCACATATTTAAAGAGATACAGCTACGATGAACTTAACAACCATAACATTGCACTTAGAATTTCATATAATTAATTGTGGAGAGAAGTTAAAGTGATGTTTAAAGGAAGAAATAGTTTACAAAAAAACCTTTATATATATACTACACAAAAATACAGTATATGTGTTTATAAATAAGGACACATTAGTGTATGGAAGCTAATGAATTTATAAGAGGGGTTTCTGAGTGATTACAGAGTCTATTGAATTTTTCATTGATTTTACAAATTTGATTTGAAACACGTTCAATTTTGTTGTCAGTATGAAGGCGATCTATAGAGTAGTGCCAGGGTAGATTCAGCATCATTTTTAAAATTTTGTTTTGACGCACTTGTAATTTGTTTGTATGGGTTTTGGCGCACATTCCCCAGATTGCGCATCCATATATGTAAAATCATGGATTGAAAAATTACTTTGGCTATTATAATTTTGTTAGCATCGCTAAGCTTTGATTTTCTGTTGATAAGTGGGTATAGCATTCTTATCCCAAAATCAATTTTTCCTATAATGTTTTGAATGTGGTCTTTGAAAGTTAACTTACGATCAAGGATTACGCCTAGATATTGGACGTTCTCCGACCAGGTGACTGTAGAGCTATTGATTTGGAGAGTGGAAATTGGAAGGTAACAGGGGTTTCTTCTTCTAGTGAAGAAGATTGCTTGTGTTTTACCAGGGTTAATTTTGATTTTCTATTTATAGAAATAATCATATATAACATCTAAAGCACATTGCAATTCGATCGCCGATTGCTGACCGAATTAATGTGAGTGCCATATTGCCACATCGTCTGCGTAAAAAGAATAATTGCAACTGATGAGTTCTTCTATATCGGAACAGTAAATGATATATAGGAGTGGACCTATAGTCGACCCTTGAGGTACCCCTGCAGGTAGTTGTATCAAATCCGAAAGAGAGTCGCCAATTTGTACCCAAAAATATCGCTGGTACAGAAAATTTTGTATAATTTTAATTATTAGTTTGTAGATCAACCCGTTATGCCAGACTGAATCAAATGCTTTTTCAATATCTAGTAAGACGAGAGATGTTGATTCTTTCCTATCGAATCTGGATTTTATATCATTGCAAACTCTTTTGATGGCATGAGTAGTGGCGTGGAATTTGCGAAATCCAAACTGTTCGTTAGGAATAATATCGGTGGATTTTAAAAATTCACATATTTTACCTTTTAACAAATAAATGTAGCTTAAAATTGAACTGATAATTTGTAGTTAATTTGTAACAAATTTTACGTTTTCTATCCAATTTTGGTGCCCTTACTCTGCGCATTTTCATAAAGAAAAGTTTTCTTTCAATAAACATTTCTAATTATTATTTTTTTTTTTTTTAAGATTATCGACAAAAAAGGAAAATAATGCAAATTTTTATTTATTTAATTAAACGCTTGTAAGTCAAAACGTACTATTCAGATTTAAATAAAAGATATATCAACGTAAAGAAGCAGAATTTACCTTTAGTGTGGTACCCATTAAAAGTTTGGTTTTCTGAAGTTTTGTGGCAATAACTGCCAAAGGATCTCGGAAACAGGGGTTTGCCTATATCTCGAAAACGCTTCTTTGGAACAGTAAATGAAACTCATTTTCATGTTCAGCGATTCAAGATTCAAATATTTGCATACTAGTGTGATATATGAATACAACTTGTTCTTAATTTATACAAATTTTTTTCAAATAAACGACCACTCTTTAGATATTTGAACGTTATCGGGATCGACATATTTGAATCACTCACATCTCCACATCAAAAGCCACATATAGAAGACTTAAATTACGTACTCATGTAACCCACACACACACCCACCCACACACATAATGCAAATGAAGTGTTGAGCTGATTTCAATGTGTGATCTTGTGTTTTTCACAGTCACCTACTAATTACAATAAATCCGCTTATGCAAAAATAAAGTATATGCATTTATCATTTTATATAAGGACATTTCATTTGACTGGATGTAGGTGTAGGGTAGGTATGTATATACTTACATACATATGTATGTCGAACGCTGAGTAAGTAGCTCATAAATGTCTTGCGAGATTGCGCGTTTGAGTATAATTTACATACATACATACATATAAACAAATCTACTCTTCCAAGTGTGTGCGTGGGCGCATTTAATGCACGTGCATCTGCATCTTATTATAGTAGCGTTGTCAGCCAGTATATTTATGTGCATTTGGGCGAGTGTGTGCGAGTGTGTGTGTGTGTTTTCCTATCATTGACAAGTGTATGGCTTATGACATTTCAATGCCACTAGAATATTCATTTATTCATTTTTTGCCAAAGCCAATTGCTTAAGAGCTCTTTGATTGCTTATTAGTGCTTGTTGTTTTTTTTTGTTTTTGTTTCTTTTTTTTCTTACTTTGAATGGGTAGGTGTGGGCGGTGTGAATGAGATTTGTAAAAAATATATTTATGATGCTCGCTGTGACAAGTCGATTGCAAGGTATCCTTTTTGTGTTAGTACAAGGTGGCGCAAAAGTAATCCTCCTATCAGAAAATGCTATAAATTTTGCGATTGGCCCCTAATGTCAGTTCTGTTTTGACATTTGTGTAGTAAACACATGCGAAATACACGTTAATAAACAATGTTACGCTACACTGCTCCAGAATGCGGAATATTGCTGACTATTTATTTGACCAATAATCGGTCGGTGACTTTGGCACAACGTGAATTTCGTCGCAGATTTCCTGGCCGTCCAACGCCTACTGGTGAAACACTGCGACGTTTAGCTGCTCGCCTCGAAGAGACTGGCACAACACGAGATGCTGCCAGGCGTGGCAGACCCCGGAGTAGCCGTTCTGCAGAGAATATTGCTGCTGTAGCCGAGGATGTCATGGAAGCGCCGTCGACATCGGCCAGACGACGTGCCACGCAAATGGGTATCAGTCGACGGTCTTTACAGCGAATTTTGGTACAAGATTTGAAGATGTTTCCGTACAAAGTCCAGACGGCGCATCAGCTGTTAGCTGCTGACCGCCAATCGCGTCTAACATACGCTCAAGCCATCCTTAATCACCACCAAGAGGAAGATGATTTTTCATCAAAAATAATCATGAGTGATGAGGCCCATTTCCATCTTAGCGGGTACGTAAATAAGCAAAATTTACGCTTCTGGGGCACTGAAAATCCGCGTGTAACCCATGAAGAGCCATTACACCCGCTCAAAGTCACTGTATGGTGTGCTGTTTTCGCTGGAGGAGTCATCGGACCTTTTTTCTTCGAAGACGTCGCGGGCCAAACGGTTACTGTGAATGGTGAGCGCTACAGAGCAATGATCAACGAGTTCTTTTTGTCGCAACTTGATGGATTGGGATTGGAAAACATGTGGTTCCAACAGGACGGTGCAACGGCACACACTGCACGTGCCACAACCGATATGCTGAAGGATGCATTTCCTGGGCGCCTAATCTCCCGTTTTGCATCTCTTAAAAAGAACATCCGTCAAGAATGTGAGGACCTATCGCCGGAAGTGTTGGCCAAAGTGATGGAAAATGCCATAAAAAGGGCTCAAATGACAATCGGCGGCGGCCATTTACATGACATCATATTCTCGACTTGATGTAAAAAAAGTAAAAGGCCAAATAAAAATAATTCACAAGAAGAATCAAAGTTTTTCATTTTTTTTTAAATTACAGCCAAAAAACATCGGAAGTTTACTTTTGCGCCACCTTGTATGACAATGAATTTTTATGGAATACTAGAAAATCCCGGCAGACCTTTACTTATTTATAGTTATTTATTAATTTCCCGTTACATATATAACTAGAAATCAGGGATCGAAAATAATAGTTATTTTCGAAATTTCAATTTAAAAAGTTAGCTGTTTTTTTTTAACATTTGTACATATATACCAATGTGATGCTTGTTAGCCAAGGAATGCTAATCCTATATGATTTATATTTTTTTGACTTCTTACAAAAAAGTCAGCAATTAACCGTTATTTTTTTACTGATATATTTTTAGTCAAAAATAAAAGTTAAAATTTGACTTTTACTTTTTCGGTCAAATATAAATGTTAAAATTTGACTATTATTTTTTCGGTGAAAAATAACAGTTAAAATTTTAGACTTAATTTTTCGGTCAAAAATATCAGTTTACATATTAAAATACAATATGTTTTAATAAAAAAAAAAAATCAAAGTAAAAAACTCACTTCCTTTTAAATGCAATTTTCCGTCTTCTGTAAATATATTTCCTAGACAATAATTTAATTTCCTTAATTTAAGGTTTAAGTTATACAACAAATGACAAATGTCTTGTTTATACGTAGCAACAAAATGTTTTTATCTTAAACAGTTACATTCAAATAGATTAGCAATAAAATTTTAACTGTTATTTTGGATCGAAAAAATAAAAGTCTGATTTTAACTTTTTTCTTTGACTGAAAAAGTTAAAGTCAAATATTAACTTTTTTATTTGACTGGAAAAATAAAAGTAAAATTTTAACTTTTATATTTGACCAAAAAAATAAAAGTCAAATTTTAACTTTTATTTTTGATTGAAAATATATCGGTGGAAAAATAACAATTATTTATTGACTCTTTTGAAAAAAAGTCATAACAGTTACGGTCCCTGCTAGAAATCCTTTTTCGGTCGCTGTCCAATATAACCGATGGGAACCTTCTCACAAATATAGTTTAGTTATGCTAATTGCCCTCGTCCAGGCGAATAGTTTGCCACTCATATTTAAATAGTTTCTATCCTAGTGTATAATTTAATTAAATTTGAATTTTAAAAAAGTTGGCAATTCTCTTCAAAATACATCAATAAACATTCCCTAGCGAAGCGAATAGTTTGGCACACATATTTGACCATTTCATATCACTTGTGTGTAATTTAGTTAAACTACACTTTTCAAACAGGTGGCAACCCTAACCAAAACATACTTACATATAAACCTTTTCCTCGCCGAGACGAACTGTTTAGCATCCATATTTCAATATTTCATAACTCTTGTACAATTAAATTAAATTCAACTTTTCAATCAGGTGGCAGCTCTCTTCAAAATATAGCTAGCTATAAAGCTTCTCATCAGCAAAACGAACCTTTTGATAGTCATGCTTTAATATTTTATATACACGTGTATTATTTAATTAAAAATTGTGTCGTTTCAAATAGGTGGCAACTCTATGCCCATCATAAAATATACTTTACGACCTGTTTTCACAACTACCAAATGTACATATAAGATTTCATAAATATCAGCCGAGCCGTTTCGGAGCAGTTCGATCACAAATATCGTGACATGGGATTTTCATAAAAATTGTATTACAACCATTTGGGACAAAAATTTAAGACTACATAATTTTAGAAAAAAAATTGGCTTATTTTAATTTCAATAAAAAATTTCACTTTCGCTAATAATGATTCCCAAAGGCGTATTTCTAGGTTAGCTTGAATAAGCGAGAATACTTGCAAATTCATTATTTATATAATAAAAAAAAGACCGCTGGCGCTGATGGGCTACCAGCTGAGCTATTCAACCAGCGTATTAGCAAAATATGGTCGGCCAATTTGGAATTTAAGTGTGTATTTGGCCATTCCACAAGAAGGGTGATCCTACAATATGCGCCAACTACCGCGGAATTAGCCTTCTTAACATTTCATACAAGGTTCCATCGAGCGTATTGCGTGAAAGTCTGACGCCAACCGTCAACGAACTTCTTGGACCTTATCGGTGAGGTTTTAGACCTAATAAATCTTCCATCGACCAAATATTTATTTATTTATTTAAATCAGCTTTCAATAGCACAACAAGAATTTGTCTATTTGCCGTGATGTTTGAATTTAGTATCCCTGCAAAACTAATACGGCTATTTAAAATGACGCTGAGCAACTCCACCACGTCCGTCAGACTTGGGAAGGACCTCTCCAAGCCGTTTGAAACCAAACGAGGTTTCACACAGGTTGACTCCCTATCGTGCGACTTCTTTAGCATGATGTTTGAAAATGTAATTCGAACTGCAGACTTAAACCGGTCAGCCACAATATTTGCAATTCTGGCGTATGTTGATGGCATCGACATCATTGGCCTTAACAACCGCGCCGTTAGTTCTGCCTTTGCCAAGCTGGATAAAGAAGCAAAGCGAATGAATCTGGAAGCTAACGAGGGTAAAACGCGGCACTTGATTCCTCCCGCCTCTGTCTCTTAAAATAATATCTGATATATGTAAATACGGTAATCAATTTTAACTCGTTTTTGTTCAATAATTCTTGGCATATGACGACGTTGGGGCATTAGTTCAGAATGTAACCGTGTCCAGTGACGACTCAAATAAACAGTTAGCGCATTCGAGTCTTGGCTCCAGCATCACTATTGACAATTACAAAGTTCACAAAGTAGAGACTTTTATTACCCTTGAACCAGCGTCAACATCAATAATAATGTCAGCCGGGAAGTCCTACGGAAAAATCTCTCTTGCAAATAATATTTTGGGCTCAGTCGGCAACTACGTAATGAAACTCTCTCTTGGCGAGCCAAAAAACACACACTCTGTGAGTTCCTCATCTATGGCGCTGAAGTATGGACGCTATCAACTTCGGATTCGATGACCCTTAGAGTGTTCAGGAAAAAGATTATCCGAAAGATTTTTGGACACTTACGTTTTTGGAACGGGGAATATCACAGATGATGGAAAGATGAGCTTCACCGCGATATAGACATAGTTGGCTAGGTCATGTCATACGTATGAAGAAAATACTCCATCTCTGAAGGTATTCAACGCGGTACCTACCCACTATTTATGGCAGAGGAAGAAGAAGCCTCCACGACGTTGGAAATATACTAGGTAGAGAAGGGCTTGACTACACTTGGGGTCTCTAGCTGTCGCCAGTTAGCAAAGCAGAGGAGGGACTTTGATATGTGATTGCATGAATGGATGTACAGTAGAAGTCCGATAATCCGGCACGTTCGGGGCCGGACTACCGAAAATTCCGGTCTATGTTGCGGTAATTATAAGAACAATTAGGTTAATAATTAAACTTCAAATACAGTATGCAAATATATACAACAAAATTTATTTTAAATTTCATATAATGAAAACATGGTTACTGTACAGTTAGAACGAAACTCACTTTTTTATAAACAGTTTCAAAAGTTACGTTTACTGCCATGTGAAAGGACACAAAACAACAATGCACAAAAATTGGCGAATACGCTTCGTGATTGATTAACGGAGCTGCACTGCACCTAAATTTGTTGTGACAGCTGAGACTATCAGGCCGCAAATTGTTTCCGAACAATACCGAGCACTTCCGGATGATCCCGAACTACCGCGAAAACTTCCGAATAGCTCTCGAGCGTTTTTATTTGCTTTAAAGACACACTTTTGAAGAAAACCAAAATTTTTAAAATTTTCCGGAGCGATGCCGGATTATCGGACATTCCGGATTAATGGACTTCTACTGTAATAATTTTGTATATATTCAAAGGCAATTAATAAAGAGATATACATATAATATATCTGAAACGTGCTCGTTACAAATACTCTGAGAAAGGAATTTGGGGAAATCGCTTTCTTTTTGTATCGTACTGTACAATATTCACAATATTTCGATAAGTTCGACATCAAATAAAACGTCAGACTAACATCTACGACGCATGTGACCTGCCTACATTTCACTTGCGAAACGAGACAAAAGACGCTACACAAAAAAGTAGTAGCAAACCATCGTCTGCTCGAGTTTACTAGAATATCATACATTTATTTTAGAAGCACATTTGGCCAATCCACCAGTCAAATACAATTCATATTTTATTGTAACTCGAAACTTACCTTAATTAAAATTTATTGGCGTTGCAGAAATCTTTCACTGTTAATATCTACACAATTCTCGTTCGCTCCTATTTCCTTCCTTTGTATATTGGCATTCGATCCGATTACACTGTTGAATTGAATTAGTAGATATATTCTTAATGTTTAGCTGTTAGTTTTGCTAGTTATTGATGTTGTCGATTGTTGTTGGCTATCAGTTGAGATTACTGACGCTGTTGTTTTACTTAGATTTTAGATATTATTATTTACATGCATATCTCTTGCAAACTTTTTTTTCGAATATCGCTAATTTGTCTTTATTATTATTTGTCGATTATATTGGATGTATGTATGTATGTGGTATGTCCGTTTTAACTGACTGCAGTTGAATTGCTTTATGCTTGTAAAATTTTAATTTTGACAGGCCGTTTGACAGTTAATTTGTTGTAGTTGAATTTGATTTTTGTTTAGTATATATTTTATTTGTTCTAAATAAATATCTAGTAATGAATAGATAGTGGAAAAAATTACGTTAGCAAATCGAAGGTTTGTTTTAATTGGTACACAAAGAAGCTTATTTGAAATATTCGAATAAAGTGTTTAGTGAAAAAAACTCGAGCGAAAATATATTCTACTTTTCGGGATCTTTAAGGCATGAATAGCTCCATATGAACTTTGATGCAGCTACAAGAATCTATTCAGCCTTATTTCTAATTGAAACCATTATGCGATTATTGAACTCAGTAACTAATTTAAAGTTGGACGGTTTTGCTTTCCGAAATTCTCTCCTCAGCGCAGTTCTAGCACCGAATCAGCCAAATACGTATAAGATTTGCTCTTGGACAGGCGTATAGAGATTAGATTTCTTAATAATAAAATTATAAATTGAACCTCATATCGTAGTGAAGAAGGGAATTTAAGAATTACGTCCATCTGTAAGGTATGCTTTTGATCTGAATGTTGTCTACGAGAACATTCTGATTCCTTTACCAAATACTCGATTCAAGAGTTCCTAGCCCGATATAGATTTACTACTGACTTTGTTATTTTGCCTCTACTGGTATCCAAATTGGGGAAACTATCGAGAAAAGGATTACCCATTTCGCCGGGTAATTCAGATTTCGTGAAATTTTTTGCCAGAATGATACAAAACTCTTATAGAATTATTCTGGTATATCAGATATCAAATATGTAGTATGTTGCATGAGTTTATTACAAAAAAAAAATTTAATAATAATGCTAGAAATTATTTGACGCTGTTAGAGAAAAACCCTCCTTTGATTTTTTTTTATTGCTCAGTATTCTGGCCGACTCAGCCACACTCACCGAATCAAATATTGCATAGTTAATAATTCCTTACCAAGCGAGCCTTAGTGACTCAGTGACACGAAATTATTTTTAAACAAACTCGATTACTTTTAAGCGTTATGTAATAAACAAGGCGATTTTTAAGAATATTTTGTGTTTTCTCACTTTATGGGTAAAATTCTACCCAATCTAAAATTATCCACGTCCTCGTCATTACTGTCAAGGCTAAGAGGACAATATCTTTTTGCGATCCATCCACAACCAGCTAAAGGTTCCAGGGAGGAAGTACCAAATGTGTTAACTATTGTTTCCACATATGTATGAACATATAGTAATGATTTTTAAGTTTAGAAATTTTTTTAATTAATTTTCAAAATGCGCTCTACATTTGACACCAAAATATTCTTAATGAAAATATTCTAACATCACTTCAAAATTTTTAAAAGAAAATTCTAACCAGGGCAAATTTATATAAGATGAAGTTGATCAAGCCGATGATTGAATTCGCTTGGTGAACGTTAAGTCAAAATGATGTGTTTGTTTTAAATCATACTGTCATTGTGCGTATATTTTGTTAGTGTAAATTTTGGTTTTTGTACTTATAACACCACCTGATTTGGATTCGCCTAGATTATAATACCTCACAAACAACTTAAGTCTAAAATCTCAATATTAAAATAATTTAATTATACAAAGTATATTATAATATAACCAAAATGGACGCGAACGATGAGAAGGTTGTTATAAGAAGAGCATCAACAAAGAGAAAAGGCGAAACGGAGCGAGTTTATTGCTTGTGGTAAAAAGCCACCGGCTTGGGTAGAGGGTGCGTCGCTTCCACAAACGAAATTTAAAGTTTGATTTCGTAGTAAATAAAATACAGACGATTAACTAAAATTTGAAAATTTTTCGTACAAAATATATGAAAAGTCAATTTGGATAGAAATCTACCCACAAGATCGGAAAACGCATAATGCTTTCAAGGGTAACAAATGATTAAATTGTGACTCTGAGATGTAGCTTTCAAAAGAACTTTATTAAAAAAAAAGGGTTTTTTGCTCTTACTTTTTCGTCGCTGACCACCAAAATGAGTATTATTTATTTTTCCAAAGAAGCTTTTTCGAGATATAGACAAAAAACTGTTTTCGATGTTTTTTTTCAGTTATTGCCATATGAAAAACTCCGGAATAGCAAAAAAAACTAATTTTCTAGTAAGTTTTGAGATACTGGCGTCCAAATGCAGAAAATAAGGACATCTTCGAGCTTTATCGAAAATTGTCCATCTTTACTCATTTTATTTTTTAGTTGCTAAACTTTGGAAAAACAATAATTAAAAATGTTAGGTTAAAAGACAATTTCATTACAAAAATGTGGAGGATAAGAAGAGCTACATATATTGGACCGAAAATTTGGTAAGAAAGACAAATTTCCAACGCCGTACCACTCATTTATCGAATATTTGTAAACTAGTGTTCGGTGTTCGTTGGGAGAAATTTAATGAATGTTTCCGAGTGCAGCAGTAAGACCTCTATAAATCAGCCGCTGTGTATGTACACACATATTCAATTTAAGTAAATATGTAATCCGTATAGTATTTCCAGCAGGGAGTCGACCTAAATTACTTATGCGCAAATATCAAATTTTTTTTCTTTTCTGCACTCTACTTTCTTTTATTTTACTCATTATATTTCGCTTAATCAAGTGTTTCCCGTTTAGCGTTTCCTTATCTAACTATTTAGTTCTCCTTTTCACCAATTTCATGCTTAATTCAATTCACTAGAGACGCCATTAATGTGTACCCTTATATAGTACTTAGATTAACTCCGCATCCTTTTGCCTTGTCGTAAAATGTAGCATAATAATACGAAAAAGAAAAGGAATGGTAAAGAACAAAGCGAAAAAGGCAACAGTAAAACTTGATCCACTTTGTTTTTGAAATAATGTCAGTTTCCGGTCATTTACTCGCACATCCGTTGGCGTTGCAGCGTCCAAGTGTCAAGCAGTGGCTTCGCACACACACACATACACATACAAAGAGACATTGCCAACAACCAGAGGGGCATACGCGTGCAAAGCGTTAGCGTTGACGTTGACAAAAAGACTTGAAGCTGGCGACACAGTTCCCTACATTTTCTTGGGCTTTTATTCGCATCTCTCTCTTTTTTTGTATGCGTTATTCGTCTACTCTTTTATGGTCGTCGCTTATTTTGTTTTATTTCAAAGTTATTTCAACGCTTCATGCAGCCTGCCAATTTAAAACTCCCACCAGTACGTTGCACCACCGCTTTGTATTTGCAAGGGCAGCATCCTAGGGGCAGATAAATATCTGTCAAAATTTTTTACTTATCATTGGTATTAATTTCAAATACTTTCAAATATACATGGAACAGATGATTATTTGAAAGAAGAAAAAAATCATAGTCCATATTCTCTTGTGTTATCATCTGACTGTTCCCGTTTTTTTAAGAACAAAATGCGTGATGAGAGGTTTTCAACATTTGAGCAGGCATTCAGAAACCCTATTTTTTAGTTTTCCACTTCAATGTGAAAAAAATATTCTGCTAACTGGTTTATTCGACTGCAAAAGCGCATAGCGCGGGAAACCATAGGGTTGCCCTAGAACAGTGTTCGTTAGGTAAATTCAGACTGTCGTTAAAAATTTCATAATGCATCAAATTAAGTGGGATAAAATTTATGTAATGAGGGAAAAACATCAGCGGAAATCAAATAACGTCTGGATATTACTCCCTTTCGTATGCCACCGTAAAAAAATGGGCGAAACAATTTCGATAAGACGAAAGTATCCAGTACGGGAAGACAGACAGCTAAAACGCAAAGAACTTATCATACATGAACTGGGTATGAATAAAGTCATAAGGTACCAGATACATAGGTACTAAAAATTTTTTTTCCACTGTTCAAAAACAAGAATGAATAAAGTGCTCCACTCAGTTGGTGTGTGCCAAGCGGCGATGTGAAAGCGAGTGTACAAATTATCTCAGATTTCATGAACTGCTTAAGGTACAACAAAGGTATAACAAAATATGATTTAAGCTATTCGCTATGGGATTTTTGACTGTCAAATTATAACAAAAATTTGTATTTGCATGTCGCTTAATTTTAGAATTTTTCACTGGAGGTGTGATGGGAATTTTTTGAAAACATGAATGATTTTTTTAACCTGATGAAACATTGGCTCTATGTCGTAAAACATTTCCTGGTAGTGTGACTTCCCGAAATGACTTTAACCCTTTTTACATCAAAAAGCAACGACAGTATACACAGCTTACTTGGCTCAAGAGTATAAGCTAGAGGACATGAGTTCGATCTTTGCAAGAAGTCTGATGAGGAGATGTGGTGATCTCCGAAATAGCTATAGCTTCTACCATTGTTGTTTTTTCTATAATTTTCCTATTAAAAACTACCATGTGCTCATAAAAGTTATTGTTTGATGTAAAGGCTGCATTGAAGATAAATTTACGCAAATTACCCAAGGATACCATAAAAATCCAGTAAGAAACAGCGAGGTAGGCATTTGACAGATATTGTTTTGCATTATTAATTTCAAAGTTTGCACTTTTTTGATGTTTGGCCGAACTTCTTCTACAATTTGTGGTGTGCAAATTGAGGAACCTACAGTTTTACACCAACTCCGAATGGCAAATGAGTTTTGTGAAAAGTTTTTTCACGGCTAAACTGGAGAACTAAACAAGGAAGTTTACCGTTGAATACCGAGAGGCGACCGCTATTAGAAAAAAATGTTTTAATGTCACTTGCCCTGGCCAGCAACACGGACCCCGCGCAACAGGTTTCACACATCGGCTACGTTGGCCGCCTTTATATAAAAGTAAAAAATTACGATATTTTACAAACTTATTATTTTTTTCTTTGCTTGGGAAATACACTCTAATTATTGCAAGCTCTAACTTTTCATATTTGTAATTTTGGGCTTTTTGCAAATTTACCGCAATTTATGTGAATTTAGTTACATTTACTTGTAATATACTTACAGCCGTGGTCATGCAAATAGTACAATGGTTAACTCCCGTAAGATATATGTACATTTTTTTTTGTTCGAAGTAAACCTTAATCACTTACGACGTTTCTTTTCTCGAAAAATTTTGCTCTTTTTATTTTTCTCAGCCATTTTCCATGGTTGCGTGTTCATTGCTTAAAATAGTGCACTCTGTTTGAGCAAAAATGCAGCATTTCCTAGTAATATTGTAATTTTTTTTAGAACGATAAACGACCTATTGTAAATGTTTTAACATAAGAAGGCAAAAATTTTTTTTTTAGAAAAGAAAACGGTATTAAATTCATATTTACACCCAATAATCTACGTCGTCTAGCTTTCTTTAATTTTTGTTTTATCCCGTTATCTTAAAAATTGTGCTTTTAGCGTCAATTCAGCTGAGCGATTTATTATTTTGTAGGGCTTTACATACCGAATACTTGAATACTTGTAAAATAAAGCGAAAACAAAATTAAAAAAAAAAATGAATGAAAATTTTAAAATAAAACGAAAACAAAATTAACCTCAATTGAGCTAAACTGAAAACATTTTTTCGGTAATTGCTATTTTAACGAATTGTTCTCCTAAAATTTTGCATCTTGTCAATAAACAGCTGGAGGAACAGGAAGTTTACTTGTTTCTGAAAAAATCTAAGCCATTAGTGCCACAGAAAACGACTATTCCTGAAGACAGAGAAAAATTAAGGAATCGTATAAATTAGAGGTAAATAATGCAGGAAATTAATGAAGAATTTTAGGGGTTACGCCACCTTGGAAGCCCGAAATCGATGACCAAATTAATTTTTTTTCTTTTTGCAAAGAAAGTATACACCGTCAGGGAAATCTTTTGACAACGTTTTAATGTGCATACATTGAAGTTGCTTAGAAAATTGTTTTCAGGACTTTACATCGATAATTATAGTTGAGATGGTATTGCGAATATTGCCGCTCTCACAGGGCGAGTATACCTCGTACACCGGTAGCTGCCAAAATCTCCATCCGACTGCAACAATCACGTTTTCTTCTTCATTAGAAATGCACTGGCTATGATCTATCGTAGAGATTTGCTATTATATGGACTTGTTAAGAAATTACAATTATATGAAGGAAAAATGGCTATTTTACCCATGTTTTTCATTTCATTAATTGTTATAAAAAAACAGAAAATTTTATATTGCAAAAATCCTACGATAGATCCAATTGCCATATTGTGAGTATTTGCATATAAAAATCTCTGGAATCGGTTGAAATTTGTAGGAGGTATACGGTGTACCGTTTTTAAAAACCGTGTTTCGAGAAAAATGCGTTCAAAGTTTCTATACATGTTTCCGATCACTCAAGACGCGCATGGCTTAAAATAACGAAAAAACTATTTTAACCATTAAAATTATGTATGATTTTATATTCTCCCTCAACTCGGGACTATTAGGAAGTATTTTAGCTAATAAAAAAATCAATTTTTAAAAAATTCCAAGTTGGCGTAACCCCTTAAGTTAAATATATCGAGGAGTAATATAGGAAGGCGTTTAATGAGGCTCATCTCATATATGCCATTAGTCGCAAAACGCCAATCTTGTCGAAGAGGCATATAAACATAAAACGTTTACAATTCACAAAGCCACATAAAGAATTGAATTTTTGCAAAAAATATATTACATACCGACGAAATGAAAATAAATTAATTGACGCCTGATGGAAAAGGAACAGTTCATCGATCTAACGGTCAAGATTTGAATCCTAGGAACACCAAAGAAATGTTAAGTATAGGAGGCGGGAGTATTATGATTTGGGCTGTATTTTCCTCACATGGAGTGGATCTATAATATGAATGAATGGAAAAATGTATCGTGTACAATACTTCAACATTTTCAAAAATAAAATGGAATCATTCGTCTTTAATTCCACGGCACTAACTTGGAATTTTAATAATAATAAATAATGATCCGAAGCACACCACGAAAGTCATGGCGAAAAGGCTTAGGTAGGAAATGATACGAATTTTGGACTGCTCAGATCACAGTCCATACAGTAATTCAATCGAAAATTTATGAAATTATAAAAAATATCTGCACAAAATTTTAAACACTTCAATGATCTATGAGAAGGTGTTAAGAATGCGCGGCATTCCATACAAAAAAAAAAAAAAACGATGTGAAAAGCTTGTAGAAAGCATGGAATGACGTAGATGTGAAGCTGTAATTGAAAATTATGGTTCTATTTCCGTAACAATTGGATTTTATGAGCAGGCGCAATTTTTTAGTGGTTTGAAATTATCAATGAATTATTCGGTCATGTTAACGATTTGAAATCGTACGATTTGGCAAAAATTTTTCTAATCATATCTTTTGAAATTATTCAATATTTTATATATGAAAACTATAAAATAAGCAACTGCATTGCCATATATATAGCTTTAGTGCTAAACTTTGGTTAAAAATCTTGAAAATTATTTTCCAAACCGGGTCGGTTTCAAATGTTTCGAATTTTTATAACAGCTGTGCCATTTTTCTTATGATTTTTACTTGAGTAATACGAGTGTGCTATTTGCGTGACCATGACTGTCATGCAGTAATATTTGAAACTCTCACTGTAACTCTTTTTAATTCACAGTTCTGGAAATTTGTGCTTACTTCAAATGTTTTACTCAATTTTTTCTTTTTTTTATATTTAAATACATTTTTTTTTTTTTCCAACTTAAATTTTCAAATAATTTTTTCTTTTTTCATTAACGATATTTAACATTAGCACTCAATCACACCGACGTTTATTTGCTACGAGTAATCAAATATTTAGACATTTAATTTTAATTCACTTTTGCCGAGGTGGCAGTAGATTTTCTCAAATGAATTTGCATTTTTCTTTTTTATCCCAGTGTTTTGGTGCAAAAACCCGCATTGCATTACTTTACATAGCGAGCAGACGATGCGTATTAAAGTCGAACTCAGCTGCGAAATATTTGCCGAGCAACGGACTACAACAATTCAACATTACAGCGCAGTGCTTCGTGGTGGCGCGCACAAAAGTATGCAATACTACAATGAAGTTGAGTGTGGCCACTCACTGTAACGGGAGTAGGCTAGAGGCTGGACACACATATGCGTGCCTGTGTGTGTGTGTGTGTGTCAATGCGTGCGTTGCATGACCGCAATGTGGCAATAATAACAACAACAAAAACATGCTGACAACAAAATCAGCAGCTAAAGCAGCCACAGCACCACTGCTAGAATATGAAAAACACAAATTTATCTATAGAAAACTTTTCGCTTGCGTGTGTATGTATGTGTGTTAGCATTTTACTGCATAGATAATTCGTCAAACTCATAACTCTCACTCCACTCCCTCTGGTTGGGCGCTAGCCTACCGCTGTTTTTGTTGTTGTTATAACAATTATTATTATTAGAAAACGTAAAGTTTTCCGAAACTCAAACTCATAGCCTTATTTGAGTAGTCGTGCTTTCTTTTCGTCTCTGCGGTGCACGTGCACTCTCGTATGGCATGTCTGTGCGTGTATGGGTGTGTGTGTGTGTGGAAATTTTGAACTAAACACCGCTGCACACAGCTGCTGGACGTTGGCGATGACAGCTGCAACAAAAAAAAAAAACAACAAAAAAATACAGAAAAAAAAGGTTATGGGTGTGGTGAATATATTTTACGTATGAAATCACCGGAGAGCGCCAAAGAAATATTTATGCAGAGCAAATGAGTTGAGAGCCGCCGTCGCAAGGATAACAAAACTAAGGCGAGGCAATTAGCAAGCAACAGCAATAGTGACAAAAGGTATGGTAGAAAATGTAAGTAGACGATGGCTATTTGCCGCCGACGATTCTCCACATGCAGCTGAGGATGCCACAGCAGCTGGAGCAACAGTAGCAGCATCGTGAAAGAACCGAGAGAAAAGTAATCGGAAATGAAGAAAAGAAAAAGCAGCAAAATACACGACAACAGTTACAACAGCAATAAAACCTGTGTGGTATCAATCGCAGTTTGCAAGAAGCAGAGAGCAAAAGAAGAACTAGTAGAAGAGTAAGAAGAAGAAGAAGCTTAAGAAGAGCACGCCGATGGCCACAATACTACATCCGCTTTCTAAGCTTTTTCCACATTTACCAAACCATTTTTTATGTATTTTACTTTTTTATAGCGCTTAACATTTATCTATGTATATATGTACATAATTAAAAAAAAACATAGCTATATTTATGCTGTTATTGTTCTTTTTTGTTGTTGCTTTTTTGTTTGCTTTGCACAAACATTGGTATACTACCTTTTTGTGGTATTTCTAAAAAAAAATAGTTTTTTCTTTTATTTCAGTAGCGCTGCTACTCGTTTTAGGTTTTTGCCTTGATGCACAGACGTTTTTTATGCGTTTGTGCGCGTTTGTGTCTGGTAGTCGAAGCGAAATGCTGGTAGCTGCCTTTTTTCCATCAACTATGTATTTATTTTTACTTTTAATTTTTCACTTTAATTTATAACATTTATTTATTGAAGTACTTTTTTTTTCTTTTGCAGCCCTAGTTATGGAAATGCCTTGTTTTCCTACTGCTTCCTTGAATGCCCGTTTTTCCAAGTTATTTGATATGTGTTGGTGTGTGTGTGTGAATGAAAATTTTCATTCCACTTTTTGCACGATTTTCAGCTCATTTTCGGCACTGCCTTAAACAAATTTTTCACTTATCATTATTTCATATTTTCCCACACTAAATTTTCTGAAATATTTTCAGGTCCTTTTTTTTTTTGCTTTTTGGTTAGCTGCCACAAATGTTGAACAGAATTTCTTTCCTTTTTTATCTTGCAACTATTCACTGTAAGGCATTTACGCTTTTTAACCGTTTAACATCCGTACACGTCAACTGTCTCCACCTGACTGAGAAAATCGATGGCGCAGCCTGATCTCTTTGTACACTTGGCCACATGCAGAGTACAATATGGTGGCTCTTGGGGCGCGTTTGCATGCGTTGGCTAATGGGTGTGTGTATGCGTGTGTATGCGTGTGTATTTGTGTAGGTGTGTGCGTTTAACGGTAGTTAGGTGGCGGCTGCTGGCGCTCGGCGCGATGCCACACAGCATCCCTTCAAAGTGAGAGATAGAGCGCGAGAGAGAGCGAGAGAGCGAGCTTTCGTTGACTATGTCACAAATGACACGCTCTCTACTTTTAATACTCAGTTGCTAATTTAAAAATACAATATGCTGCAAAATGTCTTCGTCTACATATGCACATAGTGTGGCTCTCTATTTTGAAGCTCGTTGTTGAATTATTTCGTTTTATGAAGCTTTAATTACTTGTTGTGATTTGCTACCGTTTATATCTACATATTTAATATATACATATATACATAAATATGTTGTTGTCATTTTATTCTCCATTTCTTACCGCCATCATTGAGTAGTTGGCACAAATGCGCTTTTATAAAGGGGAGCATTCTGATTGTGAAGTTTGTCAGCGTTTTATCAAATGTTGCGTATACGCCCCGGTACTTAGTGCATACGAAGATTTGCATACGAATAAAAATATAGGCATGTACAAAGTTAACTTTTATCCTTCAAAAAAGCGGCTCCACTTGCCTTGCCCTACCGTGACGAGGGTAGCCAAAGCGCGCTGGTACCATATAATAATTGGCTGCTCTTTGGCAGCCGCAGAAAGTGGTTGATAAGGTGCCAGAGACGGTTCCGCTACAGAGTTTGAGAGTATCTTGATTATATAGGAGTTCCGTGGAAGAGCTTGGACTAACCAGTCGAGGCTTCTCGGGCCGTGTAATAATTATTCTGTAATTGTTTTTGTTATTATTTTTGCTGTCGATTTCACGTGAGATCAGCTTTTCCGTTCCAAATTTTCAGTTTGTGTGTCCGAGGTTGTGATGTGTTGTATGTTCCTTACGGCCGTTCGCCTAATCACTGCTCCATACAATCAGGAGGAGTAGCATCGGCTAAGCCGCAAAGGTTCATTACAGCGACCTAGTGAGTAAAAGACAGCACCCCATATTAAGGGAAGTTCACTTTTTATCACTGATGCGATCCCTTCATGCATCGCAGAAATACAGACCGTAACCCACGTTGTCCAAAGAACAAGGCCCGCTTGGCACGCTACATTGGGGGAATCTAAAAACCACGATCAAAAGGCATTACGATGAACTATGCCAATTAGGAAAATCGAGCCTTTTCGCAGTATCCCTAACATACTGCTTTTTGTTGGTAAGTAATATAACATAAAATAAGTGTATGCAACATTTTTTAACCAAATTAGTTGTATTGTTTAACACATCTCTACGATTATATAAAATTTATTATATGAAGAATATTTACATATAACAATTTGACTCTCGAAGTACTAAACCTATTTTACTCCCCATACAAAAACATCTGAACTCTTTTCCCATCTGTATTATAAAATTCATAGCATTTGAATACATCAACTAAAATATTTTTCAATTTTAATGTGATTGATGTGTAGCTCGTGACCATTAAAGTGATGCCCAAATTATAATTTCGAAAAAAAAATGTGTTGTGTTAGTTATTGACATAAACAATTTCTTGACATATTTTTTTCGTTTCAATATATCGCATAATCTATTCGCTCAAATGGGATGAAATTTTTACAGCTTTCTACTATTTTATCGTTGCTTATAATAAGATTCTTTTAATGCAAACTCTTTCTTATTTTTTTTTATTTATAAATATTTATTTAAACAAATTTGTTGCAACTAATTAAAAAAAGTAAAATAAAAATAGTATTCAAAATTGTTTTTTTTTTTTTTTTCAAAGAAATAATCTCCGATTATAAAACAGCTTACACTTAAAAGTTCTGCAAGAAAATAATAAAAATATTTCAAAATTCGTACAACGAAATTATGATAACGAAATTTTAGATGCAGTCTTTAATTTTTTGTAGAATATTGGTTAAAGACAAACTTGAATAACCCAGTCAAAACTTAAAACCTATTATTAAAAAGGTATTTTTTAATCTTGTTTGCCATTCCCGTCCAAATTTTTCCGCAAATTTCATTATTATGATTCCGTTAAACAAATCTTTAGTGTATATGTATGTATATTTTTATGAGTTTAATTTTTTTAGTACACAAATACATAAAATTTAATTCGTTACACTTCTCAAGCTTTAACACAGTTTCTGCACAATAAAGTCCGCAACCGAATTTACAATCAAGCACAATAGGCAATCGCGCGACTGCACTCTATTGATTGGAACAATTGCGGCCGATTGATTAAAATTAACGTTAAGAGTTCAATTTTGATAGTAAAATTTTATTGGGAATATTGTCGATTTCTGTTAAAACAATAAATATAAATAAAAATGGAAGTGCAATAATATGGGTATCAAGCATTAACAATAACATATTTGCTTATTTTACATGCTATATAAAATAACGAACGTCAAGAGTTGCCACTACTGCGCTTATCACTCGCCACCATGTAGAGCAATTATCCTCAGTAGCACTGCTAACACCAACATTACGCATTTTATACATATATGTAAGTAAGTACAACAACACATATGCAGCTATGCAAAATAATTCACGGCACAATCATCGCTGCAATCATTTTGATCATCGATGGCTTTGTTGCAAGGCAATGGGCCAAACTGGTAGGTGAAAACTTTTACCACCCTACAGAAATCCTACGATTTGCATTCAATGTTTGTACGCAAATGTACATGCATATACCTAGGTACATATGTGTGTTTTTAGTACGTATATTTTCTATTACTTGCGTTGCTACTTCTATTTTCACACATTGTTATCGTTTCGCAGTTTACTATTATTATTATTATTGTTGCTGTGTACTGTTTGCCGCATGCAGCTGCTTTTGTTTCCATAACTGCACATTTTGCTACGCACCCAATTTTCATTTTCATAAAGTACACACATACATACATATGTACATGCATACATATGTACATAGTTACCCTGTCGGAAAAAGAATTACTTTAACCCTTTCGCGCCGGAGTTTTATTTCGGTTCCCAGGATATTTTTGTGGTATTTTGAATATGTAAAATATTGTGAAAATAATGTTGAAAAAACATGTTCTGCGTACTTAAAAAATCGCTATGTCCTTTCGTTATCCTGGGACATATTATCACAATTCGTTTGGTTTGTTGCAATCCTTCAAATATAACTTCGAAGAAAGTAATGTGAAGCGATCACGAGAAATACTAATTTTTAATAATTTCATTTCTCATCGACGCATGTTTGCTCCAATAAACATGTAAATACGGCAAATAATTGTAGGGCATGACAATTATGACACCTAGAACTACCAATATTTCATGTTCATCCGTTAGGGCCCTATTAGCGTTTTTCTCTCTATTCAGTTTTCTTATTCGCTGATTTGTACACTGTGCGATGAAAATGCACAAACTTTTTGGAAAAAGCTTTCTGAATGCATTGAACTCGGTAGCGCCTCGAGGAAAAGTTACCAGAACTTGCGGATCTCTTTCCGAAAGCATTTCAAATTTGGGTTCAAAGTTTACCTCTTCCGTTAGACTAGTCCAGGTAGCAACGGCAACTGGTTCATTTGCGGCATTTTCACATAGTTCTTCATCCTCTTCGGAAATTGCACCTAAGTCGACTTCAGGCTGTTCTTCGTCGTCCGATTCAGAATAGGAATCATCACTGCCATCTTTGCCTGCTTCAGTAATATTTTCCTCATCAGACGAAGGCATATAGCTGCTCTCAGAGAGGGTAAAATCTTTATCGTCGGAGCTTACGCACAATATATCTGCCATCTCTTCTGCTGTGTACTTCCTTTTCGACATCTTATACAACATATGGGGCATATAAATCCCATATTAAACTCATATTGGGTCAATATATCCCAAGAATTGAAAATTTGTATAAAACTCACCGTTCTGAATATTTTTTTTTAATGTTTTAGGCAAAATTCAAGCAGGAATTGGCAAAATCTACACACTATTTTGCTTTACACAACGTGGCTAACGGTAAATACGTACTTTTGACAACTTTTGCCCTGCCAGATCAGCGAAATTTCCAAACAGTTGTGGCAGACTTGACCAGTACTGCCAAACGGCATATTTTTAATACATGTTGAGGGATTTGTATCATAAACCAAACCCAAATCTTGTATTGGGACATTTCAGACAGAAGTTTTCATTCATAAAAAAAAAGATATAGCATTTCGAATGCAGGTGAGATATATTGGCGCAGTAGGCGCGAAAGGGTTAAAAGCAATTTAAAATGTACTTTTTTTACCAACTACAGCTGGTTGAAATTATTTCTTTTTTCTTGTAAGTAACTATAAGTAACTTTATTGACATGGCGATGTCCTGGGAGCAAGTCAATTGATTGACTCTGCATTTGATTTCAATTAATTTTAAATATGTTTGACAGAAGGAGCATCCAAATTATATAGGGGTTTTCCAGCTGCAATAAAATGTTTTGAACAACTAGGCTATTTAGCAACTACCTTCGAACCTATTCGTTTCCAATTATTTAAAAATATGTACAGTCTACTTTATAGTAACTACAAAAATTTGGATATTTCGTGTAAATAACAATACATTTTAATTTCAACTCAGTACACAAATTAATAATGATTGCATCACTATTTTAAGCATCAATTCTCGAAATTATTGTGAGTGTCGATTTCTTGTTCAATTACATTGCTTTACAGGCAAAAAAATCCAAAAGATTCAAGTATAGGGCAGGCTAGTATGTACCCACTGTGTGCAAACACAAATTTTTTAAATTTTTTGTATGGGTACGGTTTTGAGATGACGGTAATTTTGGGAATTTTTTTTTTGGATGTTCGAAAATTTTTAACAATTTTGTTTTGTTTAATTGTTAAGTGCGCCCATTGCGTATCTTGTTCGAAAGAAAATCAATGCGCTTTTATCGACATAAAACTTGTACGGATTGTTTAAAAACATGCTGAGTTATAGCTGCTCAAAACTATTTTTTTTAAGTAATGATTTTAAAGTTTTTTTTTTCAGAATTTTGACAATTTTTTTAATATCCAAATTTTATATTAGAAAAATAACTAAAGTAAGAAACTTGAAAAACGGCAAGCATTCTAGAGAATACTTTTAAAATCCAAATTTAAAAAAAAAAAACAGTTTCATTTCGACAGCTATAACTCTGCATTTTTTTAAACCAAATATATATAACTAGTATTTATATACAAATTAATAATTAACAAAACTAATTACATTTTTACAAATATATATTTAATTTATTAAAAATATATTTTACCACAGAAAAATTAATATAATGCTCAAATACACATATGTATGTATATTTGATGCAAGTTCGATCAACATAATTGATTTATCATGAATTTGTTTCAAAGCAACTGACTTCCAACAATTTATTAAATTGGTAAATTTTTTAGACTGTCTACTAATTTCCCACAGGGTACGTTCGGGTATGCATGTATGTGTACAGCATGTGCAGACGAGTGTGTACGAAAACTAATCATTTTTTACTTAATATGTACTGATACTTACGTAATATACGCTGCAGTGAAACTCGCAAGTTATGAACTAACAAAAACTATATTAACAATACAACCTAAATAATTAATATATTTTAATCTGAACTCCTTCGCATAAGCCAAATGGGTTTGGGATCGTCGCTGAATAGAACACGATTTTAAAAATTCGAGATAATAAATCCAGTAAATGAATTTGGTTAAAAATAACGTTTAAAATTCTACATAGTCTAAATCATGCCCAACATTTTCTTTTATTTCGGTTGATTTTACAAAACCCACTCACGCTCTTTTCTACGTCACTGTGTTTTTTAAAATTACTTATTATTTGGCTTTATTTCTTTGTAATATTTTTTTTTAGGATGTAGTGCTTTTCAATTTTTTTTTTTTTTTACTTTCACGAATCCCAATTATTTTTAATTTCCTTTGTGTTTGCCGTTTTCGTTGACGCTAATAACAGGATATTTTTATGTAATATGAATATCAAAAAATCCATTCGCTTCTGGTATTTACAAAGATTGAAATAATATAAAAAGTAAAGTCGCTTTCTACGTTTATTTGCATATACGAAATGTTATTCAAAATATATATTATATGTGTACTTTAAGAATCAGAAGGAGTCGTAATAAAGCTAAAAGTGTGACACGGAAATAGGCTATATGTGATATTGTAGATTTATTGGCATTTTTAAATCTTTATAAATTACTATAAAATCCTCACAGACGTTGTCCTGCCTATATTTATTAATTGATAAAGTCCTTCGAATATGTAACCAGGAAACTCATTTCGGTTTCTGTCACATATAAGTGGTGGCAACCCTCTCAAACAAAGAGATATGCACTAGAAAAACAGTTTGACACTCATAAATATTTTAATATTCAATATCCTCGTGCATAATTAAATAAAATATGGTTTTTAAAAAAGGTGGCAGCCCTCTTCAAAATATACCTTATAATCTATCTCCTAGCGAATCAAATGGTTTGAGACGCCTATTATGTTATTTCGTATAACTTGTGTATAATTAAATAAAATTCAACTTTTTAACTAGGTGGCAACCTTCTTTAAAATATAGTCAGCTTTAAGCTTTCTCCTCAAACGAACAAACCGTTTAACACCCATAAATTACTATTTCATAAAACTAGTATTGTATATAATTTTATTAAATTCGACTTTTCAAACAGGTGGCAACCCTCATAAAGTTAGCCATGAACCTTCTTCGCCGAGACAAACCGTTTGACACTCATATTTTAGTATTTCATATAACTCGTGTATAATTTAGCTGAATGCCACTTTTCAAACAGGTGGCAACTCTCTTAAAAAAATATATATAGGTATAAACATTCTTCTCGGCGAAGCGAACTGTTTGCTACTCATGTTCTAGTACTTTATGTACATATGTAAGTACAATCCAAACAGGTGGCAACACTTGCCAAAATATATGTATGTATAAACCTCCTGTTCGCCAAAAGGAACTGTTTGACACCCATATTTTAATATTGTATTTAATATAACTTGGGTATATTTTAGCTACTAATTTTATTTTTCCAACTGATGGCAACCCTTTAACAAGCAAAAAATATACTTTACGACTTTTTGCCATACCTACCTAATATATAAATTTATACAAAATTTTATTAAAATCGGGCTAGTTTTTTATATATAAGACACTACATTTCGAATACCCATAAAACAACCAAACCGAAAAGTCCAAATATTACAAATTCCGTGCTTAGCACGCAAAATATTGCCATTATATTTTTAATTTAAGGTTTCGAATGAAATTACTTTAAGGTTTCGAAAAAAGTACTTTCAATTTTCAATGTCAATGTCAGAAAATAAAAATATATATGTACTTCTATATACATACTATGTACTTACCAATTAAAGATTATGCCCTTACGAAATTTTCACCACTCTCTTGGCAATTTTGCGAACACTATTTATTTTGTAGTTAACTGAATGCAAAATTTGATTAAAATAATGATGCTTGGAGTCTACGAAGTACCAAATTTGGAAGCTTGGAAAATTTGGATCATAATTTCTTAATTTAAAAAAATGTTAACATTTTCTTATTTTCCTATTTTAAAAATTGTTTGCCAAAGTAACACAGAATTAGGTGCCAGAGCGAAAATGTGTACACTTACCCATGCGAGAGAGATAACTACAGGGTGGGCCAAAAGAAACCAAGGGGTGTAAGAGTTTAATAACTTTTTCGTTTATTAATTTTTTAATTTTTTCTATCAGATTATATAATATACAAAAGGGAAATTTTTTTACACTAAGTATGAAAAATGATGTCTCTTAACTGACCACCGTTTTCAGTTTCGCACTGATGGCTCTTTTTAGAGCATTTTCCATAACATCTTTCAAAACTTGTGGCTGTAGCGTTCGAATTTCTGCAACAATGTTTGCCTTGACTTCAAGAATTGTCTCTGGCTTGTTCACATGCACTCGCTCCTTCAAATAATCCCAAAGAAAATAGTCGGGTGCTGTCAAATCTGGCGATCGCGCTGGCCAAATAATTTCCGAATTTCTGGAAATTATTCGCCCTCCAAAAATTTAACTCAAAAGTGCCATTGTGTCTCGGGCAGTATGGGCAGTGGCTCCGTCCTGCTGAAACCACATACCAGGTCTGTTTTCAAGAGCAGGACGTAAACAATTTTCTATCATAAACCGATACCGCTCTCCATTTACGGTTACAGCACTTCCATCTTCATTCTCGAAGAAATAAGGCCCAATGACATTTTCAGATGTGATCCCACACCATACTGTACACCTGATGGGGTGCAATTGGCGTTGATGAATGGCTCTTGGATTTTCAGAACTCCAGAACCTACAGTTCTGCTTATTAACAAAGCCATTCAAATGAAAATGAGCTTCATCACTCATAATCAAATTTTTAATAAAGTTGATTTCATTTCTGGCCAACTCTTGAAATTTAACTGCAAAATTTAGACGTTGCCGATGATCTGGGGGTTTTAATTCTTGCAAAAAAATATAAAAAAAATTAATAAACGAAAAAGTTATTATACTTTTACACCCCTTGGTTTCTTTTGGCCCACCCTGAATTTATGAGCAAACTCCACTCTCATTTATTTAGTCATATCGAAACGCACGCTAGCGAAGACAACCCCAGCAGTATTGGTGTGATGCAGAACTAGGCAGACGGTTACGAGTACAACAATAATTTCCCTTCCACAATACTTAGCACTTTCAAATAAAGAAGTCTATTTATATGCTCATTGCAAAATATCAATGCCAAGACCGGATGTACAACTCAAAATTACAAGCAACACGAAATCGACAATCGCTGTAGAATTGTTGATGTTTAGAGAAATGCCATCTTCTTCTTCACCTTCTTCTGTATATCTACTTGAAATGTCAGTGATAAAGGGAGATGGGTACAGCGAGATTAGAGTTAGAAAATTGCAAATTTAAAAGAGGTGTAAAATTTATAGATATGTAGTGTTTTATGTCGTATAGTATATGAATGAAATTTCAATTGTTGTTGAGTAGCTAGCTGTGTTGTGAAGTGGATGGGTGAATATCTAGATTTCTAATTCAATGCGCGAGTTACATACTACATATATGGTGGCAACTTAAAGTGGAGTTTTGGTTTTGTTGTACCTACTCAAACAGCTGGTGCTTCCGCTTCTGAGAGATAAACGAAACGCATAAAATGTCAATAAACTTGATGGAAGCGCACACAAAGATATATTTTTTTTTGTTTTTTTTTTTTTGAAAATGTGTGCTGCTTGCAACGAAATGCCAACTATTTATTGTTATACTCGTACTGCGACTTTTATTATATATGAAATATTCGTGTGGGTGTAGGTGCGCAATAGAAGAGATTTTGCAGTTAAATTTTTTGTTTTAAATATAAATATAAATAAATATAAAATGGTTGTTATTCTTCTGGTTTTTCCCTCAGGTGTGAAAAGTTGATGTTTAAAGGAATTATTTTCCGCCTTCCCTTGAAAAATTTGATGTCAAGACAAAACAGTTTCGGCACTGTGCCATTTACATTGTCAGTTTATTTCAAAACGTAGCAGCTTCAATTCTTGCAATGTCAACAACTTTACGGCTAGCCAAATTCCTGTGATCGTCTGGAAATTGACAACATGCACCACCATTTCAGCCGTTGAAAAAATTAAATTTTATTCAAAAGAAAATTGATTCGAAGTAATTTCTAGGAAATAGCTATTTCCCCATTTGATATGCGGATAAAAAAAAAGCCCTATGTTATGCCCAAGGTTACCGTCTAGTCATCAGTATTTTATTTATTTTTATTTATTTGAATAATTAGTGTATCAACTAAATTAATACCTAATTAGGAGTGTAGCAGCAATAGCAGCTAAGGCCTTCAGCTGCTCAGATAATGGAGGAAATTTGTATGTATGGAACGGGGCTAAATTAGATAATAGAGTTTTGAGTATTTTAAGAATTTTAAGATTTGATTAATCTCAGTCGGAGTAGGGTTGGAGAGGAGGGATATGGGATCATTGTGAAGGAAAATACGGTGGCTAAGGGAATTGAATGTCGAGCAATCGCGGAGATAGTGTAGGAGGAGGTTGTTTGTATTAGAGGGTAGGCAGTTACATAAGGGATTGATTGTGATTCCCATTAGATGACCGTGCGATATTTTAGAGTGACCTAATCATAGTCTAAGTAATTTAACGGTATCTAGTCTTGTTAGCGTTTCTGGGGTAGCTATAAGAAAATCGTTGATGGAAGAGTGGTTGGGGTTGATTTGTCTACACCAGCTGGAAATTAGATTCCAATTTTGCTTATTCGTATTAGTGTGATGGGATTTCAAAAAAGATTTTATGTCGGTATGTCATCAGTAAAAGCTCCATGAAAAGCCATTTAATAGTTTCGGTGGATAGTGAGCTCAAATTCATTCATTATTCATTATTTATTAGAGCAAACTAGTACAATATGATATGAAAATCTTTTATAGTACAACAAAGTTCAGAGTCACAATAACAAGACATAACACATTTGAAAATAAGGTAATAAGCAGTACATATGTACATAAATAAGCAATAATACTTATAAATTAAATGACAGGTTTGTAATAGTAACCTAACCAATATCGCGTTAACGATGTTATAACAAAGAATTAGTAGCAAAAATATGAATAAATTTGGACTATAATGGAAGATGGTATGTATATCTATTGAAGGCTAAGTACTGAAATAATCATAGATGGATTGTCTAAAGCTGCTGTTGTTTATCTGCTTTCTAATATTGGAAGCGATAAATTCCAAATGTGGATAGCTTTGACGAATAACAGCCTTGCTTAGGCCAATGATGTAAACTGACGGACAATAATGTCCATTATGTGGGCAGTTTTGGTAAAAAACAACTTATCATAGCGATAGTTTGGAGATTTCCAAGTGATAAGCTTATATAAAAATATACATTTGTTGGCCTTGTGATACTCCGACATCGCATAGCCTAAAAGTCGGTGCTTCCATGGCGAAATATTTTCAAACCTTGATAAGCCGTAAACATAGCGCGTCATATTATTAAACAATGCCCCAATCTTACGCACAGAGCCTTATCTAGCTTACTGTATATCAGCTTACTATATATATCAGATTAGAATAGGTAGACAAAAATTCTGAAACGTATCCAAATGTATTCTATGTTATTCTCTACAACACCATCGGTCATTATTTTAAAGAAAATTTCAATGTATTGGCAAAACTTGTTGACAATATTATTATAGTGTAGAGATTTTTTATTTTTATTTACAACAATTAATCATAATACATACTCATAAATTTATAACTAATTAACACTAGGAGTGTTGGCTGCCTGGGCCTTCGACTCTCTCTTAAATAAAGATAGCGATACACCACGCTATCTGTTCGTTCTTATGTTTTCTATACTCGTATTACAATGATATAAAAATTGAAACTGCTATTGGTGTTCGGTGGACTTATGCAAACGATGCTTGGCTTATATTAGGTTATATAAATTCACAGATTTTAAATGTGATACAAAAGTGCTTATATTTAACGTGTTGATATCAGCCAGTAATGAAGTCGATGTTGTTTGGTTGAAATGTTGCTTTCGGAGTTTATTAAAGGCGGCACAGTCATCCAACACATGTTTAACGGTTAGAATCGAACCACATCCCGGGCATAGTGCTTGTTCTCTCCAGTTAACAGATGCTGGTGTGATATTTTCGTATGGGCGATTCTCAAACGAACTATGATGGAATAGTCTCTACGATTGGAAATACCGGGGAAAAAAATTCTGGTTTTGGATGGATTAACGGCCTTGTATGCGTGATTAAATGAAAGCCACTCATTAGACTCCTCGGTGTCGATAGTCAACTTTATTTTGTTTTGGATATCCCTTTCATTATTGGGGATGACTATATGGCATGGGCGTGTGCCAGTGTAGTGTAGATATTCGGGAAAGTTACCATCTATAATATTCTTAATAAATTCCATTGAATAGTAAAGAAGCTGCCAATTTAGATTAACCAACATAGTATTCTTTTTGTTTTTGCTATTTTTTTTTGCTATTTTGCTATTAACGTGTTCAAAGTTTAATTTATCGTCAATTTTTATTCCCAAATATTTGAAGATATTAACTTTCTCAAGTGTTTCATTGTTAATATCTAGATTCGGCAAATAATTTTCCTCAAAGTATCGTCTTGATATAACTATTTAGTTGTATTAACATTAAATTTAAGCCTATTCAAACATAACCAATCGTATACTTTGTTTAGGTATCCCTGTAGCTTTGGAGCTAAATCAGTGATGTTTTCCACTCACTATATGCAGCGTATCATTAGCGAATAGTTTAGTCTATATTATCGGCTTATCTTGTTCCTACAGCTGTTCCTTGTTCGTAATAAAGTTCTCAAACCATTTCAGCTCCATTCCACTTATATCTATATTGAACAACTTTTTAACTAATAGCTTTAGGTCAATCATCTCAAAAGTACGGTTTAGATCTAAGGATACTACTATTATATTATGTCTTATTTCTAGTTCGCAAAAGCCAGGTGCAAATCACTTTCACAGCAATGCCTTTGAAGAAAGTCATATTTTTGACATGTTATAACCTTATGACTTTCTGAACACTGTGCTGTTGGTTTTTCACTGTTTCAAGAATGTTTTCATTGCACGGTAACGTCTTTATAGGTCCAATCTCGTCGAACCTGGTAGTATTTTTATTATACCTTTGATGAAGATGACATGGTACTATAACTTTGTTCCGATATTTGTAAGTATAAGAAGAAGGATAGATAGACCCATAACCGAGTATACTAAAATGATAAGGACCATGTGCTTATTCGGTTTAGTTATGTCTATCTGTCTGTATATCTGTCTGTATTTAGAACGCTAACTAGTCCCTCAGTTTTATAGATATCTATAATCTATTCATAATTTGTCGGAACGGACCAGATCGCCCATTATATAGCTACTATGAGGTTTTCCACTTCTGATTCAGATTTCACTATATTTATTAGAATCATTATTGACAACGTTACTATTTGTGTCAGAGTTGGGTTGCCAAATTTACTTTATTAACGTCATCTCTCCCATATGTGTACCTTATTAATGTTGTTCTTTTAGCTGCTAGCCACACCTCATTAAGATCAGATTCACCCATAGTCATTGTCGTTCACAGTGTTAGACTATAGAGAGAGAGAAAGGGGTGTTAGATGTGTTAGTTTGCGAGAGCATGTGAATAGGTGAATGGTATCGTGTTAAGAATCGCCACATGCTGAGCGTATATCTGGTATGTCGGATTTGATTCTGGGTAAATAGGAGTTAAGTCTACTGACGGCATTCACAGGGCGAGAGTCAATGTGGGTGGTGATTGTCTCTCTGCGCCTATTGTTCAAGTCCGAAATGTACGCAATCGAATACTGTGCGACTGGATCTCGTTCTTTAGCTCAAGTAGATGTCTGCTAATGTGTCTGGGCAGTGGCTTGTCGCCAAGCAGATGCCTCTTTGGCTGCCCCAGGTGGTGACAATCAGCAAAGAATTTCTTTGCTGAACCTGCGGTTGTTCTCCTTAACGCATAGCACGCCTTCCTCTAGGGAAATCAGAAGATATCCTGTCACAGTACGGATTGCAGTGATCTGGCAGGTCTAAAGGTTCACCCACAGAGTTCAACAAGTTCTCAATGACCATATAACATTTCTTTGTCTTTGTCCCAAGTCGAACTGCGAATAGCGACTTGAGGACTTCGTTGCGGCTCTGTACTTCGTTGATGATTGCGGTAGTGTGGGCAAAAAAGGAGACCAGGCCATCAAATGTGACCACCAATATCCTAGGGTGATTAGCCGTTGGGATGAGAGTGCCATCGACATGGATGTCTAGGTCCAGCCTGACCTCCTTCTTGCAGGTGGTATAAAGGGTCGTCGATAACTTAGGAAAAGACAATGTTAAATTTCTATCGGAAAAGAGCCGAGCAAAGTCGGAGGGATATCTGTTTACTTTCTATCTCAGGTCATCAATTACATTGTACTCTGTTGACGTTTGGCTTAATTTTATGTTTTCCTATAATTCCAAAATTGAAAGCCAGCGCAGATAAAATATCGATAATTTGTTTAAAATTGTAATAGATTACAGAATTGTAAACATGAAATATGATGACGTATTACTTTATTTCGAGAATGGTTCTCAATTTAATTTGACAATTCTCACTTGGTGATTTCAGAGGTAACTACGAATCTGCCGAAATTAACTTGATTTCGCTTCTAAAAGAACGTGGCATAAGATTATGTTTACTCACCTGGAGCCTCGTTATACGAGTTTACAATTTTTCGATTTTGGAGAGGGTGAGACTTTGAAAATAATTTGTGCACTCCATGAAGACACGCACAACGTTAATACCATAGACCATATCATAGCATATAAATATGTGCACTATTTTACCTGTACAGGTAACTATGATAGTACGAGTCGAACAATGTACACATACTACGTCGTATGTATATATGTAAATTTGTTTTCTTACGTTCCCCCTTGGTACATATTTACTACATGCTGGGAATTTTATTAAACGAGCAATCGAATTTCATTTCTCACTTGTATTTATTTGTGTAAACAGTGTCGATGGAAACAAGTGCACTGCAGCAAATGACAACAAAATCAACGGTCGCAGGAGCAAACAAAACAAACGAAGTGAATATAAAAATTTGAAAACAAACAAAAAAGGAACATTTTTCCGGAATATGTCAGAAACACCAGCATTTAAGGACAATAAAATCAGAGATAGAATCAGCAGGAGTGATGCAAGGCGAGCGAAATGTGCGCTAACAGCCATGGTAAACATTGGAAAAATGAACTACAAAATGTGTGTATTATACCACTACAGTTACATACATACATAGTTACACTAACTATTGGTACGAGGGGCGGCTGATAATTTCGCTAAAAAGCGCGAAAGACACAATCTTGTTTTCTATTACTCTTGGTAGGCAAACAGTATTTGAAATTTTCATCTCGCTCAGCATGGTTGATATCTGTCAACTCAAAATTGAGGGTTAATGTTCTAAGTGTTAAGTTGTAGTCAATTTAAGCCTGGTGGCATTCAACCAATAGAGCCACCCCACTAGTAATGAGTGGATAAGTAGCCATTTAATATTTTAATTTGCGAAGTATCTACCGCTCCTCGTGCGAGCATTCCCAGCCAGCAGCAAAACTCTACTCACACCAATTTGTTAAAAGTTGAATTGGAGAGGGGAATATGTCAGTCAATTTGATTTTTGAAAGAATGGACGTGTATATAGGTATATAGGTATGTAAGCATATTATGGAAATAATAGATATCAGACAAAATCTATTTAAGCTCATCTCTCACATGTACATATAACGTTACGTTACACGTTAAGTTACATTACGTCAAAAAAATCGAAATTTTCATAGTACTGCTTACTTGTAAAAAAATGTATCCAACTCACATCTGACAAGGCAAAAGGGGAATTCGTGCCCAAATTTATCATCGTATACACTGCCGGAAGAAACAACAAAAAGCCAAGAAATCAAATAAATACATGCTCTGGGTATGTAATGTTCAATTTCCACCAAACTTAGAATCTTCTTTACTAGTACTTAACATTTATTTTATTTTACAAGTTTTAGAGATCAATAGACCCATGGGATAATAAAAGCCGGTGAATTAATTACTATCAGCATTGTCATTATCATTATCATTATCATTATCATTATCATTATCATTATCATTATCATTATCATTATCATTATCATTATCATTATCATTATCATTATCATTATCATTATCATTATCATTATCATTATCATCATCATTATCATTATCATTATCATTATCATTATCATTATCATTATCATTATCATTATCATTATCATTATCATTATCATTATCATTATCATCATCATTATCATTATCATTATCATTATCATTATCATTATCATTATCATTATCATTATCATTATCATTATCATTATCATTATCATTATCATTATCATTATCATTATCATTATCATTATCATTATCATTATCATTATCATTATCATTATCATTATCATTATCATTATCATTATCATTATCATTATCATTATCATTATCATTATCATTATCATTATCATTATCATTATCATTATCATTATCATTATCATTATCATTATTATTATCATTATCATTATAATTATCATTATCATTATCATTATCATTATTATTATCATTATCATTATAATTATCATTATCATTATCATTATTATTATCATTATCATTATAATTATCATTATAATTATCATTATCATTATCATTATCATTATCATTATCATTATCATTATCATTATCATTATCATTATCATTATCATTATCATTAGCATTATCATTATCATTATCATTATAATTATCATTATCATTATCATTATCATTATCATTATCATTATCATTATCATTATCATTATCATTATCATTATCATTATCATTATCATTATCATTATCATTATCATTATCATTATGATTATCATTATCATAATCGTTATCATTATCATTATCATTATCATTATCATTATCATTATCATTATCATTATCATTATCATTATCATTATCATTATCATTATCATTATCATTATCATTATCATTATCATTATCACTGTCATTATGGAGGGAACATGCATATTTATTTGTGATCTACAGTTTTTCTATTTTTAGCCTCATTTACGGATATATCGCTGCCTGGGTATATGCACACACACACACATACACACACGTACACAAGGCTGTGAAGAGTAAAGTAAGCGCTTTTGCCGGCAGGACACACCGTTGGACATGGTCGAGGCACACGTAGCATAGCTAGTGAAGGAACATATCCATAAACAAAAGAAACACACACACACACACATGCATTGATGTATGTAATTTTGATACATTGATAGAAATATAGAATATTGACAGTTTGTCTGCGTATCGTTTTTTCTGCTGGAAAATTATTGTTGTTGCTGTTTTTGTTACCTCTGACTGCTGGTAGTGCAACGAGCTTGTTATTACCGTCGCTGTTTTACTTTGTTCATTCACTTGTTTATGGGCGTTTATTTGATTGCATCAAAATAAATATGTGCACATGTATTTTTGACAATCACACATTTTGCCCATACCTTTTCATAGCCAACTGCAGAGAGGCAAGTGCAGTTTATACATTTGTTTACTTACTTTCGGCTCAGTGGGCATTCAAGAACATGTTAAATGTTGAAATATTTGAAATAATTCACTTTGTTTACTGTTTATGTCAGACACATACTATACTTACGAGAAGTATCTGCTAAATTTTATAGCATTTTAATTACATGCGTGGCTTTTTGGTAGGCTGTAATATTTACCATAGGTTTTTATCCTGCTTGTAAAATAAATATTAGGTCGGTTATGAGTTGTTGTTGGCGATGGCCCTGGTTTTTTTTCAATAATAACTTAATCCTGGGGAAGATTGAGGTCTGCGACCGCACATTATACATTGGTAATGTACATGGATTGTTAGGTATATCTAGCCTATGATGTGCTGGTTTAGTGAGCGGCGGCTGACTTCAAAAGGTTAGCTTGCAAAAGGTTCAACGGATGGTATGTCTACATGCATCGAAGGCAGTTCATTCGACGCCTCAACGTCGTTGGAGACACTCCTGACGTTACCACTCATATTTCAGATGCTCTACAGTAAGGATTGTTCTTAGACTTACGATCTCAAGCATGTCGTGGACAACGAATAAGGGCATACGCCAATTTTAAGCCGAGTCTGAGTGGAATACGACAGATATTACTATCAAGTCGCGGAGATCGACTGTATTCACAATTTCAAGGTTACTTTCCTGACAAATCTTCACGTGTGGCTTTGGAACAAGATCTGAAGTTTTGTCATAACAACTGTCATGAAGAGAAGCTAACAGACTTCCCGATTTCTACAGTGTATGCTAGACTGAGATCTTTGGAATTGACAAAGCGGCAAAATTGGTAGGCATGATAGACCTTGCTCTTTCAAAGCCTTTTCTGAACTGCGCTGAAGTTCTTTACAATATCTTCGGTAACATATTCTCAAATTATGATGGGTTCCGGTGCGCAGTGGCGTCTCGGGAAAAGACAAGCGAATGAATGTGTGGACAGAGAATCTAAGACAAGACTGCGGGAACCCGGCTCGATTTTACAGCACTCCTTGAGATTTCTGGTATCTAAGACTAAGGACAAGATCAAAACGGCTATTTACAGCAGGAGAGCCAAACTCGACACAGCGGAATAAGGCGTAGACTTTCGCGATCAATCAATGGGCGAAAAACATGGAATCTGCTAAGATTTTCCAAACCAAAAACCAATACAAACGAAGCACCTGCTAGTACATTCTAGTATTAACGTATAGGGCGTGAGAGTGGGATATGGCCTGATATGCTCCCCGACCTGAGGGATTGATGGAACTAAAGTCCTAAGCCCGCTGCTGAAGAAATTTAAGCATGATACGGATTCCTCGATTCCTTGACTGTTAGGATAAAAATTAATATCTTTCTCTCTCTCAGCGTCATACGAGTAAGTTTTTATTTCTCTCTAAGCGCAAACTTTTCGTTTTAAAAATACTTTAGCAATTAGCCTAACATAACGCGATGTATTTGGAAATGATATTTAAATAGAGAAGTTACTATATAGTATTCTCGAATACGGCATATTTCCTCTGAAAACCCCCATCATACTTATTGGCATTGTGGTTACACTCAAAGCAATTGCTGCTACAGTAGTAAAATCAAGAAATTTAAGGAAAAAATATCTTGTGGCACTAGCATCTCTGATACTATAACTCTGCTCTCCTCTTTCGCGAGGCAAGTGTCTGAATTGCAAATCGCTGACACCACTAACTAAAATACCGAGGAAATTTGAGTAATATACCACAGCACGAATATTTCGAGTAACACTATTTTATTTTAAAATTACCTTGACCGAATGAATAGGAACATAGCAGTGAATTTTGTATAGAAGAGAACTTATATTTGTTTCAACAATTTTTCCTCGTCAAACTTAAATCTGCATTGCCATAAATATATAGCGCATTTCTTGACTATAACCACACTACATATTGAGAAGTTTTGACTACTTTTTTTCGTTATTTAATTTTAATAATTTCTTTTTTAAAAAATATAAATCGTTGTACAACAAAAACCGTTTAAATCAATGTTTCACACTTTTAGCGAAATTTCAAACTCGTCAACATGCGGGTGGACTACAGTTATGAAGGGCACTTATTCTACAGCAGAATTTCCAAAAAAATTGTTAATAAGTTTGAAATAGCTGCAAATTACCGTTGCGTTATGATTATTTTTTTGGTGCAGTTCTTCCGCAAATTCGTCCCTTGTTCGAAATTTGTATGAAGGCTGCCACCTTTTTAAAAAGTCGAACTAAATTAAATTATACACAGGTACACTGGCGAGCAAAACCTGTCGAATGATGATTTTTTTGTAATTATTGTAATTAGCAAGGTAGATAAAATTGTTCGCCAACTTTTTGTAAAATTATAGTTTGTACTATAAAAAATTAATTAATCTTAAATTAAATTACAAATAATACAAAATTTAAAAAACCTCAGCAAATGTTCAGATTTTTTTTAGAAGTATTTTTAGGCATTTTTTACGTTCACAGTTTTATAGACCATTTTATTTTCGTGAAAGTTTGAGGTTGATTTTTTATAATTTTTTTTAAATTTAATTCTTGGAAACTTTTTTCTCATATATGGCCTGTACAAATACATATTTTATGCGATAGAAAATGCAGAATACTGTCGGCATAACAAATTATTGCAAATCAAGGGATTTTTTTTAAATGCATGCGTTTTTTGTAAAAAAAAAGACCAAAAATACCACAAATGCCACAAATGCAAAAAATTAAAAAAAATCAGCGCTTGTTTAATATATTAAAATGAAATAAGCTATAAAACTGCATTCTCGAAAAATTTCTAAAAAATGTTTAAACTTTTTAAATTTAAAATGAATTTTAAAAATATTTTAAAAAATTTAAAACTTTTTAGAAATTTTTCGTGAATACCCGAAATATTTCTTAAAAGTTATAATATATTTTAATTTCTAAAAAGTTTTAAATTTATTTTAATTTTTCAGTTTTCACAAATTTTGTTAAAGTTTGAAACATCAATTTTCATAGATTCCGTTATTATATATTTGTATACAAAATTAACAAAAAAATATATACCATGAAAAACCTGGCTTATATTGTATAAAGGTCACGGTTCGTCGGGGTTTTCTCGCTACTATACAACAAGTTGTATGAAATAATACAATATGATTGTCAAACCGCCGTTCGTTTCGCTAGAAGAAAGCTTATAGTAAATTCTGAAGAGGGTTGCCATCTATTGAGCCACTATCAATGTATGAATGAATGCCACCGGCGAGTTCATTCCGCCGTCATCTTTCGTCACTGTTGAGTTCAAAGCGGCTCGTCAGATGGCAACCGGATATTTGAAAATAATTCCTTTCCTTTCGTACTAGGCTATCAATTTTGTGTTGATTTTCATGTATGCCTTCTTTTTATATCAAGCACCAGTAAAGGAAATGCTCAATTTAATACAAAATAATTATCTCACACACACCACCACAGCCACGATACTCAATAATGACATCAATATGTATTTTAGCAATTCTTTGTGACAATTCCTCATATGTCATGCCAATTTGCCCAGTATATTCTCTGATACTGGTAAGTGTAAATCCGTTTAAGTACTCACTAAGTATTTTCTTTATTAGTACTTAAATGTTATTTAATATCTTGTTTGTCCATCTCCATCTCCAGCACCCCTCAACCAATATGCTATAGCATTCCTAACGCTTTGACTCGTTGTTTCGTTCTTGTGGAATGGCAAATATGTTGACTGTATGGTGGCATTATGTCAATGGGTCGTAAATATAAAACCATGTCACGATTTGTTTTATGTTCCATTTGCTGCACCCCACCCCTGACACCTCTCCATGTTGAGTGACACGCAACACTTGAGATTAACCCGGTAATGGCGTCGTTGCACTCACCCCTCACCCAAACAACGGCAACACCAAGAGTCTAAGCAGGTATGTAGGTAGCTAGGTGCTGGGGTTCGGACTGTGATTGTGGCTGAAATTGAGACTGCCTGCCTGCTGGTGGTGTACGCTTTGTATTAACGACCGCTGTTGGTCATTGTGTGTTGGTGGCGGCTGCTGTTTCTCTTGTTATTCCTTCGTCAATCAAACAATAAAAAAAAATTCGAATGCATTACTGGGTAGCAAATGGTGTGTTGAGAACACAAACGCGCTGTTGAAAAAAAGCCATTAAATCAAATCAAGGATATTGATGCTATTCTTCAAGATATCTGCTTTTAATATACCTCATCTTCGACTTGTCAATTGAGCGGTGCTCTCTGCTTGCGGGCCAATGACGTCACAGCGAAAATATATCAAATTCAGGTTAATTTCATAGCTACAATGACGGTCAACTGATTCGACACAGGGGCTTTTCGTTTTCAAATTCAAGACATGTATTATGCGGAAATATGAGGCAGGAATTAATAAAAATGGTATTTAAAATTAGTTACGATTTTCGTGTTAAAATCTCTTCCTCTTTTGGTTCAACTGCATAGAGTCAAGTAAAATTTATTGAATTTTTCCGAACAAACAAAATTTATTGAAATCCGAGGTGATTAAGATTCTTTAGATTTAATAAATAAATGAAAAATGTATTGTAATTTAAACTGTGAACGAACAGCCGCATTTTGCCAAAAGAGTTGAATTTCACAAAAAACATAAAGGGTGGTATAAAATATGCAATGACTTCCACAGAAAGAAGGCTGATTATCAACTCCGCTTCGAATTCCCACCAGTCTCCTCCAAAAATTATAATAGAATATCACAGTATGCATTTCGATTGTAAGGCTGACACAGTAGAATCGGGAAAAAGTTAGCTCGTACAAAAGTTAATCAATCGGTTAAGGTAACCGAATTTCAGTGTTCACGTACCGCTCTGAAAAGTTAACTTTTGAGTTAACTTCCCTGAGCTTATGAATTTTTTAAATCAACCGATTGTTTGGCAACAAAAACAAGCGCGATCTCTATTTTGTTCATTGGTATTACGATATGGTACAATTAAAACTAAGTTAATAAGAGGATTCACATCTCTACTTTCATTTCACTTGGTTGAGTTTAGAATCCCGCTTGCAGACCAACATAAATTAGTGTAGCAAGATCGATCACAAGAGACCTCTTTCGGCGGATTGCCAACTAACGAACCGCAAGAGTAACTTAAATAGTGTGAATACCGCTAATAAATAAATAATGTTGAAGAGTAATTCATTGAAATGAATTCAGCATGTTAATTCCGAAAAGTTTAGATTTTTTATTGCATTTTTGCAAGTCTGAAAATCGCTTAGAAAAATTTTGGTTAACTCTACCGAGATTCTACTATAATACAAAGCGTTAATATTTTCTACAAGTATATCTATCTAACAATAAAACACTCCAAGGGTTTGAAAAAGTTACCGCAAATTTTTATAGTAGCCTACTAAACTTTTCATTTGTCAGCCTAAGTTGTTTTCAAAAAAGTCGAGAAAAGTGTTAGTATACCTACATAACTAAGCGAAATGAAAGTTTATGACACATCCAGTAAAATTTCACGGCAAATATTTTCGTTTAATATTTTAACCCTTCAGCTCGCACGCAGCAGTGCAGTTCTGACCTTTCACGGAAAACCTCAAAAAAGAAATTCTTGAATATCCCAGAATGTTATTCCTTAGAAAATTTCACCAGGGGTCTTTTCAGACAACATTTTTATACAAAGAACGTATAAGTCCACAGAAAATAATAAAAATACAGTTACACCTTAGTACCCGAGCTAAAAGTAAAACTTTTCAAAAAAAAATCCCGAACTAGTTTCCAACTAGTGTAATACTAAGAAATCTATCCCGAACTGGTTCCGAAGTTGTCGCAAACCAGTACCGGACTAAATAGTCCTAAACCTATACGGAGCCAGCCACGAACTAAATACAAATCAATCTTGAACTAGTCCTCAACTGTGCTTGAAGTCACCCCAATCTAGCCCCAAATTATTCATGAGCAGGCCTGAAACGTTCATGAACTAGTCGCGAACTGATCCCGACATGGTCCCGAAAAGAACCCGGACTGATTGCGAAATGTTCTTGCAATGAAACGAAATAAAAATAGGTCCGAAATAAATAGTCCAAGAATTTTACCAAAGTGGTCCTGAACTAGTTCCGGAATGATCCCGAAATGATATTGAAAAAGTTTCCGAAAAAGTTTTTAGACTTTTGAATACAACTTATGCCGGGACAGTTCGGTCATGAAATGGTATAACACTAGATTTAGCTATTTTGAAGTCCTCGAATATTGTCCTTTGAATTTCAGGAGCATAGATTACAACCCTGGCTTTCACTCTCGAAAATCACTCCTCTGCTTGGCTATCTATGTTGGTGGTTCAAATAGTAGACATTATAATTTACTCGCAAGAACTTTCCCTCAGTCACAATTTCCGGCTGCCGTAGTATCAGCGCAACGTTTACAAAGCTAAGCTCATGGAATTACGAGAATTAACTCTTCTCTCAACCTGCAGGCTGTGAATATCTACTCGGATAGCTAGTAAGCTATTAAATCACACTCGATTGCCGAAACCTCTACGAGAACAGCAATCGAGTGTAGACAGGATCTAATAGAACTGGTGCATACAGTATTAGAACCCACTAATATGCCCGGTACCTAACCAGCAGATGAGTTAGCAATAGAAGTTAACTTCTTCTAACCTTCCGATTTAACTGAAATTATCACAATCTGTTTTGGTTTAATTTTAAATGTGAAACTTCTGGATTTAAATCAATATCTCAAATACCGTGAATATAAAGCGTGTTTTTTTCTAGACGTATGGTTTTCAATGACGCAATATTTTTGGGTATTTTTGGCAGCTGTTACTTGATTTATACTCAGTCACTGTTTGGTGTGCTTTATAGGAAGAGAGAATCACTGGTCCATATTTCTTCAAAACTCAAGCAGGCCATAATGTTACAGTCAATGAGGAACGGTATAGAGCCAAGATTTGTGACTTATCGCACCTGAATTGGAGGATGTTGATGTGGACGACCTTTAGTTCCAACTAGACGGCATGTCTTACAACCAATGGAACAATAAATTTATTGAAGGAAACTTTTGGTCAGCACATTATATCGCGTCGTGGGCCTGTGGCGTGGCCTCGAAAATCGCGTAATTCAACGCCGCTGAATTGTGCTTTGTACGGTTATGTGAAGTGACTTGTCTACGCAGATAAGCCCGAGACGATTGACGCCTTGGAAGAGAATATTCGGCGTGTAACTGCTGAAATACGGCCCCAATTGCTGCAAAAAGTGGTCGAAAATTAGGCCTCTCGGGCGGAATTTATTTATTTTATTTTCTTCCCTTGACTTTTTTCCTCTTGCGCATTCAATTCCTAACTATTGAAAACTTATCGATAGAAAAGGCAATCGTTCTCCGTCTGGTCCAAATCTCTACCTACTTATTGCAGGGATCACAGTAAAAGTATTGCTTGCCTGAAAATGGTGATTTCATAATTCTTTAAACACTGTACCCCTAAAACCTTAAAAATGGCATCAGTTCTTAAGAAAAATTCACTCCTATTTAGCCAAACACGCAAGCAAAAATATTTACGTCCAATCAATTTAAATCCCAAGAGCTAACATCCAACAATAATTATTTTCTTCGCAATGATACTTTTCATTTTGCTCCTTCAAATAACAACTCAACTGGATGACTGCGCCGTTAAGTGCTCAGAAAAACTTATTATTATTTCATGGAACATAGAAGAAGAAGAAGATATAAGAAGATAGGGAAAGCCAAATATAAACAAGCAAAATTAACAGAAATGCTGAAAATTGAATTGAGTTCAACCAATTCGAGAAATAAAAAAAAAAGAAAACTTTAACTGTTGGGAGAATGAGTTATGAGCTCCCAATAGCAGTTCCCCTTGGCACCACCAACTGCCACAAGCAATTACCACGCTCAGCACTCACAGCGCGCACAACTACACACACAGAGACACCCCCCGTGACTTAAATATCTACTTAAGAGTATCGTAAAAATGGTCAACTGTTTAATTATCGAGCGTCTCTAGTGCTCGAAATTTCTGAAGCGCAAAATAAGAGCGCAACTGGAGGACATCCATCAAGTTGGTTAAGACAGTCCAGTCGTCGTGAAGGACTCGAAAGCTAACCGCAGTCGTGCTTCTACCAATACATACACACACACACACACGCTATGCACATATACACTCAAATATTTCATAAGCCATGCGTGAACAGAGTCAACTGAATAGTTGTGGAAGTAGTTAGTTCTTCATTCAATCAATAAATCAGTGTGACACTTAGTAAGTCAACCAATTTCAGCAATCAAATTGAATTCAACCATGGCCGTTGGCTCTACTCGTCAGCTGGGCGGAAACTTTACAGAGTGCATGAAAATTTGGTTATGATAGCCTCCACTCAACTTACGGTCGGTGTTGGACGAGAAGCACTCACAATGAAATAGATATAGGATTATGGTAAGGTGCAGAATGGCTCATAATAGTAGGGAAAATTTTATGTTGAGCATTGGTTCAATATGCCAAGAAACTGAAAAAAAGTTGAGCGATTTTCATCTGGTTCTGCTGTCGTAGACGAAGACTAAGGCCCTCTGCACATTTGTCGCCTCGTCCTCGCCTCAACATTTGAAAAATTTAAAAGCGTTGTTATTGAATATTTGAGCCCAAAATTGATGCAAGGGACAACACTGTACTCTTGGACATTCTGCAGAGTGACTGGAATTTGAAATCATCTTCAGAGATCATCGGTGCGGCAATTTTGAGCCGTTTATAGGTAGGAATGCACGCAGTGTTTCCTGCGACTTCTCATACACCGGCGTCGCACATAAGGGGCTAAATGTCATCGATTTATTTTGTTTGAAAACTGAATATAAAATTCAATGTGACGAGCAATCAAGATGCTAGGTGTGTAGAAATCTGCATGAAGAGGCGAGTACATGACGAGGACGAGACAAATGATCAGAGGGCCTAGGAGACAATAATCAAATCTCTTAAAGTTGAACCGCTATTTAATTGTTAGAAATTATTTTACTAAAAAAAGAATCTTGTGAAATTGGTACTGGGGCGTTTTACTAAGGCAATGTATCTTCACTTCTGATACCCTCTGTAGATTTATCCAAATATTTAACTCTCTAACTATGTATATATCTGTGCACTTATTTAACTGTTACGAATTTTTCATATACACAAACTTATGTCTTGAAATTTTACCCACAAATTGAAAATCTGAGTCGCCTCCGAGGCATATACTGGCGTTGAATAACCAGGTATGACAACCGCTGAATCCTACATTCATCGGCTCAATTATTTGTTCAATCAGGTAGCGTCTTCTTTGTCTTCCTTCGCTGTTATAGAAACGGACCTAAACTGAAATGAGAGTGGTGGAAAATTTATTTTCTGGCATCAATTAAAAAGACATAGTGAGACCACGTCCTTTCCATTTGCGTTTTCCTACGCAAAGTTGCATGACTTCCACATCCTTTATCATTACCAGCGAGTACCAAATTTAATACTTGCTCTGTTGTAGACTTCTTATCGATTCGCACTACATGTAGCTGCTGGATTTTAAATCGCTGAACCAAATCAATGTCACTATAAAGATCAAATAGATCACAGTTCCGCATCATCATCAAAAATCTTTTGAAGAACTATTCTCTCGAACACTCCAAAGGGCATCTCATCCATTGTTACCATCCATGCTTCGCAGTCATGCGATACAAATTGAGTAAGCTTAGTATAGTATGTGAACACCGAGCTCAATTTAAAAGGTAATTGATTCAATTATTATTATTAGTATCATTATTTATTGAATATAGTAGTACTAACTTAACTAATAAAACCGTTTTGACGCACATCGCTGGTTTCGCCAAAATAAGAAAATGATTCCTTTCAAGAGTCGGACTGAGCTCCGACTGACAACAAACTAAACTTTTTTCTCTTCATACTTGGGATTGACTTGTTAGATGGTACAGCTGGATTGGTTTAGGCAGAAGTTTCAAAAACGGTACGTGTGGATTCGCGAAATTGCTAACTGAATTGAGAAAATTCTACATCACTGGATAATATCGGTAATGCAGTGATTAGAGACAATTTAGAATTTGTACAAGCATATTCTTCATGCTCTTTTAAACCGGTCAAAATACAGCCTATTTCATAAATATAGTGGCACCATATACTGGCAAATTTTGACTATTTATTTTAGTTTATTAAAGTTTTAAATATCTGTTTAGTAATAAAATGGGTTCATGCTAAAAAAAAATCATTTAAATCCAAGTTTCAAACTTTGTCCAAAAAATGTTTTATGCGTTCGGCTCTATTTTCGGACTAGATATTTCTATACCACTTCAGGATCGTTCAGTAGTTCGGGACTGGTTCACCACTTCGACAACCAACAATTACTAGTACTACTACAACTACTACTCACACAACTTCTACTAATACTACTAATTACCACTAATTACACTACTGCTAACTACTAAAACTAATAATTACTACTACTACTATTACTATGCTACACTAATTACTACTACTATTTTTTCAAAACTTCTACTACTATTTTTTACTTCTACTACTACTAATAACAACTACTATCTTTAATATTTTCTACTACTATTTTTACTAATGTTACTACTAGTTACTACAACTATTTTCAATAACTCTACACCTGGCTTCAGGCGTAAGTACTACTCCGAGCTTCGTCGTTCCAATTCCATTGCTACCGCAAAACAACTGAGCAGTGTAACCAGATGATCAAAAATAGTAAACCTAAATTGGCGTAAAAAAAAAAGATTAGAAAATTTTGGAAGCAATAAGCAGCAAGCCAATAAAAGCCAGCAATTTTTGTACACATTTTATAAAAAAAAACTGTTTACTTAGATTTGTGCATATGAATAAAATTGAAAAAAAAACTAAGGAAAGTATAACTAGACTGGTCATAATCTAACGCATTATTTTTTCTTGACTAGAACAAAAACTTAAGTTGCTTTGCATTTGACGCTTTCACATTTTCATCAGACTCTGTTGCATTTTGATTTGACGCTTTCACATTTACTATTCTCATATTCATTTGACGATTTGACGCTTTCGCAATTTAAAAAATGTAATCTTATTTTTAATTGCCGCTTTCTGAGCAACATTTGACTATTCACATTGTCGTTTTCGCATTTTAATTTGAATCTTTTTCTCATTTAGTATAGGTAATGGTATAGAACTAAAATACCGAGACTAGAGGACTAAACAAAATAGCTTCTTCTAATCTTGAAAAGGCTAATCTGGTCACACTACAACTGACTGTTGCTTTTTTGCTTATTGCCATCCATCCAGCATCTCAATTTCGTATTAACTGTTGTTGTCCTATCACAAATTCCACAATTTTCCTGCCTCAAGAGGAGTTTGTTGCTCTCCTCCCTGGATTTTACTCATAAGTGATTGTTGTTGTTGCTAAGCAGTGAGAAATTTCGTACAGTATTTTTGTTATTGTTGCTTCTTCTTCTGCTGCTGGTATACGAACCCAATTCTTTGCTCGCACTTCATACGAACTACGCCCCTCTACACTAGTGACCTGATTTCAATGACGTCATTTGGGCAATTCAATTGGTTTACAATGAAATTATGGGTATATAAATTTACACACACACACACACACACACACACGCACGCATACACATTAGCATTATGGTGGCATTGCACCTTTATTGATACAATGCCACTTATGTGCACACATAGTACATATATAATGTATATGTGTGGCTGTGTGTGTGTGTGTGCATTCCAGCTCACCGACGAAAATGGATGTACATAAAATATTTAAAGTAATTTTGGTATATCAGGGTGAATGAGTTACAGTGTTATTAAATTATTTTTATTAAGTTTTTAAAAGTATAACTCATTTGGTAACATAAAACATATAAATAAAAGTTTCAGACTTTTTACGAAATTCACAAAAATTCATCAAATTTCAAAAAGTCCTCATCCAATTTTAAAGCTTTTTAATTAGAATTTACACAAAACTTTCCGGTACGTAGTTTTGTAGCCCATTCAATTTTAGTGCAACAATAATTAAGATTCAAGTGAATTGAAATTCGAGTTGATTTTTGATATATTTCTTTACTGACTAAAGAAATTATTATTGGCGCGTTATATGGAGAGAAACGCCCAACGCCGTCAGCAAAAAAAAAATTATGCAAAATCAATAAGAAGTTTCAAAACTTGCTTTGTGTTATTTTAAAATTGAATGAGTTACAAAACTGCATACGTAAATAAAAAAAATATATATACTCGTATATATGGATTAAAAAGTTACAAATTTTGATGATTTTTTTTTTAATTTGTCGAATTTTAATACATTTTTTAAAAAGTTGATGGCCGCCGTAGCCGAGTGTGCAGACTGTACGCCCTTCATTCGGTGGTCCCGGGTCAAATCCTGGCCGGGGCGAGTAACATCAAAAAATTATAGAAAAGTTTTTTCTAATAGCGGTCGCCCCTCGACAGGCAATGGCTATCCTCCGAAGGTATTTCTGCCATGAAAAAAAAAACTTCTTACAAAAAACATTTGCCGTTTGGAGTCGGCGTAAAATTGAAGGTCCCTCAATTTGTGTTACATCATCAAGACGCACACCACAAATTGTAGGAGAGGTTCGACCAAACATCAAGTTATGTTATAAGCGCCAAATTATTATTATTACTAAAAAGTTTAAACCTTTTACTTATGTATATGATTAATATTATGGAATCAGCTATATTTTAATAAAAAATGATTGAAAAAACTATGAATACTGTAGTGAATTTTGTTGCTTATAATATGGACACTACTGTACATATAAATTAATCTTAATTTTAATTGATCACAGTTAATGTATTAATTGATCACAGTTAATGTAATATTGGAATAATCAAACTGGTGGTTTTTTTTTAATACAAAGCATGTGATATCAGTGGCGTTTTGAGAATGGAGGTGAAGGGTGTCACAACAGCCCCTGATTGTAAATTGGACCGTAAATGTGCCCCTCGGGTTCGAACATTTGTGAGGTTTTCAAAAATGGACAAACAAATTTTCGGCACACTGTAAACACTGTAAAAAACTACTTTGGGTTTTTCCTGTAATTACTCTAATTGATCTTCGATTTTTGTGAATGATATTTAGATGAAAAATGTACATTTTAAACTTTTTGAATCCCAACGTAGCCCAAAAGTACACATACAAAATGTTGTATACTCTTTTAATCGTGAAATCGAATCCAATGTCTGGCATAAAGGATTAGAGATGGTGCATTATAAAGAGGTAATTTTATTATTAAATATGGGTATATTCGCGCTGCGAGAAAAAGATCTTGCACAGTGGCGTACTCCAAACTTTAGACGGTAAATGATAGTCGGCCTCCAAGGTGTATGAGATTTCTTGTGGGAATTCACAAAATAAATGCTCTGGCGTATCATCAGCCAACGCCCAAAGCCTACAGTCCATTTCTTCAGCTAGTCCCATCTTACAAAAATGGTATCTTATCTTATTTGGAATACGTTGAGAGCTCCTCCGAGATGAGAGATATATGAACCTTTTACCCCTTGTTACACAGAAAGTCTCTAGACCATGCAGACGTCGTTGGGTTCCAAGTTTACGGAACCGTCAGCCCTTTCAACGCCTTCAAGCCCCTCATGCCCCAGAATTCACTACAATATTAGTTTGCCAATTGGCTCAAAATATTTGGGCAGTCATCCACAAGCCTCGTTGTCATTTTGAATTAATCCCAGGCACGGCAGCCGACGTTTGCTTGACTTCGGCCCTTGTTTAAAGAAATGTTCAGATAGATAGATAGATGAAAAATAAAGAGTTTTTTTTAACTAAATATTTCTACTCTAAAAACGTAGTGCAAAATTGTAGTTAAGTTTTGTAAATATTCACGAAAGTTAAAAAGGCTTCTGCAGGCCTGAAAAAGCTCGTTTTTCAATTGTTTTTACTTTAACAACAAAAGATAAATGGAGACAAACGTTGATGCTGTTGAAAAAATAAAATTTTATTGCACATGTAAAGATTCTAAGCAACTTCTATGAAAAAATTATCTTCACCCATCTAATATTTTGATAAAATAGGGTATATTTTATGTCCAAGTAACAGTTAAACCTCCAAATTCATTCAGTAGTTTTGAAGATTTGTGGGTTCAATAAAAAATTCAGATAAGAATTCTAAAAATGGTCCCAAAGTATCCTATTATACGCTCTGCGTCCGCTTCGGTCACTCCTTTAAAGAAATTTTCAATCTAAGCGTACGACTATCCTACAGTTTTTATTATAGTATAGATAAATCCTCTTGTTAAAATACCCTTTTCTAATTGTACATATATACTAATATGTCTATTTATAGTAAATGCTCGTCCATATAATCCTGCGTTTTTCCATAGTTTTAAAAGTACAAGAGCACGCGTATTATTTGTCATGGTTATCAAAGGGACTCTACATCCTTATTTTTTATAATTAAACAGACAAAGCCAAAACCAACACTTGCCAGCTGACAGATAAAAACATATAAATATATAAGTGCATATGTGCATCCAAATAGCCTTTTAACAAACATCCGTATGTGTATTGTACGGCTCTATGCGGTGCCGGATTTACTTTAGAGGCGACTGGGTGATGGGCCAAGGGCCCCAACCATTTCAGGGCGCTCCCACCAGTTAAGTCGCCCTTTACTTCATTATATGCAATAATAAATCACCAATTGAAAACGTTATTTGAGTATTAATTGTTTTTCATGGTGAAATATCTTAAAAGTATAATATTTACTGTGATTCTGTTTGCAGCTGTTAATTCCTTTAAGTTGTTCGCTTACTCCAAAAGGGACGAATTGGAGATACATATATGAAATTGCAGGAGAGAAATTGTATATTGAGAAAGGGTAGTGGTTCACTTGCCATAGAAAGAAAAGTTTCGTACAAAAATCTTTCTCTCCTGTAATCGATCAACTCATCGCATCTTTGTACATAGTGGTGCAAAAAAAATCATCTTGCATACATAAGTAGAAATATTTGATTTTATTTTACCTTAACTCCAAATATAATTCAAAATTTTGGTTATTTTTTTAACGGCTAGTCGTTTTTTAAAGCAATCAATTGTATACCTGTTATAAATGTGTGTCGGAAATAATATTTGATAGGTAACAACTTTTATTAAACAAAATTGGATAATACCTTTTTAGCCAGATGATTTTTTTGCGCCACCTTGTATGAACGAAACCGTAAATGGAAAATTTATTTATTTTTCAATATCAGATCGGGAAAATGGAACTTTCACAATTGAAACTGAAAGCCACGAAACTTGTCGAATTCTACCCTCAGGATAGAAATTGATTTATAAAACGAACTGTTACACTTGTAACAGTATAAAACAAATAGAAGGTGAATCAATGGAAATATTTTTCTAACGTATTAAATAACAAAATAATTTTTAATACATATTTTGCAAATAGCTCTTTGCATGTACAAATTTATCGATTATGGCGATGTAACTAAGCTAAGAATCATAAAAACCAGTGTCACCAAATCAACAGGCTACTTTTTTTTGGAAGCAGGGATTGAAAATAATCGTAGTTTTGTGTTTTTTTTCGGATTAAAAATTTATTTCGAAGAATTCGTTCAAAACAAAACTAGAATATATTGATCGAAATCCTATGCCATGTGCTATACAAATCTGACATTATTTTAATTTAGTAGATTTTTTGTTTTCAATCATTGCATAATCGTTATTTCGTGGTTCATGGATTAAGATTGATAGTTTTTTTTTAATTTTTCGATCATATTTGGTCGTTATTTTTGATTTTTCTTTCTTCGACCATAAATAATCGCTCTTCTTGGATTTTTACTTTTCCGATCTTATTTTGTGACTTTAATTCTTTCAATCAAAAATAATCGTTATTCTTAGATTTAAATTTTTCCCCTCATATTGTTACGATCGAAAGATTTTAAAACCGAGAGTAACGATTATTTTCCATCGACAAAATAAAAATCACATATAGCGATCAAATATATTAGGAAAAATAAAAATCTAAGAATAAAGATTATTTTTGAGCGGAAAAATTAAAAGCACAACAATTAACGATTAAATGTGATTGAAAAACTAAGAATCACAAAATAACGATTAATTGTTATCGGCAAGATAAAGATCACAAAATACCGATCAAATATGAGCGGAAAAATAAACATCCCAGAAAAACGATTATTTTTGATCGAAGAAATAAAATACGCAAAATACCGATCAAACATGATTGGAAAAATAAAAATCTAAAAACAATAATTACTGCTGATTGAAAGAATTAAAATCACAAAATATCGATTAAATATCATCCGAAATATAAAAATCTGAGAATATTGATTATTTTTTAACGAAAGAAATAAAATCAGAAAATACCGATCAAATATGATCAGAAAACTAAAATTCCAAGAATAACGATTATTTTGATCGAAAAAAAACAATCATAAAATAACGATTAAATGTTGATTTTTTTATTGAAATTATAACAGTTACGGTCGCTGTTGGCAGATTACATCTTCCGCGATACGAATTTCGGGAATCTCATAAATAGTTTTGTTAATAAAAAATCGCGTAAAATTGTTCTAAGTTAAGACAGTTAAAAGTACTTGTAAATTAGAAAAATTATAAATTTTGAATGAAAATATTAAAACAATTATTATATGAATATGTTTTCCAAAATTTTAATTATTTAAAAAATTTGGGGGCCCGAAGGCCTGAAAATTATAAATACAGCCATGATCGTATACACATACATACAAACATACACACTTACATGTACAATACATAAGAAAAAAAACGAGAATACACTTTTTATCAGCCACGCTCTTTACTACCATTGTTGTTTTTATTTTCATTGGAGTTTAACTGCCGTAATGGCCATTGTTGCTGCCACTACTTACGTCCACATCCTTTCATATTCCCTTTTGCTAACTATTTTCATTGTGGCTGCCAACGCTGAGCACTAAACAAACTACAACTACTTTTTAATACTAGCACACCTATTGCATGTGTTTGTACATATATACATGCCAAATATGTATGTGTGTATAGGTGCAGTTTATTCGCTTTTTTTTTGTTTGTTAAGTTTGTAAAACTATGCAATTTACGTTGTCCCTTTTCAACTATACCTACCCACCTACCTACCTAGCTTCCTACATGCAAACATATGTACATATGTAATTTGCCGTTACCCATTACACTCCAGCTACCAAACAATTTTATCAGCATTAACAATGTGGTTAATATGTCAAAGATAAAGGCAATGAAAAAAAAACAACAATAATAACAATAAACGGGAATGTAAAGCCGCTTTGAAATAATATTTGGATGCTAGGAACTCCTTTGGGAAAATATACATACTACACATATAAAACAAGCATCCCAATCCATACACATTAACTACACACGATTATTATTATTTTGGAAAGTAAAATTTTTAACTTTAAGGAGCGCTGTCACAACAGTTAACTGCCGGATGAGAGTTAACTCTTCACTACAAAAACTGCCCTAAGGCAATGTAAGATTGTATTAAACGGCAAAAAAAAAAACTATAAATACATGCACACAATATGTATGTATGTATTTATTCACGCATGCTTCTTTCCATGCGGGTCAAGAATCCAACATACATTTTTCTCATTCAACACATTTGCGAAAAATTCCTTCTGGGGATTTTGTACAACCGCACAACCATAAATCTACTTTTTTACCATATTGATAAAACCAGATTCTGGAAAAAGCCCCAATGGGAATGCAATACAATAAAAAATATTTGATAATTATTAGGAAAATGTAAAATAACGGGTGGTAGAACTTTCGATCGTGAAGTAACAGTAAAGCAGAAGTCGACTCTAAAGTTATTAACAGCTTTTTTGACAAAATTTTCAATCGGATATCTGCCAAAAGTTGCTGAAACTAAATTGAGTGTCTACTTTATTTCGATTATGACTAAGGGGTATTGTTTTTAACTGTACAAAGCTTGTTTGATTTGAAATAAGTCAAGCCATAAATTTGAGTTTTCTAGAAATATCGATCACAGCGCCATCTTATAGATTTTTAAAACTGTATCATACTTTTCTTAATAACATCAACATCGGACCATAAGTACGGATTGGCAATTCAAGCGCGCTCTGGCGGCTGCATTTAAAAGTCGCACCCCATTATTAGTTTCCAATGTCATCAAATTCAGATAAAAAGCAGAGCTTTGCTAAATAACTCGCATCTACCACCCACTAGCGCTAACAAGTATTTTACAAAAGTATCTTTTATCGCATCGAACCGTACCTTTTTATCAAAAATAACGGGCACTAAACATGGATTTTCTGAATAACTCGCCTCTAGCGCCACCTAACGGAATAAATTTTCATAAAAGCATTTCTCATCGCACCCGTACCATTGGTTTTTGGTTTCACCAAGAATTGAATCATAAATTAAAGACTTCTGTGTAAGTCGCCTCTAGCGCCACCTAACGGACTCGTTTTCCATAAAAGTATTTTTCGTGGCATCAGCAATATATCTTTCTACTATCATCAATATCGGATCATAAATACCAACGAATTTTCTGAATAGCTCGACTTATGCTCCACCTAACGGACTAAATTATAGCCTAGGTGTCATGGGTCTATACATGGCCTAACATATAGGATATTTAAAAAGAATTTCCGGCTGTTAAAAGAATTATGACAACTGAGCAGATCTGGATAAGATTTGGCACATAATAATCAGTCATATTGGTTATTATTGAATCAATTCTTTAAAGGACGTTGCCTGAAAAGAAAAACTTTACATTTAATTAAAACCATAAATGAAATTAAATATTCCAATATGGGTGTCAAATAAAAGAGGCTTAATAAAACTTCAAAAAGTGCATTAAAATAATTTATCGAGATGACGAAAATATTACGGCAAAGGATTCGTAGGAAGTAGGCTTCATTTATCTAATGCGATTAGTTGAATTAAATTTTTTACTTTTACACAGGCGGCAACACTCTCCAAATATATTTTTTTCGAATAGAGTTCCCTTAAACCTTTTCCTTTTGATACTAGTTTGAACCAATAATATTTAAAAGGTGGCAACCCTCTTTGAACATATTTTCGTATACACGCTTTTGTCTCACAGTAAGACAGCTATATTTCAGTACGCTTAGAAATTGCATTAAATTAATATTTTTAAACTTGTGGCAACACCCTTTAAACACGCTTTCATGATAACATTTTTTAATGCCAACATCCGTTGAAGCCCATGACGTAGAATTTATTTCATCTTAATAGTTTAATAGTACTTATTTTTTTTAACCAGGTGGCAAGCCTCTTTAAAGGCATCTTAAAAATAAAGGACCTTATACCTCCATAGTTTGAGAACCCTAAGTTTAATAGCTGTGTTTTAATTTTTTAAACAGGTGGCATCCCTCTCGAAAAATATTTTTTTGAAATTAAGCCTTCTTAAAACGTTTAGTTTGACACCCACATTGAAAAATTTCATTTATCTCTAATTTAACTTAATTTGCATGTGAACAGGTGGCAACCTTCTTTCAAAACATTTGGAAGAAGATGTTTTATAAAGCCTCTTTCGTTTGATGCCCAAATTGTCAGTAGATTCCATTCATTATTTTAATTAAATTTAACATTTTAAGCCGGTGGCAACTCTCTCTAAAAACTTGATTCTGTGGTAACCCATGTAACGGACTATATATGCATAAATCTGTTCCAGATCTGTCCAGTCGTCTTATAACGATATGTGACTTAACTTATTGAGTTAATTGACTATAACTTTTTAAACAGGTGGTAACAGAATATAACTTATATGTTAGCAAAGTGTATAAAAAATTGGTGTGCCAATTTGTATAAAAATCAGGTAAGGCGCTTGATTCTGAAAAGCAAACAAACATACTTGCACATTCACTAGCACACAAACATCCACATTTAATATTATGAGTAGGATGTATGATGCTTTATTTTTAAGGGAATTGTTTTTAATAAACCGACATAACTGTGTCAGTCTTTTACTTAAAATGTGTGATTCTAAGTTGAAATAGCTAAAAAGTAAATATTTAATACTTACTTACTTACTTAATTGGCGCTATAACCGCTTAAGCGATTTTGGCCGAACTTCTCCTAAAATTTGTGGTATGCTTATCTTGATGTTGTAACACAAAATTGAGGGACCTACAGTTTTACGCCGAATCCGAACGGCGAATGTTTTTGTGAGAAGTTTTTTCATGGCAGAAATTCACTCGGAGGTTTGCCGATGCCTGCCGAGGGGCGACCGCTATTAAAAACATCTTTTTCTATACTTTTTGGATGTTGCTTGTCCCGAGTTGGATTCGAACCTGGAACCCACCGAATGAATCGCACACACGCTACACACCCGGCTATGGCGGCCTAAAAATAAATATTTAATAGCATAATTTACATTTAAAGGCGTTAATTTTTATAATTTTTTTTTTAATTTTTTGAAATTTATATACATACGTAAAACAACAAACTTTCACTTATTACTCTATCTCAGTCGTAATTCAATTCTGTGATCAACTTTTTTATTCGTTTCATTCCCAATATCAAAGCGTATTGTATGATTTTTAGCAAAACATCAACCAGAGACATCTGGCAACATCCATATGTAAATTTGTATGCACTCACGGCCTAATAATCGTGAAGTCTGTTGTTGAGCTGAAGTAAATTGAAAAAAGTAGTGTTTTAAATCTGTCAGAAAGCTTTAAAGGCGCAGCATAAATCAAACTATGCTCTCATACTCAAATTTACTCAGAGTATTTCTTGAATAATTTGGCCACACACAATGCAATGCGAGCGAACAGCTTCAATAGCTTCAACAGTACTCAACTTCACCATTCCCGAAACGAAGCACCGTTTTAGGCGCACAACCACGCCACGCTCACATTACTTCGTCTCTCACACGTACTAGAAAATCGCTCTCCCGTATTTGCGTTGCTTTCTCTCGTGTGTTTTTTTTTTGTTTTTTTGTTTTTTTTTTTTACTACTCTCTGTTTAGTCTCCACCGTCACTCTCTTCACTAACACAAACAAATTCGCCACAAAATGCTGGTTAAGTGCACCAGCACTTGACACAATCTCGGCAAACGAGTAGCAAGTGAGTGAGCGCACTGCTTCTTCTGTACGTGGATGATGAGTTGGTGGCATTGCTTCGCTACAATCTCGCTTACGATATGAAAGAAGCAAACAAGAGTGGCATGCGTGCAAAAATGAAACGAAAATTGTGATAACAAAAAGGAAGCTGTTTAATGAAAATATATTATACATATTTACTTATGTATGTATGCGCTTGAGAGATAAATGGAGATAAATTTGTTAAAAAATTAAAAAAAAGCTAACCGAAATTATATAAAGCCTTCCCCAATGCTAGTCATATTCAAAGTTGACGTTCATGTCAAAACCAATTTGTCAGAAATTATGGCAAACTCTCTACTTGGTTATAGGCAGCGTACGAGTAGATATGTATAATGTACTTATGTAAATAGAGTGGCTATAAATAATCTGGTTGTATATATGTGCTCGAATTATGTCTATGGATTAAGTAATACATACATACACATACCCGCCATCAACATCCGGTGCAACATGTGAAATGCAAAAGCGGAAATCTGGTAAATTTTTTATGAACATGTAATATCATTCCTTCCCTCCTCCTTTCCAATTAGCTTTTGTCCGGTTTGTCTTTTCTATTTCTATTTGCTGCTCGTATTCTGGCTTGTCGGAATCGGATTACAGCGTTTTTTTTTGTTTGTTTTGGAACTAGTTTTAGGATTAACCTTACTAGTCGATCAAAGGCATATTAAATTAAACTAATAAACACGAAACGAAAATAGTTAAGTACTTACGGTGTATTTCACAAAACAGATTTGCCAAAGATAGTGGACAGAGTAGGATAACTCAACCCATGAAGAAGTATTTTGTTTTAAGTCCAGTTCAATTCTAATTACCCAGTGCAGTGCGTACATAATTTTTGTGCTGTATTTCGAAATGGTTACTTTAAAACCAATGCCCCTAAAATGCTGACAACCGAGTCCGCTAAGTACCTAAAAAAGTCAATTCACTTTGTTAGGAAGCGAAGCCATCAATTGAAGCTGAAGGCAGAGGTGTGACTAAATTTATCTCAAACCCCGAAAAACGGGCAATTACAAATTTGTTTAAAAAAAACAGCACCCTACTCTTAGTCCAAGGCAAGTGAAACAAATGCCTTCGAGAAAAAAATTTAGGTTTTCCATTTGGACAATCAGACAGAGATTCAAATAATTTGACAGCAGAAATCGAAAAAAAAATTCAAACACCCCTTTTAATAAAGCGCATTTTCAAATACGGAGAGCATGAGCAGGGAAGAATTTGGATTTTGGAAAAAAAAATTATATTTATAAATGAATCATCTTTCCTTATTTGGAATTACTGAAAGAAAACTTTCGTTGATAAAGAAACTAAATTTGTTTAGCGGTCTGTTAAACACCCTGCCAAGGTTCATGCCCACGGATGATTTACTGAAAATGCCTTCGGTACTTTGACTGTCTTTACACAAAACCTAGACGCAAAATTTATATCAAATTGTATGAAAAATATTTTCTTAAGTCTGCCCGAAAACTTAATGGAATGAAAGCGAAGATTCGGGTTATAAAAATCTTTACAACAAAAAACCATACTAGGAAATTTGACAGATCTGTCAAGCTATCATAGACAACAATGGAGCGTGGACGGCATATTAACCACAGCACTTGGAATATGTATCAAAAATAAAGTTTAATAACTTTAACACACTTTTTCTTTAAAAATTTACAAGTCAATCTGTTTTGTGAAACACACTGTTCTCTCTTAATTGGCGGTATAATTCCACTTAGATGATTATAATCGGCTTCAACATGGCACGCTTTTTAGTTTTACTGGCTTCCATTAGAAATATCAAGTGAAATGAAGTTTCCACTTGTTGGGGCCCGTGGTTTTGCCCCATACTATAGCACGGGCATCTCTAAAAGAGAGCCGGTACACAAATATCTGTACCAATGAGAAGGATGCCAAGCATCTTCCAAACGGAGGTGTACGCCATACTGCTATGTGCATATGTGTCAAGCTAAATAGGAACAACTGCAATGAACGCATAGTAATTTTAAGTGACAGCCAATCATCATTCAAGGCCTTAGTCTCGTATGAGGTAAAATCCTAATTAGTGATTGAGACACTTAACTCTCTAGCAACACGAAATCATATTCAGATACTCTAGATTCCAGACGGAAACGTAACGTCAGACACTCCAATAGCAACCGCCAGCCGTCAGTGATGTGAAATTTCACACAAAATCAGACCACATCTGCCCAGAAATTATTCTATCCAGAAACTTCAGCATCTTGTTCCGCTCTGGAAGGGAGAGGGAGGATATCTCATTCGCAGAGCGAAAATGGTTAGTGGAGTAGGAGCGGGAGTCTCTTCAGCGCGCTCTCAAATAGAGGCATCTCTGCGTCTCCCGGAGTCTGCGGGTGTTCTTCAGTCAGAGGTTTTTGCCATATGGGAATCTTGCAGAACTGAACTCTTCTGGCGTTCGAGCCGCATGGATCTAGTATCGCTATTTTTTCACATAGCCAGGCAGCGACCCAGCTCTCAGCTCCGGAATGGTGATATTGAGCCTAGTGAAGTGGTGTGGGGCATAAGTCGTCGGCACAGCGTCACCCCGATATGGATGCCAGGGCAACGTAACATTCACGGTTAGGAAAAGGCTGACGAGCTGGCTCGAAACGGTTTCGCCCTAAATATATCAGAGGCCGTAGAGGTTCTCGTGCCTTTGCGTTTTATCAGTTTCCATACACTAGATGTAAGTGAAAGAAGTTAGAATGGTGCAGGGTATGTAAGTGCCTGTGAACCTCTTTCATTCTGCCAGACTGTGATTGGAACACAGTTGCAGAAGAAACGGTGGAACATCTCATCTGGAAACCTGAAAGAGTTGGGTAACGTGGATTCAAATTCTTTGCTTAGGTTTCTAAACTCCACGAGCTGGATCTAAGCCAATGCAAAATTTTTCCTCTTGTTGCTCTTCCGTTCTTCGTTCTTTTTTAAATTCAAGGAGATTACCTTAAAAAAATTAGAAGGCAAACTTTTTAATGAATTCAAGTAGATTTCCACATAAATATTCGATGACTTCTCTTTGATTTCATTGAATAAATAATCGCACTAAAAATAAAATTTCCATCTTCTTAAGAAAAAACCATAGAGATAGATATCTTTTAACTTCTGTTCTATTTTATTAGGCGGTTTTCACTCTGCGTATTTGTAATCGAAAAATAACAATAGACAAAATAATTATAATTTTGAAGCGAAAAATAACAATCAAAAAAGATACTTTATTTTTAACCAAAAACGAAATAGGTAGATAATTTTTACTTCTGAACACAAAAATAAAATTATATTGCAAAGTTTAAGATTTTAAAATGTTGATTTATTCCGTTATTCTGTAACTCAGTTTCATCTTAAGTCACTATATCTGAGACTTTCAAATATAGTTATTTTGTATGAATTGAGACGACTTCGGTATTCAGTAAGAAACAGTCTCAAAACATTTCACCACAGAGTGTGGTGAAACGCGGTAGAGACAATCAGCTGTTCGTATGTTCAGCTAGAGATGCACAATCAAAATTAAAGAAAATATGTTCATCGATAGCACACAATATATGTATTCTTTTAATTCTTTATCAACAGCATTATTTATGCTTAAAAATTAAAACAATATGGTTATCGTAAAATTAAAATTGAAATTAAAATTTACAAATTCTTATTATTTCATTTAATGTGCATTACGAAAATTGAATGAAATTTTTTATATATTTAAACAAAATTTAGCATGCGACCAAGGGGTAGATCGCGTGCTACCTCATTTTCGCGTTTGTTTAATACTTTCCTCAACTTCTCTGGTTTGTGACCTGCTCAGGACCAGCTGAGAAATTATTGACTTTATTTTTAGACTAGAGACTTGAGACGGCTTACTGAATACCGAATAATCTCAAAATCAATCTCACCGTCGAAAAGTCTTAATTAGTGACTAGAGGCTGCTATCAGACTAGCGGCATAAATATCAAGTTTTTGCTAGAAGTCTTAATGATTACTGTACTTAATTGTAACAATATAGCTTTATCAGATTGATATATTCGTTTCATCGCCGTTTTATATGTGCAGTAAAATAATAGATATTAAAGATTTAACACAAGAGTTGTAGAATACAATGTAACCCCTTCCCGCGGCGAAGTGACTGATCTTGTCATTAGTAAACAAGAATATAGAAGACAGAAAAAGGAATAACTTCAAATATTACAGTATGAAAAGTGTTTTAATTGTTCTAAAGTAAAAAATATAAATTAAGGGCAGATATTTATTAAATCTATCTGAAAAAAATTCTAAAAACAAAGTCCATTTTGGTGAAAAAAGCTTTGTCTAGTTTGAGTTAAGAAATGTCAAATTCGGCAAAACCAAAATAGCGGTACGTCTGAAGGCGCCACCTGTTGCATTCAGTACACCGCACAGTGGCATTTCGGCGGAAAAAATAGAATTTTTCAACATTCCAATTTCAAAATTTTAATGATTTGGTTTTGTAAAGAAATATTTGTATATGAAAAATTCAACAAGGTTTTTTATGAAAAGTGAAATTTTGTAGTTAAAAAAACTAACAGAAGTCAACGGAAATATATTATAGATTAAAATTATTTTTCAAAACGAAAAACTTTTTTTTTTTGTGTAAGTTTATAGCTATGGCTGTTGTTTTATTTTTTATTGAAAATATAGCACTTCCTTTTTTATAAAAAAAAAAATTATTGAAATTGGAAAAGTAAACTAATTATTATAATTTATCAAAAATTATACTAAAAAATATCAACTTTTCTCTTTTTGATGGAAAAAACTTTATGTGCTTTGCCTTGCTTAAAAAAATGAAAGGTCCGAGCCTGTACTTTCAATTAAGAAAAAAAAACCGCCAAATACCGTCCCTTTTAGTAACATCGATTTTAATTTCAAAAGTCACTGGTAAATAAGACAAAAAATTGGGTATACTTTCAGGGAATTAAAGCTTGAAACGATTTATAAGTGAAACATTATTTTTGTTTACGAATATGTAGGCGTAACGAAATTGAATCACATTTCAATCGAAATAAAAACATATAGTTTTCACGGCTTAAAATATATTAAATGTCATTCATATACTTATCATATTAATAGTACTTTTTCGTTTTTATACAAAGAATTAAGCGAGGAGCTTATTAACAGTGCTCGCAATGTTGATTCATTGAAAGAATATATAAAATCGAGAAACTCAGGTGTAACTGATGAAGATGTTGCATATGTAAAAAGAAATATATCGCAGCGGTTTTTACCTTTATTTAATAAAAGGTGGTTTGCCGCAACTCAAAACATTGCTCGTGTTTTTGCAAGCAATTCAGTTTGGCTTACAAGTGAGTTTTCGGGTAACAAGTGTAATAAGTTATCTTATTATGTTTTTTTTTCCTTGGAACTAGATCCCATTGTTAAAGATATGGTTCTTGAATATTACAAATAAAAAAATTTTCATATGATTCTAGACAGGGAAGAAAAACACCTAAAATCTACAACTTTCAATGGGCGTAAATTCTAAAGTAGGTGTGGCATCCCCAATATGTTTAATTTTTTTTCATAAGGAGAACTCAATTAAGAAGTGTTCCGAATTTCAAGTCCCTAGGTCCAAAAATAAAAATTTTGGTAAGTGCAGTTATATGGGAGATGGGTGTGGCAGTGGGCGGTTTTCCAAGATTTTTTCAAAATTTCTCAATTTAGCCCAGAGAAGTGTGTCTGCAAAATTTCATTGCTTTACGGCCACTCCTTCTATTTTCTTCCAAGAAATGTATGGGGCGGTGCCACTGTGCACCGTGGGCTTCACAGACTTTTCGATGTCAATATCAGTGAAAAATTTTACTCCCCGTTCAAAATTCAAGAAGTTTTAATATCGCTTCTTGTTTAAATTTTGAATCGATTCAGAGCTAACTTTACACATTCACCACTACTTTTTCAGTGGATAGTCACATAATGCGTACTATGATGGCATTAAATTTCATGGAATTACCAAATTTTTAACTCAGTACATTCAAGTATGTCCATATGGCTGTCGAAAATGGCATATGTACATGTGTAAGTACTTGCTCGCCAACACTTGCACACTTTTTCTGATCATGGTCTCTGTTTTTTTTGTTTTGTTTTTGCTCTTTATGTTCGGACTTTTTGACGTTTTATCTTTACACATTTTTTTTATTTACCTTTTTTTCCTTTTCTTTAGCTGCTGCTGACATTTTTTTTTTATATTAATTTTTTGTTACATCTACCCTGCATTCACTCATTTACAATTTTTATCCGCAATTCTTGTTTCATTTAAGCTGTACGAGGGCACGAAGCGTATAAACGCGTATACTATAAATTTTTGTATGTATGTAAGTATGTAGTATATGTACAAAACTTGTGTACGTGTGCCACGCATAAAAAGACCAAATTGAAAAATGGATTTTTATGTCACTCAGTTTGGCTTTAACATTTCAAATTTATGCCAGCCAGACTTCACTCATCAACGACTATTTAGAGTGTCGTGATTTTGATTTTGCTTTGTAGGATTCTACTTATATTTCGTATGCAACGAAAATAAGAATATTACATGTTCATACACAATTTCGTTTTTATGTACATGTAGATATTAGATATTTAAGAATTTAATTTCAGCTGTAAAACTTGTGCAAAAACCTTACGTATAAAAAATAATAATTTTTGGTTTTAATTTCGCGTCTATCATAATAACTACGCCATTATCTGAGTTGATAAAAAATAAAGTATTATTTAAAGGAAATAACAGCCTTCTAAAATATAGTGTAAGAAATATTTTATTGATACGTTATTTTCAAACTTAATCAATGCTATTCAAAATAGTGAACAAAATTTTCAAATTTATGTCAGAGCGTCGCGTTTTACTCCTGCAAGAGGCTTTTTGGTAAGACGTGGGGTCTACTCCCAATTGTATGATATGGCTGCCTGATCTGGTGGAGCACAATATAACCAAGTCAAGCTAGGCAGAGTGCAGAGATAAGCTTGCATTGGGGTGATGGGGATATTGAGAACATGTCCTACGGATGCTCGAAATGTTATAACTCATCTCCTGCCTATTCCGCGTCAGTGTCAGCTCCGAGAACTGGGCCTTTGGAAGGAAAGTCTGAAAGGGCATAGTAGAGTTATTTCTCTGCTTATCGCCACAACAAGACAGGGCACTGATTATATGCAGCTAGAAATAGGCCCTTTGGGGTTCTAGTTCCGTCGAGATCTGAATGGGATTGAGGATTTGATAGGTCTGCCTGGACTCACCACATATACACTGATGGTTCCAAGATGGAACAAAGGGTTGGAGCAGTGATATTTGCAGACTTCATGGGAGAGGATAGATCTTACCAACTGCCTCAATTCGCTATTGCTATCGCTGAGGGCTGTCGCGCTTTAGAGCGTAATTGCCTTGGTAATTTTCAAAATGAGCGTATAGCCTTCTTCTCAGACAGCTCTGGCATCTTTCACAACCAAATCGAAGCTGGTGAAGCAATGCAGGACTCTATTGAACGGAGTCTGCAACCAGCTCTCAGCATACTTAATTTGGGTTCCTGAGTATCGCAACATAGCTGGAAAGGAGGCAGCCGATAAGGTAGCCAGAAGGCGTTCAGTGATAACCTCAAATGAGGTGCCGATTAATTAACAGTAGTATTAACCCCACCATTTTCAGCAATCTGCTCAGGTCTGCTCAATATGACCCGAATATGACTTTAAAAGAACACCAATTCTTCTGGAGAAGGGTAGGAATAATGTCGGGAGACTTGTAACAGTGGCCGATCGGAAGCCGCGCCAGAACACTTGGTATTGCCTACAATGAGATGAAAATGAACAAGAGACAGTAGAGCACCTTCTGTGCTGATGCCCGGTTCATTTGGAAAAATTTGGTATTAAATTAAAATATAAAGAAAACACTTTATCCATGGTATAATTTTGAATAAATAGAGTGCCTTGGTTGTGTAAAAAAAGCACTATAAACACGAAATGTAACCTTATAGGAGATACATTTGCTCTGATGTATTCCTGAATAGGCATACCGCCTATTAATCAAGTTAAATAAATTAAATAAAATAAAGCAAAATTAATATCAAATGAAAGGGTTTCAATGTGGGTATCAAAACAAGCTTATTATTTCAGTCACGATATCTACATAATTCGTAGGGTTTCCAATTTGGTTGAAAATTACAGGTTCAATCGGCGGACACAAATTTCCATATTTGTGTATAGTTGATGTTGTGTCAAGCTTTAAATATAACTTATTTGTTGTTGTGGTATGCTAAGCAGGCATTGGTTTTGTATGTTTTTCTTTCATATTTTGTTGCTTTTTTTTAATTTTTTGGTTTTATTCAAGGCGAATTCATATAAGGTAATATCATTTAAGCAACTGATGTCTTCTTCTTCCATTATATTTTTATTTTTTCTTTGCCCATGACATCCTAAACACGAAAACTAATAGCGTCCATTGTGACACCCCCAAATTGAAAAATGTGTGTGTGTGTGCGTTATGAATTCGCCTTGCCTTCACTTTATATGAATTCGCCTTGGGTGTATGATAAACTAATAGCGATTATGTTGAATTTGGGTGTGTCCTCGTGTTTTTATTTTGGCAGTCCGTAAAGATGTGCTTATTATGTTCACTGCTGAGTCTGCTTTTGTTTAGTGAGGTTAGGTTTTGTAACAGGCGAATATATAGGTATAGATCTTCTTTATTTCCAAATAAGGAGAATTTTCGATGAGAATTTGTCTGTATTGGAAGTTATTCTAAATAAAAACCGTTAAAAAGCTAGGATAACGCTCGAATTTCAACAGTAACTGTCACTCCTAGCTTTTATGAATCTTTGAACACAAAAGACAATGCAGAAGTCAAGTGAAAAATCTTAACCCAAAGACATTGAAACTCGCCACAGCTGCGATCACCTAATGTGGCAATCCTCATCAAAATCGGTATTCGCCTTTCTGGGTTTTCTTCATTCTCTCATCGTCCGCGTCACCGAGTTCTTCCATTCCATGTGTCATTCACTAAGCGAATTTTGACGTTTGACTATCAAAATTAGGCCTTTTATCATATTTCACATAAGCCGCCGCCATCTTTAATTTGCACAATTACTCACTCCTATACATTCACAATAGCAGAAGTCTTGCCCGCCATGGCGAGATGAATACTCGAAGATGAAGATATGATAATTGTGTAGAATACCTTGGAAATATACGAATGCTAGCTATAACTGTTCAATCTTCTTGACATTTCCTCCTTTTATATCCGCATCTCAAGTAAAGTTACAGAACTAAGTAGATACTTTGCGTTCACTTTCAGACTAGTCAGGCTTTGTTGCATAAAATAACAACTTTAACTTAAAATCCGCAAAACCCACTTATCAATTTCCCTTAAAGGTGCGACTAGGCAAAGTTGTAAAACAAATTGAGTTACGCTGCTAACCAGACGACATTGACGCAATGAAGATAACTACCAACAACAACACAGCAATCGTACTGAAGAACTTCAACTACTCTATACTCTGTACTTTCCCGACATAAATAAATAACTTGACTATCTCCAGAGCAGCTTGCGAAATGTTCACAATAAAGTACACATGTCTAGTAAAGTTAAAAAAAAAAAAAAAAAAACAACAAAATGGCGCAACAACATACATATGTACCAGAAAATCTCAACTTGCTCCTCTGGCTATTAGTTAGCAGTCACTGCTTGTTCAGCAAAAATAAAAACAGTTTACTCACACACACATTTTCAGTTTGTGTGCAACGAGCGGCAAAACATATTTCGCAATCACCTTAGCATGACTTCAAAACGCAAATTCTGCAATTGTGGCACTGAGCTGGTTGCTGAAACCCGGGCTATGGGATAGCATTGGGTAGAAAGCAATAAATGCAAAGTGCTGGTTTCGGTTGCTGCGTTGTTTTTTTTTTTTGCAATGAATATGTCCACTGTCTGCCATTTGTGGTTGCTCTACTCTACTACACTACCCGCACGACACCGCACCGCTTTTGGCCAACGCAACGCCAGCGGAGTGGACCTACATTCTTGAAACTTTTCACTGCAAGTCAAGCCAAGTTGTTTTAAATTTGTTTTGCTTTTTTGTAGGTGGTGTGCTTATTTTACCGCTCTTTTGGTTATTTTATTCGTTTATTTAGCTTTATGATTAACTTTTTTTTGCGTTTATTGTTGTTGTGGATTTTTTTTTGGTTACCTGCTGTAGTTTTTTGTTTCATTGTGTATACTTTTTATTTTGTACATTCACAACTTATCGCAAGCGACAGTGTGCGTTTGTATTATTTACTGTGTGTAGGTTCTAGAAATGTTCCTATTTTAGATGTATGTATGTGTGTAAATATCCTTCATTATACCTCTGTTTGAAGTGGGTTTCCGCCCCTAAATGTATGCTAACCTTTGCGTATGCAATGCGTTCCCGTGGGTAATGAGGCAGTTGAGTATTCAGATTCTTGTAAAACACAAACAAAAATGCTAACTCGGCCCTTATATTTTTTACACATAATATGTGTAGATGAGTTAATTATTGAGCAAATACTATATTAATCATTTATTGACGCATTGGCTCATTTGCACCTGCTAGCTTTTTAATTCAATCTGTTTTAAGTGACACGAAAACGCTGAACAAGATTTCGAAAATTGCGATAATTTGATTTTGGTAACTTTTGTCAATTATATTTTTATGGGCTGAAAAAAATTGCAATATATTCTCGAACTCATATACAGATCAAAGAAGTGACAACAAAAAAAAAATGTGAATATTATTATTTGACAATTCGTTTGGTTGTATTCAATGCAAATTCATATAAGGTAGTAGCAGTAGTACAAAAACAAAAATGTACATGCATGCATGTTGTTTCGCCTTTGCGTCGGGTTTTTCAATAGGGACGCTGCAAAAGTAGACAGATAGTGACAGCAAACGACGTCATATTTTTCCCCGCTCTTTTGATATTTCCCTTCAGTAAAGTTCGCCAGTTCATCATGGAAAGATATACGATCCAACAACGAGTCGAAATTATTAAAATTTACTACCGAAATTCGGAGTCAGTGGCCTCAACTTTAAGAGCGCTACGTCCAATTTATGGTCGTCGTCATTTCTAGCTGAATGGCTTCGTCAATAAGCAAAATATGCGTTATTGGACTGGCAGCAATCCACACGTACTCCATGAGTCAATATTACATCCCGAAAAAATTACGGTTTGGTGCGGTTTATGGGCCGGCGGCGTCATTGGGCCGTACTTCTTCCGTGATGATCAAGACCGGCACGTTGCTGTGAATGGGAATCGCTACCGCTCAATGATTACCGCATATTTTTGGCCCGAATTGGATGATATGAACTTGAACAATACGAGTATATGGTTCCAACAGGACGGCGCCACAAGCCACACAGCGAATGTCACAATCGATTTATTGAAAACCAAGTTTGGCGAACGTGTTATCTCACGAAATGGCCCAGTCAATTGGCCGCCTTGGTCGTGCGATTTGACGCCGTTATTTCCTGTGGGGCTACGTCAAGTCTATGGTCTATGCCAACAAGCCAGCGACGATTGATGAACTTCGTACGAATATCGAACGTGAAATTGCAGCAGTATCGGCCGATTTATGCTTGAAAACCGTCGAAAATTGGGTTCAGAAATCGAGTTCCATACATAATGGCATCGAATGTACTTGCACAGGAATAAATAATTTAATTCATATCCCAAACCGTTTCTGTTTTATTTAAAAAAAACTTTTGTAGCGTTCCTATTGAAAACCCCTGTATTTAAAAAATTTATGTCGCAAGCCAATGAGAACAATATAGAATATAAATAAAAATTTAAATTTGACATTTTAAGCCGCAATAAAAAACAATACAATCAGCTGTTCTGGTTACACCACCTTATATGAATTCGTCGTCTGACACAAAAGTTGAAAGGAGAAGATTGCGAGATAAGTATGTGTGATCCATTTCAGATGAGTGACGAATTGTAAGAAATTGAGTTTGAAAGTGATAAATCTTAATTCATTGATTTACTTATTTAGATTCAAAAAAAAAAACTTTAGACTTAATAAGGACGCTTTCTAGTATGTCGTGGATACTTTTGCGTAAGAAACTCAACCAAGTACTTTGACGTCGTTATCTCCGCTTAATCGCGTAGTGGCTGCATTGAGATTTTTTGCGGAAGGCAGTTACCAACATGGAGTTGGCGCAGATTATAATGTCGGAATGAGCAATATCCTGCGCAATATCCCTTTTGGTTGCCATTATAACAGCCAATTTTTCATACTGCTCCGGCGTTGTTGTTTTTGACCTGCAAACATATCAAAAAACATCAATAAAGCCCAAAAAACTTAAACAAAAATCATGTTGATGACTTTTAGAACTATCAAAAACAAGTTTTACTCACATTTTTGGGAAAATTATATTTTAAAAGCACACGAAAATAAAAATCTAACCGTCCTCCGCCAAAAACATTTCAACTTACAAAAACGTAACTACGATCACAATGTAGAATACATAAAATTGTAAATTTCGAAGATTGATCGAAACTCATCGAAACGCAGAATACCAAAGTTGCCAAACTGAGAAAATTTTGATTCGAGTCGAAATGCAGAATAAGGCTGATGAATTTCTCTTGTCACGTGGTTTCCGTAATATCACCAGAATGATTGTTCTACATACAGGCACTCAAAATAGGTTTGGAACAGTATTTGTAAAAATATAATTTAAGCAACAGGCCTGTGGCCAATTGATAAAAAAGTTCTATTGTAAAACAACTTTTTACTATCGTGAGAAAATGTTACGTTTTTGCTGTGCCAATTCGTAACTTTTTACTACAGGAAATTTTTGACAATTCCTTTGATGGAGACAAAGGAAGACCAACGAGTTAAGCCAGTAATTAAATGCAGCAATTATATAGCAAATTTTTGCCTTTGGTAATTTCAATTCCTCTGAAACTGAAATTCATGCAGTTATTGGATGTTTTTGGCCATATTAGAACGAAAAACCCGCCAATACCGAGTTTTTTTTTGTTTTTTTTTGCTTGCAGTCAAAGTTTTCACTAACCCTACCGGCTTGGAAATCTTTATTCACCTCATTGTTGTCAAAAATTTACTTTCCAGAGTACTTTTCTATCAATTAGCACAGGCCCTATCATAAAAACCACATCCATCAAAGTTTAAAATTTATATTGTAAAAAATCTAAAATTGCCATCAAAATTTAGATTTTCAAATCGACAGCTTTAGAAATTTTAAGAGTTTCTAGCTAATATAATTTGAATGTATCAAAAAACGAGTTTTTATAGTATAAAGCTAGAGTATTTTCAAGCGTTGTGCTTTTCGAAGTTATTCGAATTTTCAAGGCGTTTCTGGCGTTAGAATTTAGCAAGGTCATATGTTAAATTTTCAACTATTTATCTGCATCTGCATCTACATCTTACAAAAGTTCTGTTCGATGAATGCGCTAGTTGCATGGGCGCGGTAATGCGCACGAAAAAAACTAAACAAAAGAAAGTAAATTTAGAAAATATTGAATTTTTTCACCGAATTGAAGATTTTATTCATTTTCGAAAGATGTATGTATATAAATTGCACCGTTTTCGTTCGTTAGCGCTCGTGCATATGAATCTTATGCGGAAGAAAATATTCAAGGATATAAGTATAGAAATTATTAGATATCTGCAGACATTTACATCATTATACTGAAGTTCAGTACTCTATAAAACTGTTTAGTCAGAAGTTTTCCAAAAATCCCTATAACAAATTGTGAAACTATTAATTTGTGTAATTTTTCTTTTAAAACGAACTATGTTTTTATTTAAGATCAACAAAAAAATGACACAAAGAGCATTACAAATATTATAAAAATTATCACTGTTCCAAAACATTTTTGATTGACTGTATAAAATTTTAAATAACTAGTAAACTTGATCCTTTATGACATAAATGTTGAAATCAATGTTTTAATATTTATATTTAAGTAAACTTCAATCATCATCATCATCAGCGAATCCTGTTAGCTTCAATGGTTCCCTAAAACTGCCTGCGCATGTACAGGAATTTTTTCGCCTCTTCCGTGATTGTCTAATTTTTTAAACAGGTGGCAACCTTAACCAACAGTATTTTAAAAATAAAAATTTCTTACACCATTTTCGTCTGATGTCTATACCATAATATTTTGTTAAGATTATTAATTTGTTTGAATTTAATTTTTCAAACGGATATCAACCTTATTCAAAAATATTTCATTAGTTACTTACCTTTTTGATTTTGACATCAATATACATAGCAGTATTTCAGTTTACTTATTAATTAAATTGTATTAACCCTCATAAACATGTGGCAACCCTTTCAAAGATATTTTCCAAATTAAGCCTTTTTAAACCTCTTTCGTTTTACATCGCAGCTGTTATATTTCATTTATCTTCTTAATTTAAATCAAAAATAATTGTTGGGCTCAAAAACGGTTTTTTGTTTAGAGTATTGGGAAAAGGCAGATTTCTTTCATGGTTTGCACTCACAACGCCAGAATTGCCAGCCAAGTACACGGCCAGTGATGCAAGCGGGCATATTAACCATTGTTGTCTTTTCACCTTCCTACACCCAAACCCAACTCAAGTACGGCAGTCTTGTGCTATTTCAATGAATGTTGGTTTAGGCAACTCTATTTATTGCTGTTAGAATTTAATCCATTAAATAATTTAATTCACCCACATTTTTAAGCAGCTGTTAAATGTCTAAAAAAAATCTCTTATATACATAGTAATCTAGGTTATAAGTTAAATTTCTTCCAACCGTGGAGTTAACCGTTTAACGCAACCGCCTCTGCAGTTCCCTATGGCGATTAACTTCAAAAATACCGAAGTAGATGGTATTGGATATTTTTTGTCGTTAAGCATAACGAATAACTTAAATGCTAAGCCAATAAAAATTAAACATCCTGACAACTTAGGCAGCGTTCAGACAGGGAAAATTGTGTCGCGGCAACTCGTTACTTGTAGGAGAGAGAGGGACGGGGAAAGGGGAAAGGCACCGAGTTGCTCATGCTCGGGCAACACGCTTTGTGTTCTTATTCGTCTCAGATGGCAGCTAAGAAATTTGACATTCCTTTTCATTTATAAATTCTTTCAGTGGTTGCAGTTTTGTTGAGTTTTAAGTGAATGCATACGGTAAGTTGGGAAATGAAATTTTGTTCCTATTTTTTGCGATTAAATATACACATGTGTTGTATGCATATACTATACATATTAACGTAAATTATGTTAAAACTTCATTTTTCAACTCACCTTTTACTTAAAATCACAAAATTTATCAGAATGTGTAAATGCCGCTTAAGCGAAGCGTACAGAAATTTGCGAAAATGATATAAAATGAAATGCCAGAAAATTGCCTGAACAGAGTTGCTCTGTGTGAACGCGACGAGCAACACCAAAAGGGAAATCGCCGTTAATAAGCAACAAAAGTTTCCCCGTCTGAACCCAGTCTTAGCATCATACCGAAACCGTTTAGTTTATTTTTAAATATAATATAAATAAATCCCATGGCATGCGATGCGAAAAAAAAAAAGTACGTCAAATAAATAAACAAGCTTTAAATGCCAACACTGTGCATCTTATCTGAATTCAATTTGGCAGCTAACTCACTTCTTAAGCGCTTGTTTAACATGTCCTTATACAGGCAACTACTTATGTACATAAATCAAATTTCACACGATGTATGTATATATAATGTATGTACATATGTATGTGTGTGCACACACATATGCAACGCAGTGTCTGGCTTTGTGCGCTAACTTTTTGTTCCTATCAGACATGTTGCCAAACAAGAAGATGGTGGGATGTGTGTTCTCCCCCAACTGGCAAATGTTTGCTTGATTAATTGAATTTTATTTGTACGAGCACTCGCACTACCCTACTCTATGTACATACATATGTATGTATTTACTTACATACACACATTCATATTTACATCGGTATGCACGCATAAACGTATATTAAAATTTTGGTACATATGGCCTACTTTCGAAGAAATTTGAGTTCACATGGTTATATGGAACATAGTAAACAAAAATAATCTACCGTCGCAGCCAGCAAAATAAAACATATCGTCCATTTTGTGAACATTTTGCTTTACAAACATTTTTCGAGGAAAACCTGTAGAAAAAGTTCGAGGAAAACCCGTTCACAATTTAACAAAAACAAAAATATGTGTCTGCACAAGTTCCTGGTTTGTCAAATATAAATTCTTATTTAAGCAAAAAATTTGTAAGAATTATTAAAATCATTGAAATCATTAAATACGTGATCTTAGTTTACAATCAGACTGTTGCGTAAAATAAGGACGATGTGTAGCGTGAGGTAAAACCGTGTCGACATTAGATACAGCTAAGGATGTACAAATACTCCTTAAGTATCGACACTTTTACTCAGAAGTATTTTTTGAAGCATCTATACCGTTTCCAAAAAGTAGCGAGTTTATAATTTACTTCTTGCCAACCAGCTAGTTGTTTACTACTAACTACTAAAACTACTACTATTACAACTACTAATTACTGCTAAATATTATTACTAAGATTACAACAGCTACTACTACTAATTGTTAGTTCTATTTTTTTGTCTACTAATTACTACTACTATTTTTATAAAAGCTAGTACTAACTACTACTACTATTTTTATTAAATTCTACTGTTATTTTCAGTAATGCTACTATAATGTTACTAATTCTACTACAAATACATTTTTTTACTGATTCCTACTACTATTTTACCACTTTCTGCCACAATTTTTACTAACTTCTACTTCTGCTATTTTTAGTAATGCTAATACTAATTACTACTATCACTTTAATTAGCTTCTACTACTATTTTTACTAAAGCTCCTACTATTTTTCTAGGGACAATACTGACGACTACTACTATTTTTAAAATTTTTTACTACTATTTTTACTAATGTCACTACTTGTTACTATAATTATTTTTACTAATTTCTACTACTATTTTTATTAATGCCACTATTAATTACTACTGCACCTTTTTTAAATTTCTGCTACTATTTACTATTTTCTGCTAATATTTTTACAAATTTCTACTACTATTTTTTTTTATGTCACTAATAATTACTACTACTACTTAAAAATTCCTCCCCAACTTTTCTTATGCTACTACTAATTACCACTACTATTTTTACTGAGTTCTACTACAATACTATTTTTGTTAATGCTGCTACTAATTACAACTATTATTTTTACGTTCTTTACAGGGAGTAGCTACCAGCTGCAACAACAACAACTGCACTATTTTTACTAATGCTACTACTAAGTAATACTAAAGACTATAACTCGAGTAAATATTGAGCTATCTTAACAAAACTTGTTATACACATTGCCCTGGACTCAAGTTGGTTTGGTATTGCCAATGGGCGAAAGCGAATAATAAACGCGCGCACAGACAGTGTGTTGTGAAAGTCAAAATAATAAGATATTTCAATAATCAGTAAAGATAATTTGGTAAATTTTAATACAAAGGATTGGGTTGAGAAAAGAAATGCGCGTAGCATTTTTTTTTTTTTTGGAAAATGGAAATATTTGATTCACACATTAAGAACAGAACGTACATCATTACCGGACCTTAAATACGTTTATTTTGAATAACCTAATTCTAGCGCCAGTGAATCCATTTTATAAAACTATTCCTCGTTGCACCCCCATTATACGTTTTTAATTTCTTTAGAATCGGATCATAAATACAGATTTTCGAAAAGCCGCTATCTATCGGATTTATTTTCCACAAAAATATATTTTATTGTAACGGATTAAAATATTGTCTATGTCGGTGCCACGGATCTAAAATATATACTGTCTAAATTTGGTTGTAATTCGTTCATCGGTTTTTGAGCCAAGTGGTGGCGTTTATATATGGGTGTGTATATAGGTTAAAGACAAAATTTAGTACGAATAATAATGTCAACAATGTAAAAATCTTCATAAGTCCACTCTCTAGAATCTTCGTAACTGATTTTGTTCCATGCAGTCTATGAGCAATGAGAAGGAAATTTACTCGTGTGTGTGTTAAAAACGAAATTAAGGGTCCAAGGGATATGTAGGAATGTTTCCCTCTCCCAGAGGATATGTGATGACTAAATTAGAATGTTCCTCAAAAAAGCGTAGCGCTTGTATTTGTTGTGTAGAAAGTACAATCACTCTTCTGAAAAATGTAGGTATACAGTTTTATTTTAAATCCTTTTTTAATGACATATACTAAAAAAAATCCATTACCTAACTTAATATAAAAAGGTTATGGTGGAAAACCCCAAAAACGTCCTTGACAAAAGTCTACATACAAGACCGGTTTCTTAGCAGGTAGATCGATATTCTGTGTTGCTATAAGGATAAAGTACCGTTTTTTTCTCATTTTTTTGCTTTATTATGTAGTCTGATTTGCTAGTATTTAATTTAGTTGTGGTTTAATCACTTAAGCATCAACAATGACTCCTCGAAAAGAAATTTTTATTGACGTAAGAAACCTTGTTATACAGCACAGAAATGAGAACAAATCTTGTGGCGAAATTTCAAAAATTTTAAATTTAAGTCGTCCAAAAGTACAGACCATAGTAAAAAACTATGAAAAAAATGGCTCCACCGAAAATAAGCCGCGAGTTGGCCGCCCGAAGAAACTGTCTCGAAGACATCATCAAATAAGTCTGTCCATCCAAGAACAATTCGAAGAGCTCTGAACAATAACGGCTTCCACAGTAGAACACCTCGTAAAAAGAATCGTAAACTTCGCTTAGAGTTCGCCAAAGCACATTTGGACAAGGGAATGGATTTTTGGCAAAAAGTTTTGTTTACAGACGAATCGAAGTTTAATATATTCGGCAGCGATGGAAGGGCAAAAGTTTGGAGAAAACAAAACACTGCACTAAATCCGAAAAATATAGTACCAACAGTAAAGCATGGTGGCGGCAACGTAATGGTTTGGGGAGCTGTTGCGGCATCTGGAGTTGGAAAGCTTGCTTTTATTGAGGGTAATATGGATCGGTTTAAATACAAGGCATTATTGGAAGCTAATCTGAAGCTTTCGGTGGATAGTTTGGAGCTTGGTGCAGGCTGGATCTTTCAACAGGATAACGATCCAAAGCACACGGCCCATATTGTCAAGGATTGGTTGCTTTATCACGCTCCAAAGCAACTACACACACCACCTCAAAGTCCAGATTTGAATGTTATTGAACATGTCTGGGAAATTTTAGAAAGAAAAATTAGAAAAAATCAGATTTCCAGCTCTGCAATACTCAAAGAACGCATTACTGAAGCTTGGAACAGTATTACTTCAGCAGAATTGACAAATTTAGTAGCTTCGATGCCACGACGGCTTCAGGCTGTTATTGATGCAAACGGTGGATCAACTAAATACTAAAAAATCAGGTTACCTAATGTTAACCACAAAGTTTTCGCTCTAAGATAAGTTATGTATGTACTGTATGTAGACTTTTGTCAATCCTGAATTAACGTTTTTTTGTCATAGCTTTACCATTTTATGTTAAAAAATGGATGTTTTTTGTTTTTCATGATAAGGAAATATATTTGAAATAAACTGTATCATTAAATTTTCCAATAACCTTTTTTTACATTAAATCCAACGGAAATAGGGGGTGTATGTAGACTTTTGTCCGCCACTGTATGTTTTAGGATTTTCGGAAAAATATTTCGGCAAAATACTTAAATTTACGATAGCTGGATCGATTTGAAAATACCTCCAATAATGGACTTTTTTTGTAAATAAAACTAGTTTTTTTTAATTTTTCAAAAACACCACCCAAAAAGATAAATTAAGATAGTCTGCATAAAAATATTTAAAAGTTTTTTTAACGAAATTATAATAATGATATTTGCGAAACAAAAATGAGACGATAATTGGAAATGATACTTTTTGTGCATAAATTGGTGAAGTTTTGGTTGAGTTATTGCAGTTTTTCTTAAACAAATCTTCCAAAAATGGTCAGAAACAACACCAAAAATAGCATTATTACATTTGACTCCGTTTAGGGATTGTTCTAAATATAGTTGTGCAAATCTTTTAAGCTAATTTTTTTTCATTTTTATTAACTATAAATATTCTTTTATAAAAGATACTGAACTTTTGGAGATATTTTCAAATCGGTCCAACTCACTAAAATCTTAAAATTTTTTCGAAATATTCTGATTGTTGTCGAACAAAATAATGAATTTTATAATTCCGATGATGCACCCTAATGTGTATGTATATGGGTAATATTTGATTTTGATTTTTTAACGCACAGATATGGACATGATCGTACATATATTGCATAGCATAAATAAATAATAAATAACTGTATTTAAATCGTAAATAAGCGTGAAATTCTTTTATGGATTTTTCACTAGCGAAAAGTAAATTTCGATGAATTTAACAGCTTCAGATCTATTTAAGGGAGATTAGTTTAAATGTGGAAGTCTCAGTGTAAAATAAACATGGTTCTAAAAATTCGTTTAAGCGAGAGCCGCAATTAAGCCCGAAATACTGTATACTTGCCCTGCCCACCTAGGCTAAGCTCATCGTTACCGTTACCGAAACCACGACAGTTTTAGATAACGTTATTGGATTCATGTTAGTTACTTCGAAATTATTTTGTTGCAGAATGTTCCAAAATATAAAGCTACAAAATTACGATAACTGCAACTCAAGTAGATGGAGTAAGGAATATCAATTTCTGTCGAAGTTAGTTAGCGCGCCATCTAACTTTTTACTTAACTTTCCTTTAAATTTTTCGCTTCTTCCACCACACTGCTATCAGTTGCTCGCTATAATCTTGCGTTGAAAACTACCGCATGTTAAAAAAAAAAAGACGTTCCCTGAATGTCAGCAAAGTTAAGCTAAATAAGCTCTTGCATTTCCTCCTCAACACATCGTCCGGCTCCCCCTGTCGCCCCATGTCCAACGCAACCAACTTCAAAGTTGCAAAAACAGCCAGTGCATATGGTTGCAACGTTTCGAGTTTTCATATTTCACTTACTTACATATTTGCTTTTCCGGAAATTTTACACAATTGTGGTTGAGCTAGCGAAGCGTTTTTCTCTTCTTGGTTTTGGTTGCAGTTTTTTGTTGTTTTTTTTTGTGCTTCGTAAATTTTTAGCGTTATGCTGTGAATGTTAGGCCAACGACGTACGAGTAACTGCAAGTGAGGGCAGGGAAGTTGAGTGGAAAACTCAAGTCAGTTGGTGAATTGGAATTGTTAAACTTATTAATGTCGCGCTTCAAGTGGATTCAATTAGTCACATGTTGTCCTGATGCTGCGTTTTGAAATGTGTGGGTAGAGTGTGAATTTTTAAATACAATGCACATGCATTAACTGCGACTTCTGACGTTCCTGCTGCAAGCGTTTAAAACTTTCAACTCATAAATTTTTTAGATTATAATAAATAAGTGTAGAAAATAAGTGAAACATTGAACATTGAAAATTTCTTCAAACGAATTACCGTAGAATACCTTTACATTTCTCTCGATAAGAATGCCGAATCCGCAAACATTGATTGAAGTGAAACTTCTTAGGTGGCGAATCGCAAATGGAATGTAAAATTTGTAAAACTGATTTCGTTACATAGTTGAGACAAATAATATAACGCATGGAAAGAGAGAAAGAGAGAAAGAAAGCGGCGCTTGCACAGCGATACAAAGTGCTAGCATTTTTTCTGAGCACAACAAATCTAGTTTTTTAGTAACCACTTCATATAAATACCATACAAAAATTAAAGTGGGTGTTCTGAAGTTTTTCACAAATTTTTCAGATTTAGGATTCCTTATATCACTCACGAGAAATTTGCGCTGAAAGATTTACAAATTTTTACATTGAGAGGGAAATGTTACAATCGCCTGGAAGGGGAGCGTATCGACGCTTAATCGCTCTTATCTCTATATTTTTCATCGTTTCACTAAAATAACATTTTAGCTTATTTTATCATACCAAAATCAATTTAACGTTCCCTGATTAATATTAGAATCTAGTTAGATCGAATTGACAGGGGTGGATTTACAATAAGAGAAACAGGAGCAGCTGCCCAGAGCGGCAAATTTTTTGGGGCGGCAAATTTCAAACTAAGTTTAAAATCAACCTAAGGACACCTACCCCACAGTCATCATTTGTCACATGTAGTTGTGCATGCAACTTTTCTAGCCTGTCTATGGGAAAATTTCCTACTCTGTAAAGTCACAACCTTCAAACCTGCATATACATTGTAAGAAGAAATTTACCCTTATCTTTTTACTATTTTTCTCCAAAAAAAAACAAAAAACAAATAAAGTTGACAGATTTTTAATATTGAAAATGGCGGATTTAAGTAAATCCGGCCCTGCGAATCAAGAAACGAAATAGCATTAAAATTTGTTGTAATCTACGCTCTTGAAGCTGATTTACGTCGATGGATATGTATAAGATATTCAGACCTATCTCTGAATCCATCGTAGCCTCATTTTTGAAGGCTTTACGAAAATTCAAATATTCAAAGAATATTCTACATTCATACTACGATGGATTCGGTGATAGCTTTTTCGAAATATTGTGGGACGAGGTGTACTATTATGAAAAAATGGTGTGATAAATGTCGCTGGAGCCGCATTATTCAGAAACCCTTTATTTAAGTTCTGATCAGTTGCCAAAATTGTGCTTTTCTGGTACAATTTGAAACTGAAGAATTCTTTGACAACACATCGCCCTTTTTGGCACAATTTACATAAAATGTAAAGCAGTTTGTATTTAACTTTGCTTTTACCTCTGAAAATCGGGAAAAAAATTTTCGAAATCGAATCGATTTGAAATATTTGGAATTTTGGAACATGTCTGATGAACTTATATTTTGTAAACTTCAGACTAATATACAATGAAGAGGATGACAAGGTCTTAGACCTAATTTTACAACATCATAACCTTCACATTTCATATTTGTGATTGCAAAAAATCCAAAGGCGAAATGACAAAAAATGAGTCTACAATTGAAAAAAAAGAAACTAAAGAATCGAATTAATAAAAATCAAATAATACTCCTCCGATTCTGAATAAGCACTTCCAGAGAATTTTTTTTCGTTTTCCAATTTTTAATATCATGAATACAAATTCGCAGAAACCTTTTCATCTGTTCTTATCTCACAATAGAACTTCGCAGTTGAAGAAAATAGCTACAACAAATATCAAGAAAAGAGAGAATTGATGTGTTTTGTGAAGTTTTTCGCCAAATATTTATCTTTCAATTAGAATGCATATGTATTAGGGCTTATTCCTCTTAGATCCTTCGAGAACTAAGTTAAACAAATTCTGTGCTCTCTGGCTTTAAAAACCAATTTACAAAAATATGTAAAATAAATTTTATTGGAACTAAAAAAAAAAATGGTACGTTATTATTCAGTCAGTTAAAGTTTTTTCTGACATTTCGCACTATTTCGAAAAGTTAATTAATCCTCCCTGGATCTGATTATGATGAAATTACAAACGTATTTATAATGGGGGGCGACGAGAAATACTTCATAGAGCCCGATAGTGATTATTTAAAAAAGTATACATTTTATACCCGGATTCAGACTAACCAGAAAAACTTGTGTATAGACAAAATATATATTCCTAGAGAATATAACACGTCTTGTAGTAATCAAAAACATAAAATAAATAAAGTCTACATTTACACCACCATAATCAAACTTTTGATCATGAAAAGAATTTACAAGGTATTTACAGTTATACAGGTGATGGTGCTCTTGGTAGGGGCGAAGATAAAATCCCTGTGATTCTCGGGTAAATTTTGCATCAGCTGCTTCTTTGCGAAAAATTTGGTATACACATAAATTTTTTAGTTCCCACAAGCCATTAATATCAGTGATATGAAATTGAAATGCTAACCAATAATGGATATGTAAATAAAAAATAAATAGAATATCTTTATGAAAATTTTCATATTATTTTATATATTTTGAGATACCAACTCTCGCTCTCTGCCTCGCACATTAAATCTCTATTGTTCTTGAATTTTTAAGAAGTTTCACTTCTATCACGTGTACGGTGCTATACGCGACTTTTTGTTACATACTTCTTTCTGGGTATAGCTAGCAGTACAATAAAAAAAAAACTTGTTTTCTGCATAAATATACAATATATTTCTAAGTTATTTATCTAGTTTTATTTATTTTTCTCGCTTTCACAATTTTTCACCCTAATCTCGCACTTAATATATCTATCTATTTTATAAAGGCCCAACCAAAGTTCTAGAATATCCACCAAAATTTATATATCTACTTTTGTATATTTATAAATATAAGCGTTGCATTTCGAGTGTCTTGTGCACGAAATTTCAAAATAGTTCACTCCATAAGCGTTAATATTATATTTAGGCTAGTTAATTTTTATATTAAGTGTATTTTTATTTTAAGTTACATGTTTTTTGTGTGTAATAAGTTAAAATATTTGCAATAATTTAGTTTTTATTAAAAGCTATGCCACTACTTTTTAAATAAATAAATATTCGGTTTTCTATGTCATTTAATTGTTCCATTTTACATCATCTCATATCCTCACAACCCTTAGGCATACATATTTATTTATAAGTACATATTTATATATATATATAAGTATTTGTGTGTTGCGCCTTAGCTATTTAAGTGTAAATATATTTGTAGAATCTACTTAGCTTATCTACTTATAGCCGCTTTGTAAGCTCTTGTTGTAAGCGTTATTTGTAGGATACTGGAATTTTGTATTTATGCCAACGGCATTTCACTCTTTTACGTTTGCCTCGGCATCCGTTTTTTGCTTCTTTTCTTGCTTCCTTTTGCAGCCATTTTAATCGATTGAACGAATGCCATTGCGTTGTGATAGCGCCGAATCGGGATTCTTCAGTTCCATTGCTAGTTTGTAGCCCAGCTCCGGACGTCGATCACGACCTTCGACCATGCCGCGTACCTGTGGGAGAAGAAACCATTTTGATTATTTTCTCGCCATGTTACATTCACTTTTCTATTCTATCCAATAAACTATACGCGGTCTTAGTTCAACATATCTCAAACCCCGTGCCATGCCAGTCCTTGTCGTCTGCTAGTTTTGATCGTACTTTTGTCCTTTTTACCTAAATAACACTACCACCTTGAGCGGTACGAGGTACTAAGTATTTAGTTCAATTAATGGATTTAGAAAGTATATTTTCTTTTAATTTCCTAGATTTCGAGACAGAAATTTGTATACCCTCCAATGCTTTTGATGTTTCAACCTATTTTGGTCATAGGAAGTATACGAATCAGATTAGATTATGAACAGATCTTAATAAAAAATCAAACTTATTTCCTTATGTTGCGATATTTCCTACAAAGTAAATTTGAGACCACATGAATAGGAATGACACATCGGTAGCGCCAGAATGAACTCGAAAATAATATCTAGACGTCAAACTCAAGCTCAAGGTAATTTTTCAATGAAAGGAATATCTTGAAGCTGCAGCGTTGGACACCCTTCCTGATCAAATCGCAAGGATCGACTTTGATTGGATTGGATTCAAAATATTCCAGTTCTCTGAAATTCCTATACCCAGAATTTGTTCAAAGCCCCAGAACATGGCAATCGATGACGGAAATTCGTTACTATTTACGTCAACTTCTTAATACATCCCTGTTGGAAAAACAGAAGATCAAATAGACCCAGAACGACTTTTAGGAATGCGCTTTAGATTTCTAGAGAATCACATCTTTGAAGACGTTCACAGTATAGGTATAGTCCTCAAGCTTTCAAGAGCTGTCTGGATTCGGCGAGTGGTGGGATATATAAAGATTGGATTTGGCGAATGTGTTAAGGGCATCACAAAGGGCCTATGTGACCTTTTTACGAGAGCGTGTAACTTCTGGCGTATGCTGATGATATCGACATAATTGGCCTCAACAACCGCGCCATTACGAAACGTATGGGTCTGGAGAAGAACGAGAGCAAAACTAAGTACCTCTTGTCATCTTGGCTCCCGCATCACTTTTGACAGTTACAATTTCGAAAAAGTGGAGGACTTTGTTTATCTGAGAACCAGCATTAACACCCACAATAATGTCAGCCTAGAAATCTAACGTAGAATCTCTCTTGCCAACAAGTTCTACGTTGGGTTGAGTATGCAATTGCGCAGTAAAGCTCCTCCCGACGAATCACATCCACACCCCATAAATATCTCATTATGCCCGTGCTATTGTATGGCGCAGAATCATAGACACTGTCAACATCAGATGAGATGGCCCTTGGAGTGTTCAAGAGAAAGATTCTCCGAAATATGTATGAACTTTTACGTCTTTGTGACGTCAAATACCGCAGACGATGGAACGATGAGTCGTATGAGCTTTATAACGACAGTGACATAGTACTGCGAATTAAAATACAGCGGCTACGTTGGCTGGGACATGTCGTGCTAATGGACGAAAATACTCCAGCCCTGAAAGTATTCAACGCGGAACCAGTTGGTGGTGGTAGGGGAAGGGGACGGCCTCCTCTGCGTTGGAAAGACCAAGTGGAAAAGGACTTGACGTAAGTTGCTATTTCCAATTGCCGCCAGTTAGCAGCGTGGGCGCTCAAAGGAGCTGAGGTCGCTTACTAAGCGGAAACTCTCGACCCTCGTAGGTGTTTTGACTGGGCATTGTCCGTTGGGTATTCATGCGGTTAGGCTGAAGATAGTCTCTGACCCTTTCTGCCGCAGCTGTATGGAGGAGGATGAGGTGGATTCATCTTTTCATTTTCTGCTCAGCTGCCCTTACTATGCGAGACTGAGGTGCAAGTACCTAGGCTCGTACTTCTTTAGGACTCCAGAGGAGCTCTCTGGGGTGGGGATTGGTAATTTGCGTGACTTCATCCGGGGTACGCAACGTTTCTCATGTTAATCTTTCCTGATTTTTCCGATTCACGTTACCGTTCATAAAACAGGTGGTATCACAATGGACTCCTCTACTATGACTATGTGAGTTCCTACTGCGGGAACTACCACAGTAACCTAACCAAACCTAGCAGGAAGAAGGAATGGCTGGCGCAGTTTGTTGATCTCGGCCAAAATCTCTTAAGAGGTTATAGCGCCAATTAAGTAAGTGAGTAAGTAAAAATATGGATTTATAGGCAGTGATTTAATAAATAAACCTGCAAAATATTAAAAAAAGGGGCTCTTTTTCCTAATTTGTGAAAAAAAACTTTGTCTGGCCAAAGTTGAGAAATGCCAAACCCGTCAAAACCAAAGTAGCGGTACTTCCGAAGGCGTTACCTTCTGCATTCAGTACTTCGTGGCCACTGTAGGCATTTATTTAAATTTACTTATTTCAATGATTGTAAAAATGAGCAAAGTCAGACTCATTTCCTTTTTCCTTTTCTCAAAATTAATGCTTGTTCTTCTACATACATTTTTTTGTTTGATGCAATGGCAACTACGGGCAATTTTCGTTCATTTGTTTTCAAACTTATTATTGAAAAACGCCTAAAACGAAAATTAGAATGTATTTAGAAAATATTTTCACAAATTCTATCAGTATGTTCTTGCAGGGAATTAACTTTGTATGCATATGACGAATATTTTCAAATTATTGAAATTAGAAAAACAAGTTAAACACACACGAAAGTTGTCGATTAAAATCAGAATGTGCTGAAACTTTTTATAAAGGAAATATATTAAAGTTTGAAAATATTGTATTTTTTTACATTATGGTCATTTAAAAAACAGTTTTTGTATTGTTAATTCTGCCTTCTTAAATATGCCGTGCTTAAGAAAAATAAAATCGTATGCAATAAAAAAGTATGTTTGAAAATTTCAACTGAAATACAGGTATGAAGCAGATGCTACACCATGCTGCCACATTTTTGCCCACGTGTTTAAACATTTTGGGTTCATAAGCTACTCCGGCCTTTGGCATTCACCTGACAACGCGCTTTTTAAAAATCCTATCAGTTTCATCGCACTCAGTCTTTACGACTATTTACACACTCTCGTTCTTCTCTCGCGAACCAACAAAGTTTCCATCGTTTTAAAACTGTATATATGTAAATTTCAATAATTTTCTTCTCACCTCATTCGAATGCACAACCACACCATGATTACTAATCACCTTCTCCTTTGTGTGCTCAATGTCATGGATGTCTGTGCCGCGACAACAGTCATCAATCAAAATTGTGCGATAGCCAACTGACAAAGCGTCGACAGCAGTAGCGCCTGCAAAGTTAATAAAAAAAAAAACACCAAAAAAAAATGTACTATCACTTCCTTTAAATTTTAATCAAAAATCAATAATTCATCGTTAGCATCGCCAAAGTCCCTAAATGACAATTTCGTTTTTTTTTTTTTGTTTTTGAGGGGGAAGAAAAAACTTTATAGAGATTTATTGTGGAGGCGCACTGCGAAAAAGGTCACTTAGGGTATTTGGTAATGTTAACGACAAATTACACAAATATTTTGTTTTCATTTAAATGAGATTTTACTATACTATTGTACAAAATTTGCCTTTTCACTCACCCACACACACATCGTACGCCAAACCGCACACATAGATATCTGTTGTGCCCTTCATCTTTAGCTGTGCATTTAGCGTTGTATCGGAGAGTTTCTTATTGTCCCAAAATACTGAATATGAATCGACTTCGGGATTTGTACCTTTGTAAATTTTTATACCGTTATCCACTACTTTCAATTCCTTATGCAATTCAGCACCCCAAGAATCTTGCACACAATGGCGTGGCCAAAGACGTTGTTTCATTGGTGGTGGACCAGCAAAGATAACGGTATCGAAGACTTGCGCCGTATCAGCGTCGACCTGCAATGATGGGTGCGAAAATGTTTTTTGAAAAACTACCAATACATGCATAAAAAAGTGGGTCTTTTAATATTCCCAATATTTTCCATACCAAATCTCTTTAATTTTTTTTGTATGAAAAACTAGGTAATTTTTATTTTTTTTTAGCTGCTTTTTTTTTTTGTAAATTTCTATGACCGTAAACATAAGTGAAGTACAATTATTTTTAACAGAGAGTTGCCACATATTTGCAATACCATAAATTTTATTTATAATACATTTACTTTGTTACAAAATTTTTTTTTTTTTACAAAGCGTTGCCACCTTTCCTTTTTTTAATGAAAATTTAAAAATTTATTTTAATTTTTTTTTTTAATTTTTTTGAAATTTCAATGAATGCACACTCAAATAAAACATATACTTTTTCAGCGTAGAGTTGCCACCTAATTTGAATTTCACAAAACTATAATTTACTACAAATAGAAATTAAAATTTGTATTTTTTTGAACGTTGAATGACTGCACGCTTAAATAAAATAGGTACAGTTTAGAGCATAGAGTTACCACCTAAGTTTAATTTCATAAATATAATTTAATACAAACTATATATAAAATCTATTTGCATAATGTGTATCAAAGCAAAACTTTTGAAGCAATATTAGGTACAAAAGCAGTCATCGTTAGCGTTGCCACCTAATCTTCATTGCAAAAATAAGGAATCTATATGTGTGCGTATCGTACTATATATAAAGTGATTTATGCAAATTTTAAAAAATATATTTTTTTCTGGTGTTGCCACCTAATTTTTAATAGAAAAATTTAAATTTAATATAAAATAATAAAAATAGGAAACAAGCGAAGAATTTAAATTTACTATAAAATAATTAAAATAATTTATTTTTGTTTGGCGTTGCATCTAACTTGTAATTCGAAAATGGCACAATTGATTTTATTCGCAGAATTGCTAATTTTTTAAATTCTATTTATTTGCATGATTTTTATTATAGCACGCATTGCATTAATAAAAAAAAAATAACCAAAAAAATTAAGATAAAAAAATTTTCAATATTGCAAAATCATATATGCAAACTTTTTCGACAGAGTGCCTACAAAATTTTCCGAATGATATCATTAATCGTGTTCTTTACATACCGGCGACGACTCATCCATGGGGCGCATTTTCACATTATCTATAAACGAAACGTGATCGCTTGGATGCCAATCCAGTGAATAGAAAATAGCATCAAAGTCCACAGTATCCAGCAGATTGTTGGTGGGTTCCAATATCTAAACAAAACATACAGAAAAAATTTTTAAAACCGTATGTTTTTTAGAAAAATGCGCGAAAGAAACTCAGCAACCGAATATTTTAAGCAACAAGAGAGAGAGCGGCGCAAAAAAATTTCCCAACCTCTAACACTGTCTAGGTAATTTGTGTAAAGACGACGTTAAAAAATTACTTTAAAATAATATTCGAGATTTTCCAGTTCATATTAGAAACTTGTTAAAGTACTAAATTAGGTTAAAATCCGAAACATTTTCTTGAGTAGTGCGTTAAGTATTGTTCGAATCATTCTGAGATTAGAAACTAGTGCTAGTTTTCAAATAACTAAAACCAAAAAAACACAACAAAGAAATATCACTTCCAGGAGCTAAATTAGGTACATATGTTGGTTGGTCCGAGAAAACAAACCACGTGAACTGAACATCAAGAAATGCGTTTTGTAATACGAACTGATAAACGAGTTTTTCTGTTGAGTGGATTCGCCAAGGAAATGCAAAATGAAATATCAAATTCTGTGGAGGTTTCCCTCATACTTTTCACTAATTTCCGACAAGACTTTCCATATCGTATCGTTTGTTTTTTTTTTTTTTGTTTCGAGACGATAGAATAATGCAGTTTTGGCTTGCTTCTTTGTATAAAACTCTGCAGTTTTGTGGTATACGATTGGGATTTTCCGAAATCGTTCTAATATTGTATGTGTTGCGAAATCTGTACTGCATTTTTGTAACTCGTCTCGATCAAAAAGTTGATTGTAATAGTCGATTTGATGTCATGATGACATCTCTCTCACTTGTTGTGTTTCTGCAAAAAATTAGTCGAATTGATCGACAGCATTGGATTTTCAACATGTTCCATTTAATTTCAGTAGGAATACTCAATTGAACGAGTCTCTCTAGCCAAATGGCATTAAATATTTTCAAGCCAGTTAAGCACATTATAAATTTTCTCTATGAATACCACTAATTGAAATGTTGGCTAAATATTTGGAATCTCAGAATGCAATCTCAGAATGATGTTACCTAAATTGAATTCCTTCGAAAAGCAGTAAATATTTATCATCTAAATAGAAAATTTTTGTACGATCTTTACGTCGAAATTGGGCAACTAGTCTCGTAAAAGATTGGGCCCATACTGATTTCAAAAATTTGTAATTGGGCATAAATTACTTAAGGGTGCGACTAAAGGTTGATTACCTAAGCCATGACTAACCCCGCCCAGACAAGGTTGGAGGTTAATTTAACCTCTGCTTCGGTCTTATGGATCAATTTGGAAACTAATGTTTTTGGAACTTTTTTGAAAGTGAAATTTTAAACTTAATTAAAAGGTAGAGCGAATCTTAAGTATTCTTGTTGTTTCGAAGCATTTATTTTGCACATTTAAACCTGACAGGAACGAAAGCATTCGGTATAATAGAATAAAATGAATGAAATGAATGAAAGTGAATACGACATTTTTGAACACTACAAAATAGTTCATCTATAATAAAATAATATCGAAGGTGATGCAGATAATATCATAGAACATATTTTTTAGAAATTCGGCTGTATGTTTGCTTGTTTGAACTCGCTAACCTCCGAAGCTACTGAATGGATTTTTATGGGGCTTTAACTGGGGCGTAGTTAGCAACCTCGGACATAACATCGGATATACATATGTTATCAAAACATTAAATGGGGAAACAAATTTTTGGAGCAATGGCTTAAGCCAGAGCTCCACACCAGTCTCTTCAGCCCTTGCGGTTTTCGAAGTTGTGCAGGTTTCACAGGCGTTTCAGGCGTTAGAATTATGGCAACTCCATACAATAATTTTCAGGCATGATATTTCTTCGCACTGTTTAAATTTTATGAAAGGTCTGTTCGATGAATGCATACACAAGAAAAACTAAACAAAAGAAAGTAAATTTTAAAACAATGCAACTTTCTCCAACGAATGGCAAATTTGATTGATTTTAGAAAAATATAGAAAAATATCACCATATTTAGGTTAATAGGGCTCTTGCACTAAATTGCTGTGAGCTTTGTCCGATGTTACTATGCACTACCGTACACTTTCAGTGCATTCATCGAACAGACCTAAAAATGTACACAAAAGTATCGAGAAGAATTCCAGATATTTTTATTAGTTTATTGTATTGTAGACCTGGTACAAAGACATCTACATATTGTAAAAAGTTTCCGCTCATTTTATTGCGAAAATTGTATGCCAAATTTGCATAAAACGTTGAGAGAGTTATCGATTACTTCCTTGCCAAATTCACGCGCGCCAGAACTAAGTTCGAACTACGTTCGAAACAGCTGTTTGTCACTAGAATGGCAAAAGTTAATCATTAGGCGTTTTGGGTTTTTCGGACTTTTGTTATGGAGCTGTTTCAGTACGCCTTAAAATTTCTAGCTTTAGAATCATTTTCTGTCGATTTTTCCAACGGCATCAACGTACGCCGGTTGTTTATTTTTTTTTTTTTTTTTAATTTTTTTCGAATTAGATGTCAGCTAACTGGATAAGAAGGGTAAATCCGTTAATGACATTGATGTAGGTCGGAGGATAGCGACAACGCGGCGCACGCGGGCTATAGCTACTTTTGAATAAAATTAAATTAAATTTCCAACGGCATCAACGTATGTGGGGTGTTTATTTTTAGTTGTTGATTTTTTTAATCGTAGAAGCGCACGCTTGGACGAGTTAGTTACAAATAAAAACACCAAAAAGTTGGAGATATTTGCCACAAGACTCTTTGCATTTAATAACTGCACTCACTCCAGGCCAATTACATTTGCTGCAGGGAATATTTAAAGTCCATTCCCTATAGGGTACATGGTGGTGTACATACATATGTTTGTATGTGTGTATGGAAATGTGCGCTTATTTTCTTTGCGTTTCTACCAATTTCAGTTATCTGACCTAACCTTCGTCGCGCAGCACCAGCTAAGTTAAAAGCAGTTCTCCTTGAACGCTCGCGTACAGGACGTGTTTTGTATTTTTGCCTTCGCCTTCGCCTTCGCCCTTGCCTTCGTCTTTGTCAGCGACCTGACTTTTTCTTTTTCCCTTTACCTTTTTCTCATTTTCAGCGCTTACATTATTCCCACTTTATTTTTACTTTCTTCATTTATGTGTGAACACTACGATACGATAATATCTCCAAAACATACTCACACACTCACGCACACATTAATTTTCACAGCTAACATCCTTAGCGATCCAGGCGCGACACAACGCTACACTACTTGACTGACTACGCCAAGCGCGCTTCTAAGCACTCACCTCATGTCCTTTTTGCTGTGCACTGCAATTACTTATATCCAAGGATCCACTTATAAAATCATTCTGTACATCAACAATGAGGAAAGCGTTCACCGGTCGTACAATCTGCGCCAATGTTTGTTTGTTTTTTTTTTTTATTATTATTTGTTCCCACCGTTCGTTCGCATTGGATGGCGTATGCCAAAGACGAAAAGAAAAAGAAAAATACAAGAATAGAAAAAAAAGAAAGTAAAGTTAATGTTGGAAAAATTTCGGAGTACTTTGCAGACATACCCATACATACAAAAAAAAACACACACTTGATTTAGAAAAATTATAAACACTTATACACAGACCCAAGCACACTCACACTTGCACACGCACACACACACTTGCACACAGGCATGCACAAAACGCGCATAAATGAAGTGTAGCAGCAAGTAAAATGAAATTTACAATAGCCGGCAAGTAGCGGAAGGATGCCAGCAGGATATGATATCTGATGATGGTAGGGACATGTTTGTGGTTTCGGTAATATGAAATGTCGGATATTCATGAAGAGAAAATGAATTTGCTAGACATATTTTTGGCAAATAATTTCAGGCTTGTAAAAAACGCACACACACAGAGACACACACAGTTGTGTTCATTCATAGCGAGTAGGCGTAAAATAAGCAAACATTATTAACATTAAAAACATTGCTAAAAATAACAAGAGTGACCTAAGCGAAATCCCACCGTTGCATATTGAACTTCTGAGAGAATTGGGAAGCTTTTTGAAAAGAGGCAGATGATATAAGAATGTGGTAAATATTGAGAAAAATATTATAGTAATAGGCCCGTTTTTTGGTAACCGATTTGCAAAAGAGCACTAGGTTTTCCATTCTTAAATATCACTAAACTAATTTCAAGTTTAATGAAATATGGTAACAGGGTTGTATTTGCAACTAAAGAAAATTTTATTTGATCTTGTGCAAGTCGGTTACAATAAAACGGGCCGCGGTGTGGTGAACTCGAATCGAAGTCAAATCAAAGTCTCCTTAAACGCAAAAACGCAAGGTCAATATGGCTTCGATTTTTGTCATTGAATTAAATTCGAATCAGAAATTAACATGCAATATATATCCTCATTATATGGGAGACAGAATTTTAACGATAAACGAAATTTGTTACAGTAGTTAATATAAATATGTTTATTCAATATACAGTTACTCACAAAAATAAGCATGCTGTGCTGTTTTTTAGAATATAAAATTGTCTTTATTATTTTTTATAAATATATGGCACATTCTATAACACTAACCATATAAATCAAAGCTTCCAACTCTATGCGAACCTCATGGAAATTCTAAAAAATGTGCATACAACGTTTAAACTTCTTAATGAGAATTTTTAGAAAATTCGTTGGGTATGTAGTTTTGTGGCTCCTTCAATTTCAGTACAATAAAGTGCAAGTTTCAAGTAAGTTAAAGTGTTAATTTATATTTGGTAATATGGTAGAAAACCACATAACCGAAAAGTAACTGAAAATTCTGATTAAAAAGTTTGCAAATTTTATGAAATTTTCTAAAATTTTCGCGGATTTCCTATAAAGCTGAAACTTCGATTTATACGTTTCACGTAATGAAATAAACTCTATTTTAATAAAAAAAATGATTAAATAAAAAATTTATGAAAATGTCGTGAATATTGTCAAAAAAAATTAGTGCATAGTTATTTTTGTGAATAACTTGATATAAGAATTTATTTATATACTTACAACACTCCCCATAGCCAAAAAAAGTTGGTACTATTTTATAAAATGCATTATATTCTAAGACACAAACCACAATATTTCGGAGAAATATTAAGATTTACGTGAGCTGTACCGATTTGAAAATACCTCTAAAATTGTAGTTTTTGCAACTAAAATGGATTTTAAAAATATATTTTCAACAATGTCACATCAAATTACGGACTACTTTATGCTTAAAAAGCTTACAAATTTAAAACAAATCATCATAATGAGATTTGTAATGCCGTTTTCGACTTTTTTTGATAGATTGATTTTGAGAGAAACTGAAACAACTGAGACAAAACTTGGCCGATTTAGACTTAGTCAAAGATATCATTGGAAGTACAATTTCTCACAGTTTTTAATTAAGCTTAGACTGTTTTATCATCTCACTGTTTTTCCCCCCCTCCGACAAACTGTGATTTTCATCCAATGGTCAAGGATATCAAATTCTATGAAAAGTCGTGGGCCAAATTGGGTACAGATAAATAAGTATAGTTTTTTTAATATTCAAATCTAAATATCAACAGACTCGGGTTTTATTTCTCATAAATATAAATATTGTGGTAGAAAGTTATGAGGAAATATCGAAAACTACTTACTAAAAGTAGGGCCGTAACTGTTATAATTTTTATATAAAAAAAATCATGATTCAATCGCCATTTTACCTTTTTTATTACTATTATTCTCGGGTTTTCAATTTGTCGATCAAAAATAATCGTTTCTCTTTTTAGTATTTACAATTTTTCGATCATAATAAACGCCTAAAATTTGCCGGCGATGACAATAAATAACAAAAAAAAATAATACGATTAAATGTGATAGAAAATATTTTAAAACTAAGATAAATGATTATTCTTTGATCGAAAATATAAAAAGTATAAAAAAAATATCATTCTTGATCGAAAAGCTAAAAATCCGAGAAGAACGATTATGCAACGATTTAAACCCCTAACATATGGCATAAGGATAAGATCGATATATTCGAGTTTTGTTTTCAACTAAGTCTGGTTTTTGATTCGAAAAAATCAAAACAACGATTATTTTCATAGCATAGAATTTTATGCTTATAATCTTCGTTATTCATGATAGAAAATCATAAACATTATCAATTTCGATTCAGCTTTGTAACTTTATATTTAATTGAAACTTGTATTAAAATGCAAAGTGGCAAAAACTTACCGAAATAAATTTTTGAAATTGATTAATGCCACAAGACTCTCTACATTATTATAAATATATGCAAACACTTTAACCAAAAGTGTCAAACAAATTAATTAAGTATTTGATTGTTGATGCTCAAGAAATTTTGATTCCATCCAAATCACCATTATTTTTTTTTTTTACAAATAACATATATATTATTTAAATTATAAAGGTATGTAATTGTAAACCTTTTATCTAGCATTTTTCTTCCATAAATAGGATTTCAAATGTTATCATTTTTTTTTTATTTAGTGACATTTTACCAAAAATATCAAGGTTTGTGCGGCATATTAAAGCCAATTCTGAATAAGTACGAAATTAACCATTAAGCTCATTTTAGTTTTGGTTTATTTCTGACATTGAAGCTGAATTTCTCAAAATTCTAAGTTCTCTTATTTTACAAGTTTATACCCACGGTGCTTATTACTGTACTTTATTTAGAGCACAGCGTTGTGACTTCCAACACAAAATGATGGAAAATAATTTGTTGATGTGACTTAAGAGCACGGAATGAGTTGGGTTTAAGAACTTAAAAGGACATGACCTGATTTAGATGCACAGAGAACTTCTGGTGACGAGGTGTAAAAAATTCACAAAAATTAAATCATCCGCAAGGGTAAAATGATGTATTACGAACACGAAATGTAGGAAACCAAAAAATTAATGAAAAATATTAACTGTTTAAATATTTAAAAAAAAATGTAGACATACATATACATTTATTTTAGTATATATGTACATATATACAATAATTACACACATATAACACTCGTAACTAAGAAATAGAATTGCTGCATATATAAAAATTATTACAGAAATAATATATGTGGGCTATTAGTTGAAGGAAATTAAAGCGGAAATTTCGCATGTAACAGGCAAATCAAATTTCCATTTTAAACAGAAATTGCATTGATATACATATGTACATATGTATATTGCGACATATGTACAAATTTATATAACATATCTAATTTAGCAGAAAAATAAAAGCTTGTTATTTGCACTAGCGTATAAAGTAAATAACCTATTCAAATATTTTAAGGTTTCATGTTGCCATGTTTGACTAGTCGGCTGGTAAATAAAGCCGATATACTTGCAAACTTACAAATAAATACATACAATTAGACTTTCGAAGATATAAGCAAATATATCTAAAATTGAGTAGGCAATAATAAAATAGTCCGAATGCCTAGGGTTCAAATCTCGGCCGGAGCAAGTAACATCAAAAATTATAGAAAGATTTTTCTAATAGTAGTCGCCTCTCAGCAGCGAAGGCCTCTCAGCAGGCGAAGGCAAACCTCCGAACGTATTTCTGCCAGGAAAACATGTAGTCGAAGTCGACGTAAACTGTAGACCCCTCAATTTGTGCTAACATATCTAGCACACCACAAATAGTAGGAGAAGCACCAAAATATTATATTATTTTCAAATATTTCGTCTATGATTCTTTTTTTTATTACTTTTAATTCAAAAGTACAATGACAGTGACCAGTCATTAGAGTTCTTGCTAAAAATCGACTATCCTAGTAACTATTTTGACGGTTGATAGTCGAATAGCAACTATTCGATTAAGTAATCACTTTCGACTTACCGCTCACCATCGCGTAGTCTGAAAACCGACTAACCGAAATTATTCGAATGGAGTGAATAGTTAACTCACAATAAATTCTTTAAAAACTTTATTATAGTTGAAAAAGAGTTTTGGCAATATGCACAAACATTCAAAAACATATAACACACAAAGTTCCATTGAAAGAAAGCAACTAGTCGAATAATCGAAAACGAACGGTTAGTCGACTAGTTGCTTATGGGCAGTTAGTCAAAAACGTCGAAAGGAAACGATTAGTCGATTAGGTGAGATCGACTATTTTTTTTAAACAACTTTCGCTAATCGATTAACCGATTAATCGACTAGTCGATTAACAAGAATTCTCTACCAATCAGGCATTTATAGTATATAAATAATATCAATAATTTGGCGCTTACACCATATAGCTTGCTGTTTGGGCCTGAAACCCGTTCTTAATAATATAAAAATTAATACTGAGAAAATTAATGCTGAGACGTAACTAACTATAATTCAATGATTCCGAGATCATCTCCTCGCCTTTGAGTAGATGCATTTCGGTCATTAAATAAAACTAGGAAAGCAATTTAAAAAAGATCCATCAAGAACTCGAGCAATTTTTTTCTTAGTATATTTTACATATGTAACTCCTCAGTCAGAGTAAATATGAATGGTTATTCATTTTATTAGGCGCCTTTCGCTACATCCTACAAACCCATTTTCTGAAATTGAATCAAATTGAACTGAGTTTAAGAGATATTTCGAATCCAGCGCCATCTATAGGTTAATTTTTTAAATAAAATATTTATATTTTTGTGCCTTTTCTTGAATTTGATTTGAATCGGACTGTATCTACTTTAAATAAAAAGCTTGGACAAAGCCCGGCTCCAGCGACACCTGTCAACTGAAATTGTTATATTTACGCGGCTAATAAATGTTTTGAATTTGAAACAAATCGGTCTGTAAATACGGTTTTTAGAAATATCTCGATACCTGCGCCACCTATCGGATTATTCTCCAATAAAAACTCGTTTCGGGCTCAATAAAATTACAAAAACATTCTCTAAGAATATAAGGCCGAATATAATATAATAATAGCGAAGTTATTTTTTTGCATAATAGACACCTTCGCAAATATATCCGAGAAATTTGAGATTCAGTAGTTTCAGTACTTTTCGAGTCTTAAACTACATACCAAGAGATACACACAGGGCCTTTTTATAAGTTATAACTCACATATACATAACTTGTATATAATTTATTTAATTAAATTTGACCTTTTCCAAAATATAGATATAAGCCGTGTATTCCCCGAGACGAACCATTTGATACCCATGTTTCATTATTTCCAATAACTTGTGTATTGTTTAATTAAATTTTACTTTTCATAATTCTCTTCCAACTAAAGCTAGTTATAAACCTTCTCCAGCTGGCAACCATCTTCCCAGCAAAAAAAATATAGTTAACGACTTATTCTCACACCTAACAAATTTTTATTTTTTATATAACATATAAGATTTTATTCAAACCTGTTAAGTTTTGATTACTAATCGTAATCATTAGTAATCTGATTACATTGTATTTGAGAGTGAAATAATTGATTACATTACGATTATCTTGGTCCCAACTAGATTACGTAATAATTACGATTATAAAGAATCAAAAAATAATCAGGATTACTCTATATTACTGAAAAGAATCAAATATAATCAAATAAATAATTGATTCTTTTCAGCGATTCTTTTTGATTATTTTTGATTCTTTTTGATTCTTTTCAATCCAAAACCCCAAACAACTTTTCTCTTTTTGCTTTTTTTAATTTTTAATAAATTTTTTTATTCAATTTTGTATAACAAATAAAGATATTCAAGACATAATAACTAAATGTAACACCAAAAAATTAACAAAATTCATTTAATAAATAAATATATTAAATACAAAATAAAGAAATATAATAACAAAAAATTAACAAAAATCATTTATAACAAAATAACAACAAAAATATACACTAACCCCATTTGGAATTTGTTTTCAATAAAACCAATTTCTCAAATGATAAATCCGACAGTGACTGACGCCTTGGACTGTTCACTCCCCGCAAAGGAAAATAGCCTCCCTACTGGTGTGTTGTTGTTTTTCATACAGGTGTAAATATCAGCTACGCTCATTGAAGCTCATTCTGATGATCAGAACTGAGAACTTTCGCGATGGGGCTGATTATATTGAATGGCTGAATGGCTGAATGGCTGAATTGTTATTAATAATAGCAAAAATGCCATAATTTATAATATAATATTTATAATAATATAATATATATACATATATACATATAAATGCATATATGTATCTCAGAATCTGAGACTCAGATTATAGAAAAAACAATTTTAAAAATTTTAATACAAAAATGTCTTAAAATTTAAAGAGAAAAGTTGTTTGGTATTTTGGATTGAAATTAATCAAAAATAATCAAAAAGAATCGCTGAAAAGAATCAATTATTTATTTTGATTATTTTTGATTCTTTTTGATTCTTTTCAGTAATTTAGAATAATCCTGATTATTTTTTGATTCTTTATAATCGTAATTATTACGTAATCCCAATGTTTCAAACGCACAATTAAATAATGATTACGATTCTTTTTAGAAAATAATCTAACCGATTACTAATCGTAATCATAATTTAACAGCTATGATTTTATTATACTATAAGATTGAATTTTTCAAAGAGACAGCCCGAGCTAAATACTAAAGACAAAAATAGTGTGAGTTCGAGATTTAAATATTTTTTTTCGTATGTGCATACATATGTATGTGTGTTTGATGTATCTCAAAAAAAAAACGTCATGTCGTGTCTTTGTGACGCGATTTTGAAAACAAACAAAAATAAACACTTTCTTGCCGCTAAACAAGTTTTACTTCAAAATATCTGTGAGTGAAGAAATATTGATAATATAATATCTTTATTAACTGCAGTTAATAAAAACATTAAAAAAAAATTAAGTGAAAAACACAGGTACCGAAATTTCTCCACTTAAATATGACTTCAAATTTCACTCTGTGAGGTGCACTAGGTAGACCAAGCGCACACTGTGTTACGAAATTATTGAAAACATAAAATTAACGAAAAAAATTCAATTCAATTAATAACTCTTAAAGTTCGTTGTGGCGGACATAACCAGGCAAGCGCACAAGCAAAGTAATTTGATTTAATGAGCCCATTTTTTAGGCTATAATTTTTGGATATCTCATCTGCACAAAATATGAGACCGGCTTGTCTTAAGCCCCCTTAGCAAAATTTTTTTTTTTTTTTTGTATGGCTAAGTGGATATAAGTATGTATATGTGTGTGTGTACATATGTCCTTGCATAAATTAAACCATCAACTAACGGAAATTGCTTTAACACCTATTTTCACCCACACACACACACAAACATAAAAAAGGAACTCGTAGTTGGCCACCTGTACGTACTATAAGTACATACGATATTTAGTGGCCGCATACACACGTACGTGTATAGGTGTGCAATACATATGTATGCAAATCCATATGCAAACATATTTTTCCCACATCAACTGCAAGAATTTTACTCCGTAACCTTCCAAACGACGCTAAGTTCTACCACATTGATTTCGCCTCGACTCGGTGCCCTCGACATCACTTGATTGTAAACGTCATTGCAATATGAAATTGAAATTGAATTGAGAGCTGCTTGCCAGACAGGAAGCTCAACACTCACCCATACAAAAACACACACACACACACACACCTACATACACAAACAGGATGGCAAATGTCGAAAGGGTAAGAAAATAAATTTGCAATAAAAAGTCAATTCCGGTGACGTTCAAATAACTGAAAACAGCAAAACACTTTCTTATATTTTATATGCACAGAGTACTACATACATAGTTCGAAAGTTGCTTTTCTACTCTAAACGTACGAAAGTAATATTGGTATATTGTATTTATGATTTGCATAATTTATACAATAACAATTGAGGAAAACTTCAATGGCGTACTTTTTTATTTTGGAACGAATTTTAGGTAAAGGAATTTATAATAGAGGAAGGTATTTTATTTCGTGCCAGAAAGCATGAGCAGTAGGGTGGTTCATCAAAAAATTGCTGGTTTGCAACCGAAATTATAAAATCGTTTATGTTCTAAAAATATTTCGGATAAATTTTAAGATTCACGTGAGCTAAACTGATTTGAACACACACAGTAGCTATATCTACAAAAATGTAGTCGTTTTCTTGTTTACAACTTGGTTCAAAAACCGATGAACGAATTTCAACCAAATTTGGGTAGTATCGGGTCTTGCAATACGAACGCTACAAAAGTTTTTTTTTAATAAAACAAAAAAGGTTTGGGATATGAATTAAATTCTTTTTTCCTGTGAAAGTACATTCGATGCCATTATGTATGAAATTCGATTTCTTTTGCATGGGCACCACGAGCCCGCTTGCAGAAGTCCAGACGCTGAACCCAATTTTCGACGTTTTTCAAGCATAAATCGGCCGATACTGCTGCAACTTCACGTTCGATATTCGTACGAAGTTCATCAATCGTCGCTGGCTTATTGGCATAAACCGACCATAGACTTGACGTAGCCGCACAGGAAATAGTCTAACGGCGTCAAATCGCACGACCGAGGCGGCCAATTGACTGGGCCATTTCGTGAGATAACACGTTCACCAAACTTGGTTTTCAATAAATCGATTGTGACATTCGCTGTGGGAACCACATACTCGTATTGTTCAAGTCCATATCATCCAATTCGGGCCAAAAATATTCGGTTATCATTGAGCGGTAGCGATTCCCATTCACAGCAACGTGCCGGTCTTGATCATCACGGAAGAAGTACGGCCCAATGACGCCGCCGGCCCATAAACCGCACCAAACCGTAATTTTTTTTCAGGATGCAATGTTGACTCATGGAGTACGTGTAGATTGCTGCCTGTCCAAAACGCATATTTTGCTTATTGACGAAGCCATAAAGCCAGAAATGACGACGACCATAAATTGGACGTGGCACTCTTAAAGTTGAGGCCATTAACTCCGAATTTCGGTAGTAAATTTTAATAATTTCGACTGGTTGTTGGATCGTATATCTTTCCATGATGAAATGGCAATTCTTACTGAAGAGAAATGTCAAAAAGCGGAAAAAATATGGCGACGTTTGCTGTCACTATCAGTCTACTTTTGTAGCGTCTCTATTGCAAGACCTTTTATAATTATTAGACCAGTGGCACGAGCATTCGCCATATTTTAATACGTTAGATGGCGTATGAGTCAAGATATTCAGCAAATCCGTGTACTTATGGTCCGATATTGATGATATTAGAGAATTTATGGCGCTGGTTCAATAGAAAATACTTTTATGAAAAATAAATCCGTTAGGTGGCGCTGGATGGGAGTTATTTATTAAATCTGCATTTATGATCCGAGATATTTTAAATCCACTAGGAGACGCTAGAATCGAGTTATTCACAAAATTCATATTTATTGATGATATTAGAAAAATATGGTGTTGATGACATCCAAAATAGTTTTATGAAGTGAGTTATGCAGCAAATCTCTGATTTTAATCCACTTTCGATGAAAATAAAAATTGACGACGAGAATTATTTTTGCGAAAAATGGGTCCGTCATCCGCGCCATCAATCTATACTATATTTACAAACAAAACCTATGTATAAAAATCCATTAGATGGCTCTGTAGTCGAGTCTTCCAGAAAATCCGAAAATGCATTTTTATGATTCAAATAACTTTATCTGAAAGTTTCAAAAAAATTTTAATTAAGTTATTCCGTAATCCCATAACTGCCAAAAATTTAAAATTATTACTCACAATAATTTCAGAGCATAAGACAATAAAAAACCAATTTACGATAGTAAAAAAATCAATTTAAATTTATAAAAAAAAAATTATATGCTGGTGTTTGGCACGCCAAATTCGTTGGGAACTACCCCTTTTAACTAAAGGGTACATAGAGTGGCTCAAAGTTAGAACGCAATAGTGCAACATTTTCAATATCAATCACAATGCGTTGGATACTAAATTTTTTCTGTTCGGTATTTATGGAAATATAGTAATTTTTATAACAGAAACACTGTATAGATTTCAGAGCTTAAAACTTGGAACAAAATTCACAAAAACTCAAGAAATTGAAAAAAAATAGAATTTTTTGAAACGTTTGTAGCCCATTCAAATACAGTATAATAAAATACAAGTTTTACGTGACTAACAACTCGCGTGGATTCAAAAAAAAAATTCCCAACGTTGCTGCGCATTATGTTCCATTAAACAATTGAACAAAATTTATTTTTGCATAGAAGAAAATGCGAAACAGCCAGCAAATACAAAATGATCAACTTGACTTTATAAAAATTGCATACCAAAAACGTTTATAAAAATTCGGATTAAAAAATTTAAAATTTTTATCACAGTTTATAACAATATTGGATATATTAAAAAAAATCCAAGAAATTTCAAAAAACTGTATTAAAATATTTAACTTTTTAATGAGTATTTTTAAAAACAGTATTGGATATATGGCCAGAACTTCAAAATTTAAAGCTTTTTAAAAAATGTAAAAAAAATCCAAGAAATTTTAAAAAAACTGTTTTAAAATTTTTAACTTTTTAATGAGTATTTTTAAAAACAATATTGGATATATAGCCAGAACTTCAAAATGTAAAGCTTATTAAAAAATTAAAAAAAAATCCAAGAAATTTCAAAAAACTGTTTTAAAATATTTAACTTTTTAATGAGTATTTTTAAAAACAATATTGGATATATAGCCAGAACTTCAAAATGTAAAGCATTTTAAAAAATTAAAAAAAAATGCAAGAAATTTCAAAAAACTTTATTAAAATTCTTAACTTTTTAATGAGTATTTTTAAAAACAATTTTGGATATACATATAGCCAGAACTTCAAAATGTAAAACTTTTAAAAAAATTAAAAAAAATCCAAGAAATTTCAAAAAACTGTATTAAAATTTTTAACTTTTTAATGAGTATTTTTAAAAACAATATTGGATATATAGCCAGAACTTCATAATTTAAAGCTTTTTAAAAAATTTAAAAAAAATCCAAGAAATTTCAAAAAACTGTTTTAAAATTTTTAACTTTTTAATGAGTATTTTTAAAAACTAACTTTATTTTCATATAAAATTCTAAGCATTATGAATATTGTAATAAGACGCGATGTTTCATTACAAAGTTGAGCCACTATACAAAAAATGCGAGTATAATGAATTCATCTACTACTACGTACAGCATGTAAATTGCGATATGTCAACTGACCTTCAACGCAATACGCACGATACTTTCATATCCATGGAACGCCTTCCGAATTCAATTACTCACAATTCAGCGAAGTTAAGCTTTTTTCAGAATTTTTCATTTTTTCTGCATAGCAATTCACAGAAATCGTTAAAGTCGAGTGGAGCAGCAACAAAAAAAAGAACTCAGTATAAAAGTCAAAAGATGTACATATGTACATACATACATGAAGTGCAACAAAAAAAAAAGAAACGATAAACATACATTAAAACGGTTTGATATTTATTCATTTTGAACGCCAGCAATGAATGCTAGACGGACGCAGAGCTTCGGTTAATAGAATAAAACTCACACCAACACGATTTCCAGTGCAATAACTCAATCAAGGCGTGACAAACAATTTACTAAATACATGCATGAAATTTTCACGTACGAGTATACAGCCATAGGAAAATCGCTTTTTCCCCATAACACTACCTACGAGCATATATATACTACAGATTTTTCCATATCAAGCAGCTATGTACATACCAAGTACGAGACATACAAATACCCTTCCTCCCCTGGATGCAAGTTCATTTTATACCAGTGCACTTGCAATTCACCCACTTTTTCCGTTTGTACTAAATCAATGTCTCCCAATCCACCGGTAAATATGATACGCGACCTTACTTGACGATCAAAAGTATGACACATTTAGGGAAATCATAAATGCAAGAAAATATCAGATGTTGGCTCTAAATATGCGCTGCATTCGATCTTCGATCTTCGCCGGTTATCGAAAATCGAAAATCGAATGTCAAATGCATTTTATGAGCTGTGCAACCCATCGAATTTTCTATCGAACAGAATTTCGCTTTCGACGCTATATCATAGTGTGGAAAAATTGCAGAAAATTTTGTTTTTTGACGACCAAACACTATTATTAAACTATTTTTGTTAATTTTAAGCAGGTCTAAGGTCGTAAGTATGAAACAACAACCCAGGAAGGGCTGGTTTCATTGATGGAAGAATATGCTCCTTTTGCACAAAAGTTCAAGCAGGAAAAATGGGGAAAAATGGAATTCTCGTTGGAGCTAAATTGGTTGGGACCAACTGTTAGAAGGACAGCAAAGTGGATTAAAATTAAGTAAATTAAGTTTTGGTATTTGGATTATTGAGCACAAAATCGTAGCACTGTTGCTAAGTTCAGAATGTTTTGAATTGATTTGGTTCGTGTGCATTGCTACAGGGACTCTTCTATAGATAGTCGAAAGTTTCTTATAAATCTGTAAACAATATTCATAATGTTATAAATACATATAAAACCCTCTTTGAAGTATTACAAGCAGTGGGATTCACTTCTAAAGAATTTAAAGCATCCCTAAATCGTTTTCTACTTTTTGCCAACTCCAACAAACTTTCATCCTCCTCCTCTGAACAATCGTCGTTTTATTTACTCAACTTGCTTGCAACTTGCACTTAATTTCAATGACAGCTGATAGAAATATACCGTTATGGACGATCTAAATGTGTGAAATTCACAATAGCGCTATTCTTCGTCGAATGTATGCCAAATGCAAATTTTTTCGATCAGCTCTTTCAACCACAGTCGAAGTTCGAATGTAACACATAACACAGGATCGTTATCTGTAAATGTTGGCTGATGAATTCCAACGTTATTTCTTAAAAATCAACAGCAATACTGCTATTAAAGCTGATCAAAAATTCATATGCAACTCTTTTGCAACTAATTCTAGAGAAGTTGGGATGAAGATTTTCAGCCTTGACATTACTTAGTACAACAAGCCTAAAATCGTCTAAATTGTACTACATACATAACATGGACCTATTTGAGTAATAAAAAACTGTTTACTCAAAATACCAAATACACCCTCATCAAATCTGGAATTAGAATAAAGAAAATGCCGTTTTCCGGGAGTCTCATGGTCTTTTTGCCCACAACTTTAACATTTCTGAAACAATCTTCCATTTTAATATGGTGATTGAAAGTGGATTTATGTATTACGTGAAAATTGTTTGTAGTGCAGCTACGTTTTTTTTTTTTTAACATACTCCGTTTCATGTCAATCAAACGCAAACGCTTCACTTTTAATCAATAATTTCTGTGATAAATTGTTCACTCTCCGAATTGTGAGTAACGCATTTCATTCGCAATTAAATAAAATTTTGAACCAAATTATTTATACCAGGTGGAGTTGGCTGTACAGCAACAAAAATGTACACTAACAAATTATAAGCGCAATGACAGTGAGAATCGATGAGAACTACAACAATCACATAGTTTTGACATTCAGTCGAGCAAGCGAATTCGTTCAGCTGCTTTCTCAACACCACCTTACATGATTTCGCCTTGTTTTAAATCTTACAACATATAACAGTACACGATTTTCCGACCGAGATCCGACTATACCCTAAACAATTTCTGCATCTGGCAGGGTGCAAGCAGGCCAGGGTTGGCACCTAACGAAACGAAATGCCTAGCAAAGTCTTCGAAAAATAAATTTACAACGCTATTCTGGATAATTTTTTTTCATTCATTTTATGCAAAACTATAAAATTTACCTAAATTATAAACTTAGTACAAAATTTATTTAAAAAAAAAACTAGAATGGGTCCCTGAGCACAATGACATTCCTGGCAACTGCGCGGCAGACGATTGGCAATGAAATGGACGGGAGCTGTGGTTTCGCTTTAACCTCCTGCAGGCACAGTTTAAAGACAAAATTCATCGAAGAGGTGAACACCAGGTGGGCCATGGAACCCAACTGTCGGATTTACACGCAAATTTGGCCATAAGCTAAGGTTAAGTGATCCAAATCTCTTAATCGTCTTGACCGCCCTCTTCTCAGACCAATGGTGGTGGTAATAACCGGACACGATTACTCTCGAAATTGCAGGGACGAAAAGGAAGTGGAGAGCATCGAACACTATGTCTACCACTGTCCCGCCTTGGCCAAGACCCGAAACCACTTCGGCAATAGGTATTTTCTAGACTGTTTGACCGACATGAGCGCGGCAAGCATTCAAGATTTTATGTACACCTTTTAATGAAAGATAGGAAGGAAATGCATCCGGCGGTATCACAACGGGCTTTGTTAGCCGTCGTGTATCTCCGTGATCTTTCCGCCATTCTTACATCAAGAATTTCAGTTAGGATTCAAGTTCCACTTTACGGGGGATAGGCTTTGTATGCCTTCTCCTTGTATACAAAAAAAAACTCAACGACGCCAGTTGGTAAATTTTGGATTGCCGAACTTTCATCGAGCCGCTTGATTTTTAAATTTTTTTTTAAAATTTCGATCTTTCGGTTTCCATATGCGTTACAAAAATCAACCGGCTCGATAAAAAATCATCAATTAAAAGTTTACCAACATGCCTCCATTATCTTATGAATTTCGCATGTTGCGTATGATGCCCACTATAATCTGAATGAATGCATTAAAAAAAAAGTGTAGTAAAAGTGTGTTAAAGCGTAGAGGGGTAGTAACTTTTAATATTTATAAAAAAATATTTATTACGATCATAACAAAGTGTCAAACTGTCCAAACAAAAAATTTGGAAAACACTGTACTAAATTAAACTCTCTCACTCTGACACTCATATTCATAAACAAATTCACTCACACTTGCACATCCGCATAAACATACAAAATATAAGCTCATACATACATACATACATAGATTTACAAATATTTGCATTTGTAGATACGCACCGTTTTTATCCAGCGATTCCAGCAAAATTTAAATTCCTCCCTGTCAATGGAGCCATCGCCGTCCGTATCGAATACCTCGAAAATCTGCTGCAATCGATCCGTTGGCACATCGTAAATGTGACCCTTGTCGTTGCGGAACAAAGCCCGACAGATGAGCGTAAATTCGGCCAAACACAGACGGTCATCACTGTGAGAAAGAAAACAGAAAAGGATTAAAGTGTTGCGCATATGTACATTGCGTATGTATTAGTGTACTTTACATATGTATGTATGTATGTATGTGTGTATATTTATCACAAAAGTTTTCACAAGCAATTAGTTTTACTTCTACAGTTGAGTTATTCCAGAAAATTGACGATCCTAATTTCATAATTGTCTAAATGTATTGTACATAAAAATGTAAATATTTTTTTTTAATATTAATGAATTAAGAATGCAAATTACCGATACTTTTCAAAGAGAAACAGAATAAATTTTCACATTTCTCTTTTTTTAATAATACCACTTTTTGGTTTCATGTTTAAAGAGAATTACCATAATTTCCATGAAATATTTTTTATCACAAAATGTACGGTAAAATTTCTTCAACCATTTCGTATTTGAATTTTTGTTTATAAGCCCCCTTCGATATGTTTTCTAATGGCAATGCAACTTTTTATCACTGTTACGGAATATAAAAAGCACGGGTTGGAGAAAATTGTGGTCAACTTTTAGGGTTCGAATAACTAACATTTAAAGGGTAACCGTCCTGCTCCTCCTTACCGTATTTACCCTGGTACGCAGTGCTCAATAACTGCCAAAACTCTAAATAGAAAAAGGTTTAAGAAATGCCCAAAAAAAAATTGTTGGACGCAATTTTTCTAGGCAGCACGTTATTCTTGTTAAAATAGCAACCGTTTCTACTACGGTTTTCTACAAATTTTTTTTGATAAAACAGAACAAAGTAATCCAAGCCTAAAACTGAAATATATCGAGCCCTTACTACAAACAAACGTTATTCCTAATAGCATTTCTGCATAAAAAAGATTTAATTAATTAGTTTCATTATTTCTTGAAGAAAAAGTGACAAATATGATAAGTGAAAATATCTTCGGAACTAGTACTTCTCTTGACATAATAAATAATAAAAACAAATCACTTGTAACTCTTGCTCTAACTGTTGCAGCAATGAAAACACTTTTAAATTATTTGGATATTTAATAGGTAACTAACAATACTTATATAAAACTTTTAGTAGCACAAAGTCTAAAATAATCTGCATACATGTGTACCATATCTTCTTAAGTAGCCATCATTTTTGGCTACAAGCAATTTTTTCTTTTGTGTTGGTTACCAATATTTTATCCTACAAAAATTGATAATAGTTTAAAGATCGTTATAATGAATTGTTTTATAAAAAAAAAATATTCTAGATTGTTTTGGTACCTTTAATAAAACCATAGATTTGTTTCCGAATTTTAATTACGGCAAAGACAATAATGTTCTCTATATTATTATCAAAGGCCCAAAGCTGACATTTTTTTAAATGTTTTGTTTTTTTACATTCTAACGGTGAGATGGACTGACCAAAATTTTTAAAATGCTTTTTTTCATATTAAATTCAAGCAATACATCTCAAATGTTTCGCCTAAAAATATATTGAAACTTCGATAAGTTATTTCATTAAACGGTAACAACAATTGTGCCCAATGGGAGAGGAAATATTGAGAGGTTGCTGATATACAAAGGCTAAAAAATGTAAATTTTTTATGTTCGTACTTTAAGTCCAAGAATTGTCGGTTGAAAAAGGAAAACAATGCATGTTTTCTAAATCTTTTTTCCGTGCTTTTCTATTTTTTCTTAATTTTTTAATTTTTTTTGTAAATTTTTTTTGTAAATTTTTTGACTTGCGCTCGCAAATTTATATATGCAGGTACTCAATTCTAACCTAAATTTAAATTCTTAAAACTTACAGCCTAGGCTACCTTTTCGGGAAACTCCTTGTCCGAATAACGGTTTTTACACTACCAAAGGTCCTAAGCTGGAATTTTTTAAAACATTTTTTTTTTATATTCTGATGGTTAGATTGATTGACTAAAAATTTTAAAACGATATTTTAAAAATTATGATTTTGTAAGAGCTTTTTTCACACACAATTCAAGCAACACATGGAGTGAAATATCTCAAATGCTCCACCTAAAAAATTACTGAAACTTCGATAAGTTATTTCACTAAACTGTAACACGAATTGTGCCAAATAAGGGGAGGAAATATTTATGGGTCCCGAAACATTGGAGGTCAAAATTATAAGAATTTTGTGTTAGTTTTTTCGTATTTTCTATATTATTTTTTCTTTAATTTGGACCTTAATTTTAATTGCGTTGCCCCTGAAATAAATTCTTCAAACTTCGATTGCAATTTTTCCCCAGCCAGAACTACCGTTTTAGGAAACCCAAAGCCCGAGCGTCGTTTTATTGACTCAATGGTTGAAATATTCTTAGAACATGAGACCCTGAACCCATAAGGTAATCCAACTATTTTCTTTTGAACAAGCCAAATAATGCCCAAAATAAATTGAGAAAATTCGTAAGCCAAACGAAATATGTGGTCACGTCTAAGGCTGGGGTTTATCACAAAAAATAAATCGAATTTTAGCTATGACGGTTTCTCATATTTTAAACTCTTTAAAATGCAATGTGTATGGTGGAAAATTTTTTTCAAATTGTTTAAAAAATTAAAATCAATTTGTTGCGACTGCAAACTTGTTATAACTAAATTGGATGGGCTAAAAAACTGTGTATCTATGTTTTTCTAAAAGTTTTGATTAAACATTTTGCAAAATTTTTAGAAAATTTGTAGGATGAAAAAACAATGTGCGAAACTTGGAATGAACTATTTTTTTTATATAACAAATAACTTTTATTAAAAAAGAAAAATAAATTGTCAAAACTTGGTGGGATTATAATTATGATATGCAGATATTTGGAGAATAGCTAATGTTCAGTTACTGTTTTTACTGTTCAGTTACTGTTTTTTACATTAACACATTTTGTCTCATACAAATTTTTTTTTTATATAATTCATAGCAGTTGTCTATCGCAATGCATTCTAGGAAAATGACAAAGATTTTGCACCAAAAATTTACAGTAACTTTATTACAATTATTTTTCACACTTCTTAAACTGCATATTTCCCATTTTACCATCAACATAAAACTTTTCACTGAATTCGAAATGCAATCATTGCATCACAACTTTCAACACTCACTCACCCGTCCTTATCGAATGCGGTGAAGCAGGCGTCCATTGCTGAACCGTTCGGATCGTCGATTACAATTGGCGGTGTTGGTGAGTCCATTCTCGCAGAAATGTCTCGTTGCAGCCAAATTTTATACCGTCAGGAAGGGCAACAACAACAACAACAACAACAACAACAAATACAATAACAGCACACCTGCAAGTAGATAGAAATGAAGTGAAAGTGTAGCAAATGTAGTTTTGTACCAAGTATAAAAGGATGTTCGAGTAACGTTAAGTAAATAGCAGCACTAACACCCAGACGACATTACAACAACTAACAATTGACTTGGAATAATGGCACACACGCTTCCTTGAAAATTCACATATGTACTACGTTTATTTAAAGCCACAAATTGGAACACAAACGCGTCTCATTTAAAACCTCTAAATTGCCACTTCGTCACTGACACCAACCACCCATCCACCCATCCACCCACCAGCAGCGAAGCAGGTGAAGTTGTACGATGACGTCTTAAGTTCAACTATTCACACAAACACTAAACGGGCAAAAAAATTTTTTTTTTTTTTTCAAAGCGTATTGAACACGAAAATTGGATCTCGCATGCGAAAAAAAATCCAACGAAATTACAACGTCGACTTATGGCTACGCTGGTCGAGCTACTGCTGGCTAAACGCTTGAGCGGCAGCATTTTTGTTGTCACCAAGCGTAGCTTTTTCAAAAACTCAACGCTTCAATGATTTATCGAAATAACAAAGCGATCCACACCCAGCGCTGTGGAAATGTGGTAGGTGTGGTCGTCATGGTGATATACCGGGCTTTTGATGGAAAGTGTTTTATGGTAGGTATGAAATCAGTTAATGCTTTTCTCCAACATTTTGGTGGGGTTTCATTCAACGTTTTTGTTCAGCTTCAGTTTTTTACAGTTCGATACACACACACACACACATACGAGTGCTAATAAATACAACTGCATAGCAGTCGCAATTTACTTATAGCTACAGTGAGTGGCTCAAAACATGAGCAGGCGCTGGGGGCGTTGATAGGCGTATGCGACCGACCGCCTGCTGCATCAAATGAGTAATACTCGATACGCTAATGATAAATCGTTTGAAAGTATTTAGGAAAATTTTTACCGCCACGAAAAAAAAATGTTAGTACTGCAGTTGATTTTTCTAATCTTAGTTTTAGATGGAGATAAAATGGCATCGAGGTTTGTGGATTACTGCAAAACTTTTCTAAACAAATTGGCAACAATTGGTTACGTTGTGATGGATTTTGGGGGCATGAAGGTTTTTGAAGCCAACGTCAAGGCTGGTGGTTGCGCAAAACTTCTGCATGACCTTGAGCTTTTCTGTGGAGCACCAAGGGTTAATTCATAGCTAGCCTGGACCAGTGAAGTTCAACTGCACAGAGCGAAAAGACCACCTCAAATAGGTTTTGAATTAGAAAAAAATTTAGCGGATTTCTCCATGATTTTTCCAAGTAAGAAAAAGGCCTTCATATTACGACTCGATATGTATTTTCAATGTAATTAAGAGGATGATCCTTAGAATTAATGTGAAAATCTTTTCAATGCAATTTAGTAGATAACCTGTGATGTGGAAAAGAAAACTTAAATGCCAATACAATCTCTTCTTAAATTTAATAAGCAGATGATTAATTATTGTCACCTAAAATTTGTTAGGTAAATTATAGATAAATATAATAGCTTTAAGTTCTTACATATGTATACATATATTATTATAAGAGGTTTCACATATTTGTTTATAAGATATAACAATTAAAACAAGTACAAAAACTAGTGTTGCAAAACTATGCCTAGTATGGCATGTGCCATTTTTTGAACATTAATACAAATTTAGACAGATAAAGATATTCATTTTTGAAAACTTTACTCATAAAACTTTACTCATAAATCATATTTTATTTTTGAAATCACAGTCTATTTCATAAATAAACAAATCAGAAATTTTCATTTTGAATATACAAAATTCTTGTTCTTTGAATAATATTAAACAAAAAATAATATAAAGTAGATTATTTACAAAGTACATATTTTACTGATAATATAAATAAAGGGTTTTGCAATAGGGACGCTACAAAAATAGACCGATAGTGACAGCAAACGACGCCATATTTTTCCCCGCTCTTTTGGCATTTCTCTTCAGTAAGTTTTGCCATTTCATCATGGAAAGATATACGATCCAACAACGAGTCGAAATTATAAAATTTTAAACTGAAATTCGGAGTCAATAGCCTCAACTTTAAGAGCGCTACGTCCAATTTATGGACGTCGTCATTTCTGGCTGAATGGCTTTGTCAATAAGCAAAATATGAGTTATTGGATAGACAGCACGTACTCCATGAGTCAACATTGCATTCCGAAAAAATTACAGGTTGGTGCGGTTTATGGCCCGGCGGTGTCATTGGGCCGTACTTCTTCCGTGATGATCAAGACCGGCACGTTACTGTGAATGGGAATCGCTACGGATGATATGGACTTGAACAATACGAGTATGTGGTTCCAACAGGACGGCGCCACAAGCCACACAGCGAACATCACAATCGATTTATTGAAAACCAAGTTTGGTGAACGTGTTATCTCACGAAATGGCCCAGTCAATTGGCCGCCTCGGTCGTGCGATTTGACGACGTTAGACTATTTCCTGTGGGGCTACGTCAAGTCTATGGTCTATGCCAACAAGCCAGCGACGATTGATGAACTTCGTACGAATATCGAACGTGAAATTGCAGCAGTATCGGCCGATTTATGCTTGAAAACCGTCGAAAATTGGGTTGGTTTAATGAAGAATTTAATTCATATCCCAAACCGTTTTTGTTTTATTTAAAAAAAAAAACTTTAGTAGCGTTCCTATTGCAAGAGCCGATATAACAAAATTGGAAGTATGAGGAGAGATTCCTTTTTTTAAATTACAATATAACACCACCAATAAAGGGAACTGCAATTTTCGTATTATTATTATCCCAAAGAATCTGTTATTTTGTTTATGTTGTTATTTAATTATTGTATATAAACATTACATTGGATAATTAACCCATTTCTTAACTAAATAAAATTGCAGCTACCATAATTTTGAAACTAATCTGAAAATATAACAAAATTCCTAAGTTTCTCTCTTTGAACTTTTTCGGCTATATGTACATACTTTTGAAAGTTTTTTAAAAGATATTTGAAATAATTTTTAGAACAAAACTTCTTCATTGAAAACTTTTCGAATTTCATGAAATCCTCCAATTTGTAAGTAATACCCAACATGATTTTTAATCACAAAATTTTTAAATTGAACTACCTTCTTTTTAGTATCATAAATAAATGTCCTTATTATTTTGTTCTTACAATTTAATATTTTTGGACAAAATTCCACAAAAATTAATAAACAAGAAGTTATCTCATTGTTTTCAGCCGTTTTCCGTTTCAATAAATTTCGGAAGAAATTCAAAATAAAATTACGATTTTCCAGCAAAAACTTTTTTCAATCTTGTCCTCTCTCGCTCTCTTTAACATCCAAGTTTTTTTTAGAAGTCGAGCTCTTTAATTATAGGCGAACTTTTTAGCTCTCTATGGTAGTTCGTGGGCGCCTATTAGCTTCCGATCTATATTAAGGCGAATTATCGCACTTGTACACTTACGCAACATTAGTTTTCCACTGTCAGATTTATCGGTCGCGTTTGTATCGCAAGTTGTACAATTACCTAGCGAATTTAAAAGAAATTAGAATAAAACATAGTTTAGAATAAACAAAAATGATAATTGCCCACTGTGCGAAGCTTCAATAGCTGTATCTAGGCGCACGAATATCGATACATTTATCATTCGATACCGATATTTTTTACTCGATACTTTTAAAACAAAAATTTTTTGGAATCGTGTACTTGAATATCGATCGTATCGTATATTTTGATATAACCAAATAGCCCTGGTAGCTAGTGCGATTATATTAATTTTGTAATTTTAATTATAATAATTAATAAAATAATAATAATAATAATATTTTGATATGACGATCAGACTTAATGAACTCAAAGTCTAGATGAACTACATTCTCTTCCAATTTTAGTAGCGAGCACAAAAGTTCCAACATTATTAAAATAATAAATAAAATGATGGAGCAGAAACGGAAAAACTGAAGTCTTTAAATTCGGTACATGGTGAGCTACCCAATACTCTCTAAAGGGAAAGCGGAAAGGTATCGATATTTTTGGTATCGAGTGATTTTATGTTCGGTATGTACTTTCTACAAGTACCATATGGAGACTTTCGGACCGATATTGTGTTCCTAGCTGTATCGTAGATGTCAATCATAGAACGTCATCACAAAAGTATCCACGAGAATTTCAAAGATATTTCAAAGAAGCATAACAATGGTTTCAAAGTAGCCACTCGTCTTGGTTTAACTTCACTTAACTTAACTTAAGAATTGCCAACGTCTACTCAACACGTCAACTTTGTTTTTGACATTTCTTTTTCGTCCCGTTTTCATCACCAACACTTTTTACATTCATATAGGTACTTTTCGTTCCACCAACTTATAGCCCGGAAAATAATTGTCGTACAGTTCTTTATTGGTGCATCTGAAGAAGAGCATTTTATTGTTTGACAGTTCACCGCCTATCAAATAAATTTGTTTGGTATTTATTTTTAAGAATGACAGAAACGAAAATATGACAAGCTTGATTCTCTCACCGCTCTCTATTTACGTAAGGCCGCAAGGTTAAGTCTCAGTTATGCTCAATTATGCAAAATTGCACTTGACTTGTCTTACCTAGAAACTTAGAAACAATTTATATTGCGACAGGCATTACATACAAACAATTTATTTTATATCGCATATTCAAAGGACATTTTATTCAAAATAGATAGATGAAAAAATTATTTGCTCTTATAAAACTTGACTTAGAAACTAAATTCCAACCGATTTCCAAGTAAAGTTATTTTCGATTACGTGTTGGCTAATTACTTATACACCCAGTTCGTTAAACATAATCGTTATATGGCACTTCCCAAGTCAAGTCAAGTGAAGCTAAGTATAACTTATGTAAGCTTTATTTTATATGCGATTACAGATTTCAGCTTTTACATCATAAAACTTATGATCATATGAAATAAGTCTTATAAGGCGCACATTTTTTGATGGGTAAGCTCACATAGAATTTCCCGCGATGCATGTACAAAATAATTCAAACGCAACATTCAAGACAACGCCATTTAATAAACGGTTAACACAAACTAAAGGTTAAAAAAAATATACTGTCAAAGTTGCAGACAATGGAAATTACTACTTCATAATTGTCCAATGTGCGCACGTTTATTAAAAGTGGTGTTGCGTGTCAAAGTTTTAATACATTTGGATGGCAGATGACTGAAAATGTTTATTTGTTATAATTAATTTAATTTCAACTTTATCGTTTATTTTTGAAGAACTCAGTTTGAGGTAAGTCTTGAAAAAGGAATAATAAAGCCTAAAACTAAAGATTTAAGAGTGTCTTTTAGATAGGAGATTTCTTAACGAACAACTTGAGATTCTGTTAGCTTTGGTTCAATGCCAAAATTTCTATCCGATGTTAAGGGAATTTGTATTTTAATGGTTTTTTTGTATAATATAGTGGTTTTTTTTATAATAATATCCCGTACTAAAACAAATAAATAGACAGTTGCTTTCTCTAACGAAGCACCTTAGACGTTGGAGTAAACTAGACTAAAATTACTGATCTTCTGTGCAAAATGCAGTCAACAAACGTTCTGGTTCATGAACTGATATTTAATAGGACCAATCACACTCTCCGCTTTTTTATACATTTTTTAAAATAAATTTTCTGATTGAAACACAAATTTACCATTATTATCAATGACGTTTTGCCATTTTTCGGTTAGCTTCATAATTCCATTGTTGTAGACCTTCTGTGATTTATTCGGCAAGTGATATTCTGTAGCTCTTTGGTTGCTAAATTTTAGTTTTACAGTGATCAAAACAAATTGTTATCTACCGGTGCAAAGTCCAGGCTATACATTGGATGTATTGTACTTATATTAAAACTTCCCAACCAAGTTCCGCAAATTCTCCCCGAATCATCAAATATGCGTGCATGGCCTGTCAATGTCATGAAGCAACTCAAGTTATATTCTGTTGGTCAATTCTGATAATTCTTTCTTGATTGCTTTGTTCAAGCGATCGAGTTGTCCTCTATCGAATACCGAAAGAAACGTTTCGCCATGTTCTGGCAGTTCATAATGGATAATTCACTTCCAATCCAACCAAACACTCGACACAACGCTATTTCCCGTTAATCCAGGTTTTGAAATAATTTCTCCGACGGTCTTTGACAAGTGCGAAAAAATTTAAACATTTTTAATTTATTTACTCACAATATCCTATACAAATTTGCCTCTATGTATGTATGCAAGTTTAGACAATTTCGTCTTCCTTTGTTGAATAAAAATTGTTTTTTTAAATATAGTTAATTACGTAATAAAAATATTTACAAGGTACAACAGTTGAGAGCCAGCTTCATTTTATTTGTTTTGTTTTGCTTTTCACTAAAGCCAAAGAAATATCCCAGCAAATATATTCGGAACACTCAGAGTTGATGAGTCCGTAAAAAGTCGTTATCTTGCTTAAAATCGAATATCTGACTATTTGACTAGTCGATTAGCATTTTTTTTGATAGTTGATAATCGAATACCAAGTATCCGAATAACCGCTCGCCATCGAGTTGTCTATAAATTGACTAACCGAAATTATTCGGTTACTCACAATAAATTCATAAAAATTTCATTATAGTGGAAAACGAGCTTTATCAATAAACAAAAGCATTCACACACACATAAAACAAATGACTTATTGAAAGAAAGCAATAATTCGAAAAATCGAAAATGAACGATTATTAGTCGACTATGTAGTTATTTCTGGCCGGTTAGTCGCATAAGTCGAAAGGAAACAGTTGGTCGATTATTTGACATCGACTATTTTTTTAAGCAACTTTTGCTAATCGATTAACGGGTTAGTCGGTTAGTCGATTAACAAGAGCTCGATTAAAGAGTCCTGCTATATAAGAAAAATAAATAACAAAAAACATTTTTTTTAAGTTCATGCAGAGCATATTTATGATATAAATTAAAAGCCAACAAATTGTTGAAAATCTTTATTGAAAAAAATTATGTTTTATTATTTTAACCAATCTTGTTGTATATCTTTTTAAGAAGCATATTGCCGAAATCTTTCTTTTTTCTAATTATTTAACAAAATGGTTTCAAACTCCACGAGGTCGTATGAGGATAGATTAGAATAGCGGCGAAATAACTCAACCCCCAATTAGCAACTGAGTGCCGTTTTGATACCATAGAACCTGGGGAGATTGTGTTAAAACGAACTGGCTATTTTGGAATCTTGTTGAAGCTGGAATGGTCTTTCGTTTTCTATGACTACAAAGGGAGTTCTTTACGATGCAAAAAGAGCAAAATTTAGAGCAAGAGTCCGAAAAGAATTTTGACGCAAACGTTTGCTGGGATATTTCAGCCGAAATAACAAAATTTTAATGTATAATAAATAAAGATAAACAATTGTGTAATTTTATTGATATAAATTATATAATTACATGAACAATTGTGTGCACAACTTTAAATTAATTTTAACCTGAAGGCATTGCACTTTTGCAAAGAACGATCATGTGCTACATTTGGTCAAATGATGAAGACAAATTTTCACCCATATAGATACAGTAATTAAAGAACTTTATATTGCACTGCACCAAAGGGAATGCGCCGTTTGAGCAACTTGGAGCAAAGCATTTTGATTTTCGCACTTTTAAATCAAAAATTGTCAAAATAGTCCAGAGAGTGTTCTTAAAATGCTGGAGTAAAACAAAACCTAAATAGCGATCGGTACCTAACAAGGCGAATTTATAGAAGGTGATGGGATAAGAGCAGCTGATTTGATTTTTTTTTATTCACCTACATGTATTTTGTTTTTGCTTTTGCGTATGAGCTTTCAAAAGCCGTAAAAGCAAAAACGAAATCTATTTAAATTTTGATAACTCTTACGCAGAAACAAAAACAAAATACATAGGAATTTTGTAGTTGTATTTATAACACTACCTTGTATGGATTCACCTTGGGTACCTTACTATATTTTTAATTTTTTAATTTTATTACAAAAGTCATGTAACTTGTCTAGAAAAATTAAAAAAAAAATCAAAATTTCTAACTTTTTATTGAGCGTCTGTAAAAAAGTGCATGTTTCAAGCTCCGAAAAATGTCCATTGAATTTTGATAATTTCTTCTTTTTTTTTTTGCTGTCGCTGTTCATACAAAAGTATAGTAAATTTTGTTCATGCTTTATTTGGAAAAAAAAGCACCAGACCGTCATTAAAAAAATTATTAAAAATCAATAGAAATTTTCAGGAGCTTGATACATGAACTTTTTTTCATTAAAATTGAATTGACTTACAGTTTTGCTTCAAAAGTGTCTAAAAACCGAATTAAAAAAGTTCTAATTAAAGTTTTGTTTTAAATTTAGTTGAAGTTTTGAACGCCGACTTACATAGTGTTTATTATAGAATTCATAACTCTAAACAAATTAACAAAATGTTTATAATTTATCATAATTTTTATCAAGCAAAAAGCTTTTGATTATTCTTTCTTGTGAATTTACTAAGTGCACAGAATAGGGGGGAATTATATAAAATCTAAGTAAAATTAATTAAGGAAATCTAAAATCGTCAATATGTTTTGCTACTATTTTCCCAACCACAACTGTATATTTACTTATACATTCAAATATTAAAATATTTATACCACACATTTTTTCGACCTTTCTCTACCATCATACAAAATACTTAGGCAAACAGATTTGTTAAACGTATAGCAAAAATGATGCAAAGCGGCCATTCAGCAATTCACGACGAAGCGACAGTAAAGGTGGAGCCCCACAAAGAAAACGATATGCCCATTTTCAAAATAAAATATATATTTGGAATAACACAGAGCAAATAAGTGAATGGTGACGTCAATAGTTGAATGAAATAGTTCGTGACTTGTGACATTTTTTATTCATAAATTTATGTACAATATAAACGCCCATTGTAGGTGGATTTTTGAAAAGCTAAACGGAACATTTGATATCACAAGGTGTGTGTGTGAAAACTCAAGGATCCCACAACACAGACCACACATGCATTGCAATTCGACGTCATCATTTCAGTTGAGTTTCGTTTTTTTGGTAGTTGAATTCGCTGCAATTACGCCAACTTTCATTTGGTAATGGGAATTATGCAAAATTTTGTTGCATTTAAAGTTATTTTCTATTCTGAATTGTTTTTGTTTTAACGCGATTTTTCAGCGTCAATGTCACAAACAAAACTTTGCGTTCCAAGTCCAATAGAGACAACAGCAAAAAAAAAAGTTAATTATAAAGGGAAATGAATAACGGAACGCGTGAGTATGCGAATGCAAATTTGATTTCGATTTCGAAAAAGAGCGACGGTGTACAAACGATGTCCACCTATGAAATTGTATGTGCATATGTAAAATATAACGCTGGGTCGGTTGGGAAAAAAAACAAATTTGCAACGACCATCTCTACTTTCGGAACTTACTTCGAGTGGACTGGAAATTGGGATTTTCTTCATACCTTTTTTAAATTTTAACCAGTGCGATATATCGTTGAAAAAGGAACTTGAGTTATTGTGTACATCATTTTTGGGGTGGAAGGAGGTTGAAAATGGAGTTTTTATTGCAGTTTACCCAGAGAATAGTTTACCCTAGAATAGTTGAGTCATGAATGGAGTTGTTACTTTTTCTTTTTTTGTAATAGCAGGAGTATCAGTTCTCAGATTTTGTGGCACTAAAAATATTATAAAAGCCAAGATGAAATTTACGAAAATCAACATCAAAACATATCAAGCTTATCAGGTTATCTGGTTATGTGGGCTTAATTTTTTCTGTTTACAACAACAAATACTATTTTTTTACAAATACCAACAACAAATAGTGCGGCAAAACAAGGAGAACTCTTATTCAATTTATTATTATCAACCAAAATAATAGATTAGATAACCTTGTTGACGCGAATACTTCAATTGTAAAATGGTCTATTGTAAAATATTTTCAATAAAAATTCAGCCATGCCAAACCTTCATACCTTTCATAAATATAAAAAACTTCACTTTAGTTTATAGCTCGATTTTAGCATAAAAATAATCAACTTTGAAATACTATTTATTTTTATCACATAAAAAAAATACAATAAAACCAAAGAGTTTAAAAATGAAACATCATATCTGAACAATCAGTGATTTGGAAAATATAGAGCACCGATCTTGATGATTTTCTAAGCCGACTTTGCAAAATAGCTCACAAAATTCCACGTCTCAGCCGTTTAATCTAAGAAATTTTAAAACAAAACATCATATCTGTACTATCGCTGGTATGGAAGCTACAAATTTTAGTGACCCGCTCTTGATGATTTTCATTGTATACCTTCTATATGATATAAAAAAAAGAGTCCAAAATGCCATATTCTTAGCTGATTTATTATAGGAATTATAACGTAAAGTCTCATATCAGAATAATCAGTTATATGGGAGCCATAAGTTATAGAGCCTCGAAATGAACGATTCACTATTGACACTTTCCGTTCCATGATAAGGGGGAGGTTGGTCAACATTTATTTCGGCAAAGATGCCGTATTTGTACTGAAGACCTACCCGAAGAAGTTGAAGAGCTGTCATTACATCGAGACAAAACAACCGATTTGGTGTGATTTATGGGCTGATGGATTCTTAAAAAAATAGGTCTGCCCTGACATTGGACTACTTGCCATACAGCTTGTCAGACAGTGGCTTTATTGCGAGAATAATTCGGCGCACAGTTACGTTTAATATCAAGCTTCAGAGCGGTGATAAGCCACATGGGTAAGCAGACAACTATTAAGGAATTGAAACTCGATCTCAATGAAATTAAACTCAAAATGTTTCTACAAATAATGTAAAACAATCACAGAAAAAAAAATATATCCCCTTGAAATATCCAATATTTACTTAGATCTCCTTCATTTACATTAGCATTGTAAGTTAACAGAGGTGGTAACTAATTTGTATATGAAAGTAGTTTTTATTTTATTTTATGTAGAAGTAGTGGTCCTGGTGTGCTTCGCCGCTATGTAAACGGCTTTACTTCAAAATTGTTTTAATGGCTCTAAAGAAAATTGTTCCTGTTGGATTTCGCATAATTCCCAAATAAGGTAAATGAAGTGCTTACCTAGAAGCACAATACAAATGCGGGTTTGGTTTTATTTTAGTTCTTGTCCTTGTTGGAATTGCTGTTTGTTGTTATCGTTGTTTATATTTGTATTTGTCTTTGTTTTTGTTGTTGTAGGGGCTTATGCATACATACATACTTATCGCCCATTGACTACAAAACTGTCATGGTCCAAAAAAAAATCAAAATCTAGTTAGGTACCCCAGAAATGGTCGTTCGCTCTTCTTCTATGTTGTGTAAAAATTGCATAGCTCTGCCGATTGACAGTAGCTCACTAGAACAAAATATTTATATATTAAGTTTTACTATCTGAATACATAACAATTCAACTTTTCTCGTTTTCTCGTTTTTTGACACTTTTGTAGTAATCGACACAACAACGCCAGGTCATCGATATTGTACGCGCCAGAAACTCCGGGAGATTTGTTTGGGAGATTTGTAGGCATCCGCCTTATAGTCCGGGCCTGGCACCAACTGATTACTATTCCTGCCTGGCGAATGATTTTGATAGTGAAAAATTCACCTCAAAAGAACCTTGTGAAAATCGACTGACCCAGTTTTTTTGCCAATAAAGAAGAGGGTTTCTATGAGTTATCGAATAAAACGGTACATATTTGACATAAATCGAATCATTCTAAATTTGCAAAATGAAACCTTCAATTTAATGCAAACATAATAGAGTTATTTTTACTAGACCTTGTGCATCATTATGGCATGCTATCTACACTTGAATGAATTCATATTTGTCAGGCTAATTAGTCTTATAAGTAATCTCTCAGACAATTCATTGCGATCGCTTATGTTCGTAAAACTAAGCAATAAATCGTAGTAACACAGATAAAATATAAAGATTTTTCTATTGCACGAATATTTATAATGAAATGAATTGCATAGCTATTTAGCACGTCTTATTTTTTTTGGTCCAAACAAATACGAATAAAATTAACTTAAGCAGTTCATTTTAAATAATATTTTGTTTTTCAAAAATAATAAAGATTTCTTACAAACCTCCTTACTTTGTTCCTATAAACTGGGCCCTCACAAATTTCAGATTTCTGGACCTCAACTACCATAAAGAAAATCGTATTTAAAAGATTTTAGGTATTCAATCGTAAGCCTTATCTTAACAATAAGGTGTAGTGAAGCCTGAAAGGATAAATTTAATACAGCAAAATAAGATATTAGGATAAGTTGCTACTGCCAAATAGCAATGGGTAATCGAAAAAAATACTTTCGGCAATGGTTCTTGTTAACCAAAAAATTTATCTCTCATAAAGTTGAATTATAACCAAAATTTTAGCACCTCATTATGAATGGTAATATATGACCTGATAAAATCATTTCTCTTATAACAGTTACGTCCCTGAAAAAAAGCAGTTTTGGGTGTTTTAATGATTTTGATAACAAAGGTTTTCGTAAACTGTTTTTATTTTCTTCTTTAAAATTGCGTCGACCCGGTCTAATATATGCATGTATCCATGTGTATGTGTATGATTTTGTAAGAGTTAGAGTCTAAACTTGCGTTTCACACTTCGTTGCGGTTGCTTTTTGCACGTCACTCAATCCACTGTTCAACTTCACTCTAGGACAAAAGTTAGCAGTCAGTTTACGGCATTGAAATAAAAGTGTGGCATACCAAGGCAAAACACCTTGCTTCCTCCACCTAACCTTACGAGTATTCCCACCGAATCAATTACCTGCCGCTTCGTCAATGTGAGTAGATTAGAAAAGTTTGTCTTCAATTTTTGCAGTTACTGCAGCAATCAAAACGCACGCAATATTTAGTTCGCGATACGTTTGTCTAACAAAATCAAAAATCTCAACTCAAATACATATATGTATATGTAAGTGTGTGTGTATTCACAGTAGCAAGCAATAAAAATGCGACGCTTTCGCATTCAAAATTTTTATTTAAAACTCAGAAAAATGAGAAATAAATAATTAAGTAGATACTCAAAATTTGAACTTTTTATAATATTAGTTAAAATATTTACTATGTATGAGTACATTTATTGAGCTCTAGGCCACTTTCTGTTAGTGAATATTATGAAAAAGCAACAGTTTTTCAAATTTTAAATTTTTAGGTTAAGACAAAATTATAATTGTCTAGTACTAAGGTGACATGTTAAGTTTAAAAATTTGTATTAGAAAAGATTTGCTTAGACCTTTAATGCTTTGTTAGAATATAAAGATCGTAAAGAAATTCGCGTGCCGGAAGTAAAACTTCTATGCCGGTTCTACAAAGAGATAGAGAGTTGAATATGGGAATAGTAGTGGTAGTAGCCGTTAGTAGTAAGTAGTAGTCATAGTTGTGTCACAGAAATAGTAATAATAGTAATGGTGATTAGTAGTAATAGTAGTTAGTAGTACTTAGTAGTAGCATTAATAAAAATAGTAGTACTAATAAGCAGTATCATAAGTGAAAAGAGTAGTAGTAACTAGTAGTACCATTAGTAAAAAATAGTAGTGGAAATTAGTAAAAATAGTAGTAGAAATTAATAGTAGAAAATAGTAATAGAAAATAGTGAAAATAGTAATAGGAATTAGTAAAAATAGTAGTAGAAATTAGTAGTAGAAATTAGTAGTCGAAATTAGTAGTAGGATTAGTAAAAATAGAAGTAGAAGTTAGTAAAAATAGTAGTAGAAATTAGTAGTAGCATTAGTAGAAATATTAATGGAACTTAGTAAAAATAGTAGTAGCAATTAGTAGAAATAATAGTAGAATTTAGTATAAATAGTACATCAGTGGTTTTTTTTTTAAATAGTAGTAGAAATTGGTAGTAGCATTAGTAAAAAGTAGTAGAAATTAGTAAAAATAGTAGTAGAAATTAGTAGTAGCATTAGTAAAAATAGTAATAGAAGTTAGTAAAAATAGTAGTAGAAATTAGTAGCAGCATTAGTGGAAATATTAGTAGAAGTTGGCAAAAATAGTAGTAGTAACTGGTAGTAGCATTAGTGGAAATATTAGTAGAAATTAGTAAAACCAGTAGTAGAACTTAGTAAAATAGTACTAAAAATTAGTAAAAAGTAGTAGTAGTAATTAGTAGTAGCATTAGTGGAAATAGTTATAGAAGTTAGTAAAAATAGTAGTAGAAATTAGTAGTAGCATTAGTGGAAATATTAGTAGAAGTTGGCAAAAATAGTAGTAGTAATTAGTGGAAATATTAGTAGAAATTAGTAAAACCAGTAGTAGAATTTAGTAAAATAGTAGGTACTAAAAATTAGTAAAAAGTAGTAGTAGTAATTAGTAGCGGCTGTAGTAAACAAAGTAGTAAAAAAGTAAAGTACAGAGATGACAAAAACTCGATTCTAAATACGTCCGAAAGTAAAGATTAACATATAATTTTTTTTAACAGTCATAACCGTTATAGTGCCATATGAAAATTACCTGCAATTTATTTAACTTAGCATTTTTGATTCTTGTTACTGTACTTTGCTGTTCAACTGTTGTTACTTATTTCCACTGTCATTATCATTTCCTGCTTCGTTTTTTGTTTTTTTTTTGCGACCAGAAGCTTAAGTAAACTCACACTAAGGTATAAATTACATTATTGACACACGCAAATTATTATTCCCTCAACATATCGTTGACTTAATATGAAAACGACGTAAGTTAGATTAGGTTGGAGTGGTTGCCAGAGTATCAAGCGGCACACCTGGGCCAGTGATAGAACACTACGTAAAAATCGAATAATAAATTTAAAAGTTGTAAGGAAAAATAAAAATCCATAACTCTATAAGAAATGCCAAGTGACTGATACACCGGCAAAACGGAAATTTAAATTCATTTAACTAAAATTTAGTTCATATTTCGTTTTACTGTTCGCTCCTTTTAATGCAGTTCAGTCCATTTATCTAATATTTGTCATTTTATTTTATATTTGTTTCACCTAGAGACTACGCTAATGATGAGTTAATGCATTTTCATATCGAGGTAACGATATCCGTGGGTGTTTGATACATTTTTAGATTACTTTGGAATTTCAATAGGCACGTAAGGCATTTAAAAACAAAATCAATAACCTTTCACTACAATAATATAATAGAATGTGGAAGTCATTAAACCAAACTTATTTATATGCTAACATTTGCAGGAGAAGCTTTGCATTAGGTGTTAAGTTTTTGATATTAAATAACTTACTTCTAAATCAATTCCCAAACATTCTCACTTATACTCGTATGAATCGTTTCATATTTATCAATCTTCCTACTCTAGCAAGGCGTACAGAAACGTTACACATCACATTTTATTATGTTTTGGCCTGAACTTCACATTGAATCGATTGATGCTTTCTTTAAACGATGTGAAACAAACTTTTAATTTAAATGAACCTTCCCGTTGTTTGTGTTAAGTTTTTAACAGCAAAATAATGATTATTTTGAAATTTTCAATAAAAAAATCAAAAACTTCCAAATATCGAAAAACAGTTTTGAGCATAAGTTTATTTTTCATGCCTTATACGAATCTGTTACGATTTAAACAATTAGAAATAATGCTTATTTTGTAAATTGTTACTTTTTTGATTTCATCAAAAGTAATAATTATTTTTTGAGTTTTATTTTTTTTTTCTTCATCGAAAGTAAAACTAAATTCTCGAGCATTATTTTATCTGTCAGAAATAAAAAAGAAATTTTTGAGTGTAAATTTATTAGCAGTTTGGTGGTGGAGTTTTAATAAAAGTTATTTTTTGGACTTTTATATTTGCTTATAAACTCAAAATAATTTTTTTAGTTTTATTTTTTGATAAGGAAAAAATTTAGTTATTGAATTTTATTTTTTGCTCAGAAAGTATGACTTAATTTTTTAGTTGTATTTTTGCTTGGAAAATAGAAGTTATTTTTTAGGTTTCTTTTTTGATTATAAAATAAAAGTTATTTTTTAGTTTTATTTTTTGCCTAGCAAGTGGCAGTCGTTTTCAAAAATAGTTTCGAAATTAAGCTTTTTGAGACTATTTTGTAATATTTCATTACAATTACTAGTTTCATTGAAATTTACGTTTCAAACAAAAGCTATCTCAGTTCAAAAATAATTTCAAAATTAAAATTTTGTTTTACACTCATATTTTTGTATTTAATTCATATTCTTAATTTAATAAAGTTTAATTTTTAAATTGGTGGCATCTCTGTTAAAAATTATTTTTCAAAATTTTGCTTGTTAGACCTCTTCCAGTAGAGCTAACTGTGGCAATCCTTTTCAAAAATTGATAGTATTAGTTTGATTGAATTTTATGTGCTTCAAAAGTTATTTCGAAATTAAGCTTTCTTAAATCTCTTTCGTTTTACACCGTACTGTAAAATTTGATTTAAACTATTTTGAAGCTAAATTATTACGCAGGTGGCAACTCTCTCCAAAAACATCTTTCTAATAAAGCCTTTAGACCTTTTTTTATACCCATATTATAACATTTCATTTTTAAAAATTAAAATTTTTAGACCTCTTGCAGTTCAGCTAACTAAATTTAATTAACCATTTAAAAAGGTGGCAACCCTTTCCAAAAATACTTTCGTGGAAACCCTTTTCTTTCACGCCAATCTTGTAATATTTCAGTATTAATTCATTGATAGTATTAATTTAAATTAATTTTCTGTTCCAAACAGGTGGCATCTCTCTTCAAAAATAATTTTGAAATGAAACATTCCAAAGCTTTTTTCGTTTACAGCCATACTATAAAATTTGATTTAAGTTATTATAATCGAAACTAAATTTTTACACAGATGGCAACACTCTCGAAAAACATCTTACGAAGAAACCGTTTTTGTTTTACACCTATATTGTGATGTTTCATTAATATTATTAATTTAAGAGGATTTACTTTTTCATACTGGTGGCAACCCTGTTTCACAATATTTTTAAAACTTAAGCTTTTTGACTTCCAGCTAACAAGATTTAACTAAATTTTTTAGGAAGATGGCCACCCTTTTTAAAAATTGATAGTATTAGTTTAATTGATATTTACACGAAGATGGATGCCATCTTCAAAAATAAAATCGAAAGTAGGCTTTCCAAACCTCTTTCCTTTTACGCCGTACAGTGAGATTTGATTTAAACTATTTTAATTGAGTCTAAATCTTTACACAGGTGGCAACTCTCTCCAAAAACATATTTCTAATAAAGCTTTCTTAAACCTTTTTTGTTTTACACCAATATTACAATATTCTTAAAATTCTTAATTTCATTTAAATTTTCAAACTATTGGCAACCCTGTTAAAAAATATTTTTCAAAATTAAGCTCTTTAGACCCCGTTCAGTTCAGCTAACTAAATTTAATTAACTCCTTTCAAAAATATTTTCGTAGCAACCTTTTTCTCTCACACCAATATTGAAATACTTCAGTATTACTTCATAGATAGTATTAGTTTAAATTAATTTTACGTTTCAATCAGGTGGCATCCCTCTTCAAAAATAATTTTGAAACTAAACCTTTTTCATTAAACATCCATACTATAAAATTTGATTTAAATTATTTTAATTGGGATTAAATTTTCCACAGGTGGCAACGCTCGCCAAAAACATTTTTCTAAAAAACCTTTTCTGTTTTACACCCATATTTTAATATTTCATTAATATTATTAATTTGGGCGAATGTATTTTTTCAAACTGTTGTATACCTGTTTAAAAATATTTTTCGAAATTAAGCCTTTTGGACTTCGTTCTATTCAGCTAACTAAATTTAATTAACTCTTTTCAAAAATATTTCCGTATGAACATCTTTCTTTCACACCAATATTGTAATATGTCAGTTAATCATTTGGTGTACGCTAAGTATCTCTAGAAATAAATGAAGTTTGAACTATATACTAGAAGGTGTTCAATTTAATTGAGAAAATTACGGGAATCCATACATTTAAAGTTCTTAAAAAGACAATCGATATACCAAATTTCAAAATTTTTCTTGTCAATTTCGTTATTTTTTTGTTATTTTCCTTTTCATTATAATCTATAGCGCATTACATTGAGTTCCGCATTTAACTAGAAGTTATTAGCATGGCAAGTTTACCTCCCGTGTTTGCATGTCCCAGTCACTTCGAAATTGCATGTCGTTCAAACATTTTAAATGAATTTAACTTATCGTTGGCCCATTTTCGTTAGGATTAAGGTTAGAAGTCATAAAGATACCATCATCATAATATAAGAGCATAACGGCAAGCAAAAGTCAACTTTAAGTTTGACGCAGAGCAGGAGCTGCACAACGACTGCAACCAACAACCAACAACCAACAACCAGCAACCTCTGCAACCGACACTCTCTGCAACGTGTGACCTTTGTGCAACAAAAACAATTTCAAGGCAAAATTTCACAAAAGCAAATTTGCATTTTCAATAATTCCCTGGTAGCAATTACATTTGCAAAATACGTGCTAGCGGCGGCAACGAATAAATGCACCAAAATGTCCACAGGAAAGTAACGCAGTGCGCTCAAATATATTTGCTTGGTAAATTTGTGCACGCTTGGCTACGCACACCAATAAATAAGAAAGCAATTAAAGTCTTTGTCCGTTGCAACATAAATTCCGCTTGCACAAATACCTGCTGTCAGTACGCATTGGCTATTGTTTGTTGTTTTTTTTTGCTTCGTTTTTTTTTTTGGTGCGGCTGCTTGACCAGTTGGCAACACTGGCGTTGCACTGCTGCTGCTGCTGCTGCTGCCCAAAAATTTATGCAATTCAAGTGGCATGTGTAGCATGCAATTGTCCTATTGTGCCACAGCAGCAGCGTAGGTCAGGCCCAGCAGGTAGGTAGGTAGGCTCACGGACATTCAAGTGTAAATGGCATATCGCTCATACGCCCTGGAGGTTAAACCACATACAGATAACTTTTGGGCATGTAAAACGGATGCCAAACGGCGATCTTGCTTTCGAGCTGAAATTGTTACAACTACTGTTGGTTAAATAAGTGCTACCAATGCACAGTAGTCGAATTTGTGACTAAAGTGACTTTTTACCAGAGAATACGAATAATAATTATTTGATGAGTTTGAAAAAAAGGCATTCGAATTTGCGTAAGAATTTTAAAAGTTTTTTTTATAAGACAGTACCATAAATTTAGATGTTTGTATTGCAACAGAGTAAGTATAGGATTTTTCTGAAAAGGGGCATCTCATACAGATCATTTTTGCTGAAAAAGCTTTTAGTCCACCATGTACGATTCATTTTATTTGCGGTTCGAAGTTAAGGAGAACTCATTGGATATTTGTACTAAAATTTAAAGAGCCAAGAAATTTCGTTCCTTATAAAAAATTAAACATTTCATAGCTACACTTTGACCCACCTCCCCTCTCGTTTTTTATAATAAATATTTTTTGAAAACAATATAAAGTTGTTACTATTATTTGACGTTTACATTAGCGTCGTTACTTTTTTGGGAAATTCTTAAAACTTTGTAATCGTACAGTAGAAATTTTTTAACAGAGTAACTATGATAGTTTTTAAAAAGAGAAGATTGTACAGATCATTTTTGCTAAAAAATCTATAGTCAAGCACGTCTGGAATTTTTTTTTTTTTTTTGCACTTAGATGTTAAAGTAGTAACACTGGGTATTATACTCCAAGTACAGAAAATTGACGAGTTACAGTCTTGATTTCTAAGGTTATGTTGTTCCTTATGAAATGACAAACATTTTATAACTGCACTCACCGTCATATTAGTTGAATTTCGCCCAAAAATTAGCAACACTAAATCAAGTATTCGGAGCAACATTATAAAGTCTTTAAAAAAATTTAAAAAAAGTGCCAGAAGAAGGGATACTGACGGATCGAAGTGTAGATATGAAAAGTTTAAATTTGTATAAGAAACAAAATTTCCTTAGAAATCAAAGCTGCAACTCTACAAGTTTTTGTACTTGTTTTTGTAAAAGACTCATTGGGCGGTCTCCTTAACCCTATATGTGCAAATCAAAAAACAAAAAAACTAAGACGTGCTGGAATATAGGCTTGTTTTCTTAGCAAAAATTATCGGTACGTTGCCACCTTTAAGAAAAATATCATGATTACTCCGTTGCCAAAAAAAATAAATTTAATTTTAAAAAACTAATTTGAATTTCTTGTACTAAATTTTAGTATGTAGCATTTTCAAGGCAACTCACAACAGCCCGGATTCTATTAAATACTACTCTCTAAAAGTATATGTACATATCCAGTAAAAAGAGACGACCCTATGGAATTGAAGAAGTTAGCTTGAATTTTGTTCATGTTTCGCAAGGTGTTATGCAACTATATTTATTGGCGAAATGAAAAGCTAAGACCCATAAAGTAAATTTTAATGCAAAATATTTTCGTGAAACATTTTAACCCATTACCTCCTACCCAAAACCGCCGGTTCGACACTACTTTTAGAAACTCCTCAAAAAATAATATTGTAAAATCCTTAGAAACCTTGCAAATTATTCTTTGCAAAATTTTACTAGGAGTCTTCTCCGGAAAATATTTACAGAGTGTGGCCTGATTTTCGTTGTTGCACAGTGTTATTAATTGACTTTTACTTTTTTTTTTTGTTATAATATCTCAGTTTTAAATCGTTTGAGGGTAAGTCAAAATGGCTTTCCCTTCCACGATTGGGAGATGTAGAAGGTAGCGCGGATCTTAAACTGTTAGTCTACTTTCTGAAAATTTGTTCTGCGGTAGTTACAATGAAAATTTCCAATTTAGCTTTTTCAAGCTAGATCTGGCCATTATTTCTCTACTCAGGCTGGTTGTGAACTTAAAGCTTAAAACTTAGCTGCCGCTCAGGGCGCTATCTATTTTAAAAATTTTGAAGTTGCGAAGCCAAAATTAAAACGCTTATGACGGCAGCGGTGGCATGTGAAGACTGCTCTTAAGAAACATTTGTTGGTTTTTCTAATTGACTAAATGTAGGTGTTTGTACAATTTTTTTAATTTTTATAATAGACATCGAATATTTTGTAACTGTTATTTAATTGAAGTTATTTCTGATTTTTATTTATATTTATTATCAGGGATCGAAAAGAATAGTTATTTTCGAATCTTCAATTTAAAAAGTTAGCTGGAAAGAATTTGTTTTTTTAACATTTATGTATATATACCAATGTGATGCTTGTTAGCCAAGGAATGCTAATCCTATATGATTTATATTTTTTTGACTTCTTGCAAAAAAGTCAGCAATTAACCGTTATAAAAATAAAAGTTAAAATTTGACTTTTACTTTTTCTGTCAAATATAAAAGTTAAAAAAGCTTTCGTTTTTATAGTCAAAGTATTCGATGTAAGTAATGAACAGTTTTAGCAATTTTATTATGACAGAAACCCTTAGAAACAAGTGTTTCACTGAACAATCATACTTGTTGTTAGAAAAAAAAAACACAGGACGCGGTGACTACCGAAAAAGCTATAGTTTAAGTGCAAATACGTTTGCTTGGCGTGACAAGCTGAATAGTAGTTGTCATTAGAAATTCAAAATCTTATTAAAGTGGAAGAAACAAAATGTGTGATAAGCGCAATAACTTTTGTTACATATGTGGATATTTTGTGGACAGTAACCATCGGTACAAATTTCAAAATAACCAAGTTGCTGTTGAAGAATATAATAAGTTGTTCAATTCTTCTTATAAATCCAGTTCAGGGTAAGAGCCAGAATACATATGATTATTATGCCTTACTAAGCTAAAACTTGGAAAAACAAAAAAAACGGAAACCATATTTTGCCTTTTTCCTCACCGATGATATGGCATAACCAAACCTATCATAAGAGAGATGATTGTTATTTTTGTAAGACGAACACTGCAGGCTTCAAATATAAAAATCGTCAAATGATTCAATACGCCGAAGTGTTGAGTGTTTCGAAACCTGTGCCCCTTAAACAACTTCAGGATGAACAATTTCAGACGGAAAAAGAAGCCAAATTTGAAGACATTGAGCCAAATGATCCGGATTATCTGAAAGAAGCATCATGTTCACGGAAACGACATTTCGTTTCTAATGCTGACTACAAAGACCTTATACGCGATTTCGGCTTATCACGAAGACAGTCTGAGGGTTTGGGCTCCAGACTAAGGCAATGGAATTTGGTACAAGCGGATTTCAGGGTGACTTCCATCAGAAATGATGATAGATCGCTATTTCAAGAAGTTTTTAAATCTGATACTGATATCAGGAATCTTGTACATTGTACTAATATAGAACAATTGTTCTGTTTTTTAAATCACAATTACGTTCCTGAGGAGTGGCGACTCTTCATTGATGGTTCCTGCAAAAGTAAGCATTTTACATAACTAAAAAACAAATTTATTTTTATTTTGATGGCAGGTTTAAAGGCAGTACTGTTGCACAGCGAGAATAAATTTCCGTCGGTCCCAATAGCGTATGCGACCGATTTAAAGGAAACATATGCAACTATGGAAAAAATACTGCGTTGTATAAATTATGCTGCTCACAACTGGAAGATAGTCAGTGATTTAAAAGTTTTAAAAATCTTGTTTGGAATGCAAGGGGGTTACACGAAACATCCTTGCTATTTCTGCGAGTGGGATAGCCGTGCATTGAACAAGTATGAAAGAACTGAATGGCCACCGCGTACAATGTTTAAGCTTGGACAGAAGAATGTTTTGAACATTCCCCTGGTGCGACCCGAAAACATAATTTTACCACCATTGCACTTAAAACTCGGCTATATGAAGCAGTTTGTAAAAGCTTTAAAGACGGATAGCGAAGCATTTCGACATCTTCAGAATGCATTTCCGAAACTAAGTGGTGCTAAAGTCAAAGCAGGTAAGCCCGATCCAGCAGTAAAATACATATAAATATATGTTAAAACCATTTTCTGATTAATTTTAGGTGTATTCGTTGGCCCACAAATTCGGAAAATTATGCGTGACGACGAATTTTCAGCAAAATTGACTGAGGTAGAAAAAAGAGCATGAAATAGTTTTCTTGCGTTGTGTAAACATTTTCTTGGCAACAAGAAGAGTGCTGATTATGCTGAAATTGTGCAAGAATTTTTGACAGCATATGCGGACATGGGATGCAATATGTCTATTAAAATTCATTTTTTGCACTCCCATTTAAATTTCTTTCCGGATAACCTTGGTCAGTTCAGTGATGAACAAGGAGAAAGAATGCACCAGGAAATGGAATGCATAGAAACGCGTTTTCAGGGCAAAAGTACAATAAATATGCTTTCGAACTATTGCTGGTCGCTTAAAAGAGACACGGATGATTCTGCTTACAAAAAAACACGAAATAGCAAGCATTTTTAATTATAATAGCAGACGTGAGAAAGCAAAGTTGTGATATTACATAAATAAAGAGTGGTTTTTTATAAGACAATGCTTTTATTTATTCGGGGTTCGTTTAAACGGGTTTTTGTAATGAAACAATTTCTAAAATTGTTAAAAGATGATAAATACCATTTGCGACCATTGAAGAAACCCAAAAGAAAAGGAAGTACTGTTCATTACTTACATCGAATACTTTGACTATAAAAACGAAAAGTGCTATAGCTCAGCCAATTTTCAACCAATTGTTTTCCAAAATACATCATTCGACGCAGAATCAAATACACTTCCAACAAATAAGTAAATATTAAACCCATTTGGAGGAAAATAGATCCCTAAATCATTGCCGAAGTTGTAAAATTAAAAAAAAAAATTTTTTTGGAACTTTGTCACTCTATAACTACCATCAATATTTTTTCTACGCAAACCCCTGTGCGCAAATAAAAAGTCCCATTTCTTAGCTTTAAAACAAATCAAACAAAAAGATGATAATCGAGGAAGAAATGACGAAGTTACAGCGTATTTTATGCAAAAACAACCGAAAAACGGTTTTTTCGCTATAAAAAAAAATCTGACGTGCCACGCCCATTCCAAGTATGAGGTTGTTCTTAGATTTTCATCCCGAACCCCTTTTTTGAGGTCTGGTCCCAAGTATTTTGATTTTTTGTTTTTTTGTAACACAGTGTTATTTATTGACTCTTTTGAAAAAAAGTCATAACAGTTACGGTCCCTGTTTATTATATTATATTTTATTTTTTAAACCAAAAATAACGGTTGGTTTTGATTTTTATTTTATAAATTAAAAATAACAACTATTGAAGACTTTTATTCGCATTTTCTGCCAAAAAAAAATTAATAATAGTTATTTTAAATTTATAAAATAAAAATAAAAAATTAGTGTCATTTTGTTTTTAATTTTGAATAAAAATTGCGACAAAAAAATTACTAAAATTTGAATCTCGGTGAAATAAGAAATCGATTGGTATCTGTTATTTTTTTTTTAAATCACATAAAAATTTATAAAATAAAAATAAAAAATTAGTGTTATTTTGTTTTTAATTTTGCATAAAAATTGCGACAAAAAAATATTTAAAAGTTTAATTTCGGTGAAATAAGAAATCGATTGGTATCTGTTATTTTTTTTTTTTAATCACATAAAAATTTATAAAATAAAAACAACAAATTAGTGTTATTTTGTATCTGTTATTTTTTTTTTAAATCACATAAAAATTCCGAAATTTTTTTTTCAAAATTTGATTGTAGTACAATACTCGTATATTGGACTACGGCTACGAAGTCAAATATTGTGTTTTATTAAATACTAACATATACCTGTGAGTTTCCTCCCATATTTTTTATACAAATATATTAAAGAAATTTTAGTTTGTTTGACAGCCGTCTTAATCCCTCTTCTATTAGTTCGCCCTTTTGTCTATTATAATGGTATTGACAACATAAAACTTCGCACAAAAAAAATCCTGTACCTCACCTCAAATACTTCCAGAGATATGCTGTATGAAATTTCCACTTGTATGAAAAGAACTACGCCCACTTTTGCAATAACTTCTACTTTCCTTCATTAGTTTGTGATTGATTTCATTTATATCCATAATAAATTCCTGTGCTCTTCGACAAACTGTACCGGAGATGCAGCGTGAAAAGTTGAGTTTTTATTTACCTTCCGCAGCCTATTTTTAATCACCTCGCTCTGATTTGCCTCATGAGTTTGTGATTGATTCCAGTATTCTACAAAAAAAATACTTCCAAAGATATAGTACAGTATGAAAAATTCAATTTCTATGGGGGGTTTCATGCCCCTTTACATACATATGGAATTTGATTTTAGCCTATGACTATCCATTTGAAGTCTGCTGGAGTGTGGCAAGTTTGGTTCTGATCGACCAAGCAGTTTGGAACACAACTGTGAAACTCATACAGTATATAATTTGTATTTTATATGTATATTAAATTGGGATATCGCATGTTAAAATTTATAATTGCTTGCTGGGCAGAAAGATAGAAAATGAAGTATGTATGTAGTTGGTTTCCTAAGCAAAGTTCTTAGTAGTAAACTAGTTTAGAACTATACTGCAAAGGAAGTTCCACTGCATGGTATACTAAATATACCAGTATGTACGGATCACTCCATTTAACGAAAGTGAAAAATCACTCAAAACAAATTAAATAATCCAGCGTAAGTCGAACATCGCATTGAACTGGTCAACCAACAATTTGGGGCAACCTAAATTGAGCGTTCTTGCATCTTTAATTCACATTGTTAAAATTGTATTCGATCCCATTGAGCTGTGGCTGTCAAATGCATATAAATAACCAAATGGATATGCAATTTATTGCTTCGCACACATTTGTACATACATACATACATACATATGTATATAGTAAATGTGCATGCGTAGTAGTAAGGTCAAAAAGTTTGTGATCTACACAGACTAGGTTTGTTAAAGGTATAAGACTTTAATGTATTTAAATCAAACCTGTTAAATTATGATTACGATTAGTAATCGGTTAGATTATTTTCTAAAAAGAATTGTAATCATTATTTAATTGTGCCTTTCAAATATTGGGATTCCGTAATGATTACGATTACAAATAATCAAAAAATAATCACGATTACTCTAGATTACTGAAAAGAATCAGAAAGAATCAAAAAGAATCAAAATAAATAATTGATTCTTTAACGGATTCTTTTTGATTCTTTTTGATTCTTTTCAATGTAAAATACCAAACAACTTTTCTCATTTCGTTTTTTTTTAATTTTGAAGACATTTTTTAGTAAGTTTTTTAAAATCGTTTTCATCTTGATACAGATACAGATACAGATAACGAAGAAGGACCAAATGCTACTCCTGAGCCAAGTGCTTCTGATCGTCGGGCTTTTTTAACCCATCACTTCTTCTGTTACTTGAATGACAATTCAAGAACAGACGGCACTTGGGAAAAATATAGCAGTCTAAAAGAAGCTTTTGTGGCTTTTAACACCCCCCTGACATCCTCAGCACCAGTAGAGAGGCTATTTTCCTTTGCGGGGATAGTGAACATTCCAAGGCGTCAGTCAATGTCGGATTTATCATTTGAGAAATTGGTTTTATTGAAAGCAAATTCCAAATGGGGTTAGTGTATATTTTTGTTGTTATTTTGTTATAAATGATTTTTGTTAATTTTTTGTTGTTATTTTGTTATCAATGAATTTGGTTAATTGTTTGTTAGCATATTTCTTTATTTTGTCTTTAATATATTTATTTGTTAGAAATAAAATAATTACAAAAAAATGTCTTAAAAATTAAAAAAAGCAAAAAGAAGAAAGTTGTTTGGTATTTTGAAAAGAAAATAATCAAAAAGAATCAAAAAGAATCTGTGAAAGAATGAATTATTTATTTTGATTCTTTCTGATTCTTTTTGATTCTTTTTAGTAATCTGGAGTAATCGTGATAATTTTTTGATTATTTGTAATCGTAATCATTACGTAATCTAGTTGGGAACAAGATAATCGTATTGTAATCAATTATTTCACTCTCAAATACAAAGTAATCAGATTACTAATGATTACGATTAGTAATCAATTCTTAACAGCTATGATTTAAATTACTGCAATTTTTAGTTAGCTACCCTTAAAAAAAAGTATTGAACTATTTCATTTTTTCATTTCGTGAGAAAGACTTGCGTATTGCACATATAAAGCCATTAAATTGCAATTACCGCTCGAGTATTTACATTATTTTACCCCAAAAGAGATGCTGAAGATAAGCCTAGCATTCTACTTATATTACATTGAAAAGTTTCAAGTCGACACCGGCAAAGCGGAGAACTATCTTAATCGCAAAAGGTGGATATTTCAGTTTATCTTATACCATGTCCACACGGCAGTGAAAACAAGTTGTTTTCAGGAGATGTTTTCAAATATTAAACATGACCATCCAGATAGGATTCCCTTTTACAAATTGGTTTTCGTTGACAGACCTCTATTTATTTTTAACTTGCATCCACTCCACCTCCCGCTTGTCCATTTTGTGGAAATAGCCTAAACCCTCTACACATTCTTGATAACTTTTCATCTTTAAACATCAATAGACGATCACACTTTAGCTCCACGCAGCCTTCTAAACTCCTTAAAAAAAAAACACCGCAAATAATGTACTTCAAATATTTAACTACATAAAAGATATTGGATTAATCAATAGAATATAATCAAATGTTGGCCAAAAAAAAAAAAAAAAAAATAATAATAATAATAATTATATTACATTATGTACATATATCTATAGTATTTGTACCTGCCTATAAATAGTACTATGTTATAACAAAAGCACCGTAGGCCTAAGTTGCTAGTGTGCTCCTTTAATTAGTGTTATATTTTATATTGCTCTAATAAATAATAATAATAATAATAATATTTTTAACTTTTTTATTTTAAGGTAACCGAAATTCTCCCAGAGCTTCGAAATAAAAGCTTTACTCTGAGAGCATCAGTGCCGCGTTCAAAAAATATATCAGTTTCTCTACACTCCGATTTTTTATTATTGTTCTTATTCCATTTTCCTTTTTTCTAAACTAATGACAGCAAATCATCATCTTTTTTTTTGGCAAAGAGTTATCGAACACAGAGTTGCTTATGAAAATATAATGAAAATTTAGATATTTCCGAGATTTTCATGATTAGTTCGTAATAAAATTAGATAGTTTTTGCAAGGCAAAATGTCATAAACAACTGGTTTTCGTTGTGGTGTGTATTTGGTGTTATTCAATTTTTTTTCACATTCATTGCTTTAATTTTTGTTGATATTGTTGTTGTAGCGGCTAGTCGCGCCCCGTAAAGAGCGGATTCACCCATGGTCGTTGTCGTCGAACTCATTTAGGGGGAGGCCCAGGAAACGTGCAGTTTCGACAGGGTTGGACCAGAGGGAGAGGGGGGTTAGGTGAGTGGGTTTAAGAGGGCATGTGAATAGGTGGTTGGTGTCGTGCGGAGAATCTCCACATGCCGGACATGTGTTGGGTATGTCGGGGTTGATTCTGGATAGGTAGGAGTTGAGCCTGCTACAGTATCCAGATCGTATTTCATTTTTGTTCCTTAAGGGTGGTGCTCCACCACTGTGCACCGAGTAGTTTTGGTTACGATACTTTGATGTACCAGCAGAGTAGCTCATTCGATTTTTTTCATATCAAGAAGCCGCTGAACTGTCAAACAATGTTTACATTTTACATTTCATTGAACTAGATTTTGATCTAAAGCAATTTGATTGGTTGTGTGCGACTCTTTATTGGCATTTCAGCCCCGTAAGGCAACAATCAAGGCAAATTCACACAATCAAGTAGTGCAAAAACAAAAATTTATATATACATATTTTGTTTTTGCTTTTACGGCTTGAAGTGTCAAATAATTTCATATATTTCTGTTTTTGCTTTTGCATAAGAGTTGTCAAAATTTATATGCATTTGTTTTCTTTTACGGTGTGGTGAATAAAACAATTGTCGATTAGTCGATAAATAAGAACTTAGTTGCAACACTGGTCCCAAATTGTCCACAAGCAAATATTTTTGATTATCTAAATTTAAATCAGGTCCAAGGCGAATTCATAAAGGTGGAGTTACTATAGCAGCCGATTTTTTTTTTATTCACCTACATGTAATTTGTTTTTGCTTTTGCGTATGAGCTTTCAAAAGCCATAAAAGTAAAAACAAAATGTATGTAGAGCTTGACAAATCTTACGCAAAAGCAAAAACAAAATACATGGGAATTTTGTAGTTGTACTTGTAACACCACCTTATATGTATTCACCTTTATCAGGCCTTTGAGGAAGAAAATTTGACAGTGGTGTTTAATTGAAGTCAGCGGTTTTGGAGCACAGCAAAATTCATACCAAGGCGAATTCATATAAGGTCATGTTACTATCTACAAATATGATGTTACAAAATCAAAACTTACATGAATCTTGTTTTTGTTTTTTTGCGTACGGATTGGCTAAGTCAATTTGTTATTTATGTATATCACAAAGTCAAGGCGAATTCATATCAGGTGGTGTTTTAAGTATAAAAACAAAAATTTACACTAACAAAATATGCGCACGATGACAGTATGATTTACAAAAAACACATCATTTTCTCTTCTGCTTGATCAACTTCACCTTATATGAATTCGCCTTGTCACAAAGTATAAAAGTCAGTTTCCATGACAACGAAAACAACTAGAATATAAACAAAATATTTCCATTTGGCATGACTTAGGCTGATTTTAATAAAAATACATTCACTTAATAGCGACACATGATTCAATTATTTAAGGTCTGATACATAATGACAGCTAATTTCTAGCTCTCCCGTACAAAAGGTTTCATTTGCGAGGAAGTAGAAAAGGGGAAGACTGCAATCCCTTTTTGTAAAAATTTTTCACCAAGTACGTAAAATATATAACTAGTTGTAGAATTTAAGTTGTATAATATCCAAATATGTATGTTTCGTAGTCTACGAAATATTTGATGCATTCTTCAGATTGGAAACTCTTTCGTTATGAAAAAATTGATTTTAATTAACAAATATCATTATTATAAGAAAATAAAATTGAGTTCTCTACATTTAGTGGTAAATATATGAAATTGTTGGTAAAATAAAATATTTGTAGTTCACACTTAAAAAAAAAACATGTGATCTAGCTCTTTGTTCTAATAAAAACCAAGCAAAACAAATTCCTTTGAACTCCATGTAATATTGTGAGGTGAGCCATATTAAGTCATTCACCAAAACTCCCCACATCCCAATTGTTGAGACTTTTCTAATACATTTGATTTACGTTTTGGTCGGTTCCGAGTAAATCGAGTTATTAGCCGTTCACATGATTACAAAAACAAGGCTATTGGTGGTTTCAAACAAAGTAAAGTACTTTTTATATTATATTACGTACGGAAAAATGAACAATACAAAAAGTACATAACCATAAATAAGTATGTAATCATAGGATTACGTTTCAAAAATTTACATACAAACGGGGTAGGTGATAGAATTGCGCAGAAAATCACTCCAAAACGGCGACAGTGAAGTTCGGGAACACAATTTATTAGCAACCTACTAAGAAACAACAAATATTTTCACTAACATTTCAGTTGGGCAGAAATGCTTATCAACTATTCTAATGGCATACACACTAAGGTCTTAATTAAAGACATATATATTAACTTTTATTTAAAATATTTGATTTTTTTAAAATTCTAATTTAAATTCTCGAAATTCGGAATGCCCACTCATTTTGGAAAGGAAGCTGTGGCACAGGGTGGAGGTAGGAAAGAGTAGGGATACGATCACAACGAGCAATGGGCTTTGGAAAGAAATCCTATAAAAATGATAGGGAACTGCAAAGGTCTTACTAACTCACGCTCGCACACGGGTGGAGATAAAAATGAACTAGGGCATGGAACTTAACAGGCTAAGATGCAGGGAAACGGTCATTCAGTATACCAATCACGATTTAGATGCACAAATTACCTAATGGATTGCAAATAAAACCACATATTTGCATTATGTAAAATATTTACATTTTTACGTTTTATTTCAAGAAAAATGTCAGCGAATTAAAACTTTGTGTTTTTTTTTTTTTTTGAATTTTATTACTATTTAAAAATAAAGATTCATACATAAATTTTCAAAGAAGGAACGCAGTTTTAGCTAAAGGAGACTTCATGTCAAGACTGAGGATCAAAGCTGTTTATGTATCAAACCTTTCATTATTGAATCATGATAGCGACAGACTGTCGAACTTGAATTGTGTTGGTAGAACAATAAGGAAAAGTGGTAAAAAGCAATAGCAGCTTACATGCCGACTGTGGTCCATTGGCTACGCACTTGCCCAGCAAGTCGTAGGTTGTGGGTTCGAGTGCCGGTGAAGTCATGAAAGAAATCTGATGAGTAGATGTGGTGATCTCCGAAATAGCTATCATTTCTGCCACTTCTGACTGTTGTTGTCTTTTTTCGAATATACTTTTCCTTACACTGGCCTTGAGCTTACAAATTAATATTATCGTTTAATAAAAAACATCCCGAAAACTAATATACAAAAATATGTTGTTTGATTTACAACAAACACATCATTTTGACATTATGTTCATTAAGCGAATTCAATCAACTGTTTTCTCAACTTCACCTTACATGAATTCGCCTTGGTATAGATACATACATATGTTAGGAGAGCGATGTGAAAAGTTTATTGAAAAATCTTTGAAATAAAAAATTATAGTAGATAATTAAAAAACAACCCTTAATTTCATAGTCTAGGACATAAACTTTCGAACCTCACTATGTGCATTTAACTGGATCTGCATACATACATATGTATATGGCAAATGTATATCTGTACTTTACGTGTGTACGTGAATCCATCTCCACAGGTGATTTATTGCATAAAATATTCCATATGCATATTCAAATTCATTTGGGCCATGGGAAATGTGTGTGTGTGTTTCGTGTTTGCATCTTGCCCTAGCTGTTGTTGCTTGAGTTGATTTTATTTTGTTGGTTGTTGTTGTTGTTGTATTGTTATTATTTTTGTTGTTGACTATTTCGCATGCATTGACATTGCCCATAAAATATCGCACGGTCACACAACACAATAGCAAATGATCGCACAAACCACCATGTGTGTGGCCTGCAGTTGCACTGAGCGCTCTCCACATGTGCCGCGTGCCGCCCCAACAAACGCACACATACCGGTTGGGAAATATTGCAACATCGACAGGCCATCTATGCAACAAGAAATCACCAATGAGAATATTTCAACTGCTACCGCTTTGTTGCTTGCAACACTGGCAAATAGTAATCAACAGTGGCTCAGCAACCAGCATCACTTGACACACAAACACACACACACACTCCTACAAATACATAAATACAATAGTGGTGGAGATGTATACGAATGTAGACACCAATAAACTCCCATTATCTTCCCTGAACAATGCCATACACACACATGCACACATACACACACAGTTCCATACATTTCTGCATTCATTCGATTTGCATTCACTGAGTGAGTCCACTGGCTAAATGTCCTGTGACGAAAACTCTACAAAAGCTTGGTCAATATTTGCTAGCAAGCGATTGTTTTCAACCTCTGTTGAGTTTTTTGTTTTGTTCTAACTAGTACATTCTTTCTTCTCACAATTGTTTTTTTTTTTTTGCTATTTCTGTCGCTCCATTCATTGTTGTAGCCAGCGATATTGAAAGCAGAATTATTGTCAGCTGAATTTCGAAACAAATAATGGAGCAATGCATATTAATTCCGTTGATTTTGGCAACAATTTTTATTGCATATGCTCTGCATAGTATGGCCAATAAACGAAGCTGCTGTGCACTATGAATATCCTCGAATTATTTGCTTCACCTCAGTATATTTCATTTTTTTTAATTTTTTATTCACTTCCGCAACAAAGGAAATGACAGTACGACTGTTCTTATTACAATTTCACAGTTTTAAATGCCGCACAGTGTGAGTTTTAAATTTTCTTCTTTTTTTTTTTTTGTTCAAGTGTGAAAGAGTCGGAGTTGCATATATGTAGTACATAAGTATATTATTATTGACCTCAGTGGAGTTCAATAATATAAGTAATTTTGTTAATTAATTATATAATTTGCTTATTATTTTAAAATAGATTGCAAATAAACGTATTAAATAAAAAAAAAAAAAAAAAGTGTGAACTTAAAACTTGTGTGGGAGGATCGATCTGGTTGCATATTTAAAAATACTATACAAATAAAAACGAATTAGGTCTTAAACTGAAATTTTCCATGTATTTTCTTAGGGCTCATTCACAATGGCGCAGTTTTTTCACTTCCCAGCACTACATACTCAACTCGCATATTTTTCTGAGTTACTGTTGTTGTTTTACATGCAATTCGTTATCCTAGCTAGTGTTCTTTTGCAACACGGGTACAAAGAAACGGGCTTAATATAAAGAAAAGGGAGTGGCAGTGCGAATGAAGTGGTGTGGTCTGAAGTGAAGCGAAGAGTGTGGCCAGATAACAAAATGTCCATCGTTATTGGAAATTTCCTAAACAAAAGAGGGAAAATTTTAGCTATGAATATAAAAGGTCAGATTTTAGTGGAATAGAAAAAAAAAGGGAAATGCAAAAGTGAGTTTTACAAGAAATAATTTTTTTTTTGGAATTCCCCCAGTTTTGGGGTAAGAATAGGATGTGAAATAGAAGTGTACAAATATTTCATTAATGAATGGTGGTACTTTTAGGTAAATTTAATTTATTTTGTGTTGTAAGTGTTTTCGAGATATAGGCAAAACCCCCTGTTTTCTACGTGCTTTTACAGTTATTGCAAAAAAAAACTTAAGAATAAAAAACATAGAACTAACCTAATAAATGCATTTTCGAACTTTTTAGAAGATTGTTAATTTTAATTCATTCTTTTTAGTTGATATACTTCGAAAAAAAAATTTTTAAATGTCTAAATTAAGCACACTTTTATTGGGAAACCGAAAACGTAAAATTCATTGCAAATTAAACGTCGAACTGGCAACATTGCTGATAAATATCCTACCAAGATATACTATATCCCAAGGACCAATGGATTACTCCGCAAATCTCCGAGTAACGTGCATTTTATCTCCTCCATTTCAAGATTGCATTTCCTATACGGGCCGGCAGTTTTTTTCAGATCCTAGCGGAGGACAAAGCGAGTATCTTTTTCAGCTTCCTTTGACCTTCGAAATGAGAACAGAGAGAGTAAGTATATTAAGATTCCTTATGTTTTATACCATAACAATCAATGAGCGCAGGATCAATAAAATGTTTGGTAAAAGTAAAAGCAAAAATTCTTGAATGCGTGAACAAGTCCTTACTCCTTTATTGCTCGATTGCGATATTAATCCTAATAAACTTTTTGTTTATTTTTAAATAAAAAAGTTTGCCATGATTGCAGAATACTGACTCCTCAACTCGAAAAAAAGTATTAGTGGTCGTGATTCGCCTTTTTAAATTAAATTAAGGAGTAGAATGGGAAAAGTGGAAATTTCAAAATCTTAAAATGCCTACAATTAGTATCATCTTAGTTTAATTACTACATTTCATTTGGAATGCAAAAACAGCACCATAGGCACTGAAACAAGCCGCCTAACGAAGTCAGCTGCGGGAATCGTTTAACGGACTATTTAGTATAGTCTTATTCAAAATTCGATTTTTTTTAACATTTATTTTGGCAGCTGGAAAAAAATTATTTTGAAAAAAATTTGAGTTGAACACTTCAAATTTCAAGAATGGACACTTATAAGTCAAAGGTTTATATGAAAGAAATAATTCCGGTTTTCTTTTATATAAAAGTATTTATTTTATTATTTCTCCTTAAACTATTTATTTAAGAGATATTGATATGGCGACCGCCGTAGCCGAGGTTTTAGCGTGTTCGCGCTTCATTCGGTGGCCCCGGTTTCAAATCTTGGTCCGGGGCAAATTAAATCAATGATTACAGAAAAGTTATTTTCTAATTGCGTTCACCCCTCGCCAGACAATGGCAAAACTCCGAGTGTATTTTTGTCATGTAGGAACTTCTCACAAAAATCATATGCCGTTCGGAGCCGGCGTACAACAGCAGGTTCCTCAATTTGTGGTACAACATGAAGACACACAACAAAAATTGTGCGAGAACTTCGGTCAGACATGAAGCCAAATATCTACATATATGATGTAAGCGCCAAATTATTATTATTATTTTTGCAATCTACACCTAATTCAAGGACACATTATCTGAAGTTTCTCTTCATTTGGTTAGCTAAATTGTATGCAAAATTTGCACAAAATGTTGGAGGGGTTATCGATTACTTCGTTGCCGTAGTCAGGAGTACCAGAACTAAGTTCGAAACACCATCACAAGAGTCTTGAACGTCTGCGAAAAGTTAAAAATTGGGCCACTTCTAGGCATTCTGCGTTTTGCGGACTGTGGTTATGGAGGTGTTTTCCTGCAATTGCACTGATTTTACTTTTGGAGCATAAGCCGCGGCAAAGCATGAAAAGACTGTTGTGGAGTGCTTACTTAAGATTAGACATTTACGCTGGCGCGCTACGCCGCCGCCGCCGCCGATTTTTACCAGTTCAAACGCGCCGCCGCCGAGTTAACAAGAAAAAGGCGCGGCGGCGGCGGCGGCGTGGTTCGGCGTACCATAACGTTTGGTACAATCTAAAATTATTTCCATGATAAAAAGCAAATTATGAATATCGTTTGAAATGAAATCGCTAAATAATCGATTAAAAATTACCACTGTCCCATCTACAGATTTGTCAGCTGATCTTGGTTTTGGTGCACATGTATTTTTCATATTTTCTGTTGATCATTCGGTTGTAGTAAAATAAAGCCTAAAGAAAGCCGGCTCGCCGCCGCCGCCGGTTCTATTAGTGCTTTGCGCCGCCGCTGGAGCGACTTACGCTTATTATGAGTGCCGCCCGAAATAAATTCCACTTCGAAACAGCTAGTGAAATTCGAACATGGAAATTACAACTTGCAAGGTTTAAAATTGGGAAAAGTCAAAGCAATCATTTAAACATTGAAGTCCTGCAGGTTCCCTTAATTCTTCCTCACAAAACACATCGACAATGGCCGGGTTTTCCTGCACTCTACTTAAAAGAAAGTAGCGCTGGTTCTTATTTATTGTTTTACTCCAAGAATAAAAATAAATTCCGTTGTTTTTTATAGTAAGTTTATAAATAATATAACCATGACTTACATTTTGAATCTTTTTGTTCGCCTCTTGTGTTGAAGTGAAAAATTCCAGCGAAAATCGCTACACTTTTCGCTCGAGTGAAATTTATAGGGAGTGGAGAGTGAAAAGTGAAGCATTTCAGGCGAAAGTGAAACTCAGGATATTGCTGATTGTAAGTTCCTTTATTTGCTTCATTACTACTTTAAAAGAGCAACACTACAAAAGCAACAAAGCCAGGCGAAATAAATAAAAGCGAACATTAACCATCCCTATTGTCCAGTAACCACATTCATATGTGTGTGTGTGTATGTGTGCGTGTATGTACGCAGATACTTAATTTTTACATATATAGATACATATGTAGTTAACCTCAAAATCATCACTCATTCAATTCTAATTGCAGATGTTGCAAATTAATTTGTGGGCAACCTTTGAATAACCTCACAACAGACCACCACTCTACCCCCCAATACAAAAATATCTACTCAGGTTTGGGTATGGCTTTGTAAATATTTATGTACACATATAGTACATATATTTAAGCAATGATTTAGCCGTCACTGACAAATCAACATTTCTAACGATTAAAAGGCAGACATTTAAATAGGGCGAATGTATGAACAGCTTGTAATAGTTTGCGTGCAAATACAATTTGAAAATGTGTGTGCATGGTGTTCATACATTGATATGTACTATGTATGTATGTGTATAATTCAAGTATAAATGACCGCAAATTAATTGACGCAATTATAGTTGGAAAAAGTAAATGTAAAAAGAATTGCAATAAAAACTAGTAAATGGCCTTAGCTAGAATAGAATTGAAATAACAATTACACCTATGCAAAAATTACACCAGAGTAAAACAATTTGGCAGGGTTAGAAATGAGATGCATAGTAGCAAAAAGAAAATGTATTATGAGGTACGTAATTCTAAAGGCTATGCCAGATAGGTATGCTTGCGTCGCTTGACGTGACAGTTTCGCTTTGACAACTAAGTTGAATTGTAGGTAGGCCAACTGTCATCTTTTCGCGAGCTTTGACAATCAACTGATTTTCATATTTCTTTCATTACTCACATTCGCCTAGAAACAGACACCACACTTAAATTTTCTACAAAAAAAAACAAGATAAAATTATAATGCTTAGCATTATAGTTTCTTAACCTTTCCTAATAAATAAATTATTTCTGTCAAAGCGTTTATTGCGGCACCCGTTTTGGGGTTTTCGCTTTTCGGACAAAGTTACAAATGTCACTCAAAGCCAAAGCTTTTTATGTGGCATCGCTTTAACCTGCGCGAGGCTCGCAGTGATGGCATTTTACGGTAACCTAACACTGATAAGAAGCCAAGGATTTCATTCTGCACTTTCACTTTCATTTCCATAATTTTATTTAAAATGTAAAACAACAATAATTTCTGAACCCAAGGCGAGTTATAAATTGTGGAAAAACCACAACAACTGTCAAAGCGGTAGAGGAGACATAAATTAAATGCGATGAGGTGAAGTGCAGCTATATTTTCTATCGCCCATGACTATTGCTGGTTTTTCCAAATACTTTGCCTTATAGCTGTACATGAGCTCAAAAATTATTACTGAGATAAATAAATTAGACCAAAATAATTAATAATATATCCGAAAATCAATATAATAGGTATTTCCACTTCGCAACTTATCTTCAATGATTTGGAATCAGCGAATGATAATGGATTTATAGCGTTACAACACCTAAGAAACTGGAATATTGTAATCACATTGTTTCTTCATCAAATCGTTTCTGAATTTCTAGTTGATACCCTCGAATTCGTCTGCATTTCTTTTTACTTTTCAATATACTTACAGTAGATTTTTAAAGCAGCTTTGAAGAATCTTAATGCACTGTAATGTAGTTACAGTAAAGATCAGGTCGACTTTAAAGTTAGTAGCAGTTTTTTGACATAGTTTTCAATGACATACTATCTGCCAAAAATGGCTGTAACTAACCGCACAAAGTTTATTGGGTTTGAACTAAGTCGAACCATAAATTTAGAGTTTCTGTAAGTTCTGGTAATAATTCACTTTCTCATAATACAAAATTTTTTATTGTCGGTTCGATGGCGAAGAAGCTTGACAGCGATATCGAGCTTAGCTGTTTCTCAGAGGCGGATCATGAGGCTGGCCGAATTGACAGCTGCTAGGAGCCCCGGATTTAAGTATATTCTATATTTATTAATTATTAGGCAATTAATCCTTATTAATTAATGTAACAAAAACATGCAAAGTCAAATACAATAATAGTATAAATAATATAAATTTGGGGTTTCGAACAGGTGGCAACCCTGTTCAAACTATAGTTATGTATCTACTCGTTGACCGTTTGACACCCATATTTTAATATTTCATATAACTTTTGTACAATTTAATTAAATTCGACTTTTCAAACAGGTGGCAACCCCGTTCAAAATATACTATGTATAAGCCGTCTCTTCGCTGATCCGAACACGTTGTTGTTCATAAATAGCTTTCCCAAAATTCGTCCATTTAGTATTTAAACCGTAATAATTTACTTAAATATTTAAATATAATTGTATTATATTGTATATAATATGCATGTATGTTTGTATATATGATAATTTGTAATAATTAAATATTATATTAACAATTCCAAAAATCGTTTTTCATTCTACCGAAAAATTTTATGGCGTCTCGAAAATAAATCCTTGCTCTGTACATACAGTGGTGCAAATCCTGTTTCAAGAAAGACAAATTTTTTTGTGAACTGTTTTTAAATTAACGCAATACAAATGCAGCGCGCGATTATAATTTTGCATATTTACGTACTTATATTAAATTATCGGCTACAGCGCCGCCTTTCGATTAAATTTTCAAAAAAAAATTTTTATATTTGTGTAGCTAATACATATTTCCAATTTGAATGAAATCGGGCTGTAAATATCACCAGCACAGCGACAATTATCGCTCCAATTTTCAAATAGGTAATATATTTATGTGGCCAATACGTGTTCTGAATTAGAATCAAATCGTGCTGATTACGGTGTTTAGAGATATCTCGACCCTGGCGCCAACAAAAAAATCTAAAATTTATATATACATATGTACATACATATGTATGTATGTGGCGGATACGTATTTTGAATTGGAACCAAATTTAACGGTAAATACGGGTTTTAGAAATATCTCGATCTCGATCCATTTATTTATTGTATCCAGAAAATGCATTTCGGTTTCTTATGTAAATTAATTGAATTTTACTTTTCAAGCAGGTGGCAACCCTGTCTAGCATAAAGGTATATATCTTGTACTCGCCGAGACGAGGCGTTTGACACTCATATTTTAATATTTTCTATATTGTGTATAATTTAATTAAATTTGACTTTTCAAAAGGGTGGCAACCCTACCCAAATATACCTATAAACTTTCTCCTAGTGAAACGAACAATTTGACATCCATATTTCAATATTTCATACAACTTGTGTATATTTTTTACTAAATTTAATTTTTCAACCAGGTGGCAACCCTCTCCCAAGCAAATAAAATTATTCCTAAAACTTTCCCGAGGTAGAAACTAACATTTATGTATAGTTTCAGTTTTTAAACGGGTGGCAACCCTTGATAAATATATTTTTGAAATTTAGCTTTCTTTGAGTTTGAAACCCATATTGTAAAATTTCATTTAACTTACTGATTTTAATTAACTTACGTTTAAATATTTTGAAAGTTAAGCATTCATTTGATTTCCCTGATTATTTTAATTGAATTTAAACTTTTAAAAAGGTGGCAACTCCCTTTAAATCTGCTTATATGGGTACCCATACAAAGAACTCTATAGATATGTGACAAATCTTATCCAAATCTGCCCAGTCGTCATTTAGCATTATGTGTTTGACGCCACTTATTGTATTGTAATTGGATTGAATTGAAATACGAAATATGCGCCTACAGCGCCACCTGTTGAGTATTTTTCGACTTTTCTTTTTTCCTAAACCTTCGCGTAGCAGTTTCGAACAAACCCGTATAATTAAATACCAAATTTGGTTTAGTCGCTTTCAAATTTTAAGCATCCGAACAGACTACGATCCATTTTTATGTTATAGAATTGCCGTGATAGTTTGAAATGAATAATTTTTAAGTTGTTCAATTTACATAAATTGCTAATAAAGTAATTGAAAACATATGCAAGATAGAGTAGTTGACTGCTTCCTCTGATACCGCCGTTAACAAAATCAAATAAATCATTGTAGTTCATTGTAGGGAATGACAATTAGTTGTCATTGAAAAAAAGAAGAAATTTGTAAATGACTTTACAATTAATTTCATTTCCCACAGGGTATATACAAACTATGTATGTATGTATGTGTGAAGGTGGGTGACTTTTCACTGTATGCAAATGCTATTTACACCTACTAACTAACCAACCGAGCCAGTCAACTTTGAATGCACAATGTTAAAAGTTCGGTAACATGCGGTGCCATTGCACACCGACAATCTTTTGTTGCTTTTTCTGTGTTTTTTTGTTTTTTGTTAATTTTCCGCAAAAACGTGCCACATACCACCTACATTACAATCGCAAAACATCACATACTCTATCTCTATCTCGGCCTTTAAAAAGCCAACTTTGACTGTTTGTTTTGTCAGTGATGGCTTACATTTTTGCCTACAAAAAGGATTTTTGTTGGTCTGCGATTTTTGAGCCAAATCCCAGTACCGAAGAAAAAAAAGGCTACATGAAGTAACACACTTGTAAAGCAAATGACGAAAGCATAGCTGCATGCACACACACACACACACACACACACACACACTGATATATAAACAGCGCACTAAAATCCAATTTTTTATCAAGTCAAGTGTCTGGGTGTGGGTGGGTGTGTGTTATATTAACGTTTAGATTGTTGCCAAAAAAAAAACTCGGATTGAAGCCAATATGTCAAAAGGTAGAAACGTAAAATGCACTAACTGTATGCATTTGTATGTGTGTGCATGTGTGTGTGTGTGTGTGTGTGTGTGGGTGTATCATGAATGCATGGCAGTGGAGAACAAAAAGGGGCAGACGTAATTTTGTCGTATGTCGTTATACACCCATACAAATGTAACACAACGGAAGGGCAAAAAATTCAGAGCAAACTCTGCTAGTGGGTCATTTAGACCTTTTTCTTTTTTTCCCCCACCCATTTTAGGTTATCAATCTTCTTCGATTTCCCTATTGTGCAATAAAATTTTTTTAAATATATTTACATAAATAAGTAGGTATGCTACGACTGATTGCAGACATGACTAGGTATTGAGATTTTTGGCATAAAAAAGTATTCTCTTATAATCACAGTCGGAAAGTGGTAAACAAAATTTTAAAAAACAATTATTTGAAGATGTTCAAGTGTATATGAATAACACAGATCAACAAAAAAAAATGCAATTACGAATCAAAAATATTTGGTTTTGTAGAAGTTATAGCGATTTGAAAATTTTGCATTTTTGCACCAGGCTAATGTAGGTCCTTTCGCGCTATTTCGGTCGATAGAGGGCGGCGGGTAGCTACCTGATGCAGCGATGCATCGAAAAAGGATCTACTTAAAGCACAACATACTCATCTTAAAAAAAAAACCAAAAAAATGTGGCTGAGAAACAGTAAAAAGGAGATAAAAGGTCCCAGATACACATGATTTTAGGTAGATTTGGCAATTCGTTAAGTACATATTAAGAAACTCATCGAAACTTTTACTGACGGATTGGCAGGCCTAGCAATAAAGCATGCCAGCTACCTGATAGCGTTTTTGTAAGTAAAATTTTTTTTTAAGAAGCTGTAGTTTCTTGGGTCACTCGTTGTGGGCGACACTATGTTTTTGCATATCACAGAGGAATGATGTCTTCGAGAAGTTGTAAACGAGCGGCTAATTCGTTTTGCTATATATGTGGCGAATGTATTAAAATAAGGCAAAAAAAGTTTGATTTAACTAAAAACACAAGGATTTGCGAGACCTACCTAGCCTACTTCGGTCTACTTGTTAAAAACCAGGACAAAAAATGGGCTTCACATGTTTCATGTAACTCTTGCAGAAGCATTCTGGAGCGTAAGTTTATTTTCTCTTTTTTATTGTACTAACTGTTTCATATATATACTTGCTTCACATATATAATTGCATGATAATTGCAATTGTTTTGAAATGCTTTACGTTTTATTATAGTTTGGTACCAGGGTGAGAAAAGAGCCATGAAGTTCGCAGTGCCGAGGATTTGGAGGAAACCGAGTAATCATGACACTGATTGCTATTTTTATGTAGTGAAACCACTGAAAGGGAAACGTTTAAGGAAAACAATATATCCGGAACTACCATCGACATCCGCTCCAGTACCACATTCGGAACAAAATCCTGTACCTGATCCACCTGTGTTGGAAAAGCAACTATTCCCTCAAGGCAGGCTTCAAACACCGAGTTCATCTGCATCCGTACATTCCGAATTTGTTCCTCAAATTGAACCAGGAATACCACTCTGAATACAACTCTGAAGATCTCAATGACTTAATAAGAGACTTAAATCTATCAAAAGACCAAGCAGAGTTATTAGCATCGCGGCTTAAACAACGAAATTTACTTACTTCTGATGTTCGAATATCTCGGCAAAGAAAGCGTCATGAAGAATTTTCTTGTTTCTACAGTAAGGAAGATGGACTCTGTTTTTGCTATGACGTGCAAGGTTTATTTGAAGCAATTGGTATTCCTTGTAATACAAATGAATGGCGCCTCTTTATCGGCAGCTCAACAAAAAGTCTAAAAGCAGGTCTACTACACAATGGAAACAAATTTCCATCTATTCCACTGACACATTTCATACATCTCAAAGAAAATTATGACAGTATTAAAATGCTATTAACTGCAATCAAATATACGGAATACAAGTGGGAAGTTATTGGAGACTTCAAGATGGTTTGTTTTTTTACTGGAATGCAAGGTGGATATACCAAACACTCCTGTTATCTTTGCCTATGGGATAGCAGAAATGATGCCGCCCACTATCGCCAAAAAAATTGGCCTGAACGTACTGAGTATGGAGTGGGAAGATTTAATATTAAACATGAAGCAATTGTCGATTAAATTGGGCCTTATTAAACAATTTGTGAAGGCTCTTAATATTGAGTCTAAAGCTTTCAAATATTTGCAGACTTTTTTTCCAAAGCTGTCAGAGGCGAAAATTAAAGCAGGAGTCTTTGTTGACCCTCAAATAAAATAATTATGAACTGCCATATTTTCCCGGACCTACTTAGCAATGAGGAGAAACTAGCGTGGAACAGTTTTAAGGCAGTAGTTCATGGCTTTCTTGGAAATCATAGGGATGAAAATTATGATGAGCTGATAACTGGCATGATTACGAATTTTTCCGCCATCGGATGTAGAATGTCGCTAAAGATGCACATGTTACATTCACATCTGGATAAATTCAAAGATAATATGAGAGCTTATTCAGAAGAACACGGAGAGCGATTCCATCAAGATATAATGGAGTTTGAGAAACGCTACCAAGGCCAGTATACGGAAAGCATGATGGGGGACTATATTTGGACGTTAATAAGAGAAAATGTTACCGAATATGGCAGGAAAAGCACTAAATTTATAAGAATAAATCTTAAATTGATATTTACTATACTAGAATAAATCAAATCTATGTCAAATTTTGATGAATTTTCATGTTATTCGTTTTTCTCATTTTTTTCGAACAAAACCAAATCAAAAACTTTTTTATGTTCATATTCTTATTTCTGGGTGCAAAAGCAATAAAAAAAATATACGCACGGCCCATGTACAAAAATGTTGTTGACCAATGTAATACACACGTATTGTACATGTGTTTTTGTTTGTATAAAATAGATTACTGTTTATAAGGCACAGTAGCGCAGTACAATAAATTTAGATATTTATTTTGCAACAGATTAACCATGGCATTTTCCAATGGGTATTTGGAGCACAAGTAGAAAAGATTGAAGAGTTAAAGCATTCAAGTTTAAAGAAATTGTGTCTCTTATAAAAAGATAAAGATTTTATATACACACTTTGAACCGCCACCGCCATCCGTCCTTCCCCTATTTCTTTGTCATATTTTTTTCGAAGGCATTGTAAAGTTGTTAAAATTTGTTTTAATTCGCGTTGCTACTTTCTTAACAATTCGACCAAAATGATGTTATCATCTTTGGAAGGAGGTACGGTGAAGGGTAAAAATATATGTATGGAATGTTTATCCTTCTGTGAGGAACATCATCTTAGGCATCATAGCTGTAGCTCTTCAATTTTTTGTACTGGAGGGTACAAAGCCCCATTGTTACCTCCTTAACCCTAAAATGCAAATAAAAAAATTTCAGCCGTTATTATGCAGACGATATCCAGATTTATTTATTCGTGCCTGGTCATCAAGCAGACCGTCTCTGTGCTAATGTTAATATGGCGCTATCCACGGTATTCAGATGGGCGAGGACAATTTATTTAAATCTCAATAAATCTTGTGTGTTACCAATACTTCACAAAAAAAAAATCAGTGTATTTCTTATCTCCACTTTACATTGACAATCAGCCTATACAAATAGTTCGCAAAATAACTAATTTCGGTTTTGTTATAAACTCTAATCTTGCTTTTATTGATAATGTCAACAAAGTAGTAAGCAAGGTAGCAATATGTCACACTTAAAAATCTACAGCAATTTGGATTCTATACCCCCATGTAAACAAGACATCGTCCTGTTTTACAGCTAATTATCCCAATTATAACGAATTCTGATCTGATATATAGTATGCTGGCTAGTAACTCTGACACGCCAAATTTTCTTAAGAATTATAAGATTATTTTGAAACTTGTACGAGTTAGAACATATTTTGAGGATTATAATTTGCATGCTCTAAAATGATCGAACCCGTAATGGGGAAGATGAAACTACCCGGTTGGTTGATGTCCTCGTGAGAGTAAGGGCTAACATTACCGCCATCCATGGAAATTAAATGGATGGGGCAAGGTAAGAAAACCATAGAGCCTTGCAACATCTAGTACGTCTGCTACTAAGATACAGAAACTGCGGGAAAATTTAGTCTCCACGATGAAACCTCCGCCGAAAACGGACTTTGGTTGATCGGCTTTGACGGCGCTCGAAGCAATTTGGTCAGTACCACCAGTTTAGAGTAACCAGATTTTTTAGTGATATAATGGGGGTTTGTCATAGCCTGTCGAGGGATGACGGCTATTAGAAAAATACCACCGAAAAATTGGCACAAAATCAGTACAACCTCAGATAATCTTTAGATTCAGTGTACTAATTTTGGGTTCTCAAAAATTCGTACAATAAAAAAAGTCAGCACATCTAAGCACCCTACAAGATTACGTGACTAAACTCTCACATCTGCTCCATAAGATCACTTCCCAGAAAACCGGACTTCGAGATCTTTGGGAATATATTTCCCTCTCACGAAGTACAGCCGCTGAAGAAATCATTGGCATTTAGCGACCTCAAAAGACCAGTCGGTCGAGCGCAATGTGAGCTGTATGGGAGCGCACCCCGTGGCTGAGAAAGGAAGAGCGACAAAATAGTTTTAAGACCGTACAAGTTCATATAAGAACACGAAAGTCGTTTTTTCATTGCGTCGCCCGATCTCGATGAGGTTCGATTAGAAATATCGCCGCTACGGAGCAACAAAGCCGCTGGAGCCGAGTAACTACCAGCAAACCTTTCAAGGATGGTAAGGTGCTCGCACTGCATGCCCGCCGATTGGAATTTAGGTGTGTTCTTCCCAATCCACAAGAAGGGTATCAGTCTCCTTAACATTTCATATTGTGTTAAAGACTGAAGCCAATCGTCAGCGAACTGATTGGACCTTATCAGCGTGACTTTAGACATGACAAATCACGATACGCCAAATATTGGAAAGACCCGTGAAAAGAGGATGGACCCACACCATCTCTTTGTCGACTGTTAATCACCATTCGAAGCATTTCGTATCCCTGCAAAACTAATACGGCTGTGTAAAATTGCATGGAGCAACACCCCAAACTCCGCCAGTATTGAGAATGGCCTCTCCAAGCCGTTCGATACCAAACGAGGTTTCAGATAGAATGACTTCCCATCGTTCGATTTCTTTAACATTATGTCGGAAAAGACAATTCCAACTGCAGGTCAGGCACCATCTTTTATAAGAGTGTGCAACTGCTGGCGTATCGCAATGACATCGACTAGATTGGAGCTGAACGATGCTACAACCAAGTACTTTCGGTCATCAAATAAACAGTCAGCATATTATCGTTATGGCTCCAAAATCACTGTTGACGCATAAAATTTTGAAAAAGTAGAAGGCTTTCTTTATTTTAGAACCAGCATCAACACTTATAATAATGTCAGCCACGAAGTCCGACGGAGAATCTGTGAGCTGGCAAGGGAAAGTACCTCCTTATCTGACGTCAGCACCTCTTTAAACGTAGGATGCCTAATATCATCCCGCAAACTCTGGCTCTGGCGCTTAGCCCTCTCCTTAGCAATTGGCTTGGATTATCACTGGTCACTGCCTGATGGGGATGCCTGACAGTAGGATGGAACTGAAGTCGAAAGTATCGAGCATTATCAACGGCATTGACCTGCGTTAGAAAGAATAAGACGCCATTATTTTCGCCAAGATTTCTTTTGTTGCTTTAGCAACCTAAGTTCAGGGGAGTTTCTTAGGTAACTGAAATTAATAATTTTTAGAGGTGCGGAAAACAAGAGAATCACAACGTCCTAGCATATGGGCAGGTACATCAATCTAACCTAACCTATCCTAACCTAACCTAGAAGAAGAAAGCAAAACAAAAAGCATAAGAAGCAAAGAGAGCGACTAGTTTCACTTAGTATAAATTCATCTAACTAAGACTAGATATTATCATATTGCATGTAGGATTTTTAATGATTCTTTATATAAATTTAGTAAAAGTAAAATGATTATTTCAAACATCTTTGATTGTGGTCTTCAATATCACGTATTCTACGTTCGAGTTTAGCGGTTGTTATTGTTTTTTCAAGCTTTCAGATATTTACATCAGCCTTACCAGATTGCTTTAAAAACCAACAAAGGAATGAAACTAAAAAAAAATGTTATCAACACGGAGGATCAGATGATTGCTCATATGGAGGTAAGAAGCATTTAGGGCCATCATAAAACTATACAATACCCTTCTACTTATTTTTGCCAATTTTTAAAAAACAAACACTATCGTGCCCAATTTACGTTTCATAGAAAGTCTTCCAAAAATTACCAAATAACCAAAAACGCATAGAATGAAATGGCAAGACTATACAAAATGAACATAGTACAAGTACACAACACCGCTTCAACATTTCTACTCTCTTTTCACCACCAAGCATCAGCTGCCAACTTTCAATTGCCTCAGATTTAACTTAATTTGTCTGAAAGGGTGTGAGTGCGCAGCCAAAATAAATGAAGTGAAAAAATTGTGCGAATTGGAAAAAAGAGACCAAAAAAAAAATCAAGCTGTATATCGCAAGGCAGTAAAATTGTTTTGGCAACATATCAAGGTAATAAAATCCCGTAAATGGTTACAAGATTGATTTGGCAATGTGTTTATTTTGTTTTCATTTTTGCACGTGTTAAGCTTAGGCCTCATTCAATGTACACTACCGGTCAACTGAATGGACTCAAACTGCATCGTTTGCAAACTTTTCCATATCCTGAAATTCGTTGTCGGGAAAAATTATTTCATAGTACGCTTTGATTTTTATTTAGTCAAAAAATTAAGCGCAGATTATTAAAATTTATTCCTAAAATCAAACCGTTTTTTAATTGCTTCAATGACTTTTAATAATGAACTGTTATCGTCACTTAAAGAAGTGAAATCAGAAGGATCTATTATTTAAGTGGTTTGTAATAAGTTATGTAAATTATTACATAATTTTTTTCAAATAGACAAATATTACGTTGTGTGTATACAGGGAATACCCGGCTTTGACTTTTGGCGAGGCAAGTAAAGGGTGGTTAAATTTTAAGGGCCGATGTTGAATGTGAACCACACCTAAACGTCAAGTTTTTTCCTGCATTTCATTTGACATTTCCCAATTTCTGACTAACTCAATTTGAACATGGAAAGATACACAATCGAGCAATGTGTTAAAGTTATTCAGGCTTATTATGAAAATGGGCGTTCAAATCAAAATGCATGTCGTGCACTTCGTGATTCTTTCGGTCAATTTAATGAGGCACATTTTCACCTCAATGGATTCGTCAATAAGCAGAATTGCCGCATTTGGGCGAATGATAATCCAAGAATGATTGTCGAAAAACCAATGCACCCACAAAGAGTGACTGTTTGGTGCGGTTTATGGGCTGGCGGCATCATCGGGCCGTATTTTTTCCAAAATGAGGCCGGTCAGGCAGTTACTGTGAATGGTGTTCGCTATCGTGAGATGATAACGAACTTTTTATGGCCCGAATTGGAACATATGGATGTGGACGCTATGTGGTGCCAGCAGGATGGTGCCACTTGCCACACAGCCAACGAAGCAATGACTCTTTTGCGGGACAAATTCAATGGCCGTGTTATCTCACGTGATGGCGATGTCAATTGGCCACCAAGATCATGTGATTTGACACCGTTGGGCTACTTTCTTTGGGGTTATTTGAAAGAAAAGGTGTGCGTCGATAAGCCAGCAACAATTCAAGAGCTAAAGGATGAGATAATTCGGCACATTAACGGCATAGAACCTCAATTATGCCTCAGCGTCATCGAAAATTTGGACCATCGGATGGAGGTGTGCCGCCGAGGTCGCGGCGGACATTTGGCCGATATTTTGTTCCATACATAATTGAACCACACCATATTATCATAATAAAAAGAAGTTACAATAATTTCCAAAATAATTTGTGTTTTATTCAAAATCAACATCGGCCCCTAAAATTTAACCGCCCTTTATAAAGCGCCAAATTATTATTATTATTATTAAGGGAGGTGGGTGTCACAGTTAATTGACCATGCTCATTTTTAAAATGTTTCTTTACCTTAACACAAAAGTGATCTATGTTAAATTTTAGCTTCCATTTTTTGGCTCGCTTACTACTAATGCTTTGTTTTCATTGGGTATAATATTTGATCACGAAATATGCATAAATTTTGGCTGGTTTCATTCAACCGACAGCATTTGACGTCAGATTTGTCCTGGTGAAAACCAAGCATCATAACCTTAGTCACAATACGAATCTACTTGTAACACAGCGCTGGAAACCATGGCTTTATTGCAAGAACAACACGGGAATAGCCGCGCTTTGGGCCGGTGAATTGGCGTCTAGACGTTTTTCCTGTTGAACTACATAAAGTCTAAAATTACGTCCATCATTTGAAAGAAATAATATTTAAAAAATAATTGAAAATAGTCATACTTCTGTATGATAAAAAAGTACTACCCAATATAATAGAATTTTTTTTAGTTTTTCTTCATTTAACAAAACAGTCCTCTAAATGAACCACCAAATACTTTTCACACGCTCAGAATGAATGCAAATACATAAAAATCTGCTCTGCTGAAGGTATTTCCAACCCCATGAAATAGTTTACAATCTTTAGTCTTGTTAAAATGTGTAGAAAAGATCAGAAATTAATCGTTTTCAAATGCATCCCTTCCTCGTAAGACCTAAATATTGTATATTTTGTAATATTGTGTATCGTCGCGAAAGGTGCACTACTCTGATACGAAATTTATTTTTTTATTTATTTTTTATTTATTTTATAAAAGTATACATAACAATAAAATTATTACATAAACTAAAGATAACGCAGCGCTAGCATCGGAGGCTTTCGGCTGGCATGTTGTCTAGGGCGGTGTCAAATACGTCGGAGTAAGTCGACATGTCTGAGGAAATTATATATCCTGCTAATATTATTGTCTGTCGGGTTTTTTAATAACTGCGAGGGATTGATACCGTTGAAATAGCGTAGTCTTTGGGCATCAAGTTTCGGGCAGCAATCCAAGAGGTGGTTAATGCTGAGTGAAAAGTTACAGAACGGGCAGCAACTAGGGGCAGTGCCTTGAAGCAAATGTGAGGTTGTAATAATTGTGTGGCCAAGCCGGAGACGCGTATATGGCGTTACGTAGTTTGTCGGCATGGTCGGAGTGAAGCAGGGTTTTAATTTAATTTTACGAAATTTAATGACACTCTACTTCATCCCATGTTACCGACCCCCTTTCTAAATAACTAACTCATCACATCTATGAAGTTACTGCAAACCAAACCGTAAATGTAATCTAATTACTGTTTCATTATTGTTCTTAAAATGTAGGGCGATTTACTACTCTGTTTTAACGATATTCGCATTGTTAACTCATCTTAATGAAAATTTTAACGATTTTGATATTCAGCAGCCATTTTTTAACGATACTTGCTATCGCCAAATCAACTGTATTCGTTAGCTACTCCATTATCGAAAACTAAACGACAACAAATTTGATATTGTTAACCCAATCGATAAAAAAAAATGCGTGGCTTTATTTGCATGCAATTGAAAAAAGGAAAATTCTCCAGTCTTTCCAGTATTTAGCACACGCATGACTTATCACGAGGTGAGGAGAAAGTAAGCCCATACAACAGTGAATTGTCGTTTGGTCCGGTATTTAGGTAGCTCATGTAATCTTGTATGCAATATTAAATTCTAATTTCATATCACTAGGTTATAGTTACTTTGAGATGCTGGTTGCAATCAACTACACATAAATGTGAACCTACTACCCCGTGCGAGGAGTAATGGAACGAATTTTGAAAGCGAAACCACTGGTACCTTTTTTATTGGTAAGTTTCATTAAAGAATTGAACATTATTAAATAAAAATTATTTCATTTAATACTATTCCAAAAACTCGTCTGAGTCAATCAGAGAATAGTCCGAAATTCCGCTACAATGTAGCATTGCAAGATATAAAAATAATTATAAATACTTATAGTTTGCGATAAACTGTTATTTTATTTCACTTTAATTAAATGGTAATTCACTTGTTTTCTTCCCTTCCTTTTTGTTTTGTTAGTTTGACAGAAATGCCAATCTTTAGCTCTTTAAATAAATACACTACGACGGTTGTTAGGTGCCGTTAAGACTATTTTAGTGAATCGCAGAATCGTTACTGTAAACGGAGACTATTATCGACAAAAATTGCGATTGTCGGATCGTTTAAAGTTAGTGAATCGCACTACTGATTTGTTTATTCTGCTGGGCCATGAAAAATTCTGATTTTTCTATTAGAAATGAATTATTCTTTATAATGAATAAGAGTTCTTCCACTTCGGTATAGCAATTAACAAACTACAGTTCACTTCACTTCAGCCGATTTTTTAGAGTCCATTTAGATGACCGGCACTGTACATACACGTATATGTAAGTATGTAAAAGCATTTGTTTGTATCTGCACACACAAACGTCATTACAAATTTTATTGTCGATGCTATCCCAATGGCATTAAATCTTGAACAGATGTAAACAATTGGTAACCAGGTCCATTAAATGGAGTGGACATCATCGTGAGATAGACAAACCAACAGCTGTGGCAATAAAATATATTGGCCAGAAGCGCCATAACCAGCTTCTTTAATTTTTTTTCAATTTTTCATTACAATAGCGCATTCGCACATTGAAAGTTTAACTGACATGACAGCGTAAAGAGTACATCATACGTATGTATGTATTTATGTATCTAGGTATGTACGTGCAGGCGTGGTTATTGTGTGTGAATTTCAGCTATTCAGCACATTCGGTGTCATCCCCTTAATACTTTAACATCAAAAGAAACCACACGCACCTAGCCATTTGCAGCCTTTTATTGCCTATCAGTAAAATGCCACTTTTCCTAGATATGGATGTATGTATGTATGCGTGTACGGATGTAAATTTATGTAGTTGATGCAAAAGGTGATAGCATTATTTTGGTGAGGATATTGAAAATCATAAAAGCCCTGTATCTGTCGATTAGAGACGGAAAATAGCGACTATTTTAAAACCTTTAAAGGTACAAATTAACCATTAAAAAATATTTAGTAGCTTTTTTGAAATAGTCGTAGTACGGGGAGGCAATTCATCAAATTCGGTTTACCAGTTGTTGTTTTTTTCGATAAAACTAAGAGGAAAAACTCTGGTATTTTACACTTGAGCAAAACTATTTTCATGCAAATTAAGCTAATATTGAAACCATACTCCCATTTCTCAAACATACATTGCACCGTTGAACACCCATATTTTAATATTTCATATACATTGTGTATAAGTTAATTAAATTTGACTTTTCAAGCATATGGCAACCCTGCATATACCATAAGCCTTCTTCTCAGCGAATCGAACAGTTTGGCCCCCATATTTTCGTATTTCATGTAACTTGTGCAAAATTTAATAAAATTCGACTTTTCAAACTGGTGGCAACCCTTTCCGAAATATAGGTGTGAATATTCTCCTCGCTCAGGCGAACCGTTTGACACTCATATTTTAATATTTTATATAACTGTGTAACATAATTAAATTCGACTTAACAAACAGGTGGCAACCCTCTTCAAAATATAGCCGGCTATGCATCTTCTCCTCGACGAAGCGAACCGTATTTTAATATTTTATATATGTACGTGTGTATAGTTTAATAAAATATGACGTTTCAAACAGGTGGCATCCCTCTCAAATATAAATATGTGCATGAATCCCGCTGAGGCAAACCGTTCGGCACCTATATTTTAATATTTCACATAACTTGTGTAAATTAAATAAAATTCAACTTTTAAAACTGGTGGCAGCCCCAATAAAAGTTAGCTATCAACCTACTTTCCGAGACAAACAGCTTGACAACCATATTGTGTGTAATTTAATTTAATTTAATAAATATATAATAATTATACCTACCAAATAGATATACAAAATTTCATACAAATCGGTCGAGACGTTTGCGGAGGAGTTCAACTACAAACGGCGTGGCAAGAGATTTTTATATATAAGATTTCTATTTTTTTAAACAGCTGGCAACCCTCTCCAAACATATTTCGCGAATAAAGTTTCCTTCACCCGGTTTTGTTTGACACCAGTGTAGTAGAATTTCAATTACCTTACCAATTAAACAGCGTCAAACTTCTTTAAAAGGTGGCAACCCTCTTTAAAAATATTTTCATATAAATGCTTCCGTTTCACACTAATACTATTCGTATATTTCAGTAAGCTTAAATATTAAATTAAATTAAATTAAACTAAGTATCAAGATCTCAATGAAAACTGCAAGCAATATAACTTTGTCGTTGATGTAAATTTTCTGGGAAAAATAAATATACGAGCATTTATTTCTTGCGAGCAGCAAACTGTTTTAAGAAATTTTGGTAGATGAATATTTCTTTTTCAATCCTTGGGCGCCTTTTTATATGAATTTTTGGTTTAGCTTTAAACAAAAAAGGCAAAAAAGATATATTTGCGATTTAATATTGATTTCGAGTTCACGGTATTTTTACAACAACATAGGATTTTCAACATGAAGCGGATATTTTCACGGTCGACGACAAAATGCGTACCAGCACGATTTACGTATGGCGCCCTCTGTCAGACAGTAGTGAGACTGCAGGGCAAACGCGACACCTAATGTTAAATAATTGCACCATTAACCGTTGTATTTGTACACGAAAAAAAATTGTTGTGCAGAAATACCTCACAAATTTTCAGTCGAAGAAGAAATTTTCAATTTATAAAATTTATTTTTTCACCGTTTTAAAAAATATAACTTCAAGTATCAGAACTGGTGTAGCGTTGGTTGTAACGTTTGCAGTAAATTTAGTCAATTTTATTTCACCCACATTTGTGTATATTTTTGGATAAACAAAAATATTCCAACATAATACCGCTATTCTGTAAGCAGCCTCTAGTTACTAATTAAGACTTTTCGGTGATGAGATTGATTTCGAAACTATTCGATATTCAGTAAGCCGTCTATAGTCTTCAAATCAAATCACTAATTGTCAGCTGGTCCTTAGCCTATAACAAAGCAAAAAAATTGAGGAAAGTATTGAACAGACGCGAAAATAAAGTAGCACTCGATCTGCCCCTTGTTACTACGTTATATTTTACTTAAATCTGTTAAAAAAATAGCACTTAATTTTCATAACGCATAATAAGAAAATTATTTGTTTACATTTACTTATGTACATATCTTGTTCTGCCATTTTATCGAATGTGCTTACGGATGAGTAGCTGCATTTATCGATTGTTGATTGTTCTAATTTTTACACTAATTTTAAATAATCAGTTCAAATAAAATGCAGTTAATTTTAATGTTAATTTTACGATTACCATATCGTTTTATTTTTTAAAGAGCAATAATGCTGTTGACAATAAATTAATAAAGTATATTGCGTGCTATCGATGAACACATTTTCATTGAGGATGGTAACGCATCGCTAACTAAGCATACGATCCGCTGATTGTCTCTACTGCTTTTCACCACAGTTTTTGTAGAAATTTTTTGAGACTTTTGCTTACTGAATACCGCAATCGTCTCAAGTCACTAAAAATATCTCTAACTGAAAGTCTCAAATTTAGTGACTAGAGATGAGACTGAGATACAGAATACCAGCATAACAATCTTGCAGTAATTTTTTAACCCAGGCACACATATGTACATTCTAACGAGTTGTTATCAATTTCACCGCAGACACTTTGGTTTTGCCGACTTTGACTGTTCTAAGGGACAAATAGACCACGCTTTTTTATACAAATGTGCGGCAAATAGTTATTTTTTAGTATATCACAGATTTATTTACTAAATATCCGCCTATAAATCACATTTTTACACTTATGACGGCGAATGAATGGCCAAAGAAAAGTGGACCTTTAGAAATCACAAAACCCCAACAAAATACTAGGTAAACAAAAAGGCATTGGTAAACGCATGAAGATTTACCAAGACTTTTTAAAAGCGAATAGGCAAAAAGCTCAGGGTTAAAACGCATCTTGTGAATACCGTTTTAGCAAAATTATTACATGTTTTCACTGAAAAGTTAGTACATAATTGCTAATACTTCTTATCGCCAAATTCTTTGTTTATACATATGCTTTGAGAAATGCCATATGCCGCTGGTCGTCGGCGCAAACTTGTTTCTATCATTCTTGACAATTTGACATTCTCTCGCAAACACCTTGAACTTAATTTCACAAAATGCGCCAAATTTTCGTTGGCCACAAAGAGGCTTCATACAACAAAAACAACCCTTGCGAGCGCAATAATGATATATTGTTCAAATGCTATGGTATGGATGTGTGTGATGAGTGCCTTTGTATTGTACATTTTGATAGATACATACATATATTTACTAATATGCTTTCCACAATGTGCTTTCCTTCACATGCGTATTGATTTTTTTTAAAAAGTATTTTGTTTACATCCAACAACAACCACTGACACTCCAACCTATCTATGACGTAAACATACCTCCGCTCACTGTCACCTCATGCCATTTCTTATATACAATTTTTTATTTCTGATTCATACTAGCTTTATTTCACTGAATTTCTTTATGTATGTATTGAATATGACTTTATAGAATTACTTTGATTTGCCCACAAATATTTCGCGTTTACGTTTGGCTTTCGCGCGCGTCATGTGTTATTAACATTTTATTTAAAAAATAATATTTAGAAAGAAACGATAAGCAACGAAAGTCAATCGCGAACCGGCAGCCACTATGCAAGTTAGAGCGTTTTATTATACCGGCACTAAATACTTTCTACCGGCACCTTGTTTGGGTGGCTGCTGACAACTGGCGGGCTATGTTGGCGCCAGCTGTGGAGCAAACAGCTGTTGCGAGCAGAGTTGCCTAAGTGAGGCGGAAGTTTTTTGTGCACATACTTTTTCTAACAAATATATTATAGTTTTTTTGTTTATTTTTTTTTTTCATTTTTAATAAGCGTTCCATAGAGAACACTTGTTATAGAAATGTTTAGTTCGAATTTGATAAAAAAACACTGGTCAAAAGTCCATTTTATAATTATCATAGACCGGTTTCGTGCATAGTTAGAGTATTTACCGGCACGCATTATATGACTACATTAGGGTGCCTCACCAAGCAGTGTTGTGGCTTTCCATAGAAAATACATATGTATTAAATGTATTAGGTTTCAAGACTTCTGCCCGAATATTTTGAAAAAATATTACGATTTACGTGAGCTGTACCGATTGGAATATACTTCCAAAACGGGAGTTTTTAAAAATAAATATTGTTTTTTTAAACATTTAAAAAATACTTCAGATGATGAACAAGTTTTAAAAAAGTGCTTAAAAGGTTGAACTCAATAAGGTCAAGGCGGAAAGAAACTTATGTTAACGTAAAGGAGAGGAAACGACTATTCTTTAAGAGGCAATGGTAATGACTATGATGAAGTATTTCGAGACAATTTCGGGACTAGTTCGAAATCAGTTCAGAACTTGCTCTGGAACTTCTCGGACCAATTTTGAGACTTATTATTTCGGGACTATTTCAAGACTGGTTCGGGACTAATTCAATACTATTTCGGGTCCATTTCAAGATAATTTCGGGACTGCTTCGGGATCAGTTCGTGACCATTTAAAGACTATTTCGAGACTAGTTTGGGACCACTTCGGGAAAATTTCTGGATCAGTTCAGGATTATTTCGGGACCATTTGTGACGTTCCGCAAGAAAAGGTACCTAAGGTGGCAAAGCTTAATTTTACTTGGCCGGCGATCGAAAGAATCGTCGCAGCGTGAGTTTGAACGATTTATAACTGACTTTCAATGTCAGTGAAAATCATATTCGAGATAAGAATGTTTAGTTTACAGCAAATTAAAGATTGAATCTTGCTTTATGAAAAGCAATTAAAACCTGGAAATCGATTTTTCGCCACTTTAGATACCTTTTCTCGCGGAACGTAACATTTCAAAACTACATATATTGCGTTAAGTTAGGAACCATTTCGCGACTATCTCGGGAATAGTTTAGAATAACTCTGGGCACAGCTAAGGAATAGTTCAGGTCTGCTTTGGATCTAGTTCGAGACTAATTCCGGACTGGTTTGAGAAACTTCGGGACCAGTTCGAAACTAGTTCGAGATCGGTTTACAGCTAGTTCAGCACTAGTATGTTACCCGTTTGAGAGTATTTTGCAACTAGTTTGCGACTAGTGTGGTTCTGAACTAGTTCTAAAAGAGCAGAAATGAAAATTGGCATGTGCGTTCATACATAGTATGCATATGTTCATCAGCAGTGTTGCCAGTTTCAAAGCAAGAAATGGGTTTAGTCTTTATCACATTCCACTCGCTGTTTCTTTAGGGAATCGAAAAAATTTGTTTCGGTTTTTTTTTTTGATTCTTATCTAAAAGCATTGTTAGCATTTTTTTAATGTCTTTATATCGTCGGTTTTGTGTTCGGATCGTTGCTTTTGTGAATTGTTGTGCGCTGCTAATTTCTCCGCTTATTGGTGGTGTTGATTGATCTTGACAAATCAAAGGGGCTTTTTCCGCCATGACAAGCGACAATCTTCAATTTCCCACCATGTACTTCATTCATACATACATACATACATACATATATAGATACACATGAACATAAACACACATATACTTACATATACTTATACAATTAGCTTAATTTATACTTTAGCCCAATGTAAAACTTCAACATTGTTGAATTTTTGCACTTGAGCTTCTGAAATAAAAATAACCGCGTATGACCGCTTCTGTATTTTAAGAAAAGATTTTTTTTGCGAATTCTGGAATACAAAATTAAACGAATTGAATATGTGCAAATGAATTAAACACCGAAACCGTTTCAATTTGTTTATAGTGATGCATAATTGTTAATCAGTTAACGACAATTCATTTAAACAAGAATTTAAAAAAGCAAAAATACTTTTATATTTTTCTTGGCTACTTGTACTTGAAAAAGTTAATGATGAATTTGAAATTTTTTTAAATTTTTCCCACAATTTTTGGTAACTGTTGGCTTGCACAAATATTTTATATTAGATAAATCTATGACAAAGTTTTAACACTAATGTCAGTAATTTATAAGTAAATTCAGGTCGCACGACGATGTATAGAGCAAAAAAAGTTTAAAATGTTTCCCTTGGATTTGAACACTTCCCTTGGCTCCCATGTAAATTGGTTATTTGGGTATAATTTCTCTATTTGATCTTCGATTCTTATTAATAATATATACTTTAATTATATTTGTATAATAAAAGTAAATATTCTTTTGGTTAAAATGATATATACAGTTTTTCATGGAGCTTCTGTTTTTCGCAGTGTCCTGAATACAGGATGCTGTTTTAAGAAAACGCTTGAATAAAAGATGAGTTTGACATGATAAGTTATTGGTTTCTACCAGGGACCGTAACTCTTATGACATTTATCAAAAAAATCAAAAAATAAGAGTTATTTTTGATTTTTATTTATTTAGATCAAAACTGAAACTTATTTTTGATTTTTATTTTTTTAAATCAAAAATAAAAGTTATTTTTGATTTTTATTTTTTTAGATGAAAAATAAATTTTTTTTTTGGATTTTATAATTTTTATATCAAAAAATAAGAGTTATTTTTGATTTTTATATTTTTATATCAATAATAAAAATCAATTCAAAATTATTATTTATTTATTTATGCCGTATGTATTACAATATGCTGCATCATTCCAATTTGTATATATGAATATATGCGACTTATCCATTATCAAAGATCCAATAAACTACGTAGATATATTCACGGTGGCAATGCTTGAAATAAAACAGTATTCAGAAGAAGCAAATTTAGGCGTAGTGATAAAGAAGAAACTGACAATTAAAATATAGACAATTATGAAAATATTATGCATAATGTATCAGTTATAAAACATGAATAGAGCGAAATAGAAAAAATTCTAAAATTCTTAGCTTACGTAAAACTTAAAAAGTAATGGTTACTACTGCGAAAGGCTTATAAGTTTTGGCAGCCATTCAAGTCCGTGTTAAGAGCTACATATTTCCAGGTGTTCAATTTTACCATCATAATTGATTCTAAATAATCCTCAGATAAATTGTATCTCAAATCTCCCAATATCAATCTGAGTGCCGAAAATGACCTTTCTACACTGACTTGAGTGGCAGGTACAGAATGAACAATTAAAGTTAATTTTTGAAGCCATGGAAACGCAAATTTTTTGCTCTTCCAATATTCCAATAAATTAGCAGAAGTATCCAAACGTTTTTCTTTATAATTGTCTATTTCAAAATACGCTTTGCGGACGCTGTCATTTATTGACGTAGGAATATCATCGTCGTCCGAAGACGGATAATTCATCTCCATTGACTTTAAACCGTCTGCTAATAAAGATCGAGAGCTTGTAACAGAGCTTTCATCTATTAGAAATAAGTCTTCTGCAACAGGTGGCTTACCGCAGGAAAATCGCTGAGTTTCAGTGTTTTGCTTAAATACAAATAAAAAAACATTAAAAATGTATTATAAATCATTATAAATTTATTGGCTTAGCTCACCACGTTTACTAGCTGGATCACCATTTTTTTTAAATGATTTTTTGCCGAATTTATTTTCTCATTTGACAACACACGCCTAAATCTGGGTTATAAAAACAAGGCTGCATACATAGTGTCACATTCAAGCAACTTTGTTTGCCTTTTTTCGATGTGATCCAGAAGTTGTCTGGTCATCTCAGTATTGAAGCCTTTTAGAGTAAAAATAAGCTCTAGCCAATTTTTATAAAAATCTCCGAACAATAAATTAGATTTTTGTAGTTTCAGCGTCAGAGTATTTACTGGTTGTAGAGCCTGTATAATTTTGTCTAGTTCCGCCCACTCATGTGTTTGGAGTTGCTCGGATAATGGCAAATGTTCACAGCAAAATTCTTTTAAGTCTATAAGTCGCTTCAACATATTATAAGTGGAGCTCCAACGTGTTGGTACGTCCATTATTGGTTTGAGATTTTGGCTACTTCTTATACTATGTCTGGAATAGAATGAAACATTTAACAAAAACACATTTTGTACATGGAAAGTTTATGGAAATAACTTACCGATATGCAGGTGTTCTCAAATATTTTACACAGTTCCGTGATTTATTCACTACATTTGTATTTAAGTTATCTAAAAAGTCTTTAACAGCTAACTGCAATGTGTGGGCAGCACATTTAATAGAAATAATGTTTTCGAATCTTACATTGCACAGAATACTTTCGTAATTGTCTTCACTTTCACTTTCTTCGTCATCACTATGCAATGATAACAGCTCCACCGCTTTCACCATATTTCTGCCGTTATCAGTGGTTACTGCATAAATTTGCGCCTTATCTATATTGAAACTTTCCAAATCATTTTCAATTTGAGTGGTTAAATATTGCGCAGTATGATTCTGCTTCAATTCAAGCATGGCTAGTGTGAATATTTCAAGTTTATTGGATGTGATTATTTGCACATTTATGCCCAAAATGGCCCGATCATGGCGAGTAGCTGTATCCATTTTTATGCATTGAAATTAGCAAAATGAAAACAACAATAAGATTACGCTAATAATAAAAGGTGTACGGTTATAATAACAACAACAAAAATTAAAGAACAAATAATAGCGTTATTTCAAGTTCAGGGGCAATGCACAGCATAAGTTAGAAACTTTGTTACAAACATTTTGTTGTTATTATAACCGTACACCTTAGTTTTACTTTAATGCCTAACAGAGATTAAGAACACAGAATAACCAGTAGAACAGCTTCTGAATTTGGTGAGTTTTTGTAGCTATAATTTCCACAAAACTCACCTCCGCAGAGAGCTTAGTGCTGCCGCGGCATTCAATTTACTTCTAGAAAATAATTACGTATGCTTAATGAGCATATAAAAACTTTATAAAACACCCATCTTTTTAGGTTTTACCCGTTGCTGAAGGAAACTAAAAATTCATGAATGTTTTTCTGGTAATGATCTTGAAAGTGGCATCGCTGTTAGCGATCTAAAACACAATTTTATTTGAAATAATTTTACTTTTACATATAAATTTCCTTCCCAATAATTCATTTAAATAAATACGCATCTTTAGAAGCAAACACATTTTCATTTTAACAGAATTTTTATAAAACCTTTTTTATTTGTCATTTTATAAGATTTCATATGCATCCCTGTGTTGTGAAAACAGTGTGGTGACGATCTGTACATCAAACCCCATGAAGGACTTTCCCCACGGGTTTTCTACTGGTTATATAGTGATTAAGAAACATATTATGTCACGAATTTTGAATTGATTTTTATTATTGATATAAAAATATAAAAATCAAAAATAACTCTTATTTTTTCATCTAAAAAATAAAAATCAAAAATAACTTTTATTTTTCATCAAAAAGAATAAAAATCAAAAATAATTTTTATTTTTGATCTAAAAAAATAAAAATCAAAAATAACTTTTATTTTTGATCTAAAAAAATAAAAATCAAAAATAACTTTTATTTTTGATCTAAATATATAAAAATCAAAAATTAAAAAATCATACAATATTTTGCATATAGTTCACCTAAAAATCATGATAGTGTAATCAAAACTTTTCTACGATGTTCGTTTATAGATGATTTTTTTATTCAAAAATTTAAAAATAACTCTTATTTCCGGTCCCTGGTTTCTACAGCTGAAATGTACATACAGGGAAATTATAGGTGAAAAACAATTTATATGTTTTTAGAAAATCCCGAAAAAATGTTCCATTTTTGAAATTCTCACAATTTTCAACTTGTTTCTTATGATACGGTCTAATGTATATACATATGTATGTACGTATGTAATTGATCAATATCACAAAGATAATTTTACACACACATACATATGTATAGTGAGAATATATTCAGTTTAGTAAAAATAAATCCATTATTTTTCCAATAGGGGGCTTTACTATAAATGCGATCGGGTTGCGCTATATGACATTAGAAAGATTTCTTACTAAACGCAAGCCAGGCGACAGTAAATGTAAATAGTGTTTATGTTCCTGTCACTGTTTCATTGATACCGTCCCGTTAATTTTGATATCAAAGATGCACCTCTCTCCGGAAGACAATTGTCGAAAATATGGATAAAATAATGCAATTCGTCGCGTTCGACCATCATGTAAGCACTGCTTCGATTACCCAGGAGCTCAACATTGCACAAAACCCCATTTGGAATCATTTAAATAAGGTTGGATACCGGCCAGCTTTGACCAAAAGGAGAGGAATTTTGTTCCATCAGGACAACGCCAGGCCACACACAACGATAGTGACTCGCCAGATCCTCCGGCAGCTTGATTGGGAGGTTCGTGTCTATTCGTCTTGTAGTCCAGACCTGGCACCAAGTGATTGCTACCTGTTCCTGTCTATGACGAATGATTTTGCTGGTGAAAGATTCGCCTCAAGAGAAACTTCTGAAAATCCACTGTCCCCGTGTATTGCAACTAGGGACAAGGGTTTCTATGAGAGTGGCATTATAAAACTACCTTCAAAATTGCAACAAGTTATCGAACAAAACGGTGCACCTTTCACCTAAATCGGGTCATTCTAACTATGCTAAATAACACCTTCAATTTAATGCAAAAATAATGGATTTATTTTGTTCTAGACCTAAAATTCTGAAATTTCCCTTTAATATGAACGAAGATATTCACTGCCGCGCATATATGTAGGTTGTCATCCGACTGAGCAGTTTGTGTTACTCCTCGGAGTCTCAATTTTTATCTAAATTCATTTGTACTGAACAGTTTTTGTATGCAAAAATATCGGGAAAAATTGGCAAAAATGGAAAATTAACATTTTTTTAGAAGGGTGTGAATAAAAAGCATATTTTTTTGAGATTTCGTTCTCCCAATTTTTTTAGTTAAAAATTATTGTACTTTACAAAATTATATAAGTTTGAGTTTACATAGAGCGTATTTATATAAAAAATACATATCACAACAATTTGTTACTCCTCAAGAATGACAGCATATTAAATTCTATGTATTTGTGTGCTGAAACATTTTATTAAAAAACTTGGGTGCCCCACAAGGTGTATCCATAGAAGGTGCATATTAAATTCTATGTATTTGTGTGCTGAAACATTTTGCTAAAAAAACTTGGGTGCCCCACAAGGTGTATCCATAAAAGGTGATAGCAAGATAAACAAAGCGAATCCGCTGTGTATTTTGTTTGTATAATTTTGCGTGTGAAATGTCAAAATCTGAATTCGCTCAGTTTGCTTATGTGTTTTGTTTGTGTATACAAAATAACCTAGCGAATTCGGAGAGAAGAACAAGCATTCAGCTCATGGGATGCTATCACCTTGTATGAATTCGCCTTGGGTGCCCCACGAAAAGAAGTTGCAGTTTTCCATCGGAATTACAAAATGTGTTGTGTTAGAGATTTGCGTCACAATATTTAAAAAAAAATATTGAGGTTTTCATGAGCTGTATCGATTTGAAAATGTCCCCAAAATGTGGTTTTTTTCAAAAAAAAAAAAAAACAAACAACTTGAGCTGATAACACAGTGTTAGATTAAAAGGTATGCGTGAAAATATTTAAACATTCGTTCAACGGAATCATAATAATGAAATTTGCGATGGGAAAACAGTACCCATTGTTGTTTTTGTATGGGGCGTGATGCACCTTAATGTACATATTATTCAAAAAACTTCAAAAATAAGTATGTAGCATTCGCCACAAAATTATTTTTATATAACAGTGGATAATGATATATGGCAATACAAATGGGCGCAATTTATAAAAGCGTCGCCAGTTCTAACAAATTTGTAGCCGTTCAGTTATTGTAGGAAAATGAAACCTCTAAAACCAACACCCTTTATTTCCAAATAACCTCAACTTAATATATGTACTTTAAAGCGGGTCACTTTTCATACCTACCGTTTATACAACAAAATGGCTTGGTACTGAGTTTTTACATTTACTTTTCATGCATTAATGTCAATAAATAATAAATTATATACAAAGACATATGATTCATTGGAAGGTTAATAAATATCAAAACACACACAGATTTATGTAGACTAGTGATTCGTAACATTACTTAAGTTATGTATATAGTAAATCAAAAAACTTTTAAAACTAAAATAACATTTTCAATAAGAACACATTGTCCAACTTCGCTACGCCTCAATCACGTGTATGATCACGAATCCAATCCAAATATTGCGAAACTCTCGTGTAAACGCCAGGATAGCCAGGTTCACCGCATTTGTTACCGAAAGACACCACGCCAAGTTGTACCCAACGCGAATCGTAACGCATCATAAGCGGACCACCAGAGTCGCCCTACAAAAATTTGGAGTTAATTTTGAAAAACAAAAAACAAAGTTATAGCATAATCTAGAAAAAAAATTACCTGGCATGCATCCACACCACCATCCGAGTAGCCAGCGCACATAAAGTTTTCGTTGATTGGTTGAAAGTATGAACGATCACAGTCCTCGTTACGCCAAATCGGCAATTCTGCTTGTCGCTGTGTCGTCGATTCTTTGCCACCATAGTACGTCGTACCCCAACCAACTACAGTCGCTCGCCGTCCAGGCAAACGTTCTTTGGGTGGCGCACGACCAGCACGCGGCAAACAAACCGGTATGACATATTTCGATTTACGCACCGGCTTATCAAGCACTAAAATGGCTATGTCATTATAGAAGCCAATGCGCGAGAACCTACACAATCAAATTAAAATATTAATTATTGAATTTAAATAAATTGCAGTCAGCTTTGGCAAACGTACCGTTCATGTGCACGCACTTCTTTGACGGCGAATGTGACAGGCGCTGAGGGCTCAGCATCGGTAGACAAGTCGATATCACCCAGTCGCACAGTAAATTGGCGTGCTGCGAAACTGTAAAAATTAAAACATTACTAAATTAAATGAACTAAATCTAATATTTTAATATGCTATCTTACGGTTTCTGTCGCGAGTCCCTTGTACAATGTGCTGCGGTCAGAATATATTTTGTGCCGATAAGCGAACCACCACACCAGAATTCAGTACGTTTGGGACCATGCAAGAAAATCGCCGCCATCCATGGCCATTGCCCATTCGGCGCTTCAACTCCACCCACAATGCGACCCGATGAATATTCCTGTTGTCCACACTCCTCAGGATCAATTATATTATTGTTGTCTGTAAGTTCAAGCTCATTTCCCAACGGATTCGGCGTAGTTGTTGTGGTTGTCGTTGTTGAGGGTTTAAGCTGTGGTATCAGTACCAAGCTAGGTGAGGAAGGCGGACGTTGTGTTGTTGGTCTCCTTGTTGTAGTCGGCGTTTTCGTCGTTAGCTTGAGTGGTCGTTGTGTTGTCAGTACTGTGGAAGACTCTGACAGTGGACAACAAACTCCTGGCACGAATAGACTCTTAAAGCAGAGTGACTCGCGTAGGCTACTCAAATTTAGCAGCAAAGCTGGGCAACTGCTTAAATCTTCACAACGGCCGGGACGTCCACTGGGTGTTTTGCAAAAGTTCTCAACATCTTTGGCCGTAATATCCTCAGTGGTGGCGGGGACCTGATCAACGCGATCGATCGCGATGTGTGCGGTGGTTGGCAGCGCCGTTGGGATGGGTCGCAGCGTAGTAGGTATTTTGTTGAACTGCTGTGAGTGGCCGGCTGCGCTACCGGCAGCTGAGTCTACTGCCGCAGGTTTTTTGACCTTGTTGCGATTCTTCTTCTTCTTTTTCTTCTTTTTTGTCTCTTTGGTTTCGACGAAAATTGGCCTGACTGGTGTGACTGTTTCGCCATCCTGCTTACCTGCCTTCAACACATCCGTCACTTTTTGATCGGTGATGAGATTACTTTGATGTGGTAGCGGTGCAATAATTTTCGCTGTTGGACTTATATCATTAAATTTCCTAGATGGCGCTGTTGTCGTTGTTGTAGTTGTAGGCGTCGTAGCGTTTATGCTACTAGGCGCGCTTGCAGCAGCCGAGTCAACGACACCACTCTCACCACCAACTTCACCCACTACTGACGTTTCATATGTCACCGCCTCAGGTTCGTGCCCACCGCGCGTTATGTCCACCAAAAGATGACCCATAGTGTTTAATGCGCCCAAAGTTTCCGAAATTCGATTAAAGGCTGACTGCGACAACAGGCGTGGCAGTGATTCGCCGCTACTGCTGTCGGTGCTACTCTCTTCATCATCGCTGTCATCGTAGTATTCGTCTCCATCATCACTGTCCTCATCCTCAGAGTTGGAATCACGACTTTCTGATTCGGAATCAGAATTAGAATCTGAATTTGTTGATTCAGCGTTAATCTTCAGGCGATTTTCTTGCTTCCATTTGTTGTTGTCCACGCGTCCAACTCGTCCAATATTCTCAACCGTCGCGCTGTCTTTTGAGAATGGTGAGTCCGAGTGCGACTGAAAAAAAGACGCTGCCTTAAAAGTAGATATGAATCCAAACTTTATGCTTAACTAAATAAACCAATGTCGGTTTTTTTTTGTTTTATTTTAACTTACATTGGTCGTTTGTCAAGTGCCGCGGCTCGTAGTCGTCATTTGTGTCAGCGCTGGCCGCTTTTGCCAATTGTTGTGATGCAAAGATGGCGGAGAGCGCTGAAAATGGAAAAATGTAAAAAAAAAATTATAACTAAAAGACTCCATAAAAAGGTACAAAACATCAAAAGGAAGCACAAATGGCAAACCAATGCAAAAGAAGAGTTTCTATTAAACACCTAGATTTGCAGAATTGGTTGATAGGAATTTAAAAGATTAACTCATAACCCCTTACATACCTAGCCAAGCCAATGTGTTGAATAAATTAAAAGTAAAGATTATTAAGTTATAGAGCAATATTTGATACTTAAGCTTTTATTTTAGTTTTTTGGTATCCAAAATCAAAACAATACTGCTATATAAAATCAGGAAATAATTAATTTAAAAAAAATTACTATTATACACCTTTTTCAAAAGTCTACTAGAAACCGTCAAAACCGAAAGGCTGTCACCGAAAATGCTATCATTGTGTCAGAAAAAAATTCTAAAGTACATTTTGAAATCCAATAGTTTCTATAATCCAGCCGATGGTTCGGAAAAATATTTGTTGCTCTGGAGTACTCTTGGGAAAGAAAAGTAAAACCATTTTATTTAAGCATAGAGTCAAGGCGAAGGCGATATAAGATGATGGTATTGAAACAGTTGATGTCTTCTTCTTCCATTAAATTTATATTTTTCCTTTCCCCATGATATTCGGAATCCGAAAACTAATGGTTCAATTGCTCTATTCTCTTTTATTGTGATATTGTTAAATTGAAAAATTTGCTCCTATCCGTTATATGTTTAGCTTGGGTGGAGAATTTTCTGATATTGACACATCTACTCAATATAACACATTCAGAATCAAGGCGAATTCATTTACCCATTGCTTTGAACCAAGGCGAATTCATATAAGGTGAAGTTGATCAAGCAGCTGATTGAATTCGCTTGGAGAACGTAGTGTCAAAATGATGTGTTTGTTGTAAATCACAGTGCCATAGTGCGCATAATTTGTTAGTGTTAAGTTTTGTTTTTGTACGTATAAAACTACTTAATATGAATTCGCCTTGGTTTAAACCACCAATTCCGTGCTGATGTCTCATGCTCATTTCAAGTCAAGCCAAAGCTAAGAAAGTCGAGAAATCGAAGACGGTCTTACGAAATGATATTATGTAATAAAAAATACCAGAAAGCGCAAGTACAATTATTATTAACCATAAGAGTGAAAGTAAAATCATTAATAATAAACGAACATGTGACTTAACGTTTCAACTACAAACTAGCAGCCAATTAAATCAAGGAGTGGAAAAGTTAATTATCCGAAAATACTAAAAAGAAATAACGCTGGTTTTGCCGCGCCCCCTAAATAAATGAGCGAGGTATGTCAGCGCGATCTGAGTTTTGCTTACAAGCATTTTCTATATTTTTCATCACTTTTTTTTTTTTTGACTCTTAAAAATCAACTGTTTCACAACTGTGGCTCGAAATAATTAAAATAATCAGTTACATTCAGATGCAAGTATATACATATATATAATAATAAAACAGTTAAGTCATTTTTAAGATTGCAAACAAAGTGAAATGTTGGTCAAAATTATATGAATCATTGATGACTCACAGCTGTGTAGCAAATCGATTGGAATGCCATAGTAATGTGAAAGAGAAAATAAGGATATGTGTTAAGTACTCGTACGTGTTACTTAATTCAACAAATATGGAACTGTTTTTATTTTTATTTCAGTTATGCTTTGCTTTCGGTTTTTACTCCAAAGGAAAGTGAAAAAAAATTAAGTAATGATTTTTGAACAAAAACTGGAAGAGAGATTTATAGGCCCGTTTCTTTGTATCCGATTTGTAAAAAGCAGAAGCAACCCTGTTCGCATCTTTTTTTCATGAAAGTTGCAATTTGTTTAGTGCTAATTAAGAACAGAAAATAGTTGTACCGGCAATTTTTAGCTTTATGTAGTTATATATTTACAAATACTACGAGTATGTAAATAAAATCGAATTAGGTCTTAAACTGAAATTTCGCATGTATTTTCTTTCCGGCTCATTCACAATAGCTCAGTTTTTTCACTTTCCAACATTATATCCCTGGTCGGATATCATTTTACCGAGTTGGCTCAACTCGCATATTTTTCCAGGTTAGTGTTGTTGCTTTACATGCAATTCGTTATCCTACCTATTCTTCTTTTGCAAGTGGGGAAAAATATTATGTTCGGATAATGCATTTTACGTGGCCCAAAAGGATATTTAATCATTATCAAAAAGGATTTTTATAAATCTATAAGGACCGACTTTCGAAGCCCAAAGGTTTTCTCATGTAATAATTTGAGGTTGGCTGTAGAAATAAATACCAAATTATTTTCATAGTCCACCGCTGAATCCAAGTGGTTACGGATTGAACCGAAAAGTGACAAATGACAAAATTGAAGCAAATGATCTGCATTTTCCAATGTTTTGAATTGAATGCGCTAAACTTTTATTGTGTGCCTTTTTTATTGAAAATGAAAACATTTTCCAATGTGCCAATAGAGTTTCAACTTGGTTAAAATAACGCAAACATCAAAGACGTTAGACGTACGGAAAGTAGAAATCACTAATATCAAGCAAGAGGGAGCTGTATACCCCAATCTCAGTGAAAACGTAAAAGTCAAAAGTACAATAACGAGTGTAAATGGAACTTTTCGTTAATGTGAACTAAAACAGAGATGGCTCGTGTGTAAAAGTCCACGAAGGGGGGGAATTCTCTAATTCCCAGAACGAAACGAAAGGCGGAAATCAGTGAGTGGGAAGAGCTTGAGATGCTGGCCGACAGAAAAAGCGCCCGACAATTTTACCTGAAGGAGCGGTGGCTTACGGAAGATTTTTAAGTCCGAGGCAATTACCCGTAAGAATAAGAATGGTGGCCTGGTGACTGATATCCGAAGAACACTTAAAGTGTGGAGGGAACTTTGCCACACTTCGTTAAATGGTGACAACAAAAGCGGAGATGTTGAGATGATGATCCCGAACCCCAAATTGCTATTGGCAAGGTTCTATCGAGTTGATTGGACCTTATCTGTGTGGCTTTAGACCGGTCAAGTGAACCATCGGGCAGATATTCACGACACGGCAAATCTTGGAAAATACCCAAGACGAGAAAATCGGCACATCATCTCTTTGTCGGCTTCGTATCCCTGGTGGTGCCTATTTGGCGCGATATGTTCGAAGTTGTTTTCCCTACTAAATTACTACGGTTATGTGAAATGACGTTGAGCATCAGCACTAGATTCGACATAATTGGGCAATTGTGTAGTAAAATCCTCTCTCCAAGAATCAAAACCACACTTTAAAAGTCTCTCGTCATGGCTGTTTTATTTTGTGTGGCTCACGAAATGGACCTTGGAGTATGCGATGGAAAGATTCTATGCGTGCTTTGTTGAAATCGGCCAAAATCGCCTAGTCGGTTATAACTACGTGACCCGATTTCAATGCATAGAAATCAGAAAATTTCTAAGTTATCGAATCCGAATATACAAAATTTTTTTTTTAGAATAAAGAGACGTAAAATTGGTTAACTCCGTATTATGTAAAAAAAAATAACTAGAAAAATTATCATAAAAGTGTATGCAAATATAGTAATAATGAAGGTTATAATTTTCACATTCAATATTTTTTTAAGGAAATTAGAATTATTTTTATAATTTCCCGTAACAAATAATTATAAAAACCGTAAAGAAAACTAGCTACGCCGCCAACTGTCGACTACTAAAAATGAAAGACTTGATGGATTGATAATAAATTCTGGTTTCTGATGTGGGATTTACATAATGATGGAACTAAAAATTTAAATCATAAGTGTTTAGAAATTCGATCTAAAGTGGGAGAAAAGTTTCAACAATTTACGTTCTTAGTTTTCCGCTGGTTGGAAAGCTAATGAGCTTTCGAAAGTTATCGAACAAGATGCACTTTTTCTGACCACTGTATAAAAAATTTGAACTTCAGGTAAACGAAAATAAGCTAAGCTAGTTATAGAGCTTTTAAATCTGATTCCAATTAAGCAAATATTCGAGGAAGTATCTTTTGAAATTGGCAGAAAAGCTATATTTACGTTCCTCAATCTGTGGTAAAAAAAACACGTCATGCATACCAAAAAATGTTACCGTGAAAACAACGTAAGCGAACATTTTTCAAAATTTTGTTTTGGATATATAATATTTTCTTATTTACCATTGGAGGAATGTGAACATAAACAAAAATATTCCCCATGCGTTTGTATTCAGAATTGGGTTGATAGATAGCATCAACATATTTTATATAAAAAGTTTGAGTTTCGTCATGAGTGAATGTTAGTATTTTTCCATAATCTCATATACTTGCATTACTTATCTGTGTTATATAGAAATTAAATCACTGAATGAAGTAGCAGTTGATAATGAAAAATATTTATATATTAAAATATTACCACATGCAAATATATGTACAACCTTGAATTAAAAATATTAATTTAATTTTGATAACTAAGTCACTATTTAAAATGCTTATCAAAACAGCGAAATATTGGAGACTTCATATATTTAGCAATATTAATGGAATTACACTGCGCAACAACATTTTTGAACATGCGATGACGTCGGTTGATTCGATTCATAGAGGTCAAACTTTTGTTTGCTGATCAAATTAATATTTCATATTTTTCATAGGTTCAGACATACATATGAAATAAATTTGATTGAAACTGCAATCAAAACCGATCAGTGCTTTAAATCTTTGCTAACTGTTTGGAAAATATTCCACGTGAAAGAAACTTGGTTTAAATTAAAGATATTATCCACGGCCTGTTGTGCAACTATCATTTAAAGAACCATGATAATCCTGTTGGAAAAATGTTAACAGTAGATTTCAAAATTGGTTTGGATATGCCCCTGAAAATCTATATTTTTTAACAACATCTATTCAGCTCTGACGAGCACCGAGAAAGATATATCCAATTCGCTATGCCGTGCCTTTTAAGAAAAGTGGCAATTAAATTATACTACTAAAGTCACTAATTGCTTACTTTGTATTTATATCAACTATTGTTATTGGAGATTCTGCACTGAATTAAAGGGTCCAGGATTCGAGATAAATTTCATTATAGAGCCTATTTTCTGTAGTTCATACTGTCATCCATCATTTGATATTCACCTAGGTTCCTTTTGTGTTCGTGCATCACTCACTCCAGTATGTATATTGCAGTTTCCTCTTCCACTCTGCAGTATCTTCGACATTTATTCCAGTTCAGCCAGGTGATATCTCAATCTGCGGTGTCCTGTAAGAATCCCCATTGTAATTCTTGGGTTATTCTTTGATAGGCCTGTGCATTCTCTAGACCTAGTAAATTGTCCCAGTATTGTTCCCTGTAGTCTTTCTCTTCTTCTTTCCCCTTTCCTATACCACAAAAGGGATCTGGGTAAATAAAGGGAGTTAATGCTCCCTTTTTTCGAGAGTTTGTCCACGATCTCGTTTTCCTCAATACCAGTACGCCCCGGAACCCAGATAATCCATAAACGATTGGTCAGAACAAGTGTGCACCTTGTCAAGGCACTCCATCACTAATTTGAAATTTATCTGGTAAAATTTGAGGTGTCCTAATATTTGAGGTAGATTAGCACTTAAAAAGTTATTTCTAATATTTGGAAACAACCTTGGTCACAAATATAAAAATTCAACATTGACCACAAAAAAAAACTCTTTCACTAGATGGGTCGAACCCTTTGGCGACTTTTACATACATATATATGTAAATACTGAAGTGGCGACACACACGGCATGACCTTCAATTTTTCGATCAGCGTTACTAACAATACTGACTTGGCTCATTTGATATTTTACTTAAGATCTGCAGTGTTTGGAGCTTATTCAATTTATCCAGTGACCTCAAAAACTCCTAGAGAAGGTAAAGAAAGAAGGAAAGAATTCAATCCGGTGGTCTTGCCACCCAGTGAATATCTCCAAAAAAACACAGCATCAAACAGCCGGAGAAAGTTCAGCGTTACGTGGTTTCTTCATACAAATTCGAATAATGTTTACTGTTATTCCATCTTTTTTCTTCTTTTTACTGTTGTTCCATCTGTCAATTACAAATTTCAAATGAAAATTTAAAACATCTTAAACTGCTTCATAAACTTGAAACTAATTCTGGGTCGTATGTGAATTTTTTCATCGGACTAGTTCTTAATATATTTGGTCAAGTCACGAAATCTCTTAGTGTTGTTGGTGTTTTTTATTGTATGTGCAATAGTTTCAAACCAGCTGTTGTTGTTGTTTCACATGCCGCGCTTGAATAACGCTAATACAACAGATTAACTCATGTCTATTGGGTTTCGTATTTCGTCAGTAAGAAAATTAAACATAACACTTAGGCATCGTGTTCCCAATGTTCTTACGCTAATGACGCAAATGTCGTTAATGTCTATTATAACATACAACATAACACGACGTTGTTAATTGCCCAATTGTATTTTTACGTCAAATTAAAATCGTCCTACGTCGGGATATTAAGAATAGGTGCATTCGATTTGCCACTCCTCTACTCGCCATGTATCTGATCCCTGCACGCTTTTAAAGAAATTAGTGTTTGAAAACAACAACAAAGTTATCTAGCAAGATTCGGGAATGGCAAGTATGGTTACAGCTCATTAAACTTGTCGAACTCGTTTCATACAACGCTGTCAAATTTTTGGCAGATATTAGCCGAGATTTCCGTCGTCTGTGGTCGGCATAACGCTGTCAAATAACTTAGTGCTTCTAAATATCTTCAATTTCAACAAACTATTTATGATCTAACTAAATTTTTAAAAAATTTATATTTTATCTTTCTTTATTTATCGAATATAGAGAAATTTATTAAGGTAATAACTACCAAGTTTATACACATTTTATATCAATATTTTGCTTGAAATTTCATCTGCCAACATAGCACTCCAACTTGATAGATTTGGAAAAATATTAACTTTCAATTATGAGCACAGAGAAGTCTTAGTTTTACAAATAATCGTGTTAATCTTTCCTTCTAGTAATATGACAGAGCACCTGTAAATAAAACGGCAACAAAAGTGACGAATTAAATACGAATTACAATTATACAATATCATAGGAAAGTCCATACATACTTAACCTTATTTCGTAGTATGTGGGACGCAACATGAATGCATACTAAATACAATACAAAAACACGGTCATAATGACGCGCCAAGCTATGTAAATAAATGCTCGTAAATAGTCGAAAATTAGAAGACCTAGACGACCTAGCCAACAGCCAACTCATTGGGCCCATCCACGGGTGCGTAAGTAAATACATGCCCAGCAAGAAAAATGTGTACTAAGGCTACGTAACATTTACTACTACTCGCACTAAGCAGATGAGTGTTGAGATTTGAGACGAAGAAGTTACGAAGCACAAATAAAACGATTTGGGTGATTCACAAAGTGTCTCAAAGTGGCTAAAATCATAAAGTCATAAAATCTCAAATTGAAATTGCAAAATTGCTTCATTTCGATTATTTTGATTATTTTTTCCTATGTAATCAAACAATTTAACTTTTGAAATTTAAAATTCTATAACTCTATAATTTATGATATCTTGAATTACCTAATTATTTATATACAATTGAAATGTTCAGTATTTATAGGTCCTTCTTATGAGTTGCATTCGATTTGCCACTGTGGTCGAAAGAACTGGTCGAACGAATTTTCATTTGGTTGTATGACACAGTCAAAATAAAATCGGCTTTAATGTTAGTTGAAGGTCAATTTGCCTTTAGAGCCGAACTTATTTTGACTAGGCTGATATTAAAACTGAGTAGATGTTTTTTCCTTCAATGAAATAAGCCGTTGTAATTGCTTTTTAATATTCATGATCTTAAACTTGCATAAAATTGGCAAAAAGAGGTTACAAAAAGTGTTAGGTCTTCAAAATGAGCAATGCAATGAACATTTTTTTTTTTATTTTAGTAATCTTATATGTTGGAAAACTGGTGGAAATTTGAGAGTATAAATCATATGTTTATAAACTTAATTTATCACAAACGGCCAAAATAACTGGTTAGTAAAATTTTAGTTTCTAAAAGCACTCTCGTGGTAAAGGCATACCAAGCAATATGTTAGAAAAACAGAGTTTCTATAACTCATTCTAGTTATTTTTCTCCTTTTCATGTCAAAAGGTCATAAAATCCTTGGTTTTCAAAAATTTAGAGATGTGTTATCTCTACAATTCAACAATAACAGCAAAAATGAATTTTTGACTACTTCAAAATTTTATGAATTTATGCGTTACGACATAATCTGACATCTTGTGATTACCCAAAATATTTAATTTTGAATATATGGCACAAACAAATGAAATAGATTTTTATACTGATTTTGAAAATGGGCAGTACGATGAAATCCATTGGAATCAATTGAATAAATGGATTTTGTTATTATTGTAATCCATCATCTAACAACCGAATGCATTCCTTTCCCTAGAGGGGCACGTGCACATGTCGTTGTTATGTTACTAGTACGCATCATGCATGCGGGAATGTTATGGCATACTTTTCCAAAAAGAAAAAAAAAAACAAAACGCGTAAAGAGTATAACAAACGCAAAGAAAGAAAAACCTAAGAAAATTAAAAATGTTACAAAGTACGTTATCTGAAAAATTATTTAGAAAAAATGGATTATGCACTGCTCACTTCTACATAATAAAATATGTACATAAAATATGCCGAGAAAAAACTATTTCTTCGAAAATGTTTACATCGTTTATTCCCAGCTTTTTATTTTTTAATACTCTTTCACATTTTGTTTTATCCCAATTTGTGAAAAAGTTAATGTGGAAAATTAGTGCAAACAATTTTTATTATTGCTTAGCTATTTCTTTGATTTTAAGCAGAGCAACTAAACATTTTTTTCATCAAAGCATAAAGCCTAAAAATTAATATATCAACCCCAAATTAGGTTTGAGAATATGTTATGGCTTCTTAAGATGACCAATATGGCCGACCTCTGTACACCAAAGCAAAAATGTGTGGCAAGCCCCTTCTCGTGGTTTGCAATCATGATTTACATATAAGATTGTTCATTAATATAGTTAATATTGTTTATTTATTCTAAAAACAAATTAAAATCGAAATTTTAAGACTTTTCTAAAGAAATTTGATTTTTTTCTAAAAGAGACAAAATGAGGCATCCAATATTAGTTTGCATTTTCAACTTTTGCCCTTCAAAAGTAACTGCCAAAAGTAAACGACTACAATTGTTAGATTCAATCTAATTTTATACATAAAAAAACATAACACAATCAGGGAACAAAACACAGTAATAACTTAAGTGCCATCAAATCATAATTTGACATACATACCTCAACCAATGTTTTCCATTATAACAGTTTAAGTATTTAAGTTTTTTAAATCACAATAAATCACTTAAATTTCGATCATGGACAATTTTTTCAAAAATTAAATATTTTGCCCATAGTGTAAGGGTCAGGTAATGAAGTTATGAAATTGGTTAGGTTAGGTTGGAGTGGCAGCCGCCTTCAGCGGCTCACTTAGGTCAGTATTGGGCCCATTGTGTTACCACAAAGAAAAGTTTTGTAACATCCAAAAAAAAATTACCCCTTGTCAAGCCAGTTTGCCTCATTGATGAACTTCAACAGACAATTTACCTCGGTGCTTGAAACCTTACTAAGATAATCCAGAAACGGTGATCCCAGATATCGCATTCTGCTTTTACACAGTGCAGGACACCTACACAGTAAATGCAAGATCGTTTCCTCCTCCTCGTCCTTTTTGCAGCTCCTACAGCATCTTCGGAAGGGCACTCCCAACCTTTCAGCATGTATAACTATCAGACAGTGCCCTGTTAGAGCCCCGATCACATTCGAAATATTTTCCCTTCTTAGAGAGAGAACGCTGCGCGACCGTTTCCGATCCCATTTAGGCCACGTCTGCCTTGATGTTCGACAGGTCGTATTTTGCCTCCATCTATTGTCAGCTTGTTTATATGTACAATCTCTGAGTAGCAGTTTGCAAGTGGCAAACGGCATACCAATGCGTTATTTATCCTGAAGAATCTGCTTGTTCGTACCTTGTCTTGCAAGTTCATCTGCCATGCAGTTTCCCTCTATGTCGCGGTGACCAGGTACCCAAATGAGGTGCAGTCTGTTCTGCTTAGGCATCTCCTGTAGAGATCGGCGGCAGTCCAGCTCAGAGCTCTGATTGCAGCCTGGCTGTCACTAAAAATGAAGATGTCTCTTCCTATAATCCCGGTCCCTAACTTCTTCACCGCTTCCATGATAGCTGAGACCTCAGCCTGGAAGACGCTGGAGTGATCTGGTAACCTAAAGGAAATTTGCAGGAGAGGGTCTCGTGAGAAAACGCCCCCTCCTACCTGATTATCGAGTTTCGAGCCATCTGTATAGATGACAATGCTATCAGGTGGGGTATGAAACTCAGGTTTCCACTCCTCCCTGCTTGGAATTCGTGTAATAAAGTTACTTTCATTTACCGATGAATTATTAAAACTGGACGGAAATTTTTAGCCTTTTAGAATTTCCACTTTATTGTGCAAAAAAAAAATTGTTACAAAAAAATTGTCCTTTGAGTTTGGGTGGCCGTTTCCAGATCTGCGTACTTTGACGATATTCACTGACCTGCAAGATCACCAAATTTAACCCTTTCCAGACTTCTTCCTTTAGGGTTTTTTTGAAGTTACTTCCTTATGCGAATAATCCCCAGACTCCGGATACAACAAAACATTGAGCAAGGAATTTGGAAGTTATCATAAATTTCATATTTAAATAAATGGCACTAAAACGAATTTCAATACTTAGTAAAATTGGAGAATTTAGCAATTGGTTTTTGGAACAAATCAATCGTTGGGAAAAAGACAAATATTATCAAATTATATGAACTGCAAAGAGGAATCGCTGCTCAGGACAATCGCAAAATTGCAATTAGGCTAGAGAAATTCATTGCAAAGGACATTAGTTAAGATGGGAACAAAAAGTTATTTAAAAAAAAAATAGATTTTGCGGAAAAAAAATTGCCTTGGGTGTTTGGAATCGCGTTAGTTGATCAAATTTGCGTCAAAAAAAATCAAAAACAGATACCGGTTTCACATGGGTGTTTTTATCGCATTAATTAACCATTGAGTTTTATACTCAAAGACCTAAAGAAATTTTGTTGAAGGATTCCGGATCAAAGGTGGCTCGGCCACAACAAAGTTCGAATAGCAATAACGCGGCTACCGAACAACAAACCACGGGCGCTGACGGTTTACAAGTAGAGCTATTCGAGAGTGGTGGCGAAGAGCTGGTAAGATGCATATACACCGATTGGAATTCAAGTGTGCTTTGTTCAATTTAAAAGAAGGGTGATCCTGCAATATGCGCCAACTACCGCAGGATTAGACTCCTTAACATTTAATATAAAATTCGAATGAGCATATTGTGTGAAAGACTGAAAGTATCCGTCAACGAATAGATTGAACCTTATCAGTGTGACTTTAGACTTCGCAAGTCCACCTTCGGCCAGATATTCAAGGTAAGCCAAATCTTAGAAAATACCCAAGAGACTTTAGAGACCTCGACATCAACATCCACGGCTTCAATAAACACGCGGTTAGTTCTTTATTTTCCACATAGGATAGAGAAAGAGAAGCAAATAGGTTTGGAGGTGAACGAGTGCAAAACTAGGTGCCAACTGTCATCAAATAACTGTTGAAAGTTAAATTTTGCCAAAGTACATAACTTTGTTTATCTCGTAACCAGGATGAACACCAACAATAATGTCAGTCTCGAAATTCAACGGCGAATCTCTCTTGCCAACACGTCTTTGAGACGGCGAATACCCCAGACGATGGATTGACAACATAGAATAGTCCACCGAATTAAGATTCAGTGGTTATGTGGCCAAGGTCAAGTTGTACGAATGGAAGAAAATGGCCTAGCTCTGAAGGTAGAGAAACGCTATTTTGGAATCGATCAGAATCACCCGGGCAGTTATAGTGCCAATTAAGAAGACAGGAGCGTTTTTTCACCTTGGCTCCCTGCCTCTAAAATGGCAATAAGCTCTTTCATTTGGTCCTGCCTTAATTGTTTATGGCTCACGGAAATTTTTGATATACATAAATTATAATTGTTTCTACAAATTCGGAAAAGGTCCAGTTTTCTGTTATTCATATGGATCTGCATTGAGAACATCACATCGGATATAGCAAAAATGCTAGAAACGAATCGAATTGAAATCAGCTGATTTATAGTGTATCAAAATTAGCTTGTTATAAGAAGATTGCAAAAAGATTTGCAGATTGCAAAAATGAAAATAAAATAGGTGTAGTACATATCGACTCATTAAGTTATCTTAGGATTGTGGCCTCAATTTTTATGTTGTTTGCTTTTTTTTATTTTTGTTACCACAGCAATACGTAATACCTTTGAGTTTTAGTTGATTTACAGTTAAAAACAAAAAAAATTACGCAAACGAAAGTGAAAATCGAAACTGGTGTTTAAATTACAACAACAATGTTGCTACTTCCGAAAATAAACACGTCATGCTGCTGCTGCTGCTGCTGCTACTGTTGTAGTTGCAGGAGTTGCTGAGATGCTGCACCTCTGCAGCCGCTGCTGTTGCTGCTGTTAATTACTCTGTATACAGCTGTTATTTCACACTTGCAACACACTGCGCTCAGGCCAACTGCCAACTGCCAGATTCATAGACGGCCCGTTGGAAAAAACTTGTTTGCCGCTAAAGTTATATTGTGGAGTTTTTTTTTTAAATTTTTTTTTTTTGTTTTTTAGCAAGAGTGGCGCTCTGTATGCCCACTGTTATTGCACAGATGCTTGAGTAATTTAGTATTTTTGTTATTTTTTTTTCTCTTTCTCAATTGCATAACTTGAGGATTAACCCAGCATTGCAACAATAATCCAGGCAATTAAACTGGCCGAGACAAGAAAGCTGTAAGTGCAGAGGCTCTGTCATAAGAGGCAAACAGCAGCTGGTAAGTATTGAATAACAAATAGCAGCTATAAAAAAAAAACTACAAAAATTATGTACATATGCAACATACATATTTAACGGTAAAAGTGCGTGCATATGCATATCCGTAGATTATGGAGCGTAAAAACGACAGTACAATCGGCTACGCCTCTATGCGCATGCGCGACTCCTCCGATAAATGTCTGCGATAAAAAGTTGCACATGCGCCCCACCGAAATGCCTTGAAATGTGAATGGAAAAGGTAGGCGAAAGCAAAAAGCAAGATAATTCAAGAGAAATAAGATTACAACGAAAAAAAATGACTATAAAAGTGGTTTTAAATGATGAAGTAATAAAATGCGTAACTTGGCAGCCCGATATCGGCAATGCCACCGCAGCACTCCCCGCCCCAAATAACGCAAAGTTGTCTATCCGCCGGCCGGTTGAGCTGCATGTGGTGTGTGTGTGTGTTTTTTTTCTTTGTGAATTACTTAAAGTGACGTCATCGGTATTTTGAGGAAGTAATCAGACCACATATAGAGGAACAAACTACATATCTACATATAAGTATGTATGTATGTAACTTTCAAAATTTCCAATTCAATGCATTCATTGGCTTTTTTATATGGAGTATGTTTGAAGCTGTTTTTTATTAAAGTTACAAAGTTATGTATCGCAACGAGATGGAACGTGTTTTTATATCCCGACAAATTCGAAATACATCGAAATACAGATTTATATTGAATTTAAAATTAGTGAAAATTGCAAGGCAAAATAAAGGGCTAGCCCAATTAAGCTTCTCGGGATTTTACATTTTTTATCAATCCAAGTAAACCAAAAAGAAAAATAATTAATTAACAGCTTAAAATTTTCAATATCTTACTTACTTATTGTACTTGGCGCTATAATCGCTGAAACGATTTTGGCCGAACATCTCCTACAGTTTGTGGTGTGCGTCTTGAAGTTGTAATACAAATTGAGACAACCACAGTTTTTACACCAACTCCGAACGGCGAAAATTTTTTTGTGTAAAGTTTTGTTTTTCATGGCAGAAATACACTCGGAGGTTTGCCATTACCTGCCGAGAGACGACCACTATTTTCGTTATGATATGGTAAATTCTGATATAAATCTACAGTCTTACATACTTCAATCATTTTTTAACATTATTTTTATTATTTTTTTAGTTTCACACAATTTAAGTTTGAATGACAATAATATAGATAAATTTTTAATTAAGAATCCTTATCTTCAAGGCCATTTCATCCGATAACAGCGCCCATGCCTCAGCGCCATACAATAGCACGGGCAAAATGAGAGACTTATAAAATGTGGTTTTGTTTCGTCGAGAGAGAGACCTTTACTGCGCAGTTGTCTGCTCAGCCCAAAGTAGCACTTTTTGGCAATGGAGATTCTCTTTGGGATTTTGCGACTGACATTACAGTTGGTGTTGACTCTAGTTCCAAGATAAATAAAGCCCTCTACTTTATCAAAATTGTAACTGCCAACAGTGACACGGATACCAAGACGCGAATGCGCTGACTGTTTATTTGGTGGCAGGAGGTACTTTTTGTCGTTTTGCACTCGTTCACCTCCAGACCCAATCGCTTCGCTTCTTTATCCAGCTTGGAAAAGGCAGAAGTAACGCGCGGTTGTTGAGGCCAATGATGTCGATGTTATCCAAAATTGATAAAACACAAGATTATGCCATCCGCGGACCGCTAGTCCTCTCTTTGTCAATTAGACAGCATCCAGCCATTCGCTGACGAAATAAAAGCATTTCACACAAACAATGCTAAGAAAGCTTTTCAATCATTTTGGTCACTTCTTCTGCGCTTCTTTCTCTTCTTTTTTTAGAATTTTTTCTTTGGGCTCTCCTTCTCAAACTTTGATTACATCACTATCAGTTGCTCTCAGCGTCGAAGGCGCAATCTTGTTTGCAATCATTCTTGGATATCATCGGCATATGCCAGCAGCTGCACACTCTCGTTGAGTACCAAACGGCTCGAAAAGGTCCTTCGCAATTCCGACGAAGATGGTGGTGTTGCTCAACGTCATTTTACATAGCCGTATTAATTTTGCAGGGATACCAAATTCAGACATTGCGGCATATAGGCAACTTCTTCTCGTGCTATCGAAATCAGATTTGAAGTCGACAAAAAGATGATGTGTGTCTATTCTTCTTTCTCGGGTCTTTTTCAAGATTTGGCGTATCGTGAATATTTGGTCGATGGTAGAGTTGCCAGGTCTAAAGCCACACTGATAAGGTACAATCAGTTCGTTCATGGTGGGCTTCAGTCGTTCACACAATTCGCTCGACAGAACCTTTTTTGTGGAATGGGCAGAGTGGAAACTTTTCTGGAAATAACAGCTCTTCGCTACCATGCTTGAATAGCTCACCTAGTAACCCATCAGCTCTGGCGGCTTTGTTGTTCCGTAGCAGCTATTCGAACTTCATCGAGGTCGGGTGACGGGATGTTAATAATTTTGGGGTTCGGAATCTTCAACTTCTCCGGCGAGGCTTTCGCTGTAGCAAAGTGGCGCAATGTTCTCTCCACAATTTGAGTGGGCTTCGTTCTTGTTCGTACAGGAATTTGTCGCGATCTTAAAACCTTGTTACGTTTTTACATAGCTTTTCAAATAAAAAATTGTCTTAAGACTTAATTATTTGCGATATATTTTTAAATAAGAAAATCTATTGGTTTGTGCCCTTTACATTAACAAAACTCATACCCCAAATTATGGGAGAAGTTCAGCCAAACATCAAACTATGGTGTAAGTGTCAAAATATTATTACTATTATAGATTAATATTTCTAAACAGTTTACGGACTGGCAAGCATATTCTGTATTACCCATATACGCATTTTGTAGATTTTCTGAATATCTTTGCTAATTCAGAATATATGAAATGAAATGACCTATTGCTTTTTTTAAACCGACCAGCAAAAGAACACTGTCCAAATTTGTTTTTATTGGCATATATGTAAGTAGTACTTATTTTTAAATATATAACCAAATCAATCTAAACTTGCCAGCACAGCTATTTTCCGCTCTTAAACAGCACTCTAAAAATTTCGAGTTTCATAAATTATATCAAATAACAGGATTGCTTTGGGGACGAAGTATAAATTGTAACCAAGTTGGTACATTCTTTTGCGGTTACAAAAAAGCGGGCCTTATATTAATAATTTTGAAAAAATTTAATTTTTTATCAATATGTAGTTATTTGGGTAAATAATATTTTCCCCCCTCTATATTAATATTCGTTGGAGTATTGGATTCTTGTAGAGTAACAATAATTACTTAAAATGAAAAAAATAAGAGATTGATAAGAAAAAAAATATTAATTTCAAACTCAAATAATATTCATATACATATCCATTTTGCCTACTTCTTAGAACTTGGTTTGTCCAACTGAAAATTGGTTTGATATGTGGACGATAAAAATGGTAAAGAAATATTATGCCCAAAAGATGTTGTTGATATTTAAAACAAATCGTAGCAAATAGAGTAAAGAAATACTGTAAAAAATGTACAACAAATTTAAAAAAAAAACTTACTAACTTATTACAACCGCAGTTTTGCACACAATACAAAAAACAAAAAAAAAACTATTAAAATAACAAGCAAAAAAATGTATTGTGCCAACAACAAAATTACCAACTGTAGCAATAATAAAAGCAATATGCGGTGTCTGCAAATGCAAACCAAAAGTAGTAATAAAAAAGTTAACAGCATTTATACGAAAAACACTTAAAAATAGCTACTTCCACTCTGCTTGCGCTTTGCGTGCATAGTTTTCACTTTCTTTACCTCAATCACGGAACCAGTTTCGGTTATTTCTTCCACCTACCTATCTGCACCGTTACCGTGTACGAGTATTTCCTCATTTTCGCTTGTTTTCGCTTTTATTTGCATATTTATTTATTTGCCCTATTACAGTAACGAACTGTAGTACATTTTGTTTGTAGCTTTTTTTTTTTATATGGATTTTAAGTACCTCTTGTTAGTTTTTGGAGATTTATTTAGGTAAAAAATCACAGGATAATTGCTTACAATCAACTAGTAAGTAGTAGTTCTTAATAAAATTTGAATAATAAGCAATAAAACTCTGTTATAAGTGTCACACAAACTTCTAAGATTACAAAAAAAAAACAAAAACGTGAAGTCCTCTACACACCGTGCAAATATCTTTGCAGCGAAGTATACGAAGAAAATTTTTTATGAACTTGCAGCGCTTTTTTTCACCGCAAGCAGCATTTGTTTTGTTACGAGAGGCACTAACTAAATCAATAGTCTGGCAACTTTAATCTTTTTTGCCTGTTTCTTTGTAATCGACCAAAAAATGTGCACTCCAACTCGGATATGTCGGATAGTCGCAAATGCAACCCTGTTAGGATCTTTCATGAAGCATGTGATTTGTTTAATGTTATTTATGATGGGAAAATAGTTCTGCTGGCAAATTTTTGGTTCAATTGGTTATACATAAAATTCTATATAAATAAGAAAGAATTAGTTGTTATATCCTATGTATTTTCTTTGAGTCTCAATCACAGTAGTGAAGTTTTTTTACTTTTGTCCATTAGGGTGTTCTAAAAAAGTATAGGATAATTTTATATTGAAAAAATAAAACTATTATTTTTGTTTATTTTTGATATCAGAAAGTCTCGAACCGCTCAAAGTTTCTCATGTATTTTAAAAGGGAATACACGGTTTTGAGTAAAAATTGTAGAGTCCTTGAAAATCAATATTTTTTAATCGTAGACTCTCTTTCTCTACAACAGACTTCGAAGAATAGTATCTAATTTTTTTTTTTTTTTACAAATTTATTAATATTAATTATTTTTATAATTTGTGTACTTTTTGGGAGCCCATACAAAATAATTAATATTGCAAAATAAATAACATATATTTGAAAATAAAGAATATAGCTTGCTTTGTTTTTCATATGAAAGTCAAATATAGAAAAAACCTATGCCATATTTTTAAATCAGTGTAAACCTGGATGAGAATTTCGCTTCACTGTAAATATTCGCTGACTTCAAAAATTAAAGTTAATCTAAATTGGAGTTAATTAGAGAGAGAACAATAGTTGTGTTATTATCAAATAGAAACAAAGAACATTGAAGAGCTAGGAAACCTATTTAGCGATATTGAATCAGAATTTCACATGAAATTTTAGTTATTTCTTCTTTCTAGACTTTAGCAGGGATCGAGCCTGTACCAATCAAACCGCATAAGCTGCTCAAGTTCAGAAAGAAGAATTGGGGTGAGCAGATATTGTGATCTTTCAAATAGCACCTATAACTTCTACCGAGGGCATATCAAAAAAACTCTACTTAGTACCAAACAGTTATTAAAAAGGTGGTGTGACGTTTTGAGTTTATCGATCTGCTAACAAAAAAAAAAAAATAATACTCCAATTTTATTTTTAATTCTGAGAGATAAAATAACGTTCCATAAATCGGTAGTACTTTCGATCAAAAAAAAAGTATAACACAAAGCATAACGATTGCTTTTGATGAAAAAAATTAAACTAAAAAAATTGTGACTCATAAAATATTATTAGTTTTAATCAAAACATTACAATTCACAAAATTATGAATATTTCATAGCGAAAAAATAGTACTCAAAAAACAATTTTTTATTTTTGTTCAAAAAAGTATAACTAAATACATATTTTTTAATTCTGAACAAAAAGTTAAAACTCTGAGATTTATTATTATTGATTGCAAATTTTAATATCTTAAAATATTGATTGAATATCAATTTTGTTGATAGAACTCAAAATGTTTACGGTTCCTGATCGAAACATTATACAAACACATCTATCTACCTTCCAAGTTGCTAAATCGACTCAGCTCATCGCACAGTACACCGACTCCATACAAAAAATGGAAAAAATAAAAGGAGTAGTCGAAATTTGAAGAAGCTTTTGTACTAAAAGGACTAAATCGCGGTTACCAAAAATGAAATCGGTTTTTTCATATATTATCTTTTTCGCACCAATATTGAAAAACTTTGATATGGAGATCAAAAATAAGTAAAAATTATTGTTGGCATGTACTTTTAATTATAAAATATGTGTAAAAAAGAATACAGACATTAATGCAATTTTCCTAAAATTATGAAAATAAAACGAAAACACAGATCGATTGTACTCATTGTGTATTATGTAACAGTTGCTGAACTTAAATTCTCGGAACTTATAACTAATGCAAATAATTCCATGCTCTTATTTGTTTCTTCATTATCAAAAATGTATTGCTCAATACTGAAAGCGGAACCTCTGGGTCTTTTATTTCTTTCGAGATGAATCATTAAATCTTACAGTTTTTCGAGTAAAAGATTTTATGGGAGGCTGCTTAAGTTAAAACAAATAATTTGCGAATAAACAGCTCATAAGAAAATATTATCTATTGGTCAATTAAAGAACTTAACTGCATCGAGTCCCTATATTAAAACTTCATGAATAGAATATGATGTATGAATAAAATATGAATTGAATTGCTTAAGCTCTTTGAATCAACTATTATTTCTGAAGTATAAATTCCTTGTTTCGATTACCAAATAAGTGAATCATAGGGCTTTATTTTTTTTATACAAGAGTTGACTTTTAGCAATCAAGGGAAATTGTAATTTCCTAATAAATAAACGGCCTTGACCTCAAAAAAATTATTATTGTTGCTACAAATAAATAGGCGGAAAAATTAATATATGTAATATTTATCCAGAAGGAAAATTTCTGCGGCAAAGTCAACATTTCCAAAAATACGCCGAGCAATTTTTGGAAATGTTGGCTTTACCGCAGAAATTTCCATAATTTGTTATATCAGACCTTTGTTTGACTTGATCAATTATTAAATCCGTTTTGCTTATGAACTATTTTTGGATTGGGGTTTTATTTTCAATAAATAAATATAGACTTATTTTCATTTCATTCTTATCGTATTTTAAAAAGCAGACGGTAGACTTTCAATACGGGTGGCAACCCTCTCCAAAAATGTATTCTTAAGCCTCTTGCGTTTGACACCCATATTGTGATACATAGGTAGAAGCTTCAATTATTTTATTTATTTATTTATTTATTTATTTATTTATTTATTTATTTATTTATTTATTTCAGTCTACAAAGAAATTTCTTACAGACTAATTGAAGAATTTAATTAAATAAAGAGAATAAACTTAATTTAAACCTATCTAAGTTAACATTAAAATCAATAACATTATTGTAGGTATTGCATAAACGCAGGCATCTAGCTATCGGCTCGTTATATGAGTAATTGTTCTTATGAAAAGATTCGAAAAATAAGCGCTTGTTCCTAAGATCTCTTTCAGAATTATACATTTTGAGAAAGTTACTAAGTTGTTTGCAATTTATGCTGCCATTAATTAATTTATAAACGAAGGATAATGAAAGACAAATTCTTCTCTCGTGGAGAGATTGCAGACCAAGCAGTTTCCATCTACCAATATAAGAAGCAGGACCATCCTGCCAGTGCAACTTCAACAAAGCAAATTTAGTAAATATCCTTTGAACTTTTTCAATTTTATTTGAGTGGATCCAATAGTAGGGGTTCCAGACCAGGGCACATTATTCCAGACGTCTTCTTACTAAAGAAATGTAAAGAGATTTTAAAGTAGTGGGGTCCTTGAAGTCTTCAGAATTTCTTCGTATGAACCCAAGCATAGCGAATGACTTGGAGACAACGTAATCAATATGTTTTGAAAATAAAAGTTTCGAATCAAAAATAACCCCCAGATCCTTGACTTCATAGCTACGTTTAAGAGAACAATGGCCTAGAACATAGCTATAAAGAATACTCACTGGCTTCTTGGAATAAGTCACAACGCAACATTTATTTATATTAAGGGATAGATGGTTGTTGATACACCATTTCTCAAATTCTATAAGATCGGCTTGAAGACTGATGCAATCTGCCAAATGGCGAACTTTCAGGAACAGCTTGACGACGTCGGCAAACATTAAACATTTAGAAAACTTAAAACAGTTTGGCAAGTCGTTAATAAAAATTAGAAATAGCAGCGGACCGAGGTGAGTCCCTTGGGGTATGCCTGACCATGCGTCAACTAAAACTTTAGACTCGAATGATTCAACTTTAACAACAAGCTTACGATCATTCAGGAAACTAAAGAAAAAATCAAGGAGCTTCCCACTTATACCGTATCTACACAATTTATCCAAGAGGATCGTATGGTTTACTTTATCGAACGCTTTAGAAAAGTCCGTGCAAACAACGTCGATTTGAGCTTGTTGTTCCAGAGAACTTATTATATTATTCATTAACTTATAAATTAAGTTGAATTTAACTTTCTAAACTCTTTGGCAACCCTTTCTTAAAACTATTTTAGTAAGATCTATAAGCAATACGTGTGCTAACTGTCTTCTAAATCCGTCCAACCGTTTCTGAGTGAAGAGAACTATCGCATAGTGTCGGTTTTTCATTTCACCAATTTATAGATCACCCTGTAACGCTAAAAATATTCTAACTTTACAAAAATATAATCTCACTGCACAACTTTAGGTCAAGATCTTTAATTTGGCATCTCCTGTTCGAAAATCGAACGATCCGAATGCTGATCTACTGAGATTCACAAAAAAATGCCTTCGTTAAGCTAAAAAAAAAATATAAAATAAGGCATGTAGGCACTTTTTCGAAATTAAATATTTTGGAGAGGCGAAAAAAAGCGGAAGATATTTTGTTTTCCTCTGGTAATAGAGGATTTAAATTGTAAAGCGTTTTTTTTTTTTTGTTTCCAACTGCTAACAATTTTACGGTTTCAGCATCTTCAAACATGCATATTTAAAACCAAAACTTTTTTTGTATTTTTTTTTTTTGTTTTTTTTGTATGAAACGTATATTTTAAGATTCAGCATAATTATTTTTATAAAAATGCGAGGAAAAAAGTTCAATTAAATTAAGGATAAAAATTTTATACCACAATCTCTTTTGAATGCCAAGCGTCGAAACGAAATGGCGTAAGCAAATTACTTGTGAATTGTGGGGCTGTGTATCTGCCCTAAGATCTATTTTATTGTAAATTAAGTTACGAACTTTTTTTAATTGGAGTTTTAGCTTTCAAATGATACTAAAACTTCCAAGTTCCAAGACATTCGATTTTGACATTTTTGTCCACGTTCGCTGCACTGTGCGTGGTCCTGTTCGTGTTTGCTATACTTCGATATGGATATATCTCCTATCCTTCTTATATAATTAAAATTATCAGACCAAAGTAATAATATCATTTAATCTTCATAGAAAGGCAAAATGATAAATTTTTTAACCAGGTATTTCCAATAAGTTTACTACCATAATGGGTTCGCCATTTAAGTCTTTCGTTTGAAGGCAAGCGGGCAGCGTAGTCAGTGAAGAGCTAGCTAGTGACACTTTGAGACATTCGGCATTGACACTGTTTTCAAAACAAAAAAAAAAGCAAACAAAAAAATAAAAAAAATTTCGTTTGCAATTTGGCAAGCGAAGGTTACCAGTGTGGTGAATTGAACGTTTTTTTTTTTTTTAATTGGCATATGGCTGAAAATTTGTTAAGTAAATATTGACTTTACTTTAAGTGTCGCACGAACGCAATATACGCGAATACCGCTATTATCTATGCCAGTATGTGTAACTGCGTGGGGTTTTTGTAAGCAAATTGGCGTTTCACTTTTTTTTCTTCTTCTTCTTTTTAGACCAAAAATGCTTTGTTGCTAGCTAATAAATTTTGTTGTATTATATTTTAATGCCTATATATAGTATATTTCATATCTTAATGCTGTCCGCTACTTACCACAGCAAAACAGTAAATATGATGCGGCAAAATGCATATTGGCTAATAATGAAAGTATTTAAACGCCGTTTTGGCCAATTTCGTCTAGGCTGCTACCGGAAAATGATGTGTACACTCTCTTTTTTTTTATCAACTATCTACGCGCTATTATCTAATAGCATAACGCAACTGGTGTGCAGCTAACGAGGCAACAAATACAACATAAGTAAATATGTAGTGCCGGAAGTGTTGCGCGATTTTTGCACTTTAAGCTTGGAAATCCTGGCGATTGTTGCTGGGTACTTCCAAACTGCAAACACATAAGATTTTTGGAACCGGCTAATCAAATGGCCATCGCGCAATATTACAAATTTGCTAGGCAGTTAGTTTTTTTTTTTTAATTTGTTGGCTGGCTGGTTGTTGGCAACTACCGAATGTATGAAAATCACTTGAGTGGTCTTGATATGGATGCGTTGTGTTGGTAGCGTTTAAAACGTTCGACGTTAAGTTTTTTTTTTAGTTGGCAATAAAAATGAAAGTGATTTGCTGCTAAATTTAGCTGGTTGTTGTTATTTTAAGCATTCATTTTTTTTTTGTATGTGTAAATTTTTTAACTGTTTCGCTTTAGCCTTTCGCACGCAAATTGTCTGCTTGTTAAGTACTTATTAACTTTGTTGATTTAAAAAAGTTGCTGCAACAGTTTTTTGCTTAAATTTTCTCGCAATAATTGTTGTTGTTGTTGTTGTTGTTGTTGTTGTTACTTAGGCTCGAATTGCAAAGGCAAATAAAACACTTGAGCTTATTACAGCATCGCAAACGCTAACGATTTTTAATTTTATTTACTTTCTTTTGATTTTGCTTTTCGCTTGACAATTCATACTAAGTATGTACATATGTATGTATGCATGCATGTACGTACAATATGAAATCACGCCTGAAATTGCAGCACTTAAGCGAGCAAATATTAGTTTCACTTTCGTTGCGACGTGATTTGTAGCAAACAAAAAAATTAATGAGCACTATCAACAAAAAAATACAAAACAAAAAAAAATTTTTTTTTTGTTTTCAATTTCTTTACACAATTCCCTCACTATCAACCACTTTCAATATTCGTCGTCATATTTCATTGTACATTTACTTTTGCAGTAAAGCGCACGAGCGCAGCGTTGTTGTAATTTTTTTTCCATAGCTACATTAACAATTTTTTTCGACTTTCTTTTCGCTTTTACGCGTAAATATTAATTTTATTTAAATACACAAATTTTATTCAGACCCGCTTATTATATATAAAAATATCTTCGCTGTTTTATTATGTATTTTGTCTTTTGCGCGCACCTCGAACACCTTCCGTTGCCGCCTGCTGCACATCACCAACTGAATTGTAGTGCAAAAATATTTTGAATTTTGTCGTTGCTGTTGGCTGGCTGTCCACCGCTACGTATTGGTGGTAATTGTTGTTGTAATTTTGTGTATTTTCGTTTACCTTTTCTTGTTGTGTGCTTGTGACGTTGAAGTATTGCGGTAGTCGTCGGGCAGGCGCGCAGGCGCGTAAGCTCAATTGTTCGCTGCTTATTGGAATTGTATGTAGTGTCTGTTTTGTGCACTGCCAGTAACTTCACTTAAGTTTCTGAAAAACTAAAGCTGCTAATAATGTCGCCCCGCTCGTTGGATATTGTACTTTAAAGAGGTACAGTGTAGCGTTTTTATTGAAATTATCGGAAAATAGATGGTACTTTTCGGGCACTTTCGGAATAATAACAGATCTTTGGTGTGTGGTATAAAAACGGAAGTTAATTTTTATTTTGCAAAAACTTACAGTTTCGAAAAGTATTTGAGTTCCCAAAAAACATCGAATACAGCGACTCGTTACACAGACACAGTTTGAATCGTTGGCTCACCATACCGAAATTACAGGTTCCAATTTTATTTTTACAGGTTACTCAGCATAATTTCTTGAAACCCCCTTTTTTAATTCCAACTTATATGGCCGAATAATCTAAGAAGTTCGTTTTATACTAGCAGATGAAATCAGTTGGAAGGTAAACGTGTTTACACACAGCTCAATAAAAAATGCCGCATTCAAATTTGTTTTCACAATTCGAAGTTGCACGCCCCATAACTTCCAAAAAGCTTAACATATTTGGAAGAATTTTGATGGAAATTTATTGGCTAATTTAATTTTAATAAATGCGCACAAATATTTGAGTGAAATGTGTTGTAACTATTTTGATTTTTTTAGTTTAGTTGAAAAAAAAACAGCATTCATTTCTATTATACAAAATGTGACTAAATTGTGAACTCTGCATTCTATTTTCGTTATATCCTCTTACCATACTTTTCTATGGTTTTGTTTTTGCTAGTTTTAACACCCATAATAGCTCAAAAGTTTTTATATTGGATTGAGGTCTGGACAATTTCTTGGCCAATCTAGTAGTGACACCTTGCCCAAATCTTTATTCAGTTTTGTAAATATAACGTTAAACAAACGAACGAAAAATAGTAATAAGTGATTGAAGGGGTAAAAACTTCATGATAGAACCTAGATTTCATGCCTAATGACACTGCGCTGAATCATTCTGAAAAATTGGATATGGTTTCTTTTCTGTTAAAGACTCCAAACTGGGTAAAGCGCCATTAAATACAATAGATTCGTACTTTTTAGCATTTAGTACAAGAGTATAGCTATTATAATTAAGGACTCCGGTTTGTATTTTGAAATGCACCCCCATACCATGATATAGGGAGAATGCTTTACTGTCAAGTTGAATTTGGACTTCTCCGAAAATATGGCGTGTCCCCATTCAGATTCAGTCGATTTTACTTTACTTCTGAACTAGTTGAAACGCTGTTCTTTCATTTTTGGGGTTCAAAGTGCTATTTCTAATTACTACTACTATTTTTACTATCTTCCACTATTATTTTTACGAATGCTTCTTCTTATTACTATTACTATTTTTACTATTTTCCACTGCTATTTTTATTAATGCTGCTACTAATTTTAATAATTTCTACTACTATTTTTTCTAATGCTACAATTAATTACTACGACTTTTTTTCCTAATTCTACCACTGCTTCAACAAATTTTTATTAAATGAGCAACCAACGGAAAATGCTTGGGAATACTTTATGTAAGCAATTCGATTGAAATTTAAAATGGACAGAAAATTCAAATTCATTCCGATTTCTATAAATGAATCAACATTAAAATATTATTATAATTTGAAGAAATTTGTGATTTTGAGTTTTTTAAGTTAAGTTTCGCGATACCAAGACTTTGAGCAAGATATGGATAAATTTATATAGCTCTTGAATATTGCCCTTAATGCTCTTATTCTGCTGCTGTGCCTACAGCAATTTGGGGTCCATTCAATTTTGATTTTCACTTCACTGTAAAAGACGAGCTCATTGTTGACAGAGTGGGTATCGTTTTTCAAACACTAAGCGACAACAAAACAGAGTACAAGTATACACCACTCGGCGCAGTATTCAGAGTTCGCAAATTGGCATTCCCTTACACTTATTTTTTTTTTTTTTTTATTATTGGCACCATATTTTTTTCATTCATACATCTTTCTTCATTTTTAAAATACAATGCAAAATATGTATGTACACCTACTGCAACTCCTTACCCAAACATATACTGTATTTTATTTATTTATTTTTTCCTTCATCTGCATTAATTTCAGTTGATTACCCAGCCATTTTTCAACACCAAAAACAAACTCACTCACCTCACAGAAGCTGAGAGTAAACGGCGCTGCTATATTTTCAAATTGTCGCGATTGTATTGTATTGTATTGTATGTATGTTTGATATGTATGTTAGTATATTATAAGTATTTTCATATGTTGTGCCATTTACACATATATGTATGTATGTACTTCGCGGTCTTCATTGTCATTTATTCTCTCATATTTGTTAAAGACAAAAAACACCTTTTTCTTTCATTAGCTCTGGCACTTCAAATATGGACTTTGTAAGTTGACGAAACAATGCAGGCGAACAAAGTGGTGCATATGGAGATATATGGAGCTACATACATACAGCTGCGGGTATTGAAATAGTAGCGCAACGTAATGACAATGTAATTGGCTTTACATAATTTTTAGTGACAATTTATGTATTGTATGCTACAATAAAAAATATAAACCATAGTTTCAAATTTGGCAGAAACTTAAAAAAATGGCACCTAAATTAGTTTTAGAAAATTTAAATTTTATAATTTTTAATTTTTATATAATTTCACAAATTTTCACCTCAATTATTTTTTTTACTTTTTACTGACATTATATTAAACAAATTTACAAATTTTCACCTAAACTATTTTCAATAAAGAACCGCAGTTTCAAATTTGGCAGAAACTTAAAAAAATGTCACCTAAATTAGTTTTAGAAAATTTAAATTTTATAATTTTTAATTTTTATATAATTTCACAAATTTTCACCTCAATTATTTTTTTTACTTTTTACTGACATTATATTAAACAAATTTACAAATTTTCACCTAAACTATTTTCAATAAAGAACCGCAGTTTCAAATTTGGCAGAAACTTAAAAAAATGTCACCTAAATTAATTTTAAAAAAATTTAAATTTTATAATTTTTAATTTTTATATAATTTCACAAATTTTCACCTCAATTATTTTTTTTACTTTTTACTGAAATTATATTAAACAAATTTACAAATTTTCAGCTAAACTATTTTCAATAAAGAACCGCAGTTTCAAATTTGGCAGAAACTTAAAAAAATGTCACCTAAATTAATTTAAAAAAAATTTTAATTTTATAATTTTTAATTTTTGTATAATTTCACAAATTTTCACCTCAATTATTTTTTTTACTTTTTACTGACATTATATTAAACAAATTTACAAATTTTCACCTAAACTATTTTCAATAAAGAACCGCAGTTTCAAATTTGGCAGAAACTTAAAAAAATGTCACCTAAATTAATTTTAAAAAAATTTTAATTTTATAATTTTTAATTTTTGTATAATTTCACAAATTTTCACCTCAATTATTTTTTTACTTTTTACTGTCATTATATTAAACAAATTTACAAATTTTCACCTAAACTATTTTTTAATAAAAATTTTTAGAACTCTTAATTTTTGTATAATAAAATGCATTCTCTACATTCTCATTGATTTATATTAATTTTGATTTACATATTTTGAATTTGGAAATTCTGATTTTTACATGTTTTATTGTAGTATAACATATTTTTTTCAGAACAAGTTAGTGAATCTAATTATATACAAATAAACACTCAAATTAAGTATCGAATGGCTTAACTTGAAATCTAATGAACGTAATTTGGCCAGACCCCTGACACGGAGATAGGCATTATACATATATCAATCCGTTAGGTGGCGCATGAGTAGAGATAGTCAGAAAATCTCTATTTACTTTTACGATAAAGTGATTCGCTAGGTGGCGCTAGAGTCGATTTATTCAAAAATTGGAATTTGTGATACGATTTTCATGATATAAGGAAGGTGCGACAAGAAATACTTTAGGAAAAATAGAAGCGCTAGGTGGCGCTATAGGCCAGTTTTACAGAAAATCTCTATTTATGATGCGATTTTGTTTTAGTTTCAAACTGTATAAAGAGGATAAGAAATAAAATGGACCCTATAGCTGGTGCCAGACTGCAGTAGTGCAACTGAATTGTAGTGCAAAAATATTTTGAATTTTGTCGTTGCTGTTGGCTGGCTGTCCACCGCTACGTATTGGTGGTAATTGTTGTTGTAATTTTGTGTATTTTCGTTTACCTTTTCTTGTTGTGTGCTTGTGACGTTGAAGTATTGCGGTAGTCGTCGGGCAGGCGCGCAGGCGCGTAAGCTCAATTGTTCGCTGCTTATTGGAATTGTATGTAGTGTCTGTTTTGTGCACTGCCAGTAACTTCACTTAAGTTTCTGAAAAACTAAAGCTGCTAATAATGTCGCCCCGCTCGTTGGATATTGTACTTTAAAGAGGTACAGTGTAGCGTTTTTATTGAAATTATCGGAAAATAGATGGTACTTTTCGGGCACTTTCGGAATAATAACAGATCTTTGGTGTGTGGTATAAAAACGGAAGTTAATTTTTATTTTGCAAAAACTTACAGTTTCGAAAAGTATTTGAGTTCCCAAAAAACATCGAATACAGCGACTCGTTACACAGACACAGTTTGAATCGTTGGCTCACCATACCGAAATTACAGGTTCCAATTTTATTTTTACAGGTTACTCAGCATAATTTCTTGAAACCCCCTTTTTTAATTCCAACTTATATGGCCGAATAATCTAAGAAGTTCGTTTTATACTAGCAGATGAAATCAGTTGGAAGGTAAACGTGTTTACACACAGCTCAATAAAAAATGCCGCATTCAAATTTGTTTTCACAATTCGAAGTTGCACGCCCCATAACTTCCAAAAAGCTTAACATATTTGGAAGAATTTTGATGGAAATTTATTGGCTAATTTAATTTTAATAAATGCGCACAAATATTTGAGTGAAATGTGTTGTAACTATTTTGATTTTTTTAGTTTAGTTGAAAAAAAAACAGCATTCATTTCTATTATACAAAATGTGACTAAATTGTGAACTCTGCATTCTATTTTCGTTATATCCTCTTACCATACTTTTCTATGGTTTTGTTTTTGCTAGTTTTAACACCCATAATAGCTCAAAAGTTTTTATATTGGATTGAGGTCTGGACAATTTCTTGGCCAATCTAGTAGTGACACCTTGCCCAAATCTTTATTCAGTTTTGTAAATATAACGTTAAACAAACGAACGAAAAATAGTAATAAGTGATTGAAGGGGTAAAAACTTCATGATAGAACCTAGATTTCATGCCTAATGACACTGCGCTGAATCATTCTGAAAAATTGGATATGGTTTCTTTTCTGTTAAAGACTCCAAACTGGGTAAAGCGCCATTAAATACAATAGATTCGTACTTTTTAGCATTTAGTACAAGAGTATAGCTATTATAATTAAGGACTCCGGTTTGTATTTTGAAATGCACCCCCATACCATGATATAGGGAGAATGCTTTACTGTCAAGTTGAATTTGGACTTCTCCGAAAATATGGCGTGTCCCCATTCAGATTCAGTCGATTTTACTTTACTTCTGAACTAGTTGAAACGCTGTTCTTTCATTTTTGGGGTTCAAAGTGCTATTTCTAATTACTACTACTATTTTTACTATCTTCCACTATTATTTTTACGAATGCTTCTTCTTATTACTATTACTATTTTTACTATTTTCCACTGCTATTTTTATTAATGCTGCTACTAATTTTAATAATTTCTACTACTATTTTTTCTAATGCTACAATTAATTACTACGACTTTTTTTCCTAATTCTACCACTGCTTCAACAAATTTTTATTAAATGAGCAACCAACGGAAAATGCTTGGGAATACTTTATGTAAGCAATTCGATTGAAATTTAAAATGGACAGAAAATTCAAATTCATTCCGATTTCTATAAATGAATCAACATTAAAATATTATTATAATTTGAAGAAATTTGTGATTTTGAGTTTTTTAAGTTAAGTTTCGCGATACCAAGACTTTGAGCAAGATATGGATAAATTTATATAGCTCTTGAATATTGCCCTTAATGCTCTTATTCTGCTGCTGTGCCTACAGCAATTTGGGGTCCATTCAATTTTGATTTTCACTTCACTGTAAAAGACGAGCTCATTGTTGACAGAGTGGGTATCGTTTTTCAAACACTAAGCGACAACAAAACAGAGTACAAGTATACACCACTCGGCGCAGTATTCAGAGTTCGCAAATTGGCATTCCCTTACACTTATTTTTTTTTTTTTTTTATTATTGGCACCATATTTTTTTCATTCATACATCTTTCTTCATTTTTAAAATACAATGCAAAATATGTATGTACACCTACTGCAACTCCTTACCCAAACATATACTGTATTTTATTTATTTATTTTTTCCTTCATCTGCATTAATTTCAGTTGATTACCCAGCCATTTTTCAACACCAAAAACAAACTCACTCACCTCACAGAAGCTGAGAGTAAACGGCGCTGCTATATTTTCAAATTGTCGCGATTGTATTGTATTGTATTGTATGTATGTTTGATATGTATGTTAGTATATTATAAGTATTTTCATATGTTGTGCCATTTACACATATATGTATGTATGTACTTCGCGGTCTTCATTGTCATTTATTCTCTCATATTTGTTAAAGACAAAAAACACCTTTTTCTTTCATTAGCTCTGGCACTTCAAATATGGACTTTGTAAGTTGACGAAACAATGCAGGCGAACAAAGTGGTGCATATGGAGATATATGGAGCTACATACATACAGCTGCGGGTATTGAAATAGTAGCGCAACGTAATGACAATGTAATTGGCTTTACATAATTTTTAGTGACAATTTATGTATTGTATGCTACAATAAAAAATATAAACCATAGTTTCAAATTTGGCAGAAACTTAAAAAAATGGCACCTAAATTAGTTTTAGAAAATTTAAATTTTATAATTTTTAATTTTTATATAATTTCACAAATTTTCACCTCAATTATTTTTTTTACTTTTTACTGACATTATATTAAACAAATTTACAAATTTTCACCTAAACTATTTTCAATAAAGAACCGCAGTTTCAAATTTGGCAGAAACTTAAAAAAATGTCACCTAAATTAGTTTTAGAAAATTTAAATTTTATAATTTTTAATTTTTATATAATTTCACAAATTTTCACCTCAATTATTTTTTTTACTTTTTACTGACATTATATTAAACAAATTTACAAATTTTCACCTAAACTATTTTCAATAAAGAACCGCAGTTTCAAATTTGGCAGAAACTTAAAAAAATGTCACCTAAATTAATTTTAAAAAAATTTAAATTTTATAATTTTTAATTTTTATATAATTTCACAAATTTTCACCTCAATTATTTTTTTTACTTTTTACTGAAATTATATTAAACAAATTTACAAATTTTCAGCTAAACTATTTTCAATAAAGAACCGCAGTTTCAAATTTGGCAGAAACTTAAAAAAATGTCACCTAAATTAATTTAAAAAAAATTTTAATTTTATAATTTTTAATTTTTGTATAATTTCACAAATTTTCACCTCAATTATTTTTTTTACTTTTTACTGACATTATATTAAACAAATTTACAAATTTTCACCTAAACTATTTTCAATAAAGAACCGCAGTTTCAAATTTGGCAGAAACTTAAAAAAATGTCACCTAAATTAATTTTAAAAAAATTTTAATTTTATAATTTTTAATTTTTGTATAATTTCACAAATTTTCACCTCAATTATTTTTTTACTTTTTACTGTCATTATATTAAACAAATTTACAAATTTTCACCTAAACTATTTTTTAATAAAAATTTTTAGAACTCTTAATTTTTGTATAATAAAATGCATTCTCTACATTCTCATTGATTTATATTAATTTTGATTTACATATTTTGAATTTGGAAATTCTGATTTTTACATGTTTTATTGTAGTATAACATATTTTTTTCAGAACAAGTTAGTGAATCTAATTATATACAAATAAACACTCAAATTAAGTATCGAATGGCTTAACTTGAAATCTAATGAACGTAATTTGGCCAGACCCCTGACACGGAGATAGGCATTATACATATATCAATCCGTTAGGTGGCGCATGAGTAGAGATAGTCAGAAAATCTCTATTTACTTTTACGATAAAGTGATTCGCTAGGTGGCGCTAGAGTCGATTTATTCAAAAATTGGAATTTGTGATACGATTTTCATGATATAAGGAAGGTGCGACAAGAAATACTTTAGGAAAAATAGAAGCGCTAGGTGGCGCTATAGGCCAGTTTTACAGAAAATCTCTATTTATGATGCGATTTTGTTTTAGTTTCAAACTGTATAAAGAGGATAAGAAATAAAATGGACCCTATAGCTGGTGCCAGACTGCAGTTTTTCAGGAAATCCCTCTTTATGGTCCGCTATTGATGATATTAGAAAACTATGGTGCAAGCGTGATTAGAAATGCTTTCGTAATACGATTCAAATCAAATTGAAAACATTATAATTATTATTATTATTGGAGATTGAGCGCTGTGACCGTGAGATCTAATGTGTCCACTTTGGTGAACAATATAATCATCTTCAATCTAGGATCTTAGATAAAATTTAATATTGACCCTTAATCTCTGGAATTAATACTGCCATCCGTTGTTCCTTTCGGTTCGTGCATCAGTGCAGGGCACTGCTCCAGTGTTGTTGTTGTTGTTGTAACAGCATAAAAAATTCGCCATAAAATTTTGGGGAATGCTGCTGAAGTGACAGTCCTTGGCCGGATATAGATCCAGGTCGTTCCGGTATCGTAGAACCGACTGTCGTGGGAACGACTGCCACAGTGTCTTGCAGTTTCCTTTTCTACTCTGCAGAATTTACAGCATTCATCCTGTTAGAATTCCCGTAATAATTCTTATGTTATGCTTTGATAATGCCACACAATCTCTAAAGCATTTTAGTTTGTAGGAATTGCAGAGTGCTTTGGAGTGATCCGAACCTGGTAGATTTTCCGAGAATAGTTTCTTGCGGATTCTTCCTCTTCTTTGGCCATTGTGGATATAGCTCTCTTTTCTATACCTCAGAAGGACTCTGCGCATATAAAGGGAGTTGATGCGAGTTGTCCGCAATCTCATTTCCTTCAATATCAATATGATCTGGAACCCAGAGATCCCACATGATTGGTTTGACCAAGTTACCTGGCGAGCTTTCAGGGACTTACTAGTTGCTTGGCTATCAGGCATTATGACAATATTCCTGTTCCGTTAGTCGCGGGTGATATTGAGGTACGCATATCTTTCTTTACAATATATTTCAGCCTGAAATATAGACATTAGCTTGCCCATGACTTCCAAGTATCTTAACCCCGGAGCATATACTCCAACCCCGGTATCTCCAGTTCTGTTTTAAACCTTTTTGTAAAGCTGATTCCATAGTACCTTTCGGTGCTGCAGTCTAGGGGTGCTGTTTCGCAAGTCCTGACCCTTTATTGGTACTATCCATCTTTTAGATACCCCCTTCGCTTGCGTTTGGATGTGAATGTGAAGAGTTAGCTCCAACAGAACTTCCATAGCTGCTGTCGGACAGGTTTTCACAGTTCCTGTTATACAAACGCGGGTCAGTCTCTATATAGGATTCTGAGCACTGTAATGAATCTTCTAGTATCTACCTAGACGGCTCCCCTGTAAATGTTCATTGGACGTACCATAGCTGTATAGATGTATCTCAGTCTACACTTGTAGGCTTAACCTCCATCTGGTTTTTGATAGAAAATTTTCTTATCACGCCTCTTCACAGTGGTAAAAAAAAATCCTCTACAATTAATGAGATCAACGTCTAAAAAAAACTTGATGGCCAAGGAGTGCGAGAGGGGACAAAATCAAAACAAATTTCACTAGAAAATCTTCTTAATATTGGTTTTGAATTTCTTGTCAAATTTATCGAAAAATAAAACGGCTGAAAATAAGGAGATAAGTTCTTGTTTATTAATTTTTATGGAATTTTTTTCAAAAATATACAAATGTAAGAAGAAATCTCCTTGTTTTTATGTTAAGAATCATATAAAGAAAATTATTTTTACTAGAATCTTATTGAATTTATTAGTATTTTTAAAAGAGCCCTTTTTAATTCAAATTTTGCTTTTAACGTCTTAACAACACATGTACTTTGTGAATAATCTACTTTATATTGTTTTTAGTTTAATGTTATGAATAATGTTCTTTAGATTTTTGTATTTTCAAAATAAAAATTGTGTTATTTTCTTTTTTCTTATTTTTTGTTCCAGAAGTTTTCATTAAATAATGTCTTAAAAATAAATATATTTACTCGTGATGCGCTCTTTTTCTCTCTATTTTCTTTCGTTAATATTAAAAATGCCAGTTGTACAAAAAGTTCTTAACATGTTTTACATTTCAAGAAATGGCACGTGCCACACTATGAATAATTTGAGCACAAGAATTGTTATATTATACTAAGTATTCTTATAATATATTATATTAAGTATTCTTATATTATAAAGAAATATTTAAAACCTATAATAATAATAATATATAAATACTTAAACTTATCATAATTATAAGTAAACCTTGTACAATTAAATAATAAATAGTTTATAAAAACAGTGTGATATTTATTTTCAGAAAATAATCTACGTGAAAAAATTTAGGTGCCAATAATTTTAATATGAGATGATATTCTTCTTATTAAAATAAAGAGGAGATTCTATTTAAACCCAATATTCCCTTCTTAATTTTACTGAAGAGGCTTTCATCTTAATTTTACAAGTTAACTACAAAATTTTTTTAAAAAGGTTTTAATCTTAATTCTATAGATGACCTTCTTAATTACATTGATAAGTTTTCATCTTAATTTTACAGATTATCTTGTCGATTTTATTGAAAAGCCGAAATAAGAAGAGCTTTTTATTTGAAAAAATCATAGAAAATTTTGTGCTGTTGTATAGAGTATTTTCCGTAGTATTTTCGCTGTGTACGACGAGTAATAAATCAATAAAAATATAATGTCAAAACTTGCCAATTCATTGCGCTACTATTTCAATGCACGCAGCTGTGAGTGCTTGTGGGTGTACATTTTGAACATTTGCATATTTTCATTGAGGTAAATTAATTTATTGAACACGGCTGTTAATAACTATGCATCGAAAAATGGAGATCTATTTCAATATCCATATTCACACCTACATCCATATGGATTTTTACATGTATTTGTGTGCTCACACTATACCATTTACGTATTTAAATTGTCAACTTTCTGTTGCATGTCTCATTTTAATTACCACCACTATTTGCATGACCTACCTTCACCCTCTTTGCTGGTGCATTTTCACGGTCATTAGTCGCCGACATCTATTGTATTGCGAAATTAAGTGGAAAAGTCAATAGGGTTGTACGTCAATGAATAAAATCCGTTGGCTTGTTTTGTTTATAGTGCGCAGACAATAGCAACCATAAGTGTTCACACACTATTTGATATGCATAAGATTTGTTTGACACAATGGCTGTTAGTGTTTAGTACAGAGAATTCCAAAATTATTGGAAATTCCAAATAATATATGTACATACATATGTATATATGTTGTTTGTGTGAAGTGTGTTGCAATGCATTATGTACAGCCCAAGTTTGTTGCTCAAGTCTTTTATTTTCCAACATTAAAGCTACAGACAGACGACTCAAGTGTTCACTATCGGCGGTAAAATTGCATGATGAAAATAATACAGAAAATTTCCACAGAATTTCTACGTACCAACAGATTTTGTTTACAAAAACCGTGTATACTCTTTCTATGACTGTATATCGACGTCATCAGTGCTCTCCACCGGTAAATCTGGTGTGACGTCACAGCCAAGTTGCTCTCCGAATTTCAGATCAATCAGGGCAATCTTGTATTCTTTCTAAAAATTCTTATATTTCGCGTAAAGCGCCAAAAAGCCGTTATGGTTTGGGAGCAAGAATGGAAATTTCATTCATGGTGATGTGTACAATTGACAATTTTTTACAACGAAATTAAGCTGTAACCATTTTTTCAATTTACTGCAAAAATTAACACTTTCAGTCACTTTCGCGCAAAACGTTCGATAAAATCTACGTTAAACTATTTTCTAAATAAATATCTAAACACTTAAATGCTTTGTAATCCTCGTAAACTGACATGCTCGTAAAACAGTTGTCAAAATTTGAACGAGAAATGGTTTACACAAATTGTGTAAGTTTATGCGAAGATTTCAGGGCGTAAATTGAGGCGATGACCGAAAGCAACCTTGTTTAATGAGCAACTGTTTATGTTTGTTTACAACTGATTATGGTAAGTGATGAAATGTTATTTTAAAAGTTTATTATTAAAATTTACGTTTAGTACTCAAGCCATTAAATAAATATTTATAGATTGTCGTTTTTCACTTAACTTCGGTATTTTTGTTTTTTTTTGGTGTCAATAACTGCAAAGATGACACAACTCTGGCCCAACCCTATCCCTAAATTTGCATGGCAACTAACTGTCAAAACTTCTCATGTCCAAACAGTTTGTATAGAGCATGCCACAAAACGCGGCGCTATCGCCGAGCAAATCGATGCGGAAGACAGAATTGGTAAAGAAAGAATATAAAAATAAGAAAGAGGAAAAGGCAAATACATAAAAAATAAAAACACCTACCAACGAACTTCGGTAGAATGAGAAAACCTAAAATATTTGACGAGGTTTTTTTGGTATAGCACTCGCTTGACAATTAAAATTTGGCAAATATTTTACGAAGTGCGTTCATCTAACAGCGTGTTATAAAATTTTTGATGAGCAAAAATTTAAAGGCTCTGTCGAAAAGCACTTTTAGCGCAGTTCGGAAAGTATCGTTCATTGTGAATAATTACAAGTGAAAAATCTTCACAGCTGAACCTGATGTAGCAACCCATAGCATTCTTGTGTCATTCGCTGAACGGATTTCTATGTTTGACAATTAATATTGGCTATTTGTGACATTTAATAAAATTCATCCATTTAAATGATGGCCGTATTAGAAAATATGAATTTTATATATAAATAATCAGTGAATAATCTAAAAAAACGTTGACAGCTTAGCGGCTTCTTAAAATTAAAAAAAAAAAAAACAAATTACTTTAGGATAATTTAATTGAAGAAAACTAAATCAATTGTACGATGGTACTACAGATTTAAAATTTTGGTAGGGGTTTGAACCCCATAGAGAAGTTGAACGATAGAGTTTTTAGTAGAAAATATTAACCCTTTAACACGCAACTTAGTTGTTCTTTTTTAACCTCCTTTCAAGGAAGTAAAGTTCCAAAACAAAATGGTAAGAAAGAAATTTTGCTACGGGCTAATACAGGTAAATAGACGTGCGTACAAATTTGGATGCTAAATATAGTATTGTATAAACTGTATATAATTCCAAGCCAATATTACATAATTGAGTACATACCATTACCAATATGTATTATCTCAAAGCTATAGACCATCCACGTTCTATATAAATAAGACTAAATGTACCCCAAGCACATTATCTCGAACTTATTCCTTTTGCCTTGCTAGTCATTGCCACTTGGAATACAAATTTCAACTACAATTTTTCGAGGGCACTGAGTTTTTTCATAACTTCGGCAAATGTTTTTGGACGGTTGTAGAACTTTTATCTCACTAAAGATTTTGATTGTAAGTCTGAAAAGGCAAATAACAGTTACATATTTGACAATAACAGGATTTTCAAAAAAATAGGTTTTTAGAAAAATATCTGTCAAATTAAAAAAAATAATAATAATGGAGAAATATTAAGATTTATGTGAGCTGGATCGATTTAAAAATGTCTCAAAAATGGATTTTTTATAAATAGAAAAATATTTTTTTAAATATTTACAAAAATCGCTTGAGATGATAGCAGTGTAAGCTTAAATAGTGTGGTTAGAAATAACCTTTTTTATAATCTGAGATGATTTTTGGAAAAAATTTGTTAAAAAACAATTTTTATTTATAAAAAACCCCAAAAATTTAGATGGTTTCAAATCAGTTCTGTTCACCTAAATCTTAGTATTATTGCGAAATATTTTGGGTAATGTCTTGGATTTTTTTTGGATGGGGAGTGAAGCACCTTAATGTATATATTCCTAAAAAATTTAAAAAGGAAAGCATACCACTCCATTCGATCCGCAAATGCTTAATTTAAAAACTAAAAATCATTTTAAAAAAAGTTAAACATGTAAATGCTATGAGTAAAGAAATCGAGTATGCGTCAAAATTGAACATTTTATGTCTCAAATCTGTGTCCAATAATCCCACTTCAAATACAAATCAAAAACTGAAATAAATAAATCAATAATTTTGCACAAATTACCACGCCAAAAAGAAAAAGCACACAACTCAAGGACATTTTCTACGAATTTTGCGAGTAATATTTATTTACACTCCATTCGTTTTGTTGTTTTGGTTACTAGCATTTGTGTTTTTTTTTCATTATCAGCCAATCAAGATTTCGATTTTCCCCACAAAAATTAATTGACAAAAGACCAAAAGACAATATTAAGTTAACCATCATCTTCAGACGACTACCACTAATATTGGTCGACTGACTCAATGGATTTTGTAGTGTTGAAACAAAATACGATAAAAACTGAACAAAAATTAAACCAGAAATTAATACCAATAAAAGTATTAACATTTTAAGTAGGTCACGACGACATTGTCGCGCGGCTGTTTTGGTGTTGCCGTTTTTGTTTTTTTTTTTGGGAATGACTCATAGGAGGTGAAAATACCGAAAACCACAAATATTAATTAACTTGTACTCACATACAGATATAAAACATACATACAAATGTCTGTGTTATGTTTATGCATTTCGGTTGAGAGTTTAGAATTTGACGTTTCGTAAACTATTGGAGTACTCCGTAGCGATGATTCATTAGTGATATTGAACACTTGAACCGACGGTCCATAAAATCATCCACCAGGGTCAATTCTTCGAAATTTACAAACATGAAATTCGTGGAGTGCGATACAATGCCAGCACTGAGCCAAGAAGAGAAATAAATAAATAATGAACGGTCTTCACATAATGAGCCTTAGAGTGATGTTGTCCAACCGGTAGTTCGCGACCTATATTTTCAAGACCTGACATATTATCTTAATTTATGTGCCATTCTTAATTTATGAGCAAATTACCATGGAATTAAGTAATATCGCCTTGTAAAATCTATAAAAAAAAATTACGAGAAATTAAGGTGTTTTATCATAAATCAAGAGCCAAATCTAAAGCTTTATTTCTCTAGAAATTTTTTATTTCGTGGTTGTAAATTTAAAAAATCTCTCACTTTATTTGCTTTAAAAAAAAACCTAAGCAGAGGCTACAGAGGTGTCAAGATAAATTAGGAATGGCACTTGTGAATGCACTTCGGACGAAAATAAGAAATTTACGTTGTTCAGGACCATTTGAGGACAAATTCTAGACCGTTTCGGCACTATTTTGGACTAGATATTTCGGGACCATTTCAAGACCTTTCAGTAGTTCGGGACTGGTTCACCATTGCAACTACTACTACTACTACTACTACTACTACTACTACTACTACTACTACTCCTGCTATATCTACTACTACTACTACTACTACCACTACAACCCCTAATTACTAGTACTACAACTACAACTTCAACTTGTACTACTACTGCTAACTGCCACTACTAATAATTACTACTATTCCTACTGCTACTATTTCTACTAATGCTACTACTTATTACTGCTACTATTTTATGTTATTTACTACTATTCTTTTTAAACATTTCTACTACTATTTTGACTAATGGTACTACTTATTGGTACATCTACTTTGACTATTTTCTACTACTATTTTTAATAATGCTACTACTAATTACAGCTACTATTTTTACTTATTTCTATTTACTACTGTTTTAACTATTTTCTACTACTATTTTTACTAATTCTACTCTTACTATTTTTACTATTTTCTACTACTATTTTTATAAATTCTACTACTAATTACTACCATTTTTGACTAATTTCTACTACTGTTGTCACTAGTTTCTACTGCTATTTTTACCAACACTTACTACTTTCTACTACTATTTTTATAAATTCTACTACTATTTTTGACTAATTTCTACTACTGTTTTCACTAATTTCTACTGCTATTTTTACCAACACTTACTACTTTCTCCTACTATTTTTATAAATTCTACTACTATTTTTATAAATTCTACTACTATTTTTGACTAATTTCTTATACTGTTTTCACTCATTTCTACTACTATTTTTACCATAATAATTACTAGTTTCTACTACTATTTTCACACATGCTAAAACTAAAAAACCAAAAAGGATGTCTGATAAAACTCTCCTCTATATTAAATTCTATATCTCTTTGTAGAGTCGGCACAGACGTTTTACTTCTAGCTCACGCACTCAGGAGCACGCGTGTTTTTTCTATAGTTTTTCCTATTCAAAATGGCCTTGAATTCATAAAAATTATTGTTTGATATTATAAAACATTAGAAAATTCGTGTCTGTACATTGAAAATTTCTTTAAAAAAAAGGCCGTTAGTGATGCAGAGAATGTAACAGAATACATTTGCATCATTTTTGAACGCAGTGTCTTCGAAACTACTGAATTGATTTTCATGGAACTTTAACTGATCGCTAGGCAATAATCTCATGAATAACATAGAGTATATTTTATCGAAATGTTGAATGGGGAAAAACATTTTTTCTTAAAAATTATCTATTTAACTCAGAGTTTACCAGTTAAATTAATGAATTTAGTTCTACAGCAGTAGGTTAGAGATTGACTGTGAGGTAAAAAAAATAAATATTAAAAAAAAGCATGATATATGAATCGCTGATATATGTATGTATGTACACATATTCAATTCTTTCGTCAGAGTTATAGCATAGCAAAGCGATCACTTGCACGATCTGAAAGGCCAAAGATTTCAAGCCATTTGTACGTTTCGTAAGAATAAGCAAAACTATTTTTATTTGAAATTTCAAAGATACTCTTAATATTGAATGAAAATTACAAAATAAAAAAAATGTACATAGCCTGGGTTATTCGCTGCAAGATAACGTCTGCGTTATTAAATTGTAATTGCAACTCTGAGTTACTTATCTCTTTATTTATAAATTTAACTCTGGATTTTCTGCAAGCGCAACTTAATGTAATTTTCCAGAAAATTATCTGAAATTGTACTACGTAAAATTTATTCGTATCAAAAATTTTATTGAGCGAGGCTCGTTTAAAACATAACTGAATTATTCAAATTTTCATAAAAATACGTTGATAATTTTGCCAAAAATTTTGTCACAAAATTTAAACCAGCGCAAATGTACATCCAGCATACACGAGTCTTTGGATGTGAACCAAACAGAATTTTTCAGCTGGAAAACCGCACTTCTTTCCTATTGAATATTCAGTATGGATGTAATTACAAAATCTTAATATTCTTTTGAAAAATATGTACCCACGTTTATATTTTTATAAAGTAAACATCATTATAAAGAACTTTAAACTTATTTCTTTAATCAAATCCTTGGATCTCCAATATATTCACATTCGTTTTTATATAAAGATGACGCTAAAAAAGAACTATCTAAAAACTGACGAACGAGAAGGGAAAATTGTGACCTGAGCACGCAATGGGACGCGACCACAGCCACAAGAAAAAAATCTAAAAATTCAGGCAGAATTTCGAAAGGAAAATCCATAGTGTAAAGGTTTAAAGTGTGCCAGAAAGTAATGGTATTCGTTTTCTGTACGCATACTTGGCAAATAATTTTTAATTTTTTTTTCATTCGTCAGTCATTTTTTAACATAATCATAACAATAATCGTTAGTGTGTGCGTATTGAGGCAAAATGTTTTCGCAAAGGCTTTATATATTTCACAATATGTAAAAAATTTTAGCATCTCGACCTCTAACGGGTTAAAAACTCAAAAAAAATGTAAGAAAACTTTAAATGTGCGTACGTCAACTACCTGGCACAATTTATATCATTACACTAGGGGAAAAACTATCTCAAGCGCAGTGCAAATTTCAAAATTTAATTTATGTTTTTATTTCACAATGTAATTTAAGACTTATTATTTATAAATAAATTATTTAACTCAATATCAATATCTCAATATATTATCGGAAATATTTCCTATGCCGATTAACATGAAATATGACGCCACTACAATTGATTTCTAGAAGCAACTGAAAACTTCACTGTCCGTTTAGGGAAGAGTTCAATTACCCCGAAATCTTCACTACCCGTGAAGCCAAATTATTTCAGTAGCCCTGAAAGCTTCACTGCTCGGTGAACTGAGTTTCATGACATTTTTGTACTGAATATTGCACTGAATTTGCATGACCTTATCTCAAATACTGCTGGGCGGTAATATGAAAATACAGCAATACTGATTTTTTACAACTTTGACTATAAACCTCTTATGGAGATGTTTATGGTATAACTAACTTATTTGTTTGTGTTCGTAAGCAAGTGGACTGTTATGTGAGGCATCAATTTCACGATGAATTTCCGAACTTTCAGCGATATTTTTTCTATCTGATATGCTAGAAAATTTAAATGAAAAGTAACATTAAAAGCTATCGGAATGTTGAATGAATGAAATGAAAACTGTGAGCTAATAGGATGTTAAATTAATCAAATAATCGATTTTATTATTGTGTAAAAATTTAAAGAGTTTTGCATACTTACAGGCTGTTAAATTAGCAACAGAGTGAGTAATGTAAATTATAAATTTTTATGAACATACAAACACAGTTACTCAAAGAATTGATCACATAGTTATTTATCTTATAATATTCGCATTGTTTTTCATGGCACAATTTTTTCGTAAACTTTTCATAAAAATATATACCACTATAAAAAAAAATTTTAACGAAATTTAAAAAAATTTTAAGTAGAATTTCTAGAAAATTTTTTAGTATACAGTTTTGAAGCCCATTCGTTTGTTATGTTATAATATGTTAGTAAGATCAAAACTTCCAGAATCAGCAGAATTTTTAGGCGCTTAGGTCTTGTGCATTAGGCTACAAACCCCAAAAATTTTCAAAAAACTCAAATTAAAAAGTTTGTAATTTTTATGAAAATTTTTTGATTTTTAAATTGTGTACAAAATTTCAAGCTTAAACTTATATGTTTTTTATTAAATTACAAACTAGAGCTTTAAAAAATATTAATAAAAAAGGCTTTGGGCCATTTTCTTGACTGCCTGCTTAATTCTATCTCCTTCTTTAAATGCGCTTTCCTTTTCTCAAGATAATGTTATGTTTATCTTTCCGACAAATTTAACTTGCAGTTAATTCACTGGTCAACATTTGTCGCTTCGCTAAATCCATCTATTATGTTTGTAAACTTAAAAGAGCTTATTGACGGGTTTGCATTTTTTTGCTTGCGGTGTTTGATTATAATGCTCCCTTCGGAAGTTAAGTTTTTACATCATTTTTGTTTTTTATTTAAAAATACATAAATGGAATACAAGAAAACTTACTCGAATTGTTAGTTTTTAAACAGCTTTCTTTTTCTTTTTATTTTTCTTTTATTCTCTTCTTCAGGGCTGAATTCGAAAGCACTGCGTGCTGGCCTATTTTGGCAGTTTGATGACGTCATGTATTATTATTATTACGTCGGGATGAGTAGGTAAACAACCCTTTTTCTATTGCGAGCATTGAAACTGCGAAATTTCAATGTCTTCCTTTTCTTTTCATTATTTGTTGTTTTGTTTCTGGTCATAACGTTGGGAAGGCGCAATCTTGTATTCCATCATTCTTGCGTGGGACCAACACCAACACTCCACCTGCAGAGGGTTAAAGTCCTAGCTTTATGAAATTTTTCACTTAGTTTCCATATTCTACTCATTTGAATTATTTAAAGATCAGATGACCTCTTTTAAAATATGTGAATTAAATATCTCTCAAATACCTGATACCGATATTTTTTTTTTTGTATTGTTAAATTTACATATTCCAAATATTTTATTATTTTAAATATACAACCTTGTTGAACAGCATGCGTTCGTTTGTAAACATAATAACAAAGTTCACTGCCCTTTTCACGAAAGCAATGAGTTCTTTGAAAAAAACAAAAAACATGCGGCAGTACTGCTTTTAACACAAGCTTTTTAATGCAGGCAGTTGGCAGTACTTGGGCAAATTTCTGCAGCAATTGCAGTAAATATTCTACAGTTGCGAGAAACCGCAGCCAAAATGGAATAGTGAGAAAACTGATTAAAAAAGATATATAATTAAGTATACACTAGAATCCAGCCGGCAAGTATGCCGACGGGTGGCTCAAAAATACCGAAGTTCAGCACGCCAGTCTGGTCATGGTCATGGTGTTGTTGTTGTTGTTGTTATTGTAGTGACAAGATACGCCCTGTAAGAATCAATTTACCCACGAGTTTTGTTATAAAACTCATCTAACAGGAGGCCCAGGAAACGAGCTGTTTCGACGGGTTCGGACCAGAGAGAGGGGTGTTAGATTAATGGTTTTAAGGCGGGATGTGAATATGTGGTTGGTATCGCGCGTGGAGTTTCCACAAGCCGGGCATGTGCTTAAAATATCGCTGTTGGTTCTCGCGGAGTTAAGTCCACTCCAGTATCCACATTTTAATTGGACCAGAGTAGCACGGGACTTACAAGACAGCTGGATCTCCTCGTCTGCTTTGTGGGGTGGTAGGACTCCAAGGACAGCATTCACGGGACGAGAGTCGGTAAAGGTGGTGATTGTCTTATTGTTGTTGTTGTATCAGCATAAAACATGCTCAATAAAAATTTTTGGGTATGCTGCTGAAGTAACAGTCCTTAGCCGGATATAAATCTGGGTCGTTCCGGTATCGTAGAACCGACTACCGTGGGTGGTGTCTCTCAGTGAATGCTGTTTAAGTCTTTTCTGTACGCTGTCGGATCCAGTAGATATGTCGTGTATGCGGGGATTTCATCTGACGAGTCTGGGCGGTGGCTCCTCGGCAAGCAGATGCCCCAGACGATGACATCCAGTAAAGAACTTTCTAAACATGAAATATGAGGTTGTGCTCCTTAACTGCCAGAATTCACACAGTCCGGAGTGCAGCGTTCTGGTAGATCTGTAGTTTCGCCCACTGAGTCCTACTGATTTCCGGCGACTATATTGGCGCAGCATAGTTTATTAAAACCGGCCGGCCAATCGCCATGTATATTTCCAACAACGTTTCTTTGCCTTTGTCCCTTGTGCTGCCTGTAAGCGGCTTTAGAGCATTGTTGCGGCTCTGTACGTTATTATTTTATTGACGACTGATACTTTGATGATCAAATGTTGGGATGGGGATATCGACAACATGGATTTGAAGGTGAACCTTATCTCCTTCCACCAAGTGGTAAATAGGATCGGAGAGATAAACATTTACTATCGAACACAGCTCATCTATAACATTGGCCGGTGGCCATTACCGAACAATCATTAGCATATGAGACAATGTTGAGTGCGGCGGTTGAAGGGGTTATCGAACCTGAACTGAAACAAAAAATCAATTAAGGAAGAGTTTTTACTTTTTTTTGCAGTTCACTTTATTGTTGTGAACTGTAAAAATTAAACACCTCTCGTTGTATTTTCTATGAAATGAAACCAAAAAAATTTCTCTTTTCTATAATATTCAGGTTTATTACATAAAATTTTAATCGTTTGCATATTTTTTATGTATTCGTATTACAATAATTATTTAATAAATGTTATTTGTTGTTTGTCACACATTCTTTTTTTTTTGTCTATAAGATATTTTCGTTTTAAATGCGTACATTTTTTTAATATACAAATTTTTGCGTAGAACTCAACATTTAAAAAATTTACACGTTATGATTAAAATGTTTACATATCTGCATATGTATGTATGTATGTGTCTTTGTACATATGCAGATACGCATGTTTGTAGAAATACATATGTATTTTTTTTTCAATAATCTCATTTCTATCTCACACAACACGCGGGCACTAGTAAACCAAGTGTGTATTCCCTAGTAAATATTGTGTGTATATACATAGTATATATGTATGTAAGAGTATATGTTGCCATAAAATAAAAATATACATATACTCCTTCCAAACTAACCAAAAGCTAAAACAAAAACTTTCAAGTATGTACAGCGGCGAGAAAACCCGATCGAAAGTGACCTTTTTAAAACATAAGCAAGGCTTTTAATTACATTTTTTTCTTGTTAATTTTATAATAACCATAATAAAAACCATGTAAATTGTTGTTTCAAACTTTATATAAAATTTATGAAAACTCAACAAATTTGCATCAAAATTTTTAGATTTTTTTAAAAAGAATGTGTAGAAATTTTTCGGGTATGCAATTTTATAGCTTATTTATTTATTTATTTGAATTTAATAAAGTGAGAGTTTGAAGTGGCTAAAAAACTACCGCTAATGTTTTATAACTTTTGGAATATTTGGTCTTGCGAACTTTTTTTTTCATCAAACGCATGCATTTTTTTTTAATTGCCGTTGATTTGTAATAATTTGATATGCCGACAGTATTCAGCATTTTCCACCATATAAAATATATACATATACAATATAGGCGATACATGAAAAAAAAATTTCACAACCAAAAAAAATTTTAAAAAAATTAAGGGGTAATTTCTACCCACTACAAACTTGCACTTAATTATACTAAAATTAAATAGGCTATAAAACTGCACACAAAACATTTCTAAAAATTCCCAAAAAAAAATTTAAAAACTTTTATGAAAATGTGTATAAATTTTGAAACAATAGTTTGCATGGTTTTTGTTATGGTAAGAACTATAATTTTATATAACATTAACGAAAAAAAATTATGATGAAAAATCTTGCTAATTTTTTTCAAAGTCATCATTCGACCGGATTTGCTCGCCAGTGTACGTATGTACATAAAATAAATAAAAATACAAATATAAAAAAATTTTATAAAAAATATTTATTAATTTACGAACACCAAATTCCTTTGCAATTTCTTTTACTGATTGAATTGTTGTAAAATTATTTAATTTTATATATTTTTATAAATTTTTACTTAAATCTAATTTTACAATATTATTATTTGGTTATACTTGATACATTCTTAAAACAACAAATTTTGAAAACCTTAATTCAACCAAGTCTTAACTGCTCATCATCTTAATATCTTTGTTTATTACATAAATTAATTAAAATAATTAGAAATTTTTTTGTTCTCTTCATTAATAAATACAAGTTGTTTGTTATGTTTTAATACTTTTCGACTTTTCGAAGTTAAACACACAAATACAAACGCACATTTTTGTCATATTATCACACAGCAAAAAATGGATAAATTTTAATTTTAAATTAACTTAAAAGGCTTGCGCTTCAATTAAGGATAACTGCATTTGAAATGCGTTTGTTAATTAGTTTTCTCTTGCGATTTGCTTAGTTGTCATTTTTTATACGGCGAAAGGCCGTTTAGGTGTTAATAATAAATACATATCTACATATACATATGTATGTACATACGACTTGAATACTAAATGTAAGTAAGCTTAAATGATTTGATTTATATGGTAGATGAATACGCGTTGAGCAATGGTTGTGACTAAAATTGCATAGAAATGAAAATAAAATCTCTCGAATAGCAATTAAATTGCAATGAAAATTTAATTGATTGCTAAATAAATAAATCACAGCAGAAGGAGTAAAGTAAAGAAATAAATACTACTTGGAGGTTTTAAAACTTTCATGCATCAGAAAAACTGGTTGGCTATAACCATATAAAGAGATTTTTACATGAAGCTATCAACCAAACGCAGTATTTTACTCATGTTACTCATTTAACACACTTAATTTTAAATGCATTCGAAATGCGCTGCGTAAATACTTCTTCATTTGCCCTATATAATATGTATTTCGGCAAATATACCATAAACACCGCAGGTATTATTAAAAATCTTATATTTCACTAAAAACATTTCGCTAATCGTCGGCAATTAATGTCAGTCATAAAAAGTCATCATATTGATTGATTGTACGTGGATATGACAATGAAAAAATATTTAGCTTGTGATGATGTCAAGAGCAAAAACAGCGAATATCAATAGTAAGGGGTTCGTTCGTATATGCAGTATTATAGTTGCACTGCACATTTGACGACAGTGTTGCTCTTCGTCAAAATCTTTTATAATACACGCCGTTGGGCACTATTTTTGCAGGCATTGTGGTTAATAAAGTGTACGAGTGAAAGAAAAACTTATTATCTACTCTTTGTTGTTGTTATCGTTGTAACAGCCTAAAACCTTCCACATACAATTTGGTTTAAAACCCCATTTGCGTGCGTCGGCGGGCAGCAGACTGGCAATAGTCGATTATCGATTATCGATGATATTGCCTGTGTCGATTTCTTGTACAATGAGCGACTGTAGTTCAGCGTTCGACAACTGTTCTTTAAGCTCAAATTTGTGTCGATCAATTTTCACAATACAAAAATATCATCGACTCAATCGACTGAGATGTTATGTAACCTAATACAAATATTACAATATCAGAGAATGCAACATTTTTTTGAGAAAAGAAAACGCCATAAGTACATAAACCATAAAAAAGTGCTAAGGGGGCTTTTTTTTAAATTGTTTATCGATTTTCTTTTTTCAATGCACAGATTTAATTCTCTTATTTGCGCTAACAACATAATCTTCCTCCACACTTTCTTCATTATAGCCAGCTTTTATCGAGAGTGTTTTGAAGAAATTAGTGGTTTAAAGATATTTCCTTCAGTATTTTACAATTAATAATAACCCAGTCGCACCAGTGGTAAAAAACCCGAGAAATAACAAGTAAAAGCAATAGGCATAGCCGTGAACAACATCAGAAAACTGCTCTTATATTTACTCCCTGAGCCCTAAATTTTTGTTTGTTTTTTATTTGAAAGAAAAATCGTTATTTTCGTACTTGATGACGTAATCCAAAACTTGCTCGTGCTCAACGTCGGCGTCGGCATTTAGTGCATGCTAGCCACTTTTTGGGTAGCAAATTTGGAACAACAAAAAAAGGCAAAAGCAAAAAGAAGGGTGTTCTTATTCACTTGCCTTTTAGATTTGTGTTTGCCATAATTCCCTATTAAATCAATTTTTTTTTTAATATAGGGATATATTAGTTTTTTCATACTGTTTGAAATTTGAATAAACGGAAATGATTCAAAAAAATTTTTTCTCTATCAAAGAAAAAAAAAACATTCGTTCGGTTCTACGATACCGGAACTACCCAAGGACGATCACTTCAGCATCATTCGCCATAAAGTAATGTTTTATGGGCCTGTCTATTCAGAATAGGGCTGAATAATTTTCCAATTGAATTTAAAAACTGAAAAAAAATTTGGAATATGATTACTAGGTATTTAAAATGATGTATACAAACCTTTTCAAAAGTTGACCTTGTTGAAAATTTTCATTCGTCAAGCCTGTGAAGGCCGCTACAATCGTTCGACCATCGCTTAATAAAAAAAGGTATTTAAAAAAAAACATGTAAAACTTGTGGTAATAATGTAAAATAAAATATAGGAGGACGAATAAAGCGACGTCTCATAAAATTGCATATTTTTCATACGGTAATACGGCCTTGGATTTAATGTGTATGTGTATTGCAACTCATTTTGTCATTTTAGAAAAAAAATTATATTTTTGTAAAAAAAAATGGAAAAGAGTTCATATTGTATCTACAAATCCTTATTCAAACTCATCACAATCATTCTAAATACGGTCCTTTGAAGTAATGAGTAAAAAGCAGAACTTTTTATATAAAATGTCTGACAAAATTTTACACAAAATTACAAAACAAAAGTGTAAAATTCAGATTCTAGTATTTAAAAACAAACTCTAGTTTCATGGTTTTGAGGCAGATACACATTTGGGAAATTTAGCAAAGCATTTTTATTTGTTTTTTATTATTTTTGTTTAATAAAAATATAGTTCGTGCAAATGAGAAAAAATTAAAAAAAAAAAATTTTACCAAAATTTTACAATTGTTTAAAAATATAGTTCATTCTGAAACAAACCCTTTTTAAATACAACCTTTGTGTAAATGTGAAAAAATCCAAAAAAAAAAAAAAAAATTGTGAAATTTTCAAAATATTTGATCAGAATTTTTCTTCCGGAATTTTTCCGTATAACGAATACTCGTAATATTTCTTATATGAAAAAAAACGCAAATCGTGTGCAAAGAAAAATCAAAAAAAAAAAAAATAACAGTAATTTGTAGACACTTCGAACTCGCTTTTTATTCTACTAAAATGGAATGGGCTATAAAATTGCATACCCATAAAACTCTTGTGATTAAAAAGTTTGGTACGAGTATTTTGTTGAAAATTTGTTGGTTTTTTACACATTCATAGAAAGTTAAAAACTCGTATTTAAACGGTTTTTATTGTGGAATGAACTATTTTTTATTTAAAAATAACGGGTGTTTTTTCTTTTAGACTGATAGAACTTTCGATAGGGATAGCTGTCACTTGACAGCTGGTAAATGACATTTCGTTTTGACATTTCTGTTCAGTAAGCATTGACAAATCATCATGGAAGGAATGACGCCACAACAACGTTTACAAATTGTGCAAATTTACTTATTGGTGCTGTAAGTGATAGTGTCCATCCACAACATGGAAATTCAAAATTGGTCTGATCGCATCCGATTCACCAAAGCTATTCGTGGCGGACAAATGCCAGAAATTGTTTTTAAATATTAAATGTCATGAAAATATATTTCAAATAAAATACATATGTAAATCATACTTAATTTTTTATGTGTTTTATTTCAATTTAAAGTTCTATCAGTCTAAAGAAAACACCCCTTATTTTAATTACAATTAAATAAAGAAAAATAAATATTTAAAACTTGTCAATACGCTAGTGCGTTATAACTATGAAGTAGGCTATAATAAGCACAAATATTATTCGCCCCAAAAACCATTTCAATACCTGAATTGGCTAATCAAAAACTGGTCTAAAAAAACTGTTGCTTCTCAAGAAATGCAGAAATGCTTTTGTAATAAGCGAGATATAGGGGTGTTAGAAAAATATTAGAACACAAAAAATTAATTTTCAGTGCAACATTTCAGTTTCAATAAAATATGCTTTACAAAAGTTTATAAATTATGTATATCAGAACTCTCCAACGTCGTTGACATGTTGGAAATCTTATTATACTCCGAAGGTCTGTATAAATCAATGCAGATTTATAGTTGCACTGCAGGTTTAACGAAAGCGACGCGTTTTAGACTCACGGCAATCGGGGGTCTACGTACCGTAACCACCCGAATTTATATCCGGCCATGGGCTGTCACTTCGCCACCATCTTTCCCCTAAGTTTATGCTGTTACAACAACAACAACTAAATTGAATCTCTCGCTTGAAATGCAAATCTTTCTTGTACTCACTTTGATTGATTGCAGCAGACGGACGAATGCGGGAAGTCGCATGCCAAACGATCGGACAAACAGCCAGTCAGTTAGCTGGCTATGCGGCGAGGTCCAAAGTGCAGCTAGTACCTATAAAAGTGCATGCATATTTTGTTAAATAGATGCAACGAAAACATATTTTTTATATTTCGATTGTGCAAGTGATCCTTCCTGTTGGCTGAAAAAATCAAAATCTTTTGTCCGACACTTTGGAAAACTTTTGGAACCTATTTTTTCGTTTGATGCAAGAAAATTGAAAATCATCGTTTTTTTGTTTTTGTTTTAAGTTTAGTTTTGTGTTGGCATTTGAAAAGTATTTCAGGCTTTATCAAAAACGATAAGCATAAATGCCAACTACACGCATTTTATTTTCTTCATTCGTACACAATAATTTCACAATTCTATGGAAAAAATTGAACATTTCAAGGGGTTGTTTCATAATGCTTACAAAAATGCTCAAAACTGCATACATTTCATAACTTTACACTTTTCTGAGGCGCCTTTAAGTTGTATGCACTTTTTGTTTGGAAATTTTCAAATTATACAATAAAAATTAAAATAAAATAAAATCATTCAAAACACCGCATATTGAAAATGGTTTGGCAAAAAAACTTTAAAAAAATCATTTCCTTAATTTTCACATGCTCGCTGCTTGTTTACCGACATACATAGATATGTACATAATTTCTGTTTTGAAAATTATTTTTACATACTCTTTTCTTTGTAAGCATTACAAAAGTATACATACCTTAGGTTATAAGTTGTATGTTTGTTTGTTTGTTTGTTAATCTAAAATATGTGTGTATGTATGTGTGTATAACAGGTTCGGCGCCCGTACAACAACAAAAGATAATAATTTAAGTTAATTTGCAAATACTTTCTAGTTTCCACTTTTGTGTATATTGTATTCTTTTCGTTTGTATGCATCATAATTTCATTCAAGTCCAAAATATTATTTGTATTAAAAAAACAGCTTAGAAATAATTTAACATAGTGCAAATGATTAAAAGTAATTAAAATGAAATGCTGCTTACATTTTGTTAATTTCGCTTTTACGAAGTTTCAAAATAGTAGCATCAATGAAGTCATTGCTCATACTTTTTATTTATTTGTTGCTTTTTGGCAAATTTTATTTAAAAAAAAAAAACATTTCGAAAACCGTCGTAAAACGCATCACTTTTGCTTCAAACAGCTACTCTTCATATTCTTCACTTTTTCCGCGCTCTAGTAGATTCGATATGACTTCGTTAAACGAGTATCGAAATTCGAACACTATAATTTTTACAAGTTACAACAAATTGTTGCTTGCTGCTTGCACTGCATTTATTATATTGGTAAGCGCGTGCGTACATATGTGTGTTTGTATACTTAAAAATTAGCAAATAAAATTATTAACAAAAAAGGAATTCTAAAAAAATACTTTACATACAAAAATAGTTTGTAAGCAATAAAAAAAAATTAAAAATAAAAAAAGATCACTCAATTGAATTTGATTCGAGTAGCACGTGTGTGTGTGTGTCTGTGTGAGTATCACGCCCTGAGTGAGACCGCGTGCGCGACAGCAAAAATAAGAAAAAAACGAAAGCGGGATTCACAGCCCACTCGCGCAACTTCGTTCAATTTTAGAAGTAAAAAAGTTAGCGACTAACATTCAACGAAACTAAAACGCGTGCACTGTGTAACTCACACTAATGTATAAAATTCTACTGCCACACCCTATTTTCGATCATAGCTCAAAACATTATTAAAAAAAAATAAGTAAAAAATGTCAGACGTGCCAGCGCTTAGAGATTTAAAACTGCGCGCTACCTTCACGCCACAGCCACTGCTACTACCCCGCTCAATTCATAGACACTCTAAGCACCAGGCTCAGAGCGCGCAACTCAAATAATATTGCACCACAGCATAGTGTCCACTAGCTGGTGGCGGACAGCCAAAAGCAGCCACCAAAAGCGAAAAGTTCGTAGACTTGTGGGCTCATAAGGGAATCGCGCTACAAAAAAATATTAAGCCTTATTTGCCAATAGGCTTTTTCAATAGGTATGGAATAATGCGCGTGTGTGTGTGTGTGTGTGTGTGTGACAAATAATTCATATTTGCACATAATCCATATTTCACATTTCAAGCAAAAGTGATTTTCGAAATAGCTGTCTATAGACAGCAAAAGTTAAAAACTTTTAAAATACAACCCTCAACCAGTGTAGAGTTGTTTCTGTTTTTTTTTTTGTACACACAAAAAATCAAATTTTCAAATACGTACTTTTGTATGTGTGTTTTTTGCCCATTTGTTTCACATACAAATACTTTACATACTTTTGTTCACTATTTGTATTATTCGCTTACACTGAAGTTATCGAAATTATCAAAATGCTTGCTGCTCTGCTCTGTGTACTTGCCGTGGGTGCATGGCACGAATTGTGTCGCAGCAAAAGTGTTGTTTTGTAGTGAGTTTGTTACAAAAACAAGGCAGTAGGATTTAGATTTGTTCGTTTTGTTTTTTTTTTTTCAAAATTTCCAACACTTTTGGACGGCACAATTTATGCCGCAAACCGGCGCACTTAAAATTTATGCTTGATTTCCACTTTCTTTTTGTTTTTGTTTTAGTTCTTAACTTAACCGTAGACGTCAATTTCGAAATTCTTAAAAAATCAAATTATTATTCTTAAAACTTATCGCGTCATAATTAATTTTTAATTTACAGGTTTTATTTTTTTTTTTTTGTAGAACTTTACGTAAAAGAAATATTCAGTTGTAGTTTTTTTGTTTTTATTTGAAGTAAATAATATTATGTTTTTGTACTTTTTAGTTTTTTTTTTTATTTTTTATTTATTTATTTTTTTTTGGGTTTTCTTTTTATTTTCGTGTCGCTGTCGATGTGGAACTAAAAAAGAAAACTTTTTTTGAATAAATTTTAGCGTTTTTAATTTGCAGTAATATTTTTATTGTATACAAAGATAACATTACAGTATTGACTTGCTATAGTAGTGGTGATAATTTACTTTTTTGTTTTGTTTTGATTTGTATATAATAAGTTAATTGAATATGGTTTGTCTATTTTTTATTTTTTAGTTTTTGATTTTAATCTTTGTATAGTTATATATTTCTTTTGTTTTCTTTTTTTGTATTTTCTACCAGAAACAATTGAACAAAGTACTTAATATAATTATAATACAAACATCGGATGAACATATAAAGAACTCAATTTTTTTGCAGCTTGTAATTTTTTCTTTCACAATTAGTTAATTAAAATTAATTTTTATTTTTATTTTGTTTTCTTTTTTTCATAGTTTTTTTTTTTTTTTTTGTTTGGGACTATTGTTTCTATAAACTTTTGTTTTCTTTATAAATGTGTGGAATATAAATTTTTTTAGTTTTATTTTATTTATGTTTGAGCGAACACTAGATTGATGCATTCCGCTCTCAGCGTACACTTATTACTTGCTCATCTCATCTCATCTCGATAGCAGTTTCCAAACATATGCCAGCTGGCTGTGTGTGCGCCTGATCATTTGGCATAGCTTGCGCAGCTGACATATATCAACTATCCGTACATAAGGTGTTATTTTGTTTAGTTGCTTGGAAACTGTGAATATTTATTCTGTTAAGAATTTCTCGCTACTAAACTTCGATTAATCAACGAAAAATACGCCGGAACGCCATCAATCCTTGGCATGATGGTCCGCAACATTTTAGATTTTTCTTTGATTTTTTTTTTGTTTGTTTTTTTTTGTTGAAATTTTTGTTTTTTAAATTTTTTTATTTTTCTTTCGTGGTTTTCCTTAACTTTTGAAAAAGAATTAAACATTTTCCCTACAATATGCGCGATTTTCTAACTCGCTGACAGTACGGTTGTTGTTACCCACCCGCCTGTGTCGCATAGCCCATATTTTATGTTTTTGTTCTCTCTCTCTCTACCTTTCTCTTACCTTACGTACGTACGTACACACATACATACATATACTATAAAACCCAAATTTAAAATCTTCCGTAATTATGATGCATACCCAAATATACAAACATCGCAGATTGTGGGGAGTGGGGTTTGGTTAAAAACAATAAAAAAAAAATATGTTGATAGTTGGTTGTTGTTTTTGTCTATAACCAATGATGATTTCTCGCTTACGTTGACGGGTTCGGTTGATTTCTTCGTCTCTTTAGCTCCGCGTGTTTGCTTTAAATTTTTTTTTTGTTCTATTTCAAAAAACAAAATGGCTGCTATTATGGTATTTTTCAGCTTCTTTGCATGATATGTTGTTGTTGTTGTTGTTGTTGTTATTATTGTTGTTGTTGGCGTTTCAAAAATAGTATTTTGATGTTTACTATCTGTAGCTGTTGCACTCCGGCTTTCCAACACCGTTTTCCAATTTTCTCTGTTCATTTTCGATACAAAAAATTATCCAACAACTTTGCGCCTCCATGCGAATCATTTTGTTTTTTGGTTTTTTTGTTTGTTTTTATTTTTTTTTTGCGTACTCCTCTACTCAAACCGTCTGATCGAAAAAAATTAACCTGCAGTTATTTTGTTGAGTTCGTAAGCAAAAATCTGATGTAGTGACCGCATTCTGTAATGCGTGTGTACTGTACTAACATTGTTCAAAGATTGGAATTATGGGTGACGTTGGCCAGTCCTCCTCCTCCTCGGAGCTTATGCTTTCGGTTCTGCAAAACAAAAAAAAAGAAAAGATAGAAGAAAATTAGCACAAAATAAATACATTTTCTCTTTTATTTCAGTGCTTCTTTTTTAATCTATATGCAATACATACATATGTACATACATACATATATAAAATGATAGCAGTTTTCGTTGTTCGAACTTGACTCTAAAACTAATGTATAGAAGATTTCGGAAAGTTAATTCTTGCATTTCTGGTTGTATTCATGAATTGATTTTGATTAAATTCAAAATATATGCATATAGGCATTCTACTTGCTTGATAAAAATAAGTTGGCGGAAAATTTACACGCTAGATGTCGCTGGAAATGAGTTATACAAAAACATATGTAGTTTTGATCCGATTTTGATGAAATAAGAAACGTGTACTGGAGGCGCAAAGAGAAATATGTGCCTTTGCGAAAAATTAAACCGCTAGATGGCGCTAGAGTCGATGTACTATATACAAAATCTTTATACACCCCCTCCAATTGGGATGAATTTTAAAATCATATACCACAGGTGAAAAATATTTTGACGGAATATGTTTCCGCTAGATGACGCTAGAGTCAAGTTTTTCAGAAAATCCTTATTTATGGTCTGATTTTGATGATATTAGTAGGGTATATTTTTATTTTAGTTAGACCTTTTTTTATAGATATCCCATCGACAATTACAAATCTATCAAAAAAAAAAAAAAAACTGGTACTAGCTTTGGGGTCGATTTTATTTAAAATCATCTCTAATCTTCATTTCTTCGTTGTTCTAGATCAATTCATTTCTAGTTGCAGGTTTGGGTTTTCCATGAAATTTGATTTCCAAAGTTCCAAGTTCAATAAAGTTTAAAATTTTGCAAGACGCTATTTTATTTACTAATTCTTACTGATGGTTGGTTAAGGAGGTGTCTTCCCCCTAGAAACCGTAAAGTAGTTGATCTAGAAAAACGAACACATACGAGTATTTTTGCTTGTCTTCACTTTATGCGCAAAGAAATCAAACTCATATGCAGTACAAGGTGGCGCTAAAGTAATCGTCCTATCAGAAAATGCTATAAATTTTGCGATTAGCCCCTAATGTCAGTTCTGTTTTGACATTTGTGTAGTAAACACATGCGAAATACACGTTAATAAACAATGTTACGCTACACTACTCCAGAACGCGGAATATTGCTGACTATTTATTTGACCAATAATCGGTCGGTGACTTTGGCACAACGTGAATTTCGTCGCAGATTTCCTGGCCGTCCAACGCCTACTGGTGAAACACTGCGACGTTTAGCCGCTCGCCTCGAAGAGACTGGCACAACACGAGATGCTGCCAGGCGTGGCAGACCCCGGAGTAGCCGTTCTGCAGAGAATATTGCTGCTGTAGCCGAGGTTGTCATGGAAGCGCCGTCGACATCGACCAGACGACGTGCCACGCAATTGGGTATCAGTCGACGGTCTTTACAGCGAATTTTGGTACAAGATTTGAAGATGTTTCCGTACAAAGTCCAGACGGTGCATCAGCTGTTAGCTGCTGACCGCCAATCGCGTCTAACATACGCTCAAGCCATCCTTAATCACCACCAAGAGGAAGATGATTTTTCATCAAAAATAATCATGAGTGATGAGGCCCATTTCCATCTTAGCGGGTACGTAAATAAGCAAAATTTACGCTTCTGGGGCACTGAAAATCCGCGTGTAACCCACGAAGAGCCATTACACCCGCTCAAAGTCACTGCATGGGGTGCTGTTTTCGCTGGAGGAGTCATCGGACCTTTTTTCTTCGAAGACGTCGCGGGCCAAACGGTTACTGTGAATGGTGAGCGCTACAGAGCAATGATCAACGAGTTCTTTTTGCCGCAACTTGATGAATTGGGATTGGAAAACATGTGGTTCCAACAGGACGGTGCAACGGCACACATTGCACGTGCCACAACCGATATGCTGAAGGATGCATTTCCCGGACGCCTAATCTCCCGTTTTGGCGATTTGCACTGGCCAGCAAGATCGCCTGATTTGACCGCTCCAGACTTCTTTTTGTGGGGCTTTTTGAAGTCGCGGGTTTATGTCAACAAGCCTCAGACTCTTGCAGCTCTTAAAGAGAATATCCGTCAAGAATGTGAGGACCTATCGCCGGAAGTTTTGGCCAAAGTGATGGAAAATACCATAAAAAGGGCTCAAATGACAATCAACTGTGGCGGCGGCCATTTACATGACATCATATTCTCGACTTGATGTAAAAAAAATTAAAAGACCAAATAAAATTAATCCACAAGAATCAAAGTTTTTCATTTTTTTTTTTAAATTACAGCCAAAAAACATCGAAAGTTTACTTTTGCGCCACCTTGTATTATGTTATTATGTTATCTAATAATTTACGAACTTCGCTATCAAAATGTCAACATAAAAATAGCTGTTAATATATAAATTGATAAAGTGTGCCTATCTGGCAGTTTGATAGACGTAATAGAAAAATAATAATTTGATAAACACAAACTGAAGTATTTCATATGACTTCGACTGAGTGCAATGAACTAAGCACTAATTTTAAACTAACATAAGGAACTATAAAAAATATTGCTCTCCTACGCAAATCATAGGTGACGTATTTATATATAACGTAAGTTGAGTTGTTTTTATGAACATTGAAAGCGTTATAGATATATACGAACTTAAACTGGTTAAAGAAATTTGGAAAAGAAAATCAACAACATTTAAAGAAACTTTCTTCAACACAAATTTATTAATAATATTTATCTCGTTGCTGTTTTTTTTTTTGGCACACCTATTTACTTGTTTACGCCAACCCAATTGAAAGCAACAACACAAAATTATTTACTGCCAAATACTTAGTACTGCGTAAATACAACTAAACGAATATGATAAGCAAAATTGGGTGCAGCGGATGTTTTCGCAAGCTTGAATATATGTATGTACATACATATAAGTACATATGTACATATATGTATGAACGTAAATACAGAAAATTACAAAAAAAAATTCATTAAAAATTTATTTCTGAATTTTTATGTTATTATTTGTTAAATTAATGATGTGTAGAAAACCGCAATATTTAAACACAATAACAGTTAGCCAAATTGTAATGAATTAACCACAGTAAAAAAAATATTCAGTAACTTGCCAGTAGCTAAAATTCTGGCATTTGCTCTTAGGTCCACTTGCAGAAAATCCACAGTTAAATTTATAAATAAAGAGATAAATATTTCAGAGTTATATGTATTTTTAGTTTCGTAACCCAGACAATGTATTGCACCAAATAAATCCAGTACCCCCGGCTACGAACATTTCGCTTTTGGCATTTTCTTTGAATTTCATGAATTTATTGAAATTTAAAATCAAAATAATTTTTGGAGGCTCTAGTACAACGAAATGCTTGGTATGCTTGATCTCTAATCTTGTGGAATTGATCGCTTCGCATTGCCAAAGCTCTGTTCAAAGAGTTGGTGCCAACGTATTGGATGGCATCCTCATATCCTGAATAATTACTAGATTAAATATTTATGTATGTTTTTAACTCTGGAGTTGATGCCTAACATTCTGCTGTGCAAGCAAATTTATCAATTTAACCGGTATGCGCTGAGCTAATTAGTTAACCGGCTTTCTCGCAAGTGGGCCTGAGTTGGAGAAATATATAAGAAAGTACGAAAATGCAAAACCAATAAGAAGTTGCAAGTTTTTGTTACATCTGTTTTTTTTTTTTGCGAGCTAATTAAAAAACATGCAGACTTAAAATAAAGAAATAGCTGCACAATTCACAGTATGCTTCTCAAAAATGTTAATTGCAACCACTCTGACCGAAGATGTACATATGTATGTATGTAGCACTATCCTCATGCAAACACAGATTCTGGGTCTCTAACTAAGTCAAGTAAACAAGAACTTCATAAAATTGTTGTACGTTTATATATTTACTGAATTTTTCAATTTTTCAGATTTCTTAATGATTGATTTATATTTGTGATCAACTGAATACTTTCAATCAGCTACTTTTCGTACTGGCAAATTGTTATGAGTTAAAATTTATCTATTAAAAACTTACAACTTCCCCACAAAACAATTGTCATTTTCGCGTTCTTCGAAAGTAAATAGTTAAACTGCGACTTTCTCTTTTCCTAAATAAACTGTAAGAGGGGGTTGGCTAATCAGACGCATGGTATAAAGTAGAAAGCCTACAGAATATTGAATATATATATATAAGTCAGGGATGTTTAAATGTGAGTTTTGAAGTAAACCCAATAATAATAATTTCTATTTATGGGGCTAATTAATACGTATTTTGAATTTGCATGAAATCAGACTGTAAAAACGATTTTTAGAAATATCTCGACTTCAGTGTCACCTAGCGGACCTTTTTTACCATATGCACAATAAACACCATTTCAAACACAATTTGATTTCAAACAGTTTAGTAGTCTCTAAACTACATACAAACATACGGCCTTTTTATATATAAGCAGAAGAATATATGTACTTACATATATGTATATAAAATTTTAAATCCTGAAATATTGATTGAAAACATGCATAAGACCAAAAAGCATAAAAATTAAAAACCTTACAAATTTTTTTAAAATTTAAAAAATTCAGAAAAATTTAAAAAAAAAATTTTAATTTTAATTTTTAGAAAACTTTTGCAGTATGCAGTTTTGCAGATCATTAATTTTAGCATAATAATGTACAAACTTGAAGTGGCTAGAAATACCAATTGATTTCCTACATTTTTTTTAAATTTTGGTCTTACACGCTTTTCTCATATAACGGATGGATATACATTTATTCCCGTTAATTTTTTATATCTGTTTTTTTTTTTGTTCTGGCAAACTTGTACATATTCTCAAATAATATTTTAATTTTCAACATATTTTCAAACTTTTTAAGAAACATTTTGAGAAAATTGTTGTGTATGTAGTTTTGTAGTATAAACAATTTTAGTATTTTATTAAACAAGCCTAAATCTTTTAACTAAAAAAAACACAAAAAATTGTATTTTTATTAACACCTTTGTGATTAACTGTACGAGTATATACAGGAGGAGTTTGTATATTACACTGCGGAACAAAATTTTGCGGTCGGAGATTTTTAAGTCGATTTAGGGTAATTTTGGGGGCGTTGATTACGAAAATAATATCAGTTTTGTCGAATTGGCTCTAGTTTTTCAGATAAAGACTTTTAAATATTTTACGAAAAAACCTAATTAAAAATACCAATATGGATTTAAATTATAATTTTATTGCGCGCCTGCACAAAAATAATACAAAAATAAAAAAAATATATACTCTTTTCATTAATTAATTTAAAAAAAAAAATTACAAAAAACTTTTTCTGTCGGACCTCCTATGATGTCGTTGCTCAGGACAATCCCGTATTAAGTTCCAGCAGTAGAGTCTGCCATCATGTGGTCGTCCCATCGACCTTGGTATCTTTCTTCCATTATTTTTATGTCCTGGTGGAACCGTTCACCATGTTCCTCACTGTAATCGCCTAAGGTTGTCCGAGAATTTGTCCAAATGACTATGTAAATAATGTAATTTAATGCTCATTTTAGCTCCTAGTTTGCGAAAATTGAGTAGCATATCAGCAACTAGTTTTGTATAGTCTGGTGATTTGTGATTTCCCAAAAAATTTTAGACTACATTAACAAAGCTTAGCCAGGCTTCGGATTCAATTTGTGAGATATACTTTAAGAATTCAGTGTCTTTCTAGAGTGGTACGAATTTGAGGATCATCGAAGACTCCTGCTTTTAATTTTTCCATACTAAGGACAATGGAAATTTTTTGCACTCATATTCGAAACTTGTCTTATCAAGGGCCTGATGAACTGTTTCATTAGCCCAAGCTTGATGTGAACTGGTGGAAGAATAATTTTTTCTCGGCTTATCAGTTGGTCATGAACCACATTTGCTGTTCCTACCTCCATATTTTCTCTCACCGGCCAGTCCTTTGTAATCCAATGTTCATTTCTAGCACGACTGTCCCATAAATATATAAAACAGGGGTGTTTAGTATACCCACTTTGTTGGCCCATATACAAGTTGAATTTACAAGTCACGCGGTCGATAACGTGCAGCGGCTGGCAGGGACTGTTAGAGTTTTCGGGTATTTAGGCGAAGTCGTCGAATTAATGTTTAGTTGTATTAACTCACCCGACTTAACCGGCTGCCCTTGCTCTCTTGCAAGGGAAATAATAAAATATTTAAGCCAACGAACTACTTGTTTTAATAATTTATATAACAAAACTTATTGAGGAATCATTAAATTAATACAACTGGAACTGGGATATAATAATTTTTTTTCATTAATTTCTTAAGTTTCGTTTATCTCAAGAACTAGAGTCAAACCAAAAAAAGTAAAAACAAAATAAAAACTATTAACAAAATCATGGCCGCAGGTTTTTTTTTTGAAATTTTTGTTCCGCAGTGTTATCCAGCGCACGTACATAAATATTTACCCAAACATCTCGCTTATACATACATACATACATACATATGTAGTAGTGCTACATACATACATACATATATGAGAACTTGTTTTCTTTATAATGTTGCTTCTGCTCTTTTCTTTTCTTTGGGAACACACATCTTGAACTGTATATGTGTAAGTGTATGTGTATGTAAATATATTAAGTATACATATGTTTAATTTTGCATGTCGGGAATCTACACGCGCCAACGTCGATAAACAAAGGGTAGGAATTAGCAAGCAGAAGCTTTTGGAAGTCAACAGATTTTTTTTTTTTTGCGACTATATTTATTCCCAAATCTATTCCTATATGTGTCGTTTATTTTATATAGCCGCATCAATATGCGCAAATACTTTTAAAGTTATGTTACTACATACATTCATACATATGTATGTATGTATTCTTTCTTTTAAATGCTGATAACCAATGCAGATATGTACAACACGTGATATGAAACCTAAAACTCTGGAATAGTAAAATAAAATTTGCACTGCCGAGTGATATTTTACGATTTGCTTGCTTGAACATTACAATTGTTATATAAAATCTAGAACGCTGTCTCTTTCCTACATTTCCATTTCGTGCGACTTCCGTCTGCGTAGCTTACTACGTTTCCTTGCAAATATTTTAAGCAAATTTTTAATTCAGCTTTGATGAATTTAGTGACAGTTTTTTGACATATTTATCAATGGGATATTTATCAAAAATAGCTCTAACCAAAGTAAAAGTATATCTAATCCCTTCTACAGCATACCCTTCCAATATCATCAAAATCGGACCATAAATATGGATTTTTTAAATAACTCGACTCTACCGCCATCTAGCGGATTCATTTTTATTAGATGTATTTCTCGTCACACATGCAGTATACGATTTAAATTCCATCAAGGTTAGACCATAAATAGCGCTTCTAAGAACATCTCGAATATCTAGCCATTTACCGGATTTATTTTTCGCAAAAGTCTTTCTCGTCGAAAGTCCAGCACAAAGTAGCGGAAATTGCGGGCGCAAAAAAAAAACAAATATATCAGCAAAAATTTGTCAGAAAGGAAAGTCAGCTGATTGAACTGTTGGTAAAAGGAAAATTATCTTTGAGAATTTGAATGTTATAAATATTTTATGACCAAACTTGCAAGAAGTAATTATTAGTTTAATCAGCTAGCTATCTCAGAATAACACAACCAACGGGCTTCTAATGTTTTCCATTTTGCACTTTGGTTGTAAACAACAAGTCCATTAGATGACCATAAACCTTGCAACATTTCTCGCTTTGGGAGAGATTACAATTTATTCGAAGTGTACAGCGGACCTTTCCTGCTGAAATATCTTTGACATTTATGTGCAGATATGAATTTTAAAAAAATTTCCCTCTATTTGCCAAGACGAATGGCGGCCTATCATTTTAATTTCAGCTACCAACTTTCGAATTTCAGGTAATATATAGTTCAACTCAAAACAGGCACATCACATCAGTAACTTACCTTGAACGACAACCTTCATCCATGACATTCGCTTGGCCTTCATCGATGGTGGGTAGATCGGTAGAGAAACGATTGGTTGGGCGCAGTACCTTCAGTGTACGGCTGGATAGTTTCCAAACCAAGCGTTGCTTATACGGCTGTTTGTTCTGGCCGTTGTAGTGCGACAAAATGTCGGCCACAATAGTGAAGCCGCAACTGAATACACGATCGGGAATCTAAAATAAAATCAAAATAAATATTATTACAATGCACATAATTTTTTTTTTTTGTTTTTTTTTTGTTTTTTTTTTGTTTTTTTTTTTGTTTTTGTTTTTTTTTTTGTTTTTGTTTTTTTTTTGTTTTTGTTTTTTTTTGTTTTTGTTTTTAATTTGACTCGCACAACGTGCCGCTTCTTACCCGCAAATACTGCTGCAGGAAGAGTATGTACTCAAATACGGGCTTCAATTCAGGCCGTTCGCGTTTATACGACGCCTTGATATGGAAATCCAAATGCAGACACATCAATATCAATGCCATAGTTGATGGCGTTATAACGGTTGTCTTCACATCGCATAGTAAATTTTCCAAACGATTTTCCAAATCTTCCAATTTGATCATACGCTGATAGAATTCATAGAATTCATCGCAAACCTCCTTGGCCAAATTGCGGAAAAGTGCATAGAAAACACGCAGAATGGTGACGGCAGTTACCGGTGTGGTGCCCATTTGAACACCCAATTTATTGGCAATAACACCAGCCATACGCTCCAAATCACCGGCAGTGCAACCACACTGTAATTTAAATGCAAATAATGTATGGTTTAATTTAAATGAAAAGCAAATTATTTTCTATAAAGTGGCTACACTTTACACTACAAGTAGATGCATACATACATACATACGATAGTTGAAGGTTTGTGTACGAAAAGTTAGTTTTCCTTATTCATCCAAAGCTTTTGGCTTCGAAAATCAAAGAAAAAAAATAGGAAATACAATCTTCTCACGCTACGCGACGGCGCTGCATTAGCTGTGGCAGCAAGAGTCTTTGTTAGTGAAATATTCTAAAATTATTTTACTAATCAATTAAATTATTTTATTTATTATTATTATTATTATTTATTTTTTTTTTTTTTGTATGTAAATAGTTAATTTTTCTTTGCTACTATAAATTAAAAAAAAAAAAAAAGAGCTATACTACTTTAGTTTTGATTAAATATCGAAAATCAAACTTTTCGTAACACTTACTTTGCAGAGTTTTACCTGAGATATAGTTACTAACTCATCCGCGGGTATTGGTTTCAAACCAAGCTGTCTGATGGCCAAGTGGAAAGAGGCGACACTCATGCAGGCCATATGCTTCGGCTTCACAGCCATGCGATCCAGGAAGCGATCCACAAGGCTCATTGCTGAGAATAGCACGTCTGAGGGTAGCTCATACCACATTTTAAGGCAACGTAAAACATACGCGGAGCCATCACGTCCACCGGCCGTCACTTCACGCTGTGGGAAGGAGAAGGAGGAGAGGGAGAATTTAGAAAAGTTTTTACTAAATTTTTTCAATTATTTACAGTTACTCAAACAATCGACCACATGGTGTTTTTTTTAGAATTTTTTTTCTTTTTCATTAATTATTTCAATAATATAGTTCGTTCTATAACAAAAAGTGTATATCTAAAAATTTGCAACTTTTGTAAAATTTATAAAAATTCAAGCAATTTTATGAAAATTTCAAACTTTTTAATCAGAATTTTGCGAAAATGTTTGAGTATGCAGTTTTGTAACCAAATCAATTTTACAACAATACTATAATGATTTTTGATTATTATTTGAAATTTTGGTATAGAATTTATGTAAGATAAAAATTTCAACAAAAAATCGTCTAATTAAAAATTGTACAACATTTATTTACAAAAATTCAACAAATTTTTAATCAAAACTTCAAATTTTTTAATCCGAAATTTGAGAAAATGTTTGAGTATGTAGTTTTGTAGCCAAATCAATTTTACAACAATATTATAATGATTTTTGACCATTATTTGAAATTTTGGTATAGAATTTATGTAAGATAAAAATTTCAACAAAAAAATCGTCTAATTAAAAATTGTACAAAATTTATTTATAAAAATTCAACAAATTTTTAATCAAAACTTCAAATTTTTTAATCCGAATTTTGAGAAAATGTTTGATTATGTAGTTTTGTAGCCAAATCAATTTTACAACAATATTATAATGATTTTTTGACCATTATTTGAAATTTTGGTATAGAATTTATGTAAGATAAAAATTTCAACAAAAAAATCGTCTAATTAAAAATTGTACAAAATTTATTTATAAAAATTCAACAAATTTTTAATCAAAACTTCAAATTTTTTAATCCGAATTTTGAGAAAATGTTTGATTATGTAGTTTTGTAGCCAAATCAATTTTACAACAATATTATAATGATTTTTGACCATTAAAAATTTCAAACTTTTTACAAAATGTATAAAAATTCAATAAATTTGTATCAGGATTTCAAACGTATTGATCCGAATTTCGAGAGAATGGTTGTGTATGCTGTTTCAAAATTTTGGTATAGAATGTACATACGTACATATGTACCTATGTAAGAAAATTTCGAAAAAAAATTCAAAAATCAACCAGAACTTTCAGCCACTTCAGACTTGCTTAAAAAGTTGTTTAAAAATTAAAATTAGAAAATTCGATTTTTTTATGAAAAGTTTTTGAAATTTTTTGGAATTTTTTTTTAAGTTTAAAATTTTAATTTCTACGTTTTTTGTTATACTACAAACTAAAATTTTATTAAAAAAAAATTAACAAAAAAGATATGTATGTACATATATTCAATATTTTGCATTCACTCAACTCACCTTGGATTCTCGCGGCAACAGTAATACAGTGTGGTATTTATCCTGCAATATATTGTACTCGCTCAACATGCGATACAACTCATCCGACGACAAGCCAATCAATTCGTTCTCCTTCTTGTTCGGATTTGCAGCGTCATTGGCGCTATTGGCATCGGTGTTGATCGGATTGTTGTTATTGTTTTTCTTGCCGTTGCTATGCTTTTGCTTCATATTGGTATTCATATTCTTCTTCACATTCCTATTCTCATTGTCCATTAACGAAGACTCCAGTGGTTGGTGCATCATGTTAGCAGGTGATTTTTGTTGTTGTTGTTGTTGTTGTTGTTGTTGTTCTAGCTCATATTTTTGATATTCCAAGCCAGCAGCACCCGGTGTTCCATACCGGCCCTCGTCAGACATCCTCCACTCATCCAATTCTTCATCCACCACAGCGCGCATTGCTGCATCACCGTTTTCATTCGCCGCTGCTGCTGCTGCCGCCGCCGCTGCCACTGACAATATTGTTGAATTTGTAGCTTCCGCCACCACCGCTGCTACTCCGCCGACCATCGTTGAAACGCCATTCGACGACAATTCCGATTGCTCGCATGCCGACGCTTGAGCGCTTAATGCTAAATGATTATCGTAATGATGGTGTTGTTGTTGTTGTTGTTGTTGCTGATGATAATGCGCTGCATGCTGCAAATGATGTTGATGCTCTTCCTCCTCCTGCAGGACGACATTGATATTATTAATATTCATATTGTCCATGGTTGAAGTTGAAATTTGATTGTTGTTGATGTTGTTGTTATTGTTGATGACGATGGGGTTGGTGTTGGGGTTGCGGTGATGGTGGGGGTGGTGATGGTTGTTGATGTTGGCGGGTAATCCAGCTGTTGGCGAAACCGACGACGACATCGATGACCGCTGCTGCATCAACTGCTGCTGCACCTCAAAACCGTTGAAATTACCGTTAACGTAATTCGCACTACTACAATCACCCAAATTCAGATTGATGTTGTTACTGATGTTGCTTTGAGTGATGTTGGCGGTGTTGGCTACAAACTGGCAATACAACTGTTGTTGTTGCTGTTGGTGTTGGTGGTATTGCTCTTCTTGTTGTAGAGTATTTGACAAACCACTTTCAACGACGGCGTAATTGGCGGCAGCAGAGTAGCGTACAGGGACAGACATTGTGAGGGCTGGCCTAGTACCTAGTTTTGTGAATTGAATATTTTTTGTGTTGTACGATTTAAAATATTAAAATTAACGTTACAAAGTTCTTTTTTTTGGTTTTTTGCGATTTATAAAATTGCAATGCTCAAAAATATACGTTTGTCGCTTTTGTTGTTTTGTTGTTGTTATTCTTATATGTATACGGTATTAGGCCAAGAAAAAAATTTGTTTGATTTTATTTTCAGCCACAGTCGGGGAGAATTTGATTTGGATGATTTTTAAGCTTACACTACCTTCTCTGTGGTAGGTAAATTTTTGCAGATATCAGCGAGAAACACCACAAAAGCGATTGCGCTCGTCTTTTCAATGAATGGGTTCTCTCAATCTCTAGCTTAAAAATTTTTATTTCTGTCGAATTTTCACACTTTGCAAGCGACAAATACAATACAATATAAAATACAATATGCTTGCAATAGTACAAATTCTCCAAAAAGCGAAAGGAAGAAACTAAATTGCGCCAAAAAACAAAACACTTTTCAAAAACGAAATGTGACTTCTGTTCGCTCCTTTTGCTGCTTCGTAAGGTGAGTTGGAATGCCGATGGGTGGGGGAGTGTTGGATTTTTGGCTGTGGATTGGCTTTGCAAATATTTATAAATGTAAATGCAAAGTTGCACAATTTAGTTATTCTTACCGACCGAAAATAAAATTAATTGCTTGCTACTTGTGTTGTACACATCGGTCACAATGACTATAGTAGTTTTAATAGAGCGTTTGCGTTCCGCACTGAGTACAGTTGCTAAGAAATGCTAGGCTACTAAACTACTTTTGCATTCAAAGGACCTTCATACAATTCCTTTCCTCTATTTTATTTTTTTTAAATTGAGGAAAATAGACAATTTGCAAGCAACAAACAAACAAAACCCTCAAGTTTTTTTTTTTGATACAAATAAATTAAGTCCCTTTAATAATATCGAAACCAAAGCAAATGAAATTCACTTTGATTAAAATTAAGGTAGAAAAAAGCACGATATAGGTTTATTATGTGAGCTTCGCAGCTTTTTTACGATAATAAACGCTTGTGCTTTTCAAAATTAACTTTAATTTATGTTTTTGTATCGAAATATGGCAGAGTAGAACCGCTGTCTCACTCTCTCTCTCTCTTTTCTCCCTCTTTCTCACTTCGATAGATAATGCTCTTTTGCACGTTTGAAAACGTTTGCGTTATTTTTAACTCCTTTTTTTTTTTGTCTAGAAAACTTACGTTCTGTATAGGAGGAAGATTAGTTAAGAAAAAAATTAGTTGATTAAATTGTGTACAAATTTTGTGGAAACTTTCATGAAGCTAGAAAAAAATATTTGTTAGCTATATGGGCATAGAAAAGTGCTGAAATATTTACAGCTACAAAGTGTATAAGATTTGCACATTTATAAATAATTATAAATAAATATGAGGCGATAAATAAAACTATAAAATATTTTTATTAAAATATTCAAATTATATAGTACACATAATAAGAAATTGATTCGAAATTAATGGGCATGTTTTGAAAATCGAACAACTTGAAATCAAACGTTTTGTAAAATAAGTAACCAAATGAATGTAATATTTCTGTTGAAAAACTAAATATTATCTATTTAACTATAAAAATAATAAAGTTTTACTTTAAGAGAAATCATTTTTATGCATCGATTTTGTCAAACTTCGAGTTTTTTGAATTAATAATATTTCAAAATTTTCGAACTTTTTCGAATTTTACAAATTTCAAAACATGTCTTATATTACCTTGAAATTAAATAAGAATGAAATGATAGATAAGTTCATAAATGAAAATGGAGCGCATTGTTTTAAAATTTCCCAATAAAATTGTTTTTATTTCTAAACTAAAATTTGTATTTAAATATTAAATGAAATACAAACGTTACTTGCATCTTGTATTATGTGAACATAGAAGTACCTTAGAAGTGTCATGAAATTCTTTGGGCACTACAAACGATTTTTTTTTTTTAAATCTGCAAATTCTTGAAAATTGAGGCTTAAAAATTTTTCGAACCTAATAAAGTATTAAGACTCAGTGAGTGTGTTAATTTAAGCGCAGCAAATCCACTAATTAAAATTAAGTTTAATTAACTAAACTTAATAGGAACAACTAAATCAAAAAATATAAAAATAAAAATTTATTAAAAAAATAAATAAAAAAATTTATAAAAAAAAATAAAACCTATCGCAACTTTCCAAATTCGAGCATAACCTAACTCCAATCATACATATACATATGTATATGTATGCAAATTGGAACACGACAATTTAAAAAATTAAGTTTCCTAAAACAAATTATGATTTTGAAAAAACTTAAAGAACCCACACAAAAGCAAAACAGAAAACTTTAATTACTTGAAAAATACAAAACCAAAACAAATTTTATAAATAAAATTTTTACATTGGAACACAATTGAAAACAAGTTTTCCATAAAAAACTAAAACTTACAAAAAATACAAACAAAAAAAAGAAAGCAAAAAAACTTCAAATAAAAAACTAACAAATTTTACAAATAAAATTCATATTAAAATAATACAAAAAATAATTAAGTTTAAAAAAAATTTGTAAAAAGGAAATAAATATTGAAAATAAAAAATTACAATAAAATTTACATTTAATAATTACAGTAAAAAAAAAACTGACATCAATATAATAAAAAATTCTAAAAGCATAAATACCATGGCAAAAAATATGGGGTAAAACTAATGATCAAAAAAAATAGGAAATTAAAAATTAAAAAAAAGTATGAGGTTTAAAAAAAAAAGTTTCAAAAAATTATTAAATAACGAACACATTTTTGAGCAAAATAAAAACAAACGAAAAACTATGATCGCATTTTTATTTAAATCTCATGGCAAAAAATCCAAATTCGTCACCACTTCACGCGGACACGCGTCACATTTGTCACAATGACCTTTCTTTTACGATTTTACAAAATTATCGCAATGACCTTGTAAATGTTAATAGCCCCCTGCTGTTGTTGTTTACAAACGTAAACTATTTTTAAAATAAAAAAAAACCAAAACAATAATTGTAAATATTTATGTACATATGTATGTATGTACCTACATATGTAGATATTTATAAATATTTCAAGCCTTCGCTTTTTAGTGAGCGCGTAATGGCGAGCGTAGGTGTAGGCGATGAGAGGTTAGGGTGGGGGAATGCACAGATGCTAGTCATGTGCTGATTTATTGGTGGCCAATTAATGCTGCACAATACTAAAAAAAAAAACAACGAAATTCCAATAATGCTTCACATCAAACAAAACACTGAGCGATTTCATTTTTGACATTTCTTAAATTGTAAATGTGTACTCGTTATAGCAGTTCGAATAGTATGGTATATTTATAATAGTTATGAAACCATTTCAAAAAATATTTATAATTCAATTTCAACAATGCTAACAGCGTAGAAAAGAAAGTTCTCCCATCCCTATTCCTCTAGCAATACAATGTTGACCTTTCACATGGTTTGTACGAAAATTTTTTGAATTTTTTTTAATAGACCTCAGAAGCCCTACATACAAACCCAAAGCTTCAAAATTCGTTTAAATTTAAACAAAAAATCCAAAAATGTGCATCCAAATTCTTGTGTACAATAATTTTTAGATATTTTGAGTATGCTGTTTTATAGCCCATTAAATTTTTGTATAACAAAGTCCTAGTTTGAAGTGGCCGAAAAATCGCGTTGATTTTTGATAATTTTTGTTTGTACTGCATTGCTGGGAATTTTCTGTCATAAAAGCAATGTTTGACATTTATTTTACTATACCTAAATTGTTACAGATATTTAAAAATTATACAGAATATTAAACTTTATTTAATGCATAAAAGTTGACAGCAAAAATAGAGTTTCTACAAATTGAAAAATAACGCAATTTTAAATTAGCTGCAGCTTAATTTGGCAGATATATTGTACAGATCATATCAAACAGTTGGAACTAACTTCAAAGCCGCCATTATTTTGACTTTGACTATGATAAGTCTATGGTTTTATTTAAATCAATGAGCATTTTCCTTAACCTTTCGAGTGTTTCCTTAAACTTACAGCTACAAAACAAAACAAATGTGTACAATCTTCAATCTAAATTACAAATACAATAAATACTTAAATCAAGCAGTGATTGAAATTCAAAATAGACGAGCAGAGACTAAAACATACAGCAGACGAATTACGTGATGTCAAAGTTCAAATGTGTGACGATCACAGACTTGGACGCCCGGTGCTAATTTTGTTGATTACAAGCCCGATGGTTGCCAAGCAAGCAGTTAATGAACTTTTGCATAGCGTGATGTAAAACAATAGAAGAATACCAATTTAAAAGCTAAGTGCATTTTTTTATATAAAATACTTTTAGATTACACTTCAACTGGGGAAAAATCGAATAATTGAAAAAAGTGCACTGAAATGGAATGCAAAGAGTACTCCTCTCCACATGCACAGTCAGTCAGGCAGTCAGTCAGTTAATCCGTCAGGCAGTTGTTCGTTATAATTTATCTAACGGGGACGTTGCTGCAAAATGCAACACAACAGCACAACATCAGCATCAGCGCATCAGCAGGAAAAGCAACAGCCGTCGATAGATGCCAGCTGGTCACAGCTGTTGGTTGGTTGTGGTGTTGATAGAGCCGTTAATTGCTATCTGGCGCGCGTTTGCATATGCACTTAGGTCTGGGACGTGCTATCCATCTACCAAGTATATTTATGTTATGTATGTTATGTAGTGTGGCACGAATTATGCTGAAACGCTGTGGAGCAGTGGAAACTATGCAAGCAAAGCAATTTGTAATAGCATGCGGCCTTAACTCTACTAAGTAAATACAACTATCGCGAATGGAGTGCAGCGTTACAAATACGCTAAGTTAGGAGTACCCAATTTGCCACAGACCGATGACGATGAGTTCAAATCGAGTTCGATACGATGTGAGTCTATTGAACTCATGCGAGTCTACTCGAATCACAATCGAAACAAAATGCAATGTCGTTCCGGCCTCGATTTTTGTCATCGAATCGAGTTCGATTCGACGTCGATGTGCTGAAATCATTCGGGTGAAAACGAAATGAACATGTTATAGATATGAGGGACAAAATTTGAAAGCGTAATAAATGGAATTTGTCACAGCAGTCAATATACTAAATATATACAGCGATTTTTTTTTTTATAAAATTTGCACTGGTTTTCATGATAATTCTTTTTTTGAAATCGACATGAATATGTTTATTACATACAGTGGCTCAAATAACTGACCACATCGTGATTTTTTTAAAATAAAATTCGCACTGTTTTCCATGGAAAATTTTTTTGTTTTTAGTTTTTTATAAAAATATAATTCGTTATATACGAAAAAACATATAAATCAAAATTTCAAACTTTGTACAAAATTTATAAAAATTTCAAACTTTTTAATATGAATTTTTAGAAATTTTCTGGGAGCGCAGTTTTGTAGCTCATTAAATTTTAGCAAAATATTTTACAAATCTCAAGCGACTTAAGAAGATTCCTGGTATAGGAAACTTTATTTCATTGTTTAATTTATTATTAATTTGTGAGCGTATGCAAATCTTTTTCAGTCATATTTAAAACTCTATTCAACAATGTTCAAAAATACTAAGAGACCCAAGGAAAACGGGTGTTTGTCGGTAATTGCGGATTTTTGTCTAAAGAAATTTTTGTTACTCAATTAAGCCCAAAATATGTGATTTTTTTAAATTTTGTTACGTAGTGTAGTTTAAGTTTATATTTTATTATTATTTAAAACATTTACATTTTCACAACTACACAAAAATATGAATTAAATAAAATAATTTTTTTACGGAAAAAAAAAAAAAAAAAATTAAACAATTACAGATTTAGTTTCACATCGTTTTTTTTTTCAATTCGCCGACGATCCGCTTTTTTATGGGCCACTGGCGAACTGCGCTTTTCATGTGACGAGTGTTAATCAGAACGAGTCGGAATCGAATTCGATTCGAAGTCGTTTGACTAATTGGGTAACAGCCATACGAATGCGTAAAAGTTATGTTGAAATATTTACGGTGGCATAGTTTGATTGCTACGAGTAAATATTTTTATTTTATTTGCTATGTATGTATATTTTTTGTAATTGATTTCGTACAATTTTATGTATGAGTATACATATGTACATATATGTATACATACATATGTATGTATGTGTGTATGTACATATATGTATGTACATATATGTATACACCTGTGTGTATAATAATAGCAGGGAGACATATTGAACCATTTTGAAAACTTGTTTTTTGTTTATATTTTAGTTCTTGTATTACTAAATTAACATATATGTATGTACATATGTATGTGTGTATGTATGTAGTTGATCCTTTAACAAAACCCCTTTATGATTCCATGTCTCAAACTTTGGACATAATTAAAAAATTAAAGCAAAAAAATTCAAATTTTTTTTTTAAATTTTCAAATTAAAAAAAAAAAAAATTTCAGAATTTTTTGAAAAATGTTTGTGTTTACATTCCATTTAATATTGGTATATGTAATTGAAGTTGCTCAAAATTCGCATTGATTTTTGAAAAAAAAAAAATCGTTGGAAGTTGTATCGCATTTCCTTCCATATAAATACAATAAAAATAAATTCAAGCGAGCGTTATATGGAGCAAAACGGGCAACAACGAGAGCTCAAAAAAAATTATCAAAAATAAACGGTACATCTTAGCCACTTCAAACTTCCACTTTCTTATACTAAAAATTGAATAGACTATAAAACTAAAGCGATAAGTCGAATAATACCATTTTGAAAGTGTTTTACATCTTCGAAAAAAATAATTTTACATGTACATGTAGACGATTTTTCTTTTATGATTGTTTTAGAAGAGACGCAGAAAACTCTTTCTTCGTATCGATTTTCGAACACTTTGCAAGATGAATGAATTCACACAATTCGGCAATCTGCAAAAACACATCCGCCATTTTGGAATCATAATGGAGAGTAACAGAGGCTTATTCTACTTAGCAAGCATATACATAGTAGGTGTACTCATCATTTGCTATGTGAAGTATTCAATTACACAAATTTATCGATGATTTAGTGATTGACCGCGAACAGAACAGCTGACTGACGTCTACAGACAGCTTACTTACTAAGTACAACGTACTGCGGTATACCATACCCACTAAGAGTCAATCAATTGATGCTGATGCTAAAGTTGAAGGAAAACAAAATTTCGAAAGTACGAGTACGCATAGCAAAACCAAAAAAAAAAAAAACAAATGTTGAATAAATAATCAGCAACGAAAAATTAAAAATATAAGTATGATGAAATCGATGTAAATGAAGGAATGTACTACTGGCGTTCATACGAGTACACTAGCGCGTATAAATTGTGTAAGCGCGTGAGATAGCGATTTGTATACTCATTGCTTTCAAGCACCATAAACTAGAGAATTAAAGTAGAGGATGTTGAAAATTGCCCTGGTTAATTACTCGTATGTGTGAAGTGAGAAGCATTTTGAAGCGGAATAAAAAATAATAATAGAAAATAGGTCTGGCTGTTATTCACTTGCTTGAATTTCTCCTTCAAAACCTATGGAGAAATTTACTTTTTATTACTAAATTGCATTAAGTATTTTCTTTTGTATCGATTATTTCCTTTTTAGCGATAAACATATTAACAAAAATTTAATGCAAGATAATTAAAAAAGCGTTTCTGAAAGCTTCAAATCGACAACACTTCTGGAAGGCCTTTGCCTCTAATCTACCAATAAAATAACTGAGGCTCCGTTTTGTGTTTTTCGATAATCAAAGTACCACAATTCGTCTAGAAAACTTTCATGTGGTTTTTTTTCACAAACAACACTGTTCTGCAATTGAAATCATCTTAATGGCGAGTAACATAAGATTCTTCCGGAATCGAAAATGTTTGCCTTGTATTCAGCTACTTATTAGGTGAAATAAATACTTCATATAAAAAAATGCTCAACAGAAAATTTTTTAAATCAATTTGCACAAGGGCTTTCGATTTCTGCTAGCGCGTTTTTGAGGATTTCCATACTCGAGAAATCGAAAAGGCCATCGAGCGAAATTGAACGAAAATCCCAGCGCAATATCAATGGTTCGAAAGTGATTCTGTGAATTCGGTGGGATTACGAGGGGGGTGTAGTGTTGCATGAGCTGCTAAAACCGGGTATACGCTACGGAACAACACCTCATCAAACTGAAGCGATTGTTGAACCAAAAAGGGGCCCGGAAAGCGCAGATACCAAACACGAGGCATTGATTTTCTAGCTTTAGATAGAGGATGCGAAGTCTTACTGTATAGCCCACTCAGACATTGCCTCTTCTGGCTGCTATTTGATTCCATCATTGTCGTTCCAGCGTTTCACTTCAATTGAGGATATACAAAATTGTTTCGATGAATTTTTGGCCTCTAAAGAGGAGCGGTTCTTTTGGACCAGAATTAATGAGCTCCCTCAAAGATGGAAGAAAAAGTAGTAACTTACGATTTTTAGAATAAAAAAAAGGAAAAACTATTAATAATTAACAATATAGTTTTCCCCTTCGCTGAGTTAATATTTGACCAAAGCCATCTGTCTAAAATAATACACTTTAAAACCTCAGCATTGATACCCCAAAAGAAAGCCAATATTTCGTGGCAATCAAAATGTATCAGTAAATTTAAACTTTCGCTTCAAAATTCCGCATTTTTAGAAGAAACTAGCTTTATGTTACTTCATGCAAGCGTTTTTTCTGAAGTTTTAAAATTATAACTACAACAGTCTGAGCCTGCTATTCAGACCGAAACGTGAGATGTATTCTAAATCAAAACTAGTTCTATTGCATACTCATTTCTTAATAAATTGAGTTCGAGTATTGAAATTTGCATAAAATTAAAAATTTAGAACGAAAAACTAGCTTTTCAATGTATCAAAAGTGCAAACAGAAAAAAAAAATACATAGACGGGTATACAAATCTATTAAAAACTAAGAATAAAAATCGCCTAAAAATAAATCGGCTCTGAGACAGCTTCATTTAAATAGGTACCCCATTAGACGCCTACAAGTTCCCAACGTTTCACGTCGCATAAGTCAAGTAAGTGCGCATTAAGTTGAGAACATGCCGTATGTGCAAACATAGAAAAGTATGTGCATGAAAAAAAAATAAATATAAATTATAAAAGTTCTATATGTACTATGTGCGAAGGCAAGTTGATGCTTTTGAATAACAACGGCAGCGCAGCGCATGTACTCAAATACATAGCAGGTTAATTTAAATGTATGCACAAATGCGCTTGGCAAATAATAATTGCATTGAAGCGTAATAGATATTTTTACAACAACAAAAATAATAAGTAAATATTCAACGCAGTAGACTAGAAGCAAATAGTTAAAATTAAAAAAAAACAAAAAAACCAAAAAGTATTCGAAACGAAGCTTATTATGTGCGCAGATGTTGTTGCGCGGCGGTAAAACGCAATTAAACTGTACATAAAATTTAAATTAAAATACAGATAAAAATGTAAACAAAGGTTAAAAACATTAACAACAAAGTTGAAATGTTGAAATGTGAAACGAATTAAGAAATACTCGTAATAACCTTTTATTTTATTTTTTCTTACGATTTTTAAATGTTTTTTTAACACTCCCAAACAAGGCAAACAAGGTAAGCAAAACAAGACTCACTCTTTTATGTTTCCACAACGTTGCCAAAGTGCAACAACCAGCTTACAAAGTGACTTTGAAAAAAATAAAGCGTTGCGGGCAGTGATCTGCATTCGAACGCAAGTTCGATTATCAATGCTATGTGTTTTTTTTTTTTTTTTTTTTTTTTGCTTTTTGGATTGTTTACTGTACAGCAAAAGTATAAGTATAGCTTTTTATCAGCCATGACTTTTAGCAAGCAGGTGGTTTAACAAAAATTCAAAAGAATTCATATCAACAATGTTTTTGAGTGCTACAGTCATTGATGTCTCAATTTACATAAATGAAGTTTTAAATAAAATTGAATCATAATTTATTTGTTATGCTATGCTAGCTTAAAACCTCGATTTTTAGCTTCCGCTAAACATATGAATATTTTCGTAATGAATTGCAAGCAATAAAAACGAAGCATACAAACAGAACTACGCAATAAAGAGGAGAAACTTAAACTTCAAGATCCCACAACAAACAGCGAATCACTTTGAAAATTAAAAGATGCATAGGGAAAAAATCAAATACAGATGCGTCTCTACCGTCAAGTCATTTCCAAATTCTTTGGTAGTTTTTGACGTTTCTGCCGCCTTTTTCTCCATATTTATTGTTATGATCAAGTAAGGGATGATAGAATACAAGTTTGAGACTCTCGCGTACCGTTGATCCGCACTTTGTCGGTTTGACATCATGTACCCTTTCGCTAACGAAAAAAAAAAATTTCTGACGCTTGTTTTTACCCAACCAAAGCCAAAAAAAACTTTCAATTGTTCTGTCATCTGTTCGCTCTTTATAATTACTCTCATTGCTCTCTCATTCGATACCCTTTTATAATGGCACTTTCAATTACTCTCATTCGTGAATTTGATCTCAATGTACTCCTATTACAACGTCGTCAGAATAGGTACGTTGCGTCCGCGGTGGAAAAGTATGAAACTGACATTTAAGGAAATGTATGCAACGAATTCAAATCAGCTGTTTTGCAGCCAATCAAATTAAGGCGGTTTGTTTACACTGGTGGTCTCATTATGGCAGCTCTAACTAACCAGTAATCAAATTACTTGGAAGAAAATTATTAAAAAAAAAAAATTTTTTAAATTATCGAAAATTTATTTCCAACGGAATCTATGGAACCTCTTTAAAATGCTTTCAAAGTCATAGTTCTGTTACAAATATTGACATTTTTTTAATTTAGATTTTCAACTATACAAATCATCTCTATTACTCAATCCAGCCATGGTTAGAGTTTCCGAGCGCAAATAGCTCGAATAGCTTGGTTCAGTGTAGGGTTGCCGCTGCATTAAGCCTTAGATTAAAACAAAAAAAAAGGTTTATGGGTTTTGAAAAAAAGTTTAAAATTTTCATTCGGGTTTTTATATAGATTTTAAAATAGGTTTTATTTTGTAGCTAAACCCCCATAAATTCAAGTTGGAAGTGCCTGAAAATTACCTTTGATTTTTAATAAATTTTTGCTGACGATGTTATTCAATTTCTTCCTCCATATAACAAATGCTGGTTATGTTTTTCGAATTACTTATTTATTTTATGGAATATATTGTTTTAATATTACATTTAGGGGATTCATAAGATATGATAAAGTGTCATAAAGTCATAAAACTTTAAAGTAACTTAAAATTGATTTGCGTTGTTATTGTTGGATTGCAGAGAAAAAGGAATGGAAAACACAACTGTGCATTTTTGACCTTTTATGATTTTATGACATGATGACAGGCAACATCTTGTGAATCCCCTCAAATTCAAAATATTAAATGCAGAACTTTATTTTCGGGATTATGTTTTACAGTGGGATAAAAATTAAATTAAGATAAAACGCAGAGTTTTATCGAAATTCAAACAAATCGAAAAGACAAAGAACAAGTTGTAATGAAAATAGTTTTTGCAATAATTGTAGCATACTTAGTACATAGATAAAATTACAAAAGCACAGCAAAATGGGTTGTATGGAAAAAACGATTTCATTGCTACACACAACTCTTAAACTAAAACTCTTAAATTTATGGTTTGAAAAATGGTGAGTCAATGAAATGGTACACCTTTCCATGTTATGCCCTCGCCTTGACACGGAACTCTGCTAAACGCTAAACATGCTGCTTTAAACTTTAAATAACGGTAATTAAGCATTGGGAGCAAATAAAAACGGCAAGGAAAGGCGGATATTTTATGGAAGAAAAAACTAGACATCAAACTCAAAGCATAGAAAGTCTCACTTACAAATTTAATGGTGTAGCATAAAGTGCTTAAATAGAGCTGGAGTCAAACAACGAAACAAAACAAAGACAAACAAAAAAAACCAAATGAACAAAGACAACAAATAATTAAAAATGGCTAACATGGCACGAAAAATTAATTTTGGGTGGCTAATGGAGACCAAGACCAAACGGAAAGAAATGCTTAGGTACAAAAGAAAAAGACAGGCAGGGGGGGAGAGAAACTACACCGAGACGCGTAGATCAACAAAGCAAGAAGTGAGCAAATTTTTGCCGCTTCTTGTAATGGCTAAGGCGCGTAGTTTTATTTATATTTTTTTCTTTTACTTTTTGCTATTTTGCCCTTTATATTGGCCCAGCCACCAGAGAATAGTTAAATGTATAAATAAATAACATTACGCGAAATGCTAATTTCAACGCCACAGTCAACAGGGCGTATAATTTTTAGGTAGACAAATAAAAAAGTAATCCCTTTAAATTACATATCTAGATATATTTATAGTTTAACCAGGCGGTAGCTGTTAACATGTATGCAAAGATTTAGTCACCAAGTATAATATTTAATTTTAAGTGTAGCGAATTTTCAAAAATCAAACGAGAAAGTTATTGTCTTTTTTGTTTCTCAATATTTGAGCGTTTCACCAAATGAATTCATTAGTCAAACAAACATTGCTGCAAAAAGCTTTCAAGCTGAATGGAGTCAAACAAAAACAAAAAAATAACAACAAAATACAATAAAACAAAACGAAGCACAGTTATTTGGTAAACACCTAGTATCAGATGACTAAATCTTGCGAACATTAAACTCATGGAAATTGAATCCATCACCATGCACGGCAGAAATGTTGTTTTACAGCATAGCGAAGCAAAAAATCTGGCAAAACCAACTAAATTGCTTACATTCAAGATTTTATACAAATACACAGAGAGACACACCTTTTTTTGTGTATTTTTCCCATATATTTTATTCAACTTTATATACGTACTACATTTACGCCATGTTAGTCAAATTGTGGCATATTTCTATGCCACCACGCAACTAGATAGAGGCGCTAATATCTAATATCTACTGGCTATATTTGTCTATGGTGGCCATTTTCGGGAAATGAGGCTAAACATGACGGAAATAAAAATATGAGTTACATATTTGTTGACAAACCACCACACGCGCCGATAGGAAGGGAATAGGAAAACAAGAGAAGCTAAACAAATAAATAGATATTTATGTGGTTGGTGACAAGTGAAAACGTTGACTTATTACAAAATAATAACTTTGCCCATTTGAAACTAAAAGTTACTGAGCGTAGTATCCACATTTGCGCGCACAAAGAAAAAGTTACTTTCGCATAAACAAAAATGTGAACGAGAAACCGCTATAATACGCATATCATGTATTCAAAAAGGATTCAACAAAATTAAAGCAGAAATATTTTAAAAATTGCGTAAAAATTTCATCACTTTCAGAGCTTTCTATTATGCGCCCAACTCATTTTCAAATCTCAAATATACTAAATAGATCGCGTGTGTAATTTTGTATGTTGTTTATAGACTCGGAAAATTACTGAACCGATTGAGCTCAAATATGATGTGTTTTTCAATAGATATATATAGATATATATTTTGCCAATAGACACAGCCATAGGATAAAAAACAAAAATCCTATAGGTGGCGTTGGAGTCGAGGTATTTCTAAAAAATCGTATTTACAGTCCGATTTAATTGAAATTCAAATTCAAATTCCTATTCAAAAAGGATTCAACAAAATTAAGGAAGGAATGTCATATAAATTACGTATTAGAATCCACGTTCTTTGTACATGGCCACAAGATAAAAAACAAACATCCTATAGGTGGCGTTGGAGTCGATGGAGTTTCTAAAAATCGTATTTACAGTTCGATTTGATTCATATTCCAAAAAACGCAAATTAGCACCATAAATATAAAAAATTTATTTGACAATTAAACCGTTTCGTTCCGTTGAAGTCAAGATATCTTTAAAACCCGTATTCTTTTGTTCAACTTGATTCGAATTCAGAGCTTGTATTTGTAGGGCATAGTGAATCGTGTCGGTTTAGCTGATATACACTATTTAAAAACTTTTCGTACTACTGGGAAAAAACATTTAACCCTTAAGTGCCCAAGATGACCGATTATATTAAATGAAATATGTCGTGTTTTTTTTTTGTAGTTTTTGGGATACGCTACCCGAAGTTATTCAGCCAGCGGTCCGCACTGTTGCTTTATCGCTAAACAAAAAAACATATAATAAATTTGCGCCAATTTATTTTCCGAAGCGCTCGCACTAATGACAAATCACAAAAGAATGTAATGTTCACACAGACGGGATCATAAAGTTAAAATATAGAGATTTATCAGTGGGTTATGTCGTCAAGAACTCCTTCCTAATTATTTCCTTTTTACTTTTGAGTGGACAGAATGTCAGAGAAACTAAGAATGACAACCATAAACGAAAGGGCAGAATATCATAAAAAAAACTGAAAATGTAAACAAAACAAACAATTTTGACACTTTCAAGAACAAGCAATCAGCTGACGGAAGGATACCATTTTCTTCTACGAACTCGCGGTGTTGAGTAGCTTGAAATGTTTAGATTTTCATTTTTATACAGGCAAAATTTGGAAATGAAAATAACGGTTGATGCCAGCAGAAGCCCACCAGGCAGTTGAAGGTTAATTTGAGTTCTCCATACTGAACATATTTGGTAAGGTAACAACCAAAGAACGTTGATTACAAAGAAATTACATCGCGTTTCGTTTCCAGTGGCAAGATTTTTCGTCCAATTTCACCACACCAGAAACCAACTGGATCTAATCAGATTCTAGTAAAATCAATCAGCAAAAGTAGCAAAAGTCAGCAAATTAGTTCTGATATGGTGAAATTGGACGAGAATTTCTGTTAGAGGAACGGTGGGAGTGAAGGAACTTCTTTGTGATCAACGTTCTCTGTAGCATCATTTTAACAGCAAAATAAATTCAACGTAAGTTATTTTTAATTTCTTTTATCAATAATTAATTTCTTTTACCAATAATCTGATTATATTTAACTTAACTTTCGTAGTAAGAATACCACCTAGTCTTGGTAGTTGTAATTAAAACATCTATAAAATAATAAAACTATAGATTTCACATTTAAAAAGTACAGTGCAATGCTCCTTCTTTCTGCAACCACAAGTGTAACAAAATAAACTACATTACTACACACAAAAAATGAGCCGCTGTTTAAGTGAAGAAAATGTACATTGCTTTAGCGGCATCGCAGCCTGGAAAACGTTTCACGCATTTCAATTAATAAACGAATTATGTATGTACATTTTCTTCAATTATTGTCTACAATTACTAGAGATTGAACGAGAAACGTGCAAAAATCGTAAGTCATGGCGACGATCACGCGCAATAAACTAAACAAAAATTGAAACCGCTCTATCGCCCGCCCCACCTTCTTTTTCTTGTGTTCATGACTTTGTTTGATCATATTTTGCGCGATTCGCTTTCGACGCTCATTTCTTGTAATTTTCTCCTAGTCAATTTACTCACCAGATTAACATTTTTTTTTTACTTTGATATTTGTGGCTTTTACGAACGCCTGACTTTTTTCTCGCCTTTGAAGGTCATACATAATATGACAGCTTAGCTAAATTAAAACAAAATGCTTTCGAAGACAAAAAAATTTCAAGTTCGCTAACACGAAATCGATTTTTGACTTTGCATGATTCAGCAAATCAGGTGATGGAAAGAAAACGAAATTTTTTTTCCATGAACACGGAAGCATGAACGAAACGAGACGCGAGATTTTCATTTATTTTTTATTTTATGAACAGTACCAATATTTCAAATACAGTAGCTAGTGATTATTGATTGTGATAATTACTATATTGAAATTTTAGTGCAAAAAATGTGATTGATTGAGATAATTATTGTATTTAAATTATAGTACAAAAAATATTTACAGCTATAAAAAAATGATAAGAAAAAATCATAGCGCGTAGATAGATAATTCATAGTTTGCTAGTGAAATCTGAATATGAAAATGCCTTTACTTGTGACACTTGGCAAAATTGGAAATGGTTGCATCAGCGATTTCATAAAGTATTACTGATGGACTGTCAACTTATCTGCGTTTCATCTACAACTCTCCTGATTTCATCAGCAACACAAATGAATTTCGAAAAGGTGCGCACAGATTACAATTTCAATCACCGCACTTCGCTTAAGTGGGGAGACGAACCCGATTGAGAGTAAGTGTTCGAGTTTTTTTTTTCATCTCTTTTAACTTTCCATTCCGCATCTCACAGCATGGTGTAACTTAAGCAGCGCATTTTTCAGCGCACGCGCCAATAATCGACAGATAAAGAAAAGTGAACTCATTAGCGAAAAGCCAAACGTAGTCGCAAGTAAACAAAAAAAAAAAACAAAACACCGTCACCAAAGTCAAACAAATAAATTGGCCAACACCCGGCCAAACTCACCTTTAGTTAAAGAGGAAAAAAGGTAGCAGCTCAGTAGTGAATATTCGTAATAAACAGGGTTGTAAGACCCAACAACAACTTTAGTAGTATGAACTCCTATGGCGTTTCAAAAGTTATATTCTATTTTAAGGGTGTCTGGTGTAATATTGTATTTCATTACACTTTGTACTTTAGGTTGGGTTCATTGAATTACCACCCGATGGAAGTGTGTGACACATGGCAGGGCAATGCGTAGCAAACCGTCAGTTGTCACATCAGCTGTCTATGGCTTAGCGGAGTCGGTTAGTAGCTAGGGTAGTTTAAGCTCCATAGAGTCGACAAAACTGATTAAGATTTTGAAGAACAATAATTTCTTTTCATAGCCATACTTCAATACTCTTTGTAAAAGCAAAAAAAATGTTAATGTTGTCAATGAAAAAACTTGATATCTGTGGTCGTAAAATTCCACACTTGGTAAGGCGAGTAGAGCCAACCCTCATCAAGTTGGTAATTTTTACACTACCCCTGCTTCTAAGCAAGCGACTTTAGATAACAAGTTTTTTATTTGAAAACTAAAACAAGCTGACTGTTGTTGCCTGCTAGTCTAGTCCGATAGCTTTTCTGATGTTTTGCACATTTAATACATATGTACATGCATATTATATATTACATTAGGGTGTCGTAATTTTCCATCGGAGTAATTAAAGTCATTAGATTTTAAGTTATCAACCAAAATATTTCGGAAGATAATTAAGATTTATTATGTGAGTTGGACCGATTTGCAACTCCCTCCAAAAATTATTATTTTTTATAAAAAAAAAATGATTTTAAAAGTATTTTTTCAAAAAATCCCATCAAATGATAAAACTTTTTAGGCTTAAGACAACTGCATAAAAAATTTTCAAAAAATTTTTTTCGGAAGATTTGTTTAAGAAACTAAAAGGAATAACTCAATCAAAACTTTATAGATTTAACATTACAAAGGTATTTTCTCCCACTTTTTATTTCTTTGCAAATAATACCACTGGCGTCACAACTTTTAGTTATCTTTACTATGATTCCCTTGACATTTTAAAATCATTTTATAAAAACTTTTGTATAAATTTGTTTATCATCTTAGGTGGTGTTTTATAGAAAATATTTTAGAAAAACATTTTTAATTATAAAAACAAATAAAATTTTGGTGGTATTTTCAAATATATATAATTCAAATATTTTTGGAAAATCTTAAACAAAAAAAAAATAATAATTCCGCTGGAAAATTTTAACTTTTTTTTTGTGAGTCACCCTAATGTATATACAAACATAAACATTTGCCTATGCATTAGACGGTTAGAATCTCAAAACTAGTGCGTTATTTACGTAAACGCGTATATACACTGTGCACGCCAACAGTTCGTGCATTTGATAAACTCAACTTTTATTTTCATATTATTGTATTGTATTTTCTTGACATATTACTTTAGCAAAGGCTTGTTAAGTAAGCGACGTAATTCGATATGATAAACAATATATAATACATGTGTATGTGTGTGAGTATGTATGTGTGAATGTGAGTGCAAAGCTTAACTAGAACTTGTATAGATATATACATACATATACAGGGTGTCACAAAAATGGGCATCTACTTTTGAGGAAGGAAAGATAATGAAGTTTATAATGAATTGTTACCGAAATACATTGGTTTCGTATAAGAAAAATTATAATTTGAAAATTTTCAAATTGCTTTTTTTTTAACGATTGACTTAGGAACTACATATGTCAGCTATATCAGTGAAGTTGAATAATTTTCATTTCCAAGTTCCACGTTATTTTCAACCGCAAATCTACATATTCGGAACACTCTGTATGCATATAAATTTGTATACATACAAAACTATACATGTTTATGTTAGCGACAAGTAATCGAAGTAGATTGACGTCATTAACAACTATAAAAGCAAAAAAAAAAGCAAAATTTTTTTTCTTAGTAGTACTAAACATTCTATAAACAAATGAAGAAAAATTAGACGATTTTGGCAGACAATCGAACGCTAACAACATTTGTGATTCACTACTTGTGTAAGTTGTATGAAGAATATAGTCAAAAAAACAAAACTAAATATGTGAACTCAACTAGAGTTATATGTAACTTGTTTCCCATCAAGCATAAAATAATAATTTTCTGATAAAATATTTCAACGTTTAGTTAAGTATATTGTAGTTTGGCTAGTCATCTTGATAAAAATGCAAGCTTTAAATTTTGTGGAAATTTATTTAAATTCAGCAAAATCTGCATCTAAAACTTCAGAGGTTTTAATCAGAATTTTTAAAGAAAAATTTGGGGCTGCAATTTTATAGCCCATTTAATTTTAGTATAGTGGAAGTTTGAAGAGCCCCCAAAATTCGCGTTAATTTTTCGCTGATGGAAGAAAACACCAAAACATTTAAATTCAATGGAAATTTTTTAGCAAATTGAAACTTGCACTTTCATCACACTAAAATTTAATACGCTATAAAAATGTATGTCCAAAAATTTTCCACAAATTCTGACTAAAATGTTTGCATTTTTCATGAAAATTTTTGGAATTTCATTAAAATTTGCACAAGATTGAATTTCAACCGTTTTTTTTTTTTTTTTGTAGATTTGAATGCATTTTAAAATTAATTTAAAAAAAAAAGCATAGTAATCTACAAATAAATGATCGAAACTTGCCAAAAAAAAAAACAAATCCCCTGTCGTATAGTTACGATAAGCACTATCTATACAAGGCTATTTTTAGCTTAACCCTTCAATTCAAGCAAAATATTTTTGACATCATCAACTGTGGCTTTAGGTGAATGACACATAACAATAACAAATCTAGTGAAAAGCATAAAACAAGATTGTTTTTTTGGCTGTTTTTTTTTTGTTTTGTTTTGAAAGCCAAACAAAAAGTAACACAGCTCATTTGCACTGAATTCATCATTCATAGAATTCAATTATACATGCCAAAAAGATCCCGCACATTGCATAACAACGAGTAACTCAAATGAAAAACGAGAATATAAATGAATTGAAATACGTAGTATAATATTCAATTCATTTTCATTCTACATACATATGTATGCCCCAATTGCACGCCTTTTGCCGAGGTTGTTGGTTGTTGGTTGTCAACACAATCTGGGCGCATTGAATACAATTCGAAACAAACAAATTAACTATGCGAAAAAATTCTCGTATATCTACATACTATATACATATGGACAACATCCATACATATGAATGAATTAAATTGAAAATTTAACATTTTATTTTATATAGACCAAATCGAAACGATCATGAATTGCACTCTAAAGATACGAAGAAACAAACAAACAAACAAGCAGATAATAAAAAAAAACAACAACAACAAATCGTATACAAAAGCAGTCATTGTACTTGAATCGTTTGTGCTTAGAAATAAATACTTATTTAAATGGAAACAGAAAATAATAAGCAGGGCGATTAGTTGAAATTAAATTCACAGACAGCGCCGCCAACGAAGTGCATTGTGCGAAAACTTACTTAAAATTCAATAGCGTCCAACTATAGTTTACAAACAAAGGCACTGTAAATTGTCTGGTTCTAAAAATATACACTTGGTACAATCAACAATTTGTCAACTATATATGTACATATGTATGTATAAATGTATGTGCATTAGGATAGTCCAAAAACAAACAAAAAGTAAAGTCAGAATTTCATTGTTCTCACCCCTAGAATTGTTCTATTACGAAAACAACAATATCTCTAGTTTTTTGTGTTGATCAAAAAATATTTAGAGGTTGCTCAAAGCGCTTAAAGTTTCCTATACAATTTATATGGTGAAAAAAAATGTTTCGAAAGCAATGGTATATAATCCTTGAAAAGCAATTAGGGATTTCACAAGCCGTGTTATTTTTCGTATTTCTTTAATCGTGTTATTGCAATACAACAGTTGTAAACTTGTTGTTTTTGTTTCACATGTAAAATTGTCTTATTTCAATACAACTCTGAATGTTATGTTTAGTGTTTTATTTGTGTGTGTTATTCGATCAGCTGTTTCTGTTTATCGTCACTTTTTTTTTATTATTTTTGCAAAAGCGACCAGTGAAACAATTGAAGGAGATATATTAAAAAAAAAAATGGAAATACATCTAAATGACGAAGTAAGTGATTTTGAATAAAAAAACAAACACATTAGGCATTCTAATGTTTATACTTTTATTTCGTTTTGTTTTCTCTTCTTCTACTCAGCTGATTAATTGCTTGAATACGACATACAATAGTTAACGAAATAGCACAGTGCGTTCACACGTTCCACTGTTATTTCAATAACGGACTAAATATATACGACATATAACACGGCTTGTGAACTCCCTAAATATTTTTCAATCGGCAAACTCTGTTATAAACAATTTTTATTTAAAAAAAATTGTAATATGACTATTTTACGGTCATTTGTGTAGTTTTTTAGGAGCTTATAAGAATTATAAACATTTCTACAAAAAAAAAATATTTTCCCATGTATAAAATACATTCGTCTGGTATCTATGTATGTATATATTTTTTCGAATTCAAACAAAAAATTATTTGGTTATTATTTTTTCGATGTAGAACCATCCAAGTGGTGAGAGCATTAAAATTTCGAATTTACTTTTGCCCTACGATTTTTTTTTTTTTGATCACCCTAATGTGCATACATACATATGTTTGTTTCTTACATATAAATACCCAGGGCATAGACGACAATTTAAATTGTTACTGTTCACAACACCCAGATATTATTTGCTTCTAAAACCTAAAGAGCAGAAAATCCCAGCCGCATTATTTAGTACTACTTTTAAAATCTAAAATATAGGCGTATAGCCGAATTATCAATTTTAAGTATTTTTAATGAATAGATAGATAATATTCTCTTAAAAATATCTTAACCCTTATGTTGGGTTAGGGTCAAAATTACCCGTTATATGTACAATATAAATTATCAATAATATGTTTTTACTAAAACAACATGTGATTTTTATTTTTGAAACCCAAAAATATACTTTGCTTTGCTTCGACGACTGAAAAAAATTCATAGAAGTGTCTTTCCGCTCATTTTATTTTAGCTTTTTTAACAACCTTTTTTATGCCAAGTTTTTTACCATATTTTCTTTTTCTTTTTTGATTACATTTCTTGCTATAACTGTTTAACAATTGGAATAATTTCATTTGATTACATTTGATTTGCCTCAACAGCTACCCCGTCGTGTGTATTGATCAAGAAAAATATTCTACCTCATCGTGTTGGTTTAACGATTGATTCGTGTGTAGTCAGCATTAGGAATGAAAAAATCTGCATAAGAAAAATTAAAATACTGCACTCCCTACACAAACTTGAGACTAGAATAGTAAATTTATTAAATTTATTAAATGCAGAGAATAGAGGAGTTAATGTGCAGAGTCGTTTGGAATTATCAATTAAATGAAATGAGGCCAACTCAAACGCGCACATAACGTTTAATTAAACAACTCTAGAGAGACAACGAGCTTAAGGGAAATACATATGTACATATGTAATGATCGTAGTAAATTATGTCACAGAAATAGGAGTATCTAGCGCAGGCTATTTTGAAGCACAAACAAAGAAGCGGCAATTGAATTGAAGCGGAATGAAAGCGTCATTTTTCCAATTTTTCCCCCCCTCATGCAGAAATGCTTGTATAGTTGTGTTGTTTTAGAATTATTTTTATTAAAAAAATATCAAAACTAAATAAGGAAAGATAAAATTTCCAAAACTTTTCAATACAATGTGATACAATTTTTTTTGAACAAAACTGCACATGCATTTCTGCATCAAAAAAAATAAAAAATTTCGAAAAACATTTCGCTTACGAATTGATCGCGGTCAGGGCTCGACTTACAGATAACACGTCAGCTGATCAAGATAGATAATAGCGCATTGATTTCCAGTTTGTGTATTTGATATTAGCAAATAATTTGATTACAAAAAAATACAATAATAAACATGTATTATTCACTTTTTGAATGCATTTCAAAAGATTTGCTTACTCATTTCACTGCTGTATTAATTTTTTTTGCACACTCGAAAAATTCCTGTTTTTTTTTTTTTAAATTTTATTTTGATTTAATTCTGACCAATGGACAATGTTTGATATTAATATCTAAGATTAAGCAATTATTGAAGGCAACAAACCTTGGAGTGCAAAAAGCATTTCAAGGTTAAGTTCATATGCTACGTATAGAAATTTTGGAAACAAAAATTGCCAAACAAACCCAAATAATAAATAAATTAAGCAAATAGAAAAAATAAATAAAAATGCAAGTCACACAAAAAAAAAATTCAAATAATGCACCCCATCCCTTTTGTACTTGGTAAACAACGGGGCCCAGTTGTCTGCCCATTATTATCTACCGGTCATAGACCAACAAAAACCGCTTTTATCTACTACTCAAAATACCTGCTGATAAACGAATGCTAAGTGGTGGTATTATCTTAAGTGATTGTCGAACATGAATGTTGTTGAATATGTACTGGGGTATATTTTATTATTTAACTAATATTCTACTTTTTTCTGTGATGGTGACAGACAGCCATAAAATAATTATAAATATCTATGTATGTACGTATGTAGATGATGACACAAATAAAAAATTGACGGGAATTTGTATTATGAAGTCAAACGCATTTGTTGTTTTTTAGAATATTAGCGAAAAAATTGTAGCTGGTTGAAAATTATTTTTTTCTTTGACTTGTGACGCAAAGTGTCAAGACATATTTTTTTTTAAATCCCATGAATTAAACATGTATTTCTGAAGTGTTTCAACTTTGACGTAAATGTTTATATGTATGTATATTTTTATTATTATTGTTAAAAATTGTTTTTCTGACAGTTGTTTTTGTTTACACTTAATTATTTACTTTTCGTTTAATTTTTAATGTATTTTAAATTTACATTGTTGTTCCATTGAACATATTTCATTTAAAAAATGTTTACTTTACTTTGAATTGTCATTCTCATTTTTCGTTCTCGTTTTTCTCTCCCTTTTTTTTTTAGCAATTTTTACCAACCTCCATATGCGCTTAGCAAAATCAAATTTGGTGTTTCTTATGCTGCGATTTATTCCTAGTATGTGTAAGTAATTTTAGACTTTGTATCATACCAGCTGACAAAATTATTAGCAACAACTGGTGGTGTGACAGGAAGTTCTGTCTACCACAGTTAAAAAAAACAGAAACGAAGCAAAAAATAAAATAAAACAAAACCGAAAACTTTGCTGGTCATCACTTCTCGTGCACCTGGTGTCAAAAGAATGTAGAGTACAGTAAAATATAAAAAATAAATAACGCAAGTTTATTTCCAAAGTCAATGTTGTTGTTGTGTAGTCCTAACAGTGGGTTGATTTTTGAAAGGAATTAGTAATCATTTTTTTCTGAAAATTCGCATTTTTACTATATGTATGTATATCGGCGACCGGGTAGCCGAGTGCGTAATGTGTGCGCCCTTCATTCGGTTGTCCCGAGTCGGAGACGTTCGGCCAAACATCAAGGTATGATAAAAGCGCTAAACAATAATATTTGATTTGTGACGTGTTATCAGCCGCCTTAGCGATGTCAATTGGCCACATCGTAGCTGGGATTTGGTGTCATTAACGTGGATCAATGTTGGTATTTTATAGAGGTTTGAACTAAAAATTATAATTTCGCATCTAGGCAAAGCCATCAATTGCAACCATCAATCAGATGTTTTTAGATATTTTCTACTTGAGTACTAAATACATAAAATACATAAAAAATGTATGAGAGCAATCCAATAGTTGCCCGAACGAGTACAGCAAATCCGCCTTTAGACCTTTTCGCGGGATGAAGTGAATGGCCGATATTATGCCAATAATTTTTTAACTATTCAGGCCCTTTAGCCATTCGTGAAAGAGGGGCCATGGTAGAGCGAGAGGCTCAAAGTGCAGATATAAACCGTTCACCTTTCAATAAGGAACACAATTATCTTAGCCATCAAAACTGTAACTCTTCAAGTTTTTGTACTTGGAGGTAGAAATACTAACCTCTGAGGGCAAATAAAAAAAAAACTCAGACGAGCTGCACTATAAATTTGCTTAGCAATAGTGCTCTGGACGATGCCCTTTTAGAAAAATACCATCGTTACTCTGTTCGAAAAAAAAAATCTAAATTTGTTGTACTGTGCAATTTTTACACAAACTTCATCACTATCACACCAAACCCCCTTTTGTCCTCACCGGAAGTACCAATTAATTTTTCTACTTTCATAAGTAGTAATTCTACAACCGCTTGTGAATATCCCAATTCTGATTAGTTGGAGTTTTTTACGCATTACAAAATCTACTGCAAGTCGATTGTTTGTAATACAAAATTAAATATAACCACCACCAGCAGACGTATTGTAAGCGGCAGAATGCTGGCAAGCGGGTACAATGCCTCCGCGCACGACTGCAACAAAAGAGGCTGGGTGCTGGATTTCAGCGCTTCAATTGTTTCGATTTGCATAGTGGAGTGGTAGGGTGTGCTTGCTTTAAATATGGCGAATGTTATAAACACCAACTTTAAAAAGAAAAAAAGAAATTATTACAATATTATAAAGAGTTGCATAGCTTAAATTAGGGGTTGACAATCTACGCCTCAAGTGCGCACTGTACACCGAACAGCCAGGAATTAGGTTTGGTTGTAGAAATACCAGAAAGGTGAAAGCTAAAAAAAAAAACAAAAAAAAAAGTGTTTTCGCTGAGGTTTACAGTTTCATTTGTAAAGCCTTAGAAGGATTTTATTTTTAGAATGCCGTCAACACATTTTACCAATGCGAAACGACATGACATGGTCAGTGAATATGCGCAGCGCAAGCGAAAATGGTTTATATTGCCGGGTAAAGATTGACGAATGTAGTGTGGCGAATTTTATAAAGTAGAAAAGGTAAGTGAGTGTAGAGTTCATGTTAGCCGCCTGGAGCTGTTCAACCAGACACTTGACAACCAACCACTGGCGTTGGAGTTATAAATTTATGTATTCACATTTTAAAAGATGGCGACGGTGGTGATGTCACATGCAAGAAAATAAAACAAAAACAAAACAAAAAAAAAAAAAGAATCGCAAAGTAAACCGCTTCATATGCACTTTGAGAGACAGCAAGGTAGTGAGTGTATACAGTAAATACTGCCATGGAAATGTCTACACTAAATAAAGTTGGCTCATGTGCTAAGTAACCGGAGTAAAATTTTAATTATTTTAATAAACGTGACAACGCTGCTGGTTCAATCATTAACTGTGGGCTAACGAAGCTACTACTACTACAGTATTGGCTAAAAGTATTAGGCACTCTAATAAAATTTAAGTAATTTGAAATACATGTAGATTGCGAAATGAACATTGCTTTGTCCAAATGTATTCTATGTATGCATCCTGTATGAATTAATTTACTAATAGAAAACCATCATAAAACCGTTAAATAAAAAATTCAAAAATTAAGGGATGCCTAAGATGTATAGCCACGGCTGTAGGTAGTAAGTGATTGACTTCAAGCTCAATTCAGCAGCAGCAAGATACATATGTATGTGTAATGAAGCAAGCAATTTAAACAATTTATAGATTTCTTTCGCAACTGACAATTCACATGAGTATTACAACACTGGATAAACATCGAGCGTAGAGACGGACAAACAAAACATTGGCTGATGAAATATTTTAAAGGCGGAGACAAATTTTTTGTTTGTACAAGCAGTACACAGGGAAGTAATTTAACTTTGATTGGCGTCTCATACATACATATGTAGCTGGGAAAATTTCACTTTGACAACAAGCAAAGGCGTAATAAAATAAAAAAAAAAACAAACACGAGAAAAGTAATAGAAAAGAGCAATCAATGTACAGAGCATCCACATGGAAAAGGTAAGCCCATTACTAGCTATTAAATCATCGCTAGTAGTGGTCATTATAGTCCGCCATCACGTACATATTAAATTTTTCCCAAAATCTGTGGGAAATTGTTTAGCAGTCGAAAACAATGCAAATCAATGACACTTAAGTGCAACAAGATTTGCATTCGTCAATATACATACATACATATGTCAGTAGACAGTAGGCGACTGACGAGCACCAACAAAACAAACTTGTAAACATTTATGACTTACAAAACTGAAAAAATACTATATACATTTTATTACCACAGAAATTACGGCGACAGAAGGACAAAATAAATGACAGTGTGGAGCTTTTTTTTACTGTTGCTATGTCTCGTAAACTCAAGCATAATACCTATGCATATAGTATGTAATTTGTTTATCCACAAGCGCAGTTAGTTTAGCTGGCGACTAGCGGGTGGCGTCGTCTAGCGATATCCGAGTGAGTGGGTACCTTTCTTTCAGTGCTTGTAATAGTTGACCTAAAGGTACAAATAAACACAAAGGAGCTGCAGTTTATTTATTGTCTGCTCGCGCAACGCAAAAAAAAAAAAACAAACCAAATAAAAACGTATGCAATTACTCTGCGAAGGACCAGCGCTAAAGGCAGAGTTGCATTTTAGACAACCCCGGAGTAATTTATTTTGTTTACAATTGAAACAGATTTGTTTAGACAATGTGGCTGTTTATGTGCAACATGTGCACTGAGTTTTTTAATAAACAATAAATACATTTTTTTTTTATAGCGCAATTGAAAAGTAGAAACTTCATCGGCGTTTACTGAAGTGAAGCGCGCTCAAAGTAAACAAGAATGCATTGGGTAGACAATTTAATTTATTGCTCCCGAATCGTGCGCTTAAAACTTAAGTTCACATTACAGCGTAAATTACTTCATTCCATGCGAATTACTTCACATATGTAAGTCAAGCGCGTTCGTACGTGTCATTGCTAATTTGTGTTGACAGTTCTGTAGCCACAGGGTTCTGGTTAGTGGTTTGATCAAAGAAAAAGATGTATACATTTTTATTATATTTCAATTTTTTTGTGATATTTTTTTTTAAATTTCCAATCGCGAAAGAAAGCCTCTATATAGGCATTAAAAATCAAAAAGGCGCTAAGGGAAATGCTAATATTTCACAATGGAACAAAAAGTTGATGCATCTGTTGCATAGTGAATGGAATACGGCATAGCTATCACCCTCTTGACAATTTTGATGCAAACAGCTGTTTTTCTAGGCTAAAACAAACAACGGTTGTCTGCTACGCTCGATGGTTTACAAAATTTTTTAATTTTTTTTGTTCGATGTCGATTGATTTTTTTGTAATTTTATCATTTAAATTTGCAAAGTAAACGATTCAAAATGTCACGGCCATACCGTAAGCTGCCACAAATTACTCCGTCATTGTTATGTATAATTTCCAATAGTTTCCTCCACGCTTTGCACAATATATGTAAGCTCAATATTTCTTAAGTTAAATTTAAATATAAAGAATGTAACCCTTACCTCAATCATACAAAAATTTAAAACGTTTTACGCTTTTCAATTGTGTCAAATATTGCCTGCACTATTTCAATGCAGCATTATAGAGTTTTCTTCTTTCTAATTCTAATAATACGGGAAAAAGGATATTTTATTGTGTTTCAAATACTTTGCCCTTTAATTTAAAAGACGGTTGAACATTTTGAATACATTTTCAACCAAAAGCAAAACCTGTGAATCATCGCTTAGCTGGCAGGTAGATAGAAGAGCACAAAGTCAAAAGTAATACGATAACATTTTTGAGCGATAGGAAAAATGCCATGAATACCTTTATCACATTGAAAATTAATAGACAAAAAGACAATACAAAGCGTAGAACAATGTAACAAAATGTAGTGAGGAAAACTTTAAAAATTCTATACTCATTTTATTTGGACTTTTTTTTTTAAGCGTATTTGTTCAACAATTGCTTTCTTTTGGTTAATAGGAATTTTTTTTTTAAATTTTCAAGCTACAGACGTCATTTTTGTACTGCATTGTAATGCTTACGTAAATGCTTAGATACACCAACTTTTGTGCCAACAAATGACCTTGAAGTTTTATATTTTTTGGTTTAGAAAACACAAGCAACATGACTAAAAATGTAGTGACATTATTATTAATTGACGTTCTGTGAGATATTTATGGTTGTATGGATTTTGTGTTTAAAACAAATTAAATATAAATTTTTGAATATTACACAAATAGAAAGCGAGCATTGTTAGTTACATAATAAACTTATAGATGATGCAAAACTAGATTAGAAAAATTGTCGAATAAGACACACACACATAAATGTTATTATACAATTAAATTAACGCCAAGAGCAATCGAAGTAACAAAAACTTTACGCACCTAATGCAAAGCATAAAAAATAATAAGAAACTTTCTCGAAAAGAAACAAATTAATATCATTATCGTATAAACGAAAATGAAATATCAAATGACGAAATGAGGCTAAACGCTGACCTACTAAAATTAGGTGGAAACAACTTAAAACAGGTGTTGTTGATTATTGTATTTGTTTATTTATTTATTTATTAGCTTATTTGGGTAAATATTACGGGTATAAGTTCACTATGCTGTAGAAACCAACCGACTAGAAATATTATTGAAAATAAAAATATGTCTTTTTCCGCTTACGGTTTATGGAGTTCGCTGTAAGAAATAAACGGCGATATTTCTTAAAGTAATTTTGTACCTATTTAGACAGTTTGTAAACATTACTTTTTTATTTATTTTATATATGTAGTTTACGCTCCAATGAGCAGATAAGACAAAATTTTATTATTGGAGGTGAGGCATTTAAGAAATCCGACTACTAACAGTAATTGTCATTGCTCGAAAGTTTAGTTTATTCTCTTTAATTCGATATAATATCAGAGCTCAGCGATAAAGATAACAATTACCAAACGATTGTATTTGCAGTAATACTGTGAAATTAAGGAAACTCGAAAACAATTAGAGTAATCATTCAACGCACGAATTTAGATTGCGATGTAAGCAATCGCAAAAATTGTTATTACAATTACTGTAATCGTTGGCTCGATTGAAAAGGTCAAATTACGATGACTGCAATCGCAATCTAAGTTTGATCGATACACGGTATTATTTTAATTTTCTCTTTTTTTCTAATAAGGTTTATCGTAATCGTTGCTAAGATTTTATTTTATTAAACATCAATATAAATCACTGCTAGTTACTTTATAAAGTGATTGTAATTTTATTAAATAGTTTTTTTGGTTTTTTTTTTATTAAGATAAATAGTAGTTTTATTAAGAGAGTAGCAGTCAAGAATTGTATGGGTTTGTTGTCGTGTCCGCCTGCTTAATTTTCCAATAAAAAAAAAGACATTTTTAAATTATTGTAATATCTTGCTGCAGACTTCAAAAGATTTCGATAATTAAGTAAAAGTAAGAGCAGTTCTATTCATAACAAAAAGCGATTTTAATCTCTTTGGCCGATCAAAAAGTATCCATTCGTAAAATAGTAACAGAAATAATTTGATTGTTTCTGGTTTCGTGGACCGTTCTATTTTGAGAACCAGTCTTCAATAACCGTTTCAAACGCAACTGAAATCAAATTGTAATGATATATGTATGTACATATGTATGTATGTACATACATATGTACATCGGTCCTTATTGGCCCGAATTGCTACCTCACAGCAGAATAGCAGCAGACTAGGGAACGTTATGATGAAAATTGCCTCCTTCTGACTGTGGAACCTTTCCCCCTATATCATGGTATAAAAATGTGTTTACAAATAAAAGAAACAATCCATTTGTATTTGAAGGAACAGTCGTTTAGATACTTAATGACGTCATACCCTGTCCCTGACCGAGTTCACTTAGGATTACTCCTCCGGACACTCGCTGTAAGAATTACATACGCATATTTTTAGTTCCTTTAATTTTCAAACCCGCAGGTTATTTATTTGTTCTGAAATTGCAAATCTGTTGAGGATTTGGATCTGGAAATAGCCTAGACCTCAAACCTATCGAGTGTTTGGGCACTGTTGTTGCTGTTGTAACAGTTACTCAAGACCCTGGATGATCGGTTCCACCATGGTCGTTATCATCAAACTCATCTAGGAGGAGGCCGCCCAAAAAACGCGCAGACCAAAGGGAAAGGGGGGGTTAGATGATTCGCACTCCCACTGCAGCCGGTCCTACGTACCGGAATGACCCGGGTTTCACTCGGCCAAGGGCTATTATTTCGGCGATTTAGATGTTTAGATCGGCGCATACCATTTGGGTACGTATGAAGAAAGGTGGTTGAAATGAGAGTAACTATACAAAACGTGTGGTATGAGAATATAAGAGCCGAATATTTTTTATCTCTTTGCACAGTTCAGTGACTAATATTAGACTAATGAGAAATATAAGACCAAAAGCAGTTATACTCAAACCATTAAAAAATGTTTAGCAAACCAAGAAATTCTAAAGTCGTTTTATGTGTCTAATAATATTTTAGTAAAACTATATATGTATGTATAATACCAATATATTTTTCATTCAAATTTTACTTATTTACTTGCAATAGTTTAACAACTTCGTTAGGTTATTTGCATTAATTGTTTTCAAATTTGTCTATGTTTATAAATAATTTTAATAGTTTTTAGTATAGTTTCCTTTCAAAATGAGTGCTTAGAACTTTGTATTAAAATTGATAAAATATTTCACGGTTCGAAATACTGGAAAAGTTCAGTTCCAGGTGCAATATGTATTTGTTATTAATAAAATTAAAACAAAAAACAAAGGAAGGAAATAATTTAAAATGGTGCATAAATACATACATATGTATGTACATATTTAACGCATGTACATACATACAGTGATGTGCGATAAAATAGAGCCACACAATCGCTGACGATGTTACTTCATTTAAAATTTTCGTATGAACCCAATATTCTATGAACTAACTGTAATTCAATAATCACATCGCGTATGAATATTGTACAGTTATTTCTGAATTTAATTGCGCGTTCGTTTTTTGCAAATCAGTGAAAGTGTGGTAATCATTGTGCAACGACGTGTGCGTTAAAATAGAGCCAAACAATAAAATTAAACATTCTGTGTCGTGAAAAACTCTTATTTGATAAAATTTTCAACAAAACGTGAGTAAAGGTTTTTAATTTTATACATTTGAAGTAAATTTTGGTGTTTCATATAAATTAGGTATAAAAATGGGAAGAGCCAAGCACTTTAGTCCTGAATGCCGAAAACTTATAAAAAATTTGAGTAAACAAGCAAAAAGCTAAAGGGAATTGTTGGCTGCTCAAAAAAAATGGTTGAGAATGCAATAAATTACAAACAAAAACCAGAAAACAGGGGTAAAAGACGCAAAATCAGTGCGGGTTTGCAAAAGCGACTCCTGCGGCAGGTGAAAAAGGATTCGTTTGTGACCTCTTCTGCGCTTAAGAAGCAATATTCTTTGGACGTGGATGCTTCGACCGTTCGAAAATTATTAATTAAAAGCAAATTGAAAGCTAAAGTTGCTCGGAAGGTACCGTTTCTGACCACAGTCAATGTGAAGAAACGGTTATAATTTGCCGAAGATCGTGCAGATTGCCCAGCTAGTAAGTGGAGAAGAATTCTTTGGTCAGATGAATCCAAAGTCAATCTATTCAACTCTGTCGTTCTGTTCGAAGACCGCCCAATACCGAATTCCTCCCTCGGCACACTATAAAAACGATAAAACATGGCGGCGGGAGTATAATGGTTTGGGGGTGCTTCTCCTATTATGGAACAGGTCCCCTATTTCGTATCGAGGATAAAATGGATGCCATACAATATACAAAGATTTTGAGTGAAACCATGTTACCTTACGCGGAGTTTAATATGCCACTTCGATGCGTGTTTCAGCAAGATAATGACCCGAAACACACATCGAAGAGGGCAAAGGAATGGTTCAGGCAAAATGGCATCGAAGTTTTAAGCTGGCCCCCGCAATCGCCAGATCTTCATCCGATAGAAAATTTATGGCGAGAGGTTAAAGTGGCTCTTAGAGGCCAAAATCTATCCAATAAAAACGATCTTTGGAGGCTAGTGAAGGACGCGTGGGATAAAATTCCAGCTGTTATGTGCCAAAAATTAGTGGATTCTATGCCCTGACGTTGCTCAGCAGTTATAAAAAACAATGGACACTGCACTAAGTATTAAGGTAACATTTATTATAACTTATCTTTTCTATTGATTATTTTACTAAAAAATTACAGATTTCAAATCTCCGGAAACAAAAAAATTTGAATAACGTCATCTGGCTCTTTTTCAAGGCACAGCCGAAATGGGATATCCCAACGAGTTTTGAATTTTTTATTTTAGACTTAAGACTTTTTATTAATACCTTAATATATAGTCTATGCGTTGTTTCTTTTTTAGCAATTAAAAAAAAAATTGAAAAAAACAATATTTCTTGAAATTTATTGATTTAAAAAATTTCTATAGTGCACATCACTGTATGTACCTACATATTTAATTATAGAAAGAATTGAGGAAACGAAAATTTAAACTCATCACTATCTTCAAAAAAAAATATAAGTGAAAACTCACGAGATATGGCAAAGCCTTATCAAGGGTTCACACACTCAAACGCGTGACAAAATTCGTCAACAGCTTCAAACATTGATAAAGACGACGTTGTTTGTTTAATTCAAACGCTCATCGCAAAGTACAAAATGGGTCAATCGACGATAATATTGCAAGTAGTTGAAACAGAGTGTCATCATTTACTAAAAGTACAGCCACAAGAACGAACGGGTAATAAGTAATATGTGTGTCAATTCTTTGCAAAAGTTGTATATCAACAAAATTTAAAAAAAAAAAAAAAAAACAGACTTCATATAATCACACAAAATGCTGCGGCAGAGTTCGCCATAACCAAACTTTTTCACGAATAAGAAATGAAAAAGAGCTTAAAGCTAAAACCAATAGATTCTATCGGTAACAAAGGGTGTACATGCATACATATGTACATATACATATATGTATGTATGTATGTGCGTTTTTAAGTACATGAATATATATTGTAAATACATATATGTAGGTGCACAAGTACTATATAAATGGAAAATATTGTACGTGAATACATATGTAGATTTAAATATACAAACATACATAGTACATATGTACATATGTACATCCATATGCACCTATTAGAAATCGGCTGACGCAATGCAATGATACAAAACCCGAATAAATTTTTTTTGTTTATTGGGCTGTGTGTGTGTTTATCTACATACATACATACATACATATATCGTAAGTAGCGCGCGCAAAGATAGACAGACACAACAATAAAAGCAAAATAAATATAAACGAAGACAGCGAGAATAAAGTTAGGTTTCGATAAGAGTATACACAAACATAACTAAATTGTTTATAATAAAATATTATTAGAATAATTTAAAAACAGAAAAATCATAACGGCGCTGAAGATAGCTGAAACAGCTGGCAAGGAACGAAATGAAACAAAAAACCACATCAAACAAAGAAGCTTGATGTGTAAACAAAACGGTAATGGAATTTTTAGTATAGCGCTAGTGTACACCTAATATGACGGAATGGAACAGAATTCATAGCAGCTGTTCTTTACAGTGTTAGTAGTAAGTAAAGTTGCTTGAAATGAGCGATAATGGAATTTGGGAACGTATGAGTAAAATGTCAGGGTATTGGTTGATTGGTTGAGTGTTGCGTATTTTGTGTATACATAGAGTTGCAAATTTGATGGCACTTTAATCTTACAAGTAAAATAAATTATAAAATTAATGTAAAAATTTTCATAATGAAAATGTGCCACTATATCAACTGCATTAGTTAAAATATAGAGGTAGTAGATATGTACGAAATAATTAAGAGCAAGAGTGTAAAAATTGGTATTATCACAAATGCTGATGTATTGTTTTATTGCTAACATTTGTACAAATCTGCATTAGCTACGCTAAAATTTTCAAGAAAAATTCCTAACGCAATTGTTGTGAAAAATTTGCAAACGCTTATTTAACTCACACGATATTTTCTTTATTATATTTTATTTAATTTTATATATTTTTTCACTATTTGTTCCTTCATTACATCCCAGCTGTGCGCGAACGCACTGACAGTTGAAACAAATACAATACATGCAAGTGTCAAAGTGTGCAGACAAATTAAAAAATCACAGACCCCACTACCACAGCCCACGCACAAATACAAACAACAATCAGTAAAGCTGTATTGTGTAGAAACTTTTCGCTATTGACTTCATTTTTTTCATAACGTTTTCGTTGGGCGCAGAGTAAGAGACTCTTTATTGGCAAATAAAAGCTATGGAAAAAATTTAAAAAAAAAAATAAATTATGCTCAACCCAAGCAATACATACATACATTAACTCTGTATATATGCAAAAAAAAATTACAACTTTGTTATGCAAATCTTCTACAAATGAACAACAGTTTCCTGATTTAAAACAGACAAATAAATAGCAAGCAGATCAAAGCCAATATGGATGGCTACAGTTGCTACAAAAGTTGTTTAGCTTTGAAGAGCAGCAAACAGAATAGATTTTTGAGCTTTGCAATTTTACCAATAGATATTTGTGTTTAGTAAATCTAGATATGTATAGTATACATACATATGTATGTAATTTATTCATGTGATATGTTTTTTGCTTACATTTTGACAGCCATTTTGGTTTATGTTGCGCAGGAATGTTGTGTCAGTTAGGTTTTTATTTTAATTGTGTAGAAAAAATTTCGCTATTGCACTAAAAAAAAGTGGTTGGTACTTAATGTAACATTGTTTGTGTTACTTAAAATTTATTTTACGTTTGATATTAGTCTAAGAGTTCTCTCTTTTTTTTTTAATCTACCACTAATTTGTACTTTTACAAAGTTATCACAAAAATTTCAACTTTCGCAAAAAATACGAGCGACGAAATGCAATTGTTGGTGTTTTTTTTTGTTGTTTTCGAATAGAGAATTTATTTTCCTTCACTACTCAAGTTCCTTTTATTTGGTTAGTGAAACAAAGAATTTTTAATTTCTTGCTTCACGAAGACATTTTGATTGCGTTTTTTTTTATATCGCTGCTATAACAGTTTATTTTCTTGCAAACACAGTTTCTGAAGTTATCGATTTTTCATTACCACTGGTTCATTTCTACAACCGAGTATCCGAAATTACAAATCTTTTTCCATTGAGTGGAAAGTGTTTTTCATTCTGGATGTTTAAAACATTTTAGAAGTTTAAAATTCTTAGAATTGAATTATTAATCGAATATTATTAACGCGCCATTAAAACATTTTTAGAATTATTTTATGTTGATAAATGCTTTTAGACTCTTCTTTTTTGTTTTATTTTCTTAGATTGATTTTACGTTAAACATATACACAGACTACTACACGCAGATAGAGTAGAAAAACGGATGAAACTGTATTCAATTGTTGCCAAACATAAACTAAATCAGCTTGAGCCAGAGCCTACATTTGGTCGCATAGCTGCAGCTCGTCACGAATTCATTTCGCATCGAACGAACTGAAAACGAAATCTTCTGGCCATGGACTACACACACAAACAAAGGCCATTCGCTGTGCTATAGCCAGCTAGCGTTCGTGTCAGTGTTGCCGTTCTGGTTAGAAATTTTTATTAAGGCATGTGCCAACTGAAAAAAAAATTACTCTGGATTATAAATTTTTGACAAATATGAAGTGAATAAAAATTGCCTAGCCGGCGGGTCCTCTGAAAAATTGTACACCAAGATTACTCAGGAATTAGTCCTTGAAAGATATGCATGTATTTTCGTTTCTCAGTACTTAGCGTGAATCCCCAATGATTCGCCTTTTTTACAGGCAAAATCCTTATACAAAGAACGTATGTAAGTCCAAAAAAGAAAAAAAACGAATATGCCGCCTTGAAATATGCAACTTTTGTGTACGCTCTCTTTGATAAACATTAACAGTGCAAATTAACAGAGCTGTTATCTAATTTTTTATGTTATTTAATTGTGTGTAGTATTCGCACATAGATTTTGTGTGAGAAGATCCCTAGTGCAATTTTGGGAAGAAAAATTTTCTAGAATAATTTAAGCCCCTAAATTTTTTGTTGAGTGATTTCTTGAAAAAAAAAATACACTTTTAGGTGTAATTAGGTTAAATTAATCTTCTCTTAACCTCAGCAATATATTTTAACAATTTTTTCAACTTTTTTGAAAACTACTTAGACTGGGACATGAAAACCTTAGTAGGCTATAAAAAGATTGAGCTAAGTTTTGCAAACCCATCGCGTGTTTTGTTAGTGAATAGCACGGTGAACTAAATGGAGAACCTAGCATCGTCAGTAGTGCCGCTGCTTTTTTTCCAAATGACCGCAATGAGTTATTGCATTTAGTACTTTGTAGATTTACATATTTTTTAAGGGTTGGGTACAATATGATTTTGGTTCAAAATTCTGTATTTAAAATTCTGTATTCAATATTCTGTATTCAAAAATCTGTAATTCAAAATTCTGTACTGTTAAAATTCTGTATTGCGGAACACTGTAATTTTAAATTCTGTAAATCAAAATTATGTATGAGCAGTATTTTGTTTTGCAAAACTCTGTATTGAAAAACCGGAAGAGCATATGGATAAATAAAAAAGTGCGCACTTTTTTTATTTGTCCATATGCTCTTCCGGTTTTTCAATACAGAGTTTTGCAAAACAAAATACTGCCAATACATGACTTGTCTTGACCCATATGGTTTCCTATATTATCAAAACAGATTTACATAAAGCAAATGTACATATGTTTGTATGTATTTATAGCTTCAGAAATTTCAAAATGGTCACAAAATTAGTCAAACGAAGAAGGCTGTAAAAGCAAACAACAGAATTAAAAGAATAACAAAAAAAAAGGCTTATATTAAGGCATGTTTCTTTTCTAAAGCGAATTGCTAAAAATTTAATAATATAATAATTGTTTCGCCATTATAATGTAATAACTTTTGTTTTGAATGAATTTTTGAATTTTTCTTTAATTGACGTATGTATATATACCATTGATTCTATAAAATCGGAATTCCATTATTCATAAAATAAATGTGCTATTCAGGTAAGCGTGCTTATCAGGTTATCTGCTTATTTGGTTATATTTTTACAGCATTTTGATCGAAAATAATTTTGATTCCAGAATTTTAATATACAGAATTTAAGTTCTCCATCATTTTGATCATACAGAATTTTAAATACAGAATATTGAACCAAAAGAATTTAGGCTGGACAGAATTTTTTTTTTTGATTTTTACAGAATTTTCATCCAAAAGAATTTTGAAAAGCAGAATTTAGTACCTCTCCCATTTTTTAAATCTTTTTCTATAATACTTATTTCTACGTTTCAGAATCAGCGTCAGTACAGCCATGTGCCTTTTGGCTATTCACTTTTGTGTATCTAATTTTAAGGGTTAGAGAGTGGACTATGCACTGCCGACTCCTACTCTCACTATAGCGTTCACGACCCTTCTACCCAGAAGGGAAGAAGAGTGGAAACGGGATGCTGTAAAAAATGGCGAGTTCATCCATCTATACAAAGATGACTCAAAGCTCGAGCGTAGGGTTGGTGGAGGCGTACACACTAAACACCGGGAAATCTCCATTAGCTTACATCTACCAGACCATTGTAGCAGTTTCAGGCGATGGCAATATGACAGAGGAAACTGGGTAAGTGTTATACGATATCCAGGTTGATATCTACATACGTTTTCACTGATAACCAGGCGGCAATAAATTCACTCAAAAAACAGTCGACAACCTTAATGAAATTCCAGACATCTCTCAACGTCATTTCACCTAAATGTGGTTTAGGTGTGCCTGGCCATTGCGACGACTCGGCACAAACTTCCTACAGAGGATATAAATGATGAAATTTGTATACGGCAACATGATTGTATCTGTGATACCAGGGCACTGTTTGTTGGGTAAACGCGCCTATTGGGCATACGAGGAAATGATGTTGAACCCGCTGTGCCAATGTCCCGCTCTATCAAGACGAAGATTCTCCATTTTAGGCAGACAAATCTTCGATAACTTTGAAGACCTTAGATGTGTGGAAATCGTGTAACTTTTAAAATTCCTACATATTTAGTTCAAAATGCCTTTAGGAAGAATTGGGAATTCCTGATCCCCATGCAGTATCAGAAGTGTGTATCTGAAGGCAGCTACCATAACCTTTAACCTAACCTAGAGAGAAATCACGAATTTTTGTTTTCTTATTGATTTCTAAAACTACACAGTTTACGTTCTACTTTTAATAACCTACTAAATTCAATTTTTTTACTATTTTTATTTAAAATAATCATTGCATCAATTGGTTATTTTTCCCCCCTGTGGCAACACTGCCTCTTTTATCTGGGATTTTGTTCGCTGCCGAAGTTGTCCGATCCAAAGTGAAACCCATTGTACAAGTATTTATGTAAACACTGTATGTATGAGTACGAGTACAGTGTATACAAAATAACGACAACAACAAACTATAACCAGGCAGAATTGTTGGTGGTGTTTTTGATGGTGTGATGGACGGACGACGCATACAACAGTGTCATCTTCAACTGTTTTTCAGCCATCCCCCATACTAACCATATACAATACAAATATGAATTCTATCTGTGTTTATATTACTACACTATGCATGTAATGAACTGTTGTACGAGCGAGAGTGTACTGGTATTTGTCAAGGTGGAATGAATTTGTAATGAAACAAACATGGCTGCCCTTTTCTCTTTACTTGTTTATTTTGCCAATTTCCACAATGTTTCCCAAACAACAGAACGCAGTGGGAACGGAACAAACTAAAATTTTTACTAAGTTGGTTGAAGTTTCCCATATTATTTAGAGTTTAGATTTTTTTGTTTGAATAACGGTTACACCAGTTAGGATGGGTGTACTGGAAATTTTTTTTAAATAGGTGCAGACGTGAGGGCTATTGACGTTGCATGTAACAAATATTAGGTCTGTTTATGTTTCTGGCAAGCTATTTACTCGTAAACCTACTATAAGGATTATTTATTTAGTTGCGAATTGAATTTCAGTTTTGACGATTTAAACTTCCTTTATTTAAGTTCAATTCTTTTTTTATAAAAATATATTACATTCTTGTACATAAACCATATAAATCAAAATTTTAGAAACTTTACAAAATTCACACTGCAACGAATCTCAAGATATATTCGCGCAAATTTCAAATTTTTCAATCAAATTTTTTAGAAATTTTTGTTCATGCGTTAAGTCTAGTATCCAGCTCTTAAGAAAAACAAAAAAAAAAGTATATTAAATACGCTCAGAAAATGTACAACAACGACAAATTACTTTCTCAAACAACAGAAATAATGAAAATAATGAGAAATATTTCTGATATTAATAATAAATTTCATTGCTTACGGCCAGTTTTTATTAGAAAAGTATTGGAAAAGGGCAAAAATAGTTAATATAAATATTTCTTATGTATTTCCTTTACAGGTGGTGGTTAATCTTAAAATGAAAAAAAAATCAGCAACACCGTCACCAAAAACAAAAGATCAAAAGCTAACTCGAATTTTGAGCCACTTCAGACATGTACTAACCAGTTATGTATTTTATACCTACTAACATTTAATGGGCTACAAACCTAAATACACGAAAAAAAACCCTAAATTTGATTAAAAATTCAAAAAATTTTTTTTTTAATTTAATGAATTTTGTATAAACTTATTAGAGACAGATGCTAAACTTCAATTTTCTACAAAAAAAAAAAGCAATTAATTTAAAATTTAACCTAACTAACGAGAGTCGTCAAAGTGGTACAACTTTTGTGTTTTTCTGACAAAGTTACAAATGTCACGCAAAGCAAAAGCGTTTTACCTGGTTTCAACAAAATAGGGAACAAATAACGGTTATGAAGTCTGCAGAGAGTTTCGGAATATACATATGTACATACATAAAGCTGCGAGCTTTTTAATAGTAATGCGCTCTCTATATTTCGTTAGGTGTTGGAGCACATGTTTTTTTACAAAACCAAAATATTTATATTAATACGTTTTTTAACACATCCTTAAGCGACATTTCTCTACGCAAATCAACCTGGTTAAGTTGATATTTTATTGTTGAAAACTTTTTTCTTAACAAGGTACATAAAATGGTGGAGCAAAAAACTATGTATAAGTATATGTATGTATTCCACAGAGCACTGGTATACATATGTACATATGTATATGGTATGTGTTCCCTGTTTTTCTTATGTTTATTAATTATATAATAAACAGTTTCATTGCATACGTGGATTTACTGAAAATATTACACAGTCCACAAAATTTCAATATTCAGCCCTATCGCAAATTCCTTAGGTATAAATATTCCCACAAATTTACAAGTTAAATAAAAACAGATTTCCCCAAATTTGTTTTTGTTTTGCTTGTATTTGTTCCCGCGATGTCGGTGATATGACTTTATTGGCCTGCGTTATTGATCTTGTTGTAAAAATTTAATTTTTTTACTCCTTCATAAAAATCGGGAAAGAAGAGACATCGGAAAATTATAAACGGAAGAAATGGTAAAACTGGAACCACCTGAATGCCTAAAGTAAAATCACAATATCTACTCACACAGCGAAAAGGTCTAAGCAGAAGGAAAACGAAAAATGGTAGTATTGACCTGCCCTTAGAGCTGCATCCTTTTTGAATAGTTTTGCTAAACAACAACAAGAGTGATAGGTAAATAAGATGCGATTGAAATAGTAATATCGTATTTTTGTGCATACATATGTACATATGTATGTATGTATATATGTACATTAGGACGGGTAAAATTGTTCGGGTGAAAAAATACGGAAGGCGAATAACGAAAACAAAATCTATGGTCAATTGTATGGGAATTACGCTAAGAAACTACCGATTTAAAATTAAAACCTAGCTCCCGCCTAGAGACATAAAGATTTCTGTTTAAAGTATGTATTTAAAAAAAAACTGCATAGAATTTAGGGAAAACTACATGTTAACATTGAATTATGTACTTAAATTGGAAGTGGCTCTGGATAGTTGTTCCCGAACACTTCGAATTGACTGAGCTTTTTCAATGCCTTACCGAATGAGCCTAATATTCAAGAAGCTTTGTTGTTTGAATTTACATAATAAAACTTGAATTAAAAAAAAAAATGTTTAGTGATAGTTCAATGGCAGTACAAACTGAAGTTTTCGGGTAAATTTTCAAAATAAACCTTTCTAAATTTTGGCTTTAAAAGTGGGGGCAGAAAAAGTCTCACATTAATAAAGGGTTTACGCTTTGCATAATTTTTTTTTAAAGAAAGCGTTGACTAGGGACAAGCAAAATGGTTAGTAAAATATTATTTGAGCTGTCAGAAATTCCTTCCTTGGGTCTAGAGTGGTAGCATTAAATAATTTCGCAAATTCTTAAATATAGAAATTTGTTTGGCTATTACCGAATTGGACGTAAATTGAGCTAAATCTAAGTAAATAAATAAATTAGTAGAGGGTCTTGCAAAAGGGACGCTACAAAAGTAGGCCGATAGTGACAGCAAATGACGCCATATTTTTTGCCGCTCTTTTGACATTTCTTTTATTAAAATTGCTACCGAAATTCGGAGTCAATGGCCTCAACTTTAAGAGCGCCACGTCCAATTTATGGTCGTCGTCATTTCTGGCTGAATGGCTTCGTCAATAAGCAAAATATGCGTTATTTGACAGGTAGCAATCCACACGCACTCCATGAGTCAACATTGCATCCCGAAAAAGTTACGGTTTGGTGCGGCTTATGGGCCCGCGGCGTCATTGGGCCGTACTTCTTCCGTGATGATCAAGGCCGGCACGTTACTGTGAATAGGAATCGCTACAGCTCAATGATAACCGAATATTTTTTTTGTGCCCGTTTTTGTTTTATTTAAAAAAAACTTTTGTGCGTTCCTATTGCAAGACCCGATATTTAATTTTAATGTTCATTTTTGAATCGTGAGATTATACATATGTACATATGTAGTCGAAGTTTAGGTACAACAAATGTCTGAAATAGTTTATAGTATATATTTTGCAGAGATAAGAGAAAATTCTACTCTTGGCCTAACAAAGAATATTTCAAATATTTAAATTCAAGCTTACTAACATCTACATACACCTACAAATGTGAATACATTCCTATGAAAAATAATCAAAATCAATATATGTACATACATACATACATAGTAGTATGTGTGCTATTTTGAAGATTGCGATTTAATTTGGCAGCCGACGGCAACTACTAATCTTGCGCCTACAACAGCAAGTTACATACATATATTGTCTTTTTTCTAGTTTATGTTCATAGTTCTAGAGTTGTATTCTATTATTTCGCACCTACACCCATATTTAGATATTTATATATTTATGCATGTATGTACGTGCTTCGTGCTGCTATTCCTGCTTTTGTTCAATCCATGCCCAGTTGGTATCTATCTATATTGTATTGTCTTTCATAAACCTTTTAAGAGTGATCTTATTTCAAAAATAATGACGTAATACGGCATTAAGTCGCAGAGTGAGGCGGATCATGCGTTCGGCGGGTGTGGCGGCCGTCAGAGCCCAGAATGTGGCAGTTAAAAAAAAAAAAAAATTGCGAATAATTACACATCGCAACAACAGTCTGCTTACTATGTGATGAAACAAAAAGTTAATACAAGTTTATATTTCCTATAACAAAGTCAAAGTAGGTAATTAATAAAAAAAATTGTCTGGAATTCTTCTGGAAAGTTACAAAACCTTACTGTTGTTTGAGTCGAAGATCTTATTTGTATGTTGATTTTTACCTAAACCTTCCGCTAGGTGGCGCTGTAGTAAATTTTTTCCGTTTTTTTCCTTTTTCGTTGAAAAAATAGTGCTTTAACTTTTACTGAAGAAATTCGTTTTTTTTATGTACATACATATGTATATTATGCTATGGTACTCTATATATGGGATATTCACACTGGGTGTAATGATGTAAATTTACAGGTTGAAAATAGCTAGACAACAACCGAACATCCATTTTTAGGGCCGAAACCAAACCGAACAATTTCAAGGTCAAAAATAATAGTCAATGATTTTTTTTTAACTCTAGATTTTTTTATCAAAATATATATCATTCGATAATAAAAACTATATACATAAGTACGAATTTCAAACTTTTTCACAAAATTCAGCAAATCAGAAAACAACAAAATTCGAAACTTATCACTCAAATGTTTTTGAAAAATTTTGTATATAAAGTTTTGTAATCCATTAAATTCGAGGGTTATAAAGTGCAACTTTTCCAGTGACTAAATGTTCTAGTAGGGTTTTAATAATTTTTTATAAAAGTATAGATCATTGCGTGATATAAGCTATATAGCACATATGTAAATAAATAAAAGTTTCAAACTTTTTACGAAATTCACAAAAATTAATCAAATTTCAAAAAATTCAAGTGACTACAAACGCTGGTTGATTTTTGATAATTTTTTTGCTAACGGTCTCGGACTGCTTCCTCCATACAAAAGAAAATTTTATTGATTCCTTATTTGGAGGAAAATGCCCAACACCGACAGTAACGCTGCATACTTAAAAGGTTTTTTGAAAATACTGATTACGAAATTTCAAAATTGTATGAAACTTTTTTGAAATTTGAAAGTTGAAGTTGAGGAGTGTCGCATTGTCAGATTACTCTATGAAGATTAAAGAAATAAAGAACTTTTTTCATCTAATACCCGAAATCCATACTACCTTAGCCGTAGATATCACATACTGCATATAAATTTTAGCTCCCTTTGAATGTATGAAATATCAAAAAATTCAAATTAATATGTGATATCCTCGACTATAGTAGTAGCGATTTCGGGTAGTAGATGGAAAAAAAATTGATTCGAATTTTTTGAGTGTTTACAGGATAAAATCAGAACTGTGCGACACGCCTTCACCGTCTCCAATCGTGACCAAAATTTATATGTGATATTTTCGACTATAGTCGTTTGAGGTTCAAGAAATCTGACTTTAAAAAAATGTATCCGACATTTAAGGACAACCCTAATAAACATTGGTACCACATTTACCAAAACAGGAAAACTTGGAAAGTCACAAAAGGGAACCGACTGCAAATATTGAATTCAACTTGCGAGTACATACTACAGTTGTATGTATGTACATATCCACTATATCATGCCAATACCTTCGACGCCAAACCGCAATACTCCAAAATTGATTGCCGAACATTTTAGCTGGTGTTTACATTTACACTAAGAAGCACGAAAATTACATTAAATTGCCAATAACAGCTGCTTACATGCACCATGGAGTGCCGAGTGCTAGGAGTATCAAAATGAACAAACTATTAACGTGAAAACCAGAAACGCTTTGCATATTTTGAAGAAATACCATTGGTACGATCCAATATATGTACATAAATATTTTCCCTGCTTGTTTTCATTTTTGAAGTCAGTTAAAAATTGTGGTCTTCGACTCACTTACGCTACATTTCGAGCCAGTCAAATGACCTCTAGGCTTCTATATATGGACATATGTACATATGTACATATGTACATATGTCGATATAATTATACGAACGTGCATTCAGTTAATTTGATTAATTTAATCTATCAATCGATACTTGCATTTGTCGCCGACACGAATCAACATATTTTACATATTCAACACCAACCAGAAAAGTAAGAAAACAATACATGACAGCAGTGAAACTAAGTCTAAAATAATCTTTCAAATCGGAACCGATTTACGTTCTAGTGAAGACTTTTATACTAAAAGGTTGACACGATTTCGTAAAGAATTACGTTAAAGAAAAATGGTGGTTTCATCGTTTTTGAAGATCGTTGAAAATTACTGATACGACTAGAGGCAACTATGTGCATGTCTATTGTCAAACTATATCCTAGAAGAGTCGTGGATTCATCTTAAAAGGATAAAGAACTTTTAGCCTAAAAATTTTAAGCCTTATATAAGACATATCTCAAATGATTATAAGGTTTATAATGTAATACATGAAATATGTACATACATACATAGTATGTGAGGAATACCAGTTGTATGAGACATTCTTTACTTCGCTGTGTTAGTGTCATCGGTATTACATCTAAGGCTGTGAGACCAAATAAAACAAGACTTATATAAATCCCAATATAAGCAAAGACTTGGAGTACAATTACCTTATAAAAGCCTTATTTCTTTCAACTGTTTATTTAATATTTTTTAGGTTTTGATTGTGGTGTGTTGAGCAACTTCTTTGTAATTACGGATTTTTGGGATATCCTGGCAACAGCGCTATCTATCGATCCTATTCTCATATAAAATATTTATTATATGCCTAAAACATGTAAATAAACTACGTAGAAATATCTCGACTTCAGTGCCACATATTGGAGTTTAGCAAACGCATCCTATGAATTGAAGTTCAATTGGTTGAGTAGGATTCGAGTCTACAAACTACATACCAATATATGAAGAAGATACTTTATTCTATAACATAAATCAATTTTCGGATAAATAGTTCTGTTTGTTGCCAATTCAATTGTACGACAGCGTCACCTAGCGAAAGTTTTGCATAAAAGTCAACATCAAAAACTAAATCCTCCACACCACACAACAGTAAGACACCTACAGCCGCTCGCCTCCGCAATATAGCCCCTCTGCTCTAAATATAGCAAAATATGGTGAAAATGGTTTTTATTGTTATGGTAGAATTAAATTCAGTACTTTTCGTTGGTGAATTCTCTCAGTAGCACTCGTAAATTTTGTTGATGAAAAAGCTCTTTTCACATTTGCGCCTTCTCATTTCTTACAAGTTCTCTGACAACAGTAAGACACCTAACTTTCCAGAATTCCAGAAAAAATTATTTCATCAATTTGTACTAAATAGTTCCTGTATGCAGAAACCAGATATGGAAGCTAAACATCCATTCGGGATTTTATTATGGGATATGTAAACTCAGATTTACTTTTGGTTTCGTCAAATACGGAGACATAAACCTAGACTTTATATCATAGTGTTCTCGATTACACGACAAATAGAGGGCTGTGCCTCGAATCTAATATTAAACCGAAGAGGATAATTTGATAAAGATTTGAGAGCTGTAGCTCTCTCAATAAAAATAAAACAATACATTTGTACATACATACATATGTAGTTCTCGATTCGGAATTTTTTTAGAGCTATACCCAAATTATTATGTACAGGGTGTGTCAGTTATTTAAGGGTAATATCACCTTAAAGGCTTGAATTGGCAAATTTCATAGAAACTGTATTGTATTTTATGCCACAAATTATATTTTCGGATGTCACAATGAAGGCTTGTTGTTTAAATAAAAAAAATATAAATTATCCTTTTAGGAGCAACCCAGGCAACTTATTTTATGATTCATTAGAAGCAACACAGCGTAAAGCGTCTATTGTATTTACTATCATTTTAAAACTGTTTTAATTAGTTTATGTAATCTACGGTCTTTGTTTAGTGGATACACAAGATGTCGGGAAATGATAAAGTTTAAAAGCCGCTAAAAATTTGTTATTGTTGGAGTGCAGAAAAAAATACACATTGACATTTGACATTACAACACGGCTATCACAAACTCCATTGTAGTCGGAATTTTCGTGAAACCTGCGAAAATGCAATCACCTCGATTTATTACTAGGACTGCGATGGATTTACTAATAGCCCCAGATTATTTTTGTTCTCCTTACAAAATACCACTCAATAAAATTATTGCAGTTTTTTTTTTGGAGCTATTGAAATTTTGTGGCTTAAACAACAGCGCTGATACAATAGTTTTGAACTGTGCGCAAACATTTGGTCAACATTTTTTTTTATAACATTGCGAAATTCATATGTACATATGTACATATGTATGTGTGTATATCGAACTGCAAGGAATCATCGTATTTATGTAGCTGAGAGTACTAAATGATTTCCTAAATATATAAAGTGGAGGCGAACCAAAGAACTATCTTGTTCCACTAATTTTACATTATAATCTAGTACTAGCACATTATTTACGTGTACACATGCACACACATATGCCGCTCACTGTTGCCAAGTGCTCCACACGCACCACTTCGCTTCCGCTCTCATTCAATCAACAACCAAACGCGATCAACCACTGCTTTCCCCTCGCTCATGACTACAATAACAACACAACGTGCTCAAATATACTACAAATGACGCATTTTCATTTATGATCGCACGCAGGAAAACTTTGATATTATCATAACGTACAGAAAGCCAACTATGGCTAGAAAATCTACGTTCCCATCAGAATTCACTTGAAACACGCTTAGTCCTATTGGACTTTGTGTAGTAGGTATTGCCCATTGTGGGTATGTACATATGTACATACATCACAGAGTACCATCGCCTACACCATTCGTTCAATTTTACAATTTACACAAATTGATGGCAAGTAATTGCCTTAAATCGCGCTTATCAATAACAAATTTTATTGAATGTAGAATAAATTGATCACTTACCCGGATGCTTCTGCAAGTTGATTCAGTTTTTGTGCGTTTTTATTGGTCCCGGACAGAAGAAAAAATTTTTAACACGAATTGAACAAGAATTGTGACATGGAATAATTTCGATTATTCTATTTTGACACACCGGTATCGTCCTAAACTTGGCTGCTGTTCGAAATGTCATTTTGTTTTCCGAAATTCGAACTCCTCAAACACATGAAGGTTTGTGAAATTACTAACCTTAAGCGCCATCTATGCATCCAGCACTGTTTAAAGGACTATATCGATTTTTTTTTATGTCATTGCAGTTTTTTAATGGCATGAAGTAAATAGTAAATATAAAATACATATATTGCATGTCAAAGTGTACAAAGTGCTTAATCCGCCAGAGCAGTTCCTTGATGGATAGCTTGTCCATTGTGGATGGGCACATTACAACCGTCGCGTTACTTTCACGAGTAGAGGGCACAGTTCCTATGACGCGCGCTTAATTTTCCGCAATAGGTGCCGCTCCTGACTGTTTATTGCTGGGTTTATCCATTATGATCCCTATAGCATTTTCATTTTAAATTAAACCTTTTTCAAATTAAACGAAACTATTTTCATATTTAATGAAACTATTTTCAAATTAAACGAAACTATTTGCAAAATAAGTAAAACTCTTTTAAAAATAAATGAAACTTTATTCTAATAAAATTAAACAATTTCCAAATTAAATTAAACCATTGTTATATATTTAATGCACCATTTGGTTATGACGTATGTATTTTGGAACGAATTTTCGCCATCCCTTGTCAAATTTGGTTTTAAGACAAACCGGTTTCGGCGTTGTGCCATCTGTCGGAAGCAACAACAGCAACAACAGCAAAAGATCAGAATATCATTTGGTTATGTTTTTTCTTTTAACCATTTGTAACCCCTTACTGTGCATTCGCTGTCATTGGTATTGTGTTTTTGCTTTGAATTATTGTTTAATCAGTACCAAGGCATATGAACAGGTAGTAGCTACTTGAAATTTTCTTGCTTGTTGTTGCTGCTTTGCGGTTATTACCTCTTCAATGTTTCAATGTGCCTTGGTCCGTACAGTGAACTCGCTGTTGCCTATTGTTGTTGGTTGCTTCTGTAGGGAATTTTTTTCTCTGAATTCTTTGTAAGTTTAATTTGGAAATGGTTTAATTTAAGTTGAATAAAGTTTCATTTCTTTGGAATAAAGTTTCATTTATTTTGAAAAGAGTTTTACTTATTTTGCAAATAGTTTCGTTTAATTTGAAAATAGTTTCATTAAATATGAAAATAGTTTCGTTTAATTTGAAAAAGGGTTCGTTTAGTTTGAAAATAGTATCATTTAGTTTTAAAAAGGTTTAATTTAAAATGAAAATGCTATATATCAGAGAATTGATGTTCCCTGATTGTACCCCTTTATACCCGAATTGGTATGAAAGTAGAGTAGTGAATTTCTATGCCAATCGGATGTAGAATGCGACTAGTTCATTTTTATTCCAATAGGTTATAGAGGGTTTCTTACGTTTTTAAAATCCTTTCATATCTGCATATGTTAATAAAAGTGAGCTTTAAACTAGTTATAACTTATTAATATCTGTACTCGAAAGACACTTTTTTGCAGGGTAATGATAACAACGATTCATAGATAGGATAGGATTTAAAAGTACCTATACGCTGACTTGCAGTACCCGCCAACACGATAGTCAGGTCAACGGACCGGGACGAGCCGGATTTACATATGTATATCCGCTGAAGGGCTGTCCCTTCAGCAACATTCTCAAAAGGTTTTTGGGGAATGTATTATGCCGTTAGAACAGGGTCCCCAGGTTTTTAAACGGTAGATATCTTATCGAAAATCGTCTACGCTTTTTTCTACTTCGGCTTTGGGTTATCAGAATAGAGCAAACTGCTCAAATTTGCTAAACTTGGAGTGCTACTTCAACATTCACTCTCCTATAGGGTTGTTGTTGTAGCGGCTTGCTAAATCCTTCGAGATGATCTTACCCATGGTCGTTTTCTCCAAACTCATCTAAGGGGAAACGCAGGAAATAAGCTATTTCGACAAGGTCACTATAGGTAAAACGGGTTTAGATGATCATGGGATCGAATCTCCTGATGCCTTTTCATTTACATAATTTTAATTGAGAAGGAAAAATCCTACCGAAACTTAATTTCGCCGCAAAATGCTGCAGACCTCACGACTCAAATGATAGCCAATTCTTTATTGTATCTCATACAATTTAGAGAAATATTGCTGTTATAAAAAATATGTATATTAGTTCTGAAATATTTCCGTACCAAGATATTTTCTACTTTTAGTTTTTACGGCAATCAAAGCGCGTTCTTAGTTTTTAAACTATTGTTTATTCTTATTAGATTAAAGGGTGCGTTTATATAATAGACAGCATTTATTCTATATGTACTTTTATAAAAAGGGCAATCATTTAATTATATGGTGGTAAAAAAAACTTAAGGATACACGCAAACTTTTTGAATTTTGCAATTTTTCATATTATATATGTATGTATGTATATTTTTTCTTTGATTCGTTTCGCTGAGTAATCCATGCTTCTCCAATGGACAATTCTATTGTATTTCCTGCTTACGTCAAGAAGGTAATCAACAAATATTTTTTTAAAATCTTACAGGTATTTATGTGTGTTTTAACATCGTATCTTATGTTTAGCACCGCAGCTCTATCCAAGTATCGACATATTATTGTTGGCATTCAATGGGTTTTGTTGTGATGGCGTTTGCTCAGTGTTAATGTTGTTGACCGCTACGCCATAATTTCTCTTCATACATATTGAAGAATAACTCTCTCAAATCCGGTCGCGGTCGCCGAAAGAGGATAACATCTGGTTCTGGCGCATGAATCATGTAGTGTACCCACCTAGGACTCTGTTGTACACCTATGTTGCGCCACTCCGTTTCACTCATCAAATGTGTTCTTGGTGCAAGCCTTGTCAGATCTGGCGGCAGTATTACGTGTCTGTGAAAATGAATGCATTTTTATATGAAGTAAGAATGAATCGTAATAAAATCGCATACCCCTGCAGCAAACTGTCAGCTAATGACCTACCTGTATTCGAAAATGGAATCCATGTATTTTTCTGAGTATCGTATATCATCTGCCGGCATTTTCCTTTCAATTCTGTTTTTCTTATGTAGAGAAAAATTTTTAAAATTTGCAAGGATATTTTCCCTTTTTAATAAACAGTGTCGTTTGTTTTCACGTAGTATTTTTGGAAATTGAAAAGTGCCAATGCTTCTTCTTTTACGAAAGCCATCCTCAGCAATGCGTCCTGGACTTTGTAACCGAGTGACAAAAGCACGCAACTCAATTAAAATTTCGTTTACCTGCAATAATAAGAATATTAGTATTCTTCATAAAATATGTGAATTCTTGCATTCGTTTCAAGTATTTTATTTTAGCTAGAATGGAAAGTAATTGATTTATTAATAGAATTCTGTAAACTGCTGAACCCTTCGTAGTGCTTTTCTGTAAGAAATCGACAGTTGTCACCAGCTCAAAAGCGGATGAGAATTGCTCCGTTTCTATGTAACCTAGTTAGATAGATAGATAGATATATGTACATTAGAGGATTGCACTTCGACCTTAAATATCCATTGTGCCCTCTGCTCTTTACAGTACCTCGTCTAAACCCAACTCCTTTATAAAGTTAATATAATAGTTGGTGGCAACGAGCGTACATGCTCCTCAGCTGGGCTATGTGTACCCAGGTAGCTTTGTCGTCTTCTCGAGATATGTAACCTAGTTGCAAAAGAATAATAGGTAGGATAACAAAATGCATGTAAAGCGACAACACTAACTCGGACAAATATGCGAGTTGAGCCAACACGGTTAGATGTTATCCGACCTGAGATGTAGAGTTGGGAAGTGAAAAATCTTAGCTGTTGTGAATTAGCCCTAAGAAAATACATGGGAAATTTAGATTTAAGACCTATTTAATTTTTATTTGCATAGTATTTGTAAATATATAACTACATAAACCTAAAAATTGCCGGCCCCTGGATGTGTCCGGGAAGTGTCCTTTTGTATGGACTGAACTGTTTCCTTTTGTTCGAGCATGTCCTAATGAAGAGACTAATTGTCCCCCTTTTATACCCGAATTGGTATGAAAGTAGAATAGTGAATTTCTATGCCAATCGGGTATAGAATCCGACTAGTCCATTTTTATTCCAATAGGTTATAGAGGGTTTCTTATGTTTTTAAAATCCTTTCATAAGTATCTGCATATGTTAATAAAAGTGAAACTAGTTATAACTAACTAATCTCTGATTGTACCCGAAAAGCAACCGTTTGAGAGTAAATATGGCCCAACTGTACCCTGGGGAGACTAATCCGGGTATAATCTCCTTACAGGCGGTCAGTTGCACAATTTTTTGCAGGGTTATGATAACAACGATTCATAAATAGGATAGGATTTAAAAGAACCTATACGCTGAATTGCAGGACCCGCCAACGATAGTCAGGTCAACGGACCGGGGCGAGCCGGATTTACATATATCCGCCGAAGGGCTGTCCCTTCAGCAACATTCTCAAAAGGTTTTTGGGGAATGTATTATGCTGTTCCAACAGGGTCCCCAGGTTTTTAAACTGTAGATATCTTATCGAAAATCGTCTACACTTTTTTCTGCTTCGGCTTTAGGTTATCAGAATAGAGCAAACTGCTCAAATTTGCTAAACTTGGATTGCTGCTTCAACATTCACTCCTCTATAGGGTTGTTGTTGTAGCGGCTTGCTAAATCCTTGGAGATGATCATACCCTTGGTCGTTTTCTCCAAACTCATCTAATGATCAGGATCGAATCTCATGATGCCCTTTCATTTACATAATTTTAATTGAGATGGAAAAATCCTATCGAAGCTTAATTTCGCCGCAAAATGCTGCAAGCAGCAGGACTCACATGATAGTCAATTCTTTATTGTATCTCAAACGATTTAGAAAAATATTGCTGTAATAAAAAATATGTATATTAATTAGTTCTGAAATATTTCCGTGGCAAGATATTTTCTACTTTTTAGTTTTTACGGCAATCAAAGCGCGTTTTTAGTTTTTGAACTATTTTTTATTCTTATGAATAATATGTAATAAACAAATTTTTAGTTTATATAATAAACAGCATTTATTCTATATGTACTGTTATAAAAAGGGCAATCATTTAATTACATGGTGGTAAAAAAAAACTTAAGGTTACACGCAAACTTTTTGAAATTTGCAGTTTTTCATATTATAAATATACATATGTATCTATGTATGTATCTTTGTATATTTTTTCTGTACAACAATGATATCCAGTTAACAAATAGATACAAGTGTTTAAATTTTAAATTAAATCTAATTCTTTGATTCGTTTCGCTGAGTAGTCCATGCTTCTCCAATGGACAATTCTATTTTATTTCCTGCTTATGTCAAGAAGGTAATCAATGCAGTATATTTTTTATACACCTTTGCGTAAAAATCAACAAATATTTTTTTTAAATCTTACAGGTATTTGTGAGTTTTAACATCGTATCTTGTGTTTTGCACCGCAGCTCTATCCAAGTATCGACATATTATTGTTGGCATTCAATGGGTTTTGTTGTGATGACGTTTGCTCAGTGTTAGCGTTGTTGCCCGCTACGCCAGAATTTCTATTCATATTTAAGAATAACTCTCTCAAATCCGGTCGCGGTCGCCGAAAGAGGATAACATGTGGTTCTGGCGCATGAATCATGTAGTGTACCCACCCAGGACTCTGTTGTACACCTATGTTGCGCCACTCCGTTTCACTCATCAAATGTGTTCTTGGCACAAGCTTTGTCAGATCTGGCGGCAGTATTACGTGCCTGTGAAAATGAATGCATTATTATATTAATTAAGAATGAATCGTAAAAAAATCGCCTACCCCTGCAGCAAACTGTCAGCTGATGACCTACCTGTATTCGAAAATGGAATCCATGTATTTTTCTGAGTATTGAATTTGATCTGCCGGCATTTTCCTTTCAATTCTGTTTTTTGCTTATGTAGAGAAATTTGCAAGGATATTTTCCCTTCTTTAATAAACAGCGTCGTTTGTTTTCACGTAGTATTTTTGGAAATTGAAAAGTGTCAATGCTTCTTCTTTTACGACAGCCATTCACAGCAATGCGTCCTGGACTTTGTAACAGAGTGGCACAAGCACGCAACTCAATTAAAATTTCGTTTACCTGCAATATTAAGAATATTAGTATTCTTCATAAATTATGTGAATTCTTGCAATCGTTTCAAATATTTTATTTTAGCTAGAATGGAAAGTAATTGATTTATTAATAGAATTCTGTAAACTGCTGAACCCTTCGTAGTGCTTTTCTGTAAGAAATCGACAGTTGGCACCAGCTCAAAAGCGGGTGAGAATTGCTCCGTTTCTATGTACCCTAGTTGCAAAAGAATACTAGGTAGGATAACAAAATGCATGTGAAGCGACAACACTAACTCGGACAAATATGCGAGTGGAGCCAACACGGTTAGATGTTATCCGAACTGAGATGTAGTGTTGGGAAGTGAAAAATCTGAGCTGTTGTGAATTAGCCCTAAGAAAATACATGGAAAATTTAGATTTAAGACCTATTTAATTTTTATTTGCATAGGGCCCGTTTTATTGTACCCAACTTGCAAAAGAACGCTCCATCTTGGATAGAACTTCCTTTAGTTACAAAAGCAACCCTGTTGGGATCTTTCAAGAAAGATGCGCTTAGTTTAGTGCTATTTAAGAACGGAAAATAGCTGGGCAAAAAAAAATTAAGTTGACGTAGTTATGTATCGCAAATTTTCCGAGTTTATGGACCCATTTCTTTGTAACCTAGTTGCAAAAGAACACAAGGCATTAAAAACTATCGATATAGTGTCGTATCGTATCAGATTTCGTGCCCCTATATGTAGCTACTTTTATATACAAACGTCAGCAATATAGTAATTTTCAAGGCTAAAATTGGGGTTGGTCTCTCTCACATTCCCCTCTTTATCTTTTCATGCATTTTTTTTTAATGTAAAATGTGCGAATGCAATTAAATAAATTGACAAAATCTGAAACATATGATTGGAAATCGTGCAATCTGTACCAATAATGACTTATTTGAAGATAGTGACATTCGTATTTCGTTAACTTTCTAGTTTAGTTTGACAGATTTTGACGTCACAAAGTACCAGCAATTACTAAAGTATGAATGTATTCACGATTTCTTCGTTTTACTAAGAAAATACGAAATTATCTATTTCTTTCGTGTTGAATATACAATATTTATTAAATTTAAGTAACATTTTGTTTGAAAGAGGTGTCCAAAACAGCGTAAAAGTTTTATAATTTTTTCTTTAACTACTTTTTTTTTTTTGTTACTGGTAATCGATTACGAGATCAAACGTTTTCTAAGCTCCATTGATTTCAGAATCGATTAAAGATTTTTTTGATAGCGTCAAATTGTTTAAATGTGCATAATTTTTTCAAACCAATAAATGAAATTAGCAGCCATAGAAATCATTGAAACAATTAATTTGCTGGCTGGCCGTGAAAAATCCCTGTACACAGGGCCCCTAAAACTTCAATTAGATCAGGCGCTTATGCTCTCTTCCACTGAACATGCACAGCATGTAAATATGTCTCTGCATAAATGAAAATGTTGAAACGGAAACGGAGAGGAAAATTCTGAAGTGACAAAACAGTACTGAATTAAAGTTTACTTCCGATCAAATAACATAGTATTTTGAAAAGACCAGTTATTAACATTTTTTCCAAGAGTGAATATTTCATGCTAATAAGCAGGGCTAACTTTCTCTTTCTCCATATACATATGTATGTATGTATGTAATTAATATACAAAACTTTACGAAGTAAATATACTTCTACGCTAACATTTTAAGTCTTTATGCGCACCGCAGTGTTATTGTAATTTGTATAGAAAGTGAAAATTGGAAAGACCTAAATGACAGCAGCAAAGTAAAGCGAAAAAATATAAGTAGCACGTAGAGAACAAAATAGCATGGACAAGGAAAATGGTGGAAAGTCAAAATCTGTTTTTGCCAAGTGCGAACAATGGCAATACATAGAATGACAGCAGCATAAGCATATCCAGTAAAATAGCAACTACAAAGTTAGCGAGTTTTCGTGCTGCTCGTCCGCCTGTGTAAGGGAACAAGTGGCGGAATCGAATGAGCGAGTTGTGGGTGGGTTGCGATAGTCGGTCAGGTGGAAACGACGTTGGGTCAGGAAACAAATGAACTTTTGGATGTTTTTGTTTTTGTGCATTGCCACTCACATACATACATACATACATACATATATATGTACATATATTTTCAATTTCATTCAGTTAAACAACCATACTGTGAACGAGTGCTGTATGTACGTATGTAGATATTTGTAGGGAGATATTTACATAATACATTCATACATTCCTAAGTGTACACATATGGCCATACATAAGTACATACATATGTATGTAGATACATTGGGCTAAGTAAAAAGGCAGCAAGACGGCAAGACAGCACGGTAGGCTGACAGGCTGTGGCAGGCCAGAACATATACAGACGAGCGCGTAGAGCGCACGGAGAAAAAGTGTACGCGCAGCACGCAAAGTTATAAAAAAAAGGAAATACAAAGCGGAAAACAGACTTAATTTTAATCTCTTACTTAAATATAAAACAAATGAAACAGATTTAACTTATCCACCACATTACTGTCGTCGGAGACACAAAGTTAGTGGACCAACTTAACCTTTCGTATGTGCTTTTTACTTCATGGTTTTTGCCATGATCTGAAATTTATTGAAAATTGGAGCAGCGCACAAAAATAGATAAAGTACGCGTACAGAAAACAGTTCGTGTGTACGTGTGTCGTCCGCACATTTGGAAAATATTATAAAACGAATCGTGGAAGCGAAAGAAGTGTAGAAAGAAAATTCAGTAAAAATCCAAAACCAAAAATTTCTAAAAAAAAAAATCAGCCACCAACATTAGTTAACAATTGAACGAACAGCAGCCCATCCAGTCGATACACACTCGCAAATATACTAATAGCCTTTTGCACAGATAAATTCTATTACTAGTGGACCCAATTTAATTGCCGGAATTGGCAAAGGATACGTACATACATATGTACATATGTATGTAGGTAATACTGGCTGAAAAATCGGCATCAATTAATGTAAAGTTGTGATAAATTTAAAAGTGCAATATTTGTAAAATCAACCTGCAGATGAGGTACATACATATGTATGTACATAGGTGGGAGCCCGAAGTCGTCCAGTGCTTGCGATAAATGGGTAAACTGGTGTTAGGAAGAATTGATTTAAAACAACTGTTTTTAACATTGATTCGAAGGATATTAACTTTCGTAAGCAACAATAATAGTAACGCGATTCGTAGTGGGCTTTCCAGGGACGCTAAAAACCACAAGAAGATTTGTAGAAGTCTCAAAGCGAATTCCCAAACCCCTGTGCGCCTTGTCATTGGTACTCCCTGCCATTCACCCGATTTGTCAGTATTTACCTAATAGAGCTGCTCGTTCTTTTCTAGTGTTATATTAAATCAGTCAAATATAAAGCGTCGAATTTATTTTCGTAAATTTTATGCGCTTGTAAAAGGCATGCCAACAATCATAAACTTATTGCAGTGCATCATATTCGACAAGAGCTATAGCTATAGCAAAAAAAAAAACAACAAATATGTGCATACGTATGTACATACATACAAACATATAAATCGACGAATGATTGCTTCTGCTAGTTTCGCAACTGTCGCATCCGGATGAAGTAAACGACAAATTCGCTATTTCGTCAGCGAGCCAGCAATCGCGGCCTGCTTCAGCAACAGCAAATCGGACAGATTCGACGCGTTTATCCGTGCAATATGTGCATTCCAGCAGAGATCTTAGCGTGTCTCGTCATTTGCAAATACATGCTATGTGCATATACATATATACATATGTACATTTATAAATTTGCATGTACATAAATGTGCGTACATACATACATACATACATACATACATGAGCACATGCACACCAAATTGTGATTAATTCATCAGCAGTGACCAATAACTTTTGAACAACAATTCCATTTCATCATATTTGTCCGAGGTCTTTGCGTTTGGCCATTGTATGGTCATTGCTTTGTCTGCATCTTCGACAATACGAGCACCTGCTCCTTCTCCTCCTCTTCTTTGTGGCCTTTGTGTCAATTCACTCGCCTTAATTTTCTTATGTGTGTGTGTGTTTTCGTTTTAATTTTCGTGCGGGTTTCCACATTATTGCTCATGTGTACAGAAGTAAATAAAGTAATGTTAGAAATAATCAAAGTACCTAAATAATAAGAGGAAAATGAAAATCGAAGTGTCGCGAAATTGTGCGAAGAGTTAAAAAATAAAGCAGCAACTTGTTTTTATTAATTAACAAACAAAAAACCACCTCTATATACTAAGGCAAAATTGCGAGTTTTTAAAAACCAAAGAAGGGGGAAACCAGTAAACTACTCATATGTATGTAGTGAATAAAGTGAATATTTTAGTGGAAAAGGAAAGTGGAGTTTGTTAAAATGTAGGGTGAAGTGTGTGACACAAATAAAACCGCATTGAATTAATTATAAATACACACATATGCACATATGTATATGTAGATAAATACCTATAACACGCTAACAATAAAAACAAACGCAAGCAACAAGAAGAGGGGGCATATACATATGTACACAAGAGTTGAAGCAACAACGGCAAAATAACATTCGTATCACAGGCAAGGAAGTAGGAAAGCCATACACGCTAAGCGAATTAAACATTTGTATTACCTCAATTTGCATACGTACATTTTCTCCGCTTCCTGCTGCCTAGCCTACCCCAATTGTTCGCCTTCATATCAATGCAACCAACTGCCTATTCTCCATAGATACCTACATACTATGCAGGTGGATAGCAGGTGGAGAAGCAGTGCCCACATTCAGCACTCAAACCACTCGACGTATGCACCTCCCTGATTACGGTTGCGAGGCAGTACCGCAACTACCAAGCAAACAAAAAACCCAAATAAAAAGTACTTTCAGTGTACAGGGTGTGCAACAAAAGATGCACCAGGGCATCCGAGGTGGAGCTAGAATAATTACAAAGCCTTTGCTTGTATTGTGTATGTGTGTATGTATGTATGTATGACGCTAACGCCAATAACAGCGTATTAACTCAGCCCGTCAGCAAGAACCGCCACATATGTATGTAACTATCTATACAAATCATGCTTAGGACACCACCACATTTATTTGCAGTGCAAATGCGTTGACCACCAATTGTCGCGCAAGCAAAATGCTAGAAATGCACTACAAACTGTGTATACACCTCTATGTAGCAAGTAGAGATATATGTACATATATGTATGTATATGTATGTACATATGTCCAAGTATGTGCGCATAGTTGAGTGCAGGAGAGAGTTTAGGTGCTACGATCAACGTTTTTAGACCTTTGGTTAATATACATACATATGTATGCATGTATGTATATTTGTATAAGTAGTACATACCTAAGACCGACTCGCCTCACAAACAAATAAACTTTGCCGTACACCCGCTGTCCCTTAAGTATTTTTAAAATGCAATTTCGAAAAAAAAAATCCTGGCATATTCCTTTATATCACCTGCATTTATAGTGGGATGCCCAATGTTTTCGTCTCGAGGAAGCGATTTTTGTTCCTTACGATCGGTCTTCAACTACTTGCTTTCTGCTTTTTTCTCGCAAGTGAGATAGGATTTTTTTCACTAGGCATTTGGAAAGCATACTTTTTCATTTGCAAGAAAAATTTATAGACTACCCGTTAAGTTCATTGACCGTAGGTACTACATTGTGGTACTTACGTATCAGATCTCAGTTATTAACACCCTAATGCCCAAAAATGTCGCCAAAAATCAGTAACCTTTTGCAAAGTATTTCGATTGATCCAGTGATGATGCACCAACAAATTCCATATATACAGCTCATTTGATTGTTTTTTTCTGGCTTACGGCTTATAATGTTAATTTTAAATTTTTATTTATATTCCGACTATTCTCATTGGGTTGCGATAACATTTTTTAAACAATTTGACAGTCGATACCGCAAAAGCGAAAATAAAATACATGCACATTTTTGTTTTTGTACTACTGCTATTACCTTATATGAATTTCCCTTGGTGTTGGGATTGTCAAAATCAATATTTGTTTACAATAAAGCTTTCGTTTTTGTAAATAACAAATTGTATACACTGGCGACCAAGAATGTTTTTATAATAGAAGGTTTTTTATTTCGTTTCGTTAATTTTATATAAAACTATAGTTCATACTATAACAAAATCCATTTAAATTAATGTTTCAAACTTTATGCACAATTTATAAAAATTCAACAAAATTTCATCAAAATTTTTCAATTTTTTAAAAGGATGTATCAACTTTTATAGTCTATTTAGTTTGAAGTGGCTAGAAACTACCGTTGATATTTTATAATTTTTTTTTAATTTTGGTCTTGGAAACTTTTTACACTAAATTTAAATAAGCTGTTAAACTGCATACTCGAAAAATTTCTAAAAACTCTTCTAAACAAATTTGAAGTCTTGATACAAATTTTATGAGTTTTCATACATTTTTTATTAAGTTTGAAACATTAATTTTCCGTGGTTTTGTGTTAGTATCATAAAGAGTCTTGCTAATATTGTAAAAAGGTCACAATTCGACCGCATTTGCTGTTGTTGTTGTAGTTGTAAAAACATAAGACATTCACCATAAACTTAAACTCTAACAGAAAACCTCGTCCAATTCACCATATCAGAACTGATTTGACTTTTGTTGATTGATATTTGAATCTGATTAGATCCAATTGGTTTCTGTGTGTGGTGAATTCTACGAGAATTTTTGCCACAGGAAACGAAGCGCCTTGCAATTTCTTTGTAATCTATGTTCTTTGGTACTTGGCCGGATCCAAATCCGCTATCGGAATATTACCGCTTTTGCTCGCTACTGTATGTTTTTGTTTTTATTTTCTATTTGCTAAATTCGCCTTAGACTGACTTTGACAATCGCCACACCAAAAACCGAAAACAAAATACATGTAAGCTTTGTGAATTAATTCGCTGTTGCTTTTGCCAATACCTTACTGAATGCGAATTGAGTATTATTAAATTAAAAAAAAAAAAAATTGCCGAAGTATGTTTACCCACCCTTTTCATTCCGATCTGGTTTTTCTGTATTTTGTTTTAATAAAGAGAAACGAAATTTTGTATGTTTATTGCAAGGCGAATTCATATCAGGTGGTGTTATAAGTACAAAAAAACAAAAATTTAAACTAACAAAATATACGGACAATGACAGTATGATTTACAGCAAACACATCGTTTTGACTTTACGTTCATCAGCTGCTTGATCAACTTCATCTTATATGTATGAATTCGCCTTGGTTTATTGTGTTCACATATTTTTGGGATCAGCTGTTTTTCTTACCCAGCGTTTTGTTCATGAATTTACCTTGGCGATCACCGATGAACAACACCTTGGCCATATTTTATCTAAACTCGAGAGGGGACAAGGCTCCAGAATATTTATTTATTTACAAGTTATTGGAAAAGCAACAATTACAGCGTTATAGCTGTTATTTCGTTGTTGCCTTTTCGATAGCTTCTAAATAAATAAATGGCCTATAGCTCATGGAATTATTGTTGATATACGTAAATAAATAGGCCAACAAATTTAATATATGGGTTAAAAGTTCCATTATAAAATAATCAGTATTTGATATTCTTTAAAATCGTTCTGCTTTATTATTTTGCAAAAGGTTAATGATTTTTTGCGACCTTTAATTTACTTGCCTTAGGGTGGTAATAACTGATATCTGGTTGGTAATTACCACAATGACGTACTTGAGGTGAATGAAATACAATACAAGTACAAAAATCGTCTCCTTGAGACAAACGCATTGATGTATCATACTTTAAGATCGCACTATATATGCCGAAGATATAAAGAAAAATACAAAAGGGCAAACCGTAGGGTTTAGTTTCAAAATCACTTTAGCAGAACTATTCTGCACCGATAACAAAACTGTAGTTATCGGTATCTGAAGGCTCTGTCAGCTTTTGAACCCTTTTTGTATTCTGCGCACACTTATTACCGGTGGATTTTGTTACCATCAGATATTGGGTAGTAACAACGTGGTAATAGCGACGCAATAGATGTTAATTTCCTTCTGTAGTTAGGAATCCATGTTTCACCCATATTTACCGACGGCGTGTAACAAAAACATAGCAAAAACTTTTAATCTTTGCAGTTGATTTTGTGCAAATTGTACACAAAAGTGGTAGTAGTGCTCCGTGAAGTATGCAATATTTAGCATTTTTAATCCACTGTGTTACCATTTACGCCAGAATTGCGGTGACTAGAAGTGGTAACAACATTCGGTAATAAAATTTATTGGTAACAAAATGTTCGGTAACGTTCAAAATATAAGTAGACTTGTAAATAAGACGATGTGCGGCGAACTTATTTTCGATACGGTCTAATGTACATATATCTATGTACATATACTTTACGCAAATGCACACCTACCTATATATACAAAACTTTACGCTAGATATGCATTTTATGTGCATTTATTTGTGTATGTATGTATTTATGTATGACCTATTAAAATGAAAGCCTACTTAAAAACCCACAAACCTGCCTTCGCTATAAATTAGAAAAAACATATAGAAAAAATTGCTGACTAAAACTAAAAAAGTTTAAGACAAAACCAAAAAAAAACAACAATTTTAACAAAACAGTCTATACTCAGAAAATAAAGTTCTACATAACATAAAGAACACACAGCGCAATAGAGCCCAAAACAACTAATGATTGATAAGCATAAATCCTATCCTAATAAATAAATCCTAAACCACACTAGCTAGCACAGCAGCCAGCCGCCAGCCGCCAGCCGCCAGCCGCCAATTGAACCGTCGCCATCACCTCGCTGGCGAGTAACACAAATATATAATACACAACAACAACAGCAACAAGAGAAACGTGCAGCATAACGGTGACTAGGCAAGCGGTTAAAGCTTGAAAGCCCATCAACCTTATAAAGCAAAGAAGCGACCGGCCGAGGGCACAACACAATCATTCAGCTCCAAACTCGGTGACGTACTCTTATGAAAATGAACGCAAGTCTCATTTACGAAATCCTCATGTATTTGAATTCATTCTACTTTGGTATGTACGCCACATTTGAGGTTGGTGTGGGTGTCCTTAAGGTAGTCATGTTAAAATATACTTCGAATGATTTGCCATTGGAGGCGTGCTTACTACTCGCATTGTGCATCGTCGAGACAATACGAATTGTATTAGGTCGGAAGAGCAGTTTAAGCGATCGTGGTATGTACATACATATACAATGTAATAAATGTTTTTAACTTGTTTTTGGTTTTTTTTTTATATGTCCATTCAAAATACAAATACTGCACATACTAACTTCAACATTCTATCAAGTATGCTATAGATGAGATGGGTGTACATATGTACATATGTACATATGTGTGAATTTCACTACTGTTTACATGCCTATGGTCTGAAAAACATTGCACGTATTTATTATACTATATACAAACCCTGCAAGAAAAAATTAGCTTACATAAAATTTAACTTTAATAATAATAATCCAATAATTTGGCACTTAAAGTATAGCTTGATATTTGGCGAACTTCTCCTACAATTTGTGGTGTGCCTTGATATTGTAACACAAAAGTTACTTGCTAAAAAAAAAGGATCGCTCTAAAAGAATCGGGTGCCCATATATATCGAATTTCAAAGACTCGATACCAAAAATTTTGATACTAATAGTTACATTTACGAAACCACTTACGCCTATATAAACCTTGTATCATATTTTTAACTCCTTGGGGTCTATATCGATACTAAATTCTCGTTTCACGTTATTTACATTACCGGCAACTTCTATTCCATGCTTGCTTTCAGTCGAGCTTTTTATGATCGAAATTGGAATAAGCCGCAATTATTCATTTACTTGGACCAGTTCAGCAGGCGCTTATTCGATTTGCTTTGCGTTCCATTAGCTCTTTAGAACAGAAAGCTTCATATTTTTCTCGATGTCAATTAATTAATCTAATCCCACTTAGTAATAGAAGTAATATAAGATCATTTCTTTCTTATACCTCCATGGTCGATATTATATCCGACAAAACATATTGCCCTACCTGTTTTCGTTAGGGCGCCTAACCTTAATTTCCGCATAAATATTTCTGAAAAATATAAAAAAATATCAAAAGTAATGTGAGTTGGACGTATTTGAATACACCTCCAAATATATGCATAGTTTTTCATAAATAAAAATAGATTTTTAAAATTATTTTTCAAAAAAACCCACGTGGGATGATATTCGAGTCATAATAATCAGACTTATGAAAAAATACAGGACGTGCAAAGAAATAACAAAGGGAAGAAAATACCTTTACAGTGATACCTTATGCGTCTAAATCGGTGAAGTTTTGTATGAGTTTTTCTTAAACTAATCTTTCAAAAAAGGTCAAAAACGGAATAAAAATCTAAACAACTCTTAAATATCATTCCGTTGAAAAACTGTTTAAATACTTTTATTTGATTATTTTTTTAAGCTTAAGTTGTTTTATAATCTGTAGAAATTTGTTTGAAATGGCATTTAAAACATTTTTATTTTATTTATAATCTCAAAAGGTAATTTCATATACATAGGTTTAGCTCACGTAAATCTTAAAATTTTTCCGAAATATTTGGGTTGATGTCTTTAAATATAATGAATTTTATATTCCATTCTGGGGATTTTAAGTGGTCAAAGTAAACTTTTTTCCAAAATTGATGGTTTGTTTATTTTAGAGAGCTACATACATAGAGGCGGGTGAAAGTTAAATTAAAAAACTGTAAAATATTTGTTTCCGTCTGGCTTTGCTACATCAATCACTGGTACGATTTATGAATTTTCTTGACAGAGTATCTTTACTCTTTACCGCTGCTGTAAAAACAAAATCAAACGAAAATTCAGAAATAGCATTTATAGTGTCGGAAAAAAGTATTGGCATAGAACTTTTTTTATTATTCTTCATGGTTTTCATGCTAAAAATTTTTCATTTTTTATAAAATATACATACATATCTCATTCTATAATAACCATAGAAGCCCAATTTTCAAACTTTGTACAAAATTCAGAAAAATTAAAAAAAATTCAAACTTATCAAATTAAAAAAAAAAAAAATTTGCCATGCAGTTTTGTAGCTCATTCAATTCTAGTATAATAAAATTACCAAAAATTCGGGTTGAGTTTTTATAATATTTTTTGTTGACGGTGCTGAGTATTTCCATAAAAAAAGCTTTAAATTTTATGGGGAAAATGAGCAATAGCGTCAACGAAAATCAATGCGAATTTTTAGTCTCCTGAAACTTGCTCTTTATTGTTCTATTTTATTTTTTCTAAAATAATCTGTCCATAAGTTCGACATTTTTTTTTTAATTTTTCTGAATTTTACTTCGTAAGTCATTTTTTTCAAAGTTTGAAATTTGGGCATATTTATATAGTTTTTGTTATAGAGTGAGATATATTTTGATAAAAAATGAATGAAAACTGTTTAGCATGAAAAACCTTGTATATAATATACGAAAATAGACTGCCCCAAAAAATTTTGCTGCCGCTGTATGTCCATATATTCCGTATAATGAAAAAAAAAACAAAAACATTATTTAATTTAAACCTTACATCGTATTGTAAGTATGAAAAGTGATAATACCATGACTTTTACAAAAATACTAGTTTCATCCAAAGTCCAATTTCCTGCAGGCCATGCACTTCAACTGTATTTATGCATGTATGTATGTGTTCGTACATACATATGGATGTATGTATGTTTGATATTTGCGAATGTGTTAAAACCGTACCATCGTGAAGGCGGCCATAAAATTTAATTGTAATGTGTTGAACTAAAACATATACATATGCACATTAGGAAGATATCTTGTACCAGTGGCGTAGACAGCAGATAAAAGGGGATAGATTTCCCCTCAACATCACTATTTTTTCTACGTTTAATTTAGGCACACTCCACTTTTTTTCTTACAGATCTATAATATACTTATAGACCGAAAAAATTCAAGAAACGCGTGATAGCTGATTTTAATATTGGTTTATGTGTAGAATCAGAATTTGCTTTGTCCGAAACAAAAGTTTGTCCTATCCTATTATTAAATTAAATGAAATAGTGATTAGATTTAAAAGGTTAAATTGTTTCTTAAAATATATTTTACAATTTTATTTATTGCAATTTTTATAATACTTTCAGACTGGAAATTGAAGTTATAGCAGGATTTTTACCGATTTCATTTACCATAAATTTCTTTACGTCCCGCCTATAATTGAGGAGTTTAATACTATAAAAATCAACAACAAAAATCAATCTATGTTTGAAATTAAAATTTCGTAAATAGTTTTGTAAAATTTTAAATTTATAACTCGGTAATTATGGTTTTGAAAAAGTGCATATCGTATTCATGCTTTTAGATTGGTATTTTAAAAGACTAAAACAAACATAGTTATATGTACAGCATTCTCCGCTTAATTTAATTGGATATCAACACTATCTGGATTTTATACGTGCCAACGGATATTAGCGTGGATATCCTGATATCCGAAAATACGGGTAACAAAGCTATCTTAGTTTATAAAAAAGGTTTAAGCATAAAAAGTCTGCACAAAAGAAGTTCAAAATTTTTCGACGAGCCAGCTTACGTACATAAATCTTGATATTTTCACGAACTATTTCGATGAAAGTAGTAAAATATAATATGTACCTATATTTTATAATTCTTAGGGAAAAACAGTACCGTTTTTTTTTGTATTGGGAGTGATACACAAAATGGGAATTAACGCTCTAGCTTCGCCCATACACGTCAAATTGAAATGAAAATATTAAACTACTACTAATCGAAACCAACTGTATATTGGTCCCATTCACACAAGTTTACTTTGTATCGTTATACTTCTGAAGCACAAACAATTACACGAAAGAACTTTTGCATTTTGGAGTCGGCGTAAAACTTTAGGCCCCCCAAGTTGTGTTACAACATGAAGACGTCAAACATCGAGCTATGTATATGATGCAAGCTCCAAATTATTACTATTACACAGTGTGACACTCAAAAATACCAGAATCCAATTTTGGAATTTGTCAAACACCCCCAAAATCTCGACTTAACCTTAAAAACCCGATTTTTCGTGCTTTTGCGCACTCTTAGCCCATATCTTAGCTAATTAACAACCGATCGGTATAAGAAAGAAGAAAGATATATAGATGTATTAAGAAATTTACTTGTTTTTGCACAACAAAATTAAATTTTGCTACCATTTTTCTTCTTTTTTTGACTTTGGCGATATTTTCACACACTATTTTATAAAAACACAAAATGAGTTTTGATTAGATTCAAAGAGTACGTTTAATACCGAGTTCAACGAATGTTTCTTTAAAAAAAAATCGGCCAAAAAGTGACTGAGTTATTTTACTTTTTATAAGAACGAAATTTTTGCAAAAATTTACAACGAACTTAATTTACTAATAAATATTATTAAATGAAAATATATAGATCAAAAGTGCTTTTTTGACCGTTTTTTCCTTAGGTCAGCATCGTCAGTTTCGCGTTGTACTGACCAGCAATATTTTGCCATCATTATTTATTTTGTTTTTTCCTTCGAAACGTTTTTCGATCGTGGAAGTGTTCGCCTTGTTCATCACTGAACTGGCCCAGATTATGTGGGAAGAAGTCCAAATGCGAATGCAAGAAATTAATTTTTATCGACATGTTGCAACCCATTTCACCATATGCACCTAAAAATTCGTTTACAACCGTGATGTAGTCGTCGCTTATGTTGTACCCAAGGAAATTATCACATAGCGCTACAAAACTCTTCCATGCACGTTTCTCAACACAGCTTAACTTGTTCATAAAGGTAACGTCGCTCATAATTTTGCGAATTTGAGGTCCAATGAAAATACCTATATACACATATTATAAAAAAAAATAAAAAACAAGTAGGTATGAAAACAAATTAATAAATACCGGCTTTTATTTTAGCATCACTTAATTTTGTGAAGACAGTTTTAAGATGAAGAAAAGCTTCGCTATTAACATCCAATTTCTTTACAAATTGTTTCATGTATCCCAGCTTTAAGTGTAGGGGTGGTAAGATAACATCCTCAGATTTTACCAATGGGAGGCTTAAAAGGTTTTTCCTGCCTATCAGATGTGACTCTCGATTTGCATTTATCGAAACGAGATTTAAGGTTAAGTCGAGATGTTGGGGGTGTTTGACAAATTCCAAAATTGGATTCTCGTTCTACTCGTTCAGACCTACTAGGAAAATAACATCACTTCCCAGGTATTTCGACTTCATTTTTTTTTTTTTTTGTAGCACTGTGTTATTATTATGCCACACTTTCTTATCATGCCACAATCACTGCGAATTTAAAAGATAATAATATTTTGACTAGTAAAAGTAGTAAAATAATCAAAACCGGTAGTTTAAAATTTGCAACGTTATTCAAAAAAAACTTGAGCAAACGGTTCTTTTATTTTAATTAAATATTTTTCTTAACACCTATGTACATGACAACATTTTTTTAGAATTCGCTTTGTTATGTCATTTCATGAAGGCGTCACATCCGTTGACCCACACGTAGTGACAGAATGAAATTTATGGAGACTTGACGCAACAAAACGTCACTAAATATGTAAGTTATTAAAGTTGTTTAAAAGTTTTGGCGTCCATTCTGGGCATTGTGGGTCATAAGTATTGATACTTTAAGTTTATACAGTTAGTTTTTGCCAACGCCTCCTTCCCGAAATTCTGGCACGCCACTATCTTCAACAATAATCTCACACTGAGTTGACACACACGTACAACAAGCATACATATCTACATATTGCATGCCAGCATGTTGTTTCTATTAATATGTACGTATGTGTTATGACAATTGCAAGGATATTCTTTAAATTTAATGAAATCTTTAACGATTATTTGATTATAACGGGTAAATAAAAAATAAAATACAACCCAATAATACGCCACTTTAGTCTATCAACAGGCGCACTTCTTATTTCCATGCTACGAGTACTCTAATCTGAACATAGTACCTGCTGGGGTGACGATAATGCTGGCCATGCAGGTTTTAATCTGTAATTAGTACTACTTTTCAATTTGTTAAGGAATTTCCGATCTACAGTTGTTAATGCAGAATGAATGGCCCAATGTTTGTTATCGATGAGGAGCCATGCCCATCTAAGAGTTGTTACTGCTACAATTTTCTGAAAAAGTGCTATAAATCAGAGCTCTGCCAATCAGTATTGAACTTTAGGTCCTTCAATTTGTGGTACAACATTTCCAAAAGTTGTAGAGAAGTTCGGCCAAACATCGAGAAAAATTATGCAAGCGACAAATTACATGGTGCTACAAAAAAAGGTTGCATGTTCTTTTTATGTCATGTATTGAAGGTGGTAGAACAGATTTGAAAAATAATTATGAAATTGGCAAAATTTCTAATATACATATGTACCCCCAAAATCTAAAGTTATGATCAAAAATCTGCCAATCGAGATTGTGGATCTAAATACCGGTCATAATTTGAACCGTTTTCCAAGGATTCTGCGGAAAAGCGGAAGGTTGCGTCTTTCTATTACTTTTCAAAACTTTAAGTTTAGTTGAATACTGTCGACTGTGTAACTCAAAACGCTTAGGAAAAATATGACAGAAAACATTGAACAAACTATATGCCATCCCCTGTAAAAAGAGCTATTACAAACCTCAATTGTATAGGTACAAACATTCCCAAAGTAATAAAGCCTTTTCAAATTTCGAACATTTCCTAATTTTAAAATAAGTAGCATTAATACCTCCATTTTGAATTAAACCTTCCTAAACTACTTTTAGCTACCTATGGTTTAAAATTTTTTTTGTATAAGTGCGGTATAAATATCTTTGTCCTTACTAGAAAAGAGTGAAAGTTAATTAATAATTCGTATAGCAAGATACATATTTTTCGAATAATCTATAACTATTAATCAAAGACTTATATTATAAAAGTCTTTTCATAATAATTACCAGCGAGATAAATATTTGTTAGTCCACAAAGTCCGTTATTTTGAGTCTTATAATAATTATGAGTTAGAAAAAATTGTTTAGTCTTGCACTACGGAACTTTCTTATAAACATTAGTTCGGGATTAGTTCGGAAGTGATTTGGTACTAATTCGAAATCATTTCAGGATTAGTCTGGAATCACTTCTGGACTAGTGCGATTATAATTTGGGAATACTTTGGCAGCAGTTCAGGACTGATCATCAAGTCTGGTTGTGAATTTCTACTTTTTTACTTCAAGCTATTTTTTTTTATAAGTCTTAAAATAATAGTTATCGATTACTTAAAAAATGTATCTTACTCATAATTATTATCAAAGGACTTTTATAATGCTTATCAAAATTAGGGTAACTTTTTAAAAATCAACAACATTTTAGATCTCGACGCTTAACAAAGTCAAAAAACAAAAAAAAAAAAAGATCCGTGCAACATGCGGTTTGTACCCATCGTGGTCGTAGGGCGGAAGGAACTTGGGTTTATTATTATTATTATTATTATTATTATTATTATTATTATTATTATTGAATTTTTCTTAGGACCAAAGTTTAAGTGATGGTTAAACAGAGAAACAAAAAAGTAGTGTGTAATTCAATATGTGGAGTTTTATTTTTATTTTTGTTTTTATATTTTTTTTTGTTTTGATGTTGTTACTATTTTCAATGTAATTAAAAATGTAAGTGCAATTATTGTTGTAAGCAAAAATATTGTTATTTTGTTAACACTTGTTTTTATGTTTTATGTACAATAAAATGCCGAAACGCGTAGGAGAAAAAAAGAAACTTTTTGTTTGCTTTTAAAATATTACCGACCGAAAAGCTCCTAAAGCATCGCAATTATTATTATTATTATTATTATTGCTGTTATTATTATAAATGAGTATTAATACAAAATAAATTTCATTTATAAAAACACTTTTCTATTTCTTCTCTCCCCAAAGGTTGGCAAGCAACAGCATCCGTAGTATTAACACTGCCCAGTCTTGCTCTCGTTATTTACTTATGTTGTTTTCAAACCTACGTTCTCAAACTCGAAATTATTCTGAGTGCCTTAATGATAGCCCTCCAAGGTGCTGAACTAGTGTATGCCGGTGTCTTCATTTGCACCATGTTCGGTGAGCCAACGTATACCTAGCAGTCGATAAAATTTTATGTAAAACTGATACACTTCAAAATGAATGAATTTCACGTCTGATCTTATTCAATGAATTAATAACAACAACGTTGATGCCAAAGGTGCCAACGATAGATCTTAATCATGCAACCGAAGACATTGATACTCGCATGGAAGGCAACACGAAAGCGAAAGCGAAAACGAAGACGAAGACGAACACGTAATCATACAACAAAACCGATAAGAAAAACGTTAAGGAGAGCGAAATTCGAACCAACAATCATACAGAATATAGCAAGATGATATTGATATTTACCAAACAACAACAACAACAAATACTGTATGATTTTATTAAAAAATTCCTTTTATACGAGTAGAAGTGCACCAACTAAAGCACAAATTTCCAAAAGGTGTACAAAAATATAAAATCCAACGCACCAACGTACCAGTACACGACTGTAGGGCAAAGCGGAAAAAGGAGACGGAAGGTGACAAACTGAGATACATACATGCATACATATATGAGTTGGAATAGAAAGGGCATCACAAAACGTATCCACTGTGCGAAGACCTGAATTTAGCAGTTATTTTAAACTTTTAATTGGTTTATTGAAAACAAAGAAACCACATTTCTGAATATGTGTTATTAACGACGAAGAAGATATGTACTTGCACAAACGCAACGCATGCCTTTCAACGCTGAAACATTTTTTCGATTTAAACTTTACAAACAGGTGAGTTTTTCCTTCATTACTCATTTTCATACGCGATTTGCAAAAATATTATATTAATGCTTTACGTTATGAACGGACACTTATAACACTTGATTTCCGCCATTGTCTAACAAACTTTAATAGCACACTGTGGTGCATTGGTAAATTGCACTTTTTGGTAAATTGTTCGATTTGTGATATTTGTGAAATCGATGCGCCTGATCACTGAACGCGACATATCACGAAACCAAAAACACAAAAACTAAATTCGTTAGCTAGATTGGCGCTATCTTATGCAGATTCTAAGACTCTCTATGCGAGGCTAAAATTGCCTCAGATATATTAAAAATAGCCGCCAACGCCACAGCTAGCCGCCGACTTTGTGAAAAAAAAAAAATGCAAAAAAGGAAACTATACTCAGCAAAATCAAAACAAATGCAAGGAAGGTATTGCACGTATGTGTGTGTGTGTGTGTGTGTGTGGGAAAGTGTAAGGTGCAATAATCATCTTAATTAGGTACATAGGCAACAGATGCAATCGGCTGCAGCTGTGAATGGCGGAAAATTGTTATAAACTAAAAATTTAATTACTCCATTCGCAGAATGCTGCTTCATGTAGAAAATTGTTTATATGTCAATACACACACACATTTTAATATATGTATACTTGGGCGCAGCACTAATTAGTGAATTTTCACAATTAAAAAAAAAGTTAACTTATACGCAGCCAACCAGCGGAGCCCGCAAAAGTCATGAGTAAAAAAAATATTGAAATATAAAAACTAATCAATATACATAGTTTTTACTTGAAATATCGATATTTATTTGAGTGTGTCAAATTTATATTAAAAATATCGGTATTTTTTCTCTGCACATACCGTCCCGCCAAGAAGCCTGACCTATAATTATCGGTTAAATTAGTGGGAAAATTAACTCAAACTCATTTTCGTAGTTAGTTTTGTATGTGCGTCGGAAAAAAATGACCACTCCCTTTTTTCTGAATAATCGACAAACAAACTCCTGGCTACGGAGAATTTCGAATAGACGAATTTCGATAGTTTTTCAGTTTCGCCATACTGATCTCAAAATTTTTCGTTGTTACACATTTATAAAAATGAATTTGTTATTTTCTTGGGATACACCCCCTCTGTTTTGCTCTTTGCAGGAAAGTGAGTGTATACAATCGATAACTTCTTTTCGATATTGCCAGACATTTTTTGCTGAGATATTGTCACGATACATACATATATCGATATTTTTTTCTTTGTCAATCCCTAGTCCGCAAACTGCTCCGGCTCCCTCTGTGTGATCTACCTCCTAGGGAAGCTCCGAAAAGAAGGATATACACCGGAGAAAAAGGCCTTAAGATAAAATAAAAAAGTGCGCCTATAGGACTCCTTATAGAAGTGGTTTCATCTCACTCAGTTAACCTGCTAAGATTCCGTGCGGACTCCTCTATATGCCTATAATTAAAAAAAAGAACCTAAGATAACTAGACAGAGTGTTTTGGGATTATTTTATTTATTTATAATTAATAAGTATTAGAATTTGGTTAAATTTTTTTTTTTTAATTTGAACTTGAAATTGAACATTGTGTTCAGAACAAGAGAGTGGAAATAATAATATAAATAACAACTAATTTGAATCCTATTTGTTAATACTTTTGAATACCTTGTCAGAGTCAACAAATTTTCTATGAAATGCACTTGAAAGGAACCAGCGTTACTGTCACTAATTACATCATGTTTTCTATTGTTATTATCTATCAGCTAAGCTAAAACTATTTCGAATGATTTTTTCACGATGTTTCGTTTGGACATTGTTCAAATAATTTTAATAACTATTTACTTATTTATGTTTTTAAATAATTATCGAACACCGTTCCTCTTTTAAGAAAATACTCATTTTTACTGATAAATCAAGCGAACGGGTAAAAAATTTCCACTTAAGTAGGAGTTAGAGAGTTAAACTACAGTACAAAAAAATTCCTAGTTAAATTCTACTTTAAAAATCTGAGGCTAGAAATTTTATTTGAAGTCATTTAATAAGTGATATTTTCCGATAAGTTAACAGCACTTTCGGTAAAAATGCTACAACTTTAACCTCACGGAAAAACTTACTCGTAGACCCTCTGGTCTAGTGGGCTAGTGGACATTCTCACTCATAATTATTAGAGTTTTTTCGTGTTGAGTAGCCACTGTTGAACTATTATGACAAGCCTCAACGCATGACAATTGTCATAACTACTGCTCATTAAACTATGCCTTAAAACTTGGTTTTAAGACTTCTAATGTTAACAATTATTATTGAAATTTGACAACAACGAACTAGTATGTGTATTCTGCGTTATTGTTTAAGACAATATTCATGCAATGAGTCTTGTCATTCGCGCTGGAACAGATTGGTTAAAAAAGTTACAAACAAGCGAAAGATTTTGAAACGAATTTTCGACAACCAAACCGATTTCAAGAATGACACACGACACCAATTTGTCTTCAAACCATACTTGGCAATCATCATCTTTTTATCTCATTTCTAATGAGCCAACAAAGGCCAAAAAACAATTGAAATAACGAGAAAGAAGATCAAAACTTATTGTTGAAGTTCACATCCTGGGGTTTGAAATATTGCACTTGTTAGAGCTCCTGTTTTATCTTCCTCTACACCCTATCTCGACTAAATTATACAAGACTATGGCCTGTTTTGTGGCAAATTCACGTGACTATAGGGTAAATGAACGTCCTTGATGACGTCCCTTATAAAAACTGTGCCAAAAAGACACATACACACAGATACAGGTGAATACATACAAATAGCATGCTAGGTATTCATGTAATACATATCTCTCTCTTGAGTAACATTTGCATTCTTATTGTGAATTGTTATAAAGCGACATCATTTTCATCGGCCGACCGATACTACTGATACAATATATTTGTATACATAGTACAAAGCCACCAAAGGTACCACCAATTGAATGTGCAACATTCGGTGCAACCCAAACATGCCGTGGCCAGTCTATAAATACGCGCCGAGACAAAAGTACATACGAGCATAAGACTGGTACGCGACGGCAACGCATTTTGAATACCCAGAAGCAAAAGTTTTGAATTATTTGTCACAAAAGCTAAGGCGCTCTGGTTAGCTGCCGTGTCGTGCTATTTTTGTAAACAAACCGAATATTTAAAATAATAATGTAGTGCAAAAATAAAAAACGATAATTGCAAATTAAGGCAATCGAAATAATACATACAATATATTTTTTTTTATTGCAAAGAATGAAGAAAGATAAGACGCACTCAAGTCAGCAAACTGGAATTGTTTAGTGCTCTCAAGCTATAAGCGATTTAGTCGCTTGTAACACAGTGGAGTTGTAGCAGAATGCCACCGCCAAAGAAGCCACCGATTTATGTGCCAAAGAAAGCCAATCCTAGTCTTGGCTACGAAGTACTCATCTACTTAAATTCCTTCTACTTTGGAATGTTCGCCTGTTGCGAATTGAGTATGGGTCTGCTAAAGGCAATCAATTTGTCGTATCCGAGTAATGTTCTAGCACGAGATTCGGCGTTTCTGATTGGTTTATGCTTGTTAGAGACCATTCGCATCATACTCGGAAGCAAAGGTTCACTAGCCGAAAAAAGTATGATATTTGTGTGTGTATGTTTTAAAAATGTATAAGTGATGATGGTACTAAAAATGTATAACCGTTAGGAAACCAAATAGTCACTCACTGTGCACTTATTTTGAATACATTAATACATAATATATGGTGTAATAATAAGAAGTAGCCATTAACGCATTTCCCAAAGAACGTAGATTACAAGGAAGTTGCTTTCCATCCCAGCGTTCCTCTAACAGAAAATCTCGTTCAATTCACTATAACAGATTTACTTTGACTTTTGCCGATTGATAGTTTAGGTGTGTGGGAAATTGGACGAGGCTTCTTCGCTACTGACGACACCTTGTCATGATTGTAAATGAATGTTCAAAACAGTTGAAAGTAAAGTATTTTTCCTAAAGAAATATTAGTGTATGAAGGGCTATTTTAAAAGAGCTAATGGAATTTGGATTTACGGAGATGAAATTTAAATTTAGTAGGGTAGAAACAGAGGGAAGGGTTTTAAAATATCGCCAAAGCAAAATTCATCTAAATCGTGATATCTCGAAAGCTATAAATGTTGTTGTTTGAAGGACTAAGAAGTGTGGTATAATTTAATGTTCTTATAAAGTGTTACGAAATTCCAAAAATTTTTTGCCGTTTTTATGAATCAAATGTGGTGAACTGAAAGAAATTAAAAAAAAAGAATAATTTTTCCAATTCGTAAAATTTGTAAATATTAGTAAAACTGTAGTACTCTCTAAACACGACAAGAACCAAAAACTCGGTCATTTACATAAATGCAGTGAAAATCTTGGGTCCATATCTTAGTGGAGATATTTAAACACCGTATAAAATCTTAATATTGATTTTTAAAAAAACTTTTTTAAAAGGAAAAAAAGAGTGCCTTTCTTTTTCATTAAGGAAATGAAATATGTATATTATTTTTTATATAATATTTACATATATGCAGGATCTTTTTACCCGCATTGTGATAATCAGAAACCCAGTTCCTCGAATAAAGCAAAGCTTTACATGTTCTACTTCTATACATCGAAATTGAGTTTCGATGCCACATTGTTTATAGATACTTTCTTTGCACAACTCATATCAGCTGTTTGCATTGACAAAAGTTAGCTGGCTTACTATTGTCAAAACTCAAATCTGCCGGATGTGTATTTATATACCCCCTAAAAATCTCAGTTATAGTAAAAGTTGTAAGCAACAAATTTGGACAACTTCTATGAACAGGCTCTAACGGGTTAAATAAACTACTTTATATCAACAGGATCTAAGAACAATGTAAGGTACTAAAAAATATCTTCCAAATCATATATGGTGTGGGTGCACTAAATTTCGAATGAACTAAACGTTAAATCTAATGAATATGGATTATAAAATTTTTTTTTTTTTTAAATATATCTTGGGAAATTTTACTATTGTTTTAGAGGTTCAATATTCCGATAACGATTAAACGGTATCAGTTTGGTTTGCCATCAGAATAAAGTCCTAAGAAGTATTGTTAATGCTCCTTGGTATGTCTCCAATTACACCATTCACCAATACCTCAAAATTCCTTTTGTCAGAGAAGAAATCGTCAGATTAACTCAAAACTATCTTTAAAGATTGAGATATCATGAAAATGAACTAGCTACTAATCTACTCGACAAAAGCAAAACTTTAAGAAGATTGAAAAGATGTCATATCCTAGATATACCATCGCGATATTAATTAAACAAGACATCAAAAATGAAGCATTGTATGTAGTATATAGACCTAAGTTTAGTTTTACTTGTATAATAGATGGTCTCACTGGAGATTACCTATTCCTGTTAATTAACTTTTAATTGTTATACAATTAGCCTATTGTCCAATGGAAAGATTGCAAATAAAATTATTATAAAAAAAAAACAATACCGAATAGACCAAAGGCGAGGTGTCGCAAGGAACAGAAGCTTGCTGTTTCTGTGGTCGTTTTTTTCTGTTGCTACAAATAACACAAATAAACTATTAATGTAAAATTATTCAACAAAGCAAGCAATGCGGCAAAATATTGGTTTGGTGAAGTTCTTGTCAAATATTTGACATTTATCCTGTCACCACAACATAAAAAAGTCCACAGTACTGAATTCGGTGCTGTTGCCGTTTTTATTTATCTTCTTTGCGACGACAAATTGTGTGAAATTATTTCAAAAATCATGGTTCAGTTCGCTTAATCTGTTCAGTGACTAGGCTCAATTTCGGTTCATTGGATGTAAAGAGATACCATGAAAGATTCACTAGGCGCCGGTTCATCCACAAAAACTCTTTTGTTTGGTGTGCTTTATTGGTAGGTGAATTGTTGCTCTTTACTTCTTTAAAAATGAAAACGGTCATAAGGTTACCAACAACCGATTATATCGTGGACCAACTGAGTGAAATGAATACTGGAGACAAGTTTTTTGAACAGGATGGCGCTACAGATGCTATACAGCGCAAAGCCTAGTTGATAGGAACATTTGGTGAACGTGTTATTTCTCAAAATCATTATTTTTGCCGCCTCTAGATTGTATCTCTTGGGTTATGTGAAGTCATTCGTTTATGCGAACAAACCGGAAACTTTGGACGTCTTGGAAGGTATCATTGTGCCAACCGTTGCAGAGGTACTCATTTCCAATATGGGGAATATTCCCCTATCAATTGGAGCAATACTATGAATTCATAGTCAACGTACGAAATTGAACTAACACTTTTATTCCAGCTTTACAGAATTTACAGCTCATTTTTCATTCTTACTCACACACGGCAATAAATAAGAAAGATAGAAGATAAATAGGTTGATAGGTTGATAGTCGTATAGAAAGTATTCGATTAACAATTCACTTTCGATTAACCACTCACCATCGAGTTGTCTGAAAAACGACTAGCCGAAATTATTCGAATAGTGAATAGTTAACTCACGATAAATTCATCAAAACTTTATTATAGTAACAACAATTTTTGTCAATAAGCACAAACACTCAAACACATTTTAAAACAAGTATTTATTGATTAGGTGATGCCGAGTTTTTTAAAGCAATTTTGCTAATCGATCAATCGATTAGTGAATTAGTCGATTAACAAGATTACATTACCTTAACCTATGAATTTTAGGTCATAATTTAAAAAAAAAAAAATGTGTCGTAATTACATATATTGTGGTATTTAAGCTTCTGTTTAAAAACTTAATATGAAAATTTATTTTAGTTTCCTCGCTTTTCGCTATAAACAAATCACTTAAATGTCACTGTGGTTTATAGTTTTCTAAACATAAAATTGTTGACAAAAACTGACTTGACTTCTCTAACTGCACAAAACTTATTAGATTTGAATTTAGTCGAACCATAAATGTAGACTTTCTGGAAATCTCGACAACAGAGTCATCTAATGGATTTTTATACATTTTGTTTATTGTTTTTGCAAATATACATTTGTTTTTTTTTGGCGGATCTAAAATGCGGATTTTCTACTCAAGCGCCATCTAGCGGATCCATTTTTCATAGAAGTGTTTCTCGTCCCACCCCCGTTACCCGTTTCTAATTCAATCAAAATCGGTCCTTTCTAATATCATCAATATCGAATCATAAATACGGGGTTTCTGAACAACTCGATTTTAGCGTCACCTAGCGGATCGATTTTTTCATACAAATTTTTCCGGAACTTAAATACAAATTTTCTGAATAACTCGTCTATAGCACCACCTATCCGATTATTTATTATTCATAAAAGTATTTTTTTATTGATAAATAAGGATTTTCTGAAAATTTCGAATAAGGAATATACTGAAATTTGATTGAACTCCGGCTACATTTTTATATATAAGTATATAGAATAGATAGGCGTTGATTTCAAAATGAATTAACGTTAATACTGGTTACGATTTCATTGATTTTATCTATGTCCCTTCAAATAAAATGTTTTTTTTTTTTATTCTAACCAAATCAGTTTATTTTTATTCATATAACGAAAATTAATTTCTTGAGTTGGTTTTTGGCAGCAGCCACAGTTATTGCAACTGACCTAATTTTTCTATTAACTGCGTTGTGCGTGATCCTTACTCTATTACAGAACTTCTCTATATGTCTATTTAAAATTTGGCGGTTTGTTTACACATTGAATATAATCTCAATTTTCCATTGTATATTTTATTAATAACAGTTTAATTGTATTTACTAATTCCATTATTTCTCTATTCTATTTTTATTACAGGTTGGACAGTTATTTTATCGGTTTTTCTAACAATTCCATGCTTTTTCGGTGTCGCCTACATCCTCCTCCTACAAGAATATAAACTACGTCTGGAATATGTACTTTGCACATTAATGATCGGTTTATATCTAACCGAAATTTGGTATGCAATACTAACCGTTTTTTCACTATGTCGTCCAGTAACTTATGAATAGGACTAAAAAGATTTATAAAAATGTAAATTTAGCATAAAAAAAAATAAAACAATACAAAATTATATGCAAACATATGTATGTACATACATACATACATGCATATAATACAAGAAAAATTACAAAAGAACTTAAAACAAATGTATAAAAATAAAAATGCATGTAAATGTTAAGAGATTCAAATAAAATGCAACAACTTACGAAATAAGGAAATAAACGTAAAAACAAGAACAAATCATAGCAATATACAATACAAAGGAAACGATTAAATATAAACGGAATGTAAGGCGAGTAAATAGGATTCAAAGTAAGATTTATTAGCAAAAAAATTAAAAATTAAAAAAGAAACTTAAAAAACTTTACATAAACAAATTTTGAAAATTATATATGTATATATGTGAATTGTAACGCCAAAGGAAGTATATCTACACATATGGATTGTACATACATATTTACTGATAGCGAAAAAAAAAATGACGATATGTATTGGTAACATAAAATTCAATATGATCAAATGTAAGACAACAAGAACTACTTACTATGTACTTTTCAGACTTTTTGGGACAATGTTTTTTTCTTGTTTTTTAAAATATTAGAATTTAAAAAAGTTGATTTAAAAAGTTGGTGGAACTTGAATTTAAACCAAGATAAGCTGTAAATTAAACAAATGTATATTAGATACTAAATAAATTTATTTAATTTTGTGAAAATCTTAAAAAAATCTAGAAATGTGTGTATTGAGATCTTTCAAGTACTTACATACATACATATTTTCGCACAACTCATTGGAATATTAATGTCGAATTGAATGATATAACCGTGTACATATTTATTGTAAAATAAGTAATGTAAAAACCGTTGAAAATCAGTTTAAAACAATCTTCATATGTAAACACACAAACATACATACACAAGTACTTGCAGAGCATGCATTTATATACATATGTAAATGCAAATGTGCTTGATGTGCAGAAACTAGTCAACAAATCTGCTACTCGTATTAGCAGAATTTTAAACTCATTCTAAAAAAATTAAAATGCAGATATCGCGCGTTTGCTAACAGAGTGGCCTGTTTCAAAAAACAATATTTTATTAGTTGAGTACTTTCTTCTAACGGTAGCTCATATGAAGAAAATGTATCTTAATTGTTTCTTTACTTTAGGAGCCAGAATGATAGAATACCTACAAGACGGCGGCTTCCGCGCCGAGAGCAACTAACTAAAAGTGACGTAATAAGGGCCAGCTTTTCAGAGCTAGTTTAAACTCAATTTAAACTCAAATTACTTAAACTCGGTTTAAATTTGAACTCAGTTTAAACTAAAGAGCTGTTTTTCAGTGAGAGCTTAAGGTCGGTTTAAATTTGGCTATTTTGTTTTTTCTTTATCTACATATGCAGATACAACAACAGCTATGTTTTGTTTACATATTCGACCTTATAGCTTGATATAATATTCATATGTACTTTAAAATATGAGAGGTAATAATTTTTCTACAATGAGACGACGTTTTGGATTTGTTTAATTGAAGTTTTTCCTACCGACGAGGCAGCCGAACAGCTGATTAGTTACACTCATTTTAACACTGGCAGATTGGCAATTTAAGCTCAGTTGAAATTAAATTTAAAGTTGACTAAAAAGGGCATGGTTGCACCGTGGATTTTGAACTTACATAGTTCAAACGGCAAGCAGAGTTAATCTAGCACTGAAAAACTGACCCTAAAAGTGAGATAATGAGAGGGCGAAGAAGAAATTATAAAAAAGATCAGCGAATGGATCTATTCTATCAAAATGTCAAAGAGAGAACTGCTGGTGGTCCACGTAGGGCGCAATCTTGTATTCTATCATCCTTGCTATGGGAGAATATTGCTATAGCAATGTACAGCAGTCCTAAATGACTATTAATTTTTTTTTTTTCAGAAGAACCAAATAACTTCAATGTTAACCCATGTAATTCGATGAAGAGTAATTGTTGTAAAAATTGATAATATTTAAGTTAAGGCTCTAAAACTTGAAGAAAATATGCGCTTTGATAAAATCTGTCTGAAAAGAAATAAAAAATAAGATTTCGAAAAATGGCGGCAGGGCCCTCCTACATGTTATCAACCATAGGTAAATTGAAATCTTTTAAGTCGTTTTTCTCGTGTCGTTGATCCTTTGAAATATGCCACTCTTCTAGCGAACGCGCGATATGTACATTCATGCATGCATACATACATACCTACGTACAAGTTTAGATATTAATATTAAAAGTACATACATACATACATGCATACATACATATGTGCATACAAATGCCCTTATGACATGCAAAATATAAACCAAAGACTAGATTATGAAGTAGAGTTTAAGCTGAATACTCGAAAATACACAGAGATATGAAAGAGATACAACCCAGCCAAATACGGTTCTAACATGAGGGAAACATTTTATTTCACGTTACAATTTTAATGTAGTTCCCTAAGGGTTTTCGAAACGTTAGAATATTATACTAACATACCAAATATATTCGCAAAAATAAAAGTTCCAAAATACCAATTCATTGTTTATAATTATCTTACAACTTATATGAGTTTAAAATTAACATCAGAAACCAATTAGAATTCAAGGGTAGAATACAAATAAATAACTAACATTTTTCTCGATATCGAGAAATAAGTACCCCCTTTTTTTAGGAGAATTGGTATATTTTGTCTCGACAGTTTCTCTAATCGTCCTCTAGCCTTCAAACTTAGAGAAACACAGTAGAATTCGACTCGTTTTCTAATCGTTCTCTAACCTTAATGTTTGTTCGGACGTGTACATAGAGACAAGAATGAAGAATGATAGAATACAAAATTGCGCTGGTTGATGTGAAATTAGAGAAAAGAACTGGGCTGTGACGCAACAACTAATTTTCCGATGGAGTTAACTCAGAGGAAACACGTTGTTATATGTACACATTAGAAAGAATACGCACTAATACTGTTATACGCATTGGACAGAAGAGATTATAATACATACGTACATACTTACACGGAATTTGTAAAAAAAAAGCTCTGATCCGATACTTCTCCTACAAAATCCTGTAAAAAAAAGGCAAATAGCAAGGCGAATCCATACAAGGTGGTGTTATAAATACAACTACAAAATTCCTATGTATTTTGTTTTTGTTTCTGCGTAAGAGTTGCCAAAATTTACGGGTTTTGAAAGCTCATACGCAAAAGCAAAAACAAAATACATGTAGGTGAATAACAAAATAATCAAATCAGCTGCTCTTATGCCATCACCTCCTATAAATTCGCCTTGGCAAATAGCAAAATTACTCTCTAGAGTGAGACTAAAAAGAGGCTAACAACCAAAAAGTACGGGAACACAAAACAATCCTTTTCCTGTAAAAACGCCAAACAGTTTCTTTCAAATGAATAAATTGAATTTCGTTCAAATGCAAATTGATAAAAATTTACATTCATATTTTTCACTATAAACTTGACAGCCTACCATTTTTGTTTCCAGTGCAAATTCGGAATTATAAGTAAAAACTGTGATTGTAAATACGTTCAACAAATCTCTTATAGCTAAACCCAGAAGCAAAAGCTGTCTTCGGTGCCAATAACCTGGCGATTCATTCAAAACTCATCATAAATACCAACACAATTTCAATGCACATTATGTGGGGAGCGTTGTTTTCATAATATGACGGTAGGGAATCTAAAATCCTAAAGCAAACAGTAAAATAGTGGCTCGGTACGATGCCAGAAACCGAACTCATTTCGGATGTGATTTTTCTAAGAACACTCTGCTTACACAAGCAACGTAAACTTAACAATCGTAATGATGGCAATAATTTAATTTAATTTCAGTTTAATTATTTACCATTTAAATGATTCTCCCGTCATTGTTGAACGAAACCAAGTCTTCCTTCTTTTTAGTTCAGTACTGAAGGTTCTATCTAGAGCTATTTGTGTTATCGGAAAACAAATTTCGGTTACTTGTACCACAATTTTGCTTTGTTATGTAAAGAATCTGTCGACAAAAGTTTCAACAGAAGTTGGAATTTTCGAGAAACATTATTCTCAGTGATTAGTGTCATTTCCAGTATACTGGATATGTGAACAAACAAAATTGCATTATTTAAAGCATCGAAGATCCAATCAAAAGAGTTGAACAAAAACACTTCATAAACCAACGAGTGATAGTTAGGTGCGGTTTTTTGGCCGGTGGTGTCATTGTCGCATTTTTGTTTTTTTTTTGTAAATGAAGCTGGGCGTTCATTTGTCTTCAGCCGGACTGTGCAGCATGCCAGGCATGAAAAATTTCCTGGATATTTCATTTCTCGAAATGGAATCTTTCATCAGATATATGTATGTACTCCAGAAAGGCTTCAGTTACTCAAATAGATCAAAGCAGTTATTCTTGAAATAGATATATGTACATAGCTGGTAGTATGAAGTGATGCGAAATTGCATTAAAAGGATAACAGCCTATAGGAGACGCCGAAATGAACATTTATCAGACACTTATGGCTTTTTACTGTTAACCGCTTTGTTTATATTTTGTATTGAAGTAAATAATCATAGCCTTCCACAAAATGACTCAGTTTTTTAGATTAAAAATTAAACCTTATGATTTAAACTGAGTTTTATAATTGAAACTAACTGAATAATAATTTGTTGTAATGAATAAATGGGGTATTAAAACATTTTTTTTTTGTTTTTCGCCCGTCCTGTTTAATTTTTGTGAATCCAATAGTATTAAGGAAAATTTTGGGTTTATCCCGTTTGGCTGGACAACAAATTTGGCAACATTAATATGCACTCGTATTCATAGCAATGAGAGTTCCATACCTAATTCCGCCATCAGTTTTTCATTGTATCACATTTTTAGTTTTTGGAAAAATATTGTCAGCTGATGACTAAATTCTAAAGCTTTAAATAGGTATGTACGAGTATACGTAGTATGTACATACATATGTACAATCAACGCATTTAGAAAACTCACTAAAGCAACGTCGAGCAACTACATACATACATAAATAAAATATAACAATTTTATATAATTCAAATACAGCACTTAAGAAAAACTAGACCGGCACTCTCGCATACAAACTAAGTTTTAAATACTTTTTACGAATGCGTACAAAGTACATACATACATACATATATATTTTGCTTGAAGATAAAACAAAAAAAAATGATTCCTAATTTATAAAGTTATGTAACGTATTGCATGTTTTATAAAAACTGTGATAGTAGCTGGAATATAAAAGAAAAAAAAACAACAAAAATATATTTCTAATTGGCATATGAATACCAAATAATTTTTTTTTTATACTTTTCTCCAATCCAAAAATTCACTACTATACCACATGTGACTTATTTAAATACGTGTATTATGTATACACAAAGTTTTTTAGATACAAAAAAAAAAACAAAACAAAGACTTAAAGTTGGAGTTCAGAAGAGACGTTGATGCCATTTTAATCAATAAAAACAAAAATGGGGTAATTTTAATTGAGATATTTTAAATCAAAATTTTTGTAAAAAATTAAATTTTCAAATGTAATAAAATTATGTTTGTAAAATAAAAAAAAAATAAAGCTTAGTAAAACTATTGCAATTCAGTTTCAGTATTTAAAAATAAATACTATAGGGCTTAAAAAGTAGTACACCTATACAAAAAAGTAGTATAGTAGTATCCAAAGAATTTCGAAAATAATTTGCTTAGCATGAAATGTGTGGCTCATTATTGTCCTGCCTTTGAACTACAACTTTTTATTGCAAAAAAAAACAAACAATTACATAAAAATATAAAAAAACCTAAATGCCATATATCTACATAAATGTCTCTATATATGTATGTACATATGTGTGTATGTACTTATCTATGTATGTATGTATGTCTGTATATACTTAGTACCACATTGATTCCGCTCATGTCGACTGGATCTAAAATTTCACAAATAATAATTACGAAAAAAAATATGAAAATATAAATAGTTTTAATAGCATCAAGAGCCTTACTTTACGTCTGTAAAAAGAAAATGTGTGTATAAGAAATGGCAAAACAAAAAAAACTCTAAATGATAATGAAGATTTATAACCAAACTGATCATTGTAAATTTTAATAAAAAATTAAAAACCAAAACGGAGAGTTAAAACTTATTCTATTGGAAAAAAAATTTTAGATAAAATTATTAAGAAAAATATTAAACCAAAAGAAAAAACTCAAATTAAATTAAATGGTCAACTAGTGAATTTTAGTAATTTATATACCAGCGTTTATATTTTTGTTATATTGTATTTAAGCGTTAATTGAAAGCAAAAGCAACAAATATTTAAATTGAATTGTATGTAGATCATTTTTTGGAAAAGAAAGCGAAGCCAAAAAGCGTAGTAAGCATAATAGGTAAATACTGAACAAATGCAAAGGAAACCCAACTGACGCACGAACACAGACGCGGACACAGAACATAAATTCAACAAACGTAAACTATTAAACACACATACATACATACATACCTAAAAAAAAACAAAAAATGGAATATGCATTATTAGAAAATTTTAGTTAATTATACATACATACATACTTACATATACACCCAAATGTTTGAGTTGAAATAAAAGTGAAGGCGAAATTCCTTTACAAATTAAAATAGCATTTGCAAGTGTTTCATTTATTTATTTAAATAGCCGATTTTCAGGAAAGCTGATAGGCCGCCAATTGCTCCTCTGCTTTCATAACTGGGGTCAGCTAGAGACAGCAAATGAAGCCCAGTCCTTCTCCATCCGATCTTTGCTGCGTAAGGGAGGCCTTCCTCTTCCTCTGCCACCATCAGCGGGTACCCCATCGAAAGCTTTCAAGATTGGAGAATTTTCTTTCATACATAAATACAACATGACCTAGCCAACGTAGCCACTGTATTTTAATTCGCTGTACTATGTCCCTTATAAAGGACGCCTTCCGAAATACAACATTGAGCATTGGGCGTCAGCCATGAAATGGGATGGACGGGACAAGGAACGAAAATGATGACGATTGCAACGTCTACTACAGCTGCGTTGCAAAGGAGCGCAAATTCGGGGTCAGATTTGTGCTGGGAGAGAGATTACGTCACCAGGTTCTGTTGTTCACCCCAATGGACAAACGTCCCGCTGTAATCCGCATCAGAGCGTTTGGCCGCTGCCCCCGCCACGATATAAAACTAGTACTAGCCGATTTTAATGCCAAGATACTACTCATCGTTCTATCTTCTGCGGTATTCGTCGTCGCAAAGACGTAAAGGTCCAAAACTCTTTCGGAGAATCATTGTCTTGAGTACTCCAAGGGCCATCTCATCTGATGTTGACAGCGTCCGACTTATATCCGTTCGTCGAGAGAGCGATTTACTGCTCATTTGTCAACTCAGCCCAAGGTAACACTTGTTGGCAAGAGAGATTCTTCGTTGGATTTCGAGGATGACATTGTTGTTGGTGTTAATGCTGGTTCCAAGATAAACAAAGTCCTCTACTTTGCCAAAATTGTAACTGTCAACATTGACGCGAGATCCAAAACGCGAATGTGCTGTCTGTTTATTTGAGGGCAGGAGGTACTTCGCTTTGCCCTCGTTCACCTCCAGACCCATTCGCTCTTTATCCAGCTCGGAAAAGTCAGAACTAACAGCACGGTTGGTAGATTTATCAGGTTTAAATCCACAATAATGGGGTCCAATCAGTTCGTTGATGGTTGGCTTTAGTCTTTCACACAATACGCTCGATAGAACCTTGTATGAAACGTCAAGACATTATTGCTATTCAAACTTTATCGAGGTCGGGTGACGAGATGTTAATGCCGTCATCAGCGACTTGGGATTCGAGATCTTCATCAGTCACCATATCGCCGTTATTGTTTTTACAGGAATTATCTCCGGTCTTAAAACCTTTCGTAAGTCGCCACACCTTTGACTATGCTCAATACCGACTCTTACAGAATAATTATGAAAGGCAATTTAAGCCGCCGAAAATGCCACTTATATTTTAGATTTTCTGATAAACGTAAAGTTGGAAGGACACCACTTATATATCCTGGTGCATTGGTGTCCAGGGTAATATAACTTAGTTCACCTAACGGTACCCAGGGTAATGTAACTTTATTCCCCTAACGGTTGTTTTTAACAGCATAAAGCAACCGAGATAGCGAAATTGATTAAGCCATGTCTGTCCCTCCGTCCGGACATCGCATAACTCGAGTACAAACCACGCCCACGCCTCATACAATGGTATGTAAATTACAAAAATTAAAAGAACTCGAATATTTTAGTAACTATTAAAGTTAATTTGCTTAAATTTAGTATGCCAGATGGGGTTGGATTGCATAATCAAAAAAAAATTCGGAAATAGGCTTGGTAGGACCCACTTCGGAACAAATCTATATATCTCCGTAATTTCCTAATAAAACTCTATCAAATTTGGTCCAAACATTACATTGTGGAAATTGAAAATTTTGTAATAAAAACTTTTAAATTCTATAGAAATGCGTGAATTTTTTTTTTTAATTTGTATTCCAAATGTTTTTGTCCAAATCGGTTAATTTTACGCAAAGTTATGGGCATTTAAAAAAAGAACAGCTTTTTTCAAACACCGATATCTCGAAAACGGCTGGGGTTTGCTCCAATTTTAAAAACTAAGAGAAGCCTCTCTCAGTTGGTACTATAACATAAAAAATAATTATGGAAAAAATCGGAGATGCAAAAGTTAAATGGTGTCCGATTTGGCGTGGAATGCCCCATATATATATGTAAATACATAAATGTACACAATCCATTGAATTATTATAGTATCTAGAGGTGTGGCGAACTAAGCCATGACTCTTCTCTGGGTTAACCCTTTGAATATTCAGCGTGGTACTGAGGTAATGGACATGGTTGATGATAAGAACTGTTATAGAGAAATCAGAAACACTAGACTTGCCACGTACTCATGATTCATGAAATATGCCACGTACTTACTATATCAACTGCTTTCCATTTTGTATTGAAATTATTTTCAAATATTCTATTATTTCTTCATTCCACTTTTCATCTTTTTAATCAGAATTCAGAAAATCAAAATTACAAGCGCTAAATTTTTATGTTAATTATTTAAAAATTTTAAATTTTAACCTCACTTCAAAATCAAACCAATCGCACAACATGAGTTACGAAAATTGTGATGCCAAAGGTAAGCAGCCCCAGCTCTCTCTCTCTTTATTTCCTTTTTTCATAATCCCTTTATAACCACTTATTTTTCAGAGGAGGGTCAGAGGATCAACGAAAATGGCGAAACCTCATCATCCGCAAATCAAACTAAGTCGACAACCAATTACAAATCCCGTCGTTCTCAAAAGATCAGTTGGATACCTTCGCCGGAGGAGGAGACATACCGCACAGTTGTGGTCAATTATCGCTATGCTAAAATGGACAAAAACTATCCGCGCAACACAGGCGCAATATCGAAGAAAAAACATTGGAACCGCAAGATGATGTCCATGACTGCCAGAAAGAACAGTGATGAGGATGAAGATGAAGAAATACCCAATTTGCGAAAACTTTACGATTGCTCCAAAGAGGATCTGTGTATATACAAAACACCAGATACACCAATGCCCTCTTGCGAAAATATAGCCGCGTCACGTACGGAGCCGACAAAGGAAGCCATTAAGCTGGAAGTGTATTGTATGCCAATGGAGCAAGAAGCCAAAGTGGAGGAACCGCAACTGAATACGATTGAGGAAAGTGAAGTAGAATCGGCAACACTGCGTGGTGAAGAATGCAATGATGATGAGGTTAAGTCATTATCCTATCCATCATGTACCGATTTTGTGCTTCTGCAAGACAATGAAATCGGCGAAACGCCTGACTTTGATGCTGATTTTTGTTGTGCCATGACTGAGAATAAAGTAGATGGCACACAACAAACCTGCATCATCAAGAACACCACCAAAGCAACGCAGAATCCCGAACGTCATAATGAACGTTTGCAAACGGCACGAAGTTCCCGAATGCGTACAACGGGTACATCCAACATTCAAAATGATGAGAATCGCTCGCAGCTATTAACAGTTGCGGAAATACCCAAAGATTCAAGCAAGTCAAAATCTACACCAACGCAAGGTGGATTTCGCCAGCGTCAGCAGGAACTGCATCGTTATCGTATTGCTGTGGAACAGAAACGTTTGGAGTTACTCGACGTAAAGTTGCAACGCGAACGCGATGAGATGCTGCGTGAACAAATACTCTTTGAAAAGGAGCTGGAATTTAAGGCAACGCAACTGGGACAACTCAACGATGATAAAATCGTTGATATTATGTAAGGTTATACACGACGCAAACTTGGAACCGGAAATAGTGCGATTGAAAAATTAATTAAGCTGAAATAACATTTCCAAAGTACTGAACTAAATTTCTATAAATTTGCTAATTCAATAAACTAAATTTTATTTAACAAAATTTCAAAAATTAATAAAAAATGTAAAATCAATATGTAAAAAACACTGAAGAAAGGCTGCATTAAACTTCTTCGCAATCATAACCTCAAAGGATATACAATTTCGAGTAACATAAAAACCCGAATTGCGGCTGAAGTCTTTTTTGCAGTAATCAGTTACCCGCAAAAGCCATTGAAAACAGATTTTTTACGCCACAGCTCTCAAGTAATGAATGCCCTGTCTCGTCAATTATGCATGACGGAGCCTTGAGTTTAAAAAAAAGAGCTCATATGACAACCTGAGGATTGCAGGAATACTTTTTTAAATCCACCAACTTTAAAGTGTGGTATTTTCTAAGTCGTAGGTGCTAAGAATGTATGCTTGGTTTTCATTTGGTCTGTTCGATGAATGGTTCATTATGTGGTGTGTGAACTTTACCAATCGGTAAATCTTTGACAAGTTAACACGTATTAAACTGTGAGCACCCCACATGTGATAACTTGTTAAAATTTTTTCCAAAAAAAAAGAAATATTAAGGGGAAAAAACACCCGTGCACCTTGGAGCGCCAGCCCTAAGTAGTAGGAGAATGTTGAAAAAACTTTACCAATCAGAACTAGTTCAGTACCGCACTTGTCTCAAGCTATTTAGAAACTGCTCCCAAATTAGCAACGAACCAGTACTGAATTAGCTGCAAACCATTCCCGAAATATTTTCAAACTAGTTCCAATCCTCTCACGAACCTGTGCCGAACTAGATCCAAAGTAGTCGTGAATTGGTTCAACTGTGCCCGAACTCAATTTAAACTAGTCCCCAAATAAATAAATACATGATCCTGAAATAATCCCGAATTAACTAGTACCAAATTTACCCGAAGTAGTCCATAACTAGTCCCCAAATGTCCCTGAAATAGTGCCGAAATGGTTCAAAGCTTCATATGTGCATGTCGCTAAAGAAGTTTTACACAAAAAGGTTTTAAGGGCCAGTTTTTCAGTGCTAGTTCAACTTGATTTGCAGTTTAAACTAAGTTTAAATTCGATGTGCTGTTTTTCAGTCGAATTTAAACTTAGTTTAAACTAAGTTTAAACGCCCGATATGCTAAGTTTAAACTGAGTTTAAGCAATCAGCTGTTCAACTGTTCAGCTGTCATTTCATGAGTTCACAGAAATTGAAATCAACAAAATTACGTTTTTTGTCCGTAAAATATATTAAAATATGGATTTTTCAAGTGAAAGTGACTATAGCGATGCTGAAGTAAACGAAGTTCACTTCTTTCGTCGAAAAATTACCGCCCCGCTTATACATTTTTTCACCGTATTAGTAACTTCAATTTTCACAAATAATTCACGAAGGTTTTTGTGTACAAAAAATGTAAACAAACGTCAGCTGCTTTGTTGTGTAGATAAAGAAAAAAACAGTGTTGCCCTACCACTCTGTCAAATTCTAGGGCGGCCTTAAACGCTCACTGAAAAACAGCTCTGCAGTTTAAACTTAGTTTAACCTTAAACGGCGTTTAAGTAAACTTAGTTTAAACTCAGTTCAAAGTAGCACTGAAAAACTGGCCCTAAGTTAATACAATCTGTATATCCAAGCACATTCCGCCGCACTACACCATATCAAATAAAATGCAACCGTGTGTCAGCAGCGCCTTTGTTTTGGTTTTCCCGCCATTACCTTTTAAATTGACAGACTTTATGCAAGCACAGCGGAATTGTAAATTGTTTTTATTCGAGTGTTTATAATATCGAATCTTTTAGCAAATTTAAGAAATTATTTATTTATATAAAATTTAAACATAATGGCTGACTCTCCAAGTAATGTCTGGGTTTGAATTTTTGAAAAGTGTGTGTGCATAAAAATGTTCTTTTTCGGTAGGTGAACCAAGAGCAAAGCGTCAGCGTGTGGACAAAGCTGGACGCTTCGCCGCGTTTGAACGGCTGAAGAAATTAAAAGGCAACAAACACAAGTACGAGGTTGAGGAGGAAGTGGACGATGTGTACGAAGTGGTTGATGAGCGAGAATATGCAAAACGTGCAAGGGAAAAATATGGCGACGATTGGATTGAGGAAGGTAAGTATAGTTCGCAGCACACGCTACAATATCCAATCAAATGAAAATTTGCAGATGGCACTGGCTATGCTGAAGATGGACGCGATTTTTTCGAGGATGAAGATGAGTACTCCGAGGAAGAAATTGATGAGAAAAAAGACAAGAACAAGAAAAATAGCAAGAAAAGGCCGCGTGATAGCGAAAAGCCGGTGAAGGGAAAAGGTTCCATACGCAATCTCTTCAGTAATGCAGTACCTAAGAAAACGCAAAAAACGTCACTGGCGGAAGATAACATTTTGGCAGATATTTTAGGCGAACTGCACGAAGATCCTAAAACTTCTACTTCGAATGGTGTGCATGCAACTACCGCAAAGATTATAGCACCTGCCAAAATTGTAAATAAATCAACCAGAAAATCGGATGCTGCGATGGCCAAAGAGTATATGAACAGTTTTATGAATAATATTAAAATGTCCGAAGAAGTGAAAAAACCTGAGGAAACAAGTGATGATGAGTTATTAGACCGTATACTCAAACCTAAGCCTACAGTAGCGAATAAGAAGTCGACGATAGTGGAAAAATCAAAAGTCAATGACGTAAAGCCAGGTGCTTCAAAACAATCAGAAGATCTATTGTCCATTAAGAAAAGTGAAGTTGCGGTGACTACGCGAAAGCCATTAGAGTTGAAGAAACCTGAAAATATAACAGAAAAGATAGTGCCATTAAAAGAAGCAAAAGCAGCCGAAGCTGATTTATTGGACGATATGGATTTTAGTTGCTTGCAAGACGATGAAAATCAATTTGAAGAAGCCAAAGCAGCTACAGTGGAATCAAATAAGAAGCCACCAATAAAACCAACGGCAGCGAAAGCTGCTCCTGTTAAAGATGCTGACGACCTGCAGAATTTATTAAGCAACTGGGAGCAAATTTGCCAAATGGATAATTTTGAAGGAGAAACTACAAACGGTGAAAACAATGTGGCGACGAATTCAACTCCTAAGGACACATTAAAGTTCTGGTACTGGGAAGCTTGGGAGGATGCCAACAAATGTCCCGGAGAGGTTTTTCTTTTCGGTCGCACCACAGAGAATAAATCGATTTGTGTGCGCGTGGAGAAGATAGATCGCGTGGTATATCTGTTACCAAGAAAATATGTACGTATTAGAAAAATTAACGTTAAAATGACGCAGGCGATAATTTTTTTCTGATAATTTTTGTAGTTACTCGATCCAATTACCAAGGAACCATCCGGTAAGCTGGTACAACTGAGCGATCTTTATAAGGAATTCGATGATGACATTTCAGTCGAACTAAAATTGGATGGTTTTCGCTCACGTAAAGTTACCAAAAACTTTGGCAACCATTCCATCGGTATCGATGTGCCACAAGTTTGTGACTACATGGAGGTAGGTGTTCAAGAATTTTTCATGTTTTACTAAACATTGCTCCATATGCATCCTCTATAGATACATTATGACGGCAAAAAGCCACCACCAAATTTAAAGAAGAAATATAATTCAATCGCACACATATTTGGCGCCAACACCACCGCATTAGAACGCTTTCTACTCGATCGCAAAATTAAAGGTCCTGGATGGCTGACATTAAAAGAATTTCGCACAAACCCAGCGCCGATTAGTTGGTGCAACACGGATGTCAGCGTCAGCGAGCCGAAGTCTGTCGTACTGGCCGAAGATCCAAAACCACAACCGCCGCCTCCGCTTACATTACTCACGTTAAACGTACGCACGGCGCTCAATCCAAAAACATTGAAAAATGAGATTTGCATGATCTCCATGCTGGTTCATAATCGTTTTCACATCGACCGGCGTGCACCGCAACCTGCTTTCAATAGAAGCATGTGTGGCATCACGCGTCCTATAATGGCGGCCTGGCCTTTCGATCTCAAAGCAAAGTTGGCACAATTCAAAGCCATCAATGTGGCGAAGCACGATAACGAGCGCGCCTTGTTGATGTGGTTTCTGGCGATGTATCATCAAGTTGATGCCGATTTAATTGTAACATTCGATGCTATTGATTGTCAATTGGACGTAATAACCGATCGCATTGCAACGCTCAAAGTGCCGCAATGGTCGCGTTTGGGCCGTGTGCGCTTGTCTGCACAAATTAGCGGACGCAAATGGCTTGAATACTTTGCAGGACGTATGGTGTGTGATGTGAAAAGAACTGCATCTGAGGAAAAAATTAAAGCGCGATCGTATGATTTGCAAACGTTGTGCCAAGCGGTGTTGGAAATTAAAGAGAACGAACGAATGGATATAAATGATGAAGACTTGTTGCAAATGTTTGAGACAGGTAAGCTTCTTGGATCTATTGTCTGGGTATAAAATTATGGTAGTTTTCATTCTCAACATTTGATCCAAAAACTGCTGTATGGATTTCAATGAAAATTTCGTAGCGCGTTTCTGGGACTTGTGGTATTGATACAGGCTTCAAACCGCTAGATTTCACTGAATTTGGATATGTTCGAAAACTAGTACTTATGCTACGTTTTCTCTCATAGAAACAATTTATATTAATTATTAATATAATATATTTATAATATAGGCCAAATAAGGCCAAAAATCGGTAATCGATAATCGATAATATCTTTTAGTATTATTACTGCATATCATATCGCTATCATGCAAATCCGAAACGCTGCTTTGATTTTTTCCAAAGCGTAACATATTCAGCCCTATCTTCGATATTCATGGAAAAAAAAAATCATTGCATGCTTGTTTTTGTAACTAACTGTACAATAATAAACCCGAGTCGAAGTTATGTCGACTTTTATATACCGCAGTCCTGCAAGATTATTTAAAGCTTAAATGGCTCAATCCATTTAAAAAATTAAAAAATTATCTAATAAATAAAAGAACTTTAGGATTTAATACAAAATTTTAGACTACTATTTGAACGAAAATGTTGCCGTCTGTAGATGAGAAAAACAAACTTGCTGGTTGTTGTAACAAGATAAAACATTACCGATAAATTTTTGGTGAATTTTTACTAAAAGGACAGTTCTTGGCTGTGAACGAAAATTTGCTGGCCACCTTCGTTCGAATAAGGGCGGAGTTGTTAAACATTCTATTAACGCGACTGCGAACACCAAGAGGTTGATCTAAATATTCGTCATGTATAGTTCATTGCAGTAGCAAACTAACGTGCCCTTCTTACAAATGTACTATGAAAAAGCAGCTGGGTGATGAAACTTAATGAAAATATTCGAAAATGTAGCCATTTTGTTTTTAAAAATTTTATGGGAATGAATAATAAAATAAATAAGATACACTGCCCTTTGAAACAAATGGCGCATAGTCAGAGTACATAGTATAACCAAAACGGAGGAATAAAGGTGAATTTTGATCCTATTTAGAACCGCTACAATAACAACATAAATACAAACACGTTATATAGTAAATTCTATACCAGAACCTAAACATTATAAAATAACGTTATCAAATTAAGCGGAGAATAATAATATACCCAGTGAAAGCTAAGGACCAGAATAATGGATTTTTTTTCGAAAGGCCTAAGGGTATTAATTTGAATCCCAAGAAGTCATGAAATCGTGCTTTCTACATAAGTCAAACACAATTGAGGGTTACTGAAGTATTAAATCATTCGAATTAATATAAGTAACATTTCGTACTACAATAGAATTTAAATGCAGTAAAATTCCACATAACCGGACGGACTGCTTCAATTGCCGGACAAATTTTCATTAATTTTTCCATACAAATATAATCCTAATAACCGGGCTCTCTACTAACCGACCGCGGACACTATATTTCAAACCATTTTGATCAAAAAATTTCTCATAAACGGATAAAATTAAAAAAAAAAATAATCCATTAATTCGTTCTAAATGGGAGTCTATTGTTAAAGCTCGTCAAAAGCATTATTTCTTATAAATTTATACATAGTTTTTGTGTCCTTCCTTTATAAGCGGACATCGCCCATAACCGAATAAAAACACTGAAACACTTCGTCCCCACGACAGTCGGTTCTACGATATCGGAACGACCCCGATTTACTATATCCGCCCAAGGACTGTCACTTCTGCAGCATTCCCCAAAATTGTATGGGGTATGATTTATGCTGTTAGAATTATATTTACTTTAACAAATTTAGATTTTTTTTCTGGCCATCTCACACAATTTTGGCCATGCGAATTTCTTTTTCGCCGCGAAGTTCACCTGGTATTGTCTTCTTTATCGTACTTACCTTCTTTCTCCTCTTCACAGGCGACAGTGTACTGAAATTGATAACACTGACTATGCAGGATGCTGCTTATATCCTACGCATGATGTATAAACTGGATCTTCTACCACTCGCACTACAAATAACCAACATTTGTGGCAACACCATGACACGCACACTGCAACATGGACGCTCCGAGCGCATTGAATTCTTACTACTACACGCCTTTACTGAGAAAAATTATATAGTACCTGATAAAAAGAAGCGTGAATGGAGTGAAAATAATAATACAATTATTGATGGTGATATGAACGATGCGACAGCACCAGCGGCAAGCAGCGGACGAAAAAAAGCTGCTTACTCTGGTGGTATGGTTTTGGATCCGGTAGCAGGCCTATATGACAAATACATACTGCTGATGGACTTCAATTCACTTTATCCTAGTATTATACAAGAGTATAATATATGTTTCACAACCGTGCAACAACCTTACAACGCCGACGATCTGCCACAATTACCCGATTCCAGTGTGGAACTTGGTATACTACCTCAGCAGTTGCGTCGTTTAGTGCAATCACGTCGCGAAGTAAAGAAATTAATGGCAAAATCTGATGTTCCATCAGAGCTGCTCAAACAATACGACATACGTCAGTGGGCGCTTAAGATCACAGCTAATGCGATGTATGGTTGCTTGGGTGCTGGGCACTCTCGTTTTGCCGCACAGCATTTAGCTGCGCTTGTGACGTACAAAGGACGTGAGATACTTATGAATACAAAGAGTATGGTGCAAAAGATGAGCTATGAGGTGGTTTATGGTGACACCGATTCGATAATGGTGAATACGAATATAGTGGACTATGATCAAGTATTCACAATTGGCAATGGCATCAAACAGAGTGTAAATAAAATGTACAAGCAAGTGGAGTTGGGCATCGATGGCGTCTTCAGTTGTCTGCTGTTGTTGAAGAAGAAAAAGTATGCCGCTGTTACGGTGGCGCGAGACGCGAAAACTGGTAAGTTGAAAAAACTGTCGATAGATTAATAAAAAAAAAACCGAACAAAACAGATAAATATCCGACGTACTTTGTTACGCCTCAAGAAGTACCACGTATTCAATTTTATGTATTTGTGTACTGAAACAATTTATTTAAAGTATTTCAGCTTTATCGATTTAAAAATGTATGCAAAAGTAGGGCCTTTTATATTACAAAATATTTACTTTAAATAAATGATCACTTAGTAAGATTAAAATATCTGCTTAAAAATCTTTTAAAAGATGTTCAACGGAATCATAAAAAAATTGGGGTGTCAATTGCAAAGAAATAAAATGTCAAAAAATACCTTTCCCTTGATATCTTATAAATTTAAATCGGTCAAGTTTTGACTGATTTATTCAAGAAAGGTCAAAGCCAGCATGCAAAATTTCATTATTATGGTTACCTTGAACAAATTTGTAAACTTTTAAGCTTAAATAGTTTTAAGATCTGAAGTGATGTTTTTGAAAAAAAAAAATTTTTTTAAACCAATTTATTTATAAAAAAAAACCCCAAAAATGTAATTTCAAATCGTTCCAGCTCATCAGAATCTTAAGATTATTGCGATATGTTTTAGTCGATGTTTTAAAATATAATGGAGAAAACAATAAGGATTTTCCTCGTTTTTTGTATTTGTATGTATTTGTATTTGTATTTCATTTAAAAAATAATAATTATTAAAATCGGTTCAGTACTTTCAGGGACGGAAAATAACAGTTATTTCTGAAAATTATCATTGAAAAATTCACTATGAAGGAAAGGTTTTACAACCAAGTGTAATATGGCAATCGATTTCTTAATTCATCGAGAATAAATCAAAAATAAGAGTTATTGAAGACTTTTATATATAAAAAGTCTTCAATATAAATCAGCCGCAGAGTTTTATTTTTCAACATTTATTTTCGATTTATAAAATAAAAATTGAAAAATAACTCTTATTTTCGATTTATAAAATAAAAATCAGAACGATTTTTATAAGAATTGTAACTTTTACGGTACCTGATAAATTTTAATTTAACTTAACAAATAACAGTTTACAGATTTAGGAGAAAATATCGAACTTAAATTGGTCAATATTAGTTTTAGAAAAGAAAATTAATTCTGCTCAACTTTGGGTGGATCCGTGCTATAAAAATATGGACATATATATTTTTTCAGGGACCGTAACGATACCTTTTAACAGTTACTTGTTGAGTTTTATTTTTGCTCAGAATATAATCATTGTTTCTTGTCATTGTCCTTTTCTATTATCCAATCAAAAAATAACTATTATTTTCCGAGCAAAACAAACAAAAAAAAAACAACCGTTACGGTCCCTGAAAAAACTAACTTTTATTTTCCGATCAAAAGAGACTTAAAAAATTACAAATATTTTTTTAAATAAATCTTATACCTGTTACAATCTCTAAAGAAAAGTAAAAATTGGTTTGGAAATAGTTTATTAATTGTTGTTTTTATAGGAACATTGGTTAAAACGCAAGAGCAAAAGGGTCTCGACATCGTACGTCGCGATTGGTCACAGCTCGCAATAATGGTTGGCCGAATTGTGCTCGACGAAATCCTTTCCGAGAAGCAGCTCGATGAAAAATTGGATGCAGTGCATTCACACCTCGAAAAAATACGTGGACAATTAGAATCAGATGCAGTGCCTTTGCCAATGTACATTATAACGAAACAGCTTTCCAAAGCACCAACTGAATTCAATAACGCCAACTCACAGCCCCATGTCCAAGTAGCATTGCGCATGAATTCCACGCGCAATCGTCGCTTCAAAAAGGGAGACATGGTGGACTATGTAATATGTTTGGATGGTACAAATAATGCTGCCACACAGCGTGGCTATCACTTGGATGAGGTGAAGTCAAGCGAAACATTGAAACTGGATACACAATACTATCTGGCACATCAGATACATCCGGTTGTGACGCGTATGGTTGACGTATTAGAGGGCACTGATGCGAGTCGCGTGGCCGAATCGTTGGGTTTGGATCCGAGCAAGTTTAGAGCGGCTGCGCAAAGGTAGTGTATTTATTGAGAATATTGTTTTTTTTTTTTAATTTCATTTGAAAACTTCTCACTCAGGTCGCATCAAGAGCGTGCCGAAGATACAACTGGCGAATCGCTGGTGAAGACAACTTTGCAAAAATATCGTGAATGTGATAAGTTTAAATTTGTATGCATTGCCTGTAAGTCTGAAAATGTTGTCGCTACTGCATTTCGTCCAAATTCGACACACTCCTATGACGCAGTGCTGCAAAAATGCGCCAATACCGATTGCAATACAGCGCCATATCAGTATATTGTCGCTATACGCAATCGCCTGTTGCTCAGCATACGTTCGTATGTGAAACGGTTCTATCAGAATTGGCTCGTCTGTGACGATCCATCATGCAATCAAAATACACGCTTCTATACACACGTGACTACAGGCAATCGACCGATATGCCCATTCTGCAAAAATGGTTCGTTGGTGCGTCAATATTCGGAGAGAAATTTATATCAGCAGCTAAGCTATTTCCAGTACATGTTCGATTTGAGCAAATATCAGCATAAACGTGAGTATGATCAAAGAAATTATGCTCATGAATGTTTTATTTGTCCAAACTAGGGACGAACAATTATTGTTGTTTTGATTCGTTCGAAAATTCATTAGGGAGCTGCTACAAATCAAACCTGTAAAAAAAAATAATCAACTTTTTTTATTTTTATTTTGTTTTGAATCATAACCGCCTTTTTACGACTTTATTTTTGTTTATTATATTTGCTCGTTTTGGATATTCGGGACTCGTTGTATGTCATAAACGATAGTAAAACTTTGTGGAGTGGGCTACCATTTTTTTTTTTTTTTTTTTTTTTTGAAAGTCCATCTTGTTTTTTTGCTAAATTGATTTTTTTCTGGTTCACAACGGTAAGAAGATTTTTGGAAATGCGAAATATTTCAAAAGTTATGCAAAAAAAAATAAACTTCGTTATATAGGAAGCGGCTGCCTTAGCCGAGTATTTTATGTAGAATTTTATTTAAAATAATTGGTAATTTTTGTTTGCATTCAATTTTTCCACATTTTCTTCTCAATAAAAACTTGAGGCACGAAATGTAATTACGGTTCAACATTTTGTTTACTCTCGTCTATACATCAATTGCAAACTGAGGACTGATGCAAAAATGACTAGTGATAACATTCTGCTTATTGATTTTTATCATCAAATTTTCTGGAAAAATTCGTTCTAAAGGAATTCGTTATAAGGAAAGTAGAACATACTGATAATTGCAGTGTTCTGGAAATTAATTTGTTATAGAAGTTCGGCTGTATTAACTTTTTTCGAAATTGTTTGGGTTTTATTTATTCCCATTGCTATTTTTATTTGTTTGTAAAATATTTATTATATTAAATGAACTACAAAACTTCATTCCGATTCGTTTTCCAAAAATTCTTATTAAAGTAAGAAATGTTGTTGAAAATTTTTTGATTTTTTATAAATTTTGAATACTTTGAAATTTTTATTTATATGTACATATATGCCCTTTGTTATATTACGAACTAAAGTTTCATTAATGTATACTGTTATTGTATATAGAGTTGATTATGTGGAAAATGTTTGTAACGCTTTGGCTCTCAAAGTACTAAACCTATTTGAATATATATATATATATATATTTTAATGAAAGAGTTACGAAAAACAGTAAAGTGCCGTACTAAAAGTTTTAGGAATATGTACAGTAGGGGGCATTACTTAACATACAAAAAATCGGGGTTGTTCTTCCATCGAAATTATAAAATTCATTATATTTTAAGACATCAACCAAAATATTTCGCAATATTGAGATTTAGGTGAGCTGGACCTCTTTAAAATTATATTCATTTTTGGGGTTTTTATAAATAAAACAAGATTCTAAAAATTATTTTTTAAAAAATTATCTTATGTTATAAAACAGTTTAAGCTTAAAAGGGTTGCATAAAAATCTTAAAAAAAAGGTTTAACGGAATCATAATAGTGAGAGTTTTAGTGCTGTTTTTCGACCTTTTTCGGAAGATTGTATTAAGAAAAACTAGAATGACTCAGTCAAAATATTACCGATTTAGACTTATAAAATATTATTGAAAACATATATTCTCATTTTTCATTTCGTTGCAAATAAACTTATACAATTTTTTCGCAAACAACATATTAAGAATCCGTTGGCAGATTTTTTAAATATTTTTAACCATTAATATCAGAGGTATAGTTTTTGAAAAAAATTAAGAAAACTTTTTTATTTATAAAACCATACAAATTAGTCAGTTTTTCTATTAGAAGTATTCAGAAATATTTAGAAAATTCTATGATTACTATTTAAAATTAATTAAATTTATGATTTTAATTTTTTTTTTTTAGTTTATTACATAACTTGCAGAACCACAAATACATACACAAAAATTGTAGAAAAAATTGCGCCTTCCGAGAATCGCTACCACCGTTTTTGTCGATTTAACATCATGCGTTCATTCGCTGGCGTCATAAAAGTATTTTTCACTTATGATGAATTTTTTTTACCATAAACAAAATGCAATCGTTCTGCCAGCTGTTCGCTCTTCCTCTACTTTAGAATTTCTTCTTTGCTCTCTCATTATCTCACATATAACGTCACGTCCAGTCGCTCTCAGCTCGATTGGCGCAGTCTTGTGTTTAATCTTTCTTGACGTATACCCCCACATCCTCCATACATATAACGCATGAACAAAATTTACTTTTGTATTTCTAGCAAATTGAAACTTGGTCTTTAATATAGTAAAATTTAATGGGCTATAGAACTGAACATTCTAAAAATTCGAATTAAAGAGTTAGAAATTTTGAGGAGTTTTTATATGTTAATTTTTCTAAATCGTTTAAAACATCGCCTTACAATATTGTTAAAATTAAATAATGAATGATTAAATTGTCATGACATTTTGTTTTATTATTCGTCTTTCTAATTTAATTTTTATTATATTTACAACTTATCTTTTATATTTTTTTTTATATTTTGTTATTTAAGTTTTATTTTTTTTTTTAATTTCTTTTGCACATTTATTCGATTTTGTTTGTTTATTTTTTTCAATTGTATCTATATTATCGTTTATTTCAAAAATATGACACTAATAATGGCTTTCAAATCTACTCATCCATATTCTACCCAGATGTCCCACACACGCCAGAGACAGAGGCCGCTTACCAAATGCTCGTCGACACCGTTAATCAGCAGCTTGAGAAATCCGCCTTCTGCACAATATCACTAGGCAAATTATTTAGCTGCTTCAAACCGCTCGAACAGAGTGATGAAATTTCACATAAGAAAATCGATCTGCCACAAATGGAAATGCAAGTGGCCACAAGTTTAGATGATAATTAAGTTTTCACCAACTTGCAAGAGTTATAGTAAGTAACGCCCTGTTTTCGTTATGCCAAATTTTCGACCACAAAATATCAGGAAATGTAAACATGTTACTATTTTTTGTATTTTACATTGACGTCAAGGGAAATTTTGCCTTATTTGGCTTAATGAAAACCAGGCATGATGATTTTTAAAGACAAATCCTGTATAAATATTTGTAAGAGAAAGTACATACACACATATTTTAACCCCCAATATTTGCTTTGGAAAGTAAAGAACCAAAACCGTTTTTTCTTTAAAAAAAAATTTATTTTTCCTTTTTTCTAAAACTAAGTCGAGCGTTTATCAAAACTTAAACACATATGATACACATCTAAACATACTTACGCATTAAAAGCACCGCTAACATACTTATGGTTTATAATACAATAACAACAAATGCGATAACAACTAGTCAGACACTTTTTAGCATCAACTGATGAATTTCGCAATAGGAAATTTACGAAATGATTCATTGAAAATATCGGTAAATGCACTGCTCACCAACTCATTAATAATGGGTTTAATAAACGGAAAACCAATAGGCCACATGCTATTTATAACACCATCAGCAAAGTTATCCAAACGTTCACGTCCCACCGCCAACGCATTTGCGATATGCATTTTCAAACCGCCAATACGATCGACCTCCACATGCACTTTCAGCAGCGTACCGGGTGCCCCTAGCCGACGAACACTCGTCGTCTGACTGTAATCGTACAATGTCATATTCCAAAAGCCGCTGCGTTTCACAGCTGTTCCCAGTATTTTACCCGAAAACTCATACCAGCCATCTAAACTTTTTTCTGGAAAATATTGAGCATATATGATGCGTTTGTTCGCAGAGTCAGTGCGATATGTGGTAACCTCCGAACGCGACCAGCCATATTCAGATATGTTGCGCAAAATTAACTTAAATCCACCGAAACCGCTACGGTCACCGCGACGCAACTCTACAAAAGGTGAACGATGCGGATCAAAAGGTTTAATGTTGTAGATGGGAACACCTGAAAGGGAAATTAAATATACATACATACATATGTGTGTGGTAGAATTGTATTATTTGCAATAGATGTGCTTATAGTAAATAGGCATTTAATTAAATTTTGTTAAAAATATCTATCGTCACTCACCGGTCGGAAAGTAGGCGCGCAAGTCATTGAATACCTCCTTCATGCAATCATCAAATTCGGCGCTACCCATTTTACATTTACCCAAAAGGCGTGTAAAATCATCATCCACCGTAACTTGACCTTGGGCATGCACGCCGTGGTTTGTAAAAGCGCAAGTTATTGCAAACGCCATTAAAATGCATTGCAGCAGCAGCAGCTTCGACATTATCGAGAGTAGCGAAATGCGTCTAATGCGAAGCTCTGGTTGCGCTTGCGCGGCTATCACTCTGCTCATATGATTGCTGATGCGACGACCATTGCGGCTGTAATTGTGGCTACTATTGCTATGGCTATTACTGTTGCTGCTGGACATTGAAAACAGTAATTGCGCTTCTTCAGGTTTTTATTATATTTAAAGTAATTCGTGTCGCGCGCCGAATTGCTTGAGGCAGCGACTGCTGCTCGTCTGCTGGAAATTAAAAATTAAAAACGACATGACATTATGGGAATTCATATGTATGTATGTAAGTATGTGTAGGACATTCTGAGCAAATAATAGTTGGCACGTACGAGCTTTATTAATAATACCTATGGGAGAGGTACTAAATTCTGCTTTTCAAAATTCTTTTGGATGAAAATTCTGTAAAAATCAAAAAAAAAATTCTGTCCAGCCTAAATTCTTTTGGTTCAATATTCTGTATTTAAAATTCTGTATGATCAAAATGATGGAGAACTGAAATTCTGTATATTAAAATTCTGGAATCAAAATTATTTTCGATCAAAATGCTGTAAAAATATAACCAAATAAGCAGATAACCTGATAAGCACGCTTACCTGAATAGCACATTTATTTTATGAATAATGGAATTCCGATTTTATAGAATCAATGGTATATATGTATACATACATACGTCAATTAAAGAAAAATTCAAAAATTCATTCAAAACAAAAGTTATTACATTATAATGGCGAAACAATTATTATATTATTAAATTTTTAGCAATTCGCTTTAGAAAAGAAACATGCCTTAATATAAGCCTTTTTTTTTTGTTATTCTTTTAATTCTGTTGTTTGCTTTTACAGCCTTCTTCGTTTGACTAATTTTGTGACCATTTTGAAATTTCTGAAGCTATAAATACATACAAACATATGTACATTTGCTTTATGTAAATCTGTTTTGATAATATAGGAAACCATATGGGTCAAGACAAGTCATGTATTGGCAGTATTTTGTTTTGCAAAACTCTGCATTGAAAAGCCGGAAGAGCATATGGATAAATAAAAAAAGTGCGCACTTTTTTTATTTATCCATATGCTCATCCGGTTTTTCAATACAGAGTTTTGCAAAACAAAATACTGCCAATACATAATTTTGATTTACAGAATTTAAAATTACAGTGTTCCGCAATACAGAATTTTAACAGTACAGAATTTTGAATTACAGATTTTTGAATACAGAATATTGAATACAGAATTTTAAATACAGAATTTTGAACCAAAATCATATTGTACCCAACCCAATACCTATGCCATGTTTTATTTTGTTCCTTGGAAGTTATGCGATGGATAATGATATATGTAAATATAACGAATGTGGTCTTAAAAATTCGTTTAAGTCTAAAACTATGAAATTTAGAGTAATGCAAATCTAATCCACGCAAATTTGCTTGCAGCTCTGTTTCCACTTGGCGTGAAAACTGCGATTGCCGTAAAATTGAGTTTAATACGGTAAGATTTTCGAAATTTTTTTCCATTGGTATCATAAGAGCTGCTGAATGTATGTGTATTATTTTTTTTTTATTAATAATTCAGTTTAGCTATGTGTAATGCTTTGGAATGGCAAACAATTTCTAAACAAAAAAACAAAATTTTACGTTGAAATTGTGTTAATAAAAAATTAAATTCTTTTTAATATTTTGTTAATCGGCAAAATATGAGATAAACTCTACTGAGAAAACAGTCTTTAAATAATTTAATAAAAATTAGTTTGGAAACCAAAGTAGGCAAGTGATCTATGTACATAAATACATCCTGACTAAATGTGAAGGGTGTTTTTTAGATATGTGGTTTTCAAGAAGAAATAAAACGCATATAATTTAATGGTATGGCTAAGTATTTAGCTGTATTATAAAGATAAGGGTTTGTCATTTTGTTTTAAAAATGATTTCGGGCAAGTGACCGCCGCGGCTGACTCGAATAAATTACCGCCGAGAGGCTCAATTTTCGACTACTTTTTGCAGCAATTGGGGTCGTATGTTAGCGATAACGCGCCGATTATTCTCTTTCAGAGCATCAATCGTCTCGGGCTTATCTGCGTAGACAAGCGACTTCACATAACTCCATATTCTAGCGGTGTTTAATCGCACGATCTTGGAGGCCACGCCACAGGCCCACGACTTTTTGAGGACGTATCGGCGTCTCAACAATGGCTTGTGGATTATCAACACTCCAAATGCGACAATTTTGTTTATTAACGTACCCATTCAACCAAAAGTGAGATGCATCGCTAAACAAATTTTTCTGATGATGGGTCGCGCGAACCCAAACATTATTTTGGTAATAAATTTGCAAGATTTGCAAACGTTGTTTCGGAGTAAGTAAAAAAAAACACCCTTTATTAAAAGTTCTCAAACCAGTTGACTTTAATAGCGAAACTATAGGAGCCATGGCGGATGCACCAAAATTAAACTTTGAAAGAATATTATGGTATATGGTCTGGACAATCTCCATGCAAAGAACACGGGGAGCGCTTTTGTTGAATATCTAAACTCAGGTGTTATTTGAAATTTGTGAAGCAGAGATATCGTAAAGGCCGTTGTTAGATAACCATCCTGGTAACGTTTTCGAAAACAATCGATTTTACGTCACGCTGTTGACGATCCGGTTTTTTTTTTTTTTTTTGGTTTCTAACCAAAGAGTGGTCGAAGAACAGTGATTATTCCACAATTGCGCCCAAAGAAAAATTGTTAAAAATAAATCTGTTGAATTTCGATAAGACAACTTATTCGACTTTAGACTTCTATTTCTCATTTCTCACTTTTTTCTTATTTTTCATAGTAAAAAATTTAAATAAACTTATTATCACGATGACCTTCTAAACTACATCTTGACGTGACTAATCGTTTAAATTGAAAAACAAAAAAACATTCGCCGTTCGGATTCGGCGTAAAACTGTAGGTCCCTCAATTTGTCTTACAACATCAAGACGCGCACACCACAAATTGTAGGAGAAGTTCGGCCAAAATCTCTTAAGCCGTTAAAGCGTCAATTAAGTAAATAAGTAAACAGGGACCGTAACTGTTATATTATAATTAAAAAAAAAAAAAATTGTGAGCTAAACTTTATTTTGTGCTTTTTAGTTTTTCGATCAAAAATAATGCGGTTATTTCATACCAAATCGTCATGACATTTTTTATAGTTTTTACATCGAAATCAATGGGACACTTATTTTTTATTTTTGCTTGATTTTGAGTTCTTTCGTAATGGGGAATTGTTGAACATTTTTGTCTAAAAACTCGATGCCGAGCCATTGGCGCATGAAACTTATACTGTAGCGAGAGACAAACTGAAAAATGACACTTGGAATTTAAAATATCATAATTCCTTAAAAAAGAATATGGGTTTATTAGAAATGCTTCTGAAAAATTTTCACATATAATACTAATCGAAAACAGAAATTAAGAATGGAAAAATCGAAGCAGTGTCAAAATTTTGGGCTGAAATTCATTTGATTTTTTGCACATTTAAAAGACGGTCATGAAAAAAAGGTTCGAAAATGAGGGGCCTTTTACCTAAAAACAAAAAAAAAAATAAAAAAAATCGAAGATCGGTAATTTTTTCATAAAGTTATCGCATTTTCAAAAAAAATTATGCGCCAATGGCACGAAATCGTGGTTTTAAAAAAAATTTTCAAAAATTCCCCACGACGAAAGAACTCAAAATCAAAACCAAGCAATAAGAAAATATTCGCGTCTCATCGATTTCGATTTAGAAACTATACATATGTATGTAAGTATAAAAAAAATTCATGCCAAACAGGCCTTACCCGAACAGTCTGAACGATTTGGTATGAAATGACCAAATAGTTATTCTTGGATTGTTATTTTTTCGATCAAGTTTCAGCGTTATTTTGTAATTTTTATTTCTTCAATCAAATTAGTATCGTTTTTTTTTATTTCGAAAAAAAATTAGTTATTATTCTGGGATGTTTATTTTTCCGATCATTTTTGATCGATATTTTTTAATATTTTATTTATACGATTAATTTTGATCGAAAAAATTAAAATAAAAAAAAAATAAAAAATAATAATCTAAAAATAACGATTATGCAACGATTTAAAATGAACGAATTTTTTTAAGGGTTTTTTTTCTGCCCCTGATTCTAGGCGTATATCGGATTGCAATGGAATCACTACTTGGACTTTTATGTGGGAAATAATGAAATATTTTTCTTTCAATATCATATACGAAAATTCGATCGTTGGCTCCAAATAAATTGCTATAAATGAATAATTTTATTTTTAAGCGAAATGTACTTAGCAACAAAAAAGTAAAAATCGCCGTATATCTCCATCGTCGCTTTAATCTTTAACAGAAACAATCTAAGCCACATACTCAACATGCGTGCATACATAAGTCCGACTCGCAAAGTAAACGAGCATGGTAACTTTTCACATTATTAGCAAAAATCGCACACTAAATCCCTTTCTTTTTTTCCCCCCCAAAGTTACATAATCTCTACCATAATATTTAATTGATTAGCCGAATCAGCACTTGTTAAGCGATTGATTATAACGACAATAATGCTGATTTTTATTCGCCACATCTTTGCTCGCTTGAGCTCGCTCTGTCCGCTTAACGAAAATTTTTAATGTGCCAAATCGATACGTAATCACTTTCAATATAAAAACTGCTGTATATGTGGAGCAATATTATATTTGTTGAGTTTTTCAACAATTAAGATAACTTAATTTGCAGTTTTCATTTAATAAACTACAATTACGTTTTCTAAACAACATTTTTGTAATGAATTCTGCATAGGTCAAAATAGCCACATATTGTTAGTAATAATTCTTTGAACCAATATGGGCATACTCGCAAAAAATGTAGAAACACGTATTGGCAAGTTTTGAAAACTTTGCCCTTCCGTATTTAATTTTAAATATTTTTCATCAAAATATAGTTCGTTCCACGGTGGACTGAATACAGAAAGTGACGCCGTCAGTTGTTCCACTACTTTGAGTTTGCCGATTTTGACAATTCAAAAAAAAAACTATCCAAAAATAACAAGAACTTTACAACGACATACTCGAATATTTTCTTAAAATTCTTATTAAAGCATGGAAAATTTGTGGAATTTTTATAAATGCTCTAGAAAATTTGGAACGTCAACTTACTAGTTTTTGTTATATAAGCAGAATTACATACTTATATTTTAATAAAAGATAATCAAGTTTTGCTTTGGATGCATAAGTTTTGATTTTTCCTAGACAAATTTAAAATTTTTAATTTTTTTCAATTTCTATAAAGGTGGATTTTCAAAGTTGTTTGAAAGTTTTATAAGATCCACCACATTAAGCGCTTGATGCAAAAAGTTGTATATCAACATAAGTGGTTTTGCCATGTTTTTTGTTCTTTATTGAAGACTGTGATGAATTCGTGAGAAAATATAATCGGTATGTGTTCAATGCAAAAGCTTTTAAATAAAATGTAATCGAAAAATTTGGAATCCAAATACATCTTTGCTGATTTGAGATTTTAATAATTCGGATTCCTAAATGGATCCCTCTATAGTTTTTTTTTTAGAAGTAGTGACAAAACGAACTGCTTAGTGAACTTTAATGAATATAATACTAACTTCAAAATTTGGTTTTCATCACCCAGTATATAATTTCAGGCCGCCTTAGCGCAGTGTTTAGCGTGTGCGCGCTTGAAGCGGTCGGGCTTCAGGAGGCAATGGCAAACCTCCGAGTGTATTACTGCTACATATAAAAAAAATGTCTCACAAAAATCTTTTGCCGTTTGGAGTTGGTGTAAAACTCATTTTATGTTACAAAATTAAAACACATACCACAAATTGTAGGAGAAGTTCGACCGATCATCAATCTATGGTGTAAGCGAAATATTATTATTATTATTATTATTATTATTATTATATAATTTCAGGAGTTAAAGGACATTCTGATAGTCAGGATGCCTTCCTATTTACTTATGCATTCCATTTTCATATCTTTTTTGTATGGAGGGGTATAAACTAAAAGCCTTCTGCTTTCGCTACCCCTAGAAGGGATTCAAGAAGGGGCTTGTAAAACTTGCCACGAAAGGCCCACTTGTTTTGCTACCTCCAGAAAGGCTTCCTTCGTAAGGGGTTTTTGTAGGAAGTACATTACACTTCGTTAGGGCTTCTAGAATGGCTTTCCAAAAATTATGTTCCATCTGAACTATAATGAAATGTAATAGAATGCATTCATAAATTTCCGAAACTACCGTATGGATTTTCCTGTGGCTTTAATTGGTCACTAGGCAATAACCTCGGACATAGCATAGGGTATATACATAATTTTTAATATTAAGTGCAAAAACAGCGTTTTCGTAGAAATGGCTAAGAACAGTTTTCTTTTGAATATCATTATATTATTTGTTGTTGATTTTTTAGCGTAACGGCGCACGCCGGGTGTAGCTAATCACTTGAAACAACATACAATACATATAGTTCTTTTAACTTTTAATATGCAATGGAGCGCTCAAAAATTAAAAAAAAAAAACATCCACTCACATCCAGGTGTTAATAATGCGGGAATATCACAAAATGCATTTATATTAAATATAGTCATAAGTACATACATATGTATGTGTATTGTATATATGCGCGCACATACAAATATATATTTGTTTGTGTAATACAGTATCCATACCATACACATATGTTTAAAAAGACTGAATAATTTGCCAAATTGTTTCACAATTGTTAATTATTATACATACATGTACATACATTATTTATTTATTTATTTATTTATTTCTTCAACTGCAAGTAATTGCTACACTTCATAAGCCATTCAGTGAAACAGCACACATCCTACTAACATACGTACGTTCATATGTTTGCGCATACAGTAAATATCATGCAATGTTCGTATTTTTCGTATGCTATTAAGAAAGACCACTTCTACTATTTACACACCAAACTTGTGTGTATGTATGTATGTACGTATGTATGTTGCGTATTTAAAGACTCAATTGAAAACAAAAAAAAAAAATTATTTCCCGACTTGGCGTACCCGTTGTATTCCCGTTTGCTAAATCCAAAAATCTACAGCGCACCCGCTTCAATCGAAAACCGTTTGTACACGACACTCAACCAACTACTGAACCCACCGACAGATTTATTCATGTGCATAAGCGCCAAAAAATTATTGTAAATGCAGGTGTAATGGAGAGAAGAAGAAAATGTGAAAAATTACAACCAAAAAATATCTTCAAAAACAATGAGACATAATAATAGCAAAACTATGGACGTGCAGAAAATTGAGCTTAAAAAAATGTGGGCATGAAAGTGAAGAGATTTTTGTGTTCGAAGTAATAACTACTTTTTAAAGCGAAAATGATAAAAAAAATATTATTGTGCGCCTGCGTCAAATAGTCTCAATATAGTTATTTTAGTAGTTAAAAATTTAAAAGCGGTTTTATTTTCTGTACGTTCCAGGGTGCTTATTTTGTTGTTTTAGATGCCCCAAAATTACTGAAAAATACGTCATGGGACTAGCAAAAGTTTACTTAATTTAACAGAAAAAAAAAGAAGAATACAACATTTTCATATTTATTCTTAATCTTCGTATTTTTTACCTTCTCTGCATAATCACCGTTGGGATTAATAAATTCCTTAAGCCTATAGACTAGGGCTATGTTTATCCGCTGAGACGGATAAAATTTGAATAGTACGAATATCCGGTTTACATTTGTTGTTATAATTATAAGGAATTACGCAAATCTGGTTAATATTTGTTCATTCGGATATAAAAAAAAATCAACAAATTGATGGTCAATAATAATAATCAACAAAAACTTTGCATATACCGTTAGTGAACGAAGGGAATGACAACTCGTGAATTATGTTTGGGATAGAGTCTTGTAGAATTATTGGTACTTGAATATTTTCATGTTGTAATATTTCATTCACCTATGTTTATTTTCCTGACCGGCGATTAATATCCGAACCTTTTTACGTTTCCTGTTACCCATTTATTTGTTTGCCCTATGTTGCATTTCGTTAATTTCTACTATCCGGATACGAATATTATATTGATATCCAGATAATCGAATTTTCGGGTTTTTCGCTTAAAAAGAATAGTTTAAAAATCCGGGTGGAATTCCCAGCCCTACTATAGATCCACTGCTCAAAACATCTTTTAAATCTGGCTTATCAAGTTCAGCATTAGCCGTATTAATTAACTGCGCTTTGCTGTTAACTTTGTGCTGTTAACTGTGAACTTTTCCCCTAAAATTTCTTTTAATTTTTGGAAATAACCAAAAATCAGAAGGTGCTAAATTCGGGTTTGTATTTCTTCGATGCGAAAGAACGCAATAAAGTTACTCGTTATTTTAGTAGTGCGAACTGGCGCACTGTCATGATGTAAAAAGTGACACCGCAAATCCTCTTTCTTTCCTGTTTTCCAATAAATTTCTTAAAACTTTCGGTAAGTAGTTTACGGTATACTAATGTGCAGTTACGTTAGACTCTTTTCCTGGTGGAATAGCAAGAATGATTTTTAATCTGGTGAAGTAAACTGACATTACTTTTGTTGCTTAGCTTTTACGGGTGGGTTTGCTTTTGTTGAGCTCCAAACCATGGATTGCTGTTTGGTTTCCGGATCGTACTTAGAGAACCAAGATACATCATCAGTAATGACTTTACTAAACTTGCTAGACTGCACATTTTCGAATTTATTAAGAAAAAATTAACCAAAATGCACTCGAGCCTCTTTTTGGACCTAATTTAAAATTCGTGGAACCCATTGGGCAGATTTCTTCGTGTATCCCAGATGATTACTTAATATTCGCAATACAACTATGGAATTCAAGCCCAATTAATCAGCCATCATATCTTGTGTTAATCGTGGATCTTCGTCAACTATGGACTTTATCAGAGCCACAGTGACGTCATCAGTGGAAGATTTTGATCCACCTACTTGGAGCTCGTCCTCTACAAAAAAAAAAGTCTGGAATCTTCGGAGCCACTTGGAAATAGTCTGTAGCGAAGGTGCAATCGTTCCAAAGAGAATCACAAAGCAAATTTCTGTTTGCGTTGGTGGTGGACTTTCCATCCTCGATTATTTTGCGTTTTCTCGTATCAATTTTACCGATCGTTTTGAAATTTAGAAAAAGGTCCCATACTCGTAAAACAAGGGCAAAGAGTTTGATTTTTTTTATTTTGTCTTAAAGATCTAAGAGTCACCAATTAAGCGAACTTTTGTTAGTCCCTTCGTATATACAGTTGTGTTCGCAAAATATATTGAAAATAATATTTTGTCTTTCCTTGATTAATTTTAATTATTTTTTTTTTTTTTGTATAAAAATATTGTTATTTATAAATATAGTCTATAACAAAAACCGTGTAAGCTGATTTTTTTTGAACTGCCTAGAAAATTTGTGAAAAATGGGCATCTAAATTTCTAACTTTTTAATCTGAATTTCTGAAAGTTTTTAATCCATTCAAATTGACTATGCACTTTATAAAAAAAAGTGCAAGTTTTAGCTGTCTAAAAAGTTTTGTTGATTTTTGATAATTTTTTGTAGACGTCTTTGTTGCGTATTTTCTTCCCGCTTTAAAATTGGTTTTTTCTTTTAACTTTGCTTTTTATGAATTTGTACAGACCCGCTCTAATGCTTATATACTTCCTGTATAAATATGTAAGTATCTATGAAGTAGTACCTGGCTTTTGTTCTACAGTTATGCATACAAATTTTGACCGGCGCAACAAGCTATGAACTGCGCTATAGCGTCTCAATGTCAGTGAACATAATTTGGATTGAAAACAACATAAGCAACCAAAAATTTAATACACGTATTTGTGAGTTAAACTAAGTACAATGAAATAGGTGAACAAGTAAGCTTAAAATTACGTGGCTATGTTCAAGCCTTGGCGTAATTTTTTGTGTTAAACTCATTTTCATTGGAGGTGCACAATTAGAAGATGTCGTTGTTTCCGATTTTATTAATGCGCTTGGTTTTCATAAGGTCAAATTTTTGACGACAAAATATGACACGATACGCTAAAGTGTTGACATTTAATAATTTTGCACTGGCGTCAAATCGAAATATGTGAAGATTTTTGTTGGTGTCATTCAACTGGGAACATATGACGTCAAATTTGACCCGAGCATTTTATGCGCATCCACCACGGAAATAGAAATTTGTTTACAGTGCAAAGACCGGTTAAAGGCTTACTGACATTTTTTTTAAATCTAATATATAATATTGGGCAACCGCCGTAGACGGCCAAACATCATGAATACGTAATATAGCATTATATTTAATAAACCACGCGAAAGACTTTAATTGTATTTTTTAAGTCTGTAGACAATTGAAAAAAATGTTAATTTTAAAATTTTTGTTTTAAGAACCGATCTTGACCTGCAAACTAACCGTTGAAATTTTTCATCAGCACATAGTTATTCTAGGTATGACAGGAAAGAAGTGCTAACTCGAGTTAGGTTGTTTTTTTCAAATGTTCACAGATATGAACTTACAGTTATTGAATTCAAGAAACTTTCTAATTTGTTTAACAAAGCAATAGTGTATAAATATTGTTTGCCAAATTTAATAGTGAACGTGGGAAGTGATTTAACAACTATAGCCATTAGAATGCCGAAAATAACGCTGCCCATCGCGTTTCAGAAACTTGAATGAGTATAGCTCCTAAAAGACTTGCACGTTCATTATGAAACTAAGCCAATATTAAAATATTTATACCAGGGTCATTCGAGTTAGAGAAGCTTTTCTACGCAACATTTCCTTCAAAATTGTTATTTCCATCAGGACCGAGTGTTCCTCATTTGATGATTTTTTGGTTCAAATCCTGGCCGGAGCGAGTAACATCCAAAATTAATACATAACGGTATTTTGCGAAATTCAAAAAAAATGATATTTAAGTAATTTTAAAAATGAAAATTTGCTCATATTTAAAATACAGGATTAGTAGGAATACGTAGGATAAAAAAGGATTACAATATGGGCGTTACACCGCCCGCTTAAGAGTAAATAGGTATTTCTCCGAAACTACTTTATCAAACTCTATAAAATTTGGAGTATAAAAACAAATAAAAACAACATTGGTCCAACTTTTAAAACTCAAATATTAAACTTTTGGTTATTTATAATTATCTATATTTATAAAGTTTAGATACAGTTACTAACAAAAGAAAGTATGCTATGATTTTTATATAATTTTAAAAACTTTTTCATACAATTTTTTATTAGATTCAAACTTTACGAAAGTCCATCCAATTTTTCTCCAGTTTTCAAATTGTTTTACAAGTTTCTCGGGAACGCAATTTTTTAATCTATTTAATTTCATCTAAGAAAATTGCAAGTTTCGTATAAGAAGGTGCATGCTTCAAGTAGCTGAAAATTACCGTTGAGTTTTGAAAATTTTTTATTTTTATTTTTTTTTTTTTTTTTTGTTGGCGATGTTGCACTTTTTCTTCCATACAACGCATGAACGGAAATAATTTTTGTATGAAAGAAAAGTTTTTGTGTTTTTGAATCTCGAATAAATCGAATAAATTATATTTTTGTACAGCTAATGTCACTCGATAAACAAACTGCTCTAACGCCGATTTCATGCGAAACAAATATTCCCATAAATTTACAAGCGAAAAAAAATTGTTTTCCTTTTTTTTTGTTTTGATTGTAAATCTCTGTGAATGAATGGTTCGTTCGCATGAAGTTGGAGATAGGGCTGAATAGTTTTAGTATGGTTATAAATTTTTGTTTATTTCTTAATCCCCCTCCACTGTTTGCCATGAGTAGGCACAGTATTGATAAAATTATGCAACTGCACCAAATTCCATTGCCCTTGGCATAAACTGTTTTGAAGGTCAAAAGGTGTGAAAATTTAAATTTGGTACCATAAAAAGGTCTTGTCATTAATATATTTTTTTTTTTTAATTTTACTGCCCATTAAAAATCTACCATTAGCCAAAGCGGTTCAGCATAGAAGGAGCTAAAGGAAGAAAATTTTAAACATAGTAACAGCTAAGTTTTATATTTGATTCCATTAATTTTGTTTAATTAGTTTTATTTCATTTTATTATTAGTTTGTTTTCGTTTTTTTTGTTTACCGTATTTATTTTTTCTATTTTATTTTATGTTGAAAATTATTTTTTTTTTGCCCACAAATATGTAGATATTGTGTTTTCGACTAGGCTCAGTTATGAGTGCCTGAAGATGACTTCAAATTGAGGTCGAAATATCGACGAAGAAAAATAAAAAAAATATCGAAACAGTTCTTTTATTCAACCCCGCCTTGAACTAGAAAACTGGAATAAAATCATGTGATTTTATTTATTTTTCTATTTATTTATTGTATTCGTTTTGGGATTTTGTTTAATTTAATATATATTGTTTTACTCTATATTCTCTTTTTTTACTTCATTTTTTACACATTATTTTTTCAGTTTATATCTCTATGCTTCTGAGCTGTCCGTTTCCACTAATACGTTGCTATTATATGTTGCACAATTCAATAAATAGAAAATAAAATGAAGCACTCGTAATCACAAAGGCTAATGTCGACCCTAGACCACCAGTTCACACAAATTTAACGGTGACACCAAGCGCATTGTGGGAAACTCGTTAGCACTCAAGTTCGTTTCTTAAGTCTTTTGTTTACATGCCAAGTACGAACGATTGAGCTAAGCTTGACTTTGAATAATTCTAAAGCGGAAATTCAAAAGGCAAAAATTATTATACGCACACACAGTTAAACATTTAATCATACACAAAACAAAAATCTATTGTCTACGCAGGGCTGGGGTTTTGCATGCCATTTCTGTCATAACTTAGACAATAAATCTCGTGCTCGGACATATTTTCTTGTAATCGCAAAGTTAATGAGTTTTTGCTTTTTGTTTTTTGTTTTCTGTTTGTTTTTTTATGTGAGCACACACATGAAATGCATCGCGGAAACTTGAGCAACAGTTAAAACTGGTATTGGACATGCAAGGAAATTGCAGCACCAACGTCAAACGCTCTCAAAATCGGCTAATGTGAGGCAAAAAGCCAATCAATAGCTAGCAGCAGGTCGTTGCACAAACCACAGCACTGCACTCAGTTGGTAAAATATCTTAAATAAAAATATTGTATGTAGATCAGTGAATGTAATAAATAGCCCGCTCTTCATTCAAGGTTTTAAATGGAAAGTAATTGAATACGAGCGTAAATAAGAATATACATATAAATGAATGTACGTGTGTGCATATGTATGTATTGTATATGTAAAATGTTCGCAAGGTGTGAGATATGTATTTTAATTGCAAAATAATTAAGCACCTCCACAGCGTCTCAAATCATTGACCACTTGCGGCCAATTTTTTGAGTCACTATGTATTTTCAAATTATACTGAAATTACATAAATATGCTACAAAATTACATACCCAAAAAAAAAATTCTGATTAAAAGGTTTAATATTTTAATGAAAAGTTATTTTTTGTAAAAAGCCTGAATGCTAGATTTTGTTCTGCTTTTGCTTCAATACGACTTATATTTACCAAAAAAGTTTACAACTGAATAGTTTGGTTAGTTTGAGTCAAGAATAAATATCGTGAATTTTTTGCGAGTCGAATGTGTCGAAAAACAATTTAATACCACGCTACTACCGTTTAATTATTAATTAACTTGAAACATCAAGCATCAAGAAAGTAAAAGAGCACACAGAACCAGGTTTAAAACCCCAAGAATAATAGCACGATGCAGAGAATAGAAGGTGACGACAAAAGCACTTCCGTTACTTCGTACTTGCCTCGTGTGAAGGTTTGAAGTTATTAAAGGCAATTAAAACATTAATTTTTCTAAATTTTGAGTGATTTTTAAAGAATTAAAAAATAAATCTGCAAAAAACATTTAAAAATTTTACTTTTACTTGGGAACTGTCAAAATCAACAGAACTAAAGAAGTGGTGCCCCTGACGACGTTTTCAGCGAACACACATATTTCTGTTCCCCCACAAAATATTAACAAACTAGTAGAAAACGGATCTCTGTACAAGAATTTTTTATCATATTTTAACGTTTCGTATCTTCGATGAAATGGAGAAAAGGTTTTTCCTTTTCATCAAATTTTAAAGCCGTAACTAAAAAAAATTAATCATCCTAAAATTTTATACAAAAATTAAAATTGTTGTTTGCCTCTCCTGTAAAAAAAAAATTAATTGCCTATTAGCAGAGAAATTGTAAGAAATTTCTTACATATAGAAATTTTTGTATTTGCAACATGTTCATTAAACACTTTGTGCAACATAATCTTCTACAATGTTTCTCACCTATTCATCTATTACCTACGCACTTTTATATGGATTTGACATTTCATTCATACAACAGCTGATTGGCCAAAACAAAAAGTACCAGCGGTCAGCCATAACACGCTTTAATTTAATTCGTGAATCATGTTTGCAAATAAGCAGAAATTTTCATCATAAGCTGAGGAAATAAACTGTAATCTTAAAATTTAAAAAGCGAAATGGAGGTAGAGTTCAGTAAAGAAAACTTTTTCCTATCTGAAATCAAATACGAATGTAAGTAACGGCGAACAGCATCCCATTACAGCTCTAATTTGTTGACAATTTTATACTCACTCCATACAGATCTCGACCATACAGCGGATGTGCAGTAAGTATACAAAATTATATATGTATGTACATTTTGTCACAGTAAATGAACGCTAACTTTATGTACTTTTGCAGGCTGCATGCCTGGGGTTCCACACTGCAAGAGGCTTTCGAGCAATGCGGCATGGCTATGTTTGGCTACATGACTGAACTCGATTATGTCTCGGTGCAACAATGTTTTCAGATCGAGGCCAAAGGTGATGATGTTGAGGGTTTATTATTTCATTTCCTGGATGAGCTGCTCTTTCTCTTCTCCGCCGAGCCCTATATCATTTGCAGAAAATTGGAAATCACTAAATTCGATTTAGAAAACTTTGAAATTGATTGTCGTTGTTATGGTGAACCTTTCGAAATTGGCAAACATCCACAAGGTACGGAGGTTAAAGCGATCACCTATTCAGCCATGCAAGTGATACAGCAGCCGGAGCATAAACACTATGAAGTTTTTGTAATTATTGATATTTGAGGGCATGGATGGGGTGGACGTTAGTGAAACGATGAACAAGAAAAACTCCTGAGCGCCGACATAACTTCACATACATACTTAAGTACATAGTAGAATGCAACAAGTTATTCAGAATTACTTATATTTATAAAAGTCTATGACGGAAGAGTGAATATTTTTGTACAAATCAATGTTTTTAAATTAACTAAAAAAATGTTTCAATACTTTAACATAATCTCTATTATTTAGGCTCCTAAACTGTTTCAAGAACTTGAATTGGTATTACCAAAGAACGTATATTACAAAGAAGTTGCATCAGTGAAATTATCCTGTGGTAAGAAATGTTAGCTTATTTCACCACACCACAAACCAATTGGATCCAATCAGATTCTAATATCAATCAGTGAATGTCAAATTTGTTCTTGTTGTAATCTACGTTCTTTGGTATTACTAAACAGATATGGTATACTGTAGCGTATTGGAAATTTGTTAATCCTTCGGAGTATCTTTTTTTCTTAATTTTCCTTATTTAAACCCCAAAATAATTCCTGTTTAGCTTTGTTCTTTCGCTGATAAGCTCAAAACACGTCAAACAATTGCTGAAATAATTGAAAAGAAGCTAAAAAAAAACTTGCAAGGGATGAAATGCAACCTTCAGGAGAAGAAGTCAGCTACAAATCTGAAATTAGTGCAGCACAATTGGTAAACTTGTAAGCAGACAATTCCACACATACTTAGTATATGTATGTGTATGAACATGCGAAACTATGGCATGTGTATTTCTCAGAATACTCCGAATGCATTTCTACAATACAATTTTACATCCCTTTATATGAACCTAACGATTTTTGAGGGTTATTGAACTCTTAATAACCTTGTGAATCTTTTTTAACCTAGCCAAGGATCAAATGATTTAATGATTTAAGTACATACATACATATATCCGTCAAAGAAATGCTCAACAAGAAAAACAAATATAAGCGGATTCCAACAATGAATTCTGGTAGAGGAAACAAACAAAAAATAGGCGTGTATCGGCAATTTAACTTTTATTTATCTGGTCTTAATTATTTTGGTAATTTTTTAGATCAAATATGAACGTTCAAATCTGACTTTTATTTTTTCGGTGAAAAACACAGGGGTGCAAGTTTTACTTTATTTTTTCGGTCAAAAATAGGAGTTTGCAAATTCACAATACAACGTTTTACTTAAAAAAGTATGAAGGTAAGTTTTAATTGCAATTTTCCATCGTCTGTAAATATATGAATTTCCTAGACAAGAATTTAATTCCTTTACCTTTTATTTATTTATCTTTGTACGGCAATGATGCTGAATTCAATTTATACATAGTCACAAAATGTTTAACTCTTACCTTAAACTGTTGCAATCAAATATAATAGCAATGTATTTTTACCTTTTTTTTGATTAATAAAAAATCCAAATTTTAAGTTTTATATTTGCCTGAAAAAGTGAAAACAAAATTTTAACTATTACTTTTAACCCAAAAACAATATAAGTAAAGTTTTAACTTTGTTTGCTTGTTTTAATCCTATAACACTACAATGGATGGGTTTTTTTGTATTTTATGAAAAACGGCAAAAATACCCATAAAACGGCGATAAAACGAGTTAAACTATGTCACAAAAAATTGCCATAAAATTCTACCATATACTGTTAAGCACAAAATTCAAATTGAAAACCAGAAATAGTATGTCAAAAATGGAAGTTTGTTAAAGGAGTAATTTCGTGCTCATTAAGATTTTATGGGTTTAGTTCGTACAGAAAGAAATATTGATGAAATTTCGCAAGAAGACTAATCCAATATCTAGAAATAAAAATATAGAAGTAGATACTTATTTGGATGTTTACGAAATTTTTTTATATTTGCCCTATTCAATACTTTTCCAAGATTTTTGCTGATTGATATTAGAATCTGATTAGTTCCAATTGGTTCCCGGTGTGGTGAAATTGGACGTCAAATGCTTTCCACAGGAAACGAAACGCGATGCAACTTCTTTGTAATCTACGTTCCTTCGTTAAATTTTTGAATACAAATGGCTCAATATTCAGTTTTATGGACATATTGTTGCCAAACCATAGCAAAGGAAATATATAATATAAATAATAAGAATTTCTGAATTCCCTCAAAGCTAATGCGATTAAATTCACACTTTATAGTATTATCAAAGAACGTAGATTACGTAGAACGTAGATGTAATCTACGTCCTTTGGTATTATCTACACTCTGCTTTTCAATTGCTCGTTTCATTTACTACCACGCCGCTATTTAATTATTGCTGCTGCTGTTGCTACTTCTCTGCTTGGACTGTCACTGTCACTGCTCTGCTTCACTACGTCTACGCCGATGTTGCTGCTTTTGCGGATAACTTTGCCTCGCTGTGAATTTTCGAAAAGCCGCAACAACAATCAACTCGCTTTATTGTTGTTATACGAGCGTTTGCTGTGTTGTTGTTTATATTTTGACACTTGCCATATGCAAATCGTTGACGCAAAAGCAGCGGCGTTGTTTCATTCATACAATTCGATGATCTGATGTGTCGGAGCGAGATAGAGTTCGCACGTTCACCGTTGCAATACGTTTGCTAATGTGTGTGTGTAGTAAGAATTGGAACACCGACCGGCTGTCTAGCAGCTGTATAACAAGCATAGGAAGGATTTATTTCTATTTTAGAAACGCTGATTTAATTGGAAACAATAATCCTTGCACAACTTGTGTGTGAGCTGGAAATATCTGTCGGTGTTGCGAACTAAATCCATTATGCAGGGCTCAATACCGTTGAGTGCGTTCAATACGCAGGAGCAATTGCAGAGAGTACCACATAGTATATAACGGTATTATTAACACAGAAATAGGAGTACTTCCTCTCAAAAAGTTACAAAATGTCTAAAACGTACGCTTTTTTGTTACTTTTACTGCATTTGAATTCATAAAAAAAATTCAAAAATTAAAACAAAATACATGTAGGTGAATAACAAAAATCAAATCGGATGCTATGGTAACTTTGTATGAATTCGTCCTGCTCCATTCAAAATCGGTTAACTTCACTTGACTCTGCCAAAAACGTTTCCATCCCAATATGTAAATATTTACGAATGCTGAACGGCAAATAAGTGTCAACTAGCGACAGCTGACGATGTACCTAGAAGAGTGATAAGTAGTAGATTTCAGAGCTGCTGAGAAATCATGGAGTTGAATTATTCGACCGCAATATGGAGGATAATTGTAAAAGTGTTTATACAGAAAGTGTTCACGATACCGAAACGACCCAGATTTATATATAAATACAACATCAACAACGAATATATTTTAATAATTAAAAGTGAGCCTATAAATAAGTGCACGGAAAATCAAATCGTTGGCATAATAAGTATAAAATAGGTGTAAGGAAAATTTGTATCCATTAGCATCAAATCATTCAGATCCTGTTCCTGTTTCTGTTATTTGCGATACCGCGCCTTAACGACCAATCTTGGTGTGAAGCGTCATTACAATAATCCTCCGTAATGAGGTCAATTAAATCAACTTAATAATTCCTCAACAACTTTGAAATCTATTACTTTCCACTCTTCTAGGCAAATCGTCAGCTGTCGCTAGCTGACATTATTTACGCATTCTTTTCCACCTCGGTATTCGTAAATATTTACATTTTGGGAGGGAAGCTTTTTTTTTTGGCAGAAGCAAAGAACCGATTTTGCAGTGTAAATTTAAAGGTAGTGACTAAAATTGTACTAAAATGTTCAATTCAATGAAAGTAACACAAAAAGTGTGCGGTAAAACCACATTTAGTAATTTTTAAAAAAGGGAATGCTTCTCTGCTAAAGAAACTGTTATAAACTACGTGGACTACTGTTTGCAATATTTGCGGCACATGGAACATGGAACGTATTTAATATGTGGCCTTAGTTCGCAACACCGATAGATATTTCCAACTCACACACAAGATGTGCAAGGATTATTGTTTCCCGTTTTGGAAATAGAAATAACTCCTTCCTATACTTGTTGTACAGCTGATCAACAGCCGGTCGGTTGGCCATTGTGTAGCCAATTCTTACTCCACATACAAGAGGGTTCTCACTTTAGCAAACGTATTGCAAAGCCGACGCCATCGGAGAACGTGCGAACTCTATCTCGCTCCGACACATCAGACTATTGAATTGCATGAATGAAACAACGCCGCTACTTTTGCGACACCAATTTACATATGACAAGTGTCAAAATGTAAACAACAACACAGCAAACGCTCGAATAACAACAATAAAGCGAGTTGATTGTTGTTGCGGCTTTTCGAAAATTCACAGCGAGGCAAAGTTATCCGCAAAAGCAGCAACATCGGCGTAGACGTAGCGAAGCAGAGCAGTGACAGTGACAGTCAAAGCAGAGAAGTAGCAACAGCAGAAGCAATAGTTTGAAGGCGGCGTGGTTGTGAATTGTGTTGTATCAACCAGAAAGTGAAGTGCAGAATTTATAAAAAAATAGCCACAAAGTGTGAAGTTGAGGGATTGCAGCAATTTCAGGTTCGTAGCTCGTCGATTTCTAAAAAAGGGAATTGAGTGAGCGTAAATTCGATTACAAAACAGGGCCGCACGCAATTCGCCACCACCTTCCGGAAATGCGGTACATTGGCGAGTTGACCATGTGTACATCAGTTCATCAATTCGTGCAAATTTTCCTTTCAAATACAATCGATTGGGTCTTGGGGTTTTCAAATTTGAAATGCGCACTCCTTGCAGAGGTCCAAATCGATGTGTAATTATTTAAACCTGTTAAGAGTTACATAGATTGTTAGCTATCGCAGTGTGGGTATGATGAATATTATATTTTGTAAAAGAACGAGAAGTTTGGGATGGACGATAGCGAAACGCGAACAGTGAACAAAATCCAACACCAACGATGAACGAACGAAATTTGTTTCATGCCTTTTTCTGGTTGGAGTTGTTGGTTTTGTATATTTTGTTGCTACTTTGCTAAGTGTAGAATAGTCGTGGCGCAACGCGACGTAGTGCTATGTGGAATTCCTAATTTTCGTTATACATATTTCTTTACCGGCCCCACAAACAAAACAAGAACAAAAACTCCAAATAACCGACGCGTCGACTGCGACTTAGTTTAAAGTCGACGTCAACGCATATGTTATGCGTGTACATACATTCGTACGTACGTATGTGCAGTGGGCATGTGTGATAGAGAAGTAAGTGAACGGTTAGTCCACAAAACTAGATGGGGAATATAGCCAGCCAGCATTGACTTCACATCCGATTTCAATAGATTTTATTTGGTAGCAGTGGAAGCACACTGCCAACGTGTAAATAGAAAATTAATTGCTGGAAGTGAATAAAACTCGTAAAAAACAATTCGAAATACAAATAATAATTAACTGGCGGACTTATGGCTAATTCGTCTGCCTGTTGTTGCATCTAATCTCATCAAGGTATGTAGGCACATGCATATGTACATATATGTATATGTATGTATATGTCACTACTTATTGGGAAATTACATGGTCGTGATCATGTGGACGAGCGTGTAGACTTGACTTGTGATGAAAGCACCTGTGACGGGTAGTGCGGGGATTGCTTTCTAAAGTAACTGCATTGCCGCGTTTGCTTGAATTTGGCAACGGAAGCTCAATGCGCGAATTTTCCAATTGGATTGCTTATACGAAGTACATAAGCAGCACAGAGGAATCGTCTGACCGTTTAGACCAAGTGTGATACCATATACCATACGATTATTGGCGGTCGTTCTTCAGTTTGCTTGGAAGCGCTTTATAATTTATGTTGTGCACTCTTCCAATTCTCGAATATTTTTTTGTGTTTGCTCGGTTAGTTCATTTCGGCTCGCCCGGCATGATTCTCGGGTCTGCATCGCAACAAACGACCGACCAGAAACAACAACAGAGTCATCGCTGCTACTTTCGCAGTAGCTTTAGCTGTCGGCGTCGTTTTCGCCTACACTGTTCACAGCTGCAAAGCCTGTCAGACAGACAACCAGCAAACGCGCCGTTTGTCAACTATCGTCGACCGAAAAGTACCGAAAGCGCACCATCATCCGTAGAATAGGAATTTTTCACAGCAGATTTTTAACAAAATTTGAATTCACTCGTAAACGAAGTGGATGATAGTGGAAAATTGTGATTTTGATATACTTACACGTGGCGGGCATGTACCTAGTATGTGGTAGCACTAAAAAGGTAAAACTTTGCTGATCAGTTAAATTACAAATTCAACTAAAATAGATGCATATGAAATGTGTCAATAACGTGTTCAAATGCTGGTGTTCTGCTGTCCAGGATACATCAAACGAATGTATTAAGTGTGGGGCGTTGAAGGTGTAGGCAGGCGATAACCTGCTGATGGAAAATTAATATGATAGCGATGGGTGTGCAAGCTAAAGGAAAATATAAGTATTTAGGGAAAGCAGGTGATTGGTACTCAATGCAATTCAATTTTACACAAAGCAAGTATTGTTGCTGATGCGCCACCCTGCCATTCTATCTCTAGTAGGAAAAATGGTGATACCCCAAATGCGAAGATTGACGGCAAAAATAAATTATATTCAATTGCTTTAGCAAAATTAAAAGCAACAACAACAGCACAGCCGGAATGGCGGAATACGTAAAAAAAAGTTGTAAAATATTAGGGGCAAAATGAGGTAATTGAAAAGCGCACACAGCGAAAACAAGAATAAAATGTAATAGGAAGAAATCAGAAAAAAGCGAGTGACTCGAAATCGAATTAGAGTCATCATCCATTGTTGCTGGTTGCCATTGGTAGAATTGTGCAGCGCTGTCGCTGCGCTGCCTTTATATTTTATTGCTGGTTTAGCGCTGTCGTGGATTTCTTAGCAAAACGCTGCTGTCGGCGCGTGACGTTGCCATTGTCACCGTGTTAATTTGTTGTTGATCGGCTCACAACGTCTTTTTTTTTGCATTTGAGTTGCTTTGCCGAAATTTCTAGTTTACAGCTTACACTCTTAAAAATTTATCAGACCCAAAAAAAATTATGAAACAACAGCTATTAGATGAAAAATATGTTTTTAAGTTGCTTGATAACAGCTACATAGGCTGTTACAACCGCCTTGCTTCATTTTAGAACATAATGCTTAGTTTAAAAAAATACTCTTACAATATGGAACATAATGACTCTGCCGTATTCATCATTGCGGCATAAGTAAATAATAGGGTCCGCTGAGATAGAAAAAAATAAAAAAAACTGGGCGTGTTCAGCCTTCTTCTACTGATTCTTATGGTGTACAATTTTTTAGCGCAAATGAATAGGAGGGTATTATGGAGGGATAAAGGGGAAATTTTAAATATTTTTAAGAGCTTGTATTTCAAAAACGATTAAACCGATATCAAAAAGGTCTTTTTGTGTATATTTGCATATATGTATGTATATTATAAATATGTACATATGTATGTACATTTCGAGAAAATGATATGCAAAATACATATATTTTTCAAATAGTCCATAAAAATTCCTTTCATGTAAAAAATAATTTTAAGTACATAGTTAGTTTTGAGTAAACTACGAAATTTTACTCTATTTGTGTTGCTGGCAAACTGTTCATACTCGGTATTATGATCCTGAACGACCGAAGGCTTCTTTAGTCGATTCGGCCAGTGTTATTGTTTAGAAGCGTGGCCGAAAGCCCCCTAAGCAGAAAGGAGTTGGACGCAATAAGATGAAGGACAATTGGGAAAAGTGATATAAAACAACTGTATTGTTATCATATTTTATTCATTTATTTCTATTAAATCTAAAGCAGACGTCATGGCGTTATTGTAAACAGTCACATATTTCGAGAATTTAAAAAATTGATAGATTCAAAAATAAGATACATATGTATCTGGTTACTAACCTTCCCTAAAACATCATGCGTCGAAGATTTTGAGGTATCAAATTATACATCAAATTAAAGGTATTTTTTATTCACTTTTCGACAAATATATTTTTCCATATAGTTAATTACGTATTTTTTTTACAGAAAAATATACATAGTTTTATAAAAAATGGACATTAAATTTTCTTATTTTTTCAATATACTAAGTATATACTTATAAGTACATATGTATGTATATAAAAATAAATAAATAATACATGTACATATGTATGTGCATATGTACAAATGTACATACATATATGCAAATATCCACATCAGGTGAAACGTCTCTCAACTCCCTGTCCAACCATATAATCTTTCAATAGTTTTTGAAGTATAAGCTAATAAAAATATGGAAAATTCCCTCTTTACCCCTCCATAACTGTAACTGTTATGTGTCTGAAACTTTCATTTTGATGATGTCATGGTGAAAGAGAATACAGGAATGAAAGCAATCAAGGCGCCTTAGAAAGCTATCAGACCTATTCTGAATAGAAACTACCGGTGTATTTTTCTCCCTTTCCCATGTTAAAGCAATGGGAGAAGGAAACAAATTTTCCTGGGACTTTCCATTCAGAATAGGGCTGCATTTGGTTTCTTACTCAGAATGCCATGGGGAAACGAAAAAGACAAATATAATGGAAGGAGAAAACAGGTGTTTAAATAACACCAGCCAGCATGAATTCGCCTTGGCTTCCACTTAAGTATTTCATCGTATTTTTCAGGTGTGACGTAATCATGGAATGCGTAATCTGGTATTACTCTTATTCTTAGATATTCCATATCGCACCGTTTATTTTCATATTATTTGTAAACATTGAGACAAATTCTCTATAAGTAATAAATTACACTGGTTTACAGCAACTATCCAATTCCCATCGTTTCAAAGTCCCGAATTTATAATTGGCCATGGACAGTCACCTCAGTAATACTCCCTAGAGTTAAGAAGAATTTCATATGCTGGTACAACAACAAGCAAATCCTATATAGAATCACTCGCTGATTACCAAAATCGAGTTAATTTTTTCATGTGGCCAGTTTTGGAGATACTTATTTACAATTTACCATTATTTTGCTACAAAAAAAAAACCAGTTGGACAATCTGAATATGAAATGAAAGGCAATAAAATTCCCTATAAACCTGTGTTCATAAAAATAATAGCCAAACGATTTGACAAGTTTTGACAATTTTGACTTGCCGTATTTAATTTTAATTATTAAAAAAGAATATAGTTAATTTTATAACAAAACCTATGCAAGTCAATTTAAATGCGCCTTCTGAAAACTCATGTTTTAAGAGACCAGAGGAATGGTGTTGAAAAACCTGTTGAAATAATTTCCACATACTCGTATTTTACATTTTTTCTTCAGCAAACTTGTCGCTAAGACGTCACACAAGTTTGTTTTTTTTAGATCTCTACCGGGGAAAATATTTACTGCCAGTATTAGCAAAAAAAAAAAACAAGCAGGAAAATGTTCTTTTTCGTCAAAATCATGTTTTTGTTTTAGATTATCCGAGCCCTCAAAATCCTTCACACCAGCCATCCTTTTCTTTTTAACAATGCCACATAACTAAAATGTGAAAAAATTTGGAAACCAAAAAATCCTGTCAATAATTGAAATATTAATAAACAAAATGAAAAAAAACCGAGTTCAAAAATCTTCAGTAGTTTTAATACAATGAATTTTCAAAAATAGGTTTCAAAAAGAAGCCGCTACATTAGAACACCCGCTAGTTGTTAAAATTTAAGATAAGTTAGTTATTTATATATGCTGTTGGCTTCTGCATTGTAGAATCCCCATCAGTCAGCTAGGCTATTTAAAAAGTTAAAAAATCGCTCTTCTTCTCGCATTCAGGATTTTCGACTTATGCGGTTATGACTTGTGACTATAGATTTATTAATATAGGGTAATTTTTTGTTTGGCAAATTGGTAAATCTCCGTAATACCTTTATCAAATTTTGTATACGCTTTGCATTTCAACTCGGTAAGCACAATTTTCAAAATTGGAAAAAACCATGCCCATCCTTATATAACGGTTATTTTGGCGAATGCTGATTGAAAATCTAATGGAATAGGGGTATTATATATATATACAGGATTGGGTTGGAGAAAGGAATACGTGGTTCAACAATGTTTGGTTTAACCCGAACTTTTAGACTTTTTAATTTATTTAAATTGTATTTAAAAAACAATGTGATTGAAGAAAGCGTACATCACAAAGTACTTATAAAAGGTACTTTTGAAAGTAATCTTATAAGTATGTATATAAAGATCTCGTGTCACGGTGTTTGTGGTCGAACTCCTCCGAAATGGCTCGACCGATTTTTATGAAATTTTGTATGTATGTATGTATGTATACGAGTATTTGCTAGGTAAGAGAATAGGTCATAAAGTATATTTTATGCTTGGGAGAGTGTTACCACCCGTTTGAAATTTTATTAAATTATACACAAGTTATATGAAATATGAGTATTAAAAGGCTAAATTATGAAAAAAGTGGCCACCAACTTGAAAAATAACATTTAATTAAATTGTAAACGATTTATATGAAATATGAAATTATGGGTATAAAGCTGTTCATCTTGGCCAGGAGGAGGTTCATACGTAGCTTTTGAAGAGGGTTGCCTCGCGTTTGTGAAGTCGAATTTAATTAAATTATAAACAAGTTAAATAAAATAATAAAATATGGGTGTCAAACTGTTCGTCTCGGCAAGAAGGTTCATAGCTAACTTTATGAGGGCTGCCATCTGTTTTAAAAGTAAAGTTTAATTAAATTATACACAAGTTATATGAAATATGAATATATGGGTACCATAATGTTCGATTCTAAACCATTTTTTCGCTAGGAGAAAGTTTATAGGTATATTTTGACGAAGGTTACCACTTTTTTGAAAAGTCAAATTTAATGAAATTATACACAAGGATTTAAAATATTGAAATATGAGTGCCAAACTAACTGTTCTTCTCAGCGAGAACAAGATGCATACATATGTTTTTTTTTTTTTTTTGGTTACATTAGCCATGGACAATTAATAAATAAATACAGGCAGGCCAACGTCTTTCAACAAAATTTAAAAAAAAATTAAAAATACGAAACCTTTTAGTTTGATTTGTAAAAACGTGTTAACAATAAATGTTTGCCCAGTTCGACTGGATGAGTTGATTTATTTGTTGTTGTTGTAACAGCATAAAACTTTCCGTGGTCGGATATAAATCCGGAACATTCCGGTATCGTTGAACCGACTGTCGTGGGAACGTTGATTTATTTGTAAATATTAATAGAAAAGTTATACATACATATAAAAGTTCACAGGATTATAGTAAATTTTACAATATTTTTCAGGTTTTCAAATCAAATTCAAAATTCTCAACTGTTAAGACTAACTAAAAATTAAAACCTTTTAATAAATACTGTATTTAATTTTTTCTTATATTTCTAGATACAAAGCTGCAGAAACCAAAACACTCACACCAACGTACGCCAACAAAAAAAAAAGAAGAAAAACAATGCAATAGCAATAAAATTTAAAGTGCATGCATATGAACAATAAAATTGTGCAACGTCCAACAACTTTAATGATCATTTATGTACACAAATAGATACGCATAACACAAACCAACGCCAATAGCATATACTTATATCTGTATATATTTTTAAAATTTGCAGAAACAAATAAACTCACTAAGAACTCGAGTTACTACATACATACATACATACATATGTCTCCAATGTGTTAACACAAAAATTTAACATTTAAAAACGAGTTGATTTGAATTTTGGTACCTAATTGAATTTGTGGACATTAAAGAGTGTTGAGAATTACAACTTTTATCGTAGACGGAGTAGATTTTTCGATAAAAAATCTTAAAGCTAAAGCTTAACAAAAAAATCATTAAATGAAGAGTGGACACGTTAAAATTTAAAATTGTAATAAATAATAAGTGATTTTACTAAATACTTGCACATAGATGTGGTAATATTGTTGCCAGTGAAAATTCAATTGAAATAAATGAGCCATATTTATGACTAGCAATTTTTAATCAAAAGCAAAACTTGTGAGAAAAACTTTTAATTAAAATTTGTTAAATGCAAAGAAAACACAAACGTTTCGCATGAAAATCAAATAAAGTAATTTGCCATTTTGGATTATCTACAGCAGCAGCAGCTAAGTGTTCGTATTGGATGTGATTTATACAAGGTAATTTTAAGTTGAAAAATTAATATAATGAATGATAATTTTTTATTAAAGGAGTCTGTTACAAGAATCGTTTCTCAAAAATACCGAAATTTGCTAAATTGTTAATTAGTTTGTTTTTACTAGAAAAATTTACTAAGAGGTTTAGACAATTTTGTCCTTTATTTAATTTGATTAATCTTTTATAAAAATATAGTTACGTCTATAACGAAAAAAAGGAAATGTCGAAGTTTCAAACTTTCTAGAAAGAAAAGTATTATTCATTTTCTTCCATAGAAAATTAAATTTCGTTCATGTGGAAGAAAAGGCGCAACCCCGTCAGCGAACATACAATTATCAAAATCAACAAGAATTTTCATCCGCTTGAAACTTGCACTTTATTTTAATAAAATACAATGGGCTACACAACTGAATACTACAATATTTTCTAATAATCCGGACTAAAATTTTAAATTTTGTGAAATTTTGTGTAATTTTTATAAATTTTCTGGCAAATTCGAAACTTCGACTAAGAAGGTTTTTGATATTGAATTTACTATATTTTTATAAAAAAAAAAAAAAAACAATTGAAATTAAATATGTAAGGAATAAAAAATTGTCAATACATTTTGCAACTATTTTCATGAATGCAACTGTATGTATGCACACTTACCACTATATTTATATTTACTATATTTTTATTTGTTATTTTTATGCTTTATTATGTACAATGAACAAATCCTGGCTGATGACTTGTGAAATTTTTTACGTTTTTTTTTTATTGTTCTAATGACTGTCGTTTTTAGTAACTTTAATATTTTAGAGATTTTTAATTCTAAGCGTCTATTTAAGAGAGTGTGATGGGAGTGAAAGATGGCCAAAAAAGGGGTATACAAAATTTGTCGCTTACAACGCAGGCGTTCCTTCCAATATTATTATTAATGCAATTAATTTTCGAGCAGTACATTTATTGCCTAACGAACTGTACTAAAACTGTGCTAACAAATCTCCAAAAATTACACTGCGGGATCAGTTTCAGTGCATGCCAATTTTGAGGGAATGCAATGCTTTATTTCCCATGCAGAGATTATTTGTTAAATAGAGGTTCATTTTAAATTTCTCGCCATTTTTGAATACAGCCACCGATAGTGACATAAAGGGGTCAAACAAGGGATTTCTCAAAATTTTTTCGACACGTAAGTTTCGCTTAACCTCTATCAGTTCAAACCAGTATTTTAGTACTTCATTTCTCTAAAAAAATATAGGTAAATTTAATTTTTTTAAACAGGTGGCAACCCTCTCAATTTAGTTTATCGTATAAACCGTCCTTAAAGGTTTTTCGTTTGACATCATACAGATAATTTCAGTTACCTTAATAATTAAATTGAAAGAACGTACTTTAAAATATGGCAACCCTTTTCAAAAATGTTTATGCAGAAACGATTTCGTTTCACACCAATACTGTTACATATACATATTTCAATCATTTTAAAAATTGAATTAATGCAATGTTTAAAAACAGATGGCAACACATTTTCATGATCATAAAGCCTGTCTATTTCCTTTAAGGGGTTATATACAAAGTTGAGGTGAAAAAGTGAGCTAAGTTCGTGATTTTTTTTAAAGGTTTTTTGCAAATTTTATTCAATAAAGCGAAAGACAGTTTGTTGGTAGTATTATTGAAGAAAAAAAAAACAAGTTAAATTTCAAAAAAAATTTCCGAGTTAGAGCCCATCTCCCGAAGCGTGTTTTTTCTGTAGAGCCTTGCCGTTCACACTCTCCAAGCCGAACCGCTCAACTGAAATCAAAAAGGTACTATAATTATTGAAGAGAAATGTATTCTTGTGTACTTGAACGAACCGACTTCCAAAAAAAAATTTATTTCTGAAAAAAATTCATGGTTTTCAAAAAGTCAATTTTTTTGTTGCTCAAAAATTTAAAAAAAAAAATTTATTGCAAAAAATTGAAAATTTTCGGATTCAAAAACGATCGTTCAAGTACACAAGATTGTAAATACGAATAATTATAAAAAAAAATTATGATAATCGGTTTATAAGTTTTTGAGTTATCGTGTGAACGGCAACGGTACTTTTCAAAAAATGCCATTCCGAGATAATTGCGTTTTAAGTTTTGTTTTAAGTTAATTATGGATGGGTCCAGTTCGCTGCGAACGGCTGTAATTTCGAATCTAGTGATCCGATCTGGATGCAATTTCGCGCTGATATTCTATAAAGTATGTACTTTTAGAATATGCAATAAAAATATTTTCGATTTTTTGAGCCCCAACTTTGTATATAACCCCTTAAATCTCTTGCCGTATTATTTCTCTTACCTAAATAATTGAAGCTAATTTACTTGTTTCAACAGATGGCAAGTATTTTCTTTCTTACACCTATTTCAATATTTGATTTAACTTAATATAATTTTAATAAATTTTTGTTTTCTAACAGGTGGGAACTGTCCTCAAATTATTTCTAACAATAAGATTTCTTGAAACTTTCATTTTTTTACTTTACGATATTTATTAATTAAATTAAACCTATATTAAAAAGGTGGCAACCCTTTTTCGAAAAATTTTGGAAATTAAGCTTTATTAAACTTTTTCGTTCAATACCCATATTGCAATATTTGATTTCATTTATTGAATTTATTGAATTTAAACTGTTTAAACAGGTGGCAACTCTCCAATATGTGATTTACCTTATTTATGTAATTGGCTCTAGCTTTTTAACATGTGGTAACCCTCTTTGAAATATACCCCATACGTTAATCTAGGTTATAAGCTATTTGTGTGTTAAATTTTATACAAATCGGTCGCACCTCTTATGCCTGCGGCGGACATAATATGTGCAGAGTTCCGCATTGCCGATAAATGTATTACTTAAGAGCTATTACTCACATACATACACACATACATACATATGTGACTAATATCTTATCAATTACACCACAAATGACTTTCACCCTGATTTACGATCAAATATTTTTTCTTAAAACAAACATCGCACATTGCTTGAATTGAAGAGTGGTATTTTTCAACAACAACAACAACACATATGTACATACAGTATTGTTCGTATCTTAAGCAATAAAATTCAATTCAATATAATATAGTTGACCATTTATGTTTACTAATTTATTTTTAATAATTTTTTACAAAAGTATAAATCATTGTCTAACATAAACTATATAATAAAGCTTTCAAACATTTTGCGAAATTCCAACAAATTTTCATAAAATTTTGAAGACTTTTAAATCAGAATTTTTAATAACTTTTTGTAGCCTGTTTGATTTTACTATAATAAAGTTCAGGTTTCAAGTGACTAAAAATTCTGGTGGATTTTTGATCATCTTTTTTTTATAGAGAGTGTGGGGTATGAACCAAATTTACTTTTGTATGGGGGAAAAAGGCATACGGGGCATTGAGAACATAACTTGCGGAAGCCCTAGATGTTATAACACATCTCCTGCCTATAGATCTTCATATAATGCATTCCGCATCAGTTGTAACGGTATGGCTCCGAGAACTAAGCCTGTGGAAGGAAATGATGAAAGGACATAGTAGAGTTGTTTCTCTCCTTCCCGCCACGATCAGATAAAGCACTGATTATATGCAGACTTCCATAGACCCTTTGGGGTTCTAGTCCTATTGAGAGCTGAATAGGATAGATGTTTTCATATGTCTGACGGTTCCAAAATGAGCAAGGTGTTGGGCTTCGGCATTTTCCACTTCTTGAGAGAGGGCCTCAATTTGCTAGTGTTTTTCAGACGAACGTCTTTACTATCGGTGAAGGCTGTCAGGCTTTAGAGCGTGGTAATTTTCAAGATGAGCCAGTAGCCATCTTCTCACACAGCCGAGCGGCCATATTGGGTTTGGAATCTTCCACTACAAAATTGAAGCTGGCTAAGCAATGCTGGACTCTATTGAACGGAGTCTGAAACCAGCTTTCAGTAGACTTAATTTAGGTTATTGGGCACAGCCTCAGGATGTAGAATTGCAAAATTATCATGGCCCGAATACGACCTTAAGGGAACCAAAATTATTCTGCTGAAGGGTAGGCCTAACGTCGCGTGATTCGTGACAGTTCTCACGGGGCAGTAGCCGATCGGAACGGAAAGAAGAGAAACTTGGTATTACCGATAATGATTACTACAGAAGGCGTAGGGATGAAAATGAACAAGAGACAGTTGAGCACCTTCTGTGTAGATGTCCGGCTCCAATGAGGCAACGTAAGGCCTCTCTGGGGGCGTTTTGAGTATAATTCTCTTCACGATTTGTGCAAACAAAGCCTCAACAACATTCTAAAATTATCAACTGCGCTACTTGGTTTTAAACGAAATAATTCGCGGTTCTATGAGTTCAAAATGGTACTTAGTTGCAAATGGAGGTTACGCTCCAGCCGCCATTCTAACCTTAGCCGCCTAACCGTAACCTAGTTTTATAAAAAAAATACTGCAAAAAATAACAAGAAAAATTTTGAATTTCGACATTCACCTTATATTTTTATTAAAGATAATTAGAATCAAATTGTTGCGATGGCAAGGTACTGAATTTAATTTAACGCTTTCTAATTAAACCAAACAAAAATCATGTCTGCTTAGTATAAAAAAACAAAAAACAAAATAAAAATAATAAGTTGGGAGTGCCGTTCATGCCGGATATAAGATAGTTATTAATTAAGAGATATGAATTAATTAAACAAATATTGTATTTATATTCATTTTCTTTCTCCGATCTTCTACTACTTAAGGAATGCTGAACAACACAACCAAAACAAACATATGTACGAATGTTCATTCAACTGCCGCCCTAAGCACACACGTAAATATGTATGTATGTAGTAAACAGAAATGCATTTCCCCCGCAATTGTACTGCAAAGGGTGGCCAACAAGTTTTGTGTAGTCTGGCAGCATTCCTGAATGATCACAGCAAAAGACGGCAAGCAGACAGACTTGTTTGCAATTGAAACTTGTTGACTTTGGCTAACGTGTCCGTTTGCCAGATAAATATAAATGGAGTTAGAATTTTAGTAATGTGATTGTGTGTACATATGTATCATAAGTGTAATACTTGTTGTGCTAATTTTGGTTTGCCAAAACTTATGGTTGACCAATTTTTTCCTTTTCTTCGAGATGCTGGAAATATTTACCAGAACTAAGGCAACGTTAAAGTAGCGAATAAAGTAAGGTGAACCTTCGAATCGTATTTGAATATTTACATAAAATTCTTAATGTTTTGACCCGTTGGGTTGCCGCAGAATTGAATCAAATTAAAAAAAAATTGTGTACCTCTAAATGTTTTCGTTCCATTCTTAACTGAATTAGAACTTGACTATTTTCTCTTCACAGTTTAAGTTTAATTGTAAATTACTTTATTTAGCTTTTATTGCTGTTGGCTTTTAATGTTTTCGCGACGTCACAGTTTGATGACCCGTTCCAACAAACATGCGCTAGCACATAGTATTCGTATGCTACGATTTTGTCCAGCGACCAGCAGTGGGCAGCATTTTTCTCGGCCTCGAAGTCGATCTCGGTTTTCTACCTTGTCATCGCTTTTCGTAGCTTCGATAATTCTTTAGTTTGTTTCTTAGCGCCTCTCCTCAGCTTTTCGAGCGTGTATATTTAGCTTCACATATTTATGTGCATTAGGATGTATCACTCCCAATACAAAGGTAAGGCGCTACGGTTTTTTCATCGGAATTATAAAAATCATATTCAGGCATGTTCTGCAATTCACTTTCACTCGGAAATTTCCACTTCACATGGCAGTTTCAGATGCGCATAAAACGCGAATTCACTCGGAAGTGAATTGCAGAACATGCCCGATTATGTTTTAAGATCTCAAGCCAAATATTTTGGGGAAATGTTAAGACTTACGGGAGTTTGATCGATATGAATATACTTCCAAAAATTGTGCTTTTATATATTTAGTTATTTTTTTTTTTAATATTTTTATATATATTTTTTAAATATTTTATAAAAATATTACTTTTAATTTTTAATTTTTTTTAATATATACATATGTATTTTTTTAAGATTTACGTCAGTTGAACCGATTTGAACAGATTTCCAAAAATTTAATATTTTTTTTTTAATATTTTTGTTTTAAATATCTATTTAAAATACTTTTTAAAAATATTTTTTTTTATTATTTTAATATATATTTTTTTTAAGATTTACGTCAGTTGGCCCGATTTGAACATACCTCCATAAATTTAGAAAATACCTTTTTTTTGTGCTACTTTGGTACCTTTTTTATGGAAGATTGGTTTAACAAAACTTAAGCTTACTTATAAGGTATCATTTTAAAAGGGGTTTCTCATCGCTTTTATCTCTTTGCCAATAAATCCATTTACACCTATATATTTTGGCGAAATATTTTGGCGGAAGTATTATACTATGCCAATTCCAAAAGTTAGTCATCCTTAAATTGAAGTTAATTTTCACAAACCGGACATTCTGGATATGATAATAAAACATAATAAATTTTATAATTCCGATGGAAAACGGCAACTTTTTGTTTTTTGAAGAGGCATCCTAATGTACATGCATATGTATGTATGTTTGTATGTAATTGGCTCGTCTTCCAGCGTCATCAACGTTGTTGCCGTTGTTTTGCCTTGATTTGGTTTGCTCATTCGTGAGATATTTTTTTTTTTTTTGGTTTTTTTCTGCTAGTTCGTTTGATTGTTGCTGCTGCACTGTGTGTCGTAATATTAGCAAGTTAAGCAAGCTGTTTGTTGGCGTTGCCATTGCCGTCGCTGTAATAATACATATTGTTTTTGGCCTTGCAGGGGCCGGCTCGCCTGGTTCGCTATGGTTCTTAATTTTTTTCTTTTTAGTATTACTCTTTATTTTAGCGCGTTATCTACATACGTTGTCTTCCACTTTTCGTAATCGTCCACATTCGGTCGAAGATTTCTTTACGCGAACTAAGTACACATGTGATTACAAAAGTACGATTACAATTGGAAGCGTCAACACAACACAAGGGTGATGCGCGAAGTAAGCAATCTGAAAGAGAAATGTGTCCGGCATGTGGAGATTCTCCGCACCACACCAATCACCTATTCACATGCCCTCTCAAACCCACTCATCTAACCCCCCTCTGCCTCTGGTCTAACCCTGTCAAAACTGCACGTTTCCTGGGCCTCCCCCTAGATGAGTTCGACGACAACGACCATGGGTGAATCCGCTCTTTACGGGGCGCGACTAGCCGCTACAACAACAACAACAGAAATGTGTAAATGTTTTTGAGTTATTATTTTTGATAATCTTCAGCAAAGGCTTTTCAACCAAAAAAGCCACAACTTTTGGCGTAATCTTCGGATAAGAAACATATGCAAACTTTTTTGAGTGATTTTAGGTATCTGCAAAATTTGGAGTATACAACCAGGGTTGGGAATTATCAGAAAACTGAATAATTGCTTTGAAATAAGAATACATTTTTATCGTAACTTAAACATTTTTTAATAACTAATAAATTTTCATTCATCATACAAATAATTTTGAAAAACGAATCCATTTCAGACTTACCACATGTTAAAAACGCAAGAAATTTCATAAAGCTTATTTATTAAACGTTTTGAAAGACGGTTGCCATCTTTTTAATGCAAAAGAAATTTAGATTATTAAGAAATTAAATTTAACAACATAAAAATTAAATGTTTTAAAAATGCCTATTTTAAGAAAAAATTAGGTAGGGTTGCCACCTATTTAAAAATTGATTAAAATTATAATAAGTTTAATTAAATCTTGAAATATGGGGTTCAAACGAAGAGGATTTAGAAAGAAAATACTTTTTTTTTGATGGTTGCAACCTGCTTAAAAGTAAATAAAGTTGTATTATTTAATTAAATTAAATTTTAGAAACTAAAACTTTTAAGAAAGCTTTACTTCAAATTTGTTTTTGGGGAGGGAGGATTGTCACCTTTTTACAAAAATAATTAGCATTATAATAAGTTAAATCAAATATTGTAATATGGGTCGCAAATTAAAAAGGTTAAAGAAAGCTTTATTTTGAAAACACTTAAAAATAAAATTTATGCAAAGGAAGTAGGTGTCCCCACCTGTTTAAAAGCACATATTAATTTAATTAGATTTGTAAGCTTACGGAAATGTAAAAGTATTGGTGTGAAACGAAGGTGCGTGTATATACGAAAATTGTTGTTAATAGGGTTGCCACCTTTTAGAGAACGTTGATTCAATTCAATTGGAAAGGTAACTGAAGTTTGATCTCAAACGAAAAAGCTATATGGAAGATTTTTTTGAAAATTAAAGTTAGAGAGGGTTGCCAGATTTAAAAAAAAAAATTGAACTAAATTGATAAATGAAATAACTAAAATACTGGTTTGAACTGATAGAGATTTAGGAAAACTTAGCCTCGAAAAAATGTTGAGTGGTTGTCAAACGTTTCAAAATTAAAAAAAATTAATAAGAGCGTAAGTGAAATCAACATATGTATCTCACATATGTATACTACATTAATTGTTACTATAATAAAGTAAATTTTGATGAAAAAATTTGAAAATTTTATTAAAAGGTTTTTAAAAATATTGAAAAAAATCAACTACAATACAAAAAATAAATACCGGCATACGCTAATGCCGTTGAAAAAATAAGATTTGATTAAAAATCAAATGATTCTAAGAGATTTGTAAGACAACAAATTTTTCCTCCAATTAATAGTTTTATGCCCGATATGGTGCTAAAAATATGGCCACCACTGTATATACATATGTACATATGTCAGTCAAAGCTATAAACAGACTTACATTATCGCGCCAGATTGTGATAACATAATTTAAAAATAATTTTTTATTTGCCCAAACACTAAACTTTAACTTCAACTACGAAATACTTGACTTAGACCATTTTCCAAATTATGGGTATGGAATATGAAAGCGGGACCTTCTGCCTGTTTGTGAGGTACGAACTTTCTAGGTAAGTCTTAGGGGAATGCAAAGTATTTAACTTAACTGTGCATACATACAATTGTAGATCTGTATACTATTAAAAGTCAAAATTAGAACTCGAACAGTGCCGCATTGTTAAGATAGGTTGATACACTGCCAACTTGAAAAGTATGATTTCCATTGAAATCGAAGTGTTTTCCCACTTATCTAGCATAAAATTAATTAACAAGTTTATTTTTTTTGTTTCTTTACGCACTTTTCTGAAATCGCCTGAGATTCGGTTATGTTTAGTTTTTGTCACCGAAGAATATAAAAGCAATTCAGTCTTCATACGAGTACTTCCCACTTCCAAGGTGATGGTGGTGGTGCTGGCGTTGGTTGGCATGCTGTCATAATTGAGTAACATTAATGTCATTGAACTCGGATGGCTTGCGTTATTTTAGTGTTGCGAAACTGGTTCTGGAAAATAAGCATCATCTGCGATGGTTAATTTTCGCAAATAAAAATCAAAACGCTAAATTTTTAGAGCAAATTTTTTCGCACATTTACTCATTAAATACCACAATGACCGATCCCAATGCTATTGCTACATTATCTTTCTGTTTCGCTGATATGTAGGTACGTGTTGTACACAAATTGTTGGTTGTGGCATGAAACAAAATATATGTGTGTAATATTATTAAAAAAAAATGTTCCAAATTTATACTGCAAAAAAAAAAACAAGCTAATGAAATATTTAAAAGTTCACCGGCAAAAAAAAAAAACGGAGTACCAATGCGAAAAGAACACGAACAAAAGAGACGCCTGAAACGAGTTAAATGAGATTATGCGATTAATGCTATTTTTATCGCGCGGAATTGGACTTGGAATGCTGTTGTTGACGCTGCAGACACGACGGATGCTGTCCGCTATTTGCTGTCCACTGCTTACTACTCTACGTGACCGCTGTATCGGCTTTACCGATTTTGCGCGCTGTTTGCTCCCAATTTAACCATCGCCTTTGCCTGTTTGTCGCTCCTCTTCCGCCCTGCTGCGATTCACTGCATCCCATTGGCGCGCTTTGTTGATCTGCGTGTGTTGTTACAGCGTCTGTTGTGTTTTCCATTTCTACATATTTTTCCCCACTTTTCTTTGACGCTTTGCACTTTGTGCTCCTTGAATGGATGCGCTTGCCGGTCCGCGTGCACCAAAAACAGCGAAGAGTCTTAAATAAACGTGACTGTTTGTCTGTCCAGCCATGCAGTTGGAGATGATGCTTGCCTTGCTGTTGTCCGAATTGGCAAGCAAATTTTGCATTTATTTGTTTGTTACTTGCAACTGCAGAGTGGGTGAGTGGGTGAGTGGGAGAGTGGGAGAGTGAGTGGCTTCTCCGTTGGTTACAGCTCACAGGCTCCGGCATCGTCGGCCTCACTCTAATATGGCAAGTGTTTACTCCAAATAAGCGTTGACGTAGCTGACATCTGTCACTCGACGCGCCTCAACTCATATGGGTCAGACACATACACTCGCGTGTCCCACTTTTACGATTTGATAGCACGACTGATACATTCTTGATTGTGCTCAGGATTTTTCACATTATTTAAACCAAAGTGTATGCATATGTGTGGCTCTTTGTAAATATACTATATGCATTGTATATTGTTTTCATAATCACAACATAGTATGTAAATAAATTTGCTTTTACTTGCCTATTTGGTGTGCTAATTAAGATTTATGGGTTCACATATTTGGCACAGGAAGCGCAGCGCACCCAGTGCCTATTAAATACGCTATTGTATTTTGTTTTTTTTTTTTTTGTATGTAATTGATTGCTTCACTACTGGGCATTTTTTATTTTGCTGCTTATTTAGAGTGTGTGCCTGCGTTGCAACAAAATCAAATATTTAGGTCAAATATAACTGATGATAAACTCTGTGATGTCAAACTTTTGAGTTTAAAAGGAAAAAATTACAATATTTTGCTATACTTAATATGAATTTTTCATTATTGAATTTCCAATATATATGTAGGTTTTTATTACGTCAAACTTTTGGCGGAAAAAAATTTTACACGAGATGATACCATGGTTCTAATTTATCAATTGGCCGTGACTTGAAATCGAAATGAGGCAGAATACCGCGATGGCACGACTTTTCATGACAAATGGCAAAATGAAAACGAGTTATTGCTGCCCCATTCTTCCATTAGAGGGGGTATAGGTGCGGTAGGCATAAACTCTTCGAACTGCGATATGAATAAATCCTGATATGCTGTTTTAGAAAATCGTAAAAACCAAGCAATTCATACGATTTTTTTATTTACATAAAATTTTTGTGAATTTAAAGGGGGAAAAGGCAAAAAAAATAATGTTTGATTTTTATACCCGAGCGCCTAGTTCAATATTATAAATTTTTTCACATAACAGTTGTTTGTACAAACAGCCGAAAGCAACCAGGATAGATATAGACATAAGCATAGTATAAAATTTTCAGAAGGAAAAGAGAACGGGATTAAGCTATGTCCGTACAACTCGAGTACACATTGAGATATCTCAACGAACTTCGTGCACACATTGAAAACAGAGCTGTTAAACTTAGATTAAAATTAACAATCTTTGAATTGAATATAATTTTTAAATTTAATCGATTAATTAATAATTATTTTATTTTTTTGGATTATTAATCGATTAGGATTAAATTTTTATCAGGAGATATGAGGATTATTTAGGATTAATACATATTGAGAATTAATCCTAGGATTTATTCACTTAATTTTGATTTATCACGATTAAAACGCATTTAATCTTAAAATTAATGAAATATTTTACATTCTGTGTTACTATGAACACCCGATTAGAAAATCGTACCAATAATAAAATAAAATAAAATAAAATAAACTTATTGTTGGATCACCGATAGGGAACCACTGCATTCGTTAGTCATATGCACTTGTCATCTATTTATTATATACCTAAAATATATTCAAGGTCAGTAGTGCGATTCACTAACTTTAAACGGTGCGACAATTGTTATTTTTGATGGCAATATTTGCCGTTTGCACTAACGATTGTGCGATTCACTAACTTATTCTTAACGACACTTAACAGCTGTTTCGTTGTATTTATTCAAAGTGATAAAGAGTGGCACCTCTGTCAAACTAAATGTCAAAATAAGCGAAAAGCACAAAGAGGAATAGAGAAAAAACAAACGAATACCTGCTGCCAAATATAAATTTGAACGTTTTTATTATATTTCATTAAAGTGAAATAGATATTAGTTTGTTTCAAACTACAAACACTTAAATTTTTTTATATATATTGCAATGTTCCATTGTAGCAGAATTCCGGACTCTTCTCTGAGTGTTTTGTTAGAATAGTCATCAGCTCGACTCCAAGGAATATGCGGAATAACCTGCAAATATGCCATGGTTATCGTTTTCATACTTCGCGTTGTGCTCCAGCGTATTTAGGATTTACATACATATATTTAATTTTTTTTAATTATAGTCATTTATCTATATATTAAAACTAAACTATATTTCTGTTTTTATTCATGGATTCTTGCAAAAGTTTGCTTTTACCATTATCATATTAATTGAATAGTAGATGTGGTGGTTGGCATAAGCCTCCTCATGATTCCTTGGTGGCAAATTTGATATATGCGTGGAATCGACGGCTCCAATAGAGCATGCCACAAAGGGAGACGACGCCGAAGCAAACATTTCTTTAGCTGCTTGGCGTTTCACTTGAATGCCGGCTTACGGATGACTGGCTCATGGATATTCCCCATTGCTCACCTACGGGTCGCTGATAGTAACCAGTTGCGAAGAATCTCAAAGCCACTAGAACCTACCAATATAAAAGTAAACTTGAAAATTGCCTACAGGGTTAAAGATTACACGAGCTACCTGTTTCTCAGTCGATTTTTCTGTTATTCTGGAGCCTCTTGTTTGGTTGTTAAGCTGAGAAATTGGGTATTCAGCCAAGTTTGGAGTTAACCGATACAGCTTCTGAAATTCTGTTGAAAGGGATTATCCACATCCCGGAGTAAACGTCGATCCTTCGTCACCTCGTGATAAATCATATGCCGAATATTCAATCTACATTATTTAATGCCCCTTTTTTAATTACAAGAAAACAAATTACCAAATTTTAAATTTGTCTTTTATTTAAGTTGAAATCACTAATTTCACTTTTCTCGATTGAGTTAGCAACATAAAATTTGTTGTCGTTTAGTTTTCGGTCATCGACTAGCTAACATCAACAGCTGATTCGGCGAATGCGAAAATCGTTAAAAAATGGTTACTGAATAGCTGGGTCGTTAAAATTTTGATTAAGTTGAGTTAACCAATCGAATATCTTTAAAATAAGTTAGTGAATCGCACTACAGGTATGCGTATGTCATTCACCCCAATGCGTTTAATATTTGTTTTAGTATTTGAAACTATTGTTTTGTCTACATATTTCCTCCCGCTACTTTGCTTGCCTACTTATGCTTATATGCACATACTTACATATGTACATACATCATCTGCCCCAGTGGAACGGCTATTCTCTTTCGTCGGCATTGTAAATAATCCTCAGCGGAATGCCTTATCAAATTTGTCCTTCGAAAAGTTAGTTTTGTTAAAGTCCAATGGTTATTGTCAGAATTAATGTTTTGCTTTATATGTAGGTATTTATTAATTGTTGGCATTTTTTGTATATATGTACATACATATGTATGTACATTAGACTGGCCAAAAAAAATGAAAGTGCTTCTTTTTTTGAGGCTCATGACTTTTTTGCTTCCATTATGAATAAAAACCATCCCCTGAAAATTTGATGCAAAAAGTTATCATTATCTTATCATTAATGCTATTTATAACCACATTTTTTACAAAGAAAATGAGCTATCATAGAGAGCTTTACGTTCATTACTTCTCGAGATATCTATAAATTACTGTACCTGCATCTGAATACGGGGCTAAAACCTATTAATAAGAAAAATAAATTATATTTAACATGTAAAATAATTATATATAATTCTGACTACAATTAATTATATTCTGTATCTATTTATTAACAAATTTTGGGAATTAATCTTAATTAAAAAGGGCATCAAAAATATTTTAATTCGATTATTAATCATTAAGATTATTAATCATTAGTTAACAGCTCTGATTGAAAATGCAAAATCGGCGTGGAACCAGCCAGTTTAGAACAAATTGCTATACTACACCCTCGAACAATCAGTTCGTACGCTTGCATATTTTGAATATTTACACTTTCATCATTTATTTATAAGTATAAAAAAAACCAATGCAACAGACATTTTGATGCAATGTGCCCTTTAAGCTGGAAATGTAATTTCTTAGAATCAATATAAAATAATAATTTTTTGAGCTTAAGGCCATTTTTCATAGGAAAATTTTAGAAAAACAACAATGGCAGAAGTTATAGCTATTTCGGAGATCACCCCATCAGACTTCTTCTGGGAATCGAATTAATATCAAAAAAAAAAATAAATTACAAACCAACATAGCCATAAAATGTAATAAAAATACTAAGTAAGGAAGAGTCTAAGTTCGGGTCCAACCGAACTTTAAATACCCAGCGCAAATTTGTATTTCTAATAAACCTTACTTGTTGTATGCAATTGAAAACGATAATCTTATATACATATATATATAAATGAATGTGAGTCCTTTATAGGCGTTCAAAGTACTCCATCGATCTTTATGAAAAATTTACAGTAGGTGCACGTTGTATCCGTGCCCAACATATGATATATACAAATTTAGAAAACGGGGTTCGGTTCCACGCCGCCATGGAAGAGGAAATTTGAATTCGTCTTATATCCGCAACCATTTGGTGCAGATGAATGATATTTGGCTATATACACATATGTTGCGGTCAAAATAATAGTAGTGCGCACAATGTAGAAAATAAATAAAGAAAATGTAGGTTTGTTATTTGATAATTGTTTACATTACTTTTTATTTTAAAAAATTATTTTATTTACATGGTATTCATAAAGGAAAACTTAAGAAATTAATTCATTTTAATATTACTTAAACTTAATTTCGAAAGGATTTCCATATATAGGCGGGCAAAATAATAGTAGTTATAATTCAACTGAGTAAAAAGTTTATGGTAATAATTTAAATCTTAAAGAATTTCATAGCAAAATTAACTTAAGTATATGAGAAATAATTAATACTTAGTAGCATGCCTTTTGTTGGCTATAACTGCGGCACATCGCCGATGCATTGAATCAATGAGTTTTTCACATCGTTCATTTGGTATTGATTTCCATGCACGCTCAACAGTTTCCCAAAGTTGATTATTATTAGTTGGATTAGCATTGGCAACTGCCTACATACTTTACGTCGCACCACAAATTTTCTATAGGGCTGAGGTCTGGAGACTATGCAGGCCACTCCATGACCTTAACCTTATTTTACTGAAACCACTGCTGAGCCAACTTGCTTGTGTGCTTTGGGTCATTGTCTTGTTGGAAGACCCAAAGTAGTGGCATTTCTTCGCGGGCATAGGGTAATCCAGTATATAGGCCCGACTCCATAAAATGAAAAGCACGCCCAAACCATAATACTGGATCCCCCATGTTTAACTGTTTTGGTGGTGTATTTTGGACTGTACTCGGAGTTGGCTGGTCGCCCTACGTATTGACGAGATCCCCTAGCACCGTATAGCACGATTTTGGATTCATCTGTCCATAAAATGTTTCTCCATTTCGCTAGGGGCCATCGAAGTGGTCATTTGCAAACTTCAGCCGTTGAGCCACATGTTATTTTAATAGCAATAGTACTTTTCTCGGGCTATGAGCTGCTAAATCACAATCTCGCAAACGTCTACGAATGGTTTCTACACTTGCCTCCAGTCCCAGTTCTTTTTTAATTTTCGTTGCAGGTGCAAAAGGATACTGCTTTGAGAATCTTACTAGGCGCTTAGCCTCTCTATCAGTTATTGCCGGACGACGGCCACGTGTTTCAGGATTCGGTTTGTATTTTAAGGCATTTCGAATCATCGTCGGTGAACAACCAATTAAATTTTCAACTTCTTTATACGTTGTTCCTTTTGAAATAAGTTTTTTTTATAAGATCGCGCTGATAAGCCGTGCAGTGCTTACCTCGTCCCATTGCTGACAAAATTTAAATCAGATTTTTACAAAATGATACAAAAATACATCAAAAAACTCAATACTTACTTTTCTGAAAATTGTTTATTCACAAATATATTTTATATTTTTTGTTTTGACAGTTTAATCCACGCACTACTATTATTTTGACCGCAACGTATATATATGTATGTACATGCATGTGTCTTATAGATCAAACAGTGTATCATTTTAGAACAATGGGCGGTGCCCATAAAAAGCCAGATCCTTTGTAACTTCACAGCTAGTTGATGCAAATGTACAATATTTGGTATATAGATCCTATATATGAGGATATATATTATTTGTTTAGGAAAACGGCAGATTCACGACACAATTTCAGACGAAACTAATATTCATCTTTCTAGCGGATATATCATATGCGATATATATGTACATATTTCCTTTAGTTCAATTCATAAAGAATATTTTAAGCCCAAATACACTGTTCAATATTTAAAAAAATTTTTCTTTATTCGCGCATCAAAGCAAGCTGGGGTTGTCTGTAACATCATTTTGAAGCCTTAAATAATAAATAAAAACCAAAGGAAATTAGTATGATTAAATGAATTCTTTATACCAAATTTTAAAGAATTCGCGACATATAGTAAAATATTATATATTTTAATTTGTTATAATCTATCGGTATATGAGATGGACGCGTGGTTTGATTGCTATAATTTTCGAAATTGTGCTTTCTGGTTAGAAATGCGAAGTGAACGTAATGTGGTAAAATTTGACAAAGAAGTTTCGGAGATATACCTACATATTTTTTGTTCTAAGGTGGGCGATACCATGTCTATTCCCACATTTATGAATCCATGTATTTCATTCTCAAACCCAATCTTGTTTCTCAAATTTGAGCAAGTTACCTTGTATATTTAAGAAATATCGGATTTTTATTTTAATTTTTTGTATTTTACCGTCGTTGAAGAGGTGAGGTGGGTATGGTAAAGACAACGGTCAAATACGTGATACAAAATTATCCATTGAACCAGAACAGCAAGTGTGAGTAAAAAAATTAAAACGGTATGTGCCGATCTAAACAGGGTTACAACGCCGAAACAGCCCTTTGGCGGGTAACAGTCGCGTCATTCCGATACATAGAACCGGCTGTCTTGGGAATGTACACGGGCACCTGCTTGCCGAAGACCCGTCTTTTAGGCACGTCAGAAACTGACTGGCGAGATCCAGACAAAATAAGCAAATTAGAAATTTTTACCATGCAACGTGAATATAGAATATAGAATATAGAAGAAACATTTAGTTTGAAATCAGAGTTGCACAGAGTAATTAAATGTGCATTAAATCCTGATCTTCTGATCTTCTCGGTGACGACTAATTACAATACTTGCGATAGTTACCAGGTTAGCTTTGGTCTGAGCATAGTAGTAGTTGCATCGGCAGTTGCCTAGTGTAAATTCAGCAAGAATTTATAGTTTGCCGAATTACTTTTTTTTTAGAGTAATATAAGGTCCTCAAAGGGGAATTTACACAACTCTATTTCTATTAGGATTTTTTTTTTTTAAATTCTGGCAAGATTTATTTATATTTTTTCTTTAAAATTCAAAGAGCGGCAGATACTTCCTGTTATTGTCAAGTGCTTTTAATTTTTCATTTTTTTGTTCAGCGCTATTCTCAGAACATACAACATTTTAGAACCACAATCCGGCTGTTGAATGTCGGTAAACTCCAACTTAAACTCGAAACGCGTGTAGTAACTCAGAAAATGTGAATCGCATAGAATTCAAGGCGTAATTAACGACTCATTAATCGTCTATTTAAGCAAAACACCTGTCGATATAAAGAAAATATGTAAAACATCAGCAACAGCAACAGCAACAGCAGCAAGACTGGTTGAAATCTTTATCGAAAAAAAATTTCTTTCTTGTAAATGACATGGACCAAACAAACCAGTTAATTATGCATGTAACAAAAAAAAAAAACAACAACAAAACCAACTGTGCCAGCGGTAGGACAACAGTTAAAGAGCAACTACGAGTATGACCGACGATTATTACAAGCAGGATCATCGCTGCATGTTCTCAGTAGACGAAGCGACCGAGCATAACCACAAGCCCAAGGCAGATGTTGCAAGCTAGGAGTGATGAAACAACCAACTGACACAAACCTCAACATAACAGAAACAGAAACAGGAACAGGAAGGGATGGCCGACCACTGCTAGAAAAACAGCGGCAGCAACCTAAGAGTAAGAAATTACAACGAAACAATTCAAGTTGTAGCAAAGTGCGCAGGTGTGATGCAATAGAAACAATTCGACGCCAATCAACTGTACTACAACACAATACATAGAAGTCCTGCGTACGTACGTCCTGCTCATAACTAGTCTGTAGCGAGGAGCTGCGTTTGCATTTGCTAAGCAGCTAAGAGCTGAGCACAACTGTACACGCGCGCATTGTGTAATTGTAGGCAGGAAAAGGTGAAAGTAATCAAGGGTTCCAATGTTGCAAATGTATTGCAATCTTTATAGGATACTTGACGAGGGGACACGATATTGTAAGAAAGCAAAACAAAGCAAATGAAAAATTACATTAACAATTTTATTTTTTTTTATTTCATAATCAGACAAATTTATGAGGGACATCGATATTTAGTTGGTAGTTGAGGGATGAAGAGAATTTTTGAATAGATGTGCATAAAATATTGCGCAGATTTAAAAAAAATTTAGTTTATGTGCCATTTATGTATTCATTTCTTAATAAAGCAGCTGCTTGCTTGCTTGCAACATCTTAGAGAAAAGGTCATTGGGTGATGCAAAAATGTGGGCATATACGATAGACATGCTTGACATGCATTCGTTCGTGTGTGTACTGCTTTTTAACTATGCTTTTCATCTCAGCAATAAAATTAGAACAAAAAAAAATGTGACAGCTGGCGAATAAATTAGAGAATGTCTTGAATTGCAACTTTGAGAAACCATAATTTTGATTTGAGTTGGTTTTTGAGATAGTTATTAAAATTGCCAATGGAATGGCAAGGCTTGCATTAGCTACTCTCGAGTTCCATATCTCCTTATAAACTACTAGACCTTGCTCGCTGCGCCGCCCACACGGCATTCGTCCAGCCTATATTTTTTTATTAATTACGCTTAACATATGCAACCAAAAAATGAATTTTGGTTACTATCACATATAAAAGGTGGCAACCCTCTCAAAAATATAGGTATGCATCTTGAACTCGCCGAGACAAACAATGTGACACTCATATTTTAATATTTAATATCCTTGTGTATAATTTAAGTAAATTTAACTTAAAAAAATGGTGGCCGCTCTCTTCAAAATAACGGGTGTTTGTTTTTTAGACTGATAGAACTTTCGATAGGGATAGCTGTCACTTGACAGCTGGTAAATGATATTTCGTTTTGACATTTCTGTTCAGTAAGCATCGACAAATCATCATGACGCCGCAACAACGTTTACAAATTGTGGAAATTTACTTTAAAAATCAGTGTTCTGTTCGCCAAACTTATAGAGCACTTCGTGAATTTTATGGTCCACATAATTTTTGGCTAAATGTGAGAATAATCCTCATTAAACTCTCGAGACACCATTGCATCCTGAAAAATGCGCCGTATGGTGTGGTTTCTATAAAAATGAGGCCGGAGCGAATGTTACTGTCAATGGTAATCGTTACAGATCAATGATTGCCGATTATTTGTTTCCAAATTTGCATAACATCGAACTGCAACAATTTTGGTTCTAACAAGACTGTGCCACGCCTCATACTGCCACTCGAACTATCGATTTGTTGAAAGAGCAATTTGGCGATAACATTATGTCAAAAAATGGTACAGTAAATTGGCCTCCAAGATCATGCGGCTTAATCCCATTGGATTATTTTCTTTGGGGTTATGTAAAGTCTCTGGTTTACGCTGATAAACCAGCAACAATTGAAGCTTTGGAAGCCAAAATAACTCGTGTTATTAACGAAATACGCCCACTGTTGCTCCAAAAAGTGGTTCAAAATTTGGACTGATCGCATCCGATCCACCAAAACTAGTCGTGGCGGACATATGCCAGAAATCGTTTTTAAATATTAAATGTCATGAAAATATCTTTCAAAAAAAATTGGCATCATACTTCATTTTTTATGTGTTTCATTTCAATTTAAAGTTCTATCAGTGTAAACAAAAGAAAACACCCTTTATGTATACCCATAAAATTTCTCCAAGCAAAGCAAATTGTTTGATACCTTTATTTTACTGTTTCATATAATTTGTATATAATTAAATTAAATTCGACATTACAATCAGTTGGCAATATTATATAACTTTTATATTTTTATTGAAATCATCTTTTCAAGCAGTTGGTTTACCTTCAATATGCAACCTATTCTCACACCTACCAAAAACACTACGTACAAAATTTCAGAAAAATCAGTAGAGCTGTTTCAGAGGAGTTCCACCGCAAACACCGTGACACGAGATTTTTATCAATAAGATATATCTTCTTGTTTTGTCTCTTCTAAATATCTTATGTATGCTGATAAAAAATTTGTATACATATTTTTATATATATTTATTAATAATTCATCAATAAAAAGTAATATCAATAATTTTCAAAATCAATTATTTTTGGAAAGAAGTCTGATGAGAAGTTTTTTGGTCTCCGAAATAGCTGCTATAAGTTCTACTGATGAGCAGCTTAAGTTAAGAATTCATTTAATACGGAACCTATTGACTGTTGTTGCTTTTTCCATTAATGCCCAAATAAAAAAAAACTAACCCTAAGTTCAAAAATTATTGTTGATATATGTAAATAGAATTAGGGCACAAAACTTATTCGAACTGCTCTCATTTATTATGAAATACATATACTAAAACGTATTTCTAATATTGGAAAAAAGCAAAACTCTTCTGTGGACCTCGAGCCGGCAAAACACAAATTTATGAGTGGAAAGGTCGCCAAAACCATTATCAAAACAAATTTCTTTCAAATTTAAAAAGAAAAGGTAATAATTTGTGTTTCATTTTTTGTAAGAGTTGGCAACCCTTTTCTAAAATATTTCAGAAATTAACCTTCTTCAGTTTCACATTATTATTTCAACACTTAGCTGAAGTTATTAGTTCATTGTATTGAATTTTTTAAACAGATGGCAACTCTACAAAAATATGTTTAAAGTTTAGCTTTTTTTTACCTCTTTTTCATTTGATATACATACATGTTGTGAAATATCACTTATCTTATTAAATTAGTTTAATTTAATTTTTAAAGCTGGTGGCAATCCTTTTCAATATTTTTTTGAAATGTAGCTTTCTTCAACTTTATCGTTTAACCCCTTATCGTTTAACTACCCATAGAAGGTTAGCTCTATTTGCTATTCTGGAGTTTGGTAAAAGGGACATAGAAAACAGGGGTTTTATCTACAAATATTTCGATAATCTATCTTTAGAGAATTAAATGGAACTCATTTTCATGCTCAGCGATCGCAAAATTAGTCTAAGAAACTCTTTGTGATAAAGTACTTTCTGGTTTAAACCAGTGAGTGGTATTTATTATTTTAGATCTGGAAAATTCTCGGCCCAAGTTCGGTTCGAGCTTAAAAATCGGCTGTACTCTACTAATTGTTTTTTTTTTGCGCCGGTAATAAAAGAGAAAAACTTCTAGATGAAAACGAGATAACATTGCGCTGAAAGAAATCATTTATTTTGCATATCAATCAAAATATGAAGATTTACTGTTAATCAAGAATTAAGCATACGGTATTACTCTGTACAATATTCGAAAACTTAATTGTACACTTCGGATCGATGTCAGCGATGTTTGGATGCAAAATCTCAACACCGAGCCTTACCTTATTAAATTTTAAGGTTTGTAAAGATTTTCCCAAAGTATAAAATTTGGTTTCCACTTTCGTCCCTTTTCCACCGATAAGAGGAGCTAGGCATCTACAAAACGAGACAGGAGAACAATGTTAGTAATATTTTTTTTTAAGACAGCTTCACATTACATTGTATTACAATTTTGAGTAAGTCCCCCATCGAACTCCATGTAAAAGCAGCACAAGAGTTCAACCATTATTATTAATTTAATTACATTCACCCAAATCCTTGCAATATCGCCTAGCCAACCAGTCGGAGGATGTGATTGCCGTCCAACCATTGCAATGCATTGACTCGAAAATCTCTTTACACTAGCTGTTTGGTCGGCATGAAACTCACGCCTCAGCTAATTCGGTTTCTCTTTGTTATTCACTAAAAATAAGAATCAACCACAAGCGGCAGTTTCTTTGCACTTATTTCGCTTGCTATGCAAATCGCTGAGCTGCACAGTGGTATGGTTTCATACAATTTTTTACTTATGCATTTTAAATTTTCAGTTATAATTTTCGGGTAACAACCACGCCTATTTCTTATATAGTGGTAATTTTTTTCAACATACGAAAAATACCAAATTTTTTGGATTAACTTACGATAAACCTATAGAAGTATTAAAAAGGGGTTTCTTAAATCTTGAAATTTTGAATTTTAAAGTAGTCAACAAAAAATTGCAAATATGATCGAAATAGCTTAGTATTTAGAAGTAGGCATTTCCTATCTTTAGTATAGATTTCTAATTATTCTCATTTATCAATAAATAGCAGTTGTCATAAATATTGAAAGATTTTATTCAATAATTATAATTTCTTTAACATCATCCAGTTCCAAAATCTTCATTACGCGCTTCTTTGATTCCCACGGTGATCATTTCCATTAAAAAGAAATTAAGCCCCAAATCATGCCACATATATAAAATAAGGTAAAATTTTCGTGATCTTTATCAGAAAGTTTTTAAGTTTGTTAAGACATTGAATTTTTTCACGTAATTTGCAAGAAGATACTCTCACCTTCCTTTTTTCTAGAAGAATTGCAAACGCTTTTTTCTAAGCCAATTTGATTCGCGCATATCTTTCGAACTAATTATGTGAAGAGAATGATTTTTATTCAAATTGTGAGGAAAAACCTGTATTCTAATAAAAAAGAAGTATCCTTAAAATTATATTTAAAAAAAATATCTTGCACATGTACGCTATTGAAATGCATGAACAATTTTGATCACTTTTTCTAAGACAATATATTACTTATGTACTTTTGGTGGAGAAAATTATGAACTTTATTTAGCCAGATATTTCTCTTTACAACTGCATCATTCGATTTTTGAAATTCGATGGTCTGAAATTTGATTTTTTGCCACCAAAATACCACTGTGCGCTGTGCAGATTCTTTGCCTGCCTGCCTCCCAGCCTGCCTGCCTGCCTGCCTTGTCTACATCCTGTAATGCACGCTGCAATGATTCCGTCTGCGAATCCGCTGAGATTATTCCATACAATGCCAACGCAGCGTCCATAGCATCCAAAGCGCCGTTGTCGCGCAAAAAAAAACAAAATAACTCGTAGCAAAATAATTGCAACAAGCAAGCCAGCTATGTAGTAGCTGTACGAAGGCACGTGAAGGAGGGGAGGTATCGGTGCAGCAAGACTTTGACTGGGCCAACAAAGCAAGCTGAAAACTGCAAGGCTCACGTCTTCCACTTATGGGCCGGGCAGACATACCTAAAGAAACACACATACATACGTACATCTGTATATACGATTGTATTTGCTTTTATATACTTAGTTAGGAGTGGAGTATATTTGGTTGTCGCTATTTCCGCCCCTTTCAGGCGCCCGCGTTCGCGACGTCGACGTCGACGTCGTTGCGAAAATTCTGGGAATTTCGTAGCACTGCACACAATTTGCATTTGTTCTGCTGAAAATCCACACTTAAAACAGAAATCATATAACTCCTTTTTTGTTTGCTTCTTGTAATTACAAGCCTTCGCCCGCCACTAGCGCCTTCGCTTAGTACGAGTACTTGGCTCCGCTGCAACGCCGGTTTGTTTCTTTATTCGGTCATTATCCTTTGTGCGAGTAGGTACGTGCTGATTTCTATTTATTCCTATTGCTATTCTCACATCCTGCGTTTTTGAATACACATCCGTACGAGCTTGACGTTTATTCTCTCGTTTTCTTTTTTAATGTTTGGTATGAATTCTTCTCATTTCATATTTAGTATACAATTCCACATTTTATTGCTTGTTTTGTTTTTTTTTTTGTTTTTTTTTTTTTAGTTTTAGTTTTGCAATCACATGCCATTAGTAGAGCAAAGCAGAATGTCTGAAAGGGCGTACAACTCAAGCATCTAAACAAAGTTGCCTTATATTCCCACACTTGGCATTTTATAATTGTCTCTCCCGCACGACTAGCCGATCATTTCTAACCACATTTGCGAAGAAACGAGGTATACAGTTTCTGCAAATATGGCGTTCTGTCACCAATAAAAAATTTAGTCATAAAGTAACTAAAGCTAAACCTCCTAATTGTCTCGTATGATCTACTTATATTAGCTACGACTACTTTATTTATTCGTAGCCGTAAATTTTTTTCGGTAGATAACAAATCGATTATTGTAAAGACGGGTGATTTGCATTTCTGAAACAAGCTTTGCCTTATCCCGTATTTCATTCCCTTAATTCTTGGTATGTCCGGGAAGCCGGTTGATGCCTTCCACATTGTTCGAAACTTCCCTAGAATCCTTGAATTCACTGCTTTGGTTTCTTTGGGTTAAGGTACTTTCTATCTATCCGTTTTATCCAGCATTCAAATCGCATGGTATGTATGTTAAAACTATGGACAACGAGCACTCAGAAACAGCATTATTCGAGTTATTCTTCTTTTTAATTCGCGCTATAACCGCTTAGGCGATTTTGGCCAATGCTGTCGAGAGATAATTTAAAGTCGACAAATAGATGGTGTGTGCCGATCCTCTTCTCACGGGTATTTTCCAATATTTAGCGTATCGTGAATGTCTGGTCGAAGGTAGATTTATCAGGTCTAAAGCCACAGTGACAAAGTACAATCAGTTTGTTGATGGTTGGCTTCAATCTTTCACACAATAGGCTCGATAGAACCTTTTATGAAATGTCAGGGAGGCTGATTCCGCGATAGTTGGGGCATATTGTGAATTGGGCAAAGCACCTAACCAGCTTTTCGCCACCACAATTGAATAGCTCAGCTGGTAACCCATCAGCTCTAGCAGCTTTGATGTTCCTTAGCCGCGTTATTGCTATTCGAACTTCGTCGCGGTCGGGTGACGGCATTAACCGTCATCAGCGATTTGGGGTTCGGGATCTTCATCTTCTCCGGCGAGGCTTTCGCTGTCACCATTTAGCAAAGTGGCGCAATGTTCTCTCCACAATTTGAGTGTCCTTTCGACATCAGTCTCCTGGTCGCCCTTCTTACAGGAGTTAGCCCCGGTCTTAAAACCTTCCGTAAGTCGGCGCAATTTTTGCTCAAATTTTCGGGCGATGAGAGAACGATGCTCCGAAAGATTTCTTTGCGACGGCGAATACCGGAATGGAACGATGAATTGTATGAGCTTTATAACGACAGTGGCATAGTACAGCGAATTAACATGCAGCGGCTACGTTGGCTAGGTAATGTTGTAGATATGGAAGAAAATGATCCAGCCCAGAAAGTATTCAACGTGGTACCCGCTGATGGCGGCAGAGGAAGAAGAATGGCTCCTATACGTTGGAAAGGCCAGGTAGAGAAGGACTTGACTTCACTCGGATCTCTAGTTGACGCCAGTTAACAAAGCAGAGAAGCGACAGGTGCGCAATGTTGAAATCGGCCGCAACCGTCTAGACGGTTATAGCGCCGATTAGGAAGAGGAAGTATTGGTTTGGCTTCAATTCAAGCTTCAAATGATATCAGAATAACAGTCAAGTCAACTGTAAGATATTTATCAGAAAATTTATCGGAAAATCAAGAAAATTTATAAAAATTGAATTCGCTTAAACAAACCAAATCTGTATAATATAATAAAGTCTACATAAAACACGTTGAGTAAAAACTTGCTGAAATGTTCACTTATCGTCAGTTTTCAAAATACATGCTTCACACGTCGATATAAATACATATATGTACTTATGTTGTATGTGCTTATCATATGCGTACAATAGTAAATACATACAATATTTGTATAAAGTGTTGGTGGATTCGCCCATTCATTGCAACAACTCGAATTATTAATTCATTGCAAATAAAGAGACACTGATTTCCAGCCACCAACAAACTAGGAGTATACACACACACACAGCACAAAACCAATAACAACTCGCAGCGCCTCAATAGCATTTTCTAGCTGCTAGCACCAACAACAACAACAAACATGCATACTAAAAACAAAACAACACCACACAAAACAATCCCCACTCTGTGTGCGTCTGCTGTGCAGATACAATGGCCAGACATGCGGCATGCAAAACACTTGAGGACAATAACAACAGCTTGGTATATGAATACCAGCAAATGTCCTACAACACCAACATCACCTTCAGCAGCAGTTTTGTAAGGGGGCAACCAAACTAAGACTAACAAAAATAGTTTGAAAATTGCAATAATGCCGCCGGCTTCCGTTGGAGTTGCAAGCAGCGCAGACAGTCGGGGCAATTGCGGCTGCAGTCGACAATGAAATGAAAGGAAAATGAAGGCAGCGTTGATTGCCAAACTAACAGACAGGCAGAGTGAACGAACCAACGAACGGAAGGACGGATGGGAAGGATGGGAAGGATGGATGGTTGGGTGATTTAAGGAACGCATGGACAGACATAAAAATAGAGACAGAAATGCAGACGGCAATCGACGACAACCTAGAAACCTAGCAGCCTGGCAGCCAGCCGAGCAAGAAGCAAACGCTCCGTGGGGCCAACAAAATAGCGAAAGCTCAACCAACAACCGAGCATCCGCAACGCATCGAATCGCATCGTTTCGTTTCGTTGAGGACTGTCATTGTTGTGGTTGTTGTTGTTTATGTGGGGGATAGCAATAATGGTGCCGATGATGATGGTAGTTGTTGTTCTTACTGTTTTTATTTCTCCTATTTCATTGCAACAGTTGCGGCGCTTGCTTTTGTACAATATTTATTACTGGCATAGTTGTTGTAGTTGTAGTTGTTGCTGCCCGACTGCTTGTTGTCTATGTGGTCTGCTGTGCACCACTGTACGGTGTTGAAGGTGTTGGTAGCATTGTCGGCATCGATTCTGTTTTTCTCCACGCCAGCGAACAGTAAAATTACAACAACCAAAAAAATATTATGTGTGTGCATTTAAATATTGCAGAATAACAACAAAACATTAAAGTCCGCAACAACACCTACAACGCGGAGTGAATACGAGCCCACAACTATAACAACCCATCAATTGGCGGCTTGTTTTGTTATAATTATGGATGTCAGGCAGCCACAGGATAGAAGCGCAGCCGCAACATTCCTCCACCGACTCTAAACACTTTTTACATATACATACATACATACATATAATACATCCACACACAAACGTACGCACGTAAATCAAATGGAAGTATGTAACGATGCACAAATAAATAAATGCAAGCGAACGGGAAATGGCAATTTCCACATGTGGCAGCCAATAGAGCGCCACAGACAGCCAGCGGTGGAGCAATGGGAGCAGCAGAAGAGCAGCCCAATGAGCGCAAAAGTAGTTTAGTATTTGGAGGCACACTCGCGAAAAGGAGCAAGTTGTGCGCAGAAAGTGAGCGAAATAGTCGCTAAAATAAAAACTATGAATGGAATTTGTTGTAAGTTTTGTGTTTTTTTTTGTTTGTACTCACCATTCGATGCTTACTTAAAGTGGCCGTTTTTGTTGTTATAGGCAATGCCAATGAACAATATTGTGCCGAGATGCCAGAGTGCAAGGAAAATGTAGTATAAAAAATGTATAAAATGGAAGAAGCAATAAAAACAGGTGGTGTGATATCTCAAATATGGGATCTCGTTTGACAAAACTAGCTCTCATAACTTACAGTGCTGGCTATAAAAGTATTAGGTAACTCGAATAAATCTTGAGATATCTCAACGAAATTTGGCACACACACTGCTCTCGACCCGAAGTAGGTTGGCATTGCAAATGACCGAAATCGGATAATAGACAAACCCATATAGCGGTATTTTGTAAAAATCAAAATAATACGACATTTCACTATAACTAACTATAAAAGATAATTTTTCATGCACAATATTGTATTGGAGAAATAAATACGTGTTTAATTTTGTTTTTGGGAAATGGTAATTTTCCTCCATATAACGCGTGAACAAAATTTACTTTTGTATGGAGAAAAATGCTGAACACCATCTGTAAACAAAATATTCAAAAATCAACCAGAACTTAAACTGAAACTTAAAACTTGAACTCTATTATAGTAAAATTAAACGGGCTACAAAACTGCATATCCAAAAAAATAAATTCTGATTTAAGGCCAGCGCAAACAGGCGCGGTACGGTACAGACCGTACGATATGCGGTATCAAATACCATGGCGGTATATGGGAGCACGCAAACAGACGCGGTATTGGAAGTGCGGTACAGGGCGGTAAAAAAATACCGCAGCGTGCACAATTGACCGCGCGGTTCAAGCACATATATCGTAAGCAGGGTTGTATTTTTGGGCTAGAGTTTCACATAAATATTTTATTTGCGAAATATTTTTATATTATAAATATCAATTCAGTTTCAAAACATTCGTAACTCATATGCTGTAAATCTCTTTGGTTTTATTTCTCACAAAGTAAGTAAAATAAAATTTATTTCATGTACCCATTTTCTTTTTCTAAAACAAATGCATAAGTACATACAGAACTTTTTACACTACACTATGAATATAAGTATTTGAACATATACCTTCTGCCTTCTTCATCAAGAAGCGCTGCTAATAACAGTAATTCGTCTTCAGAGCTTGAGGAGTCCATAACGATAATGAATAAATCAACTACGTATTAAAAGATGACGTTTGAAATGGCAACCATGTTTTATACTATACCGCACTATACCGCACCGCGCCTGTTTGAGTGCCTTGGCGTATATCGTTGCCGCATATCGTACGGGATTATACCGCTCTATACCGTACCGCGCCTGTTTGCGCTGGCCTTTAAGAGTTTGAAATTTTTTTAAAATTCGATGAATTTTTGTGAATTTCGTAAAATGTTTTTGAAACTTTCATTTATATAGCTTATGTTACATAATGAGTTATAGATTCATAAAAAATTATTAAAAATAAATTAGTAAACATAAGTGACAAGTGTGTTATAGCGAATTTTGTTGCTTAAGATACGAACAATATGTACTGTATCTCCTGGCACGCTTGGTACACACCTTACAATTTCACTCAGTAGGCACAGTTTCGAAAATTGTTCAAATCTGATACTACTCCCACCACTCATATAACGGCAATTTACAGAAACAAAACTGAAACAAAATGCGATATTTTAGTGACTAAAACGGCAATTTTCTAAAATTTGGCGCAAATTAAAATAATATAATGTTTATACAAGGTGGCGCTAGAGTAATCCTCCTATCAGAAAATGCTATAAATTTTGCGATTGGCCCCTAATGTCAGTTCTGTTTTGACATTTGTGTAGTAAACACATGCGAAATATACGTTAATAAACAATGTTTCACTACACTGCTCCAGAACGCGGAATATTGCTGACTATTTATTTGGCCAATAATCGGTCGGTGACTTTGGCACAACGTGAATTTCGTCGCAGATTTCCTGGCCGTCCAACGCCTACTGGTGAAACACTGCGACGTTTAGCCGCTCGCCTCGAAGAGACTAGAGACGAGATGCTGCCAGGCGTGGCAGACCCCGGAGTAGCCGTTCTGCAGAGAATATTGCTGCTGTAGCCGAGGATGTCATGGAAGCGCCGTCGACATCGACCAGACGACGTGCCACGCAAATGGGTATCAGTCGACGGTCTTTACAAGATTTGAAGATGTTTCCGTACAAAGTCCAGACGGTGCATCAGCTGTTAGCTGCTGACCGCCAATCGCGTCTAACATACGCCCAAGCCATCCTTAATCACCACCAAGAAGAAGATGATTTTTCATCAAAAATAATCATGAGTGATGAGGCCCATTTCCATCTTAGCGGGTACGTAAATAAGCAAAATTTACGCTTCTGGGGCACTGAAAATCCGCGTGTAACCCACGAAGAGCCATTACACCCGCTCAAAGTCACTGTATGGTGTGCTGTTTTCGCTGGAGGAGTCATCGGACCTTTTTTCTTCGAAGACGTCGCGGGCCAAACGGTTACTGTGAATGGTGAGCGCTACAGAGCAATGATCAACGAGTTCTTTTTGCCGCAACTAGATGAATTGGGATTGGAAAACATGTGGTTCCAACAGGACGGTGCAACGGCACGCACTGCACGTGCCACAACCGATATGCTGAAGGATGCATTTCCCGGGCGCCTAATCTCCCGTTTTGGCGATTTGCACTGGCCAGCAAGATCGCCTGATTTGACCGCTCCAGACTTCTTTTTGTGGGGCTTTTTGAAGTCGCGGGTTTATGCCAACAAGCCTCAGACTCTTGCAGCTCTTAAAGAGAATATCCGTCAAGAATGTGAGGACCTATCGCCGGAAGTTTTGGCCAAAGTGATGGAAAATGCCATAAAAAGGGCTCAAATGACAATCAACTGTGGCGGCGGCCATTTACATGACATCATATTCTCGACTTGATGAAAAAAAAATTAAAAGACCAAATAAAAATAATCCACAATCAAAGAATCAAAGTTTTTTATTTTTTTTTTAAATTACAGCCAAAAAACATCGGAAGTTTACTTTTGCGCCACCGTGTATGTGAATAAATAAAGGTAATTTATTTTTTTTTAAAATAAATATGATTATATTCACTAACTTCAAACTTTGCATAGAATTTCTAAAAACTCAAATGGGTGGGTTCAAATACCGGAGTCATGAAAGTAATCTGATGAGAAGATGTGGTGATCTCCGAAATAGCTATAATTTTTACCACTCCTGAATGTTTTTGTTTTTTTCCAAAATACTCTTCTTATACTGTCCTCGAGCTCAAGTCTAAAGTGCCTAAAAATTTGGGTTGATTTTTGACAATTATTATAAATTACCGTTGATATTTTAAAATTTTTTTGTGCCAACGGTCTTGCACTTTTCTGACATAAAATAAACGTACAAAAAAATGTCAAAAATTCTCAAAAATGTTTTTTATTGTGTTGGCTACAAAACCCAAAAAATTACTACAAATTCTGATTAAAAACTGTGATTTTTGATTTAAATTTTGTAAATTTTTTTTAAATTCTTGTTTCAAAGTTTGAAATTCTTATTTATATCCTTTTTGTTATAAATTTAGTACGAACCATATTTTTATTAAAGAAATAACGTAAACTTTTGGTAATAAAAAAAACATTGCGAATTTTATAAACAAAAATCACCAAAAATCTCACTTACGTTCTCTTCGCGGGCTTTGGGCTCGATATCAAGCTTGAGTAGATGATCGAGTTCTTTGTTTTTCCACTATTCGAGGCACTTATTGCAAAGCCTTAATGATAATAAATATTTCTTTGAAAAGTGCATATCGAAAAAAACTGCCGTTGAGTCGCATCAGCTTTGGATCTTTCTTCAATAAATAAACTATCCTGTAAGCAACACCCGAAACCAAATCTATTCGATAACCATGTGACTGAAAAGATTTGTAAAGCTGTATCGGAGTCTCTTAGTATCTTATTGTCTCTTATTGGTCTACGTATCAGCTTGCGTTACTTTCCATTTGCATCCCGTCTTCATATGTAGTTCGAATAAATTTCAACAATCTTTACACAGTGAGACGTCTAATTTAATTCATTTTGCATAACAGCCATATTTTTAGTGAGCCACCTCAACATAAATATTTGTACCACTCTCACGGTATTTTAAAAAAAAATGTGGCAACACGAAATTGGCTTGGCAGACTCTGGCACCTCACATACGCGCCCTACAAGTGGACACCATACGAAGGTACCGAGAATTGCACCATCAATACACCGGCTGCTTTGCCTGTTATTTATAGACGAATTACCAACAAAGATCGCCGAATACAAAAACAAAACAGAAACCAACCATAAGCAGACAATTTGCTTTTGCCCTCTTGCCGGCGAGATGCTCACGTCGGGACAGAGGCGTGCCTGTTGCTCCTGCTGGTATCGGTTTGGTCCGTCCTTAGTGCGGTTGTATAATTTTTGTTGGCTGATGTTTACAAGTGAACGCGGCAAATAGTGAAACTGGATTTATCGTACAAGAATTTATCTCAATATATATTTTTTGTGTTTGTATTGCGTCAGCAGTGAGAATGCCTGGACCATTGAACGAGAAGACCCACCGTGCGCATGAGAGTTATTGAAGCTGCACTCTTGAAGCGTTAGGCCTCGCTATGATCTCTTTCTAGTTTTATTTTATCAGTGGCTTTTTTGTCTTCTTATATTGAAATATGTGTTTTTTTTTATCGACTGATGTTACATTTACTGTCTTACTGTCGCGTCTAAGATTCAGGCTAGTCTGTGAGATTCTTTCGTCTGGCATGTTGTCTCCTGACTGTGTCTACTTCACTTTTTTGTTTTACTGAGTGTACCTTTGGCTCCTTCGATTATTGTTGTTGTTTTAGGAGTAAATTTTCTGACGAATTTTATGGGAGCCGCCGCCAATTCTTCGAATCATGGAATTTTCATTTCATTTACTTTGTATTTCACTTTTATATCTTGCATTGACTTGTCTCAGAACACTCGTAATTCTTCTATCCTTCTAACTTTTTTTAAAACTGCAAAACTCTCCCATAACTAGGGATGTAAATTTTATGATTTTTACTGTGCCCTGAATTTTCGGGACTATATTATGTAATCCCGGGACGGTTCCGAAAATAAAATTGATTGTTAAAAGGTGTAACAAGTGGAACGAAGTTATAGGCTGAGCAGCCTATTATCGGATTTTAAAGCAGATCATTTAGAAAGAAATATTATTTTTAGTAATTCAGATGTTTATTAAGACAATTTATATATTTTTATAAACAAAAAGAAACAAATAAAATTTTACAAACTTAAGTCCGCAGTGGTTTGTAATAAACAGTTTGTCCCACAAGTTCAAAATAATTTTTTGCAGACGCTGCTGGTTTTGTTTATTATTATTTAAAATAACTGTTTGAGATCAATATAAAATATCTTTAATTCCGAAGGTTATACAATTTTTGTCCATTAAATGTTTAATAAAAAAAATGAAACCATTTAATCCAAGTGACTGATCCTCAAATCAACTTCCATTGCTTGAAGATACGAAAAAATGACTTTTTACATTGGATTAAGGTGTGATCTTAAAAAAATTAAAGCATTAAGTGTGTTGTTCTCTAAGCGTGACCTAAATTTATTGCTCAATCAATATTGACGAAGATTTTACTAGTTGCATCGGATGTAAAAAAATTAAATTCACCAATATCGGGATTTTTGTAGCCTAAAAAATACCGGGATCCCGGGATACCGATTTGACATCCCTTTGACATGGTAACTTTACAAATCGTTATTGAATTAAGACATTATACACACATATGTATGTATGTATAGTGAGTCGAAGATTTCACACTTTATTAAATCATTTAAATCATAATCAGCATTTTTAATACATTTTTTGCTAACAGATTTTTCTTCTACATACGTACATTAGGGTGTATCACTCCCCATACAAAAATAAAATCGGTAAATTACTTCAATGGAATTATAAAATCTATTACATTTTAAAACTTCCACCAAAATATTTCAGAAAAATATTAAAATTTAAGCTAAACCGATTTGAAAAGAGATTTCGCAATCTCATTATAATGGGAAATTTTTTAAATATATGTATGTGCAGACTTTTCAAACTTAAACTGTTTTACCACTAAGGAGATTTTTTTGTTTAAATATAATTTTAAAAAAAATTTTTTTTTATAAAGTCCATTTTTTTAGGTCCTAGTCTAAAAACATTATACATTTTATATTTTCGGTAGAAAAATTGCCGCTTTGTTTTTGGCGACGCACCCTAATTTACATAAATATAATACAAATTTAAAAAATGCAAGAAATGTTCAGCAAAAAAATTGTCAAAATAAGACAGAATTCTTCTTATTTGAGAACTACAAACCCGAAAACATTACTTGTTTACTTTTTTAAACGTTTTTGTTTTAACGTGATATGATAAGTTACAGTTCTTTTCATAGTGGAGAGTTAACTCACGTTTTGCAGTTAACTGTCGATTTTTTTTTTATTAAAGGAAAAACAAGAAGAGATTATCTGGATTAAAGAAAAATCAATATCAACAAAAAAAAATGAGTATGAAATGGAGCTAAAGAAATACCTATTTACTACTTTTAAAGAAATCAGGTTTCATTTTGTGTAGGTTCTTTTACATTTTGAAGTAAAGGTTTTACTCAATAGGGCGAAAATACTGCAATTTTTTTGTACCCACCGATTAAATAAACCCTTAAAAAGCAACACTTCTACTAATACACTTATTGCAATATTATAGGAATGTAAATAATTAATTGTGGTTTGCAAAGGACCGCCGTGAAGTAAGGCCATTGTCCCGCACTTGTATTACGAAAAAATTCAAAACGAAAACCACAAAGAAGCTCTCAATTGAATAGTTAACCACAAATGCGAAATGTTAGTGGATTCGGAAATACACAACAAGTACTAAGCACGTTTAAGATCGCCAATTTTGTGGTTTCAAAAGTAAATGTGAATACGACGTATTTGCGAAAGTTTGCATGTTTTTACTTACAATAGACCGTATAACAAAATAAAATAAGTCAAAATGTTCCTATCGTTTTCGGAAGGCAACTGATTGGGGGGTTTTCTTGTAATTTATTTATTTATTTCCCGAGTTTGACGAAGGATACATATTAAAGAAAACTATATTAAATTGAAATGAAAACGTTGCTTAATGGCAGCGAATAATGTCATAACATTTTAACTAGATGTGATATAATAGGATCGTTTCTTTGTACCCGACTTACAAAAGAACGCTCCAACTTGGATAAAATTTCATTTAATTGGAAAAGCAACTCTGTTTGCATTTTTCATGAAATGATTTCTTTAGTGCTATTTAAGAACAAACAAATTTTAGGTTGACGTAGTTATATATGTATTTAAAAATACTATGCAAATAAAAACGAATTAGCTCTTTAACTGGAATTCACCATTTTTTTTTTCGGCGAGCTCATTTACAATAGTGGAGTTTTATCACTTCCCAACACTACATCTCAGGTCAGATATATGTAATTTACCGAGTTGGCTCAGCTCGTACATTTTTTACTACTTTGTTTTGTTGCTTTACATTCAATTTGTTATCTCCTACCTAGCGTTCTTTTAGAAGTCGGTTACAATGAAATGGGCGTGGTAATATTTTGCTGTAACCGACTAACAATAGAACACTAGATAGTAGATAACAAATTGAATGTAAAGCAACAACACAAACTAGGAACTAGCCAACTCGGTAAAATGGTATCCGACTAGAAATGCGGTCTTTTGATGTAAAAAAAATGCGCTATTGTGAATGAGTCCTAAGAAAATACATAGTATAATTCGTTTTTATTGTTAAACTATTTTTAAATACATAATTAAATCAACGAAACATTTTTTAGCACAACCGTTCTTAAATGACACCAAGTAAATCGCAAGTTTCATGAAATAAGCTAACAGGGTTGCTTTTGTGACGAAAAGTAAATGATATCCAGCGTTCTTTTGCTAACCGGTTACAAAACAAAACCTGCCTAGTATATCACTAGAAAGGGTTGGATACGAAATGCTGTATTATATAATATTCTGTTTACAAAATTCTGTATGCGAAATTCTGTATACAAAATTCTGTAAAAAATATTCTGCATTAACGAAATTTCTGTATTGACAAAATTCTGTATTTACGTAATTCTGTAAATAAATGATAAGAAATACAAAGAATTTTATAAAAAAAGCGCGCACAGTGCGTAAATACACAATAACTAACCGGTTTTGTTAGCATTTCCCGATGAAATCTCGGAATACTACAACAGTCTTTGTAGTATTTTAGATGATTACGACATGCTGAGACTCGCAAATTGGTTTGAAAGAATCTACATTGGTAAATTTGATGCACCACCAAAAGATCAACCGACATTTTGGTCAGTGCATAGGAATGTAGAAACGAGTCAGTTTCCTAGAACTCAAAATAGTGTAGAAGCTTGGCATCGACGACTTAATGTCGGTATTTATCAACTTATAGCTAATTTGAATGCAGAGATGATTTATATGAAATCACAAATATCAAGAGTAGAAAATGGAGAAGTTTTTCCAAAAAAAGTTAAGATCAATTAGAGCTAACAAACAAATTAGAGGAATAATAAAAAAAGAGTAATTATTGGAAAAGTATCTTTTTTGAAAAGAATAGCAAAAAATATTTGTTTTTAATGTAATTATATATGTACTAGTTTTTCGTACTTGAAATACTCATTTCTTCTTTTTTGCACACATATGTATGAATTAATATTGAAGTATTTTGTTTGTTGTATATTTTGGACTTGAAATTCTCATTTATTTTTCTTTGTATAAATATCGCTTAAGTTAATATTGGAGTTTATAAATCTTTTGCTTTTCTTAATATTGTTTTTATTTATAAGATTTACGACTATTTAATAGCAACTCGCTTGGCACATGAAATTATCAAATAAAAAACAGACTTTTGTCAATACACAATTTTGTCACTACAGAATTTCGCAACGTTAGTTTACATAATTTTGTACGAAAAGAATTTCGATATACAGCATTTTGTAGGGATCCCCACTAGAAACAATATGAAGAAAAAAATTCAAGAGAAAATGCTATTTATACTATTTTTATGTTGCTCCTGCATACTAAGTATTCTAAATCGATGGGAATATTTTGTACACCTGTGTGCATAATAATTGTAGTGTTACCTATTGACAATTTTTCGTTTATTTTTGTCCTTCTAATTTTGAATTAACCTACAGGTGCTCCTTTATTAAATTCCTGTTAAAACTAATTTGCAAACTTTGTCCAAAACTAGAAGAAATTAAACAAATATCCATTAAAAATTTCACACTTGTACAGTTTATATGTACCTTAGATCCATACCACGGACATAGGCTAAGTGGTGCATGAGTCAAGATATTCAGAAAATAGGTTTTGGTCCGATATCGATATTAGAAAGATATGGTGATAATGTAATAAAAATACTTCCATGGAAAATAAAAACGCTAGCTGGAGCTTTTGATGAAATTAGAAACGTAATGTGGAAGCGACGAGAAGTACTTTTACTAAAAACGGATCCGCTAGATGGCGCTGGAATAAAAAATTCGTAATGGTATTAGAAAAATGTGCTGGTGGTGCGATTACAAATGCTTATACATATAGTGGTATTTAAATATCAATGAAAACATAAATAAGTCTACGGTATACGTATACTAAAGGGTGATTTAAGAGCTATCTGAAACTAGAAAAAAAAACATAAAAAAGCATGAAATCTTTATATGAATCGATAGTACGATCGATATATGTAATTTAATGTTTGAATATTATTTCTTGCAAATGTTGACCGCGGCTGCGCCTCAAATGCTCCATCCGCTTAGCCTAATTTTAGAAAGAGTATCTTTCCAACATTTCGGCCGGTGTCTCACGAATAAATGCTTCAATGTTAGCTTTCAGTGCGTCAATCGAATCAGGCTTGCAATAAAAATAATAAAAAAACTATAAATTTTGATATAATTTTTTTTTTTAGCATTTTCAGTCAGTACAGATTTTGAAACATCGGCTTATACGAGTTATGTTAATTCAAAAAGGAAAAATAAATTGTGAATTTTTCTAGGCTTGGCCAGTATTTTGATCCCCGATATTTTCACGAATGCAAGGCAAGCGCGCTACCCGCTAATAATATTACTATTTTACGCTTACTCGTGCATCATAGCTTCTACAATTTGTGGTGTGCGTCTTGATGTTGTAATACAAATTGAGGGACACCGAACGGCAAATGATTTTTGTGAGAAGTTTTTATATGCATGTATGTATTTCTTTATACATATATAATGTTATTAAAAAAATCAGGCATGGGCGTTATCAAAAAACTGAATAATTTAATATAATAATAAATTTTCCTTCGTTCATCAATCAAATAATTTTTAATAACAAATAAATTTTCTTTTATTATTCAAAAAAATTGGAATAGCAAATAAGTTTGTATTCATATCTACATGTATGTACATATTTACATACAAATTTCATACATACATACATACATACATAAAAATATAGATTTCGACATTCGTCAATCGCAACGTGGCGCTGCCATCCTAACATTGAATAACTGAATAATAATGAATCAAAATTTATTTGTTATTCAAAATTTTTAGCGGATGATGAATAAAACTTTATTTGTTATTCAAAATAATTTGAATGATGAATGTAAATCTATTAGTTATTCAAAATTGTTGGTATGGCAAAAGAAAATTGAAGGATTTTTTATACATATTTTTTAAATCGGTTGTGGATTCTTTTATTGTCGCCAAAAAGTTGAAATCGATTTCATATTAAAAAAAAAATACTTTTGACCTCCTTCTTGTATCGATTAGTTAATCGAATTCCAATTGAAAAATCGATTAAAACAAACAATTCGATTTTCGATGTATCCTTTATCCCGACCTTATTTCCGAAAACGAATCCGTTCCATGTGGGTCAAATTGACCTAAACTAATTTTGTGACTTTTGTCTCGTTTTTTACGTGGTAAATTGTTGCAATATGAAAATATTAAACTTCTTTCATTGGTTTTTATGATATGAATGCCAACGGTAAAAACCTTACGAAAACATTAACCGCAAACAAAAATACATTGGGTCAATATGACCCCCATACTTTTTTAAACAGCGTTAGGACAAACATTTCGGCGATGATTTAAAATACAAATTTTGTTCATTGAGGTAAAAGAACCCCAGGTGAATTGCATAAAATTTTGATCGAATTATAAACAATTAAAATTGAAATTTGGGTAAAATTAACCCAAAGACCAAATGAAGGTTAAAAATTGTATCTCTACTTCAGACTTTGTTCCTATTTGTATCGAGCCCTAAACGCGAAAAAAGTAAGCGAAATTTTTTTGAACGGTTAGAGCTTAATATGCTTCCTTATTGCTTATTATTTATTTAAATTTTTTTTTTTACATTTTCATTGCTTCACTTCACCAGCCATATGAATTGGGAATAAGTCGCAGAAAGGGTCGGTGGCTGCTATCAGCCTGACCAACAATCACAAGCATACAGATATATTTACTTATATTTGTAATCAGCTCTTATGGAGCACTCACTCGCATTAACGATTACACAAAACAAAGTACATACATATGTATGTACATACATATGTTTGTATCTACACTTATCCAATGGGTGTCCTCATCAACCTGACCAATTCACTACTACTGCAGATCCAGTGAAGACCTACAAGTTAGAAATTCCACGAAAATGGTCACGGCGTCCATGTGACCACAAAAACTAAAAAAAAAAAACTCAAAGTACGCAACCAAGGAAGCAGTGAAATAGTCACCATTATAATAATAATAATAATGCGGAATATTGTCCAACAGAATTGCAGTATTACAATAGTTGTGCCGTTGGGCGTAGGAGTAATCGGAGAAGGAAAAATATACTATACATACATATGTACACACACTATTTGCTTGGCTATAAAGTATGTAGGGGTATGTGTGTATGTACATATGTGTATATTATTCTACAGAACTAAGCTAAAAATAAACTGAACACGGCGGCTGAATATTTAACGATCCTTCTCTCTAGGCACTGAATATGACAATTAGAGTTACAAATACGAATACGCTGTAAAAGCATTGCAAATGCAATGAAATCTTACGAATGGCAAAAATAATGAATAGAGGATATTAAAAGAAAAGAGCTAACCGATAGTAAGTATAATCGAACCTAACCATTAAGTTTATTTCCAATTAAAAGATGACGAATCACTATACAAATTTTCACTTTTTGAAGTGAAACTTCTTTGCGCTCGTTGGGCTGTAATTCCAATATCGAATGAAACGAAAAAGCGTCAGGAAAGGGGAGGGGAGGGGATGGCGCGCGTGGTGGGGCAGTCGGACGAAAGGAGAATTAATTTGTACCACTTTTTTTTTACTAATTTTTACCACTATTTTACTACTTTCTACCACTATTTTTTACCAGTTTCTACCACTATTTTTACTAATGCTACTACTCGTTTCTACCACTATTTTTTACTAATTTCTACCACTATTTTTACTAATGCTACTACTCGTTTCTACCACTATTTTTACATATTTCTACCACTATTTTTAGTACAGCTGTTACTAATTTCAACCACTATTTTGTTACATTTTCAATCAATTCTACCACTATTTTCACTAATGCTACTACCAATTTCTACCACTATTTCTCGTTTTTTAATTACACAGAAGTTTTACTTCTGGTTCGCGCATTTAGGTGCTCGCGTGTTTTTTTTCATCAATGCTTTCACATAACTAATTTAAAAATGATCGAGTTGTATATGAAAAACTCAAAAACTACATATTGTATTGATTTCGCTAAGGTTTTCTAATTGTTTTCCACGGACACTAGGCCTACCCAATTTCCAATTGTAAATGCAAAGGGGCAAATTAAAATGCGAAAAGGTCAATTGAAAATACGAATAATCAATTGCAATTCAGAATAAGTATAGTCAATTGTAAAAGAGATAGCGTCAGATGAAAATAAGAAGGTGTCAAATGAAAATGCGAAGTATTCAGTGACTTTAGTAGTTAGACAAGCTCGTGGATGAAGTTATGGCCGCTACTACAGGAATAGAATGGGCAAGAGCATTTCAACGATGATACCATGCGGATGCAATCACCCAACAATATATGACGCTGGGTACATGCAAAATTTCATTGTAATTTTTATTTCTGAAATAGTAATAAAAATAACATTTGACGCATTCTTATTTTCATTTGGAGCTTCTGATTTGCAATTGACTATTTTCAACTGACCCTTTTTCATTTTCGATTGTCTCTTGTAAATAAGATTAGTCTTTTAAATTACAAATGAAAATGAGAATAGTCAATTGTAAATGAGAAAGCGTAAAAAAGACAAATAATTATTTGGAAATAAGATATAGTTAGGAAAGATCTAAAGGTCACGATCTATCCATCTATTCCAGGAGGATAATGTTTGAAAGATCACTTTGAGAGGATTTTGGAGTTAAACGAATTTCGCTTTTGTCGTGCCATAAACACAGCCAAAATCGAATTTTTTAATAAATTCTTTATTTATTATTATATTGTTGAAAATATAACTTTGTTTACTAAATATCAGCGTAAAAGGATACTACGCTGAGGTGTCTCCTTAGCATACTAAGTTCCAATAACTTAATTTCTGATCTCCCTAAAACAACTTAAAAAAATTAAGTGTTTTAGTAAGCGATCCATTGCTTATTTGGCATGCCATGATGTGTCAGATCAAAAAAAATTTTTAGGTCACGTTTTTCGACGCTTGAAGAAGCGGTCGATGCGTACAAGTTACTTGTTTGGTAGATACTTAAATCGGACTGGAAAAAGCGTTTCGAAAATTGGTTCAAACGCATTCAAAAAGTCACCCCATAAGCGCATTTTCAAGTCGCATCAGAAAAAACGCGGTAGACGTAGTTCTGTCTATATTTATTTATTAATTGCCTTTTCATATCTAGCCAGAAACGGCATTTCTCGCTTATATCCTTCCTATATATTAATTTAATTCGACTTTCCAAGCAGGCGGCAAACCTCTTTAAAATATTGCTATGCATCTTTTCAGCAAAACGAATCCTCAGACAGCATGTGTAAAATTTAATTAAATTCGGCGTTTCGCTAGATATTCGTAATGTTGCATACCTAGTTATTTTGTGTAAATACTCGTTTTTTTTTAATTTTTTCGAAAGGTGGCAACCCTGTCCAATTTTTTCCTATTCTAAATTTGTTCAGGCATGGTTAGTGAGATACCATTATTTCATGCATTTTTTTTTTTTGATATCGTAAATATCTGGCAACACCATTTTTTCTATATGTTTTTTTTTTAGATGTGTGGCAACCCTAACTCAAAATACAGCTCTTTCAAACAATTTTGTTTCTATTTATATTGAAGGTGTATGTACATACATAAATATTTTGCATATGTAAATAGTATTTTTTTCATATTTTTCTCAGTTTGCAATTTGTTTATATATTCTCAAGGAAATACAGTTATGTATTACGTTTCTCTAATTAAATTTTTGTTTAAGAGATCACTAACGAAAAGCATTCAATTATTTTATATACACAATGCCGAAAACAGAATTGGAACAGTAATGTTTTTCGTGCTAAAACCTTTTCTCAAATTTTTTGTATCAAAATGTAGCTTATTTTATATCAAAAATCATGTAAGTCCAGATATCAAAAATTCCGGTAATTTAAACAAAAAATGTCATTGAAACTTTTCAAACTGCTTAGTCTTGTAGTACAAGCAAATTTAGTATAATAAAGAGCAAATTATAAATGGCCAAAACTTTCCTATGGTTTTTAATAATTTTTTTCACCATAGGGAAGAAATGCGCAGCACCGTCAACAAAAAAAAATTGTCAAAAATCAAGGGTATTTTCAGTCACTCAGAACTTTCACTTTATTACGAGTATACTAAAATTGAATGGTATAAAAAACTTCATAATCGAATTAAAAAGTTTGAAATTGTGGTCAAAATTTTTTAAATTTGCTAAACTGAAACAAAGTTTGAAATTTGTGCTCATCAAATTTTTGTTATAGAATGAGCTTTATTTTGATAAAAATCAACGGAAATGTTTTAGCATAAAAAGCTTTGTAAATATTGTAAAAACAAAAAAACAGTCCCAGTACTTTTTCCCGACACTGTACATGCAGTGCCGAACATTTCTAGTTGAACAAAATTCAATATATGAGTTTTTGATTTATGCAAATTATTTTTTTGCAATATATCAACAAATTTCCAAACCTTCTCTAAAACTTTCAAACACTCTATATACGTATTTCCAAAACTACCTAGAAGCCGGCACCAACGCCTCCAATCTGAAAACCTTTGTATAAATATTGTAACTTGTTTCGATTTGAATTTTAGTGTAATTCATAAACAATTTTTTTTTTATTTGTGCTGGGAATTTGTAAGATATATCACTTTAGAGATATAAATGGTATTTATCTGATTACATGAATTTTTCTACATATCATTTGATTAGTTATTTTATTTTTCCGCTTAGATGACAATGCGTTTTCATTTCAACGCCACGTTACGTTACTGCAAAAGAAAAATGCTTTACAATTATAAAATACATATCCATAAAAACTAAAAGAGTTACTAAAAAAAATTCTCAATTATACAGCTATGTATTTATTTATTCGCATTACTCAAAAATGGCCTCACTTGTTTAGTTAGTTTTCCAGTTTTTTCCTTTGATTTCTCCTACATTTGTTTGGTTAACAAGCCGGATTGGCAGTTGGTTGGCTGGTCTTGTCGGCTGGTCGTGCAGACTCTGCTATTCCTCCTCACACAACCAGTTTGGTTATAAGGCTCCCTGCGGCGGTGATAACTCTTTGCTTAGCTATGCGTATTCGAGTTCCAACCATTCCTGGTATCACTTGTCGCTAATATATCTTTAATGGTCAATGGTATGTGGGTAATTTATTAAATATTTGATCATTATGGGTTATAAAAACAATTGTTAACTTTAACAAGCTTAAGAAATGCTTTCGTACCATAGGATTGTTAAGTGCCAACTAGCACATAGCTAATGGGTGGCTAGCATTTGACTTGCTATGAAAATTATTATCCAACCACATGTAAGGCATTTATGGCATTCATCAGGGATATTAATAGACATAGTGGATTTGTATTTTCTATAAATCGTTATGATTATATGTAGCACTAATGCTATTTGAAAAAATAATACTTTGAGTTTACTAAATATTTGAATGGTACTCAAGAAAATCTTTCGATTTGTCGTCTGTTCTTATTATAACAAGTCCCTCTTCATTTACAAGGGTTCGAAACTCGACGATTTTTCAACTTGCGTCTATTCTAAACACAATCGCGAATTATCCATATGTTATATACATATATTAGGCTGCCTCACCTAAAATAGTTGCGGATTTTCCAACGGCATTATAAATTTTATTATATTTAAAAAAAAAAAAAAAATCATGATTATATATTTTGTGATTTTTATTTTTTCCATCAAAACTAATCGTTATTCTTGGATTTACAATTGTTCGATCATATTTGGTCGATATTCTGTGATTTTTTTTCCATCAAAAATAATCGTTATTCTTTGGATCGACCATAATAAACCTAGTCTTGATTTTTTCGAATAAAAAAATCTAATCCTTATGCCATCTGACTTTAATTTTATTTTGAAGATTTTTTGTTTTAAATCATTGAATAATCGTTATTCCGTGATTTTTATTTTTTCGATCAAATTTCATAGACATTTTGATTTTTGATACAAAATAATCGTTCTTATGTTTTTTTTTATTTTTTCGATAAATGTGTCACCGATGACAATAATATGTTTCATGATCGAAAAAAATATCACAAATTATCAATCAAATATGATCGAAAAATTGAAAATCCAGAGCAACGATTATTTTTGGTCGAAAAAGTAAAATAAAAAAATAGCATTCAAAAATGGTAAAAAAAATTAAAATCTATGAATAACATTAATTTTTGATCGAAAAAATATAATCATAAAATAACAATTAAATCATATTTTTTTTAATAAAAATTATAACCGTTACGGCCCTGTAATAAACAACAAAATTTGTCAGCGATGACAATAATAGCGAAATCAACTGTAATACGAATTTATGATCGAAAAAATAAAAATCACAAAATATCGATAAAATTTCATCGAAAGAAACAAAATTTAAATACAGAAATAACGATTTTTTCTGATCGAAAATATCAATATTACAACATATCGATAGATTTTAATCGGAAAAATAAAAATAAATTTTATAATAGTTAGGATTTTGTGATACATTTTAATGCACATACAGCTGCAAGTATTGAAATAGTAGTGCAAAAAATTGTAACCATGTATTTGTCTCTGTTTAATTTTTACTGAAAATAAAGCTTATACATATAATAGTACAAAAAATAACATAAAAACCGAAGTTTCAAATTTTGCAGAAACTGTAATCTAAATTTCAAATTTTTCAATCAGAATTTTTAGAAATTTTTAAATTGCAGTAAATTTTTAATTAAGCTCTATGTTTTTATATGCATACTCGTTTTACATACTTAGATCAAAGCTTTATTAATAATACTATTTCATTCTTTTATTTACAGATCCGTTAGCTGTTACATAGTTTTGTAAGTGCTGGCATTAAATTATCAAAGATTAATGGATTTTCTTACATTTCTATATATGTAGGTAATTTAATAAAATCTCAATTATTTACATTGACCACCTTTAAAACGTTTGTTCTAGAGCATCGATTTTTTTACATTGGGATTAAGTTTAAAATATTTAGGACATAACTCAATTGATATTTTTGTAAAATTCTTTGTTGTATAAATCTTCTTCAAACACAATTTCCGTTATTTTGTGATTTTGTTTCGAAAACATTATTGTCATCGTCGAAAAATGTATTATGATCGGACAAGTTTAAATACAAAAATAACGATTGATTTTGATAACAAAAAAATTAAGAAAACAACTAAACCTGTAGTGCGATTCACTAACATATTTTAACGATATTCGCATGGTTAACTCATCTTGACGAAAATTTTAACGATGTTGCAAATTTGATGTTGTTAACTTAATCGAGAAAAGAAAAATTCGTGATTTCAACTTTTGTTAAAATTAAAACTGGAACATTAAATAATGTCGCTTAAATATTTGGCATATGATTTATAACGAGGTGACGAAGAATTATGTGCTCCAACATTGGATCGACCTTTACTCCGGGATGTGGACAATCCCTTTCATTTGAATGCAACAAAATTTCAGAAGTTTTATCGGTTATCTCCAGACTTGGCTGGATATCTAATCCCTCAGCTTGACAACCAAACAACGTGTAATATTTAAGCTTGCATGCAATTTAAAATTTTACTTTTATATTGGTAGGTTCTAGCGGCTTTGAGATTCTTTGCAACTGGTTACTATCAGCGACCCGTAGGTGAGCCAGTCATCCGTAAGCCGGCATTCATCGAGTAACGAATGCAATCAATGATTCATTGTTTCTCTAGAAAGTGAGGTTTCCTATGACCCAAGTGAAACGCCAAGCAGCTAAAAAAGAAATGTTTGCTTCAGAGTTGTCACCCTTTGTGGGAGGCACCATTGGGGCCGTCCATTGTACGCATATATCAATTTTCCCACCAAATAATCATGAGGAGGCTTATGCCAAACACCTACATATCTTCCATTCAATTAATGTGCGAATGATAAAAGCAAACTTTTAAGGATCCATATATAAAAACAGTAATATAGTTTAGTTTTAATATACATATAAATAAATATATGAAACTAATTTTAAAAAATTAAATATACACAGGTATGTAAATCCTAAAAACGCTGGAGCACAACGCGAATTTTGAAAAAGAAAACCATGGTATGTTTGCAGGGGATTCCGGATATTCCTTGGAGTCGAATTGATGGCCAAATTCTGCTACAATGGAACTTGCAATATATAAAAAGAATTTAAAAATGTTTGAAGTTTGAAATAAACTGGTATCTAATTTCACTTTAATGAAATATAATAAAAATACTCAAATTTATATTTGGCAGCACGCATTCGTTTGTTTTTTCTCTATTCCTCTTTGTGCTTTTCGCTTAATTTGACATTTAGTTTGACAGAGGTGCCACTCTTTACCACTTTAAATAAATACAACGAGACAGCTGTTAAGTGCCGTTAAGAATAAGTTAGTGAATCGCACAATCGTTAGTGCAAACGGCAAATATTGTCGTAGAAAATTGCTTTTGTCGTATCGTTTAAAGTCAGTGTATCGCACTACTGATCGATAAAATAAAAATTACCAAATAAAGATTATGCAATGATAAAAAAAATCAAAATAAAAATAAGGTCAGATTTATATAGCTCATAGGATTAGGATTATATTTGAATTTTGCTTTGTACGTAGCCACACCAATGATTTTTTGATCCGAATAAATCAAAAAAAAAAACATTATATTCGGTCCCAGAATTGAAGGGAGTAATTTTAATGTCAGAAATCTCTTCTTCAGTCCAATTTGTTTTTTTGCAATTATGGTAAGCTATATAATAACAGTTTTGTGATCTTCTATTAACGAATGATAAAAAAAATTTTGTTTTTTATTTACTTTTTAGCTGTGATTGACATTTTCATCGAAATGCCCATATTCTATTATCACAACAAATCCCTAATACAAATTAGCTTGCAGTGAATCAACTAGATTTCCCCGTTATTGGTGTCAGTTAAGTTATATGTATTTATAGATTTCTTCTTCTATTGTAAATATTTACATAACATTGACCTTTATGTAGCTGTTCACAAGTACCCTGTTTGTTTTTTATTTTATTTTTTTTTTTACAAATATGTAGCGATTGTCCAACCGGCAACAAAGCGATTTACAGTTTTACGACTTTTTAAAAACCATTTAAACTTCCTTCATTTATATATGTATGTAGTTCTTTTATGATAGCTCGAAGGGGGCTAATTGTGAAAGCATGTCAATTCGCATACGGTCATGTGAAAATCTTAAATTGAAATGGGAAAATGCGTACGCACGTTTTTATGCATTTGACATTTCAACTTGACACATGAGCTTAGACAAGCACTCACTCACACACGCACACACACACACATAAACACATGAGAACAGTAAATAGATTTAAATGAAATAAAAAATGGTTGATCTATTTGTAGTACATTAAAAAGTGCGGTAATAAAAAAGGGTTGTAAACTGCTCGATGAAGGTAGTACGTAGATATTCTTTGTCTGCTACCTTGATTTACAACGAAACGTCATCCTAATTAATCCCATGTAAATAAAGGCAATTGGGAATTTTTTTGTTACTCGAAATTATTCACTTTGGTTTATCAAATAGAAGATTAACCTTCACTAAGGCAGCAATTGCAGTAGGGGTTTTTTTTCTGGGTGGTATGAAAAAGAAAGAAACCACTATCGTGAATGGTATTAATGTTTGTTTCCGATATAAATATGTACCAAATTTATTTTATAACGTGAACAGAACTTGGGTTTTGAAGCATTATTTCAGGAAACATCTATTAAACAAATTTTGAAAATCGTTAGAGCATTAAAATATTCTAAAAAATGATTCCTCGGAAAATTTGACTTACTAGGGGTATGCGATTAACGCCGAATTCTTTATAAAATAAACAAGGGACCGAAAAGAACTGTAGTTTTGATTTTTTCGAATCAAAAAATCATTGGGATGAATTCGTTCAAAACAAAACTCGAAACTATCGATCTAATCTATGTAATACAAAATGTGGCCTTATTTGAAGACTTCGTATTTTAAATCTTTGCATAATAGTTAAAACTCGAATATATTGATCTAATCCTTATGCCATATGTAATAAAAATCTGACCTTATTTTTATTTAAAAGATTTTTTGTTTTAAATCATTGCATAATAGTTGTTTTGTGATTCTCATTTTATCGATAAAAAATAATGATTATTCTTAGATATTTATTTTTTCGATCAACGTTGATTGTTATTTTGTTTTAAATTTATTTTTGCAATACAAAATAATCGTTATTCTTAGATTGAAATTTTTCCGATATTTTAATTTTTTGAATGTTAAGATATAAACGGTTTTATGTTGTTGTTAGTTTAATTGGCGACAAAGTCTTTTGCGTTTGCTACGACCGAAATGTTTTAAATCCAATAGTGACTATTTGTTTAATCGAAAAAATAAAAATCCAAATCGAAATATCTATCAAATGTGATTGGAAAAATAAAAATCACAAAATAACGATTAAATCATGATTTTTTATACAAATTATTTCATAAATATCATACAAAAGTTATATAACAGTGCTGTTAATTTGAGAGGTTAATGTTAACCAAGGAGGGTATAAATAAATGTTGCATATTTTAAAGGAATATATGTATGTATATATTTTTTTTATTTGCTGTGGACTTTTACATTCTATGTATGTACAATGAAATTACTACTGAAATTTTCTAAAGCATAATTTTCTAAAATTTTCTTAACCCTTGAACAGCATTTCAAATGCTTTTTGGAGAGGGTTTTTTTTTTAGAGTAAGGGTTAAAACGATAGTTTCAGATAGGAGCTAAAAACTTAAAATGTTCTACGTAAATATTTTCCGTGAAATTTTACCGTATACTCGTATGCCTTATCCTTCATTTCGCTCAGGCACATATTTTAATAAAATTTTCCCTCTTATTTTAAAGAGCTTAGACTTTTGAAAATCCATCGAGTGTTTCGTTACTTTACTTTCAGAAAATATTAACAATCTTCGAGCTGGTTTGTGTTGCCATAAAATTCTAATACACTAATTAAGCTAATTATAAAGCGCTGCGTTTTCTTGTATTTATAGAAAAAGTTGTTGTTCTCGAAAATATTAATTAAAAATAAATAAAAGTTTTGATGAATAGAACTACCGCTTCAACCCATCAAAAATCAGTTTATGCAGGTATAGGATCAATTCAAAAAGCAACTATTTGCAATCTTACTTAACCTACAATTTGAACTACATACATCTGTTAAAATTAAATTTTCACTCTACATAAAAGTTTTTCTTTTTTTTTTGAGATTTATTATTCGCTTAAGCCTTCATCTCTAAAGACACATCTCAACTGGGACTCGAACTTGGGCTTTTACAAACCACAAGAAATGCTTTTTTTTTTGTTTTCATTATTTTTTTGCATGTCATTGCTGGAAAATTTCTTTAAGAAATAAATAGTACAAAAAGCATTTGTTTGTTAAGTTAAGAGCTTATTATTATAAAAAAAAATTTACCAGGATAGTAGGCTTTGGAACGTAAGTGTTATTTTTGTTTTAGTTTTATTTTTCTTAACTTAACTTTCTAAACAAATAGACTATTTGCGTTTTGATCCCAATCGAAAATCGTGTACGTTTCCAGCCATAAATTCTCTTAGGAAATATCGCGAACGTTGCCGAATTTTTTATTTCTCCTGGTTGAGTGCCAAATTAGACTCCAGTATGCTGTGGAGGACGTGGGTTCGATCCACCACCGAAAAAATCTATGGAGGAGATGTCGCTATCTTCGAAATAGCTATAATTTCTACCATTGTTTTTTTTTCAATGACTCCCCAATAAAAAAATGGCCGTGAGCTCATAAAAATTATCGCTTATACCAATAATTGGGCAGACAAATTAATATATGATTTTAAATGTCTTTAAATTTTAGATAAGTCAATTCCCAAGAAATCAAAAACCGCTAGGAAGAAATGTCAGTATTTTAATAGATTCGCTCTGTAAGAAACTGAAACAAAAGGATTCAAACACTTAAGATCTGCTTTCAAAGTTTTAAAATCACGTTCACCCCAAATTAAAGCCCAGTTTTAGAGAGAAATCATATTAAAAATGTTTTAAAGTTTTAGTCGTTAAAACCTGTTTTTAAATTTATTATCACCACGGGCTATAATACGAGGGTTGGCTTTTATATTTTGCGCCTTATAATGAAAACACAGTCAAATATTAAGGAAAATAGTTTTATTGTTTTTTAAAATATTCTCCATCCAAGTCAATACACTTCTGCATTCGCTTGAACGAATTTTCAAAGCACTTTTGCCACTCAGAAGAGAATACCTCTAAAACGAGCTGTTTGAAGGCATCTACAGCTCCTTCAGGCGTTGAAAAACGTTCGCATTTTTTTTTTTGTTGATGTTCGGGAATAAAAAGAAATCATTAGGTGCCAAATCAGGGCTGTAAGGCGGATGACCCATCAATTCGACCTTTGCGAGTCCTCAAAAACTCTCTTGTGTGAATCGATACGTGAGAGCTCGCATTGTCTTGGTGAAGAATGATTTGTCTTCGGCGGTTGGTTTTCCTTAATTCTCCAATAACTTTTGGCAAACAAATGGTTGTATACCACTCAGAATTGACCGTTTTAAGTTTATCTAGTGGAACAGTTGCGACATGACCAGATTTTCTGAAAAAACAGGCGAGTCGTTTTTTGGGCAATTGTCAAATTATGCGGTACCCAACGAGAACAGATCTTCTTTACGACCAAATGTTCATGCAATATTGAATATATGCTGGTCCCACTAATGACCAAGGATGGATGCCTCTATCTCGCGATATGTCACATGACGATCTTGTATTATCAATTGACACACAGCATCGACTGTTTCTGGCACAACCACCGTTTTTGGACGACCTTCACGAAATTTGTCCTGCAAAGATTGGCGGCCACGTAGGAACTCGTTGTACCATCGTTTCACAGTGGCTAAGTGTGGTGATTCAACACCAAAAGTAGAAGTAAGTTGATTGATGCACTCCTGTCTCGATAATCCACGTCGAATATCGTAGTAAATCATCGCACGAAAATGTTCACGGGTTAATTCCATTTTTAGGCAATATGAACTTTTAAACTCACTATAAATAAACACAAATAAAACTCGTAAGTGAAAACGTTATATGCAAGTTTATGCCAAAAAATACCAAACTTTACGATAAAAATATCTAATTACAGCTAATCACATGTAGTGTTGCGAAGGCGCAAAATAAAAAAGGCAACCCTCGTACTTTCAGTGAAAAAACTAAAACTGTGTCTTGTCGTTGCCCACAATTTTCCTTTGTTACCTTTATTCCCTTCAGCAAAATTATGCATTAGCTTTGCGTATCGCGTGGAATAATTTTGTTTGCTAAACCTTTTCAAATAGACTATTTTTTTTATCACCGCTGCGCTAAGCGATTATTACTTTCACGCTCTGATTTAAATCTCACGCGCTTGTAATTGAGGTTTTAAAAATATCAGCCACAGCACCCGGCAGAGTTCGCTGTAGCTAAGCCTTCTATTTAATTACAACCCTTTTTTCGCTGTTAATTGCATGACAACCGGCTGCAAATCTGTCTGGGGATTGTGAAGCTGCGCTGCACTTTTAAGCATCCCGAAAGCCGTCAGCGTGAAATCATTCAAAACAGCAGGCTCAGATTGTACTCAATCACCTATGTATGTATTTGATCTGATTGCCTTGGCACGGGATGGAATGCTGATTGTCGATCAAATATCTGCCGCTAGTTTATGTCAGCTTAAATTATAAGCATAGGTTTTAGTAAACTGGTTCGGAGCCGATCATTGTCTTTTCATAAATACATTTGTATTTTTGCAACCCTTTGGTAAATGTAGTTTTAGCTATCCTCTTTTTTTTAGTTTACTATAGTTCTAAATTCTTTTACATGAGTTACATTAGCAACGCGGGCCTCGAAATAAAAGAATAATAATAATAATAAAATAGAATTATTTAAAACAATCAAACCTTACGCAACTGATAGCTGGCATTGCGAGTGTCAGCAGCGAGTAACTAGCTACATATATGCGCTCAAAAAATTGTCACATCTGCCGTCTGCGCATGGGCAACCGAATCTTACATTCATTTTAAATATGCATGTACTTACATTCGGAATGGGAACGGCAACTTTTTGCGTTGGTGATTAGTTTGTTGCATTCTTTGCTGAGCAACATTTGCTTTGCTGTAATTTACAATTTTTACAAGCAACACACCCCAATTATTTGCCCTAACTGGCATTTGTGGAAGTTTGTCGTTCGCGTACGCCATGAATTTAGGCCACATGTGTGAGTGGCACCTTTTCCAAACCTTTTCGTTTGCTCTGCTCTGGTTGCGCAAACACCACCACCAATGGTTTTCGAAACACTTACCCACACACTCACATACAAATATAATGCAAGCGTATAAATCGGTTTTACATTATTTTATTATGTGTGTATGTATTTGTGCGTTGTGAACCCATATTTTTGTCGCTTACGGGTCATTCCCTTTTTGCCATATTCAAGTTCGTCAAGGTATTTTCAAGGGATGGATGGATTGTTGTCTGTCTGTTATTTTGCTTGACTGACTGCTCGTATTTAGCGGCACGTAAACCACTGTGCCATCCTTGCAGTGAATAGCTAAACTGGGTAAACAAATAGTCTGGTACATAAACTGGTTTCAAATGAGGTAGTCATATCAGTACAACAATAACTGTTGACTAGCGACATTTGTCTTCGAAATGCATAAGTTTAAATGCCTAAAGGAAAAGCAAATAATATTTCCTACTTTCCCAGTCGCTGAAATGCAAATTTTTGGCGATCTCTAAAAAGTGCGACTTTTATCGCCCTGCCACTGAAAATTTCCTTTTTTGGTATTTTATCCGCCCGCAAATGGAACAACAGCAGCTGTCGCAATTTATTTGCATTTTAATAATAAAAATGAAAGTAAGCAATAGGAGCCGTTCTCATTTGCGAGAAAGGGCAGCAAACATTTCTCGATTTTTTGCAGATTTGACATTTTTTTTTTAAACAATCTAGTTTCCGCAAAATGACCAGCGCGTGAAGACCATTACTATCCAATAAATAAGATACCGGTTCGATGCATCGATATTTTGAAAAAAAAAAAAAAAAAGATCGACAGTAAAAACATCGATATACCCAAACATCGATCTTGTTTCAAATTTTCCGATGTCAACTCATAGTGTCAGAGAAAAAGGCTAGTTCCGGACACATAAACTCGGTCAGTTAATTTCATGAGCAATCTTTGCCTCTATAAATAACAGAAATACAAGAATTTGAAAATAAATAATGTATTTATTTAGCACATAATTTAGAAACAATAATTTGGAAAGTCTTTTCCATGTCAAACGGTTTCGTTGCTGCGTAATAGTTGCTCCTGCTTTAGAGGAAAAGTTGTTCACTCGGTACTGAGGCTCATTGATGGCGGCAAACATACAGTGGTGGTCTTATAATTAGAAACGACGTTGCAGCATATAATTTTCCCAATATATTTAAAATAATTATTTTGTAACATTAAAACTATTAATTGGAACTAGCAAAGTTTGAGTTTTACGTAAAAATAATCATAACATTAATTCCATTTGTAAGAAAATTTACTTAACACAAAAAACCCCAAATTCAGTTTGGTCATATTAGAAACGACAGCGACAACTTAAAAATATCTGTATAAAACTGATCAAAATTGACAATATATTTAATATTTTGTTGGATAACCCTTATTTTTGACAACATTATCCAGTCTTCGCGGTAAATTTTGAATTAAATTTCGAGATGTTTGCACAGATATGCTGTTCCAACTTTGCTGTATCAATTGAAAAAATTCGTCATTATTTCGCGGTTTTTTATCCTTGAGATCTCGTTTCACAATTGCCCATAAGTTTTCAATTGGGTTGAGGTCAGGACTTTGCGGAGGCCAGTCCAAAACATCAATATTTTGATCCGAAACCCAGCTCTTCACTAACCTTGAAGTGTGTTTTGGGTCATTATCGTGCTGGAAAATGTAATGGACAGGCATATGCTCAAAGGAATATGGCTCCATTACATTCTCCAGAATGCTTTTGTATTGATATTGGTCCATTAACCCTTGAATACGCACGATTGGACCCACACCACGCCAGGAAAAGGCTTCCCAAACCATAATAGATCCGCCACCGTGTGTTACTGTTTTCACAGTGTACCTGGGGTTTAGGGCCATGTTTGGAAGACGCCCCACATACGATTTTCCATCGGATTGGAACAAGTTAAACTTTGATTCGTCACTCCAGAGAACTCTATTCCAGTATCGTGGATTTTTTGTAAGCATTTCCTTTGCAAATCGCAACCGCTTGTTAATATTTTTTTTCGATACGTGTGATTTTTTTTGTGCAATGCACCCACGAAGTCCTGACTCTAGTAAGCGCTTTCTTATCGTCCGAGCTGAGATTTCTGCATTTATTTGATTTCCAACTTCAGCCTTTATTTCACGCGAAGACATGAACGGGTTGTTCTTGCTGGTCCTACAAATTATCCTATCTTCTGCTGCATTAGTTTTTCGAGGCCTGGGTTTCCTGATATAGGCTTCAAACTTCTTTGTTTTTTTGTATAAATGAATAGCTCCAAATACCATTTTTTTGGAGCAAGCAAACCTTTGTGCGATAGCCGACATTGACAAATTTTCCTTTTGATAGCACTTCACAATTAACTCCCTCAGTTTTGGAGTGCATGACTTTTTTTTGCCCATTCCAACAACTAAAATATATTACAATTATTGCCAGCTAACTATGGCTTTTCGAAGTATACTCACTTTATCGCTAACTCCAATATAGTTCGAGAAAATAAGGAAAAAAACTCCGCGTTTCTAATTGCGTGGGCAGCCAAGAAACACAAACCGGGAAATAATTCCAATTTTTTTAACAACCAATCAGCGAATCGCCACGTGTTAATTTAACAACAACGTTCATTGCCTACTCTATGAATAACGGTGCTCATATATTACAGTGTGCGTTTAAATAAACGTGTACAGTGACTTAGTTTTTTCCTGCCATATCGTTTCTAATTATAAGACCACCACTGTAGATGTTTTTTGACATAAACAGCGATGTCATAGAAATATCAAGGTATCGTTTGCATCCCTACTCTCCAATGGGATGGCTCTTCTTTCCTTTTATGTATCACCTCGATTTTTCTTTCTGCTAAGCCAAGTCTGGCCGCCGTAGCCGAGAGTGTACCGTGCACGCGCTACATTCTCTGGGTGCCGAGTTTGAATCCTGGCCGGGGCAAGTAACATCAAATATTATAGAAAAGTTGTTTCTAATAGCGGTCGCCCCTCGGCAGGCAATGGTAAACCTCCGAGTGTATTTCTATCATGAAACAAAAAAAACTTCTCACAAAAAAAGTCGACGTAAAGCTGCAGGCCTCTCAATTTGTGCTACAATATTAAGACGCACAACACAAATTGTAGAAGAAGTTCGGCCAAAATCGCTTCAGCGGTTATATCGCCAATTAAGCAAGTAAGTAATACCTCGACGTCCATTAATAATAATTATATAATGTCAGCCCCATTCGTAAAATCGAAATCAATATATATACTTTGCCATATTTGACCACTTATTTATCAAAAGAATTAAAACGCAAGTGATATAAAATAAAAGTACAACTAAATTAGCCTAGAATATCAGTCTGTTAGAAGCTCCGCCATTAAGCTCTGACGTTTATTGGTCTGCAAACTTCTTTGGATGACCTCTTGTTATGGGTTTCTCAGTAAAAGCGTTTTGAAACAGTCAAACTGATTTTTAAGAGAAAAAAAGAGGAAAGCCAGTTGTCAGAAAAAAATTTCTTTCATATTATCAAACGGTGAAATTGACGTTATTCGTAATATAGGACGTACATTCGTACGAAGGAGCCTTCGTAATACTGGACTGTATGGGTTTCGAATTTCAACTAAATCGGACAAAAAATGCGAGTTTTACGAATATCTCTACTCCAGCGCCATCTAGTGACAAATTATTGTATAGTTCATTGCATTATCATAGATAGCTGATCTATAAATCTCTAGCTCAACGGGAAGTTAGTGTAAAATCGGTTACAATGTTTAGACAACAACGAAAACGAGTTACGCAAAATGTTTTAAAAAAGAAAAATAAAGGTACATTTTAGCCAATTCATTTTATCAAATTTATGTTTTATCAGTATCCTATTTGTACTTTTGATATAAAGTAGTTTATTTTTTAGTAACTGAGTGTTAGATTTTACATTAAAACTATTTGATATTACGTATATTTATACGTTAATGTAACGCTGAAAAAAGGAGAAACGTACTAATTCCTTAGATCGCAAATTTTATGAACCTTTCACCGCGCTTGCATTAGTGATTACACTGAGCCAGAGAAAATAAATAAGCGATCATTGATCAAATCTAATATTTATTGCTAATTGCATGGGAGGCCATTTTAAATAATTAAGAAATAATGATTGGGAAAACATAATTTTACAAACTTGAAAAAAAATTCTTAAACATTTTCAATTTCAGAATTTTTCGAGTATGCAGTTTTGTAGACCATTTAATTTTAGAATAATAAAGTGCAAGTTTCAAGTTTCAAAAAATTTCCTTTGATTTTTGATAACTTTTCTTGCGGACGCATTTTCCAATCTAAAATTGAATGGTCTACAAAACTGGATACTCTGAGAAGAAAATTGGAAATTTTAAAGAATTTTTTTGCTTCTACAAAACTTACAAAATCACTAATTTTTTCGGATTGTGTTTTTAGCTAAAACCAATTCAAGACTTGCATACATTTTTAGAACTACTCGTTGAGTTAAAAGTTATATAAAAACAAGACACAATTTCGCGCGTCCAAGTTCCACTGGGTTTACGCAAACAAACATACTTACACATACTTATACATATGGGCAATAGTTCTGTAGACTTTCTGGCAATTATTGGCCTAACAACTTTTTACCGACACACACATACATACATAACGTATTTAGGTTTTTTTCCATGTGTGTGCTCAATTTTGCTTATTCTGCCCTGCAAATAACACGATCTACATAGGTATTTAAAAGTGTATTTATGTTTTTGTAACGTCAAATAAAAAAAAAGAACTATTCTGCGTACGTAGGTTGTTATATTTTTTTTGAAATGCCATATGCATTTCAGGTACTTTGTACACTTTTGATTATGTACATAAGTATATCGGTATTTGGCACATGTCAATCGATACAATGTTACTATTTTCGCAAGCGAGGGGAGCACACAATATTTGTTGCTACTTGGCCCAATGTACTACATAGGGTTTAGTTTGCCAGAAGGTATAAAATAAATAAAAGAACTTGGAGTACGGAAATGAAGCCAGTTAGGTTTTTTAAACATCCACTTCGTCCAACATTTATTGTATATGTATGTAGACACACACAAATTTGAGTACGAGAAATTGAGAACGACAGTAGCCTAATCAGCATTTACCAAAAACTGGAGACAATTACTTTCTCATAGAAGGTTATTTTGGTTATCGATCAAATTTGATCGAAATATTAAAATCACAAAATATCGATCACATGTGATCGAAAGAATAAAAGTCACAAACCTCCGATTTTGCAATGATTTAAATTAAAAAATCTTTCAAATAAAAACAAGTAGAGCAGTGCTACCTTCGGCCTTGGCGAAGTCTTCATACCTTTCACGAATATATAAAAATGTAATTCAAACTACTGCATTTAGTTAGTATAAAATTATTAAATTTTAAAACAGTATTTATTTTTGTCATTGAAAATGAAATACTCTAAAATAAAGTAAAGTAAGTATGACCTAATAAAATGTATTTTTCTAGAAAAATTAAATACATAGCTATGGAATGATTTTAAGTGTTAGAACTAAAAAATACCCCGTCATGGTCACTGTAGGAGGTTTCATATGTGTTGGCCCTTATACTGTCTGCAGGCAAACTCGTCAATAGCTAATCAATAACAGTTTAATGTTTTGTAGCTTGGGAAATTTTCTAGCAATGAATTTACCCCTAGTTGGCTCAAGAGGAGAGCCAAATTTTAAATTATTATCTACTTTAATTCAGGAGTTATAACGCCGAACCTCATATCTGAATAATCAGTGTATGAGAGCTATAAGTTATAGTGGTACGATCTTGATGATTTTCATTACACACTTTTCATTATTAATACGGGAAAGGATTACCAAATTTCATGTTCATAGCAGCTTTGGTGTGAGAGTTATAATGGAAAACCTCATATCTCAACTATCAGTTGTATAGTAGCTATATAATGTCCGATCTGGTCGGTTCCGACAAATGATTAATACATTATAGAAATACATCTGCCTGCCAAGTTTAATTTAGATATCTCGAAAACTGAGGGACTAGTTTGCGTTCAAATAGGCAGACGGACAGACAGGCGGGCGTCGCAAAATCGAATGAGCTCGTGGTCATGATCATTTTAGAATACTTGGATATGGGTCTATCTCTTCTGCAAACATCGGACCTAAGTTGTAATACCATTTCATCTTCATGAAAGGTATAATAAGGTCACATTTGCCTAGCATATGGCATACGGATTAGATCTTTATATACAAATTTTGTTTTGAGCGTATTCTTCCCCAAGGAAAAAATCAAAGTAGCCCCCTGTTTTATATTTAAATATCTTAAAGTAATTTTTTTAAAATTTCATACAACAAGTACTGCTTATTTGAAATATAACCATGCATCCTAACTTAAGCGTTTTCCACATAAAAAGCTTCTGCTTTGCGTAACATTTGCAACTTTGTCATAAAAGCGAATAACAACGCAAAAAGGATGCCACAATAAACGCTTTGACAACACTCATTTGTTTATTGTGAAAGGTTGAAAAACTAAAAAAAAAAACAAAGACAGAGGCTTTATTTTGGTTAAATTCTAAATTTACTTCGTTTTTTATTTGTAGAAAATTTAAGTGCAGCGTCTACTTCTAAACGAACGTAAGGAATAAAAGAAATATGAAAATCAAGTGACGCTCAACGCGCGCGAAATGATGAGAGTTGGCGAATTCCAGTGTCGCTTTGGCGTCAGCGTTTCTTATGTGGAAAACTTCGTATAATTGGATGTATTCAACTCCGAAACTGTCACGTAAAACGAAGCAAGCTTTCTATGTAGTGTAGCCTTTAGACTCTTCTTAACTTGTTTATCGATAAGTTTGCACTATTACTATCATACAAATTAAACGGTGCCATCACTGAATCCATCCTAGTTAAAATTTTTCATGAAATCTAGGAAAATGCGTTCACTGAATTCGATTTCTTAGGAACGGATACATTCAAAGGACAGTGCCGGAGGAATTAATAGGGTCGCGATATTTTGTAAATTTTTGACTATTTTCCTTCTGTTTGTGTAATATTTGTAATTTTTTTTTTATAAAAGAATAGCTCATTATATAGCAAACACCGTATAAAACTATATGTGAAACTTTGTAGAAAAATAAGAAAATTTCATCAAATTTTCAAAGTTTTTGATTAGAAAAAAATTGTCGCACGTGCTTTGTACAGCTTCGTCCACAGCTCTCAAGAAAAGTGGGACTTCTTGAGCTTGAAATAGTAGTAAAGCAGTAATTTTGACATTTAAGAATTCACGATGAACGGTAGAAAATAGAAGAAGAAGGAAAGGAAAATATAAATGAAATAAATTAATTTTATTCTGCTCTGTACAAAATAATAATACAAAGTAACAAGGTGTGGCGTTCGGTAAGTAGTCAATTAACTTGGATTTTATTAATAAATATTAATAATACAAATTTCTTAATTTCTTCTGGTCAAAGCCAGGATTTCTTTATTACTATTTTCTACAAAAGCTTTAAAAAAGGTAGAAGTCAAAGGTTATTTTCTTTGGAGCTGTCGAATGACTTAATAAAATTTGACACAAAAAATTTACTCGGGCATTTCTTACGGGGGTTTTTATATGGAGTTTTTGGTTTTCTTGAGAGCTGTGGACGAAGCCAGAAAAAATATTAGAAAAATCAACTACATACCAGAAATTGTGGCTACAAATTCTGATTAAAAGTGTGGAATGCAGACAGGACTTTGCAGAATTTTTCTAACTTTCGCAAAAAGTCTGAAATTCTGATAAGTATGTATATTTTCTGTTATGAAATAAGCTATGCTTAAAAAAACGCGCCTGTACCTAAGTTTTTTGTAGTAGTAGTAGTAATTAATAAAAGTAGTCGTAGTAGCATTAGTAAAAAATAGTGGTAGAAATTTTTAGTACCTTTAGTAAACATTGTGGTAGAAATTAGTAAAAAAAAAAATGGGGGTAGTTACTAGTAGTAGTAGTGATAGTAAAAAATAGTGGTAAATATTATTAGAAATAATGGTAGAAAGTAGTGAAAATAGTGGTGGAAATTAGTAAAGGTAGTGGAAGAAATTAGTAAAAATAGTAGTAGAACATAGTAGGGCTATTAATAAAAACAGTAATAGAAATTAGTAAAAAAATAGTGGTAGAAATTAGTAAAAATAGTGGTAGAAATTAGTAAAAAAAAAATGGGGTAGTTACTAGTAGTAGTAGTGATTGTAATTAGTAATAGAATTTTTAAAAACGGTAGAAGAGAATTAGTAAAAATAGTGGTAAAAATTAGTAAACATAGTGGTAAAAATTATTAAACATAGTGGAAGAAATTAGTGAAAATAGTGGAAGAAATAAGTGAAAATAGTGGTGGAAATTAGTAAGAGTAGTGGAAGAAATTAGTAAAAAAAATAGTGGTAGAAATTAATAAAAATAGTGGTAGAAAAAATTAGTAAAAAAATATGGTGGTAGTTACTAGAAGTAGTAGTGGTACTAAGTAGTAGTAGCATTTGTAAAAACGGTAGAAGAGAATCAGTAAAATTAGTGGTAGAAAAAATTAGTAAAAAATATGGTGGTAGTTACTAGTATCGGGTGTTTTTTTTACAGGTTTGTTTTTCGAATAGAGATAAAACTGGCATTTTGTGGTCAAATCTGGCAACTCTAATGTCATTTATGTTCAGTTTGGTTTGCCATTTCATCATGAACAGGTTGACAAAAGAACAACGCTTGCAAATCGTGCAAATTTATTTCGAAAATAATGGTTCAGTTCGCGAAGTTTACCGCGAGCTCCGTCAATTTTATGGTCGACATAATCGTCCATCAGAGCAATTAATTCGGTTAACCATGGATCGTTTTCGCACTACGTTTACTCTATGTGATAATACGCATCCGCAGAGACGTCGAACAGTGCGCACCGAAGAAACAATTGCCGCTGTAGAGCAAAGTGTTGAAGAGGATCCGAATGAATCGATTCGCCACCGTGAACAGCAATTGGAGCTTTGTCCATCAACTTTATGGAAGATTTTGCGCAAAGATCTTGGCTTGCGACCTTACAAGATCCAGCTTGTGCAAGAATTAAAGCCGCGAGACCATGCAATGCGTCGTGATTTTGGTGTATGGGCCGAAAATGAGATTGATCTCGATGCTGATTTTCATCGCAAAATTTTGTTCAGTGATGAGGCTCATTTTTGGTTGAATGGCTACGTCAACAAGCAAAATTGCCGCATTTGGAGTGAAGAGAATCCACATGAGACCCTTGAAACGCCATTACATCCACAAAAACTGACTGTTTGGTGTGCTCTATGGGCTGGTGGAGTCATTGAGCCATACTTCTTCCGCAATAATGCTGGAGAGGCAGTTACCGTTAATGGAGACCGGTATAGAGCCATGATAACCGACTATTTTGTTCCCGAATTGGATGGCATGAATGTGGATGAGTTGTGGTTCCAACAAGACGGCGCTACATGCCACACAGCGCACGTCACAATCGATTTATTGAAGGAAACATTCGATGAGCGCATAATTTCGCGGAATGGACCTGTAAATTGGCCACCAAGATCGTGTGATTTGACACCATTGGATTATTTTCTTTGGGGATATGTGAAGTCGCTCGTCTACGCCAACAAACCAGAAACGTTAGGGGAATTGGAAGCCAACATTCGTGGCGTTATTGCCGACATACGGCCCCATATGCTCGAAAAAGTGGTTGAAAATTGGACCTTTAGAATTGGCTTTATTCGAGCCAGCCGCGGCGGCCACATGCCCGAAATCATATTTAAACATTAATGGCATAAAATTATCCTTCCAATAAAGCCAAATTGATGGACCTTAAAACGATTTTCTTGTGTTTTATTTCAATTCGAAGTTCTATACCCCTAAAAAAACACCCGATAGTAGTAGTGGTGGTAATTAGTAGTAGCATTTGTAAAAATGGTTGAAGAGAATCAGTAAAATCAGTGGTAGAAATTAGTAAAATTAGTGGTTGTAATTATTAGTACCATTAGTAAAAGTAGTGGTAGAAATGAGTAAAAATAGTAGTAGCATTAGTAACAATTTTGGTTGAAATGAGTAAATATAGTGGTAGAAATTAGTAAAGACGCTAGTTTTACTTCAAAAATTAAGAACCATTAAAAAAGAAGCGAAATAAAATTGTCAAAACCACAAAAATTCGGACTACGATGGATGAAGTGATAGCCCCGAATATGACGTTCGTTGAAGAAGTTGAAGGACTCATTCATTGCCTCTGTTTTCCTTGCAGGGATACTCATACATGTACAATATTGTATATAGTACTCGTATATATTTCGTGTCCTTGGATATAGTACAATAAGTGGTATGTGCCAGACATTAGCACCCTTGCTGAGTGCAATGCCAATGGCTTTGGCACGGTTGGTAGCCATTGCAAATGCATTTTCGTTTCGTTTCGATTCGTGCATTTCAATTTTCGATTTTCTGTTGTTATTTGCGCTGACTGTTTCGCCTTGTGCTTTTCGCATTTTTGGCAATGCTATGAGCGTTACCGATTTAACGATTTTCGTCTTGCAATCACTACACACATACATACATATGTACAAAGTATGTTTGCTCACACACACACACACACATACACACAAAAGAAAATTATACTATGTTATGTGCATATGCCGTTTTTGTGTAGTTGGTTTTATTTTAATTTTTTGTTTTGCAACAATTGGAACTGTTGAGCATTTGTCGAGCATGTGCGGAAAGTACTCGTAACAGCAGCAATTGCCACATTGAGCTCATGACCGCCGACACCCCTCACCTAGTGAGCAATCGAATTGCCAGGCTACTGCTGGAAGGAAGTAAGAAATTGTTGGCAAGAAGGATATGCGAAGGCACTTAAGGTACGCTAAGGGTGCTTCTTGTTGCGCGACACCCATGCAAGATGGTCGATAGCAGACAGACACGACATCAAGCCAGCCAGCCAGCCAGCCGGCGCATATCCAGGTGCGAAGTGTTTTTTTTTTTATCTTCAACTTTTCTTGAATGAGTTTTCAGTGTTTTGTTTTTTTAATTTAGCTTGTGTGCTCTACTTAAAACCACTGCGCCAAGCATTTTGCTCACCAGTTTTTTTTTTCTTTTCCTTTCTGCTGCAACATCTCCCATAACTGTCTTTGGGATACTCGCACGCTTGCAGCTGCAGCGACATAAATTTTCCCTTTCCATTTGGCTCAAGGCAGCTATTAAATTTTCTGCTTCAATTTAATTCGCTATGATTTTTTTGTTGGTTTTTTTTTTTTTTGCTCAGGTATGTAATGATTATAGATAAATCTAACCCCACAATTAATTAGGGTAACTTTTCACACGTGTAAAAATCGATTAGAAATCACACGCAATGCAAATATGTAAATGGAAATGTGGGATGCTTCTATCGAACGAGATTTGAAATTTACAGCTAATGTGCGCGCATATTTTTCTCAGGCACACGTGGGGTGTGTGGGAATGGGAATCTTTTGCGCTAATTTAAGTGTAGCGTGAGATTTCCCATATCCCTCGCATAATAATTTGCCAAAATACGTAGATTTCCTGCACCGTGGCAAGCTTCCTGTTTGCTCACTTAGATTGTTTACTTTTTGTGGTTTTTGTTTTTTTTTCGAACCCCCTTCAATTCCAACCACACGCTTCCAATCATTTGCGAAACTTATCAACTTTATTCAAATACTTGGTCGGTATGTGTCAGGAAAGGCTTAAGATATCCTCTGCTCCAACAACCAAAATCTCGTTTCTCTCAGCCAAACACACAAAAAATTCAAATTATCTGCCTGGGCAAGGCTTTAAGAGGAGTACGAGTACTGTTGTTGCTACTCAAATCATTCAAATTCAAAAATCTTCACTGATCCGCTTGCTTTGCTAACTTCATTCATGGTTCCATTCAGCCAACTATCTCCATACGAGTATTTGAATTTGTTTTATGTGTGTGTTTCCTAATATGTATGTATGTACAGTGTCGCTAAAAACAAAAGCACTGCAACAAACTGTGCCCGCTCTGTGTCCTCATTTCACTTCTTTAAAATATTTATTATAATGTTAAGGAGTAGGTGCTTGATAAATACATACATATTTTTATTTGATTCAATATTTCAGACAATTTTTATGTATGTATCTCAGTCAATGCTTTCAAAACGTGGCGGTAAAAAAATAACACAAGGATTATATTAAATGCTGAAATAAAATAAAATACTTGAACTTTTGGTATAAAATATTAGTAATCTTAAAAAAACTTCAAGTTCATTTGTTCGGTGCTCAATAACTTAAAAAGTTTTGCACCGATTGATCAATTATGGGTGTCAAGGGGTTCGTCTAGCCGAGCTATTTTTTGAAGAGGATTACCAACTGTTTAAAAAGTCGAGTTCAATTATTCAACAAAAATAATTTGAACTAATAATATATGTGGGTTTCAGACGTTTCTTTTCGGCAACAAGATTTACATTTGTATTTTGAGGAGGGTTGCCACCTGTTTGAAAAATATAATTAAATTTAATTATACACAAGTTATTGGAAAAATAGCCTTAAGAAATCTTTAATTTGAACATTTAGAATATTTTTGAAAATTTTGAAAAGGGATGCCACTAATTTTTAACTTAATTATTTAGTAATTTAAATTAGTTCTGACATAATGTGTAATAGTGGTACTTTATAATGGTGCTTTATTCAAGGATTACTTCCAGGATTACACTCCATCATATTGATCGGACGATTTCTAGCGGGTTTTGGAGCCTACTAACTTGCGACCGACCTTCTTTGTTCCTATGCAAAGTGATTTTACTTTCGTTCGTCCAAAGAATATTCCTCTGTCCCTCTAACGGTCCCAATGATCTTCTGCAAACCTTTATGGGAGACAGTGATTTTAAAATATTCTCCCTAAGGCGATTGCAAACTGTATCTGCATATGTAGATAAAAAACGCAGTATGGTAGCACACGTTCGCTAATTGAAACAGCTGATCTGAGTTGTGTGACGAAAATAATTTGAATGCAGAAAGTATGGAAACCCCCTTCCATTTATTCTTCCAAATAAAGTTATGAGAAAATTAATATTAGTATTTTATAGCGTTTTCCGCGGGTGAGTATTTAAATACCCCCACGAAGACATAGATCCGAAATATTCAATGCATTTATAGTAGATGATCGAATTTTTGCATTCTGCTGAGTTTAGATAATACTATAGACAACCTGATCCTGAAGTTTGACCTAGTTTAACTAATATTTACATGTTGTACGAATTCCCACATAGAGGTTTTAATTTTGTTTTTTTTTTTATTTCACGACATTTAATTTATAAAAATAACGGTAAAAAGCATTCTGAATTTCATAGCAAAGCACTGCATAAGAACGATAAATTACACCATACTTTCTTAAACTTTCAAACAAAAAAGAAAAATCAGTGTGATATAATCCTTCGTCGTTAAAGGGTTACCGGACCCTTCTTTTTGATCGAAAAAATAAATATCATGAAATAACGATTAAATCTTTAAATTTTTTTAATACAAATTATAACGTTACGGTCCCTGCTTTATTATTTAACGACTGTCATGAAAGAAACTAGTAAAGTCTGTACCTGTGTGCGTTTTTTTTTATGAATATAAAGTTTATCACTGTAGTACTATTTCTTTCACCGCCACTGTATATGTAAGTATGTATGTATGTACGCATATCGTTATCTTTACTTTATCACTTATACTATAGCAGTTTTGTTTGTATGTCCTTAAAAATTATTTCGTCTCACTTTTGCTGCTCCGCCGCTGGCTGCCCCTCTTGCTCATCATGGGCTAACTTCATCGCCAACAGCTCGATGTTTGGTGGCTCTTGTCTCCTCCATCCATCCATCCATCCATTGCTCTTTGACTTGCCGCGCTCGCCCAAAGATATACTGATCGGACAATTCTTGGAAGTGCAGCTAAAGTAAATAGTTTCGTAGACTTTTTGCTTTTCGGCTTTGGCTTCTTTGCGCGTCAATTCCTTTTAGTTCTCCACATTCCTGCATTCATGCACACATTTCACACACACACACATACATACATACGTACGTACATTAGTTAGTAGATCTTCTTCACATTATTGTTGCTTATTGCCCTGAAGCAATGGTAGCATCTTGATTCTGCCAGTCGGCAAAGAAAATGCAAGCAAGTAATCCTCCGGACGGACATTGTTTGTATCCCAAATTTAGAAACCGGTATCAGGTAAAAGGGACGTTAGTTTTGTTGCAGAAGTTCGGTGTTGTCTTTTCGATTATTATATGTATTTTGTAATTTATGCATAAACGTACAGTGGCGGGAAAAAGAAGAGTACTACAGTGATAAATTTTCTATTAATTTAAAAAAAACACAGGCTCACTTATCGGTTTTCGAAAAAAAGTTAATTTTAGAAATTTTCCAGGTAGCTGCGGGACGCGGAAAACATTTGGCTACCGAAAAGCGAGAAATTATAAGAAACTAATTTTTGCAGAAGTGCGACTTGCTGGCTCTTCGAGCAAAATGAACAGAATGGCCCGAAGAACCGGGCGACCGCGCTGAAAAAAGAACCTGGTATATCATCGCATGTGTGTAGCTACCGTTAGCAGTCAATTTAGGGAGAAGTCGCTCTCTGGGAGAGTGAGTTTTCTTTCTTGATGATTAGGTTTATCGAAAAGCGGATTCAGTTTGCAGAAGATCATTCGGACTAACCGGTATAGAGGTGGAGAAATATTCGTTGAACGGATGAAAGCAAATACTTCGTAGGGGTGGTAAAAAGGATCGATCACAAGTTAGGAGGCTCCCAAACACATCAAAAATTATTAAGCATGGAAATTCTAATATAATGGTATGGACATGTTTTTCCTACAACGGTGTAGAACCTACCCATGGCATCACGAAGGTCATTAACCCAAAATATATATTGGATGGTAGTAAAAGAATCCTAACGCGAAATACCTTAAAAAAAAACGCCATTGGACGAGTCCACCATGCATCCATTTGAATGGACTGAGCTGTTCCTCTTTGTTCGAGCATGGCCTATGAAGAGACTAATTGTACTATTTTCAACCCGAGCGAGTATGGTTTGAAACTACTTGTGACTAATTGACGCCTAATTGTACCCGATTGAGCCTAATCCCAGAATACTCTCTTTAGAGATTAGTCGCACAACTTTTCTATCGTTATGACAGACTTACGTCCTATAATTGTAGAAAAAAATTGAAAGCAGCTTGAAGTGGGGTGCTTTATTCCACAAGTTGAGATAATTTCTGTGAAACGCAAATACGTTTATTTTACCGTAAAATCAGAGAATGTAGAATACAAAGAAGTTGCATCACTCTCACCGTTCCTCTAACAGAAAATCTTGTCCAATTTCGGCATACCAGAACTGATTGATATTAGAACCTGATTAGATCCAATTAGTTTATGGTGTAGTGAAATTGGACGAAAATTCTTCTCACAGGAAACGAAACGCGAAGTTTGGCGAAAAATCTCAAAAGGTCACGCGAATCATTAGAAATGCATATTACAAAATATTTATTTTGACAAATATATTTATTTTTCAATACTAACTAATATTTTTCACCAAAATTTCTACTATTTTTCCTTTATTTAAATATTATACTATATTAAAGAACATAATAAAAACATAGTGCAATTTGTTACCAAATGAATCTCATAAAAATTAACAAAACGTTACCAAAACACCGAAGTTTTTGAACTTTCCTTTTACAAAGTGGCACAGTTCGTCGCAGTGATATTTTTCTTTTACCGACACTGTTTAGGTACTCGTATAAGTAGGTAGCGGAAAAATGGTTAATATTTTTTTGTGTTATTTTTGTATGCATGTATGTATGTATGTATGTATGTATACGAAAGTATTCCTGTTGGGATTCCGGTCCCATCAGCTTAAGGCAATAAACATAGACGTTATTCCGATTTCGATATTTCGGAAATATTTTGGTAGAAATTAAATAATCGATATGTGAATAAAATTCATTTTTATGCGGAACTAAATCAAAGAATGTAACTTCGAGAAACTGCGCTGCATGCAATATGAAACCTTTTTGCAGGTGTTGTGCCTTAAAAAAACAAAGAAGTGATAAAGCCGCAATAAATGTGACCATAAATCATCTGCTCAAAGAACACCACGTTCGCGAAATCAAAGCTAAGTATTTCTGCTATACAGCTCAGACAGCGGGGTTGAAGGTAATCATGGCGATTGAAATGAGATGATATCCTATATTAGCAAAAATTTTTAAATAATAATAATTAATTTCTGAGTTAGACTTTTTTGAACAAAAATAAAATTCGTTTTTCGAGTGTTATATTTTCGCTCGGAAATAATTATTATTTTGTGATTTGTTATTTTTTGATTTAAAGTAAAACTTTTTATGAGTTTAAATTTTTTGATAAAAAATTAACAGAATTTTTTTTAGTTTTATTTTTTTCCTCATCAAAAGGAATAATTATGTTTTTTAGTTATATTTCTTGACTGAAGTAAAAATCAGTTTTTGAGTGTTTGTTTTTATCTCTTAGAAAGAAAAATTATAATTTTATTTTTATTTTTTATAGCAGATTGAGATCAAAACGTTGCACCGCTTTTCTAATCACTGTTTGGCGCAAAATTTTTTTTTTTATATGCCCTCGTCCATATAAGCAGTAAAAGCTTATAATTAAAAAACTTAAAAATTTTACATATTATATAATATTATACGAAGGCAAGTAATGAAAGAACACGAAAGGTTTTTCGCAAAATAATGTTGGAAAATTTGAATTTCACTATTTACTTGAACGGCCGAAGCAGCTCCAATCCAGTAAACAAGTAAAATAGGAACTTTGTCCAAGCAAAAAAAAAAAACGAAACTACTAAAATGTGGAATATACGCGTAGCTGCTATTTTCAGAGTAACTTGGCGAATGGTTTACAAAATAAAAATATAGCGTGCTTTCTTTGTGTCTCCGAGTACCGAGGTGAAGTCTAGAAAGTGGTCTGATAAGAAGTTGTGCTCTCCGAAGTAGCAGCTATAACTATTGTTTTTTTTTTTTCGAAAAAGGTTTGTTCAAAAACCCACCAAAAAATCACTCTAAATCATTACATACATACTGTCGGTTTTATATCGCTCGACTTATTTGATTAGTTAGTAAAAATCTGCCGTCAATTCACGCCTGTATCAACCACATGGCACAAATGTCAACAGTATAGAGAGGACGACGACGACGACAGCTGCATGCAAAGGTACCAGCAACTGAAAAGAAATAAAACATTTTATAAACATTTCCATACAACAAAAACCTTCTTTCTCCCGTTATCGTTTAGTGAATTTTGTCAACCGTCATAGAACGTCAGAGTCGGTTGCGTTGTACAGCCGGTTGGTTGCTTTGGTTTTAATACCCAATGTTGTTTCTTTTTCTTTTTTTTTTGTGGATAATCGCACGACCTTTTAAAGTGGTGGCGTTTAGTACCAAGTATTTCTACTTATGTACATAAATAACTCCCTTTACCTTGTGTGCATACAATCATACATACATATTTATGTGTGTTTGTTTGTTCGTACTGCATGCCATAAGGCGCTGCCTTGAAGCAAACGCTACTAGCAGCACCCTTTATTTAGTTGCAGGAACACAGCAGCTCAGCAGCGGCAGCTAAGTTGGTTGGTTTAGCGTGTGGCATTCATATTTGCTTTATAGTACACGAGTACACATTTTATTAATGCCTTTCTCTTTTAATTGCTTTCTGAAAAGTACAGCATTTCATGCGCTGATGTTTATTTTTTTTTTTTTGTTTTTAAATTTCATTTCATATTTTATTCACCATTCATTTCCCTATTAAGGAAGGTGGATTATTTTTTTTCGTAATGGTTCGGTTAGGTAGTACGTTTCATATATGTATGTAGATATTTTCATTTTATTACAGCAGGCAAATTTTTCAACCCTTCGCAGAACTGAATGCCAATGGTGCAGCAGTTCCGTGTAAATCGGTGCTACCAGAAATTGTACGTACGCATGCAAATTGGTTGACAATAAAAGGATTTGTGGTAAAATTGTTTCGTAAAATAAAACAAAACTAGTTGCTGAAAGTGTGATGTACTCGCAGCTTGCCACAAATCTGTTTTAACCGTGAAATGTTAAAGATCTCCCAATTATCGTTTTAAGTAAATCGTAAAAGCATAGTTTTTTTTTTAATGACTAGAAGTTATAATATTCGTAATATGCGCTACCTGTTTTAAATACATCCGCTAAGAGAATTGTTGGTTTATCGACGATATTAGCCTTTTTGGCTATCGACTTCCAGTGATGGATTTAGATTCAGGATTGTCAATTGATAATATTGCTTTTTGTTAACCAAAATTTAGAGTGCTAGATGGCTGGCACCTAAAGGACGTTTCCCAATGCTTTTTTTTTTACTTTAGTTACAATAACAATACGTTTCCAGTCGGAGGTATTTGCTTAAGGTAGCGGACTGGATAATTTATGGCGCGTATTCAGCAAAACGGCACTAAAGGCCTTGGAAACCGCTCGCGCCTCTTCGAAAGTAAACCTTAAGAAACTAAGTTGGGTATCGGGGCACTGCAGTGTTGAAGATAACGAATTGGTTAACTGCGGGTCTTTTGAAAATACAATTAGATCACATCCAATTATAGGCCCAAGCAGGGACTGCCAGATATGTACACTTGCCAGAAAAAATATCCGTACACGAAGGGGGGAAAAATTGCAGTATTGACCAACTTGCAAAAATACGCTGTTTTTAATTTTCGTCTTTTGAATATATAATACATATAGATATATACTACTTAAAAACGGAATTTGCATTCAAAATACTCCTGTCAGGCAGCACTATGTACCAGAAAATTTTCCGTACAAAGCAAAATGGGGAATCCCCGTATTAAGCGAACATGAATACACTCATAGTGAAGGTTATTTTTTTAATGCGTGTTCAATATTTGATTGAATACATTTGTATTGGAGTAGTTTTAAAGTTTCGGTATATTAAATTCGATGATGGTTCCCAAACGCAAAGAAATCAGCTCTGACGAGAAAAGTATTATTCTAACACTTAGAAAAGATGGCAAAACATACCGCGAAATTGGGCAGATTGTAGAAAGAAGTCACTCGTTGTGGAATCATTCAATTCAACTGGGTCTATTTTATCTAAGTCTCGCTCAGGACGGCCACGCAAATTGAGCGAACGCGAAGAACGAACTATTTTGCAGGCTGTGAAAAGGAATCCAAGGATAACTGCATCCAAAATAAGTGAAAACATCAAAACTTTATTTGATAAGGCGATACATGAAGATAATGTTCGCAAAATCATAAAGAAACATGACTATCGGTCCCGTGTAGCTCGTCGAAAACGATATGTATCGGAAGTTAACAGAAAGAAAAAAACGAATGAATTTTGCAAATCAGTATATAAATAAGCCACAGCAATTCTGGGAACGTGTCTTATTCTCAGACGAAAGCAAATTTTGTGTCTTTGGCATAAAGGGGGTAAAAGCTAGTGTGGCGTAAGAGCGGTACTGCGTTCGATAAAGAAAATCTTATACCATAGCTGTATGCTGTATGCATGTACATATGACGTTTTTCGATAAACTGATTTTACGATAACTTAGTTTGCTCTCCTTGAAACCACAATTACCATTTGTACCTTATGGTTTTTTCATTTACTATATCTGTTTGTGTATATGTACATATGTGTAGACAATCTCTAGAATGTCATGCAATTTAATATCCAACTAGTTATGCTTAATTTTACGATGTTGCTCGCTAAAAATTACTTTTATCCTTACAGAGGTCATAAAAAATTGCATACAAAAATGGCGCACCACAACGTTGAAGAAAATTGACGAACCATTTAGTAGTAGCTATCTGTTTGGCGTCTCATATGGAGTGCATGTGTACTTGATGTTTTTTTCTTTTGCTACCCGTGAGCCATGCTTGCCGGTTTTTTTTTATTGTCAATGTGGTTTTTAATTGCCGCTAATGTGTCTGGCTATTCCAATTCTGCATATGTGGGGACATACATATGTATGTACATGTATGTGTGTATGTATGTAAACTATTTACTATTTTTATTGTATTTATTTTCCATATGTACATACATTCGTTTGCGAAAATGTCTCAACACCTTCCACAATTCTTTTCTCTACTATTTCCGGTTATTAATTTTTATAACTTCCGTTCGAACGCGAAAACAGTACTATTTTAGTTTATAAAGATTGGCATTTGGAATTTTCGTATGCTGTTAGAATTTGAGTTAAATAACGTAAGCAGTAAATTACATATATTTGTCTATTTGTATGCCCTCCTAAACTAAATATATTATATTTTACCTTCAATTAATGCTCTGCACTTTTCACTTATACTATACTTCAACGTTATACATATAAATTTTGTTCCCATAAAGGCAAATTGGAAAACCAGATTTTTTTATGGTAGAAAATTCTTGGAAGGCCGATGTGACGAAAGGAGCATTTGAATTATGAATGGGAAAGTGAAGTAAGAATAAGATAAAAAAAGAGCAACAAAACTTTTTATTGTTCTGTATCCGAAGGTATGAAATTTCAATTTTATGAGAAATTTATTATTTGACGACAATTGAATATAACGAGATACAAACAGGTAGTAACTGGAGTTTTCGATTTGTTATTACGTTAATTATTCTTAACTGATAATAATATAAATAAATTCAAGTACATAAATGTGTGGTTAGGTTAGGTTAGAATGGCGGGGAAGGAGCTCAACGCGCAATTAGCTACCGTGTGCAGTGTTGGTGGTGTAAAGCTCGGCCCCTTGGGGTTAAGGCCAACTAGCGCAGTTGATAAAAGTTGGAATATTGTTGATGGAATGTTTGGATAAGTCCGGCAGAAAATAGTAGCTCTTCGTGTCATCATTGGAACTGGGTATCTGCACAGAAGAAGTGTCCCTTGTTCGTTTTCATCCCTGCCGCTTTGCAGTACTCAGTGTATGCAATACACATTTTTCTCGCTTGGGTTCCGATGGGACAAAGTCCTGTTAGGATTGCCAAGTCTAGCAACATTAGGCCTGGCCTTTGATCGATGTGCTCTTTAGGTCATATTCATCGGGCCATGTTACTATCGCAATCGTTGAACAGATTGTTAAATATGGTGGTGTTAAATGCTGCTGCTTTTTAATCCTATTTTCAGAATTTAAATATAAGTCTTTTTTAATAAATAGACTGTAGTTTGATCAAATTCCGTGTACCCAGCTGTGGTCATTTTGATATGACGGAAGGGCAGTAGACAGAGGATAGGTTAGTTCAGATTTAAGGGATTGTTCCAAAAAATGTTGACCCATCTCGACGCCATTGCATTGTCCGTTACCACAACATCCGCTCGTACCAAAAAAAAAGGGGATGTTAACTTTTTATTAATTAAAGAAGCTTTGCGTAAGACTTACGAATTTCCACAGGCAGGGAGATTTCCTCTGGAGTCTGTATAAAGTATTAACCATGATGTTTAAACTTTAGTCTAGCGAAACTCGGAGAGCATAAGTTAAGATCGTAAGATGATTTTACCTCATCGTCTTTCAAACAGTTACAACAATGTGGGGCCGCTGCAATATTGAGGTTTACCCCGTAGATACAAATCGCCCAGTCTATACTCAACTGCAGTAGCTTTTTGGCCACCTTCTATCCACCCTGAGGCCAGAAGGATCTTGCAAAAACAAATAGCGTGTATTTAGCCCAAAACTTGCAAGTCGTCAGTTGCGCCACCATCTTCTCTTTATTTGCCAAAACCCCTCGATGGCACCTCCTAAGCAGTTTATCAGCCATCCAATTATACTGTGACCTGGTACCCATATATTGCAAATTGTTTATCAAAATAGATGTTGCCCGGTTCAGATGCAACAATCCCACAAATAAAACTTTGGGGTATATTGATCAGGTGAGATCCATTTGGAGCAAGTTCTGGTCCTCGCTGATTTGTGCTATCAAGGAGGAAGCCAAAGTTTCCACGTAACCGTACCGTAAGCTGAGTTGGATATTAATCGATTTATCGGTCGTATAAGTCATATTGGCCTTGCTATGGTCTTATATAAACAGGGATCGCAACTAACAAAAAAACTCAAAGGAAAATACTGCCAGCATACGTAGAGAACCAATACAATCCTTATTACAAGGACTAACCTTAATTTTGATTTGTTTAAGTTTTATTATAAAACTTATGTATACAAATTGATATTTCTTAAAGAATAAGAGCTATACTAAAGTGATCCGAGGTCCAAGAGCAGTCGACAGTTGGCCAGAGGAATCTAAAATAGCCTCTTGCTTAAGCAGCCCTTTTCAAGTGCCTGGCTAACTAATCTGCTTCACAATTCCCTGGGATATCGCTGTGCACCTGTACCCAGTTTGTTTTGATGAAGAAACTCTCCGAAACTCTCGAAAGATAAGTAACGTAATCCAAAACCACATTCGATTGCACCGTTATTGAGCCGAGAGCTCTTATTGCTGCTTAGCTAGCAGAGTAGATATTTACTTCTCTTGCAGAGATCGCGCTGGTAAGCAGCCAATCGGGTGCTTAGTTGATAATGGCTATCTGCGCCTGGAATGCGTTGCAGTAATCTGGTAGACCTTGTCTTAGACAAAATTCTGGGCAGTATTCTCCACCTCCAACCTTCACATCAAGATTCGATCTATCAACAGCCCTCCGTTCCATATACTGCACCACACCGCTAGGAATCTGGTACTTCCTGGTGAATAGAACGAGCTCGATTTACCCTGGGCTTACAGTTAGTAGTAAGATATCCTTGCATTAGTCCACAGAAGGTACCCAAAAGCCTTTCTCTGTCAATGAGCGTCCCTTTGGTGAGCTGGAAGCTAATGGGTTAAAATGTTCTGCAAAAAATTTATTTTAAAAATATATCAGTACTTCGTTATATAACAAAAGTAATATGAATTAAAATTTCACATTCTTTAAACAAATTTAGAACAATTCAAGATATTTTAATCATATTTCAGACTTTTCAATTAGGAAACTTTTGCGTATGCAATTTTAGAATGATAATGTGCTAGTTTAAACTAGCTAAAATTACCGTTGATTTTTGTAATTTTTAGTTATTTTGTTTTTGGGCACTTATGTATCTTTATTTCACGCATGTAATCATCTGGAATTTATATAAAATCCATGCGTAAGACCCAAATTTCAAAAAAAAAATCGTCAAAAATTAATCGGAATTTTTAGGCTTTTGAAACGTGAGATTATTGCGGTAGAATTGAATTCTAAAAATTTTTCAAAAATTATAATTACAGAGTTGCAATTTTGTTGAATTTTTATAAATTTTGTAAAGAATTTGAAATTTTGATTTATATGATTTTTGATTTTATGACTACGTTATATAGTATTGTTTTATAAAAAGTTAACGGAAATGATTTTTCATGAAAAATATTACTAACATTATTAAAAAAAAATCACCACCTGGTCAACTGTGTCAAGCACTGTAAGTCTTAACCCTTTATAACTCTCAGACATACTTATACTCCAAAGATTTTTTCCATTTTTTAGAAAATAAATTAGGCCGAGACATGAAAACTTAGCAGGCCATACCCAAAATTTGCGTCTATTATTACTGGACAGATTTAATTCAATAAATATTTACAAAGTCCAGGCTGGTTTATTTCACATTGTTCTATGCAAGTCAATGAACTTTGCCAGAGTTTCCAATTAAAACGAAAAGGGTGGCTGGCCTTTAGTCGCCTAGGGACATGATAGTACTCTTATCCGCCTTTGTTATAATTATCATCCTTCCTAGCCTCGAACACCTGGGAATACAACAGGCGTGATCAAAATGTATGGGTGGGGAATGAAAGCTACGAGTAGCTATGTACGTTTTATTTCATTTTCAATAAATCTTAATATTCCCAACGTAATTCGATGAAGAATTTCGCTCTAAATAGTTACTTGTCTGACGAACAATTTCAAGTGAACTCTTCATACAATTCACAAATACAGCATCTCCCTTGCTTTACATTCTAGAGCCCCCATAGGATAACAAATATTTCCCTATAAACAATTAATCGCTTGACGCGCTGTAATTAAAATATTTCTGCTAGACGAATGCAAAATGGAAATAAATCGCGAAAACCAACATTCTTGTCGCACTTGCTATACGCGAGTATTGTTTTCCTCTGCTCCTTGCAAGCCATTGGCCTCTATTCATAGCCTAATATTCGCATGCCATATAATTATCACCTGTTTTTGTCTACCGCCAAGTGTTTACATTCAGATGCAGGCGAAGGTAAATTATAGTTACATATGTTTGTATGTATGTATCGATGTGTGTTCATCGGTATGTGTGTACAGATGTTTCTAAACCTGCATGACAGGCACATTGATGGTCCTGCTGACTGGCAAGCCTTTTACTGCGCTTAGGATGGATGTGGTAGACGCCACCTTCCATGAATATCTAGCTTTGCCTACATATAATACATTAGGGTGTCTCATCAAAAGAAACATATGATTTTCCACCGGAATTATTAAATTTATTGTGTTGAAAAACCTTCACCAAAATTTTTTCTCTTCAGATGATAGAACAGTTAAACTTAAAATTTGTTGCTTTTAAAAAATTTAACAGAATTATATTAATAAAAGTTTTGATATTTTTTTTTTGGAAAAACTTGAATAACTTAGCCCAAGTTTGAGCGATTTAAACTCCTCAGCCTTTTTATTTTTTTGTGAATTAACATTTTCCCTTCCCATTTTTTTCGCAAATAAAATATACAGTTACTCTCACATCTATTCTGCTTTGAGTTTTTTATTTTACCGCATTCAAAATGTTTCTATGGTAAATTTTTTTGTTGATTTTTTATAAAAATAAAGTTTATTTTAGAATGAAATTCATCCAAATCAATGTTTAATTTTTTTTTTAAAGTCATCAAATGTTGATCTAAATTTCAAACTTTAATTAGAATTTCGAGTATGCAGTTTTGTAGTCTATTCAATTTTGGTCAGGTGATGCTTTAATATTTAAAATAAAACTACTTTTTTATCAAATTTTTTGAAGTATTTTTTAATCTAACATTTTTTGCCAAAAAAATTTTTCTGCTTTACAAAAAAAATGGAGGAGCACCGTTAAGAAAAAAAATTTATTTTCAAAAACCAACTAGAATTTTGAGTTAATTGAAACGTACACCTTATTATACTAAAATTTAATCGACCTCAAAACTGTTTAGAATTCGTTGAATTTTTAAAAACTTTGTGCATATGAAATATAAATTTTTGTGGTTTTTTGTTATAAAATGAACTATATTTTTATACAAAATCTACTAAAAATTGTGGCATGGATATTAATTTCGTAAAAAAATCAAGTAAAATAAAAAAAAGAATTTTGTGCTGATCTGTTAAGCTTGAAGAGTTCTATCATCTAAGGTTATTTTTTTTAAATATCTAAAATAAAACTACTTTTTTTTATAAAATTTTCGGAAGTATTTTAAAATTTTGAAAATTTGTCTCAAAACTTTTTTCTTCCATACAAAAAAAAATTGAAGCAACATTATGGAGGAAGACTGTAAAAAAAAAAATTTCAAAAATCAACTAGATTTTTGAGTTAATTGAGATACACACTTTACTATAGTGAAATTTAATTGACCTCAGAACTGTTTAAAATTTGTTGAATTTTTAAAAACTTAATACAAAATTTGAAACATAAATTTGTATGGTTTTTGTTTATTTTTATACAAAATAATAGCAATTTTTTTTTTTGTATGGAGAGTGATGCGCCCTAATGTACAAATATGGATGTAGATATCTACAATTGTCTCACCATACGCCAGCATTCAGTGTGGGCCAAAGATGTTTGATGACATTTTTGTTTAGGCCAACCGCAAAGAATTCACCAAAGTTACAATTCACTACAATGGGAATACTTGAAGCTCCCTTTTGGTTCACTACAAATAGTCATAGATGGTGATAATGGTCCCTGGTGTATGGAGGTTTGTTGGTCTGAACGCGGCGTGAACTGATAGTCGATTAGTTAGAGTTTGGTTGTTTGCTGATTTTTGTGAGTCGGCAAATGTCTGAAGATGAGAACTATGCGCAGCAACAGTGCAAGATTAGTAGAATAATTCAACAAACACACCTTGCCATATACATAAATTCTTAGTCTGCGTACATCCAGACATAGCTGCTTCTAGACAGCTACCGGCACACACACACAAAAGTGATGAAAACGAAAAACATGACTGCAAGAATAATATGCGTCTGTATGCATGCGTACATGTATGTATGTATGTATTAGTGTGCGTGCATTTAGTTATATAAGGGTGGTAGGGGTGTCGCACAATTAGTTACCCTCTTTTGCAACCCATTTATTGCATCCCCTAGGCGCATACAATTTTACTGTTGTTTTTAAAACCTTCTCTCCTGTATGCCATGCAATTTTGTACGAGCAACAACTTACTACGGTGTGTATGTATATTTCGCCTTCTTCTTCCACCGCTCTCTCTTCTTTTCAATCCCTCTCCTTGGTAATCTAGTGGAAATTTAAAAGGAACTGCTTTAATATTTATTATTTTCTTATTGTCCCATGCGTCTCAGCTGCTTGCTTCGCATAGTACATACTCTCTTTAGCCTGCTACGAAAACAGTTCAAATGTTGAAGGAGAAACATCCCGAGAGAGAACATTGTTATTTTGCACAATTTGTTGGTAAATTGAAATTCATAAAATGCAGTCACCAAAGGTAATTGAGGAGTACAAGTAAAGCAAAAACAAGACTGGTTTTTCGCATGCAACAGTATTTGGTTGGTGTTAGTTGAAATGTGATACACACAAATACAGTGAAGTCATGATAATGATGCACTGCCAAGAAATTCCGTACTTAGGGTTGGCATTTTTATTAATAACGTTCGTTTTTTTAGATGAATTGTCGAACTCTGTACTGTGGAATATTAACTAAGTATGAGATCACTATTTCAAATTTTTTAGCCTTAGATTGTATGTAAAGTCAGATTTCCGTAGGTGAGTCTTAAAAAAGTCATCCTAATTTTGATAAGAATTATGCAAATATTTTGATAGTATTTACGAGTGAGACAAATTTTGTAAGTTATCGATAACTATTAATTTGAGACTTATATTTACATAATAATTATCAGCGACACACCTCTTTTTTCGTCTTTTAAAGACTTTTATTTTGGGACTTACACGTAATATACAAGTATTCGCATTATAGTTGTAAGAAAACTTTTTTAAAGTCTTGAAAACGACACTATTCCAGGACCACTTCGGGATTAATTCGGCAGCGGTTCGGAAGTAGTTCGAAATCATTTCTGGAACTAATCGGGATCACTTCTGAAACTGTTCGGGATTACTTCTGGACCTGTTCGGGATCACTTCTGGACTGGTTCAAGGCGCCACGAGATAGGATTTTTTTTATTGTTTTTCGAAATAATAGAAAGAACTTGAAATTAAAAAAGGACAGCCAGAGTTGGTCACTACTTCTGAATTGATCCCAAGCTGGTCCCGAAATGATTTTGATTAAAAAACATCCTGTCATTCAAGACTTAAAAAATTTCTTTCTCACTCATAATTTTGATAAGAAGACTTTTATGATATAAGTCTCAAAATAAAAGTCTTTGAAAACTTCAAAATGTTTATCTCGCTAATAATTATTATGAAAACCTACCGAACTACAAAGGCATTTTACAAGGCAGACAAAAACTACTAATATCTTTTATTTTCAGTTTAGCAAGTCCCAATATACATAGTATAGGATTGCTTTGCAATATTCTATAGCCATAATTCACAAAATGATTTCGTGATGAACCTGGTTGGTTTTTTGGTATACATTTAAATTTAAATTATATTTTAAGCAAACAACAAAGATTGCCCTATCGCTCGGTGTCTCGGTCACTAGATCTCCGAGAATTTATCCACTCGGTGCAATCTCTTAAATTTTACTCCTCCATATTTCTATACAGGCAGCAGCGACCTCCAAAGAGCTCCTCTAACTCCATATATCTGAAGAAATGTATGACTTCATGACTGGGGAACTCTGCTTCGGCAAAAAATTTCATGACCGACACGCTTAGCCAAACGGGTTCCACATATTGACTGTAGATCTATGCATTGGCACACTGATGGGTACAAGTTAGATGAGGGGATAGATGCAAGAATATATTGAGCTGGTACAGAGCTTTTCACCGCGATAAGCAAATGGTCTGGTCCACCGTCTTTCAGACCGAGGTGGTGGCACTCTCGATCTACGCAAATCTACACCACACAAAATATGAATGGGATCGAATGTAATGACATCGCCGTCGGGTTAGCCACGGATCGGATACCACATTAAAAAGACCTGAACCGCCGTAACTATTTAGCTCTTCATCCTCAAAAAGATTATTTACCGAATGGGTAGGCTCAGAGCGGAGTAATTATTTGGGAACTGTTGGTGGTATCAGGTTGACCAAGCTTTTCGGCTATTCTTTCGTATGCCTGATATAAGGCTTATTGCTAGCTACCTAACCAGTCAATCTCCTGCGTTTTCTAATGCATGGGCTGCGTCTGTCTACTGAGACAGAATGCCGACTATGTATTTTTAATGAAGTAAAATTATCTTGCTAGGCATAGCTCGGAAATGTAAAGCGGAGAGAAAACATTCTTTATAAACCCTTTTGATATCTCAGCTATAACAACTAGCTAAGCAACTGTTGCCAGGCTTAGACACAAATACGAATTCACTGAGAATTGAAAACGTTAAAATTCACTTCGTCAATCTCTTCGGGTGTGCGCCCAAACTAGCGAACAAATCTTTCGAATTGTGTTGAAACGTTCGGCCACTGGGATGACCGACAGTACTTGGCGACATGGCCACAATTCCGACCCTATTGCAGCTCTTCGATGGCGGTGTCTTTGATTTTACGCGCACATCAAATAGTTGGGACAGAGACACCTTCTCAATTAAGGGTCCGGACATTCCAAGGGCATGACTTCCAGTCACCTACGGGTGAACATACGCTGGAAACCCTGATAAGCGCCGGAGGTTCACCTATTCACTTTAGCTCACTCCTCAACGGGTGTTGGGGAGGTACCCAGAGGAAACTTGGGTCAACCCAGCCGGAAATCGTGAGCTCCATGCAGGTGAATGGCGATCAGAGGCTTTATCCACTTGTATGGACTTCCTACATATATTCAAAAAATAATAAAAACCCAAAACTTGAAGATTGTGAAGAAACTTATTATATGAACAGTCTTCGAAATTCTTTTTCATTCTTGAATTTAGCTGAAACTTTGACACAAAGACACTGTTTTTTCCAATATACATACATAAATTGGATTGAAAGAAAAATATATGTTTGTATGTATGTTTATCGATCAGACTTCCTTTAAATTGCCCCCATTTTTTTTTTTTGTTTTTTGTTTTAACAGCTCGAAAAATTAGATCAACTTCTGTTCGCCGCAGCCTATTTAAGTTCGCTTTACTGTTATCCAATCAATATCTTGTTTCTTGACTGAATTATGTCTTCAAAGTATTTCTTGAAAATTTCAACACATTCATATGTACATATGTATGTATACATTCATACATATATCACACATACATGCATACAGATGTGCATGCATGGTGAACGCCTGTTTTTATTTGGTGGTACCTAAACCTAAGAAGTGTGATCGATTCTCTTGTTTTTGGTTTTATACTGTCGTCATACCGCATTCCCGCACGATTGAGCTATCCTCTCTTACTCTGCATCTCTCTCTCTCTATGTCTGTCTCTCAATGGTTTTTCACTTTGATTTGTCGTTATCTTAAAAGTTTGAAATACTAAGTCTCGAACGGTAAGGAGAGACCAAAGGCACCGAGGATACCTACATACATGCACACATACATATGTAGCTGCATATTGTATACATACATATGTACATTATAATAGTATAACCAAAAGCGCATTCTTAGCGCTTATTAAATCAGTTCTTTTTGTGGTATTCCACCGTTTACCGCATACACGAATGCAAAGCCATATGATTGAATTCTCCGTGATTTAGTTAGGCAGCTGACGGTACAGTTATAATACAATAATAAAAATTGGATTGCCTTAGAGTGAGCTGATTTTCTTTAAAGGCTCAGCATCTCCCCTCATATAAAAACTATAGCAATTTAAAAAAATGATACAGGTCCTTTTGTGTGCAGCAAACGACATTTTTGAAAAAGCAGAGCACTCCTGGCTCGGTAGTGTTTTTGTCCGTCTTAAAGGCCCAAAAGATGACCTTGCGACTAAGGGAGAATATCTCTACTTTGCCAAGTGGTAACACCAGATGAATATGAGCACCCCGCGTCAGTCTTCTAAAAAGAGTGAATCCAGCCGTAAGCGAACTGATTGATTCTTATTAGTGTGTGACGATGCCTGAATTTGGTATCTCTGCAAAATTAGTACGGCTATGTAAAATTATGTTGAAAAACGCCACCATCTCCTACAGAACTGGGAAGTACCCCTTCAAGCCGCTTGGTACCAAACGAGGCTACAGAGAGGCCTACTTTCTATCGTTGGAAACTATAATTCGAGCTACAGAATTAAACCGGTCAGGCACCATCTTTGATAAGAGTGGCCAACTGCTGGTCACCCGTTAGTTCTACCTTTTCCATAATGGATACAGAAGCAAAACGAATGAGCCGGAGTCTTTCCCACGGCGAACACCGCCGCCCCCTGCGCTGGCTTGGCAGTAGCGCATTTTGTAAAGCAAGTTTTTAAAACCTTGGTGATGGTTTCTGGCTCTATTTCACGAACGGCTTGCTCGATATTCACCTTAAGGGCCTGAATCGCTAATTAATAATTCGCCTAGCTTAGGTCCTTCACGACAACCCTACAAGCAAAGTCTGAACTGGCATTGCCGGAAGAACTAATAACCAAGATTACCGTACTTGGCGCGTAAAAGATCGATTGTGTCTTGGGCTGTATGGCACAGTGCGCTACCCTGATGAAACCAAAGATCACCCAGGTCCATAGCTTTAATTTCGAGGTGCAAAAACACGTTAATCATAGCCCAGCGTTTTCACCACCATTTTTAAAGAAAAATGGGCCAATGATGCCACTGCTCCATCATCCGCACCAAACTGTCACTCTCTGAGAGGACGGGACGCATTGACTATTGGACTATCACGTGCGGGTTTTCCGTTCCCCAGATTTGTCAGTTTTGCTTGTTAACATGTCCGCCAAGATGAAAACGAGCTTCGTTAGAAAATATTTCGTTACGCGACGACACGTATGAAACTGACGTGTTGTCAAGATTTCCAAATGAATAAAAAGAAAACCACTACGAGCGTATGGACTTTCCTGTATAAAACAAAAAAAAATTGCGAAGTATTTCTGAAAGGAATTGTAAATATTTTTGCAAATATTACAGAAAAATATTTATCCGTTACTAACTTCTTTCGAAAATTTGTATTTTTAATATTCGTATGGAAGGTTCAGTAATCTTACTCGGCTTGGATGAAAACAACGGATTGAGATGAGTGCATATTTTGATAATATTTCCTTAATTCGATTAAGTTTTAGTATACCAAATATTAAGTTTCAAGTGACTAAAAATTTGCGTTGATTTTTTTATAATTGTTTTTTTTTTTTTTGCTAACGGTGTTGGATATTTTCATCCATATAACGCACGAAGAAAATGAACTTTTGTATGCACTTTATTATATTGAAATTGAATTGGCTACAGAACTGCTAACCCGAAAATTTAAGAAAAATTCTGATTGAAAAGTTTCAAAATTTTATTAATTTTTTTTAACGTCGTTTTCACTTTGAGACTTTTTTTTTTATGGTTTATGTTACAGTGTGAGCTACATCCACGGTGTACTGAATACTGAAGGTGACGCCTTTAGAAGTACCGCTACTTTGGTTTTGCCGAATTTGACAGTTCTCGTATTTTCGTTATGAAGGTTTGTTTACAAATAAGCGACAGAGAAAATTCAAATTTCAATTTGAATATCGCGCTGAAATATCGTTTTTGCTAATATTTTCTGATAATTTGATTTTTTTGATTAAAAATAAAACAAAAACTATTAACATGAAGTGTCGGGTGTATAATTGTAGCAGTGGTGATGGTAAAAGTGCAAAGTGCAGCTTTTTTGGCTCATTTCATTCATTTGAACTGAGAACTGTCATTTTTTCTCATTCTTCTTTCTGCGTTTATTCTTTCATTGTTTACATACTACGGAATATGCCAGTGTCACGGGAAGGCGCAATCTTGTATTCTATCATTCTTGAGCTACATCTGTATAAAAAATTTCATTTCATTTTTCATTTCATTTATTAAGTTGGAGTATAAAAAATTATCGAAAATAAATTAATAAAAATTAGTGTCAAAAAGTATATCTTAGTCCTGCCAAAAATTCTATTACAAGTTAATGAAATGAAACTATATTTATATATTATATTTTTTAATAAAGTTAATTTTATTTAATAATGCATATTTTAAATGAGCGATGTAAAAAATTTTATTCGACATTTGCTTTCGCACAAGCCCCCATTCGATTCGGCCATTGATCAATAGCAGCACCTACAGTTTCTATTGGTAATGGCGACGCTGCTCGAACTTAAAGACGGTCAGAAACCAGGAATATTGTTTCCAAGCCACTGCTGGGTGGTTTTTGCTGAAAGATCCAATGCCCTCCATCGAAGAGATTATAGCGTAACTGCTTTACCAAGCTTTCTAAAACATCCTACTGGAACACTTTTGTCCCAGTTTTTCACAGAAGTGAATATGTGTAACGCTTTTACTGGAGACTCCCTCCCCAAAACATTACAGCAGTTGAGTTGGAGTAACATTTTTGGGAGTTTTGCGTAAATTTTGTCGTTTTGCTTATGAAACACATTTTCAACAGCGTAAATTTTTTTATCTGCAAAAAGGAGATACTTTCTTGGCCGTTGACCGCGTGCCACTGAAGAAGCCGCTTGCATTTGTTGAGCCTAATTTGCTTCAAGCGCGTTGCCAGAAGTCGACCAGTTGACCGACGGTTCGGCTTTCATGTGGAGATCATCTCGAATCGAGACATTGATCTGGTCGATGTATACATTTCCTTTGATAAAATTTTCTGTTTTCTAAGGGGATTCCTGCGATTGCATTCAAGAATAGTTTTTAGGGCTGAATTGGTTCGAACCACGCAAGGACGCCCACTTCTCTTTCTGACATCGAGTGTAGACGTTTGGAAAACCCGAATCAATAGTGCGGTAAACAAACCATGCCGAAATATTAAGTTTTTTTGGAAAGCTCATACATTTCACTTGTGCTTTTTCCACACTTACATATGTATAGTAATTACCGCAATACAACTTTCTTTAGCTCCACACTCCAAAGCAAACACTGAATTTATTATTTTATATAAGTAGATACTGCATACAAATTATAATAAAACATAACGGCACTTTTTTCTGCGAATTTATTCACGCTGTATGCATTGTAAACTTTCTAACCGAACTTATGGCAAGACTACGTATATTTAATTTTATTGTTTTATGCCATTTTCGACAACAATTGACAACACATATTCAATTTTGTGTCAGTTGTTACTAATGTTGTTGTTGTTGTCGTTGTTTTTGTTGTTGTCAATGTTAGCATGTTGCGTACGCATAATTTGATTACTTTTGGGATGCTACCAATTTTCATTTACAAAAATTTTAACTTCAATTTTAATTTTCTTTTTACTCTCCTGCATTACACAGCGTACATTGCTCACATTTTTACACTCTCTTCTTCGTTTCGTTGACTCTCATTCTGCTGTGCATCCTGTCTCATGCAATTGCAGACTCATAAACAACAACTACAACAATGATTTGAAAAATGAGAATAATACCTCCTGGCGGTGGTTGCACTTCGTCCTCCCTGCCTGCGCTCACTTTCGTACGTACGCACGTACATCCCTCTGTTGCCTGTCTACATACAACAATGTCCGTCCACGCTGGAATGCCTGCTGGCAGTGGCAGTCAAAACGCAGTACGGAGTTTTACAATAGTTTAGTTTCTTATTGAAAACGCAAAGCAAAACAATTACCTCGTCGTGCGCGTCTGCCGTTAATGCCAAAACTTGAAAAAAAAAACACACACACACACCAAATTAAAATAAAATCAAAATGTGTTGAGGAAATGTAAATCTTTCGCACAATGTTTGGATAAAGTGCAAAATTAGGAAAAAAAATTTTGAAATTTTCGATCAAATTTCTTATGAGTTATTTTAATTCCGTGCATACGCACGCAAAGAAGCTAAATAAAAATAAATATTCTAAATTTAACGAATCAAAATTGGATTTTGATAACTTGACTGGCATGGCCGTGCGACGCCTCACACCACGCCCCTTGCAAGCGTGAACACTGGTTGTGCGGATGCGTCGCGGCAGGAAATGTTTTATTGTTGTTTGCGACATGAATGCGTAAATTTTTGTGCGAAAAAGGCCACCAAATCCAACATCGCATCGTGGGGCCGTCATCATCACACCAACCACAAATTGCGGCCCAACACACCACACACCACACACCATCAACTTCGTCGTTCAGCGACTGCGCACGAAGTGCAACCATATGTGGCTAAGAATAATTATTGAAATAATGAAAGTTTTAAATTTTTTTAATTAACGCACGGTGGCGCGCGCATTTCTTTATTTGTTATTGTTTTATACACTAAAATCGGTTGTTGAAAATTTTGTTTCGGAAAACGTTAATTGTTTTTTTTTCGTTTTTAATGCAATATTTTGCTTTAATTCAATGCGCACCCCCACACACTCACATTCATTTTGTTATGACATTGGAAAGTTTAAGTGAAGAAAAATCAAATTCATTGTTACTTGTTATATGTACGTAAATTGTGTTAGTTATTATTAATTTTATTGTTGAGTTGAATTTACGAAAACACCCTGCCACTTACAACAAATCTCGATCTATCTACAAACAGACACTTTGTTTGCCATAAATTGTTGATAACATTGTTTTATTATTGTGAATCGTTAATGCCACACCACTGTCATATTGACAGCAGCAACAACAACAACAACACCTATTACAGTAATTCACATCATCTATTTCGAATGCAACCAGACAACCGACCAAAAGTATTTTTAAACACCAAAAATTGCAAGAACAACAAAAGGCGAAAAGCAAGTCTCGTCAAGACTTGGAGGACTTGTGAGTTTTGAGTATTTATTTGAAATTTTGATAACTGCTCGATAGTCAAATAGTATTATAAGTAATTAGTATATAATTTTGCTTTAATCAATCAATAGCTGGCGCTAACTGCCTTGGTGATTTTGGCCGATTTAACTTAGTTTATTAATTTATTAAAAGGGGTTGTACACAAGAAATTAGTAAAAGTTTTATAAATCACATACAGTAACTCAAACTACTGACCACATAGTCTTGTTTTTACAAATTTTATTGCTTTTCATGATACTTATTTTTCGCGTGCGTTATATATATAACAACAAGAAGCATTAATTTTCCCATAAAAATATTTATTATTGCACCAGCACTGTAGCTTTTTAATGTCAACATTATTGGACTATGATTAGGGATTTTCTGAATAAATCGATTCTAGCGCCACCTGGCGGATCGATTTTTCATAAAAATATATCTCCTCACACTTCAATTATATGTTTCTGATTTCGTCAGAATCATATCATAAATACAGATTTTCTGGATAACTCACCTCCTGCGCCACCTAGTGCATTTATTTTTCATAAAAGTATTTTTTGTTGGTATTAGCACCATACCTTTCTAATAATATCAATATCGGACCATAAATACGGAATTTCTAAATATTTCGATTAATTGCCACCTAACGAATCAAAATATAGCCTATCTCCGAGCTTAAAAAATAAAAACTATCAAAAACAAAGAAACCGGGTACATTTTTATATATGTACATATGTATATAGATTAACGGAAAAAATATGTATCATGAAAAATGTGGCGAATATTATAAAAAATTCACCATGTGATCAATTGTTTAAGTCGCTTTATTTATATTAAGAATAGAGAAAATGATATTTATTTAAACAGTTGATTAAATTGATTATCTAAAGATTGATAACTTTTATATTATTTAAAACTCAAAGCAGAACTAAATGAAACTTAAATAACACCGTTTGACAAACTTGTGCTGGAACTTTTTTCATATTTTCTGAAAATATATCTATTCAGTGCGTGGGATTGCAAAGGTTAGCTTGAGTTTTCAGAAAAATGTAAAAAATAATTCAAATACATATACTATGTTTTAGCGAAGTGAGACGTTAAGAAATATACAATAAAATATCGAGGGAACATTTTAACCCATTAGCTCTGGAAAATTATTCGCTGTAAAACTTTACTAGGGGTATTCTCAAACTAAGTCTATAACGGTTAAAGTTGAACTCTACATAAAGTTAAAATCAAATAACTTCATATAAATAGATAACATAACAATAGATGACATAATTTTAATGAAACATTAATAAATGTTGCATAATTTAAGGGGCATATTTGATTTTTTCTTGCGTTCCTTGCCCATAGCGAAATTTCCCAAAGATAAGTGGGTACACAAGGAACAACTATTGTCGGCCAAAACATTGAGACTTCAATCACTTTAAAAAATGAAATTCACTTTGACAACATACATACATATGTAAATCCTTAGTTGTTTAGCTAAACCACAAGTAAAATTCTTTGGAAATTAGTACAAATCATTAGACAAATTACAAAAGGAAATTCAGTTATGGCCAGTATACTTATAGGTTTAAATAATTTTTCTAGTCCCGAAAAAAGTTTTGTCTCATTATCACCAAAATTATACCAAGCATATTTTAGCTTAATGAAAAAATTATAATATTGTATTTAATATTTTTTGTTGGTAATTTTAAATAGTTTTTAGTAAAAAAAATAGACAACATATTTTAAAAAATTAATTTTTTCATGCGTCATTTGTTATTTTATTTATTTATTCTTATACATATATGCTATTTATTATAATTATTAATAATTATTTATTGAAAAATTTAAAGAGCTATAACATTCAATTGCTTGGAAAGAATATTATTCATTTAAAATATGACGGCTGACCTTCGCAAGTGGCTGTCTCTCGGCTACCCACCAGTGTAATACTTCTTAAATAGGTCAACATTTATTCTGTTAGCTAGACGCCAATCAAGGCCTTAGGGTCCTTTCTGAATATTTCTCTATCAAACTGATGTGGGTCTGACTCCGGTCTGGGCGATGGTCTTTTAGGGTTCAGCGAACCAGGGACTGTAGGCGCTGATAACTCTCGATCTTCGTTGTAGTGTTGACCAGGCATTGTCCGATAGGGCTTCATTCGGTTAGGCGTAATATTAAATATTTCTATCACCCTTTGTCTGTCGCAGCTGTTTGGCTCTCACTTTATTAACGGCCTCGAGGAGCTTTTAGGGGCTTGTAGCGTTTTACATGTCAAATGCCTGGGTTTGATTGGGATAGTTTTCGTGACAAATCGTACCATTACAATGAAAACAACCAAAATCGTCGTCAAAAATTTGCCCTAATGAAGAGTGTTTTAAATGGGATTCATGGGAAGCATACTTTTAGGGGCTATTTAGGAGGGAAGTGTTGATAATGTGAATCCAAAGGTAGTTGTTTGTATTCTGCGTTTTTAAAGAAACTTTCGAGGGGTTTTTTTTACTGAATGGGCTTATATATTTTTATTACGTAATTATACCAGTTAATTAAAAAATTATCTTATGTAATTGTATTGGAAATAAAACAATTTTTTATTCGCAGCAAGTGAATTCCAATTTGTATAAAATCCTTTTAAATATTATAGGATTTATTGGATTAAAATGTTGTAAAGTCGAATTAATTGGTTTCCAAAAAAATGTTAAATTATTATTATATTTTTTTTATATATGTATATGTATAAGTAACACATATGTATGTACATATCTCCCTCGATGTGTAAATTTAATTTCCGCAATTTTCAGTCTAGAATATTAAATTTTAATTTTTTTTTTTTTGATATTACATTTGTTTTTGTTTTTTTTTTTCTGCCTTAAAACCACGGTCTGATTGTACATATGTACATACATTAAAAGTGTCCTAAAATTGCAATATCCAATACATTTCATTGCACTTTTTAATTAAAAACCCAATGCATAAATTGTTAGTCATAATGACCAAAATCAACATGCATACTCCTTTTTATGAATTTTGAAAATATTTGTATGTCTTGATGAGTTCATGAAGAAAATATAAACTATTGTTGGGCTCTTCAATTCAATCTATCTAAAATTCTACACTCTACGGTTTTAGTTGCAATGTGTCCAAAAAAAAAAAAGTGAGGTAATCGAAAAATAAAACAATTTCGAAAATATCGAAATCCTCAAGTAATTAAAGTTATCGCGTTCGACACTTCGATATCATTATCACAAATTTTTCATTTTATCCATTTCAAATATTATAAGCATTGAGCTTCAACGTCATCATCATCTTCGACAACACCTCAACTACCAACCGCTAACCAACCACCATCTCAACCACCACTGCAATTTTTGTTGTTGTTACATATTTGTTTTTCAGTTCAATTGCGAAACGCCGGCATTGCTTTGCGACGTCGCTGCGCCGGCTGTCATTTTTTCGTGCATACAATAACAAAACACGCAAAACGGCAGCAACAATTTTTATTTTGTATTTGGTCTACAAAATGGCGGGAATAATTCATATACATACATACATACACACATATATGCACATATGTACATACACATACACATACATATATCGTACCATTTGTTGTTTTGATGTTTGTTCCACAATTCAACGCTTCACAAATTCGTATTCGTGACGACGGCCACGACCATGGCTGCGATTACGACGACGACGGACGGCGACAACGACCAGACTATGGCTACTACTTATTTATTTCGCTGTATTTTGAACAACGAGTGAGCGCACAATCGTTCATTCGCCCATATTTTCTATATAATTTTTGTTATTGTCTTCTGTTCTTCCAATATGTACATATTTATGTGCATACTACAAAATTTTTTCATTCCATTTTCGCTGCTCGCATTTCTAATTTTGCTATTCTCTCGCTTAATTCTTCGCATTTGTGCTAACGCTTTCAATTATCGATATAATGCAATTCTTATAAATAATTAGGATTAGTTTCTAACACATCTGTACATATGTAAGTAAATACATAAACTATATGTACTTACATACATACATACATACATATGTATTTGCACAGAATGTAATCAGAATGAATTAATGAGATTAAATTGCCCTGTCGACAATTTCATATTTACAAATATTGGGTAGCATAGATTCCTTATAAAAATCCACTAACATTAAATTCGTTTTTATCTACTCAAACAAGCTTATACATTTTGGTAGTGAATAGTGACGAAGATCCTTTGTTTTTTTTTGGAAGCGGCGGCAAAGTATGAAGAAATCAAAAATAAGGTTCATGCCGTTTCGTTTACTCTGACAAAATTTGTAAGCTTATTTCACCAGGCAATCAGTCAATGGCAGACTGTAGAAAAGTAGTTTGGAATGAAAATTTTTGACAGGTGAGAGGCGATAGGCATGATTCAATAAATACAGGTGATATATAGGTGACAGCTCATTTCGACGCATACTTAGTTTACGAAGCACTATATAAAATGGAAAGAAAAAAATTAGTACTACTAAATTTAGTACTCCTTTTCGTTTTAAAATATTTTTTTATCATATTATCAAGTATATAAAAATGTTGCCGTTTTTTTGTGACAACTTGGCTAAAACCTCGATGCACGGATTCCGACCGAGTTCGGACGCCTTAATGCCGTGTCAGAAAATCCGTATTTATCGTTTGATTTGATAATCCTAAAAAGGTGTGCTGCTGGTAAATTTATGAACTAGGTGGCGCTAGGTTCGGATTATTTGGAAAATCACTATTGATGATCCGATTTTGATGATTAGAAACCTATCATTCCCGCGACCCGGGTTTTACCCAACCAAGGACTGTTGTTTCGGCGATCTAACCCTTTTTAGATCGGCCTACCCCATACCCCATTAGAAACCTATAATGGGGTTATGATAAGAAATATTTTTACAATAAATAGATCCGTGAAGAGATGATATTGCAGCTGGTGTAGGTTTGAAAAGTGAAAAAGTATTGTTTTTTTTTGTTAGCTACAGAAATTTTAATTTATTCAAATTGGTTTAATACGTATGTATTCCATTGCATGATGCTTTAAGTAAAAGCTGAAATTTATAGATTTCCGTAAACCGTGGGGTTTCACCCCAAAACGCCAAAAATCATATACTGTATTAGTTACTAAACAAAAATGGCGGTCTGAAAAAGTTCAATAAATACATATATAATCAAAAAGAATGATAATTACTATGACAATCAGTCATAGTAATTAGTTTTTGTTATTATTTTTTAATATATATTAGTATTAGTGTTTTATAGCATGATATGAATTTGATAAAACGTAGGTATTAAAAATGTGATTCTCTTTAACCAACTCATCTTCACCCATCTCTGCCATTCAAACTGGAACAAAAAAACCCACCAACTATATTTTATTTCTATGTACATAAACAATAAAATGCAATCTGCTTGCGGGTTGCAGTGCAAAAAAAAAATGTTTACCATCCAACAGTTTCCGCTGCCAAAGGCGGCAAAACATCAGCAAAACGGGGTGTGCGCCAATAATGGGAATTGCATTTTACAATTTGATTCTTTTCAAAGTTCCATCCAGCCAGCCAATGTTGTTGACATGTGCAAAAGGTACAGCAACAGTTCGTCAGTTCGTCAGTTCATCAGTGAGCGCATGAAGCGGCGACACATGCAAGTCGAGGCATTGAAAAAAAAAAATTGCACACTTACCCTACTTGTATCTATAGAACATGTATGCAATTTGCACGAAGCTTTTTTTTTTTTTTATTTTTTTTTTTGTACAAACGCATGAAAATTTGTATGCATGGATGTTTTCCTTTGTCGTCGATAATTTATTCCATTTTTCAAAATGCACCTCATCCATCCATTCATTCATTCCATCTCTACTATTAGCCATGGAGGGAGGCTGCAAATCCATATGAGTGCGCTTCGCTATCATCATGCACTCGTCGCTGTCGCCTGACTGCACTGCAGCTTACTACTTGCCTTGTCTGCCTGCATTCAAATGCTCCTGTCTATATGTGTTTGTGTGTGTGTGTGTGTGATAGTTGGCTGAGAACCGACTGATTGCCACTATAAATGTGTTTTACATACCACCAGCAACAAATGCAATAGCGACAACAACAACAACAACAACAACAACAAAATTGACAACCGTCATCATCATCACCGGCAGCAACAGCAGACAAAGTGCTGCAGCCCAAGCTCACCCCTTTTTTTCGATGCCACGGCGCCGTCACATGTGTGAAATTTTCAATTTCGACTATTTTTTCTCAAACTTTTAAATTTTTTCTCAGATTTTGTTATACGCACTCGACATGTTTTTTCAACGTTTTCTTACTTTTTTGCCTTATCTCATGCGTGCATTGATTTTTTTCTATGCTTGTTTGTGTGTGAGTGTGTGTGTGACTGACCCCCTGATTTTGACAGCGTGAGTAAAAACTTTTTGCAGTGTCAATTTTTTGCACTTACAGTTTCTTCTTAAGTTTTATGATTTTTTGTTTCGTTTTTGTTTTTTTTTTTGTTTTTTTTTTTTTTTTCTTGTATGACTTTCGCATCCTTTTCGTCGCAGTGCTCATCATCAATTAGAATCCCTATTTGCTACGCAACATTGCACACCCGAAACCCCCCTCCCCAAGGCATCACTTTGGCACTCTGGTAGGCAGCTTACTGAGACGAGCCGCTTATTGTCAGTAGTCGAGTCGTCTCAGTATGAGCAGCGACCGCAGCTACTTCTTTTCTACCATTCGGTTGCTATTTATTATTCCTTTGTATATGCGGATAGCAGAAAAATGTGCGTTGTGGCAAAATGCAAACAAAAAAAAAAAAACTAACAAAAAATGTCTGAAAAAATTAAATACTGAAAAATCTACGTATCCACTCATTTGTGTTCTTTGTATCTGGTTTTTATTTATTCCTATTTTAGTTTTTTTTTTTACATTACCCGGCGCTGTCGTATTTTGTTGTGTTTGTCTGTTATGGATATGGATTTTATGGCTTTGGAAAAACTTCCCACGATCCTTAGGCCAAGCACACTCATCTACTGTCTTTGTATTTACTAGCACGTCTTTCTATGAGTTTGCTTAATAAGCCTTCTTTCTCACTCCATTCTCTTTTCTTCTCCTACTCTTTTTCTATTTCTCATCACTTTGACTACGCTACGGTAAATTACAGCATCCTACACATTGTGAGACCTTTTAAGTGCAGCAATGACGAGAATTAACACTTGTTGTAGCTTATCGCGCCTAATATTTGCTTTAACTGCTGAAGTCTACTACTCGCAATTTCATTCGCGTCGTATTTAATTTTTGAAGCACCAGAGTCTAACTTGTTGCCAGCTGGTTCTTAGGAGGTCACAAAACAACTCAATTGAAAAACAGATTTAAAAAATATTACGAGTATTTTTTGTTATTTATTAAAGGGGAAAATTAAGCAAAATTATACTTCTTCAGTTAAGCTTTAATCCAGTTTCTTAAACAACTCTAAAAGCTCTATTAGAAAGAGAACGCAATATGATACTTTAGTACTACCAAGGGTTCGAGTACCGACGCGTCCAACCAAGTTGGCTGAGTTTCAAAACTTTTAACTCTTAAATACCACTATAAAATGGATTTTCAAAAAAAAAAACAGATTTTGAAAGAGCTCTTTATAATTTCATCTTCGAAAATCGTGTGAGGTTCATTTGTTTTTTATCCACATCCACCCATCTTAAGACTTCCTCTTTTGTAAACAAAATTATGTATGTACTCAAAAAGTACGTACATAGAATATAGAGAAATTATGCGGCGTTTTATTTCCAGTGGTAAAAAATATACAGGTAGGTACATATAAGCTTATTTATTGGGGCTTACCAAGTACCAATTCAACCGAATGAGATTCTTATGACAATTAACTAGCGTTGTATTCGTTTTGGTGTATATATTTTGTTTGAGGAACGGTGAGAGTAATGAGATGCAACTTTTTTATTGCCTGCTTTTCTTTTATAACTCACCTTCACCTCTTAAACAATTACTAATTAATTTCCAATTAGAGTTAAACGCTTTTTTCGTGTCATTTTCGCTTTCAGTTCTTTTGATATATTCTTGTGTGACTCATTTGCTTGGGGATGTCAATCAGAAAGTTCTAGAAATTTATACATAAACTAACGGAGCAATAAATGGTGGAATATTGATTTTTATTTTTTATTTTAGCAAAGGTTTTTCATTCCAATTTTATCGCTCATTTGTTCCAGACTATATAAAAAGTTTCCATTTTTTAATATTTCATACAACTTGTGTATAATTTAATTACATTTGATTTTGTGACCAGGTGGCAACTCTGCTACATGTAATTTAGAAATAAAGCCTTTCGATTGATACCCATATTGTAACAGTTCATTTAACTTATTGAGCGGTGTGAATGGAAAGTAATTTTTGAACAGGTGGCAATCCTCTTCCAATCCCTCAAAAATAAACCAATGTTTTCTTGTTTAACACAATATTTCATACACAGCTAATTCTTAAATTTGGTCCACAGCAAGCTCCCAATTGATGTCGAAATATCGGTAGCAATAAATAAAAATGAAAACATTAAAACACTACTGATCTTGAGCTCAAAATTTGAAATGCATTGACATATAAATTTTATTTAAAAATCGGTCTTTCATATATCGCTAAAATTTTGGAAATACAATTTTTGCTTCTTGTTTTTGTTTCTTCGCACAGAGTTTTATGTTGGTTTACGACTTCAATTAATTTAATAATTAGAACTCATGCCTAAAAAATATTTGTAGATTTATTAGATATTTTGTTGATAACTTTTCATTCATATTCAAACCTATTACCGTTCAAATAAGATATTTTTCGAAAATCAATTGTTTTTAATTTTATTCAACATTAATAAAACAATAATTCATTTAAAATGGATTAACATTAACAGTTTTTATAATACATAACTTAACAATAACAGTCAGTATTATACAATGGACCATTTAAATCACGTTTTTTGTTAATGAAATTGGGTTTCATTACTTTGCGTAAATTGATTTGTTAATTTTTTTTTGTACACATCATTCGATAACTCAAATTAAGTGCAATCTGAATAATTTTTTTCATAAGGCCTTTAGTTTTTTAAAATACCGTTGAGTACTGGAATTTTAATATGTATATGCCGTATTTTTGTTTTATTCCAATTTATTTGCGAGCTGCTTTCCACATTTGCTGTGTAATGTAAAGAACAGCTGAAAGATGAAATGTTGAAAAAAAATTGTAATTTATACTATGGATAATTTTGCAAACGCTTAAGGCTAAGGAGGCATTTCAGAGTAAAAGGATATCAGCAGGAAACACTTTAAATTATATTTTCAACCTACATGGATCACACTTTAGAATCGAGTAATAAACAAAACAGTTAGGAAGAAAATTAAGTTATGAGTTTTTTTATGATGACAAGGATGAAAATCTTTTTTCTTTCATATAGGGGCCGAACCGCCCTAATACACATAGTATTAAAACAATGCTTAGCCGATGACACTCAGGATTGTCGTAGCTTTGTATAAATAAAATCATTCTCAGAATCAGTTCAGTAGCTCCGGAGATGGCACGGCATATGCACACAAAAAAAATCTAAAAACAAAAACAATCAGTATTTTCTCTTTAAAATTTATGTCAAATAAAGCAAAGGTTATGTCGACTCTGATTACGCCACACAGTTTGTATTTTTAAAAACCAATAATACACCTAGTTACAGTTCTTTTACTTCACAAACCATTTTGTTTTTTTCATCAACAGCAGTTCATAATTTATCGATTTGTTAGGCACTTCCGCTTCTTATTGTACGCCGCATAAATCCATACCAACTGCTTCAACAGAAAAACTGCATACAATTAACAGTAATTGATTTGCGCTTAAAATATTGATGTATGTCTATATTTTTGTGTTTAAGTGCATAGTGCTTGATCGTTTCAAACTTTTAACTGATTTAATTTTATTTGTTAGCTTCCGCTACTGTTCTATGTACTTGCACACAAAGATACATACATACATATTTAACCAATACCTACAAACACAAACGGCAGCACTGCAATAATCGCACTTAAACAACGGCGACGATGACGACGACGACGACGACGTCAAATGAGGTCGCCATTTAAAACACGCTGTGACACTAATTCGCCTAAGTTGGCAACACTCTACTCTGTGCGCTACCACTGCTATCGACTTATAACTGACTTGGCTGGCAGCAACTGTCAAGTTGTTTACATTTTTGCAAAAATGTTGCGACGAATGACTGCAACAATAACAATAACAATCCCAGTAATTGTGTAGAGAAGAAAGAAAAAATGAATGAAAAAGCTGCAAAAGCGACAAAAAAAACAACACAATACTTGTAACCGATGAACACCAACAAACTAAACTGCCAACGACGTCACTTCCGTTTGGCTTTTGTTTTTACTTTCCTTTCATGGTGTGTGTGTGTGCTGGCGTGTGTGTGCATGTGTAATTCATGTTTGCAATTGAAAAGTGCTTTATATGTGTTAGTAACCGGTCGCACGCACACACACGCACCTATTGAACGCTTAACACACAGATACACACTCCCACTTTAGCATTGCCGACCGGCCCAGTCTCCAGTTGTCTAGCATCCACAAAAGAGAAATGTCAGGCCATTGTTCACCGACGAGTTTAACTGTTGCGCTCCCGCTAATTCGCTTGCTCGCTCGCTCGCTCGCTCGCCAGCTAGCTCTGAGCGGCCAACAGGAGTTGTAACAAAAACAAACGAAGTCATTACATTAGACTACGTTTAGAACGAACGAAACTAGTTGTTCAAGCTGCTGACTGTGCGCTTGTGTGCTTGCTGAGAGATTGTGTAGAAAATTTGTCAGCTAGGCGCATAGAACTCGAAATTCTTTTCCGCTACTCTCCACGCCTGCACTTTGTTTTTGCTCGCTCTCAAATTGCGCTCCGCTGTCTTATTGCGATTTCACTCGACACAGTGTAGGTTCCCGCACCCACCGTTTGCAATTTGTTGTTTTTAGCTTTCGGTAGCGACTTTACTAAATATTTGATTTATTTTTCCCTCAAACGCTTTTTCACTTTTAGTCGCCGTTGACGTTTCTAAATTCATTGATATCAAACTGTGCTGCCACTAGCAAACCTATCTACTACCGTGTTTTCAAAAATTCCATTTCGTTTTATTTTTTGCAAAATATGTTTTTTAAATTTTCTGCGCACATTTGCTTTTGTACGTTCCCACCCCGTTCGCCTGCTCAGTAAATGTGAATTTGTTGGCAGAAAAGATAAAAGTCAAAACAAAAATCAGCTTGCGGTAACCAGCCACTATCCGCTCCAATAATCACTCAGCGGCTGTTTGTTGTTCCTAGTTGTGCTCTCTATTCCAACCTTTTTCTTCGTATTCGTCTCTTTCTTATGTGTCTCCATCGTCGTCGTCTTCCGTTTTCAAGTGTTTTGCCTTCTTTTGGGACTCACTCGAATTTTCGCAGCGTCGCACACGTTTAGTACCAAATTTACGGGCTCACAGGCCGGGTTCACTGGTCTTAACTTCTTCAAAATAACTACAAATTCTAACAGTACCTCTTCAGTACATACATACATACATACAGCGATACGTTGGAAAGGAAGCTGGCCCAGCGTGCAGGAAAGCCGGTGTGAATATCGTCGTCGATTAGTACGCTGATTTGAAATAAACTGCGTTGCAGGTAAATTTATCAGCGATTTGTTTCTGTAATTTTCCTGCTTAGTTGCCTACTTTGCATTTACTTTCGCCGTTCGCTGTATTGCGCATTTATATCAGTGTTCGGTTTTTTTTGTTTTTTTTTTTTTTGCTTTTTGTACATTGCCTATTTTCTTCTCTTTTTGGGCGGATTACCAAGTTTTGGCCGTCAACAAAAAGTGCTGAACCGCAAAGTATTTTGCTCGAAAGTGTCTGCAACTCAATTTTCTTCTTAAAATTTCAATAGCGCATTATTACATCGCCTTCCATTAGCCGCAATACGCTTTGATAACGTGTAGCGTATCACGTCATTCAATCGCTACAAATTTTTCGGTACTTCAAATTAGCAATAAATATAGCGGTTTTCAATACACCTCCCGCACAGGCTCGCTTTAGTGCTGCTGTGCTTATATAGAGGACAAGAAAATTAAGCAAAAAGTTACTGGGTTGAAGTGAATAGCTTCTTAGGCGAACAATTTTCTTAATGCGTTTGTCAGTTTGAGCGGAATCGAATTACAAAATGATGGCTATAATATGTATGAAGCTTTAAAGTCGATGTTTTTTATTTGAGTCACAATGTTTAATATTTGATAGTAAAGTAAACGACGACGTAGAAGGTGAGAGTCTTGTTTGGTCGGAATCTTCAATAATATATGTACATATTTTCAAAAAGCAAACTCCAATAGAGATTTTTCTGTATGCAAATTAGTTTTGATGTTATTTTTTAGTCATGGAAATGTCCACCCTCTTTAATCTCAAAAAAGTGGGCCCTAATTTATTGCTCATTCTTCATTTATGAGCAAACTTTGCTGGAATTAAGTAATTCCGCCTTGTAAAATTTGTCAATAATTAAAAAAAAAATGAGTTAATTTACTATAAATCAAGATCAAACTCGTCAGAAAGAAACTCGTCTCTGTATTAACGCAAATTTTTCTTTATTTTGACTTGTTTCAAATGTCGTCCCTTCTTCGATAATTGTCGACCTTTTACCGGATATAGAATAAAATATTTTTTTCCCAAAAGTAATCAATATATTTTAGCGCCATTCTATTGTCACTTTTCCTTCTTTTGTAGTGGGTTTTCTTTAATCCAGAAAACTTCTGTTTTTGTTTATACATATATTTTTATTTTTTTGTTTGGGTGTATAGTTCGGGCATTCCAGCACGGAATTTAAATCATTTTCCTTGCTATTGTGTAGGCCAGCGTAGTATATGTATGTAGGCGAAGTTCTACTCATGGACCAGACCATTCAAAAAATGCATTTTTAAAGTCCTAACTTGGCCTATCCTCGGCCATCCAAGTATAAAAAATATTAAATCAAAATTATCCTACAATTTCCTATCTACAAATATCTTTAGTAGTATTTCAAATCCCGATTTAACCAATTTGCGTCGTGCAACCAAAAATGACAGATGTCTTCAAATTTTCAAACCACTGTGCTGTTTGTCCAACTTCAACGTTATTTGCTGGGAATGGTGGTTTGCCAACGCATGCCAGTACCTCAATTCTCCACATTGTTCACCGCCAAGAATGATAGAATACAAGATTGCGCCTTCCCGCAGTGAAATGGCAGATTTCGCCTTTAGTAAACAAGAATACGGGAGAGAGAAAATTGAACAACTTCCAATATTTCATTGAAAAACGTGTTCTAATTGTTCTAAAGTGTAAAAGTATGAATTTATAGGCAGACATTTAATAAATAAATTCGCAAAATACTAAAAAAAGTGTCTCTTTTTCTTAATTTGTGAAAAAAGCTTTGTCTAGTTGAAGTTGAGAATTGTCAAACCCGGCAAAACCAAAGTAGCGGTACTTCTAAAGGCGTCACCTTCAGTATTCAGTACACCGTGGTTCACCGCCACATTCCAGTTCGCTTTTCAGCTGTTCCACACAGAGTTGAGGACGACGTCACAGTAGTCGCTGCATTTCGAGAGCACAAATCTGTAAGAAATGGAAGAAAGAGCATAAATAAATAAATTTTAATTTCCCTTTCTGCTCGTCTCATACAGCGTATGGCGCTCTGAATGGCAACGAGCAAGAACGTACCCATAATCGCTTGCCGCCATGTGTGACTGCTGTGAGGGCTGTGACGGCTGTGAAGGCTGTAGGAGCCGGTCAGCTGGAGTCAGCAGTGTCCCTATCATTAGGCAAAGTAGCTATATATGTTAATTTCAAGTGTACTCAATTCATTCATCCACTCAGCTGTTAGCAGAATCACAGAGAGTCACCGATGGCTAAAATGCTCGGCTACATTTTGTATGTTGAGGAAACAATTTTCCACGTGCAATCTCCGACACTGTGAGTGGCATTTTGTTTGGTTGGTATACTCCGATACTCTATCGCGCGACTTGATTATTTCAGTGGTTCGCATGTCGCTTTGATTGTTGGTTGTGTTATTTGTCGGCCGGAGTCGTTCTCGTGGCCGTGCTCGCAACAGTCACCCGTCGTCGTCAATGCTATTTGTATTTAGAGACGCGTTGTTGGTTATTCGCTTTTAATATACTAATATGTACATAGTTTTTACACACACTCATACACACATACATACTAACTAAGTAGTTGTATGTACATATACTGCCTTTGTTATCTGGTCAGACGGGGGTATTGTGTGAATAGAGTGAGTGCTTGAAAGAAGAGACCCCAATCAGCGTTAACACCACTCTACTCGAAATATTCGGGGAATGTTGTATATTTGCATTCGCACCAAGGGCATACAAAAAATTTTCCCCAGCAACGGAGAAAAGTAAATTGGAGATTATGGGAGGCAGGATATAAAGAAAGTAAGAACAGACGAAAAGCAAAGCGCTTAGCTAACAGTGCGTGGAAATTGTAGCAATTAGTTAAATATCAAAGTTAGTTGGCAAATTCAAAAGGAAACCACAGCTGAAATTTAAGCAAAGGAGTGTTGCCCAGCCCAGCCCAGCAGCCAACTTTTTAACTTTTTGATCACCCACGCCTTTCCCTAATACGAATAGAGAATGCAGCTCTTCCGTTGCTGAAAATTTCCGCAGTCGGCTGCTATCTTTGACGCATCGTTTAGCGAGTTGGCGTTGCATTGAATGAAATCGCCGGAACTCTTGAGGCGAAGTCCAACGCACACAGGCCAATCGAATTTTTCTCGCTATCCCAGAGTCGAGCCACATAGTCAGTACATTCATTCACTCGCCGCTACAGCTCAGTCGCACTGTTGAATTCAGCATTCAGTTGTCAGCCAACATCAGTTCATAGCAGCAAATCCGTACACGGGGTACCTGTCTCTATATATGTATGAACAATACAGACACAACACAGATACGCACACATATGCAGGCGAATAGCGTATTGAACGGGAATATAAAAGCGCAAATGGGAAAGTCATAAAATTAATATAATTATTCAGCATACTATATCTATTTCTGCTGCGGCAACGGCCTTGTCATCGCGAAAAATCGAATTCCGCGTAGCTAAAAAAACTGTTTTTTTTTTCTTGTTTCATATTTTGTGCAAGTATTTTGTGAAACAATAGTCGCATTGTGCTCCCATTGCAGTATTTAATTAGTAACGTGCAGTGTTTTAACAGCCACGCAGCAAAAAGTGCCCGATTAGCACAACATTTTGTGGCCGCCATTATTGTTTTTGACAGGAAGTGCGTTAAAAAAAAAAAACAAAAGAACGACCCGCTCTGCGCCAATTGGAATTTTCTGCTCGGGGGAATCATTCAGCGGATTGTGTGTGACCCTTCGAAAGGCGCCGTGTTACACGCCCACTCCGCGCCGCCAGACCGGCTGCCCCGCGCGGCGCTAAAAACGACTGGCATCCAACTGTGATATACCCGATACTGATTTTAGTCTGCTTTCTTATCGTCGTCATCATCTCATCGCTGTCGTTATTTAATTTATATTTTGTTTTACAATTTATATGCATACATAGATTTCAAAAATTACATTTTGTATGTATGGCTTACTCGTCCATTTCGTCGTCGTCGTCGTCGTCCGCAATCGTTGTCGATTATATTCGTAAAATAAGCGAGAAATATTTTTCCACATTGAAACATGCACGTCATCCAATAAAAGTGTGGCAACGCCCGCACTCTTACTAATCATTGCTCGACGTGAAAGTCAAATTAAAGTGTGTAAATGTTCGGTGGGTGACTATCGTGCAGTAGAATTAGCAAATTACCGGCAGCAATAACCGCTAGAAGTCTTTCTTCTTGTTCTCCTTCCCATTTTATACACTTCCATTCTACACACTTGCGATGTACGCAATTCGGTGGTAACTTTTTGCCAGCGTGGTTGGAAAAAAGCGATAGGTGGAGTAGTCCTCGCCCCACCTTCCACTAACCGGCCAACAATGCACAACAGCCGCTTCCAAAACACCAACAATACATACTACATACCTACAGCGCAGCAGCCTGCAAAGCAGCAAATCAGCAATTCAATTTTACACTAGATATTCGACACACACATACATCCAATCGAACTTTCAGATACGTGTATGTATGTAGTATGTGTGTGCCCTGTTAGCAGTTGAAACATTTAAGACGTCATTGAAGCCGCCAACTGTCAACTGTTAAAATGCACAAAGTGCCGCGTAGAACGCAGAAAGAAGGTAAGAAATTGTGCTGGCGTTTTTAAAAATCTAAAAGAAAGTGCGTTCAAAAAAGTGGCGATTGCTAAATAAACTTTTTTTTTTAAATTTTTTTTTTTTTTGCTTGGCTGAATTTTCGGGTGAAATTGTTTTTCGACTTCGTTGCTTGAAAAAGGCCAAAAGTGCTGAACAAATTTATAACTTTATTTGTTTAATTGAAATTAAAAATGTTTGAAATGTGGCCAAATATGCAAAGCTTTAAAGAAGAATTAAAGTGAAAGAAACGCGGTGAAAAATAAGATGACCTAATAATATGCGCTTTCTAAAAATTCGCTTTCCAGTTGTGTACGAGTATAGAATGTGTGTAGATTTAGAAGTGAGCATGAAAAAGTTTTGATAACAGTTTTTGCTCGTCATAAAAATGATAGCTGCGCGAATAAAGAATTCTTCAGAATGTATTTTACTTACATATACTACGTTTACATGGTTAGATAACAATTATCTATATATATGTATATATAGTATATATATACATATATGTATGTCTTTAAGTGATTACATGTGTATGTTTGTATATACGGTGACTCAAACAATTGATTATGGGTGTTGATTTTTTTGTTCATAATATTCGGAATATTTTTCATGTAAAATTTTGTTCGCTAATTTTTTATAAAATTACTAGCAAATACACGGTGTATTTTGTTACGCCTCAAGAAGTAGATACAACGTCTTAATCATTTTATATTTGTGTACTGTTGTTGTTGTAGCGGCTAGTCGCGCCCCGTAAAGAGCGGATTCACCCATGGTCGTTGTCGTCGAACTCATCTAGGGGGAGGCCCAGGAAACGTGCAGTTTCGACAGGGTTGGACCAGAGGGAGAGGGGGGTTAAATGAGTGGGTTTGAGGGGCATGTGAATAGGTGATTGGTGTCGTGCGGAGAATCTCCACATGTGTTGGGTGGGTATGTCAGGGTTGATTCGGGATAGGTAGCAGTTGAGCCTACTACAGTATCCAGATCGTAATTGTGCCAGAGTGACACGGGACTCGCGGGGCAGCAGGGACTCCTCATCTGCTACAGGTGGTGGTTGGGCTCCGATAACTGCATTTGCCTGGCGAGAGTCAATGGAGATAGTGACTGTGTCTCTGTGGATGTTGCTTACTGAAACATTCTGGTTAAATAGAATGGGTTCAACTTAAAAAACTATACATGTGAGTACATTAAGGTGCCTCACCAAAAAATTAAGCAACTATAAAATCTATTATGTGTTAATACATCCGCCAAAATATTTCGAAAAATATTAAGAAAATGTTTCCAAACTCGGAGTGTTTTTTATAAATAAAAATTGTTTTTTTTTTTTTTAATATTTAAAAAATAAACCACATGAGATGAGCCAAGTCGTTACCAACATTTTCCACATAATCAATTTTATATATCTAATATTTATAACATGTAAAGCAAACTTTTTAATCAGAATTTTTTTTTTTAAATTGCAAGTCTCAAGGTGCTAAAAAAAATTTTTTGGAAATTTTGGTCTTGAAAATTTTTCATTTAACGTATGCAGTGTGTGTAGCAGAAATTGTGCAAGACCTTCAGCACCAAAAAAAAGTACTGAAAATCAAAGGTGATTTGTATATAAAATATATCGGTAGTACGGAAAAAATTGCAAAATCCCAAAATTAATTTTAAAAAATCAAAAATCTCTCAATTTTTAACCTCTTCATACTTGCACATTATTATGCCAAAATTGAAAGGCTACAAAACTGCGTACTCGTAGATAAGTCATAATTTGTTAATTTTTTTTTTAATTTTAAACATTTTTTGAAATTTAGATTTATGTGTTTTTTGTTATAAAACGAACTGTATTTTTTAAAAAAGTATACTACGAACTAAAGTTTTATAAAAAAAATTAAAGGAACAAACATGACGTGAAAAAAATTGTAAAACAAAAAATCAGCACATTATCAGTTTGTTCGAGTAACTGTATGTACTTAATGTGGCGCCCAATAAATAGAGGACTGGTGTTCAGTAATCACTAACTGTGAGATTCTTTTAGAGCGAAAAAAGTGCACAGTGAAAATGTGTTCTGTTTATTTTGGCGTCTATTGCAGCCAAGTGATTCCAGCCTCTAAAGCTGTTATGTGACCAAATTGATAGTACTTTGGCAATGCTAGAGCCACTGTTGGCTTCACAACATTGCTTTGGCGCCAAGTATGATAAAATAGAAGATTGCGCCTTCCGCGGACCGCTAGTCCGCTCTTTGTCGATTTTACAGCATCCACCCATTTGCTGACGTCATAAAAGTAATTTTCTTTTATTTTACACAAACAATGCTAACAAAACTTTCAATCGTTCTGTCATATGTTCGCTTCTTCTTCCTCTTCTCTTTAGAATTTTTTCTTCGCTCTCTCGTTATCTAGCTTTTAGATTAGTCTCTTCACCAAGAGTTTTTGGAACACAAGATTGTCCATCCCGTGGACCGCCAACCCCCTCTATGGATTTGACAGCTGACGTCATAAAACTATTTTCTTTTATGTTGACATTTTACAGCAAACTACTTTCAATCGTTCATTTTGATTACGTCACGTTCACTTGCGCAAGCTTGTATTCAATCGTTTTTGAGTCTTCACTACCTCTAGATTTTATTTCGCTGGACTGTGTCGTTATAAATTCCAATTTTCGTATACTCCAAAGGTCCCTCGAATACTCCAAAGGTCTTCTGCCCCATACACCAAACCATATCACGGACTTGATGATTCTGAAGGAAGCTTTTGCTAAGGTGTCTCCAAGCCACCACTTTGCCGATTATTTTGAGTGACATTGTCGACAATGCGTCTACACCTTTTATTTTTATTTGTAGTGAATCACACCTTATTGAGTTGATTGGTGAAAAGTAAAGCAAATTGGCATGAGATGTTTATTGGTTCAAGCGGGAATTGAATTGAAGCGGGCTATTTTAAGTCAACCGGCTTATGTCACTCGAGAACTTTTTTTGCACTCTGAATACCCAATCCTTTATTAGTTCAACCAGGTGGCACCGCAAAATGATTTCAATCTCAAGCGGATGTGCCTACTCCCGCCAGCTCATCGGCGACCCTGTTTACTGCTGCTCATGTTGCCCGGCTGGTCCTGGTTGAGATCCATATTCAAAAAAAGCGTAAAGTATTTATAACAAAATAAGCTAGATTTTCATTAACATTTTCAACTTCGACATAGAATGACTGCTGATCAATCTGATCAGCTGATTAACAAAAAATTATAATATTTTATTTGACCTTTAATCAAAAATTTGTAAATAAAAAGAAATAGCAATAAGTAGAACGTCTGATTCACTCCTGACTTGCAAATACCAGAAAAAGCGCATTCGCAAAAAAACATTGCGAATAAATAAATGTATTGAGTAGAGAGCAGCGCCTAGCAGCAGCTAATGTCGGACTATAAAATATGAACAAATAAATGAAGTGCAAATAATAAAGAAATAATCAAAGAGAAATAAATACGTAGATATAAACAGACATACACACATATTTGCGTCAAAATAAGCGCAAACAAGATTCAGTATACACACACGCACGCATACATATACATACATACATCCATACGTGCGTGTGCGTGTCGCTGAATCTCTACTTTTGTATGCAGATGAAGCAAAGTTGAGTAGCGAGCAAAATGTCAATATAAAAATTAGAAACAAAATAATTAAATATACACAAAAAAAAAAATTTGAAGTAGTATTTTTGTTATTTTGGATAAAATTAGGAATGGTAAAATTCGTTTGGACAAAAAATAAAATTATCGCGAAATTGAAAAAAGCGAAATTTTACATATTAAATTTGCAGATACGGGTTTCGCCAAAACACTTTACATTGCTAATTTATTACTTATATTATTTGTCCATTTGAAAATTCCACTTCCAATACATTTGTGTTGAGTATGCAAATAATGTGATTTGAATGCTGAATAAACGCGCTTGGAATTTGTGTAAAAAAAATATAATTTTATTGCATTTCACTTTTATTAGTGAAGTGAGATGTTGAATTCTAGCATAGAATACATACTTCTGGAACTCCAGGTTAGGTTGCTTGAATATCAGCAGTTGCCTCTCTATTCTTTTATTTTAATTTAATTTTTTTATACTTTCTCTTAGTTGAGCTGATAGTCTTTAGCCGAATACAACTGTCGACGTAAAGCCAAGTATCATAGAAATTTTCATCTTTGCTTTTGTTTCAGGCATTTAGTCCCTCGTATAAAGATATCTAATAGGTATTTGAATATTGAGCAACCGTTAAAGTAGAGTCTGATTTCTCTTTTCGCAAACTACGCAGCTCTACAAAATTTCGTCGTTGTTTGAAATTGATACTATACAATATATGTATTTGTATTTGTTTGTCCTACCTTTAAGAAGTTCGTGCTTCTGAAAGAATATCTTAAAAGCCCTATCACTGCAGATTGCTCTTATTAGCGAAATGTGAAAGAAGAAAGTATTGTAGGTGCATGATAAGAAAATATCGACGGATCTGTGATATTCTTCATTAACCTATAGTGGCTTTAACTGCGGCCTAGTGGTCTAAGATGCCTGTTTTGAAATTAAGAGTTATGTATCAACCTTACCAACTTTTATAACTTTGTCAATAATATAAATAAAAGTCGTCACAAAACGGGCTGCATATCTGTAAGCTTCAATTCTGGCAAAGATATTTTGATTAAAGTCTTTCCCAAATTGATTGCAAGATTGTCAGTTAATTTAAATAACCCATATTCTTGTACAAAGATTTACGATATATAAGAAAAAAATAATAAAGCTGTCATCCTAAGAGCGTTGCAGATCTTTTGATCCCTTGGGATCTCTTACTCGCGCTCCTAACCTCCAAAGCCCAAGCGCACATGCGACCGCCTAATCAAAGCAAAAAGAAAGACCTCAAGTATATTACTTCGCCCTATAAAAGGAGTTGTCGAAGAGTCCTTTATTAGCCTCTCAGATGTAGACCAGGTGAGTCTACAGAAGGGCTCCGTTCGTGAGAGAGTGGCGAAGATCATATTCTCGCCAAAGTATTCTTTCAACAGCTTTTAAGAGCTTCGTCTTGATAACTCCTTAACAATAAAGTCATCCTTTTATACCTTTCTCAAGGTTTATGCTGTCGCAAGTTGAGATCGCTGGAACCTCAGATCGCTTGAGCTACTTGCAATTGCCCATCTCTATAGAGTTCTATACTAGGTCTCCGGGTGGGTAGCATGCGCGCACTTCATTCGATGGGTTCCGGGTTCAAATCCTGGCCGGGGCACTTACATCAAAAAAATTATAGAAAAAAATGTTTCTAATAATGGTTGTCCCTCGGCTGGCAATAAAAAACCTCCGAGAGAACTTCTGCCATGAAACATCTTCTCACAAAAATCATTTGGCGTTCGGAGTCGGCGTAAATCTGTAGGTCCCTTCTTCATTCGGAAATTGTAGAGCGTACCAACTCGACAATTCTCTCCCCAATACCCGATAGTATACTAAACCCTTTGAAATATAGCGTTAGATATTTGCAATTGGAGCTGTCTGAAGGCTGCTGTTGTCTGAATAAAAATGTTAAGGGGAGTCAATCCTCGAAGTGACGCCATCGCTGCAACTGTACCAGTTCTCATAGATCCAGTGATCGAGAAACAGGGTACCTCTGCAATTTATTTAAACGTAATGATAATCTTTTGAACGTTTTTTTTTTTTTGGTCATCAAACTAAGGCTGCAGAAATTTCAATTGAGCGAATGATCGTGCTGTGGCAGAGCTACCATATCAACTTTGAGATCAGACCCACATGATCCACATGACTGAATTTAAAACAAACAACAAACCTTACAAAAGTTTACTTCATTTTGATGTCCAATTTTGTTCTTCCAATTTCGATATTTTCTGCAGATTGATTAAAATTTTTTTCAAAATTAATAAAAATCTGTGATGTACATCATCCTGAAAAAATGCTATTAAAAAATTTGTACAGTTTTGATATTTGTGTTATAGGTTAATTATGTGGATAAAAAATTATTGTAACCCATACCCATAGTATAATAATAAAAACTAAAAAAAAATAATTCATTATTTTAAACCTTTGAAAGAATTTTGCTTGAAATTTTAATGTTTCGCACATGACTGTAACCACATTGATTTTTCCTCCGCCTTTAGGTAAATAGCAGCGCAAGTTCAATGCCACTCAGCTGAAATTTAGCTCGAAAAGGATGTGTGTGATGCATGCCGCCGTAGATGTGCTGTCGATTTTCAAACGATTTTTTTCATTATTTCTTTATAATCAAAGAAATTAAAAATGCCAAAAAAAATTGCAGTTACTAATCGTAATTTAACAGCTCTGGTTTTATAGCACATTAAATTTTAGTATATAAAAGTGCAAGTTGAGATAACTCAAAATTTCTCGTTGATTTTTGATAATTTTTTTTTTTTTTGCAGACGGCCATTTCGTGTACATAGTACTTACATATGTATTATACTCGTATGTGGCTTGTTTTTTGTTTTGTTTTCGATTGCAACCAATAAAGGGAGCAGCTGGTAAAATATTTTTTTAATATAATATCATTGAATAGAGCTGACTTTATTTATACTCTTGTATTTATGTAGAGATATATTTACATACATACATATGTATAATTTTTATGTGTATATAATGTTTTGTCGTTTTGCTTGAATAAAAGTGTATGTATGTATGTGTGTGCCTACATATATATAAACCGTTAGACGGACAAGAGTGCCTGATAAAGGCTTTTGTTTGTGCTCTTTTCAAATAAATATCTAATAATTTCCACGTGGTAGCCACGTAACGCTGGCTGTTTTATTTTTTTTTTTTTTTTTTGATATTGCACTATTTGAATAGTCATTATAGTCATTGCGTCAAGAGAGTGAAAACTAATGAAAAAAATTTAGTGTATATTTTTTCAAAAGTATTGTTGGTTGGTTGATGGTAATTTAATTGAGTAATGAGCTCTTAGAGACATTGTATAGAAATACACTGTATTAAACATTGTAACAACATTTTATTTGGCTTAACAAGTTGAATTAAATCTAACTGCATGAAAACTAAAAATAATTAAATATAATCAAATAATTATATTCATCACGTAATTAAAATAATCAAGAATAAACATAAATAGTCAAAAATAATAAAAAAATAATCAAAAATAATATAAAATATTTATGTTAATCATGTATTAAAAAATCAATATTTTGTTTTAAGAAATTATTTACACTGGGCTAGTTTAAAAAATCAACAGAGAGGAGAAATACCTAGCAAAGATAATTCGGGCACACTGAGAACGATTTGATTTTAACAAAAGTCATTTGTTATCTTGTTTAGGGGATAGATATTGGCCTGTGAAGATATCTTGCTCTGAATGGCCGAAAACCGGCAAGCTTCGATATGATGTCGATTTAAACATATCAAATATGTATATATTATTTTGTAAGGATTATACTTCACAAAAGATATTTCATCGAATATGAACATTCGGATAATTTTGAACATATTTTTTAGACAAAAATTTAAATTTTGTTTGCGATTGTTCTTCGTTGAATTTCTTTTAATTTTTTTTTTTATTGTAATTTATAACAACATTTGTCGGCCAAAATTACCACTTCTTTTCAATTTTCGCACCATATAGCCCAAGACCATATAATTCAAGAAGATGGAAATGTTGAACACAGGACTGATATCATCAAGGTTACTAAATTCGCGAGAATATTTAAAATCGCATTAAGGAATAGAGCAATATGGAGTGCATATGCACTGGAAATGCACGTCCAGGGCACTGACGGCTCTACGACCGGGCAGTATATAGGGGTCGTGGTTTAATGGGAACGATGCCAAGTGGCTTCCAGGCGAAGGTATATGCCATTCTTTTGTGTGCAGAGGTTAACTTAAAAAGGAACTATCAGAATTAGCATATATGTAGTCATTTCAAGTTACAATCAATCATTACTGCAGGACCTATCATCGTATGAGGTTAAATCATCATTAGTGTTTGAGTGTATAGAGAGACTTAATTCTCTAGCAACACGGAATTATATACTGCTACTCTGGATTCCAGGCCACAATGGCAATGAGGGCAATGAGGAAGCTGATAGACTAGCTAGAAACGCAGCGTCAAAAATACCTAAAGGACCCGAGCACTTCAGACAGGATAATACTCCATTAAGGAGAAGCGTAGGAAAGAAGAAAATATGTAAGCGTAAGAAATAGCGTATAAAATAGAATATACATACAAATTCTACATAAGAGCATTGAACTATTCTTCGTTTATAAAAACGAATTGGTTTAAATACCTAAAGGACCCGAGCACTTCAGACAGAATAATACTCCATTAAGGAGAAGCGTAGGAAAGAAGAAAATATGTAAGCGTAAGAAATAGCGTATAAAATAGAATATACATACAAATTCTACATAAGAGCATTGAACTATTCTTCGTTTATAAAAACGAATTGGTTTAATCATTATGATTGCCGAACCCAAGTAATCGTTTTGTTTACTAATCGTAATAAAAACTTAACAGTTCGGTTTTAAACACGTTTTAGTCACATTAGATGTTTCTTAAACCGCACTTATAGTCCGATTTAATGCAAATTCAGATCATGTATTAGTTAAATAAAAAGAAGAGAATGTTGATTAACTTTTGAAAGAAACAATAGATTGTAAAGAATTGTGTTTTTGTTTTTTATTTAGGTCAATCCATTAAAATTAATTCTTCACAATTTTTTGAAAACAACATCGATTAATTGACCACCGCAAATTGTGCTCTTTCTCTGGCATTTTGCATCACTTCTTCGTGCATCGCGGTCAATATAGCAGCTATTTCGTTAATGGTCTTCGGCTTACTAGAGTAAACTTTGCTATTTAAATAACTCCACAAAAAGCAGTCCGGGGGGTTAAATCGAGCTATCTTGGTGCCCAATCAATGTCGCCTATTTTCGATATCACACCTCTAAGGAATCCACCGATATTGTTTCGCATTCCTTGAAGAAAAATGGTCCAATGACGGTTTTTGCTAAACGCCAGCCGGCAATTTTATTTATTTACCACGCCAGAGAAGGTGAACTGCGCCTCGTCGGTCATTAAAACTTGCATCCACAATTGAAGACTATTTTTAATGTACATAGGGCTCCAACTCGGATAAAATTTCCTTTAAATTAAAAAGCAACCCTGTTAGCCTCTTTCATGTAAGTTGCGATCAATTTTCAATTTTTCGGTTTATGTAGTTATATATTTACAAATGCTATGCAAATAAAAAGGAATTACGTCTTAAATCTAAATTTCCGATGTATTTTATTAGGGCTAATTCACACTAGCGCAGTTTTTTCACTTCCCAACACTACATCTCAGGTCGGATATCATTTAACCGAGTTGCCTCAACTCGCATATTTTTCAGAGTTAGTGTTGTTGCTTTACATGCAATTCGTTATCTTACCTAGTGTTCTTTTGCAACTTGGTTACAAAGAAACGGGCCCATAGTAACTAATTTGGCGCGTTTTATCGGTGTGCAGCTGTCCGTGATTAAAATTGTACTGGTTTGAAGTTTCCAAAACGTGTCCCAGAAAATAAAGTAAATTGGTTGACAAATGGCGAAGTTATTCAATGTTTACATAATGGAGTAACAGATAGCGCACCCTGTATTTTATTTGAAAATTTGGCCGATAGGTGGCACTAGATCTTAGATGTCTCTTAAATCCGTATTCACAGTTTAATAGTGAAGGGTATAGTGTAGCGCGCATCGGGTGTGGTGGCGTACCATACAATTAAGTATTTTTTATGAAAAATTTACGAAGAAGATTTTAAAAATATTTTAGTTGTGAGCCATGATAAATATTTTCGTACCTTTGTAGATATGTAGATATGAATGTTTATGTACATATTTGAAGGTTTTTATACATGACACGTTGCTATTTTTGGCAGTACTCAAACACATACACACACTAACTACCTAAAAGTGCCACTCAGCAACACCAGAGAATCACAAACAAATTGAATAAATACCACTGCAAGCAACAAAACAAAACAAAAAAATAAAAGCAAATTAAGCCAACTAAGAGAAAAGGTAAATACACCGAAAAATCACAAACGTATCCAAACTGAATTTTTGCCATTATGTAGTAGGTACCTACATAGATTTAGTCAATCAGCTAGTAGCTGCTTTGTCACTTCAATACTCGCTTAATTTTTCAACATTCAAATTTTTGTTGCTTTGATGAATGCAACCGATTGTTATTAGTATTAGTGTGAATCGCAAATTACACAAATATACTTATGTATTTCATTTTGCTTCCAATATGTTTTAACTCATTTCATTTATTTATTTATTTAATACGTTCCATTTAGATAAAAAAAATGTGGCAGCCGTCTGTATCTAAGTCGAAATATTGGGCCACTACCTATTTGTTCATGCATTTATTTTTTTTTGCTGCTTTGCAGTTATTATTGCGCCACTCAGCGCTACCTACTTTGAAATATGAACACATACAGTGTCGGAAAAAAGTAGTGGCACAGTGTTTATTTTTAATAATATTCACAAAGTTTTTCATGCTAAAACTTTTTCACTTATATTTTTTTCAAGATATTGCACATAGAACCAGATACGTACATATATCAAACTTTGTACAAAATTCAGCAAATTTAAAAAAATGTGCATCAAAATTTAATTTTTTTCAGGTATGCAGTTTTGTAGACCATTCAATTCTAATATAATAAAGTGAATTTTTTTTTTGCTGACAGTGTTGCGTTTTTTTTTTCTATATAACTTAGGAACAAAATTTATTTTTATATGTAAGAAAACGGGAAACACTTACTTACTTACTTAATTGGCGCTATAACCGCTTAAGCGATTTTGGCCGAACTTCTGCTACAATTTGTGGTGTGCGTCTTGATGTTGTAACACAAACTGAGGGGCCGGCCTACAGTTTTACGCCGACTCCGAACGGCGAATGTTTTTTGTGAGAAGTTTTTTCATGGCAGAAGTGCACTCGGAGGTTTGCCATTGCCTGCCGAGGAGCGACCACTATTAGAAAAAACTATTTGGATTTTGCCCCGAGCTGGATTCGAACCTGGGACCCACCGAATGAAGCGCGCACACGCTACACACTTGGCTACGGCGACCACTACCGGTGTAAAAAAGGGTTCGGTTTTTTGAATGAATGCAAAATTCAGCAAATTAAAAAAATGCTAGTTTTGTAAACCATACAATTCTAGTATAATAAACTGAAAGTTTTAAGTCGCTAAAAATAGGAGTTGATTTTTGAAATTTTTTTGTGAGTGTTGCGTATTTTTTATATAACTTTCAAAATTCATTTTTATATGGAAGAAATCGGGAAACACTAAAGGTGAAAAAAATTATCAAAAAACCCTATAAGTACAAATCTCAAATTTTGTGCAAAATTCAATAAATTAAAAAAATTTAGTTTTGTAAACCATTTAATTCTTTCAAAGTTTTAAGTGGCAAAAATACCCGCAGATTTTTTACGCATTTTTTCTATATAGCGTAGGAACAAAGTTTATTTTTATATGTAAAAAAAAATTAACAAAATTAAAACGAGCACCCATCTTATACTACAAGACTGCGTATACGAAATATTTGTAAAAATTCTGACTAAGGTTTATAAGTTTGATGAAAATTTAATATGCTACATTTTTGTGAATTTTTGAAATCTGTTTTTTATATGGTTCTTACTATAAAATGAGCTATATGTATTTTGATAAAACCAAATAGCGCAAAAGTTTTAGCATGAAAAAACATTGTGAATAATATGAAGTACCAATACTATTTTCCGGCACTGTATATAAATTTAAAAACTTACCATAAACAACAATAGCAATTCACCTACCTACATATCTATCTACATACCTTTATATGTAAAAATATTTATGTTGGTATGGCTCACTCACTCCGCAAGCAATGACGCCAATTTCTTCACCAGTTCGCCATCGCTTGCTAATTTTTCCAATACATTTACGCGTTTCTTCTATGCACGGCACGGTATACACAGCTATAATCATATGTATGTACATATGTTTGTATGTATGTATCTAAAAGCCCACGTTCGTAAAAATAGTTGCCAGTGAGCCATATGAAGGTGAGGAAAAAAGTTCAGCACTACTTTGTTCACTCAAGTGTTTCAATGTGTCCCACTTTATTAATAATGCCTCCTGACATCCGAGCTTATATTTTGTACGTCTTGTGGTTGAAGGTGTTTGACCCAGTGAAACAGATCTTGAATAAAAAAAAAAACCCCCCATGTAAGCTGTATGCTTTGAAACCACTAGAATTGTGAACTGAAACTTAGGAGTGGAGTGTTAATGATAAAAAGTAAAGTGGAGTTTAAGTGCGACTGAAACTGAACTTTAAATATTCGACGAATGTTTTATTTTAAATAAATAATATTTGTTGTATATGCAATAAACCCATTTAATATAATACTCTGCATTTTGAAAACTTAAACGACTTTTATACATTTAGATGAAAACAAAAAATAATTTAGTTAGTTTTAACTTGCCGCTCCCATTTGTCAAAATTTCGATTGTTTTAGAATTTTTCCTCCAAATTAAATCTCACACAAAATTTCACCGGACTTGCTACATGATTTAATAAAATACATATCGAATTACCATTGTATTCGTAAGGCGGTTGGGGATTTTGTCCGAATTTTGCAATTTTCGAAAGTATGCTTATTGATTTGATATGCAAAGGAAGAGTTCGATAAAGTAGTTTCAGAGATATATAGATTGGCACAACCAAGTGGGGTTGGTTTGGGGTTCAAATTCGGTCAGGTAGTCTCGGAGATATACCTTTTTACTGTAAAGTAATTTACCCAAAAATAATTAAACTCACATTTTCCTTTCCCACGCCAAATCGTGTGTATCAGATTTAAGCAAATTATCTTCTGTAGTTACTGAAATATCAATTTTTTATTTTAGCAAAATACCCTTAACCCTGCTGTTAGGTTAAGACCATTTGGTCCAATTTTTTTTTTTGTTTTCTTTGTAACTTTGGAACGGTGATATATGTATACTGTCTAAATTTTTCAGCTCAGGTGGTCTTTTTATAAAACAATATTATGTGCGAAAATTTAATTCTCTGACTTAAAACTGGACTAAGATAAATTGAAAATTACGAATCTTAGGTTAAGGGACCATTTGGTCCATAGTATATTTTCTTTGATTTTCTTTACATTAATTTTAGTATTTATTAGTTTGTTCGATATTTTTTGGCACTACATGATGAGCAAAAAAATGTTTTTCGGTTGGTTTTGCAAATAAACGCACTGCAAATGGAGCATTTTACATCAGACTTAGACTTGCAGCAACTACAAATTCCTCGCTTTCGAGCTCCTGAACTAGAAGCATTTTTAGAGCAGGCCACTGGTGCTGGGTTTTACCAGAGTTGAGTAAATAATAAAATAATAATATTTAGCAAGTATTGAACCAATCTAAATATAAAGACTAAGATTAAATTGTTATTTTGTATGAAAACTGCAGTATGGACCAAATGGTCCTCTAACCTAAGATTCGTAAGTTTTTTTTAACCTAACAGCAGGGTTAAGTGGGCGTGGATATTATTCATTTTTTTTTTATTTTCAAACTGAGTGATGATATTTGTGTTGAACAAAATTTAGTTTTACACTGAAGAAAATGCTAAATATCATCAGCAAAAAAAAAAAAATCAAAATTCAACAAGATTTTTAGCCACTTGAAACTTATTCTTTATTAGAGGAAACTTGAATGTGCTACAAAACTGTATATTCGAAAATTTAAAAATTCGGATTAAATAGTTAGACATTTTTGGGACTAGTTTTTTTTTAATTGGTTTCATTTTATCATTTTTTTAAATTATTATTTTAAGCACAAAATAGGTTTAATTGCTACAAAAACAACAATTTTTCCTCCCTCTAAACATCTGCTTCGGTAATACTTTGCTTTCGAACCAAGTACATCGTAAACACTCGAGAATAAAAAAATTCATCAGCCCGTAAAAATGTTCAGGCATACACATATGTACATATGTACATATGTATGTGCATATATTTGTGAATATGTAGATGTACACTAATCCTCTTAAATTAAGGTGCCTCAACAAAAAAAAAAACATTTTCCCACCGGAATTATAAAATTTCTATGTTTTTAGACTTACTCCAAAACATTTCGAAAAAATATTAAGATTTACGTGAGCTAGACTTATTTGAAAAAAAAGCTCCGAAAACCTATTTATTACTGTTCCGTTAAAAAAAAATATTTAAAAAAAAGAACTCTTTATTTATAAAATATTTATTTTTTGAAGGTATTTTTTTTTAATCAGTCCAGATCACGCAAAGCGAAATATTTTTCCAAATCACTTTGGCAAATATAATAAATTTTATAATTCTGAGAGATATTTTTTTTGTACCCTAATGTATGTACATACATACATTCGCCACACATACATATGTATATAAATGTGCTATTTAGAACAAGGCAAGAAATTACGCACTGTTTTGAATTATTAAAAAAAATCTATTCACTGCTTGAAAGAGTTTAATTTTCATACATACTAGGGTGGGTCAATTAAAAATGTTCAAAGCATTATTGCGATTCTGGTACTTCGATCGTAACAAGTATTTTTGCCCAATGAACCATTCTCTAAAATGAATTCCGAGTCCATGGAATTTTTTGGCAGTTATTTTCAAAAATACTAACAATTGAATCTATTTTGCATTTCAATGCGAAAAAAAAGTTCAATAATTAATAATCAATATTTTTTTTTTGGTAAAAATACTTGATGCGATCATAGTACCAGAATCGCGATGATGCTTTGAACTTTTGCCAGCGCCATACAATTTGACGCACCCTAATACGTGCATATGTATGTATGTTTGTACTATATATGCCATTTTTGGCGCTTAACTGTGATTGCATTTCAAATTGTTCAGAATGATTACTAATTAGATAATCAATATTCTCCACACATAAAAGTTCAGGTCCAATATTAATAAGTCACCACCTTCCAACTGATTAGCTGCAAAATTACAGTGCTTGGGACAAAATCCAATCTATTTTTAATCAACATGCATTGCTACATACATATTTACCTACTGAAACATTCCCATATATATATGTATACATACATATATTTATTTAATTGCCGCAGCAGCAATCACACTGGGCTGGTTGGTTGACGTGACGTGTTGTGACGTTGGTAATGCCCGCCGCCCTCGTTGGCCTCATATGTTTTTCACATTTTATTTGTTTAATTTTGATTTATTTTTATTTATTTCACTTTTGTCATTGCTTACCTCTTGTGTGTGCCTATGTACATACATATGTACATATGTGTGTACATACATAGGTGCACGTTTTTATATTTCATTTTATTTTTCTTTTGCAGCTATTCGATTTGACATTTCGTGCGACTTCTTCATCTTTGCTCGCTCATTCGCCGCTCTAACCGCCAGGCAGCTCAGCTCACTCACCTACAATTAGCAAATGTATTGTCATTTGTATCAGTTGTTTGGGCGAGCTGTATACATACATATATTATATACAAATATACCTAGATATGTAAATATGTGCATGGGTCGATATCAGTAGACGAATACAGTGACTCAAACAATTGAACATATGGTAATTTGTTTTTAAAATGTTTGTCATGTTTTCATGATACATTTTTTTCTCAAATATTAAAAAAAAAATATTATTACTATGAAAAATCCAAACTTTTTAGAAATTTAGAACAATTCAACAATTAAATTTGAAGTTGCTCAAAATTTGCTCTCTAGGTGGATGCCGTTTATGGCCTTTCTGTACGCTGCCGGAACCAGCGATTGTGTCGCGAACGTTCGGACCGCATCCGTGAATTCATAAAGATACCTTAAGATGTGCCTCCGGTACGTCAAAATATATTAGAATTCATACATTTCCTAGAGGTAATGATATAATAACCCCTTGGAAATGTCTTTATTCGATCAAACAAATTTTGTTTTTTAACGATTTTTTTTTAGCAGTTCTACGAAATTGAACCAATTTCAAAATAAAAAAAATTCATTTCTATAATCTGGGGTGGTAGGAGCATGAAAAATTCAATAAGTTGATTTTCCTGTGTATTTTTGAACCACCTTAATGTTTGTACATACATATCTAATGGGTACGAAGAAAATTTGTCTTTCCAATAGTGTAAGGTTGTGAGTTGAAGTGATGGTTCATTTTTGTACATTTGAGTTCTGTTAAGGAACTATAATATATAAAAAATAAACTTCATATTATTTTCATTGCATTCAAAACATTTCCAAAAATATCGAATTAACACCATACGAAAAAAAACATTGATTTTTTTTCTTGCCCATCCCTAAATGGCTAAAGTAAAAGTCTGAACTATTTATTTTAAATTTCTTATGATATTTTCTGTTTCTGTTATAAAATTTTATGTAGCCACTGAAATTGATTTCGAAGGAGAAGCGATCTACCTTAAGAGGTATTAGTTGTCGTAATACCGTTGGCTGCAATTTGATTTTAGTTTATGCTTCTAAAAGGGTAGCAACGTCTGTCACCTTTAGTTCCTTTTATTTTGCATGTAATTGTCCATATTTTCTAAGGTTTGTAATTGGGTATGAAGATCCATGCAAAAAGGTAGTTTAGCGATAGTTTCAATAAATTAAAAAATAAAACATAGGTTAGGACAGCAAGCGGGAGCGAGACAACTAACTGTCTAGTTATCTAACCTTCTATTATTGAATCATAAGGAAAATTACTGTATACTAATTTGTGCTGGCCACTGAACATGTACATATGTATGTGTGTGTACGCGTGTGTGTGTTTTTTTTAAATTGGCAACTACTCATTAAGTGTAACTATTTGCATAAAACTATTAGCAAACAACAAACACTACGAAATCTACACTCTATACACTTATACAGGGAGGGCCAAAAGAAACCAAGGGGTGTAAAAGTTTAATAACTTTTTCGTTTATTATTTTTTTTTTTAATTTTTTCTTTCAGATTATGTAATATACAAAAGGGAAATTTTTTTACACTAAGTATGAAAAATTATGTCTCTTAAATGACCACCGTTTTAGCTTCGCACTGATGGGCTCTTTTTAGAGCATTTTCCATAACATCTTTCAAAACTTGTGGCTGTAGCGTTCGAATTTCTGCAACAATGTTTCCCTTGAGTTCAAGGATTGTCTCTGGCTTGTTCACATACACTCGCTCCTTCAAATAACCCCAAAGAAAATAGTCGGGTGCTGTCAAATCTGGCGATCGCGCTGGCCAAATAATTTCCGAATTTCTGGAAATTATTCGCCCTCTAAAAATTTGACTTAAAAGTGCCATTGTGTCTCGGGCAGTATGGGCAGTGGCTCCGTCCTGCTGAAACCACCCTGTATGTACTTATGTATGTACATATGTTTGCCGTGATTTTTTCGAAAAACTTCCCTTTGCTTTTCACCCCTAAAAAAAAATAAAAATATGTACATACATACAATATGTACGTAGGTTATGTACATAGCGCTGCTGATAATCATTTACTACTTTGGAATACCCTTTGATACTAATATGTGCAATTTATATTCTTTTATTTTTGCCTAACTTGAACTACTTACTCGCCTTTGCATACATACATACATACAAGCAAAAAAACATATACATATGTACATATGTACATGCATACACGTGTAAAAGCACAAGCTCGGCATAGAGGAACGCAAAAATTGAAACTTAAAAATTAAAAAATTAAATAGTCAGCACTCTAAACCTAATTTCGTATGATTGATATTTTTAGGTTGACTACTCGTAATGCATTTGTTGTTAATTTTCGCATAAAAGCGGTCGTAATTATTGTGTAGATATTCATTGAGTTTATCGCCACAAACGTATGCATTCTCATACAGAAATATATTTGTATGTACATTGGTACACTTCGTTTATTTCAAATTTTTTATTTGCTTTTGCTGAAAATCGTTGAGATAAAAACACAAAACACTTTGCTCAAAAATATTGGTTTTATTGACTGTTGTTCCACTTAGAGCAGCCTACATATACATATGTATGTATGTATGTAGGTATGTATGTACAATAATACATACAGTTATGTGAAAAATATTAGGGACGCGATATTTTAACCATGACATTTTCATCCATACAAAAAAAAAAATTGACCATTCGTTATATGGAAAACTTCAAGTATTACAAATTAAAAAAAAAAAACTGTAATTACCGGAAAAAGGTATAATATATGTCAATACAGGCACTAAGCTACTCACGTGCCAAATTTCAAATAAATCGAACAATAAAAGAGATTTTTTCGAAGGAGGTCATTGAGAGATCTTCAAAATGCCATCTCTACAACCACTCGTACAATTTCGTGCAAACCTCACTAAAACCATCTACAATGTACGCACTAATATACTGTAAAATTTTCATCGAAATCGGTTCTGTGGTTTTTGAGTTATAAAGTCACAACATATTAAAAAGTTTGAAGATTTGTTGAAATTTTTGTTGAATTTTTCTATTTTTTCTACAAAGTTTGAAATGTGATTTTATACGTCGTTTGTACTTTTCTAAAAAAAAAAAATGCAAACGAAAGAACAATAAGCAAAACTGATCAACATTTTATGTTCCTAGTATTTTTCACATGACTGTATTTATTCAAATATTGGAAATCGAAGTGCATATGCCTGACTGATAAATGGATTATTTTTTCAAATAAACATTTGTATTGCATACACACATACTACATACATATGTAGTAGGTATGTATGTATGTATGTGGGTCGCGAAAAAAGTTTATAATTACTCGGGCGTATCTACACGACTGCATGCTCGTAATACCTGCCAATATAAAGTTACACATCAAATGTAATTAACCCTGAAAGAAATAAGCAAGTAGCACAGAAATAATTTTTATTGTTTCCGTACTTTATGGGGCAATTAAATTTATTTCCCATTGTGGCAAAACTGCATAAAGTATTTTGACGCCGTTTACTCTGTTATTGAACTGTATGTAAGCTTTTCTTTCCCCTATACTTTATTAACTTAATTTTTCGTTTTATTTTATTTTGTGTTATTTTATTTAAATTTATTTACTTCATTTTATTTTGCATTATTTAATTTTATTTGTTTTATTTCTTTTTAATTTTTGCTATTTTATCTTTAATATTTTTTGTTTACTTAAATTTATTTTGTTTTTATTTGTTTTTTACCTTATTTGTTATTTAAAAATTTAGTAATTTGAATTTAAGATATTTTATTTTGAATCTTTTTTTTTTGTTTTCTTTGATTATATTTTATCTTAAGTTTATTTTATTGTCTTTTTTCATATATGTATGTTTGAAATTTAATATTTTCTTTTATTACGTTGATTTATTAATAATTATTTTATTTAATTTTGCTTAATGTTTTTAATCATATTTTGTTTTAGTTTATTTATTATAATTTATTTTAAATTTTTTTAATTTTATTTTTTAATATGCATATGCATTTTTTTTATTTATTTTTTTAATATTCATATGCATTTCTTTTTATTTTATTTTTTTGTATCATACTTTATTTTGATTTATATATTCTGTTCTACTTTTCATTCATTTTATTTCTTTTGATTTCATTTATTTTCAGTTATAGCTCATTTTCTTTATTTTTATTTTAATTTACCTTTTTTGTGTTTTTGATTCATATTTTATCTGCATTATTTTGTTATATTTTATTTCATCTTCTATCTTCCTTTATTAGTTTTTCTATTTCTTGTCATTTTACTTATTTGAGTTATGTCTTTCTCGTTTGATTTTGTTTTATACTATAATTAAAAGTTATTTTGTTTATTTGTATTTAATTTAGTTTATTTAATTGCATTTTATATTATATTTATTTTTCTGTTATATTAATGTTTTTATTTATTTGTTTTACTTCTATAAATTTTTTTAATTCAATTCGTTTTGTTTGGTGTTGTTTTTTCATTACTTTTATAAAGTGTCAAAAAGTTTTTTTTTGTTTTTAATCCACATTGAGCTACGATGATGTATGTATGTATCATTAGGGCGGTCAAAAAAAAAATTAAGTCGGAATTCGAATTCGCTCACCCATAGGAATTTTCTATATTGAAAAAAAAAAAAAGAAACAATCAACTTTTATTTTTTTAAATCAAAAATATTTAGGCGTCGCTTAAAGCGCTCACAATTCCCCAGGTATTTCATTTGAGGGAAACTATTCTTCGTATAGAATCCTTGAAAATAATGTTTGCGTTTGTGGGGGGTTTTGGATATTGTTTGTTTCAATATAGAACAATTATGTACATATATGGGGTGAGAGGATTAAAGTTCCAACCTCATACGTTTTTGGACCACTCTAATGTGCGTATGCTCCAACTCGCAGTTAAATTAATAATAGTATTGGAGCGTAGAAAATTAATTAACAGCAGGTAATTATCATTCATTGATACGAATATTAGCATACATGCACATATGTACATATATGTATATATGTATGTACATATGTAGTACGTGAGTATCTAAAAAATATGGGCGCGTTTGAAGTATACATACATATGTGCATACTATCTGATGGCGCTTTAAGCAACGCTGCTCTCTCCACTTTATACATAAATTCTTAAATATGTACTACGTCTCCATGACATGGGTTCATTAAAAACTGCATACATTAACTACATATACAGAAAAAGAAAGTCAGGAAAGGCTTTTAGGAAATTATTTTCAACCGAAATCTAATAATTTTAAAGCAATCTTTGGAGCCTCATCTACATAGTATAAACAGCATACCTTCCACAAAACGCCTGCCAAACTCTACATTTTATATACTTATTCATCACATGCGCTTCTTCACTTTGCCTTTGTCGCGTTATACACACATACACATGCCAGCATATGTACAAGCCCGAACAGGAACCGCAAAAAAAAAAAAGAATGCTAAATCAAATACCAAAATGCTCCAAAGCAACCGGCTTGAAAAGTGGGGTTTCCTCTACGGTTTACAGCCGATGTGAAGAGAGTAAGGGCGAATATCCACACATATGTAGGTATATTTGTATGTACAATGTATGAACCTGAATGCATTTGTATTAGTCGAATGCTGGAAAGAAAAAATATTGTTTTTTTGCTTTTTCTGTGGCATACTTCACGCCTTCGCTGCTGTTCTTGCATTTTTTATTGAATGAAAAAGCAAATCAGCTGTAGCTGTTGGTGGGAGTGTACGCCATAATGAGTTTCATCTCTCTCCTCTCATTTGCGGCGCTTCCTCCCCTATGCTTTCACACACACCCACACACACACACATACACCACTTGCCTCCTTCTGAATTGATTTTCGCTCTTACGCTCGCTCAAAATGTTTTATTTGTTCACAATATCGTTGCGTCGAAGATTCCCAAAAGTTGCCCCTTTCCCACTCAAATTTGTGCTCCAATGCTCTCTACGTTGCGCATTGTTGCTCTTTGCAGTCGGCTGTGCTACTCAATTTTGTTTAGGCTCCACTCTTGTTTGCTCTTGTGCGTAAATGGAGGGGGGCAAAATCTGTTTGCTGTTTAGTCTCTCTCATCTTTTTTCTATCTCTCTCTCTCTGTCTGTCTTTCAGCCGGCTTAATAAGCTATCAGCTGCAGCAACACTTGACTCGCCGTCGAAGCGTGTAAACACGTTTTTCATCAAATGTTGTATTTATTGTGTTTACGGTACACTCACAAAGTGTATGTGTGTATTTGTTTGTGTGTAAAAGTGATTTTGTTGTTTTGGTTTAATTTTAATCGTCAGTAGCACCCCCACCACCATCATCACCATCATCACCAACCAACCTGATTCAGCACCTATCAACTAAGTTGTTATTGTCCATCTTTGTTGTTGTTATTGCATGTTTTTGGCGCGTCGCATCGCTCCACTTAGCTCTTGGCGGCTACCACCTCTGCGGCTGGCGCTGCTTTTACTTGCTCTCTCACTGCACTGGGGCTTCTATACTAAATGTCTTCACGTTGTGTGTTTGCTTTTATATTTTTATTTCAACTACCTATTATTATTGTTGAATATTGAGTGTTGTATTTGTGCGGATTACAAAGTATAACAACCAAACAAAAGCAAAAAAAGAAGTGTCTGCTGAAAATAGGAAAAGGCTGGCAAGGCTTGCAGAAAATGCTTTTGCGCAGAAAGTGCGAAAAACACATACATACCGACAATATACATATACGAGTACACGGGGTGAAATAAAAAGGAAAGTGAAACTGTTTTTGATAGCTAGCAGTACTAGCGTCTAATTTACCGTATTTGGCGAACAAACAGCGAACTGAAATTGAATAATTTATGATTTAAAATTTTTTGAAAGCTGTTATCCGAGTCATCCATTACGAGCGAATGCTACTTTTGATTGATGAAAATGATGCTTGTCCGCGTTGCTTTCTGCAATCTCATTAAAACATCACAAATAGTTTAGTGGAACGCAAGGAGTTATGTATAATGCGTTCCACTTGAGTGCATAAAAGATCATAGTATATACCAGCTACATAGATAAGAATTTTGAATAAAAAATAAAACTACACTGAAAAACAATATAATGTCGCAATTTCCCTCAAATCTGTAAAGGTTTCTTCAAAATTAATAAAAACCTATGTACAATAAAATCTGTTTTCTCCAAAAGTTGTAAATATTTCTTAAGCACCACAAATTTTAGAAGAAGCTATGATATAAACGCCAAATTATTATAATTATAGCGCTGACGTAGAAGTGCAACCTCATTAACCCTTTTAGTATAAAAAAACAAAAGTTGAAGCTACTTAACCTTAAAAATTGTAACCGGCTGGATTTGGGTCGTTTATTGCAAAAATGATATCAACAATTTTATAAAGCTCTTACTACCCTTCGTTAAAAAATGAAAAAATTCACTCTCAGAGTAAATTAATGAGTCATTAGCGCCCTTTATGATATTTAAACTTAAATAGGGGGAAACCTTCACTTAGTTTTGAATTATTGATTTTGACATCTTTGTTCTTTTCCTGTTGAATTTACTTTAGACGTTTGAAATAAAGCAGAAATGTGCGGTTTGGAAGAATTTATTGAATTTTTGAATTATGTCGAATACGAGATCAATTTGACTATTTATCAAATACAGGAGCTCTTGTCAAAAATCGACTTCCCAGCTAGTCGCCTAGTCGAAAAGCAACTTTTTTGCTGGTTGGTAGTCGGATGGCAAGTATTCGAGTAACAGCTCAATTTCGGACTAAACGCTAACCATCCAGTAGCTTGAAAATCTACTAACCGAAATAAACAATAATAGGGACAGTTACACTCTATATACAATAAATTTATTAAAACATCATTATATTGCAAAACGAGTTTTGCCAAAAGGCATAAGCATTCAAACACATACATACATACATACATTGTCGAAAAACGATTAGTCGAAAAAGTTGAAAGGGACGGTTATTTCATTAAGTGAAGTCGACTATTTTTAAACAATTTTTGTTAATCAAGCTATACATAGACTGAGGTTGATTCGTATAAGAAAAGCTTTCAGTTTGTTTCGAAAACGAACTTTTTATCACTCATTCCCTAAGAAGCGGAAGTGTTTCAAAATTTAAACCTTCCTTACGCAGTTTTTGAAAAGCGTAAAAGAAGTATTTAAAAATTGCTGCTGACTTTCCTCCAAATTTTAGGGGTTTACATACGTTGCATTATTTTTTTGAAGAAAAATATTACATTTATAATGTAGGTGATCTCATGCAAAAGGGACCCCAACTGGGAACATATTAAGATTTATGTTTATGGTCAGTCCCATTGCAACCGGTTTTACGTATCGGAATGACCGAGTTTCACCCGGCCAAGGGCTGTTATTTCGGCGATCGAACCCTGTTTAGATCGGCGCATACCATTACGATTTATCGTTAGTATTGGTGGGAATAAGATGGCCATGTTTTTAAACGAAATTCTTAAATAGATTAAGGAAAAAACACAGTCAGCTCCATCCAGACAATTCAATTAAATAAACATAACTATTCTCTTAGCAAAAAATTTGTTCCTTACATTGGACCCTGGTACAGAAAGGGTTAATAAAATATATGGATTTTTATAATTTTCTACACATATATAATGTTTTCATTTTACTTCCAATATTTATACAGTCGGACTCGCCAGTCGTTAGAGCCTAGTTATCTTCAATGAATTCAATTCTGTACAATTTATTGGAACGATCACATTTTGTTTTTAAACTTTCGATTTAGTTAAGATTAAATTAATTTGTTGAGTTATTATTAAATAATTTTAGAACAGTTATTTAAATAATAAGAAAAATATACAGTTGGGTGCAACAAAAAAATCGCAGTGTTCTCCAAAAAAAAAAAACTTCGCTATAGTGAAGTTCATTAAAGGGGATTCCGACTGTACGTAACTACTTCTTTAAGAGTAACAGTAAAAGAAATTAATCGCTTTTTGAGCTGGCAATACACTTAAGTAATATTCGTTGCGGTAAATTAATTTTTATTGACAGTGTTCAGAACATAACTAGAGATACTACTTGCATGCCAGAATACTGACATTTCATTTTTTTGCAAACCATTTTTTCGTTTATTTTTATTTTTTATTTTACAGCGAATACATAAAAGTAATTGCCACATTTCTATGGCACTTATGCGCATGCAAGAATATACATGTATGTACGTATGTACATATTTATATCGTTAACTCGATTTTACTATAAACTCCGTTGATTTTCTACGCTGCTCACCAGGTTACACTTGAATTACTTGCAATGCAACTGTTTAATCTTAAAAAAATTAAATTTCTGTGTGCAGGTGTGATGTTAATCCCGGTATTCTGGGATCCTGATGTTTTCAGGTACCGAAAATTTTGAAATATCCAATTGAAAGAATTACCTATTCTGGCGAAATTAGTTTATAGTCTTTCGAGAGACAACTGTAAATTTTGTTGCAAATGTTTATGCAAACCTAAATATAAGGTATGGTTTTAGGGGTTATTTTAATATTTTTTATAAAAATAATTTCTTGTTAAAATATGTTTTTTATAAAAATATTTTTTTTTATTAATTTTTTTTTTAATTTTTTTTTTTAATATTAATTCTGTCATAGCATAATGTTTTTTTTACAAGTTCATTATATAAAATTACTTAATAAATACAATGCTTAAGCCTCCTCATTCGCATATCTTTACAATTCCTCTTACAAACCACAGGAAAAAAGCATTCAAGATAGAAGGCAGAATAGATATTTGTCTAACAAACGATTTTTGTCCTTCAAAAGACTGTGGGGAGTAGCTAGGATTGCCTTGGAATTTTATAGAGTAGTAAATTATGTTTAGAGGTTTTCTTTTGTATATTTTTATTTAATGTTTTTTTCATACTAATTATTACATTCAAACCCGTCGTGTATTTTCTTGCTCATATAGTTTTTAAATACAATTTGAAAAATTTATTACCTGTAGATATGTATGTATTAATAAATATGTGATTTTTAAAATTAGTTTATCATAAATTTTGAATGGTTTTATTTCATGGTATTTTTAAATGATTTATTGAATTTTTACTGATAAGTTATGTTCCAACACGAACCCCTGTTCGAATCCCGAAATTCCCCTTTTAAAAATTTTCCGCTAATATTCATATCCCTAGTACTCTATATGAACTAGTATATTTATATGTATACAGTACTATATGTACTAAGTGCGCTAATCAAGTTCAACGTTCAGCATTGCAATTTCTCATGTTGCTAGTAATAAAATATTATGACTTATTCTTGTTGTTATCCTCAACTTTGCTGCTTAAGTCTTGTCCACATATGTGTGGATGTATGTATGTGTGTTTACATGTATACGATATTAAAAAGTTTATTTTAACTGATTATGCACCCTACTGAAATGCTTATTTAAAGATTTTTTTTCGCTTAGCTTATTAACGGCCGTGCGATGTTCGACATTATGGATTCGCTGCTTTTGTTTTTATAGATTTATATGTTTGTTTGTGTGTATGAATATATGTAACTACTTAAAGTTATTTTCTGTCTGCACTTTGCCTTGCGTGTTTTCTACCGGGATTTAATTTTTTTTTGCATTCAACACTTATTATGCACGTCTGCTACGTACGATGTCATGTAATACTCGAATCAGTGCTGTCGTTTATTTTTATTGAATAACAGCACTTTTTCTTCCAGTAAATTTTTATTTACAACATAAATTTTTGTTTAAGATTATTTACAAAAAAAAAAATGTTTTAATGAACTCATAATTTTGTCTTTAATTAGAATTACATATTTACATAAGGCTCTAGCCTTCGATTTCTCGTGAAGAAATTTCTCGTGAGGGCCGCTTTCTCGCGAGCTTCTTATGTATCGAAAGGCCCGTAAGGCTCGCGGTCTCTTAATATTTAATTCAATTTTGCGCTACATATACTCGTACTAACCCACAATATGTACAGTGAATCAAGCAGTCCAAGCAAAGTTTTATAGTATAAGATTTATCGATACTGCCCGATATGCAATGTACTCCATTGCAATTGTGTGGAATTTAACGGCAGTAACCTTTTCACCACTAAATGCTAATGCGAAATCGTTTGTGTTTGACTTTTGGCAATGTGCAAGGGTGTGACGCAATCAACCGGTATATTACATGCCGATCCATCTGAATAATTTTTCACACGACCTTCGCGCAATTCTGCCAACCAGCCATATCTTCGCAAATTTTCACAAGGCATTCTTTTTTTACTTGATTTCTTTAAGACGCTGTTAAACCAAAACTACTTGGAGGACTTTTTTCTGCCAATATTTTTATCTTAACTAATGTCAAATTTTTGGAAAGCATAGTGTGCATCAAAAAAATTGTCGTCTAATTGTCGATTCCAGTAACTTTCATTTCACACAATACGCTCGTCAATTTTCGCTTGGTTTTATTATGGTTTTTTAATTATTGCATTACGGTTATCAGTGGAATTCTCATGCAAATAAAATCTAACTAAATTGGTAGTATGGTTTTGTCGCAGGTATTGAATGAAAATAGCTTCTTTTTTCACATTTAAAAAACAAAAAAAAACACCCTGAAATGGTAAAAAAAATTTAGATATGCAGAAAAATTTGTTCAACGGTATCATAAAAGGTTTTATTTACAAAGAAAAAAAGGGTGAGGAAATAACTTATAAGTCTAAATATGTCAAGGTTTGAGTTATACAAGTTTTTCTCAAACCAATTTCAAAAAAATCTCATCATCATACCATTGAGATCATTTTTAAATATTTTTATGCAGACCTATTAAACTTAAAAAGTTTTATGAGCTAAATACTTTTATGTAAAAAAAACTTCATTTTCTTTATCATTTATTTTCAAATCGGTCCGTTTCAATCAATCAATTTTATAATTCCGATGGAAAAACGGCGCAACATAATCAAATCTGTATATCATTTACTTAAAGCTTCCTTTTTTAAATTTATATATTTTTCTTTTAAATCTATTTTACTTTCACATATTTACTACATGTGCGGTATTATTTTAGTACCGTTTTTATGCTTTAATCGTTTTACATAATTTGCAGGCCAGCCCGAGTAAAATAAAAAAAATTTTAAGCATCATCATTTAACTCTAAAAAACTAAAAAAAAAAGTGTAGACATGAAACTAAAAACCATGTACGTAATTCAATACAAAATGCCGCTACTACTTCAATAACAACATGTCTTGCTGAGTTTTGTGAACTAATTCTTTTTATTTCTTCTTCTCTTCCACTATTTGGAGTTTCGTCGTTTAACAAGTGCTCTTTGGTGGTCACACATCTCTGGAATGCGACTTTACCAAATAACACACGCCACTTCAAAATGGCGTCTCTCGAGCCGAAAGTATACCCTCATGTTTTATAGTTGTACGAGTATGTGTGAATTTATGTACATACATATGTAGGTATTTTGCTGTCGATCGCCGCTCGCCGAAACCCGGGCCAAATCACTTTTGTGTTGTGCCTACCACCAGTACACAATACTACATAATTAAATTTTGCTTTCGTATCGGATTTCGCCATGTTTTCGCCTAATATTTCATTCATGCGAAAGCAGATACCGTTGGCTCATCCTCCGTTCCTTCATACGCAATCGACAACATTGTATTTGTATGCTCCAAAATAGTTGTTGTTTTTAGTGCAGTTCTACCGCACAGTGTGTTCTCGTCTGCGCCAATTATTTCCATTGCGGGCAACTGAAGTGTGTAGAGTAGCATTTTATGTAGCTTTGCTCATTTTGGCTCTTGCCAATGTGCGCCATCACGCCGCCAAAGATGATTGAGTTTCTGCAGCATCAGCAAATTCTTTGTACCCTTTAACCGTATGGTATTTTAAGTATGTATGTAAATAGGTTTGGATATCAGCTGTGATTATATTTTTCCCGTGCTCGTTTTTTTACACTCTTCTACAAAAAAATTTTTTAATGAGCACCGCAAATTCATAGCATATCGAATTGAAAACTCTGAAAATATTTATCTTGACCATTATCTTAACCACCAACCGTTGCATGACAACAACGATCGAAAAATTCAGACCTTGTTTGCCATATTCGATTTCTTGATATGGATCGATTGCTTATTAAAACTGTTGGAAAAAAGTCAGCAGTTGCATTACAGTGCGTTTTTTCCTAGAAAGTGGTATTAAAAAGCATTGAGTTATCTGTTCTAATATTCACAAATGTAGGTATGTATGTACATTAGGGTCTCTCGCCAAAAAAAAAGTTGCAGTTCTTCCACCGCGATTATGAAATGTATTATAGTTTAAGACGGGACAGCTGTGCCGATTTGAAAATGAAGGTTTTTTTAAATAAAAATATATTTTTTTCACTTATTTTTTCGAAAAAATCATCTCTGATAGTAGAACAGTTTAAGAAACTTAAATGGCCAGCATAAAAATATTTTTAAAAAATTCAAAAAAAAGCCCACAAAAAAATTACGTTGCAATTATGTGTAAATCTTTTTCTGCAGACCTTTCAACCAATTGATGTGATTTATTTGAAAAAAAAAAAAAAAAATTTAAAACTATTTTGATTTATAAAAATTGAATTTTTGCAGGTATTTTCAAATCGGTCCAGCTCGGTAAATCTTCATATATTTCCGAAAAATGTTGGAAAAACAGTATCAATTTTTTTATGGTGAGTGATGCACCCTAATGTACACATTTTTTTGGGAATTCCCTATTTAATAAGCACGATATATCGTAGCGATTACTTATAGGGTAATTATTTATATACAATACATACATATGTATGCACATATGTAGGTAAGTACGTGAATGTAAACATTTGTACAATTAAGCTATAAAGCATGCAGAGCTAATAAAATGAAAGAAAAAAATTATAAATCAGAAACTTCAAAGTTTCCAATTACTAAAGTCGTTTTCTCATCGATTTATTTATTTGACTGGGGAAATTGTAAGCTTTTACTCGAAAACATAATTGATCATTCTGGCTATGTACAAATCGTTTAAAATGTAGAGCATAACTCTTAAACATACCGCTTAAAGCTCTAACACTCTGAAAACGTAATATTTCGGCATGTTCGGGATGTCACTTCACGAGTGGAATTGCATTTTGCGCATATCTAAAACTACTGTGTGAAGTGAAAATTCCGAGTGTAAAGTAAAATTCAAAACATGCCCAATTCATCCCTCTTATGTATGTCCACCAAATTTCTATCGCTAAATCGAGTTGAAAATGTTTGGTGCCAATAAAACTACACCTCGCTTTTACTTGTCAACAATCGAACTTAGTCATATCGTTCCGCTTCGAATGATTTATACTTGTCATCATTTAAAGCTGCCATCAGACGTGGAAATGGAATTGCTTTCAGTTAGTATTTTTAAAATGAAAAGTACCTGAAAGTAAGCCGTCATTTTCCCGCAGGACTTTATGTAATTAATTCCAGCTGTGTGTTTGAACATTTTGTTATTCATTATTTATTTAATTGATTCTGTGAAATTCGTAATGGAATACTTATGATACAACACAAAAAAAAATGTAAAGAATAATAAAAGAAAAGTAGTAATAAACATTTTGAGAATACTGCACCATCGTTGTAAGAGCCAAAGGCAATCTTCACAATTTATTTCGAAATTAATTTGCTTCCTCTCTATCTGTCAAACTAGTTTATATGTATTCATTTCACAGGAATTTTAATGTTATACCTATACGTACACAAACTGAAAACAAAAAATGTGTGTTTTTTTTTTGTTTTTTCATTTGTAAGTAAATTTAGGTTGTAGTATTTACAGTGTGTCATAATTTTACGTACAGTTTTTTTGTTGTTTAATATTCACAATGTGTTAATGTAAACCTTTTCCATTAGTTCATTCCATAATAAAAATTATATGAATCAAAGTTTAAAACTAGATATTAAATTATTTTTTATATTTCTTTATAAAAGTGATATGTAGAGGGACTCACACAATAGTCCACATTTTAATTTTAATATTTTTCATGTACTTTTTTTCGTAATTTTTTTATAAAACATCGTAATATAACAAAACGCATATCAGAATTCCAAAAATTTCAGTAAAATTTCAAATATGAAAATGAAAAAAAATCATGTTAATCAGAATTTCAATCTTCCTACAAAATTTATAAAAATTTATCAAAATTACAAAACTGCAGATCCACAAGTTGCCCAAAAAATTCAATTAAACATTTTGAAAATTTCATAAATTTTTAGAAAATTCTTATAATTTTTTTTTACAAATTTGGAATTCTGATTAACATGATTTTTGTATGTATTACGATATAAGTTTTATAAAAATTTAATGAAAAAATATTATCAAGAGAAACGTTGCGATAATTAAAAAAAAAATCAACGAATATTCTTATTCGATTCAAAATCATTCATCTAGTACACTGCGGAACAAAATTTTGCGGTCGGAAATTTTTAAGTCGATTTAGAGTAATTTGGGGGCGCTGATTAGGAAAATAATATCAGCTTTGTCGAATTGGCTCTAGTTTTTCAGATAAAGACTTTTAAATATTTCACGAAAAAACCTAATTAAAAATACCAATATGGATTTTAATAATATTTTTATTGCGCGCCTGTATAAAAATAATACAAAAATAAAAAAATATTTTCTTTTCATTATTTAATTTTAAAAAAATTACAAAAAACTTTTTCTGTAGGACCTCCTATGATGTCGTTGCTCAGGACAATCCCGTATTAAGTTCCAGCCATCATGTGGTCGTCCCATCGACCTTGGTATCTTTCTTCCATTATTTTTATGTCCTAGTGGAACCGTTCACCTTGTTCCTCACTGTAATCGCCTTGGTTGTCCGGGAATTTGTCCAAATGACTATGTAAATAATGTAATTTAATGCTCATTTTAGCTCCTAGTTTGCGAAAATTGAGAAGCATATCAGCAACTAGTTTTATATAGTCTGGTGATTTATGATTTCCCAAAAAATTTTTGACTACATTAACAAAGCTTAGCCAGGCTTCAGATTCAATTTGTGACATATGGTTTAAGAATTCAGAGTCTTTTAGAAGGGTACGAATTTGAGGACCATCGAAGACTCCTGCTTTTAATTTTTATCAGTTGGTCATGAACCACATTTGCAGTTCCTACCTCCATATTTTCTCTCACCGGCCAGTCCTTTGTAATCCAATGTTCAGTTCTTGCACGACTGTCCCATAAACATATAAAACAGGGGTATTTAGTATACCCACTTTGTTGGCCCATTTACAAGTTGCATTTGCAAGTCACGCGGTCGATAACGTGCAGCGGCTGGCAGGGACTGTTAGAGTTTTGAGGTATTTAGGCGAAGTCGCCGAATTAATGTTTAGTTGTATTAACTCACCCGACTTAACCGGCTCCCCTTGCTCTCTTGCAAGGGAAATAAAATATTTAAACCAACGGACTACTTGTTTTAATAATTTATATAACAAAACTTATTGAGGAATAATTAAATTAATACAACTGGAACTGGGTCATATAATTTTTTTGCATTCATTTCTTAAGTTTCATTTGTCTCAAGAACTAGAGCCAATACAAAAAAAGTAAAAACAAAGTTCGTAAGCCTGCTACTAATGTTTATAAAAACTATTAACAAAATCATGACCGCAGGTTTTTTTGAAATTTTTGTTCCGCAGTGTTATCTATACTATTATATAAAATTAATTATATGGAATACATTTTGTTTAAATACATTTTTTGAGCGTTTGAGAAAAACAATAGAGTGGCATGTTTGTTTTTTTTTAAGTTTTTGAAGAATACATAAATAGTATATGTATGTATGTACATATGTATGTACGTCGTGTATTTGGTGGTTTAAAATAAATATATTCCACAAAAAAAAATTGCGCATGCGTACATATCCTGATTTGAAAAAAACATCAAAGACAAACAAAAAGTATTTTTTTTTTGTAAATTTATCTTTTGGCGTAGCTAAAAATGCCATAGTATTATTAACGTACGAGTATGTTCGCATATATTTGTATTTTATTATATTTTCTTCGTTTTTTACCCTCTTCCTGTCACGCACTCACTATTTATTCACTATCTATATTTTATTAAAAAAAAAAATGTTACTACTGCTTTTGCATAAGTCATTTTTTCGATTCAAAATTCTTGCGCCTATCCACTTCCATTATGTTCAGTCAATCGTTGTTGTCTGTTTTTTTTTGTTTTTTCAATTACTACAACTACCACATTATTGCTTCTTCCTCTTATTTGCCCAGCAAGATGTCAATAAACTCAAATTGTACAAAAATATGCTAATAGTGCGAGAAAAAAATAAGAAGAAAAAAACAACTATTTACCACCTAGCGTTCTATCGAAAGTAACGTTAGTTTCAAAGTCAAACTGAAATGTCAAATACGTGTAAAAATAAGTAAATACGCTTACGACGTTGAAGTGGAGTTTATTAGTAGTAGAGCCGCAGCTGAATTTGGAAGTGAGTCAACAAAATTATGAAAAAAATAAAATAAAATAAAGATTAAAAAAGAAAATATGAAATGGGGAATTGCTCCAAACTAGGCCTCTGTTCTGTGCTTTGAGGAAAGTGTTCACAAATAGTACTATCTATTTTACATATTTACTTAGAATAAAAAATAAATTGTTGTTGGAATCTTATACATTTACATATATAGCGGATGGTATTACAATACCGGCTCAGTGATAAAATTGTCAATAACGAAAGTGAGTTTGCTGATTTCGCGCCACGACTTTAACGCGAGCTACTATATTTTTTGAATTCAGTATTATTAGTGTATTTGTTAATTATATATATAAACGCTATGCATCAATTATAAAACTAACCTATGCTAGGTTCACATCATATCAGTTTGGGTGGTTAGGTTTTCATAAATTCGCGTTCAACCTTTAAATAAATCAAATTACGAACACGCTGTGGTATTAAATATAAAAATGATACATTAATTTCACGTTTTTGTTTAATATTCGGATATTACAGAAAATATTAAAATTTACAGAAAAACAAGCTTAACTCCCAAACTAAAATATATTTTTACTAAATTAAATTAGATAGTAACAAGAATTGTGTTGTTAGTCTTAATACCAAACGAATAATAGTCACATGTTCCTACATGTCAGAAAGCTAAGATGATTAATTTGTTTGTCTCAATGGAATTTTTGTATAGCCCGTAAGTATTTGGGGTGGCTATAATATATCTCTAAAGGTTTTCGTATAATAAAGTTTTTATAACCTTCAGTTTTTCACCGAAATGATTTTTTCAAAATTCTATGCAAAATTCTTTTTGATTCTGGGTCGGCATATTGCTTTGATAGATTTATTAGAAACCTTGCAGGTGTATTTATGTAAGTATATCCTAATAGTTGTTATTTGGGCCTATCCAAATTTAATTGAGCCAAACTAGAAACCAGCGCCGCCTAGGGAGTTTTCTAAATGCCGCTTGCTTGAAAAAAGTACAATGTATGTATATTATAATAATCTAACATCAGGACGCACACCATAAACTGTAGGCGAAGTTCGGCAAAACATCGAGTTACATATATGATGTAAGTGCCAAATTATTTTATTATACTATATCCTAACTTTTTGTATAGTGATGTTGTTGAATGAAGTCCAAGACGGCTTGTTCAAGGACAAAAAAATAAAATATATCATTCTAAATTAGTTAATTTCAATTTCTTAAGTAAAAGCGCTTATTAATATATTAAGGCGTGGCATATCTATAGCAATGTAAAATGGATACGCATAGTTGTTAATTGTACTTAAGGTCTGGGAAGGATAATGAGAAAAAGGTGATGATGGTGCTTTATTACTCCTCCACAAATCTTTAAGACTCTTTGATGAATATAGGAAGCTTACTAGTGACAAATAATACACGTTTTCCATTATCAACATATCTGACCCAAGTATGCTCCATCTCAGCCGAGCAAAAGCAGGACAGATACAGAGGAAATTATCTGTGCTCTCCTTCTCGAACGAAGATTAGAATAGGATTAGAAAAAATTGGAAAGAGAATTATAACATTCTCTACAGAAAGGGTGCTCAGTTCTCGGGATCGAAAGAAAAGGTTGGATATCTATCTGATCGTTTTATAACATTCGATGCTAAATTAGTTGCTAATCTTAATTTAATTATAAGCAACTTTTCGCACTTTTATTATTTCAAATATACTTCGTGCCTTATTATAATTTTCTATTGATTCGAGAGAAACCTTCGAAAACTCCATTAAAATTCTAACGTAAAATCAAATATTTGTCTTACGTTAGAGACTACGTTTTCTGGGTTGGTGAAAATAAAAGCATTTTCCTCAGTGACAATAAATTGATAAGTTATCTGTGGAACCTTAGCACCCTAAACTTAAAAAATACTAACGACTTATTATTATCCATTTTGTAATTAGAAGAATCATATGCGTTTAATAAATAGATAGATATATGTATAGTAGGTAGTTAAAAAAATGTACCAGTAAAATAGAAGAAAAAACTAGTTAAGTGATAGTCTAGACTTTCAAAACTTAGTACAAAGGGTGGTTAAATTTTAAGGGCCGATGTTGATTTTAAATAAAACATAAATTATTTTGGAAATTATTGTAATTTCTTTTTGCTATGATAATATGGTGTGGTTCAATTATGTATGGAACAAAATATCGGCCAAATGTCGGCCGCGACCTCGGCGGCACACCTCCATCCGATGGTTCAAATTTTCGATGACGCTGAGGCATAATTGAGATTCTATGCCGCTAAAATCATCTTCAGTGATGAGGTACATTTTCACCTCAGTGGATTCGTCAATAAGCAGAGTTGCCGCATTTGGGCGAATAATAATCCAAGAGTGATTGTCGAAAAACCAATGCACCCATAAAGAGTGACTGTTTGGTGCGGTTTATGGGCTGGCGGCATCATCGGGCCGTATTTTTTCCAAAATGAGGCCGGTCAGGCAGTTACTGTTAATGGTGTTCGCTATCGTGAGATGATAACGAACTTTTTATAGCCCGAATTGGAACATATGGATGTGGACGCTATGCGGTTCCAACAGGATGGTGCCACTTGCCACACAGCCAACGAAACAATGGCTCTTTTGCGCGACAAATTCAATGGCCGTGTTATCTCACGTGGTGGCGATGTCAATTGGCCACCAAGATCATGTGATTTGACACCGTTGGGCTACTTTCTTTGGGGTTATTTGAAAGAAAAGGTGTACGTCGGAAAGCCAGCAACAATTCAAGAGCTAAAGGATGAGATAATTCGGCACATTAACGGCATAGTAGAACCTCAAATATGCCTCGGCGTCATCGAAAATTTGGACCATCGGATGGAGGTGTGCCGCCGAGGTCGCGGCGGACATTTGGCCGATATTTTGTTCCATACATAATTGAACCACACCATATTATCATAATAAAAAGAAATTACAATCATTTCCAAAATAATTTAGGTTTTATTCAAAATCAACATCGGCCCTTAAAATTTAACCACCCTTTACAAATGAGCCCACCATAAATGCTTCGCTCAAATGAAAGCTCAATGCTAAATACTAAGCCAACAACTTCGAGTTCAACAAGCCATATAAATTTTAAATTTTTTTTCTTCTTCGAAATCTTCAATTTACGTTTACTTTGTTTTATGAGAAGCGCTTAGCGTACACTAAAATTCATACTTTCCTTCCTGCTAATTAACATGCGAACGATAGCATTTGATTGTCTTCCTCCACCTTCAACTTCGCTTGTCGACTTCAGGTTCGCTTGCTAGCAAATGCTCATAATTCAGACATATGTATGTATACTATATTCATACATACATATGTACATACATATGTACATACATATGTATATGCCATATATTACTCACTCCCCATCATTCTACTAGTTAACGGCCTGTCTGGGTTGGCTGACCTCTTATATTCGCATAAAGTGGAGTAATACTATTTTAAAACCGATATGGACTTCTACTCGCTTATTTACTCCTCTACTATTTTACTTTTATAGTTTTTCTTCCCTTCCACTTGCTTTTCCGCGCTTAAAAAGCGGCGCAGCTTAGTTGAAAATTCACATAGTAGTCTGATTGCCATTGCTGCTGCTGGTGCTGCTGCTGCTGCCGGGGCAAAGTGAGTCCACATTCACTATGCTATTTGTTTTTTGTGTGGTAGTTTTTATTTTATTTTTCAGTGTTTTTATTGACCTTTTTCCTCTAGCGCCGCATATTTTTTTTAACGATTTTACGCTCACAAATAGTTTGTTGCAAATTTTACCCTCACAAATGAAACGGCAAATAAAGTGACTTCAAAAAGAAATTAAAATAAATATGAATATGAATATGTGGAAAAAAATTAACAGCGAGAATAAAAAGCAAGCTCACACAAATGCATATCGAAAAAAAACACACACACCGAACACCGAAACGATTATATCAATGACAATCAGAAAATAATAAAAAAAGTTCTTGTTCCCATGTTAATTGCCTTATGGCATTTAAATTTAAATAATAATCGCGTAAATTGCGGCTAAAGGCGTAAGAATATATTGGGCACGATAACGGGTTTATTTCTTTTTTTTTTGTTGCAAATTTTCTACTAATACGTCGTTACATTGATACTTTTCATACATCGCATGTGTGTATGTATTATGGTTACCCTGCTGGAAATGCAATTAATTTGAAAATAATTAATTTATAAATCACCTTTTTTTTCAGTGGCAACTAATTGTCATTCATAGGAAGCAGTCAATTACTAAGCTTGTAGTTTAAATTCAACAGCTTAAAAATGTTTTTTTTTAAATTAATGTTGTTTTATGAGTCAGTTTCAGTTTCATAGTGTTTTTTCCGACAGGGTATAAACATTTATTTTTATACTTACCTACCTACATATAAATAGCTGTATATCTATGTATAAATGTGCGAGTGGTTTAATATGAATTTAAATTCTTTCAATTATATCGCGATGAATAGTTTTGCATTTTTTTTTTTTGCTACGCAATTCTCATTATTATTGTTAGGTCAACGTTCATTGGTTTTTCGTTCATTACTGAAATACAAAATACAGTCTGTCTAGTAGAAGCGTGATCGGCAAAATTTGCACATAGAGTGTCGTTATCAAAATAATTTGAATGCACCTTGGTAGCGACATTATTTTTGTAGTACGCATTGCAAAAACTGTCACTTTCGTGAAACTATTACAAAGTGCACGTTGTTTTAAAAAATGAGTTCCGCGTACGAGGAGCGATTTGAAGCTGCAGCAAAATATATGAAGAAGTCGAAGTAATTCGTAACGAAGTGGACGAATCGGTATTTAGAAGTAAAAAATGTCGACGATTTGCCTGGGCGGGGCCCTGAAAAAAAGACCTCACCAAAGCAGGACAAGAAGATCCTTGATTTGTTTGCGACGAAGCCGGGCTTATCGTTGCGTAAAGCTAAAGAAGTTGTAGAGAAAAGTGTTGTTCAAATATCGGTAGAGACGATTCGAAAACGTTTAGGCGCTAACGCCGTCAAATACCGCAGCTCTCTTAAAAAACCGTTGCTCTCATCATCACACGCTGAAAAAAGACTCGCCTGGGCCTGCGCCAATTCAGAACGGAATTGGAATAATGTAATATTCACGGATGAATCTTCATTTTGGGCAAATAGCAACAACATAAATCGATCTTGGTGTACCGCTAACAATCGATTGCTCCAACGAACTGTTAAACACCCAGTGAAGGTCCACGTTTGGGGATGTTTCTCAGAAAAAGGATTTGGACGCCTTTTCGTGTTTACCAGCAACTTGAATGCGGTTTTGATGAACAAAATTTATCAAACAGCTTTATTGCCATCAGCTGCGAAGATGTTCGGGAGAAGAGGACACTCTTGGATTTTGCAAGAAGACATGACCCCAAACATCGCAGTCGAATGTGTACAGAGTGGAAACAGCAAAATGGTGTTGAGGTGTTAGATTGGCCTTCACAGTCGCCTGATGCCAATCCGATAGAAAATGTGTGGGCAATAGTAAAGCAGAAACTCAGAGGAAAAACGATATGGACAGCAAAACAGTTGTCAAGACAAATTCGGCTGATTTGGAAACGATTGCCTCGGCAACTTGCTCAGAACTTAGTGCAAAGTATGAGTCGGAGGTGTGAGGCCATAATAGCGAATGGCGATGACTATACATGTTATTAAAAGTATTGCGTACAATAAATATTGTAAACGTGTAAAATGTTGTTTATTTGAAACGAATCGGACAAATAGTCTCCAAGTTATGGCGATCACGCTTCTACTAGATAGACTGTAACAAATGTAAAAAAATATATGTATTTTTCATTTTGCGTTTATGGCTTAAGAATTTGTTCTTATTTTCCGAAACTTATAATGTGTTTTTTTTTTTAAACACAAACCTTATTATATTAAACTTTGTCTCTGATGCTTTTTTTTTAGTAAATTGGATTTAAAATTAAAATATGATGGAATGATAAAAGCGACTAAAAATGAGTTGAATTTTTTTTGCAAGCTGGCTAAAAAGTCTACGCTCGGCTAAAACCATTTTTTCTGGCTACACTAAATTGCTAAACTGGTAACAATGAATATACATATGTACATACCTATGTACATACATACATAATAGGTACAATGCATACGTATTTAGATAACTTTAGGTCACTGAGACATTCATTTCATTCAGTTTTTAATCAATATATAATATATAAATCAACAATATTAATTTTTGAGCCAAAATATAAAATATTTACATAATTTTCAAAAAAGTAGCCGTTTTCCTTGTTACAACATGGCTCAAAAAACCGATGAACCGATGACTTCAACCAAACTTGAACAGCATATTCCTTAGACCCTTGGCACGGAAATAGTATAAATTTTAATACGTTAGGTGGCGCATGAGTCGAAATATTCAGACCGTTTTTATGACCCGATTATTGATTGTATTACAAACTTTCAATGAGAGATGGCATTAAAAACATAAATACGTAAGTATGTTTACTGTACATAGACAGATACTATGTTTACAAATATACTTATGTACATATATGTATGTATAATATCTGTAAAAATCCAGTGGATGGTTCTGTAATCGCGATTTGAAGAACCCATAGTATATGTATTTATGGTTCGACTTAGTTCAAATCGAATAACCTTTGTACAGTTAAAAACAATGGCCCTTGGTCATAGACGAGATAAAGCTGACCCTTAAGAGATATTTTCTTTCCAGCTATCCCATTGAAAATTATGTAAAAAAAAATTCCCACTAAACTTACATACATACATAAGAGTTGATTTAATCTTTACTGTAACTAGTGGATATTGTATTAAATTCATCGAAGCTGCATTTTTAGCTTCCGTAAGTAAATTGAACCCCGGGTATCAACTGATATTAGATATATTTTTGGGCATTCAATTTTAATCGCTTGTGGGGCTTTTAAACTAACCGCAAGGTTAAGGTTGACGAAGCCAATTCCAAAACCTCTTGTCGCTGTCGACATTGAAAAAGAAATCTATCTAAAATTCGTCAAGGAGTTTGATGATATATTTGCGGCTATTCATTCTTGGATATATCTGCACAGCTGTTCTATTTTTGATACCATTTGTATCATACCAATGGCTGTTCAAGCCATGACGGAATCACCTCTGAAATTTAATGCCATCATCTTCGCGATATTCCTACACAAATACAAACAATTTTTTGTGAGCTAGATCAATTTGAAAATACCTCCCAGATATTGTGATTTTTATAAATAAAAAAAGTTTTTGAAGTAAAACTTCTTTAGCGACAGTGATTTTTTACATCGCGTGATGAAAATCTAACGCGACTCGTATCGTAATATCGTATAACGAAAGTCGCGGCAGAATATCGTATAACGAAATTTGCTTCAGAATTGATTTACTAATTTTTACCACTATATTTCCTAATTACAACGGCTATTGTTACTAAGGCTTCTACTAATTTCTACCACTATTTTTTTACTAGTTTTTACCACGAGTTTTACTTATTTTCCCACTAAATTTACTAATTTCTGCCAATATTTTTACTAATGCTGCTCCTAACTACTGCGACTACTTTTATTAGGTCTCCATAAGAATATTTTTTTTTCAACGGAGTCATAATATTGACCCTCTTTAAACCTCCACTTCATTATACTGAAAATGAATGTCCTGCAAAACTGCATACCGAAAAGTTGCTCAAAAATCAGATTAAAGCGTTAGAAATTTTGTTAATTTTTTTAATTTTATCAACATTTTCCACAAAGTTTGAAGATCGAATTTATACGGGTTTTGTTGTACAGAGTATTTTTAAATCAATAAAAAATTAGCTGGTATTGTATATCGTGAGTTATGATAAATACTATCTACTTTATATATGTATCTGTAATTTTTTTTATATTTAACTTTCGATACTAATTTTTCTTTTCTTTCTCTCATTTCAGATGTAATGAATCCGTAGGTGCTAATTTAGTGAATAAGAAAATTTTAAGTACAATAAATACAGTTATCAACCGCAACCGCAACCACAACAGCAACAGCATCAACAACAACCACAAAACAACTAACATAACTCAACGGGAGAGTAGAAGAACATAAAAGGCAGCAAGAAAAAGTGCTAAATCAAAGGCGAAGTGAAAAGTTTTTAATTAGCTATCAAATAATTCGAAGCTCTCTGTCTCGCTACGACGACTGATTCGGCGAGCAAAGGTGTGATTGAAACAAGCGGAAATAGTAAGACTAAGCAAAGAAAGTGCCAGAAAAATGCACACAGCGCAACACAACCGTTAAATAGAAAACAAAAATAAAGAGAATTGAGCACTGAACATAATAAGTAGAAAGCCGAAAGTAGAAAAAGAAATATTTATATTAAGCCAGCAAAGCCAAAATACAAAGTACATTGAAGGAGGAGCGTAGTAGTAATAGTAGTACATATGAATGGGAAAGAAGTGAATATCACATTTAATATAAAAATATATTTTTTTAAGTAAAGAGTTTCTAAAACTAAGCAAAGCAAAGCAACGCAAAGCAGCAAACAAGACACACATAGTACATGCATGCACACATACATATGTGCATAAATAGAAAAGAAAAAGAAAACGAGTAAATGTTAAAATCTAATTTAAAGTTAATGTATAGTTTTTGGCGCCAAATTGCAAGTCCCAAAAACCAACGAGCAGCGCAAGCCAGCCAACAAGGTCAGCAGTCAGCCACTAAGTCGTAAGCCGGTAAGAAAGTAGCCACGAAGTAGGAACCACGCACGCTCGCTCACTCATTCACTCAATTACATACAAAAACAAATTAACTGCATTTGCTTGTGTCGTTCAGTGACGCTGAGAGTCGCCGGTAAGAAACGCGCTCACGTACACACGACAAACTGCGCAAAGATGCCCAAATATTTTATAGCTTCAGCAGCGGCAACAACGACAGCAACATCAGCAGCAAGCACAGCTTATAGTAGCAACAGCCACAACAACAGCAACAACAACAACAATGGTACGCCACAAATGGTTGTCAAATCAGCTGTGCGCCAACTCTCCTATGACATGGTCAGCACTAGTGGCAACAACAACAACAACGACAGCAGCACGAAACGTCTTTCAAATTCGGCATTTGTGTCATCATCATCGTCGTGCTCATCGTCGCCCGTATCGATGATGCTGCAAAGCGGTGGAAAGACACAGGTGATTAGTAGCGCCACATCCGTGCCACTTGCCACACATCTGCTAGATCATGGCTATGGTGTGACGCTGAAGCAGGCGCCGTCAACGTCAGCAGCATCAGCATCATCGTCGTCAACGGGGGGAGCAGCGGCGGCGGCGGCGGCGACGACGACAGTGGCGGCGGCATCCACACTTCACTTTACCGGCAAGTATACGTCCACGGTGGCGAGCAGAAATAGCGCTGATTCCACGCCACACATAACGGAGTACTATAAGGTAAGCATGTGCGCCATTAAATCGGCACACATATACTACATACATATGTACATACTATGTAGATATGTATGTACATATATTTACATTAATGCTTATGGAATTTTTTTTTTCCTTAATCTCTTTGGTATCGTGCAGCAAGTGAAGCGGCGCAATCCCACATCTGTTGCCGAACAAAGCAGCCATCCCAAAAAGCAAGCCAAACATCAGTCTGCGACTGCTGGTGATTTTGGTAGCAATGTGGTGGTGGTGCAACAGCAGCCACCGCGTTCCCAACAATTCCAACATAAATCCATCAAACAGCCGGTGTTGGTGCGCACAAGCAGTAGTAATAGCAACAGCAACAACAACAACCATATAGCTAGCTCACAACATCATCAACGCGTGACGACGACAGCGTCCACGTTGAATTTTGCCACACCCTCACCGCAACCCCAACGCCCGCCATCGTCTGCCTCGTCGACTTCATCGTCGATCGCGTACAAAACGGGCCCACCCTCATCTGCCTCTTCATTACCCGCCTCGAAGCGCACACCCGAAGGTAATCGTGCCGATACCTCACTCGGCATACTGACGAAGAAATTCGTCGATTTGCTGCAGGGCTCACCGGACGGTGTTGTTGATCTAAACGATGCTTCCGCCAAATTATTGGTGCAAAAGCGACGCATTTACGACATCACGAATGTGCTGGAGGGTATTGGCATACTGGAAAAGAAGTCAAAAAACAACATTCAATGGAAGTGCGGCAATTCGCTGGTGAGTTCAGATCGTACGCGAGACATGCAGCTAGAGAATGAAAGACTCGAACAAAAAGAGAATGAGTTGAATATGTTAATCGATCAGATACGCGAGGAGCTGAGCACCGAGATATCGAACAACAATCAACTGGCCTATGTGACGCATACCGATTTGAAAAGTGTCGATCTGTTTAAGGATCAGATAATAATTGTCATCAAGGCGCCACCGGAGGCCAAACTTGTGGTAAGTTATAATTATTGAAGGCAAAAAGAGAAGTGCTATAAAAAAAAAAAATTGCATGTCTAAAAAATACAGCCGTGCCTGAATACTCCTGTAGCTCTGCATGCATCTCTTGGCCCTAATTTTAAATCAATTTATCATAACACACAGTCGTCTGACTGTTGGTAGGACCTACAATGTTACCAGAACGAATTGGATTTACATATATTTCATTGTTGCTGTTGTAACATCTTAAAATATTCTGCTGACATTTTTGGTAAAGGATGTGTAGGCCTAGATGTTTATAGTCGCACGTTCGTATTGATAAGTTTTTATATATTATTTTGTTTTTATTTAATTTTGCATTCCCTGGAAAATATCATAAAGCTATATTTTTATAAAAAATTAAATAAAAACAAAATAATATATCAAAATTGAGCAATATTTTTTTCGACCAGGGGATTTTCACTTTGAAATCTAGGCCGTCATAAATAATGATTTTAAAACCGTTACGGTCTCTGCTGAAATCTTTTCAAAAAGTTCGCTTGGAATATTTTACTAAAAATACGAAAATTGTAATAGCAGTCGAGAAAAACTCTCCGGTACTTACTTGGACTAACGCGCAACGAAATCGACATTGGATAGAATCAAATTGTCATAATTAATCAGAATGTTTGGAAACTTTGCACCCCATTCATTACATTTCAAGTGTAATAAAATGCGAGTTTCAAGTAACTTACTCAAAATACCCATATATTTTTGTTGCTGAAGTTGTTGCGCATTTTTTCTATATAATGTTTTTTTTTGTGTATTTTATACTACTACATACTAGATGTTCGCAGCATGTATGTACTTGTTAATGTTTACTAACGAATTATAGACGATTGCGTTCTCATTATCTTTATTAGCATCATTACCGATTTTGTTATCGTTATCGGCATATTTGTCGCCTTCGATATATTTGTCGTTATAGCACAGATCCAGAAGAATAATTATTTGATTGTGGAGTTTTAAAGAGTCATTCTAATTTTGATAAAAATTATACAAATTTTGGTAATAATTATATATGAGACAAATTTGTCGATATTCATTATTTTGAAGCTTATACTATAAAAGATTTTTTACAACAATCCACAGTAAATATTATTTTGATACATATTATAAATAATAATTATCAGCGACATATATTTTTACGTCTTTCAAAAAGACTTATTTTGAGACTCATATATTTTAAAAGTCTTTGCATGATAATTATGTGTAAGAAAACTTATTTTTAGGTCTTGAAAAACGGTACTGTACTGGGGCACAAAATAGTGAACCAAACTTATCCCGAAATGGTACTAAACAAGTTACGTCTTTCAAGACTTAAATTGTTTTTCTCAATCATAACTATTAAGAGAAGACTTGTATAATATACATAAGTCTCAAAATAAAAGCGTTTGAGGACTTAAAAAAAATTATCTCACTCATAATTATTATGAAAAAACTTTTAAAATATGTGTCCCAAAATAAAAGCGTTTGAAGACTTAAAAAAAATTATCTCACTCATAATTATTATGAAAAGACTTTATACTCTTTTCTCCTATAATATTTCTAGTTATTTGTATTTGTATAGCCATAGATGAAACGTACCATTCAGGTATCGATACTTTTAATTGGAAGTAGTATCAAAAGAAAGTATCGATACCTGCAAATTTTATCGTAAAATATCGATAAGAGTGCGAGCTGTTTATGGTGCTACCAAAAGTCAAAGTTTTGGCTACTTCTCTAAACTATAATTATTTCTCTATTTAACATTCATTTTTCTTCAGACTAGATGCGAAGATAGCGTTTTCATTTTCTGACTGAGCAGGGCTACTTTGAAGATTTAAGCGTTTCCTCAGAATTGTGTTTTTTTTTTTTTGTAATGAACTCTTGACACCCTATTAGTTTCCTTCTTTGTTTCTCTTCTTAAATAATAGAGCTATTCTCCCTTATCCTCAGTATTACCCGCTATTGTTTTCAGATTAATACAGTTACTCCGTGACTTTAACAACGTGTTGAAATGTCGTCCGCTTCATGGTTCCAATCAAACTGATGTGCCATGTATACTTCGCATTACATCGACTCACATAAGTGAAACAATTTGATCGTTTATACTTTGTGGTAGTTATATAGACGTTGGCGCCTTCTGTAAGTTTTCAGTGGCAATTAATAATAAAGCGCCGAACGGTGCATATTAGGAATAATAGTTGAGGATAAATTTCTGAAGCAAAATTTCGCGTATTCTTATCGATTCCTACTCAATACTTGATTCAAAAGTATCGATACCAAAATTACTCGATATCGGACGAAAAGTATCGAATATGTACTTGTATTTACTCATATCACACGTACAAGAATTTTCGCTTCAACTAGAATTCCAAATTAATTCGCTGCGGCATATATGTACATACATACATACATATGTATGTAGGTAAATGACAATAGTTACTCATACGCCTAGTAGGACCATGAAAGTTAATAAATCTAATCACATTGAATATTCATTATCGTATACTTATCTACTGGCCTGTGCTTTTAAAATAGCATACTTATATATGCATTTCAATGTACTTTATAAGTTTTGATCTAAATATTGTAAGCATAAAGAGTTGGGCTAACAGTTGATAAGGAAAACAATTTAGTTACTTATACGCCCCCGTGCCACCAAAAGTACTAATGTATTCACACATACATATGTACTTGTAGTATGCGGATTTTAACTACTTTAGAAATGTTGGGCTGCAAACAAATTGAACGAACTCTAACAACGACAATTAAATCATACCATAAAATTTGTAAAAAAAACTTGGGTACGCAGTTTTGTAGCTTATTCAATTTCAATAATGTGCAAATATGAAGTGCCACTTTTTCTACTTATATATAACGGATGGGTTTTATATAAATTCCTTGATCGAAATTTTGAAAAAATTATCAAAAATCAGCATATTCTGCATATCTAAAAGTTTTCCAAAAATTCTGATTAAAAATATTTAAATTAAAAATATAAAAAATATAACTCCGCTCAATCTTAGCATACTGCATCTTTATTTTTAATGTTATTATTATTGCTTTTTTTCTAGTTCATTTAATTTTTAATTTTATTTTTTTTAAGTAAAGTCAAAACTTATGCCACTGAATTGATCGCACCTTCTCATATATTTAGCTTCATTTCATGCCTTCATGCTACTGCAAACTCACTATGCAGGCATTAGAAATTTTTACCCAAAGAAATTCAAATGCAAAGCGTAATAGAAATTGCGACAAACGAAAATGAAATGTATTTTTTATTTAGTTGTTTATTTTTTTTTTTAATAAAAAGTCAGAGCAACACTTTTGCTACAAAACTCTACTGTCTGCATTCCTTCGGCTATTTATAGTACCTTGCTTCTTTTTTTTTTACTAATAAAAGATCACTGAAAGCAACATTAAATTAAATTATTTTCAAATGCTTTGCACCACATTTTGTTGAGTGCTCGAATTTTGTATGCATCACAAAATTGCAAATGATTTGGTGAAAATGGAAATTTATATTAGGTTATTTAAGTCAAACACGATTTCCTTGACTACCCACAAGCATACATATGTAAATAAATACCTAGCAGCAAAAAAGCGATTGCTGCAAATCTCCAAGCAGTCAGTTAGCCGGTCAGCCAGTCATCCAGTGTGCCGAGCAACTGCGTATAGAGTGTGTCTTATGGCTGCCGGCTGGCTAGAAACTCGTGTGGGCACAATTTGTTGTAGCTTTGTTGGGGGCTAAAAGTAGCACCGCAAATAAAATGAAATAATAGCAATACGAACGGCATCGCGTCATAGAACAAGCAGGAGTTAGGTGGCTTAGCGTAAATACGACATATCATTTCTAAAAATACATACATATGTACATATATAGCACGTAATATACATACATACATACAATAAATACATTTGTACAATATGATGGTTTTCTAACAAAATCGCCTATTTCAATTTCACTCACTTCGAATGTTACATTAAATTGCAGCGTTTTCTCACCATCTTAGGTTTTCAAAAACAATCAAAGTAGAGTGTGGAAAATATTTTTCTATACGACAATTAAATAAAGTAGATAATTAAACGTTAAGATGATTATTATGATTTGTTTCTTGAAAAACAAAAAATATTCTAAATTGAAATAGGCGACTTTCATATGAAGTTCAAATAAATAAATTCATTTTGTGTTTTTGTTGTTAGGCATCTCAAATGTTTATTTGTCAATTTAGCAGCACATTGTTGGTCAAATGTTCAAAAAGAAGAAGATTTTTCATTTACTATACCCAAGACGAATGAACCAGACGTTGTTGACTGTAGACATGTGCATGGCAGTGGCCCGGGCATTTGTTTTAAAACAACAAAAAAGGGGTAATGTTACTAGGATATTTATATACGTCGTAGATTTTTACATAAGCACGCTGAATTTTTCTCTACAAAAGTATTATGTTAGAAAAAACTTTCGAAATTTCCTCGAAAATGTTTGTTTGATATTGTTTTTGAAATTTCATAACCTATGCACATATATCGTTGTATATCTATAATAAAATTGTAAAACAGAAAATGTTTTTCAATTTTCCCCCGCCTATACCCTTATTCGGGTTATGGCGAATGCTAAACAATAAAATTAGTCAAATCGGTCAAGCCGCCCCTAGATGTTACGCTTACCAGCGAACAGCTTTTTTATTGTTAGAGCGTTTGCGCCGAACATTGACAAACCATTCCATTAAAAGGCAATTTCGGAGCAAATTAAATTTTCTTTTAAAATTAAATTCAAAAATTGCAATATGTGAGTCAATTCTAAAGCTGTGTTTTTAAATTCGCAATAGAGGATTTTTTTTTATTCACCACAGAGAATTCCAAATATGAAAAACCTAGAACAAATTGTAATGTCGTCTAAAAAAAAAACAAAAAAAGTACAAACGATTCCTATTGTAAACATAAACCAACTACGCCATTGTTTTTCTCTTGCTCGTCGCTTGTCTATCGCAGATTGTCGCTTCGGCTGTCGGCTGTCGGCTGTTTGTTCGTACACAAAAATACGCATCGAGAACGTTTGCATGGGCTTATACAGTTACTCACATAATTCTGCATACAGCTAGTTAGTCATTTTAATTATTCACAATGTTTTACTTGTTAAATTTTTTTCGGTATTATTTTCAAAGTAAAAATATTGATCCTTCAAAAAATTCAATACATTTCAAAAAACCTTCATTCAAATAAGATTTTTTTTTTGTTAGAAAATTTTCGAGAATACCGGCTATTAGTTCACTTTCGTATAAAAATTTAAAATCACTAAAAATTCTTGTTGAGTTTTATTTGTTTTTTTTTTTTGCTTACTAAAATTAAATGGGCTATTAAAGTAGATATTCAGAAATGTTCTAAAAATCCTGACAAAAAGGTTGGAAATTTCAATGATATTGTTTTTGAAATTTCATAACCTATGTATGTACATATATCGTTGTATATCTATAATAAAATTGTAAAACAGTTGCGTCTTTACATTGAAAATTTTTTTAAAAGAATGACGGTAGGAAATACATGGAAAGTAGTAGAATACATTTGAATCAGTTTTAGAATTTTTGTCTGTCTATTTTATCAAAATATTAAATAGAAAAAAAACAAATTTTTATAGAAATAACTAAATGATGCTAATCAATATGCAGATTTTTTTTGTTTTTTTCGAAAATTTTTAAATAAAATTAAAATTAAAACGTTGCGGACCACGGTGGATTAAGCCCGTTTTTTATAATTTTTTAAAGTTTAATAATTTTTTTTTTTGTAGAATAAGCAGTATTTTTTATAAAAAATTATGAAATCGATTTAACTAACGTTAAAAACATTGTGAATGTTTTCAAAACCGCTAACGGTACACTCAATTATGTGAGTAACTGTATATATACATATGTATGTATGTACATGAATATCTGTCTGCGTGTGCCAAACCAGACAGCCAAAATAAGAAGAAGATGCGGCAGCCATCATCGGCATTCAGACAATCGTTAGCGACGCGCAAATATTTGCGCGTGTAGACCTGAAATAGTCGCCGGTTATTTTCGTACTCATCATTTTGATGCGAATTGCGGTGTGTGAAGTCAATCTCTGGAAGTTGCTAGCTGCTGAATATCAAAAAAAAAAAAAATTATTAAATAAAATTTTGTAATGAATATAAATAGAGCAAAGTAATTTTTACAGTTAATTATACTGTTATTCCTTTTATAACTGTCACACATTTTTTCCATACTAATTTATTTCGCTCTTTTTTACTTTACTTGCAGCTACCTGACACACAATGTCCACGTGAGATCTACGTTAAGGCCGAGAATAATGGCGAAATTAACGTATTCCTCTGTCACGACAATTCACCAGAAAATTCGCCAACATTCTCTTCACCCGCCGCCCCGCCATACCGTCAACAGCAGCATCAATTCAACGATCCACTATTTAATGATATTGGCCGATTGACACCAAATCTGGATGATGACAAACGTATGCGCCTAGGTAATTGTTGCACATTGTTCATATTGTTGTTGTTTTGTATATGTATGTATGTATGTATATGTATGTATATATTCGTATCGGCAGGTCTACCCCCACTCTCAACATCAAAGCCATCCGCAGCAACGACGTCCACGGGCAATACATATCCCGGCAGTGCCACACTAGTTGCACGTTCAGCACAACGAAATCTTAGCAAATCGATTGAGGATGCCGCACGTCAAACTGTTGCTAATCCGGCTGATGGCACCGGTGTTGGTGGAGCAACCGATTATAATTGTGATATCGTTGGCAGCTACCACTCACAACAACAACAACAACAACAACATCAGCAGCAGCACCAGCAACAGTCCAGCAGTAATAATGCTATTGCACACGCTAGCAGCGACTACACAATACAGCCGACCTTAACGCGACCAGTGCTGACGCATGCGGAAGCCGAACGCATTTACGAGCAAGATTTCGATTGCGATATGTTCGGTAGACGTAAACCGAGCGCTGCTGCTGCTGCGTCGTACGGCGTTGGCGGTAGTCAGCGACAGCAGCAACAGCAACAACAGAGTAGTGATTCAACAAACCATACGCTTAATAGTTGTAGTAACAATAGAAAGTCAGGTCTTATTAAAAACGAAGTATCCATGGTGAATAGTGCAATGGAAGAGGATAAAGTGGCAGTGACGGCGGCGACGCCAACGGTTACATCAATATCTTCAACAACGACTGCAAACGCTACAGCGAATAGCAGGCAAAGTGACATTATCGCCGATGCTGATGGAACTTCAACGTCAGCGTCATCGTCATCGTCAATGCCAATGCCAATGCCAATGCCAATAACGCACACACCTTCAATGTTTGGCGGTGCGGGTATTTGCGGTAGCCGACATTCCACCAGCGATAGTGGAGGTATCAGTCGTATGAACTCACATCTGGCACACATGGTCGATTCGAATGAAAGCACAGGCGTCCGGAACGCGCTAATTTCGAATTCGCTGAACCTCCTGAGTCCGGGCCCATTGCCAGGCGAGCAGAACTGTAAGCAAATTTTTAACGCTTTCGTAGCTTCAATTGACAATGTAGTAGTAGTAGTAGTAGTGGTAGTGGTAGTAGTAGTAGCAGTTTTGGTTTATTTTCTTGATAGTAGAGGCTACCTCTATACATACTTACATAACTCAATCGGCCCATCGCATCGAATGTATCGTAGCGCGATTTTCGGAGTTTTTACGAAAATGGTATCTCTCAGTCCGAATATCTACGAGCGAATACTTTTAATGTTCGAACTACATATGTTGAATTTGGCGACAGTTTTTTTTTCGTCGATTTCACGAAAATTCGAACTACGATGGATTCGATGGATGCAATGCAGGCGCAGTGAAAATGCTGTTTAAAATTTTTATTTTTGCGACCTATCAGAAATTTTTTGGATTTATCGCTGTAAACAAATAATTAAATTTCGGTTATTTTTTTTTTTTTTTTGTTTATTGTTAATACTATATAACCTGTCATTCGCATTCATTTTCATCCATGCAATATTTGTACGTATTCAATCAACACACTCTTCGCTTATCTAAAAAAAAAAACACAAACATTAAGATTTAAAATAACTAATAAAGGTGTTTAAAAAAAAATGCTGCAAAGTTATTCGAAATTTTTGGAATCAGTGACGTTTTCCTCCTCGCTCACACAAAAACACACACCTTCATTATCTCTTCTCTAATTCTCGTCTGGTTTTATCACCATGCGCATGTAAACGACGTCATCCATCATCAACAGGAAAAACTCTTGACGGGAGCTCCGGCTGTGATTTGCGTTTTACAATAAAATTTCATTTCGCATCACAGTCTGAGTTCTTGCTGAGCGCTTTTTCAAAATTCAACAACGAGCCTGAAATTTGAAAACGATCGATTGAAAAAAAAAAACCAAAAACAAAAAAAAACATTAAAATTAAAATAATTGAGACCCGCATAAAAAAAGAAAACAACAAAAAAACAAAAACGATTTTAAAAATGCATAATAAATAGATGTTAAACAAAAAAAAACATATTATAAAAATTCGTGAAAAAATTTCGTGCTGCGCTGTAATGGATAACTGCACTACGTCAAACAACACACAAACGCACAATAATGTAAAAAAAATACCAACTCACTTAACTTTTTTATAATGCGCATGCAAAATATGTATGTATGTAGATTCATAAAATATGGCTTTTGCACACATTGGCACTCATACCACACACATTCAATGCACATTCATACAAAAAAACAATTATATGTACAATATATATAAAACATATTTATAAATAAGAAAAATTTGCGGAAGTGCCGGATTTTATAAAATATTAATTGTTTTCTTTTTTTTTTAATTTTGTTAATATATGTATGCATACATATGTTTTAATTTCTTTTGTAGCTATAAAAAACGAGAATTCAGTTCATGATTTGAATTTTTTTTAAAGTTTGTATAATACATTTTTTTTTTAACATTAGCTTTATTTCTTTGCATGATTTCAAGTTTCCTTGGTTGCTAATCATAAATTTCTTTAAAAACAAAAACCACCAAGCGAAAAGACATTTTGACATTTGATATTTGACTGCTTGCTTTCTCACTCGCTCATCAAAGAATAACGTAGCAGATTTATGTTTTAAGTATTTCCGTTTAAAACCGGGGAAAAATTGCGCTCTTTAAGAAAGCGCATATTTCAGAAGAAACTTTTTTCTTTTATTTTCTTCAAAGCATTACCACCAGGTTAAGCCGTTAAGTTTTTTGTGTTGGTACTTGGCTTTGCACAAAGATGTTATAATAGATATCGTAGCGACTTAACGGAATCAAGTTAGAAAAGGGCATATTATTTGTTTGCCAAAATGCTCAGGGAAACCAATTGATACTTGTCTGTTTGTCCGACCGTACATGCGATAAGCCGCGTAAAAATTGAGATATATCAACAATAATTGATACATGCATATAGTATGTATTTACAGTGACTCACACAGCTGATCGATCCTTAGTAATTATTTACAATATTTACAATTTTTTCACGCTCTGTTGTTTATTTTTTTATGAAACTTCAGTTCGTACTTTGTACAAAATTTTTAAAAATTCATCAAAGTTTCAAACTTTGTAATTTGAGTTTCTGGAAAACTTTTGGGCATGCAGTTTTGTAGCGCATTCAATTTTAGTACAATAACATGCAAGTCTGCAGTGGCTAAAAATGTCGGTTGATTTTTTAATTGAATTTTTTTTCTTTCGCACTTTTTGCATAGAAGGGATGGGCTTGACGGTCGGTCATATAAATGCATGGGTCAAATTAAAAAAAAAAAATACATGACCAAAATCTCGGAAAATGTTCAGAATTCAACGAGAATCTTTAACTTCTTGAGAATTGCACTAACATTGAGTTAGCTTCAAGACTGCGTGCCCAAAAAGTTGCTAAAAGTTGTAATTAAAAATTTTGAAATCTCTTGAATTTTTATAAATTTCATAAAAAGTTCGAAATTTTTTGTTATAAAACAAACTATATTTTTTAAAAAACTAATGAAAAATATTTATCATGAAAAATATTTAAAATGTGTCACCCTTCTTGCACCATAAACTGTTACTATTGAAAGTGGGTGAAATGGGCGTGGTTTTTCAAAAATTCGCTTCAATATATGTAGTACATAGAGCAAAAATATCCTCAAAACTAGTTTATCAAACCGTTATATGTGCATACATACATACATACATAGATGTTGCATTTGGACACATAAAGCGGTGTTTTTCAAAAATTCAAAAAATGCGTTAACTTTAACTGTTTAATTTACAAATATTGTTTTTTTTTTTCGAACATTTGGGCGGGAACTTAGTTCAAAATTCGACCTTGTAATGAAAAAATCGCCCACAAAATTTAAAATATCTAGAGCATTTATTTTTATTTTATTTTTTTTTTTACTCTTATTCCAGTTTTGTTTTTTGGTTCATTCGAAAAAAAGTTTTTATGACATTTCACAAGTTTGCTTGGAAAATTACACTGGCTTTCAGTTATATAAAATTTAGTATATTTTAAATATTTATTGGATTGTTATTAAAAGTAAGAACAACTTTTCTATTACCTCAAAAAACTTAAATTTTTTATTTGAGATTAAGAATTATTTGCGTTCAATCTAATTTATTTAAATAGGTCGTAAATATTTGTAGCAAGAAAATGTTGGTTTACATTTAGTTAATTATAGCAATTTCCGTTTTTGAATTATATTTTTCCTTTTGCTTCTTTTATGGAATTGTCTCATAGAGATCTCCCTACATCTTCATATAATTTTATTAGCTGCTTAAATGTTTTTGCCTAAGGAAGTTAAATAATTTTTATTGCACTTGTTTAATTAGTGTAGCTGTAGTCAGCAACCCCTATAATATTAATTTAAAATTTTTAAAATTTTGTTTTTACAAAAAATGTATAGGAATAATTTACATTTAACATAATTCTTTGCATTTATATACATATTTGATATTCAGTTTTAATAATTTTTTAATATTTATATAACACTAAAATTCTCTTGAAACCTACTCGTAATCTTCCTATACAATTTTTCAACCCTTTAAAAAGCAAAACAAAAAAAAACAAAAGTAGAAAGTGACAATCTCAAAAATCAATAAATGCATCATGAACCTAAAAATAATTTGAAAATCAAATTAAAAAATCAATTAGTAAAGAGGGAGAGTACTATGGAAAGCGTAAATAAAAAAGTAAACGTTTGAAAAAAAAAATTCTAAAAATTCATTTTGGAACTGAATTCTCGTGGTTCTGCATTGCATACCATGACAAGGTAAACGTATTGTAATTGAAATTTTGTAGCACCATGAGATTCAGCTCTGGCGTGAATTTCAAAACAAATCAAACTCAAATCTACTACTACTACAACCACCTATGTCAGTAGTTAATTAATGTAAAATATCCATCTAATTCCAATCCACCTGATAACGTATTTTCAACATCAAAGCCGAGAAAAAATATACATGTGTACATACATACATATATATACAAAAGGTTTTGTAGCGCACGTCTTTAATAAATGTAGTTTATTACTAATTTTTATAGTATACAGATATTTGTGCCAATTACCATTTTTGAAGTTCAATTGGTTTAATGAAGAAATAAAAATTATTACTTCTTAAAGTTATAACAAATATTTTTTTGTTGTACGAGTATTGGAAATAATGGTTAGACGCTAAAAGCTAGTTCTACTACATATTGGGAATGCGCTCATATTGTTGGTTTTCATTTTATTTATTAAATTTCATTTGCTATACAAGACGACAAAAAGTGCTATATTTTCGATTCTTGTTTCGCTCATTTTCCCAAAATTATCCAATATTTTTTCGTGAAAACAATCATATCGCAACCTGGGCTACATCTCACTCGACATTTTATGCCGGCCAAAACATTTTGTTTCCTGGTAATTCGTCCGGTCAATAGTCGGCCCATTCGCTGTTTTTGCTGCAGACAGAACCAACCAAATCAATCAACATTTGCCGAACGAGTTCGAAAGTGTTCATTCGAATGCGCGCATGCCATCTAAGCTAACATTTACTTCTTCATGTGCTTCCTCTACCTTTTTGTAAACGCACCTTTTAAACGAATTTGGGAAATTCCAGCTGAATACAAGAGTGATTTTTAAATCTTTAATTTGTATGTGTAAATGTTAAATTTGCGGGTTATTCTTTACGACATTTTATTATCGTAAGCGTTTTTTTTTTATTACTACCTCTTCGTCGTTTCTGAACTGTTCCTTTGGTCGCCAGGGGTACGTCATTTTACGTTTGTGCTTTACATATTCCAGTGTCCACAACTAAATTTCGGAACAATTATACGCACACATATTACATGTATCGATATTTCGTGTTTTTGATTTTTTACAAAAAGTTTACGCAATAAAGGAAACCCCACAATTTAAATATTTAATGTGTTCAAAAATATGCCGTTGTTATTTTAGTTTATTTGCCTAATTAACTAACTTTACCTGTGGTGAGTGTTGGCAGATATTTTTTCAAAACTAATTTCTCAAAATAAAATACTGCATTTATAACAAAAAATTTGTAAACTTCAAGAGAAGAATTATTTTTAAAATAATTTTTTTTTTATTTTACGACATATTAATAAAAATTACTGTTTCTTTTCAAATTGAAATAGCATAAATATTTTAAATAAGACACAACTAAGCAACTGCTAATTTATGCAATGAAATATTAAAATCACGTTTTGTTTCAATGAACTTCAATTTCATTATTTTTCAATATCACAAATTTAGTATCATCTGCAGCATATTTTTAATGAAATCAGAGTGCTAGAATTTCAAATTTATTTCTTATTTCTGTTTCATTCAAATTTATTTGGGAAAATATTATTCTTTTCACTTTTGATGTGGATGCTGGAATACAAAGCACAGCTGAAACTATTTCATTGTCATACAAAAAAAAAAAAAAAACAAAAACCGAAATGTATTTGATTGTTGGGTTCATATCTGAAATTAAAAAAAAAAACTGTAATTTCTACTAGGAGATAATTTAAAAAACTGTTTGTTACTTAAAAGAAAACTGTTATTTACAGCTAAAACTGTGATTGAATGAAGAAAATCATCTCACCAACTTTGAACTTTTAAATGGAAATATCACAAGCTTAAGAAAAAAAAACACCCTTTTATATATAACTACTACTACTATTAAGTTTTTATTCAACAACTATTTAACAAACAAAATGCCAACTGCAAGCTTTCAAACGGATCTTAAAATCAAATATGTAACCTATATTTATGTTGTTCACGCCTACCCGGTTACCGCGTTTTTTCGATTAAGGTGCTATAATTTTTCTTAGTTTTTCATTTTTCCAACAACGAATTGCACAGGTATTCGGTTTATTTAATTTTTGACAACTGAAAAAAACAAGAATCAGTTACATATATGTAATCTGTAAGACGTGAACAATCTCTTCTTTTTTTTTTGTTGCTTATTTTATATAGTATTTGAAAACTAAAAACAACAAATATTAATCAATTTCTTATCGTATTTCTTTTTTGGCATTTTTTCATTTCATTTAACTGCACGTGAATTCTACCGCCCGCTCATCATACCGTCGACTTTGCAACACCAAAAATAGATTTTGATGATCTGCCACCGTTCCTACCCATTGAACCGCCGCTCGATGTCGACTACAACTTCTCACTGGATCAAACCGAGGGTCTTATCGAGTTGTTTAATGACTTTGCCTAAAATTTTAAATACAAATAGGAATTACAAATACAAAGAAACCATAAGAAATAAAAATAAAACAAAAATAAAATGGTTTAAAATAATAAATAATAGTTATTTAAGCAAGTAAAAGTAATAAATTCAATGTATATGTGTAGAAATAATCACAACCACCAATAAAAATTACAAAAAAAAAACAAACAATAAAAATAATTAAATAAATTAACAAACTTCTGTATGCTACTGAATGGAAAACGAAGTAGTAATTTTATTATTATTTTTAAAAAAATTAAAATTATTGATAATACTAATTTAAATTTATATAAATATATTCTTTATATAAGTACATATATACTTTATATATACATACATATACATATATGTATATAGATATTAATAATTGTTAATACATACATACGGAAAGAAGAAATGGTAATGAAACGCAAGCGAAAGCTTTCCCCCACACATCCCAGAATATAAATACAATACACACATACAAACATACATACATATATAATAAATTTGTGCTTGAAAGCAAAAGAAATGGTTTGAACGGAAGTGCAGGCGCACATCCCCACACACACACACACACACACACACGTGCAGTTTATTCTTATTTAAAGTTATTCTTTATATACTAAATGCGTGCAAACGAGAAAGCAGATATTAATAACTGTAATTATAAAGATTTAATAAAATAAAAAGCCACACCAATTCACACACACACATACACACACACTTAGCCAGACATATGTACGAAGCCGCAGAATCATTAAAAGTTACTTTTTTTAGCCCCGCAAACCCAAAATTCTGTAATTAGCGCAAAAAACCAGGTGTGTAGAAATATTTTAAGCAAAAAGCTATAAAAAAACAAATGCAATTAAATAAAACATTTAAAAATATTGAAAAAATCAATTTCTGAAAAGCAGTCATTGGCGTCATTAAAAAATTAAAAATATTAATCAGCAGCCGCATAAAATATAAGAAAGCAATTGTTGGCAAAATAAAGCAGCAGCGTAAATAAAAATAACAAAAAAAAAACATAAAGCTAATAAAAGCAACAAAATTTTAAATTTTGTATTTGTTACAATAATAATAAAAAAATTCGTTTTTTTCATAAAAATTAGATAGATTCTCTTCTCACCAGTAATGAGCACTCCACAGAATTTAATTGATATATTTTTGTGCACAAAAAAAAACTGTTTAATAAACGCAAGCAACATTGCTATGAAAAATTAGATTCAAAAAAAACAAATTACACAAATTTGCTATAACTGAAGATATGTTGCACACAGAGAGCCTAGCTGCATTAATTTACTGAAATTAGTACGCTTTGCAAAACTCATTTTCCAAACTATTTGTTTTAAGCGCGTGCTCAAAATTTAGAAATGTGGAAAATTAAAAGATAACTCTCGCACCGCTATTCCTTTAAGCGCCAATAGTTAAGTAATTCAATTGTAATGCATACAAAACAAAACAAAAAACAACAACAATGCCAATACTACCTTGTTAATAATACTGTTATAGGATATATTAATTTCATAATGCTTACATATAGAACTTTTGTCATCTGCTGTTTTAAAAGCAAGTTCGCTTAGTTCAGTTAAACGAAAACAAAACAAAACAAAAAAAACAAATTGTTTCAAAGTGTCTTAAACACAAATATACATACAAACATATTATTTTACTCATTATTAGACTTCTGTTGAATTTATATGTTTTTATAAAAACAAAAATTGTTTAATGAAAAATAAAATATTTCTAAAAAGAAGAAACAAAAAAATCCAAATAATTTTGAAAAGTATATAAGTACCTTTTTCTTTCAAATTGTTAACTTTTATATATATTTAAAGTAATTTTTCTGTTTTCAGTGTAGGCAAGCCGCTTTTCTATGAAATATAAAGTTGCGAAAATTTCAATTTATTGTGTCAAAAAAAAAAAAATTAAACAAGCTACCACTTTTTAAATTACGTAGTTTAAAAAATTTTGAATCCTCACGCTTTGGTAAGAAGTGTGCGCTATTTATTTTCCAAACTGCCGCAATCGGACAAGTAAAATCAATTCATTTAATTTTGCTGCCTAAAAGTATGCAATACATGGCATTATATAAACGTTTTTGATGGTTATTAATTTGAAATTGTTTGAAAGTTAATATGCACAGCAATGGTTTTCGAACTGATTTTGAAAAAAATATCTAATATCTGTTTTGTTTCCGGTAACTATGTAAAAATTTATAATTTACGGTATAAATACACATACAAATTTTTAGAAAAAGCGAGCCTTTGCCAAGTTTTTCAATTCAGCCAAAAAAATTTAAGAATAGAAATAAATTGTGCCGTAAAATGTTGTATTCATTATTCTTTAAAATGCATGAAGATTCAGATAGATTTTTTAACTAAAGAATTTGGAAGTTAAAATGTTCTATGTATGTTAAATTCAAACCCCAGGCAATTGAGTAAGTTAAAAGTTTTTTTTTTGTTTCACTTTTCACCGATGTATATTTTTTTTTTAAAGAGGCAGTTTTAAATATCTTTTCATGTTCAGCAACTACATAAATTCTCAGTATAAGTATACAAAGAAATAAAATTTTAAATGCCACATTACGTTAATAAAAATGTATAGAATATATATCACATTGCAAAATTTTCAAAAATATAAATATTCACATTACTTCAAAGTTTCATTTTGGTCCAGTTCGAATGGCCATCGCCAGGAACCTAATTATTGCCAAAAAAAATTTTGGAATCTCTAAAAATGCAAGCGTCATCAAACGAGATAAAATGTAAATTTAAAAATATCAGTTCAACATTTTCAAATTTGATTTGGGTATAAAACGGTTTCAGCATTGTACCATTAATCAGGGTGATTTCAAATTTATTCCCAAAAAAAAAAATTACCATCATATACATAATAATTTGCTATGCCGAATAATTCCTATTAATGCTGTGGAAAAAATCATTATACTTTTAAAAAGTTGCCTAATAAAAATTTTCATTGTATTGCCAAAAAGCAAATAAAATATTTGATTTCAATTTATCAACTAATATACATATGTATGTAAATAAGCGGGGAAAGGATTGTTTTCTCTACAACTTCACTCAATTCGTTCGCTGTCTGGTTGCAGTTGCTCAGTGATTACTTTTAGTACTTTTTTTTTTTTTTTGAATATAACACTGCACTAAACAAAATCAAAAACATGAAAATTCATAAATGCGATAGATTTGCCGTTGCGGGGAAAAAACAAACGCCCATATATGTATAAATAAAACTTATAGAATTTAATTAAAAAACACACAAATTCAAAACTTATAATTAAAACAAAATTATGCATTAACACACACGTACATACATACATACATAATATGAAAACAAAACGAAAGCATGAATAGATTTGTATAAATATGTATAATAAATGAAGGAACACACAAAAAGTCAATAATATATGTATGTAAAACGCTAAGAAATAATAATTTGTTAAACTCTTATCACTACACATAGTACATATGTATGTACATATATATATATATATATGTATTATAAATATCATAATTAATATTATTATTTTTTTTTAGTACAGAACCAACACTTTTAAAGTCAATAAAAAGAAAACAAACGACAAATACAAACTTAAACTTAAAACTAAATGCATATGTATATGTAAACGTAATTTTCTTTCCAAAAAAAAAAACAAAAACAAAAACAATCTAGAAAACTAGTAAAAAATAATATAAATACAAAATCGAGAAAAATAAATAAATCTATATTAAAAAAAAAAAATTAAACGAAGATTTTTATTTAATTCGAGCATAGAAGTGAAACAAAATTTTATATACATATGTATGCATGCGTTTTAAAATGCACATTTTTTTTTTGAATGGGGAAAAAAATTTACTATTTATCAAATTTTTGATATTCGATGTCAGAAATAAAAAGCTCTTTTCTTTATAAATTATCAAGATGCCGAATGCTCCTGACAAATAAAATATCTGTGCTACTGTGTGGTCAAAATTGTGGTCTCCGCTCTGCGCACTGAAACTTTAAGTTTTATCAAGATTTGTACAGAATAATAAAAATTATTTTGCTTGAAAAAAACTATGATAAATTTTAATTGTTAATTGGCAAAGTGAGCAGAATAAATTTCTTTTGAAGTCGAAATATTTCTTTTAGTTTAGACAACTTTAGCATTCTGTGTTTCGTTAAGTTTCGATCAGTCATAGAAATTTACACTTTTATGTACTTATTCACATTGCGATCGTAGATTTTGTAAGTTGCAAATTGGTTGGCGGAGAAAGGTTAAATTTTAATTTTCGTGTTGTCAATAATATAATTTTCCCAAAAATATAATTCAAATTTGCTGTTGAAGGTTGCTTAAGTGCTTTTCTAATTTCTCTAAATACATCTCTCTAATAATAATAATAATAATAATAATAATTTGGCGGTTATATTATACAAGGGGACTAACAAAAGTTCGCTTAGTTAGCGACTCTTAAATCTTTAAAAAAACATACCAACCCCTTTGCAATTGTTTGACGAGGCCGCTTTCTAAATTTCAAAACGATCGGTTGAAAGAAAAAACGCAAAATAACTGAGAATGGATCAGATGAAATTCGACCACCAACGCAAATAGAAATTCTCTTACATTTTCGTCGTAGGCAAAAGCCATCGAGTCCCAAGAAAGCCGACTGAATTATGCCACTGATAATGTCACTATGCCCACTATGGTGAAGTCCAAAGTTGAAGAAGATCCACGACTGACGCGTTAAATAATTGCTGATGAATTGAGCTGTATCGCGAATATTAAGTAATCATTTAAGATACACGAAGGAATTTGCTCGATTGGTTTCACGAATTTTAAATGATGTTCAAAAAGTGGCTTGATATCATTTTGCTCATCTTTCCCTAAATAAATTCGGAAATGGGTCTAGAAACCTTAGCAATGCCGTTACTGGTGCCGAATCTTGTCAGTCCATGATATGGAGCCCAACAGGAGCAAACCCACCCGTAAAAGCTAGGCAATAAAAATCAGCAACAAAATTAACGTCGCCAGTTTGCCTCACCCGATCAAAAATCGTAGGTGCTATACCCTGTGAAAGAATCAAACCAAAACTTTTAAAAGATTTGTTGGAAAACCGGAAGAAGAGGATTTGCGGCGCTACTTTTTACTTTTACATCATGGCATCGCACCAGCTCACACTACTACTAAAATAACGAGTAAATTTATTGCGTTCTTTGACAACGGAGAAGACCATTTTGAGAACTGAATATATAGAATTAAAACATCCATTGAAATCAATGGCGATCATGTGAAGAAGATGAAAACAAAAAGACGATGATTAAGAATAAATATGAAAAGATTTTGATTTGTACTATTTCGTCCGCTTATATAGCTCGATGTTTGGTCGAACTTCTCCTGCCATCTGTGGTATCCGTCTTGATGTTGCACCACAAATTGAGGGGCATACAGATTTATGCCGACTCCGAATGGAGAATGCTTCTTTGTTAGTTTGTTTGTTTTTTCTTGGCAGAAACACACTCGAAGGTTTGCTGTAGGCTGCCGTGGTGCGACCGCTATTAGAAGAAGTTTTTCTATAATTTTTGAAGTTACTTGCTCCGGCCGTAAATCGAGCCCGGGACACTATTGGTGCACTAAAAGGAAGTTTAGCCTTTTCTGAATAGCTGCGAATTGTGCTCTTGTTATTTTATGTTGTACTATACATTTTTTATTGGTAAATTGTTATTTTGGGACCTATACGAATACTCGACATTTTTTATATGGAAGAAAACAAAAAATGGTCAAAAATAAACGGCAATTTGCAGGTTCTTCAAACTTGCACTTCATTTTTTTTCGATGTACTAAAAAACTTCATAGTCGATATTTTTCTAAAAAAAATCGAATTAAAAAGTCAAAAATGATTTTGAAAATTTGTTCTTATATGAACAACATTTCTTTCCACATTTGTTCAACGAAAAGTAACACCACAAAGCCAAAGACAAAAGCCAAAACGAGATATACATACATACAACCTAAATACATATGTAGGCACATACATACATACATATATGTATGTATGTATATTCTTCGTATAATTCGACTTCATTTAGGAATATTGTTTTCGGTGGTGGCGTGTAACCGAACATGTACGCAATGAGCCAAAGTTTTCTAGTGGCTTCTGGAGACAGAGTCGCATTATAGAGCAGATGGGGCGGTATCTATAGAGCTGATTCGCAGAAGCGACGGAATTCATTTGGTCATATTCACAAATTGTGCATGTAGACTTCGTAGATGGGAAGAGTAGAGAAGAAAGCGGTGAGCAAAAGAATCTAAGGTATTAATTTATAACCGCATTCTTTTTAACTTTAATAGTTAAAATCGGAAGGTAGCAGCAGCAGGATTGATTTTATTTTTTTATTTTTTTTACATCTCCATGACCTAAACTATCAAGTTTGTTTACTTACATTAGTTAAGTTATCATACACACTATCCGGAAAGAACCAGTAATAATTTTGATGAATAGCTCATTAGTAAAAATTGTGTAGCTATTTCTATATTTTAAATCTGAATTTTTTTGGGTGGGACTACAAAAATCGTTCAGTTGATTTTAAGAACCACCCTAGCAGGCCCGGAAAAAAGTATTTCATGCTAAAGCTTTATAGTTAATATTAACATACGTCTCATTATATAAGTAAAACCATCTAAGTTCCAATTTATACAAAATTCATAAAACCTGGGCAAATAAAAAAATGTTATGAATATTTTAATTCAAATTTAAAAAAAAAAAATGGAATATGCTGAGAAAGCAGCTGAGTGAATTCGGTTGCTAGACCAAATTTCAAAACTATGTGTTTGTTGTACGGATCTCACCGATTCTCACTGTCATTGTGCGTACAATTTGTTAGTGTACATTTTTGTTGCTGTACGCTCCACACCACCTGGTATGAATTCGCTTTCACTAAAAAATATTAAGATGTGATTTATATTTTTCCGAGGAAGGCGACGTTTTAAATTTTTAACTTTTTTTTTTTTAATTTTATTAAACATTTATTTTGCTATGATTGGAATAGCAGAAGAAACTGAGAAAGGTGCCTTTTGTTATTGTTATCTGAATTCTGTAATCAACAGCAGATTTTAAATACCATTGTAAAATACAGTTGTAATTCATGAATAAATAAAAACCTTTAGGATTTTGGATAATTAAGCATTAAATACAAGAGAAAATAAAAATCACTTGCAGTTGTGCCGCAGGTTCGTTTAGCAGCGACATCTATTATTGAAATTCTTTATCTGCAATAAATTTTGTTTCGCTGGCCAATTATTAATGTTAATTGTTACTGTTAATTGTAATAAAAATCATCGAACACATTTTATATTGATTAATTTGCAACATTACAAATTTTTTTCGAGCAATCAGCGTATTTAGCAAGTTACATCTTCAAATTTGCAAAGACCACACAATGGTTAATGGTATGCTAAATTGAAATTGGCAGCACTGTGCCAATTTTTGAAAAAAACAACCGAATACAGAAAATTGCAAACTGGCAAAGCTTCCACAAAACGGGGTTGCACATAAACGATATCATAGGTAGTAGTAGTACAGTCTAAAACAGATTACATATTTGGCTTTGCTTTTCGGGACTGCACAAAAATAAATTGAAGTCGAAGCAACGGCATCGTATTCGCAGGCAATCGCATGTCTACCTTGAAAACTGCGCGAAAAATATTTTGCTACTCTTTTGGTTTTGTGCGCCACTTTGTGAACACTGACGCCAATCCATCCGCTTTTTCCTTAGTCACTTTCGTTCGGAGTTCATTTTGAAAAAAGGTAACAAATAGAAACGACGCCGTGTTCTGCGCTTGCTGCTAATTGATAAAAATTGCATATATTATTGAAGAAAAATTTGCTGAGATTTTCTATCACAACCAGTGAAATTCTATTACATTTTATGTGTGACATTGTTATGTATTAGTTGCTGAAAATTTAACGTTTGTAGAAAACTTTTTCATACCAAAAATTCGCACTGAAAAAAATCAGTCACGCACGCATACATACACAAGTGAGCGGCGTCAATCGGGCAGTGAACAAAAGGCGGAAAGTGCAAATTATATCGAAAAAATGGAAGATGTAAAGAAGCGTGTTCATGATGAAGATATTGAAAGTGGAGATGAGGATGCAATCGCTTCAACTGGAAACAGTAGCAGCACGACAATTCCGAAAAAGCGTGGACGTCCATCCAATCCAGACAAAGTGAAGAAATTGCCAAGCGGTCGCGGCCGTGGTAGACCAGCTAAAAATCCGTCAGGCAGCGTTGCCGGCAAAAAGAGCGGTGCTGAACCGGTTTCTGATGATGATGCAGCGGTAGCCGCAAATGGTGGTGGGGGTGGCGGCCGTGGCCGTCCTCCGAAGGGTGGATCGACACCAGGTAAAGGTCGCGGACGTCCAAAGAAACAACCGCAAGCATCTGAAGAAGAAGAAGAAGAAGAGGAAGCTGGTGGTGATGGCGAAGAGGATGACGAACAAAGCGACTACAAACCAAGCGGTAAAAAGGCGGGACGAAAATCAAAGTCACCTAAGAAAGTGGGAAAACCAAAAAAAGGGAGAAGTGATGATGAAGATGACGGTAAGAGTATATTGTAAAGATCGAATTACACAAAAAAAAAAGAACAAATGTAAAAAATGAGATATAAATGTATTTCTTTATTTTTATTTTTTAATTTAGAATCTGGTGATGAAAAACGTGTTGCCGGTCGCGGGCGTGGTAAGAAGGCCGTAGCGCCAGCAAAACGACCAGCAGCAGCTGCTGCCAATGGTGGTGTGCCAAAGAAGCGTGGTCGACCAGCGGCTTCGAAAAAGGTTGCCCCAGCCAAAGGTGGCCGCAAACCTGCTAAAGAGGCAGACTCTGAAGACGACGACGACGATTCACAGGATAAGGATGACGAAATAGAGTCATCGGAGGATGAACAAAAGAAATCCAAAAATACTGAAGAGGATGCAGGCGTAAACAGCAACGAGGATGACGATGATTTAGCAGATGGTGAGGAATCTGCCGCTTAAGGCCGATACAATGAATCATGGATTGAAGTTAAGGCAAACAGAAAAGTATTCTGTAATTATATTAAGCAAATCATTCATTAACATATAGCATGCATACACAAAAAAAATTAACACATCTCCACATGCATTTATATAATCACAATAAAAGAAATAGTAATAAGTTTGATAAGGTTTGCATGCAGCTATCTGCAAGTATTTGCCGGTGTAAATCTTGAAAAAAAGATATGTATTTCCCTTTCATTATGTGTACCATCACAAGCATACTCCGGGACGTTGGAAGTTCTAGTTAACATCAACATCCGTGTGGTAAAATAACATTCGGAGGCATTGCTCTATGTGCATTGTTTTATTACGAATATCAGTAATTAAATTGGACTATTTTGTTTTTTTTTTTTATCATTTAACTTTAAGCATTGGTATACTGTATTTGTAGTAAGTAAAAAATCTATAAAATGGAATTTGATTGTCAGCAAGTGTGTAAACGTTTTCAAATAAACTTTCCATGTGCAACATAATTTTAATAATTAGTGGAGCATCGTTTATTATATTTTGGGAACATTTTTAACAATTCTCGCTATTGATTTCTTCGGTCCCAAACAAAAAATCCACAACATTTAAAAAGATTTAATGTATGAATTTGACTTCAAAATATTTCGAAGTATGAAAATATAGTGAATTAAGAGAAATGTATTGCCCCTATTATGGATTCTATTCGCTGTAAACAAAAATGTTGCGAATGGCGAGAGAAATCGATTAAAACATTGTCATTCGTGCATCTGTTTGGCTGTGTAAATGCTAATTCGAGAAATATGTGATATTTCAAGCCTACTCGGTACACATACACCTAGGCAAAAGGTAGGTAAATAGTAAAAAAAAAGAATATATATGTATGTACAGACATAGTACATATATCAACTTCATACTAGGTATAACATGTAACGATTATTTTCCATCCAACGTTATTTTTCAATTATCCAAAAATGTTATTCAGTATACTTATACAAAAATAATTAATATTTAATTTTGTTTAAAGACGAAAACATTGTAATCTTGTACAATGGCCGAAACCCTTTTGCTTTCCAAATAATTATGTATGTAAAAAATACCGGCATAGCCAATCTCTTTAAGGGAGATACATCCAGCAAATTTAAAATTTTCTAGAAATACCCTTAGTGTAACTTTTGTTCATTTTTCAAGGCTTCCCTGAGGGTTTGAGAAGTACATGACTGATCCATAGATATTCCGAACAAAGCGTTCATCAATTTATAACGGCTCAGGAAATCCGTTTCAGTATTCACTATCTGGTTGTTAACCCTCTAAAAGCCGAAATCTTGATGTTGCTCATAAAATTAGGCAGGCTTAATATCAACTATACATATATATGTATGTATGTGACATATGGCTCAAATTGTTGATCACATTATGTGACTGTTCAGGTAAAAATTCGTATGTGTGTGCAAAGAACATAGAAATATTCTTTTATGTTCTTTGGTGTGCGCCATGCTTGATTTTGATGGTTGTTTGACTGAAAAATCAAAGTTGTTTTGATTTTCGTCAAATTTGATGCAAGGTGCTCTTTGATCAAATTGTGTTCTTCAACGAATTTTGTTTATAGAAGTAAACAAGTGGACTTTGTGAAAAATATTTTTAATAAAAAATAAATAAAACCAAAAACTAAAATTTGATAGGTTTTTTGATGCGTGTAAGGGGAAACGTCAAACGTCACAGGCCCATATTTGCTATATTAAGATTTGAATTCAGTGCGTGTTTTTCTTATGGCAATGACGAAAAGTCGAATTCAAAGGAGAGCCCACATTGCATGATACATTAAAATAGAAAGGCAGCAGCCATTAATTGTTCGTGGTTTCTGAACAAAATATTTCGGCTTTCGCTGAAATTCTCGTATACGAGAAACAATCAGCTGCTCTACTAATATCACCTTATATATGTAAATACGCCGTGGTTCTCAAGTACAAGTAGACGAATCGTTAATTTTCGAATATTTATTTATTAAATTTCTGCCTTTACATCATATGTTTACACCTTTGAAACCTTAAAATACGATTTTTGCTGAAATATTGGAAGTTCTTATGAATTAATCCTTCTTTCTCCATATTCCTGTTAATTGAATTTGGAATCTGGCACTTTGTCGCGAGAAGTTACATTTCCCAGATTGTATCATGGGTTAAGTTACTCATATCACCCAAGAATGATAGAATACAAGATTGCGCCTTCCCGCGGTGAAATGACAGATCTCGCCTTTAGTAAACAAGAATACGGGAGAGAGAAAATTGAACAACTTCCAATATTTCATTGAAAAACGTGTTCTAATTGTTCTAAAGTGTAAAAGTATGAATTTATAGGCAGACATTTAATAAATAAATTCGCAAAATACTAAAAAAAGTGTTTCTTTTTCTTAATTTGTGAAAAAAGCTTTGTCTAGTTGAAGTTGAGAATTGTCAAACCCGGCAAAACCAAAGTAGCGGTACTTCTAAAGGCGTCACCTTCAGTATTCAGTACACCGTGCATATCACCTTATTATTATTGCACAATGACTGAAACTGATGTGAAATGAAAGATATTGTTAAAATAACGAGATTTCTTGTAGGTTGGCATCATGGTAAGATTTGGCAACGTTTTGTATGAACTACGAATATAATCAAGGGGTGGCATCCCTTTTTTAAGATATACCAGCTGATTTTTGCACATAAACAAATGTGAAGCCGGCAAAAATTTGAAGCTCAAAGAGTAATAAATTTTAAGGAATTATGAATTAAATAGCACATTTTAACCACAGTATAATTGTAACCAGGAAATGGGGAAATACTTATATTAACTAGTGAGTACATAACATTTATCGGGTTTTATATGTATATATCTATTTAGTTGATGGCTTTATTAGTTGGTTCATGAGATTTACTAAAAATGATGCAGCGCAACCAGCCGAAAGATCAGCAAACCTCTTCAGAAAATGGGGACAGCAACGCGCCTAATGCCGATGACATTAAACAATCTCGTCGAGGTAGGCCACGAAAACTTGGCAAGCTGAAAGTTTCGCAGCCCATAGTTGCAACTGGCAAAGGACGTGGACGTCCAAAAAAACCTCCTGCTTCAACTGATGAATTTGGCGATGATTTAGTTGCTAATCATGATATTATAGAGAGGGCATTACAGATTCGGCAATCAAAAACTGTTAGTTCCGTGGAAGCTCGCGGTCGCCCAAGGAAGGAAAAAGTGTATAGTGATAGTGAAAATTGTAAGTACTTCCAAATCCTGATAAAAATTTATGACTCAAATAGTACTTCCAGCATCTGACGATGAGAAACCAGACTATGAGGAACGTCGCCCAGTGGGTAGACCATCTACGGGCGCTGTGAATTTAAATATTGTGCGGACCGGCCGTGGACAAGGTCGACCAAGGAAAGCAAATCAGTCCGCTCGCCTTATATCAATACATTCACAATCGAATGATAACCAATCCTTGAAAAAGCGCGGACGACCTCATAAAGGTGGTATACCTTATGAACGCACAGGTAAACCACGTGGACGACCTAAGCTCTACGACACAACTCCCCAGAACAGTTGTGAGAAGACGCAAGAAGGAAATCTTCAAAGTGTTGGGGAAACTGAAGATAAAGAAGACAAAACTTTGTCGAATAGTGAAATAGACAGCTGAAGGGGACTAACAAGTAGTTTAAATGACTTTTGTATATTAGTGTAGTGTGCAAGTTCGGCTTTGTATTTGAATGTTTGTGTATGTAAACATCTGGAAATTTTTGACAAATTAAATTATCTTGATTTAGAACTTTTTTGTTAAATTTAAAATTGTAATATTCTGATGCAAAAAATTAAGACAACCATTAAAAATGTGTCGGTCTGGAAGTATAAATGCTTTAGGTAAATAATAGAGGCATTCTCTGAGTCTTTCAAAATCCTTATGCGGTGTACGACTCGCGTTAATTGCAAAGTTCTTCAAAAAGCAAGACGCTGATTATCCCCATAATGTTTTTGTTGAACACTCGCAGTTACGTACATATATTTGAGAATTCAGTACATTGAATCTCATAAAAAGTTCAATTTTATAGCCCATTTTATTACTTTTATTTTAAAGCAATTTTTGCAAAATTTTTGAAAATATGGACTTAAAAAGTATTAAAAAAAATATCGCATTTTCTTGGCAGCAGATACTCATTGAAAAAAGTGTTCAATTCGTAACGAACTGCAAATCATATCGTTATTATGTAAATCCCAAATGCTTATCTGAAATATCCGGTTTTTTTTGTCCGAAACAATCTGCAAAATGAATTTCATAAGGTGGATAAAATTTTAATTTAATTTTTAATTTTGATTCATAGAGTAATCAAATAGAGTAAAATTTTGGTAGTTTTAACCGAAATGTCTCAGGGGCAAATAAACTTTTTCGAACCATTAAATTTTCTAAGCGATTTACAAAACTGAAAAAAATGAAATAATACTAAACGACGATTTTCCAAAATATTGCGCTATATCTCTTTTCTATACCATAGTTTTCATTCATTTATTAATTTAGATTTAATTTCTACCGACTGGTTTAAAGTTCGCAATTGGTTTTAAGAACTTTCATGTACAGATGAAGCAAGCGCGATATCATTCGTGAAGACCGCTAAAAGTAGCAACTATGCTGTAGTTTTAGCGGTATGATAGATTTTCAAGTAGGAGTTTACGAATAAAATAAACCTTTCGAATAATTGGATTGTATCGCATTGAAATCTTTAAAACACCTGGCAACACACAAATACGAAATTCTATCACACGCTTGCCGTAATAAGCAGTATGGCAGCACTCCCAAACAAAGAAACACAGAGTGTTTGCAATTCGAGTAGCAAAGAATTTTCGCAACACGAGTAGAAGTTTTCACATCGCTGCGGAAAATTCTTGTATTGCAAATTTCATTAAGCAATTAAATTGTGAATTCATTTGAATATATCCACATTTAATATCCGCAGCGTATTTAAATAAGATTGGTTTTCTGTACAAAGTGTAAATTAATGTGCTACGAAAAAGCTGCTTCGTTCTTTAGAACTTTGTAAATTTCGTGTCTTTAGTGTTGTGTTGTTTGTATACCCAAAGCGCTAGCATCCAGCAATGTGTTGTTGGTGTCGCTCTCTCATCAGTCGCGTTTTTGTACAATTATAAACTAACAGCTCAGAAAAAAACAAAAAGCCGAAACGCTGAAAGTCACAAAAGTGTGTAAGCCAACCAAATGTATTGAATTTTGTTGAAGAACCCAATAACGCAGGTGATTACTACAATTTCTGCGATAGGACTCGCAATTTTAAGAACAAGTTTAATTACTGATCAAAGACATCAAACCATTGGCAAAACAAAGGTGTGAACATTTTCTTTCAAAACTGACTTGCCGATTTATTGGTTGATGCCACACTTAAACCGAAAGTTCAGGATCAGGAGGCACGTAGCTACGACATAAAATTCAAGGAACAGTTTGAAAAATGAAATAAAGAAGTTGATGTGGGTACCAAACAACTGTGTAGGAAATGAATAACAGTCGTAAATGTGCAAATGTAACATTATTATAGTGTAGTGTGCTACGTGTATATAATTAGAAAACGCTTCAGAAAGGATTATATAAAAAGAAAGGATTATATAAAAAGAAAGGATATCTAATAAATGGTAAGATCTTACATAGTGGTATAAAACTTAAAACTGCACATGCTTTCATATAGCTAAGCACACATAAAATTTACTAACATGGGGTTCTCCCTCTATTATATTAAAATTTAATTAGCTTCAAAAATGGTAAAAAAAATGTTTAAAACTTGCAAAATTTAACCACAATTTTTTGGGATTTATTGAATTTTTGTGAATTTCGTCAGGAGTTTGAAACTATTTACATATATGCTTTATGTGATAGAATGAACTATACTTTATGAGTATTTACAAGTTCCCACGACAATCAGTTCTACAATACCGGAACGACCCGGATCTACATATGTATATCCGGCCAAGGACTGTCACTTCAGCAGCATCCCCCAAAATTTTATGGGGAATGTATTATGCTGTTACAACAACAACAACAACAACAGTATTTAAAAGTATTACAAATATATTAATTAACATAAGTGTCCAACTGTATGTTGAATTTTGTTCAATATGATATGAGCAACACTCTTTATACTATATATAAATAATGTGCAATACAAAGAAGTTGCATCAGTCGCAACGTTCCTCCTAATAGAAAATCTTGTCTTATTTCACCATATCAAAACTAATTTGACTTTATGTATACATTGTACATATGTACATATGAGATATGTAATAAAGATTTTTATCAACAATTTATGAGATGTCCAAGTTCTGGCGAAATCAGACAAAAGAACGTATGTAGATTACAAAGAAATTGCATTACTCCCACTCTTCCTCTAACAGAATATATTGTTTTATTTCACCATACCAGAACTAATTTGACTTTTGGTTATTGATATAAGAATCTAATTTGTTCCAATTGTGTGTTGGTGTGGTGAAATAAGACATTTTTTGCCACAAAACTACAAACTTTCCTCAGACTATTACAAACATATTTATAGGTGAGGCATAGCAATTATTTTGATGGAACGGAGAATGTGCAGTCTATGGACAAACTCCATCAGTATGCTCTATTATATGATATTCAAATCAGTGTTTTTTTATGACGTTTTCTGGCACAAAAAAAAGCTTGCTTTTAAATTTGGCACGAAATAGTAACAAAAATTTATCAACGAGAATTATCATATCTACATATGTACATATGTATATAAAATAGCTGAACAAGTTCGAATAGTATAAATTATGTATGAGATGCGCTCTTTGCTTTGTCGATGCATTCGATAACATGTTTTGTGGTCGCATGAAAAGCAATTGATGTTTAAGAAGTCTGTATGTTTGCGGTTTAATTCAAAAACTACAAATTTAATTAAATGAAAATGCGAGAATCTGGTCTAAATGATGGCCAAGATATTTGTATGGGAGGACAGAAACTACCAAAGAGTTTGCCTTGTTTTTTTTTATTCTTGACTTCTTTAATAAGAGATTGCAAACAAAGTTCATTCAAAAAACCATTTTCATTAGTACCATCGCACAGTTCTTCAAGTGTAAAATGTCGAAATCTTGTCAAAAAGCTGACTGAAATTTCCGAAAAACGACCAAATTGTTGAGAAAAGGTAGACCCATTTTTTAATTTTGCTCAAATGTAATAATATGATATGAGGGCAGATATTTAATAAATAAATAATCAAAGTATTAAAAAAATGAGAACTGTTAAAACCGTTAAAATTCAAAGTAGCTCATTTTCAGTATACAGTCTACCGCAATTCAATCGTGGCTACTACCAAAATATAAGAGATCAAACGTAGAAACCCTATTATTAATAATTTTTTTCGTTTCATGGCAACACTAGAAAAATAAAATTAAAAAATGTTAAAAATATTCTTTCGCCGTTTTCTAGCTCTTTTTTGTTTATACACATTTTTGGTGTTTAGCAAAATGAGTTTTGTTTGTTGTGCTTGTCTGGTCTAGTGGTTTTACAATTGTGTGTGTGAGTCCATTTGTGTACCCATTCAAACAACAACCAAGAAGCACTCAAAAAAAAAAAAATACACAAAAACCGAAATGGAAGCAAACACGAGCGAAAATCCCCTACCGCTCGGTAAATGTTGATTGCCCAAAAACAGAAAAGAGCGAATCTAACATTGGGCTAGTGAATGAGCCAACTACGTCAATTGGGCGAGTATGCTGTATATTACAAGGAAATCCACTCCGTCAACACTTCATTACCACAAACATTAATTATTTTAAGTCGATGAAGTGCTGCATTTATAATTTTATATTTTTAATATTGCACCCGATTGATTGCGCTTTGTGTGGCAATTGAGCGATTTCGAACGAGTAGAGAGGACAATGCGAAAAGGGCATGCAAAATAAAATCCAGAGAGAATTGAGTGCACAAAAAGGAATTTCAATAAAGAGCAGAGTAGAAATGGACAATCGTTGCCGAAGACAGCTGGTGAAAAAACGAACGAACGAGGCAACGAATGAGTGAAAAACAGCAGCATCGCTGCCGCAGCAGTTGTTGTCGCAACAAACCGCACAGGCAAAGTCAAAGCGAAACAGCGAAATAGAAGCAATTTGTGTGTGTTCTCGCGACGAGTACAACTTCATCCTGTGTAAATAATTTGTAATTAATGCAAAAAGGCCTAAAAATTAATGCAAAAAATAGCAAGTAATCGTTTTTCACATAAGAAATAAAGTAATCTATTTTAACGTGTGAGTGAAGGGTGTAAGGTGTAAGTGCATTACTGAGAAAACGTGAAGTAAAAAATCGAACCAGGCAAAAAAAAAAAAAAAAGCAAACGCCGCTGGTTTGCGTTGTCGCCTGTTCGTTGTTGTGTGCCCTTGCCATATCCGTTTTGCGACCAACCAAGTGTCCATTAGTTTTTGTAATTGCTGTCAAAAAAGTGTAATATTTCCAAAAGAACAACTTCCAAAATTGTATACGAAAGTCTAGTTTTGGTAATTTCTATGTATGTATGTGTGAACCTCAAAACCTTTACTTCCTTGCTAACCTATTTCAATATAAAAGTTGGTGTGTGTGTCCGGCTAAAACTTGAAAAGCGAAGAATAGCGAAAATTCCCAAGTATTTTCTTTGAAAAAAAGTGTTTGAATAAACCGTGGTCTTTCTAAAAATCAGCACGCGGTCTCAACTGAACACAAAAAAAGCATCGCCGATTACCAACACAGTGGATATATTCGAACGCAAAGCTTCAGATAGGCGCAGCACATACACATACACACAAGCAGAAATCCTCTGGCTACAAAACAAAGAAACAAGACATAATAAAAAGGTAAAAATCAATCGAATAGTCGATTTGCCAATATCGTAATTAAGAACCGAATGCTGTTTTTCAGAAATTTAAATTACATATCCACAAATATGCACTAAGTTTAATAATAATGCGTTCTTGCACAACTTCTGGCGTAAAACTAAGCATACATATCTACATACATAAGTACATACATACATAAGACTTAACGTTTCATAATTGCTTCAACCACAGTGTTATCGTCGTATTGGCTTATACACTCCTCTGTTTTGCATACAACCGGGAAGACAACAAGAAATAAACAGATCATCCACCAGCAAACTGAAAATGTCATTGGAGTTGTTTCGGTTTGTACTGTAGGTGCTGTCCCTACACCGAACACTACTGCAGCCTTCCAGTTGGTTCGATTGATTTTCTGTAGTGGCGCTCACCAAGTACTTTTACCTTCTTTGCTGGCTGTGCCAATAGCCGGCTGCTTCAGCAGGTTTTCGCCCTTTACGATGTTTCGATGTTTGTCCATGCATACATACATACATTACTCCTATTTTGCTCCTATTCCTCCTGTTCAATGCTCCACTGGTTCTGGCTCACTTCTGTTTCTAGTATGTATGTATAAATGTAGTATATTCTGCCGGATTCCGCTCTGTGTTTTTGCAGCTCTTTATTTCTCCTTCGCTTTATTATAGGTACTTGCTTTTTCCATTTCTCGCACTTTTAGTTTCGCTTGTTACGTATTATTGTCCGTTGACTCCTTGCCCAGCTCGTTTTTTCTGGGTTTGTTTTTGTTATTTGGCTGTTTGGGTCTATATGTGTGTGTGTATGCACGTATACATATATGTACAGACGTTACAATATACAGTGCAGAGCAAAATAAAATCAACATAATTCTCGCAATGCTACTTGGCATTGACTACACAGATTTACGTGCATATGTATGTATATATGTATGTATGTATGTCTGCATAAATGTTGCCGTTTACATATAAAGGGTGTTTTGGACTATTTTTTGTGCGGTTAAGTGAAGTCGCCCGAGGCGATTTACGCCATTTACATTCGGGTGCCTCACCCATACAAATTTGTCAGAGTTTAATTTTTTATGCTATTTATGGTAATATTGATTGCCCTTTTTACTAAGCCGTTTATAAAATTTGATTTACCCAGCAGGGCCTTACGCCATGATGATTTGCCATAAATTACTAAGAAATCAATATGATCTGTTCGCTAGATTCGCTTGATCTCTCTTCAGAAAAAAAAAATAATAATTATACAAAATATTTCAGAAAAATATTAAGGGTTGCGTGAGCTGGATCAATTTTTGAATACGACTAAAGACGGATATCTTTTTTATAAATAAAAAAAGTTTTTGAAAATATAAAAAAACTTACATAAGAAAAATTTAAGAATGTGTTCACCGGAAATATAGTGATTTGAAAATACCTCCAAAAACGAAGAGTTAATTTTTTTTCTCAATGAGAAATATTTAAAAATGTGTTCATCGGAATGGTAGACAGATTTGGTGGAAAAATTCGGTCGGGGAATGGCTTTAATTTCCAATGATACCTAAACTGACCAAGTTTTGACTGAGTTATTCAAGTTGTTCTTAAACTAAGCTTCCAAAAACAGTCAAAACCGCATAAAAGATCTCATTATTATTATTATTCAGTTGAAAATAATTTTAAATATTTTATGAACTGTTGAGATTTTTTGATTATTCTTTTTTTTTTCAAATACTATTTGTATTTACAATAGAAACTTTTTGCCAATTTTTTATTTGCCCTATGTTGCTTTTCATAAATTTCTGATATTCGGATATTTATGATAATACTATCCGCATATCTGAATATCCGTATTCTTTGTTTAAATGTGGATAGTCGAAAAATCCGGATAGAATTCCCAGGCCTAACATACTCATACTCAAAATTTTAAATTTGAATGAATTTTTTTTTTAATTTTTCTAAGATTCGTAGAAAAGTTGAAACATAGATTTTATTATATATTGTAGTGCAATTTTTTGATGTAGTGTCAAGTATAAATATAACCAATTTAATTGATCAAAAATACGCAAAATAATTATGAATATTTTCACAAAAGTCTAACTAACATGTGTAAAAAATGAAAAGCGCGTCTTTTCTATACTGGACATTACACGTTGTATTCAAGAATGATAGAATACAATATTGCGCCTTCCCGCGGCGAAGTGACAGATCTCGTCTTTAGTCAATAAGAATACGGGAGAGAGAAAATTGAATAACTACCAATATTTCTGTGAAAAAGGTGTTTTAATTGTTCTGAAGTGCAAAAATATGGATTTATAGGCAGAGATTTAATAAATAAATCTGCGAAATTCTTATAAAAAGTGGCTCTTTTTCCTAATTTGTGAAAAAAGATTTGTCCAGTTAAAGTTGAGAATTGTCAAACTTGTCAAAGTAGCGGCACCTCTGAAGGCGTCACCTTCTGCATTTAGTTCACCGTGCGTTATATTAGCTTTACATCCTCATAGCTATTCTTTACTAATCAGCCATATTACTTTCCACATCGATGTGCCAAAATTACTTCTGCACATATTTTTTACACAAATGTGCATCCTTGCATTTATTCCTGTATTTAATTATCTACGTACATATGTACATATGTAAGTATGTATGTATGTATGTTTGTAACTCGTTTGTCATAAATTTTTTGAGTATCTTCCGCTCACACTAAACACACATACGGCTGTGTCTTTCCTTTTTTATATATTTTACTTAGGTAGGTAAATACCTCACATCTGTCTGTGCATACATATGTATGTATGTATATGTACATGTATGTATGTGTGTATATGTGCGTATTTATATTTATACATATGTATGCATGCATAAGTATGTATGTATGCATGTGTGTTCGCTTGTCCCCTATTATTGATAATTTTTCGCTGTTTCTCATTACATTCTTATCTACCGGTTCAGAGCAGTTTTGCGCATAAACACACAAACATACAAAATACAAATGCTTGTTTGTGTTGATGCGATCTTTGTCGAGCCTCCATATTCGGATAGTTCTTTTGCCGATGTACATACATACATATATGAAAGTAAATGTGTGTTGCTTTTCCGACAGGTGCACCGAAATTCTTTTTACTTTTTGTTTAGAAAATTGCAAATTAGTAAATATGTAAGTTCGACTTGACTGTGAATTTTTGTGTTTTATTAAAAGAGACTGATCATACTAGGCTTTTCTGTTCGTGTTTTGTTTCCATGTTTTTTTTTTTATGGACGATAGGGGGAAGAGTAAAAATGCGGTATCACTTCGGCCTGTTACTACCAGCTCTGTATGTCGTGGAATCCAATATCGATATCGGATTTGAATCCGTCAAAAGCATCCGAGTTTATCGGTCTTTTTTTAGCGCAAGTAAAACGGGCATTCAAACATTTTTGCTTATTTTGTGCTTTTTTTCTTACACACATACATATTATAATTGATTTTTATAAATTTCCTCGAAACTTTGAAACTTCGACTTATATGGTTTTTTTTTTTTATGAATCAACTATATATTTTTAATAAGTCATTCAAATTTAACGGGCTAGTTGTAGGCAACTTCGGTAGAATTTTACGTCTAGAACTATTTCTAGATCTTTTTCAAACCGATTTCGGGCTCAGATGGGGACATTTTCGCCACAGTTCGGGACTAGTTCAGGACCAAAGCGTGACTATACAGTTGAGGACTAGCTCTGGACTCCTTTGGATATAGTCTGAGACTTGTTCAGCACAGGTTCGGGACAACACCGGGACCAGTTCGAATAAATTTCGGGACTGGTTACCTAATTGTTTACGAGTACTTCAGGTTTGGTTTGGAACTAGTTCAAGAGTGATATTCCGTAAAATTTTTACCGACCCACAAACGCTGTCTTAGTTTGTGGGAATAATCGCTTGCGTTCGCGATATGTTTATGCCATAACTCTCAACCATCGATACATGACAATGTTAAGACGACTCATCTTTGCAACACTTACATACATATGTAAATGTCAAAATACAAACGGTGTATATTTTAATACGCATTTGAGTTCGCAATTAGTATAATTGTGCAAACATTGCCTTTATTAATTTTTTTTTAACTAATAGCAGTGTTGGGTTCACAATAAGTCGTAGTTGCAAAACTTAACAAAGCTGTAATTTGGATTTAATTTTAAGATTTTTTTTTGTATAGTTTTCTTTTACTATTAAATATTAAAATATATTTATTGCAAAGCCTAATGACCGTAACTTCTTTGTCGCTAATTTTGTGACAAATATCGAAAGGCAAATGTCAAAATTTGCAATAAAGATCGAACAAAAATTCATATAGGAAAGCAAAATGCATCGCTAAATTGCAATATCGATATGAAAGTTGTCGCTAACTGGATACAGAATAACTAGCCAATACCCGTTTGTTGTTCCTTCGAGAGCAGTTTGGACCTGGTTTGCGACTAGTGTGGCCCTGAACTAAATAGTTCTGAATGAGCAGTGTGCAGTGAAATGTTGCCAGTTTCAAAACTAAAAATGGGTAAAGTATTTCCCCCAATTCGCTCTCTTATCATTTTATTGAATCGGCAAAAACGTTTTTACTTCTGGCACGCGCACTTTAGTTTTTTTTCTATTAAAGTATAATAAGTACTCTAGCCTATTTGATACCAATGTTTTTAATACATCTCTTGTGTGAATGCATAGACTAATCTAAACTTTTTCTTCTCTTCTCATTCCAGTGTACATACATACAAATTCTATTCATCATTAGCTACTTTAAATGATCGAAAGCAAAATAAATATCTCATTGGTTTGTGTTAAATCGCGAAACAGTTCTTGTAAAATATTTGTGTACATACATATAAATAAATCAACTAATCGATTACTTACTTACTAGCATTGCATATATAAATAATAAGTGTAGTGTTATTGGCTCTTGTGTAAAGTAAATAAAAATTAATAAATAAAAATAGAAAAAGTGTATTGAAGCTGTCGAAGCATCTGTAAATTGCAAATCTCAAAGTATTTCAACGGTTTCTTAAGAATTCACAAAGTATTGTTCGGCAAAGAGTATTTTCACCGAAGAGAGAGCATCCTAAAAGTGCACATCTTCAAATTAAGGATCTCTAAGATGTCTATCGAAAATATTGCATTTTAATCGTAGTAGCCAAGCAAGTGAAAAATCTTGTTAAAAAGTCTGCATTTAGTAATCTGTGCGTTGTAGCGCATTTAAGCTAATTAATTTTGTGTGTGTATGAAATAAATAAATAAATAAATATTAATCGATCACATTTGTAAGGCATTATAATTGCCAAATCGTAAAGCGCCAATCAAAAATTACAAAACCAAAAAAAAAAAATTAAATCGCAAGTTACCAATAGCAAAGCGCCGCGCCACTTATTGTGTGTCAATTTCTATTTCGCCGCTGCGCGTGTGTTAAATAAAAGCCGTCAAAATAGAGCTGTTACCAACGCCCACGATTTCCATATCCACGGTTGCGCCGCCGACGCTTTCGCCCCACCACCATCCGCACCATCAGCATCATCACCTGCAACAGTCCTTTCAACAGCAGCAGCAGTCGCAGGCGCAGCAACAGCAGCAGCAGCAGCAACAACAACATCATCATCCTAATCCGCATACACCATTCGGTGGTGGCTATCATCATCCATTCCCGCCACTGTTGTCTCACCAACAGCAACAGCAGCAACAACAACAGCAGTCACAATCGCAGCCTAATTTTTTGCTAACACCGCCGCTGCCCACAACGCCGCAGTCCCAACTACATTTGCAACAGCATCACCAACAACAACAACAACAACAACAGCAGCAGCAACAACAACACATGAAGTTATTGGGTGGCAACGATGATCGTAATGGGCGCGGCGATCAAGGCATACCGCGCGTGCAAGAAGAGGCAACTGGCGGTTTTATCTTTCAACCGCCCGGTACGTCCATTCACGACATGGCCGCTGCCGAATATGCTGCACAATTTGCACAAAAACGCTGGGCTTGCGGTGATGAACATCCCATTGATGTGAGTATCTACATAAATGCCGAATATTTATTATCAAATATGATACAAAGTTCTTCTTTTAAATAGCCTATACGAGAATACAGAATAACAAGGCAAGTCTTTCTAAAAAAAATTCGCCTTTAAAAGAACAAATGGACGAAAGTTATTACACTTAATTTTGTCACATATTCCAAAACATAGTGCGAGCTGTAGTTAATATACCAGCTAGGGCCCCTTTACTGCCCATAATAGCTTGACATCGTTTTGAACAACCTTTTTCTAACATAATCTGGATACAGATGCCTCCACATTTTTTTTAGCATCCTAGCAAGTGGTTTTGTTTTAGGCACAATTTGTATTCGGTTCTTAAAATTTCTCCGCGAACTTAAGCAAACATTTTTCATACAATTTGTTGATAAACTTTGTGGCGAGATTTTGTGTAAAGATAGCCAATGTACAGACCGCTGAACAAATTGAGTGTCTATACCAAACCAAGCTTTCGTCCAGGAGTTTCAAACATCGAAAGATGAATTATCTTTAAATATTACTTTTTTGAATATACGCTTCAGGCAAAAGGCGTTTTTAAAGTGTACTCCGATTTCTAATGTTAGATTCTTTCAATCTCCGTCTGATTGTACAAATAGAAATGTTTATATTTTTCGACGAAAACTTTTGTTGTTTAGGTTAAGAGTAAGATTTAAAAAAAATAAATTTGTATTGGCTGGATCTTTGGTTTTCGAGGTAGATTTAATCAAACCAGGTTTTTTTTTACCGACATTGGCCTCAACCTTGAATTGATGGTTCCCCTTCCTAACAAATTGACAGGACTTTGTTTTCGATACTTTGCGGACTCAGTTCTGGATAGTTGCAGGCCTGTGGGAGGGCTTACGAGGACTCCCAACTTCAAACGCTTCTTGTAAATAGCACACATTACCTTTAAAAGTAACCACTTCGAAATATAACTACGTGATTAGAATTTACTTACTTATTTACTTAATTAACGATATAACAACAAAACAAAGTTACAGCTTACTGACTACTTACAGCGAATTGTTATGAGTTAGATGTTTTTTTTTACCTTTAAATAAATAATACGTATACTTAACCAAAACTTTTTAACCGAATATAACAGAGAATGAAATGCATCTTTAGACAAAGAGAAATCTAAAATGACAGAATTTACGAAATCTCGTTAAATTCACACAGAGCGCGCGCCAATGGAGCGTTTTTCGCATAATTAGTCCTAACCTTTTCCGGGTAGAAGGGATAAAATGTACGTAATTCCCCCTTGCACCCTTAATGGTGCCAAAACCGAAAGAAAGCGAGAGAATCGATCTACTGGATTCACAGGATGTCTTCTGATGTCGCCTGAGGAACATCTCCACCAAGAGGTCAATGTGCTCCGCGTTAAGGAGCACAACCTCATGCTCAGCAAGCAGTTCATTGCTGGGTGTCACCGTTTGGGGCACCCAAATAGGCATCTGCTTGCAGTGGAGCTACCCCACAGGCACATCAGAAGGCATCTCCTAGAACTAAAGCACGAGATCCAGCCACTCATCACGCAACCGCTGGATCCGGAGGCGTATCGGCGGGTCCTAAGCAACATCCACAGAGACACAGTCACTACCACCATTGACTCCCGCCAGGCAAATGCAGTTATCGGAGCCCAACCACCACCTGTAGCGGATGAGGAGTCCCTGCTGCCCCGCGAGTCCCCGTCACTCTGGCACAATTACGATCTGGATACTGTAGCAGGCTCAACTCCTACCTATCCAGAATCAACCCTGACATACCCAATACATGTCCGGCATGTGGAGATTCTCCGCACGACACCAATCACCTATTCACATGCCCCCTCAAACCCACTCATTTAACCCCCCTCTCCCTCTGGTCCAACCCTGTCGAAACTGCACGTTTCCTGGGCCTCCCCCTAGATGAGTTCGACGACAACGACCATGGGTGAATCCGCTCTTTACGGGGCGCGACTAGCCGCTACAACAACAACAACATCTACTGGATTCAAGTGAATTAAGGTTAATTAAGAGGATGCGTGAATGATAGGAAGGGATAGGTTCCGGAAAGTTTAAAGATCGCAGTTCAAACTTTACGAACACTTTTTTGAACATTCTCAATGCTATTGACAGCAAATTGGAAAAAGGCCTCCAAATAAAAGCGGCATATTCCAACCTAGTACGGAGAAAAGTTGTAAAAAGCAGCTTAAGGGTATAAGGATCCGATAATGTTAAACTGTTTCTTCGTACGAAACCTTGAATTGAATATGACTTTGCTAAAATAAAATTTATATGATTATTAAATAAAAAATAGGTATAAAAAATTACTCCCAGATCTTTAATTTCGTCAAACGATTGAAGGATATTATTGGAGATTGAGTAGGACGTTTTTAAAGCAGTTAGACTTTTAGAAAAATTTATTTGAAAGCTCTTTTTTACGTTTAATGAAAGACGAGACTTCTGGCGTCAAAGGAACAATTTATCAAATTCCGCTTGAAGATATACCACATTGGTCAAGTTATTTATAACAGAAAATATTTTTGAAATGTCGTATGTACAATAAAAAGTTGGCGAAAGAAAATAACTAGTAATATCATTAATGAATAAAGTAAACACCACATACCGCCGATTTGTTAGATAGGATTTTATCCATTGAAGAAAAATAGAGTGAAATCCCAAAAGTCCTAGTTTGTGAAATAAAATTTTATGTGAGACTTTGTCAAACGCTTTCGAAAATTCTGAAATCACTGAAAACTGTTAAATTGGAATCAGTAGAACGTCCAGTAACAAAACCGTGTTGGTTAGGTGAAATTATGCTCTTAGTCGCAAAAAACATCTTCTCTTTGATAATGCATTCAAATAATTTTGAGACATTTAAATCTATTTTAAAATTGGCTGCGTTGTTGTTTGATTGATTATGCTTACTACTCTAACACGTCTATTCTGCACTGTTTAAAAATTTCGCTTGGTAAACTAAATGGATCGCTGTTGTCCCGAAGACTTTTCAGTTGCTGTCTACGTAGGGATATTTCATCATCATCCTCATCAATCAGCAGTAACATTACCAAAGAAGTCGTCATTATGTTTTTAATATTGAAAACTCGTATTCCAACCGGTTTAATAAAAAAATCAACGTTTAATACTTTACTTCTCTTTAATTTATTACAAAAATGTAAATAAACGTCAGCTGTTTTCTAGTAGTTACCACCTAGTGCGTGGTAATAAAATTTTCCGGTAATAAGAACGTGCAGAATACCAAAAGGGTTTAAAAGTTGCCGGAGGTTTTTATTACCGGTAATAAAAATGTTGTTACCGGTGCAGAATAGACCCGTAACCGTACTCTATTAGCCTTGAGTTTAGACGCAATGATGGACTAAAAAGTTAGATTTGTTTAATATACAACTCAATTCCGACAATTTTTCCCCGAAACTTTCCAAGCTACAGTTGCACCTACTTTTCCAAATCTGCTTTAAAGTTAATCTCGCATTATAATTATACGAACGTATTGTATGGGTTAACAAACATTAGGAGACGCATAAATGTGTTTTTTATTTCTTTATACATATATGTATGTATCTATGGTGTACTCTGCTCCCGCGTCTTCACGCTATTTTGTGTATTTATTTAAAAACTGCTTTCGCTTGTTTGTGTTTGTGTGCAAAAGTATTTATGTTTATATGTATTTGTTGTTAGGCTGTACATGAAATCAACTATTTTCACAGCATTTGGCGACGGCTGGAAATGTGCCAGGAAAATTTTGCGAAAAGAGAAAATAACAACAAGGAAATAAGAAAAAAAACAACAAAGGATTTTTGAGAAAAACAACTGTGCGTGAAAAGAAAAAAACTACAGGGAACTAAAAAATGTTCGCTTATTTGATGACTCTTAAATCTAAGATAAAAACTAATTCCTTGGCAATTGTTTTGTGAGATCTCTTAGTAAATTTCAGTACGGCCATTTAAAATGGAGACGAGAAAACGCAAAATAGCTTAAGATGAATCAGACGAAATTCGACCACCAAAGCAAATAGAAGTTATCTTCGGTTATTGGCGAAAACTAAAGCCACTAAAAATATAAAATAAATGCCAAATTGCATATGGAACGATTGCAACGTCTTCATAGACGATTTCCAAATGGGTTTGAAGCTTTTTTTTTTTGCAGCCGACGAGCCCTGAGGAGTTCGACCAAAACCTTCCATTGATGACGTCAATGTGACGCTGGTGAAATCCAAAGCTGACGAGGGTTTACGATTGACACAAGAAATGATTGATGATGAGTTGAACTTCAAGCTCATAGCTGTATAGCGAGTATTAGGTAATCGTGTGGCATATACGATGAAAAATGCTCAACGCTCTCAGTTCAATAAGTACGATCCGGAAACCAATCAGCAGTCCACATGGTATAAAGTCTTACAGGAGCAAATCCAACCGTAAAACCTGAGAAATAAAAAATCTGCAACAAAATTAACGATCATAATTGCTATTTCACTAAAGACGGTTTTATTAAGTTGATCTATTATAGGCTAAAGAAATGCTTTGAAATCAATGGCGAATATTAAGAAAAAATTGTTGTTTTTTTCTGGTCAACTAAGCGAACTTTTCTTAGTACCCACCGATATAAATCTATTAAAAACAAAGTTGCATCAAGAATATTTGGCTGTGTTGGGGATATTTTTTAATCAGCTTTAAATACCTTTATACACGCATGCTTACACATATGCATATACATATGTATGTATAAATGCGTATATACAGTGACTCAAGCAATTATTCACATAGTAATTTATTTTTACGATACATTATTTTCGTAAATTTTTATTAAAAACATATTCGCTATTTTAGTAGCTGTGTATTAAAAGTATAAAAAAACAAAAAAAAATTCATCGAAATTAAAAAAAAAACATTTCATAGCAATTAAAAAAAATAGAATTTTTAAATTTAATTTGTAGAAAACTTTTGCGTATGTAATTTTATTGCTCAATAAATTTGAGCAAATAAAATGTGCAAGTCTAAAGTGCCTGAAGTGCGTTAAGTGAAAAAAGTTTCGAGAAATAATCAAAAATGCAACACTGCATACCCAGAAGCTTAAAAAAATTGATTTTAAAAAAATTTACATTTTGATGAAAATTTGTTGAATTTTTATAAACTTTGTATAAAATTTAAAATTATATTTTAATTCATTTTCTTATATAGCGAAATAAGTATATCTTTCTAAAAATTATGACGAAAAAAATTTTAAATATTGTAAAAAAAATCACCTTGTGGTCAATTCTTTGAGTCACTGTACTTATGTCCATATGCATGTATGTACATATGTATGTAAGTATATAATATTTAGCTAAACATCGCTTTTGCACAATCGACGCACTTTGCCACCTTTTGCTTGGAAGCCATCAACTTGCACAGCAAAGTTGGCGGGCTTGCTACTTCGGATATTTGTCGGCGCCGGCGACTCACTCCATAGTCCATAATGATTTTTCCCTTTCATCTTATTATTTTTAAATGAACAGTGTCGCCCGCCTGTGTGCGTTGTGTAGCGATGCGTTTCATACTACTACTACTTCTGCTTGGCTAGTAAGGTGGAGGCAGAATCCAACACAAAAAAAAAAAAAAAAAAAATCCAACCAAATCAACCTGACTACAAGTAGTACATATGTATGTCTACGTTGTATTCAGTTTAGAGTCTAAACTTTAGACCCAAGCGACTGCCGTCATCGTCGTCGCCGTCTCGACTAATAAAATATGTACGTACTATACCTACTCTGCATAGCCAAAGGCACAATGACGCCAAATGAGTTAACTGAGCTTACCCTTCCTCACTTTCTATGCGTGTTGGCTTCTCTCCTTCTTGACTCTTGATTGTAAGTTTTGTTCTTAACTTTATTAAAAATATTATAGTCAGAGTACGCTATTCGTTTGTTTGCTTTCTACGGCGTTCACACTACGTTTGCTCCAATGTATTGTGGCTGCACTTTTTAAGATGCAGTGTCAGCGTGTGTGGTTTATATTGGTAACTAAGTTATGGTGGCATGGCGTACGAAAAGATCTCTTGACTTACATCGCCGGTCCATTCAAGTCGTAGTGGGCTCTACATACACTTGTGTTCACGAAAATATTGACATAATTTGACAATCTACTTATTTTTATATTTAATTTTAAGTATTTTTTTTATAAAAGTATAGTTTATCCTATAACAAAAACAATGTTCTTCAAAGTTACAAACCTTTTTCTGTATTTACTGGAATTTTCAGTGAAGAATTCGCTTTGCTCAGAGATTTTTATGTAGTATGTTTGTTTGGGAATATCCCGACCCCTGCGCCACCTAGCGACACATTTTTTGATTACATTGCACTTTCATCAAATGATAATTTTAAGTTTAGCTCATGTTCGGATCACTTTAACTCATAGTTCCCATACAACTAACTGTTTCTTTAGATATGAAGTTTCTTCATTTCGACAATTGTGAAATTTTGTCAGTCTTTCAGAGTTGTACACGAGAAAAATAAATATTATTTTAATTTTGCCATTTTTATGTCAAAACGCACTGATAAATTTAAACAATTTATTTTTAAATTCATAAAATCGTGAGAGGACTTCGGTAGGACCGAAGGTAGCACTTTCTTCACTAGATTTTTAATTGTTTTTGTTACTTGTTTTTTTTTTTGGAAATATCTCGACTCCAGCGTCATAAATATGATTTTTCCGAATGTCCCGATTTGAGGGTCACGCATCGAATAAATTTTAATTGTCAGAGGTATTTTTGTTTTGAATTAGCTAATTGGGCAGTAAACACGATTTTTATAGAAACATTTCGACTTTTGAGCTACCTATTGGAAAACTTTTCCCTGCCTATTAAACAAATACATAATTTGATAGGAAAATCGTTATTTTCAAGAGCATATTTTTCATAACTTTTTTTTTATTATAATATACAATAGTTCATAATGTAAATGTTTCACATTTCCTTTCATATAAAAGGTATTTGTGTACATTTTTTTGTTCAAAGTATTTATTATCTTATATATATTTCAAATATAAATTAAATCGGACAGTAAACACGGGTTTTATAGAAACTCTCTACTAAAGAGCCACCTATTGGATTTTTTTTGTGCAACAGCTAGAAAAATTATTAACAATCAACGGTAATTCCTAGCTACACACATACACGCAATTTGCACTTTATAATAGGTACTAAAATTTAATTCCCTACAAAACTGCATACTCGAAAACTTTTAAATTTTTTTATTGAAACTTCTAAAAATTCAAAGTTTTTTTTTTTAAATTTGTTGAATTTTGTACAAATTTTGGAACTTTGATTTAGATGATTTATATAACGTAATGAACTACATATATTTCTATAAACTATGAACAAAAAAAATTTTCTCTAAAAAAATTTCAAATATTGAAAAAAAGTCCAAGTTTAGCTTGGAGCGACTGATATTCAGAAAACTTTATTTCGGTTACTCTCACATATAACTTGTGTATAATTCAATTAAATTGTACTTTTCAAAATGGTGGCAACCTTTTTCAGAAGATTCTATAAACTTTTTCCCAGCGAAACGGATGGTTTTTGATACTCATATTTTAATATAACATATACTTTACATAAGTTGTGTAAAATTTAATTAAATTCGACTTTTCAAACAGGTGGCATCCTCCAATAAAAGTTAGCAATGAACCTTCTTGCCGGGACGAACCGTTTGTCACCTATATTTTGATATTTCATATAACTTGTTTATATTTTAATTTAATTTAACGTTTCAAACAGGTGGCAACCTTCTTCAAAGCAAACAGAACAAAGTCTAAAACCTTCCCGGGGTAGAAACTAAAACTATGCAAAGTTTCAGTTTTTAAACAGAGCAAATCCTCCGCAAGAAGTTTCAAGTTTCAAGCATCCGAACAAACCGAGATCCATTTTTATATTTAGTACAGAGGATATTTTGATATTTTCAAACATATTTAGAAATATTTTAATGAATACTTACAACTTCTTTTCACTGTGAAACACAGCGTCAGTAAAAAAAATAGTATCAATAAGCTAGCAGAATTTTCAGCCAGTTCAAACTCGCATTTATTACAGTAAAATTGAATGGGCTACAAAACTGCATACCCGAAAATAAAATATTAGAAATTTTAAAGACAATGTTTTTTTAATTGGTCGAAATTTTATAAATTTTATGGAAAATTTCAAACTTTGACTTACATTATTTTTTTATGGTACTAACTATATTTTTATAAAAAGTTATTAAAATGAATTAGGAAAAAAAATTGTCAAAACTTTTCTACTTATTTCGTGATGACAGCTGCATACATATGTAAATATCTATACTTATATAAAATTTTATTATAATGCTTGTGACGATTTGGCTCTCAAAGTACCGAAGCGATTTTAATAATTTTTGTCTTTTTTAAATGACACATTTAGGAAAAGTAGTAAAGTGGCATACCTATTTTAAAATTTTGGTTTGAAGATTATGTACATTATTATGCATCACTGCTCATGAGAAAAAAAATCGGTACTGTTTTTCCATCGAAATTATAAAATTCTTAACCCCGTTTATTGAAATTGTGGATACTGTCTTTGACCTTTTTTGGCAGATTGATTTAAGAAATACTTGAATAATTCGGACAAAACTTGACCGATTTCATAGGAAACTTATTTGATCGATCACCCTTTTTTATCTCATTCCCTTTAAGCTTACACAGTTTAATAATCTCAAATGGTTTTTGTTTTAATTTTACTTATAAATTAACTGCATTTTCGAAATCATTACGAAATAGATACAGCTCTCCTAAATATAAAAATTTTAAAAATATTGTATTTTAAAAATATAATGGCCATATGGATATTTTTTTTTAATTGTATTCAAGTTTTTCTTTTTAATTTTCAAATCTATTTTATTTTCTGAGCAAAAAAATTAAACTCAAGAAATAACGTTTAATTAACAATAAATAATTACGGCATGGGATTCAAAGGAAGTAGGCTTAAGAAAACTGAATCATGAAAATAGTAAGTCTTCTAAATGTCACAATAAATTAAGTTTCACTAAATCCGGGGGCCAGACTGCGTAGTTGCCACTGACAAACAAGTTGCAGCAACCAACCGTAATCTTCAATTATGAATTAATTATGAACTAAACCCTACGGTTTTTTTTTAGATAATAATAAAATTTAAAACCAAAATTAATTAAAATTTATTACCTTTGGTGAAATTATTTATCCATTTCGGTTATATTCGAATTCCCAACTTTTAACCAAATGCCATGCGAGCGCAGTTGCGGCTAAAAGTTAGTTTTAAAATAAATGAAAAAAATAACTTTGAAAATGTTGGCAATATTGCAAAATATTAAACTGTACCCTCTGCCCCTCTATGAGTCACTAAAGGTATGTATGTATATGTATATGCGGTTATGGAGCAATTTCTTTTATACATTTGCTGTGCTCCCGCTTTCTTAACTTTTCCTTTTCTTCTCTGATATTGTAACGACTTGTAATTTTCATTAGTAGCGCATACTTCTTCCATTTCTCAGCGCCAACGCCATTTTCAACACCAACATCGACACCAATAAAAACATCAACACGTCTCCACATCTACATACGCAAAATGCAAAGAATCTGGCAAAAAATGGCGAATAGCCACTGTTGATGTAAGTGAATAACGATAAAAGGACGACGATAACGGAAGGAAGGAAGCGCCAACACACGCAAAAATTATTGTACATAAACCCAGCGAAACAAAAAAGTCGCATTCATATTTTTTCCTGATACGAAGTTTTAAGCTTCATAACTCCAAAATCCTTAACATATTTGCGAAAATTTTGATGGACATTTTTGAGCTTATTTAATTTTAATAAATGAGCTCAAAAAATTTGAGTAAAATATTTTGTAACTATTTTTTTTGGTTAGTTTTGAAAAAGACAGCATCCATTTTTGTTTCTTTTGCAGCGTTTGACCACTTGAAAAAATTATTGAAAAATTTTACAAATTGAAAAACAAAATTATTTTGATTGGTTCTGGTTAATATTTACTCTTCAATTATACAAAATGTGACTACATTTTGAACGATTTGCTTTTTTTTTTCGTTATTTTTAAAAAAACACAACAAATGTCATCCCTTGCGTCTTTTACACTCTGCAGCCTTTGGGGCGTAGTTCCGCCGTTGATTCCCGTTTGAGGTTCCGGCTTTTCCCTGGGCAATCTAGTGAGACTAAAATCTTTCTTCAGACCGAAAAATAATAGTAAGTGGTTGATTGGGGGCAAAGTGCACAATTAAGCTTAGAAGTCGTGCCCGTTGAAATGGCGCTGAATCGTCCTCAAAAATTGGATATGACTCCTTTTCTGGCTGGAAAGAACCTCAGTACAATAGATTTGTACTTTTTGGCATTTACTATACTCTATTTTATTATTAGGCACTCCGGTTTGTATTTTGAAATGTATCCTCATACCATATAATATAGGGAGAATGCTTTACAGTTTTCCGCAAATCGTTCACGTGATCAACTGCGAACGGTGCGATAGCCATCAGGGCCTATCAAGTTTAGTTTGGAACTCATCGCAAAATATGACAAGCCCCTCTTCAGATTTAGTCCCATTTGTTTTAAATTTTACTTTACCAGTTGAACCGTTGTTCTTTCATTTTTGCGATTAAAATGCCTTTGTTTGGAGGCTTCCTAGACGTCATAGCCATCTCGTTTAATCGATATTTATCGGTTCGGATCGAAATATCCTTTGGAAGCGATTGCTGTAGATCTGTTTTTATATGGGCAAGATTTTTGAAGGCTTGTTCGCTACCCTGGCCTATTCACGGTTGTTCTTGCCTGATCCTTTTTACCTTTCCAGTTGCCCAATTTCATGTTTTTTTTTGTTGTAAAAACAACGTACTGAACTTTCATTGAATTGTAAATCTTATGCTATTTGACGGACCGACACTTTTCGTTCAACCCAAGGCGAATTCATACAAGGTGTAGTTACTATAGCGGCCGATTTAATTTTTTTTATTCACCTACATGTATTTTGTTTTTGCTTTTGCGTATGAGCTTTTAAAAGCTCATCGCGAGGTACGTGGTGGTGAAACGGGGCGCGCGATACGAGACGATCATGAAATGCAACCCGCTGTATCTCGAAAACGAAGCGAGATATTAAAATTTTTCATTCATGAATCAGTCATAAAATCGCGTCGCCCCAGATATCGTAGTCTCCCCAAAAGAAAAAACAAAATACATGGGAATTTTGTAGTTGTATTTATAACTCCACCTTATATGGATTCGCCTTGGTTCAACCAATATAAGAATTACGACCTTTTCAGCCACAGTCAACTGAGGCATGGGTTTTCTCGACTATCCGATACACGCGTAATCTATGAAATAAACTTAGGGACACGGATTTCGATACGATACGTTATATCGATATTTCTGTCATTCGACACCGATATTTTTTACTCGGTACTTTTAAGCCGATATTTTTTTGGAATCGAATACTTGAACCACAGTATCGTGTCGAATTCTCGAAGTAAATTTTTTGCAAGACAATACGAGCCCTAACCGCGAAAAAAACGTAAGCGATATTATTTAAAAAATTTTATTTTTGCTACAAAAATGCTCCTAGAGTATCTTGAAAATTTTGAAAAATATGTCGCTAACATTTTTACGCGCAGAATGAAAAAAGTATGAAGGAATACAAGTCCCATATCAAGGAGGCGATGTAAGCTAATCCCTTTCCAATTTTAGGGGCGAGGTGCCCAAGTTCCAAGAGTCATATAGACGAAATAAAACGGCAGACCGGAAATAGTATCGGTATTTCGAAATTCGAGTCATCAAATTCGGCATGTCAAGCTAACGATCTAATTGATACTTGAGTAAACACTTTCTAAATGACAAACAGATTATCTTCGCCGAAAAAAAGTTGCAGAACTGCCTTTTTAATTTAGTATCGGGTATTGGGTATTTGGGTACTGAGTCTTTGAAATTCGATATTTATGGTTATCCGATTCTTTTAGAGCAAGTACCATATCGATACTCTGTGCCCGATATCGTGTTCCTAGCTAAACTTGCGAGTGAGCTTTGAAATGCGAAAAGAGGACAGGAAAATTGTTTTACAAAACCTTCCCCGCAGCAACATTCAACTCATTTTAGTAGTATTCGCGCAAGACTTTTTGTTTCACTGGGTGTAAATATGTCTCGCATTCTTGACAACGCACACTACGCCAATAAGGTGGTTGAAGACTAGCGATAACGTTACGTTAGTGCCACACATTAGACTAGCCGGGCAGTTAAGTCAGTCAGTATGTCTGGAAAGCGCGAATTTTTGTTTTTATGTCGCCACCAGCTGCCAAGCGCCAACAGTCAGCTTCCCATTTCAGTAACGCGCCAATTTGGCGACAATGCCACACATTCACAAGCGTAGGTGGTAAACAAGTTGCTGGATTACATTTTGCTTTTACTACTACACACCCCTTACTTGGCGTCATTTTTTCGTGTTGACTTTCGATAACAGTAGCACTGATACATATTTCGATTGATTTTATGCGTTTGGCATTTAATGAAAATGATTTTATTATTTTGCGTACAAAGAAATAAAAAACATCAAATGCGACATTTTATTGTTACTATCAAGCAGAATTATTGCAAGAAAAATCGTATTTGGTTGTGTTATTTTTGTGCACGTTTTATAGACCTTTTGACAGCGCCAGCTAATAAAGACGACGACGAGTGGTGTTCGACATTTGCACAGATCATTTCCACTGTTCTCGTATCTTTAAATATTTCTCTTCGAAATACATATGTAAGTGTGCATGTGTGCGTTTGATGACTGCCGCCGTCTGCCATTAAGTCTGCCCAATAATATTATGTAGCGTCAGCAGACAATTCGACTATTGGCTCAGTAGCCTCGGGTTTCGACAGTTAGCTATTAAATCTAAATGAAGGACACTTTTTACAATATGTATGTGAAAGCATAGCATAGCATAGCATAGCAAGCTGTAGTTTTCAGGGTTAAAAGAATTCATTCTACATATCTAGAAGTCATTCTTCGCTCCAAGGATTTCTTAGGGAACATCAAATGCTATTGGAAAGTGTTGTTGTTGTACTGACCATGGATATTTTTTTCTCCAAATTTTGAGTAGTTGAAAAGAATAATATTTGAGCAAAGTCAAAGTCAAGATTTTGCTTATTCATGGGGTTTTTGTTATACGTCGGTTTCTTTCTTTGTAATTTTTTCAGTGAATACATAATAATGCGCTAATATACCCACACCATTGGAAAGGTATTTTTCTGTGGATGTAGAGTTTTATTGGTAAAAAATTACGGCGTTGCTACCTGTTAAATATTTTAGTAGATTAGGGGTGTTAGGTTAGTAGAACATAGTAATATGAAATCCAAACTAAAGCTTATAGACAATATTTTAGTCAGGCATGGTTGCCACCTGTTCATAAAGATAAAATGAATATATGTACATATATTTTTCAACGTACATTACGCCAATATCAAATCTTGTCAAACGAAAGTTTAGCAATTATTCTTTAGCCACGATGCATTTTCGAACAGGGTTGCCACCTTTTAAAAAAACCATTAATTTTTTTAAAATTTAAACAGCAAAAAAATTAGTTAAAAATGTCAGGGTTGGTGCCAAAGCTTATAGGGAATACTTAAAAGTAAATAATTAATTTTTAAGAGAATCACAGAAATTTTGGGTTCAAACGAAAGGTTAGCGATAACTTTTTAGTCACTACTTATTTTCGAACAGGGTTGCCACCTTTAAAAAATTCAAATACGTATATTTTTTTTAAGTAAATTAAGTAACCCTGAATAGGGTTGCCACCTATGAATTAAAAAAAAAAACTTATCTACAAAATGTAAGTCTATAGCTATTAGAATTTTTATAAATATAGCACCCTTTTTATGTTAATTTAAGGCGGTATTATCACGAAGTGCAAGCATTTGGGAGATATTTTTGCGCTCGTGTATTTGTGAACAGGCAATATTTTAGATGTACGAAATGAATATCAAATGAAAGAAGCGTTGCAACTCCTCTAAAAAATTAACAAGAATAAAGCCAGATTAGAAACTATTTCAATGTGGGTATCAAAGAAGCTTTTGAGAAACGGGTCAATCACATCATCGAAAATAACTCGCGTTCAATTTATGATGGTATTTTGAAAATTTTTCGATTAACCGAAAGGCATAAATCAGTTTATTTTATTCCTTAGAAAAAAAAAAACGATTATATCCGATTTATCATGCCATGACTACCGATGTCACAATTTTATCTTGTCGACTGTCGATGTTGATTTGATGAAAAAAAACATATGTACATATATTTGTATTGTTTTAGTCTTCATAGTATAATGTGAAATTTGACACCCGGTCCGACACGCCTTAACCAACCGTCTCCAATCGGGACCAAAATTTATATGTGACATTTTGAAGGATGAGCCCGTATCGTTCATTTAATTTTAAGCCCCACCCTAATCTACATACATTAGCAATTATAAGTGTAAAAAATACTTCAGCTTTTTAAATAAAAGTTCTTACAACAATTTACTGATATTATGTCTCTTTTCGTCTCTTTGCAGAATCCCGACAAATGGAAGTACAATCCACCGCCACCACCAATGAATCCGGGCAATGCCACACCCGGTGCACCGCCCGGCAGTGGTCCGGGTACAATCGGCCCAATAGGCATGAGCGCTGGCATCGGCAGTATCGGTACGAATGGTGGTCTGCATCCATCGATGAGTGGACCCTCCCAAATGGGTGTCGGTCAGATGGGTGTGGGGGGTGGTGGCGCAGCTGCTGCTGCCGCCGGTATGGCTGCTATGCACACAGCCGCTGTAGCCAAGCATAGTCATATGATGTCGCAGGTTGTTGCTGCGCAACAACAACAACAACAACAACAGCCGCCGCATCCGGCTCACCAACAGCCAGGGCCACAGCAGCAACAGCAGCAGCAGCAGCAGCAGCAGCAACAGGCACAACAACATGGCGGCGGGGGTAACCAACAGATGGCGCTATCGCACTCACAACAGCAACAGCAACACCAACAGCAGCAACAACAACAACAACAACATGGACCGCCACACCCATCGCAAATGGGATCTCATCAGCAATTTGGCTCGAATTTACTCAATCATGCCATGAATAATCCAGCAGCTGCTGCCGCCGCCGCCGCTATAGCAGCGAGCATGCAACCACCGCACATGCAGATGACAGCCGCCATGCAAGCCGGCAATTGCAACATGTACGATCATCCCGGCGTGCATCCTGGTGTGGGCATGAATGGTGTACCCAAACCACCTGGTCCCCCAGGGCCACCTGGTCCACCTGGCGGCGGACCCGGCGAACTCGTGTACTTCGGCGGTCAGCCACCAAATGCCGCTGCTGCTGCTGCCGCCGCCGCCATGGGCATGTTGCCGCAAAATCACTTTATGAATAATGCTGCCGCGGCAGCTGCAGCCGCAAATCGCAATGCAGCAGCGGTGAGTCATTTAAGAATACTTTTTATATCTATGTATACTTTTTAGTTTATGTACATCATTGCCGTGCATAGTTTGTTACTTAACCCTTATCATGTACTTTGGGCAAATTTTGTCCAATTGCTTGTTCAAAGTCGTTATTTCGTGCTTTTTCTATAATAACAAAGTGAAACTTTTTGACAATTATGGCAGTAAGATTTTGTTCTCCGCGAGTGCCTAGTCGTTGTGTGTTACGAATTGTGAAATTGTAACTGAAGTAAAGATAATTGGTACGACTAAAAGCATACAAAATGTCGAAAAAGGTAACTAGCCATATAATACATGTGTATGTATGTACATACATACATATATTTCAAATTACATAAAAGCTCTAATTGCATTACCCGTAGTTGGAAGTACGAAAGCGTTGGCAAATAGAAGAGGTATTGGGTGAATCAGATGCTGAGTCTGAAAGTAATGCCGCAGTCGATGAATGTTCCGATCCGGAATTTGATGTTTCTTCCATTGATGAATCAGAAACGTGTGTGAACCTATCACAAGGAGAAAGTATTTGCTCTGTTGAGCAACCTCTTTCAAGTCCGGCAGAACAAAGAGAAGAAAATTCCACTTTTACCTCAAAAGACAAAAAAGTACAAGACAAGCTTGCTTCAATTCGAACGTTATGGGATAAATGGTCGCAAAATTTGAAAAAGATGTATAATCCACATGAATGTGTGACAGTAGATGAGCAGCTTGTGGCTTTTCGCGGAAAATGTCCATTTAACCAGTACATCCCTTCAAAACCGGCGAAATATGAGATCAAAATTTTGGTTTTGTGTGATTCCACCACCAACTTTGCCTGGGCTATGCAAGTATATACGGGAAGAGACCGTAATTGCGCACCAGAAAAAAATCAAAAAATTAAGGTATGCGCGTCCTACTCGACCTTACAGAGGGTCTAAAAGGCCACAATATAACCTGTGACAACTTTTTTACCACATGCGATCTTGCTGCTGAACTTTTGAAAAATAAGCTAACAATTGTTGAAACGGTTCTTAAAAATAAGACATTTTTACCTCCATGTATTTTAGACATGAAAAAGAAACCGATTTTTCATTCCCAATTCTTATATGAATATACGAAATCAATTACACTTGTTTCTTATTTACCAAAAAAGTATCGCTGCCTATATCTCATCAGCACACTTCATCAAGATGCGAAAATTCACGACAGCTGTTTGAAAAAACCAGATATAATTGACTATTACTACGGGCGTAGATACACTAGACCAACTTGTCGGGACATACACCTGTAAGAGAAAGACCAATAGATGACCAACAGCTCTCTTTGCTAACATTCTAGACGTTTCTGCTTGCAATGCTTATGTAATTTGGACGGCTGTAAATCCTGAATGGAACAAAAAAAAAACATTTCCGCCGCAGATTTTTCAATAACTGCCTTGATTCTTGAAGGCATGGAATTCACAATTGATTTCCTTATAACGGTACCATACCAAATCAGTTCTAAAACCTTTATCAATTGTCTTTTATTTGTTGGCTTCTGTTTAGCAACTTCACACTTGATTATGTGCCATGAGTGCTCAATCCAAGCGTTGAATCCGTAGATCCTTAAATGTATTGGCCAACTAAAAATAAAAATTCGAGCTGAATAGGATCATATACACCAATATTGTATAGATGTTTTATACAAGATTTGCTTCCAATCAAAACTTACCCATTTTGCACGATGGCATGGCGCTGAGTCATCATGGAAGAATAGGCGATCCGTATGAGAATAATGCCCTTCAATTGCAGGTACTAAAAAATTGTTAACCACTGTCGCATATTTTTGTGCATTCATTATTCGATCAACAAGTTGTATGTAGAGGACCCAAAACATGGTATGAAAAGCAGCCCGAAATCATTCGACTTTGAGGAAACTTAACTTCCTTTACTACACAATTCTCCTGGAACCTCTCACCACCTGAACGGCGGACGTAAAGCAAATTTTGTGAACTTAGCAAATTAAATTTGCTTTCGTCAGACCAGATAATCTATTACCAATCATTTCGATCCCCGATTTTGGTACTTTTAAGCCCAAGAAAATCGTGCAGCCCGCATTTTTTGTGTTAATAGTGGCTTTTTGACAGGGCGTCTTCCATATAAACCCACGCCGCTAAGCCGTCGGCGTATGATTTCGACCTTATATCCACTTGGTGAAAATTTTGCATCTCCGCCCTTATAGAAAATGCACTTTTAAAGCGGTCGCTTAAACTTATCAGTTGACTTTCGAGGACGACCTCTGATCCCTTTTTACGCTCCAACACATCATTACTATTCTCTGTTTTTCATAAAAGACGAATAATAGTTGAATGGCTACAACCAATTCTAGCTGGTATTTGCATTTGCCGAGCAGATAACTTTTCTTCATCTAATGCCAATATGCGAATTTTTTGATCACGCGTTAATTTCTTCCAATTATTTGGCATTTTGCACAACTTTTCAAATACACAACCAAAACACGACAATAACCAAGGTGAATTTATTTTTTTTATTCACCTACATACATGTATTTTGTTTTTGCTTTTGCGTATGAGCTTTCAAAAGCCGTAAAAGCAAAAACAAAATGTATTTAAATTTTGACAACTCTTACGCAGAAACAATAACAAAATACATAGGAATTTTGTAGTTGTATTTATAACACCACCTTGTATGGATTCATTCGCCTTGACTATAACTGAACAGAGTGGGCAATCCAATTTCATAAAAAATAATTTATTTCTGAGTGCATACTAGATATAGTAGAAATTTTTTCGAGTTTACAGTTATATAGCTGAAGATAGTTTACTAAAGTGGTGGTGCTTTTTTATTGACCGCAAGTGTATATATATCAAATATAATACACAATCCAGGAGCCAATAAAAAAGAAAGATGCGAATTAAACGAAGAAACATCCTCGATATGGAACCAAAAAATAAGATACATATATCGCGATCTATCGTTTAGATCAATATGTAAAAAATGCCACTGAAGATGACACAACTCCGAAACCGGTTTGCCTCCAAACCAAACTTTACAAGGGATGACGGAAAATCGTTCCAATATACATCAAATTTTTTACCCTGGCGGAATAAAAGAAAATATAAAAAAAAATGCTTAAAGTAAAGTTACTATGTAAAGTAAAATTTTTTTTCGTGATCTTAAATATACATATACAGGAATTACTAGATGTAAGGCCGTTTCTACATTTCCTACTTAAGCCGCAAATCCCGATCTTCCTTGCACATCTGTGCTAGGAAGTCCCACAATTATGTTATTTTTAGACTTCTATATTCACACAATTATTTGCACAAAAATACACGTGCATAATATTTTGTGTTTGCAATCGGTAGCAAAATGCAAAAAAAAACAAAAGCTTGCCAATAAAATGATTATTAAATAAATTGAAAATTGTTGAGGTTTCACGTGATTTGGTTGATTTGCTTTGTTTTTGTTTTGTTTTTGTTTTTCTCATTTGTTGATTTATCCGTGTATTTATATGTTGTTTATTTGTGTGGTTAAGCTTGTTAAATACTTGCGGTCATAATATTATAGGTACTAGTCATTTATTAAATAAAGTTTTTTCGTTTTGCGCATATAAAATGAAATTTATTTCCACAAATATGCTCGAATTAAAGTATTAATTTTGACCTTTAGCTATTCGCAGCGTGAGCCGCTATTCCTAAAATTTTTTTTTTGTCGAAAACATCTTTGTCTTTAACTGATTCTTCTTTCCTTTCCGGTCAAAACAATAACAATAACAACGGCATGTTGAAAAAAAAAAAAAATATTTCTTACTCCAAATAAAATGATGCTAAACTATTTCTACAAAATTTTTTTTCTCATTCATTATTTTGATAAAATATACCCTATGTTATGGACTAGTCATCAGTTGAAGCCCCAAAAAAATTCATTCAGTAGTACAGCTGAAATTTTTCTACAGCAAAAAAGAAAAAATGTTGTGCCATCGCAGACTTGCGCTTTGTTATACTAAAAATGAATGGGCTATAAAACTGCATATCACAAAATTTTCTAGAAATTTTTTGGGATTTGTTAAACTTTCTAGATATTTAATAGAAAGTTTGATATATGTACGTTATAACAAAAGTTATATACAATATTAAAATATACTTAAAATTAAATAAAGCTAAATACATATTCAGATTGTGTGAATTCACCACGTTAGTATTTTCGTGAACTCGGATTATTTCGTTAATGACTAACCGAATTATTCGAATATGTCTGAAGTCGAATACAGTTATAATGCAGGACATTCGAGTAGTCAAAAGCTGTAGACGATTCGAATGATTTTAAAAGCTTTCAAAAATTAATCACGAATTCGATTAATTTGAATGAGCTTCAAAACTGCTTACCCAAAGTTTTCCAAAAATTCGAATAAAAAAATTATTTTTTTTTGTCCATTTGTTGAATTTTCATAAATTTTGTACAAAATTTGAAATTCTGGTCTTTATACTCGTTTTACTTTACTACAAATTAACACTGCGAATATTATAAAAAAAACAACATGAAGAGCCGTTTTTTAATCGACTGATTCTAATATCGATTAACTGAGACTACAGAACTGGACTTTTAATAAAAATGTAGAAATATAAATAGAATAAATGGAATGATAATGATAACAATTCAATAGCGTTGGCGATGTCAGCAAAAAAAATAGCTACTATGTGCATACATCGATAGCTATAACGTTATCGATAATGATAATTCTAACGATAGGATATCGATGTCGACAACCATTATAAATACGATACGATTGTGACTGCGTTAAGGATAACCCATAAAACATAATTTTTCGCTATATGTATGTATGTATGAAGATGCCCCAATAAAAGATGATTTTTCAAAAGCTCATTTCAACCTCGTGCCAATCATCTTAGATGAGATTATTCAGATGTTGCATGTTGCGGAGTTTGCAAACGCTTGTATGTGGCATCTCAAACACATGCAACATTTTTATGTTGTACGTTTATTTCTCGCAAATATGTATGTCTCTTATTTCGATATCGTATGTACATCTACGCACAATGAAATAGTAGCGCGCAAAGTATTGGCAAGTTTGACAAAGTATGTATTTGTATTTATTTAATTTTTGTGGCATTCCATGTAAAATAGGATACAAATTCTATTACAGTCGAACTCCTCTATAACGAAGTCGTCGGGACCGATGAAAAAGTTCGTTATAGAGAGGTCATACGAAATTTCATGTCTTTATGTTCAAGGCCTATTTAATGATACATTGATTCATTTTATTTGTTTTATTTGTTTTTATTTCTTACATTTTAAAAAGAAGACCTTAATAAAAAGTCAAAAAGATTATAAGGATTATTCAGGTATGAAAAAATTGTCGACTGTAGTTTGTTTAGCTGTTTGAGCCTTTTCCTTATCAATAAATGCTTCTAAGGAATTAATTTTATTAAATATAATGTCGGGTACATCGCTCCGTGATTCAACAAATGTTAATAGAGTTTGTAATGCTGCACGCGTTTCGGAGAATGATGGAACTCTAATATATATTTGTGTATTATAACAACTACTTTTTAGCTCTTCGCTAAATTCGTTATAGAAGAGTTATTTGCTATGGAAAATTCCATTTATGTATAACAAAAGAATTCGTTACAGAGAGGAATTCGCTATAGAGAAGTTCGTTATAGAGAGGTCTAAATATATGAATAAATTGTGAAAATCGTAGTGTTTCAAAAAAAAATTCGTTAGATAGAGGTTTTCGTTATAGAGGAGTTCGTTATAGAGGAGTTCGACTGTAATTATCTTTTTAGTAGTAACATATAGCTAAGAAACTGCATTTCATTAATCTGTTGAAAAATATTATTAAAAAAATTCAAAAACTGGTATTTTTAAGAATTTGTTAATAGCCTTTGTTCGTTTCTTGTATTTCCATTAATTGTTTTTTTTTAGTTCCTGGTTTTATTTTAGTGCTGCATGGTAAAATTAAAAATAACTACATTAGTAAGGTTTAAAAAAATAACAAAACTGATTTAAGTAATCAATAATTTTCACAAAAAGTCAAATAAAGTGATTTTTCAGTGCTCCACCAGTCACTTAGTAGCTACCAAAAAATTAAAAATTGTTTAGTACTTTTTAAAGGAATGTTGTTGTTGTTGTTGTTGTTGTTTTGGGGAATGCTGCTGAATTGACAGTTCTTGGACCGGATATAAATCCGGGTCGTTCCGGTATCGTAGAACCGACTGTCGTGGGAACGGTTTTTTTTTTCAAAGGAATCTTATAACTAGTTATTTATCTACACATGTTAAAAAATATACATATGTAGGATTAGCACTGATACTATGAACGAACGCACAAAATGCCATCAAGCAATTCTGGGCAATGACAATCAGATGCAACACTGGTTGACCAATAACTCAAGTTGAGTTGCTCAACCAAAGGGGGACTGAAAAGGGTACAAGCTTCAACCCAAGTTGTAATGTGTAAAATTACATCGGAATAAGTAATATAAAAGTAAATAAATAATTTGAAATATTGTATATAAATAAACTGAATTGATATCGAATAATTGGACATAAAAGTAACTTTATTGAATTAATGGACAGGTGATCCTATATATATTTAATCTTGGTATAAATTTCGATGACGTATGTAGTTATAATTCGTAGTTGGTAAAATTCTGGAGTCGAATGCCCCATCAGTCACAATGGAATGACCCTTTTACTAATTTTTATTATATTTATATATTTTTTTATGTAGCATATACTACAAAAAAAAAAAAACTTATATATCAAAGTTTTCTACTGTTTTCTAATCAATTATTCAACATTTTTGGACATTTGTTTTCTAGCGCTTTCAATTTCAATGCATGCCTCAAGTCACTAAAAAGTTCCATTGTTTTTAATTTTTTTTTGTTTTGCTGAAAGTTTTACAAAAACAATTTTGGGTATTTGCGAACATTTTAAAAATTTTCTGTAAAATTTTAAACTTTGTTTTTTATGTTTTTTTTTGTTGTAATATAAGTTTTATTTAAAAAAAAAATTATAAATCAGACAAATACTTTGTCAACACGTTGTGCTACTATTTCAATGCACGCAGGTGTATGTAAACCCTACGCAAAGAGACACAAAATGTTCAAATCCTCTTTTTCTTGTTTACTTCTTTTGATATTATTTTTTAATTCTGCTATTGATAGTGTCATTGCCTTGTTGCAACGCATTTTAATGATGCACGCACTTGCAACCCATACTCTGGTGTGGCATCATCAACGTTCCATTGTTAAGCCACATTTACCGTCTTCCTTCCCATGAAGTTGTTGTACGTGTGCGTGTTGTATATGGATTCTGAAGTACTTCCACATAGTAGTACGAGTATGAGCAATGCATCTTTGTTTTGCAACAATGTAAATACAAATTTACCATTGCCAGCAGTTAGTTACAACAACATACTCGACATCCACGGTGTACACTTGCTGCACGAAAACAAATCTTTTAGTTGCTGTGCAGTTTTTAAAATCGTTTTATTTCCAGAGGCATAAATATTATATGAAAAACAATAATTATTATGATAGGATATATATTTTTCGAGTAATCTATAAATAACTATTATTCAAAGACTTATATTATAAGAGTCTTCCTAATAATTATCAGCGGGATAAAGTTATTTAATTTTGTACGTAAAGGAAAACAATGGCTTTATTTCCCTTTTCAATATAACCCCCATTTATTGCATCGGTTACTTTATATTTCTAATCCGTCGAAAAAATATTTTTAGTCTTTTTCCTCAAATTGAACCAAAGTCCCCTACTTGACCTCATGGTTGTCAGAAAAATTTCTTCTCCATAACTCTTTTATTTAAATGTGAAAATCTAAAGTCACTAGGGGCCAGGTCTGGACTGTAGGGTTGGTAAACCAACGAGTCGAAGTCATGGCTATCCAAAGCGCCATTGCAACTCTGCGTTCACGCACGGCTTTGTGTGAGGCGGTGTGAGCATTCTGGGTAGCCATTTTGCACTGATATTTTTTATACCCAAATGTTTATATAGGATTCCCAAATTGGTGGTATCTGATACTCTAACTAATGTAGATAACCATTTTATCTTCAGACGGGCATCCGGTCCTACAAGTTTTTCAACTTTTTCCACGATGTCTGCTGTGATTGCCTCAACAGGCCGTACAGAGTGAGGGTCGTTTGCAGTCGAGCCCTGACTTTTTTTAACACCCCATGCTATTTGTATATCATTGATTTAACAGAATACTGTTCACCATAGACGGTTTCGATTTCATTCAAAATAGTTTGGGTATTTTTTTTTCTAGCTTGGTAAGGAATTTTATTAAACAATTAAATTTAATTCCGGATCGATTTTTTCTACTGACGAACATTAGTAAACGAATGATGCAATAGGGTTGAAACTAGACCAATACACTAATGACGAGCCCCAATTGGTTTGACACTAAGATAGCGTCCCTACTCCAACACCATCCCTTCCATTCCATGAGCTTTTGGACCGGAGGTCGGTATATTGCAAAAGTCTTCGCATAATAAGTCTTAAAGGACGCTACTTTTTAGGGTCATTTCGGGATAGATTCGGGAGAAGTTTGGATTCATTTCGTGATCAGTTCAGAACTAGTCACTATTTCTCACTGTGCAGGAAATGGAAGCTAATAAAATAAATTAAATGAAGTTGCTAACGAAATATATTATTTACTAGGAGAGTAATTTTACTGTTGCCTTTTCGGAAGTAATACAAAACAATTTTTAATATTTCGAATTTTGAATTTAGCCCAGTCATACTTTTACGTCAAACAAGCAGTAACATAAATTAAGTTCGTGGAGTCCTAAGCTTGTCCAGAAGTGTCTTGAAATTTTTTCGAACTAGTACCGACCGATCCCGAAGTGGTACCGAAATTGTTAAGTTTTTTACGAAATTTAAAAAAAAAGTGTCTTACTCATAATTGATAAGCTTTAATAATATACACTCAAAGTAATAGTTACCGATAACTTAAAAAATTTGTCAAACTCATAATTACTATCAAAATTATTATAAAAATTAGAATGTCTTTTTAAAAACTCAATGGTAAAATAACTTTTATTCTCGATTTCTGTCCATTTCAATTGCACTTTCATTTTTGATAAAAAAAAAATTTTCTAGTTGTTTTTAGTTTTTTTTTCTTTAATTCATTGTTTACTTTTAATTCTTTTACTTTTGTTGCTCAATAGTTTTTTTTTCAACTTTAAGCTATTGTTTTTTTTTTTGTGGTACGAATGCCCTTTTCTTCTCTTGCTATCTTTACTAGCCTGCCTCCCCATTCAGCATAAAGTCACTTTTTTTCTGCATGTCTGCCACATGTTTTCATGGCATGCATTATACATATGTACATAAGTATGTATGTACCTCCTTGCTGTTATTTTTGCTGGTTTGTTGCACTACTAGTATCAACTCGTCAATTCCACTGTATGCCCATATTTGCTTAATTCACATTCCTAACGTAATTTCGCATTTTATAGCCTTTCCTAGTCGTTGGCAAAATTTATGCTTCAACATACGTAAATACAGGGTTTTTCAATAGGAACGCTACAAAAGTTTTTTTTTTTTAATAAAACAAAAACGGTTTGGGATATGAATTAAATTCCTTATTACTGTGAAAGTACATTCGATGCCATTATGTATGGAACACGTTCACCAAACTTTGTTTTCAATAAATCGATTGTGACATTCGCTGTATGTGTGGCTTGTGGCGACGTCCTGTTGAAACCACATATTGTCCAAGTCCATATCATCCAATTCGGGCCAAAAATATTCGGTTATCATGGAGCGGTAGCGATTCCCATTGACAGTAACGTGCCGGTCTTGATCATCACGGAAGAAGCACGGCCCAATGACGCTGCCGGCCCATAAACCGCACCAAAGCGTAATTTTTTCGGGATGCAATGTTGACTCATGGAGTACGTGTGGATTGCTGCCTGTCCAATAACGCATATTTTGCTTACTGACGAAGCTATTCAGCCAGAAATGACGACGACCATAAATTGGACGTAGCGCTCTTAAAGTTGAGACCATTGACTTCTGAACTTCGGTAGTAAATTTTAATAATTTCGACTCGTTGTTGGATCGTATATCTTTCCATGATGAAATGGCAAACTTTACTGCAGAGAAATGTCAAAAGAGCGGGGAAAAATATGGCGACGGCGTCGTTTGCTGTCACTATCGGTCTACTTTTGTGCGTCCCTATTGCAAGACCCTATACATATGTACATATGTACATACATATGGATGCATGCATGTATGTATGTGTATGTGTGTGTTCCTATAGATATTGTTGCAACGCAGCTAAAACACAAAGTATGTATGTTGGTATTACTTACTTCCCCTGGCAATACAAAACATGCTTTAAAAGAGATACATGATGCCCATATATATGTATACTTATACTATGTACATATGTGTGTTTGTAAGTGCGCGTCTGAGTTCCTCTGATCCCTCGCTGACACTCCACCTTATATGGCATATAAATTAGAGAATATTGCATTTCTTGTGAAAGGTATCTGCGCTCCATGGTGACATTAATGGGCGTATGATGCACCTGACACGCAAAATTCCTTCTACAGCGTAGAAGTAAATTTAAAATTGATATATTTTTAATATATTTTGTAGTTACAGAATGATATATTTAGGTATATTGGATAAATATCGGTTGCTGAAAGGGAATATCTCAGTATACGTTGTAGTAGAATGTGGTACCTTTGTAAATCGATAGAACTTTGTAGATCTCTTACATTTTATTAATACAAAAACTTTTGTATATACATATAATGGATTCACTGTCTTGCCCCTAATATTGATGTGGGAACAATCCGCCGTATTGGTATTTTAGGTGTGTCACGGTTTTTTCCATTTTTTTTTTCAAAAAATTTCTGTTGAAAATAAGTGGAATATTAAAAGCGAAAATTGGACTTCTAAATGGCCTTTTTTTACGAGATCGCGCTGAACATAGGGATGCACTGAAAGTTGCGAAAAACTTTACCTCAGCGCTGGTGTACGGAAATGAGTTTTACGCCGTTTTTCTTAGATTGCTATGGCTTAGCGTGAACTTTTTTGTTTTGGAGCAAAACAAATATTTATTGACAAAAATTGAATTCCCTAACCAATGTTTCGAAACGAAAAGGGAAATATTTCACTACAAACTAATTTTTACTGCAAAACCAGTTATGCTACGCTTAACAAAAATCATCTACCAAAAAAAAACACAAAAAAAAAAAAACGAATAGCTACAAATTTTAAAAGCGGTGCAAATGCATCGCCTTCGGGCATTCTGTAAAAGAACTTTTCAATGTACAGACACTCTCTTCTTTAGTTTTATTATAGTATAGATTTTATGAACGCTGAATCGAGCTTTCTCCAACGAAAGTAGCTGATGTCGAAGCGGTCTCATAATGATACGTCTGCTGCGATGAATCAAATCTGGGATTTATTTCAGCCAGTCGTAGAACACTAAGCAATTAGTGTTCACCAAGGCTCTAATTATTTTCAAAACTTTTCGAAAAGTGTAGTCTGGAGCATGCTATTGGCATTCCTGTCTATGTTTTTTTATTTGAAGAACGCTGTTTAACTTTTCTAGGGCTTTAGACCAAGAGTCTTCGTATAGGACATACACCCGATTTTGGAGGAAAAAAAATCTAGTCGTAGCCATAATGTTAATGCATAGACCTAACATTTTATGAACACTACGGAAAAGGTGGCAACACTGATTTTTTTTTTTTAGTATTTCACTACATTTTTCGTTTGAACAATGTAACGAAATGGAAATCTAACTGGAATGAGAAATTACACCAAAATCAGTATAAATCAAACAAAGAAAGTTTGTGATTTTTGGTGGTTCAAAAGGGAGAAAATAAACACCGAAATATACTGTAAAAATGCAAATTTTTGTTAATGTAGAAACTTATACAATTCTGTGGACATTTAAAAAAAAAAAAAACTTGTTTGACTTTAGAATTTTTGTTTTCAGACTATTAAATTCTAATCAGTCATAAAAAAAATAATATTTTAATTCAAATTCTTCCAAGATGACCTGCTTTGTACTGCAGTTGAAATATTTCATCAGTATATATTTTTTTTTTAAGTTTGACACGCAAAATGTTGTTTTTTCAAATGCTCACACAATTCAAAATAGTTTATAATTTTTGTAGACCTATTGCCAAAGAAATGTTTTTTTTTTTCTGAATATAAAGATGTGTTCATTTTTGTTTACGAAATTATGAAGTGTGTATGTAGCCTGAGCGTATTATCCTTCAATGTGCGCTTGGCTTCAATCACGACTGGAGTATGTTACATCGAAAAATTATGAAACATATTTTTACCTATAATGGTCGTTTCTCGGCGACATTTCTGGTATGGAAAGAGCTCTTTCCAAAATCATTTTCCGTTCGGGGAGAGAATAAACAGACAGCACTAAACTATTATTATTATTTTATAGTTGCTGATCACGTTTAGGGTTTTTTCTATGTTACTGACACACCTCTTACTAAGCTACTATTCAAAACCCGATTATGGCTTCTTAAAGCGGGAAGAAAATGTTCGAGGAAAAATTAAACCGAGCGCAAAAGTATGTGAAACAAATTAAGGCACTGACAAACTGACTGCTTGCATGACTAGCTAAATACTACAAAGAGGCATAGACAAAAAACAAAAAAAATGCAAACATGATGGGAAAGCTATTTGCTCTAGAACACATGCTTTGAAGTTTCTGTCGAAGGGCACTTGGTGAGTTGCGATGGCGTATAAAAAGAGGTGCCTCAAAAAGCAGCTGTAGTTGGGGGTTTTAGAAATGAAAAAAAAAAGCAGAAATACTTTGTTTTCAAAAGCTGCTAGCTAACCCCAAGTTGAGTGAAAAAAAAATTAAAGAACACTAAGCAAATGTTAGAAGCAAGTGTAGTCAAAAAGAAAACAAAACAAAAAATTAAAAATCTACATAAATTGCAAAAAAAATGCCATGCAGAGCTAAGACATGCAACAGCAATTGGTAGTAAGAATATGAGATTAACCTAAACGGTTGCGTTGAATGAAAAACAACGGGCGGGTGGGGACAGTTGACGTATGGCGAATGCGATTAGCGTGTTACTAGCAATTCCAACTAACGAACGAACGAGCTAAACAGCAGCCAATGCTGGTTAGAGGAAACCAATGGTCTCAGTGGAAAGCGGAAAGGAACGATAGCTGCTAATAAAACCAGACAGCGCGATACAAAATAACAAAACTAAAAAGTAGAAGAAATAACATTATTAGAACCACACACACACACCCAGACGGGTTGAGTGTGTGAGGAGGACTGAGCGAGCTGGTGTTGTGCAGCGACACCGTTGCGGGCGGTGGAGGTAAGCGTACGGAAAATCAATGACCTACGACATCATCGCAACAGTCAGCACATTGGACAACCAGCAAGCCAGCCAGTCAGCCAGTCAGCCAACCAAGCGACTGTTAAACTATGCAGTAAACAAACAAAACAAAGCATGTAACATTCTATCCTCCAACCACGAAGAGGCAGCATGTCTGGAATGTGCCAAGTTCCAATGTGGATATAAGTACTCTCCTCCATTTAATTCGCTTAACTCGTTATACTGTTCATTTATTGGTTGTGCAAAATGCGTTGACGATTTTGTTGAATCGACTTATGAAACAGAGTCTAAGAAAATCAGTCAATTTTGTGATAATTAGCAAATTGATAATAAAGCTAGTAGAATAATGTTTGTGACACATTTTTATGTGAGTTTACAAGATATGTGCTTTGCATTTGTCTTCTTTAGTGGCCGACCGAACTTGATTTTTTGGCTCAGGGTATTATAACTTTGTTCACATAACGTTTCTTTGTAATAGCCTATTGCATCTCAGCTGGATGTAGACCTATATCTATATATACCAACGTTTTCGGAATGAAAAACCTAATCAACGAACCCATGTCCGTATGTCTGTCCATTCGTAAATCGTATAACTCGATTAAATATTGAGATATCTGAATGAATCTTGGTGCACGTATTGCCACTGAAACCAGCGTGCTGACGGCGTATTGGAAATGGGGAAAACCGGCTAAAAGCCACGCCCTCATTATCATAAATTTCGATATTTTAGTAACCAAAAGATAATTTGCTCAAATCTGATATACAATAAAGAGTTGGAGAAGGAATAAGTGGGTTTAATTTTTTATTTTTAGAGCAACTACCAAATCTCCGAAACTATCTGAATAATCTCTACCAAATTTGGTTTTAACTCATTAGGCGTAATTTCGAAAATTAGAGGGCAAAACCCACGCCCAGCTAACCTATAACGGTAATTTACGAAACCAAAAAGTTCCATATTTTAGTTTGTAACTATAAAAGGGGATTTGCTCAGACTTGACGCACGGCATTGGATTGGAAACAACAAATTTGGAAAATGGGCGTGGCATAATTTCGATAATTATAGAAATACTATATATTTCAATAAATAAAAAAGATAATTTTCTCAAATGTGATATATGAGTATAGGATTAGGTTCGAGAAAGGAATACGTGGGTTAATTTTTTTTGTTTTTTGGAAAATGAGTATGACACTTTAGAGTCAAAAGGCAGAACATCGAAACTTTTTATTAAACTTTGCCAAAGTTGCAGAGTGTCATTGCAACTCTGTTTTCAAATTCGAAAATTATAGAAATCAGGAAATAACACGCGCTCCACTCCGACAATGGTAATTTACGAAATTGAAATTTGAAGAATTCAATTAGGGAGAGAAATACGAAATAATAAAATTGTTTGAAAATGAACGTGGTGCGTTAAAATCATACTAATTTCATTTTTTTTTTTAATAATTTTAAGTTTTCAAAATGATACATTCGGGATTATCACAAAATCCATCGTTATCCGAATCTTCGTAAAATCTATCACCGAATCCTTCGTAATATGAACAATCTGTTAAAATTTCAAGCGCTTGTTTCGGGTTTTGTTTGTCGGTTTGTCTATGACCTGCTTAAAGAAAAAATCGCTCAATTTCTAGCACTAAAATATAAATGAATCTTTGCTGAATTGCATTCTCACATTTTCCCCTACTATTTACTGGAAAAAGACATTTGTCAAAGCATTAGAAAAAAATAAAAGTAGCTATGTACAAATAAATTATTTCTGGAAATTTGAAACTTTGCAATGTTGTTGCAAAAAAAGTTGCGACTTCTGTACCTGCTATTTTACATACCGTCGCACTTTGTTTTCTTTTTTACTGCATAAGTTTGACATTAAATACTCGTACTCGACTGCCACTGAGAGTTTCCACTTCGCTTGTAATTCATGCCCGTTTCCAGCAAAAAATTCTATAAAAAAAAAAAAAAAAACTACACCAACTCTTCGCCCATTCCACATGTGTTCCGTCCGCTCTTTCTATGTGTATTTGTATTTGTATTTGTATTTGTTTGTATATTTATTGATTGCACATGTTTTGCGGGCATGTGAGATAACCGACAACCAACTAGCCGGTTAAGAGCGTTGGACCAGATCGTGTTTTACCGGCCGGCATTTACAGCTGCAATACTTAAAACGTTTAATTGTTTACTTATTTGCATAGAATTTTTGTAGTTATAGCAAAATGTCGCTTTGGGTCTTGCGATGTTTTTTCTGCCATTGGTAAGGGAATTCGAGAAGTAATGCATTTCTTTTCTATACTTCCATTCAGTAAACAATTTCTTTGCAAATATTTTATCTGTTCCTATTTTGCTTCTTCACAAAATTGTGTTATTTGTTTTTTTTTTACTTTTTCAATTTGTTTCATATTCACATTCGTACACTTGAATAGCGTTTACACGTGCTTTGACTTCATACAACTGTAGATAGTACATCGGTTTTCCGTTTACTTCTCTTCTGTTTGCCTATTTTTTTTGTGTATTTCTTTCTACTTATGAATCTCATGCTAAATTGAAAAATCGGAAAAAGGTAAAATAAGAAAATCTTCATTGTCTCTAGTCACACAGTAAATATGTATGTATATACCATATGCCGTAGCGTATTGAGCATTTTATATCTTTACTCATATTTATTCGTTACTCGCTCGTTCTCGTTCTCGTTTTTGCGATCACTCTCTCACGCTCACTGTCTGCTTCGTGAACAGCTGACTGATTGCCACCGCTTCTTGACATCACACTCCCCATGGGGGCCTCTCGCTTCTATGCTCCTCATACTCATATTTCGACAAAATTGTTTGACGCGGTCTCAATGTATATATTCTCTCTTTGTCCGACCCCCTTCCGTTGTAGTTCGTATGTTGTCTGTGGTCGGTTCACTTTTCAATGTATGTGTTTTTCTGCTTGTCATCACTTTTCTCTCTAGCTACTTATCTAAGTTTGCCGGCAATTATTCTAATTAAATTGACAGTTAATTGGTTTATAAATTATTTGTCAAATTAAATAATTGTAAAAGCTTAGAGATTATGACATTGTGAAGTGGTGTGTATTTTGTGCTTAGATTAGAACGAGCGATCAATATATTATGAATTTGCTTGCTGTGCTTAACATTTACGAATCCAGTCGTTCAAGACTAGTGGCTAGACTAATGGATTTTTTAAAAATAGCAAATTTCTGTGTTAGAAATTAACGTTTGTTACTGTTTCATGGCTCAGCAAGGGTTAATTAAATTGTACCACCTCTTTATTTAGTAGTTAGAAAATATAAGAACCGACTACTAGTTGATATTAAGGCGATTGAACTGTAGTGCGATTCACTAACTTTAAACGGTACGACAATTGTTATTTTTAGCGGCAATATTTGCCGTTTGCACTAACGATTGTGCGATTCACTAACTTATTCTTAACGACACTTAACAGCTGTTTCGTTGTATTTATTCAAAGTGATAAAGAGTGGCACCTCTGTCAAACTAAATGTCAAAATAAGCGAAAAGCACAAAGAGGAATAGAGAAAAAACAAACGGATGCCTGCTGCCAAATATAAATTTGAACGTTTTTATTATATGTAGTTCATTAAAGTGAAATAGATATTAGTTTGTTTCAAACTACAAACTCTTAAAATTCTTTATATATATTGCAATGTTCCATTAAAGCAGAATTCCGGGCTCTTCTCTGAGTGTTTTGTTAGAATAGTAATCAACTCGACTCCAAGGAATATGCGGAATCACCAACAAATGCGCCATGGTTATCGTTTTCAAACTTCGCGTTGTGCTCCATCGTATTTAGGATTTACATATGTACATATATTTAATTTTTTTTAATTATAATCATTTATCTATATATTAAAACTAAACTACATATATTTCTGGTTTTATACATGGGTCCTTGTAAAAGTTTGCTTTTACCATTAGCATATTGATTGAATGGTAGATGTGGTGTTTGGCATAAGCCTCCTCATGATTCCTTGGTGGTAAAATTGATATACATATGCGGGGAATCGACGACTCCAATGGTGCCTCACACAAAGGGAGACGACGCCGAAGCAAACATTTCTTTAGCAGATTGGCGTTCCACTTGGGTCATAGGAAACCTCAATCTCTGGTGAAACAATAAATCTTTGATTGCATCCGTTACCCCATGAATGCCGGCTTACGGATAAGTAGCTCATGGACATACCCCTTTGATCGCCTACGGGTAATTGATAGCATTGATACCAGTTGCGAAGAATCTCAAAGCCACTAGAACCTACCAATATAAAAGTAAACTTGAAAATTGCCTACAGGGTTAAAGATTACACGAGCTACCTGTTTCTCTGTCGATTTTTCTGTTATTCTGGAGCCTCTTGTTTGGTTGTTAAGCTGAGAAATTGGGTATTCAGCTAAGTTTGGAGTTAACCGATACAGCTTCTGAAATTCTGTTGAAAGGGATTATCCACATCCCGGAGTAAACGTCGATCCTTCGTCACCTCGTGTTAAATCATATGCCAAATATTCAAACGACATTATTTAATGTTCCTTTTGTAATTACAAGAAAACAAATAACTAAATTTTAAATTTATCTTTTATTTAAGTTGAAATCACTAATTTCACTTTTATCGATTGAGTTAACAACATAAAATTTGTTGTCGTTTAGTTTTCGGTCATCGACTAGCTAACATCAACAGCTGATTCGGCGAATGTGAAAATCGTTAAAAAATGGTTGCTGAATAGCTGGGTCGTTAAAATTTTGGTTAAGTTGAATTAACCAATCAAATATCTTTAAAATAAGTTAGTGAATCGCACTACTGGTTTAACCGAACCGGCATTCCCCAGTTTATCAAAACCGGGTTTCACATGTTATTTGATTCCTTAACGCATTTTGCACACGGCTGATACTTTTTGTTGTTTAAAACCAAATTTCGAATTTGTTTGTTTATATTTTTATTTCTGTTAGAAACTTGTTTTTTTCTCTTCGAAAAAGTTGTAGTAGTAAAAATTAATATCAAATATGTTAGAATTATCATAGCATTTTCGTAGTTTCTCTTTTACATTTGCATTCTGATTCCTTGCCAAAACGCGTGAAAAACAAATCCATAAGATAATAATAAAGATATACCATACTTTGTAGCTGTTTATTTATATACTTCAAGCATTCAGCAAAAAAATAAATTGTCAAAAATCAACGGTAATCTTTAGATACTTGAAATTTGCAATTTATTATACTCAAATTAAATGGGCTACAACACTGGATACCCCAAAAATTTCTAACTATTTTGTTTAAAAAGTTTAAAAAATGCATGTATAACTTTGATATTTTCATAAAGTTTCTTTTATAACGTTTGAAATGAATAGAAGAAATTGCATAAAAAACTTCATACTTATTTTTGCGAAGAACTGTATGTAGCAAAATTTAACAATTTTTGGAGGTAAACTAGATTGAACCGCGAAAAAAATTTAATTACACCACGTTACTTAAAACTTACGCTTAGAGGGTTTTGAGAAAGACCGGACTTCAACCATAAATATTGAAAAAAGGGATGAGCCACAACAAATTGCGAAATTTGTTCACGATTTACAAATAAAAATTCAACCGGATACTGATCTGCAAATCATAAGACATTTTGCCAACCTTTCTCTTTGGAAATATACAGAAATTGTACCATCTATGTACATATTTATGTATGTATGTATGTATGTATGTACATATAAATTTTATGCTAAGTCAAAATTGTGACTGTCTGGCACAAAGAAGTCGCCCCGTAAATTTTTCACCACCGGGCCAAAAAATTTCCCCGACGCCCCTGATCAGTTTATATAAAACTGATCATTTTAGTAAGTAAAAAATTAGTTTGAGGTCAGCTTTGGGCAGGAATATTTTCAACATTAAACTATTTTCAAATAAAGTTTCCAAAATATGCAGACATACGGACTGTAACGATAATAATTTTTATAAAAAAATCATTATATAAATTTTATTTTCGATCAAAAATAATTGTTATTCTTGCATTTTGATCAATTTTGAAAGTGATTTCCTGATATTTTTTTCGATCATAAAACATACATATTGCCAACTCCGACAAATTTATTTGCGTATATTGTGATCGAAAAATCGTAATTCCAAGAATAACGATTATTTTTTAATCGAAAAATAAAAATCAAAAATAACTAGAAAACCTCATCGAAAATTTAAAAAAGAAAAACGATCAAACTTGACCGAAAAAGTAAGAATCCAAGAAAAATGATTACTTTTGATTGACAAAAAAAAAAACACAAAATCACAAAACAACGATTATGGAATGAGTTATAATTAAAAAAAATTCTAAATAAAAATATGGTCAGATTTTGTACAACAATGGCATAAGGATTATATTGCACACTTATTTTATTAATATTATTTTTTTTTTTTTTATTATTTTTTTATTACCTATTATTATTATTTTATATATTTTTCTATAAAATATTGGTTGAAATACCTCAGTGGGCGAAATACCTTCTCATGTGCTTTAAAGCGAGCAGTATTGTTCATAATTTATTAGAATGGCCAGTATCTTTTTCTAAGAATTAGAAAATTTGTTAATTTTTTGGGCATTGCGAAATGTTTTTGGCACTCGAATTTTTTTTGCATTAAGGCTAGTGAACCATAAATTTTATTAAATTTTTTATGCATCGAACCAAACATAAAAATAAGAAGGAAGGAGCATAAACTATTCATATGCATATTCATATACATATGTACATATTTCCACATTCATCAATTAATTCCCCATAAATCCTGGGCACACTCTAAATCAGCACTGTACACACACACAGTTTCTTTTGATCCCCTTAACTACTTCAAATACAAAATAAATAAATTCTAGCGCGTTTACTTGTAGTCTAAAAATATTCAATAAAAAAATTTCAAGTTCACACCATACTAAAAAAAAAACCCCAACAACAACAACAACACAACCAGTTCAAGGTTGTCGTCATGCTACGATAAAAGGGTGAATTCTAATTCTTTTTTTTTCGCTGGTAGAAATTCTTACTTGACAGCTTCATTTATTGAAAGTCGTCACACCAATCAGTACAACGAACTTTGTGTTTTTTTTTTTTACTCATTCTCGCCTTACGTTTCCAGCTCTCAACTCGTTACACACGTTACTGCGATGATCCAATCTTCAAGCGGCGGCATTAAAACTTGTTTTCGAGTGTAGTACATAACTTTGATTCTCATTCTATTTTGAATAAGTTTGCTCATAGTATGCGCTAATTTCGGTATTAATTTTAGCATTTGATTTTGGCATTCGCATAATTTAGGGCCTAGTCAGTTTTATATGTGCACAGTGTGTCTTATACCTATGTGAATCGGGGAGCGGAGAACATTTTTATTTTAAATTTGGCAGGAGTTCTAATGGTTGGTTGATTGTTGGTGTTTGGCAACCCTATTATCTGTACATACATCAATCATCATTTGGTGTTGAGTAATCGTTGGGATAGCTCATAACATGAAAATAGAAAATCAAGTGACGAGTAGCATTCGTGCGTAATGAGAATGTTTATATGTAGGACGCGGGGCATTGTACTGTATGATTTGAGCAGAATGCGTGTGGCTACGGGGAGCTATTCGCTTCTACATATGTATGTATGTACGTATATGTATAATGTGGATATTGGACGTGAGAGCGGCGAGTGTTGTTTACCTACGCATAGGTAATGCACGATTTAAAGGGAATGCTAAAACTTCTAGAGCTTCCTCGATCCCAATTTGTAATTTTCAAAACTGAAAGGTTAGAGTTTGTAAAGCAAAATTAGATATATGTAAATATAGAATAATAAAGAAGAGTATGCAAAAACGTTCTGTACAAGTCGATCATAAGTTATATTGACAGTGAGAACTTTTTTTCGCTGAAAATCTTCACAGCAAATGAGTCCATTTCCCCGTGGAATTAATCCCTTTACGTGTGAACAACTTTGGGGAAATAAGGCAAACTTTTTTCCAAAGTCAATGTTGTGTATGCAAAACAGTGTGTTTTCGCCGAGAAGTCAACACATCCTCGGAGACCGACACTTTATTTATTTTGGAGCGGTGGCATAATTATTCCATTTTTTTTTTTGGAAACGCAATTTCCGTCAACGGTAGCGCTATAGAGATATGATAAGTGATTTTTTGGGGTCGGAAATTGAAGACAAAAACTAGGACGATTTTGTTTTAAATTCTGAATAAAAGGTTTGTAAAATTTTATTTTCCAATTTTTGTACAAAGTTTGAATTAGGAATTTATTAGATTTATAAAAAAAGCATAAACCCATGACTGTATGTGCAAATAAAATAAATTTTTAATAATTGTTTTTTTTTTTTGAATTTCTAAAAGTTACTTAATATTTGTAATATTTTTTTAATAAAACTACAGAAACAGTTATATTAAAAACAATTATAAAATTTTATAAGCAATATAACCCAAAGGTCAAAACTTGAAAAAAAAAATATAGAAAAACGCAGTAAATTTTCATCAAAATTTTACTTTTATAATTTTTGGAATTTTTGTTTTTTTTTTATTATTCAGTTTTAAAGAACTTTTTGGTTATCGATGGTCATAAAATTTCAAAAATACGAAATTGCTTGATTTCAAGCAAACAAAATAACTTTTGAAATAAAAAATTTTATCGCATATTTTTGACCATTTTGACTTGCTGCTTGTTGGTGCTGCTCATTTTTTCCCATATCAAATATGTCAAACGTTCATTATATGAACTAAATTTTTTTATATGATTAAAACCAAATAGAAATTTCTAGCCACTTATAATCTGCAATTTGTGATACTAAAAGTAAATGAGCTATAAAATTGCATACCGGGGGGGGTTTTTTTTTATAATTTTGCTCAAAAAGTTTAAAATATTTTGGAAAACGATAATATTAATTTGTGAGCTCAAGTCCAGTATAAGGAAAAGTATATTGGAAAAAAAGATAACAACAGTCAGGAGTGGTAGAAATTATAGCTATTTCAGAGATCACCACATCTTCTTATCAGATTTCTTTCATGACTCCACTGGCACTCGAACCCACAACCTACGACTACTGGCCTTGAGCTCACAAATTAATATTATCGTTTAATAAAACAGGTCGTAAAATTATATATGTATCTACATATGAATATTTTGGAAAACTTAATAAATTTTTAAAAGTTCCAAACTTTATAATTATACACATACATTATAATAAAGAATTTTATCATGAAAAATATAGGTTGTCGGGTTTCATATTAAACATAAATCATAACTTCTATGCATAAAAAATTCAGGCTGGAATAAAAGTGTTTTTTTTTTTGGTGTCGAGTTGATTAAGACTTAAAGTTTTTTTTTTTTGTTTTTTTTCAAATCAGAGTAGATGGGAGAGATCTATTAAATAGTCAGAGTAATACCTCATTTTCAATATGCCCAGTTTTTTTTTAGGTCAAAATTGCGAATGTATCCAAACAATTACAAGACTTCATATCGAAAATTAAACAACTTAACGTCAGACTTGTCGAAAACCTTCACATATGGGTTCAACAGTTTCTAGGTTTGTCTTATTTGAGGCGGCCCTTCATATGTATGTAAAAAAAGCTATAAATTCGAAATTAAACTCTACTGTTTTAATAATTATTACCAAAATGGCAACTCTATTGTTGATCATAATTTCTTTTTACCCGGCTTTTACGAGTATATTTGATTAAGGCATATTTATGTATATTTTTTTTGTACTTGTTGCTTCTCTTCAATGCCTTTCTAACGCTCACATCACGCTCTTATGTCATTTTGCACTAAAATAAAATACACAATATTGTATACAAATCACCGCATTTGTTGCTTAAATATTTACTTTTTTTTATCTGATAGTTTGTTTTGTTCGCTCGTTCCGCCGCTGCTTTTTACACGTGTTTCGTTCATCGCATTTGGCGCTTGATTTATCGAAAAAAAAAAAAAAAAAAAAAAAACAAAGCAAAATGTTCAGTGCAGATCTGCCTCTCAGACTCGCATCTAGCTGTGTGGCGCTCACAAATTTTTATTGTTGCTAGATACTCGCTTTGCTAGAAATGCTTTTCTAATACTCCCCGCTCATGTCTGCGGATTTGGCTTATTCGCCTTGGTTTTTTTTCCACTCTCTGCTACTCAGCCCATTAGCGCGGCCTGCTCGCCACACTCGCTCCAATGGTACTACGGCGGAGCTCAACAAACAGTCGAATAGGCAGTTAGGCAGTTAGTCTCAGTTTCAGTCTTGCTTTGTTAGCGTTTGTCTGCAAGCATAATTTCTTAGCATTTGGCGTAGATTCGAATTATTATTATTTTTTTTTTTTTTTAAATTGCACTCGGATCGTTGTGTCACGAAAAGATATTCATCCAACGAGAAAGATCGGTATTATTTGATTTTTTTTTTGGGTGCTTTACGGGTATTTCCTTGCTACTTAATTTTATTGGAATTTAATTCAAAAAAATAATCGAATCTTTTTTGGTGTCTCCTTGTGCTAATAATTGTGAGTGAATGCAAACAAATTTATAAAAAATTAAAAGATAAAGAAAAACCATAAAGGGGGGGGATATTTTTTTTCAGAAGCTGAAAAAATTAAAAACGGAAAAATTGCAACAAAAAAAAAATGAATAATTAAAAGCTGAAATTTACAAAATGAGAAAGTAAAAAAAAAATTTTATTTTTAAATAATTAAAAAAAATATTAAAAAATTAAAAAAAAAAATATTAAAAAAAAGTATAGAAATGAAAATAACAAAAAAGGAAAAGTCTAAGAATCTTTAATAAACCGTATAATTAATTTGCTTTTTAATTTCGAGGCGCGTTAAATTAAATTATTACCATGTTAAAAAATATCTATTTGTGTTCATAAATTTTTATAAATAATTGTGTAAAAAAATCTGCTCGAATCCCATTTCAATGCCACAAACGTAAAAATTTATCACTCGCTCGCATTCTAAATATTCATTAAATAAATAAATAAATAAAAAAACGAGTGCAGTTAAACTACACACTCCTCCAAACACACACACACACACACACACACACACACACACACACACACACACACAGACACACACACACACACACACACACACATACACACACACACACACACACATACACACACACACACACACACATGCCAGCTAACAAATCCGTCGGCCATAGGATACAGGTGCAAATAATATCCTTTGTTAATTCCACTTGTGGTCCTTGCGAAGAAAGTGTGGGTTGTTCGTAAATTTAACTGAGGTCCTGACTTGTGAATCCAGGCTGGCTGCTACTACTACTACTACTGAATTGAATATACATATGTAGTATATAAATACATGTGTGTGTGTCTTCGCCAGCTGTGAGTATAGCTGATTCATTTTGCCTTTTCAAATGCGCCAGCTGATTGATTTTTTTTTTAACGTTTCAAACAGCAGATGGCCCAGTGCTACAATAACAACAGTGCAGCTTTACCTGAAATGAATTAAACAGCAATAAAATGCATGCATACATATCTACATACATATGTATGTATGTATACAGCTACAGAAAACGAATCATTTAAATATTAAGTGCCTGGGGGATATGCTAAGAGAATTTGTTAGCTAAAAAATGCCTAACTGTTGAAGAAAAATTATTAAAAAAAATTAAAAACCTGTGTTAAAATTAAAAATTAAAATAAAAAAGTTAACCATAAACGAGATAAAAAGCATTTAATAGAAATCTTGAAAACTTACAATGGGCGCAAAATAAATGTTTGCAAAGTGATGTAATAAAAATTCCAAAAGAGGTGCAGAAAGACTATAATAATTAAATAACAAATGCAAAAATAAAATGTAAAGAAATGTAAAAATTTGCATAGGAAATTAAATAAATTGAATATTATATATAAAAATTGGATGAATTGAAAAAGTAAGAGTAATTTATGTAAATTTAAAAAAAATACGTAAAAGCCAAAACAAGAACAATAAAATAAAAAAAAAAATTCCAAAAAAGTTTGAATAATTAAGGAATATATTAAGTTAAAAATAATAAATTAAAATTACAAATAAATACAAATAACAAAAAAAAAAATATAAGAACTTAAAATAAAATATAAATGGAGTATAAATAAAAAATTAAATAAGTAAATTTTTTAGAAAGATATCAATTAACATGTGCAATTTCACCAAATATGTTTTAAGGTGCTAAGTAAAAGTACGAAAACAATATACAAAAATATCCACATGTGTAAAAATAGAAGTACAACAAATAGTGACCTTAAATCTGTTAGTACTTGAAATAGAAATAATTAAGAATCTTAGGAGTTCAGTGCATAAAATAAATTGAAAATATTAAAAGTGAAATATAAAAAAAACAAATAAAATTAAAAAAATAAATGAAAGTAAAAAAATAAATAAAAGTAAGATTAAATACCTAAAATATTATAAAATTAAATTACAGATTTAAATATATGTCAAAATAAGATAAAAATCAAAAAAAGTTAAAATACATATGTAATTATAAAAATTAAAATAAAATAAAAACGAAATAAATCAAAAAGTATGTGGTTGTCATATAATATTCCAAATAATAATTTAATTAAGTATAAATAATTTATTAATTATTTTCAATCACTTCTAACTACAATAAATTAAAATAAATTAAAAATATATTAAAAAAAATTGAAAAAATAAACAAGTAAAATAAAGATAATAAAAAAATTAGCTTAAAGAAAAAAAAAAACAAATGAAATAAATAAACAAAGAAAATTAAATAAATAGTTAAATGGAAAAATTTATGGGATCGTACAAATATAAATAATAACAATAATTTAATTAAACATAATAAATAAAAAAAAAATAATAAAAAAATTAATAAGTGAAATAAAGATAAAAAATAAATGATAAATTAAACAAAAATTAAATAAATAAAGTAAAAAAACAAAAAAAAATTGAAATGAAAAAATAAATTAAAAGTTAAATAAAATAAGACAAATGCATATAATAATAATTTTATTAAATATAAAAAAATCATTTATCCATTTCAATCACTTTTAACGAAAATAAAACAAAAATAAATATAAAAAAAAATTTAAACAAAGCTAAATTAAATAACACATAAATTAAACAAAAAATAAATAAATAAATAAAATGATATGAATATGAAATTTAAAACAATACAGTAAATACAATAATTATGAAGTAACAAACAAAACTGAAATTTTATAAAATATGAAGTAAAAAAAAACATATGGTAAAAAGAATATTTAAATCTAAAAAAATTATAGTAAATACCAAGATTAAAATATTAGCAAGAGCAACGAAAATAAAATATTTTTTTTTTTATATCAAGCTGAAGTATTATAAAATAGTAAATGTAAACAAATGTGCAATTAATGCCTTCTGAATATGTGAAAAAAGTCCGCATTTACCTTCACTATTGTTTTTTCTCCATTTACATAAATTCAACAATTTCTTTTGATTTCGCTATTGGAATGTAAATTTCTGTAGCTGGGTGTATAGGCCAAACGCAGATTTGATTTTGCAATAATTTAAATACAGCTTTACCTACATACATCCATACATAAAACGCCCGCTCGCCATAATTGCCTACTGCTTGACTAAGCGAATTGAAATTTTTATGGGAGCATAAGTGTATAATTGAAATCGATTAAGTGTATAAACAACAACAACAACAACAACAAAAATCATCTAAGAAAGTTACTACACTTTTTGTGTGTGTGTGTGTGTGCGCGTGTTAATAAAAGAAAAGGCAGTAGGCGGTTACCTATGATGAAATTACTTCATGAATTCATGTTCGACGCTCGCAATGCCGAGGATGTTGCGCTCTCACAGGAGATGGTAAATAAAATTACTTCATCAAAATCTTAATTGTGTATTATGTATATTTAAACGATGTTGCTCTTATTACACCGCCCAACAAAATTGTGTGCACCAAACAATGGCAGTGGCTTGTTTTTTTTAATTAAAAGCTGGCTGAAACCGTAAAAACATATTTGATTAATTTTTTGAACTCACATAAAAGAAAAATGAGATCGAATAAAATTCTTTGAACGGAGCAAAAGTTGAAAGATTACTAATTGTCTTTTAACAGCATACAAAAAAATTTCAAATAATTTAACAAGAGATAACGGGAAACAGTTCTAAAATGTAGTGTTGTTTAGATAAGGATGTCAACACAATTTTTCTGAGAATAAAGTAGTATATGGTTTGTAAAAACCTACAACAAATTCAAATCCAGACACAAATGGAAATGGATCAATTATGGGGAAAATCATTCAGAATTATTAAAGTGGGATCGAGTTTATAATAAAGGTTTGACATTATGAAACCGTTAATAAATTTTTTTAACTGTTCTAAGATTGTCTGTCTAATAGTTGGGGATTTTCTTGACAAAATGGGGCTAACAGCCGAAAGAAACAGAGCCTCTAACTAGGGCTCTAAAATTTCACCCCACCCGTAAAAACCACTATTTTAAAAACAACCTTGGTGCACTTTTGCAAGATGCGGGCATTTTTAGTAGTAAGCGTAAGTTTAATTCTTGAAGTTATGGTCCGTAGACCCATTGGTTGAAGTCTTCTACGCACCGTTCCTGAGGTGATTTTCAACCCTCGCATTATTTCCATCTCACCCGCTAAATCTTTAGGGTTAGGTAAATCTATTACCAAGCCATGCAGCTTTTTAAGTTCGATCCTCACGTTCTGTGCTTTTCTTATTCAGTTATCCAGTTGCTGAGAACCTCTGAAGATTTATAGTTGATTCGTTCAAAAAAATAGTGATGACAATTTTGTCTCTCCTTATTTAATTGAAATAATTTTTTATAAAATTATATGTAGCATATGTAGCAAAGCATTCTATAACAAAACCATCTAGTAAAAATGTCAAACTTTCTAGAAAATTTATAAAAATTCGACAATTTAAAAAAAGATTGTCAGCCTAGCAAGCTAGGCGATAGAAGTGAAACTGCATGGATCTCGATGGGCACTTGAAATGAAAATACTCACGCTAGCCAGCAAGTTTTGTGAGATAGAAATATTTCCCCGATAACAGACTATTCATTATTCTGAAATTTTTAAGGGTGTTAGGTTAATGAAAAAAGATTGTTGATGCTTTCGCCGCCATTTATAAAAATCTATTCATTCACTTCCATACTTTCATGTTCAAGAAAAGATACAATTGGTTTGTGGTATGAAAAATATGAAATGAAAACTCGTGATTGTAAATTGTTTAAATATCTTGAAAACATCGCATCTATTGTCGTGTCGTGCCTGATCTGGTTGTTGAGGCTTTGGGATTATTATTCATTTTTAAATAAAATTTGCTTTCTAAAAATTGTACAAGTGGTTGAGCTTCTGCCAAGGCAAAATTAACATTAAAATCACCGCTTAAAATCATTGGCATAGTGTGCAAATCTTCTCCTAATTCTGCTGCACCAGACGGAGTACATATATGCCAATAATGCTCTATGTATGAATTTTATTATATCGTTAATTCTCTGGTTCGGAGGGATGTAGAGAACAATCATTGCCACACTCTGTCCGCCCCTCCACGCATGCTACCCCTCTCTCGGGGTTTCCTACCCCGAATCTGTCGCGTTTTCGTTTCTCACCCATGACTCCTTCCGTCCGACTGCCCCACCACGCGCGCCATGCCCTCCCTTTTCCTGTCGCTTTTTCGTTTCATTCGATATTGGAATTACAGCCCAACTTCAAAAATTGCATATAAAAACTTCCAATTTTTTAATTATATTTTTTAATTCTAACTGCGGGTACTGTGGCTACCGTTATCTATAACTGAATTTTCAATTTGTTTAAAATAATATACTTTATTTAACAAACTCTTTATAAACCGCAGATATAGAACAAATGGATTCGTATTTTTAATACTGAACACTTTTTTGTTGTTGTTTTTTTTTTACTTGTACTTGCTTAATTTCTTCCCCAGAAATTCAATACGTTAACTGTTTCTCGAACATTATTATTTCGTCATACTGCAAGATATGTTGGCCTTTTTTCTATTTTGTTTTGCCATTTGTATTCGCTTTAAATTAATAAACAAAAAAAAAAAAAAAATAAGCCAATTTTATATAAAAATTTTTTAGGCGGAGTTTCTGAAAGTTGGCGATTTTATCGGCAGCGCAGCGAAATAATTTTTGGTCTCGTCCTGTCCGCAAATTTTTGAATAGATTCGCGCACACATCCATCCCGGCCATTTCGAAATCAGTCCCGTATCCCGCGCCCATCTCTAATTCGGACCGTAAAACATTTTCTTTCTTGTTCATTAACTTTTCAGAGCTATGCATATTCCACACTATTATCATATCCATTCTTTGAAACCACAAATTGCGTTATACCGCTGTGTGTGTGTGTAATAACCAAATTGGATAGTAAAATAATCAATCTTTATGATTTTCGAGTTCTTTTTAATCCAAAGAGTATTCACACTGAACTTCTGCAGTAGGGCATAATGCAACACATATTAATAAATATATTTACTACATTCCATGCTGTCCATTATCCATTGGTCCCCTTTACCTAATTGAAACCGGAAAATATTTATTTTAATTTAAAATTTTCTATACATAAACATCGAAATGCCGGTGATAAAAGTGAAATGGTTGTGAAATTAGGGAGGGTTATTTTACTGCTGCCAATGCTCGCTGAATGTTTAAATGGCGCAATTGCTAGACAAACAGAGGGCTAGTCAGACAAGTTAGTCTGCTTGGATGAGGGGTGATTCAACTGATTTTAGGGTTAGGCATGCCAAGTGTCGCACAAGCATTTTTACATATAGCTTGTTTTTTTTCTTGTTTTCTTTTAGTTTGAAAACAAGCCGGCTGAACTAATCAAACGCACAGACAGCCAGTCAGTCAGTTAGTCAGTGAATCAATGAAGCAAATGGTAATTCAAAAAATTCGTACCAACTGACAATTTAAAGTTTTTTTTTGTATGTTTCATTTATATGCACATACATATGTAAAAATGTACTATGATTTTATGATTATGCTCCACAAGTAGCCTAAACCTATTATATTGTGTAAGCGGTTTATACGAGTGGGGGTTTCGGCAGCTGGGAACTACTACATGCATACATTTTAGATTTCGTGTGGTATTTTATGGTGTTAATGATGATGATGCATTTTATATTTATTTATTTGGTAATTACGTTGCTAGAACATTGCTCGGCAATACTTTTTTACTCGTACGAAAATTTAATTATTAGCCGACAAGATCTGTAACATCTCATCATCATTTCATATCTAAAATTTTCAGCTGGATCCGAATGTGAAGAATATAGGAAAGTATAACAGTTTTTAGTCAATTATAGTCACCTAATTGTAATTAAATGAAATTTATGTAAAGCTAATAAAATTTCCTATAATTTGTGCGTCAAACATTTTGTAAACGGGTTATTGATTTTGCAGCTACACAGGCGTTTATCGGCAATTCCTCAAACTCTTTACCAAAACTTCTGAATTTTTTTTACTTTTGATGCCAGTATTAACATAAAACAATGCGATAATATGATAGTTTTTTTTCGGATAGCAAAGAAAGATCTTTTACAAACGCAACATTACCCTAATTTGCAAAATTGAACCACCAATGTAGAAGTTATAAACCAAGGCGAATTCATAACAGGTGAAGTTGGTAGAGCAGTTGAACTCTTCCTCTTGATAAGCATGGTGCATGAGAATGTCAGCGAAAACGAATGACGAAATATTTTGCCGTCTTTCTATTTTCATTTATCATGACATTTTGGATTCGCCTTTTCGCCATTGCCTTTGTCTTGTTTTAAACCCAAAAGCAAAAAACAAAAGTAATACTAATAGGAAAGAGAGGAATAAAAGGGAGAACTAAAAGAAAGTAGATAAAGTAAAGGTAAAGCGAAGAATTATAATAATTAAATATTGAGGCAGAAAGATGGGAAGAAGAGAAATAAAAGGAAGAATAGGAAGAAACGGAAAGAGAAGTAACAGAAGAAGAACATGTCAAATAATGTGAAAATAAAAATCAGAATAATAATAGAACGAATAATAATAATATGAGGAGAAGGTAGAAAAAAAAATGCTTGAAGTAGACGAAGTGGACCAACAAAGGCTCTTGCGGAAAGCGGAACCTAAAGAAGTATAATGAGAAAAAAAGGTAAAAGAGAATAACAAAAATGAAGAATATAATGCAGATACCGGACAGAGCGAAAGAAGAATGAAGTAAGAGAAAAGACGAAATAAGGAAATAAATGAATTAAAAGCAATAAAAAAAAGTAGAAAAATAGAAAAATAGAATAGAAAAAGTAAAATATAAGGGATGAAGAAATACAAGTTTTTGGAGAAGATATATTAGGAAACGAAGTAAAGTAAAATTGCAGCGACCGTAGCGGTTATAATTCTTATAAAAAATTAGATTCAATCGCTATTTCTGGTGTTTATTTTTTCGATCAAAAATAATAGGTATTCTTGGATTTTATTTTTTCCGATCATATTTCTTCGATATTTTATGGTTTTTGTTTTCTGTCAAAAATATTCATTATTATCGGATTTTTATTTTTCCAATCATATTTCGTCGATATTTTTTGATGTTAATTTTTTCGACCAACAATAATCGCTATTCTTGGATTTACAATTTTTCGATCATAAACACAAAAATATTTATCGGCGGTGACAATAAAACAACAACAACAATAATACAATTTATGGTTTGTGATCCAAAAAAAAAAAAAAAAGAATAACAAAATATCGATGAAATATAATCGGCAAAATTTAAATCCAACAATAATGATTATTTATGTCGAATAAATAAAAATCAAAAAAACACAAATAAAAATCAAAAAATATCTATTATGAAATGATTTAATGATTTAAAACAAAAAATCTAAATTTAAATGAGGTCAGATTTTTAGAGCATATGTCATAGGAATTAGATCGATATATTCGAGTTTTATTTTGAACGAATTCTTCCCAATAATGTTTTGATCCGAAAAAATCAAAAAAAAAAAGATTATTTTCGGTCCCTTGTATAAAGAGAACCATTGTATTTGCTAGCTGAGTACTTATTCTAAGCAAGAGTTCTGGCTACTTCCAATTTCGGGAGAAACGCATACTGTTTTCCCCGATCCAAAATGAGTACTCGAGTACTTACACGTTTATGAAAGATCATGCTAGGGATGGGCGTTTTTTAATGAATGATTATTATTCAAATAAAAAATAATATTTTATTCAGAATTTTTTTATTTTAAATAAAGAATAAATTTTCTTTCATCACACAAATAATTTTGAATAACCAAAAGATTTTCATATGTGAATATCACGACGTCACGTCCTAATTTCTCTACGATAACAAGAACATTAAAAAATCTGTCTTTGTATTGTTTTCAATTAAAATAATCGATTATTAATATTTGTAGCACACGTTATCTATTGCTTAGATATCATTCTAGACTATTTTCACTTTCGCAGGCCCTAGGGCTTTCCAACTTCGTTGTCCATACATAGTTTTAGGTTTCCCAATCGAAATCAAAATCATCGCACGCTTATTACTAGCTTATGTAGTAAATACGTCACACTTTACAATTTTGTTCACTGTATATCATTTATTATTTCATCTGATTTCATCAAATTTTTCTTCGAACAGAGAAAGAGTGCAATAAACTTTGTTGATTATTATTGCATTCTTTTTACAACTGTTTGCTGCACTTCCGTTTTTTCTATTTGTAATTATTTTCTTTTGGTTTCTTTTCTGCTACTCTTTTAATTCAACAATTATCGATTTCTATGCAGAAAAAGAAGAAGAAGAAAATAGCTTTGGGAATGAAAAAGGGCGGAACGTAGCTTAGTTGCAAGAACCTACATACTAACTGATTATTTGTATGCACTTAGTGTGTGCTATGTAACTACGTAAGTACTTTAACGTATTAAGCGCCTAAATGCTTAGGTAGATAGACAGGTATGTTCTTTCTAGGTATGTTCTTTCCATCATATCTTTATCTGTGTTCATATACTACATCTTTTCTTTTGTTTTTTTTTCTGCATTCGTTGTGAGTTTGTTAAGAACTAAGCCAGCTCGAAATGGCAACAGCTTAGCTAAGCATTAAACAAAGTAATAAATTGTCGCCATTACCAACTTCTCGCCATCAATTGTCTAACTAACTTCAATAGCAAATGTAAGATTCTACATATCTGCAAAAAAACCAAATGTGTCTATCCTGATCTAGTTGTGAACGATTTCAATATTGAATGTGTACACTATATTAAAATCCTAGGTATCATATTTGACAAAAAATTTACATTTAAGCATCACTGTTTGTATTTAAGAAAGAAACTATCTGCTAGGCTTAATATACTAAAATATCTTTCATCCAAACGTTCACAAATTCATGTAAACACTCTGCTAAGAGCTACTAGAGCATTAATATTGGGCAAGATAGACTATGGACTCGCAATTTACGGAGCAACTGCTAATAATAACATCAAGCAACTTAATGGACCATACCATGCGGCCATTCGTCGATGTGTACATGCCTTCCCCACCTCGCCTATCAAATGCATTTTAGCAGAAACCGGTTTCCCTTCTATTGACGAGCGAAGAAATGAGGCAATATGGAATTTGACCCCCAAGGTGTTAAATACAACTAATCAGTTGTTATACAAAGACTTCCAGACTGCTTACAGAAACAAGCGCAGGTACAAGGTTCAGTCCTCTATTAGCAAATGCGCGAGCGTCACACCCCCCAACAAGCTGTGCAAAAACCAGTTCTCAACCCTCCTGGCTACTCAATCAACTATGCCTCAACACTAACTTACACTCACATCACAGATCCAACACAAACAGTCAGATATACCAACAACTCTTTCTTGAACAACAAAGGCACTACCCAAACAGTGAATGGCATTCTTTATACACAGACGGTTCAAAAAGCGATTATGAAATCACATCATTCGCTATAGTGGACCAGGAAGGAAAACTAACCAGCGGTGGCCAACTGCCACAATATTGTTCGGTTTTCGCAGCAGCAGCTATGGCAATATACAAAGCTGCTGACCATGCGCAGCATAGCAAAGGTAAATTTGTTATCTGTACAGATATGTAGTATGTCAGCCATTTCTGCAGTACAAAAGATATACAAAAGCGACCACCTTATAACGAAAATACGAGATATCCTGATTAAACACCCAAAAAAGATTAATATTATGTGGGTACCCGGGCATAAAGGTATCACTGGAAACGAAAACGCCGATAAAGCAGCTCGCCAAATGTCAGCTCAAACAGATGTCTTATATCAAGCATATCTGGAGAAGGACTTGAAAGGATTTGTAAGAAAACCCTTGTGTGACAAAAAGAAAAGGGAATGGGCTAAGTTTAACCATTGGTACACTAATTTTAATCAGACATGCGAGGCAGCATCATACCCCATTGATATACCGCGTCAAGTAAGCAGCTTGCACATCCGACTCAGGATTGGTCATACAAAACTTACACACGAACATCTTCTTTAAAATGGTCCCCGAATGCAATGTCCTTTCTGCAATCAAACACCTTCCATCAAACACCTCCTTGACGAATGCTGCGGTATAGCTAGTACGAGAAGAAAACACTTTGGATCAATTACCCCATTCGATTTATTAGCTCAAACTTCCAGCATCAACATACACACTATCTTTGCATTTTTTAAAAATTGTAACCTAGCAAATAAGTTATAACATTTTTAATTTTCTCACTATTAATAATATAACATACACACAATCATCTATCCTCCTATTTTCACTAATCATCGAGTCGTAGGCCATAGCAGCTAGTACTCGTATCTTTCACAATTAGTTTTAGTATTGTATATTAAAGCTAATAAATAATAATAATAATAATAATATAGTACCTAATACCTTCGATACGTTCCATCTGGATACTTTTTTCAATTATATGTATGTCTCTATTTGAAACAAAAATAAATATTATACATAAAATGTGTCATAAATATTATGTGTGTACCCATAATGACTGACAATCCTGAATTTAATTTCTATATTTTTATAAACATTCCTTGGTTCAAATGTTGAACAAAAGATATTTTTCAATAAAAAAAGCAACAGAATTAAAATGACAATTTTGTTTGCTCTACAGGACTCGCTACTGCGGCGGAGGTCATATAATTACATAGTTATCCTAATTTTATTTCACCATTTAAGAAAGCAGTATTTGTAATTTTCAAAATAGCTACTTAAACCTCATATATACTGAAAGTCTCTTTTGGTAGAAAGTATACCGTAATAATTCGTACAAGAGAATAAGAGAGAGAACTCATGTGGGGTGCCAGGGTACGGCGGCGGTGTTCAAGGCATATGACCGGAACCATTTTTGGGGTATGCATAGTTGGGACCGACACCTGTAAAACAAACAAGTGGGCACCATATAAAAAACATTAAAAATCGATAACATTAAAAGGCTAAAATATTTAAAGCGATAATATGAAAATTAGATACCACGAAAATTCGATGGTATTGAAATTCGTAACATTAAAATTTAATATCATAAAAATTCGATAACATTAAAATTCGATAACATTGAAACCCGATAACATTAAAAATCGATAACTTTGAAAGGCTGCAATATTTAAATCGATAATATGAAATTTAGATACCACGAAAATTCGATGACATTAAAAATCGTTAGCATTAAAATTTGATAACATTGAAATCGATTACATTAACAATCGATAACATCGAAAACCGATAGCATTAAAAATTGATAACCTTAAAAGTCGATAATATTTAAATCGATAACATGAAAATTATATACCACTAAAATTCGATAGCATTAAAATTTGACAACAAAATTAAAAATCGATAATATTAACAAGTTGACATCGACTAATCGATAACTATAAAGCGCTAGTAATAACGTTAACGAATGTAAATATCAATACCAATAAGACGTAGAATTTATAAAATTCTACCCCCTTAATTTATATATTCATAAATTCTCCTGAAATGTTATTTATGGATTTATCCATGAATGAGCAAAGTCTATCAAAAAGATTAGAATTGGCCCTAAGCTGTTGAGAGCTGAAATCTTAAAACCGCAAGCCATACTCTTCATCAGCAATTGAGTTGCCTTCACAACACATTGGCACCAGCGCTAGTAGTTTATACAAATTACTTGAATTGCGGTCAAATTCGCTACATTTTTCTAGTCATCTACCCTCCATTTGTTAGAGCACAGTTGAATCTCCCCTAGCTAAGGTCTTTGCACTTTTCAGCAACAAATTTCTACTACTAATTTTATACTTCTCTACACTTGTACGACATTTCTAAGCTTTTTCTCTTTGCTTTCTGCTCTTTTCTTGTTTTCAAATCAATAAATCCAAAAACACCTATTGCATGCACCTCAGTTGTTGACAGATTAAATTGACAAATATGTGTAGTGCTTTTTGTAGCAGGAAAACGGAAGCGTCTGTGTGGATTACTTTGCAATATGTGTGCAAAACACATTCCGCCACATTTTCATTCACATCCATCCGCCCGTATTTACATACATGATGTTTTTGTTTGCGTGGCTGCCTTCAATTAATTAACCAAGAATGCCAAGCTAGCACATTTCTAACATTTCTTCATTTCGTCTGTAAGCGGCCTTTTTACAATCCGCTTCTCTCTGCGTGAATTGGTGATGTTTTAATGGGAAAATAGTGTTTGCTGACAGTATTATCGTTTATTTGCATTAAACATTAGTATGTTTGAACTCTGTTTTTAAATTTTATATATTCATTTGATTAATTTCGTTAAAGTATTCTAAACTCCGTTGATGGATATAAAATCTTCGCAAATTCTCGTTAACATAATTCAAATTAACACTGCTCAAAATCAAATTAACCTAGAAATTCTCTGGTCACTTTGGATGCTGAGAAGATCCGACAGTTTATGTGGGTATTCGTTAATTTAGAAACTTCACAGAGAACACAGTGCTACGCAATTTTTTTAGGGGCAATGATTCCAACTCGGGATGAAAGACTAGCATCTTCAAATCTTTTTTGTTTGAATTGTCGGCCTAAAAGTTTTTAGAATTAGTGAAAAAGCATTAAAATTCGCTTTTGATCGAAATATTTGCTTTGGATACATATAGTAAAATTTCACGAAGTATAATTTTGTTGAACATTTAACCCTTATTTTATAAGAAATATTGCTTTTGATTGATCAAGATTAATTCCAGACTCCCATTTTGTCCGAATTGCTTCTTTATTTTTATTAATTTCTCCAGCTTGTGTTTTGCTAATAATGAAACTTAAAGCACAAAAAATTGTGTACTGAGTTTGTTATTTGATTTTTTTCCGGCGAATAATTTACATTTTAAGCCTTCTAGTGAGCTCTGAAATTCTTTTGATTTAGACAAAAAAAAAAAAAAAAAAAAAAAAAAAAAAATTATAGAAATGTTCCTTAAAATTTTTCCCCGTGAAATTTACTATTTATACCCAAACTTTATATTCGCTCTGATATGAATTTGAATAAATTTTTCCACTTATTCTAAATCCAGTCGGCCAAAAAAAATTAATATGGCCATAAACATAAAACTGCTATAAAATTTCATAAAAATTTTAAACTTAAAATAAATTAACATAAAACTGCTATAAATTTTCATAAACATTTTAAGCTTAACATTTTTTTGATGAAAAAAAGTATTAAAAATATATTTAAAAAAAATTAAAAAAAGTGCTTCGAAAATAAACATAAATAACCAAATTAAAAAAAAAACAACAAACTGAATTTTTTTTTTAGACATAGGTACTGCTTATATGTATATACATATGTATATAAAACATAAAAGTAAAAAAGTTTTAAAAATAAAAACTAGAAAGAAAAGTGAACTCCGTATTTAAAAAGTTCCAAATAAAAGTTAATATAAAAAAAATTCAAAATATAAAGTTTTAAATTAAATAAAAAAAAAAACATAGTGAAGCTGTTCAAATTAAAGCTATTCAAATTGAATACCGACGTAAATAAAATTTCTTCGAACAACAAAACTAACAAACACTTTTTTGTTGCATTATTTCTTTCACATATCATTCAACCAATTATGCAAATCCACAGTCTTCATATAAAATTCCGATATGCATAGCTCTCTAAAAGCAAGGTCAATTTTGTTTTAAGCAACAAATTGAAAATTGAAAAAAAACTCATCGCCAATGTGGCATTTTAATATTAATTTCACAAAATATATTCACATCGATAACACAAAACTGTTACACACAAGCTTTTGGCTAAGCAATGAAATAGACACACACACACAAATTAAAAGCCGCTCATAGAATCGAACAAACCTGCTTAAACTACCGGCAAAAATATCTAACAAACTCACCAACGAACGAGCAGCGATATCATCGCCAGTTGTTGGCAAATTTTTTCATACGTACGGGTACAAGTATCTGCTGTTACTTCTTGCATAAATCGAAACACATATACATATATATATATCTATACAATGTGTTGTCAGTTGGATTTTATTTCTTTCCAAAGCAAAAGTTACCAAACTTACTTTTGTTTGCTGTCTTCGTTGCTGTCAATAGCGAGGCGACGACAAGTGGCTTATCAATTTACAATCGCATTTCAAAATGTTGGAAGGCAAAAAATAAAAGAAAGTAATGAAACAAGAACCGCCAGCACAGCACCAGCACGTTAGGGAAGTGTGGGTGATGTAGAGTAGTATGCTTTTGGTTTAGAAAAAGTTGAGCATTGACATAAGTTTTTTATGTAAGAAACTCTGCAAAGTTGGGATGGGAATTTGTTTTATTTCTGTTTGTTCACGGATAAAAGTTTTAAGGTTTATGGCATATTCTTCGAAATTGTGGATGATGGAACTTTTCTTTGCGTAATAACAGACAATTTAAGTGATTGGAATGGGTGGCATATTTTGTATTGCCTGGAATATATACGGATATTAGTAATTAAATTTGAGCTAATTGTCAAAAGACAAAAATCGATGAAAAGCATTTTGGAAATCAAAAATTTAATAAACTAGCAGGAAAACTGTTTTCTATATAGGTTGGAAAGCAGTAACAATAAAAACTAACTAATAAAAATATCAACAATCATTTTTGAGTTCACGGCCAGTTTTTATTCGGAAAGTATTGAAAAAAGAGGCAATAACAGGCAGAAATATTGAGTAAAATAAAAATAAATTTAAATAAAAATTAAATTAAAACAAAATAAGAAGAAACACAATAAGAAGTAATTCTAAAAGTCAAATAAAAATAATAAAATGAAAGATCCTATATAAAAAAAAAAAATATAAAAATAAATGCGTAAAGTAAAATTAAAAAAATTAAATAATAATAAAAAAGATTAAATAATAATAAAAAAGATTAAATAATAAAAAAAAATATTCTTCGTCAATACTGAAATAAAACTGTCTGTAGAATAAAACTAAAATAACAAAAAACATAAAAAAACAGGACATCAAAAAATAAAAATCAAAGAAAAATAATACCAATAAAATAAAAAAAAATAAATAAATAAAAAAATCAACAAACAAATCAAATGAAATAAAGTCAATAAAAAAATAAAAATTAAAAATAAAAAAAATTAAAAAATGTGAAATAATAAAAGAAAATATTAAGAGAATAAAAATTTATTAAATCAAAAGTAAAAAGTTTTGAAAAGGTACAAGATTCAAAACTTAAAAAAAGTGTTTAGATGAATTAACGGCTTTTTCTTTTATTTTTTTTTTGTCCGCTTCGTTTTTCTCAGCCTTTTCACCGGGCTGCTATTTTTCAGGATGAAAGCTAACCTAATGCAAATGTTATAACATAATAACAAAGGCACATTTTTTTTTAGAAAAAAGAAAACGGCGAAAACTAGAAATCAAATTAAAATTAAAATCAAAATAATATTAAAATAAAAATTAAATTAAAATAAAGTAAAATTACGAAACATATTAAAATTTAAAACAACAAATGTAAAAGGTTAAACCAAAAATATACTGCATAAAAAATTGAAATAAAACAAAAAATGTGTAATAAAATAAAAATTTAAATGAAATAAAAAACAGGCCGATGATAAATAGAAAAAATTAAAATAAATAAGATATTTTAAACTAAAAGAAATGAATGAAACTGGTTTAACTAACCCCCGCCAATAACCCCAGCCACGTTGTGCTACCACAGCGGAAATTATTAAAATACAGTAAAAATATAGTGAAAAGAAATATCACTGAAAATTTTAGGCTATAACATTAAAAGAAGCCCAAAATATCGAAAACTATTTAGCAATGCAAATTGCGTGAATTTTTACAATACCAACGTGAAGTGTGCGGAGACGTGCGATTTTCGATTGTAGTCAACATTTATTTAACAAACGAACGAATTGTTGTTGTTGTGAACTAATGGTTTTTTTAGCTAGGCTATAGCTACTTTGATGGGATATTCCCATTGCATCTATATTAATGGGTGTGCGTACCTCTCTGTCGGATGGGTATTGTGCGTGAGAGCGCGTCACGTCCCGCCATCCCTTCACCCCCTTGCGTTCATTATACGCCCCATTGGCCCTGAGAGTATCCGCGATTGAATACAAAAGCCTAAAATACAACCATCAAATGCGCATAAATAAACGCAGAAAATCAACAAGAAAAAAAAATTACATATGCTTAAACGAGCCTACTCTCACTGACAATCGCTGCCAATTTTCTGTGTCTCAGTCAAGGACAGAGGCGTGCAGTAGAACCGCCGAGCGCGCGCATATTTATGTATCTGCATATCTATCTATGTATGTAAGTGAACGTGTTTGTTCGATAGACAGCTGATCGGTCGGTCGCACGCTCGCACGCTCGCACGCTCACACAGTTGGGCGGGCAGTCGAACAGAGCGCCAATGCGCAAACTCGTCGATTTGTTGAGACAGTCGCTAGCGGATTGGCTATGACGAACAACAAGTTTACACTTTTTGGGTTGTATATTTTTTGCTATCGGTTTTCTTTTTTGCAATAAACTGGTCTTCAGCCACGCGAAATTATGCGTAATTTTTATTTTTTTTTATTTGCGCACAGCTAACAATCGTTAAATGGCTTTGGTGAGTGTTGCTTACTCGTTTAATTTTTTCTTTAGTATTACAATCAAGTGTTAAAGAATAGAGAAATTAAAATTTTACAAGAAATTAAAATTTTGCAAACACATGTAAATAAAGGGGGTTTCAATAGGGACGCTACAGAAGTAGTGACAGCAAACGACGCCATATTTTTTCCCGCCCTTTTGCCATTTCTCTTCAGTAAGGTTTGCCATTTCATCATGGAAAGATAAACGATCCAACAAGAAGTCGAATTTATTAAAATTTACTACCGAAATTCGGAGTCAATGGCCTCAAGTTTAAGAGCGCTACGTCCAATTTATGGTCGTCGTCATTTCTGGCTGAATGGCTTCGTCAATAAACAAAATATGCGTTATTGGACAGACAACAATCCACACGTACTCCATGAGTCAAAATTGCATCCCGAAAAAATTACGGTTTGGTGCGGTTTATGGGCCGGCGGCGTCATTGGGCCGTACTTCTTCCGTGATGATCAACCCCGGAACGTTACTGTGAATGGGAATCGCTACCGCTCAATGATAACCGAATATTCTTGGCCCGAATTGGATAATAAGGACTTGGACAATATGTGGTTCCAACAGGACGGCGCCACAAGCCACAAAGCGACTGTCACAATCGATTTATTGCAAACCAAGTTTGGTGAACCTGTTATCTCACGAAATGGTCCAGTCAATTGGCCGCCTCGGTCGTGCAATTTGACGCTGTTAGACTATTTCCTGTGGGGCTACGTCAAGTCTATGGTCTATGCCAGCAAGCCAGCGACGATTGTTGAACTTCGTACGAATATCGAACGTGAAACTGCAGCAGTATCGGCCGATTTATGCATGAAAACCGTCGAAAATTGGGTTCAGCGTCTGGACTTCTGCCAGCGTGCCCGTGGTGCCCATGCAAAAGAAATCGAGTTCCATACATAATGGCATCGAATGTACTTTCACAGAAATAAAGAATTTAATTCATATCCCAAACCGTTTTTGCTTTATTTAAAAAACTTTTGTGCGTTCCTAATGCAAGACCCGATATGTACAGTAGGGTGGCAAAACAAAAAATGCTGTCACTCTTAGGATCTTCATATGAAAACAAATTTTTTTTTGTAGATATTGTGTAGAATCCTTCCAAATTTTTATGTTTCAATCCACAAACTCTGTTTCCTTTAATATTTTATTAAGTTGTATGGATCTTAAAACCACAAAAATACAAAAATGGGTCCTTTAAAAATAAATAATTAATATTAAAAAATTGTTGAATAATCAATTGGGCATTGTTCTTTAAAGTCTCCTGAAGAGAAAGAGTTTGAGGTATGAAAAGTATGGACCATTTTGGGTGATATTAAATATTTTAGAAAAAATAGGATAAAAATAATAATGAAAATAGTACTAAAAATTAATTAATACAAAAATTATATTACAAAAAAATTAAATTATGAAAAAATATTAAACAAAATTATGAAACAAGTAAAACTAAAATGATAAAAATTAAAGTATAAAAAATTAAAGTATAAAAAAATAAAATTATCAAAAAATTCAAATAAAAAATAAAACAATAAAAAATTGAAAAAATTTAATTAAATGATAAAATATGATATTACTAAAGTAGCCACATTTAACTTGGACTTTATTATACTACAAATTGGCTATAAAACTGCATATTCAAAAATTTGCTCTAAATTCGTGTTAAAAACATCAAAATTTCGAAAATTTGTTAAATTTTCTTAAATTTATTAAAAAAATTTTTTTAGTATGTTAAATTTCTTAAATTTTGTAAATTTTCATAAATTATGTAAATTTTCATAAATTTTGTAAATTTACTTAAACTTTCTTAGATTTTGTAAATTTTGTTAAATTTTGTAAATTTATTTAAGTTTTGTACACATTCTTAAATTTTGTACATTTTCTTAAACTTTTTAGATTTTCTTAAGTCGTGTAAAGTTTCTTAAATCTTGTAAATTTTCTTAAGTTTTGTACATTTTCTTAAATTTTGCACATTTTCTTAAATTTTGTAAATTTTCTTAAATATTGCCCATATTTTGAGTATTTAGTGATTTTTTTTTGCGTAAAATTTGAAACTCGAGTAATATGCCATATCGAAAAACTCATGTGAACAAATACCACCACAAATACACAAGCGAAACGAAAACAATTTTCCCCATATTTAGTTTTTTTTTTTGCTGTAGAGTAGGGAAATTATTTGTTCATGTGAAATTTGTGATAGCGCTGAGTATTTGCCTCTTTTTTTTGTTGTATCAGCAGAGTGAGTTATTGATATCTACTGGCGCGATTCTATTGGTTGTGTTAGAATTTCCATTGGCATTTCTGGGTCGTAAGGCAACAACAAAATACATTGACGATTGTCATATGTATAACTTGCTCTCGTATGGCCTAACCTGGTTACATTACATGCTGTACTGGTGATAATTGCATACAATTTTTTTTTTTAATGTGTACATACGCATTTACATACTGTGTACAAGTCAAATTGTTTCGGTTTTGGATAAGCAAATTCTTCTTCCACTCACCGCATTTGTGGAAAAACTTACTAACATTTATGTAATTGTTCACATTTGTCTTATCACTAAAAATTTTGTAGGTACTTGCATATGCAAATAGGTTTCATTTTCTGTGCGTAACCACAATGCTTTTTTTTAGTGTGGTTTTTTTTTGCTTATCGAAATACTTTTTAAACGCAATTTTCCACAAAAAAACATTAGCTTCTACTGGTGTTACTACACTGTTAAATTGCGCTTGCACAAACCCTCCTGTGTGTACCCAATAAACAATTAGGCTCGAGTTCTACTTAAGATTAAGTTCAGAAATAAGATATTACTCGAAGTTCTAACGTTATTTCTTCAAAGGGAACAATAATTATGGTTCTTAAGTAGTTACGGAGTTTCCTGGTGCTTAGGTCAACTCTCGGTTGTCCAGGGTTCCTGTAAAGAAAACATTCTCTAAATAAAATATTCATTTTAATTTTTCGCAGAAAATACATAGGTTGTTGGGGGTCCGCAAAGCTATTTATTATTGTTATTGTTTTCTGCGAAAAAACTAAAATTATTTTCATAAGTATGACTTAAGAAATAAAAGTCAGTGACTGATTTCATATTGATGACTTTTCTAAATAAGAATATTCCAATAACCCTTTGTTTTTGATTTAAAAAAAATAAAAAATAAAAAAAAAATTGTTATTTTTGATTTTTAAAATAAAAAAATCATATATGTATGTATGTATTTTTATAAAAGGCTAGTTGTTGATAACCCGCGATTTGTGTGTTGCTTACTGCGTTTCCATTCAGTTTGAAAGCTAAAACCGCAGCTTCGATATATTTGAAAAAAAAAAAAAAAAAAAAAAAAATAATAATAATAATAATAATAATAATAATTCTCGCAGTCACATTAAAGATGAAGTCAATTGAATATCTGCCAAAAATAGCTGTAACTGATTTAAGAGCCAACATTATCTCGACTATAAACAAGACGGATTGTTTTTAACTGAACAAAATTACTCGACTCTAGCGCCATTTAGCGGCTATATTTTTCGAAAAAGTATTTCTCGTCGAACGTCCATTATATGTTTATAATTTCGTCAAAATCGGATAATAATTAAAGATTTTCTGAATAACTCGCCTCTAGCGCCACCTAACGGTTTAAAATATAGCCTATGTAAGTGTAAGGAATATACATACTCTACAAATTTATTTGAAACCTGTTCGTAAGGGTTTTATCTAAGTTGTCACAAAGAAAACGGCAAAATGTTTTTTATTTTTTATATAGATGATCAAATTTAAATAAGGAAGAAATAAATTGTCAATAGATTTCACTACTACTTTTGTGAACTCAACTGTATTATCTCTCCTGAGAGTTATATCATATCCTAAACGACTGTATTCAGTACTGGAAATGTGAATTATGTTGGAGAAAATTTATGTTCTCAACTTGCAATCAATATTGGATATCAGTTGTATAACTTCACTGGATGTAATACTAAAAAAAACCCAACTGTTGCTTTTCTGTTCCCGACCCAACGGCACGAGAGGCGCAGTCCGCATGTCGCACGCATCGTTTTTTTTTTCAACTTGAGTACCATAAATTTCTCCAAAGTTTACAAACAATTGACGAATGTTGCTTGATATCAAGGCGAGAGAGAGCAGCTGAGAGAATTCGCTTGGTGGACTGAATGTCAAAACAATGTGTTTGTTGTAATTCTCACCGATTCTTACTGTTATTCTGCCTACAATTTCTTAGTGTACATTTTGGTGGTACGGTCAACACCAACTGGTATGAATTCGCTTTGTTTGATATCAACTTGATAGCTACAAATGTCTCTTAAATTTAGAGAAATATTTTTATTTGATGTTTGTTGGGTATAGACGCATTTCGGCCTGTGCATATCTACATATCTATGTATACATAGTATATAAATGCTAGTAAATAATGCATGAGGTAACTTTTTTTCACACGACTGCTAAGTTATGTCTACAAACACACATACATACATCAATCTATGTGTCGATATGAAGTTACTAAGTATTCACAAGGCTTCGCCTTGTTTTGGTAGCTTCAAGATATTTACAGGTCTCTTGTTTTAGAAATGAAACAAAGTACGAGTGTGTACATGTTTATACAAATTTACTTACCTACATATGTACATAAGCGTATAATTTAACTTTGGTCTGTTGAATATTTGTACTCATTTGTATCCTCAAGCTGGCTAGCAGCATTGCGACTAATACTGGATAGAGTCACATTTCGCAAAATTCATTATAGCAAGTTAAATTGCTTCAAACGTCTTCATAATTCAAACAAAGGATGCTGAGTTAATTAATTAGTAAATATAAATTGGTAAATATGTACTTACCAAAATAGGTAGAAAATATTCCGTTTGGTATAAAGAAATTAAAAACTAAAACTAACTTACTACTGTCGTTTAAAAAAAAAAAGATTTGCCATTTGGCATTAATCAAATAAGGAACCAGAGAAGAAATTGTTGTATACGCCCCGGTCGAAGCCCTCATACTTTTCATTAATACAAAAATTTTGTGCTTTCATTTATTTCTGCGTGCTTAGGGTAGACGTATTCAATTTAAAAATACTATTTTTTTCAAATAAAGAAAAATAACGGGGAGCCATCTAAGTTTTAAATAAAACACTTAAAACAGAACTGGATGACGGTATATTTCTTATCAGCCAAAAGAACAATTTCGGACATTGTTATTGTTTTTTTTTAATATAAAAATTTTATTTAAATGTTGGCCGCGATTATGCTGTATTTGGTTCATTCGCAAGGTCAAATTTTTGGTTACTCTTTCCAGCATTGCTGTCGGTATTTCGCGAATTATGCGAGTAATGTTTGCCTTCAAGTTTTAAAACGTAGTTAATGAAGATTTTTGTCTTCACCTAACCTCAAAGAAAACAAAAAATTAATAAAAGTCAGATTTCTTTATAGCGCTAGTCGCGCGTGATATTTAAGAAGAAAAAAAAACACAAAACAAAAAAAAAAACAAAGAAGAAAAACGGTCGAGACGGATAACCAACTCTAGGCAATAAAATAAAAGATTGAGTTTTTAAGTATAATCTCATATCAGAAGAATCAGTGGTAGGGGGAATTTACATACCTTATAGAAACGCCGATTTAGCTGATTTTGTACGACACTCATAAGTAAATACCGGGTTTAGCTAACTAATTGAAGGAGTTTTAAAAGAAAACTAGACTAGACTGAATTGTATGCTTCCTTCTGTGAGGTTGTTCCTAATTGCTACGCGAAGAAAAAAGAGGAAAAATTCACACATGTGGCTCCGAAGAGGGTTGCCACGTGTTTGAAAACTCAAATTCATTTAAACATTTTTGGTTATATATGCGAAGGGCAATAAATAAATAAATATAAGCAGGGCATCGTCTGTGGCCGTGGAGTCGATATACATATTTCTAAAAAACGTAATTACAGTTAAATTTGGTTAAAATTTCAAATACACACATATGAAAATATAAATGTACTTGTTTTTTAATTGGCGCCGAAGCCGAGATACCTCTAAAACACGTATTAATGGCCACTTAATTATAACTATTTTATTTGCAAAATTGAAGCGATAGGTGCCGCTGAAGTCGCGATATTTCTAAAAGCCATTATTGCAGTCCGATTTCATTCAAATTTGAAACACTTATTAGCAGCAAGAATATAAATATTTTGTTAAAAATTTAACCAATAGGTAGCGCTGGAATCGAGATATAATATATGTTAATAAGCCTATAAAATCTTAATTTCATTCTCTCAATTTGAAGAGTGTACGAAGGGCACCGTGTTAGTTAGGACATTATAAAAATACATCTGTTTACGTTAGATATCTCTAAAACTGAAGCAATATGTACTTTGCTGTCAAATAGACAGGCAGACTGACATAACATAAATTGAGTATACTCATTGTGGTTTACTTGGATATGGGCAAGTCTCTTCTTCTTGTTATATGTACAAACATCGGACCAAAGTTATAATCCCATCATCTTCATGAAACATATACAAAATGCGAATTTGCTCATAGAAATGCAGACGAACCCCGACTTTCCGGGTAGCTGCTAAACTGGATGGAGTACATCCGAGTTTGGGTATTCTAAATATCGATTAATATCGATTTACACGAAAAATTATTGTTATATTATCAGTTCTAAATGCAACATTTGTTTCGGCCTCTATGCTGCTTTATAAAGCACATCGCTCGCTTGTCTTCTTCGTAGAGGTATGAAGCCAGTCTTATTCGCATATCCACAGTGTGGCTCTCTATTCAACAATGTATTGTACATTCCGCCACTTTTAAATTTTAACCGCGCCACCACCTTTTGTCATCTGATGAGCCATTAAATATTTAAATCCCCAAAAAGTTAACGCACGAAAAGTTAGTGGACACAGGTACGAAAGCTTCAGCAGAGTTGAGTCTAAACAATTTCGGTTATTACATACTATGCACTTATATACTCCTCATACATACAGTGGGTCGCAGCTTAAATCAGGAATGGTTATTTTTTTTTATTCAATATTTGACGTTGAAATTTAAAAATTTTTCTCACAATTTTCTGAAGTTTTTCGAGCATGCAAATTTTCTTCTATATAAAATATGATTTCTTGCATGCGTTGTATGGAAGATGTAGTCCAAGAACTTCAAAATATTTTTTTATTTTCAAAATCAATGGAAATAGCATGAGCTATCAAATTATAAACCCCAAATTTTTTCTGAAAATTCTGTGAAAATAATAAAGAATTCCGTGTACATTTTTTCAAGTTTTCTAAAATTTTCGAAAATTCTAAAAAAAAAATTGAAATTTAGGATTTTATAGTTTACGTTATTGAAATGAACTATATTTTTGAAAAAAATTAACGAAAAACTGTAACATGAAAAATATTGTGAATATTGAAAAAAAAAAAATAATAATAATAATAACACTGCTCGATTTAAGCTATACCCCACTGTACATACATACATATGTATGTATGCAACCAGGGTAATAATTGCACATACTTACATTCACGAGAGTGCCTGTTATGTAGCTATGCGCCACCAGCGTTGCGGCGGCGATGATAATAACACTGGCGATGAGCGAAAAGCAGCGATATTACTTCCACCCATTTTCTAGACCAACTTGTGGCATGAACTTTCGCTGTTTGTACAATGGACTTTGTAAAAGTTGAAAAATTGAAATTAATATTTTAAAAATTCAACAGACATTCAATGTGAAAAAGGTTAGAATTTCGTGTGCTACTCCTTGGCTGAAGCGCGGCATGAAATAAAATTATCATTCACCCCACTAGTTGAAAAGTTTCTGTTGTAATTTTAATATATAATTTTTAACAAGCACCACAACTGCTTTGATTTTTACTATAAAAAATTCACAATTTCATTGATGTTTTAAAAATTTGAAAATCTCTGGCCATACTTAAACGTTTTTGTTTTTCTTATTTTATTTTTCGTCATTCTTGGAATTGTTCTGTTTTTTCGATGACGTAAATTTGTGCTCCCAAAATGAGTAGCAAAATGACAATTTTATCTTTCCTTATTTAATTTTAATTATTTTTTATAAAATTATAGTTGAATTTTATAACAAAAATCATGTATGCTAGTCGAATTTCAAACATTAAAATGTCTAACTTTCTAATCCGAATTTTACTATAATAAAATGTAAGTTTAAAGTAGCTAAAAGTTGTTTCGATTTTTCAATTTTCCATCTTTTTTTTTTTTTTTTTTTTTGCTTACGGTGAGGCGCAACACCATCCATATAACACATGAAAAAAAAAATACTTTTGTTCACATAACACCTGTGTCAAACTGCCTCACCTGCCATCTAACAATTGTCTTTGGCAAGACTTTGAACTATCTTTGCTACAATAGGCCTATTAACATATTGACAAATATTTGTGAACATGCAAGTCGAATTGGTATCTCGAATCCAATCAAATTAAATCTCTTTCAACTATGTATGTAAAATACTAACATGATTTCAACTGTAATCTTTGCACCATTAGCTAAATTAAGATCAACACTTGCTCCACTTCTCCACTGCTCCACTTCCAATTCACGTCTCCGATTCGTTTATATATAATAAGCGCCAAATGAGCACCACCAGCTAGCAACGCTCTTGCCATGGGCATTGAAATTGAAGCTAGCTGTTTGAGTCAGCGCTACTTATTCGAAATTCATAGTAATGCAAATTTCACGTCTTTTTGTTTCTTTTTGTGCAAAGAAGGGGAAATTAAATCGATTTTTTTTATGTTAAATCATACAAACCACTACGAGACGTTTAAACGACTTCATTGCTCTGCATAAGCGTCGCAAGTCAACCAACATCCGTTGGTGGTAGACCAACATCCGTTGGTGGTAGTAGAATGCAGGTTAAAAAAGATTTGGTCGAGGCGACAAAACAACTGTGATTGCGCCAAAAATGAATTCCGCCTGTTTGGGGAATTTTAAAATCGTTTTAGTGTAATTTGAAATTTACACTTGTCGCTTTGACACAGCATGCCAGCATTTTTCCCAGCTTCTATCGCTAAGCCATTTATGGTAGCGAAAAACATTTGTGATATTACTCAATACCCGTAAGTGTCGATAAATCATTTTTTTTCGAGCAGCAATTAGCTAATAGATGGCTTGCGAAAAACTATATCTAACCAAGGCGTCGCACAGTGTGTCGAACAAAAGAAGCTAGCTGGACAAAATTATTTGATTAACTTTTTGGATAGAAAAAAATTATTTAAATTATTTAAATTATATGTACTTACAAAGATCGGACCAAAGTTATAATACGATTTCATCTTAATTAAAGGTATACAAAAATATTTATAAATATTCTGTGGTCTTGGCCCCAAATGCCCCGTTTAGTCAATATGCATTAATTTATGTTGAAAAAGGTATGAATTCCTAAAATATATAATATAAGGTTTAAAAAACTACGACAATGAGTCCCGTATATATTTTAAAAAGAGAATTTAAGTTAAAATAATTTATCCTATGTTAAAGATTACTTACTTATTTAAGTGGCTCTATCGCGCCTTTTACAGTTTTACGCTGACTCCAAATGGCGAATTGTTTTTGCGAGAAGTTTTTTCACAAAAAATTATGGTTTTTGTTAAAAAAAAATTTAAATGCTTTTTAAATTAACACATTATATGCATGCCGTTACAAAACAAAGATTTAAAAGCAAATTAAAGTTTAACTTTCGAGTATTCAAGGAACCTAGTACTCATCGTTTTCCCCATTTTCCGAATATTCCATAACCATCTTAGTCTTCGTTTTCCAAATCTATGATATTCTCAATTTTCGCTGCAATGAGTGATTTGAAACTAACAAATGTCCATCAGAAGTTAAAGTAAAAAAAAAAAAAAAAAATAAAAAATAAAAAATAAAAAATAAAAGTATTGATATTAATATTGATTTTGGTTAAAAACTAAAATGTGCGTATGAAATTCAGCTATTTAAAAAAAAAAAAAATTTTGTTTTTTTATCATCAAACATAAATCGTTTTATTTTTGTTGCTATTATTATTATCGCCAGGAAATTTGTTTTGCGTTTGTCATGATCGAAAAATTTTAAATTCAAGAATAACGATTATTTTTGATCGAAAAAATAAGAATTAAAAAAATATCGATCAAATATGATCGGGGAAAAAATCGAAGAACAACGATTATTTTTTGATCGAAAAACTAGTATTCACAAAATATCGATCAAATTTGATCGAGAAAATAAAAATTAAAAAGTACCGATCAATGTGATGGAAAAAATTAAAATCACAAATAACGATTAAATCATATTTTTTTTTATTTAAAATTATAAACGCCACGGTCCCTGATAATAGATCTTATTTTATTGTAACCATTTTCACTCTTTTAATTTTTTTAAACTTTTGAGCCCTTCCTCGTATAAACTCCCTCTTACTGTTAGAAAATACATATTTCGAAAATATTTTGTTTTTTTTAAATAGCTGTAATAGCTGTGGGTTTATATAGGATTCACTAGAAAGCATGAAGGCAAAGTAAAACAACAAAAAATCCCAAATCTGGGTCAATCGCTGTCGAAGGTTTGCTTTTCGATCAAAGTTAAAAGATTATATAAGAAAGAAAAGATAACAAATGTTTAAATGTTTGTTGTTATAATAATACAAATGGTTTTCAATAGGTCAAGTCTTTTACAAAAAATATGACACGAAATGCCAACATGTTGACATTTTATAACTTTGAATTTTCAATCAATCAATTGACAACATTTGACGTCAAAGTAGACTTAATGAAAACTAAGCATAACTACTAAATTGACTTTCAAGACTAACCAGTGTTTCTTTGCTGGCATACTAAAACAACAACAATTTGGACTACTGCTAGTGCAATGGTCTCGTTCTTCCATTGAAATGCAACATTGACTTTTTTGCACCTACATAGCTTTCTTTAATCGTCCCACTGTATGCCGCTTGCATTGACGGATTTTATTGCATTTTTATTTTTGTTAAAAATCTCCACGGACTTGTATTTCTCCACGCTTGCGAGTACTTATAAGTAAATATAAGTATGTAGGTACATTTAGCCGGGGTTTGTTGTCTTGCTTTAATTGTTAGGTTTTTTTTTTGTATTTTACGAGTATTTATTTATTTATTTACTTAATTGTTGGTTGCTTATACCGCACGCCTCATTTTAGTGCCAACAGCAGGCATGATTTTTGTGTGGCAAATTGTCGCATTTGCCACCTATGTACCATATTTCGTCTATTTCGCCAATTTACCAATTCACCTGTTGCGCCCCACCCAACTTGTTACTGCATTTTGTTTATTGTTGTTTTTTTTGTTTTAGCTTAGCTTGCGCTTGTCTGCCATTTATAAGTCCACAAAAAATCGAGTTGTTTGATTGAGAGTGCGACTTAAAAGGAGCTAAGCGTTAAACTTGACACAGATTTATGATGACGTTTAGCCTGACTGCCAAATGGTTGCGATAACCACGAGTTTTTTGTACGACTTGCATGCGTGTGTATGTGTGAGTCTATTACATTTTATTACTTTCCGTTTTATAATCAATTGCCGCCTTGTGTACGTTAATACTCAAGAAATGCATTAACATTTTTGTTTGGTTTTTTTTTTTAAATAAATTTCTACCAGCATGTGCGCACACTTTGCTTTGCATACAGTTTTATCGCTTGCTTTTACAGTTAAATGCCTCTGATTTATTGAATATAAATCATTGTCGCGTGACTGTCATAAAAAATAAAGAAATAAAAACTTAAATGGATTGGTAGGTAGGCTACATGCATATTTTCATATTAGAACATAGCGTAGTAAGAGTAGTGGAGAAAAAAAAAAAAAAAAAAAACAAAAATAAAATGTGTTTGAATTTCCATAGGCTTTAATATTTATTGAAATCTTGTTTCAATGTTTTCTTGGGCCCAAATCAACCATCTAGAATGAATGTGCATACAATGTCAGACAAAAGTGAAGTCACAGCGAGTTTTTATATTACAATATTCACAAAATTTTTCATATTAATTATTTTTCGTAACTTTGTTTTTATATAAAATACATAACATCTATATATAGCTGTGGTCACGAGAACAGTAGCAAATTGCCTTCAGAATTGTGCCCTTCCTTATTTAATTAAAATTATTTTTAGGAAAAATATATTTGGTATTTCTATAATAAAGCTCATGTCAGTTGGAAGTTCCAAACTTTCTAGAAAATTTATAAAAATTCGACAAAGTTAAAAAATGACCATTAAAATTTTAAACCTTTTAAACTGAATTTTCGAGTATGCAGTTTTGTAGCTAGTGTCAAATTAATAAAAAGAAAGAAATCATATTTATGGCCCGATATCATTGATGTTAGAAAAGTATGCTGCAGTTGCGATTAGAAACGCTGTTATAAGGTCCGTTTTATTGTACCCGAGTTGCAAAAGAACGCTCCAGCTCGTATAAAAATTCCTTTAGTTGCAAAAGCAACCCTGTTAGCATCTTTCATTAAGCAAGCGATTTTTTTATAGCTATTTAATAACGGAAAATGGCTGTGCAAACAAATTTTAGGTTGACGTAATTATACAGTTAAATATACTATGCAAATAAAAACGAATTATGCAGGTCTTAAACTGCAATTTTTCATGTATTTTCTTCGGGAGCATTCAAATGCGCAGTTTTTTTCACTTCCCAACACTACATCTCAACTCGAATATCATTTGACCGAGTTGGCTTAACTCGCATATTTTTCCTAGTTAGTGTTGTTGCTTTACATGCAATTCGTTATCTTACCTAGTGTTCTTTTGCAACTAGGTTACAAAGAAACGGGCCGATAGTCCTATTTAGATAAAATTTAAAACATACAATGCGTATTTTTACTTTATTTTCAAAAAAATATTAAAAATATGTACTAAGTTTGAAACTTTTGGATTCGTATTTTTTATGTTTTATAATGAACTATATTTTTTATAAAAAACTAGAAACCCCGGCAGACGTTGTCCTGCGTATATTTATTAATTAATTGATCTTTGCACATGCAACGAGTACACGCATTTCGGGTTCTATCACACATAACAGGGGGCAACCCTACGAATAGTTTGAGACTCATATTTTAATATTTTATGTAGCTTCCGTATAATTGTACGAAATTCGAATTTTCATGCAAATGGTGACCTTTTTTTTAAAATAAAGCTAGCTATAAACCTTCTCCTCATCAAACCGAACCGTTTGACACAAGTATTTTCATATTCTATATAATTGTGTATAATTTGTGTCAACCCTCTCCTCAGCAAAATAAACCGTTTGACACTGAAATTTTAATATTTCATACAACTAGTGTATATTTTTACTAAATTCGACTTTTCAAACAGGTGGCAACCTTCTTCAAAATATAGTTACAATATCTATAAACCTTCTGCACGTCGTGACGTACCGTTTGACACCCATATTTTAATATTTTACATAACTTGTGCATAATTCAATTAAATTTTCTAACAGGTGGCAACCCTTTAAAATAAATACACGAACCTTCTTCTCATCGAGACGAACCGGTTGGCACTTAAATTTTAATATTTATTATAACTTGTGGTTAATTTAATAAAACTCGACTTTTGAAACAGATGGCAACGCTCATAAAAATAGCTATAAACCTTCTTTCCGAGATGAACCGCTCGACATCGATATTTCAAAATTTCATATAATACATATTTTAATATTTTGTGCATACTTTTTAATTAAATTTTCCTTTTCAAATATGTGGCAACCCTATCCCAAGCACAACATATACTTTACTACCTACAGTGGCTCACAGCTAAATCGTGCAGTGCTATTTTTTTTTTACATTATTGAAAATATTTTTCGTGCTAAATTTTTTTCGCTAATTTTCTATAGAACTATAGTTTATTTAAATATCACAAAACATAAAAGTCAAAATTTTTGCTTTGTAAAAATTGTACGATAATTTAAGGAACTTGAAAAAAATTTCATTAATATTTTCCATTTCCCTCTCAGAATTTTTAGAAACCTTTCGAGTACGCAGTTTTGTAGTTCATTGAATTTAAGTTTAATAATGTGAAGTTTTCGAGTTTCTAATGATTTTTGATAATTTTTCTGCGGACGGTGTTGCACATTTTTTCCATACAACGAATGCACGAAATGATATTTTAAATGGAAGAAAATAGCAACCCTCCTATAGCTATAGATACAAAAATTTATATAAGAACAACTATTAAAAGGATTTAATCGAATTGTACAAAAATGTTACTCCGACAATTTGGGTCTTCCTCAGTGCAACCTTAAGGAAAGTGAGTGCAAATAGACCAATACGAGAACTAAACCGGGTTAGGTTTTGCAATTTGTTTTTGCTTTCTTGTCTTTTGAAAGAATAAAAATTTTAGCTCACCATACTTTTATGTTTTTGTATATGTATGTATCTACATATATTTGCAGCTTCCAAAAATTGTTTTTACTATATATTTTTGCGATTGAAAATAAATAATTTCCCACTGAACAACTTTTTTTTTTTAAGTTTTTAAATGCCTTAATATCTTTACCTTAGTTTACTGTTTTTCCATTTAATGAGTTATTTATTTGGTATCCTCATACCAGTTTTACAAGCATCGTTTATTTTTTTATTTTAGCAATACATGAAAAATTACAAATAATATTAAAAGATTTGCTACACTTGCTACGTTATCTAACAACATTATCCATTTCCTTGCTTACTGCTGCAAAGCTATTCCCTTTCGGCCGTCACAAGGTGTAGGTACTTTATTGCTTCTCCTCTCCCCCTTTTTTCAACGTAAGCTCAGCTCATTTCATTATGTCGGTCTGTATGCATACTATTCCCATCCTGCTGTATGTGTCCTGTTTTTTTTTACTTGCTTTTCACAGCATTGTCTCCACGGATTTGCTTTGAACTCGTTGGTAGATACAAGTGAGTGTAAATTGTTGACTGTCAGCCAGTATGCACCTCTATTCCTCCTACATATTTCTATTCCCGTGCCGGATGAGCCTGGGCGTGTACAGCTGCCTGATGTATTCGCATAGTTTGCTCCTTAGCTAGCACTCCATATCAGCTCATTCTCATTCGTCTGCAACGTCAATTCCACTTCAGAATATTTTGTAATTTTTTGTAATTTTTTGTAATTTTTTTTTATGTCTTCACTTCAATGTTGCAGTCAGTTTCAATTGATTCGTTTTAACATTAGTTTCTAGTGCTCCCATTTCAATCACTTCGTTTTTTGCTCTGCTGCTATCTTTGCTCGACTATTCTCACTTGACATATTGCAGACATGTTGTATCTACAACAAGCTGCTGCGGCATCTGCTTACTTTGCCTTTGGTTGCAGTGCTGTTCTTTTTATACCGAAGATTGGCAAATTCTGAAGGAAGAAATGTATAATATGTATTGCACTGATTAATGATTATATTTTTTTTAAAGCATTGTATTTTTAATACAATAAATATACTTAAAAAATACCTTCGCGTTCACTTCTTACACCATCCGCAGCGGTATTCTTATGAAAGCAGGATATATTTTTATCGGAACAATGCGGAAAAAAACGCTTTAAGTCATATAACACATTTGCAGAATTGTTAATCACAATTATTATTCCTTGGACTTTGGTAAATAATAGGAATGGATTTTCCGAAAGTAAATTCTAGAACATCCTAAATTTATAGATTTTAAATGATACCCGTCATCCATCCAACAACTACCACAATATTAGCTTGAAATGATGTTGCGTTAATTCTATTGGCTACCCATTCGATCAGTGGGGCCCGTTGAGATTAGCCTCGACTTTCGCAGATATACAGGCTACATTGACCGGTGCTGGTAGATCACTGGCCGGGACAACCTTGAAACTCTGCATGCCAATATTTTTACTCAGGTGGCTCAAATTTGTTCGAGAAAATAAACCAGACTTTTTCAATTTTGGTTCAGGAAACTATTTCACAAAAAAATGTTAAATATCAACGGGAATTTGTATAAAATTCATCCGTTTATTTTACTTAAAATGGAAGGGGATACAAAGCATCGCATCTTTTTTTCTTGGAGTTTCAAGTTGTTTTTACTTTACCGGAAATATTTACATCTTCACTCGGAGTTCAAATAAAAATGGGGAAATGCATCAGTTGAAATGAAAACAGCTAGTTTACAATTGTCAAATATAACAAATTTATCGATAAACATTCGGCGGCATCTCAGCAGCGGTAGACAATATCAGTGCAATGCCGATGTTGATACGAAGTGAAGGCGACGACGTTGACTATACGACAAACATAATACGGCTGATATCTTCGTTAGATTACCTCTTAACGTTTGCGTCTTGCGGCGAGTTATTCTATGATATTTTTGCTTCAAAATCTTTTGATAAACAGTTTTGCTGCAATAATACCTAATAAAAACATATACACACGTCTGTGATCACGAATTTTTTTTTTAATTTTCACAATTTTTTTTAGTTAAAAAAGGACCGTTATAACTTTTATTAAAAAAAAAATACTTAAACGTTATTTCATGAGTTTTTTTTGCTCAGAAAATAATCGTTATTTGTTGAGTTTTATTTACTTCTCATTAACAGTTTTTTTTAATTGTAACAATTTTTTTATTTTTAAATTTAACAATTTCGTTTTTTACATATAGCTTATTACGAAAAAGTATATTTTTTGTAAATTTCAATAACTTTTTTTTAACAATTTCGATTTTTTAAACATAACTAATTTTATAACAAAAGCAAAGTAAGTCAAAGCTTCAAACTGTCTAGAAAGTTCACAAAAAACTCGAAAAATTCGGAAAAAGTTTTTTTTTTTTTAATTTTAGCCTCTTTTTAAAATAATTTTTTTTGGGTTGGGGTCAAAATTCTGCTTTTTTGGAAATTCTGCATTCATAATTCCGGAAGTCGGAACACCGGGAATCAAAGTTATGGAAGTCAATATTCTGGAATCCAAAATTCTGGATAACGAAATTCTAAATTGCAAAATTCTGAATGGCAAAATTCTGAATGGCAAAATTCTGTAATTAATGATTAAAAATGCGTGTTGATAACAAAAAGTGCCCACTTTTATGTTTTATTGCCTAGTAAGTAGTTTTTTACAATTGCATGATTGTATTTGTTATTGTTATTGCTTTGTTTGTTGTTGTTCATTTGCGACGCTGTACAAATTGATATCTGACTTACAAAGGGAGCTTATTTATGCTGAAACACAAGTACAAAAAGTAAAAAACGGCGAAAAAATAAAAATAAACAGAAAATTCATGGAAAAAAACCAACAAATTACAAGAGTAATGAAAAAAAGATTAGATTTAAGTCACTTAGCGTATTTAAAGCGTATTGCTTCAAACATGACATTAATGTAGTATCTATTTGATCTTTATTTGTTAATAATGTTGTTTTTTGTCTTTCCGATAAACATGTTTGAATTTTGGAATTATGTTGGAGGTTATGTTTTGTTTATGTTATATTATTATGTATGTATAAGCAAATTTATAAAAAATACACGATTTTGCCCAAATTTTGGGGAAAAAATTTCCAGAATTAATTCTGGAAAACGTATATTCCGGAATTATGAAAAACCAGAATTTTGAAATGCAGCCAGAAAAAGCCAAGGTATTGCGGAATTCCGATTTCCAGAATTTTGTCGACCCAGAATTTTGATTCCGGAATTTTGACTTCAGAATTTTAATTTAAGAGTTTTGACCGTTTCCCATTTTTTTTTGTATTTTAATTTTAATTTAAATTTTTTTTAAGTTCACCAATTTTTTTTTTTAATTTTAACAATTTTTTCCAATGCTGACAATTTTTTTTTCATTTTAACATTTATTTAATTGTAAAATTTTGTTCAATAATTTTTTTTTTTGGAACATGAGCAATTGTTTTAATTTTAACTTTTTTTTTTATTATTTTTAACAGTGTTTTTTTTAATTTTAACATTTTTTTGTAAACATAGCTAATTCTTTAACAAAAACAAAGTCAGCCAAAGCTTCAAACCATTTAGAAAATTTATAAAAATTCGACAAATTCAAAAAAGAAATTCCACATATTTCATTTTTGATTTTTACATCCTATAATTACCATTTGCTTCCATATTGAACTATCCGTCAACACCGGCAGCAAAAAAACATTATGAAAAATCGACCACAATTTTTAGCCATAAAATAATTAAAATTTAATATGATAATACAAAATTCTTAACTCATTTTGCTAATATTTTCGCGACTACGTCTGCATGTATGCACTATATATTTAAAAATATCATATTGAATAAACTTTGCACCTCTATTTTACATTTAAAAATCGCAAACAATAATATTAGTTTTGTTTTTTCGTACTTTTAATTTTACATGGAAATTATTATTGAGTTTTCTTTATCTCAATTCTGCTTAGATTTATTACCAATTCATTGATCGATTACTTTATGAATAGCGCTAGTATTCATCACAATCCATATTCCTAATCGATTGCTTCTTCAAACTTATACTTTTTTTAATTCGTTCGTACTATGTACATATGCACCTACATACAGACATATATTGTAAATACATTCATAAATGTGAATGTGCATATAAATGTTTTGTTTGGTTCTCTGGTTGTCTTGTTGCGTTGATGGTTTTATTGACTTTAATTGCATTTAGAGAACTCAAAACAAAAACGAATTGACTTTTTGTTGATGCACGAGGTTCGTTGGCTGCGCACATACCTACGTACATACATATATATATTTAATGAGTGGGTTTGTTATTTCTGCACATTTGAAGTGGAGTGCGTAAATTACTGGGCGCCAACACATTCTGTGCACATAATAAAAGGAGAAGGGTTTCAGAATGAAATAATTGTGTGTATATATTTGAATGAATCTGAATAAATGAGATATTAGATCAGCTGTTATTTTCACGCTTGGCTTTTATACTTTTTTTTATCTTTCTGTGGTTCTATTCAAATCACGTGGACTCCTGGATTTATCTGCATATGAAAACTCTCTAGTTATTGGTCTCACTTCTCGGTATGGTAAACTATTTTTTCCATTTTTTTTTCAACAGCTTGTCTGCGCACGATGTGTAGAAAAAGAACAAAATCCACCTGATAAAACCATAAAACCAAAAACAAGAGAAAGCAACAATAATATAAACAATTACAAAGTTAAGGCTAAAAAAACTACAAAATAGATTAATATAACAACAACAAAACTACCAGCTTGAAATCACGTTGCCCAGAAAACCAAATTCCATAATTTGTATCTCAAAGTAAACCAGTTTCATTAAAACTGTACTGGATTCCATTCTTGTTAATTTAAATTTGATCATATTTCTTTTTATTTTTGTTCCATTTTACTTAACTTCATTTATTAATTTGTAATTATTTCAATTTAAATACTTCCATTTTCATTACATTAAGTTTGATATTTGTTTTTATCTTTTTTTTAAATTTTATTATTTTTTTTTTACTTATATTATTTTATTTCAGTTTTTGTTGCATTTTATTTCATTTTCATATTTGTTCTCATGTTACTTCAATATTTGTTATTTATTTTATTAGGTATTCTATTTTTATTTTTATTTGTTATTAAATTTAACTTAAACTTATATTAACTTTAATTTATTGTATTTTGTATTTATTTTTTGTTTGTGTTTGACGTTATTTCAATATTTGTTTCATTTTATTTTAATTTTTTTTTGGTTTTTTTACGTACAATTTAGCAATTTTTGCTATTTCCGCGGTTTTAATTTTTACTTCATTTAGTTCCAATTTTTTTTATTTTATTGTATTACTATATTTGCTTTTTTTATTTTATTTTACTTTCATCTTTAATTTAATTTATTTCATTTAGTTTAATTTTTTAATTATTTGTTGTAGTTTCATTTATTAATTTTTTCTTTCTTGATTTTATTTTAAGCTAATATTTTTTCTATTTTCATATTATTTTAAGTAACATTTTTTTATCGTATTATTTAATTTAATTTATTTTTTATCGTATTATTTTATTTTATTTTATTTTTTATTTTTTATTTTTATTTTTATTTTTATTTCATTTGTTTTAATTTTAATTTCTTTTTCTTTTCAATTTCAATGCTTGTTTTCATATTGCTTGACCCCATTTTCGTTCCATTTAATTTTGTTTAATTTCAATTTATTTTCAAATATTAAAATTTTTATTTACATTTTTTTTTTTACTATTTTATTTATTACTACTTGTTTAAATATTTTTTTTTTTTAATTTTTGTTTTCACCCATATTCCTTTAATTTTAATTCATTTGAAGTTATTTGAATTTTAAATCATATGGTTTTATTTCATTATATTTTACTGTATTTCCATATCCAGTTTATTTGCATTTAAATTTATTTTATTTTATTATATTATGTTTTCATTTCTATTACCTTGGTAATTTACTAATCTTCATTTTGTTTTAATTAAAAAATGAGTTTCATTTTTACTTTAATTTTATTGTGAAGCTTTATTTATTTTTGAAACTTTATTTATTTTTGAATCTTTTTTTTTGATTTTTGAAGCTTTATTTATTTTTCAAACTTTATTTATTTTTGATTCTTTTTTTATTTTTGAATCTTAATTTTTTTAAACTTATATTAAATTTTTTAATTTATGCCCAAGTCTGTTATCTTTTTTAAACCTTTTTTTAATTTTTTTATTATTTATTCTTTATTTTTCTTTTCTTATATTTTTTGATTGTTATTTTATTTTATTTTATATATATTATTTAATTGTTTTCGTTTATATTTTATTTAATTTTTTTTTAATATTTATTTTTTTTCATTTCATTTTGTTTCGTGACATTTTATTATTTTTTTTGTGTAGTAAATTTTACTTTATTTAAGTTTGATTTTTTTTTTAAGTTACGCCAATCTACATAAACTTTAAAAAAGTCTATATGTATGTAGCTATTTTCGTGCAAATTTCTATTGTATAATTTAAAAAAGGCTACGCTCAAGTTATATCACCGTTCAAATGGCTCACCAAAACGCCAACCCATCATTCAATTCAGGCAGCACTGACTGGCATGTGGCATGCAACAATATTTGCAATTCTGCATTTGGTGGCTATTATAACGCGCTGTCCAACGCTGGCTGTGTTTTGGGACTTCACGTCCTCCACTCATTTGCGCTTATCGCATTTGTCACCAACTCCTTTCGCAATCCGCTTAAATGTTATTTTTTTCCGTTCCGTTCTTGGTAGTTTTTGTTTTGTTTTTAGTTTGTTTGTTTGTTTGCTACTTTAAGTTTTCCTGTCTTTATCGTCTTAACACATTTTCCAGTTTACATTTTGCGCTCAAACCTTCATGCATGCATTTATTATACTTGCAACATTGTGCTTTGTTGCCATTACCCTGTTGGTTTTTACACTAAGTAGTCGAGGTGCGGTTGAGTCGCTTCTTATGTGACGGTAGTGACTGACCACCACTATGTCTTGACGACAGATGGTTTGGCGTTTGGTTGTTCGCCACGACGCTGCTGGTCACTTGGCTGTGTTGTGCAACAGTGAAATGCCAACTAAAATTCCAGTAGACGTCTATTCTGAGTTCTCAGTTTTCAGTTTTCAGTTCGTACATTGTAAATAGCAAAAGAATTTCGCCTCATCTACAATACTTACCCCACTCGTCGTCAGCGTCAACCAAATGGGTCGGTCAACCATTCAGTCAGCTAGCGGCGACTCTGCCGGTCAGTTTCGTGCTCTACCGCATGCGCTGTAATGTTCGCATATTTTTTGTTTGTTGTTTATTTTTGTTGCCTTTGTTTGCTCTCACCAGCTGAATTGTACAATTGTTGAAATTTTCTGTTGCAACAACTCAACTTTGGCGATTAAAATTTTATTGTCCCTCGACGCGGTTACACTGCTGCTAAACCAACTGCTCTGCATTCTGTCGGTTTGTCTGTCAACTCTCCGACTCTCTGCTGCTTCGCCGCTACTTACCTTATTTACCTACCTGTGAACTCGCTCTATCTTTAAGCGGATTGCGGATAATCGCTGATATTTTTCCTTTGACTACAAAATGCGGCACTCGAGCCTGCAGATTTTATTCACTTGACTTCCAAATTATTCAAGTTGGTGTTGAATTAAAAGCAATAGCTGCGATTTCTTACCAAAAAAAGCTATGACACGCTCGCTATAAACGAAAAAAAAGCTACTGTGTATAAGTAGGCTTTGACACGTTTAAGGTAGAGAACGACCGAACACCGATTTTTGGGGCCAATCTGAACCGAAGTCGAAACAAGGTCTAAAATAATGATTAATCAATGAATTTTTTCGCTATCATATAAATCCGAAAGGCTTATTTGACTTCTATAGAAAAAGCAACATATTAAAAGTCAAATTTGAATCAATTTTTATTTTAATAAAAAATTGCAAATATTCTGCCAAAGTTTGGCTTGTTTTTGGTCAATTCTGAACCGAAATTAATAAATTTCTAAATTTCCTTTAATAGAAATATGTGTTTGTTTATTTTAATTTTAATTAAAAGTTTCACCAAAAATTCAAACTTTTTCTTCCTAAGCTTTTAAAAATTGTTTAGGTACGCAGTTTTGTATCCCACTCAATTTTGGTATGACAAAGTGCAAGTTTGATTTTTGATCTTTTTTGTTTTTGCTTACGGTGCTTGACATTTATTTCCACATATGTAAAGAAATTTCGAGAATACTTTACTATATATGAAAGAAAGTCCACAACATCGTATACTAAAAAAAATAAGAGGAATTTTTTGGGCGCTTGAAACTTGCACTTTGCCTTACAAAAATTTATTTCTTAAATTAAATTCTATTTCACATTTTTCAAGTCCTACTTAATTCAAATTCACAAGCGCTTTGGCCAGCTAGTGGGTTATAAAACCGCATACCTGCAAGTTTTTTAAAAATTTTGAATGATAAACGTTTGCAATTTGATGAAAATTTGCTAAATTTCTTTAACTTTTTGACACGCTGATTGATATGCTTATTAATTTATTAAATAGAAAAATATTCGGTTGTGAAATCGACAGAGCAAAGCTCATTTCCATGAGAGTTGGGCCTACGTAACCGAGACGACTCGGATATATAATCGGTCCAGGAATGTAATGTGGAGTGTTTCCTGTTACAATAACAACAAGAGAGCAACGCTGTTAACTATCTAAAAATTGCATGGTTACTTCGTTCTTGAATATGAATTTGAAGACAAACTTTCGACTCTAAATTTTGCACTGTCTGCCCTCGAAAATAAAGTGCGCAGTTCTCGGGTTTACTGCATATACATACATATATACCTATAGCTCAAATCTGTAGTTGAAAGTAAAAATATCCTCTTATCAGGTTTCTAAAGGGTTATTCCATTCACCATAAATTCAGCTTGCCGTGACGTATTTCCGACTTTTACATATTGGCCTCAAAGTAGTTATATCTTTGTTTTCGATTCTACGTCATAGAAACATCACCGGAAACGAGAAGCAAAGGAGAAAGCGATCGCTGGGACGTCACTTTGTTGGCCTCAATGAATTGCCCAAGTTCTCATGTACAACAGTCCTGGCAGTTTAGCACTAAAGCAGCGATTCTTAACCTCGGGTCGCGACCTACATTCGGGTCGCGAAAATTATTGGATTGGGTCGCGGAAATCTGCCAAACGACTTTAAAGAAGTGGTAAAACTTCACGTTTTTAATTGCGAATATTTTTATTTTGTTTTGGAAAGAAAAAGAAACACAAGCAAAGCGCATGAGACTTGATGTACCATCAAGTTCAGCAACCGTTTCGTTAGAAAAAACTACCTACGCTTCTTTCGATGTGGCTTTAAAAGTAGTTCAATGTAAAAAACCCCATAGTATTGCTTAGCAGTTGATTAAACCAGCTGTAATAGCCATGGCAAGAACTGTCTGTGGAGATGAAATTGCGAAATGGTGCCAATTTCAAACGATACTGTGAAAAAGAGAATAGATATTTTAGAACAATTAATAACGGATCTCAAAAAACCCATCAAATTTTCAATTCAAATCGACGAATCTGTTGATATTGCAGATACAGAACTCCTCAAAATTTCAATGAAGAGTTCCTGTTTTGTGAAAAGCTCTCTGGAACTACAACTGGGGCTGATATATTTCTTTTAATAGACAAGTTCTTTGTGTAACACCTATTACTGTGTGACAATTGACTCGCAGTCTGTAGAGATGGAGCACCGGCAATGATAGGGAGTCGCATCGGGTTTTGTGCCAAATTCAAGGAACGAAATCCAGACGTTGTTTTAATATACTGCTTTTTACATCGAGGAAACTTGGCTACACGTGATATGCAGCCAGATCTACATCAGGTGTTAAAGGACGTAATACAAATTATAAATTTCGTAAAGGCACGCGCTATGAACTCTCGGATATTTCGACTGATGTGCGAAGCAATGGGTTCAGATCACCAGAATTTATTATACCATTCGGATATCCGCTGGCTATCCCGCGGAAAGATTCTAGCTAGAGTTCTTTCTCTTAAAACAGAAATAGAAATATTTTTGACAGATAAAAGACATATTCGTGTCGCTTCAGCGACAACAAATGGATGGCTAAATTGGCATATTTAGGTGATATTTTCCACCACTTGAATCAGTTGAACACAGAAATGCAAGGTCAAAATCGCACTGTAGTAGACATTTATGAAAAAATTACTGTTTTTAAAAACAAAATAAAACTTTGGAAAAATAAAATTGCCAATGTCAATTGGCAGCGTTTCCAACATTAAACTTGTTTTTGGAAGATCTTAATCTTAATGGCAACCGTATTTTCGTGGTGACCATGCCTATTTTTTTTAGAACATTTGACAAAACTTGAAAACGAAATGGAAAGATATATTCCACAAAATGTCCATATCGTGAAATACAGTTGGGTAAGAAATCCATTTGAAGTAGATGTAATGGGCGTTCAAAACGATTCAGCTGGATTACAAGAAGAATTGCTCGAAATGCATGGTGATGAGTTTTAAAAGAGATTTGTCAGAACGAGTCTCACAAAATTTTGGGCACAATTATGTGGGAAGCCTGTTCTGAGCAATGAAGCTGAAAAAGCCCTGCTACCTTTCCCAACTACTTATTTATGTGAAGCAGGATTTTCATGCCTTGCTGTTATGAAGAATAAGTACAGGAGTAGGTTGGATCCTCAGCATGGCATGCGGTGTTCACTTTCTATAAACATAACTCCACGTATACATGATCTTTGCTCAAAAATACAACACCAGTGTAGTCACTAATTATTTTGCTGTAAATTTCGCGTACTTCAAATATATTCGTTCTTTGGGTCGCGAGCCAAAAAGGTTAAGAACCACTGCACTAAAGCGATAAGGATGGATGCTCGTAAGAACTGCTTTGAAAAAATTGTCCATCAAGAAATTCTAAAAAAAAAAAAAAAAACAACTTAAGTTCATCTTATGTACTTATTTAATTCAAATTTTAATTGTATATTTAATTTTTTTTTTCATTATTTTTATCTTAGAAAAACTTTTAGTTCTCGGATTGCCGTGATTTTTGTTTTGACCAAAGCCGAGTATCTTTAAGTTGATCTGTGCTCTGGACAGTTAGACGGATTTGCTGCTCGAAGCATTAGCAGCACAGTGTTCTTTGAATACCATTCCAAAGCCAATTTGCTAGAATGCCCGATCCACTCGATAGTGAGTGAAAACCTCACGCTCTATTAGGAAAGGCTTTAATCTATTCTCCAAATACTCTTTTTATATATATTTCGAGAAAATCTGACTGTCTTTTTTAACTTCAAATTTTCGTCCACTTTCCCACGCGAGTCCAAAATGTACAGGAAGCTACGAAAAGTCGGCTAAAACATGAAAACTTTTCAAGAGCATATTGCACACTTCCACTTATTTTGCCATTTGAATAAAAGCGTCCAACAAAAAAAAAAAAAAAAGGTATTGGATAAAATATAGGCGCCAATGTTTTCCAAACGCAGTCCTTAGACTTAGCTGTGGATAGTAGAGCTCTTGTTAATCGACGAATTGGTGAATCGATTAGCAAAAGTTGTTTAAAAATATAGTGGACTCCATTTAATCGCCTAATCATTTCCTTTCGACTTTTTTGACAAGCTGTCAACTACCGATTCGTTTTCAATTTTTTCGATTAGTTATTATCTTTCAATACATATTTTCGTCATTTAGTAAGTGTTTGAATGTTTGTGCTTTATTGTAGAAACTGTCACTATTCGAATAATCTCGGTTGGCCGATTTTCAGACTATCTAATCGATGTTGGGTGATTAGTCGAAAGTGAACGATTAATCGGATAGTCGGTACTCGACTCGCACTGGAACAGTCGATTTTTAGCAAGAGCTCCGGTAGTTAGGAAATCGAATAGAATGCAATTGTTAAACTTTAATAACCAACGCGACAGTCAACTTTGACATAAATTGTTGTATTTTTCGGAACGCATTCAATTCAATCGCTTGGAGTCAGGTAATTGCTAAAAGATGAAAATCGCTCACGTGCTCTCTTAATTTGTTCACTAACAACTTTGCAATTCTTTCACTCCATATGTGTGGGGTCATTGGACACACTACGAACTGCAGTCAATCGATGACACTATGGAAGGGACGAGATGGGCACAAGAGGGTGGGAGGAGAAGTACTTAAGAGCGGCTATATGAGTAGACAATGTGTGCAATTATTTCTCGTATTTGGTCTTTATTTTATTGCAAATGCGTGTATTGCTTTTAAGTGCTTTTAACAGACACAAATCTATGCGTGTGTGTGTATGCGTGTGTGTGCGTGTGTGCAATATATACTCATAACTAAATATCTGGCTGGGTTGATGTGTTTGTGCAAAATTTCTGTTGAACATTTCAACATTTACTCTCGATGCTTTCAGTAATTTTATGCCATAATTGCAAATGGGTCAACTGTGACCCCAAAGAAAAAAAAAAACAAAAACAAAAACAAAAACAAAAAGAGTAACAAATTAAAAGAATTGATGTGAAATGCATTTCAGCGCGAAAGTGTGTAAATATTGTATGGTGTGTGTGTATGTGTGTGTGTGTGCGTGCGTGAGCGGTTTTGTTGAACTATATAGAGGAGAGGAGGAACTTGTTTGAATTGAATGACTTTATCAATGGCTTTTGTTGACTGACTGACTGACTGACTGACTGACTGTGATGATGATTGCATGCAAAATCTAGGTGCGTCCGGCACTAAAATAATCCATTAAATATATTAGATATGCAATGGTTGTTGTTGAAGCTGATGATAATGATGATGAGGATGATGATGTTGGGGTACACATGCCGGAAAGCCGGAAATGTAAAGGGTTAAAAAGTAGGTGGATTTTTCATTTCAGAATTGTTGCAAAAGCAAATATTTCTTGTTACTTTTATTGTTGCGGGTGATTGGCACAATGCACAGGGAGCGACAATAGTTCAAGCAACTTATTTCTGTTTACAAAATTCATAATGTTGTTTATATTAAATTTTTGTCGTGTTTTATCAAAATATATTTTATATTTGCTATACAAAATCCAACAACAAAAAAAACACCACCAATCATACAATGCTGCCGTTAAGAAAAATAAAATAATTCCAAACCATTTCTACGAAAATTAGTTTTTTTTTTGCTATGCCCGAGGCTACTGCGAAGTCACCAGTTTAATATGCGGGGAAATCCATGCAGCAGTTACGAAGATTAGTGACTTGAAACAGACAGAAAAAAATTCTTAAAATGGTCTAAATGTAATCTATGACATTTTATGCATTATCTTCGGCCATTATTTAAAAAAAAAATCAATGTATGTAAATCAATAGATAAAATATAGAATACATGTCGGAAAAATCAAGCAAGTTCCATTTAAAAAATTTTTTTACAAATTAATTTTTTGTGAATTACTTTAAACCAATTTAATGTAAATATAGCCTGAGCCAGTTTTGTTTTTACATTTTCAGTTTCCGCGCTCATTTAAAATAAATACATATATTTTTATTTTTGTTGTAAAGCTAATGAATGGATTTCAAGCAGGGACATAACTATTTATTATAAGAGAAAATAGTAAAAGTTAAACAATAATTATTGTAGTAAGAAACAAATTTCTCGAGTAATCTATAAGCATTATTCAAAGACTTATGTATATTATGAAAGTCTCTTCATAATACTTATCAGCGAGATAAACTTTTAAAGTCTTCCAAGACTTTTATTTTGAGACTTATATTATAAAAGTCTTCCACTAATTATTAGTGCGAAAAAATTTTCTAAATTTTGAAGGGCGAGACTGATTCGGGACTACTTCGAAATAATTTCAGGATCAGTTCGGGATCAGTTATGGACTTGTTGGGTACTATTTTGGGTTCCGTCTTTCAAGTCTTAAAAAAAGTGTCTTACTCATAATTATTATGCAAAGACTTATATAATATAGGTCTAAAAAAAAGTCTTTGAAAGAATATGGAAAGGCTTTTACAATATAAGTCACAAAATAATAGTTATTGTTGATTTTTAAAAATTGTTCTCACTCATAATTATTACGAAAAGCCAATATACATAATATAAGTTTCAAAATAATAAATATCGATAATTAAAAAAAAAAAAATATTGTGACTCGTAAATATTATCAAAATACTTGTTATAATTCTTATCAAATGAGGATAAAAACTCAACGGCCCAATTTTTTTTTTTTAACTCAACGGTCAAATAATTATTATTCTGGATCTTTGTGATCAACAAAATGTGAATGTATATTTCTATCTCCTTGGCTATATTTTAATTTGCTAGGTCGCGTATGAGTAGAGATATTTAGAAAATCTGTAAATATTATTCGATTTCCTTAAAAATATAAACGTATCCTGGAAGTTCGGCGATAAATATTTTGAATCCGCCAGCTGGCGTTAGTGTCGAGATATTCATAAAACTTATACTTACCGTTCGATTTTGATGAAACTAAAAACGTATACTGTAGATAGGATAAGAAATACTTTTACGACAAATGAATCCGCAAAATGGCGCTATAGTCGAGTTATTCCAAAAATCCGTATTTGTGGTTCGACTTAGTTCAAATCTCATAAGCTTTGTGCAGCTAAAATTTGTGTTATCTATGCAAGCCTCTACCTGAGTAAGCCTGTATATTGGGAACATTGTTAAGATATGGATTTAATAGGAAATCTTCCAAATTTAATGTTTAATTTTAATTTAGATGTTTTATTGTTTTTTTTTTTTAAATTCATTACTTCATAGGGAGCACGATGTATACATATGTACGAAAACCTATTATTCTTACAGCAGTTCTCGCTACCAAGAAAATAGTTAGTTATCTAACCCATTCTAACACTGAATTCCAATGAGTTTCAAACTTGACTTTTTAATTGATTTCGAGTTTTAAAAATTCTTATACACTCATTGACAAAATAAGGATTAATGACTATTTTTATTTTGTTAATTTATATTCCATACATTTTTGTCCTATGATAAAAAGCAAATAAAATGAAATTTCAAATTTTAGTACAATAATTTTTTTTTTTGTCAAATTTAACAAATTCTGATGAATAACTTTTAGCGTAATAAATAAATGTTAATCCTCACACAAAATGAAATTTTAAATTTACTAAAATAAATTTCCTTTTTTTTGACAAATTTAACAAATTCTAATCATTAAATTTTAGGATTAAAATTGATTTTTTTTTTAATTTAAATGAATTTATTTTATACATGTTTTTATTTTATTTAATATATTTATTCATTATTGGGGTTTTAATGGTTTTTTATTTGAACTTTTTTTATGTTAATTTTTTTTTAATTATGTTTTTAAATAAATTTTATAATCCTTTTTAATACTTTTTTTATTCAAAATTAACTTTTTTAATGAAAAATAATTAATATAGAATACACAAAAGACCAATTGTCATAACTGTATATGTATCGTGTATATATTATCTTGTTCATGAGTGTCTAATGTGTACTACATATAACTCTATCAAAAATAGCAACAATACATTTCTGGTAACCATTATCTTTTCACATTCCATAACAGTGCTCTATAGTTAAAACATGTACATATATAAATCATTAAACACATTTTATGTTTTACTAAAAAATTTTCTCTTTCTATTTGCCTCTTGCAGATTACCACATCCACTGCCAAAAAGCTATGGGAGAAATCCGATGGCAAAGGTACCACATCGGGTGGCGTGACCGGTGGCCCGCTAAACCCACTACATATACCCGGTGTTGGCGATCATCCAGTTTGGAAAGACTCAACATGGTCAACACAAGGAGAAAATATACTGGCACCGCCACGCCCGCGTACCTTTCCACAAACACCCGATACGAATGCGAGCTCCAATGCCGGCATATTGAGGTAAGTTAAGGCTTAAACAAAAATAAACATGTATTGTGTATTTGTCTGCATTAGGGTGGGCCGAAAATCTGGCGAAAACTGAAAATTTTCGCTCAATATCAATTTAAGCAGTTTAGAATTTTTTTTGTGAGAAATTGAATTTTTATGTAATTAGTTGTAGCGTTAATTGTTTTTCACGCATAAATAATTTGTTTATGAACAGAAATGCCTATTTTTTTTTTATATAAAAATCGCAATTATCTCAGAAACTATTTTGAAAACAAAATTATTATTAAAAATTAAATTTTCTGCGAAAAAAGCAATTTATCGATAGTTTTCTACCCATGAATATTATATTAATGTCCAAAACCGATTTTTTTTTTTGTTTTTTTTTTTTTAATAAAGTTGCAATTATTATAATAGTTTAGGTCCACATAATTTGGTGTACGGATCTGTTTTTTTTTCGTAGAGAATGAAAGTTAAGATCGAATTAAGCTAAGAAACAAATTTGTTGAACACTTTGAACTTTTGTAAACTTAGGCGATCCTAACATATTGACCGAAAATGTTGACCTTGATATAGACTGTTTTTTTTTTAGAGCATAATGAATCATATTTTTGCTATTAGCAATCCAAATTCTAAAAAAAAGAAAATGATTTCCAGCCCACCCTAATGCACATATGTATGTTTTTAAAATTTTCGTAAAAATTCATATTATAATACATATATATTATGTAAATGAATGAAATCATGTAATATTTACTTGTTATTTTTATCTTCTGCAGTCCACGGGATTCCACCAGCGGTTTGGGTGTTAAAATGGTCGAATATGTGTTGGGCGGCTCACCGACTAACAAGGAGAGTCCACTCTCCAGCCTGGAGCCACGTTTGCGAAGTCTGAAATTTGATGACAATGACAAGGTAAGTTGTTGAAAAATTTGCGAGAATAATAAGTGGACTTTTGGTCCGTTAGTACAACTGATGCTTTCATTTGTAGAATTTTTGTTTTCTGGTACGTTTCAAATTCAATAAATAATTGCCATACATTTGTTTTCGTGTCAATGGACTTCTACTTATTTGGGCTTTGTAATCTGTGTCGCTTGGGGTTTTACCATAGATAGTCCCCATGCAGTTTACTTAAAATATATGTACTTATTGTATACTGCGATGTTGGTTTTACAATATAGTTGTAGTACACGCATTTTCGGAAATATTAAAAGCAAAACGCTTGCGGGCGGTTTGCTGCTTCTGTATCTCCCCAAGTTTATATTGCCCACGTTTGCTTGCACTTTGAAGCACACACACCCACACACTTGCTCTCCCCTTCTTCGAACGCTTCTACTCTGGCTAATATTTTCTATTTGTTTTTAAGTTTTCATTCTCGTATTTTCCAAGTTGTCCATACTTCTGTCCTGTGCATTTTGTATGCTTTTCAATTTCGTTTGTTTAACTTTTTGTTGATCTGCTGCTTTCTTCCGTTGTCTCCTCAAGGCAGACAAGACATCGAATTGGCGGAAGCAGCAGCCAATTTAGTTTGCTTATTCTGTTATCCATTTGGAAAGAAATGGGTAGAAAATTTGTACAAAAAAAAAAAAAAAAACTCAAACAAGGCGGCATGTATGCATACGAGAACTTACATATATAAAACTCATAAACTTTTCTAAGTACTGTGACGTTTCCTTTGTCTAAAGACGTCCAGTATTTTGTATTTATTTGTGCAAACTTTGCCATTTATTGCTGCGTAGTATTTTTGTTCCTTTAGTTTCTTTATGACCTTTTAAAGTAAAAATGATCGGGCTTCCCTTAAATCTTTTCGTGATTTAATTTTTTTCTTTATTGTAACGAATTTAATCTTCTTGTAATTTTTTTTTAGCATCTCTATATGAGTATTTGGAGTACGTCATCGAAGTGTCGCCACTCGAATACAGTTTTTTGGCTCAAAAAACAGCAATATTTAGATACATACTTTTAAAATGTCAGAATTAGTTGCGCTTCGACGTCATTGTAGACTTGTTTAAATTTGTTTTCCTTTACAAGAGCTGTGTTTTTGCAAATGGTTCCTGTAGTGAAACGGTGTTTTAAGTAATTTCTTTTTTTTATTAACAAAGAGTAATAAAAAAAGGGGGTGGTTGCCTAAAAACCTTCATATGTCTGGTTAACTTTAATTTCTGTAACTAATTTTTTGGTATTTGAAATTTACGTACATTAAAATTTTCTATTAAAATAATGCTAAGTTGGCAGCGATATTTATGAATCGGAGTGCCTGGAATTCAAGTTTGTTAGGTTAAAATCCTGGCAACCCAGTCCAATAACCACCTTTTTGAAGGCAACCCCATACCATCGCTTTTGTACTTTAGATTAGGTTAGTTTATCCTCGACGGCAGTCCCTAGTGGGACTCGCATAGCCTCATGGGGGTGATAAGTCGCCCCTGTTCCCTTAAATTCTTTAGCATTCCGAAGGAACTACTTCAGTTATACAAAATCAATTGACCTGAGATTGTCAATCTCACTAAAGTAGCAGATATATGACCTCCTCCTTCCTCCTTCTCCACGTCACGCCAGCTCCTAGAGCAGTCATCCATGTCTGGCTACAGGTATAGCTATTGATCAATTCCCGGTTAGCACCGAAGTCATCATATTAAAGTTCTGTCTCTTTAGGTTGAGAAGAGTTTTTTTTTCATTAAAGCCCAAAATACCCTTGCGATTTGGCAAGTCGGTTCAGACTTAGACCCACCGTTTCCGATCCTAATAAATTTCCTGTTAATAAACAACTCTTGTGTTTGTAGAGGAATGCAAAGTAAATCACTGATATCAGCTTTAGGCATAGTCTTTACTTGGCTACCAGGCGCATCAGAATCACAGTTACCCCGTAAATAACCGGGAAGCCATACGATATGCGTTTGAAATATCTCGGCCGTTTCGTTAACGAGATCGATGCTACCCTTGACATCAGCAACGTGTTCCATATCTCTTCGTTAACGTTGTTATCGCAATTTAATTTCCTATCTAGGATTAAGCCTAGATACTTGGCCTGTTCCCTCCTCTTCAAAGTTGCTCTATTGAAGGTTAAATTTTCCATAGGAGGTAAACGATGTTTTCTTGTAAATATAATAAATTTTGTTGCGAATTTACGGAACACTACTAGTAAACATACTGCCATTTCATCTAACTCCACTTTATGCGAGTTTATGAGTTTGTGTTAATGTTTTATCTGCCATGCGGTTTCGGACCAATTGTACTTTTTTTTTTTTTTTTTGCCAAGCGGTTACAAAGGAATGCCACTTATGTTTGCCTTTTTTTTTATTTATTCTACGTATTTTCTTTTTTCTTTGCAGTCACACGATGAAAAAGAAAAGGCCAATTCTCCGTTTGACACAAACGGCCTAAAGAAAGACGACCAAGTTGCAAATACAAATGGCGTTGTCAATGGTATTGATGACGACAAAGGATTTAAGTGAGTACTGAAAAACAATTATATGCAAATACATACATAGCTTAAGTTAAATATTGGGCGAAAAATTTTCAAGCGAATTGGAAAATTAAGAATAAGAGTAAAAGTAAAATAGTAGTTTGAGTTCTAGAATGCGGTCAATTTGGGTTGGAATTAACCTAAATTACAAAAAAAGAAACATTAAACAAACAACAAAAGCTAACCTAGAATTAAATTCATACAAAAACTAATAAACGCAACAAAGCGAAACTTCTAAATATTTAAAGAACATTTCTTGTAATATTTGTCTAAAACGTAATACCAATGTTCAAGGTTATCCTTGAAAGTTATCGGAATTGACCACACGACGGCGTTTTTTTTATGTCACACTGTGTCTTTCGAAAATAAGACTTTCAAAATAGATAAAAATTCCGAAGATCTATTATCGGGGTGCATTAAACTGTCGCAAATCCAAATCAAATAGGAGAAATGATCGCTTTCTTCTTCCGTAAAACTGTTGCTCGTGAGGCACGAAAAACAGTCTGTGTCGAATAGTATACAACAATTTGCTTGTCAGAACTCATCGACGAAATTAGGAAAAAGTAACAGAAAATGCCGCATATGGAAAGGTTTATTTTTGGAAGGAGCAAAAATTACACATTTTCCGTATTCACCTGATATTTCATGCAATAACTTCTAGAAGATCCCTAGTAGGCGAATTTTCAACATTTTGGGTATCGATACGCGATCTGAAATATTTCAATCTCTGTCTGGCCAAGGCCGGACATTTACAAATCGATGTCTCATCAGCTTCAAGAAACAGCCGGTATGTCTCAGTAGACAGATCCAGCCGATGCACTTATATATGAAAACACAGGACCCTGTTAAGATCGGCCTACTCGCATCCCTTGTCCCTTCTACTGAAAGAGTTCCCGAAAAGCGTGGCCTATGTGATACCCCCCGAGTAGTTACTGACCTCTGAGCCTATCCATTTAGCAAATAATCCCTTTGAGAATGACCAGCTAAGTCTAAAACGTGGTACGATTGCTAACAAACCCTTTCTTGCCAGCCCATCGGCGATTTCTTCCCATTCGGTCCCAGCGTGACTAGGTGCCCAGCAAAGCACAAGATTCAGGTTCAGACTGACACAGATCAAGATTGCCACCACCGTCGGCCTGAAATTATCATTGCAATGACAATGTTGATACCAGGCGCACCTGTCCCCTCATCCATCTTTGACCCGTAAGTATACCATTGTGTAGATCTGGAGTCATTATGTGGGAACCCATATGACCATACGTCTCGGTCAGGAATTTTGAGCTGAAACTTACTGCCGAAGCAGAGGCTTCTAGTCAGAAATTCGATATATTTCAAACTCTGGTAACCTTCCCATAATCCCTGTTCGATTCGAGACTTATCATGAAGAAGACTCCATTCAGATACACGGGATTTCAGCTCTGCTGCCTGGATGAGAAATTGGAGAGGAGTCAAGCTCTTGTCATGGTTGGACAAGATTTTATAGATTCAGTGACCGTTTGTTATGAAAAAAAAAAAAAAAAAATCCGCTTTTTAACATCTGAAGATTGCCGCGGAGAAGAAAGCAAATTTTTTAAATAAAAAGAATTTAAATTTAAATTAATATTAAATTTTCTTTTATTTTTTTTTTTAATTCCAATAAATTTTTTTTTTGGTTTTTATAAAATCCATAAATGTTTATCGTCACTCTATTATAATACTCCGGGTTTGACAGCCATTCTAAAGCAGTCCTGGCCATTAGTCATAGAACGTCAATTGTGCAGAGGCTAAACCTTATAATTACGTTTATATAAAAAAAATTCTGTTCAATATTTAAATTTTATTTCTTGAAAACACATCCTGTATTTGTAAATAAGCAATACAAATTTTTTTCAAATCACCAAAGAGTTTGCAATTGTTTCCAGGTATTGCATTCGTTCCTCAACACCCCCCTTCCATATGTAATTTTAGTTCATAATGCAAATAAAAGTCACCAAGGTCTTAGTTATGCAGATTTTTCTTCAGCCATACATACAACAAGAACAACAACAAAATAAATACAGTAAAATAAACAACAAAGAGTAGTTTCTGTGGTTACTTTTGAATGGCTCTGTGGTTTTCGTGTGCGTTGGAGTGACTCACCTTAAGTGGATCAGGAAGCAATGCAAGGCAATATGTGAATATATGTATGTATATTTTGAAATCGCAAGAGCATTCATATGTATATGTATATCCACATTTGTAAGTATCTGCATAGGAATAGGAAATAAAGGATGGATGACGTCTGAGACATGAGAAGCCTATAACAACAGCAGCAGCTATGCCAGTGTTTCCCTTCAATTTTTATGTTGCTGTGGTTGTCGGCAATAGTTTGCTGTTGTTGCTGTTATTGTTGTTATTGTAGCTATGGAGTTTTGTTACCTTTGTTTTTGTTGTTGCATGTCTTTGCTGTGTTGCATTTTAATTTGACAGCTGACACTGGTGTTGTACGTCGGCTGGTCGGTTGGTTGGTTGTTTACCCGTTTCATTTTAATACGAAACCAAACATGAAATACACTTCACAGATTTTGAATTTAAATGACAAAAGTGTGCATAGCAACCATTTAAAGAAGCAACAAGAAATTTGTAACAAAGAAAAGGCATGAGGCTTATGAATTCATATTAAATTTTAACTTTATTTTCATGTAGTAGGTGAAGTTAAAAATTTCGAAAAATGTTTTTATGTATCAAGCATTTTCGTAATTTAATTTTTACGAACTTGCAATATAATTTTTCAATTACTGTGGACGAGTATAATAAATAAAAATAGTTTTCCACAGAATTTTACTTAATACTTCGTGGGGAAATCAAATTTAAGTTTCTTATCTACACCATCTCCCTAGCAAATTTTTTTCTAAAGAATTTTCACATTTAAAAAACAAACAAAAAATTCTCTTGAGTCTCATAAAACGTTTCTACGACAGTTAACACCCCACTTTCTTCGTCAACATTTCTGCTCCTTGTTGCGAAGAAAGAGGTGAAAGTCGCTGAGCGCTGGATTCGGAGAATAGAAAGGATGTTGGAGCATTTCGTAGGCCTCTTCCTGTATGACAGCGGTCGGCTGTGCGATTGCGTTGTCTTGGTGAAACAAGAATTTTGTCTCGGTTTGTTCCGCCTCTTTTCTTTGATGACTTCCCGCAATATTCTTATTTGATTTCCTTACAGAAATGAAACTTCGTAGGGACATCACCGGTCTTTTTCCAGGCCATGAATCTGCCACGTTGTTAAGTCACAGGACCGTAATGATGTATCCAGGTTATACTAAGTATCGGATATGGTTGGATGGCCGTACCGGTGTACGTCTCCAGTCGGTGTTCTACTCAGTTTAAACTCCATTGATTCATCTTGCGACTGTAGAATATGGAGGAGTAACGCCATCAGCGGAGTACCCACTAAGACTACATGTATTTCTTTCGTATGTTTTTTTTTTTAGCAAAGGTGCCCAAGGGAGGTTCTTGCTTTAATTTTATCCATTCTAATTTCAACTCGTCGATTGCTTGTTTTGAAAATAATGTGTATTCAAAAAAATATGGCATGTTTTTATGATTTTTTTTTCACGCCCCTAATCAGGGTGTGTGGGAGTGAAAACTATTTCCTTTTTTTTTTAGATTAGGATTATTACTAAAAGCCGTTTACCATAACTTTTTTATCGCCCCTCGAAAAATTTATGCAGTGCCGAAAAAAGTATTGATACAGTAGCTTTTTGTTTTATATTATTCACAATACTTTTTATGCTAAAATATTTTTTATTAATGTTTTATTAAAATATATCTCATTCTATAACAAAAGTCATATAAGTGAAAATTTCAAACTTTGTACAAAATGCATAAACCTTTAGCAAACCTAAACAAATATGTCAAAAAAAAAAATGTAAACCTTGTAATTCAGAATTATTTTTAAATTTACCGTTAATTTTTGAAATTTTTTTCCGCCAGATTTTTAAATTTTGTTCGTGGCCGAAAAATGGGAAACACCAAACAGCAAAAAAAAAAATATCAATTTGTTTCACATAATAAAAAATAATAAAAAAAAAAATCCCAGGGTACTTCAAAGGGCTCCTCAAAAAGTACAACGTATTAGTTTTAACGTATTTATGTTCTAAAGCAAGTTATTAAAAACAAAAACTTGAGTTCAACTTCAAAAATATATATGTTTGTATGTACATATGTAGGATTTGTTTTTTATTAAATATTTTTTTTTTTTTAAATAGTTAAACAAAAGCCACTTCAGTAAATAAAACAGTGTAAACTTAAAAGGCCTGCATAAAAATATTTAAAAATTTGTTAAACGGAACCATGACAATCAGAAATTGGGGCGGAAGAAAATACCTTTCCAATGATATGTTATAATTAAAACCTCCAACAACATTTTCTTTCTGCGTGCGCCACTGCTCTTAGCGTAGAAGTAAAGATATTTAACAGTGTTTTTTTCAATCAAAATATTTAGCAAATCATATGGATTTAAAGTCAATTAATTTAAGTATTTTGAGTTCGCAAAAATATCGGTTCCAAATTTTCTGCATATCTGCAAACTAAACATAAGACTTAAGTTCTGGTATGCATTCTTGCATTTATTAACGGAATCATCGACAAATGCTACATCAGGGAACTCTGTTCTTTGCCGCAGCGGTTTGTGTTGGCCACCAAAGCCCGCCTAGACGCTCAGATGAAAAGGCGGAAAGTCTGTCAATCTTACTAACTAAACGAGTGGCTGACTGCCTGCCTGCTGCCTGCTGCCTACTTGCTAGCTGAGTTTGCTACACCGCAACATTTTTCTCAAATCAACATTGTTTGAATTATCACCGAGTCTTTTCTTATTTTTTACAGTTACTTGCAGCGCATTTTTCTTTTTATTGCAAATGCTACTGCAATGCCTGCAAATCAGCGGTCTTGTTTTCCTGTATTTTGCTGTTTCTGTTTTTTTACTTTTTGCACTGCCTGCACCACCGCCAACTGCTCGTTGACTCGTTGACTCGTTGACTCGTTGGCTCGTTGGCTCACTGGCTGGTTGGCTGTCTGGTTGCTGTTGCTACTGGATTGCATTTGCCGAGTCTGGGTCTGGCGGCGTATAGCAATGGCATTGACATTAGAACTGCCAACTGGTTTCTTCAAGGTTCTTGGCACTGCCTCTCACCGGTCGGCCAGCCATATTTTTCAACAACTGCAATGCAAGATACGAGGGTTGCCTTTTATATTTTGCGCCTAATAATGAAAACACAGTCAAATATTAAGCGAAATAGTTTTGTTGTTTTTCAAAATATTCTCCATCCAAGTCAATACACTTCTGCATTCGCTTGAACCAATTTTCAAAGCACTTCTGCCACTCAGATGAGGATACCTCTAAAACGAGCTGTTTGAAGACTTCTACAGCTCCTTCAGGCGTTGAAAAACGTTGACCTCGCATTTTTTTTTTGATGTTCGGGAATAAAAAAAAAATCATTAGGTGTCAAATCAGGGCTGTAAGGCGAATGACCCATCAATTCGACCTTCTGAGTCCTCAAAAACTTTCTTGTGTGAATTGATACGTGAGAGCTCGCATTGTCTTGGTGAAGAATGATTTGTCTTCGGCGGTTTGTTTTCCTTAATTCTCCAAAAACTTTTGGCAAACAAATGGTTGTATGCCTCCCAGATTTTCCGAAAAAAACAGGCGACCATTTGCTTTGAGGTGCTTCTTGCGCGAACAACTTTTGTTGGATTAGGCTCGTCTTGGAACACCCATACAAGTCGATTGCTGCTTTGTTTCCGGCTCATATGCATAGATCCAAGATTCGTCACCTATTACGATGTCATAGACGTACTTTGATCCATCGCGGCTAAATTTCTTCAAAATTTCTTTACACCAATCGACACGAGTCCTTTTTTGGGCATTTGTCAAATTATGCGGTATCCAACGACAACAAATCTTCTTTACGACCAAATGTTCATGCAATATTGAATGTATGCTGGCCCCACTAATGGCCAAGGATGCCTCTATCCCGCGATATGTCACATGACGATCTTGTATTATCAATTGACGCACAGCATCGACTGTTTCTGGCACAACCACCGTTTTTTTACGATCTTCACGAAATTCGTTCTGCAATGATTGGCGGCTACGTAGGAACTCGTTGTACCATCGTTTCACAGTGGCTAAGTGTGGTGATTCAACACCAAAAGCAGAAGTAAGTTGATTGATGCACTCCTGTCTCGATAATCCACGTCGAAAATCGTAGTAAATCATCGCACGAAAATGTTCACGGGTTAGTTCCATTTTTAGGCAATGTGAATTTTTAAACTCACTATAAATGAACACAAATAAAACTCGTAAGTGAAAACGTTATATGCAAGTTTATGCCAAAAAATACCAAACTCTACGATAAAAATATCTAATTACAGCTAATCACATGTAGTGTTGCTAAGGTGCAAAATATAAAAGGCAACCCTCGTAATAATACATAGAGACGTCCCCGCGCAACTATTGTTGAGTCAAAGAAACTGGCTGATTCTGCGGTTTGTTGATGTTGTTGTTGTCTGCTGTTTGCTGCTGGCTGTTTGGGTTACAATAAACCCACACCACTTGCCCAACCATCAAGTCATTGAGTCAGTCAGGCGAGCCAGCCAGTAGCTTGCGAACGAACCAGTTCTTAGCAACAGCTCCAGCCATCAGCTATTAAGTCCATTTACCCACTGCTGATGTTGCAACAACACCAGCACCGGCAAAAAGTGCTGCAAAACAAAAACAAAAAACAAAAAAAAAATAATAATAATTGCAACGTTGCAACAAACAGTCAAAGCTGTAGCGCCGACTGGCAGCCAAGCAAAACAGAGGCGTGCAAAGTTGCCTCTGTCCGCTTGCCGTCGCTGCTGCTGTGAATGTTTATTATCGTTTTTATTGTTTATTTCGTGCTTTTTGCTGTCGTTGTTGTTGCGCCACTTTTCACACACACGTACATCTTACATTATTGCTACAACTGCATGTTCATATTTTCCCAGCCGTTTTCCAGCGCCGCAAACTTGTTGCTGTAATGCTATACATAATAATTCACTTAGTTGTTGTTTTTATTTGTGTTTTTTTTTTTGGTTTAATTTTATTTATTACTATTTTTATTGTGCCTCTTGTGCATGTAATTAGTCTAGTCTTTTTTTTCTCAGCCTCGCCGCCAAACATGCCTGAACTTGGCCTGGCCTGACATGGCCACTCTGCAATGTTTTGGCAATAAACTTGCCTTGGTAATGAGCTCAAATTGACCAAAATTGCACATGGTAGATGTGAAAAACGTTCCGCACTTTGCGCAGCAAACTAAATAAATTTGCACTTGTGCATGGAAACGGGTTTGATTGCTAGTCTAGTGGTAACAATACACACGCACATATGATTGCCTAATAAAAAATACAGTCACTCAAACAATTGACTATTTTTTTTGAAATCTAATATACACAATGTTTTTTAATGATAATTTAATTCATCAATTTTTTTATAAAAATATAATTTGTTCTATAACAAAACACCTATAAATAAAAATTGCAAACTTTGTGCAAAATGTATTAAAAATTCAAAAATTTTAATAAAATTTTCAAACTTTTTAATTAGAGTTGTTAGAGAATTTTTGAGTATGAAGTCGATTGTAGCCGATTCAGTTGTTTAATATGTAAGTCTGAAGATTTGTTAGTTTTAGGTTTTTCAATATTTTTTTAAACGTTAAACAATTGTTTTTTTTTCTTTTTGCCAGCGAGTTTTATAACAAAAAAAAAAAAAAAAAAAAAAAAAAAAAAAAAAAAAAAAAAAAAACATCATTATTTAGATTTTTATTTATTTTTTTATCAAGTTTATCGGCATTTTTTAACTTTTATTATTTTTTTTTTTTTGATCAAGTATGATTTATGATTGTATTTGTAAATGCTTATTTTTTGGAACAAAGATATTCGTTCGTTATTCCTGAACTTTTCTTCTTCCAACCATATTTGAGCAATAATTTTGAATTTTTATTTTTTCGATCAAACATAACAGTTATTCTTTTATTTAAAATTTTTCGATCATACATACATATATACATATGTACATATGTACATACAACAATAACTTGTATGTTTTATTGCGAAAAAAACCAAAAAAAAAAACAATCTCAAAATATCGATTAAATATGATCGGAAAAATTTCAATCCAAGAATATCGAGTATTTTTTTTTTATCGGTAAATTAAATTAAAAAAGATCAAACTTGATCGAAAAAATAAATATTAAAAACTTGATCAAAAATAAATATCCGAAAATTACGATTGTTTTTGATTGAAAAAATATAAACCACAAAATATTGATCAAATATTACGTCAAGTTTTTTCATAACATAAAAAAAAAACCGTTAAAAATAATCTTTACTTTTTATTTTTTGTCGTTTTTTTTTTTGAGATTATGAAAAACTTGACGTGATGGCGCCAAGCTGACCTCAAATTTGAATTCAGCGACCCCAAAAACATGTAATAAACATGGTTTGCTCAAAAGAAGCTATTTGTGTTTTTGTGGAGCTCTGTTATGCAATGATTTAAAAGAAAAAATCTTCTAAATAAAAATATGGCCAGATTTGTATAGCTTATAGCATAAGGATTAAATCTATATATTCGCGTTTTGTTTCGAATAAATTCTGGCCTGTGATTTTTTGACCCGAAGAAATAAAAAAAATTATTATTTTCGGTCCCTTATTTTTTCATTTAATGCATGCAGTTTATATGGCAGGAGGTGTGAAGGACCGCTAGCACAAAGAAATATAACAAATTAACGGCAATTTATATAAAATTCATCTGTTTAATGAAAAAAAAAAAAAAAACGTGCGTAAGTCCAAATTTTCAAAAAGTGTCAAAAATCAACCAGAACTTTTAGCCACTTCAGATTTGCACATTTTTTGCTACAATTAAATGAGCTGCATGCAACGCCGCATACTCAAAAAGTTTACGAAGAGTTTGAATTAAAAAGTTTGACAACTTTAGGAATATTTGATGAGCTTTTATAAATTGTGTATTATATACATACATATGTATGTAAGCCCAAATTTCATACTCTGTACAAAATTTACTAAAATGAAACAAATTAAATAAACTGTTATGAAAATTTACAAACTTTTATGCAGGTTGTACTCCTTTCACATTTAGTAAAAGGCAAGTTTGAAGTGGCAAGAAATTTCCGATGATTTTTGATAATCGCTTCGGCAGTGTTACCCCTTTTTGCCTCCATGAGGGATAAAAACAAAAAAAAAAACATAAATAATTGTATATTGTGACTTTGTTCCCTATTATTTATCGAACGCGATTTCATTCGGGTGGCTCTCTCAGCTGGCTTTGTAGTATCGTTTGGGGTAAACTCAATTTTCCAAAATCATTGCTAAACTTTAATATAAAGAATAAAAGTACTGTCGTACTTGAATTGTGTTGGTAGGGCATAAGGAAAAGTGGTAAAAAGCAACAGCAGCTTACATGCCGGCTTTGGTCCATTGCCTACGCACTTGCCCAGCAAGTCGTAGGTTGTTGGTTCGAATCCCGGTGGAGTCATGAAAGAAATCTGATGAGGAGATGTGGTGATCTCCGAAATAGCTATAATTTCTACCACTCCTGACTGTTGTTGTCTTTTTCCCAATATACTTTTCCTTACATCCATTATGCATGTATACATTTTCCTGCATAATAAACTGGCCGTACAATTTTTTTTTTTGGATATTTAAATTTTTTTTTTTTAACATGTGTATTTTGATATTTTGATGGTTAATGCCCTTGGCAACATTGAGGAATCATATGAAGAAGATATTCCGAAAAAACTTAAAGCGACAATAGGAGATGTCAGAGAATATGCTGAAAAAATGTCAGCGATTTCGTATCGGCAAGAACAAGACGATTTTTCACTCGATTGCAAATTGATTGGAGTTTCTTGCAGTCAGATCCGATAACATGGAAAAATAGGCAAGATTTTTGCGATGGAAAAAGGATTTGTGAAAATTTGGCCGTTGTCAAGGATGCAGCCGAGAGGGCGGTTAAATTAATAACAGATTTTAATAGAGCGCTCACGTATGACGAGGAGGACAAACAATATCTGTTGCAAGTGGTGGAACATTACCGCAAAATATATCCGTCTCACACGAAAATCTCCTTTGTAAAGCGGCTATTTTAATATATGTACATCACTCAAGTAAATACATTATTCTAATATCTACTATCTATTGTTGAAACTGTTTTTTCTCTAGAATACCCAATAATGCACCTATACGAAACTTCAAGGTCAACTAGGCGCCACTAGGCATTATTGGATTTGGATGCAATTTTCTGAAGTTTGCTTTTATATCAAAATACACATTTAAAAAAATATAAAATTTAAATTTCCAAAAAAAAAAATCATACACCGTGCGACCAGTCTACTGCATATAAATCGCGGCTTGTAAACAACATTGCAACGCCAGACATTCTACAAGCGGCTATTCCCATTAGAGAAATCTCAAAATCTATGTATAGCATAACAAACTCTGCCACAGAATGTATGTATGCATCATTTATTTTGCCTGCCGGTACGTAGTCAAAGTGACTTTAGAAATGTGCTGGGAAACTCAAATAAACTCGATACATGTGCACGCGTTGCACGTTGTACTTACATATTACACACATGCATATTGTATCTAGATATGCGCATTCATTCTGCACCATTGTCGAAGCACTTTGGTGTGGCAGAGTGTTCCTTGTTGCATGCCACATGCCACATGCTAACTACAGATACATATAACCAAACGAAAAAATCCTCTCAGACTTCTATAATATGGAGACTAGCATTGAGTGCATTAAAAGCACTTGTAAGTGCAAGAGCGCTCGTAGAAGTGTTGAAAATGAGTTGGTGTTTCGTTAGTTAGTTGTTTTTGTTATATGTACCTAGATCTAGATGCGTGAAATAAATGCATTCGTTTAAAGTCTACTTTTCGTTGAGTTATTTTTTTTAACCTTTAGTTTTTTCTTTTATCATTTTGGTGGGATTTTCTAATATATTGTTTTACTTGATTTTACTTTATAATATTTTTTGGTTGTATTTCGGTTTTTCACGCCCTCTTATTGTGCTATCTGATTGCAATTTTTTTAAGCAAATTTATTTTTACTGTTTAATAAATATATAAATATTATTATTTTTTTTTTTAGTAAATATGGGGTTTCTTTCAGCGACCTTTTGGATTTTACTCAAACAGTTTCCAATGCAGTTTAGACGGTTGTCGTGTCATCTTTGGTCGTGTTACTAAAATTTAATTAATGCCTGGAAGATACTTTCCGGAGTAGATTGAAATATATTTGGAAAATGAGAATTTAAAGTATTTTATTATTATTTTATTATTATAAAATATCCGACCTCGTTTGAATTAAGTTTTAATTTAATTTATTTTTAATTGATTTTATACGATTTTTAGCCGATTCAAAAAAAAAAAATAGTCTTGTATAAATTTTTTCTAATTGCTTTTGGGTTAAGGACAATTCCGAAGGGGGCCATTTAAATTTCATAGAAATTGGTTCCGTATCTAGCAAACATTTTTAAGACGCCGTAATTATGATAACGATAATTATGATATTGATAATTATTATAACGGTAGTTATTATAACGGTAATTATTATAACGGTAATTATGATAATGATTTATAGGATAATGATTTTTATGATATTGATTATGATAAACATTTTTAAGACGTCGTAATTATGATAACGATAATTATGATATTGATAATTATTATAGCGGTAATTATTATAACGGTAATTGTGATAATGATTTTTATGATAATGATTTGTATGATAATGATTTTTATGATAATGATTTTTATGATAATAATTTTTATGATAATGATTTTTATGATAATGATAATTATGATAATGATAATTATGATAATGATAATTATGATAATAATAATAATTATAATAATAATAATAATAATAATAATAATAATAATAATAACAATAATAATAACAATAATAATGATAATGATAATTATAATGATAATAACAACAATAATAATGATAATAATAATTCCTTCACACGTTTTTATTGGAACGTGATTTTGTCGATCATTAAAAATAGTAAAACAAAACAATTAATAATGAAAATGTTGAACCATTTTGAAAAAAGTTATACACAAAAGAAGTAAAAAGCCAAAAAAAAAAATTTTTTTTTGGAAACTTAAATACTGCTCATGATCTCACAAATTTAATAAAAGCACGCTTGTTATGTATGTAACTACTCGTGCATACATATATTTGAAGTTGGGCGGGGCAACCAAAGACTGTGGCAAGAATTTGTTGCAATCAAAATGTATTGCTTTTTTATGTAAAAATAACAATCTGCTATCAGCTTGAATTCATTAATGGCAATCAATTTGATTGCAAGCTCGTTTTGATTGCAATCAAGTTAATAAAAAGAGGATAGAAATTAGCAGGTATCCGGATAGCACATACGTCGATATATAATATTCATTTGAGATGTAAGGGGATACCATTTATTATTTGCTTATTCTTTTCTTATTTCTTCTTCTTGTTTCCCGTTTTTTTTTTTGTTACTTATTTCGTTTTTTTTTACTTGTATCTTGGTTTTGTTTTACTTCTTTACTTTGGTTTACTTATGTCTTTTTTTATTAATTTCTATTTTTTTTTCTTCTAATTTTTGTTTTTTAATTATTTCTGGTTTGTTTTTACTTATTTCTTTTTGATTTCATATTTTGGTTGTATTGCTGGCCTGTTTTTTTACTTTTTCTTTCTTTACTTCATTTCTTTTTTCTTGTTCTATTTTTTTTACCTTCTTGTTTTTTTTGACTTATTTCTTTTTTCCACTTATTTCGTTTTTTGACATTTTTTTTTGGTTTTTTGTGTACTTATTTCTAAATTTTTATACACAATTAATGAATGAAATTTTTTTTTGCACATAAGTATATTAATTAAAGCAACAACAGTTTGCAATCCTTACTTGGTACAAGTGGTTAGCGTGCTCGCCTTGTTCGAGTCCTACGGTCGTGTAGTAAACCTGAAGAGGTGGCGATCTCCGAAATAGCCGCAATAACTTCTACCGCTTTCTATGTTGAATTTTCAAATAACTCCCATATAAAAAAATGGTCTTGAGCTCAATTTGTTTTGTAATTTTTTTTCTACTAAATTTACATTTCTATACACAAAACCAGTTTCGATATACATACATATACATATGTATGTGTGCGCTAATTTCTTGACCTCCACCTTAAACCACCGAAATCTGCATACTGTGTGACCGTTACTCGAAATGCTGCAAAGCACCTCCATAGTCATCGTACGCCAACTAGCCAAACTGCAATTCCATTTCAACACCGTCCATATAATTCAATGTCAAATGTGAGTTTCGAGCCGTTTACTTACTATATATAGCCGGTCGACAACACGAGCCTGCCATGTGCCAATGGCATATGATTTACATACATAAACACACATACTTACATATGTATACATCTATGCATGTATATGTAATTATCGTTTTGTATGTCGCTCGGCCAGTGGTCCAACCACGTAATCACCACAACTTATTCAACCACACAATCGTAATTGTTGCAATTTTTTTTTCATTTTATTGCAGCCACAACATTTTGTTGCATTTGTTTGTAAGCTTTTATTACTTTTTCGTTATTATTGTGTGCTAAGTTGACTTATGTTGTGCAGCGATATTGCATAATTTTGTTGTAGACCGATTGGCGTAGAGTAGCCTTAATTAAATGGATTGGTTTGAAAATGGAAATTCGCATTTGAAAAGCAATGCCAATTTTTCGGAATCTTATTATTTTGATGATATAAAGGATTCCTCTCCAAATTTTCTTCGAACACAACTTGACTACTTTTAGTTTCATTTTTTTATATTCCGTTTTATTTTATCTTTTTTTAATTTTATCTTTTTTTAATTTTATCTTTTTTTAAATTTTATCTTTTTTTAAATTTTATATTTCTGATACATTTTTTTATTTAATTTATTTTCTTAATTTAATTTATTTTAATACAAAAATTTTATTTTCATTTTTTTTTTTTTTAAATTAATAAATAAATATATTAATCCAATTTTTTTGATGTATTTTTTCTAATGCAATTTTTTTATTTGAATTTTTAAAATTTTAGTTTTTTAAATACAATTTTTGTTTTAAATGTTTGTTTTACATGTTTGTTTTAAATGTTTGTTTTAAATGTTTGCATATTTTTTATTTTTTTTATATATTTTTTTATTATATTTGTTTTATATATTTTTTAAGTTCTTTAATTTTTTAAATATTTTTTTTATATATTTTTTATATTTTTTTATTTTAATTTCGATTTGTTTTTGTTTTTAGTTGTTCCCAAAATGTTGGTGCACATTTTTATTTTTTAATTTTTTATTTATATTTTTTATTTTTTTATATATTTTTTTTATTATATTTGTTTTATATATTTTTTAAGTTCTTTAATTTTTTAAATATTTTTTTTATATTTTTTTTATATTTTTTTATTTTAATTTCGATTTGTTTTTGTTTTTAGTTGTTCATAAAATGTTGGTGCACATTTTTATTTTTTAATTTTTTTTTTATAAAAATACAATAACATAAAGCATTTTCATTGAGTTTTGATTATTTTTTGCTTACTGGCGCGAGACTTCCATATATAATATCATTTTTTACATATAAAACATCATTTCATGCATATATTCTATGGAAGAAATTACGCAAAAAAAAAAAACTCACACATTATTTTATTAAAAAATTGAGCTATAAAACTGCATACTCGAAAAACTTCTCAAGATTCTAAGAAGAAAATGAATGGAAATTGTATCGCCTAGTTTTTTGAAGTTTGTATAATTTTTTTTCAAACTTTTCACAAGTTTTGAAATTTTCTCTTCATGGTCAATGTTATTGATGAATAAACTGTATTTTCTTAAAAAATTAATGAAAAAAATTTAACATGGAAAATATTGCCAATATTCTAAATAATAGCACTAGACCATTTGCACTGTGGGCCACTGTATGTGGTTCGACCTCCGTACTATAAAAATCAATAGTTCTACTTGAACAACGAAAAGATAATATTTTTAATAGAAGTAAAAACTTTTACGAAAATTTAGTAAATTCTACAAATTGCTTTTATTTTATTATCTATCTTTTTTTTGGGGAGAGCAAAAAATCTTTTCAAATATTAACTTTATATGAGAAATAAGATTAAAATGCACACTTTCAAGCCTTCGATTCTGTTTGTACGTTTTTTAAGCGTAATTTATTTTTGAGTTTTTTTTTAATCCTTCAAACTTTTGCCTATTACATATTAACTATTGATGTGAGAAAATTTGTTTAATGCATGACGTCAAGGCTGCTGTTTTTCCTGGCAATTGACGTATTAATCATCATAATTAAAATAGGTGAAAATGTACATAAAAAATCGGCAAAAAATTAAAAAAAAAAAAAAAAAAAAATATCAGAAAGTTTTACGATTAAAAAAATAATGATTTACGTGTTTCGGAGATATATAAGAAAAATATGGTGAGTTCGGGACGGTATCTTCTTCTTTGATTTTATCGCTTACTGTATACGTTTTATTTTATTACTTCTTACTTTATCTCTCTTCCCTTGGTTCTTTTTTCAAGGTTAATGAGCACATATTTGCTTGTTTGTTTGCTAGCCAGCGTTAAACCTTGAAGTTAGTTCAAAAGTTTGCACACTACAATTAAGATTCGTACGTACGTACGTCCATCTATAGATAGTTTGATAACTTTGGTTAGTTTTATGCTGCAAAAATGAGGTCGTTGCTAAGGAGGCCGGACAATATTGCTCGTTTTCGACTCTTGACCTTGAATTTTTTGACAATGATGTTGTTGATGTAGGTAAATAACTTTTAAATGATTTTTGTGCGAATTTGTATATGGTACATTAGTGTTATTATTTATACCTGACATTTTGTGTAGTAATTAATGCTGTTATTGAAAGCTTACAAGCTTAACAACTTCCTTTATTCATCATATTTCTCTGGCAAGTGTATCAAATATTTTGCAATGAAGTATACGATTTTTTAAGTAAGCCCCAGTTGATGCGAAATCCATTCAAAGAAAAGTGGAGCCAAATTAAAGTTTCCTTTACATTCAATTTCTCTATTGGTTTAACCTCATAAATGCAAATGCCTAGTTGTTTTTGGGGAATTCTCCTTAGGCTTGGATGGCTAATCTTCAGTTGGAAACAGTGACAAGTTGGTGTCTTTAAGTTTACGCGCTCACTACTATCGGTAATAAGATCAAAATTACTGGTTCAGCGGACCACTTTGCAAATCGACATAACAATTTTATGAACTCTGTTATTTCGGTCTAAGTTTTTTCTTAAATAGCATTGCTCCGAAACAAAGTGTGCACACTTTTAAATCATTTTGTAATTTTTTAATTGTAATTGGCTAAGACTGTGAGCGCGCCTACTACGTACGCATGTGTTTCACATTTATTTTTAGTACACATTGGCAGCGCTATCAGACTTCGTGCCTTGGGGTTCTGGAAAAAAACGGACGTTCGGGCATCACTCGATTCTCAACGCACTTCCGCCTTAGGTTAAATCGAGGCACTGACTACTTCCTGACAAAGACATGGGTTAACCACATACCTCGCACGATATTCCCGACTGGTCTCATGGGAGGGTTCAACCATTGGCGGTCTTAACTGTCGGACGTGTAAAATGCGGGATCGGAGCAGAGATTATCATTTAAAAATATAATCAAAACTTATACCTCCCCTGCCGGACTATACAAGCCTTTTTCAGGCGGAAACGTTTGCAATAAAGGAAGCAGTAAGATGCTTAAAAAAAGAATTTTACTACTTAAAAGCTAAGCAGAGGTGAAATTGAGCGGTATCGTATAGGGTGTTCTATGCTTCGTCTCAAACCAGGGCGGAATGTGCAAAGAAAATACCTACAAACTCACAACAGTATGCACAGGACATTTCCCTTAGGAGTGCATGCCGAAAGTATCGGCTTCTCCTATAACATTTTCTGTCGCTGCTGCGAGTACCCGGGGTCAAGAGAGACAGTCGAATACCTACTGTGCGAGTGCCTAGCTATTGCTAGGATGCGGCTAATGACACTAGGATTACCATTACTGCAGAACATTCCAGAGCACTATCACTATCATCCTAATCGAATAATTGATTTATAGATTCAGCGTGATTCTACGATTTATTTCTTGTGGATATCGAATAAATGTTGGATCTTTTCGACAGTACGCTACAAAGACAGTTGAACTCTTTGTTACAAAATATTCCTGGTTCTTCTTTTATATGCCCGAGCATCTTAGAAAAGAAGTTCCAGAAAAAAGCAACATTATGAAAGATTTAATGAATAATCGTTTCTGTTCGTCCGATCCCGTGTTGTCGTTTTTATCTAAAAGCCACAGTTATTAAAAAAAAAAAAAGATATCTAATACAAAAACCTCAGTTCAGATGAAAGCGACTTAGATTGTGACTGAAAAATGAATACAAATATTATAAAATGGCCGTAAAATATAAAAAAATATTATTTTTTTTGTGTTGTGTGTTTATTGTTACCGTCATAACTTTGTTTATTTGATATATTCTAATCTTATATCTACAACTACCATTGAATAAATGTAGTTTTTTGTTTCTTTTGTAATATTTCATTAGGCTCAAAGTAAGTTTTCATAAACCACTTGTTTAATACCAATAAATCCTTTTTAACCCAGGTTACAACTCCTATCAAAAATATTTGTGAAATTAAGCGTTCTAAAACCTGCTTCAATTCAAGTCAACATTGTAATATTTCATTTTAACTTATTAAACAGGCGGCAACCAATTTCAAACAGATTTTTAAAAATAAGCCTTTTCAAACCTTAAATTAAATCAAACTATAAACAGAACAAAAAGCTTATAGATTTGTAAAAACAAATAATACCGATCACCCTGTTAAGCACAGAGTGGCGAAAAGTCACAGTTAATAGCAGTATGGTTGGAGATGGGAATAGTGCGAAAAACAAACAATTTTCACACGGTTGCGTGCTCGCCTAGCAATCCCGTTTACCATGGTTCACAGCCAGGTAAAGTCTAGAAAGAAAAGAAGTCTGATGAGGAGATGTGGCGATCGCCGAAATAGCAGCTATCACTTCTACCACTTTGAAAAATTGTTGTTTTCTCATATTATTCCTAATAAAAAACCTGGCCACAAGCTCTATAAATTATACAGACGTTTCATAAAAATTAAGGCCAAAAAATAAAAATAAATCAAACAATATTCTTCAAAAATACTTTCGAAAATAAGTTTTTATAAACCTGTTTTGTTTGATACAGCATTTCATTATATGTTTAAATAAGTAAAATTAACCATTTTACACGGATGGCAACTCTCCTCTTCAAACATATTTTTGAAAATTAGCTTTCTAAACGCATTTGTTGCACAACAATATTGTTATATTTCAGTTAAATTATTAAAATAAGGTGGCAACCCTGATCAATAATACTATTGTAATTAAGCTTTTTTTTGAACCTCTTCTGTCTGACAGTCATGCTATAATACAATATATAATTTAACTTACTTATTACTTTAACTCAATTTTTTTTTACATGCATAGGTGGCAATCCTTTTCAAAAATATGTGCGAAATTAAGTCTCTGATATTATTTTCCTTTGACACCCTTGCCGTACAATTTTCTTAACTCATTAATTTACTCGCTTTTAAAAAAAAAGTGCTGTATGTTAATTTGGCCCCCTTTTTTTTTTATCTATTTGAAAGCTAAGATAACAATATAAAAATGTAATTATAATTGGCCTTAGGCTAAATTTGGGACCTAGATTCCATCTTATAACCTATTTATGTTTCTAAATTTTTATTCTCCGAGTCTGTCTAGCCGTTTTGTTGTGAAAATTTATTAAACATAGTTACTCAACTGTGGCTTATCCGAAATCCCATAAGAAGTTTTACTTAAAAAAAAATTCAACAAGATCGCAAGATAAGATTTAAATACCTACATATGTACGTAACTACCAGTTAATATACAACAATGCTGACGTTCAAAATACATACATACAAACTTACAAAAAATGTTAAATAATAAATCTGACAAGCATCTACTACATAAACAAATCGCAACTCAGCAAAGCAGCAAAGCAGCCGGCAGCAGCTGCTAGTTGATAATCGTTGTGTCACCGACTGACTGACTCACGCCCGAACAACAACACGTTTTTTTTACCGGCTGCTGGCGCTCACCTCATACTCCACTCAATCTGTGTAGCAGCTGTTAAGCGGAGCAAAAGTTTTTTGTTTGTTGTTGGTGTTGCAGCAGCAGCAGCAGCATTTGTGTGTTAATGACCTAACAATGAAAGCGTTGCAGGGGTAAAGTCAGAGAAAAGCAAAAATGCAAAAGCAAATTCAAAGAAAACCAAAGCTAAACGGTGAAACACAAAAGCGAACTTGTACGACTTGAGGAAAAAAGGCGGGAATTCGAGACACCACAGTGCGCAGATGGCAAGCAAACACAAACACAAGACGGCGGAATAAAGCAAAAAATTAGCAAAATGAGGAAAGAAATAAAAAAATGTATTTAGTAACAATAGAAGCGACGAAGCGAACACAGGCAATATGTGTGTGTGTGCCTTGTGTATGTACTTATGTAGATTTGCAAGCTTTTGGCAAAATATTGACAAAGAGATGCGAGCTGAATGCGATCGCAACAGTGCATGCAGTTGTTGAACGAAATGAGAAAACAGCTCAGCTTGGCAACAAATTAGTTTTTGAATGCTGTGCAAATTTACTTGATTTATATGCGTCGCTGGGTGTTTCTTTTATTATTAAAATTTGTTTATCTAATTATAATTTTTTATATTTATTTCATATGTGTATTATTTTCTTTGGGTCCATTTTCTCTTTGTATTGGTTGTTTCATACATAATTCGCATAATTCGTTTAGCGTTTGTAGTGAGCGAATTGTGTAAGAGTATCAGGCGAGCGAGTTTGTTACTTAAGTCTTTCGTTTGCACCCACAACTAGCAGGAAGTGCGGCAGCTATGCATTCCCTTATCAACTTACCTGTGTGCGCTGTTTTTTGTACGAGCGTTACAAAAGAAAAAAAAATTGCTAAAAATTTATTATTAATTATTACTTAACACTATCCATTCGATGTTGACCAAAATAGACTGGGTTCAGATGTCCAAGATTGTAAAGATTTAAGGGACGGAATGAACAGGCATTATAGGGACTATTCATGTGGTTTTAGCACTTCAATAAAACTTTCGTAAAAGGGTTGCTTTGAAATAAGGCAGAATTATTCAACTGTGTTTAAAATAATAACATCACAACGTTTTGATATGCCTGTATATTCTTTCTTTATTTAAATATATTTAATTTATTTTTATAGATCTATTGTGTTAATTCTTTAACAAAACACGACAAAGTGTGGACAAAATTAAAAATTTAAAATCAAATTTTCCTATAACTTTTTAATCACAATTGCATTTAATTTAATTTATTTATTCATAATCTGAAACTACAAAGCTTTTTACAAACTGTATAGAGAAAAAGTGTGTAAATTAATATTAAATATTCAAATTAAATTTACATATTCATTTAACATTAATTTAAAATTAAATTTAGACAACGAAAATTTATGCCTAAGAAATTTGTAGATTTGTACATACATACATTTTTATTTCGAGTATGCAGTTTTATAGATCATTTAATTTTAGTACAATCACTTACTTACTTAATTGGCGCTATAACCGCTAAAGCGATTTTGGCCGATCTTCTACAATTAGTGGTGTGCGTCTTGATGTTGTAATATAAATTGAGGGACCTACAGTTTTACGCCGACTCCGAACGGTGAATGTTTTTTTGTGAGAAGTTTTTTTTTTCTTAGAAAAAACATTTATATCATTTCTGATGTTACTTGTTCCGGCCTGGATTTGAACCTGGAAAAAAAACACACACACACAGAAACAAAATTATATAAAACCAACAAAAAATTGTTAATTATTATCAGTGATCGGAAAAATAAGCAGTTTTTTTTTTAATTTCAATTCAAAAAGTCAGTCGGAAAAATTGTCTTTTTAACATTTTAGTTTTAGTATGAAAACCAGTTATATAAAACCGACGAAACATTTTTCACCACTTCAGAAATGTTCAGTTATGGTCGGCGATCGAAAAAATATTCAGTTTTTTTACATTTCAATTCAAAAAGTCAGGGGGGGAAAAATTGCCTTTTTAACATTTGTATATACATACATACATATGTACATACATACATATGTACATACATACATATGTATGTACATAAAAATGTGATTTAATTGTTTTCTTCCAAAAAAGTCAGCAATTAACAAAAAAAAAAAAAAAAAAAAAAGTCAAAATTTTACTTTCTTGTTTTCAGTCAAAAATATCAGTTTATACATATTTAATTGAATTGAATGTAATAGCAACCTAATTTTAACATTTTTTTTGGGCGCAAAAATAAAAGTTAAATTTTGATGGAAAAGGTAACGGTCAAATTTTAAGTTTAATTATTGACCAAAAAAAATTAAAGCCATATTTTGACATTTATATTGGCTGAAAAAATAAGTCACACTTTAACTTCTATTTCTGAATGATTTATTATTATTATCGCTGATTGATTGTTATTATTAAAAACAGTTTTCTTAATTCAAATTAAATTTTTTTCTTTCAATTGAAACTTTGTAGACACTTGTTGAAAATTGTTATTGCACACAAATTTAAACTTTGATTTTTATATGCAGTTTATGTTAAAGAATGAAATATATTTTTATAAAAAATACTCCAGTAGAGCACATTAGCAAAGGAATTCATTAAAAAGCTTGTCAAAAATTTAATAAAACATCTCATTACTTAAAAAAGAGAGTTTCCACCTGTTTGAAAAGTCAAATTTAACTTAAATATACACATGGATATAAACTATTTAAAAATATGACGTCTCGGCGAGTACAGGGTGTATACCTCTATTTTTGGCAGGGTTTCCACCTGTTATATGAGACAGAAACTGAAATGGTTAAATATGTAAAGGGTAATGAATAAATAAATATAGAACAAAGTCTGCCGGAATTTCGTATTATTTTTTATAATGTTATTTTTTGTTGGGAGTGCTACGCTTTCAAAGTAAAGTGTGCTCAGGGAATTATTGCATATATTCAGACTTTATACAATATTCAGTTTTAGAGCATTAGCTCAGTGTGCAGAACACGGGGAAAGATGTTTGATTGGAATTTCCGCAATAATTGCTGTATCGTTTAATTGTTATAACTTTTCCTATTTTTCTCCGCATTTCTCCAATAATTTTGTATTGTGTCCTTGTGGGGTTCTTTGCAAGGTACACCACCGGTGGGCAATTAAACCTTACCATCTCATTTTATAAAAAAAAGACTCAAATATATATATATATACTACATATAATAAAGTCTATCGATAAGTATTTTAACAAATTTTTCTAATAACCCTTGACGGCTATAACTAATTCGATGCTTATGGGCGAAAATTTGCTTTGGAATTTTCTACCCCCACACATTTTCAAAAATATTCTTTAGCGCACTGTCTTAGAGTGCAGTTTATGTTGAGTCTGAGTCAAGTACTTTTCATCGGATTCAAATCGGGTGAATTTCCTGGTCGATAACATTTTATGCAGCTGGAGCAGAAAAAAAAACCAGATGTCACTATTTTAAACTATAGAATATTTTGGAAATTAAATACCACCATCGATATCAAAGATGCACCACGCTCTGTATCGATAAAATAATCGAAGTCGTCGAGTTTCTATTGCTCAGGACCTAAACATTGCACAAAAAACCCGTTTAGAATCATTTACGTAAATAAGGCTGGCAGGACGACATCACCAGGCCACACACTCTTCTTATGCATTCACCACATAGTTCGGACCTAGTTCCAAGTGATGTGATTACTACCTGTTCTTGCCTATAGCGAATGATTTCGCTGGTCAAAAGTTCGCCTCAAGAGAAACTTGTAAAAATCGGGAAATTTTTTGCCAATAGGAAAGAAGGTTCTATTGAATGAATAATAAATTTAATGCAAAAATAATAGACTTCTTTTAACAAGATCTTATACTCAGTTTTTAAAATTTCACACCAACCAGTAAAATTGTCTATAAAGAATGTAGCCTGAAATTCGTTTGCCTCAATCGGATTAGTCTGACCATTTAAACCACATTGTGAAAGCTAGCCGATAATAATATCTTTATTTTTTAATGATACATCTTCCTTAGTTTATAGAACGTGTAAAAAATGCATTAAAGCTAAAGACTGTCTAGCTAGTATTTTTACTTTTTTTGTCTTCTAAAATTTCCTTGCAAAAAACAATTACATTGAAAAAGTTATGACATACATTTAGTTTCCCTCATTTGCATACTAAGCACATACTACATACATACCTAGTTTTTGTTCAATTTATCTACCATATACTTATATTTTTTTTTTTTGCAATAAACGATCTGCTGTAAATTGAATTGTTATTTATTAATGACATTCATAGATATGTCATGGTTGTGTGTGTGTGTGTGTGTGTGTGTGAAGAGTCATTGCACGATTACTTGGTAATTTATCATTTCTATCTGACATTTGACGTGCGTTTTGCTTATCTCTCTCAGTGGCTCGACGCTTTGAAATTGGTATTAAACATTTTTTGAAATTGATATTATAATTGATAGTCTGATTAGGTTAGCTCTTTTTTTTTTATTATGTTTTGTATGTAAAATGACTAGCTGCTTAGAGCAAACATAACAAGAGGTAATAGACTAATACCATTGATATTTGGCCTTTTTTTTGTTTGCTATGAGTCTGTTATATGAAAAACAAAAGTGTTAGAAGACATAGAGGACTAAAGAATGTTGTTGGTGTTGAAAATGTACGAACGGGGGTTGAAATGCATTATTTTTTATTCAAAAAAAAAAAAAAAAAAAAAAAAAAAAAAAAAAAAAAAATCGTTTCCAAGTAAACATTTCTGTACCGTACCGACACGGCACGCCGCAAAATGCAAAGTCAAATTAGTAGTAAAATTTTTTTCAACAACCATAAGAACCATTTTAGCTGAGAACTAGTGGTTTAAAACATATTCGATGCTTTTCAAACTATTTATTTATATCAGCAATTATTAAATTTCTTCGGCTATATTTCAAAAATACAAATTTTATTTTAAACCCATCATTTTAGTTGACTAATAATCGACATTGAAGTGTCGTTCAATTGTGTAGCAAAATGTATTGACAGTTTTGGTTTCCAGTTAACTTTATTTTTTTAAATAATGTAGTTAGCTCAACAATAAAATTCGTGTGAGTTAAAGCTTCAAATGTATAAAAATTTGAAAAAATGTTCATCAATTTTTTTTTTAAATTTTTTAATCAGAATTTTGTTCATTTGTAGCCCATTAAGGTGGAAGTTTCAAACTGATTGGTTTTTTTTTTTTTGGAAATTATTCGTTTTTTTGTATTGTTTTTGTTTTTGGTTTGTATTATTTTTTTTAATATTTTCTTTATATTTTTTTAAATTTTATTTATTTTTTATTTTTTAATTTTTTTTTTTTGTATTTTTGTTTTAAATATTTGTTTGCTTTTTGTTTTTTATATATTTTTGGATTTTTGTTAAATATATTCTTTGATTTTATTTTGCTTTTTTTTATGATTATTGTTGTTGCTTTGGTTTTTAGGGAAGAAAATGCTGAGCATTCTAGCAAAAGCGAAAAAAATACAATAAGAATGTGCAACTACTTGAATCTTGCGTTTTATAATAAGAAATTTGTATGGGCTACAAAACTGCATACTCCGAAATTTTCTAAGAAAATAACAAAAAATCCCAACAACTCACTTTGGATGGCGATTATTTTCCGATTAATTCGGCGAGTTTTTATAAATGTTCCGATTAAATAGTTAAAAAATTTTAATGATATTTTTTAATGAAATTTTTGAAAAATTGTCATGATTTTTTTGAATTTTAATATTTGCTTCTTAAAAATTATGATTTTTTTTTTAATTTTAATGATTTTTTTTTTAATTTTAATGAATTTTTTTTTAAATTTTAATGAATTTTTTTTCATACAATAGAAAGTTTCAAACTGTTATCGAATATACTATATATTAAAATTAAATATGGAAAGATAAAACTGTCAAAACTTCCCAATACATTTGGGTACTATTTTCGTGACAACCGGTTTCATCTTTCAAAACTGCTGCAAAATGACTTGAGCCGTTATTGCGTGCAGCCATGCTGTATTTGTATAAAGCTACCAAACTGTCAAACATTTGAATCAACTACAGCAACCAATACTTAGTACTATACCGCAACAGTTTGAGCGCTGCTGTGACATTCTGTCTTGCTGATTTGGCAGCTGTCCCAAATTTAGTGTCCCAAAGAAGAAATAATTTAGTACACACGGTGTGAATCTGTCATAAGTTGTGACACTTAGATTTTGAAAACTACTGCGTTATTCAAACTGTTCAGAGTTAACAAAAGAAGTTAGTGCTTTGCAAACTGTTTAGCAGGAACGTGTGAAATATTTGAGAGACACTCGGAGAAGTTTTACAAATTTTACTGTCTTGACATAATAAGCTTTAAGAAAGGCATACAATTTTAAAATATTAATTTTTAAAATGGATTTTTTTCACCAAAAGTTTAATTGACATTTTTTGTTTAATTTATTTTCTAGTCGCACGCCTGGTTCCCGTCAGCCTTCACCAGCCGAAGAAACGCTGCCACGACCACCCACTCTACTCGATCCCAACCAACATGGTGGCTTCCCCACACACCCATTCAATCACATGCTAAACTCCATGGATCATCAAGGTGGACCGGGTACACAAATGAATTCGTATCCACCGCATCAGATGCAAATGGGTCAAATGCAACCGCCTGTAATGAACGGTGTCGGAGGAATGCAAATGGCACAGGTATGTTACGTACATACATACATACATATATCCCATACATATTTAGTTGAATAATGATTTAAGTTGAACAATTCTGTATACATACATACATACCTGGATTATTTGCTCTAAAAACAACAACAATAAATTGTTTGCTATCTTTTAGAACTCTATGATGAACCACCAAGCACAAGGACCAAATCAAATTGAATCTCCCGGAAATTTATTGCAGCAGCAGCAACAAAATTTTGATGTACAGGTGAGTGAAGGTTTTGCTATTATTTTAGTAGGTTAAAAAGCGTGGTACATAGAATGCGAGCAGTATTACAAAATGTTTTTTAATTTTTTTATTTTTGGTTCAAATTTGGAGAAATTCAAATATAATTAATTAATTCCGTGGGTTTGGCCACTACTACTTCTAATGCGTATTTAATTTAAAATGACATGATTTTTAATTCAGTAACAAAAACCTACCTGAATTTCGAGATATAGATAGATAGATAATTGTCACAGATTTAATTGCGGTGTCGATGAATTTTAAAGCAATGCCCCCTAGTCCCAGTAAAACAGAAGTAAATTCTAAAGTTAGTAGCAGTTTTTTAAATATAATTTTCAATTGGATATCTGCCAAAAATAGCTGTAAATAACTTAGGAGTCAACTTTATCTGGACTACAACTTAGGCGTTTTTTTTTAGAATTGAATTGAGTCGGACCATAAATATGGGTTTGCTGGAAATCTCGACTGACTACAGAGCTATCTAATTTATTTATTATACATACATATTTTCAATATTTTTTCAAAGAAATTTTTTTAGAGGTAATTGAGAAACGTAAAGTTCATTCTCGATTGTGAATTGAAGGAAATTTTTTTGAGGTCAAAGCTCAACCTCGAAACAATAAATTCGGCAAAGTTTTGTAGCTACATAACTTCGAAAGAAATAGTATTATTTTTTTTTATTTGTGAAATTAACCACCAACAAACAGAAAACAGGTTATTTCTATTATTATTATTATTATTAAAAATCTTGATATGTAGTTATCCCGGCTATAGGGAAATTCATCTCGACGGTCAGTGAAGTACTGGAGGGGTTGAAGACCCGCCTCCAACACACGTTAAAAGGCATCTTCTTGATATGAGGAGGAGCTGCAGCTGCCTCGTGAATTCAACTCCTACTTATCCAGAATCAACCCAGGCATACTCAATATATGTCCGCCATGTGAAAATTCTCTTTTCCCTTTCTCTTTGGTCAGACCCTGTCGAAACTGCGCGTTTATTGGGCCTCCCCTAAGATAAGTTTGATGATAACTGCCGTTGGCTAAGCCGATCTGGCAGGGTCTGAGTAACCGCTACAACAGCAACAACAACCAATACGATTCTTTGTACTGAATTTACTTCTAGGAAATTGAAAATGTACCAAACTCTTTTGGCATGGAATGGCCGATTTGATTACTAATTCGAATGCCTTGTAATTTCATTCCTAAAAGCATTATTATGACCGAGGTCTGACATCTTGTATTTTTTTTTTTTTAAATCACACCTGTTTGTTACGGTAACTCGAATGTACAGTGAAACAACATGGCGTTTTTTACAATATTTAAAAGGGTTTCGTGATAATTTTTTTTTTGCATTTGTATAAAAAATAGTTCGTTATATAACAAAAATATGTGAATGCAAGCATAAAACAAAGTTTTACACTTTGTACAATATTAAAAAAAAAAAAAAAAAAAATTGAACAAAAGTTCATAAAAATTTCAAACTTTATAATGTGATTAAAAAAACTTCTGGTATGCAGTTTTGTAGATTTTTCAATTTTTCAAGGTTTCAAGAGGCTAAAAATTCCCCTTGAATTTTTTAAATTAAGAAAGTAAAAATATATATGTATATACATGTATAAAAAAGTATACTTACATATATATGTATGTAGTACATACATAAAACAAACAAAAAAATAAAAGATACATAAAAAAAAAAACATAAGAAAATAAAAAAATATATATGTAAAAAAAAGTTAAAATATACAAAAATACAAAATATATTTAAAAAATCAAATAAATAAATATTGTATATACAACCAAATAAAGAATAAAAATATATACGTAAATCAAAAAAAAAAATAAATAAAAAATAAAAAGATATAAAACAAAGTTAAATTATTAAAACATGGGGGGAAAAATGCTTAGAAATGTGTTTTAAAGTCTCCTGCACACAAAAATAGTAAACATCTAAATAAAATTTATTTAAAATCTGTAAGATCAAAATTACATAAAAATTTTGTTTAAATCAATCAGACTTTTTACTTACTTCAGAGTTGCACATTATTGCCAATTGAACGAGCTACGAAACTACATACTCAAAAATTTAAAGTAAATGAAATTGCATAAAAAAAAGAAATTTTTTATAAAAATTTGTTGAATTTTCATAAATTTTGTACAAAGTTTTTTTTTTTACTTTTCATTTATATCATTTTTGTTATATACCGAATTACATTTTTGTAAAAAAAAGAAAGAAATATTTCATTAAAGACAGAAGTTATGTATGTACATATTTTTGCACGTACACGTGTATATTTAGATATAGAAAATTAAACACAAGTAATCTTTTTATAGCTTAAATAATAATTTTAATTTTCCAAATTGGTCCTAAAATATACTTGCTAAATTAAGTACCTCAATTTCGATAATATATTAAATGTTAAACTTTTTCAGCACTCTAAAGATCTCTTTAGTCGATTTCAGCATGGATTTCTTCCTGGTAGATCGTCGTGTACTAATCTCTTAATTATCAAGAATTAAATTGTTAAGGCCTTCGAACAAAAATATCAGCTTGATGTTGTATATACCGAGTTCTCCAAAGCTTTTGACAAAGTCAACCATTCAGTTCTTTTACTTAAGCTTTCTTTGTATGGAATTAGAGGGACCCTATTGAAGTTTTTCGAAAGTTTTTTAGTAGGACGGAAATTCTTAGTTAAAATAGGCCCAACAAAATCCGACATCCTAATCAATGCATAGTCTGGAATACCACAGGGCACTCATTGTGGACCACTGCTGTTTTAAATTGTTTATAAATGACTTACCCCAGCACTTTAATTTTGCTAAATGCTTAATGTTCGCTGACGATGTTAAAGCCTATATGCCGGTACGTAATTTAAATGGCTGCCTTAATCTGCAATCGGATCTTGTGGTGTTTCAGCAATGGTGCACTGTTAACAATCTGTTCCTTAACACAAACAAATGCAATGTGGTTTCATACACCAAAACTGCTAGTCTCACTATGTTTGACTATTCCATTAATAATATTATTTTAAATCGCATTGATGAAGTGAAGGATCTTGGAGTAATTTTTGACACGAAACTAACTCTAAATAAGCACATTGATTATATTATTTCTAAAGCACTTTCTATGCTGGGTTTCATTAGAAGAAACTCAAGTGAATTCAAGGACCCTTGCACATTAAAGTCTCTCTATAACTCTTTAGTTAGAAGCCACCTTGATTATTGTTGTCTTGTATGGAGCCCCTATTACTTATCTCACATTAGTAGAATTGAAAGGGTTCAAAAAAATCTTACCAGAATGGCTCTATTTAAATTAAATTGGCCTAGCGATTTGCCGTCCTATGATGGAAGGCGGAAACTTCTTGGCTTACAATCTCTAGAAGATCGGAGAACTTACTTCGCGCTAATGTTTGTTTACAACTTAATAAATAAGAGAATTAATTGTGATGAATTATATGGTTTTTTGAATTTCTATACTTCATCACATGAATTAAGGCATAATCGTTTGCTTGTTGAAACCTCATAGAACTAATTATGGCTATAATGAACCAATTGCCCGATGTATACGTCTATGTAACAATTATGTTCATCATATAGATTTTAATACCACTTTATCTAGATTAAAATTAAATTTATTTACTGTGTTAAATTAGAAATAGTCTGTAAGGTTAACCTGTAGACTGAAATAAATAAATAAATTTCTTTTGCCTATCGGACAATTTTATTTACCATACATACAAATTTGTTCAACAAATATTTATTATAGAAATTTTAGCTGATTTTGGCGCGTAACTGAGTGAGTCAAGTTTTTTTTTTAATACTTATGTATCTGACTCGTTCATTCTTAATTGGTAATTTTTTAAAATTTTCCACTTCGGCATATCTATACATACATATATATTAGTTATAAACCATAGTCAACCACTGGTTTGCCTGTGACCACCACACATTACATTACCGGCTAAGTGCAAATTTAATAGGATGAGTGCATGCAAACAGCTACACATACATATACAAACATATAACTAGTATATGTGTGGAATATGTTTCTTTGTATATGCCAAGCGCTCATTTGCGTTAATGTCCTCCAAATAACACAACCTTAATGCAATTGGCTATGTGCACTCCAAATACTCCTTCAGCGACTTTACTCTAATTGCTTGTGGTCCCAGTTGTGCACTCATATTCACTACTAACTATATTTACTGGATTTCCAGACTGCATCAATGCACGAACTCTCCAGCCCATTACTGTCCATCGATTATGCCTCCGAAAATGTCCATTCGATTTCCGGTTCACAAAAATTTAGCCATTCGTGCATGGTCTGTCTAATGTTGGTGAGAGATCCTTTAGCGGTCAAAGTTTTAGCACTGACTGTGCTAGTCTTAAATTTGTAATGCTGTCCAGCGCTGCATCCTTCGCCATGGCACTGTCGTCGTTTAGCAACTAACTGTTGGCCAGTCAGTCTGTTGGTTGTGTTTGATTACAACTGTTTGCTTGCCTATTTACTGTATATTTGTTTGCCATATGCTGCCTTTTCGCCTTTTCTCCATAGGAGTATCCTCTTATATTATTCGCCCAGTTGCAGTCGGATCCTTCAACCCCTTTACACTTTGTCATTGCGCCCGCTTTCTAGTCGTATGTCGTATGTCGCTCTACACAATTTATTGGCAACGGAAATCGGATTTATTAGCCGCAAAATTGCTTTCCAATTCTTTTAAGCTTTCCTTTCTATTTAATACTACTTCAAATGTCATGCACATTCATTCCCCCCTTTGCCTTTTCACGCTCTCTCTCTCTCTCCGTGTGCCCTCAAAAATTTGCTTCGTGTTGTTTGCTGTTGCGCCTTGATTCCTATTTCGGCTATACTTTTTTCTGCATTTGCCAAATTTCAGCTTCTGTACAATATTGTATGCTTTTTTTTTTATATAGTACCAAATATTTATGTATGTCCGTTTGTGCCTATATGTTCTACTCCTTTTTTTTTGCTGCTGCTTTGTCTCATACAAATTGAAAATCAATATTTTGATTTCACTGCACTCCTCTGCCTAGTCATTTTGCCCAATTGTCTGCTGAACCAAGTCGATTTCGTATGCTCTGGCTTTAATGTGATCTTGGCAATCAAGTGCCGGCCTGCCTGGCTGCATATTTTTTTTTTTTGGTTTTTTTTTACTACTTTTCCTATTGCCAAAAACTTTTGGTGGCTTTTGATTTTTACGCCTTGTGTATTTGACTTGTTGTAATGTGATTTTGTAGAGTTGAAAAAAAAATGCTGGCTTTTTATGCCAATTTGTCAGAGCAGCAAGCGTGAAAGTGTTTGAATCTGCCTGCCGTCGAATCTCACATGTGCCCGACGCCTATTGGTATGCAACAGTTTGGCGCTCGCTATCGTATGCTAACAAATTTGGTGCTGTAATAAATGGTGAGCTTCATGTGCGATTTGCTGATGTCGGCAATAAAATGCATGCCTATGTTGAATGTATTTTAGAAATAATATTCAAATATAGTAGAATACGAAATTCTGTTTGCGACAAATAAATGATAAGAAACAGAATGTTAATAAAAATCAATCGTCTGCGAAATCTTGTAAAGTCGTAATTTGAAATTACTTTTATTTGATTTTTATATGTATATATGTACATATATCTGAAGTGAAAAGTTCATGACTTCCGTTATGCCTTTAATGCGTGTAGGCTTTTAAAGTTTACTTCTCTATGCTGTATATCAATTGAGTTCGAAAACGAATATTATAGATATATGTAACTATGAATTACAGAAGTTATATGAACGATAACGATAACATTAACGACATCAATAACGAGATGAATATCGATAAAGCTAAACCAAATTGGCTGCAACTACCATAAAACGTTTAAAATTCCGTTAACTTTATCGATAAGGGTGACGATAGTGTCAAAGATTGCAATAAATATCGATAACAGTAAATCAACAGTAAGTCAATAATTGTCGTTAACATTAACGATATCGATAACGATAACGTGATTAATATCGATAAAGCTCGACTAATTTGGTTACAACTACCACAACACGTTTAAAATTCCGATAACATTACTGATAACGGCGACGATAGTGTCAACGATTGCAATAAATATCGATAAAAGTAACAATGCTGATCACGTTAAAAATAGATAACGAAATATACAATAACTGGTATCAATAACGGTAACTACTTAAACTTTATTTGCAGTTATTTGTGTTTTATGTTAATTTTTGGTATTATTTATTTCATTTTTTTTTATAGGATTTTAGTTTTTAGAACAAAACATTATAAGAAAGTAAAAAAAAAATATCAAAAAATCTTCATTCAATTTACCTTTTTTTTTGTTGCTGCAAATTTCCGGCTATGCAGGGATAATAATAATGAAGAAATTTGGAAAATCATTCTTAATATGGAATAAATTCCAAAGAGAAAAAAAATATTCAAAATCAAAACCAAATTTTCAGCCATTTCACACATGCACTTTTTTATACTCAAATTGCGTTAATTTAGATCAATTTAAAAATTAATTTTCCACGCTAAACACAAATTTGGGTTGTACATTTTTGAAAAACCACTGTAGACTGTCCTTACTCGCTGCACAGCAAGCAGCAGAAATGGACAACATTAACCTAGATGCATCGGTGGACATATTCCCGTTATTCGATTCGAAATTGGGCATAAAATGTATTTAAGTTTTGTGAATCACGGCAAGTTAGGCAAATGCATATTTTGTAATCGGTTTCATCACGTCAAAATCAGATCTTTCTGAGCTATTCTCCTCCTTACCATGGAAAGACCATTGTGTGCTTTGTTCTCCATGCCATGGAATTGTTCTGCCTTTTTCTTTAAACATCCCCTTGCCTAAGGTACTTTAATGGTAAATCTTCTAAATATTCATCGCTAACTCATAAACTAAAAAAAAAAAATAAAAAACTAATACAATCGTAAACGTACTGAAAATGAGTATAACAAGAATCGCTGCTACCGATCAATTTTTACCCATACACTCGTACTCCGTGGCCAACAAGGTCCGCTCGCGACCTGAGTTGACTGCCAAGCACCGAGAGGGTCTACATATTAATTATCGTTTTGAGAATTCTCTACCGCCGGTAGGTTCTGAAAAAAAAAAATATAAAAATACCGCCAAATTTAGGCACACTAGTATTTTTTACCCAATAGCGAGTGTTGCCGAGTTAATTATTCGCTATTAAAGCGAATATGTTAATTTATAGCTCATTCTTAATTTATGAATAAATTACCTTGAAACTTGGGTAACTTCGTCTTTTCAAATCTGTCAACAAACTAAGATGCAGTGAGGTATTTTATCATAAATCAAGAACGAAATCACGTACAAATCAATGTCGGTTCTAAATTTTATCGATAATAATCGAAATATGTGTACGCACATAAACAAACTGGACAATGCATTTTGAAATCTCCTCTAGAAGCTTTCTTTCATGATCGTAAAAAAAAAAAAAAAAAAAAAAAAAAAAAAAAAAAAAAAAAAAGATATAACAAAAAATTTAATTATATTAAAAATGTATACAATCTCTTACATTTTTTTCCATTGATCAAAGAACTAAACAACCCTGCGGCTACAGAGCTGCCAATATAGATTAAGAATGACAAGTGTGGACGCACTTTGTGTATGGGATGTATTATTATTATTATTGTTATTTATTAGAGCAATATAAAATATTACACTAATTAATGGAGCACACTAGCTACTTAGGCCTTCAGTGCTTCTGTTTTTTTAACATTATACTACTTTATTTGCAGGTACAAAAATAATAAATTTTTAGATTTGTCAATATTTGTTTATATGCTATTGATTAAACCGATATCTTTTATGAAGTTGAATATTTTAAGTACATTATCTACGGTGATGTTTTTTAGGAGTACGGAAGGTTGGATGGATGGAAAGTGGGATAGTCTTTTGGTGTATAAAACTGAACAGTTATCAAGGATGTGTAGAAGGTTTAGGTTATTTCTGCAAAATGGACAAACGGGCGGAGGAGTGGATACAAGGAGATGTTCGTGTGTTAGTTTTGAGTGGCCAATCCTTAAACGGGTAAAGATACTGGTTTGCGTTTTTGATAGGGTAGATGGAAAGATTGATTTTATGCATTCAGGGTTGAAGTTAGTGTAGGGGTGATTGAAGTGAGTCCATGTGTTTTGTTGTTGTAGCGAGAGGTAATTAGTGGTAAGCTGACGGATATCCTTTGGTATGTGAGGGTCAAACGTTATTACAGGGGAGAGGTGCAAACTTTTGGCTGCAGAATCAGCATATTCGTTTCCAGTGATACCTTTGTGCCCAGGGATCCATATTACTTTTATTTTACCCGCCTTTTTTTATTAACCATTTGGGAAATAACTTGATTGCTGTTGTGAATATTTTCCAGAGCCTGTACGACAGAATAGCTGTCTGTGAAAATTGCGAACCTTCCTTTAGCATTGGATGCGTGAATCGCGAAAGCTTCGGATGAAAAGATAGAACTGTGGCTTGGGAGTCGACCTCCAGTTAACAATTTACCGTCTCTATCAACAGCAGCGAACCTGGTACTGTATTCAACTTTTGAACCATTGGTGTATATTTGGGATATATTGATTAAATCTTTCCTGCCGGCTAATTCGTGGAAGAGCTGTTTAAATGTGTCAGGGCTCGTGCTACCTTTTGGAAAGGAATGAAGGCTGGAATCAATTGAGCTGGAAAGTAGGAGCCAAGGTGCTTGGCGGCTTACCATACCCGGCCTCGGCAAGGACACATTTAATTGGAGATGTTGGAAAAGCGTACACGCTTCTGCGTACTGCGGTGTGATAAGGCATGTTAAGCAGTTTTAGATGAGAATTTGCGCATCCTACATAAATAGAGAGGTCATAGTCTATTTTGGACAGAATTAATGCCCTAGTTATATCCACAAGTGTATTGGCGTGAATGTGTAGATGTTTTGAAGTCAGGCATTTGATTATGTTAAGTCTCGTCATAAGATTTTTTCTAAGGTACTGACAGTGTTCTTTGTATGTGGTTTTGGAATCGAATATGATGCCAAGAACTTTTAAATAACTTACGTTTTTTATATTTGCATTTGCTATATTTACTTGTAACTGAGGACAGTTCATTTTTCGGCAAATGTGTAAAATTTTGCATTTGCAGTGTGATAGAATTGCTTCTGAGTATTGCCCCCAGGAGTTAATATCTTCTAGCAACTTTGAAAGGGTTGTTTGTACTTTGTTGATATCTTTTTCTTTTGTATAAAAGAAAGCATCATCGGGATGTAATTTGTTGACGGATAATTCAATTGTAGTGTGTCCGTGGTTTTAATTTAACTAAATTTTTCTTTAATCTTTAATCCACTATTATTTACTCTTACATAATTATTTTCTCTTATGTAACGAAAAGCTGAAACTTAGTTGACTTAAAAAATCTCCAAGCTATTTATTGTTTTTATTTTTTTTATTAAATATAAAAATAAAAATGTGGTGGATTGTGAAAACAGCTGATGCTGCCGCAAGCTTATTTTTTAAATGAAGCAAAGCAGTAGCAGACTAGACAAATGAATCAACAAAATAGTGATTATGCAAAAAAAAAATTGTGTAGTATTTTACTACAAGCTAAAGTGTGTACATACCTACCTACATACCTACATACATATATGTACTATACATATGTAAAGTACTCACTAATAAAGTAAACATGTTGAAAGAACTTAGAACGCAACCGAGCCCCAGAGAAGTATGGGATACCATTGCAAAACAGCTGCAATATGGTTGCACAAACCAAACACACACGCACACACACACATAGATATATACATACACTGGCAAATAAGTAAAAGTGCAACCCGAAAAGGCTTAGGATTTAGTTGGTAGTTTGAGTAGATTTCTTTGGTCTGTTAAATGCAAATATGTGTACTCTGCGGTCAGGGCAATGTAAAATACTTGTAAAAGCCGGAAAATGTTGTACGAAAAATAGGAGAAAAATAAAATAAATAAATGAGTAAATGCTGGTTAAGTGTGAAAATATTTAAACCAAAATTGCTATGCATTACATTTGTGTGAAGCAGCTCAGAAGTTGTTTCGCATTTTGTTAGAACAAAATTGTGAAATATGTAAATAAAAATAAGCGATAATAGTGAAAGTGGTAGACAAAAGTATTAGCAAAGGTATAAATTTACCAACATAAGTACATACATAAAATTAAGCCACTGTATCGCAAAAAAGTGAGGAAAATAAAATCAACCAAGTAGTTTTGCATTTGTATTATACTATGAAAAAAAAAAAAAAAAAAAAAATTCTGTTATCTTTGCAACAACTACTGAAGGTATTAAAATAACGTTATATTTTCGTGGTTCGCAGAAATTTTGAGATTTTTTCATGCTACGTCCTATTTCGCGTGCTCACACAATTAAGCCATTTTGAAGGAAATTGGGCAACTGCAAAATGTGAAATTATTTGCTTAAAAAATCCATAACACATTAGTTTAAAATAATTACAAAAAAAAAAAAAAAAAAAAAAAAATCGGCAAAAATAAAAGCTCAACTCCATGTGAAAGAAAAATTATATGGGACTGTTCCCAGAAGCACAAAAACATTGCGAAAGAACCGGAAATTTGGGGGGTTTCCAAAGACAAAGTCTAAAATGCCATACAATTTTATTGTAAACACAAGACCTTCGACAATTTACCCCGCAAAAAGCAAAGAAAAACTACACCAGCCGACGATCGACAAATCGTCTGGATGAGTAAAGCGGATCCATTTAGGATCCATTAGGGCATCCATCGTAATAAGGGATTTGAAAATATTTGCCCAAATAGTTCGTTAATGATTGCAGGAAAATTCCTTTATTGTACAAATTGCACACGTAAAGCAAATGTGTTGAAAGGGAACATCAACCGAAGGCTAGGTTCAGCAAAAATAAGCCAAATTCTGGAACCTAAGGCATATAGAGAGTGATGAGTACAAGGTTAATGTATTTGGCAACAATGGTAGACCCTATGCCAGGTGCGCCATTGTAAGAACTGGATTCCAGATATACTACAAAAGAAAAAAAAAAAAGAAAGAAACGGTTAAGATCATCCGTAATGGTATGGCGGCGTTCCACTGCATCCGGCTTGGTTCCAATTGGGCAAATTAAAGGAAAGATGACGGGCTGTATGTACAGAGATATCTTGGCAGATCGTTTAAATGGGGATTACACTGATAACTTGCCTCTAGCGTGGATTTTTCAGCAGGAGAACGACCCCAAGTACTGTTCTAGGACCGCTAAGGACTGGCTTTTAAACCCACCACATCAAATGCCTTGAGTGACAAACCCCGGACTCAAACCCTATAGAAAATCTATGGGGTATTATCAAGAGGGCAGTTGAATTATTCTCCATGGAAATTGTAATTAAAGAAAAATTGTTTTATTTTTGAACATTACAATTTAAATTGCGAAAAAAAATTAAAAAAACTTTGAATTTAAATACATTTTATTAAAACTTTAATTCTGATTTCCCAATAAAAATCAATTAAAAATAATTTTTTATATCGTGTCGATCGTGTGGCTTAATTTTTTTTTCGCAAATGCTCGTATTTACATTTTAGTGCAGTGGGAGAAGGGGATACCGTAAATTTTATCTACTTAGTTATTGATGAAAAATTTGTAAAACAACGATATGAAGGAAATTTTCTACATACAAATAAAGTATATAAAACTGATTTTTTTTTACAATAAACTTTTTTTTTTTTAATATTACAGTGCCGGAAAGTAATATTGGCACAGCAGTTTTTTTTCACATTCATTATTCACATCTTTTTTCATGACATTATTTTTTGTTAATTTTCCTATCAAAATATTCCATAAAAAAACCATAAAAGCCCAAATTTCAACTTTTTAAAAAAAATTTACAAAAATTCGGAATTAAAAAAATTGTTATCACATTTTCAAAAGTTTTAATTAGAATTTATAGAAAATTTTCGGTTATGCAGCCCAATTGAAGTTTAATTAACTGAATATGTATTTGCATTTGTATTGTACTATAAAAAAGGTTCCGTTATTTCTGCAACAACTACTGCGAGCATTAAAGTAACCTTATATTTTTCTTAATTTTTCTTATACATATATTTCATGTTAATAAAAATTCTGGATGATTTTTGGTTTTTGGTTATAGATTTTTGTTATATAAAGAAGAGCTACAATGTATATGTATTTTGCTAAAAAATTAACGAAAAAATTGTAACATGAAAGAGGTTGTCAATGAAAATGCTCTATAATGTATAAGTGTACAATTTTTTGAGTTAGGGATTTTTATTTAATAAAATGAATTTGTTTAATCTGTTTTTGTTTTTGTTATAAACTAAGCTTTATTTCACTCTTGGTGCCTTTTTCTGCCTTATTCTGTCAGCTTCTCCTTTTTCCTTTTTCCGCCTAATAGTATGCCGTTCTGAGGCAAATGAATTTTTGCAATCATAATAATATAAAAATGCAGCCGCGTAAATTTGAATGCTATCATATTTTTCTTCTATACATTTTTCCCCAAATATTTGACACACGAACTCGATTTGCACAATGCCAAACTGCAAGCAATAAATTCCTATTATTTGCCCTTACAAATTTTATATTTTTAATATAGTACAATGTCTCTACTTCTACTCACGTCTTTAAAAACTACTAGCTCATAAAAGCGAATTTCTTTAGGCCTTCCTTAACAGTCACAATACCTCGTTTTATTAAAAAATGCCCTTTGTATTTCGGCCTAGCATTTTTTCTTGTTGCTTTGTATTGAGAATGCATTGAATTTGCTATTCATATGTGCTATGGAAATCTTCGTATCACTCCTTTTATTTAAAAAGTTTATTTAAAAAGAGCTTGCAAATGTGGGGATTTTCTTTTTTAATATTTTCCATTCAGAAGAAATGCATTCAATGGTTCACTTACATAATACGTGATTTTCAAGGTGATTGCATGAGTGTCAATGATTTGTTTTTTTTTTGTTTTTTTTTTTTTTTTGACATTATGCATATGCTCTCTATTTCGATCATGTTATTCAAAAGTATAGATAAGTTTGTACAAAAATGAAGAGTTTTAAAAAAAGTTGCATCGAAATTTTTCCAAACATTGGAAACCTATTTTTTTTTCAGTATAAGTTACATTTAAAAAAAAAGAATTTTTTTTCTAAAACAAAAAAAAAGAACAAAACAAAAATAAAAATTAATAAATAAATTTTGTTCAATCGTTATACGGAAGAAACCCCGTAACTCAGACGGCAAAAAGAAAAATGTATCAACATTCAACGTGATTTGGGGCGCTTCGCACATGAAATCGAATAGGCTAAGTTTCTAAGCATTCAATTGGAATGTTCGAAATTTTTAAGAAATTTTTTTCTTGATTTTTTGTGAATTTCGCATAAAGTTTTGACATATGTATATCGCATTAAAACTAACTAAATATGAAAATAGATTGCTGTTCGTTAGTTATCCCACAACACTCCAACGAGTCAACGGATTATTTCCATTTTTGTTTTATTTTGTTTATCTCTTTCTGTATGCAGAAGGTTCGATTTCGAAAATCGGTGTTGCCAAATATGACAATTTCAAAATAAACAAGTTTATTTAAATAACCGTAATAATAGTGCGTCATTGAAAATGTGCGAAATTTTTTTTAAACATATATTGTACAAATTTTATCAAGGTTGCCGCATTTTGGAAAAAATTAAAAAAAGAAGAAGGATTTTATTAATTGAATTAAAATATTTATGTATACAATACACCATGACGTTTATTAAACAAAAGCAGTTGGCAAAAATGAGGGCTCCCACCTATCTTCAAAAAAAAAAAAAAAAAAAAAATGGAAACATAGAGAGGTAGAGCACAAATTTAGCATAGAAAAAAAAAAATTGGATAAGGAATTCAGAAAAATTATAAAATGGGTGTTTCAATAAAATATCTACACCATATTTTAATATTGGGTTGCCACATGTTTCAAAAATGCATTATAGTTAAACAAACCGCCTCTAGCATTTCATTTTAAATTTACAGTGATTGATGATTTATGTACATACATATATATTTTTCGTTATTGTCTGAAAAATCGGTTTGAATTAAATTATATAAGCTATATGAATCGTTTAGTTTAGCTTATAATATAATTTGAGGAGAGTTGTCACCTGTTTGAAAAGTCAAAATAAATTACATATAAGATGTATGTGTTACAAAGAAAAACAACCTTGTGACTATTGGACGACGACTCTAGCCGAGTGTAACATTAAAGAAGATAGGTTTCTAATTGTAGTCGACCCTCGGCAGGTTTTGGCAAGCACCTGAATGAGTTTCTGCTACTAAAAAGTTTCTAATAATAATATAATTTGCGGTTGGCGCTTGGCGGTTTCCCTTTTCATTACAGTTTCTTTTTTGAGGAGCTTGCATTTACATTTATCGTTTTTCATACAGAAATAATTTCTCTCTTTATTCTGTAACTCTGTTTAAAATATGATACGTTTTTTAAGCAATAAATTCTTTGGCAAAATGCTTACAATTTAGTAAATCTCTGTATTTATGTATCGTTGGCCGATGCGTCGAAAACAATGACACTAACCTGCTCAACACCAACAACAATCACTGCTAATCCGCTTTGATCCGCACGTGCAATAAAACTATAAACAAGCAAACAACAAATTTCACTTTGAAATCAAGTGAATTGCGAAACATTTATGCATTGTTTTTTTTTTTGTTTTTTTTTTGCAATCAAATTGTACCTAAAGCTTAGCGCTCAATTTCAACTGAGCTTATGTTGTTTTAATGCAATAAATATTTTAATTATAAGTTTCGTTTGCAGTCAAGCAAATAGACAGTGGAAAAAATTACAAAACAAAAAAATGTTACAAATGCATAAACAAAAATTAAAGTAAAAATACAGACTAAGTATGTACCTATGTATCAATCGGTTCGGCCAACGGGCCGCCAGTCACTCACTCACTCACTCGGGCACCCAGGCGTTGAGTCAACCATCCAGTTGGATGCGCTTGGGCGCACTTGATTCTTTTTACATTAACACCAGCCACCACCAACCACACGGACGTGCAGCGAAATTTGACCGAATTAGAAAAAATGCACCGAAAAAATTATTGACACCAATATTTTTTTTTATTTGTTTTTATTGTTGTCATTGCAACTTGTTTGTGTTGTATTGCATTTATACTGGTTAAATTGCAATACTTAATGTTTTTTTTTGTTGATTTGTTAACCAACTTTGGTGATTCAATGAATGAATTTTATGTTTTTGGCTTAGCAGAGCATACATGTTGTTTTTTTTTTTTTTTGTATAAAAACATTAATGAATATAATTGGCAATCGAATGAAGTCGCAAAAAATATTAACACGGTTTTACATTTGTTATTGAGTATTATAGTACATTTTTTCACTCACTATGCAAATGTATTTGGTATGCAATATCGGTGCTAATGTTTAATCAAAAAATTGTATTGTTTGCAAGAAAAAAAATAAAATTAATATAATTGTTTTGTACATAGTAGACGAATAGTAATAATCCTAGCTTAGTTAGTGTTGTTTTTGTCTACTTTAGTGGCTTAATGAAATTATGGGACACCTTTCTTTTACTTTTATTTTTCGAAGCATTACAGAAAAATGGTAATACAATTTTTTCAAATAGAGATTGACGTTAAACAAAATTCTAATAAATAGTGTAAAAATATTTACTTAAAGAGTGAAACCAATTTAATGTATGTGGGATAATCAAAAAAAAAAAAAAAAAAAAAATTAAGGTTAAGTTTTAATGCTGCCATCCCCAAGAATTGTTCTACATCGCAAAAATACCCCTATAGTTTTATTTTATTTTTATTTTAATTCAAAAAATTAGTAAAAGAGGCTCAAAGTTTCCAATGTAATTTAATTAAATAGTCAAAAAAATATAAAATATAAATTTTTGAATGTAAAAAGTTAATATTAAAAATTGTTAAATAAACAATTGAGTATTATTATTTGAAAATACATGGGAAACTAAAACTTTGAGCTTTTTCTAAATATTTGTTTAATTTGATATAGAACACTTTTAATCAGAATATTTTTTGGTTGTTTTGGAAATGCAGTTTGTAGCTCATTATTTGCTTTTATCATGATATTTTAATTTTTTTTTTTGAACTTTTTAAATTTTTAAATTTTTTTTAAGTTTTAAATTTTTTAAATTTTTAAATTTTTTTTGTTGGGAATTTTGGGTTTGAAAACTTACTTCCATTTAATGCATAGAGATATAAACGACTGCCAGTACAAAAATTAACGGCAATTTTAATAAAATTCATTAGTTATATGGAATAGTTTATAATATAGCGAAAGTAAAAAATATTGTCAAAAATCAACAAGAACTTTCAGAGTTGCATTTGTAAATTCCTGAAACTGAATGAGCTACAAAACTGCATATCTAAAACTCTAATTAAAAGATTTGAAAATTTTCATTAATTTTTAACAAAGTTTCAAATTTGTATATATGTACATATGTATGTACATATGTATGTACATACATATGTGCATTATGTATAAAAATTGAAAAAAGTACTTAGCGTTAAAAACATTGTAAATATTGTAAAAAAATCTCCGTGCGATCAGTCCGTAATTTGATTTAGTTGAAGCTTTAATCAAATTTCAAAAAAATTAAACAAATGAAAAAAAAAACAAGTTTTACCATATTGTATAACTTTTTATCAGAATTTTGTCTACAAACTGCATACCCGAAATATTTTAAACATTCTGCTTTTTTTTTAAATTTGTTTTTGTTTTTTCAAACATGTTGAATTTTTATTAACTTTGATTTATTTGGTTTGTGTTCATTCAATTAAAACATTACACATATTGTAAAAAACAAAACACTTCATACTTACTTTATACAAAAAAAAAAAAAAAAAAAAAAAAAAAAATTAAATTAAATTGTAAATTAAAAAAATTAATTTTCAGCACCAACCCCCAAGGTTTGTCAATTAATGTTTCGATACGATAATACGAAATAATTAAATTTTACTACTAAAATTCGGAGTCGATGGACGTACTTTTGAGAAAGCTCGGCCGCCGAGAATCGTGTGATCTAATGCCTCTGGACTTGGGCTACGTGAAGTCATTGGTTGTAAAATTCTTATAGTTTCTTCGCAAATGAATAATTGAAAATATTTCGTTAAATTCTTGAATTTTTTTTTTTTCTTTACGAATGAATACTCGAAAATATTTGGAAATCATTTATCGACTCAGCAGAATATGGGAAAGTTCATCCAACATCTTTTTTTTTTTTTTGTTTTACTCAGAAGTGATATCTTGCATCCAAGTTAAAAATATTAATACTCATGATCGGCTTATAAAACAATCAGGAAAAATTTTTTCCCGAGAGAATATTATATCAATTATCAATCGATTTTATTTAGCAGTGATCGGATACAAATGTGGGGATAATATTTTTCGACTAATTTTTTTTTTAGTTGCGCGTAAAAGTTTGTAAATACTCGCGATTATTTTTTCCGAAAGACGACTGGGGAATAAGGAAACTCTGGTTACATTTGTTAGGCATATGCGAAGCTTTTAAATCATAAAATAAATTTTTCGACTCACGAGCTCGTTTTTGTATTGGGAATAAAAATAAGTAATTTAACTGAATTCGTGCGATACATGAAGGTGTTTGATTTTCGCTATGGTAAAACAAATATGTTCTGCACGTATTTTAAGTGATACAAAACTCTTTAGAGGAGCATAATTTAAATTTTATTAACTCATATCCGAGGTTGCTTCGTGTTTTTTTTTAATACGGCCAATGGGTTTGCTCTCTTTGCTTTGCTTTTATTTTGCCCCTTGTTATACTCTTCATCGTTTTTTTCAGAAATCCTCGCCATCTCATATAGCGACATTCGCCCCTCTTTCCCTTCTCCAAGTCATTTAAATGGGAATAAATAAACAGTTTTTTACTTGAATATAAATTGAAAACTGCAATCGTTAGCTTGTTTGTTGTTGGTAACAATATCTCACAATTTCGTCATTTTGTAGGTATTAACTTAAAGTTATTTTAAGTTGCATTTGCTTTGAATCGGGTTAAGCAGAGTACACAGCTTCAGTTGGCAGCCGTGTTAATGAAGACCTATGTAATATCTCCTCGCCCCACCCTCCACCTCGTCTGCCTGCCTGCCATACTATGTATATGTACCTGCCAGCGGCACTAATAATTGCTTCATTAAAAAGTTTTTAGTGCACAAATTTGTTTGTAAATAAACGCAAATAGAAATGGGCAAATGGTAATAGAAAAGTAGCAAAAGAGTAGCAAAATGCTTGAAGAATATAAATTTGTCGTGAAAACAGTAACGACAGCGCCGCCAGCATAATGCGGTAGAGCGAGACCGTTGGTATTGCATACAATTTAAATTCAAATTAATTAAAATATTGCAGTGTATTAAGGTTGAGCGCCTGCTGCAATTCTGTGGAAAGACGGTGCCTGAGTGCCTGCTGATGACAGTGAGTTCTCCAAAGTTGTTGATTGCTTTAGTGGAGTCGGAGTGCAGATGATGGATGGATGGATGGGTGGACGATGGTGGTATAAACCGATTGTTTAAACTATTTCCTAATGCAAAATTTATTTGAAAATGTTAAGCGAATTGAGTTTCACGTAAGGGGACTCTCTTGAAATGCATTGTTGAATTTATTATAAATGAGTGACTTCTTTTAATTTATGTTGCGCTAAAAACGCCATTTTGATTTCGTTCACCGTCATCACTCGTCTGCAATTCTCAAATGGTTTGCGAATATTTTATATGTTAGGTAAGTTGCTTACCTATTTCTTTACCGGTCATATATAGCTGTACTTGATAAGAAAGGACATCACAAACTTTATGCAGTCTCTCGTGGTGCCTAGGGCCCATAGTATCGATATGGTACTCATTTAAAGTATCGCTTTAGAAGAATCGGGTTTTTAAATACCGGTACTATATCCGGGTTATCGTTTTATTTTACCAATATAGCATTTGGAACTTGACCAGAGTTGAGAACAAAGGACGCATCGTAGTTGAAATTGGAAAGGGATTAGTTTACATCGTCATATTTTTTCATTCCGATTGATTGCCATATGTGCTGTGGAATGACAAAATCGACCTTACGACTGAAATGCGTTAAGGGAGAAATAGCGATTAGAAGAGAAAGGAAAGCTGTAGTAGTGCGAGCGCTAAGTACTACGAAGCACGCCCAACTTTGAACTTCAATACATAGCGTAATTTCATAGATACAAATTGGAGCATAATTTCAAACGATAGAGCATATCTTCTTTTATCAGAACCAATAAAAACCCGAAAATCGATTTTTCAGTCGTAAGGTCGATTTTGTCATTCCACAGCACATATATCGTTTCTTATCGAAATTCGTGCCCCTAATGGTACCTAATACTTTACAGTTATATAAAACCATTAAAGCCTCGTACCCAGTGTCACGCAATTCGGACTTTAAAAATGCACCGAAATCTGCAAAAATTAATTAAATATTAAATTATTTTTTTAAATCGACTTTCCAAAAGGTTTTCAACTCCAATCGCTTTGGAAAGTGTGTGCCAATCCCTAAACATGACAATATCAATTAAATTCATCTGAAATGCGCGATTTAAAACTAAACGCCCGTTGTTGATTGCACAACACAATCAAATACCTGTGGAAAAAACAACAATAGAAGCAAAAATGGAAAACTAAATTTCCGCTTAAAGCGTATAGACCAACAAATTGTTTAAGTGTCAAAATGGCGTTGCAACATTGAAACTTTGCTGACACACAACTGTCAACTATCTGGCTGTTTCGATGCAGCGGTATATTCAGAATACATATATTATCTAAAATGGCAAAGTAACCTATTGGAAATGGCTCGCACAGTATAAATGAACAATGTAACTAAAAATTACAATAAATGAGAATGAAAAAGATTTATGCCTAGTCTGCGTGGTTATGCTGCCATACTGTTAAAATACAAAAACAAACCACAACTCTATGTTCTAAAATTCCTTAAAGCTTCTTGAAAGTAAGACTCCTGAAAGTGGAAGGATCTTTTCGAAGCTGAGCTCTTAGTCGAGTCACCAAACGGTAAACCAATATCACTCCTACCAATTTTGTGGTTCTAACCACAGCACCAAAACTAATTGATCTCTCCAATTTGTGAATTGAAAATTGGGCCGGAATTCTAAAATTTAACGAAAAAGTGGTTTCATATTCATAACATTTATTGGATGAGAAATGTTTTTTTTTCGCCGCTTTCCCAATGTTTCTTTCTACGTACTTAGACTGATAACTGTTACGCAGAATAAAAATGTTTTCCGTTGGCAATAACGGAACGATTTTTATGTTGCTTGTTAATATTCATCGTTTATTTTTACGTTTTCGAGCCCTAAGCCCTGGCAGCTAGTGCTCTTTTTGTTTTTACTGTAAAATAATAATTGCATTGTTATTTTTCATTTAAAAAAAAAAATATTTTTACGTTGCCTGATAAGTGTTATTTCATATTTACTCTTATCTCTACATATATATTTTACTTTTACTTTATTTTCATTTCTATGTGTTCTTCTCCATTACCATTTTCATCTCACAAAAGCTTGTCACGACAACGCAAAAAATAATTTTTAGTATGTAACTTTTGGTTTTTTTTTTTTGTTTTTTGATTATTTTTTTTAAATATCTTTTTATCTATATTTTTTTTTTTTTAATATTTTTTATATATATTTTTTAAACTCGTATATTTTTTTTTTTTAAATATTTTTTATTAATTTTTTTTCATATTTTTTATTCTTATTTTTTACTCCACACAGAGTTTCGAGAGTTTAAAATTAAATAGGTAGTTCACATGGTGTTTAAATATGTCATAAAACATAAGGTTATAAAATTAACAAAAAAAAAAAAAAAAAAAAAAAAAAATTAAATTTAATAATTTTTTATGCACTAAAAACCCAAAAGAATCTAAGAAAAATTAATAAAACCCTACATGAAATGAAATATATTTTCTCCAAAAGTAATAAATATTTCTTAAGAGCCATTTCATTCGCATTTTTCTTTCTTTTGATATCTGTTTTTCTTCACTTTTGAAATTAAATTTTGACTACTATTTATGGCACAAAAGACTATGACACATAGCTCTAAATAGGGTTAAGAAAAAGGATTACCAATTTAAATTAAATTTACTTACGATTTCCAAATAATTTTTTTTAAAGTTATTTTCGATTTCCTTTATCTACCAAAGACATTCTTCACAAAATTTCCTGCCGGGCAACTGCATAGCTAGTATATATCGTGAAAAATAATTTCGCTACCATATGTTCAGCCCTAAATGTAGCGAAAACAACGCCATTTTCACGCACAGATTTGTTTCATCACACAGACACAAACACACACAGAGATATCCACATATATTCGTACTACACACAATACATACAAAAACGTTATTGCAGATACGCTGCAACATAAAAATCTTTATTTTTATTATTTTTAGTGCAAAACGTGTAACACTTTAGTTCGCGTGTTACATGCAAATTTTTATTAAAATAGCCTATAAAACTGTGACGCGTGGGGGGGGTTGTGACACTACCTAGATAGCAGTGCTGAATTGAAGTGCAACGATTTTCGGAAATGACATTTACTAAAGGATGTATGTATGTACATATGTTGCCCATAGTAAATGTGATTTTTTGCACCATGCAAGTAATTTGACTAGGTTCCAATTGAATTGCACTAATATAAAGAGCTTTAAAGCTGGGGTTTTGGTGTTTCGGAAATAGTTTTTTTTTAGTCTATACAAGCATTTCGATAATTACAGTATCGGACAGAGTATGACGAAATTTGTTTACTGTTATTTGACACTCTATATTTGTGTACGAACTTTTCTTCGAGTTGTAAGTTGTGTTTTTGATTAAAAAATCAAATACAAATCTACATAGGGCAGCAAGAAGATTTTCGCCAAGCGTGTTTTTATATTTACGAACCTCTGCCCAACAGTAAAATGTAGAATTTTTCCATTGATATAGGTGAAGAACTACACCATTGCATTTCGATGGCATTTTTTTTTTTTTCATTAGTATCGAAGAGGCTAAATTAAAATTTTCCGGCTGAAAGAAAATTAAAAAAAAAAAAAACGACTAGATATAGCCGGAAAAGGCTGAAATGACAACACTGGTCAATAACAGTTAGGTTAGGTGTCGCCGTCGATACGATGTGATGGCCGAAAATTGACGACGACGCCCACCATGATGGGGCGGAGAGTTTGGCAAAAGATGAATAATTATGTCTATGTAAAATCATTAAAATAAATATTAAGAAAGTAAAATAAAAACTTTCTATGCACAGGTTTAAACCAATACTATCCTAAATATTACACAAATGCGTTTCCATATCGGCTATTGTGATCGATGGCTTTCTTTTTTCTAAATATTTCGAATGCTATATCATCAGTTAAGTGACCGCGCCATTCATTTGCTATTTTATGTCTGCTACCATATTTTTTGCAACATTTATGGCGGGAAACTCTGGATTTCTTACCGGATGTTCTCCTTAAGGATCTCTAGAGTCTGAGTTGCTCATAATTTTAGTGACACTTAAATCTGATCTTTCCGCCAAGTGATATTTAACGGCTTGGAGAAGTATAGGTTTCTATACGCAAATTCTAATTATGTTTATTTTATTTTAGAAATGCAAAAGTAATTCCGTCTCCCAAATAATAACTTATTTTTTGTGTCATCCCTATGTGAATTATTTACGTGTTCGCAAAAGTATTGAAGCAAGGCACAAGTGTGACCAGATGATTAAAAAAGTGATGCCTAATTTACTTAAAAGAGGTTTGAAAATGTTAGATGGTGTGATGAAAAAAAGTTTAACAAGTCAGTAAATTATGTACAAATTCTAATTAGTAAATTTTCAATTTGTTTATTTTAATAACAACATTTTACAAGAAAAAAAGTTTTGTTCAAGTATGCAAATAACAAATAAAAGTAATTGCTAAATCTCTAGCCTCGAAAAGAATAATCACTCGTAAACACTGCAAGTGGCAATTGACACATTCCACCCAATCGCTGCTTTCTATTTACGAGCACTAGTGGCGTTTAGTATCACCATAAGGAAAGCAATTTGTACTAAAGCTATTCCTTTCGGTAAATTCTTTACTGTCTGATTGCATTTGATTGTGTGATTATGACCTGCTCTGTGTGTCTGCTCGCCGATTTAAACTGATACATTATACTGTATGAGAAACATTTATTTTTAGATTTCAGCAGCAGTAGAAGTAGTAAGTACTCATTTGTGAAATTATGACAGCTCAATTTTTTTTTTTTTTATTAGCGCTGCTATAATAAGGTTTTGTTTTTAATACATTTTTTTTATACACATTTTATTCAGCTTTAAAGACTTACGAAGCATAGCAAATGGTAAAAGTTCACATTATTTATGTAGCTTATCTTGATCGATATTTTCTACAGGGTTTAGCAACATGCGAATTGCTAAATATATATACAAATAAAAAATATTCCTTTCTTAATTGTGAAAAAATGCAGCAATATCAAATTCTAACTTGCCTGAAACTTGTGTATTTCCTAAGGCTTCAACCTTCTGCTTCAATTTCTGATTAGAAACCTACAATTTTACGCAAACTACAAATGTCATATGATTTTTTGTGAGGAGTTTTTTGTTGCATACGCATTTGGGCAAGCCCATATTATTTACGTGTTTCATGGTCTGATCGGAAATCGATAACACACATTCGGTTTGGTTATCACCATAATAAAAATTAACGGCCGGTTTCTCAGCCACAGATTAAAGTAAATTTAAGTTCAAATTGTTTAGGATTCCCTTGAGTTTATGAGTAAACGTTCAACCCCAAACTCTCGTTCAAATACGAAAAATATTTGGAAACAATTTCAAATTGATCGATATGTTTAAAGGACATGGAAAGTTCATTAAAATGACTTGCTCCAAACTATATGGCCTATCGCAAAATTGTAATCGCGCCACATCTTGACAACTTTTGACTATGTCTTTATTTTAATATTTAAATTTAGTTATCTTTTTAAATTTAAATTTAATAATTTTTTTTTTTAACTTTACGTTTAATAATTTAATTTTTTAAATTTACATTTAATTATTTTATTAAATTTAAATTTATTTATCTATTTTAAATTTTGATTTATTTATTTTTTAAATTTGAACTTAGTTATTTTTTTATATTTCATTTTCAGTATTTTTTTTTAAATTTAATTTCACTTATTTTTTAAAAAAGTTCATTCTATAATAAAAAACTTTTGAAACCAAATTTCGCACCATGTGCTAATTTAAAAACTGCACTCAAAATTTAAAAATTTTGAATCACAATTTTGCAAACAGTTGTCTAGTGTCCTCCATTTTAGTAGGTACAATAAAAAGTGCAAGTTTCAACTGGGTACATATTACCGTCGATTTTTTTTTTTTTTTTACCAATATTTTGGTTTGTTGAACCCTGAAAACTTCTCCGTATAACGCATACATACTTGAAAGTTTTATATATGGAAAAATTACTTAACTATTTAATTAAAATTAAAAAAAAAAAAGCTTTACATTTTTTTTATTTAAAAATTTTTTTCTTTTAAATTTCGCGCAAAGCCTTGCACTTTTAGTTAAAGCGGTTTTGTACATAAGTACAATTAGATAAAGAGAAAAACAGTCAAAAGTTGTAAATATGCGCTGTTATAATTTTGTGACGGGGTGAATTTTTTCCAACTCATACCAACGCGGGTCTTGAATCTTTCGAAAACCAAGGGAGGAAGGAAGTTTTTCGGTAAGATTCTAAAGTACATTTGAAATTTAGCGGGGCGTAGATGGGTTTCGATTCTAACTTTAACTCTTCGAAGGTCATTTGATTGGGAGACATCCGTATGTTCGATGTACATATATGTAAGTATATACCTATGTATTATGTACATACATATATATATGTATTGTGTGGAATCATCATCGAATGCTGTACTTTCAGTCATACCCAACAAAACCTTCAATATTAATTCCACATTTGAAAGACGCAACATACTCTCATTATTCATAGCACTTAAACCCACCGCACATTTTCTAACTGTAATGTGTGAAAGTGCTTTTTATGTTAAACCACCTTGCCACTTAAGGAATACACATTTCAATAAACATATGGTAATTTTAAGATGATATGCAGCTAATCTCGCAAATACTACTCGACCATGGAAATCTATAGAAAGCTGCTATTGTGCACAGATTGTGTAAGACAATAATGAAAGGATACGACTGCCAACAAATGGAAATCATTAGAGCCACATTCATAAATTTCCATAAGCATTTGGAAATAAAATTTTAGGTGTGAACAAATGTCTACATTTGTCACGGAAATGAGCGAAAAAAAAACGAAAAAAAGGTCTCCATATGGCAGTATTTTATCTTCTGTTTACTCTGCGAAAAGTGGGACAGCAAACGCTTGTTATGTACTGCTCGACAGGTTCGGATTTTCCATAAGGGTAAGGGGCAGGCGCTCAGGGCGGCAAATTTTCAGGGGCGGCAAATTTCTAACAAAGTTTAAAATTAACCGTTTTTGCTTTTCTTCTTGCGCGTTTCTTGAGTGTAAGAACAGGATGGGTGTCCTTTATTATAACCCAGCATTTTTTCCACAGTCTTCATTTGTCACTTTTAGTTGTGAATTCCAATAATTGGCTCTCACTGGACTAAGAACTTGGAAAAATAAAGTTTTCTTTGGTACATTGTAAAGCAAATCATTTTTGAAGCAGATACTTTGAAACAACGCGAAGAAAACGTTGTCGGGAGTTAGAAAGTGAAAATGTGCGTCAATTATCTTTGGTCTCTAAAAACAAAAACAAAAAAACGAAACTAAGATAGGCAAATTTTTTTAGATTGAAAATGCGGCATATGTATGGTTGCATTACTGGTCGAAAAAATAACAGCCGGACTTTCTTCCATATATGTACATATGTATGTAGTGCTTACTGCTTGAATTTTTTTGTATGCAAAAAAAAAAAAAAAAAAAAAAAACAACACGTCGCAAAAAAAAAAATCATCAAACATCACTGGCAATTTTGAGTAACTTGTTACACTAAAATTACATAAATGGGTTTCAAAACTGCATATTCGAAGGAAAAATCATATTAAAAACTTCAACATTTTTATAAACGCTTGTATTTTAATTTTTTTGTAATTTTTTTTTTTAATTTCTTTTGAATACATTTTTTTGTGAATATAAACTTTTTTTAATTTTCTTTTTAAGTTTTTTTTTTAATTTTGTTTTTAAATTTTCTCAAAAAAAAAAAATAAGAAAAAAAAAAAAAATAATAGTAATTTGAAAAACTTAACAAATTTTATGAATTCACTAAATCTTTTTTTAAAAAGCTAATAAAATGAAGTGAATAAAATAATATATGAAAACTTATCAATAAGAACGCCTCTTATTTTTTCGACTAGCGTATATACATATGTATGTAAGTATATGCATATATACCGTTAGCTACGCGTGTGACTCTCACTTATGACAGTTTTTGCTTAACTAATGCAGGTTTACATGCTGGTTTTCTATTTTTTTTTTTGCATTTCTATACAATACCTCATTTATTCCCATTTTACACTTTACGTTAAGCAGCTCATAAAAGCGGTACCATTCATTGTCCTTGCTTGCATTTACGTCCCCGCCCGCCTACTTTCCTATTATCTATCGTCACTGTCATCGTTAGCGTTGTTATGTTGATATTTGATTTGAATGTGACAAGTGACACATTCGCGATAATTCTTTTCTTATATTTTGTCGTCTGAGATATCCATCAAAATGTGTGTATTTGGATTTTCATAAACTATGACATTCGCTGTAGGGAATGAGAAAAAACAAAACCTATTTATATGAAATGTCTACTCTATGTATTGTTCCATTCTCACTTATTGACTTCTTTTCCTCTTTGTTCAGTTTTCGAGATGCGAACAATGTGGTTTCTTCTTTTCTTTACTCAGAATTTTCAATTAAGTATTGCGCTGAATAAGCTTGTTTTTTTTTTAATTTGGCCCGAAAGGAGGCGAAGTCGACATTTGAAAGGGTTTTTTTTTTTTTTTTTTTTTTTTTTTTTTTTTTTTTTTTTTGTTATTTAAAGAGCTGAGCTTTTGTTATCAATTTACTTTTGTGGCCTAAAATATTAATATTTTTCTAGTTATACGACGCTTGTTTTTGACAACGTGACACAAATTGTGATTAAAAATACTAGCGTTGATTAATACAGTATTTAAATTTTTGTTTTAAATTAGAAATAGCGAACCTTGCCAGCGGTGTACGCATTTCAATTCCATTTGAACACAGAAAAAAGTAACAAAATTTTACCATTACCTTGTTCCCCCCCCCCCCCCCCCCCCCCCCAGTTAGATGCTCTCCTTAAATGCGTCACGTCACTTCTTAATCTCCATTTAAGTAAATAGTGTAGAGAATATAAAATAGTTGATTTTATGTTTTCATCATTTAGATATTTTCACACCTTAGCACCATATTCCCAGGGATATTCAATAATGAAGTGGAGATTTTTATCTACTACAGTTTAAGTGCTACCGCAAATGTGCAAATAAAGTTTGGTTTTCATTTGACAGTTGTTGCAGTGCTATACATATGTGCTCGGTCGGTAAAGGGCGACCCTTTAAGTGCTTTGAATATTACGACGAGTATGGGAAAGAGAGAAACGAATTTTATTGAAGTTACTTTACTTGTGCGGTTGGGGTGGAAGTGAAAGTGTTTGGTTTCTTAAAGGTTTGACTGATACAAAAAATATGCAAGTATGCACAGCGCCACTCGGGTTTGAATACTTAAATGGGAAATTTTTTGTTTTTCGAAAAAAGATTTAGTTTAATTAGTCCTTATGGATTTCACGATACTACAAATACAATATAGATAAATATTCTTTTGGTTAAAATTATAGATATGTGTAGAATTTGTTATGAATTGTATTTTTGTAAAAATATGTTTTGAATACAGGGTGTTATTTTTTCAGAAAAATCTTGCATAAAAATTTAATTCGAGATGATAGGTTAATGATTTCTATAGCCGAAATTTCCCTTTGGTTAATACCTTTACAACTATACTATTGTCATTCATAAAAATTTAAGATCAATTAAAGAAAATATAGGAACATATCTATTTAGCTGTTTTTACAGCGTGCGGCGGGTAACTTTTCCCCAATTTTTGAAATCCTCACAATATAAGAGTTTAAATCCGAGAGGCACATTTTGAATTTTTTATTTAATGATACGGTCTAATGTACATACAGTGCCTGACAAAATAATAGGGCCGTTCCATTTTCACAAGTTTTTACTATTTTGACTCTCTTCATTTAATATTTATTAATTTTTGATAAAAGTACCGTATAAACCCACATTGTAGAAAAAATATGAACAATCAAAAATATTTAATGAAATTTTTAAACTTTTAATTCGAATTTTTTTAATTTAATTTTAAGGTAGCTTTCTTGCCAATTAAAATTTAGCATTATAAAGTGTGTGTTCCAATTAGCTGAAATTTTCAGTTTATTTTTTTTATTAAAAAAAAAAAAAAAAAAAATTGTCGAACGCACATTGTGTGTGAAGTAAAATCACCAATTGTTTCTTCAAATTCTGATCAAAAAGTTTGCAATTTAGATGAAACTTTGCATAATTTTTCTAATTTTTGCACAGAGTTTGAAATTTGGATCTATGTTGTTTCTGTTAGGAAATTAGCTATACTCTTGCAGACTTACAGTGACCATGACGGGATATTTTTTTTTTTAGTTATATGGCTTAATATCATAATGCTTCCATTATGATCTTAATATTTTAAATTTTTCTAGAAAATACAATTTATTTTTTCATAGTTACTTCACTTTATTTTAGTGTATTTCATTTTATATGAGAAAAATAGATCGTATTTTAAAATTGAATATATTTTTACGTTATCAATGCAGTAGTTAAAATTAATTCGTTTGCTTTTCTTTTTTATATTCATGAAAGGTATAAAGGGTTTTAATTTTCCCCCAGTACAAATTACAGTTTGTTTTTTTCAAATTTCAGTTTTGAACAAATAAATAAAATATCGTTCTGTTTTTTTTTTTGTATTACAAAAAAGTGTAAACTTCTAAAGCTTAAAAAAAATCTTACTGTTGACCTGTAGTTCAAATGCAGCCAAGGCGGATTCTTACCTACGAAACGTCAGATTGCTGATGTTTTATTTGTTATCTGGGATTTTCTGCTTGTTTTGAGAGACAATATTTCAGATAAAATGAGCGTTTCCTCTTTTGAGAAAAAGGGTTTTACTTGATTGCATTCCAATGGGCGCAAATAAAGCAAAAAATAAGAAATAAATTAGAAATTATAGCACTTACTCCATGGTATTTATGAACTCATGAAAAAATTCTTCAGATTGTATTAAATTTGAGGTATCAAATGATAGATATCTATAAAAAAAATTGTAAAATGTTTCATTGTATAAATACTGTTAGTTATGCAGTATTTTTTAACTCTTTATGTTATTTGATTTTAAAGGGACTGGGGGTTTTTTTTATTAATGTTTATTGAAATTGAAAATTCCATGTCTTTTTTTGTTTGTTTTACTTCTATATAGTTACTGCTTATTTTTTATTATTAATATTTAAATTTTTTTTTGGTCAAATCTGATGTTCAAATTGAAGTTCAAGGTGTGGCGTGGGGGCTTGCTGGTAAGAAATTCTTTTGCGGATTAATGACGTCCGATAAGTGTTTAAAAATTCCCAAAGGGCTCGACTGCTGAAGGACAAACATTATTTTGCTAGTCAAATTAAGTTTTCATATTTGTGACTAACGTTGTTTCGAAGAATTATAAGTATCCTATCTTTGGCCTACATAAATTTCCATCTCCATTCTATTACGTACAATCTCAACTAATATGGTAATTTAAATCTTCAAACATACGTGCGAAAAATTATATATTAGCATTTGGGAATACGAAAATCCTTTAGAGAAATCTTCTATTCTGTGTCCTCTAATACTGACATGTACGTCTCGCGTTTGAACACGCAAATGTGCTTACGTGTGTACAGGGTGTTTTCTTTTTGGCATAGGGGTTTTTCCAATAAAGATTGAACGGTCACTAATTGGCAACGATATTTCAATTTTGTTCATTTTGAGGTACCACATGCCATACAGCGCGTCAAACAATCGAATCATTGTAAGAAACATTTGGAGTATGTGTTATTTCTCAAAACTGGTCGGTCGACTGGACAACCAGATCGTTCTAGCAAGGAAGGGCAGGTAGGAGCATTAGAGCAAATACAACAATAGCTGGGTCAAACGTCAAAAAAAACACTCTCTGAGTTACCGAAGAAGAAGACACTTGTGTGCACTCTTGTGATTTGACAGATGAAGTACTAGCCTCAAATGAAAAAAATCTACCCTGTTGCTGCTACATTTTTATCAGCACTGGATTGGTTTATCTTGTGTTACATGAAATCATTCATTTATGCCAATAGACAGGCAATTTTGGACACCATGAAATACAACATTGTGCGAATCATTGTCGAGATATTACGCCGATGACCCAGGCATGAGCTGCATTGCTTGAAAAAGTGTCGAAAATTGGATCTCCCAATTATGCCACATACTCGAAGCTGCATTCAAATACTTATGCCATAACTTTATCGTTCTAGAAAAGTACATTTTCAGTTTGATAACGTGTGGATTGCTGCCTGTCCAATAATGCATATTTTGCTTATTGACGAAGCCATTCAGCCAGAAATGACGACGACCATAAATTGGACGTAGCGCTCTTAAAGTTGAGGCCATTGACTCCGAATTTCGGTAGTAAATTTTAATAATTTCGACACGTTGTTGGATCGTTTATCTTTCCATGATGAAATGGCAAACCTTACTGAAGAGAAATGTCAAAAGAGCGGGGAAAAATATGCCGTCGTTTGATGCCACTATCGGTCTACTTTTGTAGCGTCCCTATTGGAAAACCCGTTATGTTGATATCATTATTTTATTACAATTTTAAGTTTCCAGCTCTAAAAAAACAAAAAAAAAAATAAAAACACCCTTTACTTATGCAGATACATTGCGTGTCTGCCCTGGTGCGCTATGCTCTGCTCCCGCAAAGATAAATTATGCGGGTTCATGGCTATTAATTTACAAGCGTTTCGCAACTCTCCTTCCATTCTCTCATTTCTTCTGCGTTTTGTACAACACTCAGCTCTTTTACACTTGTGGTTATCTCAGCCAGCCACTTTTGTTCTTAGCCAGCCAAGTTCCATGCTTCGTTGTATTTATGTTGTGCGAATTGCTTGTTGCTTCCGAGTCCCACTGGTTATTTTCTCCTTATGTCTACATACATATTTGATCCTGTTTTTCCTTTGATATCCTTGGCAGTGTATCAGAAAGCAGTTTGTGTGTATGTGCGTGCGTGTTTATGGTCAAATTTTTTTTGAGCGGTGTAGCGTCTGGGTTTCCTGGCCTTCAACTGCATTCTCTAGACTTAATTTCAAAATTGAATGAAAACTTTTTGAGGTTGTTTGTAATAAAAGCAACAACAACTGCCGTAAATAAGTTTCCATAACTTTTCTAGCTTATGAGCACACATGGCTGTGTTTATGCTTATTAGGGTGATCCAAAAATTAATCGGGAGTCAGAGATTTTTGTACGCTCAGCACCTGGTGTTGTTATAATAAAAAAAAAAAAAAAAAACGAATAATTATTTAGAAGTTGTTCAAAGCCATCAAAGTTTCCCATGTATTTTCAATAGAGAAAGAAATAAAAAATATTTTGAGGCCAATGTTTTTCATTCGGCGAACTCTGCATATTTTTTTTTTTTTTTTGGATTTTAAAAAATTGTAAGACAAGTAATTGAATATTATTATTGGTATTAAATTCTCATGAAGAGAAACAGAGTTTGTCGATTAAAAATATTAATTTTCAAGAAAAATTAGTTTTACCTCCATTTAAAATACTGGTGACACTTTGAATGTTTTAAAATAACCCAAACGGTAAGTTTTAAGTTTTAACTGTGGTTCAGTGATGTACAGAACCGAGGAATCAGTGCCAGAAGCGCCGAAAGACGATTCCAAGATACCCGAACAATGGTTTCCAAAGAAGGGAGAAACCATTATTTTTTTAATGGAAACATTACTTTGTTTTAAATGAAACATGCTCCTGGAAAAAATCGGATGTCATTCGTTACATAACTATTGACTTTTTTTTTTTTTAATTTGTTGATTTTTTGAAAGTTTTTGAAATTTGGACGTAAACATTAGGTTACAGAATGAATTATATTTTATTAAAAAATTAACGAAAAGGGTTTAGGGCAAAAAAAATTGTGAACAACACAAATATAAACATAAATTATAAACATTACTACTTTTTTGTGACCCGCAACCGGTTCTAATATGCGGTTCTACTTAGACAGACTCAACAAACTCAACGGTTCTTTAAATACTGGGAACCCGCACATCACTAATGTGTTCATTTTGATAATATTGTTTGATTCCTTGCAAGAAAAATGAACTATCAACAATAACAACAACATTAAATCTTTTCATTTCTGACCAATACCAATATCTCCTTCATAGACTTTTTTCTTTCAGTATTGTTAATGTGTTCCCGTACTTGGACCCCAAGTCTGTCCAGCCCAGACACGAAAAAAGTGTGCATACTTAAAGCTTAAAATTCCGACATTATTTCTTTTCATTGACCACCTTAATGTACATATACTATAACTTTTAAAGTCTTCCCACCCAATTTTGTGTTTGCAGTTTTTCTTCAGCGACTACTCGCACAACAGCAATTTTGCTCGCTTTGGCTTCGGGCAATGAAAGTTTAAGTTGTTGCCAAAGTCAAAGTTTAGAGCGTGTTGAAAGCTAAGCGAGTGAGTGGCGCAAAGTTTTTTAATAGTTTAAAATATAAACTCGTCAAGTTTCTAGGGGCTAATATACGCTACACATTGGCTTATATAAAGCAGCCGCTCATTCGCTGGAGATTTATATGAACTTGAACCGCCTGACTGACTGACTGCATTGCATCGCCTCTCGATGGTGTGTGTGTGTGTGTGTGTGTGTGTGTGCATGCCGGCTGCGTTAAATTTTATTATTGATGCCTTATAAATAGATTAGTAGGAGCTTCATTGATGAAGTCAGGCGTTAAAATTAATGAAGTTATTGTTGTAGCCGGGCTATATGACTTAAAATTCGTACACGACGTTCCGCGCACATCTTAACTATGGACGGTCTTCTCCTTCTTCAATAGATCGATTACAAATTTTTTTCTCAGACATAATGTACGCCTTTCTTCTCGCATTGAGCGCCACATGCCTGGCACATTTTCAGTTTGCACTTCCCTTTTATCAACCACCTTCGATAATGGTCGCCTGTGGTAAGTGCTTAGTTTTTATTACTCCTCTTCTTTCCTGATTTTCCCAATTTTTTTTTTTTTTGTTTTTGGTTTGTGAGATGCCTACACTAATGCAATTCTTCTTATGTTGTACCGGATGAGATTGCCTCTTCCGTGTTGCATTAACACGGCGCAAAGTGAAGCTAGCTAATTGCATTACCAAACCCTATTAAATGGTGATAAAAGCTTTTCAAAATGGCAAACATAAAGCAAGTGAAATATTTTTTTTTTTACCATTTTTCTTTTGTTACTACTTTTGACGGTGTAACATTAATAGACTATCGTAAAGCTATTAGCTTTGTAAGCTAGTTGCTTACGTGAGAAATAATGTGTGCTTTTAGACACTGAATGTGATTTTTGTGCATGTGTGAAAAAAGTAGTGCACGACCGAATATCGATCTTTGGGGCCAAAGCGGAACCCCACATTTTCATGTCAAAAATAATAATTCACTTATTTATTTTTTTTTTTTTTTGTTTGCTTTTAATTCCAAATATTTATTAGTGTTACTAAAAATGGTACATTAGTTTAAATCACAACCATCACATAAACATACATATTTTGTAGAACTCTTCTTAGCCGACTATTCGGTTAATCGATTGACAAAAGTTCTTTACATCAATTAGTCGACTTCACATAATTGACTAACTGTTTACTTTCGAGTCTTTCGTTTAATCGCCCATAAACTACTAGTCATCTAACTGTTAAATTTCGATTTTTCGACTAGTAGTTTTCTTTTAATACAAATATTTGTTTCTTTCCACTCAAACCCTAAGCCTGAAACACAATATCGGCGAACGGCGAATATTCGCTCAGTACAACAACACCGCCAGTAACGTTCGCTCAAAAATTTCGCTCAGTAAAAAACAACAACGGCGACAATGAAATTAGCTGCTAATAGTTTTTACTAAAGTAAAATTTTACAAATAACTAAATGAATAACTTTCAGCAAAAACTAATATAGAATTTGTCAATTTCGATTTAAAGCCATGAGTATATGAAACATTTTGACACAATCGATTGTATTTTGCCGTTGTCGCCGGCGATGACAATGGAAATAAATCTTTAGCAGCGAATGTTCGTCGGGTGATATTCGTTGTTCGCTTTGGTTGTGTCCATTCTCGTATATGTCAAGTTGTTCTATTTTTGACAGCGAATATTCGCCGTTCGCCAGTTTAGAGTTTCAATCATTAATTATGCTTGTTGGCGAAACTCGTTTTCCACTATATTGAAGTTTTATGAAATTATTTTGAGTAAATTTTTGCCGAATTTCAGACTACTCGATGGTGAGCAGGCAGTCGAAAGTAAGCGAATAATCGAATGCTCTTCGTCTAATAACCATCAAAAACGTTGCTAATCGACTAGCCGAATAGCCAATTATTCCAAATCATATCGCTAACATTCAAATCCGATAGAATGTTTTGATATTTTCCAAAGAGAAATATATTAAAAGAAAAACTTTAGAATTTTTAAATTATTAAAAATTTAAAAATATGTGGCTTGTTTTGGTCGAAGACGCACCGATCTTAGGTGAACGTACATGACCGAAGTTCGCTCAATCTCTTGAAATAAGGCAATGGCTTTGGCGAATTGATATACATATGGTTGTTGAGATGCTGGTGAAAAGATTATCCAAATTTACTTATGGAATATTCAAAAACCACAAAAATATGAATTTCGACGTAAAAAATATAAATAAAATAAAATGTGTTTATAAATTCAGTAACATAAAACTGAAAAGCGACAGTCTAAAAAAATCCAATAAAGCCCACGCCTTTGCAAAATTGTAATCCCACCACATATTGACCACTTTTGACTCTTTAGTTTTCGTTAATTAATTTTGTTTTTCTTTTATAAAAATATTGTTCATTATATTACAAACAAACAGCGCTTAAATCCAGGTTTTAAATTTTGTGCAAAAATAACAAAAAAAAAAAAAAATCAGAAAATTAGAAAATTTCCGAATTTTTAATTAGTGACAACCTGTAGTATATTGCATTTTGCCCAATATGATATGAAAAAAATTGATCAGAATTGGAAAAGTGGAAAAAATAAAAAAAACGTAAAATACGAATAAAAATTAATGGAGTGTGATTTTTTTGTTTGATTAAATGAAAAACTTGAGGTAAAGAAATCAAATATTAAAGCAAAAAATTTCAACCAAAAATTTGTAACACAAAATTAAAAAGTCAAAGTACAAAATTAAGAAAAATAAAAATAAAAATAAAAACTAAAGCCAAAAACAAGTCAATAATTAAATTAAACAATTAAAGTAAAAAAAAAAATATATTTCAAAATGAAAAAATTAATGGGTAAAAATTCTACGCAAAAATAAATCAATTCGGCGAGTAGTTACTTAAAAAAATTGAATAAACTAAAATAAAAATGAAAATTAATGAAATGCGATTGTTTTTCTTTTTATTAAAATGAAAAATTTAAAGTAAATAAATGAAATAGGAAACTAAAAAATGAAAATGAAATTTTTTTTTTGTCAAAAATTAAAAACTTTCTAAAAACTAAAATGCATTTAAAGAGATGAGGTTTTTATAAAAAATTTCTATTAATAAAGTAGCTAAAGCCTTCTTTATTTTTTATGAATTTGCACTATGCAAAAAAAAAAAAACAGAAAGAAAAAAAAACGAATTGAAATTATAAAGACAACAAGAAAAACGGTCGAACAGGGGCCGAAAATAATGATTATTTTTTTTAAGAAAATATATAATAAAATAATGCTTTTTTTTGTCAATTCTAAGCACTGTGCCACAAATTTTGTCTGCTTTAAAACCAAAGAAAAAAGCGTCGGAACCATTCCATTGGTCCGATTTTAACAAAATAAGGCTGTTTTTTTTAAATTAAATAAATTTTCGCACAGTGCACATAAGTAGAAAAAAACTGTCAGTTTCAAAAAAAAAAAAAAAAAAAAAAAAAACTTTTTCAGTAATTAATTATCTTTCAGTAATTAATTATATTAATTAATTATTTATAGTAACGTTTGTATTTCAATTAGTGGTTGCTTCTTAAAAATTTTCTTTGCTCTAAATTGTCGACTTAAATAAATTCTTATTACATATACATTATATAATTAACTTCAAATTAACTTCAAATACAAATTGCGAAAACCAACTCACGTCAATGCCATAACCACCAAAATATTCCCCACCTAGTATCTACCTCCGCATTGACAGTCGCAAGAGATTGGAAAAATCCATCATTGCTGTTGAATGAGTTGAGTGAGGTTGGCCTCATTAAATCCGTCATTTGTATAATATGGCGAATAAACTGCCGAAGCGCAATACAAATTCTTCAAAAATATGATATTCGATTGCACTAAAAATATTGGCAAACCAAATGGTCCCGCCATTCCCTCATTCCTAATGCTGCGTGTCACATATTATTACCGTTAATTAGTCATATTTCGGATGTATATTAACCATTGAGGCATCTAGTCTGCCTAGCAGTTAAAAATATCTACATATTTGTTTATAGATAAATAAAAACACATCGCACACAACCGGTGGCTGGCAGTTGTCGGCCCGGCACGTGTTGAATTGGGTGAAACAAAAGTGTGGCAAACGGGGAGCGGTCGGAAGTTGCAAGTGGCAAAAATTTGTCATGCACCGGGGGTAGGTGGTGTGGTGCCTTTTATTTATATCATACGTATTATTTATGCATCGCCAAATATGATTTGCACAAATCCCCTTGCACCAAACTACCCAATCAATCGATGAATTTCTAATTCTCGTTGTGCGGATAAAATTCTACGGTCAATAATTATGTTAAATATTTTCGTTGCCACATTCGAGAGAGATTGCGCAGGCACATTGAGTCCACACATTTTAAGCGTGGAATTTGTATAATTTAGAATGTATTAAAATAATTTGTTATGCAATGAATTTCTAAAATTTTGTGGGCTATGCGAGAAATGAAAAAAAAAACAATAATTGTGAAATCATTGCCATTTTGTCGATTGCTCATGCTCGCATCGTTAAAATAGTTTCACTGTTATCTGCATAAATATACTGCTAGTTTTTAGATGAAAAAACAAAAAAATAAAAAAAGGTATTAAAAAAAATAAAAATAAAATATAAACAAAAATTTAAAAAAATATATATAAAAAAATTAAAAAAAAAAAATAAATAAAAAAAATAAAAAAATAAAAAAAAAATAAAAAAAATAAAAAAAGAAATAAATAAAAATAAGTTAAAAAAACGCTTAGTTTTAGCTTGTGACAAAGTTATATTTCGAAAAGAACTTCACGTCATCAAAGATTGCAGTAAAGGTAATTTTTTTTTTTATTTCACCAGTTCAGCACTGAAGGTTTATTAATGGTCGGTTTCTCAAAGTACTTTCAAGTCATTTTAAGTTCAATTTGCTGTTCAGCATTGATTTGTGTATTTCAGCAACCAAGAACTTCACACACCTCTACAAATTTATAAAAAACTACATTAAAAAAAGTATGTACGATGGGACTAACAAAGATCCACTTAATTAATAAAACCAAACCAAAACTTTTCATATATGTTCAGATTCCTCGTATTTCTGTATCTTTTCTACATAGTCGCCATTGATTTCAATGCATTTATTAAGCTTATAGATCCACTTCGATCAGAGTAAGAAATATTTTTAACACCAAATGGAGAATGTCTTTGTGTGGGTTACACATCATTTGGTTAATTTCAGTGGCGCCGTTTTATTAACTCGTACTCGCAATCGACCCAGCGATAGAACAAGGAATGAAATAGAGAATAGAAAAGAAAGTCCTCATATTGCATTAGTACCAACCCGTAGCGGCATAGATCGTCTAAATAGGATTTGCCCAGAAATCTCAGATTAGTTCTGCAAAGAGCTAGATAGATGCAGAGGAGATGTTCCACCGTTTCTTCCGCTCCCGGTAGGCATTGTGCTCCACTCTTATTCGGCAGCGTGGGGACCTAGCGCCCAAAGCCGCATCATTTTAATGATAGGTGAAGTAAGAGAATCTTGTATACCATGCCATTCCGCGACAGCTCATCGGGTTTTTTGTTACCATGAATGGCACGCTTCCCCTACACCCATACCAAGGTGACGCTGTGCTCTGCCCCGTTTCACAAGGCTCGATATCAACATTTCTTAGCTTATAGCCCGTATCATTGCCTGGTTTAAGGCGCGTACTTATAGCATAAAGATTCGTCACTAGTAACGACTTTACTAAAGTTGCTAGACCGCCCAGTTTCGAATTTATTTATTGTGTTAATCGTGGAGCTTCGTCAACTTTGGAATTCATCAGAGCTACAGTGACGTCATCAGAAGATTTTGTTCGACCTTCTCCGGGGCTCGGGCTCTACAGAAAAGTGTCCCATTTGGAATCTTCGATATGCAGTTTATCATTCATTGAATTTTCTTTAGTGGCTTTAATTTACGCCGACAACAAGAGAGTCACAAACCGAATTTCTTTTTACATTGTAGGTGGAATTTCGTTTGATCCATCTTCAGCTATTTTGCGTTTTGTTGTCTCTATTCTAAATGCAATTTTTTGTTAGTTTCCTCATTTTTGGTTCTCAATTTTGAACTACATGAAGACTCCATTCAAGAAATAGGGCAGTAACTTCAGACTTTTCTATATAAAAAAAATAAATTAATATGCAGCTTATGAATTCGCAGTCTTGTCCCAAAATTTGATATAGGAACATTTCGATTTTGGGGTTTCTTGGGTTTCGTGATAAAAAAAAAACAAAAAAAAAAAAAAAACACTCCAACAAAAGCATTTTTTTTTTTTTTTAAATAAATAAATACAAACAAATTTCATAAGAACTACGTTTTTAGAATAAAAAGGAACTTTAAGTTGACTATACGGCGTATTTCTTATGTTTGACGTCAGTTAAGTGATCGCCGCCATTTAGTTAAGATTTGTGATCATTGTATGACACTTTCGATTTTTGATTTTACAACACTTTCTTTCTCATAACTAGCCTCCCTTTAAGCCACGCAAAAAATTAAGTTTTAAGCAAAAGTTTTTGAATAGATTAAATAATGTGATATTTTAGCAACTACATATTTACTCATTGCCTTATTTACACTCACTCAAGCCATTGCAAATATTTTAATTATACTTATTTTATTTCTTTTCAGGTAAGCTCACAATTTGAATTGGGATAACACAGTATCTGGATGGCTGCATGTATGTACTTATTATAAAAAATAAAATTACCCAATGTAAATACTCGTAGAACATTTTTAAATGCGGTTTTCTAGAATCAATATAATTGGGATGGTTTGAGTTCAAAGTTTATCCTAATATTGGCCGGTTTTCGGTAGACAGTGAAAAACATCAGAATGTGTTTCTGAAATGAAAAAAATCTTCTCTATCTCTATTTATTTGAATTGTGTTTGGTGACTCTGTAAATATATTTCCCCTGATTTCATTTGAAAGTTTGCGTTGAATCTCAAAACTTGATTAAAAATGTTAAGGGTGAAGTACATATGTGAAAGTCGCCGACTTTTACTTTAGCTCATTGACTAATAATTTTAAACGTAACAGAACTGTTTGCCTTTTTTACTCATTTTAAGTTTTAGCAGAAAATAAGTTGTTGGGGAATCAAAAAGTACGTGCGTAAGTGAATAATATTATTTTATAAGTATGACTTAAAAAATAAAAGTCAGTGACTTTTATAAATAAAAATCTTCAACAACTGTTATTTTTGATTTATACAATAAAAATAATAAATAACTGTTATTTATGACTTAAAATAAAACTCAAAATTAAAAGTCCAGAATAGCTGTTATTTATAATTTTTAAAATACAAATCAAAATAAACTGTTCTTTAGTCAGTAACCAATTACTCAAGGCTTTCGATGCAAATAAATGCAGAATAAAATTCATATGTATTTTTTGTTTTTTTTTTTTGTTAGGTTTTTATTATCAAAATGAGCTGGACATTAAAATCAGTTAACTAGAAATCATTTTAAAGCGATTACTTTTTCAAGAAAAAATTCCCTTTCATCAACCGCTTGATACTAAAATTCGTTAAGTACAATTGGAAAAATATCTTAGGCTTATCGGCTTGTTTTTGACGTATTTAGCCCTTTTTGTTTGTGGTTTCGTATTATTATTATTTTTTTATTGCATTGCTACAAAGTTTGCAGCAGATCAGTCATTGTAAGATAACTTTTCTTTCCCACTTTTAAGCAAAAATTAAAGTGACTATTTTTTGTTAAAGATAACTTCAAACAAAAGCTTTGCGTCTATATTGCGTTGGATGGCTACAACAAATCAGATCTGAATATGAATTTTTAATATTTTCTCTACTTTGATGTGAAATATTGGCAATAAAGTCACGTCGCGGTTTTAATGTGGAAGAATTGTACATTTTAGCTGAAGTATCTATCGGTTCCATAACCTCGGTTTGTAGGTTAGAAGTGACCATCTTTTTCACACTTTCTGAACCATTTTCCTTGTTAGTCACTGTATATCGCTAAGAAATAACTCAATTTGAATAATTGTTTCCTTTTCAAAATACGATTTACAAAAAGTGAGACTCGATTTCGAATTATCTCCCTTTAAAGCCTAAAGCAAGTTCCGTGTAGATCAAATTGAATTTCACTCAAAACACCTACGCAGAGTAAAACTCTGAAACACAGTAAGAAACGGTACGGAAAGCATGTGGGGTTAATTATTATTACTATTTATTTTAAAAAGTAATTAAGCAACTATTAATTTAGGTATATAAGAATTTTGTTATGACGAAATCAGTGCGATTCAAACGGTCGGGTTGTTAGGAAACTCCAAAACTTGTAGGTGCCATTTCTTACACAGACAACACTTTCTGAGCTTAAATTGTTGGATTTTTGCTAAATTAATTGCTTACTTTGTTTTTAAATTCTAGTCAAGCGCTAAGTGCAATTGAAGCTAAAAATATGATACGAAACGAAACAGAACTCCACACGTGATAAGATAGAGAAATCGTTAAGCTAATAAAAGTTTCCTCTTCAGCAAAAAAAAAAAAAAAAAAAAAAAAAACTAATAATAATATGATAAAATACATACAAAAATTTCTACGCCTCGCAAATGGAAATAATTTAGTTTGGAGAGATTTTTACTTTTACGAATCCGCACGAAGTACCTACATATGTATGTACTTATGTATGTATGTAGTAGACGTCGCAGAGAAGATGCCAAGGTGGATTTAATACCAAATTAAAAGTAGTAAAAAGAACTAGCAATACGATGGAAAAATTCTGAGATGGATTAAGTTGCCTGGAATAGCAGGAAAAAAGCAAACTTGGTTTGGTGGTAGTGCTATTCGAGTGAGTGTAAAAAGAAGTAAACTTCACAAAAACTTTGCGAAAATAAAAGTTTTTACGCATTTTTCTTTTCGAAAGAAAACAGAAAGTTAGTAATTGTTGTTAAAGAATTTTGGGTAGCGGCGCGTAAAAGCCAAAAGTTTCAAACTAACGAAAGAAGTGGAAAAATAAAATGAAATAAATACATAAAATAATCATAAATAAGCTAGTCAAATAAAAAAAAAAAAAAAAAAAAAATTGCAAATTACAGTAAGCTATTCAACTCATTCGAATGTTGCTTGCTTGCCATCAGCGGAGAATGGTTGTCAGGTTGGTTGGTAGCGATTGTTAGCTGGTAGATGAACAGGCGATTATGTGATGAGATGGGTGGTGGATGATGGAATACTTTTGTACATGACTATTATTCCTATATATTTTTACTTTTGTGTAGATAATATATCTGCACATATACAGTGAATCAAATAGATGACCACATGGTGATTTTTTTGTTTTAATAATATTTAGTGTGTTTTTCACGATAATTTGTTTTGGCAATTTTTGTTTATAAAACTTTAGTTCATAATATAATAAAATCCATATAAAATAGTATTTGAAACTTCGTACGAAATTTATATATACAAAAAAAAAAAAATAATAATTTTTAAAATTTATAAAATTTATAAATTTTTTTTGTAAATTTTGTATGAAAGTTTAGTTCATAATATACTCGTAATCACATAAATCAGGATTTCAAACTTTGTACAAAAAAAAAAAAAAACATTACATTTTTAAACTTCTTAATTCGAATTGTTGGGAAGCTTTTGCGTATAAAGCTTTGTAGCTCATTGAATTTTAGCATAATAATATGAAAGGTTGAAATATTTTAAAGTTCCTGTTATTTTTTTTTTTTAATTTTAGTTTGAAAGTTTTTTATTTTTATTTTTATTTTTTTTTTATTTAACACATGTAGTTTGTGTGCCATCACAAACAAATATTAAAAATCAGCGGGTATTGTTATAGAACTCTTCCGTTATATGTATATAAAGAAATCCTAAAGCCTCACTTTAAAAAAAAATTTCGAAAATCAACCGGAATCAAATATTACATATTTTTATGCTAAATTAAACGAGCTACAAAACTGCATACGCAAGAGTTTTCCCCAAATTATAATTAAAAATTGTAAATTTGAATGAAAATTTGTTGAATTTTTATAATTATTATTTTTTTTTACAAAGTTAAAAATTCTGATTTACAGTGGCGAACCAAACCCGTCGTTTAACATTTAAAGCAAGGTTTTTTGTGATAATTTTGTTGTTTTGCTTTTGTTTGGGGTATGCAGTTTTATAAGCTGATTATTTACCAGTTTTCGAATTTTTGGTCTTATGACCTGTTTTTTTTCCATAAAACCCGTGTATTTTATAAAAGTTTACGTTGATCTGTAATAATTTTGTATGCTGACTGTTTTTTGTTTTTTCTGCCACAAAAAGTGTTCTAAGGCCTAAACTAAAAAAGTCTTAAAAAATCAACGGTAGTTTCTAGCCAAAAATGCATACCCATAAAATGTCAAAACATACTTCCAAAAAATTTAATACTTTTGCCGAAAATTTGTTGATTTTTTTTAATATTAATTTTGTATAAAGATAGAAACCTTAATTGACATAGTTTTTGTATAAACTATATTTTTGTATAAAATTAACAAAAAATTATCATGAAAAATCTTGCCAATATTGTAAAAAAAAAAAAATCGCCAGACAAAAATGCATACCCAAGAAATGTCTAAGCATTCTTCTAAAAAATTTAAAAAATTTAATGAAAATTTGTTGATCTTTTTTTATTTTTAATAAAATATTAAATTATTAATTGACATGCTTTTTTTTTAATTTGAACTATATTTTTAAATAAAATTGAAAAATAAAAAAATTATCTTGAAAAATTATGCTAATGTAAAAAAAAAAATCACCATTCGACCGGTTTTACTTATCAGTGTATATGGTTTTTTTTATAATTAGAACTACAGTTTTATAAAAAGTTAACGAAAAAAAATTACCATGAAAACCATTGCGAATATTATTAAAAAAAAAAAAAAAAAAAAAAAAAAAACCAGTCGATAGTTTGCTTCACTGTAAAACTAACTACTTATGACGTGCCTGAACTATTTATTAGTGATAAGAGCACAGTACGAAAGTCTATGAGTGCCTGTCAGTGCTGACACATCCCCATACCGCTATCTTCACACACGCATTAAACAAAAAGACAAAAAATACAAAATTACTTTCATCAGCCAGTTGTCACACATATCTACGATTAATCTCTTTTTAACCATCGCATTTGTTGGCCAACAACTTTTAACCAGCTTCATGATTAACAGCAGTAACAGGCAAACAAAAAAGGCAGCAAGCAACAAGCAACTCAGTGAGCCGGCTGCTAGCCAGCTAAAGCAGGTGACACGCAGCCAATCAGCATACACCCAGCGAAGCAACCCACCAACCGGTTGAGGAAGTAGCAGCAGTAGTAGCAGCAGCAGCAGCAAGAGCCAATGCAACAGACCAAAGTCACACCACCACTACCTGTTGGTCCCTACGACGCCTCATATTCGCTGCTCAGTTATTCCATGTTGAGGTTGTAGAGATTTTGCATTTTTTTCGCGCTACGGCCACGAATATGCGTTTACTACGAGCAAACGTGTTGGAGTGTGTGTGTGTGTGTGTGCGGTGATTGCGCGCGTAGCGAGAAAAAATGCTCGCCATAGTTAAGCTATGCTCTCTTCTCGCTCGTCGCCTTTCTTCGATTTCCATTTCGCTGATTTTCCTCTCGCCCTCGCCCTCACCCGACGCTTATCGCTACCAAGCAGAACCAGAAGCAGCAGCTTGACGAGCAGCGAATAAAGCAAGAGAAGCAACAAGCAAGCAATGCGCGTTGTCGAAGTGTTGTGTGTGGTTGGGTTGGTTATTGTGTTCTCCTGTTGCTGCTAGGAAGCAACGCTCGAGGGTATGTAGATGATGGTTTATGCGGTGTGTGTGTTTGTTTGTAGAATAGCATTTAACGAAAAACTATAATGAATTCACAGTGGTGTGCTGCGAGAGCTCCTGCTAGGCTTTTCGTACCCCAAAATAGTCCACGAAAGTTAGTTGGAAACCATTGCTTTTATACCACTGTTATAAAACTGTGGCACATTTTATTAGAGTTTGAAAAGAATAGTTAGGTTAGGTTGACCTGGCCGGCCCCGCGAGGTCTCACATAGACAGAACTCGTCCAAAATATTACCAGAGATTGGAGCACCGTGGAATCTTCCTCACGTACCAAAATTATTAATGAAGATCATTGACGCTCCTTTGGTAAACTGTAATAATATCCTTGTTCCCTTTCGAACAGCCACCTAGAATCCCTGTAGTTGACCCCCACCAAACAACCTGAGTCGTAGTCCGCTAAGCGCCGGACACACACACAGATTATGTGTCCTATGGTTTCAACGACTTTTTGTTATGGGTATCAATTTGAGGGCGTGAGGGCCCTCTGTAGATAGTACCTCATCATCACTCTAATTAGTAGCCCTTAGTTCTTCCTATTAAGTGACAATAGGTGAGCTTGATGCCATAGGACCTACACATAATGTTCATGTCAAGATTAATAATACTAATAATCTATATCTGCTGCACAGATTTTTTGTAGTATATTTCACAAACAGCTCGTACGTAGTGGTGTGATGACGTCAAATAACTGTCACAGCAGGATTTTAGCAAAAAGTTATGCAGAGTTTGGTAAGAACTCGATGTCAACGGGCTCTGCGATAAGTTTGTTTTCCGCAGACACTCTGAAATGGAGGCAAATAAAAAATGGGATGAGGATGGAATTTGCTGCTTCTTAAATGGCACTATAATCGCCTAAGCGATTTTAAGCTATTCCTATGTCTATGTAGCCCGCCAGTCGTTTCTTTGCAATACTAACAAACACAAAGTGAAGTCAAATCGCCCATCTGATCTTTCCAACGGAGTGGAGACCTTACCTTTCCTCTATCGTCACCAGCGAGTACCGCTAAAACAACGTCCTCTACTTTTCCAAAATTGTGACTGTCAACATGGATGTGGAAACTAAGACGTGAATGCGTTGACTGTTTAACTGATGACAGGAGGTACTAAGTTCATCTCCAGATATTTTATGCAGTTTGGAAAAGGCAGAAGTAGGAGTTGTTGCGCCCGTCGATGTCATACGCCAGCAGTTGCCCACTCTTATAAAATATGGTGACTGGTTGTTTTAATTCTGCAGCTCGAATTATCTTGTTCAGCATAAGGTTAAAAAGTCGCCCGATAGCAGCGAGTCATTAAACGGCTCGTTGAGTTGGTTGGCAGAATGTGCTTTCTTTTCAGTAGGCTGTGATTCATGGCAAGAAATAATGATATTACTGAAGTCGATAACAGTATCGATTAGTTTAATAACAATAACGATGCCGTTAATAACAATATCTTAAACATTAAAGATATCGATAATATAACGGTATCGATAACAGTAACGCTAACTATAGCTAAACAATGCTAGTTAAGATTTATTCGCTGCTACTTTGATGCTTCACACTCACTTCATAAAAAGAAGTAGAATAAGATTAGAAAAAAAGAAAAGAAATTAAAAACCAAAAATATTGAGCGCAATTTGCAAAATTAGATTAAGTGAAAACAGTAAATTTATTTTCATTTCAGAAACGCCGGAAAAAATTAAACATAAATTACTAGAAGCACTTTTTTGGATCGTGGGTCAAAAATTATGATATGCGTTTTTCGATAAAACAATTACAATATCGATAGCAATAACGATTGTTTCGATAACAATAACTATGCAATAGCTTTAATGTAATAAGTATTTTTCGATCCCGTAGAAATTCTGAAAATGATTCCCATACATTTTAAAACACAAAATGTGTTATTTCTTTAAGCAATTAATTCACTTTGGCTCACCACTGTAGCTGCACTGAATTCAGCTTAAATAAAGGCGTCATAGCCCGGTTTACAGGCGAAGCTGGCAAAAAAAAAAAAGACGGAAAAAGGAATAAAGCGTAGAAATGATAAAATAAAGTAGTAAAAAATAAGCCAACGGCGGCAAGTCGTGGCACGTGAAGCAATTAAACTACCCGAAGCAAAAGTGCCATGAGAATTCACAAATATACATAAAAATGTTGATTTAAGTTTGCCTGTGTATACTGAATGAGTAAAAAAAATAAAATAAAAATAGCATGCAAAATGCAGCACTACGCGGTATATAAAGACAGGGCTTAATATATGTATGTATGTATGTATGTATATACATATTTACTTAGCTATGTAAGTACAAATGTATTTCTCAATGGCGTTGACGAGCTGCCTCGACTATCAATTCAACCATTCACTTGCTAAAAGTTTGCTTGTCATGCTGAGCTCCCATTTTCACTTAGTTGGATTTCTCGCCATTTTTTTTTTCTTATATTATTTACCTAGCATTTTATCTCTCTTTTCTGTTAATTTTTTTCTTTCTTTCTTTTTTTTTTACCTCTCCGTTGTCATTTTGTTTTGCTTGCTGTGGTTTTTTTTCCCATTCACTAGTGTCAGTTTGTTTGGATCGTGTTTTTTTCTTTCTTTTTGGTCATTTGTTGTGGCTGCTTTTGTCTCCTGCTGACAGATGTTTGTGTCTACATAAATTACAATAAGAACAAAAAAAAAACGAAAAATAAATACTCGCACACAACCGCTCACTAACACTCATATATCTCTACACACACACACACACACATCAGCCACACGACAAAAGTTCGCAAATACCACCAAACCCACAAGCACTCGCCAATTCGCTCAGTGCATTATCCAGTCGGTGGAAAATTCACAGGAGATTTGTAAATAATTTGCCTTTAATTAACATTCTGACATCATTAACTGTAAACACAAAACAACACTTACAACCGACCATTGTGTCCAGCACAGAAATGCAGGCGCACATCTCGACCGAGGGATTTACTTAGTATATTTTGTTTGCCACTTGCGCGGCAAGTAGTAGGATAGTAGAAGATTATATAGAAATTTGTTGTTGTTCGAAGTGATGTAACCGCGCTGACCCTTTATAAACCTCCGCTTCACTATGGAATTTTTACATTAGTTCCATTTATAGTAATGAACGTGTAGCGACATGGCTACGTTGTCACAGGAATAGTGGAGCTTAATTAAAGAGTAAAATGAAAAAGCTGTTGCATACTCTTAACGCTTTATTGGCGATACGAGTATACATACTATATGCATTAGAAAATACCCAGTAAACGCTGGATAATTACTAGTATTGAACTCGATTCGGAAACAATATTATAACTCACAAAATATATACTTGAATATTGCAACTACTACATATATAGTGAACGATTGTTCCAAACAAAGAAAAAATGTGACAACTCGCGACCATAACTACATTTGTTTTATTTATTTTTTTCTCTAAAGATTGCTGCGATTCAGCTTTGAGTTTTTTTCTAAGCTCATATCCGAAAAAACTAATAATAATAATATAATAATTGGAAAAGCACAAGTACGCTAAAAAGCAAACTATAATTAGAACATAAAGTGTATTTATAGATTTGCTAACAACAACACCAACCCCGCTGGTATAGTTGGAAATAGGGAAAATGAGAAAGCAAACACAGCACATCCGTTGAATGCTTGCCTGGCGATGCCGCGTACCAAGGATCGTGCTCTGATAAAATCTGGAAATAATAGAAGTGTGACGAGGAGCTGTTGTTATCTCCGACATAGCAGCTATCACTTCTACCACTGTGAAAAATTGTTCCTCTCAAAAGAATCTATGTTTTTATTTTTTTGTAGTTATGAAAAAAAACTTGACGTAATGGCGCCAAACTGACCGCAGATTTGGATTCAGCGACGTCAAAATCATATAGTACTCATTGTCTGCTCAAAAGAAGGTTTTTTTTTTGTTGACTTGTGTATTTCCAAATAAAAACTTGCCTCGCGCTATGCAATTGCACAAATTTGTAATAAGTATATAGTAATTTTCTTTTGAACTGCTTAAAATGCCGTAATTTTGTCTTCAAGTCCGTATATTTTCTTCCGATAGGATAAAGGTAGCATAAAGGTAAATACTTCTTTTGCATTCATATCCTTCTTTCTATTGTTAGTTTTCTTCAATCCAGATAATTTTTTTTCGATTGCAGAGATCTCTATTGCCTTAGTCACATCCGTCGCATTTAGCTTCTTAGTTTTCTAAATAAAGTAATCCTTTTTGTTGTTTGCCATAGCGCTGTCTTATGCAAAATAGTTCAATGAATCGTACAGTATTGCAAATCATTAAAAATACGAACATGATTGAAATCCAAGGACACGGGAACAAGAGAAAATACGGTACGTGGGAGTAGAATAACACAACGAAAAAACTAAGAAACTTTTTAATGTTTAACAAACAGCTTTTGAACAAAAAAAGTTGATGCAAAAAAGGAAGAGGTTCCGAATTCGACTTGTATATTTTATTTTTATATACCCTAATCGAAATTATTTGTTCGTGAATTGATATAATTTATTAATTAATTTCAGCAAAATCACTTTGGTAATGAAAAACAAAAACCCAATTGTTTTCAATCAAAATCTATTTATAACTGATAATAAAATCCAAGTTTTAACTTTTATTTTTTGTTGATAAATACATATACTGAAACTCTTTTTCATACCAATTTAATTTTATAATGAAAATGATTTTTTGGCCTCAAGATTGATATCATGTTTTAATTTTCGCGCTCAAGTTCTTCGCGGGAATTTAGTTTTTGTGAACTGGGGATTCCCCGAATACTAAAATAATGAGTTGAATGGTGTTGAGGTGGTTTCTTGTAACTATTTTTCTGTCCACCATTTAACCGCAGCGGTTTAGCTGGGCCGAAAGTAAAGTAAAATAAATTAAATCTGAATGGGGACATGCCATATTTTCTGATGAGTCCAAATTCAACTGTGGCTATCGCACCGTTTGCCGTCGACCAGGTGAACGATTTGCGGAAAATTGCGTACTTTTTACTGTAAAGCATTCTCCCTATACCAATGGATCTCCATCATTTAAAAACCGAAGCCGAAGTGCCTAAATATAATAGAGGGTATAGTAAATACCAAAGAGTACGAATCTATTGTAGTTTGTAGATGTTAAAAGTTTAAAGTATAAAGTTTTTCTGGACGATTGATCGCCTTTTCAGCGGGCACGACTTGTAAGTTTTATCATGAACCGTTTACCCATTCAACCACTTACGACTATTTTTCGGTATACTGTGTAAAGATTACAAAACTGGTGAAAGATTTGGGCATAGTGCCACTAGATTCGCTAGGGAATAGTCCGAACCTGAAGTCAAAAGAAAACGTTTGGGGTATTATGGACGCTAAAATTCGTATAAACAAGCCTAAATCAATGATGGAACTACGAAAACCAATAAAAAAGGATGGAAATACAAATAAAACACAAGTCGTTTAAAATACAGACAAATTTTGTATACCAAAAAAATATTTGGGGGTTTTCAACTTGTAAAATTTTTCAAAACTTCAAATTTTTTCAAAAGTGTTTACATTTTTTTTTAATTTTTCAAATTTTTTCAAAACTTTTGAAAATATTTCAAAACTCGTATAAACAAGGCTAAATCAATGATGTAACTACGAAAACCAATAAAAAAGGATGGAAATACAAATAAAACACAAGTCGTTTAAAATACAGACACTTACTTAGACTTCAGTCTTAAAAATAAGCAACAAAATATTTGGGTTTTCCAACTTGTCAAATTTTTCAAAACCTCAAATTTTTTCAAGTGTTTAAAATTTTCAAATTTTTCCAAATCTTTAAAATTTTCAAAACTTTTCAAAATATTTCAAAATTTCAAAATTTTTCAAAACTTTACAAATTTTCAAAACTTCAAATTTTTTCAAAATTTTTCAAAGTTTTTTTTAACAGATCAGAAGCGGCAAAGGAACGAAAAATCGATGGATATTATCTTTTTCAAGCTATAAAAAAATAGTTACAACACATTTTACCCCAATTTTTCTGCCCATTTATTAAAATTTTGGATAAAAATAAAAAAGGATGGAAATACAAATAAAACACAAGTCGTTTAAAATACAGACAAATTTTGTATACCTAGAATTCAGTCTTAAAAATAACCAAAAAAAAAATATTTGGGGTTTTCCAACTTGTAAAATTTTTCAAAACTTCAAATTTTTTCAAAACTTTTCAAAATATTTCAAAATATTTCAAAATTTCAAAACTTTTAAAAAATTTTCAAAACATTTCAAATGTTTACAAAACTTAAAAAAAATTTCAAAACTTTTAAAAAATTTTCAAAACTTTTCAAATTTTTTCAAAATTTTTCAAAGTTGTTTTTTTGCAAGTGATTAGAAGCAGCAAAGAAACGAAAAATCGACGGATGCTGTCTTTTTCAAGCTATAAAAAAATAGTTACAACACATGCTATCCTAATTTTTCTGCCCATTCATTAAAATTTAGTTGGCAACAACAAATTTGTAACAAAATTTTCACAAATATACTAAGCATTTTGGAGTTATGAAACTTCCAATTGTGAAGAAATGTTAAGGCGGTTTCTTTTGGTTTGCTATGCTGGGTGTATGTATCTACATGTGTGCGTTATATATTTTGAAATTCAGCTCGTCACTTTGGATCACAGTGTTTTGATCGCTTTCGCTTGTAGTTCGAATTGCTGTATCCGCTTAAAATATAGTATGCCTTTTTTTTTTTTTTTGTATATCCTACGAAACGCTATTCGCTTAACGCCTGTTAGTTTGCAGGTAGCATAATAAGAATAGCTAAGAGCAAATGTGGAACAACATGGCGTATACTTAACTTCTCTCAGTAACTATCTACTAAGTCTACATGGCGTATACGCAACTTTACTTACTTGATATGCCATTATGAAATGAAACTTTTAATAAAAGTTAAGTGTATAATGCATACAATTTCTAGTTAAAGCAAACAATTGCCAACACTCACACACACAAACACACACACACACCTAAATTAACTTATTTTTAGTCGTGAGTCGTTCATTACTTTTCCACTATTGGATGGCATACTACGGTATCTATCTACTAATTTCTGGAAAACAATGTCACGCCATAAATTACTCAGCTGCATGATTATGCGTGCTGCGGTGTTGGGTGTGGCTCAAATACACCTTTTGCAAATAGCACTTAACGTTATTGTTGTCATGTCTTTTTACTATTTCATGTGTATTTTTACTTTCAGTCGAGTTAATGTGTCCTTTGTGTGCCACTTTCATGCGACGGCCGTTTGACTACCAACCATCATATTTGTATTTGTGTTGGTAGCAGTGCGTGTCAGTTGTCGTTAAACAAGGGTTAAATTGAATTAATCAAACTAAATGCGGCTGCTGCGTAGTTCAAAGAAGGGCATTGCAATGAAAGTAAAAGTCAGATACTTTCACTAGAATTATAAACCGTGTGTGTGTGGCTCTTTGTATGTATGAGTGAGTTGAAAGTGGAAAAGTGTTTTAAACGTTTGTCTGGGTAAAAACTTACCTAGAATTACAAGCTCTTTGGGAATTAAGAAGTGCATAATTCTGTTGTTTTTATTGTTTTAAACAATTTTTCTTAATACTAAATTTTTTTTTAAACAATTTTAGTAAAAAAGGAAAAAAAAATTTAAATGTAAAATTTATACCAAATCGTGCTTTTATTTTCAAACAGGGGCAGCGCCACAAAATTAAAAAAAATTATTATTTGAAAATTATTTTATTTTCTGGATTATCAGAAACGAAAAATGCAATTTATTTTCTTTCAATATTTATCACAAAATTATTAAGTTTAAAATATTATTGACAGAAACGAAAAAAGGCAATTTATTTCGTTTCAACAATTATCAAAAATATATTAGCTTTAAAAATTACAAAAATAATTTTGTTTAATTAAAGTTACACAAATAATTTTATTTAGTGTTAAATCGGCTATATAAATATGTATGTCTTTTTTTTATTTCTATTAATATTTTTATCCAAAATAAAATGAATATCATTTTGATATGCCATTATTTCATTTGCAGCAGAAACAAAATTCTCTTTGATTTTGCCTTTGTTTTGATATTTGATATGTCTTATTTGATAGTTTTTTGTTTTTGATGCAAAAAAAAAAAAAAAAAAAAAAGTTTAATCCCTGAGGCCTCATATCATTTTGTATGAAAATTTTACTCCAAGGGACAGTAGCTTAAAGTATTGCAAAAATACTCGATGTAAAAAAAAATACATTTTTGTCACACAAAACTACCCATCACGGAGACATCAAAGCGACCATTCATAGACATATGCAGTTTTTTTTTTGTGTTGTGATCACAAATTTTACAGGGATATTAAGTTCATTTACGTTTAAAATAAATCTAAATTTAGCACAAATCGAACATAAATATTTCTAAATTAAAAATATCGATCGCTTAAATATCAATTTTTTTTTATCCATACCCTGAACAAAAAAAAAAAAAAAAAAAAAAAAAAAAAAAAGGATTTAGCAGACAAGCCATTAAAAAAAATATTTTCAATTTACTTTCTTAATATATTATAAAATAATTAATTTTGAAGTTTGCTTTTAAAATTAGATATTACGCAAAAGAAAAATAATACTTATGTTTATGAATTAAATTAATTAGTGCTGTTTTAGCGTATCCTAGGCAACGCTACTAAAAACTATTTTAGACTTAAAAATATCAATATTTATACTGAAACTACTAATCGGATTTTCAATTTTAATAGCTCCAAAGTAAAAGGGAAGACATAAGCAAAGCAACATTTTTGCAAGATTTAAATAAAATGAAATGGGTTTTGCCATAATAATACCTAAGAGTTGGCATAGAATAAGAAAAAGTTAATGATACAAATATTTGGTAAAATACGTATCTTCTTACTGGGTAATTCTAGCAACTGTTTACTATTTACTTTCGAAAGACAAAAACTGTCGTTGGACCAATGTCTATTTTAGCAACTATCTTGAGAAAGCTTCTTGTTTCTGTCTTTCGGAAGACGAATTGAAAGATATCAGAATGAGCTGGTTTTAGGTCGCGTCGTATTGCTTACATTAATTGTTATGTTTAAGCGTAAATTTGGCATTATACAATACTACAGCAGAATTAAAGCTTTTATGAAAAATACTAAAATAGCCGCTAAAAAAAGCGAACCTATGTATATACAAATTTTCACCGAAATTTCAAGAATCCAAATTTTAAGTAAAATGTGTAAAAAACAACAGTTAGTTGAAAAAATTTATTAATACACAAATCCATAATTTATTTCCCATGCCCAAAGCAGCGAGCCTTGGATTATCGGAACGATTGTCTAGCGCAAACCACCACGGCTGAACTTAACAAAGATGTTCATTTGCTGTTCTCTTATTAAAGAAGTTACAAAGAAACAGAAAATATCGTCCAATTCGCCATTCCAGAAATTATCTCACTTTTGCTGATTGACATTAAATTTGCTTAGTTCCAATTGTGATCCTGTGTGTGATGAATTGGACGAGAGTTCTTTGCTTTTTGTTTTCCATCAGTTTTTGAAAATACAGTAGTATCTCGATAGACCGGACGCCCTTCAGTCCGGACATATCTATAATCCGGACAGATTTACATTTTTTACTCTTTGATCCGGACGATACAAAAAATGCAGACTTTTGTTCCTCTATTCTCTTTGGTATTATGTTTTTTACTTTACTTTGTGAGTTTTTGCTGCAGCAGTTCGAAGAATATCGGTACTTTAATGGGAAAATTTTGGTTTACAGTTTAAATAATTTAGTGGTATTTCTCAGAAAAAAGGCAGACCATGAGACTAGGACAACATCCTGATATGGAGAAGGCCTTAATGACTTGGTTTGTTCAACAGAGAAACCAGAATATTCCTAAATCAACCGAAATGATCCAACACAAAGCAAAATGTTTCTACAATAAAATTACTGGCAAAAATGATTTTGGGGCAAGTTTGCGCACGACATGGCATAAGGAAATTAAAAATTTGTGGTGACAAAGTAAGCAGCGATGCTTCTGCAGTGGAACCGTTTGGGCAGAAATTAAAATTTATTATCGAAGAAATGGACCTAGACCATGAGCAGATTTATAATGCAGACGAATCTGCAGTCTTTTGGAAAGTTATTCCTGCAAATACATTGGCGCACTCGCAGGAAAAATCTGCATCTGGTCGAAAAATTTCAAAGGATCGCGTAACTTTTATGCCTTGTTGTAATGCAACTGGCACACATAAGCTACCCCTTTTGGTAATAGGCAAATCAACTAATCCACGATCATTTAAAAATTTCAATGTGCCTGTAATTTATAAAGCAAGTAAAAAAGGTTGGATGTCAACGTTCTTATTTACAGAATGGCACAGGAAATATTTTATACCGAATGTAAAAACATTTTTGCAAGATAATAATAGACCATTAAAAGCTATTTTACTAATCGACAATGCTCCATGTCACCCAAGCTCAAAAGATATTGACACAGACCCAAATTTTCGAATTCTGTTTCTTCCACCCAATTGCACTGCAATTTTACAGCCTTTAGATCAAAATTTAATTCAAAATGTAAAAGTGTCATACAGAAAACAACTTTTAAAATATCTTCTAACTGATAATACAGATATTGGAATTGGAAGAGATGAATTCGAATACGATTTTTCTGATCGGGAAATTGTGCAGTCCGTGTTAGAAAACGATAATATTGAGGAAAATGATTCTGACTCTGACTATAGCATAGTTGAAGTGGAAAATAAAATAAGTAGTTGTAAAGCAAAAAGTATTTTTTCCAAAGCGATTCAGTGGACAGAGCAAATTGACAATACGGCTATGGACATTTTAACCTTAAAACGCTTAAAGGAAACTGCAGATAAAATGTTTCTGGAAAACTCTAAACAGACCAAAATTGATACGTTTTTTCAAATGCACAACAATTAAAACTTTCCACGTTTACATAAATTTGAATAAAACCTGAATTTGAATTAAAAATATATGTTAATTGTGTCATATTTCTTTCGCGCAAATAACTATTAAAAACAATTTCTATAATCCGGACACCGCCATTATCCGGACGACCCCCAACATCATGGGTGTCCGGTCTATCGAGATACTACTGTAATATTTTTGTTGTTTTTCAAATAAAGCTGTTCACCAGTAAAGTTCAAAGTAAGGCTTTTTGTGTACAATTTTTTTGTTCCGGAATGCAAAAAGTCTGACAAACTGTCTCTACAATTGTTTTTCGAATTGCTTTAAACTATCTCTGCCAGAATAGGCTTGTTAGTTTCCATAATATTTTATTAAAATACTACTATAAAACCACATATATTAAAAGTTTCTATAATTTTGTTGCACTGCGTTATTGAAGCAATTCATTTTTTTGTTATACACTTACTTTATACTATCAAATATTTTAACAAAAACAAAATTAAAATTTTGTTCATTGAGAAAATATTCTAACATTCAACCATCAGTAACTTTAAGATTAATTTCAATTTCCTTAATTTCGTGGCTATTCATTACCTCTATATTTATGACTTGAGAGTCGAAATCACGCCGCAAATCACAAATGCAATTTGTGATTATTTTTTGTACGAAAAAAAAAATATACACATAGCAAGTGTGTATACGAATTTAGTTGCATACATATTTACAATATGTACATACATTTATCGTTTAACATACAGCCTGTGGTATGAATAATTAACTCATAAATGAAGCATATGCTAATTAGTATTAAATTAACTTAAAACAATTGCATAAACACAGATGTGTCAAGAAATTCAAATTATTAGAAAAAATGACTGCACACAATGGCACACCACCCGCTTAACGTGCTTGAAATAATTTGCATGCTTGAATATATGATTTACTAGTAAATACATATGTATGTAGTAATTGTTCAGTAATGTGGAAAATTTCAATGATTACTGGTTTGAATTGAAGTTGTGAATTAACGACTTTAATTTTATTTAGTATGTAACTCATAAACTACAGCAGCAGTAATTCAAATTACGACTTCATTTCTGTGCGATTTTTGACAAAAGCACTTACCTTGACAAATTAGCCTGCTATGAGTGCGATTTAAGCCATCATCTTCCGTAAATGGTGTATACTTTTTTTTTTAAACTTATTTCATAAATTAAGAAGAAGAGTAAAAATTGGAATGCCAACTAAGTAAATTTGTCAAAATCATCATACTTTTATTTGAAAGTAGATCGCAAGTATTTTTGACAGTGACTGCATATAATGATTATTTTGCAAATTTCAACTACAAAAATCATACAGCAAGGGAAGTGTGTGTGTGACCAGATAAACATGACAAGAAACATCATAAGCCTTGTTATAGGGTCCTACATTATCTGCATTAAATTTTTATTTATTTAAGTTACAATAAAAACCTTAATAGTAACAGCTATTTTCTGATTCATATTTGTTGCTCAAAAAGCGACTGCAAAAAATAACTACAACTAATATTAACGATTTAAGGTATAATTTCTCTCCTGCATCCTATTATAAACTCTTATTTGCAAAATTAAATTAAAGACAATTTCTATTAAAAAAAAAAAAAAAAAAAAAAAAAAAAAAAATGAAATCCATAATCTAACTCTTAGTTTCTCAGTAAACCCTTAATTGGTGAATTTAATTAAAAATAACAACAAATAAAACTAAACTTCTGGCGTTCATTTACTAAGCAAAATATGAAACAAAACAAATTTTATTATCTCTGCAAAATATGTACAACACTAAAAAAAAAGAAGATTATTATATAATCAAAATATAAAAATGAAAGAAAAAATTATTTTCCACGCAAACCAATAAAACTAAAAAAAAAAAGATTATTATATAATCCAAATATAAAACTGAAGAAAAATTGTTTTCCAAGCAAACCAATAAAACTAAAAAAAATGTATACATTTTCTAAGCACAAAAAAAAAAATAAAACTTACATACATATTTGTTGAAAAAATATTTTTTTTTTTTAAAACTCGTTTTCCAAACAAACCAATAAAACTAAAAAAAAAAAAGCTTATTTTCTAAGCACAAAAAACTTATTTGCTAGACATAAAAAACATTAAAAAGAAGCAAGTTATTTGCTGAGAAAAAAAGTAATAAAAAACTTAATTTAAAAAAAAAAAAAAAAAAAAAAAAAACGTATTTACTGAGAAAAAAAGAAGAAAAAAAAATATATATTTTCGTGAGCAAAAAATCTTAAACAATCAATTAATTTCTAGGCAGTAGTGAAAGCGGTTAAAATAGCTATAAAAAGATATTTTTTTTAAATAAATAAGTATTCAAAAAAAAAAAAAAACATCGTTTCTGAGCTAAAATAAAACTTAAATATTCACTTATTTCCTAAGCAATAGATAACACTCATAAAATGGCTATAAACATTCTTATTTTTAATACAACTAAAACTCAATCGTATCCGTCGCTGATTTTTTTCAATCTAATTTATTTTATATATTTATATAACTTCGTAAATACTTAACTTCCTACTTTTCGGACTTTGTTGCATTTTAAAACAATGAGCCATAGTCAAAGTTCCGATAAAGTCGACTCTAAAGTTAGTAGTAGTATTTTGAAATAATTTTCAATGGGATACCGGTTAACTGTAAATCATCTATTGTTTATCTCGACTCCAGGGCCACCCAGCATATCAATTATTCGTGGAAGTATTTGTGATGCACACTTGCAGCAAACCTTTCGAATATCATCAAAATCGGGTAATTAATGCGAACTTTCTGAATAACTCGAGTATATTTTTTTAATTTATTAAAAATCGTCTGGTAAATACAGATTTTATAAATAGCTCGACACTAGCGCCACCTAGCTGTTAACTTTATTTTTCGGTACTCCTCACCACGCTCCCGGTTCTAAAACGGTTCTAATTTCATGAAAATCGATTCACGAATGCAGATTTTCGGAGTACTTCGATTCAGGCGCTACTTAATGAATATTTCGCGTGCATCCGTACCACGGATCCAAATTTTTGTTAAACTTGTTCCGTCGTCATGTGGCGCATGAGTCGATATTTATACCATTCGATTTTGTGCGATTAGAAATACTTCTACGAACCGCTGGATGGCGCTAGAATCGAGCAACTCATTAAATCCGTACTAACTGTTCGATATTGATGATGCTGCTTGTGCGATAAGAAATACTTTTATCAGAAATAAGGGCGCTAGGTGGCGCTGGAGGTGAGTTATTCACAAAATCTCTCAACGATTCGATTTTGATGAAATAAGAAACATATATATATATATATATACATATATATAAAACAATGATAAATACTTCTATTCAAAGAGGCCCCGCTAGATGGCGCTAGAATCGAGTTATTCATGAATGAAATATGTATGAAATAAAAACATTGCGCCGTGTATTCAAAGTTCGGTTTCGTTTGTTTTGTTTCGTATTTTCCTTTTATTTCACTTTTATTCTTATTTGATTTTGTATTATTTTAAGTTCACATTTTCAAATTATATTTGAAATGCATAACAGCCCGCACTTCTACAATTACAATGGTGCATATGTGAATAGCAAGCCACATATGTACATACATACATAATAGTCATACATATTCATTCACCAACCGTTGCATAACCATTAACTTTGGCGTCCTTTCAACATTCATCATCTGCACTTCATTGTTATGCCACACCAACCAACCAACCAACCAGGCAACCAACCAACCAGCGGCATGTCACCCAACAGCTGCTTGCTGCTACATTTATGAATCTCGTTTTCTTGCTGCCAGCATTTTTCGATTTAGTGGCATAACCTGCAAAATATTTATATTTGTATAAAACAGAGAAATACGCAAAAAATGAAAACTTTTGCGGCAAATTCAGTAACGTGTGCAAGAGACAGTTGTGGCAATGTCAGTGCCAGTGCCTGTGCCTGTGATAGTTGTCAGGGACCACAACAACAACTCACTCACTCGATTCAATCCGAGCCATCTCGCCTCGTCTTGGAAATGTAGTCAGTTCGTTGCATGTTTTACGCATAAACTTGCAGAGATGGTAATGCTGCTATGCGTTCTGTATGTGTGTGTGTGTGTCTGTGTGTGCGTGTGTGTGCGTGTTCGTACATTGGTAGTTATACATTTCTGTTTTTGCATTGAAACTCCCTACCGGAATATCAAAGTTAAATTAAATTGAAGTTTTGACTTCAAAACTTTATCGTTTCGCTGTGATGTGTTATTCATACGAGCATACTTCTAGGCGCGCCAACTGCATACACTGCACTCGCATGTGTTTGACTGCCCGCATACTCATTTCATATTGTTTCGGTGCGCTGCTATTGTTATTCATCGTTATTGTTATTGTTATTGTTATTGTGGTTGTTGTTGTTGCGGCAGCAGCAAAACCTACCGGCGTCACTTTAACTTCCAGCTTATTGTGTATTTTATTTCATTTGAGTGTTACGTCCGTCCGCCCGCCGCTCAACTTCACAGCACACCAATCTTCTTCGTCGGCGCCTTGAAACTCCTTTCAGTTGTTTCCTCTGCAACTGCCTCTGTATGGCACATTGTCAGTCCCCTCGTGACACCTACAGTGAGCGTCGACATTCACATTCACATTCGCATTCTCACTCATAATTTCGTAGATATAAACTAACTATGTACTATATATATATATATATATATATATAAAGCGTGGCGACAAATAATTGTTGCACAATTTTTGTTAGAAAAAATAGGTATCTTAGGATTTTTCACTAAGTTTACCTTATTCTCAATAATTAATTTCGAATCTTTCACAAGTTTTCTTTCTTGTCAGCTCCAAACGTTTCAGAAAAGTAGCACAGGCGGCATACAAGGATTCGTCCGGTATTTTGTCCCAAATCTTCTGTTAGCTTCGGCCGCCGTAGCCGAGTGTATAGTATGCGTCCGCTTCATGCGGTGGGTCCCGGGTTCAAAAATTATAAAAAAAGCTCTTTCTAATAGCGGTCGCCCCTCGGCAGGCAATCATGGGAGAAGTTCGGTCAAACATCAAGCTATGGTTTAAACCCCAAATTATTATTATTATTATTATCTTTTGTTAGCATCATTTAAATTGCTCCATCTTAGCCCCATATACAGTAATTAATTGATTCCGAGGATAGACATACATCTGACGAAATAATATTCGTAAAATCGCTTCTGTACCAATCCTGAACAATTTTAGCCTTGTGAGCTCAAGCAGATACCTGCGGGGAAAAAATCGTTTCGCCAAATAAATTTATTTCTTTTGGAGAGGAAGCTGACCTTTTTCTGAAATCGCTCTCCATACGATAATGGATGATATGTTTTGGTACAGGTCAAAAGTCTCTTTATGGGAAAATTGATTTTTAAGCTTCAAAAGGAGGTTCACTTCTAATGTGATACTTTTATTTTATTATTATTTCTTTTTTATTTTTCCTCAAAATTCTGGCGTGCTACAGCAAAACGCCGAGACACGTATTTCTTTATTTTATTTTTCATATTCTGTTAACATTTAACATGTGTACCAAAAAAAATTGATTTTGTCGTACTGTGTCGTATGAGCTACATTTGATCTTCGACTGTGGCCGTAAGAACTGATAGAAAAAATTTGCATTTGGCATTATGGCGCATATTCGATGAAGAATACCGCTGTTGAGAATATTATTCACTTAGATCGCCCGCAATAGTATATTTCTAGCAGTAGGCATTGGAGTTGAGTGCAAGTCGCAAGCAAGTTGAGTAAATAAAAAAAAAAAAAAAAAAATATGACCACAACGGAGTTATGGTTCGACGATTCTTCAGAGGAGGAGGATGCGGGTTTACTGGAATTGGCAACAAGTAGAAAACTATTAAGAGATACTGCAAACGCTTTAGAAATAAATTCATCACCTAAGTGTAATATTTCAAAGAGGCGTTTATATTTATTGATAACATTTATGAATATTATTTACAGATTTATAAAAAGCTTTCGACTAGCTAAGGATGCGCTTTAGTTGATTTGCTGTTCACTCTTGGGGAGTCGCTGCAGCAATTCACCTGAGCCAAATCAATATTTCCAAACATTTTAAAATTAGCAACACGGCTACAATTTTGTGCTCAGAAATGCAAATACCAAAGCTTCAATATATTTCTTAAGGAATAATATACTAATTTATTTAACTTTAATCCACTTTGCTGTCGTTCTAACAGGTGGCCCCTAACAATTTAGCTCCAACGAGAATTCTTTACTGCTTGAAACTTTGCTCAAATCCCTTTTGCAAATTGAGGATATTCTTCCATCAATTAAACCAGCCTTTTTAGTTGCTGTTTCGCACTCACGACCTGAGACTTGCATAAAATTAGCAAAAATAGTTTAATAATAGTGTTTGGTCGCCAAAAAGCAAAACACAATTTCAAAATATTTACATTTTTGGCAATTTCTCACAATTCAATACAGCGCCGAAAGCAAAATTCTGTTCGATTGGAAATTCGGTGCGCAACGAAAATTTCGACAGGGTTGCACAGCTCAAGATATGAATTTGACATTCGATTTCCGATATTCGATAACCAGCGAAGATCGTAGATTGAATGCAGCTCATAATTTGGACCACTTTCTGCATCCACGCGATCATTTTGGGCGTTGTGACCGTCCTGTAATAAAAATAGTTTTTTATCAGAAAAAAAAGCACTACAGCTTAAGTGCTGGCCACGTAGATGATCACTTCTTTTTACCCTCATTTTCGTTTGACGCCCTATAAGGCCATTGATTTGATTTTTTTTAAGCAAACTTTGTTTTTTTTTTGTTTTACTGATGCTGCACTTTTTTGCAATAATGTAACAGTTATTCGTCGCCACTGTGTAAATATAAGTACATATCTATCTAACATTGCTCATCTTTATGCTAGCTACAAACATATTCTGCTTATACCTTGTCATCTTTCTACTATGTACTCTTTTAACAAAATGTCGTACGTGTGTGCTATGTGTGTGCAATAACTTTGAAGTTAAAATCATCATAAATTTATACTGCACAGTTCGTTGACGTATAATTGCAAATAGAATTGCTAAAATTCAGCTAGAGTGCTGCAACTGTGCGCTTGCTTGCCTTGCCGGCTTGCATATCCACTGCTGCTGCTCCTAGTCGCATATCATAAAAGACGCTTTAGATAATATTAAAGTTTCTTATCGTAAATGCATTTATGCATTCAAGCTTCAACTACTTTTTCAAATTTAATCATCTTCATCATTTTGTATTGTATAATTAGGTATGAATTATCTGTTCAAAATATCATTGGAGGCGACTAACAAAAGTCCGCTTAAATGGTGACTCTTAAATCTTTAAAATAAAAGCAATAAATAACAACCCTTTTTCTTTCTAAATTTCAAAACGATCAGTTAAAATGAAGACGACGAAAAAAGTAAACTACCTGACGCTGGATCAGAAGAAATTCCACCAACAACACAAATAAAAATTCGTTTTGTCATTCTCTTAAGCCACTAAAATATTCAGTGAATGTCTAAATGCATTTGGAACTATGCATTGTGTCTATAAACTATTTCCAAGTGGTTCCGAAGATTTCAGATGGAAAATTTTTCTGTAGAGTACGAGCACCGATCAGGTCAATAAAAATCTTCCACTGATAAAGTCACTGTGCCTCTGGTGTAGCCCCGAAGTTGATGAAAATTCACGATTAACACCAAGAAAAACAAAATGATTGCTGGTCAATTGGGCTGGAATATCATGATTTTCTGTATCGCGAATATTAAATACTCATCTGGCATACACGAAGAAATTACAAAATTTATCGTCGATTTGTTCGAATTTTATTAAGTTATCGAAAAATGTTTACATATACTGATTCTAAGCTACTTTGTTTACAATAAGTCCCTAAATATAAGTAACCAAATTGACATTTGCTAAAAAGTGTATATTTTGGTAAGATGAATGGGGAAAAGTAATTTTTTTGCGAACAAAATAAGCTCAATCTGGACGGGTGAGCTATATATGTAGTTCCCAAATGTATTTCCAGGGCAGAGAATGGCGCTTAATTTTGGAGGAGGGTTGTTGGTCATATCATCCGAATATTAAAAAAAAGGAAATTAATTTGAACTACACTTTTAAGATTTTGGTAGGAATTCAATACGTTGTTGTTCTTAAGGCGTAACAAAGGACGCCGTTATATAATAAAATTGTGCCTATTACATGGACAAATTTCTAGTAGACAATAAAATTGAATTCACAACTCTTCTATTTTTAAGTGAAGAATATTTATTTTTTGTTATTTAAGAGTTAAATTGATTTGAATGATTTTATTTTTTGTTAATTGAAAAAAACAAATCGTGATTATAAATAAATACACAAATTAATTGGTCTTATAATTTTGTCATAAAGTTGTTCCGTTGTTTTTCTGATATAATCTCGCATATCAAGAAAAACTGTTATCAAATTCGCGATCAATATTACCCAGTGCGTTGAACTTGTGTTCTATATTAGAACTATCGAAAACAGCCGTTAGCCTATCGATAGTTTTAATTTCTTAAAATTATCGATGGTCTTTATGCACTTTCGATAGTCTTGGAATATTAATTGGAATTAACGCTGGACAAATCCGTAGAACTGCGATAAAAGTACATATCGAGCGCTAACCGATGCTCCTGACATAAAAAAAAAATTAAAAAAAAAAATAGAAACAAAATTACCAAAAATTATTAGTGTTTTATACATATTTCAAATTTGCACTTTAATGTGCTAGAATTGAGTTATACGTCGCCTAAGTACTTTAAAATTAATATATACTTTAATTTAATATTTTTTAAAAGCGGTGAAAATTTTAAGAAATTTGAAATTTGAGCCATATTTAAAAAAAAAATATTTAAAATCAATTAAACAATTAAACAGCCCAAAATGGGAGACTGCATCACTTTATCAGAGGTGTATTTGCTTATGAAACTATTGCGTGATCTGAAGATATATGTACAAAAATCGAATGCATACCATCAATATATCCTCGTTTACTAATAAAATGCGTTGAAAAATAAAATTCCGAATGTACACGTTTATTATTCGAATTCGATGGTATTATCGATAGTATTGATAGTCTTGTCATTAACATCGACAGTTTTGTCTTTAACATCGAAAACTATCGATGTTACGTATATCGATAGTTTTCCAGCTAATATCTCAAAGGCCATCGCTATCGTGAAAGTTAATGTTATTGATCTAATTTGTCTCCTCTGTATTGATCAAATTGTTTTTTTTATCGTAGTAGTTGCCAATATCGTCAATCGATTATCATTATTTGTCTCCTTAGCAGTAAGCGACTTTTTTTTAATCATAATTGCTATCAATATTGTCAATGCTATAATCGATATATTTTTGCTGATCGATATTATCGTTATTCTCATTCTAGTCTATATAATTTGTTTACCCCTTGTATTTGTATTTGCATTTTCATATAAAACGGCATGATCTCACAAGACGCTGTAGTTTTAGAGCATAGCTTAACCGGAACATCCCAATCTTACTGCCATAGCAAAACCAAAGATGTTTTGTCTTAAAAATTATGAAACTCGACTTGAAAATGAAAAACATGACCTGGGAAATCATTTCTAGACGTTAAAAAAGTTCTCAAAATGGCATGAAAATAAGCAAGCTTTGCTTTCAACTCTTTAGTTTTCTTGAACGGTATTGAAATTTTGATTCATTTTCTAAGTCACCCTTAACGCTTGCTTTCACATAGTACTTTCTCTCACGCTCATCTTCCTTTCATACACTCTAAACTGGTCACCGACACCGGTTTGCAAACCAGTTTACTGCGGCAGGTCATCTTAACCCACTCGCTGCCTGAATTTTGACTCCATCGAAACCTGCAATTTCCTCACTCCTCTCGCCTCCTTGCACCTCAATCTCTTTGCCAGTAAGTTTGGCTTCTTCCTGCCTCCTCCACGCTTGTCGTGCTTTGCATTTGTTGCTTCAATTGCTACTTTTGTGCAGCCCATTTGCTTTTGTGTCTGTTGCTGCTACATTTATTTTGCTCTTGCTTTTGTGCAAGTCATTGCCGTTTCCTTTTTGCTTACCGTACCGCCCCCCTATCTATTGCCCGTGTTGTTATTGTTGCAAGTGTTTTGCACATTTCATGTAGTTAAGTAGTTAAGCGTAAATTGTTGTTAGCACGCCTGTTTTGTTCAAATATGTATACTGTGTTCTGGACCCTGAATCTGTTCGGTATTGTTAGTGGGGTTGTTCGTGTGTGTGGGTGTGTGTGTGTGTTGTTTTTTCCAGGTAGTTGTTAGTGTTACATGAAGCTGCAATAATTTCCTTTAATAATTCCCAGTCACTTGGAAAATAACATTGTTCGGGAGACGTGCTGTTGTGGCTTGGTACACCGTGGCGTCCACCCACATCCTTGGCTCTTTGCTTTGATACCGCTATTACTACTGCTGCCGCTCCTGCTGCTGCCTGCCATTTCTTGCTTGCTTTCGCTGTTCAACCCGTCGCTCCCTTTTCGCCCGCGTCCGTTTGTTGCTTGTTCGACTTTATGTTCGCCTCATTGCTCACCAATTCAAAAGCCCGACCTGGCCACTTTGTGTCTTATTGGAATTTGTTGGCACTCTTGTTGACTGCCTGCCTGCCTGCCTGCCTGCCTGCCCGACACACCCCTTCCCCTTTGCCATATTTAATGCAACTCTTTGTCGCTGTTAGTCCCTACCCTACAGCTGGTCAGGCAGGCTGCCCTGTTCCGTCCTCCTGCCTCTCGTTGTCGGTGCCGCTTTTGTTGATGTTTTCCGCGTTGTTGTCATTGTTATGGGTACGTCCCGGTAACCGCCCAAATCGTGTACTTACATAAAAATTTGTGTTGCCCATTATTTTTTTTTAGCTTCCCGCGCTCTCGGCCGCCGTTATGCTCCATTTCGTTGTATGGCATGTTGTTTGTTGTTGTTTCTGCTGCTATGTCTTGTAGATGTTTTTGATCCCTTTGTGCAGCATCGTTTAACCTTGTATTACTTGTTATTATAATATCCCTGGGTTGCGTTGTTATTGCTTTTTTTTTTCCAGATTTTTGCTGTTTTCGCTTTCCGTTTGGTGTATGCCCTTTATTGATTGCAATATTTTGCTTGAGCTTATTTTTGTTAATTGTTTGCTCTCCACGCTACGTAGGGTCGCCCTAATAGCTCTCGCTCCTTTGGATGACTGATTTGTGTTGTTGCTTTTATTATTATTTTTTTTTTTTTTGTTGATGTTCCGTTTTGTTTTGCATTTATTTCACCATATTTTTATTTCCGGATCGTTTGGTGATTTTTACTTTTTTGTTCGATTTCTTTTCGACATTTAGCTTTTCACGTATTCGGTTGGCGCACCTTTTGGTTGTATCCTCTTTTCTGCTTTTAGCTGCTTTTACATCACAGCGCACTGGTGCCTCGGTTATTTGTAACAGCCTAAATCAGTCGATATATATACGAAAGTTTTCAAAATGACAAAATAAATCGATTAAGGTATATCTCTCTTTGTGTCTGTGCAACGGTTAACTCCTCGATTAAGTATTGAAATGACTTGCCACACATATTGCCTTTAATCCAAGATTCATTGATGGGAGTGGTTCGGGTACGGTCGCATGCTGCACGGGAGATGATGGAAAAGAAGACATATCGGTAAGCGAAAGAGAAGAGAAATGTCAGAAAAGTTGGCCGGCTGCCGAGGCTGTCCAGAGCGATGTGAGAGCTCAGCTGGTGCTGGTTTCGACCGTGAAGTTCGACAGCGCCTCACTGATCCCTGTTAGGGCTTTGTAGTTGGGGTCGCTGCCAAACGGACTACCACACAACCCTGGACTAAATGGCTGCTAGCCCGGATGTGGAATGGGAGCTCAACTGCAAGTGGTCTCGGTCAAGAAGTCTGTCCGCAGACTTTATTCTGGTTCCAAAGGGCAACAGGAAGTCCCTGAGTGCGATCTGCCACGTGATAGACACCCGCCCTGTTCATTGGTTACGCCCCAATATGGGGAGTGTAGTGGTGGCTGTGGTTTAATACCAAAATGTTGGAAGAGCTTGCCTTGCCAAGCTCGAATGTGGAGTTGCAAAACAACCTGGTGTTTGACCCATAGTAAGACAGAGGTGTTAGATAGGCCTCGAGCCTTACCAAGGTGATGGCATGTCCATTCCGCAACACTATTGATATCGAGTATTGTGCTTCAGAGCGCCGTGGTGTTAGGAAAATGAGCGTGTACAGCCTACTTAAGATTTGCTCTTTATCTCCGAAACTATTTTGCCGAGCTCTACCAAATTGGGTGCCATACTTTACAAATCAAGTCATTAATTCGATATTTTTATAACTATGAAAGCTAATTTGCTCAAACCTGATATATAGAATTGGGTTGGAGAAGGGAATATATGCGAAATGGGCGTGGCAGCGCCCACTTTGAGTCAAATGGGGATATCTCTGAAACTACAAAACCTATTCGGTTCTATCAAATTCGGTACATAGTTTACATTTCAACTCATTGAGCATAGTTTCGAAAATTATATATGTACGTAAAATGGGCGAAACCCACGCCCACCACCAATCACATAACGGTAATTTACAAAAATTTGATTTTTCACTCACTACAAAATGCAATTTGCTCACATTTGCCTTACATGCTTGGTTTGGAGAAATAAATACGTGGGCTAATTTTTTTTAATGCCAATTGAATTAAAGTAGCAATTTCGTTTAAATTTGTTTTAAAGAATTCAATTTAGAGTAAGAGAATCACAATATTGGAAAAAGGGTGTTGCACCACCCGCTTTAGATCAAATAGGTATATCTCCGAATCGACTATCAAACTACCAAATATGGTACACAATTTGGATTTCAATACAGTAGGCGAAATTTCGAAAATGGTAATTTAAAAAAAAAAAATCAAAATATGAAATAAAACTTAATAAGGGAGATAAATACGTAGAGAGCAAAATTTTATTAAATGGGCGTTGTACGTAAAAAGCAAGCTAATTTCATTTTATTTTCATTTAGTAACAATAATTTGTCGTGTGCGTATTGATGTCGTAACACAAATTTAGGGACCTACAGCTTACAGCTTTACACCGACTCGGAATGGCAAATGACTTTTGTGAGAAGTTTTTTTTATGACAGAAATACATTCGGAGGTTTATCATTGTCTGCCGCCGGGCGACCGGCGGCCACTTAAATAAATAATAGTGTTCTAAGTTGTCAAAAAATAAAAATTATATGAACTGGCTTTATGGCATACAACAAACTAGTACTGTTTATTTGAAGTGAAAACATGCGCCGGGTATTGTAACTTTGGTTTCATTGTTACTGTGCATTTTTGCAGAGATTTTCTTTTTCCGTTTCCCACACCTTCGCTCCCTTTCTTACCGCATTCACTCTGTACGCGCTAGCCCATAATTTACTTTCATTACCGATTCTTTCTGGTTTGTTGTATTTGCTTTTGTGTGTGTGCGTGTCAGAGTGCACCACCGTATGTGCTCGTATTATTAACAAAAAAAAAAAAATAAAAAAAAAAAAAAAAAAAAAACCCTTTACGCTTTTAAGCTTCCTAATTAATGATTTCTTTAAAGCATACGTTTCAATTTTAATTACAATCGATTTTAATTATGACTTTTATTTTGTTCTTTTCTTTTTAGGTAAGTCTGGGTCATGCCATCTACTTAGGATGTATATTTGTATTTAACGGTATTTATACATATTTGATGTTTCAATTCAAGTTTGCTGGAACAAAGGCATTAGGTAGGTAAAAAGTATCTTATGAGATGGGTCTTCAACCCAAAGCTGTTTATTTACGTAACAAAGTTGATAAAGGCTGTTAGAAAGTAATGAAAATCAATGCAACATTTATTTCAAGCTAATTTTTTTCTACATAACCTGCTGTTGTCTAAACATTTAGTCTACCTGTTCTCTAAAGTATTTATGTATTTAAACAAAATATATAATTCTCTTGACCATCGAAAAACTCTTCCACGGGAGCTATCCTCTTGCCATCGTTGCCTCTGAGCTGTCGCTTGAATGGAGAAAAGAGGTAGCAACTTCCAGAACTTCCGCTTTGTGCGCCAGTGCTTTGCCTTAAGGAAACCTGGCTTCTTACAGAGCTTGCAATTTTGAACTTCGCAGAGGCCGTTGATGATGGCAATTTCCAGGCAATGGCTTGTTGTTTCGTCTTAAAATTTCACGTATGCCCTACATACCCGGCCTATGGTTACGTTCTACGCATGGGGGTTTCACTTGACATTTTGAATGATTTTCGACCGTTTTCACAGTTGCCACATGACTTACGATAATAAACTGTCGAACTTGAGATGAGGCTCGCCACAGTGGAAATTAACCTAGGAAGGAAATGGCTGTCGAGCCCATCTGAGCCACCTTGCGATTGACGTCCTAAATTCAATCCACTTGACTAAGTGCGGCACCTATTCTATTTTCGTGCAATCAGTTGTACTAGTCTGCCTCATCGTTGCTTTTTTTGTTGAACCGTACTGGCTACTTCATCGATTAGGAGAATTTTAGAAAGTATTTTACTGAAGAAAAAGAGCTAGGAATATGAGATTGGGTCGAAAGTATTGATATGGTTCGCATTCACTTGCCCTTTAGAAAGTTTTTGCACAAGTACAAATTAGGTGCATGTCGAATTTGAAGGTACAATTTTGAAAAAATTTGCACTCTTTCCGGAGCATAATTAAATTTTTTAATTCACTAATTTAACACGTTTGTACCCCAAATATGGCACTTTAAAAGTGGGCAAAGTTGTCTGCAGCTCACCTTAAATTGGAAAGGGATTAGCTTACCGCGTGACCTTAATGCAAATTAGATACTATACTGGGGTTCAAGTATTCGTAACGAGTAAAAAATATCGATATCGAATGGCAAAATTATCGATATAGTGTCGCATCGTGTCGAAATTCGTGTCCCTACGAGAAGTCCTCTTAAGATAATAATTTGATTAATAAATGTTTTCGCAATCGAGTTGATTAATAAGAAAAAAAGAAAACCATTAGTGCAAGTAGAGAGTCTTCATCACCATTATAATCGATTTCTCGATTTTCATTGTTGCACTACATGTATACATTGGTTGTTATTATTGTCGATGCTTTTATATTTATCGATGAGTTTTAACGTTATCGATAACTGCGATGATTTGTATCGTTGGTGACGATTTGTTGTTATCGATATTTATGTAGTTATCGATATTTTTATAACTACCTATATTTCTATAGTTATCTATGTATGAATTGTTAGTAAGTTGGTTATCGTTATCGATACTATTATCGTTACTGTTATTGAAAGAATTTTTTTTATAGTCATCCTAATTGCTGTCGTTTTTCTTAATGTCTTCGTTTACGATGCTGCTTTCTTTACCTTTACTGTTTATTTATCGGTAACGTGTGGTTAACATTATCCTTTTGGGCATACCAGTAACCAATAATCCTCACTGTTAGCTTCCGTACGAATATTTAAATTGTAATTGCGAATTGTCTAGGGATTGCAATCTAACTTTTGAATAAATAATTCCCTTCCTACGCAAAATCATACTGCTCTTAATTAGTTCTCAACCACGATGATCCATTCCTTAAATTATCAAAATTGATTAATCGCCCACCAGCGTCGCTGCGACGCAACGGTGTATTGCTTGTAATTTAGCCTCATTTGATGTCAGTTCACGTGATCGCCAATGCCAAATAAATGCAAATTCAAATCCAAACGCTAATTTACAACAATCCAACCTTTCACCGGCTGCGCTGCGCATTTGCTACGAATTTAAAAATTAATGCAATCTCAGCGCTTCTAACTACACACACGCCCACACACGCACACACACATACAGACAATTAATGAAAATTCAGAGTATGCCATACTCACATCTTTCCTTGGAGCATATGTGGATATTTGCACTTTCGAAGTTCGGAGGTTGGGTTGGGTTGGGTACAGCTGCATGGCTTATGTGTGAAGTTAGGTGGCTTGTCAACGATTCCTGCGACAAAATAAATCAATTCTAATTAACGCTGCCATTGAATGAACTTGGTGGTGTGCTAAACTTGGCAATCAGTCGTCTCGAAACACATTAAAATACATACATTAATGCAAACATATGTATGTTTGTATATACATGACTCTTCGTTTGCTTATTCACCTAAAACACTAAATTATTAACACTATTATGTATGTTCGCGTCAATGTGACCAGATGATCACAAAAAGTGGAGTAAAATTTGCTTTAGAAAAAAGTAGCAAATTTTACATAACATATCAGGCACTGTTGAATAATTGGAAAAACTTTTTCTATAACTTTTAATATTACTTGCCCTACACACTCGGCTATGGCGGCCGCATTAGAAAGCTTGTATTTAACGTAATTATAAAAATTATATTCTAAGTAAAAAAGGCTAGGAAACATCCAAGATAGTATCAACATTTTGAGACTATCCCCTATTCTTAATCAATCACAAAAATCATATCATATCTATTGCGATTATTACTGTGCCTACAACCGTGCCGCAAATAGGGCTTTAATAATTTTTTTTTTTTAAATGTATATATGTAATTTTCAAATTATGAATTTTTTCACCATAGTTTTAGGCACAGTAAGTACCACACTATAAATCAGATGATATATGCGATTGCAGAAGTACTGGGCAGCCCAAAATAAATTAACGCTAAATCTGGCCGAGAAAAGGTGAATCTGGTCACACTGGTGCTGGCTTTGCTCCTTTTCTCTCTTCATTCAATTCAATTCAATTTGGTTGCATTTGTGTTGCAAATATTCTATGAAACTTCGCACTTACATACCATATGTATGCACATACCTACATATTTATGTGTATAATACATACCCTGCAGGGAAATTCTGTGGTACAGAATTCGTGACAAACTTTGCCGTTTTTTATAAGATAAATTCTTTACCTCCATGGAACTAAGCAACTTGTTTTCGAGATTAAACTTTCTTACACTTGCTGCGTTGTACAACAATTTCGTAACTTTACGGTTAACCCACGAATTCAATTGAGTAAACTCTTTTAAATAGGTGGCAACTCTGTTCAAAAACATTTTTGTATAACCCTTTTTTTTATCTCACAGTAATATTGTAATGTCTCTGTCAACTTTTTGATTGAATCGAATTCATCTTTTCATACAGGTGGCAACCCTATCAAAAATAATTCTTGCAACAGAGCTTTATTAAACCTCGTTCGTTTAGCATCCATATCTTATTTTTATATTTAAGTTATTAATTTAATTTAATATTATTTTTCACATATCAGGTGGCAACCCTCTTCAAAAATATTTGCATAATTAGGCTTTCTGAAACCTCATTCGTGTGATGTCGATATGGGAGCGTTGCAGATAACTTTTTTATTTAAATTGAATTAACTCTTTGACGCACGTGGCAACCCTCCTAAAAAATATTTCCGTAACAAGCTCTTGCGCTTCCAGCCAGTATTGTAGTATGACCTTAAATTGATTAATTAATTTATATTTAATTTTTTAAACAGGCGGCAACCCTCTCCAAACATATTTTCGAAAATAAGACTAATTTCACTTTTAAATACATTCACCTTTTTAAAAAGGTGACAACCGTACTAACATTACATATATTAATTTAATTGTATCTCATTTTCCAAACGCTCTTCAAAAATATGTTCGAAAATAAGCTCTATCTTTTGTTAGACACCCATACAATCAATTAACATTTTCAAACCAGTTGGCAACTCTCTTTAAAAATGCTATCCTCAATAAAAAAAAAAAAAACAAAACAAAACAAAAAACACCTTAAACCACAGGCAGGTGATCGTGCTTAGCTTCTCACTTCTTTCTTTTTCAATACTAATCTAGCTCGACTAGATGTTCCAAGTTTTGTCTGTTATTTATATCAATTCAGATTTCACGCGTATGCTGTACATCGACCCACAGTTTTCTGCCAAATCACGAGGTAAGGGTATGCCCTCAGTTGAAAGGGGAATTTTTTTTACAATCTTTTTTTTTTTTTTGTAATAATTATGAGTGAGAACAATTTTTTAAATCAACAATAACTATCATTCTGAGATTTATATTATAGCGTCTTTCAAGGGCTTTTAGTTTTAGTTTTATATTATAAAAGTCTTTGATTAATAATTTTAAATAATACAACTTTTTTGAACTTTTCCGAACTAGCCCGGAAGTGATCCCGAATTGGGCTTGGAATTATTTCGAAGTAGACCCAAATCAGTCGCGAACTAATTCCGAAATGGGTCTAAAAAAGTCCTGTCATTCAAGATTTATAATTTTATTCTCACTTATAAATATTACGAGAAGACTTTTATAATATAAGTCTCAAAATAAAAGTCTCAAAATAAAAGTCTCGAAAAACAAAATTATGCTGCTGATAACTATTATGAAAAGACTTTTATAATATAAGTCTTTGAGTAATGACTATAATAATTATTGTCTAACTTTTACTCTTTCAGAAAATATAATAGTTATGTCTCTACTATATGTGAATTAAGTTTTTCTCAGAGGTTTGACACTTGGCAAGGCTTTACGGCTTCATTTACCATCAACTGCGCTTTAGTATAGATGACTGACGGATTGACTGATTGACTGATTGACTGAATGAATGCATGAGAAAATGTGCATGTGCATGATGTTCCTGTTCATTTGATTTCCCCCCCATGTAGGTGTTATACATATGTATGAAATGGGGCAGGTAGTATGAGCAGTAACTATCTAGCTTCTAAATTGATTTCAACCCACTATCACTTGTGTGAACAACGCCAAATTAAGCAAGTTATATGCGAACGTCGTATATTTAGCGTACTTTGCATTTGATATCATAGCTAATGGCTGAATAGGCAACTGATTTATCTTAACGCACATCTACATACCATATATATATATATATACGAGGTGGTTGGTTATACTAGGTATATGGCTTTCATATATTTGTGTGTATGTGAGTGTTTGTTTTTGTAAAGACTTTGGATGGTGGGAATAATACTAATGGCAACAGCTAACGGAAGTGACGTGTTTACATTGCCATTAAGCAGAACGGTCACACACTTAATAAGTGCGAGTATGTATTTACGTGATATTAGTTGGATATTTTGCACAAGCTGGTTCACATCTCATTCTTTTTGATCATCTGTTTTTCCGGCTGGGTGAAAAGTTGATGTAAGATTGGAGCGATTTTCCGCCATTCGTTGTCGTCAAGTTTGGTTTAGAGACAAATCGATTTCGGCGACGTGCCATTTTTGTTCTGCGCCTACTGTTTCGTATTTATTCGATGTTGTTATCGGCAGGTATTTAGGGTTCGTGTTATGCAGCGCTCAAAAACAATATTCGACATATATTGATTTATTTAAATTTGAGCATTCCGTTTTTTACTAACTGCGATTGGCTCAATTTTTGTTTTTAAGGCTGTGGTCAAAATAGGTCAAAAATTTGATTATTTCTCATTTAAGTTGCAGAAAAACAAGAGTGCATTATGTCACTAAGAAATTTAAAGAACAAAAAACTATTGCTAACAAGCCGAGATCTGGTCGACCAAAAAAGGCTACTGAAGCAGCAGAACGATGGATGGTCCGAGAAGTAAAGAAAAATCCCAAAATTAATGCGACAAGTGTGGTAAAAACGACTAAGAAATTTTTAGGTGTAGCTGTAACACCTCACACTATGAGAAATTATTTCCGTGATAGCGGATTTAAGGCTATAACATTACGCAAACAGCCATTCATTTTTAAAAAGAATCGAGCTCAGAAGCTAGAGTTCGCTAGAGTTCGCTAGAAAATATCTAAACAAACCCGTAAAGTTTTTACTTAATGTAATTTTTGCAGACGAGAGTAAATTGAATCTGTTTGGGTGCAACGGTATAGTAATTGCTTACAGAAAATCAAATATAGAGCTCGAAGGAAGAAATATGGTTACCACAGTCAGGCATGGAGGACAATAGTTCGTACCAATAAACAATGTCTGGTTAGGACTGCACCCGTCATCTTAATATCCTGTCTCCCCAGGCTGAGGAGAGATTTCATTCGTTAGTCACTTGTCATTTACAAATTTTTCGTTTATCAATTGCTTACATGACTGTAGAGGGATGCCGGATGAATCACTAATATCACTAACAGGAAGAGTCGTACCTTGACGAGCAAGCTCATTAGCTTCGCAGTTCCCCCGTATGTCGCAGTGACCGTGTGTTGCAAATATCTCAGCCATTTCGTTAAGAGATCGGCGGCATTCCGCAACTACCCTAGTTGCCGGCGACGTTTTCCTTAGGAATTTAATAGCCGCCTGGCTGTCAATTAAAATATAGATTACATCACTGGGAATCATATCATACTGTACCAGTGATGCGGCTTTCGAAATTGATTCAGCTCCGTCTGAAAAATACTACAATAATCAGGTGTTGAATCGGATGTTGAAACTTATGCCCAATTGTTCTGAAAATACTCCACCTCCAACTCTTCCGTCGAGCTTGAACCCATCCGTGTAAACATGGATGGTTTCGCTTTTCGTAACCGTGCCCAATCTCCACTCATAACTTTGTGGCAGTAGGGTCGTGAATTTTGTTTTCGGTCAATCAGGTCGGAACTGCGCAGTACTTTTGGTCTTGTGGGATTATGTTGGTTCTGTATATTGATAACTGTTGTTCTACCTAAGTTGGGTCCTCGATATAAGTGCTGGTCCGTAGGAATTGTGCGTAAGTTAATTACTGTTTTAAATGCTGTGTAAATGTTGTATTTTTTGTTTTTTAAAGTTTGCTAATTTGTATTTCGCCTTTCCTTTAGAAGTCATTACCTTCCTAGTCTTCCCGCCTTTCTCTTTGTCGCCATTTCTCTTTTGCGCTCCCTGATTCCTCCTAATTTTATTCACCAGATCATTTTTGTATTCATTGTTTTCATTGTACATTTCTTTCTTATATACTTCCTATGTTAGAGGTGTTCGTTTGTAGTCTACTACGAGTTACCTGAGGCTGTTTTTTTTTGTGTTGCTGTGGATGGGTAGGCGTGTTGTGCATTGTCGTATCTGTGACCGTTGGGTTTCTATAAATTTCACAATTGACCTTTCCAAGGATCTTGCTTATCCTGATTGTTAGATCTAGATAGTTTATTCTCCCTTCGTTCTTTTGTTTACATCGTAAATTTTACGTTTTTATTTTGTTTGTTGAGATAATCTAGGATTTCTTGTTGTTGTAACAGCATAAGATATTCCCCAAATTTTTCCCAAATAAATGTAAATAAAAGAAAAATAACTAATAAGTTAGAAATTCCAGCATTCTCTGGTATTTTAAGAACAAAAGATTTCAGAAAAAAATAATTCTTCAGATTGTACTAAATTTGAGGTATAAAGTGAAATGTGTATAAAAATGAACAAATTAATTTACAAAACATAATATAAAGGAATTCCATTAAAACAAAATGGGATTGAAATATTCCATTATATAAATACTGTTTAGTTTGTTTAGTTGAGTTTAATTTAAACTGTTATTTTAATTATTTTAATTAAAATGAATTGGCGATTTACATATGTTTAACAAAGTTAAAAAACTTGAGGTTTCTAAAAAAAAAATCTCTTCGTTTTGGATGTTAGGGTTTTTGGTCTAAAATACATTTGTTTTAAGGGGAAATTCATTTAAAAAAAAAAAAAAAAATCTTTCAACACTAGTCAAAAGGAACTTGTGCCAACCGACTTTAACCAGAGATATCTAAAAATGGAAGCCAATTAATTACTACTAGTATATGCAATTGAAAAAAAAAAATAAAAAAAAATAAAAAATAAAAAAAAAAATAAAAAATAAATTTAAAAAAATATATAAAAAAAAAATATAAAAAAAAAGAAAAATAAAAAAATTTAAATATAAAAAAAATAATAAAAAAAATAAATAAAACGTGTTTGAAAACTGTTTTGAATATAAATCGTTTCAGCATCTGCAGATATTCAAGCCTTGTATCAGGATTAGAATGAGGTTCGAATGATTTTATTTCAGTTCTCATTGTTCTGCAAATATGACTCAGATACTCAGCGAAGTAATTTGATTTGCAATTTTTTAAAGACATTTAAAATATTTTTCATGGTAAATTTTTTCCAATGCTATCCTGCTATCTGTGTTCATCAGTTGATATTGAGCTAATGTTTACTATCCACATGCGATGCAACTTTTGACCAATAAAAGCCCACATATTTTATGCCTAATAAACGGATTGTTCACTGAAGCGTTAATTTACTTACATAAGTAGATACATACATACAACTAACTGTTAAGTTCCTTATGTAAGTCTGCTGATTTATTTTGCCGTTAGTGCTGCCTGCTAGTTATTTACATGCCAAATACTTAATAGCAGGGAACAATGCAAATTGTTATACCTGCTCAGCTTTTGGGAGGCTAAGCGCTTTGTTATAGTTGCTTGTGGTCATTATTACAACTAAAATGGTTAATGCATTGCTACACATCGATCCTAAGTATTCACAATCCCTTAATAAGTTTATTTGCATTAAAATTATAATATTTATTACAATCAAACGGCCAACGATTTTGGGAAGAGCGTCACAGTTGCCACAATATTGTAATTGTGTGTAATTCTTCAGTTCCCCTGTAGTTAAACTTACTAGTTCTAAACTAAATATGTAGCTTATCATTACTTTGATTAGGAACTCAACTACCTCGTCTTTTATATTTTTCCATCTTAATAACTGGTATTTTAATAGTAGAGGGAATTTGCTATCGGCGTCAACATCACAGAGCTCGAAGAAAAAGTTCTTACTTCGAATTTGTATCCAAGCGAATAAAAGACATGATTTTGCTGGTGCCAATCACAAGAATCTAGGTTCGATTGCTCGGATATAAAATAAAAAAAATAAAAACGGTTTTATTAATTTATGATTAGTAATCATTAATTGGTTAGCCTTTTAACTTTAAATTATTATTTTAATTAGAATTATTAATAATCAATTAAATATAATCAGATAATTCGAAATAATCATAATTGATCAAATAGTTTAAAGCAATCAAAGTGTTGTACTTTATTATTTGATTACTTTAATTATTTGATTATTTAAATATCTTTAATTATCTGATTTCTTTTTATTGTAAGACTTTCTAGTTATGTGATTAATATTAATTATTTGACTTTTTTTATTAGATCGATTTTTTTTTAAATTATTTGATTATTTTTAATTACTTCAACATGTTTAATTACTTGAATATTTTTAATTATTTGATTATTTTTATTTATTTGACTATTTGTAATTATTTGATTACTTTTGATTGTTTGATTATTTTTAGTCGTTTGATTAACTTTACTTAAATGATTATTTTTTTTTTAGTTGTTCGGGGTTTTTAATAATTTCATTATTTTTAATTATTATACGATTTTTAATCATTGTACGATTTTTAATTATTGTAGGATTTTTAATGATTGTACAAAAATCATTATACGATTTTTAATTATTGTAGGATTTTTAATGATTGTTCGATTTTTAATTATTTGACTTTTTAAATTACTAGTTTATATTTAATTATTTGACAATTTCTAATTGTTTGATTATTCTTCTATGTTTCATTTTTAATTATTTAGTTATTTGATTACTTTTTAATTATTTGGCTATTTCTAACTATTTAATTACTTTGAATTATTTGGCTATTTTTAAGTATTTTATTATTTTTAATTATTTGATTATTCTTAATTATTTCGTTGTTTCTAACTATTTGATTATTTTTAATTATTTGTAATTATTTGATTGTTTTGAATTATGTTTTTATGATTAATTATTTGAAAATTAGTTATTTGATGTGTTTTTGCAGTTATTTGATTATATTAATTTTTAAAATATTTGTTATTATTTAAGTTTTTTTAATTACTTCGTTATTTCTATTATTTAATTATTTTTAACCATTTGACTATTTTTATTTTTGTTGTTTTATTTTATAATAATATAATTATTTAATTATTTTATTATTTTTAATTCTTGAACTATGCCAATTATTTGATTATTTGTTATTTTATATATTTTTTTATCTGCATTTTATCTGCAAAAAAGAAATTTGGAAAGTAGCTAGAGGATTTAAATGTTCTAGCGAATTATTCGCTGGAATTTTTTTTTTTAGGGGTCAGATAAAATCTGTGTATGATTAAAGCCGAGATTAGTTAAAAATTTAATAAACATTTAAAACTTAGATAACAGCTCTGTTAACTTGCACTGTTATGTTTAAGAAGGAGAGCTTAATTTTTTTTTTTTTTTGAATATTTCAAGTTCACATATTTGTTGTTAATTTTCTGTGGATTTTTACGTGCTTTGTGGAAAGATTGTGTCCAAGAAGACGCCTAGAAAAATCTTCCAGCGAATAATATTGTAGAACATTTCTAGAGGTTCTACTTTGCAAATTTGTTTCGGCATTAATTAATTAATTTAGTTTTGCTTTACGTTTAAAAAAGAAAATCAATTGTTTGAGTTTTATTTTATGCGTACAAAATAATAGTTATTATTTGGGTTCTATTTTTTCTACCTAAAAATTTAATTACATTTCGGTTAAATTTAACAAATAAGAGTATATCGCATATTGGGAAAATAAATTCTCTACTAAATCGGTTAATATTAGTTTTAGTGCAAAAACGCCACTATTAAATGGACTTTTAAATAAAACTTACAAATTTTGCAACTTCAAATATTCGTAGGCAGATGGCGCTGAGATGCAATCTCTGTCGAACTGGTGGCCGGCCACCTTCATAAAATACCAAACAGTTCCTAAACCAGAATGTCTACTGACTAATTTGGCCTTTCACCGCAGGATCATTCCTGTTGCACTGCCAGCAAGTGGATTTTCTTGTGACGTTACAAATTTTCACTTAGCCACTACAATGAAATACAAAAATGCTCACATTCCTAGCCTTTCTCTACTTTGCATTTGTCGTTGCACTGCCGACTACTAAGCTATTGGCTATTGGCTTCTACTGGTTTATAATTTTCTGCCTCACTGCGCAATTATTTAATTAAGTAGGTACACAATTGTTTAGAGGCATTTTCATGTTTGTAGTTCCTCATTGCGGTTGTCAGTGTTGCTCGCTCGATGTTGTAATGTTATATCGATTTATTGTTGTTATTGCTGTAGCACCACATTCCATCTTAAATGCTACTTAATAAATGTTTGAATTTATAATTAAGTTGATTTCCTCTTGTTGTAATGCAGAGATTTTCTGTGGGCAAAAGTAGTAATAATTGGAATTTAATTGAATCGATTACATTTTGCAGGACTAATGTAAGCTCAGGACATTCGAATGCGCTCCATGTACATGCATACGTTCAAATCTACATAGGTAATGGTAAGAGGCTTAGGAAATATTTGAATGTTGTTAACTGTCGAAATTCTTGGAATTTGAATAAGATAGTATCAATATTTATAAGCTTATAATTGGTTGGAGATTTTTTATTTTTGCCATGAAATTAAACTAAATTGTTCATTAGAATCTTGTCATTTCATTAGTACTAAATATGTCACTGATACCGGAGACAGCCGAAATGGAACTCCATCAAGATCAGTACACTTTTTCATGCGTTTGAAACAATTTGAGAAACACTTTTTCCACTCCGACTGAGATACCTCCAAAATATATGATTTGAACGCCGCCATCAACCGCTGCTTCAGGCGTCGAAAAACGTTGACCTCGGAATTTATTTTGCGTCATCGGGAATCAGAAGAAATTATTGTACGGCGAATGATCGATCAATTGTATGTTTTGAATGCTCAAAAAAGTTTTCGTTTGAGCTGATGTAAGATCTAATAATGCCGTGGTGGAGAATGATTCGTATTCTTGATTGGCTTCCCTTATACCTCTGAGCAAAAGTTGGTGTGGCATTCAGAATTTTAAAGATTTTCTGAATAACTCGCCACCTAGCGCATTTAGTTTTCACAAAAGCATTTTTATTGCATCAGAACCATATCATAAAAATCGGACCATAAATATAGATTTTCTGAATATCTCGACTCATGCGCCACCTAACGGATTAAAATGTAACCTATACCCTTTACACAAGTTTGAAGAATATAGTCTAAATTTGGTTGAAATCCATCCATAGGTTTTTGGGTCAAGTTGTAACAAACAAAAAAAATTTTTTTTTAAAATTTAATTATTAAAAAATTTAATTTTTTCTAGATAATTTATTGTGTCTAGATAAATAACTTCAAGTTTATTGTGGCTACAAATTCTCGCTTATTTTTGATATTAATATTGAACTTTTTGTAAATTTTCTAGAATATTTTAAACTCCATTAATTTTATTTTTACAAAGGGGGAAAAAAAAATTATTTAAACTTATTGTCTTAAAATTTTCGCTGATTTTTTGACATTGCTATTGAATTTTTTTTTTATAAATTAAATAGATTTTTGTAAAAAAAAAAAAAAAAAAAAAAATTAAATAAATAAAGCCAGAATTGCCAAACCGTTTCAATACATTTCGCTACTTTTTTTTTGTACAAAGATGCAGATAATAAAAAAGTTTTAAAACGTAGCTAAGTTTTTTTCTTTAATTCCCAATGCAATCGAAATTTTAGTACAAATAATTGAAAATTTGGTCACCTAATTTCTTCCAACCAACATAACATAAACCAACCAAGCACTGCAGTGTCGGCAATAATTGCACAAACCTTTTAGCTGGTCACCATTCGATTTAAAATTTATAAAAAGTAATTGAAACCCAAAAAAAAAAAAAAAAAACAAATGTTGCTCTGCAATGAAGCTATTAAAATCACGCTACCAAAGTATTTATCTTCCCGTTCTTATTTTTATTTGCCTTTGTGTATTTTTTTTATGTGCTTTTCTGGTCGTCGTTGGTCATTGGCGACTACTCCGCATGCATTTAATTACAATCCTTTTTTATCCTTAACTAAAAACAACAATACCCAACGCAGTGACACTCAGACCAAGTCAGCCGCTGAATAATAGATACTTGACGCTGCTGTACACTGTAAATCACTTGCTTTGCTTGTTGCTGTTGCTTGCTGCTGCTGCTGCTGCTGCTCCTCTCAGCTATGCCACACTGCGCTCAGCAAACAACTAGCCAACCAAAGAAACCCACCATCGACCCACCAACGACCAAACTTTAAATTGGGTTAATTGAATATAAAATAATCCGCTCAATGTTTAATGTTTTTAATACCAATTCTCGTTGTTCGTGCTTGACTAATATGCATTTGGTTTGCTGAACACGGGTGGGGACCGGGAAGACGGGAGTCATGCGAGTTGCTGAGCAAGCCAGTCTCGCTCTGCACGAACGCTCGAAGAAGTCAAGGAGCATGGGAACGATTTAAACACAAAGTGGGTTTGCTGCACAAAAATTGTGGCAAATGTGGTGAAAACTCTGTTCGAGTAACCACAGATTTTATTGCTTGGACGAGTGGACTCTGCTATGCGCTATAGTAGTTGAAATCATTTGAATAAATACATATAAAATCTAGAAGAACTCCATACCATTTCTTGCTATAAGTATTAACATACATTGCCATTTACTGTATTTGACTATTGCGAAATGTTTACGGTACACCGACGACAATCCTTTGTCGGCTTTTCTGCAACAACTTGTTGCAACAGTTTCCCATTTCCTATGTGGCTGAGTGTGTCTGTTTTACATAAGCTGACGTTCGTGTAAATAATGAGTAGAGTCTCTTTCAGTTTTAATAGATTTAGCGAAGTAGACGCCCAAGAGATGTGAGTTGTTCGTTCGGTCTTTTGAGGTTAGAAAAATTGCGAGCAACTAGTGAGTGAATTTTTGGGCGAAGAGAGACTGCGATAGCGTGAGAGCAAATAAATTGTTCAGCGCTGCTCCAAAGTCGGGTGTGTTTTGTATTAGTAAATATTTATTATCCATTGTTCTCCATTGTTGAAGTCTACACAAAGATGACGTAACGCCCAAAACCTACTTTGCAATCAATATGTGACATGTTTTTTCCAGTTAAATACGCCACAAGAAAAATACAACAAAACATTGAGACTATCTTTCACCTTGCCATTTTTTTTTTTAGCGCTGATGCAACAGTTGCAAATTTTCGTCGTATGCTCCGCTTTAATTTTTATTATTCGATACACCGCTTTATTTACATCGCCACCATATAAATTCATACTCAACACATGCACACACACACACATACGGGAGCGTTACGTTTTATCTATCCTTGTTTCTCTCGTTTTTTTTTTTGCGTTTTTGAAAGCGCAAGCCACGTTGCTCAATCAACAATTGTATCCTGTTCTATAAAAGTCTACTCATAGCTTAGTTAATTGAAACGAGTGCAACATTTTCTAGTAGATGCAACAGCTTATTCCTTTAGGAGAGTTTTGCAATCAATTTCACTCTCATCCATTCGTTTCGCGAGCACTCTCTCTCGTATTTCTCTTCTTGCGAAAAGGTTTTAATTTGTAGACCATCTCTCAATTCGCTCATTTCATTTAATTGTCCTGTATTCCTATATTACTCTTAACCGTCAAGCGTGTAGAGTTACCTTATCTGTAGATACCCAAAAACTCACCAATGTTGATTTCGTACTTCAAATTCGCCACAATTTTTCGCCAATGATTTTTTTTTGCACCACATGCTAGTTCTTTTATATTTATTATGCCTTTTGCGCTTAAAATTTTGTCTGTAATGACGACTTTCTCTTTTCATTCAACAAACATTCTATATATTGGTCGAATTTATTTGGCTTTGCAATGCCTTCGATTTTCACTTTCATGTATTGAAAATTTATGTTGACTTATTCGATAGATGTCGAGAGATATTTCATAGCAATATTGGGGTTTCGAAACCAATTTGAAGGCACAAATTGTTTATTATCTTCTCACAGTCGTTTTGGTTTAAAATTCATTGCCAGCTCTTCAGCCGTTCAATACTCGTAGTAAAAATATACTACACATAATTTGGTTGGATTTAGCCCAGTTTTTGTTTTTTTTTATTTGGTAAATTTGCATAAACAACAGCAGTGAAAGCGGTAGAAGTTTCAGCTGCTATTTCGGAGCTCATTCGCATCATATAAGACTTCTTCCTAGACCTTGGGTGGACACCCTTGCCATATCTTTGCAACATGATGCTAGCAACATTTTTTACGCTGCATTTTAAAGACCGTAAAAAGTATCAGCTTATCACTGGAATTAAAAGTTCTTTATTTTTGTTTTAAGCATAGTTCTAAGTTTGCGTTTCACGTAAAATGGCTCTCAAAATCCACACAAATTGTATTGTCGCGTAGTTCAATTCACGACGCGAAAAGGCTCACAAATCTTGGCAACATGTTGCCAGCGACATTTTTTCTTAGTAGCATGCTTTTCTAATATCATCACGGATTTTCTATTCTATCAAGAACAGAGCTTTCGGAATAACTCGCGTTAGCGCCACCTAGCGCATACATTTTTTTTATAGAAGTACATCTTATTGAAAATGATAATTTATTTTTTTATGGTCATCAATGTCAGAACAGAAATACGGGTTTTTTGAATAAATCGATTCTGGCGCCACCTAGCGAATCCAATTTTACTAAAAGTGTTGCTCGTCGCACTTCCAGTATAAGTTGCTAATTTTATTAAATTCAGATAAAAAACACAGCTTTTCGGAGTAATTCGCCTATAGCGCCATCTAGCGCAATTATTTTTCATGCAAGTGTTTTTTTATTGTACCGACAGCATACCTTTCTAATATCAGCAATATCGGACCATAAATAAAGATTTTCTGATTGCCTAGACTCATGCGCCACCTAATGGATAAAAAAAATAGTGAAATTTGAATGAAAACCGTTCAACAGTTTTTGAGTCAAGTTGTGACAAAAAAAAAACCGGCTACATTTATATATTTATAGATTGCGATAGCTAAACTTGCCATCTATTTCATGACTGAGTTGGTATCTTCCAAATCGGTGAAATATCAAAAATAAACGGCGTGTGTAAGGTAAGCCACTTTTATGACTGAATATAAAGGGTGGTTAAATTTTAAGGGCCGATGTTGATTTTGAATAAAACACAAATTATTTTGGCAATTATTGTAATTTCTTTTTATTATGATAATATGGTGTGGTTCAATTATGTATGGAACAAAATATCGTCGAAATGTCCGCCGCGACCTCGGCGGCACACCTCCATCCGATGGTCCAAATTTTCGAGGCCGCTGAGGCATAATTGAGGTTCTATGCCGTTAATGTGCCGAATTATCTCATCCTTTAGCTCTTGAATTGTTGCTGGCTTTTCGACGTACACCGTTTCTTTCAAATAACCCCAAAGAAAGTAGTCCAACGGTGTCAAATCACATGATTTTGGTGGCCAATTGACATCGCCATCACGTGAGATAACACGGCCATTGAATTTGTCGCGCAAAAGAGTCATTGCTTCGTTGGCTGTGTGGCAAGTGGCACCATCCTGTTGGAACCACATAGCGTCCACATCCATATGTTCCAATTCGGGCAATAAAAAGTTCGTTATCATCTCACGATAGCGAACAGCATTCACAGTAACTGCCTGACCGGCCTCATTTTGGAAAAAATACGGCCCGATGATGCCGCCAGCCCATAAACCGCACCAAACAGTCACTCTTTGTGGGTGCATTGGTTTTTCGACAATCACTCTTGGATTATCATTCGCCCAAATGCGGCAATTCTGCTTATTGACGAATACACTGAGGTCAAGATTAAATTGACCGAAAGAATCACAAAGTGCACGATATGCATTTTGATTTGAACGCCCATTTTCTTGATAAGCCTGAATAACTTTAACACGTTGTTCGATTGTGTATCTTTCCATGTTCAAATTGAGTTAGTCTGAAATTGAGAAACGTCAAATGAAATGCAGAAAAAAACTTGACGTTTAGGTGTGGTTCACATTCAACATCGGCCCTTAAAATTTAACCACCCTTTATGTACATACTTTATATTTGAAAGCGTTTTCTTCTCACTCACTCTATTCGTACCACAAGCAAATAATCTCATTCGCCACCTATAAATTTTACTTTCAAGCAACGACTAAGCATACGAGTACTACAGCAATTCGTTTAATCGCTAATCGCCAACGTTGTGGTTGAAATTAATTTTATATTAACTTTTTTCTATTCCACACATTTACTTTCATCCAATCAAGTATTTGTAGATAGATGTTCGAGCGGAAAGTGCTTGAAAATTCACTGACGCCGGAATGGTATTAAGTGTATTTACTGTCACAAGGCAATCACTTACTCGGCGAGTACAATATAAATTCAATTAAACAGCTTTCTATGTTCCTTCTACACTCGACAATCACACTTGATGTCCTGTCCAATCCACCTGCCCTCTCTCACTTATTTCTTGCTCATTTACTGCACCAGCAGCAGCAGCTGCAGCAACAGCAGGAGCCGCCATCAACGGCATCATCTTCATCCAATCTCTATTCGTTCTACAACATTCTTTTGCTTTCCCTTTAGTTTTTTTTTATATTTTTATTTTACTTTATTTGTAAACTGATCTTAAGCACCGTTATTGAGTAAGGTGTTGAAGTATTCATCTTCATCAGGACATAGATAGAAAAGTGCTGGAAATTTTATTAGGTGTAAATGGAAAAAATTCAGTAGTCTCAGAATGGGCGTAAATGAGTTAAAAGCATAGCAAAAAGAAAAGTAGTTAAACGCGCACAGCAGTATTCTACAATACAAATTAAGTTGTCTGTATTGACGGAGTTGCAGAACAAATTGGCTGAGTAGAGGAAGAAAGTTGTCATTGAACCGTCAACAATGTCTGCCTCGCATCGCAAATGACTAAATCTAGGAGATACGCCTGACATGAGTAGATAAGATAGCTGCTTCGCCAAATTTTGAAATACAATATTAACTGAAATATGGCAAAGCAATCAGACAAGCTCAGTATCTGATTAGTGGAGAGGACGTTAAAAAAGGAGGACGATAAGTATTGAATTATTTTCATACATATGCTATCTAAGGCGCAAACGTTTGATATTTTTTTTTCAAGTTGTCAACTCCTCACGAGCTAGTTCTATAAAAGCCCTACTCCAGAACTCAAGTGGAATTACTGTAGCTATTTAAACCCTGCACAACATTTCGTGCTGTGTTTGGCAACTGACTGCCTTTCAAAAACTCCTTTGGTTTACTTCGTCGAGCGCTGAACTGTCGACCGACCAGGCTTTAGGGAATCTTATAACTGGTCGCAAACTTTTAAATCAATATTATTTTATAAAACCCTTTTGTCTCTTTGTGGCACATCGTAGAAAGATTTTTACTGTAGTGGAATGAACGATTGAACAATATTTGGTTTCATCTATTGATTCTTATTAGCGAGACAGATGGAACGATTTTAAATTCAGCTAAAATTGCTTAGGAAACTAAAATCCAGTTCGGGAAATTTTTAAAGAGAAAACACTGCCTACCTATGTGGGAAAGAAGTATACAGAAGGCAAAGTGTCTATATTGCACCCAAAACAAAGTCGTGATGAGGATATCCAGAGAATTCCCTCTGTAATTGTCCAGCTCTTGATGGTGTGAGATGAAGCATTTCTATCGCCGACAAGCTTCTCAGATTCTGCAGAGAGTCTTGTAGATTTGTGGAGGAGAAATAAACTTCCATGTAACGAGAAAGAGATGCCTAAGGATTAATTCTACCATCAAGAAAGGTATCAAATAAAATCCGTAACTTAAGCGGAGAGTACTTCACGGGTCACTGTTTTCACCACTATAACCTCAGTAAGCTGAAACTTTCAGATATTAGTATCAGCTGTTATTGCGAGTTGGGCGAAGTAATGCCAGAGCATATTCTCTGTGAGAGTGTAGGTACAAGGTTCGGTTCGAAAAAAGTGGCCAGTGGACTCAAAATATATCGACGAATGTTCATGTTAAGGTGAACCCAAATGCCTCGGTTCTCGATGTGCATAGCTCGTCTGGAAAAGCACCTATCGGCATTTTTAACAGATCACTGTATTTCCACTTTCTTCTGATCTGATCTCGCCACCTCACTATATTGCTAAAAGCCAATGAAATGCTACGAAAGCAAAAATTTGAATACTGTTCGCAATGGATGCAATCTAACAAACTATCCAGAGCTAATACCTATAGGGCGATATTGCTGAGCTTTGGTAAAGCAAAAACTGAATGCAACTGAATGCAACAAAATGCTTTGCTGAAAATTAAAAATTTTCCAAGAAAGTGGAATCAAGTAGCTCGGAGAATCGCAGAAATTAACCATTCAAAATGTTTTCAGAAACTCCAATAATTAAAAAATCAATTGTGCTTTTATGTATAATACTAAATAAAACAATAAAAAAAAAAAAATTCATAAAAATGCACAACAACAAAAAAAATCAGGTACGTAACCCTTATGAGTTTTACAACAAAAATCATAATTTGTGATTTTTAGTTTTTCGATAATTTTTAATTGTTATGTGATTTTTATTTTTCCGATAATATTTTGAGGGTTCGCTGTAACTAAAAACAAAGCACTTGCTTTTATCAAAAAAGTACACATAATAACAGTTATTATAACGATTAAAAATCGTAACAGTTTTAATTAAAAAAAAAAAAAAAAAAAAAAAAAAAAGATTATGATTTAATCGATATTTTGCGATTTTTATCTCTTCAATCACATTGGATCAATACTTTGATTTTTCCGATCAAGTTTCATCGTTATTGCTATTTTTTCGATGAAACATAATAATTATATTAAAAATTATTATTATCATTATTTTGAGCTTTTTAGGTTTTCGATCATTTTCAATTGTTATGTTAAATGTTATGCTACTGTTATTATCCTAGAAAAACGAAGCTTTTTGCTTGCTTTTATTAAAAAAATAAATAAAAAGCACATAATAACGGTTAATATAACGATCAAAATCACGAACCGCAACGGTTTTAATTTTTACAAAAAACAAAAAAAAAAAAAAAAAAATGATTTCATTTTTATTTTGTGATGTTTATTTTTTCGATTACATTTGATCGATATTTTGCGATTTTAATTTTTTTGGTCAAAAAATCGTTATTCTTGGATTCGAAATTTGTCGATCATAAGAAACACAAAAAATTTATCGCGGAAGGCAATAATAGCAGCAACAATATAACAACCTGTGTTTGTTTTACGATTGAAAATCCCAATATGTTCAGAAAAGTTTAAATGCAAGAATAAAGTTTATTTTTGATCGATAAAATAAAAATTTAAAAATCACAATACGAACTTGATCGAAAAAACCAAGAATAACGATTATTTTTATCGAAAAAATAAGGCCAGATTTGTATAGAATATCGTTTAAGGATTAGATCGATATATTCGGGGTTTGCTTTGAATGATGAAAAATTACAATAAAAATATAAATTAAAACATAACGATTAAATAATGATTTTAAAATAAAAATCCTTTATAAAAACTATTACTTTTGGCCGCTGTAAGAGAAAAAAAATCATATTATTCTAAGTGCCAATTTTTTCGTCGACTGGTTTTAATACAATTTAATACTTAAAGTTATACTAACCCATAAATGTCCGAATCACAAATACGAGTATGTATACATTTTTTGGTCTAATAATATTTCCTCTACTGGTCACTCAGAGCACACTTTATTCACTCTCGTAGACCTGTGAAACTCTGTGCTATTAAAAAAAAAAAAAAAAACAATAAACCTTTTTTTTTTAGTTGCTCCCATAAGTTTAGTTTACTGTTGCTCACCAATGGATTTTACTCTCAACCCTTATATCGACATAAATTCAGACTATCATTTAGTAGATTTGCGATATATCTGACAGCTATATCGTCGTATAAGTAAACATTTCATGTGGCCGCCACTGCCATCACCCGCACTAGCATCCGCACACCCAACACAAGCGTCCCTTTGTTTTTTTGTTTGTTTTTTGTTTTTGCCACAAAAAATGCTCATCCTGCTCTCCACACTAGCTAGCTGCTAGCGAGTTCTTCTTTTATTCACGGTCGTTGATTTGTTGGGGTTTGGTTTTATTTGCCACTCAATTGAATTTTTAATCGCCGCTTCAATTTAGCTGCATTGCCTGGAGGTGCTACAACTGTTGCTCCTGATTTTATTCTTGGTTATTATGCAGCGTCCTTGTTTTATTTGTTTTGTATAGCAGCAGTTGGAACAATAGGCTAGTTTGTTTTTCATTTCTAGTTTTTTTTTTATATCGTTTTGCATCCGTGTATCTGCACATTCATGGAATGTTTCGAAAGTTTTTAGTTTTTGTTGTTGTTTTTGCTAGCGTGTGTGTGTGCTCTTATTTAGTTTTGATATTGTTTTGGGCAATACAATTGTTTTTTCTTCTTGCCACTATTTGTAGCAGATTGCGGCGATTGCTCTAACTGTTATGTACTAATGTTTTCATACCTTTGCTCTTTTCGTGTTTCTTTGTTGGTAGTTTGTCAGTTATTGAAATTTCTGTCGTCTATTTTGCTCCGGTGATTGTTACTCAAATTTTGTGTTGTTGTTTTTTGTTTCGAAGCTTACACTTAAGTACTTACATACATCTGTCTCAAACTGTACTGTTTAATTGAATAATTTTTAGTTTCACCAATTTAAAACGATACAATTCCCACTGCTGGTCTTCATTGCCATTCGGGAGTGTCATATTTTTTGCTAAATTATCTAAATTTGCCCAGTCAGTTGACACTTGGGGCCTCTAACAGGCTGCGTCCCACGGACAGGGGTTATGCCTCTATCATAAAACGAGTGGAAGGCGAACTAAGATTATCAGATCATGCAACTCGACCTAAGCTACAACTACAAGATTCACTTTCCCTACAGAAATCTCACTCGACTCTGACGAGATTCTGATCTTCATGAATGACTCTAAAATAGATACAGGAACAGTGGCATCTTCTCCCAGCAACCCTCATTGAGGAAAGCGTATACGCTTCCAGCTAACTGTAGCTTGTTCCAGGCTGAGACCTTTGCCGTTGGCATGGTGGACCTTGCTCCTTCAAAGCTTGCCTTTGCTGTGGAAAGTCAGGCGGCGGTCAGGGCTCTACAGTCGACAACGGCTAACTCGATTTGCGTTCGGAACTGTCGAGGATCTCTTCAGTCTCTTCGGCAACAGATACTCAACCTATACTCACGTCGCTGGAAACGAGGAATAAATAAATTATTTCCCCACTACAAATACATCACTTTTACTTCCCCTCACCACCCAACCATATATTTTTGCGTTTCTGCTTGGTAAAGATGTATATCTATATTTTAAAAAATACAAACATCGATCTTAATCTTGAAGGCTTCGATGGTAAAAAGGATACCACTACGGCTGGTTTATCGAAAAGCCAACCCGCTTATAAATCAAAGCTATTAAGAGTGGGTACACATGCAATGATATCATACCAAGCACGTTTATTATACAGATTCAGAATACAGTAAAATGACGTGCATCTATGGCGAGCTAATATAGAGCAGTAAGGCGCTACTTCATGAGTTAATCCAAATTAAGTCTATCGTCTGTACTGCCTATTATTATACGCTTTGCATGATTTTTTTTTAAGAAAGCGTTGACCAGGCACAAGCGAAATGGTTAGTAAAATAGTATTTGAGCTGTCAGAAATTCCTTCCTTGGGTCTAGAGTTGTAGGAATTAAATATTTTCGCAAAATATTAAATATAGAAATTTGTGTGGCTATCGCCGAGTTGGACCCAAATTGGGCTAACTCTAAAGTAAGTAAATAAATTAATTAGTATATTACAGGGGTTTTCAATAGGAACGCTACAAAAGTTTTTTTTATATAAAACAAAAACGGTTTGGGATATGAATTAAATTCTTTATTCCTGTGAAAGTACATTCGATGCCATTATGTATGGAACTCGATTTCTTTTGCATGGGCACTACGGGCACGCTTTCAGAAGTCCAGACGCTGAACCCAATTTTCGACGGTTTTCAAGCATAAATCGGCCGATACTGCTGCAATTTCATGTTCAATATTCGTACGAAGTTCATCAATCGTCGCTGGCTTGTTGGCATAGACCATAGACTTGACGTAGCCTCACAGGAAATAGTCTAACGGCATCAAATCGCACGACCGAGGCGGCCAATTGACTGGGCCATTTCGTGAGATAACACGTTCCCCAAACTTGGTTTTCAATATATCGATTGTGACATTCGCTGTGTGGCTTGTGGCGCCGTCCTGTTGGAACCATATATTGTCCAAGTCCATATCATGCAATTCGGGCCAAAAATATTCGGTTATCATTGAGCGGTAGCGATTCCCATTCACAGTAACGTGCCGGTTTTGATCATCACGGAAGAAGTACGGCCCAATGACGCCGCCGGCCCATAAACCGCACCAAACCGTAATTTTTTCGGGATGCAATGTTGACTCATGGAGTACGTGTGGATTGCTGCCTGTCCAATAACGCATATTTTCCTTATTGACGAAGCCATTCAGCCAGAAATGACGACGACCATAAATTGGACGTAGCGCTTTTAAAGTTGAGGCCATTGACTCCGAATTTCGGTAGTAAATTTTAATAATTTCGACTCTTTGGATCGTAGCCGCTGTAGCCGAGGGTGTAGCGTGTGCGCGCTTCATTCGGTAGTTCCCAGGTTCGAACCAAGCTCGGGGCAAGTAACATCCAAAAATTATAAAAAAAGTTTTTTCTAATAGCGGTCGCCCCTCGGCAGGCACCAGCAAACCTCCGAGTGAATTTCTGCCATGGAAAAAAAACTTCTCAAAACTGTAGGACCCTCAATTTGTGTTACACCATCAAGACGCACACCACAAATTGTAAGAGAAGTTCGGCCAAAGTCGCTTAAGCGGTTATAGCGCCAATTAAGAGAAATGTCAAAAGAGCGGGGGAAAATATGGCGTCGTTTGCTGTCACTATCGGTCTACTTTTGTAGCGTCCCTATTGAAAACCCCGTTATATACTCCGTTGCAAATCATAAGCGCACTATTATTAATTGTCTCTAATTTATTTTTCTTATATTTAGTTTCCGATAACTTTCAATTGAAATAGAGTTGATTCTCTAACTAAACCCACATATGTAAACCCAAGTTTTAAATTTTATGCATAGTTTAATATAGTTTTCTATATTAAAGCGCAAGTTTCTTATGAAAATTTTTCTTGCCCAAGATGCCTTCATATAAAAATAAATTTTGTTTAATCGTTATATGAAAACAAATGCGATGAAAAAATGTCCTAAAATTCGACGTTTATTCCTAGTTACTAAAAACTTACACATGGGCGACACAAAACTGGGGTACTCGAAAATTTTCTAAAGTTTTTGTTTGTTTTTTAGTTTGAAATTCTGATCGCAATTTTTTGAGGTAATAAGAATTTTGCATCAAGCTTAAAACGTGCATTACGCGGGCTTTGTTAAAGAATGAACTGCATTTTAATTGAAAATTAGCGGGAATTAAATAAAAGAAATATCGACTAGAGAAAATTTGTCAATATATGGTGGGTTTCTTATTTGCAACGAAGTCTATTACCTACTATGTAAATTCGTGAATATGTAAATAGAATGGGTTATCCTGGTTTCAAAGCTATAAAAAAAATGCCAGCAACACTAAATCGAAATTCATACAACATACCAAAAAGCAAATACATTAGTTGTGGTCAAAGATGTAAATACGAACTCAGATAGCCCGTGCCGTTTTAAAATAGAAATGACACAGAGAAAAGTGAAAATTTGCAAATGTGAAAACTTTCAAAAGTGGAGCATAGTGGTAAATATGCACACGCATACACACACTCACACTCTCACACACACATTCACCTGCATTAGAGCCCACTGCATCGATGGTAACTTGAAAATGACAAACAAAACTCACACACATACAGCTGAACATTTCCAAACCACAAAAGTGCGACTACAGAGAAAAATATCACCAAGCGTGTAACCGTAAATGTGACAACGACTATTTAATAGCTATGTATGCATACAAGTTACAGGTGTAAGGGCTAAAAGATAAGTGGCGTGGCAAAAGCAAATAGAATAAACAAATAATACATTTGCAAGAACTTCTGCGTAAAAGACAAATAGAGACGCACGAACGTAAACAAAGAGACTGCACACCCACACACACCTACACACACCCACATCTTCCAACATCATGCGGCAGCAAAAAGGCAAACGTGCAACGCCCAAATGACTGTCGCGGTATCAAAAGTTACAGCCAACCAACCAGCCAGTCAGTCATAGGGTAAGCAGCGGCAGTAGCAGTTGCCGTGTGCTTGGAAGATGCCATAGACGAGAAACTAAAAAGGAAACTTATACCCGCAGATGATGAGGTATAAGTAAAGTAGAAATGGAAAACGGCAAGACACGTACACTGAACGTGTTGTTTCAGCTGCTGAGCGAGCTAGCCAACAACAAGCGAAGACAGGCGCTGGTGGACCTGCCGAACTGCAGCCAGACAAGACAAGAGCACGCACGGACCGACCGAAAGGGTGAGGGCAGCATAATGCAGAATATGTTGGCACTTGCTAGAAAAATCAACTACCAACAACATAAGAAGTAACTGCTGGAAATGTAGGTAAGAAATTGCTGTTTCATAAATGCCGAAACGGTAGTTTATTTGATGAGCCAGGGGGGGGGGGGGGGGTGGTTGGATGGTTGTTTGCGACTGTTTATGTAAATATGTTTACTGTGTTATGAAGCATAAGAAAAGTAACTTCACTATACTAGGTGTGTTTTTGTATGGATGTGTGGGTCGCGCTCTCTAAGCGGACGACTACTGCTATGTGCGTCTCAAACAGTAGTTCAAGTAGAAGTTCAAATGAAGGTATACTTCTAGGCGAAATAGCGCGTACGAATGACGAAAGTAACATTGCATGCCACAGCGTTGTCGTGCGGTTAGTTAAGAGCACAAAAAGGGTAATAAACTAATTTGCTTTTGAAGTTCGTGGCGTTTTTTTTTTTTTTTTTTTATTACACTGGCTCTGTGGCGGGTGCAAAAGTAGCTGAATAGAAAATTGAATATCCTAATGGGGACGGGCGTGCATACGTTTTCTAATCGGCATACTTTTAATTCTTGTTTGTTTGTTTTGACTGTTTAGGATTTGCACGAGTAAGAACCCATTACCATATGCTATATATTGTATTTATTTACGAACCTATTTATTTGCAAGTAAGTATGTGTTACCTGCCCTACATTCAAAACCATAGCACAGTCACAAGTTTTGACTATTTATTTTGCATAATTTAGTTTTAAATTTTTTTTTTTTTTTTTTTTTTTACAAAAATGTAGTCATTTTAGAACAAACAACGGCTAAATTCAAGTTTCAAACATTTTACAATTGGAATAATTTCAAAAACTTTGTATAAAATTTGTAAATTTTTAATTCGAATTTTGAGAAAAATTTCGGTATGCATTTTTATAGCACAATAAATTCTAGTTTAATACAGTGCAAGTTTTAAGTGCCTAAAAATGACCCTTGACTTAAGATTTTTTTTTACTGGCGATGTTTTGCGGGTTTTCCCATTAAAAGAATACGAGCGTGGACGAATTTACGGAGGAGCTCCACGAAACAAAATTCCATTTCGCTAAAAAAAATTCCAAACCCAATTTTTACCTCACATGTAGGTATGCTTGTTTCGCGTTCACTCCAACGTCTTTGTATGCGTCGTTTTGGTTTTGCCTGACCCTGGTCTAAAAGCACAAGGTAGTCGTCCCTTATGGTGAAATCTAAATAGGCATTTGTGTTTACTAATGGAAACTAACTGTTTTACAGTGTGCAGCAACCGAAACCTGCCTGCACTTATTTTCTGAAAGTTTAACCATCCAGTAATAAAATATTCGATGTATATGAAACTCCAGAGCAAAATCGCGGAAATTCAATAAATTAAAAAAAAGGGAGAAAATGTGTCATTAAATTTTTAAAATTTAAATTTTTTTTTTTTTATATAGAAATTTTTAAAAATAAATAGTCATATAAAATTTGTCATATTGGTCATATAAAAATTGTTGTTTTTGTTCCCAACTTTCTACTTTATTTTTTTTTTGATACATGAGAATGTATCCATTTTAAAATTTACTTATAATTTCAGTTTTTCATTTTAAATATACCACTTTGGCTACAATTGCAGCTAAATGACAACGCTGGCTATAATTAGAATTGCGAATACCATGTGGCTGGTTATATTATTCCATATTTAATCGAAAAGTGTTAACAATTCAATTTAAATGCATTGACGTTTATTGGAAAACTATTATACATACGCGATATTTATAAAATATTTATCAAAACTCTGGGATTTGCTTGTCGAAGCCACATTTATGCTTTTTCTACTACCTATTTGCTTGTAGTAACCAGACATTGCGAAAAATGTGCAAAAGATGCAACGAAAAGAAGTGCAATAAAAATAAAATAAAAAAAAAAAGAAATAAAAAATGATATTTCAATTGGAACAGAAACTAAGGCAATAAAAAGCTGCCGGGCGAAAAAAGATAAAAAGTTGAAAATCCATAAAATATTGAAACATACACAACGTAATGCATAAATGCTAGAATCTTGCACTCCAACAATTTTCACAATTGGCTCAATGACATTTTCTCATTTCCAAGTCAACAACATGTTTTTGCGCGCTTTCTTTCCCCTACTAACCCTCGCTCATCTAGTACATATTTACATATCTCCGTACAATACAATAGATACATTCATATATTCTTTTCACACAATTGCATTCGTAACAATCTCAACACAAAATACAAAAAAAAAAAAAACAATTGGAAACCAGCAGCATGTTTTATATTCCTTGTTTTTAAAGTGAACTAAAGTAACGCGCAGCAGTTCAACTAAAAGTTAGAGCAGGCAATGTAGAACAGCAGTTTGTCGCTGAACCGTGGGAGGAAATTAGCGCATAGAAAAAAAAACGAAGAAAAAAATATGAAAATCAAATGCAAAACTTTTAAATGCTCTATCAGTTAGTCATTTCACTTTTTGCTCTCATTTGTAAGGTTTTTTTTGTTATTCTACAACTCCGTGCACGATTTTTCAATAACTTTTTATAAACGCTCGCCCACTTTACACAGTGCTATCTTCCTGTGGCTTTGTTTTGTGCAGTTGTGCGTCCACGTTGTACCTAAATAGATTCGACAATCCCTAGGCTTCGGTATTGCCTGTTCTATTCTCGGGATCGTACATCTTTTTTCGGTATTAAAACTTTGAGTATCTGAATTGAATGTGAATGCACTAACAGGACAACAGGACTGCATCTTTTCACGAAATAAAAATATCTAATGTTTCTATATTATAATAAGCATTATTTCAATAAACTATTATAAAATATAGTTGTAGAAAACAAACAATAAAATTAACCAATGCCATTAGGAACAAATTTCTGTGATAGCAAGAGGCGCCAAACTATTCCGATTATCATCAATGCTGATAATATTTTGTCCTGCCAGATTTTTTGTTCTGAGTTTGCCTGAAAACAGTTCGGACCTGATAAATCTAGTTTATTTCACAGCACAAGTGACACGATATCGGTGTGAAAGTATCTTTTAAGGTACTCATTGAAAATATCGATCCAAAGGAATCGGGTACACAGAAATATCGAACTAAATATACCTACTCGATAACCAAAATCTCGATACTAAATTTAAATTCACTTTCGGCTGTTATATTATTATTACAATGTTTCGTTCCATTTGTTTACAGAAACCCATTCAATTGAATATTCCTACGGAAATGGAATGGAACACTTATCTATTTTGTCTCCAATACTAGAAAGGGCTGACTGACCAACAGTGTGACCGTTATATTTTCTATTTGCGTGATGAATTGTTGTCACACCCAAATATATATTTTTTTCTTCGCATACTCGATTTCCAAAGAATATCGTTTTAAAACTATCGAGTACAATATATCGATATCGCATTTCAAAAGTATCGATATGGCATATAAATTCGTGCCCCTAATCACAACACATTTCTGTGCATCCTTTAGGTGTAATGACAGCTTTAGTCCTGCAAATGGGGTTTAAACTTTTACTATTTATTTTTATTTTATTTTTGAAATTAAATTTTTTTTCTGCTGAAAATCTTTAACAGGATAAGTACCAGTGAAAGATGTAAAAGAGAGTCTAAGTTCGGCTGTTGTATACAATAAAACCAGCTAAGGTAATACAGTTTGAAAACATAAACTAATTTTATTTGTTTAAATGAAAACAAAAGGAAATTGGTAAAATTTGACCGTATCAATCTCATTTGAAAATTTAGATTTTTACGTTCATATTTCGGACGAAAATTTAGCAAAGCTTTTTCATTATATATGAGCCCAATAAATCTTAATGGTCGAAGTACAAACCTCTATATCTAAATCAATCTATCTACTACGATATTCATTAAAATACGGATTTGTTTAAGTTTTGGATTTTTTGCTAATGTGTCGAAGGTGCCCGTACTTTTGTAACACAAATTGAGGGACCTACAGTTTTACGCCGACTCCGAACGGCGAATGTTTTTTGTGATAATTTTTTTTTCCATGACAGAAATACCATCGGAGGTTTGCCATTGCCTGCCGAGGGGCGATCGATATTTGAAAAATGGAATTCTTATTTTTGAATTTTACTTGCTAAGGGCAGGAGTTTAAGAGGGCGGTGCCATGCCGTTTAAAAAAAAAAAAAAAAAAAAAAAAAAATTAGCACATGCATTCCTGTTTCCAATCCAACCAAATTATCTTACATAGTACTGAAATATTGCAATTTTGCATGGACGGACGGTCTGCCCAGACATGGCTTCATTGATTTCTCTTTTCATACGGGACATTTTGTTGTACAATTTTTATAAAACTCGAGCACGTTCTTTCACATAAATCAAATATGTAAACTAAAATTTCCAACTATGTACAAAATATATAGAAGTTCGACAAATTTTTACATTTTTAATTGGAAGTTTTAGAAAAATTTTAAAAATTTTTGTAGTTAATTCAATTTTAGCAAAATCCAAAAAATTCAATTCTAGAAAAAAAAATCGATAACGATAGATATGATTTTGATGAAGATAATCTCGAAACTATCGATAACGAAAACAGCAATGCTAATATTTATGTTGCCTACAGCAATACAGATAACGGTAAGACAGTATGTTAGTGATAACGTAGAGATTTATATCGATAACAAAAAAGTGTATTGATAACGATAAATACATATCGATAATGGCAATAATTTTGGTAAACGCAATTGTAGGTAACAAATAAGGTTAAATCTTTTAACTATTAAAATTATCTACAGATTTTGTTAATATATATAGTACTCATTCAATATCTTCCTTTCTATATTAATCACACTTATTTCTGAATATAACTATACCACTCACATCTATATATAAACACACACTAAAATTAGACGCATTAAAATTAAATCTATAAAATATATAAATACGATTAAAAAAATTTACATTTGTGGAACAAAGGCTTATGAGAAATGTGCACTCCTACTATTTTTACTCTTTATAAAATTCAGCATTGTCCTCGGCCGTCTGTTAGTCTACTATTTACCACCTCCCATGGGAGAACACCTTGCTGCGATGCTCTGAAATTTCTGATTTACGCTGCTGCAACCTATTACAAATTGCACGTTCAATAAACGTAGTGCATACGCAATAACCCGATAGTTAAGTGGCAAAAACGGCGCTTGAATTCACGCACACACACACACATACGCACACACACACACGCGCTCACAACCCTGACGGCAATTGAATTACTTTAAAATACTTTAAAAAACCAATTTAATAAGTATTTTTTTACCAAATACAAGTGGTTGAAATTCTCTCTTTTTTCTTCTAAACAATTAACTTTATTAGTTAGCGCGATGCCCTAGGTACAAGTCAATTATCTGAGTCTGCATTTGATTTCGACTAGTTTAAAATATATTTGACAGAAGAAACATAAAAATTATTTATTTCCAATTGCAATAAAATTTTTTGAAATTCCGTTTTTTTTTTTCAAACAAATATCCACTTTAATTTCACTTCTTAAAAATAATTACACCACTATTATTTCGAACATCAACTCTCGAAAGTAGAGTGTCGAGTTCTTGTTCAATTCCACTGCTTTACAAATCAGTTATTAGGGAGGGTTTTTGGTTCGAAACACGTAAAACTAGCAGATTGGGATAGGGATTGATTAAAAACATGCTGCGTTATAGTTTGTCAAAATTATTTTTTTTTTAAATTTTGGTTATGAAGTTTTTTTCTGAAATTTTACGATTTTTTTTATTTCCTTAATTTTATGTAAAAAAAAAAACAAATAAAAACTTTTTTTTTTACGTTGACTGAAATTCGAAAAATAAATTAATTTTGGTTTTAAATTTATTTCAAGAATTTTCGCGGTTTAAGTTTTCTTTTAAAATAGGAAACTAGGAAAAATCGCACAAGCAAAAAAAAAAACTTTTAAAATCAAAATTAAAAAAACCAAAATTAGATTTTGTTTCTGCTAAAAATCTCAAAAAATTTAATTTTGGGGTTTTCAATTTTTTTACTATTTTATATTAAAAACAACTAAAACGGAAAACTAAAAAAAAATTCCACAAATTAAAAAAAATATACTTTTAAAGTCGAAATTGAAAAAACCAAAATTAAATTTTTTTCAGAATTGTTGAGATTTTTTTTAAGTTTTTATTTTAGGTATTTTATGTTAACAACCAACTAAAACGAAATCTTAAAAAACTTGGTATCTAACAAAAAATAAAAAAAAAAAAAAAAACTTTTAAAATCAAAAGAACGGTTTCATTTCGACCAGCTATAACTCTGCATTTTTTAAACAAATAATTACATATAACTAGTAGTTATCTACAAAATAACAATTAATAAAAATTTTTCCGACTGCCTGCTTTTTCCGACAGGGAAGATACAAACACAAATGCAAATATGTATGTAGATTTTCAATTGATGAACGGCGGAGGCGTAGACCACTTGAACGCAAACGTGACGTTGGCCATTGGCGCTGACAGACAGTTGTTGCACTTCATCATTTCCACTTGAATTTACGATACGCACGTACACACACACACACACATACACATTGAAAAAGGCCCAGGCTAGTGAGTGAGAATCCACGATTTTGAACGGTAGGGGAGCAAAATGATTTATTTTTCCGCGCATGAAAGGAATTCGATAGCTATGGGTAGTAGTAGTGGTGTCACTAAAGAGGATGGGTGTGTGTCTCGGTGGTTCAGGTAGTTCATGACTCACCTACGCTTTGATATTGATGATGTGCAAGAGTTCTAGTTAAAGGGTATTGCCTGAAGGCTCGTTTTGGACAAATGCCAGACGTCGCCTAAAGCTTTCTAAATCGAAATGAAGTTGTAAAGCGGAGCTCTGCAGAGTAGCAAGTTTTCGATATTTGGCAATTTTGTGAAATAGAAATAGTTAAACGTTTACTGCTCAAATAAGTACTCGGAGTTTTTTTTTCCAGTTAGTTTCAAATTCTATTAACTCTGTCCCACACCCGTAGTTCTCGAATAAATAAGGGACCGAACAAAAAGAGTTATTTTGATAAAAAATCATTGGTGAGATTTTTTCATTTAAAGAATAACTTCGATAACGAGATCTAATCCTTTTCGCAGATGCCAATTAAATTGTACCCTATTTTTATTTAGAAGTTTTTTTTTTGTTTTACATAATCGCATAGTCATTATCTTGTGATTTACATAGTTTTTTATAATTTTTATATTCTTGCACAAATATATTCGATCTTTGACTTTTTTCCAATCAAAAAATACTTCTTATTCTTGGATTTAATTATTTCCGATTACATTTGAGAGCAAATCATCAAACATGCCAACAACAAAAAATATAAAGGGTAATTTTAATTTTGTTCCTTTCATTGATCGATACAATTAAAGATAATGATTAATTTTTGGTTTTTATTTGTAAGAATGGTAACCCTTGGGGGAAACAAAATTCCAAAAATAGAACATCATTTGAGAAAATCTCTCGCTTAAGTCTCAGCTGTTAGTTTCTTTTCTTTTTTGTCGTAGATGTGGTATATGGCACAGGGTATTGAATATCATAAATTTGTAGGGCGTACCTTTCGACTCACCATGCTATCTCATATCTCAAGTTCCGATATCCTCTTTCTATGGAATTGCCGTTAGGTTTTACTTCGAGGCGGCAGTCCTACAGTTTTGCAACGATTCTGAATGTAAGCGGTCGACTCATAAGGTCCTATGCTTTATACTACACTTGCTTACAACAATTCGCATCCTTCCACATTTAGCATTCCTATTAATAGGGCTACTGCGACCTTTTCAGTAACGCCGACTGGCGTGAGTTCCGATAGGCCAATATCCTGCGAGAACAGCTAAGAGTCTCGTAACGTTATGCCTACCTTTCGACAGAAGAAAGAAAGCAAGGCTACTCTTTATTATTTATCCAATTAGGGACTGGAAACCGCACGTAAATTTAGCTTTAGTAACTCGTATTTGGTAATCTTGACAATAAATAACAATAATAATCCTTAAACCGCAATGACGAGCTCACTAGATCGAGTGCTTTCGTCATCTATTTGTCTCGATGTTGTTGATGTATTTAGCAATCAAATCGGGCAACATCCTGAAAGTTTTCAAATAACTTTGTGGCAAGATTAAGCTCTTTGAGCTTACTATTCGCTAATAAGTATTCATTGCGCGCATGATCTGGCTTTTTAAATTCATCTTCGTCTGGTGAATTTTTGTCCGTGAAGATTTCTTCAGTTAGTAGAACAACCTTTGCTGTAATCGTAGGATAACGAGATAAGAAAATTCGTCCATTTTAAATGTTGGTTATGATGGAATGACAAAGAGTAGTAGTAGCATGCTAACCGCCAAGGATCATGTTCGACGCTACCAAATAAACTATTGAAACTCTTCTTTGTGATTACATATGTGACTCGAGCTACGACCACCCACCATCAACAACAATAACACAGAAGAGCTGTCGCCGTAAAATAGCAAACAAACATCGACACACACATTCATACATCCTATATCGATATGTATACCCTGTAGGACAGAAGCAGTCAGTCTAAAAAATTTACCAATTTAAAAAGTATGTAATTGGAAGTCAACTATATATATGTACATATATGTATATGTATGTACCAATGTGTATTAATATATTTATTTATATAATTTTTCTGTGGAAAATATATTTTGAACGCATTATAAAAATGTGCTTAGTTTTATTAATTATTATTTTGTAGATGAATACTATGCATATTTTTTTGGTTTAAAACACGCAGACCTGGTCGAAAATGAAACTTTTTTTTAAGTTTAATTTTAAAAGTACCTATATATTTTTTTTTTAAATTTTTGCGTTAATTTTTTAATTTTCCATTTAAGTTGTTTTTTTTTTAACATAAAATAAAAAAAAAATTAAAATAATCGCAGAAATTTTGAAAAAAAAAACTTTAAATTCAAATTTTTTTTGTTTAGAATTTTTCAAATTTTTTTTTTAATAAGATTTTTATTATTCATAGAGTTAAGGAATTTAAAAAGAAATAGCAAAAATTCTGAAAAAATTAATAAAACCAAAATTTAAAGCCAAAAAAAAAAATCATTTTGACCTGTTATAACGCAAGATGTTTTTAACCAATCCCTACAAGTTTTTATGTCGTTAAAAGCGCAATTTGATTATTGTTGGAACAAGAAAATCTTCCCAAATTTAATGACTGTAAAGCAGTGTAATTGCACAAGAATTCGACACTCTCAATAATTTCGATAATTAATGCTCGAATTAATAGTGGTGTAATTATTTTTAGCTCGTACACTGAATTGAAATTAAAATGGATTTTTGTTAAAAAAAAAACAAACAAATACTTGTAATACCAACATCTTATCTCAACTGTACAAAAAACAATAATTTTGATGTTCTTTCTTTCTGTCAAACTTGATTTAAAAGTAGTTGAAATCAAATGCAGAGTTAGGTAATTGACTTGTTCCTAGGGCATCGCCATGCTAATAAAGTCAGTTGCTTAGAAGAAAGGGGAAAGAATTTCGACCACTTGTGTAAAGTAATTTTTAAATTGTTTTTAAAATAATTCTATTTCCGACAGAGTACCCACATAACCCGCATTCAACCCGCACCAAATTCTCTTTAATCCAGCTATAAACCCCTTTACTTTTTTTCACCTACCGCCCACAATTTGCGCTGGAGCAACAGTTACTTTGGCGCAACAGCCCAGCCCAGCCCAGCCGTGTATGCCACAATTGTTACACGTTACTTGATTATCCCTACATAGTTGTAGTATATGTGTGCCGTTGGTTTACTTACAGAAAATGTTTATTTGCATCTATGTGTGTGTGTTTTTGATGCGACCGACCATTGAGTGAGTCTACATTGAATTTAGCGATTTTGCATTTGTGGTGGCGCGCGAACAAAGCCGGGTTGCTGTTTGTGGTTAGGTTTCGCTAAATTGTTTCTGTTTGCATGTGGGTGTGTGTGTGTGTGTGTGTGTGTGTGTATGCAGTTAGAGTTTCTGGTATGTGTTTTCTTGTGAATTCCAAAAAAGTATTTTTTTCCCTCTCTAGTTGCGCTAACGATCGTTGCGGGGGCAATAATTTCTGTTTTTCGCTGAGTGGCTTGCCTATGACCACAAAAAGGCTCTATTGAATATTTAGAAGATAAATAAAAAACGGACGAAATTCAATGATTTTGTGTTGTACTAGTAAAGTTTTTCAAAGTGACGGAAATAAATACCATTTGGTTTTATTTCAATTTGTTGCACTTGATTTTTATTGCGTTTTATTTTATTTCCTTTCATTTCATGCTATTTAATTTCTTGTTTGCAAAGTTTGTAATGTTTTATTTATTTTATTTGACGATTTTTTTTTTCTACTTCCTTACAATACCGTCGGCGCATGGTGGGAAAATATTAATGTCTTATTTATGTGAATTCAAGGCCTCTATAACTGTTTGCATATTTAAATCTATTTTTTAAACGGCATTGGAAGAGAGGATTTACCGAATTTCTTCAATTAAGAAAACTCGTTAACGTCGCAGTTATTCGCAAACGAGAGCCAATCTGTAAAAATTAAGGATAAATTAAATGGATTAACAACTCAAAATAATCTAAATGCTTTTTCTACCAAATTTACAATATTTTTAGTTATTCACACTCCGCACTTAAAATAATTATTTTCCAAGCAAAAAACGAAACTCAAAAAAATGACTATAATTTTCTGAGCAAAAAAACAAAGCTTAAAAAAAAACTATTATTCGCTAAGTAAAAACGAAAACTAAAAACAAAATAAAACTAAAAAACTACTCATTATTTTACAAGCAAAAAAAAAAAAAAAAGATATAAAAAATAACTATTATTTTCTAATCTAAGGCGAAAAGAAAAGATAAAAAATTAAAATTATAAATTTCCAAAAAAAAAAAAAAGTATTTTCTGAGCAAAACTAAAACTAAAAATATAGCAATTATTTTCTTATCCAAAAAGAGAACTCAAGTAATTGCTTTATATGCAAAAAATAAAACTAGAAAAATAACCATTACTTTCTAATCAAAAAAGATGACTAAAAATTAACCATTATTTTCTAATAAAAAGAGATCTACGAAATTGCTTTCTGAGCAAAAAAAAAAACTAAAAAAAAAACAACAAAAAATACAAATAACCAAAATTTTCCAAGCAGAAAATAAAACTAGAATGCAAGGATTATTCCAACAAAATAAAAAAAAAAAACACACAAACACAAACAAAACACCACTATTTTCTAAACAAACCCGAGACATCATTATATTTTCTGAGCAAAAAATAAAACTAAAAAAATATCTAATATTTTCCAAGCCGGAAATAAAATTAAAAAATAACCATTATTTTCTAATCAAAAAGAAGAATTCAATTAATTTCTTTCTGAACAAAAAATAAAAGTCAAAACTAACTAAATTTGCAGTACCTATAATTGAGAAGCCGCTAAATATTATATGTTCATATGTATATACAATTTATGTAGTAAGTTTTTTTTTTTTTTTTGTATCACCCAATTAATGACTAATGCAAATTCTTTGCGAAATTGCTATTGAAACCTGTTATTTTTATTATTTTATTTTTATTTTTGGAAATACGTTGGCAGAACATTTTTTGTAGTCATTACCGAGACATTTCTATTTATTTGGCACTTGCGACTGCTGCTTTGCCAAATTGCTGTAGCTGTTGAAGTATCTTTTTGACCCATAATGAATAAGAGATTTTTAAATGAGAAAGTCTTTGAAAATTTAATTTAATTTGAGTTAAAAAAACACACACATACACCCACACTTCTGTTTGTAATATATATTTTATATGAGGGTTATGCTTTACTTTTTCATAGCGTCTCAAAGTCTAACGAGGTTTTGGGTTGTAAAAATATATTATTTTTGGTGTTCTTTTTTAGTATAATTTATTGTGTGCTAACCTGTCTGTTAGGCAATACTAGGGTGTTTGAAACATTTTTGACATTCTCTAGGCGCTCTTATTTTTAAGCACACAGGAGGTTTTGCTGTCCAATACATATAAAAAAGAATAATAAATGTTTCTTTATTGGTAATAAATTTTAAATTACAGCATAAGTGAAGGAAACTTATTCAAATATTTCAAATAGTTGGAAAGCGAAAGTGCTTTCAATATGCAATTTTTCACTTGCTATGGAAAATTTACGAGTTTAAAAAATAATTTTTTCGATACATCCATTAACCTGAAAAGCTTAGTTTTGAGAAAACGTAAACCATTTCAAAAAAAAAAAAAAAAAAAAAAAAACAATAAATGAATAAATACAATCCGCATATTTGAACACCCTAATTAACTACATATACAATATATATATTGCTCATGATCAGCTAATACCGTTTGCAATATTTTTCATGCTTATTTGTGTGTTTAATATACTTTACGGCTTAATCACCCATATTTTTATTTTTAATAAGCTTTTTTTTTTTTTTTTTTTTGTTTTTTTTTTTTTGGATCTCATTAGCCATTCGCAGATGTCAATTCGAATTAATTGCGATGCATAAATTTATACGCACATATTGCATACAGTATCGTACAAAGAAATTGGAACATATAACCAGCGAGTAATAAAATGTGTGACCCTTGGGCTCAATAATTTGCTGATGGATTCGACAAATAAAATGCATGAACAAAAATTACTTTTGTTTGGGGGGAAATTCTGAACACGTTTGATATATATAAAAAAAAAAAAAATAAAAAAAAAAAAATTATCAAAAATCAACAACAATTTTAGCTCCTAGAAACTTCAATTTATTACAGTTAAATTGAGTGGCTATACTCGGTTTAAAAAGTTAGAAATCTGCTGCATTTTTTTTTAATTTCATGCATTTTGTTTTAAATTTGATGCATTTTTTTTTTTTCAAAGTTTGAAACTTGTTCTATCGTTATCGTTTTTCATTACAGAATGAGATATTCTTCGTTAAAAAGTTATCATAAAATCTTGGCATGCAAAATATTGTGGATAGTAACAAAAAATTACTGTGGCAATTTTCATTGCCTGCACTGTATTACTGTATACGAACTCACTTTTCAACAAGAATTGTTAGCTTCTAGAAACTTCAATATTTTACAGTAAAATTGAATGGGCATACTCGGTTTAAAAAGTGCTGAAATTTTTTTAATTTGCTGGTTTTTTTTTTTAATTTGGTACAAAGTTTGAAATTTTCCCTATTCTTATCGTTTATATTACAGAATGAGTTATAATTGGAAAAAAATTAACAAAAATTTTGGCAAGAAAAATATAAAGAGTAAAATACAAAAAAATTCTGCGCCACTTTTTTCTCCCTGCACTGTACTACTGTAAAGGAATTGTATAGTTAGTTTTTTTTTCTTTTTCATTTACCTTTTATTGGTTTTTGTTCAGCGTAATTGCTCCAATTTTGTTTCATGTGGTGTGATTTTTTAAACATTTCAAATTTTTGTGACAGCTAAAGGTCATGAGTCATGCCAAATTTGTGACTAAAGAATGCGAGTATAGAGAATATTTTGCGTATGGGGATAAAATAATTTTTGCTTAATAATGAGTGCTTGTATTTGAATTTGATATTGGCAAGCGAGTGTACAAACTTATAATATGTAAATGTAGATCTGGGAGAAATACGAAAATGTAACCATAGTTTGAACACATTAAACTTTTAAATATGTTTCGTAAATTCTTGCGAATGTTTCATAAAATCATTTCCCAAATACACACTTCGAACCAAGTAACCTAAACTTTTGCGAACGTCAACTATGAGATATGGTTGCCTAGCAGTTTTCTTAGCTCTTCTCGGGCGTATGGTTTTTTAGTAGGCGTAGTTCATACCCATTTAGCAAAATATCCGTTAAAGTGTTTGAAAATTGAAAAAAGTCGGATAACCTACAGCTGTTTTCACAAAGAAGTGTACAGCGAGAACGCGAATCTGAAAAATACTATGCTTTTCTTTTTGTTTCAATTCATTTTAGAATAATTTGAAGACATAGTTCCTGATGAATTTTTATGTACTAAAATCGGAGCTCGACACTCCAATCTCATTGAAAAAATTTTCAAAAACCAAAAAAATTAATAAAAGCAAAAAACAAAATGTTCTTAGAAGAAAAATAGTAATCTCATTTGAAACAAGAACACTAAAAAAAAATATTTAGAAAAAACAAAAAAAAAATTAAAATTAAAACAAATTAAAGATAAAAATATTAAAAATTAAAAAAAAAAAAAATTAAAAAAAAAATTAAAAAAAAAAAAATTAAAAAAAAATTAAAAACCAAAAAAAAAAAAACAATTTAAAAAAATTTTAACTAAAAAACTTTAATTAAAATTAATTAATTTTAAAAAAATTTCATTGGCACAAAAAAATTAAAAGAAAAGAAAAGTTAAATTAAAAAAAATTAAAAAAGGGGAAAATATAAATAGTTTGTTTAAGTATTTTCATATCGTATCCAAACTAAAACCGTGAAAATTTTATAATACGAATTTTAGTTACGAAAAATATTTTAGACTGTTTTAGCCGTACATTTTTGCGGTATATGTAGCTATTTTCGTTCATCAAGTTTTTGATTTTTAAATTATAGGTAGATAAAGGCCGGTAATTACTAAAAATAAAAAATAAACAGGTGGCAACCCTATTTAATTCGGAATTAAGCTTTATTAAATCACTTTCGCTTCTAGCCGCAAAATTCGAAATTCTTGTTAATTTTTGATAATTTTTTTGTTTTTGCTGATTTCCCTTCATATAACGAGTGAACAAATTTTGTATGAAAAAACAAAAATCTCAAAAAAAAAAAACAGAAAGAAATTGAAATGTATACTTTCTTATAGGACAATTGAATGGGCTGCAAAAACTGTATACTCGATTAAAAAGCTAGAAGTTTTTTAATATTTTAAATTTTTACAAATTTTCTAGAGTTTGAAATATTTTAAAATAAAAGTTAAAATTAAATAAGGAACCACAAAATTGTCAAAACTGTCCAATACGATTTGGTACTATTTTGGTGTTATTTTTGTAGACGCGACTGTACATACACCTTTCGAAACAACCGGCCTCAAATTTAGTCTAGAACTGCATGCCCGCCTACGATTCAGTTATGAGGCAAAGCCCACTTCATCCAAATTAGTAAAATTAAAGCCCATTAAAATTATATTTCTACAAATACGAGTATTATTCGCTCACGCTTTGGATGTAACTCATAAAAATTTACAAATTGAATTATGTCAAGTAAAAAACAAAAACAAAACCTCCTAAAAAGGTGCTGCAATATAAAAACAATACCTGTACTTGTGGAAAAATCATTCACATATTTATATTTAAACCACTTTCGAATTTGGTGAAGAAGTACTCGAACATTCAATAAAAATATCAAAGATGTCAAAACCATAAATGTTGGCTGCTTCAATTCGTCCGACGTTATCGAATGTTGAAGTAGTTATGCGACGTTGAGGGTTCATCGAAACATACAAAAACAAAAAAAAAAAAAAAACATATGCTAGTATTTGTGCCCACACATATTGTATATACTATGAAAACATGACAGGCTTTATGTAAAATCAAAATAGAATTTTCTTTTTTTTTTTGTTACGATTTTCGATGTTTTTGTGGTACGAGTAGTTTCCATTCATGTTTCTTGCTTTTGGCTCCTCTTCGAAGGCAATCGATTTTTTTGTGGAGCGTTTTTTTTTTAGCGGCTTATAGAGGGCGCGCCCAACAACTTTTTCCCAAATGTACCCACGCAAGCGCCCCTCAAAATATGCTATGCCAATTGCAATGAAGTGAAAACGACAAAAGCTATTGGCAACCAAATGCATGCAGAAAAGGCTCTACCACCACACAAACACCAGCTCACTACAAAAAAAAAAACAAAAAAAAAAAAAAAAGGACGCACAGCGATCGGGTCAAAAGGCAATTTGTTTTTGTATGTCTGTACATTTGTAAATAGTTGCGGCAATGTTGAATAGTGGCAACGAGGAGGGGATGTGGGCGGGGTAGGTCAAAACTCTATAGTTGGGGTTTCTGTGGCGTTTAGCATTTCAACTCGACGTTTGGCAAATTCAAACTTTGACAGCGAGCTCAGCGTTGAGGCACAATGGGATCAATTATTTTTGATTTTTGTGTGGGTTCTTTGTGTTTTTTGTTTTTTTTTTTTTCTGAGGGAACAATGCCAGCAATGCAAGCTTAAATGGTGAATGAGTTTTGGTGAAAGTTCGTGACCAATTTTGTTTTATTAGCATAGCGGGAGGCTACTTTTTATTTGCACTAGAAAAATACAATCGTTTGGTAGCCACAAGTTGTGTGACATTTTGTGGTGATGACCGCTTGAGAAATGTTAGCTGGTTTTTTTAATGTTGTTTATTTCTGTACTTAATAATTGGAATGCGCTGGCCGTAGCTTGAAACAATGGTCGTATCCTCCAGTGGGCTTACCCTAAACTACCATCTCTCTCTCTCGCTCGACAGTTTGCGGCCAATTGAGAGCTTATTTAAAGTTCGTTTCGAATATGTTTAGAGGCTGTTAAGGCAATTATGTAACAATGAACGTTTAGCGATTGCATTTCAGAACTAAAAAAAAAAAAAAAAAAAAAAACCAATTGCAGTTATGCCAATAAAAACTCGCTTTTCTAGCAAATGAAATTTTTGCAAGACTGCATTTGATGTCGATTGACTGCACTCGTGACATTCATTTGACGTTCGATGGCTTGTTGTTGTTTTGTTTTTGATTGGGCCAGCTTTTGAAGTATGAAATTTTTAAAAGCCGATAATAAAAATGGAAGTAATTACTCTTCTAAGGCATGACGACCGTGATGTAAGTTCCAAAAGTTTCTGTCCTGAAAAGTGTACCGAAAAAAGGAAAAACCCTATGCAACGTCAGTAATGCAAAATACAAGCGATAATTCGCTATTCGGTGTAGGAAATGCCACATACTGCTTCCTGAATTTCTAATTAACATACCAAATGGACCCTTTTATGGAAGAGACTCACAACAATAGACAGGTTCCGAATAATAAGTGCCGTGAGTAAAACTAGTTTCTTTGTAACAATAAAGACTGTGCTTGATTAATGTCGGGTCGTATAAAGTTAGGTAACATTTTTAATTGCCAACAAATTTTTACATATTTTCTCAAAAATTGGACTAGCCCTAAAGCTTTTGCTAAAGCAATCAACATCATCATTTACATATTATCGCACTCTAACCAATTTCGCTTTATTTGTTGATTCTAATGGAAGTCAGTAGCGAAGGATACTTAAAGAATTGAAGAGTAAATATTGTGATTCCTAAAATTTGTTTCATATTACTGACTTTGCTGCTAACATACTTGCGCATTATTGCTATCAATTTCCTAAATCAATCAGCCAACTAAACAATCCATCAATCAATCAGTGTCTCATTGAGCTCACTCACCCCAACACGACCAACCCCAGCCGCTGCTGTTTTTAGCGAATCCAAATTTTTCGTCAGCTTTTAAAAGAAGCAAAGTTACATTAAAGATGTTGGTCGGGGAAAAAGTAGGCCTAGTAAAAGCAGAGGCAAAACAACAGAAAGAAATAGAATGTTCAAACCGAGTTGTGAACGCACATAATCAATTCAATAATAATGCGCAACAAAGTTGACCGGATAGGAAAACCAAACAACACCTAAGTGCGCGAGTCAGAAGTAAAACTTCTGTACTTTTTTTTTTTTTTTTTTTTAAGAAATAGAGAGTAAAATAGTGGTAGAATTTTGTAAAACTAGTAGTAGAAATTGGTAAAAATAATAATAGAAATTAGTAAAAATAGTGGTAGTAATTAGTAGTAGCATTAGTAAAAGTAGTGGTAGAAATGAGTGCAAATAGTAGTAGAAAAGATTAAAAATAGTGGTAGTAACGAGTAATAGCATTAGCAAAAATAGTGGTAGAAATTTGAAAAAATAGTAGGAGAAATTGGTAAAAATAGTGGTAGATATTAGTAGTAGCAGTAGTGAAAATAGTGTTAAAAATGTGTACAAATAGTAGTAGAAAGTAGTAAAATTAGGGGTAGAAAATTGCAAAAATAGTAGCAAAAATTGATAAAAATAATGATAGAAAGTTGCAATAATAGTGGTAGAAAGTTGTAGTAGCATTGGTAAAACTAGTACGTTCGTTTTCTCACGTTTTCCCACGATTCTGACGCTACTTTCGTTACGCGATGCAAAACAGTTTTGCTTAACAAAATTGAAAAATTTATACATGTACTGTTTATTGGGTTGGGCGATCGATTATTTTACATAAAAAAAAAAAGTTAAAAATGCACAGCTATTGAACACCCACCCCCCCAATGGACATTTGAAATCGTCTCTTTCAATAGTGGAACGTTCAAGAAAGCTGTGAGAGTGACTTTAATCAGCTGTGTATGTATTATACATTTTTAATGGTTATTAAATTTGAATTCATTATTGAAAGGTGTCCATGTGCTGTGGTTCATCCGGCCAAGTAGAAGAAAAAAACCAACACAAGTTGCAGAAGGTTGGACTCTGGGGAATATGAGAAAAATGATAGGCAGTTGTAAAAGATATGTATGTAAGAGAAAACAAAAAAAAAATAAATAAAAATCATAAGCTTTTCAGTCTAAGGGAATCAATTTTCTTAAAATGTACCCACACGCGCTGACAAAAATCTCGATGCACGTGCCAATCACGCAAAGGGGTTTCTTGCTACTTCACTCATTTCACATATCATATTTACATAATGCTCGTTACATTTATGCGCCATTGGAGAATAATATGCTAAGGCAAATTAGGCATAGTACTTACTATCATGTCGAATATGTCATGTAAAATTTTATGCACACACACACATACAGATATAATTAAAAAACAACTGTATATAGGGATTTCTGTAATAAATGTTATTCTCTTATGGAAGCCAAATTTTAAGAAAAATGTGTCAAATTCAGCTTATCCAAATTCCCTGAGGAGTGGCATGTAAAGGAAGCGTTTCAGAGAAATTGATTTTTATGTGGCTATATTTTTTTTTTAGTTTTTAGCCATTAACCACGGGTGTATACAAAAAATTATAAATAAATTCATCTAGTTGCTACATCCTTAAATTTTTAACTGATTTTCAAAAAAACAGGATATTATCCTGAAATAATCATAATAATGATTTCAATAATTTTAATGAAAATGATAATGATAATGATAATGATAGTGATAATGATAATGATAATGATAATGATAATGATAATGATAATGATATTGATAATGATAATGATAGTGATAGTGATAATGATAGTGATAATGATAGTGATAATGATAATGATAATGATAATAACGATAATGATAATGATAATGATAATGATAATTATAATTATAATTATAATTATAATGATAATGATAATGATAATGATAATGATAATGATAATGATAATGATAATGATAATGATAATGATAATGATAATGATAATGATAATGATAATGATAATGATAATGATAATGATAATGATAATGATAATGATAATGATAATGATAATGATAATGATAATGATAATGATAATGATAATGATAATGATAATGATAATGATAATGATAATGATAATGATAATGATAATGATAATGATAATGATAACGATAATGATAATAACGATAATGATAATGATAATGATAATGATAATAATAATGGTAATGATCATGATCATGATCATGATAATGATAATGATAATGATAATGATAATGATAATGATAATGATAATGATAATGATAATGATAATGATAATGATAATGATAATGATAATGATAATGATAATGATAATGCTAATGATAATGATAATGATAATGATAATGATAATGATAATGATAATGATAATGATAATGATAATGATAATGATAATGATAATGATAATGATAGTGATAATGATAATGATAATGATAATGATAATGATAATGATAATGATAATGATAATGATAATGATAATGATAATGATGATGATGATGATGATGATGATGATGATGACAATCATGTTTTACTAAAAATGGGAAAACCAAGAATTTAGAAAAAACAACTAAAAACAAGTAACACAAAAATTAACTTAAAAGCGAAAGCTTACCAAATTTTAAAACTTCATTTTTTATATAAAATTTTTTTTTTATATTTAAGTTTTTAATATACTATTTTTCTTTAATAATTTAGTTCTTATGAAAATATAATTTATGAAAATAACACACAAATTAACTGAAAATCAAAAGTTCAGCTAAACTTTTAAAACTTAATTTTTTTTGTATAAATTTTTTTTGTACTTAATATTTTTTTTAATATTAATTTTTTTTATATTAAACTTTTTTATAATTTAGTTTTAATAAAAATATAGTTTATAACATTAACCGTAAAGGATGCAAAGAATAGCCATATTTCAGAAAAAATAATAGAATAATTAATTTAGAAAAAAAAACCAATTTCAAAATTAACGCATAAATTAACTAAAAAGTAAAGGCTTAACTAAAATTTTAAAACTTTAGTTTTTATATAAAAATTTTTATATGTACATTTTTTGTTTTGTTTATATGCACATATGTACATATGTATGTATGTATGTATGTATATATAATATTTTGTTGTATAAAATTTTGTATATTCATTTTTTAAGTATTTTTTTTTATAAAAAACAGAATTCCAAATTCATAAAAATTCAAGAATTTTCAAAAATGTGTTTTCAAAATTTTCAAACTTTTTTCGCCAGTTTTTGAAAACTTTTCGTTTATGCATTTTTATAGCCTATGAATTTTCAATATAATAAAGTGGAAGCTTTAAGTGACTAAAAATTCCCATGGATTTTTGATAATTTTTTCATCACGCAAACTTGCAAGGATGCAACTTCTGCCCATTTTGTAGTGAAAATTAGCGTGTTTAATTTTTTTTTTTGTATTCCACAGCAATAAAGTTGGTTTTATGATGTCCATTTATAGCTTAGTTATAAAATTTAACCACAATTTTAATGCATTCTTTATTTGTTGCTAGGTTTTTATTTTTGTACTTTGCCTTGTAATCAGTTGCGCTCGAAAAAATGTATGCAAAAAATGATATTTCATTAATTACAAATACTCGTATTAATTTTTTGCGGTCCAAGTTTCAATGTCCAACTGCAACAAAACCTGAAGCTTCTCACTCACAACTTTTCGAACCTTCAACTTGGCCTTGCGGAGGCGATAATAACATTGAGAATATAGCCATTTCAAGTTTTAACGACATTCACAACTGCAATTAACTCATTACGTAACTTATAATTTAAAAATGTCAATGTTAAATTAATAATGAATGAAAGAAGTTACTGCTATGCACTTAACAATCGTAAGTTTTGCTTGTCTCTTATGCCCAGAAATAATGAAACAATCTGTTATTTCATGTAAAACTAGTTGTTAATGGTTTTCGGAGTTTGATGATGATATTGACTTGAACATTGGATTTTTAACAAAAAAACAGTTCATAATTAATTATTTCACACAAAATCCTATAAATGAAAAAATCGCAGTCATACTTACATAGCAAAGGAGTGCCGAAATGACACTCGAAACAAACAAATGTAAATATATACCTACCTTCATAAATATATATGTAATAAATTGAATGCAGTCACAGTACAGGGGTTGGAATTTCTTCTTTTTTTTAACTTTTTTATTTTTGCCAAACTAGAAATATTTGTCTTGTAAAATATCTCCAAACAAGCTAGCTAATTCTTTTGAAAGAAAGATATTATTGTATATGTATGTTTTAAAGTTCCAGAAAAAAATGGAAGTGTAGGTTAATGCCTTGTTAATGATTTGTTTTTGACGTACCAAATAGAAAACTAAATCTTTTTTTAAAAGATGATATCAGCTTTCGTACATTTCCACTTTGTATATAACATATGTATATGAATTTATATACTTAATTTTTTCATTATGCAAATCTACAAGCAAATTCGTTAATGTTATATTTTTCTTCTCTCTTTTCAGGTACGTTTGTTTGCCTCTGTTTATACTAAAGTATATGCAAATTTGTTATGGGAAATATATGTATGTAAGTGAATTAAAATACTATAAGCTGCAGGTAACTGAAAGTGAATGAAAAACAAAGTTTTCGCACTGTTTTTTTCATATTTTTTTGAAAGAAAATTCTTTAATAAAACCGGTCATTCTAAAAACAAATAAAAAGAGAGAAAAAAATAAAACAAAATAAAACTAAAAAAAAATGCAAAAAATATTTAAAAAAAAAAAATAATTGTAAGAAAAAAAAATTAAAAAAAAAAAATTTAAAAAAAAAATTAAAAAAAAATAAAAAGAAAAAAAATAAAACTAAAAAAATATAAAAAATAAAAATACAAAAAAAATTAAAAAAACAAATAAATATAGCAAGAAAAAGATAAATAGAGACAAATAGAAAGAAACAAAAAAGTAAAAAGAATTAAAAATAAAAACAGTAATTAAAAGCAAAAACAAAATAAAATGAAAAAATTAAACAAAAAAGTAAGACCGAAAAAACAAACACGAAATTAGTATGAAAATTTAAAATATTAAAAAAAAAATACGGCGAAATTAGTATTAAAATTTACAACATGTAAACAAAATACTGTCTAAATGCTTTAAATTTTGATGCAGATTTCGTGATTTTTTCCATTCTAATTTTTTTGTTTTAATTTTTTTTTGTTCTACTTTTTTGTTTCTTTTAGTAATTTCTTCTTATTTTAATTTTTTTGTAGAATGTAGTTTTGTGGTACAGTAAAATACAATTTTAGTGCAAGTGAAAATTTGGAATGCAAAAACATTTTCGATTAATTTTAGTAATATTTTTTTTCGAAGAAGAATGCATAGTACACTCCATCGCAAAATTATAACCCCACCACACATTGACAACGCTTGACGACTATTCAGTTAGCTGACGCCGTATGACTAATAAAAAAAAAAAAAAAAATCAAATTGTATGAATTCACCTTTGCTGACGCCCGATCGCAGTTCCTACCATATAAACTGTGATAATGGCCGTCACTCTCACTTGTTGTGTTTCTGTGACAAAATTTGTGGAATTCAACGACAACACTTGATATTCAATTTACGTGTAATATTCGATTTCAATAGGAATACTGGGGATTGAATGGGTTTCTCGCAAGGCGAATCCATATAAGGTAGCGTTATAAGTACAACTACAAAATTTTCAAGTATTTTGTTTTTGCTTTTGCGTAAGAGTTGTCAAAATTTACATACATTTTGTTTTTGCTTTTACGGCTTTTGAAAGTTCATACGTAAAAGCAAAAACAAAATACATGTAGGTGAATAAAAAAAAAAAAAAATCAAATCGGCTGTAAAGTAAGATTGAAATCTAGTAACAGTCGCTCCGTGTACATTTGATTTATGAAGGCCCATCTTCTCACTTTGAATTGCAACACGTTTTATGAATAAGAACCCATTTCAGGGACGATATTTGCATCCAAGACGAGGCTTAGAATAAACTGGAACCGACGGTATACCGTCTGAGCTGTTAAAATACGGCGGCCAAAAGCTAGTAGGGTGAATGGAGAATTTAGTGTGAAGATTACATGCTCGAAGGATTGAATTTCAGTCTACTTTGTCCAATCCTCACGAAGAGTATTCCTGCTGTTTGTGCCATTTATCCCGAACGCCTCAACGTTAGTGAAAATGTTCTTTGACTCGGCATCCCATGGGTGGACAATTAAAGTAAGAGCGCCTACGATCCCAATGTGCTGACAGATTCCAGAAAAATCTGTCTATACTTGGTGTGAATAAATGGCGCAACTTCGCAAAGAAGAGGTATGATTAGCGATGTTTTTTTTTATTCTCGGACCAGACTTCCCACGGTTGTAGTGCCACATAAGAACAATTCATTTCTGATTGCGATCTGCATATATAGTTTATGTGGGCTGTTCAATGTTTCTCTATCAAATGTGGCCAACTCAACGATACAGCTGGCTTAATTAGATATTAATTCCCGGTTTTTGATTTTTATAACCTCTGAATCAGCTCCTCGAAAGTGAAGTAGTACCTCTACTTTGACCCAGTTTACATTATACTACATATGTATGTATGTACATATGTGCAAATTGTACATACTCGTAGATAAAAATAGGTACGAGGGTTGCCTTTTATTTTTTGTACCTAACAAAAAAAATGCAGTAAAAACAATAATGCAAATCAAATGTCTTCATGGTTTTTTTTTTAAATATTACCCTTTTTTTTTTTGATGTTCGGGATCTGTAAGGCGGATGACCTCTTAATACGTTCTTTTGAGTGCTCAAAAACTCTTTTGTGTGAGCCGATACTTGAGAAGGATGATTCATCTTCGGCGGTTGGGCAAACAAATGGTTTTGCACTACTCAGAATTTACTGTTTTAAGTTTCACTTTCGGTACAGTATCTAGGCAAAAACTGGCGACCATTTGCTTTGAGGTGCCCTTTCGGTTTGTTGAATTTTGTTCATCTTAGAAGACCCATAATGTCGATTGCTGCTTTGTTTCCGGCTCATGTGCCTAGAACCAAGATACGATGCCATTGGCGTGTCTTTGAACCACCGCAAATGAATTTCTTCAAAATGGTTTTTACACCAATCGACACGAGCCCTTTTTTGGACAATTGTCAAATTATGCGGTATCTAAAGAAAACGAATCTTCTTGACAACTTGACAAATGCTCATGCAATATTGAAAGTATGCTGGCCCCATTAAAGCCCAAGAACCCCTCTATCTCGTGATATGCCACTTGACGATCTTGTGTTGTTAATTGTCGCACATCATTGATGTTTCTGGCACAATCACCGTTTTTGAACGGCCTTCACGAAATTCGTTCTGTAAAGATTCACAGTGGCTAGGTGTGGTGATTCAACGCCAAAAATCAAAGTAAGTTTATCGATGCACTCCTGTCTTGATATGCCATCGTAATAAATCATCGCACGATAATTACCACGAAGTGATTCTATTTTTAGAGGGAAATAAATTTTTCAACTCACTGAAAACAGAACAAATAAAGCTCGTAAATCAAAACGTTAAATACAAACTCATGCTAAAACCTACCCCACTTTTACATAAAAATATCAAATTAGAGCTTATTAAACGTTGTGCCGCAAGGATGCAAAATATAAAACTTAACCCTCGTAAACTCTAAAATTCTCACCCAATTTAATATTTCTAAAGTATGTAACAACATCAATTTCGTTTTCAAGTGCCACAAATGCACACATCTAACTTTACATTTACCTACACTAGCCTTACTTTTGGCTGGCATGTTGCATTTGGCAACCACAATTAGTTGAAATTCTTTACGAGCGCTGCCAATTGCCATTTCCGCTTGCTGAGTTGGTTTGCCTTCGCCAGCGTTTTTTTGTTTTTTTGTTTTTTGCCCTGTGGCTTGCAACACTTGCAACTGTGCGAAATTAACACTTCAAACTATTAATTTTTACCAACGTTCAAAAAAAAAAAAAAAACGTTTTTAAAGTTGCACACACACACATACACATCCAAATAAACAAATCTACACACACAACACTCGACGTGTGTAAAAGTGCCACTCATACGTAAAGTAAAAAGTTTGTTGTTGAAGTACTCGAAAAGGCAAGGCGGCTGGTATTGGGATGGAATGATGAATGCTACGGTGGGTGGTGGCGAAAACAACCAGTGGATTTTGTTGCTGCTGCGCATCGTTGTTGACTTGCAGTTGTGCAATAAGTGCTAAAATTTACTTGTAGCGAAATTTTTTTCAGTTGTTTGCTAGCATTTTTTTTTTTTTTTTAGCTGCAAGTGCGCCAAAGCCTTGGGCTGAGCTGAGCGTGCGTTTTGGTGCAGGGGTTGAAGAGGGGAAAGGGGAATGCAGGCATTAGAAGTAGGCACGCCAGCTAGCGCGCTTATTTCATTGCTTGTACATTTCGTCCTCCTCTTACAAGTTTGGTGCGTTTGTTTAGCTTAAGTATTTACTTAGTTTTCTTTCACTCGCTCTTTTGCATTCTAAAGAAATATTTGCTCTTCTTCTACTACCTATTTGGGTTCTTGAGCTACATACTAAAAAAAAAAAAAACAAATTTCCACGCGTTCATTTATCTACATTGGATGTTTATTGCGTGTTCATGTCATTCGTAACAACAGCCTTGACCAAACAAGGAAAACAAACAAAAAAAACAATTAAAAGAAATTAATAAATAAATATAGCCGAAGGCAGATCTAGTTTTGTGCCAAATGATTGTGCAATAATATTTTGGTCTGCTTGACGTTTTTGTAAAGAATAAATCAACTCTAGTGCACATATCAACTTTTTCGCTTTATCAACTAAAGCGAGCATCAGAGATTTCTCTGTTTTTAAAAAATGCAGAATTAATTGACCGCGCTCTTTTAGTCCTCTTTCATTTTCACCCATATTAAATCGAATGTTTTTTCATTCATTGCACTCCACAATTGCTGATAGCTTTGCAATAATCACTTATAAATTTTTGCGTTAAGGGTAGTTTCCGCTTGCCAAAGTTAAAGCTATTCAAGGAATTCATTTAAGTAGAAAGGCTCAATGAATTGTTTTACCTTCATAATTGCACAGATCCAGCAAAAGTTTTCAAACGAAGCGCATAATCTGGCAGACGTATGCAAAGTGGTCCTGTGCTCTGTTATTATTACCGACAGGAGTCTAAAGTTTTTCTTTCAGATAATGATAAATTGTCAATAGTTAAAACATCGACAACATTGCTGGATAGAGGTCTTATAGTAATAGTATTAATAATAAAAATACCAATGCTGACAACGATACCAGCAGTAATAACGATAACAATATCGATAACGATAACAATGCCGATAACGACAACAATATTGATAACGATAACAATACCGGTAACGATAACAATGTCGATAACGATAACAATATCGATAACGATAACAATATCTATAACGATAACAATATCGATAACGATAACAATTCCGATAACGATGACAATACCGGTAACGATAACAATGTCGTTAACGGTAACAGTATTTATCACGATAACCATATCGATAACGGCATCAATATTGATAAATATAACAATATCAATGACGACAACCACGCCGATAATGTTAACAATATCTATAACGATAACAATATCAATATCGATATGAGTAACAAATACGATAATATAGATAACTGTAACAATGTTAGCAATATTTGTAATGAAGAAAGATAGCTTTCAAAATTCGAAGAAATCTACTAAGTATTAATTCCTTTTATATTTAAACAAAAAGATTTGTAACAAATTTTTGAGCAACTTTTAGAACCAGTCAAGGTAATTAAAAAATAAAATATTTTGTTTTCTGTCTCTATCCTTCAAAATATTCGAATTTCTTTGGCCTTTTTTTTTAGTTCAAATGTAAACTACATAAAGGGGAAACAATTCAACAAACGTTGCTTATGATTTTACAATTTCTAATTCGAATTTTTAGAAAAATTTTCGGTATGCAGTTTTACTTAGAGCCCATTCATTTTTAGTATAATCAAGTGCAAGTTTTAAGTTTCTTAAAAATATAGTTGATTTTTGGAAAGTTTTTTCCCCTGACCCTCTTCCGTAAACTCATCTTTACAACGTATGGTTGGATTTTTTTTTTTTTTTTTTTTTTTTTTTTTTTTTTTTTTTTTTTTGTTATATGATACGATATACATATATATCGTATGTTGTTATTTGTAAGAAAAAAAAAAACCATAACTTTCAAACTACTTTGTTCAATTTAATTCAAAGAACTGCACTTTAAATATTTGCAATATTTTTAATCGGAGATATAGTCCCCAAGTCAAATATTCTGCACAAGTTTGCAAGGTAATCAGTTCCAAAGCAGCTGAATTTTCTTTACAGATCTCTTTGCCATCCATTTTAATTTTTTGCCGATTTTCTGCTTACTTTTTGATCACACATTTTTGTTGAAGGAGGTTAATCCAGCACTTCTATTTTCCTATCTGTGTCTCTAATGAGCATAACTTGTAGTTGTTTTTTTTATTTTCGGTTGATTTTCCTCATCTGATTCTTTTCTTAGCAATATTGTTGAGAATTTCCTGCTGTATCTTTTTTTTTTGAACGCTTATCTGATTGCATTGCTCTATTACAAACGACTACATTCTCAGCATTCCTGCACGCAGATTTACTCATTGAATGCTAATTTTAAAATATCTACATACATGATATCTTGAAACAAAAAATCATAAACATTTCCTATTTCTGTGTATCAGCTGGGTATCATCTTCGTATTTGCCAGGCAATTGTCGCCCTTCTTTGCCTTCTACTTTCCTGTCAGTCTCACTATGTATTGCACTTGCTGCTAGTTGTGCATTAAAATGCACGATGCCCGTTATTTCCTTTACAAAACACACACAAACATACACACACATGCTCAAAAATGCACTACATTGACACCGACACCTTTGCACAAGTCCTCCAATGTAGAGCGCATCAACTAAGCATGGCATTGTTTTGCCGAACATGATACACATGACATACATATGCACATACATATTGTGCATGTGTGGGTGTGTGCTTTCATGTAAATGAATGCATAGTAGTTGGGTTCATCTAAGAATTCTGTTATCAATGGAATTTTCCACAATTCAGTATTTCTGCATTTCTCTGCTTTTCTCTTAACACATCCCCCTCCAATCGTGGTCACCTCCTTCTGCACATTTGCGTCATCCATTTCAAATTCTCATATACACAGAAGGAAATAGGTTAAGTGTGTTAGGATTTGTAATTCGTCTCTAACTAACTCAGAACATTGCCTGATGGTATGCAATTGGCAATCCCTGAGAAATTGGCAAACTGTTTGTTGTCCCTGGTTGTCGACTGAGGTCTGAGGTGGGTTTGATTTACAGCTCACAGCCAACTGAACGAATCTTTAGCTAGCTCATGTTCTGACTGAAGTTGGAGTTGGAATTTGCATGCTCGCATGCACGCATACACACACACACACACGCGTACGCCAACATACAGCCATACATATGTACCTCTGTTTATCTCCTCAGTTGCATCTGTCACTGGCAGTCATTTCTAGTGACCCAATTCGACTCCATTCAATACTCTGTATATATATATATACATACATATATGTGTGTGTGCGTGTGCGTTTGTTTGTGTCACTGACATTTTTATGCAGTAAAGCTATTTTGAAATTCTTTGATAAAACAAATTTCAGTTTAGAAATGTTATTTTAGATAAAGAAAATATCCATTAAAAATTTTCAATGCGTAGTTTCACCTACCTACAGTGGCGAGCAAAAACGGTCGAATGGTGGATTACCTCAAGTTTTTCATGCTATATTTTTGTTTTAATACAAGGTTTATAAAAACTTAACAAACTTTTATTGAAATTAAATTTTTTTTTCACTTTTTAGTAGGCAATTTTAAAAATTACTTAATTTTGGAATGATAAAATTTAATTTTTTTAAGTTTTAATTTTTTTTTTTTAATTTTGGTTTTGCGAACTTTTTTTTTTTAAACACATTCGTTTGGTTGTAATAATTTTATATGTCCACAGTATTCTGCGTTTTCTACCACAAAAGTCCGTACTTGTATTTGCGATATATGAAAAAATGTTTCCAAGCACAAAATTAAAAAAAAAAAATTTAAAAAATTAACTTTAGTTTCTAGCCAGCTCAAGCTTAATTATACTTAAATTCAATAAGCTATAAAAATGCATGGCCAAAATTTTGTTTCCTGTTTCTCCAGTTTTTTTATGAAAATATGTAAAGATTTTAGAAAAACCTTGAAAAATTAATTAACATGTATTTTCTTAGATAACATATGTATTTGATATAAAATTAACGAAAAAAAATTATCAAGAAAAACCTTGGTAATATTTATTGTATAAAAACCACCATCAGTTTTTCTAGTCAGTGTAGAAACGGGTCATATTTATATATTTAGTATACTTATATACTACATATGTATGTATGTTCATATGCACATACATACATACATACATACATACATATGTGTGTGCTATTTGTTTATTCAAGGCATCATGCAACTTTCGAAGAAGGCACTTTCGACTACTTGTTTGCAATTTCAAATTTGGAATTTCGGCTTTGCATTCGAAAAATATTTGTTAATAACGCAATTTGCTACTGAAAATTGTTTGCTAAAGTAAATAAAAGCAATTGGATTCTTCGGATATTGTATAATTTCCTATTGATAAATAATTGTCTTTGTTCTGAAATAAAAACAAAACAAAAAATACACAAACAAATTGTGTCCATCATTTGAAGTAAATGAAAGATAAACATCTAGTAGTTGAGTATTTGCTCTACAATACTTGGTAAATGTCAAAATTTACGTTTTGCTCCCTAGGCGCAATTTATAAAGTAGCTCAATACGGAGATAACGCTGTTATCGAATTTAAAGACCGATTCTGCTCATATTGAAAAAATCGTAAATGCCGAGCTATTTAATACTTTTTCCTATTTAATTACATTTTCCTTAAATTAAAATATTTCTAAATACTCGTTGCCTGCATTTGCTGCAATTATTCTAATTTTTCTCGCCTTGAACCTGTACGCCATCTTTTACAGCACTCTGCTAAAGAAAACGTTAGCTAACTATTGTTTAGATGGCAACCCTATTCAAACGCAGATTTAAACAAAACTTTTCTTCCACACCCTTCGCTCTGCAATAATCTTTTTTTTTTTTTTGTTTTTTGTTTTTTTGTTTTTTTTTTGTTTGTTTGGTGATTATACGAAAAAGCGACACCAAAAAAAAAAAAATTAACGGAAATTTTTAACCATTTAAATTGGTTATGATATTGAATACCCGAAAGGTAGCGCAAAACTCTGATTAAAAAGTTTGAAAATTTGATGATAATTTTTTAAAATTTGAGTTTTTGTTAATTTTCTGTACGATTTGAAATTTTGATTTGTACACATACATGTTATTTTTGTTATAAAATTCTCTCTTTTTTTTATACAGAATTTACGAAAATTGCAAAAAAAAATGTAAACAAATATTTAAAAAAAAAAAAAAAAAAAAGAGTTACAAAAAATTGGGAAAAATTGCTCTAATTGATGATAAGTTTTAGTTAATTTTTTATACAACTTGAAATTTATTATAATTCAGTATACTTTTATAAGGAATTAACTTAAAATTTATATAAAAAGGAAAAATATTTTTGGGAGGGGAGTGCTATGAAAAGTGTATTAAAATAAAGATTGAGATTATATTAAGAAAAAATATGTAATATTTGGTGGTTAAGATTTGTGATTCATTTCAAGGTGGAGGTTAAAATTACAATGTAACAAATTTTTTTTAACCTTTCTAATTAAAACCTCACTCTCGTCTCACAGATAAAAGACGCCGCACTTCTTCCGGAACACACCACATAAAGTAACATCATTAAGACGAGTTCAGAGGTTCTTTTTTTGTTTTTTTTTTTTTTTTTTGAGAAGGGAGTACTTTACGGCCGTAAATATTATTTTACTGCGTAAAAGGTACATATGTATGTATATATTATATATTATATTATATACTATAAATTTCCAGCTAACAAAAAAAAAAGAAAAAAAGAAAAACAAAAAAATATTTTAATTTTACCAGCTGAGCAAAAAAAAAACAAAAAAATGCGCGTTTTCAACACTGCATGACTAAAATTTTTAAGTTACATTAAATTGTACGAAAATTACATATGTAGGTACGAAATACGCAACAAAGTCTCACTTTAAGCTTCCGCATAAAAAGGTAGAGCAATTAGTTTTTTGCCAGCAGCAGATAATAAAAAATTTAAATAAAACGCGGCATGAATGAATAGACATAAATTTCCGCAAGGATAACTGCGACAGGATCACAAGGAATGTGCTTTGCAGGATAAGCAGGCAGTAGAGGCGGGAGCAAGCACAAGTCAATTCCCCACACACACACACACACGCACAGCAGATCAAACAGAAAGTAAAACCGCTTTTGCATAAGTTTGGCAGAGACAAAGCGTTGACTAGCCCAATAGCGAAACCAAGGAACTTTTGCCTAAATTTCCATCTGCGCCTTGTGCATTTTGCGGTTATACACCAAGTCTCACAATAATGACGACAAAAGCAAACGGAATGGCAACGGCCAACCTTTGTTCTCGTCACTCACACGCGCACACACACGCACACACACACACACGCACACACACACGCATACATGCATAAGCAAACAAAGCACCAGAGAGCCCCTAGCCACTCACACCTACCACACACCCAATCAAGATTTTGTCAACGTGTCCTTTTCGCGGGCGTTTAACCGCAAATTCGCCGACTGTTAGTAGTCAAGTGCCAAAAGCCGCAGTTTTGTTATTGCTACTGGTTGGCAGCGCGCGGATGTTGTTGCTGGTGCCTGGCGGCAATCGTTACAGGCAGGCTGTTGGTGCCATTGGCGGACGTTTGAAATTCTTGTCTTTAGGCAAATCTAGTAGTAGGATCTGTCAACACCACACACAATTCGACCGCAACGTGTTAAGCGGCGGGTGTTTGTGTGTGTTTGTTTGTTTGTTTGTGTGCGGGTTCGTTTTCGTTTTCGTGTTCGTGTTCGTGTTCGTACCGACGTTGATGGCGGACATGTGGTTTTAGCTGTTGCTGATTGCTGCAGTTTGACAATCTAGCAGCCAAAGAGGCAATTTCAGTCTGTCGTCGCATAAATTAGTGCCACTTTAATCTGATTCAAATTTGGTGGAAATTTATTTTAGTAGTTAAGAAAAAGGCAAGAGCATTTAGTGAAGGGTTGGCGTGATAGATAAGAAACTAAAAAGATGTTTCATTAAAAAAAAACAAAACAAAAACACACAACGAAAAGCAACAAGGTTCTTAAAGATAGTGTGAAATTGTCTACAGGATTAACTTAAGTGGCAATCAAAAGAAATGTGAAAAAAACAAATATAGCAAAAACTTTAGTAGAAAGTAGCCTATTTATTTCTTTTGGATATTTCAAATAGGGCCTGCTCCGCAATAATCGATAGCAAATAAAATGAATTTCATAATACAAAGTGTATTATTTGTAGTAAGAAATAGAAACCACATCCAGTTTTCAGTACTAAGCGCCGAAAACGGGCAAATTTATACTAAGAGAGAAGAAAACACGGGAAATCTTCTCTTGTGTTGTCTTGTCTATATTTATTATTAATTGTTCTTTGCATATGTAACCAATAAAAGCATTGCGGTTTCTTTCAAGTGGCAACCCTCTCAAAAATATAAATATGCGACTTGTCCTCGCCGAGACGAACAGTTTGACAGTTATATTTTAATATTATATATTTGTGCGTATGATTTAATAAATTTTGGCGTTTCAAGCAGGTGGCAACCCTCTCCACCATATAGCTAGCTATAACCTTCCCCTCATCGAAACGAACAGTTTAAAAATCATATTTTGCTATTTACATATATATATATATAATTGAACGTGACTTTTCAAACAGGTGACAACCCTTATAGAAGTTAGCTATGAAGTCTCTAATAAAACTTATGTACCTACTATAACTTTACGATAGCAATAAATATTTTTTTTTTACTTCTGGTTGACAATCATCTAGATTTACAAAAGAACCTATGAAAAATTTTCCTTATTTTGAAGTAATTTTTTTCAGATTGAGTACAGTTTTTTTTTCTTTCAAATTAAATAAAAACCTACATCAAATGAAATCAGTTTTCTTCAAAAGCCCTACTTTTCTTCAATCCAGATTTATTTTTTTTTTAGCGTATGGCGGTGGTTGAAACTGCTGTATTTGAAGGTAGTTCTCTTCGACGTTTTTCTGCAATAGCAATTCACATTACAATACAATAAATTTCCTCAGAATCCTAAAAGATTGTAGCTATAATCTTTTTCTGAGATGTAGTCACCTTCACTTTTGCTTTCTTTTGATCGCGATCAGCTCGGACGATCGTCACTCCATTGAGATTCCGTTTGTGGCAGGGTGTCATAGAATTTGACCCAAAACTGTCAGCCTTTACAAAGAGATAAAACACAATATAGCACTTTAGTTGTTCGCATTTTTGAAACGTCAGTCAGTATTGTACTCTCCTGGAATTGGATGCTTCCATTTTTAATAACCCAGAATGATCATCGTGTCGAAATAGTTTCGCCAGTTCTATTAGGAAAAAAAAATAAGAAAAAGAAAATCCATTAGTTTATCTGCGACAAATCACACACATCGTGTTAGGCCTCTTTACGTACTGAGATTAATATTAGTGTTCCATATATTATGTCAAAGACTCAAAAACAAAGCTATGAGTTAAGATAACTTAAGAAGAATAAAACGTGATATCTGATGTCTACACATCGCATTGCCGAAGTTTGAATCGAATTTTTTTTTTTAGCCGATTTAGAGATTTATGTTCAATTGAGAGATATTTCATTGTAAAAATAATTTTGTTTTCTCATTTCGCCTTCAAACACGAATAACTCGACGGAGAGTATGAACAGGCGAATCCAAATTGTATGCTCTTTCCGCCACCTAAAGCAATGTGCTCAGGTTTGGGATACCCTAAATACCAAAATATATTCAGATTTTACTATCAAATGCCATTGATTCATGTCGAAATTCGTTCCCATTTGGTTACGCCAAAGAATCGAATAATGTTTTAAAAACAGATAAACATAAAAAAGGAATTTAAAAAAAAAACACAACGGCGAAAAAGGTTCAATCCTGGTAAAAGGTAAATTGGGGAAGTTTAGAAAGACCGTATGAATATGTGAAATGTGGATGAATCCGAACCAAAGTACGAATACGGATCCTAATACGATTTTTATAAAGAAAACAGGTTGAATGTTCAATAAGTTTTGAAAGAAATAATAGATTACAAAGGATGGTGTTTTTCTTATTTAGTTCAATCCTTTACAATTTATGTGGATAACTTTTTAAAAACAACATCAACTAAATTACCACCGTTATTGTGCACTTTGGAATTTTCATCACTTCTCCGAGCATCTTGGTCGGCATGGCAGCTCTTTCGGAACGAATATTGGTCTTGACGTCGTCAATGATCTTCGGCTTGCTGGCGTAAACTTTACTCTGTAAATAACGCAACAAAAATAGGTCCGGGGGATCTTGATGGCCAGTCAATATCGGCTTTTTTCGATATCACACGTCTGGGGAATTTTTTGTTGGAAAAACCGCATTGTTTGGTTTGCTGTGTGGTATGCCGCCCCGTCTTGTTGAAACCAGAAGTCAGTAAGACATTTTCGCACGCATTTTCGTGCACACAAAATTTACCAGCATTCATAGATATCGTCTACCATCGACTGTTCCGCCTTCCTCCAATAAAAATGGTCCAAAGACGGTTTTTGCGACCCTGCCGGCCCAAACAGTAATTTTTTAATGGTGTCTCATAAACCTCGTGATATTCTGTCGACCAAATACAGCAATTTTGTTTATTAACTCCACCTCGTCGGGCATTAAAACTGGCATCCAAAGTCCCTCATGGTTTCCAACATTCGGCCGATTGTTGTGTCGTATTCCATACGACGAAGCGGTCATTGATTAAAATTGAACTAGTTTGAAGTTTTCAAAAAGTGTAAAAAGTGTCTAAGAAAGTAAATTGGTTGAAAAATGGCGAAGTTATGCAATGTTTACATACTGGAGGTACAAATGGCACACCTTGTATTTTTGATTTTGAAGTTCATTTTTTTTTTCTAAAGCGTTATAAAAACTTCCATCGGAACTTTTACATAGTACTCTTGTCTACAAAAACATAAACTTAAACAATTAATAAAAAAAATTCAAGTATTATAGTTTCCCAACTGAAATAATAATATAAGTTTTTAAAATAAAACTTGTGTGGAAGAAAACACCTAAACACCTCCAGCAAAAAAAAAAAAATAAATAAATCGAAAATCAACTAAACTTTTTGGCACTTGAAATTTACACTTTATTATACTGTAGTTAAGATTTTTTAAATTTGAAGACAGTTTGTGAAATTTATGTTTAATTTTTGTAAAAGTTTGAAACTTTAATTTACATACATACATACATATATGGTTTATGAATTATCTTCTTATAAACAGAAATCGTGTACATATCGATAATTAGGTCAAATAATATCAAAATCGAAAATTTTAACGACTCTTAAAACTATCGATTGCGACTACACTATGAAAAGTGTATATAATCATATCGATAACTACAATGCCGATAACTATAATAATAATATTATCGATAATCGCCACGCTATTGATTGTGATATCGATGACAGCAATAAAGAACAAATGTCGATAATAATGCCGATAACTATTGTATATACCGTTAGTATTGACATCGATGAAAATAAGTCGATACATTAAAAAGTAGGGCAAACGCATAAAAAACGAATATATTTTTTTATCCTATTGTCCTCTTTTCACAACATAGCATGTAGTTAACACACACACACACTATCAGCTTTTATAAGACCTTATCATTCTCCATCACACAAAATGTTGACCTATTTTCCACACTCGCACAAACTCAACGCATTAATCCCAGCGCATTGTACCACTCTCCCGATAGAAGCTTTCCGTATTTGCTTGTTGTTGCACTCCTGGTGTTCATCAAATATTCACAAAACTATTAAATTTTCAATTACATAATAAGTAATTGTAATTACAATTGTTGCACTACATATGTCACAGTTTCGGTGTCCCGCTGTCCGCCCTCTACCGACCATCTGTGCAGGCCTAACATATGTATGTATATTACAAACGTATGCACATATATACATATATATATATATAGTATGGATTGTAATATGCAATTATTTGTCCTAATTAGTTTATATTGTTCTGTTCATGTCAACACTCCCGCTCGACATTTCGACGTATCCATGTGGTTCACGAATTCACCAGAGGTTAAACCACAGTGACAGCTCATAAATATTTAAAATTAAGATGTGCGGCACTGCTGTGATCACAAATGTAAATATCTATAGTTCTTCACTGGTTTACCTACTATAGTAGTGGGCCCATTTTAATGTAACCTAGTTGCAAAAAACCACTAGGTAGGTTAAGAAATAGTATGTAAAACAACAACACTAACTCGGAAAAATATGCGAGTTGAGCCAACTCGGTTATATGATATCCGACCTGAGTTGTAGTGTTGTGAACCAAAAAAAAAACCGCTCTATTGTGAATGGGCTGTGGAAAAATACTTGGGAAATTTCAATCAACTGTCAAATCTTGTTTGTTTTATGGATACATAAACAAAACAAATTAAAATGGAACAAGGGTAAGTAAAAGTTGCGCTTCGTATATTTCACATAAAATTATGAATTAAAACATGTTTGTTATTTCAGAATGCAAGAACAAAAGCCGAAAGAGGAGATGGTCATGTGAGAAGACAATTGAGTATTCGAGATGCTACCTCGTCCGGAAGTCGGAGTTGGAGCACCCAAAAAGAAAGAGGTTGGCCAGCGCGAACGTGTCGGAAGACATGGTGTCAATGGCGATCACGGTAGGTTCAAGAAATAAGTATATGTTTGAACAAATTATATTTATTAATCCACTTCCAGGACTTTGAAAGAATGCCGCTGTGTTTGGAGTCAAAAATGCGCAGTCTTCTCCAGCCCTATAAGGCAGGACGCGGCTACAATAGCAGAACTGGCGCCTGGCCGTACTTTGCCCCTTATACGGAGCAAATGGACGAAATACATATTTGGAAGAAGTCCCATTATTTCAAACGACCACACGATTCATGTGGGTTACAGACCGTTTGTAACACTTTCGGTAAATGTGATGTCTGCAAAAAAATAGCTAACAGAAGTTAGTCTGTCTAGCAACAACTTTTTAAAAGGTAACAGTGAGTTTCAGTGAAAACGTTTAAGTTAATTTTTTGCAATGTTTTCGATGTACTCGTGCTCGTTTTTAGAAAACCCTTGTACATGCGGAAGAGCATCAACTTAACAATTTTTCAAAAAAACATCGGTAACATTTTGCTGTACAATGTACAAGGTTTTTATAAAAGCGAGCGCGAAGAATTTACATCAAAAACATTGCAAAAACTTAACTAAAATGCTTTCACTGAAACTGGATTTTGTTTTAATTTGCTTTTGGTTTTTATTTTACTTGTAATTAGAATAAGAAATGATCTGAATTGAATTTTATATGTGATACTCCTTGTGAATTTGTTTTAGTTTTATAGATTTTAAGTTGAATGAAACGCAATGAATTCTTGTAAATATTTTTATTAGTGAATTTAAAGATATACATATATATGTATGTACATACGTATATGCAGTGAAATTTTTAAATAATATTTTGTTGTCTTAAATAATTCAAAATGGTTTGCCTTCTGTCAAGCGCTGCGTCTAGGTTTCTTTCTTCAAAACCTTCATCAAGTGCAAACGTATTTTCATCACTCACATCGTTGATATCGCACAAATTTGCTAGTTGCCTAAATGCCACTGTATTGCTTACATATTAAATGTACATCTACACGGATTTTTTGTAGTAATATACGCGTCCTATCACCACCAGATGTGGCAGGTACGCAGTTAAGACTCCGAATACTTCACTGAAAATAAAATAGCATTAAGTTTATGCATTTCTTTTGCACACATTTTGTTATTACTTGTTAGATATTCCACCGTTTGGCGTCTTAGCCTTATGTGCATTGTGAAATCTGTCACACTCATTGCATCGAGTGTACCTTTAAAATTGGAGCACTTCTCATGTGCCTTGTTTTTCACTCTACGAGTCTTTAGAAGAGTTGGAGCTTGCATACATCGTTTCCAATACTTCTAGCACTTCGTGCATCTCTCTATTACGACGTGATTCGCAATGCTCACCCGTTTACAAAGGCAAAGGTTATTTAATGCATTTTAATTAATGTTTTTAAATAAATTTAATAACTTACCACATAATCCTCAGAAATGCTCATTTTGTTTTGCTACTTTAAAATTTCACCAAACAAATCATATGTTTAATGACAGATTTTGCCAGTGTTGTGAAGTAACTAAAAGGAATTTTTTTTCGAGTTGGAGTGTTTTTTTTTGCAACTAGGTTACATTAAAACGGGCCCAGTATAAATGGTATGTTTGGATATACATACATATTTGGATATTTGGGTAACAAATGACAAGCGATTGCAGTGAAAACAATAATAACAAAATAAATATGCAAATATTTATATATCTACTTGATGTTCATCTGTATGTAACTATCTCCCACTATATATATTTATCTTGCATATATTGAACAATCACATACATTTGTATGTGTGTGCGTGTGTGTGTGTTTGTGATACAAATATTTATGTAACATGGTATAAATTGTAATCAGTTGTCGTGCTGCGGGCGATGTGGCGAGTGATTATTACAATCGAAATCATTTGCGTTGCGGTTCAGTTCGGTATGCGCTGTATTGGGGGTGGCGGTGCGGGTTGGCAAAAGGAATGAGGGTAGCTCGAGCATAGATAGTGACATGTAAATCCAGAACGAGGTCTCTTTTTTATTTCATGCTGTGCTATTTTGATAACGGTCATGACACAAAATTATAAAACAATTTAAAAAAAAAAATTAAATTTTTATGAAATAAATTTAATGATAAAATATAATAATTAAATATCATAAAATTGCGTACCACCACAGTACATTTCATTTAAAATAATAGATTTTATAACTACAAAATGTACGTTAAACGAAACTTGTTATAAAAATGCACGTACATATGTACATATGTACAGTGGCGAGCAAAACCAGCCGCATGGTGACCTTTTTACAATATTTACAGGGGTTTCAATGATAGCGTTTTTAGATAAAAATTCATATTATAACGACAACCATGTTAATTATATTGTATATATATTTTCTTTTTAAATCCAACAAATTTTCATCAAAATTGTACAATTTCTTAGAAAAATGTTTACACACTTTTGGGAATGCTGTTTATTTTAATTTAATATAATAAAATTTGAAGTGGCTAGAAACTACCACTGGCTTTGTATAATATTTTGTATATTTGGCATCGTGAGGTGGTTTTTTTGTAAACCAATTAAAAAAATTAAAAGTTCTAAACATTCTTTTACATTTAAAAAAAAAATCGAATAGCGATATTTTGAAACCAAAAATATCGTCGTATTTATAATTTATTTTTCTAAAAAGAAATATCGGTCTTTCGGTCTATTGATATTTCAGTTTATCGATATTTTCGTTTATCGATATTGCAGTTGATCGATATTTCAGTTGATCGATATTCCAGGTTATCCATATTTCAATTATTATTATTTTTTTTACCGTATATTTATGAATCCACTTATAGAGCTTGATGCTAGGTTTGTATTAGAGAGTAATATGAGAAAACAACAATTTTTCAAAGTGGTAGAAGTGATAGCTGCTATTTCGGAGATCACCACATCTCCTCATCAGATTTCTTTCTTTCTAGACTTTATCTGGCTTTGAACCATGGTACACGAAGTTGCTATAGGCGAGCACGCAACCTCTCAGCCACGCTAACCGTGTGAAAATTTTTTTCTCATTATTTCAGTTGATCGATATTTTCATTTGTCGATATTTTTATTTATCGATGCTTCAATTTATCGATATTTAAATTTATCAATATTTAAATTTATCGATATTATAATTTATCGATATTTTTTTGCCCAGTCCTATCCCCGCACAAAGTTTCACAATTTACTGCTTATTTGGAGTACCTCCCGATTAACATGCTGGGCGGTGTAAAACTCTTTTGATTTTTGATGCAGTGATATTGGAACGATTTTCCGTCATCGCTCCTCATATTTGATTTGGCGACAAACCGGCATTATGTGTATCATATTCAGTGTTATTTTTTTTGTTTTCCTTGAAAAGAGATATGTATTTTTTGTTTCCAAAAAAGAAAATAAATAAATCCAAATTTAATTAATACTTTCAGAAAAACTTAAGCAAAGTTTCGATAAAATTTTTTTCTTTTATATCGTGCGACCACAAGTCATCAATGAACCGAAGTTTCGCGTATGCCAAAAATTATACAGACTGAGATCTTATGACAACGAAGAATACAAGGTTTGCTTTTCCTTTCTATTTTCTATTTATCTGCAAATAATTACACTTTTTAGCCAGTTTAAAGAAAATAGTTTTTGGTTGCAGTGAAAAAAGATGAATTCTTGATATTCCGGAATTTTTTAAACGCCTAGAATGAGAATATGGGCGTCATTAACATTTTAGCTATCAACGCATTTTCTTTCAAATTTTCTAACGATTTAGGAAAACTGAATACTATTTCATTTTTTTACAAAAGCGGTAGCAAAATTCTCATTGAATTTGCTGCTTTCGAGCTATTAAATTCCTATCAGTGTATACCAATAAATACTTTTTATGTAAAGTGGTTTATTTACTTCGTTTGCAGAAAACTCATTTGCTGCTAAAAGCGCTCCTCTTCTCCCCGTATCATATGTAGGTTATTTACCTACCTTCTAAGTACTATTGACTATTTAAATGCTCTTAGCATTTTACACACCTCAGCACCTGCAGACAAATGCATGGAGTGAACTTGAATTGATGTGTAGTGCAAATTTATTGCAAATTTATTGCATCTTTTTACATTTATTCAGTTTTGTATAAGTATTTCTTTTACATTTCTCACTATTCCTTTTTTTTTGCTTATTGAGATAGTTTTTTGTTAGTAGCAAACTAAATACAAACATATTTATTTTTTTTCACATACATACATAGTACCTGTGCATATGTACATATATCATAAGTGTATTGAGCAGCTATGATCCAATTAAATCACGTACATCCATCTACCTTAATAGATAGATCATGGTCTTTTTATTGCTTCCATTCATGTATTGAAGTGCCCCAATTGAATGTAAAATTAAATTAAGAGCATGACAAATGAAAAAAAAATAAAACAGACCTAACGCAATTAAAACACTTGAGCAATTTGTTTTTATGATTGGTTCTACGCATTGAAACTATAAACTAAGAGTAGAATGTTAAATATATATGTATATGTATATACAATGTTGCTCCCACTAGAAGTTAAAACAAATTTAGAGGAGTAACTACCTGAAAGCTACCGGACAGATAGCAGATACAAGGCGACTAACAAAAGTCCGCTTACTCTTTTGATTTCTATCATCACAGCGACATCTCAAGGTGGATAGATTTCACCCCGTGGAATGAAATTGAATTTCATGGATTTTGTGATGCCTCCGAGAAGGCATATGCAGCTGCTCTGTATGTGAGAGTTCGCGATCGAAACTCAGACAGGGCCCCATACATAAATTTACTTGTAGGCAAAACGAAAGTAGCAGCAGTGAAAACAGTCTCTCTACCTCGATTAGAATTGTGCGGAGCGCTGCTCTTAGCATAATTAATTAATGCTTTACTTCCACAGTTCGACGTTGGCCAGCCATTGATCTACAAATGGACTGACTCCACCATTGTGCTCTCATGGCTAAGGAAGCCGCCCTGTTACTGGACCACGTTCGTGGCCAAACGAGTTGCCAAAATAGAGGAGCTCTTCGGAGTGAAAGGATGGAATCATGTGGATTCAAGCGATAACCCGGCAGATTTAGGTAGCCGTGGCTTATCGCCCCAAGAATTGGCGAAGAGCACTCGTGTGGTGGCAGGGCCCTAGTTGGTTAAAGGTGAAACCGTTTGGCTGGCGCCAAAAAACTGATGAGGTGACGGTGGAGACAGGGCTGGAGCAGAAGGTCGTTCGAGTTAGTTAGTGACTCTAAAAAATTTAAAATAAAAACGAAATGTAGCAAATCCTTTGCAATTGTTTGACGCGACTTCTTTCTAAATTTCAAAACGATCGTTTAAAATGGAGTTGAGAAAACGCTAGATAGCTGAGGACGAATCACACGTACATAATTCATTCTACCAACAACACAAACAAAAATTAGCTTTGTGTTTCTCTTCTGTTTTCGGCGTAAAGTAAAGCAGCTACAAATAATAAGTAAATGCTAAATGGCACATAGATCGATTGCACTTTCTCTGCAGCAGACTATATCGAAGAGGTTCCAACGATTTCACTCGGTATTTTTACTGTAGAGAACAAGCACTGAGAAGGTCGACCAAAATCTTTCACTGATGACGTCACTGTGACTCTGGTGAAGTCCAAATCCGTGGCTATATCATCTGAGATACACGAATGAGACTCAAAAACAGTTGCGAATGAATTTGGCTACATTTTGTTTTACAAAATAAACTCGAATAAATTCGAAAAAATTTAGTAGAGATGTTTCTGACGACGAATCTTGGAGCATATTTCCTACTGTAAACTACAAACTGGAGTCCCTAATTATAACAGAGTGTATTGTACATAAATACCAAAAAGTTCAAATCTCTTGTACTCAATGCGGTTATACCTAGGTTGGAGTCCTTAACAGGAAACGAATCATATACAATTTTTCAGGACAATTCAACAAACAAAATTTTGTTTTTCCAAAACTTTTTCAAGTGCTCAACAACCGCAAAATAACAAAAAATTTATGTTGTTGTTTTCAAATTGAAGAAAAAAATAGTTACAACATATTTTACTATTTATTAAAATTAAATTAACTAACATATTTCCATCAAAATGTTCACAATTATTTTTAAGATAGAGATATGAATCCGATTTTTTTTGCGCCGGGTGTAGATGCCGAACTTGATAAGCTTAAAAGGGAAGATTTTGAAGGCTGTTTTGAGAAGAAGGCTTAAGAAATAAAGAAAATGAGATAAAAAAGTCGAAAATTAAAAATAAATACAAAAATATCTTTTGTTTGTGTTTTTGTTTGAATTTTCATAAATTTAGAAATTTGAATCAATATTTATGGATTTGCATTTTTTTCATCAAAAACAATTGTCATTGTTATCAATTGGCTTTAAATTTTATCCATTATAATAGACAAAAAAAAAAAAAAAAAAAAAAAACTTGTCAGCAATGGCAATAATAACAATAACAATACGATTTAAATTGTTGTTAGTTTTATTAAAAGTCTTTTGTGATGGTAAAAGTGTAAGTTAAAACAAAAGCGATAATTTTTGATCGAAAAAATAAAAATCTGCAAATATTCATATATGGACGAAAAAATAAAAATCATAATTGTAATAAAAATCGTAAAAAATCAGCGGAATAAAAATGTGGTTGGATTTGGTTAGCACTTACCTGTATTCATATATTCTATATGTCAAAAAAATTAGTTCTATAGTTGAGTTTTGTTTTGCATGAAATCTTCCCAATTTTTTTTTTATTCGACAAAGCAAAAAAAGTTAAGTTTAGTCCATTTTAATAATATAAATAATTATATAAATGTGTTATCGATATATATATCGATATTTTAATGAATATCGTTACAGTTATCGATATACTGTTTATCATCGTTGTAATATTTAATACGAAGACAAATTCTACAAATAATACTGGTTACTTGGGTTTTAGTTTCAACAGAGTTTGAAGAGTGTCCCAAAGCGGTGAGTTGTGAAGTGAAAAAATATAATTTTATAAAAGACATGACTTGATAACTCTCATCCCCCCTCACCTTATCAAATGCCATAACCCACATTTACTCTGAGCGCCCACACAGTTATCTAATTACATCACAAAGCGAATCTACTGAACGATATGAAAACTTTTACTGTCCCATTAATTACGTATGTATTTAATTGTTGTTGACATCAAAGCGCTTCCTACACCGCACCAACACAATTCGGACGTTGCTTTTACAAAGCTGAGTAATTTTCAAACCAGATGCCCCAATTCATTTGCCTGATGATGGAAATTTGGAAATTTGAGATCCTTAAAACTTCCAAAGCATCTCTGCAAGTGTGTGTGTGTAGTTTTTGTGCTTTTGTTAAACGGCAACTCCCTCTCATAAAGAAATCGAATTGCCCCACAATGTTTGCCAACACCATAGCTCGCTCTTCTGTGCTACCTCCCGCCCGCCGGCAGTCGCTTTCCAATGCTGCATCTTTGAATATCCAATGTGTGTGAATTCTATGCAGTCTTAATTTATATTTTTTCAATCGTTGCCAATCGCCCAGCTAACAAATTATTCCTAAATGGAAAAAATTAAGCGTAAATTATAAATATTTTAACATTTTACTGATTTCGTTTTTCCACAAAAGTTTGCAGCGAGAAAGAGTGTTTTTGTAAAAGTACACTTAATATTTGTATTGTTTAGATATACTTGAAACATTCATCTTTCGCTTCGACTTTTGATGAGGGGCCGCGTTGTTTCGCTGTAGGTAGTCTAAGAGTTACAGCTGTGGCAAACAATTTTGATACTGCGGGTGAGCTAATATTGTAAGGTCATCATATGAGGTAGCGTTAGATCGAGAAAAGATTTGTTCGCTTTGGATAGCGGATAATTTTACACTCGCTGAAAAACAGATGGTGTCGATTGGTGTAAAGAAAAGGTTTATGAAATTCGCAGCGACAGATGCCGAATGATAGACGAACGCTTAAGAACCCGAAACTAAATAGCTATCAGCTGTATGGGACTCTCGCGACAAGCCAAACCCAACGAAGTCGTTCGCGTACGAAGCAGCTCGGACAATTGGACCGTGCTAGATCAGCGTACCCGTGGTCGTTATCTTCAAACTCAGCTAATGGAGGCCCAAGGAACGATCATAGCTGAAAGGGTGTTAGAGAAGTAGGTTAAGGGGTATGAGAATAAATGATTGGTATCCTCCGGAGACATGTGTTGGAGATGTCTGTGTTGATTCTGGATAAGTTGGAGTTAAGTCTACCACAATATCCACATCATAGTTGGGCCAGAGTAATGGATAACCTACGTGGCTGCTGGAGCTCATAGCGCAGAGTTTGTAGGTGGTAATTATCTCGGTGAATGTTGTTTCAAGTTTGTCTGCACGCTGTCGCATCTAGTAGTTGTCTGGTGTTGGTTCGGATCTCGTCCATAAGTTCGTGAAGATGCCTTCTGATGTGCCTGGGAGGCGGGTCGTCTTCGTACAAGTGCCTGTTTGGGTGCATCGGAACTGGGCAGGCAACGAGACACTGCTTGCTGAGCTCCTGAGCGGTTAGCATACCAGCGTCTTGGTGGAGGTGGGACTTGGCGACATCAGAAGGCATCCTGCCACTGTCCGGAGTGCTGTGATTTGGCAAGTCTTTGTTTACAGCTTTGCTCCTGAAATCTACTGGTCTTCGGTACACAAATTGAAGTAGTATAGTTCAAAACCGAGCAACAGTATTTCTTTTGCTACAAGTGCTGCTGGCCAGCGACTAGAATACTTTATTGTGGATCTGAGAAAGAAAGCAGGCTGCCAAAAGTGACACGCAGGATCCTCGGGCATCATAGACATAAATGTTAAGTTCCTTCCTGACCTTTTACGTTCATGTTCTAAAAAGGATCGCCGAGAACTTTCAGTAGCGTTGTGTGGTTTACGGGGTCAAAAGTCTTTGACAAATCTAACGCTACGAGGGTGGTTCTCTGACAGTTAAAGCCGTGGTGCACCTGCGTGTTCATGGCATTAATGGTGTTATGATGTTGTTGTTGTGCTGTTCTCTTTCCGTAATCGTATGCCAAGTAAGTACCGTTCCATAATAGCAACGTTGAACGACCACTTCGGAATGGTATACCAGCATTTTTTGGCCAGACGTCCGCGTGGTTTTTACAACAGCAGTCATGTTTGAAGAAAGTTTTCATTTACATATTGATCGCTTTCAATTATCAAATTTGCTTATATCGAAAACGAAAAACACCGTTGGTACAACATTCGTACATTGCTTTTGCTAACTGGGGTAATTTACATATGTACATATATATTGACATGGACATTTATATTTCAATATTGCTTTTATTTATCCATCTGCAGCTCTTCAATATTTTCCGAAAAGTATAGATTACACTTCTCAGTTTCACATTTTCCAATTCCAGGCCTCTTATATTACCACAATACAAACATTCGCATACACAGTAAGTTCACAACTCAACTTCAAAACTGCAAACTCTAGCAATATTTGAATACTTGCTATAAATAAGTTTAATTTCCATTGCGCTTTCAGCCACCTATTTCGATATGTGTGTGTTCGTGTGTGTAAACACTCGTACTGCATGCCTGTTAGTTTGCGGTCTCTTGTCTATTAATTGAGTCTGCATCTGTCGAAGACCACAATTTCATATTTGCACAAATGTTCTCCCTTTCGCCCACCTCACCTTTTAGGAAATTACGAATACATGCAGTGTTTTTGTTGTACATTGTGGTCCACAGCAGTAATACGTAGCATAACATTCAATTGAAAAAATACTCGTAGCAACGGTGGAATAGTCGTTACATATGTCATTTGTTATTTGAAATTATGAAAATTAGGGGTTTGTTTTTTAAATTAAATTAACTTAAATCCCCCCAAAATACTTTTCTATATGTGCCATACATACAATACCCATATGCTTTCACAACACCAGCATTCAAACGTAAATGTTGTTTATTGTTAAGCTGTCTGTGACTATGTCTGGATTCGATTTGTGCGGTTTAGGGTTTTATATTATTATTATTTTTTTTATGCCTGAAGGATCCTTTTGTTCCGCAGTTATTTTGTTCATTTTCACAGCTCACTTTGCTTACATTTCATTAATATATTTTTCATAGCTGAGGTCTATTTTTGAGTTGGGATTTCACTTCCAAAGTATTTCCCAAAGCTGAAATTTTTTTTGTGCCATGCCATTCTCCATTGCAATAAATTGAGATAGAAGTAGATATACGGCTAGAGGACCCAAATATACTGGGTATATTCTACACACTGCGTCACAAAAGTAAATTAAAACAAAAGTGTGTCTACATTTAAAACTAATGAAATTTAGACTTTTAAAATGCCAAAAAAAAAAAAAAAAAGGAACAACTGTCGCCCATTATTGTTTAATTGTACAATCTAAAAATGTTTCGCAGTCAGTTTAGCAAAAATATCATTTCAAAAGTAGCAACAGTGCTCCTATATTTGACATTTTTATACCAAAATATATTGACAGCGTTGCCCTTTGGGACAGAATTGCGGTTCCACAATTGGTTTTTTTTTTGCAACTCAAGTTTAAAGTTGCCGTTTTCTATTTTTTTTTTGTTTGGTATTATATTTGAACTCAATGGACTACAAAACTGTATACGTGGATTAAAAAAAAAAAAGTTAAGTTTGCTGTTGTGAAAGAGTGTTGAATTTTTTTTTTTTGTAATGAGTACAGGGTGTTTAATTCCTGGACAACACTCTCCAAGTCCATCCCGCATGGAAGCTGCAATGAAACCTTCTACCATTAGTCAAATACAAACCTCCGGCATCCCAAACAACCAGACTCAATCGCTTCTTTCGTTCAACTCCATTTTATCTATATCAATTTATTTCAGTATTGCCAACAAGCTTTTCTTTCTAAAATACCCTTATTACAACACGCAGGTTGCCATATCCTCATATTTGGCACAACTAATTAAATTCTTATTTAATAAGTAGTTAACACGGCTTAGAAAAATGCTAAACGCTACTTGAATGATTTCTACTAGTAGAGATTTCTACTTGCAACAAGCGATAAAGAGCTGGCTCGAGTTCTGAGTTAATCAACCCTGAGCTACATTATTAGATATACTTTCCAATCATTGTGACTAAATGGTCTACCCTAATGCAATTTGGGGTAGGGATTGCACCAGGATCGCGGTCATAATCTCAATTTTTTTTCTGAAATAGACAACGCTTATAGCAAATGCGCAATGTGAACACATACACATATGAAAAGGCATTTGGTTTGATAACGAGCTGTTTACATATTTGGATAGAATGTTCATTATCTACCTGTTAAAAAAACCCCTTCTTTGTAGTAGTAGAAATTAGTAAAAGTAGTTGTAGTAATTAGTGGTACATTTAGTAAAACTAGTGGTAGAAATTATTATTACAGTTAGTGAAAATAGTGGTAGAAACTAGTAAAAAATAGTGGTAGAAAGTAGTAAAAATAGTGGTAGAAAGTAGTGAAAATAGTGGTAGAAAGTAATGAAAGTAATGAAAATAGCGGTAGAAAGTAGTAAAAATAGTGGTGTAAAATTAGTAAAAACAGTGGTAGAAATGAGTAAAAAAGTGGTAGAAGAGATTAAAGATAGTGGCAGAAAGTAGTAAAAATAGTGGTAGAAATTATTAGTAATATTAATAAAGATAGTGGTTATCATTTGTAAAAATCGTGGTAAAAATGAGTAAAAAGAGTGGTAGACTTTAGTAGTAGATTAAAGAAAATAGTGGTAGACATTAGGAAAAGTAGTGGAAGAAATAAGTAGAAATAGTGGTGGACATTCGTAAAAATAGTGGTAGAAATTACTAAAAAAAAGGGAAGAATTTACTTAAAATAGTGGGAGTAATTAGTAAAAAAAAGTGGTAGAAAAGGTTAAAAATATTGGCAGAAAGTAATAAAAATAGTGGTAGAAATTTGTAGTAGTATTAATAAAAGTAGTTGTAGGCAATAATAAAAATAGTGAAGAAATTAGTAAAAATAGTTGTAGAAAGTAATGAAAATAATGGTAAAAATTACTAAAAATAGTGGTGTAAAATTAGTAAAAAATAGTGGTAGAAATGAGTAAAAAAGTTGTAGAAAGTAGTAAAAATAGTGGTAAAAATTACTAAAAGTAACGGTAGAAATTATTAAAAAATTTGGTAGAAAGTAATGAAAATAGTGGTAGAAATTAGTAAAAATAGTGATGGAAATTAATAAAAATATTATAATAATTTAGAAAAAATAATGGTAGAAAACAGTAAAAAGAGTGGGGAAATTAGTAAAATTAGTGGTAGAAATTAGTAAAGCGATTCTAACGCTACTTTTGTTACGCGATGCAAAAATTACTGGCGATAAAGAAGTTTACTTCAAAAATCTCTAACTCAATCTCTAACTGGTAGATTAGCTGGAAAGAAAAAATTGAAATACTATAGCTTCAAATGCAAATTACATCCCCAATTTATTATTAATGTTTTTATATTTCACATATGACATTGTGTAAAACTCACTTTACTTTCTATTTATTACTGGTCGTTTTATTAGTTTAATAAGTTAGGTATTTTCATATTTGGATAGCGATTACTGTGCTCCATTAAAAAAAAAAAATTATCTCGGACTCCACTGCGTATACGCAACGATTGGGTTCGATTGCAACAAAGCCATAGAACCTATTGCCATAACTGTACGTACACACATAAATAGTATGTGTATATGTATTTATATAGTCTTTATATTTTTCAATGTACATTGAAGTTCACTTGAGCAATAACAATAACAATAAAAATAAATATATGTAAGTAATAAAAGGAAATAGTAAAATTAAATGCCTGCAATGGTGCAAAAAGATTTACGAATATATTTGGTTGGTTGGTTGGTTGGTGGTTGGTAGGGCAATTTAAGAAGTTTACGCATAAAAAGCACTTAAAAGCAAAAGAAAAACGGATGACAAAAGCAGCAAGAGGAAAATGGAATATCATTTATATTTGTTAAACAACAACAACAACAACAACAGCTGCAACAACCTACCAACGGAAATAACAATGACTATGATTGTTGCGGCGGAGTTAGTTGTTGCAACAGCTGTGACACTTTCATTGCATACGCACATACATACACACACACATTTATATATGTATGTATGTATGTTTAGGGTTGTGTGTATTACACAAGCATTCGTTTGCTTACTGTTGCCATTGTATTGCATTTATACTTAGCATACTTATACAATAAATAAATACGTAAATACATTTTGCAGTAAATAATTGGTTTGCGGGTGTAATCTTCTGAATTTGATTTTGAAATTTATGTTGGTAATTAAAAGTAACAGGATAAATAATAACAAAACCGAATGGATTTATGGTTTCACATAAAAGCCAAACCAATGCAAAATCGCAGTGCAGTCCGATGAACTTGTTGAGTGCTTTTTCAAAACATAAGTTAGTGAAAATAATTGCTTAAAGCAATTTAAAACAAAGTTTTTACTATAAATAGTACAATACAAAAAAAATTATTATACCTGCGTTAGCGTTGAGCTTCTGCAAAATTGAAAATGCAAATATTTTTAATTGCTTACTCAATTACTTAACGCTATATACTCGTAGACCTATTATTATATTAAAAAGTAAATATTTACAATTTATTTTCGAGTGACTTTACTTTCAGATTTGGTCTATTAAATTTACCGCGTGTTGCAAAAAATACCGAGTGAGAGTAAAGTGTAGAATTCGGGCATAGTTTGTGGTTTTAAGCTGGTATTCACTAATAATAAAATGCCAATGTTTTCAGTCTTTAAAAATGGTTCACCCTTTTCAAGCAGTTAAAGGGAAATTTGATTTGTTTGCTTTCGATTTTGAATTTTCTTCATTGCCAGTAAGTTTTGAATATTATTTTCGTTTCAAACCGTATTAATAAATAAAAGTAACTTTTCTAGACTTCGAAATTACTTAGGATTATAATTTCGGGTTGTTTTAATCCTATAGCTCTGAGAGGGTGAAAGGAGAGGGACTAAACCTTCCTAAACTCTAGCTCGTCAATACTGTTATGTTGTAGTAACGCCGAATGGTCGGTATTCAATAAAGGTGGGCCACCGCTTAAATCCTGCAGTGTTATTTGTGGCAATATTGAAAAAAAAAAAAAAAAAAAATATAGTCCATTTTAATTTCTTCTTTTTTTTGTTTTAATTTTACTTTGTTTAAATTGTGCGATAATTTAAATAACTTCATGCAAACTTTTCCTCTCAGAATTTTTAGAAACTTTTCGGATATGCAGTTTTGGAGTCCACTAAATTTTTGGATAATAAAGTGAAGGTTTCCGGCTCCTCAAAATTTTCGTTGACTTTTGATAATTTTTCTTGCGGATGGTGGTTCACGTTTTCTTCTATACATTGCAAGCACAAAATGATAATTTATATGTAAGAAAGTGGCATTTGAAGCATGAAGAATGTATTTTTTTATCAATATGTGATCGGCATTCTAACTATTCTCCGTGTTGCAAGTGTTATCGGTATCATAAATTTTATCGATACCATAGTTTGTATCGATATATTATTTTTTACTGATATCCTATTTTTATCGATGCCATCATTTTTGTCGATGTCACAATTTTTATCGATACAATTATGGTTATCGATTTATTTATTATTATCGATATTATAATTTTTAGCGATGCCAAAATTTCCATTAATATCATAATTTGTATCGATATTGCAACTTTTGTCTATGTATATAATACTTTTTTATCGACATCATAATTTTTATAGATATTATAATTTTTTATCGATACCGTAATTTCTATCGATACCATAATTTGTAACGATATAATAATTTTATATCTTCACCACTATATTTATCGGTATTATAATTTTTATCGATCACAAAGTTTATCGCTAAAATAATTTTTATTTAACTTTATATACTTATAATAACTTAACTGGCCTCAAGCTCCTAGATGTTCTGATATCCGCATTCTTTTTTTATCGATATCCAAGTTATAAAAAATTTCAAATTATTTACAATCAATATCTTAACAAATATCTTCTATGAGCTTTTCATAGTTGGTGTTTTTAAAATTTTCGTTATAATTATCATTATCGCAAGCGAAATTATCTTTGTTATCCACTTCGATATATTGATATTGAAATTGGTTATTAGCCAGTCATTGCTTTCATCATTATTTGTTCCTTTAATCATTATCACCATCGATAACAATACAGGCTGCTATAGCAATGAATATACAAAAAAAAAAAGTATACAGCTGACCTGCAGCTTTAATGTAGGAGCCGACAGATATTTTATAGCAATTGTTTTGAATTGAAAATGTGGGTTTTGGTACCAGTACTAAAAAATTTATCAATTTCGTAGATGGTCAAACATGGCCGAAGCTGAAGCCGAAGTTCGACCGTTCTCTAGAAATATGTATGTAATTCAATATCTACTATATCTTTAACAGTGCTGCCGTCCCTCCCGAAATCATTGATGCCCATATAGCGTTTCCAATAAGGTTCTTTCTCGAATAAATTTTAATTATTTTTCTCCCCGTTAGCTCTCTTGCACCACCAACGAACAGTGGTGTATGTGAGCTGCTTTATTAGCTTCATATCAATCACCCATGGCCAGATGGTTGGACGCCTGTTGCTTGGAGTGTTTACATAAAAATTCCTCCAATATCAGCAACCTCACTTGCATCCTTGCATCCCATTTCTTTGTGGATATACCTCCTGCTAACCGGAAATTAATTTTATCTCACATCGTAAGCGTGTAAAGTTGCGAAAATAAAGCAAACAAAATAAAGAATTTTTTTTTCTGTATTGCAAGCGACTGTTTATGGATGCTTGGTGTGCGAGCGCTTACGTAATGAAATTAATTTTTGTTACGAAATTAATGCGCTGTCGCCAGGCACTACCACACATAGAGTTTGGAATGTTTTCGTTTGCATAAAATAGTGGATGATGATGACAACATAACCGCACAGTTTGTGGCGCGCATGACAATAACATCACACCGTGGTGATGACGCGACTTCGCATTCTGTTGGATATTTATACAAAAAACAAATAGCAAATATAGCGGCGTGTGACTCTAACAAAAACTTCCTGTGGCTTGAATTGCCATTAACGCGTTTACATTGGCAGTATCATTGTCAGCACTAACGCCATCCGTCGCACAGTGGAAAGATTTCATAGAAAAGTTGGTCATAAATAGTGAAAGTAGACTAACAATAAGCAAACTAGAATTAATATCTAAGGTTCATTGATAAGTAGTAATGAACTGTAGTAGTTTGAACAAATTCGCCCATCGCTCATGAAACGAATATTTACAAAAAAACAAGAAAGAAATAATTTCGAAAGTAGATAGTGTTCTTTAATTTGAAATATAGCTCACGAAAATTATGAAACTAAAATGGAGAAATTATTTAGTTTGCTGAAATCAGCTTATTCCTTATTTACCAAATGATTATTTGTTATATTATACCAAAAATCCATAAGGAGGGGGTTTTTGCCAAGTTTGGTAGCTTTATTTTAAGTTAAAGTGGCTCAAAGTTTTAAAGGAACCACACATCCTTTAACAATATTGAGACTTTTCTGGACGCCCAATTTTTTGTTTTTATTATTTAAAATATTTTTTTTTTTTAATAAAAATATAATCTAGTTTTGTTACATAAACCATATATTCCAAAGTTTAAAAATTTTCACAAAATTAGCAAAAATAAAAAAAAAATGTTTAATATTTTTATTATCAGAAGTTCTCGAAACGTTTCGGGCATCGAGTTGTATAGGTCATGCTGAAAATTTTCAAAAAAAAAAAAAGTTTTAAAATTAAAAATTGTTTAATCTGAATTTCTAAAAACTTTTCGAGTATCGAGTTTTGTAGCTCATGCCATAATAACAAAGAGAGGCTTTAAGTGTCTAATAAACCCTGGTTGAGTTTTCAAATTTTTAAAAAAAAATTTTTTTTTTTTTTTTGGTTTTTTTTTCATGTTTCCGATTTGCCACAAAACTCCACACTCAAAAGCTCTCCAACAATTTTATTAAAAAATATTGAAAATTTTGCTGAAAATTTGTTGAATTTTGATAAATTTGGTACAACGTTCGAAATTTTGATTTATATGCTTCTTGTTATATTACGAACTAGAGTTTTATAAAAATAAACGGAAAAATTAGCATCAGAAAAAACAGTGCGAATGTTAAAAATAAATCAACATATCCACATGTGGTCAATTGTTTGAGTCAGTGTGAGCACGTAAAATACATAAATAAATTAAGTAAATTAAAATAATAAAGAATGTTTTTTTGTTTTCTAAATAAAACATATGAAATTCTCAAATATTTTTCAAATAACATTTTTTTAATCAATACTAAACACTACTGTGAAAACAATTTTTACCAACGTGTTAGTAAATTTCTCAAAACACATCAACTAAAATATGGCAATAATTTGCATTATTGTAGTGAATTTGAAAAATTGTGGATTCTGAAGTTGTACCTATCGATTACCAAAAACCGTGGATGATAAAGAAGTTGCATGGTGTTTCGTCTGACTCACCACACACAGAAACCAACCAACTGGGTCTAATCAAATACGAATGTCAATCAGCAAACGTCAATTAAGTTCTGGTATGGTGAATTGGACGAGATTTTCTGTTAGAGTAATGGTGGCATGGGATGGAACTTTCTTATAATCTACGTTTTTTTACGATTGCCATAATCAAAAGTTAGCTTAACTACACTTTAATTTTCCCCCCTCTCAATGGTATCCGCTCCCACTGTGCGTCATTGCCTTGGCTAACAGCATCATTCTCAATGCGGCGGCGGTGGCAGTCAAAATAATTTGTCATGCTGTGTTGGCATAATTTGTCGCCGCTTGCAATTTGTTGCTGCCAAACACTGTGGCTACTCAACTGCTGATGACTCTGCTATATTGTTTATTGTTTTTTTTTTGTTTGTTTTTGGTGTGTTTCCTTTTAGCTTTCTTATGGCAGCTCATCGCTTTCGTTGTGTCATGTTTTTGTTATCCTTCGTGGCGTGCCACATCCAAATGACCAGTTGAGTAGCTAATTTCCCACCATTATTGCCACACCCAAAAAAACACTCACCTTACCCGCCCTACTTGCCTTGTGAGGTGAAATTAAAGAGAAAAATTTGCAACTTTTGTAACACCGGCCCTTCGTCGCGGCGCATTGCTTTAATTTGAGTTGCGAGTTACATGGCAGGGAAAAAATATTTTGCCAGCAAATAAAAGTGAAAATAATCACTACGCGTCCCGCACTCCTACAAAGATAAATGACAATCGTTACTGGCGTTGGGGATGTGTCGAGGGGGTGGTATGAGAATAAAAATGCATAAGCAAACAATTCATTAATTTAATTAATTAACGGCATTAAATAAAAGACCAACCCGACGACGGTAGCTTCGCACTGCACGCATGCCCCTAAAGCAAGTTCGTTTTTGCCATGGCTGTTTGTTTGCCGTTCGCACGCATCCTATTCTCATGAGAGTTCCCAGCTACCTTGCTAACTCCAATTGTTCCACTGTGTAGCGGTATGACAGCATTCGATGTAAGTACAATACCCCAGCGTAGTAGCGTATTTGATGAGTGGCGATAATGATGAGCGCCCAATGATAAACGGTTTGGCTGACAACTGTACAGCTAGTTAGTCGACGAGGCCTTGTTGTTTAAGTTGTACGTTAGCGCTTTCAGAATAAAATGAAAAAGTGAGCTACGGATTAAATATTATGTATTCGCTTATTTGAGTAGTAAAGATTGATCACGTTTACGGCTACTTGAGGGGGACATTAGTTTCAAGAATTTAATTCCATGCATTAAAGCGGAATAGCACAGTGCTTATCATATCCCTAGCGAAGTTAAAGACTTCCAAACAAAAAGAAAACTGGGTGTCTGGAGATTCCATACGCGCGACAGAACTATGTACTCAGAAAAATTGCAGATAGAAACAAGTAAAGGTGTGCTACCTTCGGTCTCACCGAATCCCTAATACCTTTCATGAATATATAAAAATTTGATTAAAACTACTGCATTGTTAGCGTAAAACAAGGACCTGCCCTTGGCCATTTTCTCAGTAGACTTGGTCAGATTATTTACATAAGTGATTGGCCTACATAATTCCACGGGTTTTACTGTCTAAATATAGGAGTTTTGTAGCTAAACCTCATATCTAAACGATTTGTTGTATGGTAACCATAAGTTATAGAAACTCGATCCTGATGATTTTTACTGTACACTTTGTTTTAATTATAAGTGAAAGGCGTGCCATATTTCATGTTCTTAGCTATTTTACTGTAGGAGTTATAACGTCGAATCCCATATTTGAGCAATCAGTTGTATGGGAGCTATAGTGGTCCGATCTTTATGATTTTATAATTTATGTGCTTTTTATTAATAATAAATAAAAGGAGTGCCAAATTTCATGTCTTTAGCTACTTGAGTGTAGGAGTTATAAATCAAAACCTCATATCTGAATAATCAGTTGATCGAAACTATAAATTAAAGTAATCCGAGCTTAATAATTTTCATTAGACAACTTTTCATTAATAACACGGGAAAGGGTTGCCAAATTTCCATGTTCTTAGATGCTTGGGTGTAAAAGTTATAATGGAAAACCTCATATCCGAATAATCATTTGTATAGTAGCTATATAATGTCTAATTTGTAGTACGCTTCACTAACTTATTTTAACGATATTCGCATGGTTAACTCATCTTAACGAACATTTTAACGATGTTACTATTCAGCACTCAATTTTTTTTTTACCGATTGTCGCTATCGCCGAATAAGCTGTTGTCGTTAGTTAGTCGTTTATCGAAAACTAAACGACACAAATTTGATGTTGTTAACTCAATCGAGAAAGAAAAAATTCGTGGTTTCAATTTAAATAAAGGAAACATTTAAAATTCATTGATTTGTTTTCTTGAAATTAAAATAGGAGCATTGAATAATGTCGCTTGAATAACTGGTATATAGCTTATCACGATGTGACGAAGAAGTAGGGGCTCCAACAGTGGGTCGACGTTTACTCCAGGATCTGGAAAATCCCTTTCATTTGAATGAAAAATAGTTCTAGAAGTTGTAACGATTAACTCCAGACTTGTCTCAATACCTAATTTCTCATCTTGGCAGGTTTCCTATGATCCAAGTGGATCGTCAAGCTGCTAAAGAAATCTTTGCTTATATGTCGTCACCTGTTTTTGTTTTGGAAGCCACTATTTGGACCGTCGATTGACTCAGGTATCAACTTTGGCACCAAAGAATTATGAGGAGGATGTTTTGTCTACCACCATATCTTTCATTCAATTAATGTGCAAATGGTAAAGGCAAACTTTTATCAAGGATTCAAGTATAAAACAGAAATACAGTTTAGTTTTAATATATTGGTAAATGATTATAATTAAAAAAATTATTATATTTAAATCCTAAATACCCTGGAGCACAACACGATTCATATTGGAGCGGATTGTGAAAACGAAAACCATGGTTCCTTGGAGCTAGAGCTTATTACTAAGTGTCGTTAAGGCTGAGTTAGCGAATCGCACAATCGTTAGTGCAAACGAAGAATATTGTCGACAAAAATTGCGATTGTCGGATCGTTTCAAGTTAGTGAATCGCACTACTCGTCGATTCCGACAAATGATTAATACATTCTACCAATTTTCATTTTGATATCTCTAAAAATGAGGGACTAGTTTGCGTTGAAACAGACAGACAGACAGACGCACAGACAGACGGACACGGCTAAATCGCATCAGCTCGTGGTCTTGATCATTTTAGTGAACTTGGATATGGGTCTATCTCTTCTTCTTCTTGAACTTACAAAGATCGAATCAGAGTTATAATACCATTTCATCTTCATGAAACGTATAACAAGGTGCTTGGGTGCTTGGAGGGTAACGTATAACAAGGTGCTTGGGTGCTTGGAGGGTTACAATTAGCCTTAGCCTAAGTTTTCACTTTCCCCCGAAATGTTTCACTTGTCTCTCATAATAAATTTCGCCAGAAGATTTTTCGATTTCGTACATGCTTTTCACTTATCAGCAACACTAAGTTCGAGAGACGAATAAAACAATGAAGGTAATGGTTTTATTTACAAACTTAGAATAAAAACAACAGAATTTACTTTTATTCTAGGAGAGAATTGTTAACAAAAATGCACCAATAAATTTCATTACACTTTTTTTAAGATTTGATTTAAACAACAAGGACCCAAAAATGTTTAAAAATGTGTATCGAATAGAAACTGTAAAATATGGCGTATTTTCGCTTTGCTCAAACAATACCGAGTCAAGCAATTACAAAGCTTTTTTTTAGTACACACTTATACAACGCGATATACAGATTACTAAAGTCATCTATTGGAAAAAATAATGAATTTTTTTACTATACCATTATAAAAAATAATTAAGGAAATAATGCTGATGAAAAGGCCCTTCACTTTCTAGAGTAGGATTTTTGTAATTGCTCTTACTACTCTTTTCCACTGGGAAGTTTCATCGCAGCGTAAACAAAGGGTGGTTTAATTTTAAGGGCTGGTGTTGAATGTGAAGTTTTTTTCTGCATTTCATTTGACATTTCTCAATTTCAGACTAACTCAATTTGAACATGGAAAGATACACAATCGAGCAACGTGTTAAAGTTATTTAGGCTTATTATGAAAATGGGCGTTCAAATCAAAATGCACTTTTCACCTCACAAAGGTACATTTTCACCTCAGTGGATTCGTCAATAAACAGAATTGCCGCATTTGGGCGAATGATAATCCAAGTGTGATTGTCGAAAAACCAATGCACCCACAAAGAGTGACTGCAGCTGGCGGCATCATGGGGCCGTATTTTTTCCAAAATGAGACCGGTCAGGCAGTTACTGTGAATGGTGTTCGCTATCGTGAGATGATAACGGACTTTTTATGGCCCGAATTGGAACATATGGATGTGGACGATATGTGGTTCCAACAGGATGATGCCACTTGCCACACAACCAACGAAGCAATGACTCTTTTACGCGACAAATTCAATGGTCGTGTTATCTCACGTGGTGGCGATTTCAATTGGCCACCAAGATCATGTGATTTGACACCGTTGGACTACTTTCTTTGAGGTTATTTGAAAGAAAAGGTGTACGTCGATAAGCCAGCAACAATTCAAGAGCTAAAGGATGAGATAATTCGGCACATTAACGGCATAGAACCTCAATTATGCCTCAGCACCATCGAAAATTTGGACCATCGGATGGAGGTATGTCGCCGAGGTCGCGGCGGACATTTGGCCGATATTTTGTTCCATACATAATTGAGCCACACCATATTATCATAATAAAAAGAAATTACAATAATTTCCAAAATAATTTGTGTTTTATTCAAAATCAACATCAACAAATTTAACCACCCTTTACTTACATGGAAGTGCACATATGTATGTGTGTGGTAACTTAACTATGCCTGCGTGACAATGGCGTAATCATAACGGTAAAGTAAACATTTAAGCGAACACGTCTGTATGTGTGAAAACTTTTACATAACACTGAAAATTTCCGTGACATACTTTAGGGGGTGTGTCACTGTTTTTCATAATACGTGCGCCTCCTCATGTAAATATTTAGCTTCATTTTCTAGCTGCAATGCATTCACTTGCGCTTTTTAATTAATTAAATTAAAAAAAAAAACTTGCAGACGATGACAAAACTGTGTCAGCAGCTAGTACACCTAAAAGTATGCAACATGAGTTTCACTCGGTTGTTGCTTTAATTCATTTTGGTGTTGAAAACTAATAAGCGCTTACTTTTTGCCTTATAATATGATTGCTTTTATATTTTGTTATTGCATTCGTTTTGCTACAAACTTTCACTTTCAGTTTTGAACTGTAGCATTTTTCGAGTGTTCTAGCATAACTGTAGGCGCTTAAATAATATTTTAGCGGTTCAGATTCTAATGGCACGGCATTCGAGTTTACTTTAATAGTAAAACGTTAAGGTTGTTTGGTTGGATTGCTGATTTGTGGCAGAAAAATTGGTTATGTAAAAAAACAATGTGTTTAAAAAAGGTTTTTTGAGGTTAAATTTAACAAAATTTTGAATTAGTTAATAAAATAATTAAATATCAAGAATATTTGATTATACTAATTGTGTGGCGCTTTGAAGTTCCTCTTCATTGATTGGAATAACTTATTGAAGTAAACCAGCAGGGGATTGGTTTTTCAAGAACGAGTCACAAAGTCGCGCATCACAAGATGTACCACGTTGATTTTGTGAGATAACATAAACGATAATGTGTATGCAGGTACTCGAATCCGTAAGACAAAGACAATAAAAAACCAAGCACGCATTTTTACTGTGAACAAAAATTATAGGTATGATGTTGTTCGGGACTAGTTCTGGAACATTTGAGAACAGTTTCTGGACCACTTCGGGACTATTTTGTGTTAATTTCAGGATTATTTCGATCAAGACTATTTTGGGATCAGTTCGCTACTATTTTCACACCATTTCGGGACTAGTTCAGGATTTGCTCGGCATTGGCTCGCAACTTATTCGCTGCAGGTTCAGCAGTGGTTTGGGAAAACTTCGAGACCATTTACATATGTAGAAAGTAATTCCAGACTGGTTATCTACGTTAAAGTATGTGACTAGTTTGAAACTACTGCCGGATTGGTTTAGAATTAGTTCAGTATATCATCGGCAGTGTTGCCAGTTTCAAAGCAAAAAAAAAAAATGCTTATAGTCTTTTTTACATTCCTGCTTTACATCTAGCCCGCGGACCTAGCTGTTTTTTTTTTTTTTTTTTTTTTTTTTTTTTTTTTTTTTTTTTTTTTAATAATCTGCACTTCTGTCGGGCATATATTATATTTAACGACCGATGGTGGATCGGATGATGGTTTTCTACTCCATGCCTTTACAGTTTTGCCTAGTTTCGGAAATCCCTTTTGAAAATCCAACATGTTATGAATTGGATTCAAATCTCGCTATTTAGCAGTCCAATCGATAGCTAGAAAGCAACTGGTTTTCATAATAAAATAAAAATTTCCAAATCCTAAAAAAGAGTCAATTTCTAGCATTCGTCAAAATTTTATATGTACAACTCGATTTAGAGGTCTAATCTTCGGTAAAATTTTTAAGGTATTTTCGAAACGTAGCTAAGGTCGAAGTTAGCTTTAGGGGGAATAGCTACAGAGTTTTTTCTCTTCTTTTTTTTGTTGTTGCTATGAGCCCACTTACGTTTTTGATGATAATAATAGAAATATTATTTTAATATAAATTTTATTTGCGTTGCGTATATTTTGTCATCAACAGTATATAAGATTTTTTGTTATAATATTAATGCGTAGTTTACTTTATATAATTCACATAAATGTGAACACGAGCGATTTGTGGTTTCTTATTTTCTATTCTTTCTTAAATTAAGTTATATCATATTTATAATCAAGTAGAGTTGTACTAATGTTGAACCTCTTTTTTCCAGGTGAGTGTCCTTTCAATTATTTGCCGAAAACCAAAATGCACGTAAGTTGCCAGATATCTTAAATTACACTCATTCCTTTAATGTGATGGTTGCCTTTTATATTTATTTTGCGTCTAATAATGAAAATGCAGTAAATTAAAAACAAAAATGGCTTTATTACTTTTCAAAAAATTCTCCTTGGATGGCAATACACTTCTGCATTTGCCTGAAATAATTTTCAATTTCAATTTTCGAGTTAACTCACTAAAAATAGAACAAATAAAGCTTGTTAGTGAAAATCTTATATACAAGTTTAGACTAAAAAATACTAGACTTTTCGAAAAAAGAAAAAAAAAAAAAAAAAAAAAAAAAATTGAATTACAGTTCATCACACGTAGTGTGTTGCAAAGTCATCAAATATATAAGAGGCAACCTTCGTAAGAAGCTAGTAATCTATTCGGCACTTTCTTTTTTTTTGCGCAAAGTTGGTGGTTCTATACTTAGCACCCGAAGAACTTTATCTTAATGGAAATTTAAAATTTTTGGGTTTGCAAAATTCACGATCGTGTGTGTTTTTTTTTTTGTTTTGCGAAGGAACATTAGTTATGGTTGGCTGGCCAGAAAGGACATAGTCCGAACTTAATTTAGTCGAAATTAATTTTTGGTGGCTTCTTTGTCCAATTGCACCGTTCTGCATGGGACTTCTTGCGACGGCTAGTTTCAAGTGTAGCAACTCAAGTCATCGGCTACTTAGAGTTGAGCAACCTTGATTTGCGCTTCCATGGTCCCCTGTTGAAGATGACATTTCCTGCATTTGACATCCGTTATGAGACCTAATTTGAGGGCGTGTGCCCCAAAGAGGCAGTGCGCCTTTATTTTCCTTAATAAAGCTCTCTATTGCTTCAGCAGGAGGCTTGCACACGACTTTCTTAACTTCGAGAAGAAATCTTGCATTAGGTTCATTTTGGAGATGAGAGAAAGGAAAAAATTCACTGCAGCCATCAATAACCTAATGCAACCTTCCGCACAAGTCCCCCTAACATGCGGCCTCACATACTTCGTAAAACCGTTTGTATCAAAAATGTGAATGGAGCTGTTTCACACCTGTGGGGAAATTTCAGATGCTTTTCCATGTTAAGTACAATAATGGTTTTCCAATCAGCGGTATTTGCTATTCTTATTTTAGCGGACTGCGGACTCTATAATTGGCGAAAGGTGGCACGGAAACCAAATTCGAAAATTAACGAAGAAACTTGGTTGAAGCTGAACTCATTTATGTCCGTGCCCGAAAGATTGCGGTGTTCGAGGTATCGAACTGGTTGACGAAATGGCGAACTGCGGGTCTACACAATTGGACATTCATCAGGGATATCATGAATAAGCCGCAGAAGATAAAATCGTGAGTGCACTGCCAACACCTACAAACTAAGTGCTTTCTGAAAGGCCCTGACACGGTGGGGGCGGAATTTTTTCTTAGCTAAAGAAGTAAGGAACCTCGAATCCTGGTGGTGCTGATTAGAGAACAAAATCCATGGATGCGTCACATAGCCACCGAACGCATCATCGACTACCTAATGTACAAGTCTTACCTGGGGAGAACAGTTTTGTGTCTCCAATGTGTTACTTCAAACAGGACACGCCTCACCAAAAATTTAAAAATGATTAATTCACAGCATGGCCTTGATGCGGACACTGTGCTATTTTCATTCCAAATGATTGTCATATCCACCTATATGTTTCTGTTAATAATTTTAATTCGCATATCGGTATCGAATGGCAACAGTATCGATTTGGTACCGCATGGTATCAAAATTCATGTCCTTGATAGATTTGTGGAGGAGCAATAAAGTCCCATCCCCACCTTTTTGCCATTTTAATCCACACGGGCTTTAAGTGCAATGGTCATCTCAGAGTTTGGAAACCCGATTTCATATTTCCTTTCCTTTGGAAAGAGAAGCAATTGATGATGAACCGCGCCCAGGACTATTACGACGAAAATATCTCCTTTGCCGATGCAGCAGTACTAGAAAACAGAGGGTTACGGTCCACACACCTGGCGTTTCGAAGGATGTCATTAAGTAGTGCGATTTCACTAACTTGGACTTTTCGCAAACATCCCCGAATTCGCCTGTGGTAAATTTTACTATTATGATCGCCAATCCATCAAACCTGACCTTAAATCGTTGCAATCCCGGCTCAAATAAAAATGCATCCACTTTATTTATAACAAACTTAAAAACTGCCTTAGTATCACTTTATTTTCAAAGTTGTGCGACACGGGGATGTGTGAGAGTGTCGGGCAACTTATTTAACTTAACGGTAAATGCAATTACTTACTGTTAGCCCGTAAAACCCACTTAACCTGATTTTGTTGCTGTACGCAAACCAATCTGAAATCTGTATTGCCATTTCTTTTTGCTTCACTTCTCTTCTCTTCTACTCATCCATACCACGCGTACACCTGCAGCTGGGAGACATGCGAACACCAGTATTTGCAATTACTATTTGCACAATCAACAACAATAATAACTAAAACGGTGTAAGATTCCTAAGAGATCGGGTGGATAAGCAGATGTTGATGGGAGGAAGGGGGAGGAGGGGAGGAAGAGATAGAGCACTGTAGCTGAAGTCGGCAGCGGTGACAGTGGCGGCGGTCAGTTAGATTCAGTTGAAGCAAAAGCAATTATTGCGTCGGAATGCGATTACGATTTGCCTTCGCTTTGATGCGACTCTTGAGCTTCTTGTAGCGTGTTGACACCGGGTATTTGTGATGCTGTTGCTGGTTGGTAGGCAATGGCAGATGTTCATCAAAGTCACTTGCCGTGGGACCCACGACATTAATTGGTTGTGCTGTTGTGATGAGCTGCTGCTGTTGGGGGGGTTGAAGCTGTTGATGACCTGAAAATTCTGATGGTTCTTGTGAGGTGTATTGGTGTTGGTGTTGGTGCTGTTGCCGCTGCCGCAATTGTCGATATGGTCTTAATTTGAGATGTGTCACTGTGGACGGCGTCGATGCACTAGCCATATACGCTCCATAGCCCGTTGTCGACTGATAACTAACCGGATTAACACCTTCATTTGCATCATCACCAGCAACACCATCAAAATAGTTGTTATTGTATCGTTTGTTGCTATTGCTATTACTGTTGTAACCGAATTGCTCGCCATCGTCCATATTATCGTCATAGTCATTGTCGCCATTGTAGGCAGCGACAGTTGAGTGCGGGGAAGCAAACGTTGTGGGTTGGCTGGAAAAGTACTGTGTTGAATCATCGTCGTTGTCGTTATCGTAGCCATCATCTCCATCACCGCTATCGCTGCCTAGACCTTCATCAGAGGTAGCGGTGGAATAAATGTCATTGTTGTTGTAGTGTTGCTTGTTTTTGTACTGCTTGTGCTGTGGATAGCTATGATAGTTGGTCGGGGCTCGGAGCATTTGCGCTTGCGGCTTTGGCTGTTGCGTAAAGTAATTTGCACCGAAGAACTGTTGATGTTGATTTTGCTGCCGCAGTTGTTGTTTTTGTTGTTGCTGTAGAAATTGTTGCCGCAACAGCTGTTGATGTTGCTGTTGTTGCAGCTGTGCATGCTGTTGTTGGAGCTGTGGTGTACTCAGTGGAAATGTCACTGCAGCCGCATCACCTATCTCTGCCAACCCACCGCCACGGTACTTCTTCTTGCGCTTAGAATTTGTTGCCGGAAATTTACCATTGGCATACGTCCGCTGCATGTCGGCCAAGAAGTCATCTGCCAAGTGTGTGTTCGTTGTCTCCCTAACACCGCCACCTTCGCCCACTGCTACTTCCTCACTGCCCCCACTTGCTGCTGCTGCCGCCGCCGCTGCAGCTAAGGCGCCCATTAATTCCATATGTTTCATTAGTTGCTGGGTTGCACCCGGCATAGTCAACATACTGCCCGATGGAGGAGCTCCGCCAGCAAAGTGTTGTTGGTTGTTTTCAACGCTGCTGCCGCCAGCCTCGACGTTGCCACCAACACCACCGCCGATGCCAAACAACGCCGGGCCATAGTTGGGTGCCAAATCGGGCGCCAATGGCATTGGCTGTGGGGCGTTGGGTGAGTACAGCAGTTGATCAAACATGCCGCCGCGCAGACCATTCGCACTTCCTACACCCGCACTGCCGACTCCAGCCATCAGCTCGTCGCCGTAGTGCCCAACATCGAGTTGATTGTGCGGCATCATAGCTGACAGCTGTGGTGCTGGTGGCGGTGGTGATGGTGGTGGTTTTGGCGCGGGAGGCGTTGGTTTTACTGCCCGTCTGCCGTGCTTCGCTGCCTGATTTGTATAATGGAGATGCGGGTACGGCTGATGTTGCGGCTTGTGATAAAGATGGTGATGTTGTTGCGGCAGGTGGTGGTAGTTGTGGCGATAATGTTGTGTCAGTTTATGTGTTTTATGTTTCCGCACTACCTCCGGCATGCGCACTTTAATGTGGACACTGTAAATAACAGCGGGAAGAAGAATGTAAGAAAGAAAGAACGAAATGTGAAAATTATATTACGGCATAGTTGAAAAAAAAAACAACTATCAATTTACATGTTGCTTCCTTCGCAAAGGACACTCACTGTTCATCGTCATCGGCCGCATAACACCAGCTCACATTTAACGCACACAACACGCAGGCGAACGTCAGCCACGCGTAACGCGCTGGCATGCTGCCACACTGCTAACCGGATCGCTACACGATTACACGTCACACTCTTTCACAAATAAATTTCACTCAATTTACAATCCTTTATGACCTGCCTGCCCCGTCGTATGCTGCTACTTTTGTTCGGTTATCCTTTCTCACTCTGCCTAAGTTATTTCGTATCCTTGATATCATCTATTGCTATTCCGGCGTCCGCGCTGGCACATTTCTACATTACTTATGACGATTTCGCAACGCTCGCACTTACTTTTATTTGTACGTATTACCAGCGCTCCCCAAGACCTCGCTCGCTTCTTCACGCCGTTCAATGCTTTCTTATACGGTTCATATCTGCTAACCGTCTATCCATCCAATCTAACCATTTGGCTATCGTCTAATGTTGCAAATATTATTGTTGCTGTTGGTGTGGCGCGAATCAGTTTATGCTGTTGTTGTTGTTGTCGTTGCTGCTGGCGCCTGATGTGCTATGTTGCTGTTGCTCCCATTTCACAAGATCAAGTTTCGTTCATTGCTCATCCGCTGCTGTTGGTGAACGCTCGTCATTCCCAAGTGAATGCACTCACTGGCGGTCCGCCGGAGTTGAAGTTGGGGTTGGTTGGTACACTGCGAGAAAAATACTCGCGGCATAACTTGATTGGTCTTTTAAACTGTTTGAAATCTAGGGAAGTCACAGAGAAGGTGCTTTGATGAAGAAAACGGATCAGCTTTTTTTTCTTTTCTTTTCTTTTCTATCAGAATAGAAGATTCAAATTAGGGGCTTAATTGTAATTTTGCTCTAAATTTCTGAAATTTCTGAAAAAAAAATAAAATACAAAAAAGTCAAGTTCAGTTGCGATGGCCAAAATTTATATGTATTTTGTTTTTCCTTTAATGGCTTCAGATTTCAAAGCCGTATAATCAACAACAAAATACATATCACTTGACATTCCTAGCCGTGAGACGAAATCGCTCTACTCCATCTTATAGAATAACAAATATTACTAATTAGGGTAACTTTATTCAATTTTTTTATTGACGGTATTTTCATTGGAACATTTTAACCCTGCGCCGACCCCTAAAATTGCAATTTTTCGCAACTTTCCACAATAAATGTACCCATACGGGTGGGGTATGGTTAAAATGTTCCACAAAAATTAGATTGTACTATATCCTCCTAAATACAAGACTAATGGAAAATATAGTTCGATATTTTTAAAATAATTTAAATCAACTTGAGATCAAATACAGCATACTTTCATAAAAGCAAAGTGACTTTTACGGTCAAAATTTTTAACCTCCGAATTCTGTTGCACGGTGTAACTAATCAAAGTATGTATATAAAAATCTCATGTAACGCTGTTTCTGGTCGAAGTCCACCGAAATGGCTCGACCGATTTGTATGAATATTTGTATATATTATTTGGTAGGTATGTGAATAGGTCGCAAAGTATATTTTATGCTTGGGAAAGTGTTGCCAACTATTTGAAAGGGCAAATTCATTTAAAATTTACACATATAAAATATACATATATAATACATACTGTTATGATGGTTGCCACCTGTTTGAAAAGCCGATTAAATAAAATTATATGCCAGAAATATCAAAATGTGACTGTCAAACGGTTCGTCTCAGCGAGGAGAAGTCTCTTATATATAAATTTGGAGGGGCATGCCACCTGTTGCAAACATCAAATTTTTATTAAATTATACAAAGGTTATATTCAAACTGTTCGTTTTGCTCAGGGAAAGGTTTATAGCAAGTTAAATTTTGTAGAGGGTTGCCACCCTGTTATATGTGACAGGAATCGAAATGTGTTATCTGGTTATATATATATATGAAAAGACAACGTTTTCGTTTTTCTAGTTTTATACCAGACCTTATCGAAGGCGTTTTGAGAAAATGAACAAAAATGGGTATACTATTTTATAGTAATGCCTGGTTTTTATTAGGTAAAATGTGACGTCAAATACGAGAGCAATGTAAAGAGTCGGTGCAAAAGTAATGAAAACAAAATTTGTTCGGGCAAATCTCATTTTATTTTTCGACATATTCGCCTTTTAGCTCGATATGCACTTAGTCCAACGATGTTCCAACTTTTTGATGCCTTACAACAAGTAGACTGCGTCAAGGTCTCAATTCAACTTCCTCATTTGATAAAAATCTCTTACCACCGAGCAATTCCTTTAAGTTTGGAAACAGATAATAATCGCAGCGAGGCAAATCTGGAGAATACGGAGAATGAGAAAGCAAATCGTAGCCTAAAGCATTTAGTTTTGCCATTACCTCGAAGTGTTCACTAGTTGGCGTTTTTGGTCCATTGTGAGCAAACGTGGCAGCCATTTTGCGGATAGCTTCTGCATACCCAATTTTTCGTGCAAGGCGTTGTGCACATGTTCTACTGAGATCTGCACCATGTCAGCTATCTCGCTCATTTTCACTCTTCGACCGTTCAAAACGATATCGTGGATTTTTTTCTATCGCTTCTTCAGTGAGAGCGTCTTTTGGCCTTCTAGAATGTTCAGCATCACTTCTAGATCATTCTAATTGATGGTGAAGACTCCGGGAAATCTTTATCAAGCTTCGCTTTTATTATGCAGACGTGTTTTTTTTTTGCATAAAAATAATATTTAATGATAACAATCCAATTTTTTCCATTTTTCACCAAACTCGAAAGTGGTTTGCTTCGAATGGCTGCCAAAAAAAAAAAACTACTTGACAGATCTTCTTTAAACTTCATATTTAATAGTTTGCAGATTTGTAGTGGATACGCCTGATAAATTTTGCACGCATTTTGCAAATCGCTCTTGTAGTCGCAGTTGAATGAAAACAGCCAAAATGTTGACATATCTCAATTAGACGCCAATGCAAAATTATAAAATGACAACATGTTGGCATTTCGTACTTTGTTGTCAAACATTTGACACAATGAAAACCAAGCATAAGTTTCATATATGTAACTATAAAATATTATTGATTTTTAATTTCTTTCTTCGTTTTCATTAAAAAAAAAAAATGTTTCCATACTCTTATTCAAGAGTTTTAAATGAGTTCAGAGCCCATCTATATTCATTTAAATTTAGCTAGGATAATTATTTAATAATGCGCATTTTATTTTTGTAGTGTAAAATATTACCACAAGCTCCATTTTGCCAACCATGCAAATGTATAATTTTTTTTGCGGTTTGCAATTGCTCATATTTCTTTGCAATGCATTCAATTAACTTGATACACAGATATGCATTCTTTTGCTTTACTTTCAATTATTGAACTATGCATTATGCTTCCATTTTTTTTTTGTTTTTTTTTTTTTTGTATAAATCAATGCAATCTATGTACATACAAATTGTTCCAATCCATGTGATTGGTTGTTGCTCCTCATATTCACTTTCGCAGATGGCATCAAAGATGCCAACGCACCACTCCGCACAATCAACCTCAACAACTAAATGAAGGTCAACCTCGCGTCACAAAAAAAAAAAAAAAAAAAAAAAAAATGCAAAAGCTAGCAGTTACTAATGAAAAGTGATATCGAAAAAGTGAAATTAAAAAGCCATTTTATGACATAATCGATTAGCACTTACCTGCGTTTTGTGAAATTCATTTAAGCGCCAAAATCCAAATAAATCCCCTACACTCTTTGCCCTTTGCTGCATTTTCCTTTCCGTATCGCCCACGAGCTACTTAAGTTAAACGTTTCTCAATAAGTTTGGCTATCATCTACTGCACCCCTAAGAACACTTGAGTGCAACGTTGATTTTCGCTTTCTTCTTTTCCACTTGCATTGAAAAACGTAGAATGTAAGCTGCGAAATTGTTTTTTTTTTTTTTTTTTTTTTTTTTTGGTTTTTCTGTTTGCTACCTAAATTGTAAGTAGCGCTTAAGATTTACCAGCATTTGAGTTCAGCTGCTATATGTACGTTTTTAATGTCCCTGAAGGTAAATAATGGAAAAACTTAAATATAGAATTGGACGAGAAAAGAAAATCACTTGTTAGCTACTTAAGTTAAACTACATAAGTACTTAGGAGTGGAGCGTGAAAGCTGCTTGTTTGTAGTACTTGTTTTATTGTGTAGAATGTAGAAATTCGCGAGTCTTTTGAGTCGTCTGATGCCATCATAAACAATTGACATTTTTCAGCAGAATATTTAATAGTACGAGCGCGCTTTGTGTCGTTAACAGGTCGTTAAAATTTTCATGTTTCCCAAAGAAAAAGAAAATATAAAATACTAGCTAACCCGGTCCGCGTTGCTGTCCCTAAGCAAACATTAGTGTTGTATTACCACACGATTTAAATTGAGCTTTAAACGAAATTTACGACCTTTAAATAAAAATACATGGCCTACCTATTAGAATTTTTTTTTTTGCAGAATAAATTACATATAGTGTAGATATGGGCTCAATAAAAAAAAGAAACGCATGTATTTAAGGCAAATTGGAAATTATATTTATTTATTACTTCATCTTAAGCCCAGCGGATAGACAATGTTTTTTGTTTTTTTTATTTGGTGTAAAAACGTATAAATTTTTTGGAGTGCCAACTCGGGAGCAAGCCACATACAGCTGGCAAAAAAACATGATTTTTTCCAAAATTAAGCCAGCAATTGTGCTTTGTTGATAGTAATAGCAAAGGCAAGACGCAAAGGGGATGGGAGCCGCTTAAATTGGAATGGTAAATCGTTCGAAATCATCGGAATTCGTGGAATAAGTACGTCTTCGCCTTTGAATCTGCCGCCCATGATTGTTGCCTCGATTAAATTTGGTGAACAGTTTTTGATGGCCAATCTGGTTCCGTTGCATAACTTTGGTGCGTTTAAGTTGCGAATAAGAATTACTGGCGATCCAACCTTTAATGTTAGTACATGCGGTGGCATTCCGGGTGGTTCCAATGAATTCAAAAATTCAGTGGGACAATTGACGGCTTGTATTTGATTAATTTGTCGGACAGTTTCAATTGAATTTGCTCATTGAGCTTCATTTTTTGGTACCAAAATTGCACGTTCGCTCAGCCAATCCGGATTTTTGTAGGACGTTGTTAGACTTGGGAATACCGTTGCCAGCTAGTATAATATTATTTTTAACTTATTGTATAATGTTGCACCTTAGTAAGCGCGGAATATCTTGTGTTATCGAATGATGTAAATATTTTGTAAATAAACCGAAAACTCGGATTTTTGAATGGAACATTTCGAAAGTTTTAAAATTTTAATATTAGATCATTATTAACATAGGCTTTTGTAAATATCTTCGGAACTACATAACAATACGTTTCATATTTCGTTTTGAAAAACATGACATCGGCTTTCAAAAAAATAAATAAAATAAAATAAAATAAAAAAGCAAAAGAAATAAAAATATGTATATGTCATTGGTGGTGCAATATGAAAATTAGATTTTGCCACGCCCCTCTACCCGCAGATGAAAAATCAAAAATCAGACTTCACAGTGTCGCCCGGCTGAATATTCTGAAGATTCCCTGAAAATTTCATCAAAATCGGCCCAGCCGTTTTGGAGTCCATACGTTACATATGTACATACACACATCCTGTTTTATATATACATATAGACATATGTAGATTTAAAACAACAGAAGGTTGTCTTTCGTTCGGTGATTTTTTTTTTTTTTTTGTTAAAGTGGTCTGTCATAAACGAATGAGAATATAGGTGCACGAATGTACAAAACTGGTACCAAAATTTCCATCGCGATGGACAAATGGCCCACCATTTAACAGGTCGTGATAGTGTCATTCTCGTCCTGCGCCAATCTAAACCTCAGTAGAGGTCATCAGCGCCCTCTGCAAGCCGCTGTATACGCCGAAATGTTATGCGACCCCCCAACTGCTGGGCACTTAAGTGAGGCTCGAACTTAACGGTAGCCGGTTGACCAGAAATAGATCGGAGACCGTCATAATAGGACCTTTTCGCAGCCTTAGTTTAGCTGGTCATACTCAAATAGATTAATTACTGCGTAGGTAGACTCAGAGCGGAGTAACTAATGGAAAACTATTGGGCTTCTTAGACGGGACGAACTTTTCAGCTATCCTTTCAGTATTAGGGACATCGCATCGCTTGGCAGGTCAGATACCAGGCTTCTTGTCAGTAACCTAATCGGTTAAAATCTTCTGCATTTTCTCATGCATCCTTATCTGCTTTGTCCGTATACGGAGACAGAATGCCGGCTATGCCTTTAAGGCCATGAGCGATCAGAGCATGTACGAAAGTCCAGTTTTGGTCCGACAGAGATTGAGGTGATTCAACTGATGCATAGTCAATCCCGGAGGGCTAAGAAGCTTGCCTACCAAGGAACCAACCGAAGTAATCCTGGGATATTATAGTGCTGCAGTGATATAAAATACCAGCGCCCCTTAGTTTCTGTTCTCCAGCATTTATTTATCGTATTTTTTTTTAGAGCATCTCATACGTCTATTATGGACTTATGACACAAATTTGAGACAATTAATATTTTAAAACCCTCGAGCAATCGTAGTAGATTACCATAAACTGCATTTTAGATAGAAAAGTTAATCAGAAATACGATCGTTTCTCTCATTGCCGCCGAGCTGATCCGGCAGCCAAAGGCTGGGTTTAAAGAACTTTCAAATAAATTTCCTTAGCCCACTCTTGTTCCTGAGGATTTTCTAATAGCCAAACCCATTCCAGCTCGCCTCAATTTTCCTATACTACATGGTCTGCGTGCAAATTAATTAGCAAGATTTCAAGGGTCTTTGTGGATTTATCTATCGACGCTCACAGTACTGTGATACTGTAAAAGAAAATACACTGCACCAATACCTAGTATATACATAGAGTATTCTGCAATAAGTCGCTCAGAACTTGGGAGTGTCTACCCGCTGTAAACAGGACAAAGCCATCAGAGCAGGCGATAGGATGGAATTATGTGGCTTACAATGACCGAAGTAGGTGTTCATCGTGATATTCCAGAGGAGGGGAATCCCCTCGCCCTGTAGAGTGCCGTTGCATGCTTGGTAATATGCGCCTGCTACGTTTCCGATCGAATTTCCCTCCTTCGAAGGAGGAGACGGAACAAATTTTCACTAAAAGCTGGGCAAACCCTACCTGGAGAAGGGACTTGGCGATAGGCATTGGGAGTGCATTGCTATGAGCCCCCCCCTTAAAATCTAGAAATGCCAGCTCCTAAAAATGAAGATCTTGATATCCATACTGTGTTCGCCATAGACGCTATGAGAGATTATTGGTAATTGAACTTGCAGTTCTAAAATTGACTTTGGTACAAAATTTAGTACGGTTTCCCAACGCCCCGCACTTAAAAAGCTAACAGACTTTCAGGGCATTGCAGTAAATATTCCTCAAGTTGAAATCTATGCAATTGACTTGTCAAAGTTGATGATTGTAATAAAACCTCATAAGCCCTCTTAAGTGGTGGCAGTCAAGTTCTGGTGCAGGTCATGACCTAAAGTCGATCAGGCAAAATCTAAGCCTGATGCCAGCGCTTTGCCTTTGTTGTGCGGACCTAGAGCGAGATAAGAACGTAAAGAAAAAATCCTGAACAAGACAGAATTTTGGAATTGCCTTACAGTTACTAAAAGTTCTAAAAATCTCGAAAGCGACGAGTATCATAACAGAAATGCTATGGGTCAACTTGACCGCTGGTCAAATTCGGAGACCCGCAAAATGTTTCTGTGCCTCTACAAGGCAAATTCAGGAGCAACCCAATACTTTCTGTAAGTAACTAGGCGCTACACTTCGAAGATAAAAAATAGTAGATTCTGAGAGGTATTTCCAGAGTATCGCTATTGACGTTGATGACCTACGAGGGAATTGCTAAGATAATACATTTGGCATAACCTAACAAATTCGAGGACGATGGTGTTAAGTCATGTCATTGCCTGATCAAAAACCCTTTCCCACTCTGGCGTGTAAAAGGAAGCCCTAAAGTTAAAAAGTGAAAGAAACCCACAAAACACTTTAAAAAGTTTTGAACGCACCCATAGAAAGAAGTACATGACATGATGTCAATGATTTTGTTTGACACCTGACCAAGAAAAACTATTACGAAATTTGTAATAAGAAACCATTTAACAAACGGCATGTAAAAGAGCAACAAAAATTGCAGCGCTATTGAAATACGAACGGAAACGGAAGCCAGTTGTGGACAAACAGTGACGCATATCGCCAGAAACAAAAGAATTGTATAAGCTACAGAGTCAAGTGGCTAAGTGGCTAAGTGGCTAAGTGGCTTTGTGTTGTGCTTTCTAGCATTACTTGTGTTACGTACGTATAAAGCGTCTGCATTTCTATAACAATTTAAGTAATGCGCTGATGAACGCGCGGCCGATCGCTTAAAAGGTAAACAAATGCTTAGCTTCAATTTCCAGTCAGGGCGGATGCAGCTCTTAAGTTACATAGTTGAAATAAAAATTGTAATATTTGACGAATATCGTTAACACTATGCACTCGTATTTATGTAATTTATTCCAATTCATACTAGTGCAAGTTACACAATCTTTGATTTTATTTGCCACATTTAAAAAAGTGCAGCATAAATTCATCAATGGAAGAGTTCAGCCGGAGTTTATTGCTTTCTTTGCGTTCTTTCTTGTCTAATATGAAGTGGTGATTAATCTTTCTCATTGTCATTAGTTCACTAGTTCATGAGGCGATTAACTATGTCAGAAATATTTGCGAGCCCTAGCAGAAGAAGCCGAATAATATCAAAATATCTCTTCTGTAATAAAAATGTCTATACTTCGAAGAAAAGTTAAGAGGCGTGAAGATCAATACGATGTGATTTTTATTATACGTGGGCAGCATCGAGCTAATAATTTTCGTAGTTTTTGGCTTAGCTCTGAGCGTTATTAGCAGGACCATTTTTTCCTTCATCAAAACTCAGTGTGTGCATCGACTTCGGTTTATTCCTAGCATACGCCGATCACAGAGGTGTTTGCTAGTGAAGCGCAAAGCCAGACAATGGCTTGATAGGTACTTACGTAACATGATTCGGTTATTTGCCAAGGGACACGGACTAAAGTTGAAGTAATTGTTTCCTAAAAGAAGAGGGCGGCAAAACTGTTCTTTTCCATATCATAGCGGCTATGAAACGCTTGAAAAAAAAATCGGTTATTGAAGAAATCTCTTTAATTTTATTTTAAGCAGGTAACAGTGTTAGATAAAATGCAACCCTGGCGTGATTTGTTGCAGGTGACCCATAAAACGTCAAAAACGCTGTGTGAAAAGTGAATGACAGTGAATGAAGAATAAGACAGTTTTATGTGCATTTGTCGTTGGACAGATCATCAGACCCCCGCTTGAATAAAAAAGTTACAAAAAAAATCAACCCTGTGTTTACCCATTTTTTATTTTTTTTTTTTTTTTTGATTTGACAGAACGATAGTAAAATAAAGTTTAAGGCGCCCCTCGAACATTTATTGACAGGTTAATGAATACTGCCCGATTTCATTGAGTTTCTTCAGAATAATTTCTGAGTATGGGACCTTTGCGGTTGCCCAGTCTGAATCTGTTGCATTGAACACACCCATCATAAATGTCATGTAAACGTCAATCAAATGAATAAACATTTTTTTTCTTCATACAAGACCTCACAAAACGTAAGACGTGTTTTATTAATCCTCACCAAAATCAATATTCATCGGCATCGGTGATTTGAGATACTTTTTATCAAATCATTTTTTTTTGCTTTGTTTTTGTTTTTTATCATTTAAATTAAGGAACGATGCGGTTATATCTACAATTATATCAAGAAAATTATAGTGAAATTGGCTCAACACCGAAACCGGTGAGTGGTGTCTAAAAAAATCTTGACTAGGAATAACGTAAAACATTCCAATATACAACTTCAAATTTTCACCCTTTCGGAAAAGTAGAAGAGCAAAAAAGAGTAACAACAAGAAACTTAAAAATTGTTCATATTTGTAATTTCTAATAAATAGAAAAAGACCATTTAGTACGACCTTTGGCAAAGCTAATGACGATATATACCTTTTGAACTTTTAAAAATACCACTGATTTCAAGAACATTGAGAACATGTACTCTGGTTTCAAACCCTTTGATTATTTAGCTCTAGGAACATTATTCTTTTACATAATCTTCAAAAACAATTCTACACATTTCTTTGTTTCAAAAACCGTTAAACGGATTTCAACAAAATTTAACGAGTATACTACGTAGACCCTGAGACAAAGGCTAATAATGTTGTTTTTTGGTAAAAAAAAAAATATATCATTCCCATGACTGTCGGTTCTAAGATATCGGAACGACTCAGATTTATATCCGGCCAATGACTGTCACATCAGCAGCATTCCTCAAAATTGTACAAAGGAAGTAATCCCATAGGTGGCACATGAGTCGAGATATTCAGAAAATATGTATTTAGGATACAACATTGACGAAATTCGAGACATATGTATAATGGAGATGCGGCGAGGAGCATTTTTAGGGAAAGTGGATCCGCTAGATGGCGTTATAGTCCAGTTATTCATCTTTAGTGCGACTATGAGCTTTGTCTTAGTTCCTTTAACATTCACTAAACTCAAAAGCAGAAAACAATACACAGAGCTTTTGTAGTTTTTGTAAGACCGCTGCCACTTTCTATGCACAGTGGACTGAATGCAGCAGGTGGCGTCGGCAGCGGGTACCGCTACTTTGGTTTTGCCGATTTTGATAGTTCTCAAAACATTGTAATTTTTTTTTGTTTAGAAATTAGCGGCAAAGAGTGTTGTTGTTGAGGTATAGGTTTTTTTTGTTTTTTTTTTTGTTGCCTGAGAGAACCCCTAGTAAAATTTTCCGAGGAAAAATTTTGCAGAACATTTCAATCCTAACCTTTCCAACTTTGTTTTTTTTTTTGTTTTTTGGATTTCTGGAAGTAGGAGTCAGAGCGTCAGCAAAACAATTTAACAAAAATCAATGAACATTTTAGGAATACTACAACTTGCACTTTTTCTTATTACAATTGAATTGACTATAAAGCTGCATACCGGAAACACTTCTCGAAATTCTGAAAAAAAAAAAATAAATAAATAATCGAAAATTTCAAAGTCGTTTTTGATATTTGCTTAAATGCTCATAGCATGAACTACGTTCCTTTTTTTTAAATTAATGAAAAAATTTAACATGAACAATATTTACTTTACATATGTATTGAAAGCACACACAAATATTTCCATATGAAAATTGTGTGCCGTGAAAAAAATCCCCAAATTGTTTATAAAATCTCCCCAATCGAGCGCACGAACTCCCCACATCTGGCAGCACTGAAACGGTATACTTCTTGTGACGCCATGTAATTTCAGCCAGCTAGCTTAGCTACAGACGTCACGAGCGTATTGCATGCCTGCCCCAAGCGAATGCGCATTACGAGTGACTATTGTCTGAATATTTCGCAGTAACAAAATATGCCAACTTGCTTGTAGCCACTGACGCATTGGAGGTAAGTTTTCGTGATACCGAAGATCTGCAGCTTTGGCATTGTTTCATTTGTTGTTCTTGTTTTTTTTTTTTAGTTTTTTTTTTTTTGTTGTCTACCTTGCTGCCTCAGGTGGCATTTTATGGTTGCCGGTTCGTTGCTTCACCGTGGCATTCACGTCAGTGGTGCCGTTGTCCGAGGGGCAAGCCAACAAATGTCAAGTTCATGAGCACTCAAACAAAATTGCGCATGCGTAACGTTTGTGTGAAGAAAAAAAATGAAGTTAAAAAAACACTGATTACAGTCTAAGCTTTTTGCCATCGAAGTGTTTCCCCTTCTTTCTTATGCGCACTGTTGTTTGTTTTATTGTTTCTGCTCGTCTTCCCCGAGTTTAATATTGCATTATCGCTTCTCGTTTCGAATTGAGATTTACGTACATGAATGGGGTGTTAGTTTTCACACAAGTAGATGTGGTATGTTAAGTTGATTTTTCTGATCATTTGACTGCTATTCATCCTCTGTAAAAGTTAGTAGCATTAAGCGTTTAGAAAATAAAGTTGCTACCTTTTATTTTATCGAATTATTTTGATTACCTGCAAATTTACTACTGCTGGAAAATGTTTTGCGGGTGATTTTGCCTTTTAGCAATTTACACATCTCGCTTCATTTTCAATACCATTACTTAGTTCGGTGCCATCGCCGTCTGCCTTACCTTACCGCTTAGCGGTCATTGCACTTCTTTGTAGCAATTATTTCTACTAACTCTGCGTAGCAACGTTCTTTTGTTGCCAATTTCTTCGTCGAATCTCTTCTTTGCTTAACTATGCGTGAAGATAATGAGTGTTATTTTTCTTCCTTTTTTTTTTTTTTGCATTAGACGCATATGAAAGCAGACTTCTTCTATTGCTATGGTAATTATATTGTAGAGCAGGTTCTATGAATTTTTTTTTGTAGCTGGGAAGTTAGAGCTTAAAAAATGTGTGATCATTATATTAGTCCATAACTTTTTTTTTGTTAGCGCGTCAGGTTCATCTTCCATGAAATTAATTTCTGCGTAGAATTAGTCTCTAATATGGAAATATTTTGATGAAGTAATGCTCTAAAACAGCAATGGTGGCCAGCAAGTCTCGCAAAGCAAAGCATGTCTCTGTTTCTCTTCTTTTTAAACTCAAAAACTTTCAGTCTCAACTCATATACTATTTGAGAAAAGATTGTAGAAGTTGTCTTTATGCCGAGATGTCAAAATGTGGATTCTCTACAAAACTAATACGGTTATAAGTACAATGCCACTGAGCAACACCACCAGCTGCGTCAAAATTGTGAAGCATCTCTCCGAGCTGTTTGATACCAAACGAGGTTTCAGACAGGACAACTCCCTATCGTGCGATTTCTTTAACATCGACACCAGTGGTCGCAGCAAACGCGCCGTTAAAATACAGAACTTTTCCTAGCTGGATAAAATGGCGAAGCGATTGGGTGTCTGGAGGGGAACGAGAGCAAAAGGTAGGAAGTACCTCCTGTCATCAAATATACAGAGAGCACATGGGCGTATTGGCTTCCGCGTTACTGTTGAAAGTTAAAATTTGGACAAAGTAAAGGACTTTGTTTATCTTGGAACCAGCATTAAGGCCAATAATAATGCCAGCCTCGAAATCCAACGAAGAATCTCTCGACTAACGAAAACCACGCTCTACAAGCCCCTCATCATGCCCTTCCTTTGATATGGAGTAGAGGCATGTACACTGCCAATATCGGATGAGATTATCCTTGGATTGTTCGCGAAAAATATTCTATGAAAGAGTTTTGGCCATTTACGTCTTTCCGGCATCAAATACCGCGAGACTATGGGACGATGATAGTTTAGCGAATTAAGATTCCGCGGTGATGGCAGTGAGGCTGAGGAAGGCCGACTCTGCATTGGAAAGACCAACTGGAGAAGGACTTGTATCCACTTTGGGTCTCCAGAGGAGACGACCAAAATCGCCTAGGCGGTATAGCGTTTGACTAACTAGCAGTTTTGTTTTGTATCAGCATAGTTCTTAAAAATGGTGAGAAAGGAGCATTGCTAGTTTTCCTGTGATTATAATCATAAGGGTCATTTCAATCGGTTGCTTAACTATAGATTTTTTTAACCAAAAAAAAAAAAAAAAAAAAAAAAAAAAAAAAAAAAAAAAAAAACAAGCAGTAGTAGCGCAATCTAGAAATCGCAGTCAGTGAGAAAAGGAAAGATATGCATAGGAGCTTGAGCCATTCAGCTATTCAGCTATTTCTTCTTATTGGCGAAGCTCAAAGCAGAGTCAGTATGGTACATTAATCGGCCCTACCGCTGGTTTTACTCGATATTCTATCGCTTTGAATCGTTGTGTGCAACTAGCTTTCTGTTTTCATTCACCCTTACTCGGCGTTTTATCTTTCCTCTCAACCATGTAACGAAATGTGTTTGCGAAATTCCACTATCCATTTTCCAACCGCCTAATATCTAGTTTTCGCCAAGACAAATTTTTTGGCGACGAAATATGCCAAAAATGAAATATGGAACGTGTTTACATTTTATTATTTTGCATTGTTGAAAACTCGAAAATCGAGAAAAAAAACAACAAACAAACTTTTTTTAGAAAATTTTATTCTCGAAAATTCTAACCGCAATACAGGTGCAAATAGTAACGCTGTCCTCAGTTGGATGAATAAAAATGGCGAATGGCTACAAAGGATTGAAGTTTTATAATTCATTTTTATTGATTTCTTCATTCTCGTAATGGTTTGATGTTTTTTTGGGTAAAAACATCGCTATATTTAATTATTGAATTTAGTATACCCAAGGGATGTTAATCCTATATGATTTAAATTTGTTTGAGTTTTTTCACGGATTTTCCAAAAAGACAACAATTAATTGTTATTTTTGATTGAAAAAATATCAGATTAAAAAAAAAATATAAAACTTGAACTTTTATTTTTCTGGTTAAAAACAAAAGCTAGGCATTTTTTCGGCCAAAAATAAAAATTAATATTTTTCTCCAAACCAAACTTGAACATATATGACGGAAAATCGTTCCAATATACATTAATTAACTCTTAACCCTGACAGAAAAAAAACAAGATCAAATTTTAACTATTATTTTTGATTAACCTCTATTTCTGACAAAAAAAATAAAAGTTATATGTTAACTTCTATATCTGACTAAAAAAAAAAAATAAATGCCAAATTTAAACTTTTTTGTCCGAAAAAATAAAATACAAATTTTAACTTTACATTTTTCCGAAAAACTGAATGTTAAATTGTAATTCTTTTATTGGACTAAAAATATTCAAATTTCATTAAGTTCTGTTTGGCAGCAAAAATAAAGGTTATTTTAATTAACTGTAAAGGCGAAAGGCAAATTTTAACCTTTATTTTTGAACTAAAAAAAAATTAGAAGTTAAATTTTAACTCTTATATTGGACAAAAAATATTAAAATTTGATTCTTCTTATGTTTTAACTTTTATATTTGGCCGAAAAAATAAATTGTATTTGAACTTATATTTTTTTTTTTTTTGACTAAAGAAATGAAAGTTAAAATGTAACTTTTATTTTCCGGGAAAAACTTTTATATATTTCTAAAAAACTAACAATCAAATTTTCATTTTTATTTTTGTCCGATAAAGTAAAAGTTAAATTTTAATTCTTATATTTGACTAACATTATCAAAATTTTATTAACTTCTATTTTTGACAGCAAAAATAAAAATCATATTTTAACTGTTGTGTTTGACTAAAAAAATTAAAAGTCAAATTGTAAGTTTTATGCTTGTCCGAAAAAGTGATAGTTAAACTTTAACTGAATTTTGTTGACTAGTGTTAGTATGTGATGAACATTGCTTTCGATCTTTATTGCGCAACAAAAGGAATTCAAAAATATTAAAATATATAATAAACTGAAAATATTAATTTTGATGATGAGTAGCGCGAAGCGCACAAATGAAATCAAATGGGCAGCTTATGAAATCATTGAACAGAAAATGAAAAATTGATTTTAACAACAGAAAGGAGGGGCATACTTGTATAAATAACGTGTTGAAACCACGAAAGTGTTGAACTATCAAAATTAATAATTCAATTAATCAATTTCATATTAGACACCACGCCATGCTAGAACGAACATTAAATTATGTAGGTACAGCTGCGAGGAGCTATCGGACACAAATTCTGGCAAAGTTATTGAATGGGCATTGTAGCGGTCATTTATTGATGGATGTCTGTATATATGGACGTCTGACCACTAGCACAGTGCCATTATTATTGTTTATTATTATTTTTTTTTTTCTTTGGTTGCTTTTGGCTATGGGAGGCGTTCACGTTGGCTAGGCATGTTGATGATGAGAGTGAATGCGTGCCAAGTTCCATTTGAATTACCTAAAACATACAAAAAAGTTCCGCTTTAAATATCGCTTCAATGTTTTCACGCTTCCGATGCTTTCAAATACAGTAATGAGTATTATACCCACATACCTACATACGTATGTACGTACCTCTTTGTTTTTGTTAAGCGTCAATTGTGTGAAGATTTCAGATTATTACCTGGGCCGTGGCGTGTTCTGGTATCCCATAGATTGGCACGGGTTTAGTGAACTTTGTACGTACTTTTTAATAAATAGTGTGGCCACTTTCTACACACATACATTCAGGGTTCTCTCTACATGTATCGTCCGAATGATATGTGTGTTGTGTGTTGTGTGTTATAAGCACCAGCACCCAGTGTGCAATAGGGGTGTTCTTTTTTTTTTTGAAAATAAAAAATAAAAGAACAAAAAATTTGTGAAAATAGTTTAAAGCGAAAAATCTAGAATTTTCATTCGAATTTTTTTTAATGTTTCAAGAAAACATTGTATCAAATTTTATGAAACTCAAAACAAAAAAAGAAACAAAAAAAAATCTGGTTAAAAGAAATGTTTGGTCTACTTGTTTCAGAAATTTCTGTAGCAAATCTTATTACCTACGCTCAAAAAAAAAAAAAAAAAAAAAAAACTGAATGATAGAAATTTTTTGTACTTTTTTAAGAAATCACTTATTACATAGTACTTTCACAAAAAATTATCTGGATGAGAGAATTTTTTTTTTCTACTTTTGAAGAAGTCAGTGAAGCAAATCTTATTACATACACTCAAAAAAATAAAACATATACTATCTGGTTAAAAGATTTTCTGTTTAGTTTTTTCTTTTTTAAGAAATGTAGCACAAATCTTACTACAGACAGTCAAAAAAAAAATATCTATATGAGGGAAATGTCTTTCTATATTTTAAAAAATCACTACAGCGAACCTTATTACATACACTCAAAAAAACAAAAAAAAAAAAAATATTTGGATGAAAGAATTTTTTTTTTATTTTTTACTTTGACAAATCTTATTACATACACTCAGAAAAAAGTTTTCTGGATAAAAGAAAAACAGCTGTCAAAAGAAAGAAAATGGGAATGCAATGGCACTTAAGAAATGTTTACTGCTTTGTAGAAAACAGATTTTATTATATGTAAGCTTTTATATGCATAAATATCGCAATTTGAAGAAAAAATTACAACAAAAAGAAGGGAAAATTGTTCTTAGGTTCGCATGTTTTTTTCTGCGGCAGTACAGCGGCTATTAAAAATAAATAAATAAACTAGATTTCTGAGCTCAAATCTCTATGCTTCGTAATTTATTTTTAGAAATCAAAAAGTAACACTTATTTTCATAGGTAGTTTCAGATGACGAACTTCTACCGCTATGACTACAGTTGTTTAAAAAGAAACTTTCAAATATGTCTTTATATAACTAATAAACCCAAAATATAATTTAAATTAACACATTTTTGATGAAAAACTAAAAATAAAGAAAACTTTATCTCAACAAGACCGCCACAAATCGGTTCTAAAAATATTTTTTCTCACACACACTCACGGTATTTTTTAAAATTAAAATCGGATGAATGGTGACGGTGGTTTTTAAAAATGCAGGCCCGATGAATTAAAAAACAATGTCTCGTAGTCAGAATAAAAATGAAGCTAAAGTTAGTAGCGGTTTTATGGATAATTTTTTGATGATAATTTTGTGTTCCGTGATCAAAATAATTTTTTATATGGAAGAAAAGAGGATTAATCGGGAATTTTTAGTCACTTGAAACTAGCATTAATTATACTATATTTGAATGAGCTACAAAATTGCATTGCGAAAATTTTCTATAAATTAGGCTTACAATTTTTGAAATGTTGCAAGATTTTTTTTTTTTTTAATTTGCAGAAGTTTTGTGAATTTTGAACAAAGGGTGGAATTTGAACTTATATAGTTTTAATTATAGATTAAGCTAAATTTTTATACAAAATTAGTTTAAAAAATAGGAAGGAAGACATTGTATTGAAAAAAAATAAAAAAAAAAAAAAAAAAAAAATCACTGTACGGGTTTGAACTTTTCTGTAAATATATTTTCAATGCCAGCTAAATCGGGCATTAAAAGCATTGCTAATCATACCTGCTGCTTGCTTCTCTAATATTTTCATTATCGGAGTATAAATATGGACTTTATGAATAACTCGACTATAACGCTATCTAGCGGGTACATATGCCGTAAAAGTATTTTTCGTCACACAAACCGCATTATACAATACGTTTCAAATTTTATCAAAATATGATCATATTTTAGAAATACCATACCTTTCAAATATCATCAAAATCAAATCTCAAATACAGATTTTCTGAATATCTCCATTCATGCGCCACCTACCGCCACCTATGTATGTTTATCAATTTTAGTTTTTCGATTTTACTTTTCCATAAATTGTCCAAACTACGGCATAAAATATTTTTGTTTTTTTTTTAGAGCTTCTCATATCAATAAGAACACGTCTAGTGTATAAATTTTCTTTTTGTTTTTATAAAGTAGCGTCTGCCTTTTCTTAATGGTTTCGTTTGATCGGCTATAGCGATGACCAAATTGCGTGCTATTCATTTATTAATTACATGTAATTTCACACCTCGTCTATTGAATAATTCCCCAAAGTGTTATAGTTTTTTGATGTTTTGTTATTTTGCTGTCCTTTTTTGTTTTTGTGTTAATTTGGAGAATATTGAGCACTAGTTGTGATTGTCGACACATTTATGTTTTTATGTTTGCCAGCAGTTGAACAATAACGAAGGTTTTAACAAAAGAAAAAAAAAAAAGAAGCAGAAGGGTAGCGCAAAAGAAGTGTGGGAATGCGTGAGAAACTAACCTCTATTTTGCCGATAATTCCCCCCACATATAGATATATAGTTTTTCTTCCCCTTTGCTGCGAATTTTCTGCTTTTGTTTCTTGTGGAGATTTGCCAACCTCATGGTAGATACATATTTTACGCTTGTGCTGCCTGCCGCTGCGAATATTCTCCTCCTTTTTTGTTCTTTTGATCGAGTTTGGATGGCACAAGTTTTCACCACACGATGGCATTGCATAGCTGAGATTTTCTACAACACCAACAGCAGCGAACCCATAGTGCCATTTCAACGAAAATTAGCCAAAAAAAAAAAACAAAAAAAAAACAAGTACTATTGCTGGCGTGGAAATGAGGAAAGTTGGACGGTTGAGTTAGAAATACAAGTTTGTTACATAGTAGCCTGCCACTAGTCACTTTTGTATGTAGTAGAATGTGTGCGCTTAAAGTTCACAAACTTGTTGAAAACTCATGCCTGCCGTCACACAACGAACGGTATGTATGTATGTATGTATGTATGTATGTGTGTATGTTCAAAGAATTTCAATTTGTGTTTAGCTATGTTGCAAACATCTTTTGGCAATTGGCAATGGCAAGCAAGCAAGAACACGCAAACACAAGATCGAGTTTTTCAAGCCAAGCTTCATTCCCCTGCTTGACTATTTGACCTCTTCTGTGTTCACCAAACGCGCACACTCTGTTTGGCTGGCCAAGAATACGGAAGTAGTTGAAGTTGTTGAGCTGAGAATGCAAAAAAAAAAAAAAAAACACAAAAAAAAAAAAAATTAACAACGGCGACACTAACTCCAAAGCCGCAGATAGCGTCCGTGGTGCATATTAGTAGTAGGTATGTATTACTTAGGACTTGCAAAAGTTTACCAACTGCAGCTGTGCGCTCGTTCGAGCTAGTCAAGCCACACGGTTCAATGTCCTAAAAAGTCAGTCGTCAGCTGTGCTGTCACTTTTGTCGTTGACATAGTCGTTTGTTGTTGTTGTTGTTGTTGTTGTTGTTGTTGTTGTCTATCAACTTCCGCAACAAGTTTTCTAATTTTTCGTATTTACAGCTAAAGCTAGGGAAAGTGTCGAGATTATAGCAATTTGCAATTAACCTTTCTATCCTTTCAAAATTGATATAATGCTCAGTTCAAATATCGTATGTCAAATTTGAGCAAACTATCGTTCGTCACTTATTATTTTTATAAATTACCATTATATGATAAGTGGGCTTGGTTATTGTCTGTTTTTTATAATTTACAAAATAATTGCTTACTGGCTTGAAATGCCCACCGTCTACTACATTTTGCAATGTTTGGTTATGTAGTTTCGGAGATGTACCTTTTTGCTCTAAAGTGGTTGACGGCGTGGCGATTTTCCAAAAGGTTTACCTTCGTATTTCCTTTTCCAACACAATTCTGCATATCAAATATTAAGCAAATTATCTTTTACAGTTTCCGAAATATCGCATTCTTTTGATTTGCACAAACCACCGTTATGTTTGCATATTTCGCCAATTTTCAATACCGACCTCTTTTAGAGATTCAGAGCAACGTTTGCACTACTTTCATTTAGATATCTCATTATATACTTGAACCTTCCGATGCGCGGACGGACAGCCAGACATGGCTTAATCGATTTCTCTTTTCGTTCTGCACATCTTGGTATATTCTATATGCCTATATGTTGCTTTTGGCTCTGGAAAACAACCGTTATGTTAAAAAGCCACCCCAGCTACTTTAGACCAATCAGCCTCTCTTCTTTTCTTTCGAAAACCATTGACAGAGTAATTGATCTGCATTTAAGCAAGCAAGCCTACTCGAAAGACATACCAGTGGAAACAACCCTGCACGCGGTTGTTAATGTAAGAGACGTGTCTCTTGAATCTCAGTGAGTTCAAAGTTAGTGCTTTTGATAATCCTTCCTAATGCTATAATCAGGTTCCTGGATAAGCTGGGGAGCAACTTCGACCTAATAAGGTCCTTCTACCACATGATCTGTAACATTACCGTAATGGCAGAGAGGGGTGGAGTTCTCTCGGACTTTCTCTGTGTCGTTGTGACCAACGAAATTTTGAGAGAGTGGGAATATAGAGGATGTCGGGCTATCGCTCATGCAGAAGATGTGATACATATTGTCAGGGGGTGACCTCATGCAGGGATACCTAAACCCAGTCGTGCACTGGTAGTGAAACCATAAAAAATGTCACATCGACCGCCACTACATATTTCTCAATCCGAATGATTTAGCTGCAAGATTACAGCGACACAGCAGGAAATTGTATGGCTGATGAGCTGGCTCGGCCGACCACACTTAGGTTCGGGCTCCGAGCGCGGGAGAGGGTGTGGGCTCTTTTGGTCGACCACGACGTGAAAAATTGCAAGAACCCTCTGGCCGGTGGTGGACTCTAGGCGTTCAAGGGAATTCCCTGTTCTAACAAAGCGACAACTTTCGAAGCTGTAGGAGTTCTGATCGGACTCCGATATCAATTCATACGGGTAAACTAAATATAACTCCCGACCCTCTTTGTCGCACCCTCTTTGTCGCATTATGAAATGAAATGCCGATTTTATAAGCTCAATTTCAATAAAACTTCGGTTTGTAGATGTAGGCGGTGTGCGATCGATCGCAGGTCCATTTGTGTGACGCGGTGGATAGCCGAACAAAAATTTAGGCCGCTGGCTGGCGCAAATCAGTACGAAGAATTTGTTGTGAAAAACTCCCATCAATGAGAAGAATAATTTTTAACATAGATTCGCTTCGCTGGTAAATAATTTCGCTAAATTCTACGAAAACTTGGTTAGCCTGCCTAGAAATGTGGTGAGCTTCAATTAAGATTAAACTGATATTTTGTCATGCAACGCTTTAATTATGGCTAAAAAAAAAGTGTTGAAAAAACTATTAGACTTTGCGCACTTGTCATTAAGTAATTAAAGCTTCTTGGGCTGGAAGCAAGAAATTAGATAATTAGTATTACGAAATTGTTTTATAATGAAGGCCTCTGAGTAAGAATAGTTAAACAAATAAGGCAAATTGTGGTCAAAAAGGGAAGCAGACCGGAAAATGTGTGACTAGCGGAAGGGAAAAGGTAGGTATGAATTCAACGAAGCAAATCAATGGGCAGCAAATGTTCCGCCGCCGCCGCCGCAGTCAAAGCTGCCGCCATGAAAGGCGAAAACAAACGCTGTGTTGTTGCCTGCCATGCCAATCAGTTGTTGTGATTGACGAGTGGATTGAAAAGACGTAGAAAAACTAATGAACATCATAAAAATAAAAAAAAATGTGTGTGCTTGGAGTAAGCGACAAAGCGAACAGCCGCATAATAGTGTGCCAAAATAAATTAACTCACTTCGCAAATATGAATGTTTTTTTTTTATTTGAATTTGAATTTTACGGTTTTATGCTAATAATATCACCTTACCTGGGTAATATTTTTTTGAGAAAATGGTGTCAGCGCAAACTATTCAAATATTTAGCATAAAATGTGCCAAATATAAACCAGTTTCGGTTGAGGTATGTGTATTCGTTTTAGTTCTACTTATACATAGTGTATTTTTATTTGCTTTTTTTATGCGCTACAAATGTCGAATTTTATTCATTCTTAGTCGTTAAAATCGAAATTTAAAGTAAATTATGTTATTATGAGATACTTGGAATGATAGTTAATATTCATTTGTTTGCGCTATGAGCATAAATAAATAAATTATTTTTTGTTTTTATTTATAAAGCAAACAATAGCTTTTGTTGGTGCGTTTGAAGGCAACAACTAAATTTTAAACAATAGTGATTATCTTCTGATAGAAGCTCTGTAATAAAATTCGGCTAACAGTCGAGTTTTGATATTTTTTTGTTTCTGCGGTGTTGCGCATTTTCTTCTATAGAAAGAAAGTTTTTTTTTAGCATTCGTTAAAGTTAGGAAAAAAAATTATCAAAAACCAAATTTTTAGTGAGTTTAAACTTGCACCTTATTATGCTGAAAAAAAACTGCCTAGCCAAAAAGTTTCTGAAAATTCTCGGCAAAAAGTTTAAAAATTTTATGCAACTTCTTTTTTTTTTTTAAAATTGTTGAATTTTTGTGAATTTCTTACAAAGACAGATGTTTTTTTTTTAAATTTGGATTTTTCGTATTGTCGGTTGTCTTGGTGAACAAAACAATAAAACAAAAAAAATATTCATTTGAGCAATTATCCGGTTATCCATACTATTCGGATTTTATCCGTGTCAGATTTTATTCGTGCCAATGTATATACGGATATTCGAAAATGCCTACAGTCTCAGCCCTAGTACATACATATGTAGGCACATACGGCGTTCATCATTACGTGAGTGCTTTATCTGCTTTTTTTTTATTTAACTTATAACTTAACTGTACCTTGAGTTTGATGCTTACTTTTCTCACACACTTTCATATTTAATGTGTGCTTGTTTTTAGTATTTTTGCGATTCTTGACTTCCGTGTGCAAATGGTCTCAACCTTATTCCCGGCTTTCCCAGTCTTACACACTTCCTACTTGCATTGCAATGCTGTCACCTCATTTTTGGTTTAATTGTTATTTTCTCTCTTCGCGGTGGCCTCAACTCATTTGTGCCACATCAATGCCAACGTTTCAATGCCTCACAGCTGGCTGTCGCTTAATCAGCTACCTGTAAAGGAGTGGGTGATGACGCAAAAACCTCGGAAGTTTATTTGGATTCGATTTTGGTTTTGTTTGCTTATTTTACTTCATTCATTCAACTCATTCCGGTGCATAGCATTGCATTTGGGCGGCCTCTTTTAAGTCAAGTCATTTCTATTCAATATTTATTTTTGTTTTCAGTACTTTATTTGTTTATTTATTTATTGTTATTTTATTTTATTTTTTTATTGAGTTTGCCTCTCTGGTCTGTCACTCCTTGTTTGCTTATGGAGTACGGTGACAATGCTCTGTTAAAATTTCGTATTTGTGTTGGTGGTGTTGTTGTTATTGCCTAATCGCGTGTCGTCCATCTGCTGCAAGTTTGTGTGTGACATTAATACCATACCTATGTTATTTTTCTATTTGGCTTACTCTTTGGCAACGTAAACGAAATTTACTTATAAATGTCAATTTGACTTACCGTCGTCGTCTCTCGTCTTCGTGTGCCGCTGTGTGGCAACAAGCTTGCCTTCTCACCATGTGGTGTGCTATCACTTGCCGATCACATCTGCGTGCTACATGTAACAAGTTTATTTCACAAACCAACTTCTTCTACACATCACACTCTTTTTCACAGCTCCCCTCTGCCTCTCCTTTGCCGCTACCCATGCCATTACCGGTTTGTTTTTTGTTTTTTGTTTTGGTTTTTGGCAAGTTTAAGTGTTGGTTTTTATTACAAATTGCTAAGCACTTGAAGAAGTGTTGTTTAAGTGTTTTATTTGCTTGCTTTGTTTTCTTTTTTTTTGTTTTGTTCTGCTTAGTTTTTTTCTCCGTACATTTCTTCTTGCCATGCTGCTTTTGAACACGTTTTTATTGCTTGACTCAGATGACAATGACATAACCTTAAACGCGACGCCGACAGCGACACTCAATTCGCTTATTATTTCATAGAATATAATTTCACCATTTCTTTCCGAATAACTTGTTTTTACTGTCACAACTTTATTCTCACAAAAACGTTGTTGTCGTCGTGGCCTGTGAACTCAATCTGGGAAATTGTGTAAGTTCGCATGCCAGTTCTAGTTTTTTCTATAACCATCAAAAAGTCGTGGTTGGGAAATATTTTGTAAATAAATATTTGTGCTGTGTGACGTTCTTTGGTTGTATTCAAGTTTTTTTTTTTTGTGCACTTTACTTTTAATAGGCCATAATAAGTAGGTTTTTGAACTACATACCAAAACTCACATGCCCCAGACATTGCTTTGATATCAGACTATGGTTTAATGTGTGCGCTTAAATAGCTTGCCATATTTGTTGTTACTATTAACGCCATTATTTTGTACTTTGTGGAGTTCATTATACCTACTTGTTAAATTGTGGCTTAGTTTTATTATCGGTTTCATATTATTTGATTTAAATTAACAGACCTTTGTTGGAAATGCACTGGCTGTTTAAGTCGAATGTCTTCTTTTGTTTTTGAGCTCTGGCTGTTAGTGCTAACAAAAATTTGACAATTCCTCGCTATTTTTTTTTTTTTAAAGCAATCCAGTAATTCAAGGCATCTATCTTATGCTTGGTTTTAATTGGGTAATATTTTATGACACGAAATGCAAGCATGTTGTCATTATATAATGTTACATTGTTGGGAAATCGAAATATGTCAAACTCTTGGCTGTTTAATTCAACTAACAGTGTTTGACGTCAAATTTTAACTAATGAACACAAGGCATTAATTCTAGCTTGCAAATTTTGCTGGAAAGATTGAACACTTTTTGAAAGTTATTTGTTCAGTTCGAAAGAGCAAAAATAAATAATTCTCAGCTTGGCTATTTGGCCGAACTTCTCCTACAACTTGTGGTATGCGTCTTGATGTTTTAACACAAGTCGATGGCCCAGAAGTTTTACGCCTACTCCGAACGCCAAATAATTTGTGATTTGTTTTTTCATAACAGAAATACAATTTTTTGTAATCATTTAAATCAAATATGATAAAAAAATATTTTTAAAAAATATGAGAAATAAAATAAACTCAAACCTGCATGCAAAATATTTGTATACGAGGGTACTGCCCAATGTTCGATTAGTTGCGTGACAAAAAAAAAAAAAAAAAAAAAAATTTTATTTCTTATGTTTTATGTGTTTCAGATAATCACCATTAACTTCGATACATTTCTTTACTCTGTAGATGTATAATACAAAATATTCGTAGCAATAACAATAGCAACATAAAAATTAGGTTATGAATGACGCGAACGATTTCGATAAAAATTACGATATCGATGACAATAATAATGCCAGTTTCAGAACGGGTAACGCTATCTTAACAATGGCGATAATATTGGATATCGGTAAAACTAACCATCAACCATATTCTACACCGGCTACACAATTTTAGTTACCGCGTAGTTGCGAGTTTTTTTTTCATAAATTTTGCGATACTCAATTTAAGGATTCAATGTGATCCGAGGAATTAATCAAATTCTGACTCCAGGAAATCCCAGCGGTTTTTTACTAGCTACTAAAAATAAAATGAGGACAGTCTTTCTGTCCTTCCGTTTGTTCGGGCTAATTTCTGAAATGACCGATTGAATTTCAAATGAGCTTTCTCTGATAAGTAGGCATCGTTTCTTAGTATGTTATGGGTTAATCCATATGTTGCAAATAACACCCTAAAGGTGGCGCTGCTATCGAAAAATCGTACCGATGTAAATTACATTGAGAATGCAAATGCAAATAATTATTTTTGCAATACAATTTCGCCATTTGGTGGCGCTGGCGTCGAACTATTCGTAGAAACTCGAATTCGTAGCTTAGTCGTCGTTTCTTATCTGGATAAAAGCCAAATCGGTTTTCATTCATATTTGTTTTATCCGAAAGATGCCATTGCGCTGGCTGGTATTGAAATATTTTCGAAAATCGTAATAATAGTTTGATTTAGTAGTTCAAGCAAACCAAGAATTACATCTGCTAGGCTACCCTTAACTTAGATCGGTAAACTTATCGTCCGTTTTGTTTCCCCCAATTCAGAAGCAAAGTAGATCAGCTAGGAAGCAATAAGATTTGCAGAGATTTTCCGATGAAAATGGCCCAACTTCAGGGGCTTGTAAAATTCTTTTCGATATTCGGGAAAAATAGTAGTCAGAGAGTAATAATAATCATGGCATAAAAACTTAGTTAAAATATTCAGAAGACAGTATGATTTAAAGATACAAAGCATAGATTTATTTTGTCACCAAAATTTTGCGAAAAAAGTTCATACAAATACATACAAATACATAATATACTCGAAGTTAAGGTTTACATAACTTGAAATATTGGACAACTCTAGTTAGTTACAACTAATTTTGATGTATTTTTCTTTAAAATGTAACTAAATTACAAAAAACTGAGCAGTATTTTATTTTTTCTTTACAGGTAAATACTTTTACTCACCAAACACATTAAATAATTCAGATGCTTACAATGCTGTGGTTATAAGTAAAAAAAAAAAAATATATATATATATAAGTAAGGAAGGGTCCACGCTTTAAAAGGAAAATATAAAGGTAAGAATTAACTTAGTAAACACAAAGCTATTTCATCCAAAATTTCTATGATCTGCAGTAAAGTCTTTATGATAAATTTTTCTATTATTTGTTCTATGCACATATTATAGTCTTAATTTGCATTAACGACCTTAAGTTGCATTAATTCATTATTTATTCCCACACTTACGTGCATTGCCCGAAATGTTTGCGCATTTGAACCAGCACAATGCCTTGCGAGTCCAACAAAAATCATTAGTTTCACACAGACACGATTCGCATGTTTTGTATTGAACTGGTACAAAAAATTGTGCATCTATTCTTATATACTCTACTAATCCGGTATTAATCTCGTTAGATATCAATCGGAAATTAAATAGTCGCCGATAGGTATCTTTAGTTGGGGATCAATTCTTAAATTAATCAGTATATTTTGAAATTTTTACAAATAAAATTAAACTTGTTTTAATCACTAAAAGAATTTTAGAGGGCAGAAACTGTTGGACCTGAAAAGGCAATAGTCTCTTTTTTTTTTACCGGTTTGGGGTATAAAATGGTATAATTAGTCTCTTCATAGGACATGCCCGAACAAAAGTCCATAAATAGGTCAAAAGTTGCAGTAGACGCATGGTCCTTTGCGAGTGATCCGGGTGTGTTCGGTTTTTAATGGCACTGCTCGAAATGTACAAGGTTGTCGTATTTTTTGGTGAAATCTACATTTGCATTTGTCCTTACTAATGCAAATTAAGCCGGTTTTTTCCATTCTTTAATTTCAATTTATATGCAGCTGAGAATACACCACAGGCAGGATTTCGTTGAAATCACAACCGTTTGCATATTTCTGGGATCCGAAATGGAAGTACATCGTAATTTATCTTTAGATGTGGTTTTTCGAAAGTATTATTTTTTTTTTAGCTGCCGAGTAAGACTTTTCATACAAGTATTAGTTCGATTTCAATAATTTTCTTTTTCAACTATTCAGTAAACTTACCGGAAGTACAATTTGGAAAATTTTCTATTGTTTCATTTTTATTGTCTCTAATATGTCATACAGTGACGTAAAATTTAAAAAAATTTACAAATCATTGCATGTATTTTAAAATTTGAAAAATTAAAATAAAAAGACATCATCTTTTTCGGAAAAGCATAGCCAAAGCCACTACGATTGTGGAAAATATCAATTTTCTGAATACAGATTACCCAACTGGTCACAATTTTACTTAAGCGGTAGCCATGCAGTTTCAACATCAATATAATCAATAACGTTTCAAGGTCGTGTACCATGGTTTAAGCCTTGGTAAAGTCTAAAAAGAAAGAAGTCTGATGTTGTTGTTGTTGTAGCGGCTAGTCGCGCCCCGTAAAGAGCGGATTCACCCATGATCGTTGTCGTCGAACTCATCTAGGGGGAGGCACAGGAAACGTGCAGTTTCGACAGGGTTGGACCAGAGGGAGAGGGGGGTTAGATGAGTGGGTTTGAGGGGGCATGTGAATAGGTGGTTGGTGTCGTGCGGAGAATCTCCACATGCCGGACATGTGTTGGGTATGTCGGGGTTGATTCTGGATAGGTAGGAGTTGAGCCTGCTACAGTATCCAGATCGTTATTGTGACGAGGGACTCACAGGGCAGCAGAGACTCCTCATCTGCTACAGGTGGTGGTTGGGCTCCAATGACTGCATTTGCCTGGCGGGAGTCAATGATGGTAGTGACTGTGTCTCTATGGATGTTGCTTAGGACCCGCCGGTACGCCTCCGGATCCAGCGGTTGCGTGATGAGTAGCTGAATCTCGACCTTTAGTTCAAGAAGATGTCTTCTAATGTGCCTGGGGGGCGGCTCCACTGCAAGCAGGTGCCTATTTGGATGCCCCGAACGGTGACATCCAGCAAGGAACTGCTTGCTGAGCATGAGGTTGTGCTCCTTAACGCGGAGCAGATTGACCTCTTGGTGGAGATGCTTCTCAGGCGACATCAGAAGACATCCTGTCACCGTGCGGAGTGCGGCGTTCTGGCAGGTCTGCAGCTTCATCCACTATGTCCTGCTGGTTCCCGGCGACCAAACTGGCGCAGCATAATTTATTACCGGCCGGCCAATCGCCTTGTATGTTGCCAACAACGTTTCTTTGTCTTTGCCCCAAGAGCTGCCGGCGAGCGACTTGAGGACATTGTTGCGGCTCTGTACTCTATTGGCGATTGCGGTAGTGTGCGCGGAGAAGGAGAGCAGGCTGTCGAAAGTCACCCCCAAAATCTTCGGGTGGTTAACCGTCGGAATGGGGGTGCCATCGATATGGATGTTAAGATCCAGCCTGCCCTCCTTCGTCCAGGTGGTAAAGAGGGTCGCCGAGGACTTAGCAGGGGACAGCGCCAGGTTTCTGGTAGTAAAGAAGTGGGCAAGATCGGAGAGATATCCGTTCACCTTCAAACACAGATCATCAATTACATTGCCGGTTGCCATTATCGAACAGTCATCAGCATAGGAGACATGTGCTCCTGCGAACCGTAGAGGTTCTGCCGGTGCTAGGCACCGGTGCACTTGGTGCAACTAGGGGAGCCGTAGAGGCTATGGGCGCCGTAGGGCGCGAACAACATGGGGCCACATAATTTGTGGACCACTCCGTATGGGTCTTAAGGCCTGAGCAGACCTTAAGATGGCTCCCTCCGTTGCACGAATTACACCTTACCGAAGTGGAGTTCGGATGGAGCTTTTTCTGGCAAACGCAGAAAAAATAGGATTCTGGACCAGGGTTTGGCTCGATGCCAGCCCTGAGCAGAAGGAGGTGAAGCAACCCTGCTGCAAGGAGTTGCTCCAGGGGAGACAGACAACTTATGGCGTAGGCCGATCTAAACAGGGTTAGATCGCCGAAACAACAGTCCTTGGCCGGGTGAAACCCGGGCCATTCCGGTACGTAGAACCGACTGTCGTGGGAATGAAAGAAGTCTGATGGAGAATTGCGGTGATCTCCGAAATAGAAGCTATCAGTTCTACCACTTTGAACAATCTTAGTTTTCTCATGTTATTCCCTAATAAAACGTGACCTCGAGGTCAATAAATTACACTTGTTCTAATATATAAGGAAAGAAATAATATATTTATTTCAAAATTTAAATTTTTGAATCAAAAAAAAAAAAATATCAAAATCTATTCAATAGATCTTTTACAATTTATTCCCCAAAAGCCGCTGGAGAGTACGGACCCTATTAAGTCTGAGTTTTAATCTGAGTTTTTAAAGTGTTTCCTCCCTACGCTGATGACCTGACTAAACTTATCAACTTAACAGTTGTCAGTTTTACGCGCCTTAAACTATGCAACGAAAACGGGTTTCAGCCCTCTAATGATGACAACAGTCGTTGTAGTAGTTATATCCTACTAAATACGTGACAACAAAATTCTATTTTGCGGTGTAGTATTAGGCGCACTACACCTGACAACTGCCACATTTATGAGCTTTGTCAGGTCATCAGCATAGGGCGGTTAGTTATATTGAGTTGCCAAATAATATGAACTAAGTTAATTCCCAGCTTCACCTTGAATTAATCAAATAAACTTTATAAAACTGCAAAAAAAATCTATAAATACTTCTGAGCAAATTGCAAATTTTTCCTGACTAAAAATTTCACAACAGCGTAAATTAATTTTCGCGAAAAACCCCCACCAAAATGTCTGCACCTCGTGTGCGCTCTGCCAACTAACAGAAGCTCTCCTTGAGCTCGTGAGCAACGCGTGTTGTATCCATGTTGTATGTTGTATGTTGTATGCTGTATGCCATTATGTAGAGACATCCCAAGTGACAGTTTGTCGCTGAGCCGGCGCATCTATGTATGTACTTCATACGTCGTTTACTTCAACCAACAGCCAGCCAACGAACGAGCCACATTGAGATAGCGAGCAGAGCTGAGCTAGTTGTTGCATGCCATAGTGGCGTAAAGTTTATTAGTGTTGGCAAATTGCTTTTAAAATTCAATATGCAACAGAGACATTGGCGCTGTGCATCGAAAATGCCAGTGGGGGGCAGTTCGTTCGTTGGAGAAAATGAAAAAAAGTAGAAGAAGAAAAAAACATACAGAAAACCAAATTAAATTCTTCGAGAATTAATGATAATTGCACGAAGAATGGGGGGAAATAGAACGAAAGGAATGGGGGGGTTTCAGCTGCAGTCAAATACATACATATGTATATAGTAAATATTTAAACGGATGCGATTTAAGAGGGACATAATTGTTGTGGTTTTATTTAAGGCTGAGGCGCGCAGTTAAAACAAATAAGAGACTGAGACTTATTTTTTTGCTATTTCTTTCATTGGTAGTAATAAATTATCAAGTAGTGTCGATGAGTTGCAATAAACACTCAATTGTTTCATCAATGCAATCATAGTTTTAGGCGTTAAAGCGTTTAGCTATACAATCACTTTAAAAATTAACAAAATTTCAAGTGTAAAGGGGCAAGCGCAGCAAGCGTAAATGCTGAAAGATGAAAGCTGCGTTGCTGGTTATCGTTAAAAGACCACTGTGTGAAGGTGTGGGGGTACTCACATCCAATCACCGTGTAACGACTTACATGCGTCGTCGCTTCAGATAAGCGAAGTACAATAAAAAATAATGATGTAAAAAGTATAAAAAAGGAAGTTTGTTCTATACTCGCTTAGTGTTGCTCGCCGCACAGTGGATAATTGGCGGGGGAAAACAGTTTTTTGAATTCAAATCTTATTCAATTACATAAACAAATTAAATCAAATATTACAAGATGCTGGGTATCAAACGCAAGAGGCGTAAGAAAGCTTCATTCACCAAAACTTTTAAAAAAAGGTTGCCACTTGTTTAAATGCGAATTAAGTTAAATAAAAAAAAAAAAAAAAAAAAAATTTAAAAACATGGCATTTTATATAATATGAGTGGCAAATTAAAAGATTTAACAAAACTTTAATAAGCAAAAATACTTTTGGAGTTGCCACCTGCCTAAAAAATTAATTAAAATTATAAGGCTACTCAAGTATTGAAATATGGGTCTCTAACGAAGGAGGTTTACGAAAGTTTCAAATCGGAAACATCTTTAGAGGAGGTTGCCACTTGCTAAACAGAGTAAACTAAATTATATTATTGAGATGACAGAAGTATCTATCACGTCAGTGGATTCAAGGGAAGCAGGCTTAAAAAACTTAATCAAAAAAATTTGTAAAGAATGCGTATATACGCAAACATTTTTGAAGAGGGCTGCCACCTTTTAAAGCACGTTGATTCTTACAGAAATTCTACTATACAGGTGTCAACCGAAAAAATTGTAAGAACAAAATTAGGGTTGCCACCAATTAAAAGAAAAATTTACAAAATTTATAATATAAATAATGCCTCAAGGTTAAATTATAGGTGCCATACCATAACGCCATACCCATAACCAAAATTCAATTGATAGGTATGGTTATGGTTATGACCATGGCGTTATGGTAAGGCACCACTAATTGGAAACAGTGTTGCCCATAAAGTTGGTTCGATCAGCTGTTTTATATTGTTATGGTTATGGCACCTATAATGTGAGCTTCACTCGTTCAGTGCCATTTAAGAACTATTTCTGGACCATTTCGGCATTTTTTTCGGACGAGGTATTTCGGGAAAATTGCGGGCACTTCAAGATAATTGCTACCACTCTTACGGATTGCTAATACTACTACTACTACAACTTCTTCTACTACAACTAACTACTGTTACTACGATCTACTACTCCTACTACTACTAATTACTTCTACTACTACGACTAGTTACTACTACTACGAACTACTACTACTGTCACTACGACTAAAACTGATTATACCTCTAATTTCTACAACTATTTTTTTTTTACTAATGCTACTACTAATTATACCTACTATTTTTAAAAATCCTACTACCTATTTTTAACTACTATACTACTACTACTACTACTACTACTACTACTACTACTACTACTACTACTACTACTACTACTACTACTACTGTTATTACTACTACTACTACTACTACTACTACTACTACTACTAAGTACTAACGACAACTACCTTTACTACTTCCATATTTACTTTTCTATCTCTTTATATAGTAAATTATTGAAAGTAATGAAAATCGTAGTTTATTTGGCGCAATTCGCCTAAAAATTAAAATTACCTTTCACCCCCCACCGTGTCGCTCAATTTTTATATAATATTAAAATAAGTTATGAACTTTTCCATTACTTGGCTTGCACACATTTGCGGTTACGGAAATTGTTCTCACATTTTTTATACCGTTTTAAGACATTTTTGAGGTTAGCTTTTTATGAGTGGACACATCGATGCACCGATTTTTTGTGTTTTCCATTGAAATATTTTTTTTTAATTAACACAAATTGGACAAAATTGCGGAGTCGTCTATTTACCGATGCGCTTTTTTTTTGACATTTTTAAAGCTTTTTTGAGTTAAGCTTTGTATAGGAAATATGCGTTAAATTAAACTGGGTAGGCCCATTCTTCGTTTGGCTCGTTTCTTATTTTATTTACATTTAGCTTACATTCGAAAAATTTAACTCCTAATAAAAAGGAAAATAAAAAAAGAGTCTATACCACTGTGCGACATCTACATAACTCCATCTGTGGAGTTGTGTATGTATATGTTTTAGCAAGCGTTGAGAGTTTCCGTTTCCGCACCATACGAGCACTCAGATCACTTGAAAAAAAAAAAGAAAAAGCATTTGTTGAAAGTTGCTGGTTAAACCCGCCTTTGGTAAATAGTCATATGGCTACAACTACACCCAACCTGAAACCGACCAGCGAGGAGAGGGAGGCTGATGATGACAATGATGACATAGTTGGCAGATATGAGAGAAGAGCCTTTAGACGATTATGTTGCCCGTCAACCCACACTTCAACTTTTTCTAGCCGTTTTTGCGCCTTCCTTCCGATTTACATACTGCCTGCTGACTCTTCCGTTTTCCTTTTTCCCCCATGCTTTGCACCATTTTCATTCACATTTTTATTCTATCTTTTCATTTTGCAAAATGATTCCCAACACATTTATGTCGCCATTACGATGGCGACGACTGACGCCTTTTTTTTCGCTTGCAACTCATATTGCTTTGCCTCTTTATCTACTATGTATGTATTCACTGTCGCCAGTCTGGCGGTCTCGCACAAACACACACACACGCACACAGACTCGCACCCATACTACTATTGTTCCAACAAACTGTTGATATGCCCCTTACATACAAAAGTGGAGTATTTTATTATTGTCATTTGAGCTACGTAAGTGCACATAATATTTTGTCGGCGTGTGTGTGCCTGTGTGTGTGTATTTATCGACATCCGATATTAGCTCGATTTTACATATTTGAGAGTGTAATGTGCGTGTATTGTAGCCCATTTTTAGGAGCTTATTATCAGTATGCTGCCATATGGTGAGTAATTCTGCGGTTTTGTAAAATTTTAAACGCAACAATCACGCACGATTTCATGAACACAAATACCACCTACCTACATACATTCGATATGAAATATGAATATACTGTACTTTTCTTTCTATTTTTTATTGCTATGTCAAATAATCATCGAGCTAAAAGCGCTTTTAAGCGCAGGAAATGAAGCTGCAACTCGCTTCTGTGATTTGTTGTAAAAGTTTTGTTTTTTTTTTTTACACTATGCGATCGATTCCTTGTGAAGTGCTTCTGTTTTTTAGTACACCATGTGCGCCAGTGCAGTGCTCGATAAAGGCGTCGAAAAGTGCGCTATTCTTAAATCAGTTTAAAAACTTTACACGTTTTCAGTTTGTATTAAAAAGAGGCATGGTCTCATCAAACTTTGAAATTCACAGTAACGAGAATCAAGAAGAAACGAAAAGTTAATTTAGCTTGAGTCAAGAATGAATATTTAGAATTTTTGCGTATCGAAAAGGCCGGCACTCAATTTGGGGCCACGCATTTCATTTGCATTAGCTTTTATCAATTAAATTCACTTCAAACGCCGCTCCAATGAAATAATATAGAACAAAAAGCCATGAGATGTAACGGTTATAAATTTTATAAAAGAAATAAAATTTTCCGTATAAAATGAGTAAGTTTTTTTTATTTTTAATTTTTGCTCAGAAAATAAAAGCTTTGTTTTGAGTTTAATTTTTTGTAAGCTCTTTTGCTTTGCTTAGAAATGAAGGAATGCCAACAGAATTTAAGATTATTTTTTTATTACTGTAAATACTTGCAAGGGACAATTTAAAAAGTTTGTTGTTGAAATTTTTGTCCTTAAATAAAATACCTATGAGGAATTAAAAAAAGAAACAATTTTTTTTTGTCAATTTGTTAAACCAAAAGTCAAGCTATTAACGAAGAAAATTTAAAAAAATTTTCGGGTATGCAGTTTTATAGCCAATTAAAAAAAAAAAAAAAATAAAAAAAAAAAATAAAAAACTTTACATTTTAAAAATTTTGAATCTGATTTTTTTTAGAAACTTTTCGCGTAAACAATTCAAAAAAATTTCAAAATTTCGGGCATGCAATTTTATGGTACCTACATTCAAAAGAAAAAAGAACATTATTTTTTAAAATTTGAAATTTGAACAATACAAAAAATATCATATAATTTTCAATCAGAATGTTTTTTTTTAGAAACTTATTATTCAATTTTATTCACAATTCGAAACAGAAAATTTCGCAACTTATTTTTAATACTGTATCAGAATTTTTAGAGTAGGCAATTCAAAAAAAATTCTACAAAATTTAATTTCTGTAAGAAATTTTAGAAACTTTTCGTAAAAAAAATGTAAAGTTTCCAAATTTGTAATCTGAATTATTAGAAACTTCTCTGGTAAACAATTCCAACAAACTTAATAAAATTGGCAAAAATTCTACTGTCTTTACTTGTTTTAATCTTGTGCTTGGAGTAGGGCACGACAGTTCAATTTCTTTAACATTAGAAATGCCGCTGGAAAACTGAAAAAAAAAAAAACATGACAAATTATAATAATAAGCAGGCACGCACCAATGAGTAAATTCTACTTAGAAATTATACTTAGCGCAAAACAATTCACTTTGCTGCACTGGGCGCTCGCGCAACAACGCCAATAATTCCGCAACCCAAGCAGCATGCCCAGCCTCCAGCGATGATCGCCATGTGCGGGGAAAACACGCAACCGTCAATTTCATTCGCAGAACCGAAGACCAACACGCGTCATCGTCAGTGTCAGCGTCAGCGTCAGCGACAACACCACAACCGCAATTCTCATTTCGTGAGTATCTGGAGTTGTGTGGCTCCACCGAACGAACGACGCAGCTTAGCCATAGCATAACATCGCGTAGCACGTTGCGTCGCTGCTTATCGACAGACATATTTGCCAATACGTCGATTGCTGTCTTGCTGTCTTGCTGTCTTGCTGGCTGGCTGCCTGGCATTCATGCTTTCAACGCCTGCGGGGCGTGCCATCACGTGCGCGTTACGTTACAGCAGCGCATGCTGAGCGTCGTTTCCATCAGCCGTGATGAGCTGTTGATGGGATGGCTGCCTGGTCGTCGTAGTCCCACCCCACTCGCCATGTGAGTGTGAGGCTGTTGTGCGTCACTAAGTTTACTACTCCATCAGCCCGTCAGTTTGTGCATTTTTTACTTTTTCTAATAACGTTGTAACGTCACGTATTAATACTTTGTTTGCAACTTCATTTCCTTCTCATATTGGCATTTTAATGTTTTTATTTTGCCACACACTCCCCCCTTGCATCGCTTCAGCTACTTTTCTTTCGTATTTTTTGTATTTTTTTTTTACAGCATTCCGTTGCTCCCGCTAGACCTCGAGCACACTCTATTGCTGCAATGATATGGGCTTTCTTCTTTTTGTTGTTTTGCTTTTCTTTCATTGCTTGAATTTTGTTGCGTTGCTATTCCATTTGGTTGAGATGTGAAAGTAATCGCAGAAAGCATATTTTTAGGCTTAATTCATTGTGCAAGTGGTTGACACATTTATTAAATATTTTTGGTAATTTATCTGACGGAAAATTCGTTTTAATAAATTACAAGGAATTAAGTGTATTGTAATATTTCCAGATACAATAGGGGTGTACGGAATTTGTTGTATATATTTTTATATTCGCGTATTTGTGGATTTAAAACACAGAATACAATGTGTCATATACAGCGAATCTCGAAATGCCTGAATATTTCAAATGAAGTTACCCTGTAATGGGTCTGGTGAAAAATATCTTTCTAATGGTTTCAATTCGGAATGAGTGTTTGTAGAAGGATGCGGGAAAACGGATTAAAATTCAATTCTGGGCAACATACCTCGTTTCGATTCATGTAGTATAATTTTTATAATGTCTGAATAAAATAAATTTGAGAGATCGGTTGAGGTTAGGTATATTCTACATAATTCTTTGCCGCAAAATTTGACTATGGGTCTTCACAGACAAAATATGTGTACGATTAAAACTAAATTAAGAAACTTTCGCTATTTATTTGTTGAAGTAGCAAATAGCCGCGATCCTAATTTTGCCCATTACTCTACTCCTCTAAGGATTTAGGGTCTTATCATGGAAGTTGTTAGCCGAAAGGCTCGTTTGGGAGAGGGATCATAGAGCTGACGCTCGCTAATACCTTTGTGAAATTTATTGTATCTGCAACAGCTTTGGTATATCTGTTGTATATTTTGGACAGATATCCGTATGGAGACCTATTCAGATCGTTATATGACCTCTAACGGTTAACATCGCTAAGGTCATTAGAGTGTCAATTTTACGCCGAGCAGCACTTTCGGATATTTCAGGGATACAACGTTTTTATTAAAAATTTCTAGAAAAATTTTGCATATTCAGTTTTATACCTCATTCAATTTTAAAAAATACAATGAACTTCAAGTTTCAGTACGCTATAAACTAACGTTGAATTTTGTGATTTCTTTTGTTGACGACTTTGCGTAATTTCTTCAATTTAACCAATTAACAAAATTGTATTTGATATGAAGTTAACTATGAAGCTGCTCAGTTACATTCATATATACATCAAAGATGCACAGTACTGTATAATTTTTCTATAAAATCTACTGAAGGCGCAGAGATAGGGTACTCCGATTCTGGTGAAAAGTAGCTAACAATTTTTCTAAAATCATGTAGAAAAATGTCTTGTCTATCCACTCGATTCTTGTAGAGCTCCAAACTTGGGTACTGTACTACTTAGGTACAAGCTGTGCTTTTCCAAATTCCAAGTACTCAGAACTCATAGGTTAGGGCACATCAAGCGGCATCCCATAGTGGGATTTAATGCTGCTGATAAGTGACCACTGTTTTCCTGAAAGTAATTCGTATGTTAAAGGGACTGCGTCAGGTTCAAAATTTCAATTGACCTCAGATCGGCAAGCGCATTGAAGAAAAACTACTGGAATCAATCCTTTTGGCTAGTGCCGGAGAGAGGCAGAGTTGGCGTCGTATGCTCTTCTTATCCTCCAATACAGTTGTCATGCCAAAGTGCACCTAGTTTGGCTGCTTGTAGAAACCATAGGCCGGTTAGACCGCATTTACCACCTTGAATGTCCTGCCTACTTAGATAGAGAATAAATTTCGTTCGTTGTTCATTCATCCCTGCCACCTATCGTTTCCGGTCCTAACAATTTTCGTTTTAGTCAAAAACTTGCATGAGATTTCACTAATGTCAGTCTGCGACAGAGTCGTGCGCGCATGCCGCGATGACTGTTAACCCATAGCATATTTGTTGGAAATTTCTCAGTCTTCTCGATATCTTGCCTTGTAAATTTACACGGCCCTAATAAGGTCAATTCTAACCTATGGAGCATTCGTTTGGTGGCCGGCACTGGACAAGCAATACAACATCAGATGTTTCAGCAGCCTTTAGGTTGTGCTCCGCCGATGAGCTTAATGTGATTCTGAATCAACGGCGCATAGAGCTCCACATTCGTGAAAGTGGGACGAACTCTCCAATTAGAGTCAGCGAGTCGGGCTGCTGGAGGTCAAATCATTACGGACATAGTGGAGCTCTTAGCTCTGGCCGAGAAGGACACGAATACCATCTACCCGACGGGTCGCAAATGGGCTGCGGTTTGGGTGCGGTGGACTCTCTCTCTGGTTCCAATTACCTGACTTTGCCTAGCATCTTTCAAGCGGAGGTGTTAGGCATTGAGAAGGCCTGCAGGGTGCTGACACGAAACGGCGCTGGAACACAAAAAGCAAACATATTCTCAGCTAGTCAAGCAGCACTTTTAGCATTGGGTTCTCCATGGACAAATTCTAAGATGGTTAAGGACTGTAAGCGGGCGTTGAGCATGGCGGTCAGTTCAATGGAAATCTCTCTCGTCTGGGCTCCCGGGTATAGGAACATATACGGTAACGAGATGACGAAATGCCCAGTTGTCTGCCCGCTAATGGTAATTGCAAAAGAAATCTGGCCAACTTATGACAAATCAAAAACGGTAGACCTGCTAAGTACGTACAGAAAAAATTTGTTCAGACTGAGAGCCACTATGATGGGACATTAGTCGATAGACGAACATGCGGCTAAAATGGGCTTCCCATGCAATACCCGATTTTGGAGCTGCAATCTAGTGGATAGTAGAGAAACAGTTCTTCACTACCTCTGCGAGAATCCAGTCCTGGCTAGCAGTGGACAGAAGACACTAGGATTCTTCGTGGGGAGCGGCCTGAAAAATGTCTTTAGCTCCACCATGAACAACATCAGCAAATTTGTCTATAGAAAATACGCGGAGAATCAAGAGAGAACCAGCTGATAAAAATGGTGCTCCAAGCGCTAAGTAGGCCCCATCATTTCCTAGACAACGCTACAATCAAGCAACCCTTGATGTCGGCAACGTTTATCTAAGCTGCCTGGCTGTCAGGGAAAATATTATCTTTGACCCGCTTAAAACACACCGCAATAAGGATATGTTCCGAAAGAAAAAAACCGCGCCACCAACCATCCCATCAATCTTTAAACCCAAGAACCCGTTGCTGTTGATTCTTTTGAGTATCGAGTTTATTACATTTGCTCAACACGCTACTACTTAAGTTATTCTCTCTTTTGCTATGCACAACTTTTATTACCCCATGATTACATTAGACATTTTCCACAGCTCCATAACTATCGCTTGCCTTGCCATTCATATTCGTTCAGTACGTCACATCAAAAAACACAAAATCCCATTTTATGCTGACTAATCTAATCAAGCGTATAGAAAATTAATTTCACAACATTTATCTGCCTTCCATATTCAATAAAGTACATAGTACAGTACAATTAATAAAAATGTAATTTGCACAACATCTTTTTAGGCGTGCTAACCCCTCACACCACTGTCAAGTTAGTTGAGGCATTTTATGCTCCATGTGTACACTTATCCTTAGCCAAACACTAGTGCCGCTCCTGCCGCTCTTTCCGCATATAATGAAGTGGCATAATTTAATCTACTGAAAGTATTAAAATATATCCTAAGTATCTTTGTGTATACAAATAAAAGAAATAGCGGTGTATAGTAAAAGAAAAAATAAAACAAGCACAGAAAAGCTAAATTCATGATAAAATGCATGATGTAATATTCAGACGCTCTGTCATAGCTTGTCTTGCTTGCCACATATCCATAGCTATGCATGTGTGAGTGTTTGCCACCGCCCCGGATGCCGCCACTGACGCCACTGACACCACCGCCCACGCCTGTTGCTTCTCTGTCATTATGCTGTCATCGACGGCATCGCCACACTTCGAGCTGCAAATATGTACCTACAGTATCGGACAAATTAATAGGGTTTGGCTCGATGACATGGTGCAGAATTATTTTGACAGATGATGTCGTCCTTGGGGAAAATATGCCCTTCAATTGAAGATAACAGGTTTTCCTGTCGGTATTTAATTGCATTCACATTTCCATTCACCATGACCAAACATTTTCCAACGCCATGGTACCAAAAACACTCCAGATCAATCGGCTCCCTTCCTGCCTAACTGCACGTCTGACCTACTCATTATTGAAACCGAACCAAATAGGTTAATTCTGGGTTCGTCCGAAAATATTATTCTTCTTTTACCCTCTTTGGTCCACGTTTTGTGCATCTTAGCCCACTGGAGGAGTTTTAGTCGCAATCTTACCGTCAATAGTGGCGTTTTTTTCCAGCTTACAGTTCGCGTACTGATTTCAGCCGTCGTACAATTCGCGTACTGATTTTCACTGCATTTAAATAGTTTAGTTCACGAAACCATTGAAGGTAACGAGGAGGCCGACAGGTTAGCTAGACATACATACGTCGGTAAAAATACCCATAGGATCCGAGTCCTTCCTGGCGATAAAGCAACATACTATAAGAGAGGTGCTTAGAAAAGGGAAAAATACTTTAATAGAAAGGCATTGGCACCGGATGGCGGGGCTACGCCAAGCAAAATGTCTATTGGCAGGGTTAATAGTAAACGATCTATACAGTTCGTCTCCCTCTCTAAGAACAACTTGAGAATACTTACAGGTCATGGCAGACTGCAAAGCCTTCTGCCCAGTCTCGGAATATGGTCAAACGAGTTGTGCCCCTTCTGTGACTTGGCCCCGGAGACATCAGCGCTTCGAGTGTGAAGCCGTCTCGAGAAGACGGCAGAGGTATCTAGCCTCATATAGCCCCGAGAAGAAACTCATACGGTCGCTATCACCAACCATCCTCTTAAACTTCCTAAGAGCGTTGTGGCTAGACGAGGTATTATAAAAAATGGAGGGTACAATGTGTCACAAGGTCGAAGTGAAAACCTCGATACTAATATCTATCTTCTATGTACTCTATATAGTTACTGAACTTCACTCCTAACGACTTCAGCTGTTTTGAACCAGCACCGAATGCTTATTCGCTTCATACGGCCGTCATCGAAAAGTGTGGTCTTTTTCGGACTCTCCAAACTAGCTTTGTGTTTTGTAGAACCAGCTTTTGGCTATTGTTGAAGAAAAGCACCCACAGTATTTAGTTTGACTGAATACTACTTTTCTGTATTCCGTACACTCACTTTTTGACAACGCAAAGCCAAAATCAAATCTGTTTAGAGACTATGAACTTTGTGAGCGTTTCCGGTCCCACTTCGCCCACGTTTGCCTTGAAGTTCCACAATTCATAATTTGACTCTATCTATCATCTGCTTGTTCATATATGTATACCTACGAGTATGCCTTTGTAGCTAGGGATCCAAATGAGGTACAGTGTGTTCTGCTTGGCCATCTGCTGTAGTGATAGTCGGTTTGAGTTAAACGTGGAAGCATTCAGAGCTTTGATTGACACCTAAACCTAAAGAACTTAAATAAGATTTGCCGGGGAGGGTTTCGCGAGCAAACGCCCACTCACATCTTACTGTCGAGTTTCGAGCCATCTGTATAGATGACAATACTATCAGGTAGAGTGTTAAACTCTAGGTTCCACTCCTCTGGGAATTCTTGTTATATTCTTTCAGAAATCGATTTCGAAGCACAACGATCCGTGCCGGTCGGAATGAAGCCAAACTTTTTTAATATACAAGAGTGACCCCGGGTTTCGGGATGCCACTGGGATGTCTGTCTTGGTCGCAAAGCAGTTATCGCTTCCATCTGTTGTCCTGCCAAATCGAATGACAGGAAATCTAAGATAGTATCAAATAATCATTTGGCGTGGTTCTGGGCTCGTCGCGTATGCAGATCACATTAGATCTTTGTACCTTGGTGAGCAGTCTGAGGTTAGCATCTTTTTCTAATGCAGGCCACCATGCGATCACTCCATATAGGAGAATTGGTCTGACGACCGCTTTAAATATCCACCAACAGATACGAGGACTAAGGTCCCATTTCTTCCCTATGGCTCTCGTACAGTTATAGCGGGCTACGGAAGCCTTTTCATAACGTTGAACTGTATTCTCTTTTCAGTTCAACTTCTCAACTAAAATAACGCCTAGAAATGTGGCACGTGTAACAAGGTTAAACCTTATGCCGTTTAGTTCCGGTGGAGTTACCGAAGACATTTTATACCTTCTCGTGAAGAGTACGAGGACCACCTTATTTGAGCTGACCCTAAACCCGCTGCCGCGGGACCACTTGGATACCTCTCGAAGCGTTTGTTGCATCAGCTCGCGACAACTTTTGCGCCTTCGACTTTTTTTTTTGTACTGAAGGTGGCACACATTTTCTTTCAAATAACGTACGTTCGGCATCGTCAGGAAAAAAAAAAAAAAAAAAAAAATCAAAAACAAACGGAAATTTTGAGCTAATTGAAACCTCAAAATTATTTTACTAAAAGTTAATGAACTATAGAACGGCATACTTAGAAACTTAATGAAATTTTAATAAGAAAAAGCTACATTTTTTTTTTTTTTTTTTTTTGGAAATTTTGTTGAATTTCTTATATTTTCTACAAAGTTTGCATTATGGATTTATACGGTGTTTGTTATAAGCTATACTTTTATTCAAAAAAAAAAAAAAAAACAAAAAAAATCAAAAAGACAAATTTTCAAAACTTGTCAAAATGCTGCGTCCCTGTTAATTTGCCCGCCACTGTATATGCACATATGCATAGTATATCTGTATGTGTGTGACACTGCTTGCGTATTCTTTGGCTGGCATATCCTTTTAATTTTGAGCTGCCAAAACAAAACCACCTCGTTTCGCCTCCAGCGACGAACGACTGCACGGAGAGGAGTGAAGTAGTAGGGGTTTGTTTACTAAAGGCTGGCAAGGGTAGCGAAATCATTTAGACAACACTTACAAACCCAAACGCTCACATAAATATATTACATATATTATATAATAACTGTTTACATATAAAGTGTGAAGTCATCATTTTATAATCAATTTTTCCACGCTCACACCAAGCACACAAAATCCTCATACATTACTGTATTTGCTCTTTACGTGCTGTACTCCACTCACGCTCACTCTGTGTTTGCTTTTTTTTTTGGGTTTTTTTTTCAAGCTCGTAAAAGCAGCCGCGTAGCCAGGGGCTAAGCATAACCAGATAGTTTACCAGCTCATATTTGCTACTCCTCCTTCTACTAATACTTACAGTAAATGTGGTTTGTTTTGCTATTATCCTTTTTCAATAATATAATAACAAAATCCCTGTTGGCTGTAAAAGTATCGACGACATTGAATACAACTACACTGCATGCCTAGAGGTGGAAGATGCTGTTGCTCGGCCACTGCAATGATTTTAGTGTAAAGCCGCGCGCCGGACATTCAACTAAAGTAGTTTTTCACACTCTTCTAAATACACACACACACACGATCGCTCAAAAGTCACTCATCCATTTACCGGACGATGATGGTTTACATATCCTGCGACTGGAACTGTTGAGTGGTCATGTCGCCTAGACGTGCTGCATTGCCTCGTCGCACAAATTGTGCGAAATTAAATTGATCGAAAGTGTAGAAGGGTAGATTTCAATATGCACGGCATGGAAGAATTTCAAGTTAGGGACGTAAAGGAGCGTAAATCTTATATATATACAGTATCGGACAATTTAATCGGGTCGCCACGCATTTTCATCCATGCAAAGTATGTTCGACTATTTATTTTTGTATGGGAGGAGACGAGTGACACCCGGCAAAAAAAAAAAAAAAAAAAAAAAAATTAGCAAAAGTTAACGAAAATGTTCAGATAATTGGAACTTACACATTATTATACTAAAATTTAATCGACTGCATACCGAAACTGTTTCGAAAACTTCTGATTAAAAAATTTAGAGTGTGAAAAAACTTGCAGAATTTTCCAAGTTTTTGCAAAAGTTGGGAAATGAGAAGAAAAATAGGTAAAATGCCTCGATCCTATTAAATTGTCCGAAACTGTATTTTTTTTTATTTTTGCTATGTGCATAGAAGAAAATATGTAAGTCTATTAAGTTCTAAAGGATATGTGACTGAGACATTACCTACCGGCTGCGAAGTGAATGAGTTTTATATTTTCACATATCCTGTTAGCTCGCTCAATTTGCTACACTACTCTTATATACAGAAATAGTGCGGCATCTAAGTACATATGTAAATATTTATATATGTATATTAGGGTTGTCCGAAGAAAAGCGAAATTGGTGTTTTAACGCTCTCACCCGATAGCATTGTTCTATGTCCTACAAAGCATTTCCCCAATTTTTAATCAAAAAGTTTTTCAAATCTGACTATATATGTATTCTAATGTTATAATTTAAAAAAAATCGATATATTATAAAATTAAAAAAAAAAAATCAATATTTGTGTTTATGTTAAAATTTTTTTTGATAATAAATATTTTTTATGTGTCCATTTTTGTATTTTTTGTTTTGAAACGTTTTCAGGAACCCATAACAAATAGTTAGTATTAGGTTAGGCTAGGTTTAGCTGGCTGACCAAACGAGAGTCGTCACATAGAGCAAGTATGCCCTTTGTATTACCAGCTAAATTGCACGACCGATGAAAACCCTCGTATTATGAGCCGCTGGCGATGTCGAAAAATATCGCCCTCCCCATGGCGAACTGATGTGGGCTCTTTGGCCTTTATCGGCAGCCAACTGCCAATCATGCAGCCGTGCTTTGCCCAGTATCTTGAATCGTCGCCTGTCCAATGCTGGACTTCCTTATAGTAAGTTCCACCGTTTCGCTATCCCTTACCAGGCCCAGTGTAGAGGCATGCGCCTGTATAGACCCACTAAAATTCAGATCTGTCAGCAGACCCACTAAATATCTGGAGCTCTCTCTTTTCAGAGAAAGTAAAAAGCACTTATGCTTAGTATCGTATGATATGCAGATGATTTTGTTTCCACGCCCTGTCTGCCCAGCAGTTCGTGCGATGGTTTGATTACTTGCTGCGAGATCGGCACTTCCTAACTGATTGACTTTTCTAGATAGACGTGTTCTGAGAAACAGTGCCTACTGAGTATCCTCCAGTTATCCACTGCCGTCGGACGGTAGGTGTTGAAGTTCCCAGTTCTCCAGTGTTAGGAGAAGCTCGCTCGAAGCCATCTTACTGTGCTGTAGATTGACTTGAAGGACCTTCAGTATCAGAACACTGCTCATCTCTCGCATCACTGCCGGTTTTCATGGTTTCAGCAGTGCCATATTTTTCGCCCTTTTCCGCTATTTTCACGGTAGACCAACCTTCGAGACCTATACCTCTTTCAACTTCCCATGGCTCTCGCGTTGTGAGGTTATCGTCTTTGGGATTTCACTTTTTCCAACGCAGGTAAACGCACCTGTTCTGCTGGTCTTCCCCCTCCTTATTCATCTGTAGGATGTAGTTCTGACCCCGCTCCGTTGGCTTAGATACGTGAAGTTCTTTCAAATACCGTTTCGGTATATTTTGGTTTCTGACCGTGCAGTGTAAGCACAAAGCAGAGCGTCTTCCGCCTTCACCACACATGGGATGTATATCTTAGCCGAATCGTAGGTATTGCTTTCTGCTTTTGGATGTTTGGAAGTTTTACCCCATTAGAGCGTTCTGCTTCGTTAAAGGAAGGTGTCGGCTTCCTCGGGTCCTCGCGCATCCTTCTAATTATGACGCTGGGCAGCTCCCTCTCTACTGACTTCCACCTTTCAGTGGTCATCTGTCCAAAGGGCTCGCTCTTGTCTAACAAGAGGCTGGCGGTTTGCTAATTGAAAAATTTGGATTTTTAAGTAGTCTAAAAAAATTATTTTCATGTTAAAAAATCGTAGGGGTTGAGATCGGACCACCCTAATGCACATCCATGTGTGACATATGTGGCAAGTTGATAGCACGAACGCACAAACGGAAGCAGCAGGGCGTACTTGATGTTGACTACGTGCCGAAAGTGTTTATTTGTTGTTAGAAAACATTTTATATTATTGGTAAGTGTGAAGCTTTGTGATGTCCTCTTCGCATAAGACGCCATTGCACACATTTTGAATTCTTCAATCATTTTCCGAAGAAAATATAATAATGTAATGTAATGATGCTCAAGACCAATAGTGGCGATGATGTTAAGGGATTAAATGCTATGCTTGAGAGCAGAGATGCCAATAGAAATAAAATAGAATAAAAAAAAAAGAACAAAGCGAATTCAACTAACGTAGAAATAAATAAAATTATGTAATTTATTTACGTATTTACCTTGCATGATAAAATTTGTTCATTAATTTTGTACTAAAATATAAAGATTTATAAAGAGCATAACTCAAAATTACAAAATTTATAAAAACTAAAAAAAATGTTCGCAAAATTTTTAATTTAAATTTTCAGAAAACTTTGAATTTAATTTGATTTTAATATGTATTTTTTAATTTTTTTTTTTTAATTTGGCCTTACGCACTTTCCTTATTCCTATTAAAAAAAAAAATTCAAAACTCAACGGGAATTGTTCGCTTCTTTAGACTTACTTATTAATATTCTAAAATTGATTGCGCTATAAAAAAAATCAAATTAAAAATGCAATTTGGTTGAATTTTTATATATTTTATTTAATGTTCGAAATGTTTTTGCTGTATGAGGAACTGTAATTTTTTTTGCCTACAAAATTAACGAACAAAAATTTAAAAACCTTTTTGTTCTTAATTTGGCACTACGGCCGTTAGTCGGTTTGTGCCGAGAACAAATCACTTCGCTAATCTCCTCCCTCTTTTGCGAAGTTACGCCAATTATTCATTCTAAGTGTAGGCAGGCCCTTTTGCCCTTGGTCCTGTCATTATGTTCGTGAACGCTCTTGCTGTCGTTGTCCACCCAGAATGTTGTCGTTGGATCATCATAATCCATTATAGTAGAATCCGGTGATTTTTACGTGAGTACCTGCCGACGACGGCCTTACCCTACGGCGCTCTAAAGCACAGCGGATCAAATTAATGCGTTGATCAGCGCCCCGAGATGCAAAGCATACATCGGTACCAAATTGGCAGTGTGGAATGGACACACTAACCCACCTTGGTAAGGTTCGAGGCCTATCTAACACCTCTACCGTACTATGGGTCCGGCACCCGGTTGCGATGCAACTCCACATTGAACTTGGCACAAGGTCAAGCTCTACCCGCATTTGGGTATTAAACCACAGCCACCACGATACTCCCCTAGGGGCCGTACCCAACGAACAGGCCAGAGCATGCTCTGGGGGCTCCTGTTCCCCGTGGTACCAGATTTAAGTCTCCGGTCGGACCTCGTGGCCGAAACCACTACCAGTTGAGTTTCCATACAGCTCCGGACTGGTGGCCTGGGGCTGAACCCCATACACCTCGTACCAATTCACTCAGCCTATCACCACCATTCACGACCATAATCACCCAGACACACACACATGCAACACAATCCAACTTACGCCAAAAGTCTCCTCCTTTTAAACACTTCACACGCAAATTCACGCAGCACTCTTACACTCTCCCTAGAAGAGAGGGCCTCACGCACACTAAATTGTCCGTCAGACAAGCTTATCCTCATCATTCCAAGATCCCTAATGTCCGAGTACATCGGACACACACATAAAACATGCAACCAATCCTCACATTCCGCCCCACATACACAACTTGAAACCTCATTCAAATGCCTCTTATGCAAAAATGCATTGAAAGGCTTATGCCCCGTGAGAAGGAAACCCAGAGTCAAGCCAAAGCCAAAATCCGGGTTCCCCTCAACAAACAAAACATCCCGAATGTACTCGTAAGTGACCCGACCATTGGAACTATTGTCCCAACGATCTTGCCACGCATCAATCAACCGCTCATTTAAGAGCCTCTTGCATTCAATATATCCCCTCTCAACATCATCATCACACAACCAAGCATTCGACAGTAAAGGCATACATATTCCCCTTTTCAATCTGAAAGCCACAGCACGCTGTATTACCACCAGATCAAGAAATCCATTATAGTAATAATAATCCAATTCGTACGCGTTTGACTATATCCATGTCTTTACCGAGCTCGTACAGTTCTTTATTCAATCTTCTTCGGTACTCGCCGCCCATGCGAACAGCGCCATATATAATATCTTTCGTAGAATAGTTCTTTTCAAAGCTTTCACAGCCTTCTCATTTTTGTTCAATATCTTCCACGTCTCTGCTCCAAATGAAATACCCACGACTGCCGGTTCTACGATACCGAAACGACCTGGCCATGACGGGCATGATAAAAGATTTGTATAGCAAAATTTTTGTTCGTCAAGAGAGGGCTCTGCCATTGAATTGCATACCGAGCACGAAGTTGCACCTATTGGCAGGAGTTATTTTTCGCTTGATCTGCAGACTGAAGTTACTGGTGGTGTTTATGCGGGATCCTAAGTATACAAAGTTCTTCACTACTTCACGAAGACCTTTTTGTTTGTCGCCAAGAAGTACTTTGTTTCGCCCTCGTTTGCCATTAACCCAATTGTACTTTTGGTATACATGGTGTCGTTGTGGTTCAGATTTGCAGCAAGTATTACGCTTTCCCGCATCGAATTGAACAAAGAACATCCAGGTGAGTTACTTTATCTAAAACCTCGTTTGGTTTCGAATGACTCGGAGAGGTCCTACCCAATCTGGACGAAGCTAAAGGTTATGCTCAACGTCAATCTACGTAGCCATATCAGTTTTGCGAGTATTCCATGGTATCCTAAAGGAGCTTTTCGTCGTGGTATCAAAAGACCCTTTTAGGTCAACAAAAATATGGTATGTGTTGATTTATCTATCAAGAGCCGATTCCAGGGTGTGACACACTATGATTATCTGGTCAGTGCCAGGTCTGAAGACACACTGATAAGGTCTAATTGGTTGGCGCAAGTAGGACTTCAATCTTTCGTTCGAATTTTATCGAAATCGGTTCTCCACTCCGTTTACTCAACTTTAATTTCTATTTATTCAAAATATGTAACCAAACCATGGCAACCCTTTATCCTTTTTGGCAGCTAGTGACCCAATTGGGCAAATATTTACTCAGTGAGTCACAAACAAACTGCAAACTATTAGGAAAGTAATGACGATGAACGAAGGTTGCGGTGAACATTTTGTATGTGAAGAATGTATGTAGAAGTGTAAGTGTATTTGGGAATGAAGCAAAGGGGGAAAAGGCAATTTGTAAAAAAAAAAAAAACGAAGTAGTATATGAAAAAGGAATTGTTGACAAATATTTGCGAAGTTTGTTTGACGGTCATCCCGATATAGATATTTCTGTGCATGCATGCAAGATAAACTTTTTACTATACACATGTGGTACAAATTCAGAGTCTCAGAGAATTTGTTTTCATATAAAGCATCTATTTCTTGACTAATCACACACTAGCGCTGAGTGGAACAGTTGCTGTTCGCTGGTGAATTTCAGCTATTACTTTTAGTTCATCCCTCCCAAAACAAAAAAAAAATATTTCGCCACTAGAAAGCGTAAATTTTATAAGAATATTTTGGCGCTTTGCTTGGTCTGAAAATCACCTCTAACGACGCTAGCTTTGCGATTGTTTGCGCTATGGCCGGGAGATACTACTGCTGTTTTCCTACATTCAACTTTTAAGTGCTAATGAAGCATGATATTTGGTAAGAGGCGTTCAAGCGTTGACCTGCCGGACAGGACAGCCGTCTAGTGGAAGGCGCGTAGTGAGTAACGGTCGTTTCGTTACACCGTTCGAGTCAAGGCTTGCCAATGTAGTGGTGTGCGTTAATGTGTATTAAATCTTCTAAAATTGTTAAAATTTTTTGTTGTGTGCGTTAGGCGCACAAACGGCCGCAAGTCAAATAGAGGGTGAAAGGGCAAAACTGAGAATGGTGGAGAATTCGATGAGTGACTCGATTAGTGGAGGCTGTCGTTACAACCGAAGCTCTAAAATAATTTTCTTGTAACAGTAAACTTCCTTCCGTATAAAATGTAATCTTATATAGAAGAAGAAGAGTCTTTAGCCACTTCAAACCTACAGCATATTGTTAAAATCTCTGTATAAGACTGCATACCTAAAAGCATAAGGAAAAACTCTTATTGAGAACTTAAAAGTTTTAAATAACATTTCTTGAACTTTTCCACATTTCGTTACAAAATTTGTAATTGAGTTGAGTTCGAAAAAAATGATCATCAAAAATGTGTGAATATCATAAAAAACATATCAATTAAAAATTTTGAAAAAATCTGCCCGCAACTGTTTACGATTCTATAGATACAGTGTTACACAAAAGTAAAGGTATGATTTTTATCCAAGATTTTCATGTCAATGCTCTTCGTAAATCTTTTCTACAAATATAGTTCATTGTAGTTTCAAACTTTAAACAAAATTCGCAAAAATTTCAAAAATTAAAAAAACAAAATCCATACAAAATTTCGAACATGTTGTATTTGAATTTTTAGTAGCTTATCGGGTATGCAGTATAAGCAAATCCAAACTTCGAAGAAAAAATTTTTCTCTAAAAAAAAAAAAAAACTAACAAAAAAAAAAAAACACAAAAAACAAAAACAGTTCTGCATAGCCGAACATTTTTTAAAATTCGTTTTAAAAATTTTAAAATTTATTGAATTTCTGAAAATTTGCTATGAAATTTAAAACCTTGATTTATGTAGTTTTTATGTAATACTAGCTAAAAATACAGTGTAACCGCGATTGCTCGTACAGCTTAAATAAAAAAAATAAAAAAAAAATAGATAAATCGTAACCCTTGATTCCTTTTAAAAAAATCAAGTCAATTTTCATTTTTTAAATTTTGGAACAGAATATGAAAAATTTGTGTCCCCATATGTGGCCAATATAATAGTGTCCTCATTTTAACAAGTTTGAACGATTTTTAAGAATATCTCGACACGTGCGACACCTAGCGAGCTAAACAATAACTTATAACCTACTACAAAATTTAACACAAATGTTTTACCTTTTGCGCGATTGTTCGTCTAAACATAATTTTAATATTATATAGTGAGATAATGAACTACCAAAAAAAGTTTAGCCAGAAAAATATTGTAAATATTGTAAAAAAAAACAAAAATACTGTGCACTCTATTTTGCGGGACAGTGTACCCGCATCAGCTTGGATTGCTCGAACGTGCCTGTTGCAAATCTTGCTACCACTTCGCAGTATTCCCTTGCATGACATCAGCAACGTCCCAAATAATATGAGTGTGATATTTATTGCTAATTGATTAGCTACAACTTGTTTTGCTATCTCCTTTCTGTTCGAAGTATCAATTTATCAATAACTGGGCATTTCAAGCTACCTTTTTTATTACCGATATGTCAACTGGCGGCATGAAAGTTTTATGTATTTAGATATTACTTTTGGCAAATTATGACAAATATAAATTTAAATGCTATATGGATAATTGGCATTGTTATGGGGGGCATGCTACATTTAGGCGTTGAAACTTTCAGAACTTTTTCTGGCAGCATAACAGCGCTAACTGAAATTGAAGAATACAGCCTTTGAGTTTGTTTTTTAATTGATTGTGGGAATTCATACGAACTTATGTACATACATACTTACGTATGATGAGTTTGAGCGCCTTGAGATATGCCAGGAAAAAGTTTGCATGGCTTGTTACAATCAAACTTATTCCATTTATTGTGCCGAAATTGACAACAGCTAAATTATGCTATAACTCTAAATCGTTTTACTTACGTTTATTAAATTTAATTCTATTTCAACTTTTCTGACAGTGCGACACGCGTATAATTCATTAAAAATAGTACAAATGAAATTATTACACACATACATTGAGTCAAACATACTTTCAACGTTTTTCCACACCACTGATTTTAAATTTTCTGTGAATAAATATGAACGCCTAAGCTTGAACAGAAATTGATTATGTACGGTTGAAATTCTATTCTAGCAGCATTAGAATTCGTTACACTGTGCGACAATTTTAGGGTCATCGCAAATGTTGCACACAGAGATTCACAAAAATATTTATTTGACTGTTGAGTTTTAAAAAAGTCATACTAATTTTGATAAGAATTATACAAGTCTTTTGATAATAATTATTAATCAGACAAGTTTTTCAAGTTCTCGATATTTATAATTTGGAAACTTATATTATAAACGGCTTTTCATAGTAATCATAAGTTAGAATAATTTTCTAAATTGATAATAACTATTCCATAATAATTATCAGCTAGTTAATTATTTCCCAACTTTTTTTTTTAGACTTCTATTATAAAAGTATTTGCTGAATAATTAAGAGCAAAGATTTTTTGTTTTAGTCTTGAAAGATAGCACTATTTCGAGACTCTAAAGCACCGAATACTGAAGTGATACTGAACTGGTCCCGAAATTATTTCGGAGTAGTTCCGAATCGCTCCCGAACTAACACCGTAAGGGGCCTGAACAAGTCCCATCCTTCAAGACTTAAAAAATTGATTCTTAGTCATAATTATTTTGAGAGGACTTTTATTACATTAATCTCAAAATAAAAGCCATTGAAAACTTCAAAATATTTATCTCGCTGTTAATTATTATAAGAAGACTTTTATAAGATAACCCTTTGAATAATAATTATAGATTATTCGAAAAATTTTGTTTCTTACTATAATAATTATTTATTAACTTTTACTCTTTTCTCTTATAATAGTTACGAATGTCTCTTGTTATAAATATGCAAACAAAGCCAGTTTGTGAACATCCTATATCCCAAAATGCAATAGCGGGAACCGAATGTTCGGCAAATGATATTTCTGTAAATATTTTATCACTCAAATTTGAGAAATATTTAAAATTTCCTACCACTTTCTTTGTCAAAAATTTATAAAATTGAAACTCAACATTGAACTTAAAGTTTGCTTAAACAGTGTTTTATTTTTTTGTTTACAAGACTTCTTAAAAACAATCATTTCACAATTTACGTCAAATTTTCGCAAAAATACAAGGTGGGCCAAAAGAAACCAAGGGGTGTAAGAGTTTAATAACTTTTTCGTTTATTAATTTTTTTTATTTTTTCTTTCAGATTATATAATATACAAAAGGAAAATTTTTTTACACTAAGTATGAAAAATGATGTCTCTTAAATTACCACCGTTTTCAGCTTCGCACTGATGGGCTCTTTTTAGAGCATTTTCCATAACATCTTTCAAAACTTGTGGCTGTAGCGTTCGAATTTCTGCAACAATGTTTGCCTTGAGTTTAAGGATTGTCTCTGGCTTGTTCACATACACTCGCTCCTTCAAATAACCCCAAAGAAAATAGTCGGGTGCTGTCAAATCTGGCGATCGCGCTGGCCAAATAATTTCCGAATTTCTGGAAATTATTCGCCCTCCAAAAATTTGACTTAAAAAAGCCATTGTGTCTCGGGCAGTATGAGCAGTGGCTCCGTCCTGCTGAAACCACATACCAGGTCTGTTTACAAGAGCAGGACGTAAAAAATGTTCTATCATAAACCGATACCGCTCTCCATTTACGGTTAGGTTAGGTTAGGTTGGAGTGGCAGCCGCCTACAGCGGCTCACTTAGTCCAATATTTGGCCCATTGTGTTACCACAAGAAAAGTTTTGTACCATCCCAAAAAGAAAAATTACCCCTTACTAAACCAGTTTGCCTCATTGATAAACTTCAACAGACAATTTACCTCGGTGCTAGAAACCTTACTAAGGTCATCCAGAAACGGTGATCCCAGATGTCGCATCCTGCTTTTACACAGTGCAGGGCACTTACACAGTAGATGCAAGATCGTTTCCTCCTCCTCGTCATTCTTGCAGCTCCTACAGCATCTTCGGAAGGGCACTCCCAACCTTTCAGCATGTATACCTATCAGACAGTGCCCTGTTAGAGCCCCGATCACATTCGAAATGTTTTCCCTTCTTAGAGAGAGAACGCTGCGCGACCGTTTCCGATCCCATTTAGGCCACGTCTGCCTTGAGGTTCGACAGGCCGTATTTTGCCTCCATCTATTGTCAGCTTGTTTATATGTAAGATCTCTGAGTAGCATTTTGCAAGTGGCAAACGGCATACCAATGCGTTCTTTATCCTGAAGAATCTGCTTGGTCGTACCTTGTCTTGCAAGTTCATCTGCCATGCAGTTTCCCTCTATGTCCCGGTGACCAGGGACCCAAATGAGGTACAGTCTGTTCTGCTTAGCCATCTCCTGTAGAGATCGGCGGCAGTCCAGCGCGATATTCGAGTTAAACGTGAGAGAGCTCAGAGCTTTGATTGCAGCCTGGCTGTCACTAAAAATGAAGATGTCTCTTCCTATAATCCCGGTCCCTATCTTCTTCACCGCTTCCATGATAGCTGAGACCTCAGCCTGGAAGACGCTGCAGTGATCTGGTAACCTAAAGGAAATTTGCAGGAGAGGGTTTCGTGAGAAAACGCCCCCTCCTACCTGATTATCGAGTTTCGAGCCATCTGTATAGATGACAATGCTCTCAGGTGGAGTGTGAAACTCAGGTTTCCACTCCTCCCTGCTTGGAATTCGTGTAGTAAAGTTACTTTCATTTACCGATGTCCAAGCACACCGGTCCGTGCTGCTCGGAATAGAGCAGAACTTGTTCAAAATACTAGAGTGCCCTTGGCATTCAGGGTGCCATTGGGATGTCTCTCTTAGTCTCAAAGCAGTCATCGCTGCCGTCTGTTGTCCGACCAAATCTAAAGGAAGGAGGTCTAAAATGGCGTTCAAAGCCTCATTTGGCGTGGTTCTGAGCGCCCCGCTTATGCAGATCATACTAGATCTTTGCACCTTGGTGAGTAATCTGAGGTTAACCTCTTTGTCTAAAGCAGGCCACCTTACGATCACCCCATATAGGAGAATTGGTCTGACGACCGCTGTGAAAATCCACCGACAGATCTGGGGGTTAAGACCCCATTTCCTGCCTATGGCTCTCTTACAAGTGTAGAGGGCTATGGAAGCCTTTTCATGACGTTGAACCAGGTTCTCTTTCCAGTTCAGCTTCCTATCTAAAACAACGCCTAAAAATTTGGCACTTGTAGAAATACTTAACCGGGTACCATTTAATACCGGTGGGGTCACCGAAGGCACTTTATACCTTCTCGTGAAGAGTACGAGTTCCACTTTACTTGAGCTGACCCTGAGCCCGCATTGGGTGGACCACTTGGATACCTCCCGTAGCGCTCGTTGCATCAGCTCGCATAGTGTCTGCGGAAACTTTCCCCTGAGTGCGATCGCGACGTCATCAGCGTACGCGACAACTTTTGCGCCACCCCATACCGTATCTCGCAGTAGCGTATTAACGGTGAGGTTCCACAGAAGTGGGGATAGGACACCTCCTTGTGGCGTCCCCCTCGACACGTGCCGCGACAATTCGCTCGCACCCAGCTTAGCCCTTACTACTCTGCAACTGAGTAGCTGGCCTATAAACTCAACCAGTGAGCATTCGGCTCCTAGATCCCTAACGGCGCCAGTTATGGCTTCTGGAAGCACATTATTGAAGGCGCCTTCAATGTCCAGGAAGGCTACAAGACAGAATTCCTTGGCACTGAGAGACTTCTCAATATAGCCGACCAAGCTATGGAGTGCAGTCTCAGTAGATTTGCCTTTGCGGTAGGCATGCTGGTCATTAGACAGTAGTCGACTGTCGATGGTATCGGACAGGTGGCAACTAACAATCCTTTCAAGTGCCTTAAGAGCAAATGATGATAGACTGATAGGCCTAAGATCCTTTGGATTAGTATATGAGGCCTTACCAGCTTTAGGAATAAAAACAGCCGTGACATTTCTCCATGCCAACGGTATATGATTAAGTTTGAAACAGGCTCTGAAAATAGTAGAGAGCCATTTTGCAGACACCTCCAGTGTCTTAATTAGCTGAGCAGGTATTATCCCATCCGGCCCTGCAGATTTGTATGGCTTAAAGCTTTGGATAGCCCATTTAACCTTTTCTTCCGAAACCGGTATGCTGACGGGGTTGGAAGAAATAAACGGAGGAGTTCTTTCCTCCGCAGTTGTGTTCCCAGGGAAGTGAGTATCTAGTAGCAGTTCAAGGGTTTCCTTTCCCGTAGAGGTCCAGGAACCGTCTTGCCTCTGCAAGAAACCTATCGGGTTAGAGGATCCTGAGAGAATCTTCCTTAGCCTGGCTGTCTCGGAAACACCCTCGATGCCGCCGCAGAAGTTTCTCCACGAAGATCTCTTTGCCGCCCTTAAAGCTTTTTTATAGGTCTGGAGAGACTTTTTGTACTCCTGCCATACCAGTTCGAGATTAAGTCTTTTGGCTTTGTTGAAATTTTTCCTACAAGATTTGCGTAGCGAGTCCAACTCACGTGACCACCAATGGGGTTTACGTTTGCCCCATTGTTTAGATTCAGGGCAAGCCTGCTCTAGGGCATTTGAGCAGGTCATCGTAAAAACGTTCACCATGTTCTCTAGATCCCCGATGCAGTTAGGTTCAATAAGAGGTTCGCTGGTCAGCCTATCCTCAAATAACCTTTTATAAGAGCGCCAATCCGTGTTTTTTAGGTTTTTGCGCACTTTTGGGCTGGTAAAAGAAAAGTTCAATACGATTTCAATATAACGATGATCAGAGAAGGAGTGTTCGTCTAGAACCCGCCAACTCTCGATCAGTTCAGATAGATTAACACTACATAGAGTTATATCCAAAACTTCTTTACGATTCCTAGTAATGAAGGTGGGATCCCTACCTTTGTTGCATATAAGTAGGTTAGTAGTTAGCAGGTAGTTGAAAAGTAACTCACCTCGATCATTAATGTCCGTGCTCCCCCAGTTGACATGGTGAGCATTAGCGTCGCTGCCGACCAACATGTGCCCGCTCTCATACCTGGATATCAAGTTCCGAACCATAGAGGGAGGAGGGTATTCGGCTTCGTACGCCATGTAGGCCGATGCAAGCACAATCGACATACCCCCTAACTCCGCGAGAATTGCCGTGACGTCGCCATCACTGTAATTAGGTAGAAGAAAGATATTTAAATCTGCTTTAGCCAGAATACAGGCTCTAATTTTACCTTTACGGTTACAGCACTTCCATCTTCATTCTCGAAGAAGTAAGGCCCAATGACATTTTCAGATGTGATCCCACACCATACTGTACACCTGATGGGGTGCAATTGGCGTTGATGAATGGCTCTTGGATTTTGAGAACCCCAAACCTACAGTTCTGCTTATTAACAAAGCCATTCAAATGAAAATGAGCTTCATCACTCATAATCAAATTTTTAATAAAGTTGATTTCATTTCTGGCCAACTCTTGAAATTTAACTGCAAAATTTAGATGTTGCCGATGATCTGCGGGTTTCAATTCTTGCACCATTTGCACCTTATATGGGTATAACTGCCTTCTGGCAGATGTTTCTGGTGCTTCGTTAACACTTTGCTGTACTCGTTCAATATTTTCCGCAGTGCGACTTAAACGTGGTCTACCGGTTCGAAGCAAATCTGTTACGCTGCCATGTTGGTGATGACGATCAACTAAGCAACGCATCATTGCTACAGAGGGCGAAATTCTGACGTTAAAATGTCGCCGATATGCTCTTTGCGTTAAATTAATTGATCTCTGGTTTAAATAATAAAATTCTATTGTTCTGGTTCTCTGTTCAGTTGTGAACCTCTCCATTATAAATTCTCCAAGTGTTGTCTATATAATCTGAAAGAAAAAATAAAAAAAAATAATAAACGAAAAAGTTATTAAACACCCCTTGGTTTCTTTTCGCCCACCCTGTATATAGAAAATCCAAAACTACCTAAAAATAGCAAAGTTCAAAAAATCATACTAGAAAAATTCGAGATAATTAAAAAAAAAAATTCGTAAAGGATATGGTCAATAGCCGTAGGCATATTTCCAGAAAAAAATGGTCCGTTGCGGTTGGATTTCTTATATCGCATAATGTTATAAATGTAAAAGTTCCATAGCTTAGTTGATTTTAGTTCAAAAAGATTTCAAGACCAAAATTAAAAAAAAAAAATTATAACAGATCAACGGTAGCCACTTCAAACTTGCACCTTATTATACTAAAATTAATATTTTTAAATAGGTTATAAAATTGCATACCCAAAAAATGGCTAAATATCCTTCTAAAATATTTAAAATTTAATTGTGTATAAAGTTTGAAACATTAATATATGCACATGGTTTTTGTTTTAGTACAAACTATTATTTTATATAAAACTAACGAAAAAATTTATCATGCAAAAGCTACATAGCTAATATTGTAAGAAAGTCACGTTTCGACCGGCCAGTGTGCACAATTTGGTATTACAAAATCGAAATTTTTATTGTATATTCATATTGACGAAGCGAATTTAAATGAAAAAAAAAAAAAAAATATAAATAAATCAAATCAAATCAGCTGTTCTTTTGACACCATCCGCTGTAAATTCGCTTTGATTTAATCGATATTTCGCGATTCTTATTTTTTCGATCAAATTTAATCGAGATATTTTTGTGCACCAAAAGATTTTTTACAAAAACTTTTTTAAAGAGAGTTGCCACCTGTTTAAAAATAATTGACAAACTAACTGAATTGCTACTGTTAGTGATACCATACGGCATAGATTTAAGAAAGCTGTCTTTCGAAAAAATTTTTAAACTGGGTTGTCACCTGTTCAAAGGTGTAAATTAAATTAAGAAGTGAAATCAATCGAATTTAATATTTTTTGTTTTTGGAGAGGGTTGCCGCTTTTTTTTTTTATAAATATTAATGTAAATCAGTTTATAAATAATGAAATATATACATATAGTATTAGTGCTAAAGGAGAGGGTTTATATCAGTGTGTTCCAAGCTGCTGCGACGTCAAAACACGTATACTCTTCTGCTAGCTTGAGAAAAAACGAAAGCAACACGAAAAAACTACTCGTATATCTATAAATAGCTTGGCTCGGCAACAGCGTGTGGCGAAGCTAATCATTTAACGCACTGCCAGAAAACTCTTGTGAGACTTGTAAAAATGTTTAACATTGAATGGGAGACACAATTTTTCTTTGTTGAAAATATGGAGGGAGAAGTCCATTTTCTCATTTGTAATAAAATAATTGCACATGTTACACGTTATCATTTCTTTTTTGTGCGACTTCACGGAACTTTCCAATAAATTAAACCTCTCGCTCCAAGAAAAAAATAAAAACATATTCGATTTGTTAACTTCAATAGACCACTTTGGATACAAACTCCAAATTTTAATAGACCAGATTAAGAAAAATGATTCAATAAATATGCCATGTACAACAAAACAAATTAGAAACATATGCAGATATAGTTGACCGCGTTTTAAAAAATTATGAAAATAGATTCAGTGATTTTAATATCATTCGAAATGTAATAGAGCTTCACAATAATCCGTTATATTGCACCCTCCATAACCAAGACCCTGAGATTCAAGAAAAATTACTTAAGATGCCATGTGATTTATCATTGCCTATTGAATCAGGAATTAATTTATGGAAGAAAATAGATGAAAAAATATATTTTAATATAAAAACACAAATTTTAAAATTATATTCCATGTTTGGATCCACATATATGTAGGTGTGAAGTTTCATTTTCAACACTTAAATTGATCCAAAATAAGTATAGGAACAATCTATCGGAGCAACATATAGCTGAGCTAATTCGAATTAAGGAGTATAATTCTGAGATTAATGTGGAGAAAGTAATGGAAAACTCACTGATCAACATTTGTAGAAATTGCACTTAAATCATTTTCATCAATATTATGAGAAAAAAATTGCTCATTATTTATTCAGTGTACTTTTCTGCAAACACAGTTTTTAGAAACGCTTTACACACACAAGTGAAAGCTACATACTATTGCATTGGAACGCACTGGTTTACATATATGAAAACATTATTGACGAGTATTGCCACCTTTCTAAAAAGAGTGTTTCAATGTAATAGGTAAAGTAAGTGAAATTCTGCTATAAAGGTGTCGAAATGAAAAAGAATTAAGAGAGCTTAATTTCAAACGCATTTTGTAGCAGATTGCCTAAAAATAAAGTGATTGCTACCTTACCAAAATTAAATACATTTAAAGTATAACAATTTTAAATTGTTATAATAATACCAGTTTTAGTCAATGCTCAATATCATTCGCTGTAAGGAGTGGGACCAAAAACTGTATTTCCTCTCAATTTGTGATGCACCAACGTCACGCCCGCCACAAATTGTTATATACTATTGTACAAAAAATTGAGATTGTTTTTTTTTTTTTTTTGATGCAACAGAGCAACAGTGGTATTTTTCTGAAAGGCGACATCGCGCAGAGCACTTCTGTTGAACAAACTTATAGTCTGAGTTGTATTTTTTTTTTTTTTTTTTGTTTTTTTTTTTTTTTTTTTTTTTTGATTTACCCATTGTGGCCACAAGTATACAATCATGAAGAGTTAAAACTAAGGAAATTTTGTTCCTTATCAAAAGATAAACATTCTATAACTACACTTTGATCCTCCACAGCCCCTCTTTCTACCATTTTTTCATGTTTATGAAGTTGGTACTAACAGTTCACTCAACGTTGTTACTTTTTGGAGAAATTTAACTAAAATGATGGAGAAAAGGCAGAAGGAGGTTTGGTGGCGGGATCAAGTTCAGCTTTTTATAAGGGAAATCATTTTTTTTAAGTATCAAAGCTTTAACTCTTCCATTTTTTTGTACTTGGCGGTACAAAAACCAATTGGTATTCCCTTTATACTTTAAGGGCAAATAACACAACACACAAACGTGCTGAAAAGAAATGATGTATACGTTGTCCACTTTCAGAAAAATACCATGTATACTACATACTACTCTGTTGCAAAATTACTGTTGCACAGTGTTAGTAAAAAATTTGACTCCAAAATGTTTAAAATTTTGCATGTAGTACTTATGCGCTCAAGCAAATTTTAATACAGACCTGCTTACAAAAGTATTAAGATGTTGCTCTAAATTACTTGCAAGTATTCTCCATATTGTCAGCATAATCAACTGCGTACAAACACACATACAAACATCGCAATGTGTGTCGTTTGCTCCTTACGATCCCTGTTACAAATTGCTAATGTGGCTTGCCATAATTGTCTGCGTATATCTAACTGTAAACATGTGGTTGAATGAAGTTCACTCCTTATAGCTATTTCGTAATTTTTGGTTATAATTTTTAATGAGAAATACTTGAGCGCGTTTACGGGACTTAGATTCATAAATACACATACACATATGCACACACACACACACACACACACACACACATGCTGTAATTGCAACTTGGTTCACACGACTCGTGTTGCTTGACTTGGTTTGCATCATCAAGTCACTAGCATCTGCACATTCAACATTTTACTACTTATATCACAATTTCTTCTTCTCTTTCTCTCTCTCTTTGTGGCTTCTTCGCCCATGGGATTTTTTCCAATACAAATTGCAAATTTTGTTTACATTTAATTTTGCATGAATACCCAAATTGCCGAATTGCGGCTTGGTAAGTCCTGATAGGCTTGGTAAGAATGAATTTTGTGTCTTTAGAAATCTTCTTCCACTTCTACAATTTCTATTTGGTGCTCGTTTTATTAATAAATTCTAATTTGTTTGCAAAAGAAATTGTACACTTGAAAGTTTCAAATTTGTAAATTTCGCACTCTGGGAGTATTTTCAAGTGTCAGCAAAATTTTTGAAATAACTGACATAATTTCAAATGGTTTGGTTGCCGAAAACGATTTAATGGAATCAATTAGATAAGTACACATCTACATATACAATACACATACATGGATAGTAGTTGTTGTATGAACTTTCCCTGACTTCTTGGTGGTTTTCTTTGAGCTGAAAAAGTGTTACGTTTTATATTTTCTTCAAAATGTCTATTGGTCAATAAAAATAGGTTATTATAAATTAATTTTGATAACAAATTAGATAATTAAGAAAAATGCTTGCTTGTTTCGAAAATCAATACAATTTATTTGAACGCAACCACATAATGGATAACCACGAAATGGATATCCAGGTTAAAAGAGTATATTTTATAAACTTTTTTGTTTTATTTAAGGGGGTACGCCACCTTGGAAGCCCGAAATCGATGACCAAATTAAATTTTTTTTTTTTTGCAAAGAAAGTATACACCGCCAGGGTAATCTATTGACAACGTTTTAATGTGCATACATTGAAGTTGCTTAGAAAATTTTTTCAGGATTTTACATCGATAATTATAGTTGAGATGGTATTGCGAATATTGCCTCTCTCGCAGGGCGAGTATACCTCGTACACCGTGTAGCGGCCAAAATCTCCATCCGACTGCACCAATCAAGTTTTCGTCTTCATTAGAAATGTACTGGCTATGATCTATCGTAGGGATTTGCTATTATATGGATTTGTTACGAAATTACAATTATATAAAGGAAAAATGGCTATTTAACCCATGTTTTTCATTACATTAATTGTTATAAAAAAAAAAACAGAAAATTACACTGCGGCACAAAATTTTGCGGTCGGAGATTTTTAAGTCGATTTAGGGTAATTTTAGGGCGCTGATTACGAAAATAATATCAGTTTTGTCGAATTGGCTCTAGTTTTTCAGATAAAAACTTTTAAATATTTCACGAAAAACCTAATTAAAAATACCAATATGGATTTAAATTATATTTTTATTGCGCGCCTGTATAAAAATAATACAAAAATAAAAAAAATATATTATTTTCATTAATTAATTTAAAAAAAAAATTACAAAAAACTATTTCTGTAGGACCTCCTATGATGTCGTTGCTCAGGACAATCCCGTATTAAATACCAGCAATAGTCTGCCATCATGTGGTCGTCCCATCGACCTTGGTATCTTTCTTCCATTATTTTTATGCCCTGTTGGAACCGTTCACCTTGTTCCTCACTGTAGTCGCCTAGGTTGTCCGGGAATTTGTCCAAATGACTATGTAAATAATGTAATTTAATGCTCATTTTAGCTCCTAGTTTGCGAAAATTGAGAAGCATATCAGCAACTAGTTTTGTATAGTCTGGCGATTTTTTGACTACATTAACAAAGCTTACCCAGGCTTCAAATTCAATTTGTGACATGCGGTTTAAGAATTCAGTGTCTTTTAGAAGGGTACGAATTTAAGGACCATCGAAGACTCCTGCTTTTTATTTTTCCATACTAAGGACTGGAAATTTTTTGCACGCACACATATTCGAAACAGTCACCTGTCTTATCATGGGCTTTGATGGAACTGTTTCATTAGCCCAAGCTTGATGTGAAGTGGTGGAAGAATAATTTTGTCTCGGCTTATCAGTTGGTCATGAACCATATTTGCTGTTCCTACCTCCTTATTTTCTCTCACCGGCCAGCCCTTTCTAATCCAATGTTCATTTCTTGCAAGAGTGTCCCATAAACATATAAAACAGGGGTATTTAGTATGCCCACTTTGTTGGCCCAAAAAAAAATCACCATCTTCATCTTTATTGAGGAATAATTAAATTAATACAACTGGAACTGGGTCGTATAATTTTTTTTTTTCATTAATTTCTTAAGTTTCGTTTATCTCAAGAGCTAGAGCCAATCCAAAAAAAGTAAAAACACAGTTCGTAAGCCTGCTACTAATGTTAATAAAAACTATTAACAAAATCATGACCGCAGGTTTTTTTTTAAATGTTTGTTACGCAGTGTTATGTATTGCAAAAATCCTACGATAGATCCAAAAGGATTGTATTGTGAGTATTTGCATATAAAAATTTTTGGTATCGGTTGAAATTTGTAGGAGATATGTGGTGTACCGTTTTTAAAAACCGTTTTCCTAGAAAAACGCGTTTAAAGTTTCTATATACGGTGATGAGCTACTCAGAAGCGCATGGCTTAAAACAACGAAAAGACAACTTTAACCATCAAATTATTTATGATTTTATATTTTCCGCAATCTCGGGACTATCAGGAAGCATTTTAGCTAATAAAAAAAAAATCGATTTTTAAAAAATTCCAAGGTGGCGTAACCCCTTAATTGACACTATAACCGCTTAAGCGATTTTGGCCGAACTCTTCCTACAATTTGTGGTGTGCGTCTGGATGTTGTAACACACAAATTAAGGGACCTTTTGTTTTACGCCGACTGCGAACGGCGAAATTTTTTTGTGAGAAGTTTTTTGTCATGGCAGAAGTACATTGTCTGCCGAGAGGCCAGAATTTGAACCTGGTACGCACCGAATGAAGCGCGCACACTCGGCTACGGCGGCCGACATATTTAATAAACACATATATGTAAGATAAAACGGAAATACCACCGGCACAGTGAACACAAGAAATAATCATTAGTTTGATTTTTTCGGATTAAACAATTCCTTAAAAACAAAACTCGAAGATATTTTGTTTTGAATCATTGCATTGTTTGATTTTTATTTTTTTCGATCAAAAACAACCTTTATTCTTGTACTAAAATTTCTCCGATCATATTTGTTACAAAATAAACGGTACTATTTGATTTGTATTTTTTCGATCAAAAATAATTGTTATTCTTGTATTAAAAAAGTTTCGATTGGCGATGGCCATATGTTTTAAGGTCCAAAGTAAATATCACAAAGTGTTGATCGATTGAAATTTTTATACCGAAAATAACGATTATTTTTGAACGATAAAATAAAAATCATTTGTATCGATTATTTTTGATCGAATTTAATCGAAAATATAAAAATCAAGGAGGAACAAAAATTGTTGATTAAACAAAAAAAAAAAATCAAATAAAATCGCTTATTTTTTAACGAAAAAATTACGATCCTTGATCGAACAAATCATAAAATAACGATTGAATTAAAATGTTTTTATTTTGTGATTTTGATTTTTTCTATCAAGTTTGATAATTATTTTTACATTTATATTTTTTCGATAAAAAATCATAATAAAAACAATCAATATTCTTGGTTTTAAAATTTATCGATTATAGTAAATGCTTAACCAATTGTTGGCTATTATCAAAAGCAATAAAAATCACAAAATATCGAACAAATGTGATTGAAAAATTTTAAATCCCATAATAACGATGGAAAAAAATAAAAATGTAAAAATAATGAGCGGATAAATAAAACGTACCTACAAAATATCGATCAAATATGATCGATCAATTTTAAATACCTGAATTTTAGAATATTTTTAATAAAAAAAAAAAAAAAAAAAAAAAAACGAAATAAAAATCAAATGCAATTACAGTCCAAAAATAGCATTACTTTTGCTGCCCTACCTGTTTTTTTTTTTTATAATTGTTATGCCACATTTCGTACAATAAATATTCAGCTCGCTTATCTCTTGATCCAAACTTAATCAGAAATGTGTGCGATTTTTTAACCCAGCAATAATTGCTAAGCCAATACGAATTTTTTCTGGATTTTAAACTTTCTAAATGTTTTGTGTTGTTATCTAAATATATTTTTTAATCTTGCCACACTCTTTCTACTTTAGCAAATATTAAATTCGTCAACTTACCTAGTTGCCTAATGATTTATATATTTTGTTTTCTTTCATTTTATTTTGCAGGTAAGCCAAAGTGACACAGCCCTTTACCGCTTCATTTGCGACTTTACGTAAGTAAACAATTAATATTTTATAATGTAGTAACGCACATACACGTATCTGTGTATGTGTACGCTGACCCCAAAAAACCTCTGAGATACATGAAAACTGAGAAATTCAGACTTCATATTTTACTCGGCTGTGAATAAATATTTAAATGTGTTGTTGTTTTTTTTTTTTAAAAGGTTAGCGCACGAAATGCCGCGTAAAACATTACACTCTCATACGATATTAAAATGAAATAATATTTTCTCACCGAAATATTTAAAATTTTGAGCTACTAAGTAATTACTTATAAGAAAACATCAATAATCAATACAAAAACAAATACAAAAAAATACAAAAAAAAATATGTCTCAAAAACTCGTTAATTATCCGCCACTGCCCATAAATACAGATTTGCCCTTTCGAACGTCTGGTAGAAGTTCGTTGCTCCTTCTCACACACACACACACACAAAAAAAAATTCCATTATGTTAATATAAATCACCATTACCTATAAATATTTTAAACGCCATTTTTGTCAATACATCATTCAAGTAAGTCGTTTAAGGGGATAATTTAATTACAAAACAAAGGCAGTACGAAAATAATACCGGTTAAATCTAAATTATTAATAACACATACATACAAACATAGCTGCATATTTGTTCACATTTCATATGCATATATATACATATATATATATATCTTTTTATTTTAATTTTATTTGTATTTCTGTTTTGCGCTAATTGCATTTCTCTGAAATGAAATAATCCCGCCTTACTTAATTGACTTCCAATTGATTGTTCATCATCACTTGATCTCATAATTAATTTGTTAACCTTAAATGAAATTTGTTTATGTCGCCCGTTTTGACGTTTTACAAAAAAATAACAAGCGCGAATATTAAAAATTTCTAAATTTACTAGATTTTTTTTTTTTAGACAATTACAATGTCACAGCTTGATTTCGTGGTGAGTCACTTCAATAAATTTGCTACTAATAATTTTATAGAAGGCTGTAAAATTGGAAAAGAATACGTTCGACAGTTCATAATTTTTTTATTTGGGATTTTTTTTTTTTTTTTTTTTTTTTTTTTTATTAATTTGAAAGACAAAAATAAGTGAAATTATTAAGAAAAAAAATGTGGATTTCTTTATAAAAGTACCTTGCAATGTATTTTATTAAAATGCAACGGGTTACAATCTTGTATACACGCAAATTTTGCAAAAATTTTGCTTAAAAAATTTCAAATTTTGTGAAAATTGGTTGAATTTTTTATATTTTTTTTTTTTATAAATTTAGTGAAAAGTTTTATATTTTGTTTACGTGCCTGTTCAACATTCCATATCTTTTTTTTTTGTGCAATTATTTATTTACTGATTTGCATGACAAAAATATGGGAAAATAATTAAAAAATTGGAATTTCTTTATTGAAGGGTACTGCAATATATTTGATTAAAACTCAACAGGCTACTCGCAGATTTTGTAAACATTCTAATAATTTTTTTTTTAAATTTTTGTGAAAATTCGTTGATTTGTTTTGGTTTTTTTTTTGATAGTTTAGTAGATAGTTTTGTATTTTGATTAACATTGTTTTTGTTATAACAATTTGTCCAAGCGCCAACCTCCGCCCATTCCTCCCTTAGCGGGATGCGAGTGAAGAAGGATCCATCTGGTGCCATAACCTGCAGCCAGCAATCCGTCAAATTCGACTAAGTCGAAATTGGGAGGAATTTTAGAGCGCCCATTGGCCGGTAGATAGTGGGTGTTGTCCGAAGCGCGTCCACTGATTCCAATGAGCGCGGTCCGTTGAACCCGCTCTAGCTGCTTAACTTTCGATACCTTCTCCAGTGCGTTTCACCAGACAATCACAGACAGGAGATCCCCCTGTTCAAAATTACCCCCAAGTATCTGGCTCGGTCAGAAAGCACAAGTGGGACACCACCGATTGAGAGAGGCAGGGCATCAAGCACTTTGTACCTTCCTGCTAGGGTTAACTGCGAGCCCACACCCCATGGACCACTTCACGATCATGGGTAGGTATCCGATCTGCGTGATGTCAATCAGTGTGTATAAAAAATTTTCTCTTACAATAAGTTCTACATCGTCCGCGTAGGCAATAACCCATCAGCCTCTTCTTTCCAACTCCTTCGCGATGCCGTTGATAACAGTGACTCAAAGGAGTGGTGAGAGATCTCAGTGGCCCTATTCACCTTTCGCTCTATGGAAGCGCTACACGACTTTGTCGCGATGGTTCTATCGCAGAGTAGGTGGTAGATGAGCCGTGTTTTGCTCGGTTCGACCCCAAGCTCGCCCAAGGATCCGACTATGGCCTCCGGCTGGACGTTAGTAAAGGCCTCCTCTTATCGAAAAGTGCATCAACTGCAAAGTCTTTGAGTTCAAGATACTGCTCTATGGCACTAACAACCGTGCACAGGGCTGGTTCCATTGACTCATTACTTATGTGCAGATAAATCAGCCTCTCAAGGATTTTCAAAAGAAACGAAGAGGGGCTGATTGGTCTAAAGTCCTTAGGGGACACATGCGAGCTCTTACCCACCTTGTGAATGAATATAAACCCTTCCTATGCAGCTCGGATAAATATTCGCCAATCAACGACAAGACACACTTTTGTATTTGAGCGGGAATGATGCCGTCAGCTCCTGACGACTTGACCGATGTGAAAGAACTCATCGCTTAGAGCAGGCGACGTTCCTCTAACCGGCCACAAGGAGGGAAATAGATGGCACTCAGTGTCAAGTCTATGGCTCCGGACTGCTCACGGTTGCCGGAAAAGTTGGTATCGAGGAAAAGCCTAAGTGACTCCTCGCTATTCATCGCCCCATTTGCCCCTGTCGTCTCTCAGGGGTCCCAAGAGAATGGGAGCCCTCGTAAGCACCCGTCTAAGCCAGGAGGACTGCTGACAACCTTCCACGTTCCCGCAGAAGCTTCTCCACGAATGGCGCTTTTACTTTCCTTATCTCGGATTTATAAATGCCAAAACCGGGCTCGCTTGATTAAAAAGACGTTTACTCGAAGTTCGAAGCTCCGAGGACTCTAACGTCCATCAGAGTGTTTTGGGGAACATAACGATTAAAACTTTTCTAATCGTTATTTCTTGAGTTTTTGTTTTTACTACGAAAGAATTATCTCAGAGGATAAAACTGTTTAAATTTAAAATGCCTGCATAAAAAATTCAAAAATTTGTTCAACGGAAGCATAATAATGAGATTTGCAAAGAATGAGGCAATAATGCGATAAATTAATAAAAAGAGTTAGAAAATACTTTGTAAATTATATGTTATTAAACAATTTTAATCCACCTCCAAAAATTTTGGTAATTTCAAATCGGTCCAGCCCACCTAATACTGAAAATTATTGCGATACATTTTTTTGTTTTTTTTTGATATCTTAAAATATAATAAATTTTGTATGTCCGATGGGAAAACGGTACCCATTTTTTTTTTCATATTTAGAGTGATGCACTTTAATGCTCATTTGGTTCATTAAATAAAAAAAAAAAAAAAAAAAAAAAAAAAAAAAAAAAAAAAAAAAAAAAAATTAAGTATGCCAAATATTGTGTTTCACAAATGTTTCATTTAAAATAAAAATTACTAAAATCGGTTCAGTACTTTAAGAAATAAGTGTGATAAACAATATTTATTGATTTTTTGTGAATTTTGTCAACAGTTTGAAATTTCGATATATTATGTTATGTTATGTACAATTTATAAATAATAATAAAAGTTAAAATAAAATTTAAAAAATTATAAATTGCCAAAACTTGTCAATTTATCGCGCTACTATTTTCGTGAACACAAGTGTACTTCATGCAAACTTTCGTACATAATTTTCAATTCAATGCTTCATAACAAAGTTTCGTATTGTTTTTCTTTAATATTATTAATTCCGCGCCGTTATTTTGTTGTTTTCTGAATTTCTTTTATTGATTCTGCGCCAAAACAAAGCAAAAAACAAATGAAATAAGAAGAAAACAACTCATTGCTTACAAAATTGAATTTTTTTTCACCAATAGGCAGTCGAGTCATCTAGCCCAGCTAGTCAGTCATGCCACAGCGACGATACGACCACCTCCATCGACGCCGCCATCACCACCCTCACTTCACTGGGCACTTTGCATTCTTCATTCGCTCAATGTGCAAAATTTAATTAAAAAATCATTTTAATTGAAAGCACAAAATGAAGTTAATTGACATTTGTATGTATATTTTTGACATTTGTTGCACGCACGCCCAGACAATGACGATTGAATGATACGATCGATGCTGGCTGGTCAAGCGACAATTGAGCAGAGGCAATTCATCTATGCTCTCGTGACAGCTAGCAGATGGGCCCTAATATATATGGACATTAGGATGGGTCAATAAAAAAATGTTCAAAGCGCCATCGCGATTCTAGTACTACGGATCGTACCAAGTATTTTGGTTTAAGGAACTAAAACTCTAAAATGAATTTCGAGTATGCGGAATTTTTTTTGGCATTTATTTTCAAAAATACTACAATAAAAAGTCGGTATATTTAGTAAAATAAAAAATGCTCGAAAATATTTTAAATATTTTAATACAATTTGACACACCCTAATGGGCATACATACAAACATAAAAAATAAGAGGATTTTTTTTTTCGAAATCCAGGAAATCAATTTTCACATGCGTAATTGAAGTTTATCAATTTTATTTGATTTTCTCATAGTTTTTATTTATTTAGTATTTTCGGCGCACAGGCAGAACTTCTTCGCTTCTCATAAATGAAAATGTAGCGTCGTAGCACTGATTTAAATATCAGCTCAACTGCAATTTGTGACACGCTGAAGTGCATAAATCTTGTTGGCTGGCGGCACTCACCTTAGACGCTCCACTGCAGCAGCTTTGCTATGTTGCTATGATTTTTATTGTACGTAAAATGAGCTGCAAATGCTTAACTCATCATAGAATAGCTGGAATGAAAGCAGTTACTAAAAAACAAAAACAAAAAATGGAAATGAGAAAGCAAAACGTACCATCCATCAGCAAGATACATCATCAGTATAGTTTGTATGCCCATGTGAAGAAGACAGCGCGAAAAATCATCTAAGCATGGAATAATCTATCCATAAGGTCAGTGACACCTCACGTTTATTGCCAACCATTCATTCTATACAGCTGCCAGTCGGTCGCTAGCCAGCAGCTAGTCTCTATCTGCTAACTTCTTTTCACTCGACGCAGCCGCGACTGACTGCGCACACGGTTTGACATCTTAATGATCTTCGTCGAGATCGTGCCGAGATAATTTTCATTTTTATTAATCTGTGCTTTAATCACTGCTTGGCAGATGTTTTTGAAAAACGACAAAAGAAAAAAATGGTCAGAGAGGTGTAAACGCTGGCTGTAAAATACATTCGTATCATTTGTACACATCCATACTATGTACATATGTACTGTGCTGGGAAAAATAATAGATGCATTGAAAAATAGAATGAACGAATATTCTATATATTCTACATTCGTTCTATTCTATTAAAATCGAACTGCAGTTGTTCAAACTAGTCGTGGCTTACAAAATAGAATTTAATAATTTCTGTGGAAAAAAATTTCTAAAAATTTTAAGACAATTTTTTTAAGTTAATTTACTGTATGAATTTATTGCATTTAGAACTTTGAACTTTTAGAAATAATCCAAAACAAAAAAGGATTATTTATAAATCTTTGGAATGATTTCAAATTTCATGTACGAGTTCTGAATGCAATAAATTCACAAAGTAAATTAACTAGCCAACTAATTTGTATGACAATCAAAAAGGGATCCATTTCTATCTTCGAATGAAATTAAAAAACCGCAAAATATTCCTGTACCAGAAGCACAATACGAAACGAGACTTTTTCAATTTTTATTTGCCGGTTTTTAAACTGGTATTTATTTAGTAAAACGAATGAGAACTCAGGGTAGAGATCGCTCAGCGACAGGTGCTTTGAAGAAACTGGGGGAACTCGCTTTGGCCCATTCGTGAATTTATTCCGCGGCAAAATTCGTGACTGACGACCGCAGAAAACAGCAATCGAATCTAGCAACGCGTTCGACCAGTTTAATGAGGTGTCGCCGCTCTCGCGATCACCGTTGTTTTTACTTACTTACACAAATTTCTTCGAACTCGAGCAGAGCTCTCAGATAGTGGCGAATCGTAAGCACCTATGGTGTCCAAAAAAATACAAAGTATCAATATTTTTCAGGGCTGGTTTCAACACAATTCAGTTGTTGTTATAGAGGGGCTCAATTTGTCGCCTTGTCTCAAATCCAAACCACGTCCATGGGGAGTGTTAAAAAAATCCGTCCGTGGACAGAAATAAAAAAAAAACCGGAATTATTTCTGAAACAAAATTCTTGAATTATGGTAATCTAAACCGGTCTAAATGGCCCAAATTGCCGTGAAGATGGCAGAAATCGCGCCATAACAGTTGCGCCATAACAGTTAATAGTTGAGAAATATATTTTAATTCGTCGATAAGACGTTTTTTTTTATCTTGCCTGATAACTGTTATGCGGTTGATATATTTTTCCCGTTACTGATAAGAGCCACTTTCCGATGGAAGTACTCTTTGAACAAAATGAAATTATGCAACTTTTATTTTGCTCCTACTATTATTTTGTTTTTACTATTATTTCCAGATTGAAATAAAAAAATTAAAAAAAAGCCATTTTCCGTTAAGTTAAAACAAAAAAAAATTCAAAATTTAAAAAAAATTCGTTAAAAAATTTAAAAAAAAGTTAAAAAACGTTTAAATAAAAATAAAATAAAAATTAAGACAATAAAAAAATTGCAAACAAAATTGAAGATCGAAAAAATCGCTCTGTCCCTATTATTTGTGCCAACACTGTAAGTATGTACATATGTATGCACAAATAGTATATCAAAGAACATACTGCTTGGCAGAAAAAAACCTCTAACAATAGAGAAGCTTAATAACGTAAGCTACTTAGATATTTATTTACCGTTATAAACATTTATAAACAATTTACGCCATTAGCACAAATAAATGACAATTTGTTAAAAAAAAAAAAAGTCGATTGGACAGAGTTGATTGACAGGAATTATGAATTGGTGTATGAGTGTTGACTTAACGCACATATTTTTCTATCAGTATTAGCATTCAGTTTAGCCGACAATGACCTCTAAGCCAGTCTTTACATATCACCGTCATATGAAGTCGATGACCCAAACGCTCCAAATCATGTGAATGGCTGAAAAGGATTTGTTGTGATTCTTTAAGTTCTTAACAGATTCAAACGTTGAGTACTATCTGTGCGTTTGCAGGGCAAGCTCAAAATTTACAACAGATATTTGGTTCTAAGTCGAGAGTGATCCGCTGCAGGACTCAAGTCAATTAATATAAATTATAACGAGGATGCTGTGATTTAAAATTATTATTAAAAAAAGGATACATTTTTCAAATTTGATCAATAAACTTGCTAACGGCGAATTGCCAGTTTATTCGATATTTGGAAAATCAAGATTTCGACTGCGCAATCAATGGGAACTGGTTTAGAAAATTCGGTTCAATCATCCCATAATTTGAATGAATTTGGCTTCAATCGCACTCGCACATAGATTTTGTTTGAAAACCTCTCATAAAAGCTTCCGAAGAATAATTCTCTAGAATATTTTAATCCTTTAATGAATTTGTTTTTTTTTTTTTGTTTTGCCTAAACGACACTACTAAACGGGAGCTAATGTGTTAAAGGCAAAAGTTTTCTGCGAAAATATTTCCCGTCAAATTTTACTTTAGATATCTTAAACTTTTATTTCGCTAAGGCATTTATTTTAAAAATTTCCCCACATTTTTGAAAACAACTTTGTTTTATTGGGTAGACACGCTTTCAGAAAATAATATTAACATAGGCCGCGGCTGTTTCGTTTATGACACTATGTAGTAAATCGCAATAATATTTTTACTTCAACAATTGTCTACCTTTGAAACGATTCCTTTCGCTGAGCAGAAGATTTATAGCTAGGTATATTTTGGAGAGAGTATTGCCACCTGTATGAAATGCCACCTTTTATTAAATTATACACAAGTATATAAAATATTAAACTATGGGTGCCAAGCGGTGGTTCGCCTCGGTGAGAAAAATGTTCATACCTATATTTTGGAAGAAATATGTATGAAAATATAGCATATGGAGGGTTGCCACCTGCTGGAAAAGTCGAATTTAATTAAATTGGGGACAAGTTATATGAAATATGAAAATATTGGTGTCAAACCATTGGTTTCGTTGGGAGGAAGGTTATAGGTATATTTTTTTAAGAGCGTTGCCACCTCTTTTGAAAGTCAAATTTAAATAAAGAATACGCATGGATATAAAATATTAAAATTTGAGTGTGAAACTGTACGGACGAGGTGCATACCTATATTTTTCAGAGGGTTGCCACCTGTTATATGTGACAGAAACGCAAATGCGTTTTCTGCCAAGAGTTTCAAAAGTTTTTGTCTAAAAAAGTAACTAATATTAAATAAAGATAAATAAACAGTCAATCTGTGGTGTGCTATATTTATGACATGCACTTCTGATAATGAAATAAAATGGACTCCTTATCTGAATATTTTATACCAACAATCTGTCATAGTATTTTAAGTAAAAATGGCAAAAGAACTTACTGTTGCTATTTTTATTGAAGAAAGGAAAAGGAAAGGATTTTCTTAATACATTAGAGAATAATAACTGCGTGGTTATCCGAGTTGAGCGAACGATTCTACAACCACTTGCGTTAGTCGTTAGTTTAATTTTGTATGACTGTAAGTCAGTTTCTTCCAAATTAACCACACAGAGCGTAAATTCCACCTAAAATAATGCCCTATAAATCAGAAAAAAATTTAGCGGATTTCTCTGAATTTTTTGTCCAATAATAACACCTTTTTATTGTCACTGGAAAAAATCAAGAGGTAATCTGTAAAACTAAGATAAAAACCTCTTAATATAATTAAGAAAAGAATCTGGGTTTTTATTAGAATCGTAATTTTAATAAGAAAATCTTTTGAATTTGAAATTATAACCATCTAAATTTTTTAATAGCTTATTTTCTAAAAATTCATGTTTTTTTAAACTGTTTTTTATTTAACACTACAAGTTTTACTTATAAGTAAAACAATTTTAACCGCTTATATTTTACTATAACATATTTTACATATTTGCCAATAATTTGTATAATTCATATATTTTATAACTCTTATACTTATTGTAATTCTTATTTTTATAATTCTGACATTCTAAAGAGGCTGTTTTCCGGCTCTTTTAAAAAACAAAAGTTTTCCTCATTAATAAACTCAATATGGTTGTAGTAAGAAGTAGAGGATCTGCTTATTAATTTTTTTTAAATATAATTTCTACAATAAAAACAAGAAGTTTTCTTCTTGCAATTTCATAATTTTGAACAAAATTCTATAAAACTGAATAAACAAGAAGGTATCTCCTGGTTTTCCGCCGTTTCCTTTTTCAATACATTTGAGAAGATATTCGAAATGAAATTAAGATTTTCTTTAGAGAATTTCTTATATCTGGCCCGCTCTCACTCTCCTTTGGTACCGAGCTGTTTTAGACGTCGATCTCTTTAATTATAGTTGAACTTTTTAGCTCTGTGCAAAATAGTCGTCCTGTTTTCGATTTTCATATCCTCCTCATATTTCGCTCTTCATTCCCAGGCGCCCAAAGTTCACCATCCTAATGTTACCTACGTCTGTACGTACCTTCTTCATACTACAACACTCCAGTCTATTACTCTTTAAATGCACCTTTTAAATGTAGCTAACATTACTGAATAAGATCATAAAATTTGAAATTATCAATTACATGGCAAACTAAATTACAGCAAAAACATGAAACAGCCATCATCGAGAATGAGAAGACCTCATCCTAACTACTAACCACCACCGTCCGTCCTCTACAATATTACAAATCCATAACATGTTCATAACCGTTGCAGCGGTGCTTATGGCTTATGGCGTATGGCTTCTATTTTCATGCATGTCCTGGAATAAAGGCATTTAACACGCCATCTCTGACCACCGACCACCTGATTATAGGCTATATATGCCAATTTTATTACTCGTTACCATAAAATTAACTAGCGTTGGGTTACATTTTTTTCAGTTAACTAAGGTAAGGTAACAACTTACTAAAGACAAGAGAAAGCACAATAGAAGATTAGCTGAATGTGATGTTAAGTAAAAATGGAAGATGAAAAGATCTACAGAACTAATCGTGTGCAATCGCAGAAGTTGCCGGTTTGGCTATTAGGTTGTTGTCAAGTTTTACCATGCGCTGAGTTTAGTAACAGAGTAATCGATACTGCGTTTGCGAAGAGTTTCAAAATTACAGCGATCGTAAACGACGATCACTCTTGCAATTGAGTGCTAAGAGAGAGAGAGAGAGAGAGAGCGCCTGTGCATAAAAAGAGAGCGGTCAATTGCTTGCAGAGAAAAATGTTTTGTTCACACCGATCGTGCTCATAATTCTGTTAAGTCGGCGTGTATGCGAGTGTTTGGTTTTCAAATATTTTTTCTTCTGTATTCCGGCTATGGTTATTTACCTTTACCTTTTGTTTGTTGGCTAAATATAGAGAGCACACAACTGTAGCGTTAGGAGCACATAAAAGGCTGTCAGTAAAAGAAATGGCAACAAAATCAACGCCAACAGCTAACACAAAAAAAAAAGAAACAAAAAAAACAAACAATATACAACTGACCGAATTGAGGTTTCAATGTGAACGAACTTAAAGTAGTCTAACTGGAAAGTGGTGGTTCGATACAAAGACAGCACACACGCTCATCATTGGAAATGATTTTGCCAGTTCAGTTAAGTATTGGACATACTACATACTTAGGTCGAGCGGTGTTTGGTGGTTTAGGGGGAGTGTGAAAGCAGTGTGGAGAATTTAAAAGCATCAGAGGCTTAGCAGAAGGCGTTGAAAGCACCAGAAAGGGCACAACACAGAGTAGTAAAATTGGAGTGGCGAAGGCGGGGGGAAAACGATTAATAAAGGCTTTAAGATCATTATACTTACATAATTTGTATGTGTGATATAACATTTTTTTTTTTAATCTAGCAGTGATTACATTAATGCTACCTGCTGCGATTTGGGTTCTAAAATTTTATTTTTTTTTTGTGGTAGGTTTACATACTTCGATAGAGCTTTCTTAACGAATGTAACAATTACTATTTTGAAGCTAGAAACACGTAAAAGAAAGAGTGTGATGAAATCGAAATCTGAGAGTTAAACAAAAAAGATTTACATAGTTATTTCAGTCTTGCAAGCAAAACTATCTTCTTAAATGATGTATCATTTGCTTTTCTTTCACGTGCCATTTTAAACTCAATGTTCAATTTAACTTTCGAACAAATACAAGCGCATTTGTTGCTTATTTTACTTATTTGATTTATTTCTTATTTCAATTTGCTTTGTTTATATTATAAAAAATTTTAGTTCATTCTTGAAAATAAAAAAAGTTCAACAACTTTTAACAACATTTCAAATTTTAAAAACTTTTTGTTTTTGTACAATTTCAGCATATTTTTTCTTTATATAATTTTAATAATAAATAATAATAAAAAAAAAAGAATTAACTCTCAATTTAGGGCACTCAAAATCTGAACTTTATTTTTACGAAAATTAAACAACCGCAAAAATTTGGTTTGTGTATAAAATACTGCTGGTTTCAATTTGTCTAAAATTCGTGTTGATTGTTTAATAATTTTTTGTTGTTGTTTATTTTTTTTTTATTTTTTTTATTTTAGAGATTTTTGTTTCTTTGTTTTTTTTAGTGAAAAATTGTCAACAAAAAGATTATTACAAATCAAAACAAATTTGTAGTTATTTCAAACTTGTACCCAAATTAATTGGCCTTTAGCTGAAAATTAAATGAAAAAATTGAAAGTTACTTTTATATAAAGCAGGCACCGAAAGTAATCGTAGTTTAAATTTTTTGGGATAAGAAAATCATTGGAAATAATTCGTTCAAACCACAACTCGAATGCATCGACCCAATCCTAATGCGTTCGAATTTTTTTTTTTTAATTTTTCCGATCATTTTTGATCGATATTTTGTAATTTTTTTTCGTTCATAAAACTTAAATCATATTATTGCTGTTGCTACTATTATTGTCGGCGCCTTCATTATGATCGAAAAATTTGAAATTCAAAAGTATTTTTGATCGAAAAAATAAAATATCACCAAATAACGAATATATTTAATCGGAAAAAATTAAAAAATATCAGCCAAATTTTATCGGAAAAATAAAATCACAAAATATTGATTAACTCATGATTTGTTTCAAAATTATTACCGTTACGGTTCCTTTTTTTAATAAAGTGTAATGAAATTAGTCGCTGATTGATTGTTGTTTAACAGGCTAATTATCGCAGAAATAACAATAAATTTCGTAATTAGATAACTCGTAATTAGATAGCTCTGTTAATTTCAAATGTTGATGTTAATCAAGGCGAGCATAAATAAATGTTGCATATTTTAAGGATATTTGTGTGTTTTTTTTTTTGAAATTTTCGTTTTTCGGGATTTTCGGAATGTTAATTTTCTAGAATACTTATTTCAATCCTTTCGATTTTCCAAAAATTCATATTGTTTAAGGGATTTGTTTAAGTAAGTAAGTAAGTGAGAATTTTATGGGGGAGCTAATGAGTTAAATGTGCTAAGATAATATGTGCCATGAAATTTTACTTTATATGTGTTAACCCGTCATTTCTTTCAACCATTTTCCCTGTTAACAACAAAAAAAAAAAAAAAAAAAAAAAAACAACAAAAAAACGAAAAACGAAAAACGTAAACTGTAATAGGTACCAAAAAAAAAAGATAAGATTAAGATTTTTTTGAAATCCAGCGACTGTTTTGTTACTGGATGGGTTTACTTTCCGAAGTTATTAACAAAGTCCGTCCGGTCCGGCTTCAGTTGCCATAAAATTGTGTTACAGGGGTTTTGAATATTTTATGTTTTATTTTTCCAATAAAATGCATTTTTTAATTACATCTACTCTAATCTACATACATTTTTAAATTTAATTGCAATGCACTTCGCAGTCAACGAAACGGGCAACCATTTTAGGTGAAATTTCTCTAGGAATTAAATTATTGCCTCATTTCTCTGCCATTTCTGTAAATTCCTTTAGCGAAATGCAATGAATCTAGCTCAGCGTAAAGCATGACAACTGCGTCGGTTGTTTACTATTTAAGTACATATGTACATAGTTACACACACGCCTGCGTATTTAGTTCATATGTATGGATTTAGTAGTAGGCATTGCGCAGCAGTGAGATCCTCTTCAACAACTTCTAGTACTACTAAGTTAGCTTCACTGCCATTTTTGTGCCACTTAAATCTGCTTTGCACGCGCTTTGTTGGCATTTGCTTGACCTCTACGTCTTTGGTATGTGAAGTTTCTCCTTTTTGCTATTGCACTCGATCGTGGTGTTCTGAATATTTGTCTAAAGAGCTAGCAATTTTGTGGTATCACTGGCCAAGTGAACATAGTTGACGTGCACTCATTTTGTGAAGCCCAGGAAGCAAGCGGATTTGTTGTAAACTGTTTAATTTTTTTGTTTGTTTTTAGATGTTTTTTTTTTGTTTGTTAAAATATGTTTGGCTTGAATTTGTATGCAGTTAATAGTTTTGCAAAGTAATGTAGCTGAAAAACTTTGATTGTATTAATTGATATGAGCGCGAAAAATATAAGACGTTTTATCTGCACCCTTTCCGATTGTAAAGCAGAAAAGAGAAGCGGAAATAGCAATACAATTAGACAACCGCGATTCAAAAAACACCACCTAAAAATAGGAAAGCATTATTTGGAAATCAGAAATAGTCTTCGATTACGAATACTGTTTTCTTTTTTTTTTTTTTTTGTTTTTTTGTACTCTGCATCTTATTTTCAACTGAGACTTTCGATTTTCAAATCACTTGCAATTTAGTATGCTAATTTAAAATTTAGGTACTATTTCCATTTATGATATTTATTTATATTTCAAACAATTTATCCCTTAAATGATTTGTTTGCTCTTGATTTGCTCTCATATCAAGCAGTGGTGTTCAAATTTTCTCTTCCATTTTGTTTTGTGATTTATTTATCATTGTGGGTGGAAATCAAAATAAAATCAAATAAAATGTTAGTATTTATGTTGCTAATAACACTGCGGAACAAAATTTTGCGGTCGGAGATTTTTATGTCGATTTAGGGTAGATTGGGGGCGCTGATTACGAAAATAATATCAGTTTTGTTGAATTGGCTCTAGTTTTTCAGATAAAGTTTTTTAAATATTTCACGAAAAAACCTAATTAAAAATACCAATATTGATTTAAATTATATTTTTATTGCGCGCCTGTATACAAATAATACAAGAATAAAAAAAATATATTCTTTTCATTAATAAATTTAAAAAAAATTACAAAAAACTTTTTCTGTAGGACCTCCTATGATGTCGTTGCTCAGGACAATCCCGTATTAAGTTCCAGCAGTAGTCTGCCATCATGTGGTCGTCCCATCGACCTTGGTATCTTTCTTCCATTATTTTTATATCCTGGTGGAACCGTTCACCTTGTTCCTCACTGTAATCGCCTAGGTTGTCTGGGGATTTGTCCAAATGACTATGTAAATAATGTAATTTAATGCTCATTTTAGCTCCTAGTTTGCGAAAATTGTGAAGCATATCAGCAACTAGTTTTGTATAGTCTGGCGATTTATGATTTCCCAAAAAATTTTTGACTACATTAACAAAGCTAAGCCAGGCTTCAGATTCAATTTGTGACATATGGTTTAAGAATTCAGTGTCTTTTAGAAGGGTACGAGTTTGCGGACCATCGAAGACTCCTGCTTTTAATTTTTCCATACCAAGGACTGGAAATTTTTTGCACGCACACATATTCGAAACAGTCACCTGTCTTATCAAGGGCTTTGATGAACTGTTTCATTAGCCCAAGCTTGATGTGAAGTGGTGGAAGAATTATTTTTTCTCGGCTTAGCAGTTGGTCATGAAACACATTTTCTGTTCCTACCTCCATATTTTCTCTCACCGACCAGTCCTTTCTAATCCAATGTTCATTTCTTGCACGACTGTCCCATAAACATATAAAACAGGGGTATTTAGTATACCCACTTTGTTGTCCCAATAAAAAATTCACCATCTTCATCTTTATTGAGGAATAGTTAAACTAATACAACTGGAACTGGGTCATACCATTTTTTTTCTCTTTAATTTCTTAAGTTTCGTTTATCTCAAGAACTAGAGCCAATCCAAAAAAAGTAAAAACACAGTTCGTAAGCCTGCTACTAATATTAATAAAAACTATTAACAAAATCATGATCGCAGGTTTTTTTTTTAAATTTTTGTTACGCAGTGTAAGTGTTTTGAAATGGAGTCAAATCGATCTGTAAATAAAGGTTTTAGAAGCATCTTGACTCCAGCACCACCTATTGGATTGTTTAGCCTTTGGCACCGTACTATGAATTTGAACTCAAACGCTTGAGTGGGTCTCGAGTCTATAAATATAAACTACATACTAACCTTCACACTCGGCTTTTTTATATAGAGCAAAAAGAGGAAGATATTGACCGCGACGATCTAAATTCGATTACTTTGTTGAAACTACAGTACTACCAAAGAACGTAGATCACAAAGAAGTTGCATCACTACCACCGTTTCTCCAACAGAAACTCTAGTCCAATTTCACCGTACCAGAACTTATTTGACCCTTGCTGATTGATATTAGAATTGGATTTATCCAATTCGTTACTGGTGTTGTGAAATTGGACGAGACATCTTGCTACAGGAAACGAAACGCCATGCAACTTCTTTGTAATCTACGTTCTATGGTACGACCAGTACTTAGCTTGCTCACTGCAGGTATGGTTCTTCATTTTTATGTACTCTGTATCTGTCCAAAAGAAAGAGACATGCATCTTGTTTCAGCTGATCTAACGCACGTCAATGACAAGACTTGCCGCATGACAATTGTCTCAATACTCTACTTAAAAGTATGACGCAGAATACAATAAATGTTTGGCCGTGTCACGTATCCAATAGGTCATAAAAACTCCAATGACAGTTGTCATCATAAGAGGTGTAATGGCAAGTTTTTGCGGCATGATTTAAGGAGCAGTAGTTAAAGACAGTAGTCATGAGATGAGTCTTGCCATTGGCTTGGAAATAGACTTACAAATGATGACTTTCAAAATACTGAAATTTGTGCTTCCTTAATTGATAAATGTTTAACAAGTGAAGCGCTTAAAAGTATACAACATTTGCGGCCGATTTTTACTTGCTTTTCATACTGCCAGTACATTCGATTTAATTTTGCACTTTTAGTTTTCGCGTTGCATACTTTTAGGTAAAACTTTTCATTTAAAACATTTTGCAGGGATGTATTTAATTTTTCTGTCTTAAAGAGAGGTATGCTTGTAGCTAACCGGCTTGGTGGCCTAATCGCCTACTGGGTCTAATTAAAAAATCACCCGCTTTGGTAGCCATCATCATTCTTGTGCAGCGTGGTACATCTAAGCTTCCTTGTTGCTGCCATGTTCTTCTTTCTTTCGCCATATTTAGCAGCATTCCGCATGCGGTCATGCCACGTCAAGCATTTGGTTGTTGCGCACAAATAAAATGCAGGTATATATGCGCTATATGTTTAGCTAGTAGTTGCTTGTGGCCGTTTAAAGATTTTCATTCTAAAACTGGACTTGCGCAGAAGCTAGGAAAAAAAATTACAAAAATAAAAACAAACTTATTTCATGCTACTTGCCTGCCATGCCTCCATATAGGCAAATGTACAGTTGTGTGCACAAAAATAGCAGCAAAATGTATTGATAAGTTTTAGCAATTTTTTTTTTGTTATTAAATTTGAAATATTTTTTTTTTAAATGTAGTCAATTTTATAGCAAAAACGAGGTTAGTCAAAATGTTTGACTTTCTGAAAAAATTGTCAAAAATTGAACAACCAAAAAAAAAACATTCGTCACAATTTCTGACTTTTTAGTCTGCATTTCAACCATTTTGAACCCCTTTCAAGTAGCTACAAACTCCTGTTAATTTTTGAAAATGTTTTTGTTTTTTTTTTGCTGACCGAGTTGAGTATTTTTTTTCTATACATGCAACTCATACACAAAATTTAGTTTTAGTTGTAAAAAATTTGATTAATCCCTTACATTTTTTTTTATGAAATGTTTTATATTTGCTGAATTTTTATGGGGTTCTTTTCAACGTCACTGGTTTTTGAAATTATGTTATTTGAAATTAGATAAAGAAGACAATATATACCTCCAAAACTTGCCAATAGGCTTTAGTACCCTTTTTTTTTGAACACTGCTGTACATATGGCAGAATCGGCCCACGACAAAGTTGCAGCTGTGCTGATTTCCGCATAAACACACACATCCGTCCATATTCCCTATATAGTGATCGCTATGTTATAGACATTGCAAAGTGCAAAATCCGCAATGCGCTCAAACATTTCTTCAACTCTTTGGCTGTGACCGTGGCCATTTAATTGGAACTGGAAAAACAAGCTGGCGTTTACAGTTAGTTAGTTAGTCGCTCTTTCTTGCCTTAACCAGCAACAGCAACGAGTTCCAGTGCCACTGACATTGGCCTCGCCGCTACGATTGCATGTTGCATGTTGCTCGCCGCCTGCTGACTTGGAGTGCACTCACTCCTCATTAGTTCTACCTGCCTGCCGGACAGACGGATGGACGGGTAGTTAGTTAGTTACCTTTTGATTTTGCTACTTAATATTATTATTATTTTGAGTGAGGTTCATCTACATACATACATTACGCCGCTCTTCGAACTCTTCTACATATGTACATATGTATGTGCCTATATTCGTTTATTGTATATCAAATGTAAAGCGTTTCGCATTCTTCAGTTCCAGTCGTAAATTATAGCGTAGCTAACAAATTCCAATAAGCGTTCTCTAATGTTCGCTTTTTTTCCTTTTAATTTGACTTGACTTTTTTTTTGTGAATTTCGCTGCTCGCTGCAAACTTTGGCGACTAGCTAGCTATAAGTATAGCCTATGTTATTTAAGTTCATTCTCTTTGCCAACAGTCTCGCCCCGTTCCTTGTTTCGCTGCGTCGTTAATTGTATTGTTTTTTTTTCATTTTTCTATTTTTTCGTAACTTTTGTATTAGATACTTTAAAATTAGACCTCGAACTTATTTGATCATTATATTTAATTTTTATTATGAAATGATTGCCAGTTGTTAATAAATTTCGTCCCTACCTAGAGGCAATGCTATTGTCTCCTTGTCCTCGATCATAACATTATTGTTTTGGATTATTTTTTGTTTAAGTATAGCAGCATTTTTATAGTATGAGTGCTCATTTAAAAGTAAGACTTGTTCAAATTACTATGACTATTTTAGATTTCATTATTAGGGTTTACCAATTGTGCAATGAAGAATTGGTGAGTTGATAGGACTTGCACTTTATTTTAGTTGATCTTTTCTAAAAATTCATACAGTAAAATTAACGGGTTTGATGAGTTTTTTTTTTTTTTTTTTTTTTTTTTTTTGTGTTAATTTGTCGCATTCGTGTACATTTTCTGGAAAGATTAACTATTATTATATTATATTTATTTCACATTTAAAATTAAATAAGGAAAAATAAATATTGTTAAAACTTGTTAATATATTTTGCAACTGGTTTTGTGATCACACGCGTATGTATAAAGAAAACTGTTAAGTAAGAAAAATCAAGTAAAGGAATTTAAAATCATATTAAACTAGTGGAAAGAAGACGTTACGTGCTTATTTAAATTCGAAATTGTAAAAAAAAAAAAAAAAAAATTGACCTCACCTTACTACCTTACTCTTTACCTGACATCAGAATAAATTTTATGTAATTGTCTTGAGTAGTTTACCAAAAATAAGAACGCCATAAGTTTGGTAACAATTCATTTGCCGGACCCAACCGTAGGGGCAGGGAGAGCCCGATCTTCTGGTTTCCAAAAAAGTGTATATTAAATATTTAAAAGAAAGCGACCACTATCCGAAATTTTTAGAAACATATTCAATTTATTATATGTATTTGTATGGCATGCCCTCTAAATAAATGTGGCATATTCCAAGATTCTGGCAAAGTGATATGAGTTTAACTCGTCAACAAGTGCTAGAAATTACCTAGAAATAATAACAGGGTTTTCAATAGGGACCCTACAAAAGTAGGCCGATAGCCAAACGACGCCATATTTTTCCCCGCTCTTTTTATATTCCTCTTCAGTAAGGTTTGCCATTTCATCTTGGAAAGATATACGATCCAACAACGAATCGAAATTATTAAAATTTACTACCGAAATTCGGAGTCAATGGCCTCAACTTTAAGAGCGCTACGTCCAATTTATGGTCGACGCAATTTCTGGCTGAATGGCTTCGTGAATAAGCAAAATATGCGTTATTGGACAGGCAGCAATCCACACGTACTCCATGAGTCAACATTGCATCCCGAAAAAATTACGGTTTGGTGCGGTTTATGGGCCGGCGGCGTCATTGGGCCGTACTTCTTCCGTGATGATCAAGACCGGCACGTTACTGTGAATGGGAATCCCTACCGCTTAGTGATAACCGAATATTTTTGGCCCGAATTGGATGATGTGGACTTGGACGATATATGGTTCCAACAGGACGGCGCCACAAGCCACACAGCGAATGTCTCAATCGATTTATTGAAAACCAAGTTTGGTGAACGTGTTATCTCACGAAATGGCCCAGTCAATTGGCCGCTTCGGTCGTGCGATTTGACGCCGTTAGACTATTTCCTGTGGGGATACGTCAAGTCTATGGTCTATGCCAACAAACCAGCAACGATTGATGAACTTCGTACGAATATCGAACGTGAAATTGCAGCAGTATCGGCCGATTTATGCTTGAAAACCGTCAAAAATTGGGTTTAGCGTCTGGACTTCTGCCAGCGTGCCCGTGGTGCCCATGCAAAAGAAATCGAGTTCCATACATATATCGAATGTACTTTCGCAGGAATAAAGAATTTAATTCATCTCCCAAACCGTTTTTGTTTTATTTAAAAAAAACTTTTGTAGCGTTCCTATTGAAAACCCCTTTATAATTGGGTTACACGGAATTCGGTATAATTATAATTATTTTTAATTTCAGCGATGTGAAATAAACAGAACCGGCTCCTGAGAAAAATTTAAGTGCAAAAATTGTTCCCTATTGTGAATAATTTTACATACCTAATTCATATTTTTTCTGGTTTTCCTCCGGGATGACTAAATAAAAGCAACGAATTTTTATCGCTAGGTTTAACTAGTAATGCGTTGATTTATTTTACTTTTCATATATTTTTATAATTTAACCTGTGAGCTGCAAAAATTTTAACAAAATATTGTATGCAAAAAAAGAGAATGAAATTAGAAATTTAATTTTTTATCGTCTGTAAAATAAGCCGCGTTTTGAAGTAGTCTATGCCCTGCCTTACCGAAAATGCCAAACTAGGCCTTAAGAATAGTCTTAGCACATTTTAACGAAAATGTGTGCTTCTTTTTACTCTTGGAATATTTGTACATGAATTAAAAATTTTACAGGCATTTCACTACTCGAGTTTTTGACTTTTTGAAATCTGCTATTCGCACGTCCTCATATCCTCAAATAAGCGCATTGACGCCGATGCTTTCGCCACCAACCTGTTAGTTCAGATAAATTCTATTCGCTGTCATGTGTCGTATTCTACACACAAAAAGGGTACGCTATAAAGATTTATCTTTGCTTTCAAATGCAACTAAGAGATTCAGAGTCAGAGTCAGTGGAGAATAGAAAAGTTCTAATTGGCAATACCAAAACGTCTAAGAGTACAAAATTCTACACACTGATGTGACATGCCATCTATGCAAGCACCGAGAGAGAGCGAGCGAGAGCGATCAAAAATCTTAGTCGGCTGATGCAACAAGCGAAGTCTACACTAAAAACGAGATATGCGCAAAGCTAACAGTACAAGACAGCGAAATTATACTAGCCATGAGTTGCTCGTACAGGTCGGCAAATTACAAACAGCGTGAAATTAATTTGTGCTTGACTGCGAGCGAGCCTACTACTAGAGCACACCTTTCTGAGTGTTTGATTTTTAATTTTTATGAATATGTTGGATGTATCAAAATGCCTACAGAGCAGCAGTATTTGTTTGTTTGGTGTTGGTAGACTTTTGAGGGTGGGTGTGTCGCCGGTTGATGTATACGGCAAACATAATCTACCCTACCGGCTCTCTTTTGATGGAGATATTTTTATTCGTTGATTTTCGGCGCGTTACGCTCTCAAAATGTAACTCTACAACACTAGGTACATTTCGTCAACTCGGCGCATTTGCAGTTTTTCCAAACACTCTCTCTTAGCAGTCGAATATTATTTTGCACGCCACTCTTTGAAACCTCCACGCGCTCTTTGCTGCATTGATTGTTTCCATTTATTTGAGGCGCGTGGCAACGCTGTTTCATCCCAGTTCGTTTGCCATCGTTTGTGAATTGTTCTATTTGCTTTATGCTTTTGCTCGTCACTTGCTCATTCGCTGCTTGTGTTCGTTCACTCGTACATTGCTGTATGTATGTTGGCTACATTTGTGTTTTGTTTTTGTTTTTGTTTTTGTTTTTGCTTCTACCGATTGTCGGTTTTCGCTCTGCTGTATGCCGATGAGGAGCTACTAGCTAAGCTATAGCTGCTTAGCTGCCGCAATTTTCATAGCAGACTTTGCGACTTCAATTCAGTTCGCGATGGAACTTTGAACATTGTGGATCGTATTTTCCTGCAATCGTAAGAAGAAAGTATTGCCGTTACGTTAACGTCTCTTCTCGTTTCGTCTCGTCTCGTCGTCGTGTTTGTCGTTAGCGTTTATATATCGTGTGAGAAAAATACAAAAAAAAAAATAAAAATTAAGTGTTTTCTGTGCATTTCATGTGCTGGAGGAAATTTTTATTCCGAGGAAGTTAATAAGTAAATACAAATTAATAAATTTTGGAAAGTGAAAATAAATTGCAAATTTTTGTTAAATTCATACCACATTTGGTGTGTTTGTGAAGCGAGTATATTGAATTGGCTTGTCTGCATAAAAAAGCGTAAAAAGCAAAGAATATTAGTGGATATTTTTGAGAAGAAAAAGAAAGCAAACCTAAACGGAAGAATTAACAACAAAACTAATTCTTTAACGGTAAATCGTACTATCTTTTCCGCTTTAAGTTCGGTCAGCATATTCACACGTTTGTCGCACTTCTATCCGCTACGCCGCCTGTGTACGTGCAACAATCCGTTGACGGAAGTGACAAGCTAACGGTTTTAATAGTTTCCGTTCAAGTCGGCGTATATTTTAAATGCTTATTGACCATCATACAATAAATATTGAAAAGTTAATTTTGTAGTTGAAAAGCTACGTATATTTAATCAAATTCACAAAAATCGAGTGCCTATAATAAGAAATTCTCAAAAAAATTTGTATAATAAAAGTAATTCTAGAACTTGGGGATTTTAACAAACCTTCTTTACTTTTTTTGGACCTTCAAAATATTGCACCTCGTGCGGTTGTTTCGCGTTTGTAGTCGATTCCACTTGTTGGGCGTGTAAACAGGTGTCGTGCGCCTTAAAGTATGCTACACAAAATTTTCGTTGCAAAACCAATAAATGACAATTTAAAAATATTTACGCACTGAAACGTGCTCGCACGTCGTTTTTAAGGATTTCATAATTGGATTGTGTGCACAAACAGCAACAACAATAACAATTTTTATTGTGTAACAATCGCATTTGCTGTGCAAATATTACGCTGCTCCTCAACAACAACAACAATAATAACATAAACAGCGTTGGCGTTTTGCTTAAATTCTGCATGTCCTTCGCGCGCTTATTTACCACGTTCATGTGTCTTGGTGCGGATTAAAAAAGGATTTTATGTAGATTATTGCACGCAAATAAACAATAGCAGAGTAGCGTCAGTAAAAAGAGTGTCTGTCGCGTGGCAATTACTGTACAACAGCAGCAGCAGCAGCAACAACAACAACAACAAAAACAAAAACAACAACAACAACAACAACAACAGCAAGTACAATAACGAAGTACGAAATTTTTCTGTTTTTTTTTTTTGCTTTTTCATGGTATAATGCGGGATTAAATTTAATTGAAACTGGCTTGCGAAAGTAACAAAAAAAAACACACACACCAACAACAACAACAACATTCATACATCAAATAAAATTTTGAAGGCGTGCAAAAATATTATTTAAATTTAAGAAAAAAGTAGCGCAGGCGCCAAGTGTTATTGTAAAACAAAAAAGAATAAAAATATTTAAATATTTAATTTTCCACAACTAAAAATTAAACAATCAAAAATAAAGAGAATATCAAAAAATAAAAATATAAGTCACACAACAAACACACAAAATTAAAAAAAAAAAAATTTGCTATTTATAATTTACAAGAAAAACAAAAAAATCTCGTAATTTTTCGCCAAAAAGTTAACAACAAAAATCTTTAAATTTCGTAGCCTCAAATAAGCCTATAACTGCTAAAATAAATTTAAAAAAAAAAAAAAAACACTAATTTCTAAATTAATGTGCGTGGTGTAAATTTATTAAATAAATAACTTAAATTACTAATAACTAAGTGCAATAAATAGAAGAATACAATTTTTCTAGCAAATTCTAAAAAAAAAAAATTAATATTTAATTAATTAAAATTATTTAAACATTTTATGAATTAGCAAATTTATTATTAAAAAGTATTTAATCAATAGCTTTGAAAATAAAGCGTATAAAAAAAATTGCCAAATTTAATAACAAAATAGCGCTAATAAGAAATAAAATTGAAAAAAAAAAAAAAAAAAATTTAATTTTTTCTTTTTAAATATTTGCCTTAATCAAAGTTAAACAAAAAAAAAACACGGAAACCTAAATTTTTTTTTGACCTACGCGAAATTGCAACTAAAGTGAAATTTATAGCAGTGCTGCATAACAACAACAATTCACCCGCTGAGCCTAAGCACCAACTGCAAATGACTTGTAATTGGTCTGCATTTTAATATTTGCTTCCCCATTTACTATGTGTGTTGTGTCCATGTGTTGGTAAATTCATCAATTCGTTGGTGGTAGTGATAGTGTTGCCTCTGCGCTGCGCTACAACAAATAAGCAACAATAACAACAAACAAAAAGCATAAACAAACAAAAAATCACTAGCAACTAAAACCGGATGCTTTAATTTAAAACACATACAAATACAAATAAATTTCCTGCTGATAAGTTTCAAACAAAAAAAAAAAACATAAAGGCATACAAATACTTAGCATACAAATAAAACATAAATTAATGCAACACAATTTATTGAAAACATAACTGGATATCAGCGCGCAAAGCATCAAAAATCACACAAATTTATTTCAATAAAAATAAATAAATTACCGCAACAAAAATCCTGTATTCCATTTACGCTAAGCGCTTGTGTGTGTGAATTTGTGTGAGTGCAATAAATAAAGATTGTTTAAGGCAAAAACAAAAAAAGCGCTTCCAATATTCTAAAAAATAAAAAATAAAAACCAGATCGGTAAATTAGCTTAGCTAACTAACAAAGCGCTAAATCAGCGCTACAATAGAAAACAAATTTATAACAACTACTACTAAACATTTTGATATAAAAAAAAATAAATAAATTAGTTAAAGCGCAACAAAGCAAACAGCAACAATATGGTCGTTTTGGAGACTGCAACCGCTTTGTTGGGCGGCCCCTATGCTCAGGGTGCACCCGCATTGAAAATGGTACAAAAACGTTATATTGGATTACATCAATGGCTGGGACCGCTGCGCAGCAAAGAGCTAAAGGAGCAAATTGTAAGTAGCGTTCGGTGGGAAATTTTTTGCTCGTATTTTTTTTTTTTTTTTTTTTTTTTTTTTTTTTTTTTTTTTTGTGTAGGGAATTTATAACAACCAAAAAGGGGGCACGGCGGCGTTGCGCTGTGAGAAATGGAAGCAAATTAAATGAAAATATATGAGAAAGAAATCTACTCTATTGTGACCAGCAAAAGTATATCGAATAATGCCACATAAAAAAAAATTAACTTAAAGCAAATGGCTCTTATTTTCATTTTTTGTGTCGTTTCAATGCCCAGTAGATATCCGACATAAGTAAAAATATTTCTAATACAAAAAATCATATAATCTACGGCAGACTATGGCACTTGGATTGTGTTTGGAAAGAGGAAGATGAAAAGCAACAAAAGTTTACACGGCTAGTAGCATTCTTGCCTTGCGTGCCGCCGAGAAGTCGTAGCTTCGTGTTCTGCGTAAGTTTAGAGAGAAAAAGTCTGTCTGTGGCTATAACTTCTACCGCTTTGACTGTTGTTGCTTTTTCCAATAACTTCCACATAAAACCAACTGATCTTAAGCCCAAAAAAGCACAAATTTAGCAAATACTTAATGGAATTACTACTTCCAAGTTTCCTTGATTTATAAAATTAATTACTGAGACTATAATAAAATTTATTTATTATTTAAATAAATAAAATTTCACACAAAAATTTACATATAAAATAAATCAATAACAAAATTTTAAGCTAAAATAAAACTTTACTATATTGAAGTTAAATTTTTAAAAAATATAAATTATTTATTATATATTATATTATCAAATGTTAATAGTATTAGTAAAATGTAAATAATTATAAATAAAATAATTTTTTAAAAGTAAATTCCTCATAAAATTTTTTTTTTTCAATTTTCCTAATGAAAATTTATTAATTTAAGTTAAATAAGGGATATTATTTAACCTTAAAATTGATATTTAAAATAAAATAACTATAAAACAAATTTATTAAAGGTAAAATTAATTTATATTACAGTTCTGAAATAATAAAATAATTAAAGGTAAAATTAATTATAAATTAACATAAATAAATAAATATTAATCAATATAATACTCTTTATTCATTAAATACTAAATATAAAATCCCCTATTATTTTAATTTAGTTAAATTTAATAAATAACTTTCAATTATATTTTAAACTTTTATTTTAATATTTTTTTTTTTAAATGGACTAAATTTTATATTATTAAACTTTTGTTACTATATAACAATTTTATAAAAAAATTGAAATAATTTTATTTATAATTATTAAGACTACTCAAATAAAATTTATGTATTTAATTTTATAAAAAATTCATTTTTATACATTAAATAAAAAAATGGAGTATTTTTTGTATATTAACTAAATATTAATTAATAAATATTTTAAATAACAATAAATTTCAAAAATAAATTTAGAATAAATCATTTTTATATATTAAATCAAAAAAAATGGAATATTATTTTTATATTAATTAAATATTAATTAATAAATATTTTAAATAGCAATAAATTTCAAAAATAAATTTTAGAATAAATCATTTTTATATATTAAATAAAAAAAATGGAATTATTAGTAAATATAATTAGGTAAACAAATTATTGATTTTTTTTTCAATACAAAAATTAAATCAGACCAAATCAAATATGTGTATTGTTCTCAATTAAAACAAATAATAAAAAACTGAAATTCGCAGTTACGCTCAAGCGACCCCCAGTTTTAGCAAATTTTTTTGCTATTAAACAAAATTCCAGTTTAGCCTCAGTTCATATTTATTCTCTGAAGCAATCAGATCCATTTTTATCCATATGGTTTTCTTTAAAAATAAAAATCACACTTCAGCTTAAGTTTATGAGTTTGGCAAACGCGAATCTATTCGCTTGAATTTTGAGAACTTAGCCTCTTTCGAAATTCTGGCGAATGGTATGGTTTTTGAGCATCCAGCCTCTCGACCATTTATATCCAAATTTCGGCAGCCGTGATATTGCTGAAATTTCACGATTAAGAACAGAATACCAAGCTTAAGACGAAAGAGTTCCCATTCCTCATGTTTTAAAGTTTTTCGTAAGTCGGTTGAGAATTGTAGATCAGAGTTCAAAGTGAGACACATAGAATATACAACATGTTTTATTTGTCTTCTTTTCCTCTTTACTACTTTCTGCCATTATATTGAGCACACGAATCAAATATTAAAACGAGGAGGTGATGTTGCGGTGAACGAAAAAACATATCAATACCAGCATCTCAGGCAATGATGGCGGCATCTCGACTTTAAATGGGCAACAAAACTATACAAGTTGCTTCAACGATTGCTTCGTGTGTATTTAGCATAATACCTAGAAAAGAATGAAGCACGTAAAAGATCTGAAACGGAGCAATTGCTCTAATACAATAAAGCCTTTTGAAAGAATGTTCACAAATGATGACACAGCATAACTGCTTTCATTGGGCCCATTTCTTTGTACCCGAGTTGCAAAAGAACACTAGGAGGATAAGAAATAGCATGTAAAGCAACAACACTAACTCGGCAAAATATGAGAGTTGAGTCAACTCGGTAAACTGATATTCGACCTGAGATTTTGTGTTGGGAAGTGGAAAAACTGCGCTATTGTGAATGAGCCCGAAGAAATTACATAGGAAATTTCAATTTAACACCAAATGCGGCTTTATTTTTATAGCATTTTTAAATATGAAACTAAATCAATAAAAAATTTGCAATAACATCTATTTTCCGTTCTTAAATAGCACTAAACAAATCGCATGTTTCATAACTTTTAACAGGGTTACTTTTGCAACTAAAGGAAATTTTTTCCAAGCTGGAGTGTTCTTTTGCAACTTGGGTACAAAAAAATGGGCTTATTGTAAATTTTCACCTTCTACAATATTATTTTCCAATTCGTGCTCGAAAATTTCAACACTATACTAGACTGCAAAAGCTAGGAAATATTAAAATATTTCAATCCTTTTGGACGAACTTTACCTAAAATATCTCTAGACCCCCATTATGGTATGACATTCGTTTTCCCCATTAGGGTTTGTATATTTAGGCTGTTTCAAAAAATTTAAAGACTTATCCTTTACGAAGCTACATATATTTTGTAAGTTTTTAAACTTTTAATTGATGCTAATTTCGGAAAACATAAGTCCACATACAATTGTAGTGATTGTTTTTTTTTTTTAGTATTTTGAAGATTTATTTACTAAATCAGATTTTTACTTCAGCAAAATTAAAACCGGGTTTTTTCTCGATACTCATTTTTCTTTTATCCATATTCGTTTGGTTTACTTTTCCTTAATATATGTTACTCGCCGCATGACGGCAAAATTTTGTAATCTATCATTATTGGTATTATTGTTTCACACAAAATTCGTTGGTGTTACTAGAATTGGGGAACATCTTATACATAGCCCTGCTTTATTGAAGAAGATTCAGATTTTGGTATTAAGAGTGAAACCGAATAGAAAAAAATGGCATTCGAACAGTTACATAAAACAAAGAACGCAATTACGCCGCGATTGCCGTCAACATTAAGGGCACCCTATTTACAAAGTAACTACCAATCGATCAATAAATTAATCAATCGATCACTTAGCCAGCCAGACATTCAATTAGTGCAACATTTAAGTCAACGATAAGCGGCAAGCGACGACAACAAAAATCACAGCAAACTTAACTACAATGTGGAATTAGAGAAAAAAGGTAGAGTGAAAAACAAGGGCAAAAGTAGAGAGGAAAGTAGACTTTCCAACAAAAAAACAAAAAAAAAAAGGAAGAAACTTCAAAACTACATACGCAACTACTGCGACTGTGAACCAAACAAAAGAACACCCCCACACACCACTAGGCAGTTAGAAAATAATACCCACTCGAAAACGAAAAAAAAAAACCAACCAGCCAACACAAGCGTAGGTACAACTTGCATAATCATCAAATGCGCCTACAAGTTGTCAATCAGCGTTCATTGCCACCCACCCCACTTGAAACAGAACGCAGCAAAGATAAAAATGCCAACAAAACAACAGCGCCAACAAAACAACAGCAAAATCCATTTAAAGTTAAGTGAGGCAATTGTGTCCGCCAAAACAATAACAACAACAACAACAACAACAACACATTAATCATGAGCTCATAAATTTCAACCACAAAATGCCAAAAAGTATTGAACATATTTAAATATGTAAGAGTGCGAAGCTAGTTGGGTTCAAAATAAAACAAAAATAAGAAAGAAAGAAATGGAATTCACTTAGAAGTGGAAGTGTTGAAAAATAACAACAAATTGTTGCAGCAAAATATGGCAAATGCTAATGCAATGTGGACCGAGCGAAATGATGTGCAAAAATGAGATTTATTGTTAGATTACAAAAACTATTTATTTCGTTTGCTCATAAAATTCAGCAGCCCATCGTGGGCAGACTCGTTACAAGTTGTGCAAAGAATTGAAGGGATTCTAATTAAATATACGTTATATAGTCGGGTTAGGTTTCGGAATAGAAAAACCTAGATGACCTTTTCAACTTTAAATTATAATATTCTTTATTTTGCAGCAGAGTTCAGTCAATTAGGAATGCTCGAAACGGTATCGATTATGCCGAATTTCGATAATTTGACAGTCGACAATCGATTTTGGAATCGATATTTATCGGTTCGATAAATCAAAGAGATTTATATTTTACTCCGAATATCGATAATTTGACAGTCGACAATCGATTTTTGAATCAATATTTATCGGTTCTATAAATCGAAGAGATGGATGTTTTATTCTTAGTATCGATATTTGCTTTGAAATTTATATTTTTCAGCTAACACAAAACACTAAAAAAAAAAAAAAAATGGTAATAAAATTCAATAACTCAAAAACTAAATGAAGAAAAACTATACACAGTGGACGTGCAGAATGAAATTGCCTTTTTCGGCCGGAAGTGCATTAGAAGACAGTTTTAGTCCAACAATTGTTAAAAACAATTAATGGATGAACCGGAAGGAGAGAGTCTATGACCATATGAAAAAAATCGTATATACATATATGTACGTTAGATATTATTAAATATCTTCTCAATGTGATTCCAATGAAATTGGAGCTCATGACCCAATTTGCTATCGTCGCATTTATAAATAAATATAAGCGATTTTTTGAGTTTCATTATTAATCGATTTTTTATATCGATTATATCCACATCGGCACATTATTCCATAAAAATAAAAAAAAAACGAGTTATATCGGTTTATTATATTGATGTTTTGTGATATATTGAGCATAACAAGTTTTAAAAGTGATTTTCATATTCATTTTGTTTCGTACCGATTAACTGGTGCGTATGATAACAGAAAAATATGAATGACGCGCAAGTGAAATTCCCATCCTTACAAATAAAATTGCGCGAAGTAAGCTTGCCACAAATAAATTGAAGCGAATTTGTGCATTTGTGTTGATTTGTTTTTTTTTTTGTTATGTGTTCAAATTCCAAATTAATCCAGAAATATATACTGTACAAATGGAAATATTACTAGAGTTAAAAGCTTATTTCATAAACAATAAACTAGGGTTGATATATGTACGCTCGGAAATTAACTCTCCAAACTAACTTCTCAATTTTTTTTTTTATTTTTAAAAATATATTGTGATATACAGTGATTTTTACGATTAGGCCGAAACCGGTTTGTCTCCACACCAAACTTGACAAGGGATGCCGGATAATCGTCCCAATAAACATCCGCAATTAAAGCCATGCCACATAGAATGCTTTGGCTTTGCGTGGCATTTGCAGCTTTCTCAGAAAAGCGAAAAAGCCAAAAGGGATGCCACAATAAACGCTTTGACAACAGTCATTTATTTAATGTGAAAGATTAAAAAACTATTATGCTGAGCATCTTTTTTGGTTAATCTTTAAATTTACATCAGTTTTTCGTAGACAATTTAAGTGTGACCTACATATATTCATTGGAGATTCTTCTACAATAAGTTCCTTACACTTCTATTTTGCGATAGAGCCCCCACTCAAACTCAAAAATTTTCTCGAAAAACAGAAATTATGCATGTTTCGGTTGGGGTTCGTACCGTTTAAGGTTTTTATTTTATTTTATAAATCACGATTTATCCATCTGTTCTGTATTGTTTTGCTTTTATTTTTGATATTTGCTTGTATTGTGATATTTAATCGTTCATTATAAATTTTATTTTTCATTTAATTTTTGAAAAAAATTGTACCATGCAAATAACGAAAGAATGTGCTATAAAATTGCATACCTGAAAGTTTTCCAAAAATATATATTTGGGTGAAATTCTAATTGAGTTTCATAAAATCAACGTCAAATACTAAAATAACTTCCATCTTCAGAGACTGCAGTAAAATTTAACGAGAGCTTTTTTTTTTTGTGCTGTAAATAGAGGCCAAAGATAATTGTTACTTTGATTTTATTGGGACTAAATCACTGCATTTTCGTTATTTTGTGACTTTAATGTTTTCGATCGATATTATGTAGTTTCTATTTTTTCGATTAAGTTCTATCCTTATATTTACATTTTGCTATGTACTATAAAAAATTATCGTTACTTTTCTGATCACATTTAATCGTTATTTTTGTGATTTTTATTGTTTTGATCATAAAAAATAAATCGTATTGTTGGTTTTGTTGCTATTATTGTCATCGCCGACAAGGATTTTTTGTTTTTACTATCGATAAATTTTAAATCCAAGAATAACGATTGATTATTTTTGTTTAAAAAATTAAAATGTAAAAAAAAAAAAAAAAAAAAAACTGTTAAACTTGACGAAAAAATAAAAATCAGAAAATATCGATCAAATTTGAACGAAACCATAAAAATCGGAAAATATCGAATAGATTTTAATCGAAAAAAATTAACATCACGAAACACCGATTAAATTTGATTTTACTTAATTCATTTTTTAATTTTTTTTAGTTGGCCTGCGAAATGAAAAGTCAAAATGTTCTAGAGAAAATTTCTCATATACTAAATTCTGAAAACGGAAATTGTGTTAGAAGATTTTCACAGAGTATCAAAAATAGCTATTAAAACTGTGGCCCTTTGCTAGAGAATACATATTTACGTTTCAATTTCGTTCGGTTCGACTGGAACTGGAATTGGAACTGGCAGGAACTTAAATAAACAGCCGTCACGTGTATTCTAAAATCCTTGGTATCAAAAGGTGTTTCAAATGTTTACAACAAAATTAGTCACTTTAATTCACAAACCAATTTTAAACAAATTCCGTACTTTAAACTTACGCTGCCTTTCAAATTTGTTTTTGTATTTTTTCTACACATTGTTTTGAGTTCTGTTAATATTGTAATATTTTATTTGTGTTTATATTTCTTCTTTTTTTTTTGAAAATACTTTGCAGTAGCGTCTGCTAATGAAATCTGCGAAAAGCAGCAAAAAAAGTGAGGACAACAGTAATCACAGCTTGCATGCATCAAGTTGACAACTAGTTTGACATTTCTACCCGCGCCCCGCCCGACACAAAACGAAATGTTCGCCGTTGCCAGCCATTGTTTTTGCTGCATTTTCTGTTGTCGAACAGCTGTTGTTCGAAATTTTATGCAGCGCCTGCTGGCCGACCATAACATTCATGTCAGTCGCAACCTATCCAACAACAACACGCTTCTGATTTTTGTTTTTCAAGAGTTTCCGTTTTTTGTTGCTCCAGATGTGTGTAAATGCTGCAATTTTAAAATTTTTTTCCCGAGGCTTTGTAATTATTTTTATTTACCTACTGTTTTTTTGTTTTGTTTCATGTATTTACATACAATATTTTGTATTTTCTATTGCATTATTTGCGTTACATTTTTTTATAAACACACACACACACACACGCACATATAGCAGTAGTTTTAATTTTATTATTGTTGCACTTTATGTTTATTCATACTTTTCTCTACTTCTGCATTCATTGTTGTCTGCTCGTGAATGCGGAAATATCGCCTAAAAGTTCGGTGCAACTTTTCGTATTAATTAATTCATAAATTCATTCGATGCGTGGATGTGCAAAACAAATATGCTTTTGATGTTGTTTATGTTTTTGCTTCTTTTTTTTTTTTTGATTATATGCATTTGGTTTTATATGCCTGTATGCCTTTTTTATTGCGATATTTGATAGTTGAGTGAGCGACTTTACATGCATACCTACAGATTTATGCATTCATTCCGATTCTGAAAAACATCTGTTGTTGGTGCTTTTGTATTTTGCCTCAAATGCAGTGATGTGACATAGATTTTCTTTTAATTTATACGGTAAAAAAAAGATTTGATGACACGAAGTTCTGGACCTTTTCGGCACTATTTTTGGACTAAAATTTCGGGAATGGTTCACCACTACAACTACTACTACTACTACTACTACTAACTACTACTACTAACTACTAACTACTTCTACTACAATTACTAATTACTTAATCTACTACTACTACTACTGATTACTTATAGTACCACTGCGATTACTACTGCTACTACTTCTAATTGCAACTAGTTTTAATTACACTACTATTTTGCTAATGCTACTACTATTTTTTTTTACCAATTTCTTCTATTATTTTTTACTACTAATTTTTTCTACTACTATGTATTTCTCTGCCTCTACTATATTTTACAAATTACTACTGTTTTTTTTTTTTTACTAATTTCTACTACCTTTTTTACTACTGCTAAAACTAAAAAAATAAAAAAAGATTCCTTATAAAACTCTCTCCCTCATTTAACTCCCTATCTCTACGCACGCCAGGGTTTTTATAAGTAAAAAGTTTTATTCCCAAGTTCAAATTTTAAATAATTTTGTTTTGTTTTATTGATATTTACTTCAAAGAAATATTGGGCTCTTTATTCAAGCCGTGAACATTTCTGTTGAGATCGTTCTTAAAATCGCTTAATTTCATTTCTAATTTAATTGATTTCAGAATTTAGGCCCAGAGTCTGAATTCGAGCGGGAATAATATAAATACAACTTGAGCCGTTTATTGTTTTTCCAATATCAAGATATTTGAAACTTTCACTTTCTTATTATATTATACTAGAATTAAATTGGCTAGAAAAATTTAATAGCAAAAAAAAAAAAAAAACTGAAAATTCTGCTTAAAAAGGAAAAAAAACAAAAAAAATAAAAATTGAAAGTTTTACATTTGCACAAAGTTTGATTCTGCTATTTAAATGGCTCTCTATGGTATGTTCAAAAACAAATAATTAAAAAAAAAACATTAAATGTATGTATGTATATAAAGAAAAATAAGTACTCAAAAATTTCTTAAAATATTAAAAAAAAAAAAATAAACTGAACTTTGACCCTTTGGCGACACACCTTAACCCTCAGATATAATTTCCTGATATCACTGATCACGGGTAATCTCTGAGTTGGTAAAAAAAAAATTAAAAATTTATGTGATTTTTAAGGCACACCCTTATGTGCATACTGTAGCTATTATAGCGGTTTCTTAAAGGAAATGCTTTACAATATGTTAGAATTTCCCGGCCCATATTTAATTTTGAGTTGCCTTTGCATATATATGTATATATACATACATATATACATATATATACATATGTATATGTATAAATGGTGGCAACCCTGCTCAAAATAAAGCTACGCACATTTTCCTCGCCAATACGAATGGTTTGACACCCATATTGTAATATTTCATACAGCTTGTGTAGAATTAAATTAAATTGGGCTTTTCAAGCAGGTGGCAACCCTGTGAAAAATATAACTACATATACATATACTTTTTTCGCTTGCCTAAGCGAACCGTTTGACGCACCTTTGCTAATATTTTAAAAATTTTGTGTATACCTTATTTTAATTTGACTTCAAATAAGTGGCAACCCCCTTTTAAATAAAAATAGAAATATAAATGTTTTCCTCAGCGAAAGAAGTCCTTTGCCACTCATAGTTCTATATTTCATATAACCTGTGTATAGTTTCAGTAAATTCGACTTTTCTAACAGGTGGCAACGCTCTTTAAAAAAAAAATAGACACCTATTTTAATATTTCATTTATGTTCAAAATTTAACTTAAAACCTGCGCCACATCCGGATGCACACATAAAAAACATTTTGTATCCGTCATATATTTAAAATTTTCATGCCCTACATATAAAGAACTTGAAGAAAAATACAGCGAAGTTAATTTTCTGCTACTCTAAGCATTTTTTGTGCTACAAAATTGCTTTTGTATTCTTGTTTTTTATATATTTTTTAGTTTCTTGTTTTTGTTTCGTGTACATATTATATTTTCGGCAGCTACTCCACCGCTGCGTGGAAACTAACAAAAAAAAAAAAGAAACATAATGCGTTTTCGCACGCTGCGTTCATGCATTCCACTGCGTTATTATTTGTTTTTCCATATGAGTGATTTTGCCGCCATCTCACATCGCACAGTAAACGCGCTTGCTTGCACAGCCACGCCGCACAAATGCACTTCATTTCATACGCTTACATAAAATCACACGCGCACACACACACACAAAAGCCAAAAAAGTGAATTCTAAAAAAAAAAATGTTGAAAAAGTGTAATAAAAAAAAAAAAAAATTTCAACTTTAGTAGCTACACCTCCGCGACGGCATGCGTGCAACACAACGACGTGGCATTGCAACGCTCTAGAAAACCAGCGCGCGCTTGTGCAGCGAAAAATTGCGTCTGGGCGAGTTGCATGTAGCGGCAGAAGAAGCGATAGTAGATAAAAAAAAAATGCTGTAAATTCACTCACTGACCGACCCAACCCGCACAGCAGAAAGAGATGAACAAAGAAATGTTTTATACATTCTTGTTTTCTATCGAAACTGAGGAAATAAAAGAAGAAGAAGAAAAATTATAGCGAATCGAAAATCAAAGTAGAAATAATAATGATTGATATTTGCTAGGTGAGAAGCGTAAGCGTGGGCAGCCGGTTGTGAGCAGAAAGTGAAATAGTAAAATAAATTAAAGCAGCTGCAAGGCAATTCATAATTATCCGCTGTTTTTTTTTAATTTTTTGTTTTTTATCTGCACACTTTTTACATACTCTGCGCATATAAATCTGAAAAATTACTGCTTTCTGCATAATTTCAACAAAAAAAAAATAATAAAAAAAAAAAAAAAATAAATACATAAATAAAAAAATAAAAAAAAAAATTACGTATGTCGAAGTAATATACCGCAAAATACAAAAAAATTAAAAAAAAAAAACACTCAAATACATTTTTCTTGCCTGTTCAGCCATACCTCAGTGTTTTTTTTTTGCATTTCTCTCCCCTCCCCATTGCTCCTTCATATATGTATTTATGTATATTTTTTTAATTTTCCATTTTGTTTTTGTTTTGCCTCAGCCACCTAGTTACTTAAAATAGTTTAGCACCTGTGCTTGTGCTTTGGTTTTTGTTTTTGTTTCCAAACCACTGGCAAAAGAAATCAGTAAAAGGTGCGATTATTGCCACTGAGGTCTGTGCAAGTGGCTGGCCCGACCGTCTGTCTGTCTGTTGCCTGCTGTTGCTTGCATTGTGGTGGCGCAATCGCAATTATATTTACTGCAACTGTTTGCTGCATTATTTACAATTTATTCGCAACACATACACACACACAATTCGCTAGCATTTATTGCATATAACGCACCTGTTACATCTGCACAGGGACAGCATTGCACGCTTCGCTGCACCACAAAGCTAAACATTCATTTTTGTTGTTGTTTGTTTTCAAGCAAAGTTAAATGCAGAGTGAAAAACTAATAATAAAATAAATAAATATAAAATGTTGTGGTAAAATATTTAGCAAAAAAAAAATATATACATATATAGAAACTCATTTTATATATGTAAATATTAGCAATCTGTATTTAAATTAATCTAAACCACAAACTGCGTATAATTAATGATTTTATAGCCGATTATTGACTCTTTGACCGATTTCACCGTTCATTGTCAGTTAACCGGCAATCGCAAGAGATTTATAGTGATTAAACTACGACACTTCAAAATTACTACAAAAAAAAAAAAAAAAAAACTGGAAAGCTGTGAAGTCACATCTGTTTGAATTATATTACTTTTGGTTTTTAAACATAATGTGATCGAACTTTTCGCCACCCCCACGCCATTATCTTTTGCACATCGAGTACATCGTCGACTTGACGCGATACCCACTATCACTTTGTTTTAAATTCTCCAATATCTAATACCAGATCATCTGTCTTCTTCAATATTCCTTTCTCGGTTGCTCAATATTCCTCAACCGGACGCAGATCTATCTGCGCTATTTCGTAGATTGCAGTCGCGTGCTACAAAATCGATGTTATTTGCATTGTACCACTGCAATGTGGCCTTGGCCAGATTCTGCCAAAACAGTGGCGTGCTACTATGGCTGTTAAAAAATGACAGTAAACTCCAAACCATGCATTTTTGTTTTTTTTTTTTGGAACTTGGACTTCATTTTCAATTTTCAATTTACGGCTTTCAGGCGCATCTTGGGGACTTGTAACTGTTTGAGCTTTGAAGTTCGAAGCTGCGATTTACTTCGGAGCACTGTTTTGATCACTTTGACTATGCTCACCTCCGCTGCTAGGCTTTCTAGTAACTGCTGGTACTTCTTTGTATCGATTCAAAACTCTGGTAACTGTCACTTCTAAGCCTCTCTTTCCCTCTATATATCTCTCTCTCTCTTTCTCTCTCTCTCTCTCTCTCTCTCTCTCTCTCTTTCTCTCTTTCTCTCTCTGTCTCTCTCTTTCTCTCTCTAAATCTGATTTAATGTCAAAATTAACTGCTTTGTTGTTGCTAGTTTTCTCCTTAAAGCTTCGCTTAGCTTCACTAGACCGTCAAACATTTTCGACTGCATTTGCATCTAGGCTTTGAGACGGTCAATCTAAAATCTAATTAATATTTTGTGATTCATACTACATTTCAACAGACTTCAATAAATCCCTTTGGTATAGTTTAAACATTTTTTAAGCATTAAGGTTATGGGTAAAGTTAATCAAATCAACCGAATCCTCTTGATAAGAAACATCCTTACATATTTGAAGATGTGTGAAGATGACGTTCTTCCACTCCCGCTCTAAATTCTCTTTCTCACACTTTTCAAATCGGTTAACCCACTTCTTCACAAATTATACTGATGTTTTTGTATATCTATCTTGCACTTGTATGGGTCTCATTTACGAACGCTGGGGGTGTTTTACCAAAAATACCACATCAAACCGCCTTTTAAAAACCGCACTTTGTTGGTATTTGCGCGACACTTCTCAACTCAACTCACAAAACAAACAGAAAGCGAAAGTGTATTTTTTATACTAGAAACAATTTGACGTCAATCTGACGTAGAATCTCGAAAAAATTAACCGAAATGTACCAAGAGTAATTAACTTTTCCAAACTATGAACTTTTCTTAGATTTTTCACTAATAACGCGCTAAATTTATTGCAATACATTATTTTTCATCATCATTTGTTTATTATTAGCTGTATTCACATTCACGCAAACTGGGATTTTTGAAAGTGATAAACCAGTGATAAACAATTAATTGTAATTTTGCTTGTTGCCGGACGATCCGTCGAGCTAGCAACATTGACAGTTCGTTATTTGACACTTCCGCGCATTCGTTAAAAACAAAATGTATGTAAAACTGCCAATTAATCAAGTAACAAGCCAATTGTGAAGACCCCTACTATACGTTAGATACTTTGTTTCGATACAATTTATGCGATATTTTTTACAATCGAAGTATCGCTACTTGGCACATCGGTGATTTCGTTAGATCTATAAAAACAAACGAGCTCTATTAAGTTAGAATTAATTGTAGCGAATCGTAATACCAATAAACAAAATAAAAACGCGCTTGCTTTTGCGCAAAACAAACGGTTGGTTTGAAAAATTTATAATCTCAGGAAAGTTAAATCAAAAGATAACTTTTTATATTTGAATAGAGTTGCCAGCTGATTAAAAAGATTACTACAATTAAACTAATTAATTAAACGAAATGTTACGGTATTAGTGTCAAACGAAAATAATGTTGATTAGCGCTGGCATCTTTTTGAAAGCTGTATTTCAAAAATATATTTTTAGAGAAATTTAAAATGTTAAATATGTATGTAAAAACTTAATAATAAAATAAATAAGATACTTATAATACACCAATGCTGGTGTGAAAGCAAATAAGTTTAGGAATTTTTTTGTTTTTAATACGGTTGAAAAGTTAAATGCAGTTGACTGTTAAATGCAGAAGATTTAGAAAGGTTTTATTTTCAAAATATTTTTTGTGAGGGTTGCCGCCAATTGAAAAAGTGAAAAACAAATTTATTAATAAATGAAATATTACAATAATATTGCAAAACGAAAGCGTTCTAGACAAGGTTAGCTTCGAAAATTTTTTCGAAAATGCAAAAAAATGGTTACTGTATTCGAAAATATGTCCACGCAACCAATTTTTCTAACTTGAAATTCCAGGATTTTTTAACATTCGATTCTTTTTGAGATGCCCTCAACATTATTGCCCAATTCCAAGATTGCTAATAAAGTGTCTTAATAGTTAAAATGTATTACATCAAAGGTTACCAACTTATTCCGATGTTCCGAGTTTTTTTTTTAAGTAAAAAGTATTCTAATTGTAGGTTTACAACTTGGAACAGCCTTGCGTGAGTTTTCTATCACTCATTATCTAATACCTTTGCTGTTTTTTTTATTAGATTCCTATATCCTACATTGCCATTTGTTTATATAAATTTTCTTAGATTTTTTTTGTTGCCATTTTCTGTCATTCCCCTTTTCACGTTAATCCCTACTGCCTTCAATACAATGTATGCCCTTTTCTTAGCTGTTTTTGAGATCTTCGCTCATAGTAATATCCAGAAAAAAAAAACAACAACTTCCTTCTACTTGAAACTTGAGTTTGCTTTATTCAAGCGTCTTATGCTTGTGGCTAGGCAGGCGGCTGATGCTGATGGATGTGAACTCGTTTGAGTATTTGCAGCTGCTTGTTATTTGCTACAGGAAAAGTTGCTTGAATTTATCTACATACATATATCGTTGTTGCTATTGTTGTTGTTGGAATAGTATGTGGTTTTGATGTGTTGCCCCTTTGGCTCAACTAAAAATCATTAAAATTGTAAGCATTCGCAACTCATTTGCAATGCTAGCTTTCAAATGTGAATTATGTATATACAATAGTAGATATGTACATATGTAGATGCAAATATCACATACTACGAGTATTATTCTTGTACGAGTATGTATTACAAATCGGCAAACAAATGCAAATGCAATCCTATATCTATGTGTGTGTGTGTGTGTCGTATGGATGTAGCTGCAGCTTGTTGCAAACAACTTTGTCTGCCGTCCCATGTTTATCATCTTTATGCTGATTATGCTTTAGTTTAGCTGCAGGAAATTCAACTTTCTGCACAACGAAAGCAACAACAAATAGCGTAGAAACAGCCAATAAATTAGATGGAAGCGTAAATGGATAGCGACTTGTAAAAAGGGTGTGTCTGAATGTGGTGTCTCATATTTGTGATTGGTAGAATCGTTATTTTCTTTATTTTATTTTAATTACAAGAGATCTTTCATCTCCGCTGAGTCACGAATATCGCCGGTATATGTGGTAAATGAAAAAAAAAAAACCAAAAAAAAAGTATATGGGCGATTCTCCCTGAGCCCGCGTTTTTGTGTCCTTTGAGGATTGAGAGTATATTATGGGCATTTTGAATCAATAAAACACATGCTCAGGTAAAAAATGACTTTATGTAACAAATCCATATGAATTCATTCATCAGAGATTCACTATTGCCATGCTACAGTACATAATACACTACAAATGTCACAACCGTGGCATGTCCACAACCCTAATTTTAAGAATATTATGTACTGTCATGACTCAAATAAAGAATAATGGAAAAAATGGGATATATGTTTATAAAATATATAACTGTACCTGTAATAAAACGAGTTAAAACGATGTTTTTTCTTCCATTTTTCATACGAAAGTCGACTTCAAAAAGTGTCCATCAGTTTTGAGAAGAATAACACATTTCGAATTTGAGTGTTCGTACTGCTTATCTAGCGAACAAATTTGCTGAGCGCATGCGTCAATTTTAATCAGCAGGTGATTTTGTACGTTTTGATTGTATAGAAGCATTGTTTGAATCATTTGTGTTCATTCTATCCACCGACAAATAGTGGAAAACGGTATGTATCAAGCATAACAGGTCACAACCGTGGCAGTTGTTATTCTAAAGCAGTAGCTTATTTTTCGGTGATTGAACTATTTTTTGTTGAAGTTTGCTGGTATAAACTTAAATATTCTCGGAAAATTTTCTAACTTGAAATGGCTCTTTGTAATCAGCAAAAAACTATCAAAATGTCACAACCGTGGCACGGCATAAAATGTCACAACCGTGGCAAGTTTTCGATGCCAGGCAAGATAGATCGATGCGTGGAGCTCGTCCACTTCACGAGTGCATTCCAGAAGTATCAACACGTGAATTAGTAACAAAAAACGCGCGAAAATTAAACATTTTTTTCTCCGAATTTTTGACTCGCAAAAATGCGGGCTCAGGGAGAATCGTCCATATACATATGTATGTACATATGTATATCTTGTGCCTTTCAATACATCAGACCCAGAACTGAACCCGTCGAAAGAAAGAGTCTTAAAATCATGTTTGAAATCACAAATCGAGCTATAACCCCAAAAACAAAAAAAGCAAACGAAATTTTTTCAAAATTTTTGTTTAGATGCAAAAGTATCTCTGTAGCATTAAGATAAATTTCTACATCAAAAAAAAAAAGGAAAAAATTAAAAAAAAATCTTCAAAAAAAAAAAAGAATGTTGCCTACGTCTTTTTTTTTTATAGCATTAAGATGAATTTCTACATCAAAAACAAATTTGGAAACCCAAATTTTTGAAAAAAAAAAGTTTAATTTTTGAAAAAAAGCTTTTAATTTTAATATAAAATTTACCTTTTTCAACGCTAAAAATCATTACATCGTAGGCGCTCACGCTTGATATAGTAAAATAGAAATAAATGATTTTCAAATTTCTACAGCTTCCAATTTTTTTTTTTAATTTGAATATTTTTTTAAATTAATTCTCCAATTCTTCTTAAATAAAGCAAGCGATCATTCTTAAAAACTACCAATTTTAAAATTTAAAGTTTCGTAAATCTCATTAATTTCTTGATTTTTGAAAAAAGTGGAGTTCATAAATAAAGCAAGCGCTCGTTCTTAAAAATCATATTAATTTTCAAATAAATATTGAAATTACAAACATCCGTGTGTCACACCCTGTATTTGTATGCCTTTGCATCTCCAGCGAGTTGTGAAGCTGCGCTACAACAACAACAGCAATACCATCAAGCTGCTACACACGCTGCACTTGATATTGACTTTGAGCCTTCAATATTTACTTCTTTCACTTCCTCATCGACTTCACCGCCACCGGCAACTCAACTCGACACATTTGAAGTTGACTTGAGTTTGCTGAGTTTGAAGTTACTTTTTGTGCTGCTCATTTAAATTGTCTATTTAGTTTTGTTTTGTTGTGTGATGTTTAAAAAGTCATGTTCTTCTAGGTGTTGCGGTATAAAAATTGACTTGTGAAACTTCGTCTCGCTACACTTCTTTTTTTTCTCTCTCTATAACTATAAATTTCTGCACCTGTTTAGTATGTTTGATTGTATGCATTTAAATTTAAGTGCACGCATAAAGAAAAGTAGGGAAAGAAGAAGAAGAAGAAGAAAAAACAACAACTGGTAAAGGCCAGAAAAAGCCGTGAAATGAAATAAACTTGTTGGAGCTGCAACATTGTTGCTGCAATTGACCGCAACATCTTTTTTTTTGTTTGAGAACAAAAAAAATTTAGAAACTATTTTCCAAGCTTCAATATTAACTTGTCTTTACTTAACTACGCTCGAAACATCACACACACTCCCACTCACAACATGTGCAATATTCCACTATTGCAACACATTAGGTACCGTTGTTTACCTTTGGACTATCAAACTTCAGATATAATTGGCAGTTGCATTCCATTTCTACCTCAACTATGCTTTGTTTCAGTCCACCTTGCGAAATGTGTAGTTATGGTTTATAATATTTACATAAATATTTGTGTGTGTGTGTGTGTGCTAGGTAGATACAAATTGCTAACTGTATTTGGCATTTGAGAATAATTCAAAATTAAAGCTATTTTCAAAGCTTTAAAGCGGAATCAAAATATATTCGAAGTGTAATAAATTATTGAGTAAATATCAGCTATATCAAAAGTTTTGTATGTACAGCTGAATACAGTACCGGACAACAAAATCGGAACACGAGAATTTTATCAAGTTTTGACTGTGTTTTTTGTTTGCTTAACGTGTTTTTTTTTTTTTTTTTTTTTTATAAAAGTATAGCGAATTATATAACAAGCACCATAGGAAAATTCAACAAGATTTCGTCAAATTTTCCATCTTTTTAAATTTAAAAAAAAAAAAAGAAAATAATAATAATAATAATAATAAAAACTATAAAAATTCTAAGTGCGTAGTTTGTTTGTTCAATAAATTTTAGTATAAAGTGCAAGTTTTAATTTTATAATTTGTTTTCTGTCGGTGCCACACATTTTCTTCCATACACTTTTTTTCTATGGGAATTATCAACAAACAAATTGGTTACAAATAATGGAAATTGAAACTTGTCACTTGTTTATTTTAATAAAATTTCATGGACTATAAAACTGCATACTTAGAAAGAATGTTTTATAAAATTTCTAAATTAAAAATCTGAAAATTTTATAAAAATTTGTTGAATTTGTTTTGAATTCTAATTCGATTTAATTTAATTTAATAAAATTATGTTGAATTTTGATATTTTCTTATATAAAGAGCTATAATTAAAAAAAAAAAAAATTAATAAATTTTAACCAAGCAAATGAAAATTATCCCGATTTTATTGTGCGGCACTGTTTATGCTGTTATGTGCCAATTTACAGTATCGCAATTTGCAAAACACTGTCTGTACAACTCTAATTTTGAGACGCTTAAAAAATGACATTAGCGAGCGTTTTTTCCGCTGCTGCATTTGAGTTATTGGCTGTGATTTTTTTATTGTCACTAATTTCGTTAATTTATTGCACATAATACGTCTCTATTTGCAAATTTTTATGATTGCTACAAAACCTGATTGAAGTTTTTGCAAAAGCTAAGAAATTAATTAGTGAAATAATGTCAGATTCCAGGCTATTTACTTCCAAACTCTGTATAGCAAAAAAAAAAAAAAAGAAAAAAAAGCGGAGCTTAAGAACTGTTTTGCTCTTTCTTAATGCATTGCTGCTGTGTTGTTTTTTTTAAAGTATCTCACAAAATTAAAAACAATTAAATGAATGGCACAAATTAATTTCGGAAAGGGTCTCAACAAATTATATATATTTTTAGTATATTTTAATCTACCTACGTAATTTATTTACTAATTAATATTTCTTTTTTTCCCTCTACTTTCAGGTAAGTTCTATTTATGGAAATGAATTGTGTTGTTAATGCCAAGGAGAACGAATCGTTATTACTAAGTATTAAAACTAAATGCAAAATTGAGTAAGCTAAATATAAAAAGAAATTAAAAAGTAAGTAGGTAAACGATTTTTTCCGCATCCTGTTCTTTTTCCATTATTTTCGCGACTGGGTTTGCCTTTTTCACCCACAGGCGCCTGATAGAAAAGTGTTGCACTGGGTCAGTTGCTTATGGCAATAATCTTCTTTTCCTTTTCCATTTTTCAAGCCCTTTATACATAAAATTGGTAGTTACTTATTTTAAGAACTCGGTCTATGAAGTATTTGATCTACCAAACATCTACAAACAAAATACTTAATTTGTTTTTCAAGAAATCGATCAACCTTTCCAACAAGCGGCAATAATAAATTGTGGCACCAAATAGTTTGACGACGCTGTAGGTTTCTGCTCAGCATAAATCAATCTGGTATATATTTACTATGGAAGCCTCAGAAACAACTGCGCGAATGATTAGTTCAGACAGCTTATTCAAATCGCATGATTATTTTTAATTTTTTTTGTTTTATTTTTGATGAAAATCCTTAAGTATTTTGTAATTTTTTGAACAAAATCACTGTAAATTCGAGGGTATTAAAAAAAGTCCAATAGGTTGCCTGGAAAAAATCATAGAATCTCTCCATTGCCTAACCCTCTAATTTTTCTACATAACCACGACATAAGATTCAGAAAATATAGTGCTAGAGAAATCTCTTCGAAGCCAAAAAAAAATTACTTGACATTTCTGTGGTATGAGCTGCGCCTTATCGTGACCTACAAAAAGCGACGCAGTTATTTTGTTTTCTATTTCTCCAATAAATTTTCGAAGCTTTTTTTTTTTTTTTTTTTTTTTGTAAACAGCGTAAATGTATGTATACCATTCAGAAGTTACTGTCTGACCTGTAACTAGGGGAATAACAACTAAAATTTGTATGCTACAAATGTTGATTGACAATCAAAACAAAAATATTTCAGTGATTGCTATGGAGTTGTTAGACTTTGTTTGTTGATTGGCGAATTTTTTTGCAAATTAGTTTATTGCCACCCTAAAAGCTTGTTTGGTTATCCCGACAAATGGTGCTAGCTGTTCGATCAAAACTCGATTTAATTTCTGACTTACAATTCACAGTACATGGGACCAATTGTACAGATGTCTTCGTGCACAGTGAAACATTTCATATTACTTACTCGTGAATCTTCGTCCATTTTTCGATTTCGCGGGATCTCATATGACTCGTCGGTGGAAGAGTTCAGCCGGCCTTCTCGAGAATTTTGTGGTCTACAGAAAAGCTAGCGCCTGGAATCTTTAATCTCACTTACATAAGGAGTTCGGAATTCATTGATCATTATGTGGACGTCTACAGTCGTAAATAATTTTGTGATGAATTTCTTGTCGCTTTGTTGACGTAATTTCTACCGATGTTTCTTTAGTAATTTTAAATTTTTTTCGTTACCGATGTTGAAATAATGTTAGATAATAGTCCTAAGTCAAACAACTTTTTTAAGGTACCGATATTTATTATTTTGAAATTTATATGGCTTTAATAATAATTATGAGTTATAACAATCTTTTAAGGGGTTATATACAAAGTTGAGGTGAAAAAGTGAGCTAAGTTCGTGATTTTTTTAAAGGTTTTTTGCAAATTTTATTCAATAAAGCGAAAGACAGTTTGTTGGTAGTATTATTGAAGAAAAAAAAACAAGTTAAATTTCAAAAAAATATTTAAAATCTCCCGAAGCGTGTTTTTTCTGTAGAGCCTTGCCGTTCACACTCTCCAAGCCGAACCGCTCAACTGAAATCAAAAAGGTACTATAATTATTGAAGAGAAATGTATTCTTGTGTACTTGAACGAGCCGACTTCCAAAAAAAAAATTTTTTTCTGAAAAAAATTCATGGTTTTCAAAAAGTCAATTTTTTTGTTGCTCAAAAATTTAAAAAAAAAATTTATTGCAAAAAATCGAAAATTTTCGGATTCAAAAACGATCGTTCAAGTACACAAGATTGTAAATACGAATAATTATAAAAAAAAATTATGATAATCGGTTTATAAGTTTTTGAGTTATCGTGTGAACGGCAACGGTACTTTTCAAAAAATGCCATTCCGAGATAATTGCGTTTTAAGTTTTGTTTTAAGTTAATTATGGATGGGTCCAGTTCGCTGCGAACGGCTGTAATTTCGAATCTAGTGATCCGATCTGGATGAAATTTCGCGCTGATATTCTATTAGAATATGCAATAAAAATATTTTCGATTTTTTGAGCCCCAACTTTGTATATAACCCCTTAAATAAACAAAAACTATTGATTTGAGACTTACATATATTATAAAAGTCTTTCCATAACAATTATCAACGAGACACTTTTTTTAACGTCCTTCAAAGACTTTTATTTTGAAACATATATTATAAAAGTCTTTGCATAATAATTATCAGTAAGACAAAATTTTTTAGTTTTGAAAAAAACGGAACTTTTTCGGGAGCCAAAATAGTACCGAACAGCTCTCGAAGTGATCCCGAACTGGTGCTGAATTTATTGCGAGGTAATTCCGATTCAGTACCGTACTAATCCCGTCGTGGTCCAAAAAAAAAAATCCCGTACCTTCTCGAGAAGACTTTTATAATATATGTCTCAAAATAAAAATCTTGAATACTTAAGAAATAAAAGTCTTTGAAGACTTAAATGAATATATCTCGCTGATAACTATTATGAATAGACTTTTGAATAATGGTTATAGATTACTCGAAAAATTTTGTCTCTTAATGTAATTTAATGTAATAATTATTAACTAACTTTTACACTTTTCTCTTATAATAGTTATGTTTCAGTTTTAAATGCCTTCGGCCCACCCGGTGGTTAGCAAGTATTAGATATTTGCTTTGAGAAAACAAGGATATAACCTATCTATTATTAGCCATTATATACTAAGTGAATTCCGGCCGGAATGACCTACCTCTTGCTCTGTTCGCTTCCTCCTATTAAAATGTATCCCATCTGTACTAAAAATCTTGAAACATTATCCATGCTGCCACTTTTTTTTAAGAACCGTCATTTAATCAACCAAGTTAATAGTCTTCACTTCCTAATTGTTTCAACTATTTTCAGTTACAGAGCAAAAAGGAAATCAATTCTACAAGAAGAAAAATGTACACACATATGTAGAACCTAAACTGCTTTTGGGATGTCTGCAATGCCATTTGCAGCCATCTTCGCTGCGGGACGCACATCATTTACTTTTAGTGAGCATCCATTACCTTCATGCACATCTGTATGTAGATATTTAGAAGAGTGCATGCACACTAAGGTGATCCAAAAATGCATGGGCTGAAAAAGGAAATAAAGTAGTTCCATATCGAAAAACAACACCCATATTTTATTTTTTATTTATTTTTTTCCAAACAATACATAGAGTTTGCTCAATAATCTGGAAATGAGTCTTTACATTCATACAAAAAATTGTGTTTTCCCATATAGAAGTTGAGCGCTTTGAGCGACTTCTACATACTGTTTGATTAAAAAAAAAAAGAGTATTTTTTGTGACCACCCTAATGCACACTTGCATTTTACCACTTGTAACGCAAATACCAAACAACTAATACTCTGTTTGTGTGTTACCAATTCTGCAACGCAGCAAACACTTTTAGCTTTTTATGTTGCATGTTTAGCAGCAGCAGCAGCCACAATGTAGCAATAAAAAATTACAGCAATTATTTTATTTGTAATTTTGCTTATTGCATTGGCATGAGAGGAGTAGCATGCTGGCGGAGTGCTGCACATGTGTTACATACGTACATTTATTCCATATGGGTATATTTATAGTGCGTACCACTGGAAATGATACAATCAAAAACAATTTTTTTTTTGATAATACAGAAAAAGTTTTCATCGTAATTATTAGTTACTACAAATTTTATTTTCATAACTAAAGTGGTTAAAAAATTAAATCAAAGTTTAAAAACTTTGGGAACATTCAAATTCTGCATTTTTTTTTAAATCAATATTTTCAAAACCAAAATTTCAATTTTTTTTTTTGTAAATCAAAGAGAAACTGTAGCTCTTTCAAAGTTGCAAATTATTATGCTAAAAATGTATGTGTTACAAAATTGCTTACCCAAAAATTTAAATTAAAAAGTTTGAAATTTTGATGTTTTGTTTTTTAATATTTAAAAATAATGTTAGAAATTCTGATTTTTATGCTTTTTGTTAGATCTTGATCTATATTTTTATTAAAAATTAACTAAAAAAATATGTATCGGAAAGCATTGCGATTATAAAAAAATATTGAACAATCAAACTTGATTGAAAAAATAAAAACCTAAGAATAACAATTATTTTTTATGAAAAAAAAAAAAAAAAACGAGTCTGATTTGATCTAAAAAATATAAACTAAAAAATAACGATCAAACTTGGTCGAAAAAAAAAACAAAAAAAAAATCCAAGAATTACGATTATTTTTCATGGCAAAAATAAAAATCCAAGAATAACAAAAATCATAAAACAACTATCAGACTTGATCTAAAATATGTAAATTCAAAATTAGCGATCAAACTTGATCGCAAAAACAAAAATCCAAGAATAACGACTATTTTTGATTGAAGAAATGAAAAATAAAAGATTATTTTTGATCAAAAAAATAAAAACTAAAAAATAGCGAGCAAAAAAAAAAAAATTCAAAAAAAAAAAAAAAAAAAAAATATGTACATACATATGTATATAAAATAAAAATTGTAATAAAAAAAATTAAAAATCATAAAATGACGATAAAACAAAATATTTTTTCTAACACTTATGTATATCCGTTACGGTCCCTGTTTTAATATTTCGAAAATCTGACATTTTACATAGTAATATAAGTTTGAGCCTAGAAGGTTATATTCCATTTAACTTAGATGATAAGACCCCACTCATGCTTTTATTTTTTTAATTATTTATAAATAATAATTTAAAATAATTTTTAATTTCGAAAGCTCATACCTAGATTTCGGATATTAACTTCGAAAAACGGATCCCATCTCTTAAAAAAATTAGTTCGGTACTAAACCCCAGAAAAAAACTTAAATTTATAATTCTGTTAATTTATTACAAAGAAAATAGAATACTTCAATTTGTAAAATGAAAAATTAAGTAAAATGAGGCGAGCCTTATATTTATGGCCAAGAGTGTATTATGTAGGTAAACGTTTATAGGTACATAGGTAATATGTACAGCCGGTATGCACCAAAGTTTCTCTGTGTGTGTGTGTGTATGTGAATAGCATTATTCATCTTCTACGTTACATGCCATCGCTGTTGCTGCTACTGCCGCTGCTGATGCTGCAATTGCTTGCCGCTTGCTGCGTTTCAAATTGGCAGCAACATTAAAAGTTGTAAAGCGCGCAATTCATATTTGTTGCATTGCCATTGTTTTGCTTTCATTTCACGCTTCTCCTTTTTGTAACTAACATACTCGTAAGTATTCGAAATTCGATTGCTGGGGCACTGAGATTTCCTGCTGCATTACATGTTGTTGTTGTTGTTGTTGTTGTTATTATTGTTGCCGTTGAAACTGTAACAAAATGCACTTGCTTCTTGATTTGGCGTCGCGCACGTGCCTGCATTGCCGCTGCACTTGTTGTTGTTTAATGTTGTACTATTGTGAAGCTCGTCGCTCCCCTGGTGTGGCAAGTTGGCTTGGCTTAACGTCGCGCGCGCAGCTGCAGCTCCTTTCTTGCAATTCTCTTGGCTGTTGCCTGTCCGCCTGCCTGTCTGCCTGCCTGCCTGCGTGCTTATGTTTGCTTTGCCATTTGCAAATGATAATTTTCAAACATGAATTCAATTATGTTGCATGTGCTATGATGCTACATGCTACATATGTAGATATTATTATTGCTGTTCGTTCGCTTGGCTACCCCCGGCTGCTTTGGCTGCCTGGGCTGGTGAGTGGTGGTTGATGAGTTTTTCTTGCAGTTGCTATGTGCACTCAGGCATTTGTTGTGCGTCGAAGACGTTGCTGCATAATAAAAAATTAATCATTTGCGTTGCCAACTTTCGCATTGCAGCAGCTCATATGTGTAACACACACACACGGCCACTGATTGCTCATTCATATGAAATTATTATATTTTTAAGTTTTTTTGTTGTTGTTTGTTTTTATTTTTGCTTTCTTCTGCGTTTCGATTGGCGCAACTGCATTTGAAGTTTTGCAATTTTAATTTCTCTTTGGCATTGCTTTCTTTCATTCATTCGCTTCATTCGCTTCATTTGAAGTTGGCGTTGCAAGTCAGCATAGTAGCACAGTACCAGCAATTTGCCACAAATGAGTCAACCGACTGCGTTAAATTGCATACCATTGTTGCGGAGCGATGCATCGTTGCATTGTGTGGTGCTGTTGCGGTCGAGTGGTGGGTGGGGTGGGTTTTAGTTGGGTTGACTGGGTTGGTTGGCTAGACTCCATATACGCCCATCGTCAGCCACCGTGCACGACTTTTGCAATTTTCATATTAAGTTTGCGAAATTAAATGTAAATACAGGATATTTGTTTGAGCAAATTACAGACTTTCTTATTGAGGAAATATGGTTGAAGTAATTTTGCTCCATAATCATTAAAAATCATTACAATCTTTGTGTGTATGTGTGTGTGTGCAGAGACGTTTAATAATTGAATTAAGATACATATGTACGTATAGTACATATATTTTTCATTTAAATTTCACTTCGTGATTGTCAAGTGGCATTGGAAGCAAGGTTGAAAAAAGCGTAATTGCATTAATCTACAAATTTAGTACAATTATATTAATAATATAATATCTAATTGACGGCAAAAAAAAAAAAAAAAATAAATAAATTAAAATAAAAATATCGCAGAACCGAAATTTTGCGTTTCGTAAGATGATATTAAGGTATTTAGGTATCAGGACTATATATGTAAGTGTAAGATATTTCCAAAGGTAAAAATCTGTACAAAAAAAAAAAAAATCTTGTTATTTCAAATTTCGAACAATCGTAGTAGAATTTATTTCCCTAAACTTCAAAAAGTGAATTTCATATTAAGAGGAAAATTATACTGAGGATCAAAATTTAAATCAAAACTTTAATTTAGAGTTCTTCGTGCTAATTTTTTTTCTGTTTTTGTTGTTTCGAAGTTAGTTTTTCCCCCTTTCGATTTAATGTTTATTTGCATGTCTACGTAAATTGAACCTAAACCCCTAAAATCTAATTCAAAACTCTAATCTCGAATTTTTCGTTTTAATTTCGAAGTTAGCTTTATTTTTTTCCTTTTTATTTAATGTTCATTTGCACGTCTACATATGTAAATTGAAACTGAAAAATCAAAATTGAATTCATTTTTCGAATTTTTCGTGTACAATATTTTTTTTTTTTTTAGTTTCGGAGATATTACATTTCTCTTTTCAACTTAAGCTCAGTAACTTTGTACTTTTCACACAAAAAAAAAAAAAAAAAAAAAAAATCAAGGATTTTATTTTCTATTTAACACCTGGATTGTTGGTTTACAGTCTTGCCTGTAATTTTGGACTGTGTGAGTTTGCCGCAGTTTTCGCCATTTTCCAGCAATTTTGATTGAAATTACGTTATATTTAAATTTAAAAATTACTAACTTGTTTTAATTACTGTGTTAAATAGAAGGACAATTTATTAAAACACTCAAAATTAAATCACTTTTTTTCATTCACCTTTTTTTTTATTTATAATTTTTTTTTTTTCATTTCATCACTTAATAAAAAGGTGAATTTTTTCTGCCAACCCAGCTGCGTCTGCCATCAATGCTACACTCCTCTCAACTTTGCTCATTTCTTTGCAAACTTTTATGCTCATTTAATGAGTAAAATTTTTTCTACCTTCATGCATTCTACGCGATTCGCCAATTTGCCACATTCTATAGGCAACCTAAAACTTATCGGGTCTCAAATGGCCAGCTTCCAGACTAACTATGTCTACGTACGCACGTAAGTACAGACGTCTGCCCCTTCTATGCCAAAAAGGCTTGCCGCAAATTTCCTTATCGATCAAAATTCAATTTGTTCACTTCTTTGTTTTTTTTTTGTGTATATGCAAATTTTTTGTGTTGCCCTTTTAATCCTGTCATCGCAAGGACTGCCGCAGAAACAGCTTGGTTTGGCAGGCTTCCGCCATTATGCTAGGTAGTCATTCATTCATTCATTCATTTATTGAAAGGCAAAAACAGGGAGCTGGAAAAAAGTTTAATTGAAAAAGTTTTATTCACCTTTATCAAGCCAATTCTGTGCTGGCGTTCAGTAGTTTAGAGTCCATGTCCTTTGTGTTTTCTCGCTACATGTTAGCTAACTAAGCAGTGTAGTAGTGGTAGTGTGTGCGAGCTGTTGTAGTAGAGTGTTGCATACTGCCAGGCGCTTAATAGCCGTGTGTTGTGCGTTACGGTCATGCCATAGTTAACTGCTAATTATTTTTTAATTGACCCAATTTCTTAAGTATTTTTTGTTTGTTTAATAGTGAGCGTTTATAATTCCACGTTTTTGAGATTGCCGACATCTTTGAACTTCACCTTTGTCTAGTATTCCGTATTTAGGCTAATGAGTTTTTTACGAAGAGTTTAGTGGAATTTTAACAAGTTGCTAATGAAATGAAGTTTTGTTTTTGTATTATAAGTGAACTTCTTAAAGAGCATTGCATACTTTTGCGCTGTCTTTTTTGGGGAAATTTCATTTTGCGATCAATTATTTCTTTAACCCTTAACTCTCGACAAAGGGTCTCACATACCTTTAGTGCTTTTAAAATAAATGTATCAAAAGAAGGAGAAAAAAATATATTATTTTATGTAGGTTTGTATTCTTTTTCAAGGAGCCTTCACAAAAAGGTAGAAAATATGAGATTTGTAGCAATTGAAAATTAAGAAATTTTTTTCCTTTATACGGCGCTGAGATTGTTTCTGAGAGTATTTATTATTTCATTATTAAATCTTTCAACATGTAACCTCTTATTGTAGGACCTATTTTTCAGCTTCATATTCTTGCTTTATTAATTTTAGTGGGAATTGCTGTCAGGTTTCCTTGTAGACTCAGGCGTCTGTGAAATTCTATGGGTTAAATATTCTTATTCCCCTACTAAGTTTTTTTTTTGGTCGCTTGCCATTTAATTTCCACTTTCTGTTGAGTTTGGCTCAAATTTCGTGCTATGTTGATTTCTTCAACAGCTCTTCTTCTTCAACTACAACTCTAGTTTTGTGCTATTGGCTTCTTGCCTTTAGTTTTTTATTTATTAACTTTTCCGTATTGAATTGAATTTGAAATGATTGAATTTTCATATTCTCTTTCTATTTAAACTTTTGCATTGTTGTTACCTACGTTTTCCCCCCAGCAATTTAGTTGTGTAATGTTTTGACTAACTCAGTCGATAGCCGCTATCAGTCGAAAGTGGGGTAATGCGAAACGCACAATTTTTTCATAAAATTTTTTTTCCTTTTGATTTTTCTCTATTTGATCTTTATATTTTTTTCCGTGGCATGGATTTCTCAGTTTCCTTTCATTCATTCGCGATATTCGATTTGCTCTGTACGATAGCTTGCATTTGCGGCAATTTCATAATGCAATAATTATTGCTTTTGTATTGAAAAGTTTTCTGCAAATTTCAAGTTAATAATTTTTCAGATTGCATCATAAATGATTTTGTATTGTTCAGCTATGGGTTACGTTGTGTTTTAAGCACAAAAATTAGTATTTGTAATAGTTCACTACTAAATAATCCAAATTGTGTAGCAATAACAAAAAAAAAAATAAAAAAAAATAAGAAATAAAATATAAAAAAAAATATATAAAAAAAATAAAAACTGGTGTAGTAGGAAATTTTTTACAGGTTCAATAATGGCTGTGAGAGTAAATTGTAACCGAACTTAATATTTTTTTCGAGACAAATTTCAATTTATAATTAAAAAATAAAAATAAAATTCTAAATCCAAAACTCTAAATCTTTAGGTCCAAGACTCACAGTTTTGGGCAATTCAGAAATAAAAATTTAAGACTACATTCATTATTCTAAATTCAAAACTCAAAATTGAAATTCTTAAAATCAAAGTTCCTTTTCGAAAACCAAAATCAAATACCTAAATTGAAAAACAAATTTCTGAATATTCGAAATTATAAATCAAAATCCATTATTTTATTAATCTGGTTACAAAATTCATAAATGGTCAAATCCACAAACTAATAAAATCGTAAATAAATGCATAGTCATAAATTCTTTATACTAAAAATCCGAAATTTCATAAATTCTTCAAAAAAAAAAAAAAAATTTTTTTTTATTGCTCACAATTTTAGGCAATTCAAAAATCAACATTTAAGACTTCATATTCATTATCCTAAATTCAAAACTCAAAATAGAAATTCCCCAAGTCAAAGTTCTTTTTCGAAAACAAAAATAAAACGCGTTCAAAACATATAATCAAAATCCATTATTTTATTAAACAGAATAAGAAAATTTATAAATGGGTAAACCCACAAACTTTGATTTCATAAATTTTTAATTTCATAAATTCATAATTTCGTAGATTTATCAATTCCTAATTTCATAAACTCATAAATTCTTAATTAACTAGGTTCATAGATTCGTAAATTCTTAATTTCTTATACTCATAAATTTCTAATTTCAAAATTTCATAATTTCGTAAATTTTAAATTTCATAAACTTTTAATTGCATAAACTCTTAAATTCTTAATTTCATAGATTCATAAATTCTCAATTTCATAGATTCAAACATTCTACAAATTCTTAATTTTTAAAATTTTTAATTTCAAAAATTCTTAATTTCATAAATTCTAAATTTAATAAATTTTTATTTTCATAAATTCTTAATTTAATAAATTTTTAATTTCGTAAATTATTAATTTCTTAGATTCATAAATTCTTAATTTTATAAATACATGAATTCAAAACTAATAACTCATTTATAATTTATACTTCTCGATTCGCAGTCTATACATAATTAAGTCATGATTCTTAGTTCATAATTCAAGATCTTTCCAATTTCTACGCACTAACACTATGTCTTTAAAGTTTTGAACTCTCTACATGTCAAAAACTTCATAATGATAAAATTATGCTAAATTTATCATTAGGTTTAAATAAATTTTATTTTAGTATTTAAAATAATTTTTAAGTGAATTTTTATTTAAAGCTCAAAATCCATTAAGAATTCATAATTCATAAAAAGTCGGATACTTCGCAAATTTTCTTCTACTCACCTGCCAGCCATTGAAAAAACCATTATCGACAAAGTCTGAGCTCGCCGTCATTTTGTCATGCCCGTTTCCCACGCACATTGCCCACCCGCTATTCAAATCAATGCCATAATCTGCTTCCCAATTTCTCCCGCTATCCAGATTTTGTTTTTTGTTCTTTTTTTTTTGTGTGTTTTTTATTTGTCTTCTTGAACTTATCTTGCCCTGTTTGTAATTCTGCTGTCAACACGGCAGTCCGAACTGCATTAGGACGTCTCGACTTAACGTTACGTTCGCTCTGCGATAACTCACTCTCACCCTCCGCTTCAAATATTTTGTCACTGGAAAAACTTTTAAAAATCAATGATTTGCAAAAAATACTCCTCGTGCCACTCACTAGAAAGAAGGGCAAAGTGTGTAGACTGCCGAATGAACTGATTGAGTAAGTTTTCGCTAAGCTTCGATTGTCTAGCAATTGAGTAGGTGAGTGAGTGCCTTAAGTTGAGTGGAGTGGATTGTGTTGTAAAAAAAAAAAAAACAAAAAAAAAAGTGCATCCATTTAAGCGAAGTGCACTCACATTTTTCCGCATGATTTTTGCTTATTTTTAATGCTGTTCTGCTAGTTTTGTTGTTGCTCACTCTTAGTGAATATTCGTGTCCAGAGCACGTTTTCTTTCTTTCCTAGTTTTTACACAACACTTTCACGCGCTTTTCAAGTAGTGGTATTGTTCGTGTCGATTTGTCTCACAATTTCGAGCTGCTCCTCGTCCAGTAGTCCAACTATTTTTCTTGCCCCTTCCCCCCTTTCATTATCTGCTGCCAACTTTGGTGTTAGGAGCTTGGTGTTCATTTTTATCGGATTTCGCTAGTGCTGTTTTTGGCTGCTTTGTATTCTGGTATTCGTGCTTGTTTTTGGTTTTCCACACTGAACTCAGCTTTACCCGCCGCGCGTGGGTTTCTGCTGCCTTTTTTTTTGTGTTTTTTTCCTCTGGTTTTGCTAAATATGATATCCTTGAGTACGTACGTTGCTCATTCTTGTCGCGTTTATTTATTTTTCTTCTCACCAAACTTTTTCACTTTATCTCTGTATTATTATTGCTAATGTTTAAGCCACTTATCGTATTTTTACTCATATTTCGGGAGTGTGTACGCGTTTTGTGTATTTCGTGTCCTTTCTTTGCATTTTGTCAGTGCAGTTTGTGTTGTTGTACTTTTTGTATTTGTGTTGTAAGTTTTAGAGTAGCCTCTTTTTATGTTTCGACTTTCTAAAGGACCTTTGTATTTTGCTCGCTTCGGCGCTTAAGTTTTCCACCCATCATCGTTTCGTTTGTGCTAAGTCATTTACTTCATTATTGGGCTACTGGAGTAAAATTACTTTGGAAATTTCGTTAAGCGATCAAGTAAACATTTCTTAAAATACAAAATAGTATTGAAATGCTTTATTAATACGAAAATTTGATTGGCTTAATTCAAAAATTAAATATTTATTTGAAAAGGGGGTTTTAAATCTAAATTTCCATATTCTATTTATTTTATGAGTTTCTCTGTATAGTTTCAGATGTTCCCCGTTTATGAAGCCTCTAAAATCTATTCACATATTATCAATATATTCTCTTTCAATCCTTATCATTTTGTTTATTGTAAATGTTGTATGTTCGGCTTCTAGCTATCACAAAGAAATTTAAGTTAGTATATTATTTAAATTTATAATTTTTTATCTTCGCCATATTTACCATTTTGTTAAGAGTGACTTTATTTTTATCAGACTGATTTCATTGAGGGATTAAAAATGTTTGGACTAGAAGAGATATTAGCCTTCGAATTTCTTCTAAATCTTTATCTTTATCTATATACTATATTGAAATGTACCCATTTGCTTTCAACCAACTTTCGACGGTATATTCCTTAGAACCGCGGCATAGCCATAAATTATATTTTAATCCGCTAGGTGGCGCATGCGTCGATTTGTTCGTAAAATCTGTATTTCTCGTCTGATTTTGATGAAATTAAAAACGTATATAGCTTTCTTTTTTTTTGCAAATAAATTAAGTAATTGAAAGAAAACGGAATCTGTAAGAAAATAAAATATAAATAAAGCTATTTCTGATTTACAGTGAGAATCTTTAGACTGATCTCATCAAAAACCTGACAAATAAATATATGGCTCTGTAGTCGAGACTTCCACAACATTATATTTATTATTATTTATTCTAAATAAATAGCTGAGCCCTTGTGCTTTTTTTTTTTTTTTTTTTGTTTTTTTTTTGAATAAAAAATCCAATTCATCAAAGCTGCAGTTTGAGCTTTAAAAATCTACTGAAAGTACATGGAAAAGTAGTAGGCTACACAGACGGAGCAGTAATACTATTTTTTTGAAGTGAAAATAATTTTTAACTCTTATTATTTGTTGAGCTATGGATGTCACAAATTAAAATAGGATTCAAATTTTAAAAACAAAGAAAAAAAGATTGTTTTATGGAAACTTTTATATTGTAAATATTTTAAATTATCTATACAATAATTTTTGTAAAACAATTTTTTTTCTAGGAAATGCTAACAAGTGGAAAAAACTTAGACCATTTTTTTATTTTTTAGTGTCCTCTTTATCTATGTACTTCTGTGCTAATGTAAGTGTGTAGTTTCTGATAGCGAAATATTTTAAATATTTTCCTTTAAATGTGAACTTCAAGTGGCTTTTTTACCATAAACCGCAATGACAAATTTTTCATAAGTGTTTACATGGGTAGTGTGGGGGAAAGAGCTATAAAAAAATTCCCATTGTATAAGTAATGGGACTCGAGTGTACGCTATGAGTCGCGGGTTTAAGTGGCTACTTCATGCAAATCAATTGTGAAGAGAGGAAAGAAATATATGTACATAATATGTGTGTGTGTGTTACTTAGATGTGAGAAAAATCAATAATAAAGTGATAGTTGGTTGTCGAACGTGAAGTTTGAATTTTTCTCTGGACGATCTTCAGAACTAACTGTGTTAATGTTATTTATTCGACTATGTACTTTATTGTAAATAATATCCATTATATTGTTATTTGACTCATTAAAGTGGACTTCGCTTGATTTTTTTTATCAGCATACTTAATTCTTTAAACTGATTTCATAAAAATAGTCCACACACTTCTAACCGTTATTTTAACTATTTCGGATCAAAAAATCATTGGCAAGAAATCGTTTAAAATAAAACTCGAATATCCATATGCTATACAAATCTAACCAAATTTTGTTTTGAAGATGTTTTTGTTTGAAATCATTGCATAATCGTTTTCTGATTTTTATTTTTTCGATCAAAACTAATCGTTATTTTTTGATGTTTATTTCTATAAAAAAATCGTTACTTTTTTATATTTACAATTTTTCGATCTTAACATACACAAACAAATTTGTCGGCGGTGATAATAATATAAAAGGATTAAATCTTCTTTCTTTATAAAAATTATAACCGTTACGGTGGTCCCTGCTTTGAAGGTTAAAACCTTTTGCAATAAATTTCGATAGAAACATAACAAAAAAGTATCGTGGGACACAAAAAAATTGTATCTGACATAATAGATACCTACGTTGCTATAACAATGAAAACTTATTTTAATAAAAATCCTCATATGCCAAATTTTGAAGATGATCATGATGGTAACGGTAACCTTGTCGATCTCAAGATCGATAAAGCTTTTTCTTAAAAGGTATCGCCAAAATACCGAATAGTGTATTCACTTTACAAATCTTTTTTACTACTCAGCTCAGTTGATTAATTTAATTCATTCTAATTAGAAATGACACTGGCTGATCTCATCGTAAGCTTTAAACTGTTCCCGTTGTGTTTTTGTTTTTTTTTGCAGATTGGTATGATTTGCTATTCATATATTTTTTTTTTTAACTTGTTTATTTTTGTTTGTATTTTCTTACGCCTGCTTTTCCCGCGATTAAAAACCAAGGCAGCCTCAAAAAGCTATTTATTGCAGCATTTTTGGTATGCCAGTATTGTAAGTTTTTTTTTGTATGGATTTTTGCCCTCCTTTTGACCATTCTTTTTTTCCCAACCATTCTTGCGCGCAACAGCAGCACACACACACACTTAAACTCAAATACACACATGTAGATCCATATAATACCAATGTCAATGACCTGCTTTTGTTTTTTGTTTTTTTTTTTTGTTGCTTATTCGGAAACTCGTTGAGCGCCAAATGAATATGTAACTAAAAATTATTTATGATTTATGTATGTGTGTGTGTACCAACAGACTGAAATAAGCCAAGTTTTGCTTTTTGGCCGTAAAGCATTCGTTCTGTGGCTTTTTAAATGCCAAATGAAATGCGAGAATTTTGTATAGAATTACATAAATTAAATTTTTGTACACGCAACAATTTTGAGAAATGAAGACAAAAGCCGAATTCCTCTTTCTTTGCCACTTACCATAATTTGAATGCTTCCAATGTTGTTGTGTTGCGTACATTATTTGAAAAGTATTGACCAACATCTGGAGGCATTGAAGAAAGAAAACAATGAATTGAAATAAAAAGAAGCAATGATGTAAAAAAAAAAAAAACAACTTGAATGCTAGGCTTGCGTTGCTAACCAAATATTTGTAAACTTCATTTATTAATTATTATTTAAAAATTGTGAATTGAAGCTAAGAAAAGTGTGGAACGCGGGAAAGAATATAAATGAAAGTTAAATACAAAAATAAACTAAGAAAAAGAAAACCATTGAATTAAACAATCAAGATTCAGGGTTGAGATAAAATTAAATAATAACCCGCAAAGATGATGATATACGATAATATTGAATATGTAGAGGTGAGAATCAAGTTCAAGATTAATATCAGCTGAATGGAAAAAAACTGCAAAGGTTAAATAAATTGAAGAACTTTGAAATTCCCTTCTTTTTTTTTTGAACGAGTGATAGATAATGTAAAGAAACCCAGTTTCTAATTTTATGTGATTACTAGAGAATAACAATTTTATGAAACTCGGTTTTGAGTTTCTCAGTGTATTTCACATAAGTTGTTTTTGCTCTAAATTTAAAATAAAAATCGATATTTGACACACCATTGTTTTTTTTTTAATTGATAATTTTGAAATTCGATAACAATACTCTTGCTATTCGCTGTTGATAATTTTTAATCGATAATTTTGGATCAGTATTTGTTTTTGAAAACCAGTGCTGTGAAGAAAAATTATATAGAGAAAAATATTTAAATATGACTATATATCAAAGAAGCGTTAAGAAAATATCATGTAGGCTATCTTTCCATAGTAGACACAAACAAATACAAAATTAGCAAAAAAAAAAAAAAAAAAAAAGTTAAATATGCAAATTTGTCAAAATTGAAATCTGAAAATGACGAGCAGAAAACGCTGCATAAGAAATTTTGACTAAACTAAATTTGGAATTTAGTATAGAAAATTTTAGTATCGATTCTCTATAATTCGATATTTAGTGAGTATCATATCGATATCGATACTTTACTTCGGTATCTATTCTAACATGATGTGACATTGACCTGAACAGGGTTTGAATATATTTTAGCTTTCTACTCGTCGTTCGTTTACAACACCGTTACAACGATTACTTTGCTTTCCCAAACTTGTTTCAGATGGCTTTTTTGCTTTTTTGTTTTAGATATGATAATTCATTTGAATATTTATGGACTCACAGTGCAATCACCTACAACACAGCCTACGCAATTTGCTCACACATTTACCGCACTCTAATGCTGCTCACTTACCCTCTGTTCCTAATACAGCTTTTTGACCCTTCTACAAATATCATCACAACTGATTAATAAGAATGGAATTTTTTATTTTTTTTTTTTATTTTGTAACATGTGCTGTGCATGATCGGCTTTTTTTTATAAATTATAATTTTTTTAACATTGATATGTATACCTAAAATAATTTTTTTTTTTGGTTATTTTAAATAGAGTTTAGAAAAATCGTGCTGCCATATGAGAAGAATGTAAAGTTCACCAGCATTTTTTTTATTCATTATGTATAAAATTCTGAATTGTCTTGATTGTTGAAAATTATGGCGGTATTCTTCATCTCTTCTTGATCATCATATCATGTGATGCCAGCGTACGATGTACGAACAAACATCATATGTTGTAACTTCGAAAATTAGCATAGGAGATGCTCTAGTTATCGCATGCTATCGTTCCGTTTGTGTGAATTCGGCAAAATTTCTCAGATTTAGCGTATATCCATTATTTTTACCTTCAATCCGTTATTTGAGCCGCTTTAGCCTAATGTGTGGCGTGAAGGTGATGCCACCCGGTTTTATGTTAAAACGGTCGCCCCTCGGCCAGCGTTGGTGCATGCTGCCTTAAAAAATAATATGTCGTTCGTAGTCAGAAGAAAATCGTATACCCCCATATTGTGGTAAATAACATGACGCTCGCATGATTTAATATCATATGATGTATCTGAATAAATCACATGATGCCAGGTCAAATGAGATAACATCTTATTACATTATCACACAAAGTAATATTGCAAAATATGTTCTAACTTCACATACATAAATAAGATATCGCATGTAGCTGTAGAAACGAAGTACTTTCAAAGCGGTATTATACATCTTAGATGAAAAAAATCGCATATCGGCTTAAAAAGGAAATTATCACATCATGAAATATCTCATCACGTGATACAGACCGATTGATATAATATCGCATGGTTCAAGATACAATATATAATCATCAATTTTGAGAGAATGTCTATCCAAAGCAAAACTAATTTCCTTATGCATGCCGTAAGCATTCGATGTACTTTCAAAGCGATATTATATACTTTAGATGAAAAGAATCGCATATCGGTTTAAAGAGGAAAAATCACATCGTTGGATTAAACATCACGTGATGTAGAACCATTGATATAACATCGCATGATACATCAATTTTTAGAGAGTATCTATCTAAAGCAAAACTAATTTCCTTATGCATACCGTAAGCTTTCACCGGAATTCCCAACATAGTTTTAAGTGCAAATACTAAAAAAAAAACAGCAAAACATAAAATTAAAATGCATTATACATTTCAAATTTGCCTCTCTATCATAGTATGTGCTACTTAATACCTTCAAGTAGCTACTTTAATCTACTACATGTGATTTGTTTGTATGTATGCAAATACTCAGCACTACAAAATGATAAAAAAAAAAAACAAATACTAATACCACTAAAAAAATAAACGATAGTCAAAAGTTAATTCGTGCAAATGACAGCTAGACAAGTATCGTGGTGAAAATGGCAGTGGGTTATGCAGTAAATCAGTACTTACACAAAGTAGATATCTTATAGTGACTAGAATGCATAAAGAAAGGCATTAGAATGCTTATTAGCGATGTATGTATATGTGTGTGTGAGTTCACATACGAATGTGCATTAGAATCACGCGACGACACCGAATGCAATCAGCGCCAACGAACTGCTTGACTGGCACTCACTCAACAACAGCAACAACAGCAACAACAATAACTAGCAGCAGTAGTAGCAGTAGGTAGCGCCAGATCGTCAAAGCGGCAAAGACAGCTCTCTGTCAGTACATTTAACCTACTTTTCAAAACAAAGCAAAGACAGCAAAGAATTTACAAATAACGGTATTCACTAACACACATGCATATAGATTTTATAGTTAAAGTATAGAATTGTAATAGTAGCACCTCAAAAAAAAAAAAAAAAAAAAAAAAAAAAAAACACATACGCTAATCCAGATCTATGCTGTTATGTTTCCATGTATGTGTATGTGTGTCTGTGTATAATCACATCCGCGTATGTACCATCTATAATGTATGCTGCAACTGTGTGTGTATGTAGGTTTGTAGAACATCGAAATGTGCATTTCGTCGCATGTCATTTATTGCAATTCACTACAGGGAGCGTAGACAAAAAAAAAAAAAAACACAGATGTCATTTCCTCATTACACGGCTATGGCAATGGTTATGCTTATGGTGAAGGTAGTGAAGCTCTGGAGCTCTGACAATGGCAAATGGCAGAGGCTGCCGCTCGTTTGGGCTTGTTCTCGCTGCTCTGCGGGGGCTATGGCGGGCAAGCAACAACAATAGCACAATATAACTAAATAAAAATTACATGCATTCTGAGGAAAGTCATTATACTCGGTAATAGCAGGCAGGCAAGGCATGCCTCCAAGCACAACAATAAAAAAAAAGCACACAAAATAATATGAGCATAAAATTTGGAATATAAAAGTTATTTGTTTGTATTATGTTCGTATAGAAGAAGAAGTAGCTAGAGTAGCAGCGTTGTAAAGAACTTTGCTACTCGGCTGCTGCAGGGAGAGTTGCTTACAACTTCAGAGTATGCAGTTCCTATAAAATATTTTGCTTTTTATTTTCTAGAAGCGAAAAGTAAATGTACGCTTACAACAAAAACCATTAAAGAGGGTAATAAACTTTGGCTAAAGTACAACAAAAAGTATAAAAATTGTCTTGGGAAAGAGAAAAAGATGCTATTGCGGAAGTAGGTTCTGTAGAAAACATAAGAATAGAAGAAAACTGTAATTAAAATAATATAGGACATTAGTGGGACCCTTGTTTAGAATTTGAAAAATTAACAAAAAATATAAAATAACATAACAACATTACATTACATAACATAGCATAACATAACATAACATAACATAACATAACATAACATAACATAACATAACATAGCATAGCATTAAGAATAGAGCAAAACCTAACGTAACACAAGATCACAGAAAAAAATACGTAAAATTCCATATAATAACTACAGTGTAACTAAGGTCAACGTAACTTAGCATAGCATAATATAACAGAATAAAGCCTAACTTAGAAAAATAATGACATAAAACAACAACTTAATATAGCGTAGCCTAACAAAGCATAACATAACAGAGCTTAGTAACTTATGATTACATAAAGCAAGGTAATAGAATAATGCATTACAATCACATAATATGACTGAAAAAACTGAACATAAAAAACAAAATGACGTAATAACTACTTAACATAACGTAGCATAACCTAACATAATATAAGATAAGAAAGCTTAACGTTACATAACATAACACACGGACATAAAATTACTTGTAATTACAAAATAATACCACGTAACGTTTTGTTTTTGTTTTGCTTGTTAATTTATGGGAATGATTTGTTCCCGTGAAGTCGGCGATACGACTGATTATGTTTTAATTTCTCAAAAAAATATGGATTCTTTTCGACAAAAGCGAACTGATATACAACAAAAGGGGTATCAAATAAATTGTACTATACAAAAACTTCATTGCAAAAATACTTTTAGGCTTGCCACATTTTTTTTTTATTTATAAAAAAAATTTCACTGAAGTACGCAATCAAGTAGTTGAATTTTTTAATTTTTTCGGGGTTGCCACTTTAGATGAATATCAGGCATTAAATCAGGGTTTAAAGTTAAAAATCTCAATATGGGATTCCTAGGACAGAGTTGCCATTTATTTAGCATTAAAGAATAGCGAGACATAGTGCCACTGTAGAAAAAATTAATAAATATAGAGAGGCAGAACACAACATATGCTGGGTTTTTTCTAAAATACAAACTGGTCGTAACTATAACAAAAAATATTTTTAAAATATCTATCTCACAACATTAAGTAAAAGTAGTGGGGTAAAAGTCCCTCTGCAAAATTCACTGTAGTGTATTTTAAGTATGTTAATAAGAACTTAAATAGTACATTTTATATTCCCTCAAATGGACCAGCCTATTATGCAAACGTTTTAGTTTCATGCTCTTGCTTATTACAAAGTCACAAATTATTTTCCCTCATTACTATTATCTTTTTTTTTTTTGGGTACTATTGTCTGCGCTTCCGTTTCATGTTTTGTGCTGGTTGCATTTCTTCCGTGTCTTTACCCCATTCTTTCGTTGCTTATTTGTTTGAGTAACTACCGTTTGCTTGTCTGTTTTTGTCGTTGAGTTTATTCATATTACATATATTATAGCTTAAGTAATAGTTTTTGAAGTAATTTGAAATCACCACAATAGTTTTTTTTTCTCCAATTTTTATCACATGATTTCATTATATGATGTCATCGTATGTTCGATGCAAGCAAGCCAAGTTTGTTTGATAAAATAAGAGTCAGATTCTAAGGAAATTCTTGACACTCAATGGTATTTTGTTCATAAATTGTTTATTGTTGTAGTGTTTGTCAAGAGGCCCGTTTTCAGCTATGCGTGTGTAATGAGATCATATGATGTTGTGATGTTCATTCGTATGATGAGATCATATGATAAGGCCACTCATTTCTTCACAACTCTAAAATTGGATATATTTCCTAATCGAGCTGTTCTATTAAGCGGAATACTACCAGTATTTGTAACACACCTTGAATGAATATATTTGGCAAATTTAGGTGCAGACTATGTCGCTTTTATAACGCTTGAAAAAAAATTAAGTTTTATATGGAAGAAAGTGTTAAACAGCGTTAGCAAAATAAAAAAAAAAATATCAAAAATCAAAAAGAATTTTTAGCTACAAAAAACTTCTATTTTATTATAGTAAAATTGAATAAGCTACAAAACTGCTTACTCGAAATTCTGATTAAAAGTATAAAAAAAATTGTTAACAATATAAAAAAATTTGGTAACAATTTTTTTTAAATTTGTAGAATTTTTATAAATTTTCTTTCAATTTTCTTGTTATAGAATTAAAAAAATTTAATAAGGAACCAAAAAAATTTTCACAAAATTTTGCTACTATTTCAGTAATCACACAGGTATACATATTTTTCTACTTTCTCAAGATCAACCATATCAATCACTCCAAGCATGCTTTCTTAGCCTATTCTTTCATACAATCGCAGTTCAAAAAACAAAGCCTATTGATTTGTTCCATTTGATTTTGAACGGATCTATGGTCTGTAGCAAACTGCGGAAGTATCATTGACTACAACACAAGCTCATTCATCCTTGGCATGATGTTTGCTTTACATGATTTCAAGCATCTTCAGGAAAATCGCACACACACATACACACACACCCTGCTTTAGAAAACAAAAAAAAAACACAAAGTCAACAAGCTTTTGAGAAGTAGAACACATCAATTGTGTGCTACGCTTGTCAAGTGGCTATTAACCTTCCCACCACCATACAACAACAACAACAACAACAATAACAACGGCATACCCCTTAAAACACATTCAGTCAAACAAACCTACACCACGCCACATCACCCCAGCAACAAATCCTAATGCGCTGCTGCATAAATATATATATATGTATATATTTTTTTTTTTACCTTTACCCCTTGTGAACATTTGGCTTAGCCGTAGGCTTGGTTACCATAGAGTTTTTTCTTATTTCGTTTTTTTTTTTATATTTTTGTTTTTTGATTATGCGCAATTAGTAGCAAAAATATAGAATATGCAAAGGTAGCGGTAATACGATGTAAGTTTTAGGATTTATTTATTTTGCAGAGATTAATCAACGTGTGTGGGGTGGCTGCTTTTGCTCTTTGTTTTTCTTTATTCTAACAGCTGTTGGCTTTCACATGCCGCAAGCTCTGAGAAACGAAAGCAAACGCTTTTAATTTGTTTAAGTAAGCGCAAGAGATTTAATAAAAATATTCAATTTTTAAGTCGTTTTCATAAAAAAAAAAATAGTTTTCATCATACTAATAATTTTTTCGATAGTACTCTTCACAACCTTTTAAATTTAATGCCAAGCCTACGTTAACAAAACCTTCCTTTTCAAACTAATTATATTCCTCTCCCTGTTCTACAAAAAATCCATTAACTAAAGCTAATTTTATTATCGTTGTAGGCAGTTAGCCAATTTGTGTTGCACGTGCTACAAATGTCTTATATTTCTCGGTAATCGGAGCTCCGCTAGACTATCCTTTCATTTCATGGCTGTTCATAAGTCGATGGCCATTTATTGTCACACTACCAACTTAATTAATTTTTGCTGGCATTGTCTAAAAATTTGGCACAATTTTATGTATGCGACTAAATTTGTAGAACTACCTTATGTTTACATGTACAGTAGCGTGCAGTAAAATAGTAGCGCAACGTATTGCAAAGTTTTGATAATATGCGCGTCTTTTTTTTAATTTTTAGCTGAAATACTGCAAAAAACATTTCCATCAATGCTTAAAATTTTACAGAAAATAAAAAAAAATTATAAATTTACTAAAATTAAAATTAAAGAATGCTCGAACTTTTTTTGTATAAAAAAATTACAAATCAAAAAAAATTAAAATCGTACGCAAGAAATCAACAAAAATCAACAGTAATCTCGAGTCACTTGAAACATACACTTTCTTTCTAAATTTTCTAAAAGCAAAATTCTGTTTACGAAATTTTAAATTTGTGGGAAAATTTGCAAAATTTTTCTAAATTTTGAACAATATTTTAACTTTTATTTTATTGCTATTAGTTTTGCTTAAATTTCTACCTAAAATACAGCAGCCACTATCAAAAAACATTTCCGTCAACGTTTAGAATTTCGCACAAAATTAAAAAATTCCAAAAATTTCCAACGATTTTAAAATTTTTTTAATCACTATTAAAAAAAATTAAGCTAAACAATTTTTAAATTTGTGTGAAAATTGCGAATTTTTTTCAAATTTACAGCAATATTTTAAGCTTTATTTTATTTATATTTGCCTTGCTTTAATTTTTATCTAAATTATAAAATTGGTTGTACAATACAATAACAAAACATATTCACCAATGTTCAGAATTTTGCAGAAAATTTAAAAAATTCCACAGGTTTTCAACTAGATTCAAAATTTTTTAATCAGCATTTTCTGCCATGTAAAGAATGCTAATTTTTTTTTTGTATGGAAATTGGAAAATTTTTTAAAATTGCAAAAAAAAACAAAATCAGTTTCCAAATTTGCAGCATTATTTTAGGCTTCATTTTATATGTTTTATAAAATCAATAAAAATTAAATATGCTTGTTGCTCTACTATTTCTATGTTCGCCACTGTACACATATGTACATATGTACATATGTATATCTACATATGTATGTATGATATTTTCCAGCTGCTAAATGCCAAAATATATGCTACGTGTATATTATCTGCCCAAGCTGGCAATGGCTCCCTATGAGTTTTACTAAAATATGTAGCAAGAGCTTACTACATTATCTTTGCACTGGCACAAGATAATTACAACAATCTTTGACTTTTTTGTACAGGTCAGTTATGTGATGCAATTTGTGCTTTTTCCACAAATGGTTGATGGGTAAAATGCACACACTTACATATCAATTTTAATATTGCTGTGTAGCAGCAGCAGGAAGTGGAGGATGGAAGAGGTGAGTAACGTGAGTGGGGATGGCGTGGGATGTTTGAAAAAATGGCCAAGCACATGTGGTTTGAAAATTTTATTTCACTTTCGTCAATTTTACTCTTCCGTGTCCCACTACCGTGTATATTTATTTGGTTTTGGCGCGTGTTTGTCCTTCGTTCATGGATGCATCTCTGGCACACACTACGGACTTTCTCCTCAATTGTAGCACTTCCGATTTTGCAAAATATGTATGTACATACACATATATGTATTTAGTTTGCCCACTGCTGTATTGGTTACTTCTCTCATTTGCGATTTTGTAGTCATTAGAGCCTGTTCGTGCGCATTATGTTAATGGTTTCGTTAGTCTTCTGGAAAGATTCCCAGTAGCGAAGAGAAAGTATGTTTTTATGTAATGGGGGTGCAAATACTGCAAGTCCTCGCGTCACAATTAGCGACATCTGCCTTCTAAGCACGAGAGCTTTAAAACCGTGGAAAAATACGCAATTTATTTGCCTCTTCGCGCTCGCCTCTTAAATATTATGCTTACAGTTTATCCGATAGGGTTTTGCGAAAGTGAATTTTTGGTCAGATTAATGCCGTTTCTTAAGAAAAAAAAAAATAAATAAATAAAAGTAAAAGAAAAAAAAAACGAAAATAAAAATAATTAAAAAAAAATCACACAAATCAAACAACTTATTTTAAATAAGTTAAAAATAAATATATAACACTTCAAATTAAAAAAAAAAATACTTCAAAATAATATAAGAATATAATATAAAATACAATATATGTATGTATGTATATATAAAAATAAGTTACAATAACATGAAATGAAGTAAAATATTATTTAATAAAACCAAATAGTATGAAATAGAACATTATATAATAAAATAGTAAAATAGTTTATTTTATTAGAAATCTAAAAAATAAAATAAAAATCAACAAAGTGCAATAAAAAGTCAAAAAAAAAAATTAAATTAAATACAAACAAACAAAAAACAGGTTTAGTAAATTAAACAAATAAAATAAGAAAAAAATCAAATAAACTAAATTAAATTAAATAAAAATAACTCAAAAATAGTAAAACAAAATATTAACTGAATACAATAAAATAACAAAAAAAAAAATTAAACCAATTTTAGAAGATAGTTTAAGAAGAAACTAAAAATTTAGCTAACAATCAAAGTACGACTTTGATTTCTTAAATCTTAAAATTCTGTTTTTACACATTTTTTGCCAGTTTATTTTTATTTTTTTAATTATTTCAGTTTTATAACCCCAAAATCGGTTTTAAAACGAAGTCCATTTTTTTCTTACACAACAATTTATATCTTTCAAAAAAAAAAAAAAAAAAAAAAAAAAAAATAATAATAATAATAATAATAATAATAATAAACAGCACTTGTAAATTTTCATTTTAAAAATTTAAACATGCATATTAAAAGAAACCTTTGCGATACCCGTGAAGATTGCGAATATCTAAAATTATGGCGTTTTTGTTTTTCAAAGTATATATTTTTTTTTTTAGCAGATAATAGTTTTCTTAAGATGAAAATAATAATAGTAATAAAATAAAATGAATTAAATTAAAAAAAAAGTTAAAAAAAAAAATTTTAAAAAAACTTTTTTCATTAACAGAAAATAAAGTAAAAAACACGATTCGTCAAAATAAAATTAAACAAGATATTTTAAGGGCAAACAAATTTAACCAAAAAATTCTGATTTGAATTTGAAAATTTGAAAAAATTCTTTGATTTTGTAAATATTAAAATTAACATTTTTTTTTACAAATCTTTTAAACTTTTTTTTAAATATGTATTATAACCCCAAATATCGCTTTTAAAAAGGAGACAATTTTCTCTAACTCAAAAATGATTACTTATATTAAAAAAACACTTGTACAGTGCTAAATATTTTAAAAATTTTTAATTTTGAATTTTTAAAATTTTTTATTTTCTAAAAGTTTTTCAAAGTATATTTCTTTCAATATGTCCAAATATCACCTGTAAAACAACGTAAGAATTATTTTTGTAACTATTGAAAATTTTGCGATATTCAATAAAATGTTTGTTACATTCTTAAAAATTCGGGAAATTTTAAATTTTTAAATTTTATATACTTTTGAATAAGACATTTTTAAATTATTTCTTTGGTAGAATTTTGTTACATAATAAAAGAAATATTCTGACTAAAATTCAACCAAATCAAAAATGATCGATGCCAATCATAGGCCGATTTGACATATTATGTAAAATATATGTATAAGGTACATCTGTATTTGCTGACCCATTGTGTGTCGCTACAAAAGCTTATTCCTACTATTACAAATTGACTCAGCAATTGCTCTTAGCAAATTACATTATCGAATGCCATATTTTGCCAAGCACTCCCGACGACTCCAACATCTCTGCGGCACTGAAAGCATTCCGAGGATTTGCGCTGCTGCTCATTCTTTCCGCTCCCACTGTTACTGAGCCATATTCCTTCCTAACGGTAGTATGCATATCTCTCTGCACTCTGTCTCCAGACAATGGCTAAAATTCGTTTTACATATGTTGTAGGAAATCTTTTAGCTGTAAAACATAAGTCTACAAATCTACATACATACATGGAAATTCATTGGCTTCCTTGGATTTTAATTTTCTTAACCTATATTGCTAGAGCATGCTGAGACGCATTTTTTCTTCCTGTTGCTATTTAATAGTGTGTTTTTAGTTTTTTTTTTATTTCATTATTTGCTTTCTATTCGTTTTGACTTCCTATGGTATGTGCTTTCTAAAGTTCTACTGCAATCATTTTTGCCATGGGAATATTTACTGCCACAAAGGCAAGTACCACTACTACTACTACAACTACTACACCACACTAACACTATCATACCTAGTATAGCTACTAAAATAGCTGGTATTATGTTACACAAACCGCCATAACTCACTCTGACAGCGATGCCACATTTATTCAGTAAATGCGGTCTCAAATACCAAAAACACACATACAACAAGTTAATGTGAACAATGAACAATGCGGCATCCAGTGACTCAGCTACGCAAGATTGTCCTGCCTTCGAATGTAGTACTATGTGCATTTATCATATGCTTGGGGAATTTGCTACATATTTCCATCAAAAAAAATATTTTAAAAAAATCGACGCTATGTGCATACATTTTTAATATAATTTGTAGGCAGCGAGTGGCTGTCAATGCGCCACATGAGTGCCACTACATTAATAATAATAGCATAACTTTGTTCAATTTGAGTTTTACCAACATTTTCATAGAATTTCATCAATTGCCCAGCTTTTTATTTTCAAGTGCAGATATGCACATCATGCTAGCCAACAATTAAAAAAAGTATTTAAAAAAAAAAATTAAAAAAAAAAGGGTCGTCAATGTCGATGCGGGCGTCGTCTAGCAAAACGGAAAAGTTAAAAAATTTGCAACGACAACTAGCGATAAAAATACCAAGTGCACGCGAAATGTGATTGACAAAAAAGTAAAATATGAAAAAGCAGTCCAATTAAATGTAGCAGTTAATAACGAAAATTTAAAAGGCTATATAAAAAATTGAAAAAATTTTGTATAAAATTCACGCCTCGTTAACCGCCACCCACTGCGCCTTACGCACTGCACTGTGAGCTTTTATAACAAAAAAAAAAAAAAACAAATAAGAAAACCGTAAAAGTTGACAGCCATACAATCTCTGCTCATTATACTAGTGGCCATTCGCGCCTTGCCGCTGCTCTTTTCCTCTAACGCCTGACAACAAAACTTTTTCCACTCAGCTACCGAATGCCTTCACGCCCGGCGGCAGGATCCGACAGTTAATGCGAAACAAACCCCAAAAATTGTAGTGCAAATATCGTGCTATAATTTCCACAGCAGCTGCAAATGTTTGACACAACGTGCCGTAAACCATTAGACGCATACAAAACAAACAACCAGCAACATTTCGCACTAAGGACGGGCACTCAGCTCAGCTAGCCTAGCCGCTCGTCCATTTGGTTCGACTTGCTGCGCTCTCGTTCCCTGTAATAAAATTCGCGCAAATTATCAGCGTCATAATAATAATCTCAAACAATTTGAGCGACAGGTTTTCTTTTATCTTCAACTTTCTCTAATTATTTTTAAATATAATCCTTTATTGCTATTATTATTATTCTTTTTTCTTCTTTTTTTTTGCCAAACCATAGTTTTCCATTTCAATGTTAAATTGACCGTAGATGAGCTGCTGGTAATAAATACTTTGGAGCGCAAAGTGCGATTAGCATAATGGAACGTTGTAGTTGTGAATTACTAGAGAAAAATAAGTTAAGATTAATTTTATATTTCATCTGAAAAAAAGTGTACTTCGGTTTATGAGTGTAAATACTTAACAAAAAAAAAAGAGTAATACAAAAGATGATAAAGAAAAAATTAAAAGAAATGCTGAAAAAGTCAGAATCAAGGACAATACCAAGCATTTTAGTCCCAAAGCGAGTCACAATCTTCCCTTGTTTAGTGCGGGTTAATTTTTTAAGTAAAGCAGATATGTATGTACTTGGAAAACTTAGGTGACCTTTGGTTTTCGTTTATTCTACATAAAAATCATACATATTAAAATTTCAAATATTTTACCAAATTAAAAAAAAAACAAAAAAAATCAAAACATTTTCATTATTTTTTTTTTTTTTTATCAAAACTTTTTAATCACAATTTTCAGAAAAATGCTTAGCTACCTCAAACCAGCACTCTACAAAGTTCGAAATTTGAATTATACGAAAAAAAAAAATTAAAAAAAATATTAGACTTTCAAAGTTTTTGTAAAAATAGCAATGCGACATTTTGAACAGTTTGACTATTTCTCTCTTGTTATTTTTTTTTTTTTTTTATAAATATACATGAATTATACCAAAAATCATATAAATTCACATTTAAACTTTTTACTAAATTAAAAAAAAAAAAAACAATGTATCTACAAATTTAGTACATAGTATAAAATTTGAGTGTGTAAAAAAAAATTTATTAAAATATCAATTTTTTTATTTTTTAACAATTTTGGATATTTTTCTTTTGTAAATTTTGTAGAAATGTATAACTTATTCTATACGAAAAACGTGTAAATGCAAATTTCGAACCTTACACTACAATAAATTAAAAAAGAAAATCCAAAAAATTGTAACAAAAACTTTTTAATCACAATTTTCGGAAAAATGTTTTGTCATTTCAAATTAGCGCCCGATTGCAAATTTAATAGGCAACTGCATGCTAAAAATTTTTATAAAGAAGTATGAAATTTTTATTAAAAAGCTTGAAGTTTTGAGCGAAATTTGTTCAATTTATCTAATTTTAATAGCAAGTTTAAATGTGAATCTACATATGTATATGTGTATATATATAAAAAAAAAACAGCAACAAATTATCAAAATATAAATTTTTCAAAAAAAATGTTTAAAAATAGCAGTGCGACATTTGAACCGTTTTGCCCCTGACCATTTTGCTATTGTTAATTTTGTATAAATATATGGTGCAATAATACCAAAAAATTACATAAATTTAAATTTCAACTTTTTACTAAATTTAAAAAAAATTAATTTTTAACAAAACTTTTTAAACACAATTTTCGGAAAAATGCTTTCCCACCTCAAACTATCACTCTATTAAGCTAAAATTTAATCGGCAACAGCAGAATATGATTTTTTCAAAGTTTTTGTAAATTGTTCGGCAGTCATATTATATATGTACATATATTATTTCATAAAATTATTGTTTGATATAAAATAAATAGGCCAAAAAAAAAATAATGCATTTATTTTGTTCTATAACATAGAACATGGAAAATAAATAAAGCTTAAAGCTTTAACTTTTTGTACAAATTTCACAAAAATTCAACAAATTTTAAAAAAGATCATTAAATTTAAAAAAATTTTGAATCAGAATTTTTGTTAATAAAAGGGAACCAAATGAATGGATTATGAAAAGTTCCTAAAATGTCTAAAAAAAAGTTTGAAAAAATTTTTTTTTTAAAGTTTGAGACTTTGATTTATGTATGATGACATGGAATCATGTGAGCAAATTTTAGAAAATTTAGTGCTTCGTAATTGAATTTACAGTATTTCTAATTTTGTACAAATATTTCAAAATTCTCGTTTCACACAAAAACAAAACACAGATAGGTACATACATACATATACAAACGTATCTCATACATGAGACCAAGATAATCATACTATTTTTAACTTATATTATTTTGAAACGTCACAACTCTTTAAAAACAGCTTCTCTCTTCTGAAACACTTTAAGACAAATTGTGCTGCATTGTGGCGAACACTCAAGCTATTTTCTCCGCACATAGTGTGGCTATAATTTTTCGGTCGCCGCTTTTGCGTTCTGGGAGGAAATTTGTTTGTGTATTTATATTGTTTCGCTGGCTGTCAATATTCACTTAAAAACCATCAATTTCCAAGTTTTATTACTAGAACGAAAGCACCAAAAGCGCTATGAAACACTAAAAGACGTTAGATGCAGCTAGAAGAGGCAAAAAAACAAAAAAAAAAAAAAAAAAAAAAAACAAACCAAAAACACCAGCATTGCAACAAAGACGCGCCACTATTGGAGGGGCGTAAATTTCTTGACACTCCGTTGTCAGAGCGAAGACGCTCGTAGATGAAACAAAAATGAAAATAAAAATAAAATTTTAAAAATTCACAAACTCAAAATGGTTGCTGGTTTGCTGGCTGCTGGCTGCTGGCTGCTGTCTATTTTATGGGCATGTGTCTGTGTGTGTTTGGTTGGTCATTTCACGCTATATTCTAGCTGAAAATCGCTACCTCACAAGCAGCGTGTGGATATCTGTGTATGTATCCATCTATACGGCATTGCTTAGCCCGGCATATGTGCGCTCGCTCTATTGTTCTTAGTCAATTCGGGTAACCATGAAAGCGTTAAATTCCCTTGGCAGCAATAAAATTGCATTTTACAGTAGCCAAATGGTTGAAGTGTGGAGAGGCATAACGGCTTACTACAAATCGAGCATTGCGCATTGTGGTTTAGTTGCTAAACAATTTTTATGCCACAATGTTCTTCTTTTTTTTTTTTTGCTGCTTTTGTATTTCTAATGCTCGTGTGTGTACGAAAGGAAGGAAGGCCCGGCCCTATCTACCATATAACACAGTTGTCGGACTGAAAAAGGGCTGTGCGGCTTAGCAAAAGATGGTTGCAGTGATATTGGTGAAATTAAAGCCTCCACTGGGATCTAGCGTGAATCACTCAAAGTGACAGGAACAATGGCAAAAGTAAAAGGAGCAGAGCAGCGTAGCGAAAGTGCTGCAGCAAGAACTGCAATATCATTATATAAATTGCAACATGTCACATGTGTTGGACACTGGCTGAAATATACAACCCTGTAGGGATGTGAACTAGTTAAAAATTGATTGTATTTCGAGCTATGAATTCGGAGAGGAACTGATGTTGCAAAATATGAGTAGTTAGGTTTTGGCTTCGAAATTTTTTTTTTTTTTACCTTTAATCGATTTTCTTTAGCTGCCTGACTTTTTCACACAGACCTGCGTAACTGGCAACTAGTTTGGAGACTAAAATTTTATAAACCAATAAACATTTTTTTTTAAAGCTTTCCTTTCTTAAAACTATTCAGAAAAAGAGGTGGAACAAAAGAGGCCCAAAATCTACGCATAAAGAAACTATTCAAAATATACATACAAATCTTGAAAATGGTTCATATTAGAATTAAAATTATATATGGAAAATATTTTCTAAGTGAAATGAAAAAGAAAGAAGTTTTATGAAAATCAAAGCAGCTGTTAAAATTCCTGCATTTAAACACATCTGGGAAGCTGTAGGTTGCCTTTAAGCTGGGTGAGCTTTGCTATAATTCCATGTCAAATTGAGCAATATCTGGAATATACCTAGACCTCTTTTGATTTGAATGAAGTTTGACCAATGGGGGAAAAACAAATTAAAATTATGTAAAATTAAAATTTTCACCTGTTTCCCAGTTTATTAAGTTAAATTTTTTAATATCTCTAACTAAACAAAAACTTTTATAGCCACTAAAAATATCTTTTATTTATTCTTTTTAATGAGGGTACTCGTTTTTATGAGGATAATGCAATTAAGTCTTTAAATTATGTTTTTATATTTAAAAAAAAAAAAAAAAAAAAAAAAAAATTAAAAAAATGGAATTTAAAAAAATTAAAAATGTAAAAAAAAAATGTTTGCTTAAAAAGGAGTATATGTATTTTTAGCCCCAAGTATATAGTATGCCACAACTTAATATACTATATCTTATTTTAGGTGAGTTAAATTAAGTTTTTTAATTTAAAAAAAAAAAAAACAAAAAAAAAAAAAAAAAAAGATTAAATTTAACAAAAAAAAAAAAACAAGAACGAAAACGCACCACATGGGAAAGCTTTTAAAAATGCACAGAAGTTTGTAATAATAAAAAAAAAATTAATAAAATTGGCTTGCATATTGTTAATTTTTAAAAATTAAAAATGTAAAAAAAAAAAATGTTTGCTTAAAAAAGAGTATATGTTTTTTAACCCCAAGTACATAGTATGCCCTAACTCAATATACTATATCTTATTTTAGGTAAGCCGTTTTTTTTTAGCTCCTTTTCCTTTTTCATCATTTAGTTTTCAACATTAAAAAAATCATATCTCATAAAAAAGGACCTCCTGGAAAATCTTTTAAAAATACACAAAAGTGTTTTATAAAAAATAAAAAACAAATTTAATATTAGTGTTTGATTTATTATTTTTAAAAATTTGACTATGTAAAAATTTGTTGGTTTAAAAAAAAACTATATATGTTTTTTTTTCATTCCAAAGTATGCCCAATTCAATATCCTATATGTGTATTATTTTAGTTAAGAAAAGGGAGCGAATTTTCTTTTTTTTAAAAAATCATGTAATTTTTTTGTAAAAATGTAATTTTTTTTTTGTTTAGTTAAAACCATTTACATATATTTTTTAAACCCCAATTATACCAAGGTGATGTAATTTATAGCTAAAATAGTTTTCGAAAAATTCAAAATTTCGCGTAACTTTTGGAAAAATGAGTAAAGTACCCAAACGTATCCTTTGCCATTGCCATGCGCCTCGGCTATCGAGATGTCGATCGAGTTGGGGCCACAAGTTTGCGAGCTGTGAAAAAGTGACACACAGTGTGCGGGCACTTTCAATACAAGGTGCTGACGTGCAAGAATGGAAAAAAAATAAATATGAAAAATTGAAATTTCGAAGTTGCTCTTTGCTGCATCTATCTTATCTTGCAATCGAACGAATTGCATAGTTTATCAATTTCTTAAAGTAAGACAAGCGGTTTGCGCGCACTCCCCAAGCAACCTTTTTTCATGTAGTCATGTGCAGCTTGTGGCAATAAGGTTGTTGTTAGCGTTGTATCCATCGATCAGTTGTTACTGTTACTTTGCTGTCAGTGTTGCGGACATGTGCTAGCCGTAGTTTTTTTTCTGTTTGTTTTTTTTTATTATATTATTATACGCTAAAAAAATTGCTTATCTTCTAATGCAGCTGAATTCGTTTAGGGCTGTGGTGTGGTCGATTGTGCGTTCGCATTTGCAGTTTTTCCATCATTTTTTCCTCCCTTTTCAATCACATTAATCCATTTTTGTTTTGTTTTTTGTTTGTTAAACAACAACAATACTGCATTGAAATGCGATACGGTTGGTATACTATTATATTTTTGCGCATTTCAAACCCTTCTGGTTTTCCTCAGTTTTCCTGCTCGGGGAAAATTAAACTGTTATCAGCAGATGTCAGGCTTGATTGGCTCTTTTGCAATATTCTTTGCGGGAAGATTACCAGATGTACTACAATGTAATGCCGGACATTTGCTAATTTTTAAAGTGATGAATATATAATTTTTTTGTTTAGTTTTTTGATAAGAATGGTTTCTCACAAAAATCTGTCATTAAGTAAAAAATTTTCTCTACTAAGGTCTCAGCAGACTCTGTGCTCTTTGAGTTATGACGGTCAGAGTGAGCGTCCTACCCCGCATCTATCTAGATTAGTCCACCTGATGTTCTGTCCTCTTCCTCAACATGCGATATTAGGAACCTTGCTCTCCTTGCCTCGGCTCCGCTTTCGCGAACACTCGTCTTTTTCGGCGTCCCCCGAGATTTCTTCAATGCAATTTTTTCATTTTTTTCTCTCCCAATTTAAAAAGATATGTTAATTAAATTAAATTTCTGTATTTTTTGTTATAGTAAAACAATTTGTGTGAAACAATTTGGGTACATATAATAACGAATTCACAAAAGTCATAGCAAGCAAACTGTGAGCCTCTTTAAGGAACAAATTTAAGTTACATTTGAATTTTTCAAGAATTTTTTTTTTTTTTTTTTTGGAATAAGCAAATTCAGGAAATTAAAAAAAAAATAATAAAATGATCGCACATATTTTTTTTCGAGCTAATTAAGTAAGTAATGGTATACGAAAAATTTTTGTAAGCAAACAGTGAAAAAAAAAATTCTGCATGCGAAGAGTGTTTTTATGGCTAAACGACATTTTGGAAAGTGCTTCGTTTTAATAAAAAAATTAAAAAAATATTTTTTTTTTGTTTAATATGCCTTTTTTGTGGAATAAATAAATCCAGGATATATATAAAAAGCCTTTTTGGCATTTACCAAATTATTTGTTTGTATTTCTTTTTGTTTTTTTTTTGTTTCGGTTTTTGTACAGCAAATTCTTATCTGTTTCCCTCCCAATTTGAAGAGCTAGGTCTAGGTGAATTAAATAAATACTGTTTGTTTTGTTTGACAAAATTTGTCTACACATAACCATAACGGTATCCCAAAAATTCTGGTAAGCGAAAAGTAGAAAAAAAACGAGCGTGCAGAAAGTATTTCAAGGCTCGACAACATGTTGAAAAGGCTTTGTTTTAATAAAAAAAGATTGGGTTTATTTTTTTTTTGTTTGTGGAATAAATTAATTCAGGGCATATACAATTTTTTTTTTTTTTGGATTAAATTTCTTGTTAGTCAAAATATTTAATATTTCAAAATATAAAGCCTCTACTACACATATTTTCTCAAAAAATTGTTCATCCAGATATCAATCTTCGTTCTCTATAATAATTGAATTAATTATGTACCTTACTAAGCAAATTGAACCACTGTGTGTCTCGTGTAGATAGTCACATGCTTTGTTTTCTTCAATATTCAATATTTTCCTCCATCTGCATCGCATTTGCCTCTTCAGCATCTGGCAACTCTTTTTTTTCACAGCCACACCCACCCACACCCTTCAGCTTTCAAATTATCATTGCGCGCCCTTCCTTTCTATTGATAGTTTTTATTGACAGTTGTTGCCCTCGAAACCTCTGTGGAAATATGTTTGTAATACTGTTTTTTTTTTCTAATATGTAGGTAGTCAAACTGATCTGCCAGTCATTCAACTTTAACCCTTTCACATTTTTGATTTTCTATTAATTTTCTTACCATCCCAGTTTTCGCACGCCCACCCTCCTTCTTATCGTTAAATCATTCATTCATTGTTTTCACTTCTTACTTGAGCTGAGCGAATGCCCCTTGCGAGCGTAGGGAAATTTATGTATGTATGTATGTGCTTGACACGTGTTCCCAGCCGCACGTGATTAGTTTTATATCTGTTTTCCTCCTTTCCTCTTGATACACGCGCTTCATCCCTTATCGCGCGCACGGACGGACGAACAGGATATGTAAATAATTAAGTGGAAGGATTGTTTTGGTGGGACTCCCTTTGAAGTAGTTGTTTTGGTGTAGCTACTAAGCACTTACAGATGTGCCATATGCGTCTACAGTTATATAAATTTGAGAGCGAGTCAGTTTGTCGCCCTTGTGGGAAAAACTTGAGATAGTGAAAGAAAACTATGTGGTATGATTTTTCACGATTTCGAGCCATCAGAATACTACTGTTAATGGGATAATATGCAATACTGTTTGAATTTAGTTAACAGCCTCAATTAAATGCCAATTATGAATTATCCCCTAATATAGAGCTAAGGTCCTGGAAGCTCTGCCGAATACTCTAAGGCAGCTATGTAGATTACACCACCCTGCTCTGCATGGCCAACAACTTCTCCATAAGAATCCCATAGAGGAATGAACGGAAACTTACCATAGGCCTAGTCGAAGAATCGACGGTTATCTTTACAGGTGGTTCCAAATTTAACGAAAGAGTGGACAGCAGAATTCACTTCAATGAATTTCCGCTGGACCTCTGCTTTCGCTTACCGGACCGCCATAATGAAGGTTGCTCTATGTCTGAGAGTGCCCGCTCATGCAGACACTCCGACAGCCAAGGGCTATTAAGTCTCTAAATGCTCATGAAACAACGTCCATAGTTGCCATAAAATGCAGACGTTCTCTCAATCTGCTCGCGTCTAAATGTTCCGTAACTGCCGCATGGCGCCTTGGTCCCACAGTGACATTTCCGGCAAATGCGCATCAGGCGAGTTGGCAAGGAAAGGAAGGGAATTATCTGTGGTAAATTCTGCTCTAGGTGCGGACATGCCTCTAACCTCCTCCAAACACAGTTTAAAATCAAAACTCATCAAGGAGGTGCATATCAGGTGAGCGATGAAACCCACCTGTTGGATTACCAGATAAGTTGGTCCCAAGATTGACGCAAAGCGATCCAAAGCGCTGATTGCCTTGACCGACCTTCTCTCAGACTAATAATTGGGGTTATATCCGAACACGGGAAGATATTGGGATGCCTAACGATCGATTTCTGTCGATGTTGCAGCGACGAAGGAAAGTGGGGTGAATCGAACACAATCTCCGCCCGAAATCAATTCTTCAATAGGTATTTTCTAAACTATTTTGCCGACCTATCATCCTTGAATGAAGCTCAACCGATACTTTCTAGAACATTGCCGTGACAAAGCCACTTGTTGCTTTCATTACAAAAACAATTACTGCGAGTTAGGCGTGGCTCTTATTTAGCTACCTAAAAGCGAACGAGTGCTGCATGCTTGAATTTTCCTATAGGGATGGTTTGAAGCGGATTTGAAACCTGCTTGACGGGTCTCGAAGCGAATTTGTTTTGTTGACACTATAAATTAAAGAGGCATTAGAATTCATTACATGCGGGTTTTTTCGGTAAGGGTTACATATATCAAGGGTTTGTCGGTTGGGGAAAGTGAAATTTTGTTTTACAAATTTAATGAACACTTAATGAACGAACGATGGCAAAAGACATTCCAAAAAGCTACGGTAAGAAATAATAGTACAGTTACAATTTTGGCTATTTTTCTTTCGTTTGTTTAAAGTTCGTTAATGTTTTTATAAAAATATAGTTAATTTTATTGGAGTCAAATGGCTCGTTTCGTTGAGGAGGCTATATTTGGAAGAGTGTTGCCACCTGTTTTAAAAGTTGAACGTAATTAAACTATATACACGTTTATTAAAATATGGGCGTAAAACGTTGGCCTCGGCGAGTAGAAGCGGGTTATAGCTAAATTTTGATCAGGGTTGCCACCTGTTTGAAAAGTCGAATATAGTGCAACCATACACAAGTTATATGGAATATTAAAATAAGAGTGTCAAACGGGTCGTCTCAGCAATTGCTAGGTTCATTTCTACATTTTACTGAGGGTTGCCACCTGTTTGTAAAGTTGAATTAAATTAAATACTACAAAAGTTATATGATATATTAAAGTATGAGCGTCAAACGGTTCGTCTCGGCAAGGAGAATTTTTATAGTAAAATTTTGAAGAAGATTGCCACTTGTTTGAAAAGTCAAATTTTATTAAATTATACACGGGTATATGAAATATTCAAATCTGGGTGTTAGAAAGTTCGTTTCGGGAATGTTTGTACATACGCTTTGATGAGGGTTGCCATCTGTTTGAAAAGTTTAGATAACTGTTCTTTGCGATCTGTCATAACTTTTTGAGAGAACAATTCTGTAAAGTGTGGTATAAATAATATTTTGATTCATTGATATTATTAAAAAAAAAAAAAAAAAAAAAAAAAAAAAAAATTATGACTTCCAGCGCCTCAAATCCTAAATATATGTATAAAAAAATATTTTCGGTAATGCTTTAAAAAAAACATTATTTGTCATATAATGAAAAAAAAAAAAATTTGTATCAGAAATCTTTCATAAGAAGTTTGCGTGAACAGCAAGTGATGCTACGCTAAATTTATATTTTCAAACTATACGACTCTTTGCATTGCCATTGAAAGAACTTCACATTGCTGCATTGCAAAACGCAAAAAGTTTCTGCTGCGAGCCATTTTCAGCGCCGGCTTGAAAAAACATCACAAAGGCATGCCAGTTTTGTAATTTGATGCTGCTCGCAGCTTACAAATTATTCGCAAATCTCATTAATTTTCCACAAAAGCCGTACTACTTACTATCACATAGTAAAAATATATCACTTGGACTTTAAAGAACAAAGAAAATAGAAACTTTGAAATGCCTCACATTCCATCATACATACATTCTACATAGCCAACTTTGCTGCTAGCGAAATTCTGTGTTTTAATACTTGAAACATTTTCCTGCAACGAGTTTGGGCCACAAGCGAAAACGGCCACAAAGTGAGAAAATGAAATTTGCATGTACATAGCATGCCAAGCATAATGAAACTTAAGCGCCGACATTGAGCAGGCAGTTAAAGGGAAAGGCTTGAATGGGTTGCTTCAAAAGCGATTCCTGCCTACATTCTTCTATTACTTAAACTATTGTCGGGCTTTACAAACTATGCATTTATTGTCATTGCGGCGCTGGGTGAGGCCAGAGTAGTCTTAGCACAAATCGGCTCAGCCCATCGCGCGCTACACGCTGCACAGCCAAAGCAACGCAACTACTCTAAACCATCTTTTCCTCATATTTTGATTTTGACCAGCTGTAGCTCGAGCTGTCTTAGCCATCAACAGCCAACTCCTTCGCAAACATCCTAGACGCGCTCCTCGTACTTGTCATCAAAATCGCTACTTTGTTCATCATTGGCAGATTTTGTTGCATACATTTTATGCTGCTGCTTCTGCTAGCAGCCAGCCAGCGCAGTATCAGCGAAAAATTCCAACTCGCATATTTTGTGCCTTTTGTTGCATCGAACGCTTTAAAAATGACAAGGGGACACAAAGGGCGTATCAGCGCGGATGGCAACTGCGGTTGGCGAAAATTCAAATGCCGTGCCGAATATGCCAAAATTTAGCGTAGTCAGGCAGTTAGTTTTTCACGTCTTCTGCCGCTGCTGCTCAACAATTTTAAAAGCATCCTTGTTGTTGCTGTGCTCTGCCGCTAACTTCTTTTCTGCCTGCGTGTTTTAAAATTTGACTGCGACTACAAACTTCAGCTGTAACTACACTTTTCCTCTACAACACTCTTACTTCTTCTTCTTCTTCTTCTTCTTCTTCTTCTTCTTCTTCTTCTTCTTATCTTCTTCTTCTTCTACATTTCCTACTTTTCGACCATCATTTGTTTTTTTTTTTCATATTTTTCGGCTTGTAAAATTATGCGCCTGTAATTCCCAATATCGTTTTCGTTTCGCTTCGAAGGCGACTTTCATAACGCTCTTGTGGTAGTTGTTGTAGGCGTGTTAAGTAAGTACAGCCCACATCCTGAGACACATCTACTCGTATATATTTAGAGATAGATTCGGGTAACAGGAATGCAAGGCAGCAATTTTGTGTGAGACTTCATTATCCATGAAAGTGCTGTTTGTAAATTTTGCATAAACGAAGAGGCGCGCTTGGTGTATGGCTTCCGCTTAACATCGACTGCAAATGTATATACATACAATATGCGCTTTAGGGAGGCCCAAAAATAGTCGGAATTTTAATACTCGGCCCCACCAAGAATTGTTTTATACCGGAAAAATATCTCTGTTTGTTTTCAATGAAAACCACCCAATTGTTTATTATTTTACAAATTTCAACACTAATTGCTTTGTAAGGGCTCCCCAAAAAATTATTATTTTAAGTATCCTACGAGGATAAAATTTCCTTGCAATATCTATTGTAGTTCTGGGAGATATATCCATTTTGACCCAACCGTGCACCTGGCATAATTAGTCACGCGAAAACCCGAGAGCGCACGCGTTTCTGGAGAATCTCAACTGTGCTTGCACACAAAGGAGATCCTTTAAGAGTAAATTCGGAACTTCCCGGATGCGTGTGGTTAGAATTAAACATCGATTTCACGTTTCGGATATTTTATCAACAACGGAAGTTGTAATCGGTTCTACAACGCGCGAATTTGCCAATGAACGATACACCGGCCGAATTAAGCGATCGGAGCTGCGACCGTCATTTGCGTCACAAGAGGCAAGACACGTTCGAAGAGAAGCAACAGCGGCCATGACTTGTACGAAAGATTAGAAAGAATATTGTACGATATAATTCAATAATTAAATACTTAAATTACTCATATAATCCTCAGGAATAAGATAAACTACAATTATTTCAATCCAATAATATTTAGTCTTATTAAACCACAAAAAATTCCGAAAAATTAGTCAAAAAAATTACTTTTTTCAATAATTCGTCACTATCATTGAGTTAATTATCGGATTAAAGCGATTGTAGTTCATCTTTTAGCAGATGCGATCCCGATTACAGAAAATGTTTCGTTTGTGCATTTCAGATGCGTGAAACTCGTACAATCTTGCCAAGAAACAGGATGTGTCGTTTGTACAAGGTCCATTTTGAAATCATCATGGAACTTTATTTTTTCATATTTTTGTATGAATAAACCGTTTCCGTAAACGTTAAATATTTTAGAAAAGACACCTGGGAACTATCAATCTGTATTTTGAGTTATTAAATAAAAACTTTTTTGAAAAAAAAAAAAAAAAAAACTAACGGCTAGGGCCCCAAAAATCGGACTACCCCCTTAAGAAAAATAGTTTATCAATTGAAAAATAGTGATCTTCAAGGATTTTTAACTATTTCTATCCTAAATTGTTTTTTTTTCCTCATATGATGTATAGAGATTATTTACAAAAGTCCGCTTAATTGTCCAGAAAATACAAAATCTTCAAATTTATTCTTAATCTTCGTCTTTCTTTATATTCCCAATATAATCGCTTAGTTCGCAAGTTCAGCATTAATTGCATCAATTGTCTCCGTGTTGGTATTAAAGACCATTGTGCTGCTAGAGACATTCTTCCGGTGGCTCGCGAAGAAGAATACTAGTATCTACTGTCTGCTACGAGCCAGGGCTGGACACTCAAAGCGGTAGTGAAGATCAGTTTCTCACCAAAATATCCTTGAGATTGCAGCTCTGATATCGAGTGTTGTTGGCAGCATGCTCGTCAATCGGCTAGTGTTCCATTACAGTGGCCCTCAGTTTGAATACATCTTTCCTTGACCTATGTAATTCGCAGGCTCACCGCCAGATTTCTTTCGCAATTTCGCACGTGGTTAATCTGGTCCATCTTGTTTCAGCCATTCGTGAGAACTTTTAAGTGCAGCTTCCTCAATGGACACATCAAGACAAGCTTCGGTTCTGATCAATTCACCCCGTCGGCCTTCTCGTTACCATATATGTATGTTCGTGACCAACGCTCAATGCTTGTTCATTGATGAACCCAGAGCTAAAGGTGCTGTTTCCTGTCAGCACCCTACAGAAAGATGCCAGCAAAGTCAGATCGCAACTGGAGCGAGAAAGAGAGACATCTAACTTATCTCAAGACACCTAATCTACAGTCCATTTTGGACCCGTGGTGGTGCCCTTCTAGGCTACTCTTCCTCTAATCCAGTTCCGCATCGAAGAAAACTTTAGCTTAAGGTTTGCAAGCGATGTATGTATGTAGTTAGATATCCAGTTTGTTCCTGTGTTTCTAGGGGATTGCCAAGAGTTCCACTATGCCCGTATTGCTTCGACCCGCCGCGATTTTGTTTTTTTTTTAGCAAAAATTGAGCAACATAGACACGATCCCCTATTTGGGTCTCATTTAAAATTGTAAGTGGGATACACGAACCCAAATGATTGCTTAATATTCGCGATACAGTCATGAAACTCAAGCCCAATTCAATATCAATCATTTCTTGTATCAATCGTGGATCTTTGTCAACTTTGGACTTCGTTAGAGACACAGTGACATCATAAGTGGAAGTTTTTAGTCAACCATTTAAGGGCTTGTCTTCGACTGAAAAATCTCGGGTGTGAAGTTTTCGGTACCACTTGGAAATAGTCTGTAGAGACAGTGCAATCGTTTTATATGCAAATCGGCATTTATTGAATATTTGTGGTGGCTTTAATTTACGCCGACAACAGAAGATTATTAGTGGAATTCCATCTGATCCATATTCAGGTAATTTACGTTTACTCGTCTCCATTTCAACCGTTCGTGTTGAAATTTAGGAAGTGATCTCGTCAAACAATTGCAAAGGGTTTGGCATTTTTGGTTAGTGTTTTAAAGATTTAAGAATCTGCAATTAAGCAAACTTCTTATATTATTTTCTTTGGCTACTAAGGAAACTTTGAGCACGCTCCAAATATTTTTTATGATAAAAATTAGGGGTATTGTTGTTTCGATACAGAACAGTCATAGGTCATAAGAGCATTGAAATTCTGACTTTCTTCGTATTTTATTGACCACCCTTATGCTTATAAATTCTTACATGTACACCAAATATATGTAGCATCTTTACGGAACTCGAGTATTGTAAATTTTTGAAAGGTTAAATAACTACAAATTGTGCCAAATGAGTGGCAAGAATCTTCACGGATTACACATTGGCTTAATGAATTATGCAGCAATCGTCCTCTTAAAAAGTCACGAGTGTAACGCACATATTTAGTGAGTTTGTTCTTAATTTATGGCTCATTAGTAATGTATGAGCAAATTACTATGAAACTATGTAATCTCGCCTAGTAAAATCTCTCAATAGATTAAGATGAAATGAGGTATTTTATCAAAAATCAAGAACCAAATCACGAACAAATCAGTGTCGACTCGTAATTTACGTTGTAATGTGAACATAGTTTAAGGCCTAATGAGTAGCTACTATTTAAGATTTGCTATTTGCACTTTCATTGTCTACATTTCTAGCATATCAATTCTGTGTTTTTTTTTTTGCCTTTTGCTCAGTCGACACACTTTTCTTATTGCTGTGAATATTGGGAACTTTCACTCGATAATTTTTTTTAACACTAAAACGTCCTTTAATAAAATTTAAATATGGAAAAGTTAATTACAGAGCTAGCTGGCTGCTGATTTAAAACTAAAAATTCCTTTGTAGAAAGTTTGCAGTTGTTGCTTGAAAGACATTAAGCAACTCTCAAAGCAGTAAATATCTATGGTATATTTTGCTTCTGTAGGAATTTCATTTTATTGGCAAGCAAATCGCTTTTCTCGAATACATTCACTTATATTTAGTTGTTGTGAATTTACCAATAGCTTCGACTTTTTCTAATCACCACCAAACTATCGAAATTACAGAAAACTTACTTCGAAAAATGCTAATGGCTTATGAAAGGCAAATGACAGTTAAGTGAATTTTAATACAGGTACTACTACAACTTTTGTAGTGACTGCAGTCACGCCCCTTTTAGTTAGTTTTCTTTTGCAATGAATTTTTTTTAAAGAAGAAAGTTACAAATACTTAAAAGAAAAGTGAATTTTGCGGGCAAAAGGGAGTTGAATGAGGGAGGTTGCTCTACGGTTTTAGAGCACTTTCGCTTTCACAATTGCTATGTCGTATTCTTGTGGTTTTTTGTCAGCGCTGAATTCTGTCGCACAGTCTAACAAATAATTTTGATTTGTAATCTCTAAATTCCCTGGATATTCTAAGACACTTAATTTTTCTGTATGTACATATTTATATCCACGTAATTACTTTTTATTATAATACCTTATAATTTTAAAGTCAATCGTAATTTAATTTATTCAGGCATTGTAACGGTTATAATTTTATAAAATAATTATGATTTAATTATTATTTTGTGATTTTTATTTTTTCGCTCAAATTTGATCAATATTTTTGATTTTATTTTCTCGAATTAGAAATAATCGTTATACTCGGATTGAAAATTTTTCGAACATAATAAATATGAATGCCAATAATAGCAAAAACAACCAATACTACGCTTTATGTTCTGTGATCAAAAATGAATAAAAAAAAAAAATAATAATAAATTTCAATTATGATTGGAAAAATATAAATCCGAGAAGATCGATTATTTTTTATCGAAGAAATATCGATTAAATGTGGTTGAAAAAATGTGGTCACAAAGAAACAATTACGCAATGATTTAAAGCAAATAATCTTCTAAATAAAAATAAGGCCAGATTTGTGTAGCATATGATATAAGAATATATAAATCCAAGATGATCGATTATATTTTTATCGAAAAAAATATCGACTAAATGTGATCGAAAATATGCAATCACAAGATAACGATTACTCAATTATTTAAACGCAAAAATCTTTTAAATAAAAATAAGGTCAGATTTGTATAGCATATCGATATATTCGGGTTTTGCTTTCTCGGATTTCAAGACACTTTAAACCTCTTTATTTAAAACAGTGTAAAACCAATTATGAATTAAATGAACCTTTCCGATGTTTATGTCAAGATTTCGGACTGTCTTTCCAGCACTTTTGATATTTCGGACTCACTTTTCACCACAAAAAGAGCTGTACTGTCCTTTCTCAATAAATGATTAACGGCGGTATAATATATATTTGATTCAGCTGATGAAGTTTTTTTTCTGTAGCTGAGCAGTAGAGAGGATCTCGACGCTTAACAAACTTTTTCCTTTTAACAACTGGGCACAAAAAATTATTAAAAAAAAAAAAAAATCCGTACGTCATGCGGACTGTGCCCCTCGTGTCGGTTGGGAGGGAAAGAGGGTAACCGTTGGGCTTATTATTCAAAAAAAAAAGCGCCCGTTTGCTTTGGTTATCCGAAAACAATATTCCGATTATTTTCAGCGGCTGATTTTAATTGCTGCACTTCCACCATTCAACTAAAAGAAGGAGCCTACTAAATTACGCTAGCTTTGCATCCAGAATGCAGTTCATATCTAGGAAAGTTTCTTTTTGTTTGAATACCTCTTCTAAGCGAATAATGTCTGAACTAAGTGTGAGTTATTACAATAACTCGCTAAAAGCCTTACTAGGCGTAAATCGACTAGCGCAAATTAAGCGCGCAAATTTTTCAATACCCTTTGCGATATTTCGATTAAAAACTCTTTTAAGCTCAACATTACCTGTGCGTTGACTTTTAAAACACTCACTTTGTATTGCCACATTTTAATTACTAACAATGCAACAACAACAACTACAACTACAACTACACCAACCAATTTAACTAGCCAACCATTCGTTGTGTGGTCCTACTTCTGACCCAGTCGGCGATCGAAAGCAGATCAGATCATTGCGGTGAGTGCGTGAAAATTTGACGCAGCAGCGCAGCGGGGCTTTAGCTTACTATTTGTCCCTTGAGCTAATTGAACTGTCAGTGCAATGCAAATTTGCAACTCGTGTGTGTTGTTACTATAGAAATTGTCACATTTACAAAAGCGTGCCAGCGTATTTGCGTCCACTGATTTTTGTATTCGATTTTGTTGCGCTGCTCTAGCGTGGCCTGGACTGGCCTGGTTTTTTTTTTTTGGTTTTACTCGCATTATTTGATGCCAAATGCCGTCGTCAACGCCAGCAGTTGTTAAATGAAAATGAAAATAAAATTTCTGCAATAAAAAAACAGAAACAAATCTGTTATAGATATAAATTTTGTTTTAAGTATGTATGCACGTCATTGCTGGCGCGTTGGAGATTCGTCAATGCGGCAGGCTGTGAAAAGGACATCAATTTTATCGCCTTTGTGTTATATGTGTTTTTTTTGTTTTTGCTTTTGCTTTTATTGCAGCTATGCAGAGCGCAGCGCTCCATTCGAACAATAAAGAATTTATGCATACGCAGATTAATAAATCATAGTGTGCAGTAAACAAAAGCGCATAATCGAGGGGGGGGGGGGGGGGGGGGGGCGGAGGGCGGAGGGGGTGAGCGAGCTGTGTGCTCCTCTGGAACTGCATGCAATAGCCTGATTCCAATCCAGCACACTCCGCAATGGACAGCTGAAGCAAACAACCCCACCAAATGACCGTTACAGCTAGCCCGCCATTCATTCGAATATCGGGCTGTTGACAATGTTGTAGATACATCATATGTGTGTGTGTGTGTGTGTGTGTGGTTGTAAGTGTAAGTAAATTTCAGGCTGTCAACAACATCAATTTCAACTTCATTGCTATGTGCTCGGCAATATTTTTATTTAAAAAAAAAATTTTTTTTTTTTATTACTTTTTTTTTCTGCATTCTTTTTTCCTGCTCTGCAGCGGTTGGTGGAGGTCACTGCTTGCTGCAAAAAAATTTCTACCCAAAGAACAACACAAAAAAAGAAACAAAAAAGGGAAAACAATAAACTGCCTGAAAAAGGTATTTGTGAAATGTGGCAATATCTCAGTTGGTTATTCTTATTATTATTATTGTTGTTGTTGTTGTTCTGCACATTCCACATTACAAAGCTTGCATTGCACGGATTTACTACAATGTAACTCGCATTTGTTGTGGTTTTGTGGAGATATGTAGCGCTCGGTTTTCTCTGATTACAGCGACCATACGAAATCAACATGGCTGATGGTTTGTGGCCACCGCCTGTCAACGTGCATGGTGAATAGTTGCAACCCAAAAAACAACAAAAACAAAAACCCAAAAAGAGCTTTTAACATACTCACCAAAAAGCTAAAGCTGAGCGCTCTCTATATTAAAGTAAATTATTTTATGTAAATTTTTCTAGTCACACATTGTACGTGACGTGCTATATTTCCTGGCATTGCAGCACTCTACGAGCTATTGCCCTATAAAAAAAAAAAAAAAAACAAAAAAAAAAACCAACGTGCGCACAAACTTATATCAACTGTTTTATCTCTATATAAATTTTTAGTACAAAAATTCTTAAAACTTTAGTCGCTGCCAAAGCCTTGCAGTCAAATGAAGTGAAATAAAGTGCAAGAAAAAAATCAAATCATCAAAACCTGTACTTTAATGAATGCAGCACTGACGTACTACGTTTCGAAGTTTCACGCATATATAAATATGTAAATAAAACGCTAAATATTCATGCTAGAAAATTTGTATATTCTCTTGCCGATGATGGTTGATGGTTGACACTCCTCCGACACTTGCAGGTCGAGTGGATGGATGGATGTGTGTACATACATATGTAGATTGTGTCATCAAAACAGGCTTCCCTTTTTGACCCATTTACACTGGTTGCAGTTGATTATCCGTAGCGCTTTATGCGCTTCCAGTCCAAACACATTTACTGCATTATTCGCTAGAATATTGTAGAGGTTGTGAGGTGCGAAAGTAGTATGGAAATTTTAGCTTCAGCCTTCAGGAGTGCATAGAGAAATCGTTGATTTTGTAATCTACTTCGAAGAGGCGCAAACTAAGTATGATGCGAGTGGAAGGAAGTTGATCAGATTCGCGTGTGACGAATCTTTTTTTTTTTAGTCATCATATTTGTTTTCTTAAATTATTATTTTACTCGAATGCATATTTCTCTAATATTTTTCCAAAGAACGTAGATTACAAAAAAGTTGTTGTATCACTCTCACCGTTCCTTCTAACAAAAAATCTCATCCAACTCACCATACCAGCACTAATTTGACTTTTGCTGATTGATATTAGAATCTGATAGGATTCAATTGCATTCTGGTGTGGTGAAATTGTACGAAAATTCTGGCAAAAGGGTACGAAACGCCATGCAATTTCTTTGTAATTTATATTCATTGAATGTACTCTTAATTTGAAATTATTTGTGGCAATATTTTGTAAAATGATATTCAGTCGCTGTGGTGCAAGTCTGTTGGTTATTTCCCCCTAAATGTTTCAGATATTCTTTGTCCAATGGATTCTCTCTTAGGCTATTTTCACCACAGTTTCATTTTCATTGCAAAATTTTGTACATATATCACCCGTGCAACATTAGTGCCAGAAATATCCAAAATATTTATCGGCTTCTCATTAACGTATTGGCGAAGATCGCTACCCAATTTTTATATATTTGTGACTGAATATTATTTACAGAGAGCCAAATTTGGAGAATAAGTAACCAACTCAGTGCATCATTTATTCTTCGAAGTGTGACACGCTGCTTTATTCTCATAAAAGTAAAATTATTTCCCTGTCAAATGAGTCATCTTTCAGTTAACGTTCGAACAGTGGCGCACACAGAAAACTCTTATGGCGGCGATGTTATGCTAATTTCATTAAAAAAAAAAAAAAAAAAAACGATTTCGAGATAGTACAGCAGTAGTAATATTTTGGTAAGGCTTTGAATCCCCAACTAATTATTGCACTACTTTTTCCATCTTTTTTCAACAATATACAAATCGGAAAACTATACGAGCTGAGGCTCTATTGTGAATGAGTCCTAGGAGAAATACATAATAATTTTCAAATGTTAGCACCCCACTTTGGCGCCAATTGGAATAAGAAAAAAAGAAACACCAAGTATTTTCACATTTACTCTTAGCCTTCGTCTTTTTTATATCTTCTCTGCAAAACCACCATTGATTTCATTACATTTTCTTAAGCCTATATATGTATACGCTTCCCGAAACAGTTTTAAAAATCTTGTTTTCAAGCCTATCAAGTTAAGCATTAATCGCATCAATTATCTCCGAGTTGATGCTAAAAATCTTTCCCCATAAATTTATTTTAATTTTTGAAAATATAAACCAGAAATCACAAGGTGCTGGATCCGTGGAATATGGTGCTGGTCGTATTTCGTCGACGCCAAAGGTCGCAATAAAGTTACTCGGTATTTTAGTTCTCGTGTTATAAAAATTAGCACCACAATTCCTTTTTCTTTAAGTTTTATAATTTTTCTTTTTTAATAAGTAGTTTTCGGTATATTTGCCGTTACCGTCTGAAACTTTTCCAGGAAAATATCAGCTAGATTTTTGGTCAGGTAAAGAAAACTGGCATACATTTTTTGTTGCTGATTTTTATTGCTTAGCTTTTACGAGTGGGTTTGCTTCATACCATGGACTGCAGTTTGGTTTCCTACTTTAGATGAAAAAAATCGCATATCGGTTTAAAGAGGAAAATATCACATAGTGATATACAACATCACGTGATGTAGACCCGTTGATAGAACATCGCGTGATACAAGATACCTATAGAACAAATACTTGTCACCAGAAACGACTTTACTAAAATTGCTAGACATTTCATTTATGAATTTATTTAGCCAAATCCGCTCGAACATCTTTTTGCCATTATTTAAAACAGACGATTGTTTAATATTCGCGAATCATCAATGACATGTAAGTCCAATTTATCAGCAATCATTTCTTTTGCCAATCGTGGAACCTCGTCAATTTTGGCCATTTGACTATTTTTGACCGAAAAATGTACTTTCTAGAAACTTCGGAATCACTTGGAAATAGTCTGTAGAGACAGTGCAATCGCTCCATATGAAATTTGATATTTATTGCGAATTTGTACTTACTTTGATTTATGCCGGAAACAGAAGAAAATCATACAGGAATTTCTGTTTGCATTGTTAGTGGAATTTCATTTGATCCATCCTCAGCTATTTTGTGTTTTCTTGGCTCCATTTTAACCAATCGTTTTTAAATTTAGAAAGATCTCTCGTAAAACAAGTGCAAAGTGTTTGCAGTTTTTTGTTTTTGGTTTTCAAGATTTAAAAGTAGTCAACTGAGCGAACTTTTTTGTTAGTCCCCCCGTGCGCGCAATTAAGAAACATAAAAAAAAGAGAATTTTTCTCTAACGGAAACCTGGATTTTATTTTCTTATATTTCTGCGAAAACGTTGCTCGCATCTAAGGGAAGTACCTCGAAAAAAAAAATAAAGAATCAATAATTCAACAGCGAAAAATTACATACATTTTCCCCATCTTAAATCTCCGAAATCTTTGCAAATTATTTTAAACAAACATCGGCAATTAATTATTCTACTAATACCTGCTCCTCAACCTCTCCTCTACCACAAAACCATAAAGGCGCGCTACCACCCCCAACCGCCATGATGTAATGCGTAATTTTGTGTATCACTCTATATAAACGTGAAGGTTATGGGGATTTCAAGTATGATTTGACACTCAAAAATATCATTCGCAGTATGCGTTCACTGGGAAATGCGTAAAAGGGTTTACATTTTTTATGTTTGTATTAAAATTTTCATTACAAGTAGAATGCCACTTTAGGGGGCTGTCAGTTGTGTATCTGTGTAGGAATGCGTAGTAGTGTGGGTCGATATAAATTCTTGTATTTTTTTTTCATTTAATAGAATTTTGAAAGGGTTAAAATGTAGATTTCAGTGGAACTAAAATTCACATGAAAGATGCAGATCAGTGACTGAGAATATTAACTATTCGATGATTGAGTTTTAAAAATGCCATTTTTGTATATAATAAATTATATTTCTTGTGCAGATAAATTCATAAATGGGCCTGGAATGGAAACTTCTTCTTCTTAACTTAATATGTCAGCAAACAATTGATAGCATAGAAAGCACTAAGAGTGGACTTACAATATCCTTTAATATTTTTTAATTTTCAATTTTCACTTTTTGTCTTCGTTTATTTTAAAAAGGAAAATAGTAAAAGCTAATCAATAATTTTTATTGTGAGTAACAAGATTTATCTTATAAAAGTCTCTTCATAATAGTTATCAGCGAGATAAATACATTTAAGTTTTTAAAGACTTTAATTTTGGAACTTATGTTATAAAACTATTCTCATAATAATTATCAGCGAGATAAACTTTTTGAAGTCTACAAAGACTTTTATTTCGAGATTTATATAATAAAAATCCTCTCATAGCAACTATGAGTATGGAATTTTTTTTTTCAAATTTTGAAGGGCGGAACTTTTTTTTAGGACATTCTGGGATTAGAACAGGACTGATGCGGGACTACCTTGAAATAATTTCGGGACAAGTTCGGTATCACTTCTGGACTAGTTCGGTACTATTTTGGGTTCCGAAGTAGGTCCGTCTTCCAAAACTTACAAAAAAAAAAAAAAAAAAAATGGTTTTAATTATAATTATTATGCAAGGACTTTTAAAATATAAATCTCAAAATAAAAGTCTTTGAAAAACGTAAAAAAAAAAAATTTTCGCTGATAATTATGGAAAGACTTTTATAAGATAAGACTGAAAATAATAGTCATTGTCGATTTAAAAAATTCTTTTTAACTCACAAAAACTTGGAAGAGTTTTCTAGTCAATATTCCAAATATATTTGGTTAGTCCTACCAAAATTCCAAATTCCAAATTCAAAAAAAAAAAAAAAAAAAAAAAAAAAAAAAAAAAAAAAAAACTCGACCCAGGCTAATGCGTTACCCCACTGTACAGCGTGTGATTAGTATAGTATATTAGCACGACGGTTGTTGATATCCTCCAGACACAGAATAGATCGAAAACCAAAACGGGAAATACTTTGTTTTAATATTTCGGTAGGCAGCGGCTTTTGTGTGGTGGGCCATAATCATCGCCTCTTTCAGTATGTTTGGTATTTTTGTTTTGTTTTTTTTTTTGATGTTCTTTATTTTATTACGCTTTGGTGGTGTCATGCTAATGTTGATGTGTACCATCACAAGCGGCTGTTTTATGTTATGATATTTCCAAGTGTACTTTACACCAAATGAGGGCTGCTAGCGATGCGACTACTGCTGCTGTGGCGGCTGGCGGGCGAGCGGACATCTCTGTAATGGAAATGAGTTGTGAAAAGTTCGAGTTCAAGTGTGTTGCAAATGGGACTTTGGTTCAATGCCTGGCAGTTGGAGGATTATACGCAGTGATTTTTCTTTTAACTTCACTGCTCTCCGCACACCATACGTATACGCACTGTTGTGTCTCGCCGCCTATACGCTGCTTGTGTGTATTGTTTTATTTTTATTTGTTTTTTGATTATATAGAGCCATTCAATTGCGCGTATTTGAGTGGCTGTATATCGAAAGCAAACATATGCATTTATTTATCAGCTCCGCATCGTCCATGTCATCCCCCAATGGCAGAGTTCAAGCGATATGGTTGAAATTTAATTCAATTTCTTCCGCCCTGTCAGCTATGCGGCTTAAGTTTTTATACTCACATTACAAGCTGTAGTCAAGCGCATTCGATTTCGTCGCTATGTCCTTTCTCTAGGCGTTCGCCATATTTTTTTTTTTTACCCATATGATACGGCGTACTTATTGTGTTACTTTCTTTGTAATAGTTATTTTTTCTGACGCGTACGTTTCATTAACCTATGCCGTTTTTTTTTTACCTATATTTGTTTGTTTTTTTTTTGCACAGCATTTGCAAATATTTCATTTGCCCATGAGCCGTACATTTTATATTAACAATGTCCAGTCAACTGTACATACATACAACATTCATATTTACTCTGCGCATTTTTTCACGTTGTAGGTAAAAATCCTTTCACAGTCATCTCATCAGGCATGCAGCGCGCTATGAGTGATCTCTTAACCCTGCCGCTGTGATTGTAATTCACAACCATCGTTACATTTGGAAAGGCAATCCATTTGCCACTTTTTACTGAAATATTTCCAATTTTTATTTAAATTATGATTCTTAACGAATTAAATCCGTTACATATCAAAAATAATGTGAGTCGGATATACACAACTCTCGACATTTGTTGCAACACTTTTTCATTGCGTGTTTTTGCTTGCAGCAGCGCGCCGCGGTTGTTGCATTTTTTCCCTCCCACCCATGCCAAGTCACTGATTTCATTCATCTGTTATCTGGTTATCCAATTGGCATTTTCTGTTTTTGCTAGCAACTCGTTTGAATTTCGTTCGATTTGTTTACTTAGCGCTGGCGCTGTGTTTATTTTACGTTTTTATGTAGAACCTAGTGAATTTCTCTATGCGCATGAGTTTGAAATTTTCCGCTGCAAGTTCTCAACCAGCAACCATTTAATAATTTGTTTTTTGACTTACGCAAATAAATAAATATATAAATAAATAATGTATGTTTTTATTCTGTTGCAGTGGAAAATTCGCAGCGTGTTTTCATTTAATTGATTTACCATTTTTAGTAGTTTCTGTTGGTTGGGAAACCGGGCATTAGTTGGGTTTTGTGGATTATAGGCAAAGTTTTTGCAGAGTGTGGATACAATGGCTAATCGGTTACATCGGATAGCAATGATAGTTGTTCCGTTGCAGCTACTGTCAAAATATACCATAAGGGTTGTTATTTCATAATGCAGCGTCAACGAAATTCCAGCTTAGATTAGTCGTCATCTTTGCTTCAGAGCGAGTACACTGTGTTGAAGCTTAAATCACCAACAGCCAGACAGCGATTGGAGCGCAGTGATGAAACATAGCCGACATAGCAGCAAGCATCGGAAATGTCGATACTGCATCGGAAATGTCGATACCGCATCGAAAAGCTGAATTGGGCAATGCTAGAGAGTCAACATGACTTATTTTGCGGTTGGAACTCGACAATATCGGTATATCCTGGCTGTAGTTCAGGCAAATGCCGTAAAAGAGACGCACCGCTCGAATTTGTGAAGGAGAAATTTGGTGATTAGGTCAACTTGCAACTAGCGTTCATCAATTGGGTTCGCCGCGCTCATGTCACTTCATATTCCTCGAATATTTTCTCTGAGGCGACATCTAACAAAAGCCAATCACTTTGAAATGTTGTTGTCGGGAAAAAGTCTCGCAGATTGAACAGTGCCGGTCGGTCGCGATTTTTTTAAGCACTATGAGGACGATTAGTGACCGAAGCTGCTGTACGACAGCTAAGGCGTGACGAGACGAGTCGTAATTACACGACTTAAAATCAACGGATTAAATATTTGCCATCTTAATTAACTGTTTTTTTTTTGTTTGTAAATAAAATTTAAAAAGAAATATCTACTAAGTATAATAGAACCATTTTTAATATTTTTGTCCGCCTGGCATAGATTTTCAAGGGACTTTTTTAACTCTGGGGCATAACATAGGACGTAGTAGTTTAAGGGGGTACGTTTGGAGGCCGCAAAAAGGGTCTGTTTTGCAAATGATTTGTAGGGAAGTGAAGACAGTTATTTTCAAATAAGTATAATATTTATTGAGAGTGATGACTAAGGTTGCAAACAAAAACACTTTTTAAAAAAGTGAAAATTGAAAATTAGCCAATTTTTAAGGATCTTATAGTAAGTCATGTCGCCGCGCTGACTTCGTAAATTGCGTAAGCGATGTTGGGCGCAATTTTCATCTGAAATCGACAAACCAAAAAAGTTCTTATTAAGCGGGTTTTTTTCGTGGATAGACTAAAATATTTGCGATATTCGAAAACTAAAACTTTAAAACAGGCTGCAGAAAAAATTTCGATTTTGAAAAATGTTTTTGAAATCTCTAGTCTATAGTATAAAATAGTTTTCTCTGCTCTTTAAAATGAATATTATGACGAAACTCGGTTCACTAGTTTTTTTTTTATCACTTACAAAATTTTGAAAACCCCGTTTAAAGTTTGCGGTCACGAGCTTGGCGGGCTAAGCGCCAGCTACTTCCGAAAATCATCTCTTCCTTAATTTCGAGAATTAGCTGTTAAAACTGCGACACGATAATCTATGGCGTTAGACTTATCGATTACTACAACAACAAAAATCGTTTTTAACTGTCTAAAAGTACCTTCCCCTTATTTTAATATCTTCTACGCTTTTTTGTTTTTTTTTTTTTGATTATTTTTTAAGTTAAATATTTTGTATCGTAACACAATACAAAAGGTTTGTGCTCCTATTATGAGTTGCATTCGATTTTAGACTGTGGTCGATCAAAAGAGCTGATCGAACAAATTTCCATTTGGTATTATGACGCCTAATCGTTAAAGAATAGCGGTAATGGGAATTTCATAGTCAAAATAAAGTCGACTTTAAAGTTAGTTGAAGCTTAACTTGACTTTAAACTCGACTTCACAAATTTCTTACATTTTCAGCAAATTTTTCAACCCTACGATACAGAGTCCAAAGCAAAATTTTGTTCGACAGAAAATTCGATGCCCAACGAAAATCTCGACAGGGTTGTACAAAGCATTCGATTTTTTATGTTCGACAGTTAGCCAAGATCGAACGTCGAATGCAACTCATAAAAAGGGGCTTGGTATCTCAAAACCACTTTGGATGCATTATTTTTTTTTAGGTTCCTAATTTATTGTAGTACCTAGGCCATTTTTTCTTTCCACCTTTATATTTATATATTTACAAATTGAATTTTATTTAATATTTATATTGCTTTTTCTTTCTGAACTTCACTAATTACATTTTTTTTCTTTATTTCTCTTTGCAGGTAGGTGACAATGTATGTACATAGATATATAAAAAAAAGATATATTTATTTCGCCTTCAAATCGTAAGCTAATTTTTATTTGTTGTACATAATTATTTACACCTATGATTGTTTCTTTTTTTCGTTTTTTTTTTACAAACAACCAATAATTTTTTACCACAGTTTTTCTCATTAAAATTAATTAATGTTTGTTTAATAATTACTTTTAAAAATCACAGATCCGCCAATTTTCGAAATTATTCTACAGTCATGTGGTTTTTTTTATATATATATACATATAACAAATACGTCAATATAACACCAAACCACTCATTAAAATTATAAGAGTAATTGTCTTTTTTTTTGCTTACTTGAAAAAAAAATTAAAATTTCAAATTAATAATCCTTCACTGAAGTTTAAAATAAATTAAAAAAAATACCTAATTTTACCATTTACAGCTTATTACTCGTATTATTGCTAATAATTTGCAAATGTTTAGCGAAATATTTACGTTGAGTATGCCAAGTACGGAAAATTGAAAAAAATAAAAACAAAAATACTAAGCAGGCACTTAAAATGAAAAATTTGGCTACAATTCGGCAATGGTGAGCAACTGAAATGGAGTGGGTGTTAATTTTATCGCCCCTATCTTTTTGTTTACATTTAACTTTGCCTAATAAAATCCACACCTTTTTCGCATTCTATGCCGATGAAATGATTTTGGAATCAGTGTTTTTTTTTGTTTGTTTATTCGAATTGAAAGAAGTGATCGTTAGCATAAGTACTGACAAACAGGTTGATTTATCTGGTCGATAATCTGTTTTTTTCTTTACGCAGCCCATACTGAATAGAATTTTAAACACCTAATATGCACACTGGCGAGCAAAACTGGTCGAATGTTGATTTTTTTTTATGCTAATATTTTTTCTGTTAATTTTAAATAAAACATAAATAGTTCGTACTTTAACGAGAACAAGGTAATCTATTGTTTCAAACTTTTTACAAAATTTTTGGAAACTCAAAAAATTTTCATAAAATTGTTTGGTTTTTTTTTTGAAAAATTTTTCATGTACAACTTTATACAAAGATAAAATTCAAATTTGAATTTGTTAGAAATTACCGTTGATTTTTTTTTTTTAATTTATTTTGGTCATGGGCATTTTTTTCATACTATATTTCTGGTAGAAAATGCAAAAAACTGGCGGACCTAACCTAAATTCGAATTCTGTTGTGATTTTAAGCTACAAATAATATATCAGCTATAGTTAAACGTGCTTGAAACAAGTTTTGATTTCAAAATTTAGTAAAAAACGAATGTTCAAAACGGTAGATGGTTTAGCAGCTGCTCTGAAGATCTCCACCTTTACTCAACATTATTTTTTTCTCGAGATTTCCACGATTTGCATGTGTGTATCAATTTCTTTTTCGGTATTCCAAAAAAAAAAAACAAAATAACTTTTAAAAGTTTTAGTTTAAAGCACACGCTCTCAAACCTGTCCGACATTGGTTAATTACATAAACATATTTATTCGTTAATTTAAATTTATTCACAGCAAGGAATATATAAATAATTAACACAAACAAAAGCGACTGCTGCTCTAAATGATCTCCATTCGACTTTGTTAATTCCACAAAACTTGCTACGTGTTTTTGTTTTTTTTGTTTTATTTTGTCGACGTCAGAGAGCGCTTCACATGAAACTATAAAAAATTAGCTTGATATTATATCGATCGAAATCGATACTACTATGATGCGCTCGCTAAATGAAACCCGTTAAAATATTTGCTTTCAAATGTGATGTGGTTATTGCAAAACTTCGGCAATTCTCATCACAAGAAAGTTTGTTTGCAAAATTAATAAAATTTTTATTTTTCGAAATTGAAAAATTTAAAAACTCATAAAGCGATGATTTCTGCTTTGCAAAAGCTATCTATCTACCTCTGCAATATTCGAAGCAACATGAATTATTCACGCTAACATTTTTATTTTTATTTTTTTTAAACAAAGAAGCAGCGGACAAATTAGTTTCAATATGCGCGATCGTGGCAGTTTAATCCGTTATTCTCCACTTAAAAATTTGAATAGTTGTAGCACGAGCGTAGAAAACAAGTAATTTCGAAAATGTTAATATATTGATTTTTTTTTTTTTTTTTTTTAACTTGCCCTTACTTCTAATGACATGTTGAGTTGGCCGATCGTCTGCTGCGCGATTTGGTTCGTCTAATGGTTGGGTCGCTCATTAGCAGATCTTCAGTGTCTTGTGTTGTTTTTTTGTTTTTGTTTAGATGGTTGTGCTAACGCTTTGCTGCTCCGCTGGTGATTAGATAAATGTGGTTTTTTTAATGTCTTTTTTTTGACTCTTGATCGCTTTTTTTTTGTTTTAATTTTTAGTTGATATTTATAGTGCGCTCCTCGCCACATGTCAAAATTTGTATAGTTGAAATTTTTCGTTTTTGAGATTTTTTCTTTTCCTTCCAAACTTAACTTTTATGCAGTGCGACTTCTAAGCTGTATTTGCTTTACCTGCGACACATTTTGTGTAAACTTTGTTGTTTTTTGGATTGCTAATATTTCTCTCTCTGTTTGATCTTTCCGTAAAGGTTGCCTATGTTATCGACCCATACAATTTTTCAATTTAAAAAGCAAATAAAATAAGAAAACTAGAGTGCTCCCAAATAAATGTGTTTTATGTTAATGTTTTCTGAGTTATATTAAGCGCGTTTTATGGCCTTTTAGTAGATTTTAAAATAACCTTGCTAATGAATTTTTACGATTGCAGAACCGGGTTAGATTCCGGATAAAGTGGTCGCAAAGAAAGACATAAAAAACATAATATATGTACATAAGTATTCTTTTATCTCCACATATCCAAAGTTGCTTCAACAAAAAAATTTGCGGTTTTTGCAACGAATTTATAAAATTTATTTTATTTTACGATTTCCGCTAAAATGTTTCTAAAAAATATTAAGATTCACTTGCGTTGAAGCGATTTGAAAATATCGCCAAAAATGGAGGATTTTTTTTAATGAAAATAGTTGGTTAAAAGATGAAAAAAGCAATCTCAGTTTAAGATCTGCACAAAAATATTTCAAAATTTATTCAACGGAATCATAATATTAAAATTAGCAATAAAAAATTGAAACTTGAAAGGGTGGTTTTGCAAGATAATACCTTATAAGTCTTTATGGTTCAATTTTTGGCTGAGCTATTCCAGTGTTTCCAAAATCAAAATCGCCGAAAACAGCATCGAGTATCTGATTATTGTATGTACTTAATTCCGTTGAACATTTTTTTTTTTAAATATTTTTTGGCAGACCTTGAAACTGTTTTATGATCTGTGTATTTTTTTTTCAAATCAATTTTTTTTTATAATTTTAAATATTAATAATTTTTTTTTTAATTTTTTTTATAATTTTTATTTTTAATTAAAAAAAAAAATCGTTTTGGGTGATGTCTTAAGGTATCTTTACATATTTACAAAAAAAAAAAAAAAAAAAAAAAAACGATTTTTGTTTTATAGTTATATCACCTTATATTATCGTGCCAAAGTTTCAACAGCTAATTCTCGAAATTGTGAAAGAGATACTTCTCGCAAGTAGCTGGCGCCGAGCCCGCCGAGCTCTTGACCGCAAGTTTTCCTGGAAACCATTTTTTTTTTTTAATTTTGTAAGTGGTTATAAAAAAATATTGAACCGATTTTCATCATCTAACATTCATTTTGAGGAGCATAAAAAACTATACTATATAGACTAAAAATATAAAAAATAAATCATTTTGTATATTTAAAATCTTAATTAATTAATCTTTTTTGGGAGCCTATATCGCCAATATTTTAATCTATCCACGAAAAAAAAAACAAAAAACAAAAAAGAACACATGCTGAGTAAGAAAATGTTTGGTTTGATGATTTCAGGTGATTTTTTTTTGTTTTTTAATTTTAAATTTTCACTTTTGTAAAAAATGTTTTTTTTTTCAACCTCAGTCATCTCCATAAATAAATATATGCTATCTATTTGAAAAGAACTGTCTTCATTGCCGTACAAATCAACTGCAAAAAATACCTTTTTCGGCCTCTAAATGTCCCTCCCCCCTTAATATATATTGAAGTCTGATTTCCTGTTGAACTTTGTTGTATTCAGAATTATACGAGTAATACAATTGTATGACCAATATTTGTGTGGTTGTGGTGGATTTTTTCTCACGAAATAGCAAAAAAAAAAAACTCATCTATTATAAGGGTTTGGGAGGGTTAGATACTACCCGCCTTATTTTAATACTTTGTATATTTAAAATGTAAACGTTTCGATTTCCATAAGAATGTGGAAAATGAAAATATTAACGCCCTCCATTAAAACAAAATTCAGTTGTGTAATTTATTGCTAACCACACTACATAACTGCAACTAGGAACCAATTTGGATTGATACAAAGTTGATTCATTTGCATGGTTTGCTTGGCTGGCGGAAGTTAGCTGGACGGATTTTTGATGCTTCATTTATTATACTAAATGCAAATAAATGAAGATAAATATGTATGTATGTATGTATACCTATGTATACCAATGTAATTTGATCTATCAATGAAGCGCTTAAATTATAGCAATGAATTCACAAAAAAAAAAAAAAAAAAAAACAAAAGCGAATTAAAACCGACACAAATCCTAATTTGAAACATTTTCTATTCTTCACTTTTGGACAGCGATTCTTCATTGAAACTTAACGGACATGTTTCTCAATAGAGTGTTAACTCAAAATTTGTTAATTTCGATATTTTATATAATAAGTAGGTGCTTGTAGACTTCAACTTCTAAAAACAAAAACCTGAAGCACACAATGTGTATAATAATTTTGAATAGTTTGATATTAGACGGCATTTTATGGATAATTTCGGGATATATTTTGACTTACTGCACATTTAAAGAAAACGTGTGCGATATGTTCGTTGATGCTGTTTCTTTCTTTGGCTTTTTTGTTGTCATATACACACACACACGCACACACCCAAATACATGAGTAAAATGTGCATATGTTTTTAGGACTGATTGCCATGAGTAATCGCTTTGTGTGGGTGTGCAGCTTATTATCCATTTTATTGGTTCATAAATTTAAGATGTGAGAAATGCAGTATTGCGTTTATTTTCAATGCCAACGAAAAATTTCAGGTAGTCTGAAATTTATGTACATACACACTTATACAGTTAGCGCCAAAAAGAAGTAAACAGTGACTCATTTTTTGTTTTAAATAGAAGCAGTATTTTACGTGGAATTTGGTTGTTTTTGTGTTGTTAATTTTATATAAAAAATATCATAATGAGCTATATAAAATGCTGTAAAACAAAGTGTCAGACTTTTTCAAAATTCCCAAAGTTCAACAAAACAAAAAAAAAATTGTATCAAATATTAAACATTTTTAATCAGCCTTTTTAGAAACTCTTCCACTACGCAGTTTTGTAGCTAATTAAATACAAAATGCGAAAAAACGTGAATAACTTCCGCCTCATTGTATTGCGTCAATGTTTTGTTGCAAATGATTTTTGATAGGATGTGTTAAAATATAAATAGCGATTAAGATGTTAATACTATCAAAAAAAAAAAAACAAAAGTCAGCAACTTTTATAGAAAAAAATAAAAAAAATCTAAACTTTACATCATAATTTTTAAGTATCGCAAACTTTTTTTAAACAATTCCAACAAAAAAAAAAAGTAATAGCTATAAACTCCGAAATATTACGCATTTCGAAAAATCATCAAACACATATTTGTTTTTATTGTTGTAAACCATAAAAAAAAAACAGTTTCCCAAAAAAAAAAAAGTTTGCAGATCGAAAAGATGGTGGCACGCACTCATCACAATTTTTTATTCATATCTAACATGATAAAAATATCGGCAATATCGATAACAAAAGCGATAGCACTTAATTTTGATATTTTTATTATTGACATCATTAACCTTAGTGCCATCTATAACATTAACGATATCGAAATAATATCGATAACAAAATTAACACCGATAACAAAATAAATATCGATAACTAAAATCATCCACAACTGTAAACAATATAAGTAATAGTAACATCGATAACCGAACGATAGCCATGACAACAACAACGATGTCGATAATAATAAAGATATTGAAATCCATATCCATTACGACGATGATAACCATAGCCATATTCACCAGAAATTTAGAGAATGACCGCACAACGATTTTTAGAACCGAATCGAAACCGAGCAGAGCATTTTTAGTGCCTAAAATAATGAGTTATCAATAACTTTTTAAAAATTCTCGATTTTTCAATTGATATTAAAAAAAAGTATTTACGTTACTTTAAATCACATCCATTTCAGTTCGTTATATAAACATACACACATATTTTTATAACAATAGCAATAAAAATCGTATATTCTTTAATGTTCGCAATTTAAACATTTTATATATATTGTAATATAAAAAAAAATAGCCTATCGGCATTTCTATGTTACAATCGATTCCGCCTATCGGTGTAAAGCTGACCTGTATCACAGAATAATTGCTCACTAGGTACACCCGATGTGTTTTAAAGCAATTTTTTTCAACATAAAATATTGTCACCAAATTAAACTAGACAAGAGATGACGGAAACTCGTTTCAATATAAAGCTAACATGGCGCTCAAAAATTTTTCCAAAATGTCACAACTCCTTGTTAGCAGATTTCCAATGAGAAACGTGTCGAATTCATTCGTTCGGAACTTTATTTGGCCGAAGCCGAAGATGAAGTTGTTGTTTGTTTGGTTTTTTCATATTCCGGCTTTTTTTTTAAACAAATTTTTTATCTTCCAGCCTAGTTCACCACCACAAGCGCCATAAACACAACGCCATAAAAGCCTTTCTTTTTTCTAACTCTTCTCAAGTGATTTGGCTTATAAACTTTCTGCACAATTTTGCAGCACACGAAAATAATATCTTGTAAAAACACTTAAAATTTTACAATCAATATTTATACCCCTACCAGGTTAAACTAAAAAATCACACGAAAGTAAGAGAATAAGGAAAGTATACATTTACCAAATATTATGACTCATGCAGAGAGTGTGCGCTTACCTGAACGACGCTAATGCCGTCAAAGTTTTTCCTAAGTAAATATAAATTTAACGCCAGAGCTTAACCCACTTTTCGCTAGTGTGCATATCACACACACAAATTGCACGCGCACAACCAAATTAACTTTCTGTTTGTGTGACACCATTTTCGAACCGGATTCAAGCGCAACATTTTCACAGACAAAGATTTTCATGCGGATAAAACCATTTTGGGATATACATACATATATGCATATTTATGTGTGTTTTGTGTGTGTGTGTGTGTGTGTGTGTTTGTGTTAAAAGTACTTCATTTGCAGCAAACAACAACCTTTTCTGTCAAACTGCAAGTGTCAAGTGTTCAAGTGTCGTTTGTCAGTATGTCATCACCGACAAGTTAATAGTATGATGAGTGAAGAGCATTGAATAAAGAAATTATGGAAAATTCAATGAAGAGCCAACAATAGATTGTTATGAAAAAAAAGAAGAAAAGTAGCACACAGTTGGTGCTAGTTGCGAAAAAAAAGCAAGAAAGAAATAAATAAACAAAAAATAGACTATAGTAGTTGCAATTTACAAATGTGTGTCACTTAATGATGTCCATTGTTTTTGTTATATGTGTTTTTGAATGAACGAAAATTACGCTTATTAAAAAGAAGAATGTTCCTAACGTACTGGCACTGCTCTGCTAAGTTTTGCGTTAAATTTTTTTTATTTTCATTTTGTGCTCGTATTTCAAACGTGCTTACCTGTTCTGCAATATTTTTCTCTGCTATTTATATTTTTGGCTTGTCAACATCAATTATGTATATGAGTCTAGTTTGTCAGGCGTTAAAGTGAAAATTCACTAAAATTGACATAGAAATTACCAACAGTTTGGCAAGAGTTCAATAAATTAACTACAAAGTAATAGATGAGTTGAAAAGTTTTTGAGCGCATGAAGATCGGATAGGGAGGCGGTAATAATTGCTACAATGTAAGTGAACATAAATATAATTTGCTATAAATTTTTCAACATAATGTGTTGTATAAAAATTGTGAGCCGATATGTAATTTGCGAAGCTAAATGTGTGTGTTTTCATACATGTATTTATTTTAATGTAACTGTAGTGTGTTTATCAAAACAGTTTTGCCAAATATAGTAGGGAGGATATGAACTCAACCAAAAAAGCTAAAGTAAATTTAAATTCTATTTACGCAGTGCTGTGAGTACAAAATTTTTGTATTGCCTTTCAAATCGACTACTTCAAAAAGTAATGAGTGCTAATCCTAATACCTCTTATAATAGTTACGGCCCCTATTCCGTACCAGATTTTGGACATGGTGAAAAGAACACAGAATGTGGAGTAATTTTTGGTACCGTTAATTCTCTCTTGAAAATCTTTACAGAATTTCTACGTCACAACAGATTTTGTTTACAAAAACCGCGTAATTCTTTCGTATATTCTTTCTAACCAACATGTTTCCTCTCTTTTATCTCCACCGGTAAATGTGGGGTGACGTCACAGCCAAGTTACTCTCCAAATTTCACAGTAATTAGTAGCGCAATCTTGTGTTCTATCATTCTTGGATTTCGGATGTTGATGATAACAAGACCGAGCTTGAGTTCTTAGACTCTCTTGATTTGATTTGATTGACATTTAGAAGTCGTTCAAAAATCATACGTCTTAAATTATCTTTTAGCCTCTGTCTTATGCCAGTCGATCGCAAACTAAGACTCCTGGTTATTAATTCTGAGGTGTAACCGTTGGACGTTCCACAGAAAGGCTTCGGACCAAGCAGACCGTTTGCAATTCACTGCACTAAAATTAAATATACTATAAAACTAAAAATATAAGTATGTATACATATATAAAATTTACAAACTCTGGTAAAGAAATTTTAAATTGTGAAACATGTTTTTTGTTATACTACTATGAAACACATTTTTATAAGATTTATAAACCAATTGCATCACATTCTAATTGATCAAATAATTTTAACTTTATTTAAAAATAGAAGAAATAAGTAATTGCTGTTTTTAATTTTTTAATTTAATTTATAAAAGATGTCACTGATGAAAAATGGCAAAAAAATTGATTTTGAAATCTTAAATCTTCCTTTTAATAGAGCACTGAAGTAGCCAGACAGATATTTAAAAAAAAGAAAATGTGCTTTTCATAATAACCAGATCTCAATCGTACGATAAATAGATTTCTAATCACATGCATGCAAGCATGCTTTTCAAATATCATTGCAATCGAATTATAAATACGGATTTTTTGAACAATTCGACTCTAACGCCACCTAGCGAATCCTTTTGTCATAAAATAAAAAGTGCATATCTTTCAAATATTATCAAAATATAACAATAAATACAGATTTTTAAAAAATCAACTCTAGCGCCACCTAGCGGATAAATTTTTCGAAAAAATAGTTCTTGGCGGCCGTCGTAGCCGAGTGTATGCATCGTGTGTGTCGGTGGGTAACGGGTACGAATACTGGCAAGTACCATAAAAAATTATAGAAAAGTTTTTTTTTTAATAGTCGTCGCCGCTCGGCCACAAAAATCTCTAGCCATTCGGAGTCTGCATTAAAACTGTAGGCCCCTCAATTTGTGTTACAAAATCACCACAAATTGTAGGTGAAGGTCGGCTAAACATCATGCTACGATATTATTTCTCATCTTACTCTAACAACTGATCTTAAATATGGATTTTGTGTAACCCTGTGCCACGAATCTAAGGACTAAACCAAAGAAATCTACGTTCATCGGAGTTAAGTTGTCACAAAGAAACCGGCTAAATTTTTATATTAAAAATATATAGATTCTAAGCCCCCTTTCTTTAGTGTTTTTTTTTTTTATAGACGGGACTGCTTTTAATTGCCTCATGTTTCTACTTAAGTCCACGAGATGGCTGAGAAAGCGCTTTTTTTTTAAATTTTAGGGACCCGCCCTGTGCGCTCAAATTTTATGATATTTTTATGTTATAAAATAAGTTCTTTAAAAAGCTTTATTGGTGCGGAAGAAAAGTTTTTAAAAGTTCTAGTTTTGCAAAACCTTTACTATTAATTTTCTGCTTCCGAACATCTGAAATTTTTTTAAATATTAAACTCATATTCGAAAGTATATAAATTATTACTTTTAAATGGGGATTTTTCTAAATAAAAAATTTTCTAAGTACGCGCTATAATTACTGGTATATTGCTAAAAAAATAATACACATAAACATGAAAGGGTAATATTAAAAGTTCAACTAAAGAATGGGTGGAGAAGGCAATAGTACTACGTATGGGGGAAAACAGCTAAGATTTCGCACAGTTCCAAAGGTTATTAACTCATCGCGATAGTGATTGCACAAAAACTGTTTTTAAGTATTTCAAGGAAACTAGCGAAAAAAACAAAACCAGAGGAGGCGGATAAGACTACTACGATACTTTAGAGAAAGTCATAGGCGATTTGAGCTCCGCTCCTCTAAACTTAGAAACCTGGGACAGCTAATGAATAAAAGAAAAAAATTATATTTAAAAAAATTACTGACTATAAGTACAAATACCACATACAAAAACATAGAATGAGGGAAGGTAAACGCACAGAATACGATCAGATACAATAGGAAAAGAAGCAACGCGCTAATAAACATTTGCATAATAACTCAAAGAAAAGAAAGCAAAAAAAAAAAGAAAAAAGTGTTAATAAAGTGCGTTAACCTTTGGATAACTAAATTAGGCACTACGCTAACTGAGGGCGTAGTTACCGAAGCTTTTAAATCGCCGTAGAGGAAGTGCAAAACTAAAACCAAGCAAATGAAAAAGGCGGTAGCCAGAAGTGGGCAGTAAGTAGGTTGGCGGTCAATGCAATGTTGACGTTGTTTGGAAATATAATTTTAGATTTTTCTTGCTATTTATTTCTTTTGCATTTGCGTGTGCGTAAAATAAAATAGGCTCGAATTTATGCCAATTTTTTCTTTTCAATAAATAGCAAAAGAAGTGGGTGGTGTTTAGTGCAAAGTATGAAAGAAATTGCGTCATGTCTTCAATTTAATTGATGACATTTTTGGGCGTAGCCCTTACGCAATATTTATTTTGGTATATTCCTGTTTTTATACTTTCCGTAACTACCTGTAATGAATTTTCTGTTAATGTTGTTACTCACAATAGCAATCTCGTACACATTTCTAAGCGATTTAACCAATTTCAAAATGAGTATTATATATTTGGTCTTTAAGAAGATCTTTCTAGCATATTTTGTATTATTATTATTGCGTATGTGCTTTTTAATTCGTGTGTTTTTTTAATGCCTCAAGTTTTCTCCAAATTATTGACATTAGAGCTGCGAAGCCTTAGTAAAAAGGAGTTTAATTCGATGATACCACAAAAAAAAAAAAAAAAAACAAACCAAAAAAAAAACAAAGAAAAGAAAAGTCAGTAGTCCTTTTACCAAAATATAAGCATACCAAGAGGAACAAACCTTGTTCAATTTCGCTGTAGATTTCTTTTTGATTTCAGATGTTTTAACGTGGTAAATAGGTCACGGTATTGTAAATAGGATCGGCAGTCTAAGAAGAGTAGCATTCCGCGTGATATTTTTAATTTCGAGCTTCTAACTATTCACGACACCCTACAATGTTGCAAATATTTATTATAAATGTTAATGCAAAATATTTGGTAATGCATACCAAAGAACAAAGAAATATAAGAATAAACTACTAGTTATTTTTTGTTGTTAGTGCCTTCTCTTTGCATTCAGTTATTTGCGCATTTGGACGAAAGAGTAGGCGATACACCGTATGTAACGAGTTGTAGAGGATTTTAAGTAATAATTTTCAAAAACTAACAGGACGTCCTCAAATTTGAAGCTTTAAATTTTTTTAAGTTTCTCAAAGACTGTTCCTAAAAAAAAAATACCTAGTGTGCCTATTTAAATTTCTGCAGCTAGTTTTACAATAATAGTAATTTTTGCTATATGGCAACCCTAGTTATTGATTAATACATCCCACAGCACAAATATTACACGTGGTTAATCTTTTGTAAAAATGTGCACTTTAAAAATCCCGTTAAGTACAAAAAAGCCTACGTTCGGGTGAAACCGAGCTTTCAATAGCCAGTGCAAATTTTTATTTCAAATAAGCAGTACTATATTTAATACATTTTGAAAACTTCAACGATATGCTGATTCCCAACGGCAAATGATTTTTGTGCGAACTTTTTTCATGACAGAAATCCACTTGAATGTTTGACATTGCCTGCCGAGGGCCGACCGCTATTAGAAAAAATATTTTCTATAAGACGGATGTCACATAAAATGTCGTGCGTGCGTGACATTTGTCAGAAAAGCAAAGAACACAACAAACGTTTGCACAACACTCATTTTTTATTGTTAAAAATTTAAAAAAAAAAAAAAAAAAAAAAAAAAAAAATTTAAAAAAAAAAAAAAAACGTTGAGAACTTATTTTGTTTAAAATTTAAACGTTCCTTGTTTTTCTTTGTTTGTTAGAAAATTGTAGTTAGCGTCTGTCTCTAAGCGAAACCGAGGATTAAACGGGCACGAAAAGGTAAAAGGTAGCCAACTTTTTCATTGCAGCCGATTTGTACAAAAACGCTCCAATCAATAATACAAATTTCCTTTAGTATCTAAAGCAACACCGTTAACATCTTTCATAAAACATGCGACTTGATTTAAAAACGGAAAAAAGTTCATCTGGTACATTTTTGTCTGATTTGGATATATAATTAAAAATACTACCTTATATCAATAAAAACAGATTTCGTGTTAAACTGAAATTTCCCATACCTATATTTGCTTAGGGCTCATTCACAATGGCACACTTTTATTTGTCACTTCCCAACACTACATCTCAGGTCGGACATCATTTTAGCGAGTTGGCTCAACTCGCCTATATTTCCGAGTTCCTGTTGTTGCTTTACATGCAATTCGCTATCCTTCCTACTAGTATGCTTTTGCAAGTTGGTTATAAAGAATCGAGCCTAATAGTGGAAAATAAAATGGAAGCAGCCGTTAGTTATAGGTGGTGTGTTTGGTGAACAAAATATTTCGCCATTCGCTTTAGCTGACATTTTCACATACCAGGCGAATCAAGAAGAAGCAATCAATTGCAATTGGTATTCTCAATTCTACGCCGGTTTGCGGCACTTTATGTCAACCGTTGGTTATTGAACTTTTATGCATGTATGTATGTATATTTTTTTGATTGTTGTGCAATATTTTTTTCTGCCACATTTTTCCACGTTTGAATTCTTTCCCCCCCCACTCGCTACTCCACTTCTCCTTTGAGTCGCATTCAGTAATCACTTCCATAAGTGTTTCATATCGTTTTTGCCGTTACTCAATACAATTGAACGCATAAATTTAGGGTACAACTCTTTTTGTTTTTGTTTTTATTTATTTCAATTTTTGTTGGCGTTAACACCGAATCTCAACTATCACGTTTCGCCTTCGAATTTAACGCCTTTTTGTTGTTGACTTGCTTTTTATTCTCACCCATTTCACGTTGCTCATTACAATGCGTTCGGGGATTATATAACTGGTATTTATTTATGCGCAACGCAATACTCATTCTCAGATGTTCTACTCTTGTGCAAAGATTTATTTGTCTCAAATTTGTATTGAGCTCCACGATTATTTTGTTGTGTTTGACGAAACCAATTGTTCGTGTTTTCGTGATCTGAAAATATATAGTAAACATAGTAGGTACTAAATACTTAAATTCCAAGTGTATTCAGACAGTTAGCCGGCAATTACTACACATCAAATGAATACACAATGACGCCCACTCCTAAGCTAAACTCCTTAACAGAGCCGGCTTTTGTCAGTCACTGTGCAAAAGACACAACAAAAAAAAAAAAGCGAGTAACCATTAGGCATGACAGTAAATAATTGACAGTAAGCAGACAATTATAGTAGTAGTAAATAAGTGGAAATCACACACATACACACCCACACATACATATCATATATAAAGTGAGTGCTGCGGTGCTTGCAACGCTTCATTGGTTTGGTTGCACGGGCGGGTGGTGAGTGAGTAGGTGTGTCCTACCGGCGATTTACACGCTTGAGAAATGAAACGCTTCCAGTTCCACGCTTGCAGGTGAACAGTTACATATGTATGTCACACGCTGATAGATCATTGACACTTGAAGCCTGAAATAAACATGCATATAATTGACGCGGCTAAAAAGAAAAATAATAATTAAATTCTACCATAAAAAAAAAATCAGTAGTCGTAAAAAAACAAATTGAAATCAAATGAAGAGATAAAATGTACTGGGGACAGAGTTAGTGGTTTGTAAGCACGATGCGCTATTTATAGTTAAAGTAATCGTGTTGGAAATGTCGCAGTCAACAGCAAAAACAAAATCAAGAACCAGCGCTACAAAAAAAAAAACAAAAAAAACCCACAACAACAGGAAACTGATCAACAACAACAATCGACAACGACAGCGATGCAAAGTAATTGAGTTGATGGAATGCTTTGTAGTGTAGCGAATGCGTTAATTGATTTGTAATTATACGGTTGAGCGGCGCTTAATTGTAGGTGAAATGACATTTGTAACAAATTAATAGAAGTGAAACAAAAAAACAAATATATATACATATGTGCATATAAAAATAAATTGCTACATAAAATAAAGGCGTAAACACCATAACTGCTAAATAATTGCTTCCTTCAGTTTTCAATAAAGGATAATTTGTTTAATCATCGAGATCTCACGCTCCGATTGAAAAGAAAGCTCTGCAAAGTATAGCATAATCATATAGTAGATATATCCGATTCCTAACCGTGCAAAAATGTTAGCACCTTTTTTTCTTTTTCAATTTTCTTATTCATGCAGAAATGGCTCTTGGGCATCGAGGAATATAATAAAATTTTGAAAAAATGTCGCTTGCCTAGTTTTTGCGGTTAGGGGCACTTTAGGTGCATCGCCACGAAAAATGTTAGTTAAGTGTTTTTTAATGAGCTATAAAACTACATACCCAAATTATTTTCAAAAATTCTGTTCGAAAGTTTGAAAATTTGTTTAATTAATTTCTTAGTTTCATTCATAAGCTCTTTGTTATAGAGCGGACTAACGCATTTTAAAAAAGATTAAAAAAAAAAAAAAAAATTTGTAGCGTGAAACACATTGGAAATACGACAATATTAATTTTTGAGCTCAAGGCCGCCAGTATACGGAAATATTCGAAATAAATGACCATGTGATCAGCTGTTTAAATCAGCGTATCTACTACGCTACTTTTAATCTGTATCGATATATGCCGTCCAAAACATATCGATATTTCGAAATATTTTTCATCTTAAGGCGCAATCACCTAAAGTATTGCACAGAATTTTCGATAGTGAAAAATAAAATATCTTAGAAATAAATATCAAACAGCGCTATTTTACGATCAAAAATATTGGCGTATTCATCTATTATTTTCTGAGAAACTATCGATATTTTTATGCATCGATATTTTTTTACCCGAGGTCATGGATTTTAATGTTTATACTTTTTATAAAACGATTATATTTGGTCGATATTTTTTGATTTTTATTTTTTTGATCAAGTTTGATAGTTATTTTTTAATTTTTCTATAAAATTTCATAGATTTTTTGCGATAAAAAATTATTGTTTTTTGGATTTAATTCTTCTGATCAATTTTGATAATTATTTCGTAATTTTTTTTTTTTTTTATCAAGTTTGATGGTTATTTTTTAATTTTTTTGATAAAAGTTGATAGATATTTTGTGGTTTTTTCGATAAAAAAACATTTCGTATCGATCGTATTTGATCGATATTTTGCCATTTTTATATTTTCAATAAAGTTTGATAGTCATTTATTTTATTTTTTCGACCAATAATTGTTGTTTTTTACTGATGTAAATTTTAAATAAAAAGTTATCGAACAAAAAAATAAACAATTTAAGTTTTATGATTGGAAAAATAAAAATAACAAATAAAATATGATCGGTAAAATTTAAATCCAGGAATAGCGATTATTTTCGGTTCCCTCAATAAGTATGTAGAATTAACAAAAATCGGTGAAATTTCCCTAAGCTGGAAGAAAAGTACTTTGAGATGATGAGGCCAAAAGACCGCATTAGTGGTATCGGGGCATTGTGGCCCCATAATAATAATAATAAATTAGAAAAGTCCTGGATAAAAATCGTAAAATAAATTTGTATTCTAATTAAAGAATAACAAAAGCGTGCTCTGAGTAATGTTTTTGTATTTGAGCAAGGAAATTAAGGTAGAGTGTAAATTAGTTATTAATAAATCATAGCTAAAAACTTCTCACGTGACTGTGTAAAGTATTATTCCACTCAAATATTACTTTAATACCCAATTTTTTACCTATCGACTAACTGTGTCATGGATCGACGATCACTACTTGCTTATATTCACATTTGTGCTTTTTTTTTTTATTAACATTTATATTTACCCACCGACTTCAGCAACAAAAGTCAATGTTCGTTCACCACACAACTTGGTTAGTAGTAGTAGTAGATGGCTTTTGCGGCTGGCTGGCCTTTCTCCTCTGCCATATTCGGCGCCTCGACGCCAAGAACGCTAAGCACGTTCTAAGCAAGCGGTCGAAGCAATAGTAATTTTCAATATGTGCCACGGTTAATGGCGAAAAGTCGTGGCCGGTGTCAGCGACGTAGAAGACACCAACACCAACACCAACACCACACCGGTTCTAGCGGCGCTCTCACCTCAACTGGCGTTGGTACTCGGATTGTAAAAGCATAATTTTTATTGCATTTGTTTTTTTTTTACATCCAGCTTGTTTTCTTTCTATGCTTTCTGTTTGCCTTTGTGGTAGTTTATTTGTTAGCAGAGTGGAGTGGCTTTGCAAAGTACCGTTATGTTGACCGATTATATAACGGTTAATGTATTTCACATGCGAGTACATCATACATACAAAATAAACGCAGAGAAAGGTGGTAGAAAAACTTAAACTGGAAATGCAAGTCGCCGCGCAGTTAGAAAAAAACGAAGCAGTACACTTGGTTGCTGTTTTGTTTTTTTTTTATTTAATATTTTTTGTTTTTTTGTGTTTGTATGCAGCGCGCAGTTGCTCTTGGCCAAGTTAAGTTGAAATGCCACACAGCTGCACTACGAAGTGCAACAGTGAAATGCAGAGAAAAAGTCGCGACTGCAACAACACAAACACAAAGCGCATATCAGAGATAATTTATGAATGTTTGTTGTATTCCAATTCCAAGCCTTTAGCCGCTATTTGACTGTGGCACAATTCTGGCGCCGCCGCACAGTGCACCGAAAGTGAAGAAAAATAGCCAAAACAAGCGCGTCACCGTTTTAGGTATCATTTGAATGCAAAAACTGCAGTTAAGAAAAGGATTGTGTTAAAAAAATTTGTTAACAATACATTTTCATTTATAAAGTGTGTTATAGAAAATCCCAACAAAAAAATTCGTTAAAAATAACAAAATATTTTTTTTTTTGAATATTAAGTGAACCCGTAAAAAAATTTGTTAACAATACATTTTTTCATAAAGTCGGTTATGGAAAACCTAAAAAAGAAATTCATACAAAATAACAAAATATTTTTTGTTTTTATGAATAATAAGTAAATCCGTGTTTGAAGATGTGTGAACTGTAAAATTGTGAAAATGTAGAGAATTTTTTTTATTTATGGTACATACATATATGTATATGTACTTTTGATCCTTTCGTTTCATCTCGATGGAACTTCGAGCAAACAAGGGGTAGTAGTAAACTATATTTATATATGTAGTTGAAAATGAAAAAGTTCCTCTTCTTAGGATTTAGGTTCAGAAACTGACATATAATCTAAATATTTAATCACTGGAGTCATATAATTGAGATTTGTTAATACAAAGAAATGAGAACCGACCATTCCAGTGATATATTGTTAGTCTAAATCGGTCTAATCGGTAAATAGTCTAATCGACAAAAAAAAAAAAAAATTATTGTTTGGTTTATAAAGAACCCCAAAAACGGAGGAAATTTCAAGTCGAGCCAGCTCACCTAAATCTTAATAACGCTGCGCAACATTTCGATTGATGTCTTGAAATATAATGATTTTGATAATTCCAATGAAAACAGTAAATAATATATATTAAAAGCGGTTGAGCAATTTGGTGGTCAAAGCGTTACGAACATTCTCCATATAATCAATATTATATAATAGGTATACATTAAATGAGGATAAAATTGTTATTATAAATGGTCTAGAATAATTTTTTTTTTTTCAAAACAATTTTTGTTTTCAACTGCATCAACGTATGTTGGTGTTTATTTTTTGTTGTTGATTTTTTTTTAAAGCTTAGCGGCGGTTATAACTGGTACAAAAAAAAATTTCGATTAATTTAAATTTTCGTTTTATTTTCTAATGGAATAAAAACTGTGTTGATTCTGTAAACTCTTTTATCCATATTTTGTCACCAATAATTTTGACTTATTTTACCCTTTTAGCAATAAAAATGAGCGAAACCAGAGGTTTTTCGAATGTGATAGCCAGTACAAAAAAAAAAAAAAAAAAAATAGTAGTTTTTTAAATCACCGTGGTCTAAAATTTTTTGGAGTCAAGTATTAAGGAAAATTTGTTGTCTCCACTCTTTTTTTTTTTAAATATATTTTTGCCTTTTGCCTTTCAACAAATTTCAGCTCCTTAGCTCTAAAAAAAGATCCGGTTTTTTCTTGATTAGTAACCGGTACAAACAAAGCTTAAAATCAGCATATTGTAATTTTTTTTTAAAACTAATTTTTCAACGCATTCCGACCACTTCTATTTTTGTCCATTGCTTATATGCTGCCGCTGCACTGTGCGCCGCTACATTCATCGTAGTCGTTTGCTGTTGGCGCTTATTTGCATTTGTATTTGTTAGAGTTAACTGTTTTACGTAGGTACTTTTCGGCTCTTTGCAATTCCCATTGCGCTGCCACAGCAATTTGCGCCTTTTGCAAATTTTTTTTTTGCCGTATGCCCATTTCGCGCTTTAGCGGTTCCAGCGTATTCGTTCTGTTTTTTTTTTTTTTTTTTGTTGGGTACTTTTGAGTTGAATGAGTGTTTTTGCTCGCATCGCTTCTGTTCTTCAGGAGTTCATCGCATTGAGTGCGGCTCTTAACTATGGTTTTTGCCTGCTCCAGCGTTTTGTGTCGCACACAGATTTTTGTGCAACCTTAAGTGCAAAGCTCGCCAAAAAAACGCAAGGCAAAGGCACGTCGCGTAGTAATGGTTACAAATAAAAAAAAAAAAGAAAAAAAAGTTAAATATAATTTGCATTTTGCTGCTGTTGCAACAAAAGCAGCGCGCATTCAACGAGTTTACAGCTTCTTGCTGACTTTTTCCTTTTGTTTGCCATTTTTTCGCTAGTTTTTGCCATTTTCCCAGCTTTTATCTTGATTCAATTTGCTGTTCTTCTTTTTCGTATGCAATTGTGTGGAAAAACTAGAACGCGGTCGGTCGCCCTATCGTATACTTGACTTTCAGTCGCAGCTGCTTAATCTATGGAATTGTGTCACTGACAAAACAACAAAAAAAAAATACCACGACGACCGAAGCGCAAAGAAGTGCAAGCGTGCGCTGGAGAAATTATTTTCGTTTTTTTTTGTTCTACGTAATTTTTAATTAATCCAATAAAGCTTGTCAAGAATTATGTCACAGTTCGCATATTTACGACTAAAGAGGCAGCAGCAAACTGAAAATGTGTAGTTACAGTAAAAATGAATCAAAATAATTAAAACCCGAAATCCAATCAAGTGGATTGCTTTTTGGTTTTTTTTTATAGTTCAACTCAATTCCAATCAGCCACCAGCAGCTAGGCCAGCAGCTAAACGCTGAACGAGTTTCGACGCCACTCGAGGGCGATCGCAATCAGCAATTAGATATTTGAATCGCCGCATAAAGCATCTGGTTGGTTTTTTTGTTGTTTTTTTTTTAGCTCTTAATCAATTAACAACAAAAGCCAGCCGAGCGCATCAAGTGTCTGATATTCGCTCATAGTATCTATCTAGTTGTTAGGCGCTGAACTGACTGACGCTAATGACTTTATTCTACAGTTCATAGTTGCTGTTTCGACGTGTCTTCTTCGCGTTCATTTTTGTCCCATTCAAATATTAATTATTTATAAATGCAATTATCAGGCGAACGCACAAACACCCTCCCTCCATTCGCTTCTTTCTCATTATTGGCTATAGCTTCAATTTTTTTGTTTGTTGTTTTTTTTTTTTGCGTTGCGGAAGTGTTCCAATTTATAACTTATTTATTTCTTTGCTTGCTTAAAAAACGCTGTTTTAGCTTTGTCGCCAAATTGTTGTTGCTACCAACTGGCGCTATAGCGCGTGGCTTTGCCCTTGACCCAGAACGCACGAAAAGTTGGTTTCGGAGGCGCGTTTTATTTATTTATGAATTGCAGCACAGCAAACGCTGCTGTTTTTTTTTTTTTTTTTTTTATTTAATATTGCTCGAATTTTTCTGATTTTTTTATCGTTGATAGGAAATGCCTCAAAAATTTCCAACTTTTACAAATTGCTGCTATTTTAAGCAAATTGAATTTCTTTTGCCAGCAGATGAACGAGTTTCATGTGCAAAGGGGGTAAGTGTGTTGGTGAGCGGGGTGCTAGAATTCGCTAAACTCAAATTTCAACACAAAATTTTTTAAATTAATAAAAGTTATGGAGAAAAATTTTTTATATTCGTATTGCATATTTTAAGCTAATCTGTTTTACATTCGTCAAGATTTGGAACAGCAAGTGCTAGAATCTTATCGAAATGACACTTGTGCTATTCAAACGGGAGATTTTTTTTTTATTTATACCGAATTATTGTCGACAATACACCGGAAAGCTCATAAAATTTTTCGGGAAACAACATGCTCTTTATTCAAGACAATTCCTGTATTCAAATCAATGCCATCATTGTAATTGGATTGGTTGGTCGGATTATATTTCGCTGGTTTTTGCTTACTACAATTTCAACAAAAATGCGCCAATACCCAAAGAAATAATGAAATAAAAATATTTATAAAATTGTGCAATGAAAAAATTGAATTCCCCGCTAAATTGAGCCGGTGAGGTTTAAAAGCATACTCAAAGTTATGTTTAAAAGTAGAGTTTGCGCTTACGCCTCAGTTTAGTTCTTCGAAAGAGGAGTTTTTGCCAATAAAAGATCCATTCTTCATCAGCTAGAATGTCATGCATTGTCTGGTTTAATATTCGATACATGATTTCACTAAAAAAAAAAAAGTTAAAATTTTGCTTCGTATTCACCTCCAAGGCGTTTGCAATTCTCAACAGCCTTAAGAAAAATTATCCGTATATGATAGCTTGAACTCAGATCATGCTCTTAAAGCGCACTTAGTCTAAGCATAACTAATGCGGGTATTCTACAAGCAATCTCTAGTCACTAATTGAGACAGTCTCTAGTCTCAAAACAAAGTCACTCCTGTGGAGTTCATAAAACAAAGAAATTGAAGAAAGTATTTGAAATAATCGGTTTGCATAAAATCCAGTATCAATATTAGTTTTACGATAACCATTTTTTTTTTTGTAATTTTTAAAGAGCTATAATGCTGTTGACAAAGAAATCTATATTTTGTGTTATCGATGAACACATTTTCATTGCGGTTGATTGTTCATCTCTAGCTGAACATACTGAACAACTGATTGCCCTTACAGATTTCACCACAGCCTTTGGTGACATTTTTTGAGACTGTTGCTTACCGAATACCGAAATCGTTTCAAGTCACAAAAAATGTGTATTATTGAAAGCCTTAAATTTAGTGACCTGATATGAGAGTGAATTCAGAAAACCGGCATAAGCTTAACTTAAGAACAACACGTCAACTTCGTTTCTAATATTTCCGTTTGTTGGATTTTCCTGTTTGATTTACCTTGCTGTTCATCTCCAACGCTAATTGGCCGAAAGTATCGATATGACACACATTCAAAGTATCGCTCTGAAAGAATCGAGTATCCATAAATATCGTATTAAAACGACTCGATACACAAAATATCGCTATAAAATTAAAAATCCAGTTCAGTTACATTTTCTTATAAAAAGTTATCTGAAAAAAATATGTTTTCTTCGAAAATGCGATACGATAGCAAAGCTCAAGTACTCGATTACAAAAAATATCGTGTGAAAAGTATCGAGTAAGAAATATACATATGTAGATATCGAATGGTAAAAATATCTTTCGTGCCCCTACACCCCACCTACACCGAAATTTAAAAATTATCTAAATACGCACGAGTGTTCATCGATTTCTGATGATCTGAACTAGAATTTTGAAATGTGTTACACATCTCTTATAATCACAACGCCTTTGTAGAAGGCATAAAAGATTCTAATTGGTTTTCCCTGATACTAACGTCGACCTTTCAAGTAAGTTCTTTTATTATTTCTCACTACAGGCGCTTTTTTTTTTGGGTTTTAATTAAACGCTCAAAGTTGAGAAGTCTCTTTCCTATTACTAGCTGTCATTTTTATAGCTTGTATTTAGCAGACTTTTTGCCAGCTTTTAACTTTGTTGCAGTTTTCCAGTTATTTTCTCACTTTTATTCATTGTAACGTAAAATGGCCACAGCAATGGTATTGAAAACGAAGAAAAGCTAAAGTCCAACAACTATATATAACTATTCACCTAGTACTTAGTTGCGAAAATTTTATTTGCATGCCATTTGGAAATTTTCCATTTACAGCACGAGGCAGTGCAGCAGTGCAGCACTGATGACGAACGAGCGTCCAACGGCATCTCACTCACATTTTTTGTTGTCTTTTTTTTTTGTTTTTTTTTTCTTTTTCGTGCTTTTTTCTGTTGATTTGCTTCGTTTTGTTTTTTGTTGGTTTTACTATTTTTGTGCATTCTCTGCCGCTGCTTGACCTTAATTCACTTGTCTGTTGTGCCGTTACAAAATACTTGAAGTAGTTGTAAAAAGCTGTCAAAAAATTACTGGGAGTGGAGTTGCAAGATCTTAACAAATCTATAGAAGAGTAGTATTTGAATACTGCTTGTGCGGATGGCAAAGATTTGGAAAGAAATGTTAAGCTTAGTATCTGAAATATTCGCTTTCGGGCAATTCGAGAAAAGCTGGGGAAAAAAGGATGGGACGAAGTTGTACAGAACTTAAGTAATTATGGCTTATGATTAGTTTTGGCAATGCTGTTTCGATATTTCTGTTGAAATTGTCGCAGAACTTAAGTGGAATTTTATTTAAATTTTGCAATAATACATTTAATATCCTTAACATGCTGATCGTCGTTCTTAGAAAAAATAATAACGTCATGGACGTAAACATGTCAACACTTGCCGCCAATCTCGTCTCGGAGAACATCATCGATTGCCCCCGGAAGATACTAGCCGCGTTGTTAAGACCGAACGCAAGTCGGGTGAACTCGTATATTCCGTTATTAATGGAGAACACTGTATTTTCTCTATCTCGTTCTGCCGGTGTTATTTGATGGAATCCAGATTGAAAGATCAATGTTGATAAGAAACGAGAATTTCCCTAGAATAGCCAAAATCACTGAAGTTTCGTGAATTCGATAACTATCACTTATCGTTTTCTCATCGAGCTTGCTAAAATCAATAACCAGGTGCACCTTTTTCTCTTCCGATCCTGTAAATCTCTTTTCGGAAACAACCCATAACGGATTATTATAGGGTGACCGTGAAGTTTTTGTTATCTCATTGCGTAGTAGATCAGAGATTTCTCCGTTTACGAGGTCAGCTGAAACCTATGGATGGATATGGGCACGACTTGGAATAGACTGGCCTATCATTAAATCCTCTTGTTTTTGTTTAAATATTCATAGTTTTTCATGAGCATAGTCGTATTATATAAATATAGTTCAGTTTATGCATATATCAAACCTAAATTAAATTTGAAAAAAAAAAAAAAAAAAAAAAAAAAAAACTCGGGTGAACATTTTCATACAATTTTCAGACTTAATAAAGCAAAAAAAAAAAAAAATCCTGAACATTTCAAAAAGTTTTGAAAGAAATTTCTGTAGATTTTTGATATTTTTTTTTGCTGATGATGCTAGGAATTTTCCTCCATATAAAAAAAAAAAATTGTTCGTGGGTAATGTAGAAAATAGTATACAGAACCAGAGATCAAAGTTGATTTCTGGCCACTATAAAGCTGCACTTTATTGTACTGGAATTAAATTGGCTACCCCAAAAATGTCTAGCTATTCTGATTAAAAGTCGAATGCCAATTTTTGTGAATTTTGTATAAAGTTTAAAACTTTGATTAGTATGGTATGAAAAACATAGCCATTTTCTTTGTTACAATTGGGCTCAAAAACCGATTAATAGCAATATATACATATATTTCAATCCGTTAGGTGGCGCATGAGTCGACATATTCAGAAAATCTAACGCTAGGTGGCGCTAGAGGAGAGTTATTCATAAAATGTTTATTTATAGTGCGATTTTGATAAAATTAGAAACATATGATGGGGATGAGACGAGAATTACTTTTACGAAAAATGGAGTTATACTTCTATATTTGGTACATTTTTTTTGAAAGCATGTATAAAAATCCATTAGATGGCTCTGTAGTCGAGTTTTAGAGAATATCCATGCATATGGCTCGACTTAATTCAAATCTAATAAGCTTTGTGCAGTTAAAAAAATGCCCAACTATACATAAAGCAGCTTTAACTTTGAGTTAATTACTGCCATGTTTTGAAAATATCTCATTGAAAATTCAAGAAACTTCTATCAACTTCATATCCGACTTCAGCTTCATAATCTAATTATATTTCAATTCATTTCATTTCAAATCATTTTAGTTGATTACTTTTCATGCCATTCTAACTTTTCATTTTTTTTTTGTGATTTTCATCGTCATTTAATTTTTGTTTCTAATTTTCAAAATTTTTCGTTATTATTTTACCCTTTTCTGCTATCTTCATATTCACATATCCTCTTGCTGAGACCCATGTCTGGCAAATGGAGCTCCCTCCCTTTCTATCACTTAGTACCTCTCCTGCTTGTCAATTCCTTTTCGCTAGACTCGCTACCCTTCATGCTTGCCTTTTATTATGCAATTTAATGCCATTTCTGGCGGTTGAAGGTATGAAGAAAAGGCGGTGATGATGACAACTACTACCTACTCGTACAACTTTTTTCTGTGCACCTAACAGCTATAGCAACAAAAGAAAATGCTCCACAATAACTGCATTAACAATGTCAAATGAAAAGATGTTGCCATTCTTGTTGACATTGATTGATGATGATTAATAATGTTGGTGAATTTTTATTGCTTTTTATCATTTCTATCGCCACACATAATACTGTTAACGTTTACTAACCAAACGCACACTTACACGCATGTATCCTTTCATATCATATACAGTATGGGCCGAAAAGAGCGCACTCACTCTTACTTCCTGGAGAAGAATATACACTCCTGATGAAAATAATGGGAACATGTCGTATTGAGAAGTTTCGAAAGTTGTGTGTTTTTTTTTTATTAATTTCTCTTGCAATGAGCAGTTTTTGGTTTTTGGAAAATTCGACAAAACTCAAAAAATTAAAAAATTTTTTTTTTTTTTATGGAAAATTCGAAAAATCTCAAAAACATTTTTTTCCGACATTCGACCAAATAATGTTTTTGTATTTGCGCTTTTATAAAAGAAATAATTTTTAAATTCTTTTTTTTTTGTCATTATTTGTTATGTGGTAATCAACTATTTTTTCTCGAAGTTTGAAAGTTTGACCTACATATGTATTTGCAATGAATTTTATTATAGTATGAACTTAATTTTAATAAAATAAATGTATATGCATAATAGGATATGTCTAAAACTACTCTCAAAAACTACTAATATTTTGAACAGAAATGTAAATATATATATGTATTAATGTGTGCATGAGCTACTATAGATCCCTTTGTTCGAAAATTGTTGATTGAAAATTCATTTTTCAAAAAATTTATTACCTCATGATAAATAGCTGTTTTCTCCCAACATTTTATGCATACATATTTATTGTCCTTTCACGTGCTGCTCGGTTGCTGTTGCGAATGTCATTACTATACATAAGTATATGCTCCTTCTATAGCTGCCATGATGTTGTGGAACGGTGCTTTGTTCCACCTGTCACACTGTGGCATACTTTGTGGTGATAATAAAATAATTTGAACTGTCGTTTCGCATATTCTTCATACTTCCATTTTAATGATGGCCGTATTACTGGCACGGCTTTGGAGTGAACATTTATTTAAGGCAACCATTTTGGAGTTTATATAAAATATATCAGAGAATATTTTAGCAAACAAAATGTGTATTGTTTCTGAAGTAGAGTTAAGGGGCGAAAATTGTTGATGATCCTAAAAATTGCTAACTTGTTTCCTTCATATGAGAACCAACCTGGTATAAATTCATTCTCCTTATCTTCCATATAAACCACCGCACGTAGTTTAATATTTAAAATATTGCGAAAAAATTTAAATTTAAAATTTTCAGAATCAACAATTTAAATTTTCTTAAAACATGTACAAACCGGAAGAGCGTTGATTTTTTTGTTTTTTGCAAAAAACAATTTCAGCTGCTTCAATATTGCACATTGATATACTCAACTTTTTGTAAAAATTCTGATTATAATTTTTTTAATTTCGTTGATTTTTTTCTTTAATTAAAAAAAAATTTTTTTTTTTAAATATTTTGTAAAGTTATAAAATTTTGATTTCAGTGGTTGCTGTGACGAAAAATTTAATCAAGTAGTAAAATTTTCTTAAATTTTTTTCAATTTCCAAATAAGATGATAAAAAAAATTGTTTTACTACTTCCATATTGCAGATGATTACACTAGACATAGGTAAAAATTCTGATTTTTTTTTTGAATTTTGTTGCAATTTTTGACCTTTTTTTTTTTAAATGTTTTGTGAAATTTAAATGTGGACTTAATTACTTTTATGAAAAATTAAATAAAAAAGCGTCATGATTTTAAGGAAAAATAATAATTTGAAAACTCCACTAGTATTTTGAAAAATTTCTAATTTTTCTCTTTTGTTGAAATTTCGAAAATTATTTTTGTTAAATTTTTGTTTTTAAGCAAAAAATAACAATTTTAAAACTTCTCAACTAATTTAAGCTACTAATGTAGATATCGCAGATGATTACCCTAGACTTCTGTAAAAATTCTGATTATTTTTTTTAAATTTTGTTGCAATATTTTTTAAATATTTTTAAGTAATTTGTAAAACTCACATTTGGATTACTTTAAAAATTAAATCACGCCTGCAACGATAAAAATTATAAGTGAAATTGTAAAATTTTGAAAAAAAAATAAAAAAAATTAAACTCCTGGTATTATGAGAGACTTCAATATTCCAAATGATTTACCTAGACTTTTATAAAAATTCTAATATTTTTAAGATTTGTTGAAATTTTCTTTCAACTTTTTAAATATTATATAAAATTTAAATTTTCTCTATCGAAACCAAATTTCACTTTTAAGAATTATGTTTAAAGTCGTCATCTTAATGAAATTCCCTTTAGTGAGACTTGTTCTCTATAATGTAAAAAAAAAATTGCATGACTCCTAAGATTTCTTGTATAAAGAATTCTGTAGTCAACACTTGTGATTCCATAAAGTGGATCGGCTTCGACTGAAGAAAATTTGCCCATATTATATTTCCATCGCCGTGCTTTATTGTCGTTTCTTCTGGCATGTTTCGCCAGGAATTTTATTTTCATTTCAACGCTATAATTTTTTTTCTCATTTGCACCCGCGCCACCATGCAGTGGAGAGTTAAGGAAAAGTCTGATTTCTGGCAAATTAAACTAAAATTTTGTGTAAAAATATCAGCATGCCTACTTATATTATTCTAGCAAAAAAAAAAGAAAAGATTTTTCCAAAACACTAGTTATCCATAAAAATATCTGACTTTGCCGCATTCTCGTCGTCAACATTGTCGAGAACATTATCATAATGATAATCACCTGCAACATCTGTGCGCTCCATCACTCAAACACAGCCATAACCAAATGTAAAATCAGCTTTAAAGCAGCACATCTGCTCAGAGACACATCCACATCCTGCTGATTTAGCTACCATCACCCTGCAGTGAAACTTCTTAGTTCTAAACTAGTTTACTATGTACCAGTTTGCTGAACAAACGAAACTACTGCACATTCTTTCCATATCCCGGCTAATCATACTGAGAGCGTTCCGAAATTAAAAACCTAAAGCAATCTCAACTTTGAGGTTTTTTTGGAGTGTGATTGTGTAATACTCAAAAAGTTTAGCTTCACTTGAAGATTCTTGGTGGCTATAAAGAATAAATGTGCATTTTGAGAACAATAATTGAAGACTAACTTCTTAGAATTTTTACAGAGTGCCGCGTGGAAAAAAATTACTCATTCAGGGATCCAAAAAGAGCGCATTTATAAAGAAAATGATTTGTTGTAATAATAGAGTGTTTTATGATAGTTTTTTCTCCATGTTAACGTGCCGTTCTTCGAGCGGTTAAACGAGTGAGCCTCTGTATCACCAGTTCGGTTTTGATTCTATCTTTATTCAATTATTAAATTAATTTTTTTATTATAGTAAATAAAGTTTTTTTTTATTATGTTTTAAAATCGTTCTGTTCGTTCTATTAATTTAAAATTTTTTTCGTGGAAACAGTTCAGAATAACTTACATTTAATTAGTTTGGAATGTTCAGTCCACGGTCGTGATGTGGCAACGATGCTCATATTTTTTAATATACTTGGATTTTATTATGATAAAATTAGGTCTAGTAAAAAGAAATTCATTATTTTTCCAATAAATGGCTTTGGAAATCTGTATCTCGCGTTATATGCAATCAGGTTATGCTGTATGGCGTTAGAAAGCTAAGATTTCGTACTCAAAAACTTCGCTGATGGTTTTGTAATTGCTTGACTCGGTATTGTTTGAGTACGCGCCAAAGATGGAAACGAACAAATAGAAAATACGCCCTATTTTACAGTTTTTCTTCGATATAGGCGAAAGCGTAAGCCAGGTGGCTGAAAATGTGATAGGGTTTTATGGTCCTGATACTGTAATAGCCAATCACGCGCGATTTCGGTTTCGTCGATTCCGTTCCGAAAATTTTGATATCAAATATGCACCACACTCTGAAAATATCGATAAAATAATGGATATCGTCGAGTTCAGGTTCTAGAATGGGTGTTCCAGGAGTCAACTCAAAAAAACCTCATGGACCGAAATTCCATCTGCGTATAGCTCCTGAATCGCAACAAAATCCGCCCATTTCCGAAGAGGATGTTTGCTGGTGATAAAAAGTGGGCCACCTACGACAACGTCAAGCGAAACTGGTCGTGGTCGAATTGCGATGAGCCGACGCAAACGGTTGCCAAGCCAGAATTGACTTTCCAGAAGGCTTTGCCTTGCCTTTGGTGGGATTGCCTGGGAATCTTCTACCATGAGCTGCACCCCAACGGTCAAACTCTTATTTTGCACCTGTACTGTCAACAGTTGGATCAATTGAAGAAAGGCTGGGAGCAACCAGGTTTGACCAATAGGAGAGGAATTGTGTTCTATAGTGACTTTCCAGCAGCTCCGGGAGCTTGGTTGGGCTGCGTCCACTTTTTAGTCCGAACTTGGCACCAAGAGGTTACTCCCTGTTCCTGTCTATGGCGAATGATTTTGCTTGTGAAAAATTCGTCTCAAGGGAAACTTGTGAAAATCGACTGTCACGGTTTTTTTTGTTTTTTTTTTTGCCGATACGGATGAGGGTTTTTATGAGAGTAGCGTTATGAAATTACAACAAATCATCAAAATAGCAACAAGTTATCGAACAAAAAGGTGCATATTTAACCTAAATCGGATCATTCCAACTATGCTAAATAAAAGCTTCAATTTAATGAAAAAAATAAGCGATTTATTTTTACTAGACCTAATATCTCTCTTTTTTAAATTTACGAACATGACAGAAAGCTTCTTTCAAGAGACACTAAAAATCAAAGAATAGTTCAGGGAGATGCTAATATTTTTAAATGCTTCGCCCAGTTTAGTTATAAGAGACCACAATTTTCGATTATCATCCATAACATTTCGAGCCGATTCGATTTTGGTTCGTGATTTGGTTCTTCATTTATGATAAAATACCTCATTTCATCTTAATTTATTGGCAGATTTCACAAGGCGAAGTTGCTTAGATTCATCTTGATTGATTCGATTATAAATTAATAAAGTGCCATAAATTACCATAGTGTGTATGGGATTTAGAGAATTTTCAATGAATGCACTCTCCAACTGGTATGTCAATCTCCAATAAATACCAGTTAATGAAGTAGTGTATTTGTTTCCTAAGTATTTCGGCTTTTCACTGCGTCGTATAGTAGTAGATATATCGCGCTGCTCGTGGTATCGTCTCTGCGATGCTATTCGGCGCTTGAGTGCGCACGAATGCATTTAACATCATAAACACGATTCAAATGAGTTTTACACGCTCTTCACATGCTTGAGGCAACGTAATAGCAGAGCGGTATGGTTGGATTGCTGGTTGTTGTAGTCGTCTCAGCGAGTAGTAAGCTCTTTGACGGTTACTTTCTTCCTGTTTTATTGCACATTGATATTACATATGGTGGTAGGTAGTTAGTTCTGTCTGCGTTGATAATTTTTGCTTGTTTTTTTTTTCTTTATTCCGCTCTTCTGCTTTCCTTACAATTTGTGTGTGTGTACTCGTAAATATGGCTTTGCGGTATATTGTGGTTTTTCGCTCACTTGGTTGTAAGCTGGTTGTATTCTTCGTGTCTCATTAGCCACGGCTTATTGCCTGCCTATTCTCATGATTTACATATGAAAATATTCATTACTGTGTGTATTTTCCCCATTTATTGGCGTTTGAAATTTGATATATTTTCAGTAAATAATCTGTTGTGAATCGAACGTTTTGATAGCATATTTAGAAATATAGAAATTAATCGCTTATATAATAGTGCCAAGAATTTGCAGAGCAATTTTCCAACAAAAAAAGTGTTAGAAGGTTGTTATTTGCTATTTGCATAGTACATATGATAATATGAAAATTACTCAACTCACCGTCAGCTTAGATTTCAGTAGGAGGAAACAATAGTATAATATTTCTCATACTGAGTTTTACTTAAACGAATGTGGAAGACACAAAGCGAAATAATTAAAAAATTGTGGGTTTACTTTGGTGTTGAAATTATGCGTGTTTTTATTTTTTTCGACTGTGAGAGAATTTTCTAATAAATTTTTGATGACCCCAGTCAGTCTCCACATATGGACACAGTTCTTCTAAAATCCAGATCATCCATTTGGTCATGCTGGAAAATCTCAAGGTAAGGGTTTGTTTGAAGTCTGAAATCCTAGATAAAAATTTGAAATGCCATGTTCTGAGAACGCTTGCTCCAAAGAAGCCAAAGGCCACAATAGTGAAAAAAATTTAAAATAATCAAACTGAAGAATGGCAAAAATAACCGGTAGTTTTGACACACTTCAATCATTATGCTGTAGAAAATAACCATAGAAATTGTATTGAAATCAAAAAAAAAAACAGCCCTTTTTTTGCATACCTTTGATTGCCTTCACTGTAAGAAATAAAAATTATTGTTTTTTAAATTGGGTTCAATTTTGGACTGCTTTTTATCTATATTTTCCAGCGGAAAAGTTAAAAAGTGTGAATTTTTTTTTTACACATTTTGTTCGATTGTGGTCAGTTTTTATCTTAATTTTCCTGCGGAAAGGTTAAAAGTTAAAAACCAAAAAAAAAAATTTTTTTTAACAATTTTATTTTCAATTTTTGACAATTTTTTTTTGTACTTTTATTTTCCAGCGAAATTGGAAATTTTTAAAAAATAAATTTACTTCAATTCTGGGCAGCGAAAAAGAATTTAAATTTTGTCGCAAGTTATTTTCAAATTTGCTAAATTTAGCAACATATTTTTTAAAAGTTCAAAACCTTAACTTTTATATTGTGAAAGAACAACATTTAAAAAAAAAAAATGAACTATAGTTTTTATAAAAAAAATTACGTAAAAAAATTTGCTGTCAATATTATACAAAATTACACTGGAACATTTAAAAGCTGTGAACCGCTGTATTCTATTATTTTGTTCATCGGTACCGACATATCCAGAGAATTAAAAAGGACCAACATTACTGATTGAATACGTAACGGAATATAAAAGACGAAGTTTTCATTTGAAAAATATCACCAGTGAGTTAAAAATGACTATGACTAAATATGAAATAAAAAAAAAAAAAATGGTGGAAGCAATCATGGCGGCGGGTCAGAGTGTAGATGTGAATTTGCTTAACTTTTCATAAGGATAAACATTTCTTAGATATCACCATTTTATACTCACATTCGCAACTAATTTGTTGAGTCTTAAATTTAATAACATCACTTGTGTTTTCAACATCATTAGACCATATTTTTTCTTTTTTTTATTACCAGAGGCATTATATTTGTCGTTCATATGACAGCTGTCATAAATTTTCAAATTGTACTGCTATTCCCGTTATCACATCTATAAAAGCTGTTGTCACACTTTTCAGGATTTAAAATTTAAAGCAATATAATGCTGAAATATGAACATTATTGTCTTATTATAATTCGAGCAGCAAATTTGCCGTGGTTTACGATTTCTACCCGCTGCATCCAACCACTGCTGCACCGCTCATAAAACAGCTAAGCTGGAGAGCTTAAATGCTGCCTCACATTTACGAGTTATTAAATTTTCTCTGATATTTTCGGAGTGGCAGCAAATTTTATGCATTCATCGGTCTCCCCTTTGACTTCTACAACCACCAGCACAAGTCTGCGTACAGAGAGTTTTTTTTTTTTAATTTTGACATATTTTGCATGTTAAATCTTTTTCGTATATTTTTCATAAAAGTAGAACTCTTACACCATATATGTTAATTAAAGATTGAAACTTTTACAAAAATTAAACAAATTGAAAAAATTATAAAGTTTTGAAAAAATTATAAAATTTTGAAACAATTATAAAATTTTAAAAAGTTATACAATTTTGAAAAAATTACAAAATTTTGAACAAATATAAATTTTAAAAAATAATTTTTATTTTGAAAAAATTATAAAATTTTGAAACAATTATAAAATTTTAAAAAGTTATAAAATTTCGAAAAAATTACAAAATTTTGAAAAAGTATAAATTTTAAAAAATTATAAATTTAAAAAAAAAAATTAAAAATTTTGAATAAATTATAAATGAAAAAAAAAATTAATTCGAATTCAAGAAAATTTTTGAGTTTGCAGTTTTGCAGCCAATTTAATTTTTGTATAATAAAGTGTAAACTTTCAGTGTCAAAAGATTTGGGTTTATTTTTGATAATTTCTTTCGGCTTATTTTAAGCTTATATTATTTAAGTTGGAGAACTATAATAGCTATTAGTCTATATGAAACTTTATGATTACTTTAAATTTTTTATTTACTATGTTAATTTTTTGTTTACAACCGAAGTTTGTAAAATTTGTAATGGAAGTGTTTATAACGTTTTATAAAAGAAATGAACTTCAAAATCAAGAATAGAGAGTACACCATATTTTCATTATCATATATTTCGTATAACTAGTATATGGCAAAACAATCGGCCGAATGGTGGAAACCATGCCGGACTTTTGGAAGCAAGTTTTAATGACCGACGAGGCACATTTAATTTTCTCTGGAAAAACCGTCACTGAACCATCTTTCTTCAAATAAGGCGAAACAGTCGACGTAAAACGAAATCAATGTAAATATTGACATTTTTTTTTTGTCCGAAGTTACGTGAAAACGGTCGACCGGCTTCTGGTTTCAATAAGACGGAACGCCATGCCACACAGCAACTCGAAACAATGCGGTTTGTGCAACAAAAACTCTCTACACGAAAATATGCGATAATGACTGCCCACCAAGATCCACCGATTTAACCCCATGGAGGAGCCAATACCAATATTAGTGCCGAACCGACCGAAATGCTCAAAGAAGTGATAGAAAATGCTCGAAAAAAGGACAGTTTGCGGTGGCCAACCTGTTCACTTAACTTTCTTTTTCTTATACATGCTTTTTTGCTTGTTTAGCTATATATATTTTTTTGTTTATAGTAATTTTTATCTTTTTTTTTTTGCAAATGATCTGGTTAATTCTTTTGGAATTTTTCTGGCAACACTGCGTTCAACGGTCGAGCATCTCCTGTGCAAATGCCCGGCCCTGGCCCGCATTCGGCTAACATACTTGGGAAGTCCCTTCCTTGACAACCTAGGGCAGGTATCTAGGATCGAGACCTCCAACATAGTAGATTTCATTAACAACTCTGGTTGGTTGTAATGCACATCCTTCCATTACCAAGTATGTAGGTTTTTCGAGTTTATGGCATCAAAACGGCAGTATTTTTTTTGCTACTTGGGCGGCATGGGTCGCAGCCATTTTACCTACCTACCTACCTACCTGCGTTCAAAGCTATGCAGTTGCAGTTGAATGCCGCTTACCGATTACTTTCCATTCACGTGCCAACAGCAGCAACATAATGACCACTCACTCATTCCCTCGTTTGGCTGTCGAGCCCAGTCGAGCAGGCAGGCATCCTAGGGTGAAACCACATGCATTCACTCATCCACTTCCTGCCAGTTCTCTCGTTTGTGATGTGAAATGATTTCAAATATGTATTATATAATTTTCCTACGAAATCTTCATCGTTGGCGTACGAATACCCTTCCGCCTCTCTCCCACATCTATGCGGCTTCCTTCACACATATTCACTTATCGTTAAGACATTTATCTCCATGCACTACCCTTCACATCTCCACATCTCCACATCTTCTCATCTCGGCGAGTATATATCATCAGTCTTCTATCCATCCATCAACGAAACTGTCAACTCGACCGAGTTGTAACTCGATTGTCAAGTGCATGCAAACCCCCAGACCACCAACCCACCAAGCAACCCACCAAGCAACCCACCAAGCAACCCACCAACCAACCAATCATCTTCATCTGCCAAATGAGCGCGGTGTATTTCGGAGCGTCCAGTAGCAGACCACTGCGGCGGTCCAGTGCGTTCCTGCCAGCGCTTCTCTTCCTCTTCTCACTTACATTTTATTGTGCATTCTTGCAAGGCTTGCATACAAACTCTACTTTCTTTCTTCTTCGTTCTGCTTACGCCTTCGCTATAATAATCCACCTTCACATTGCATCAATCTTTCGCGGTCCTTTATATTAAATTACACCAAACATTGATATTTTCTCCCTTCTTCACGTAATTAATTTTTCCATTAGGGAATTTCGTCATCCACCGTTATCACCCGTTTACCTTTCGCGCTGCGTCAAATATTTGAATTTTCGTTCGACTTTTGCAATTAATTTTTAAATGCTTCATTCAATTATAGCTCGCCATTTGCGGAGGTAGCCAATTCGGCATGTGGAGAGGTACTACTCACGCGCTCGGTATCAAGTTATGCGATTTTTTTTTTTTTACAAGAGACTGTGACTGCACAATTTTTGAATTTTTTGTAATACGAATTTGTTGAACTTAAGCAATGCACATTAATATCATTTGATTAGAAGTTGCTATGGGGCGGAAAATTTGATTTAACTGTTAGCAGCGTGCATTTTTGTATTCGCTGTTGACAGAGTAAAATACAGGAGCTATGAAATAAAAAGTTCTTTTGAAACTTATTGCCATCCGATTCAGCTATGTGGTTTTTCGAAAGCGTTAAAGAAATGAGTTATAATATTTTAGGTGAAACCCGCCCTCTAACTGCTCCAATGTTTCGACCTAGGCCGAACCGAGCAGAACCGAACATTTTCGAGGTCCAAATAAATGAATAATCAATGGGTTTTTATAAATTATGTATTTTTATTAATGTTATTAAAAAAATGTCCATTAATTAGTTTAAATCACATCCTTTTCAATTTTCTTGTTACCAGATGTTAATTGAGAAATGTGTCTTAATTTTGATGTCGTGAATAATTTCTTTCAGTATTGTTACTGCTTGTTTGACTTTTTCCCAAAGAGAAACTTATTAAAACTGAATTCTATACAGGTTTTAAATTAATAAAAAACTGACAAACGTTCTACCAAAGTACGACTTTTTCCTACATAAGCCGTACCGAAATCGACACCAACCTTTGGCTCGGAAGCCGAAGTTCGGTTGTTCTTTAATCAAATGTCAACAAAAACCCATTTCTTCAATTTTGTTATAGATTATTTCGACCGCCAGTTGAATTCAGAATCCGATGAAAAATATAACAATTAAATTCGCTCAAATTTTTCTTATTTATAGATCTTTCTTTTGTAAGCTAAACCAATGAAATTTTATCAGAAACCTATTTTCCATACACACTTATCGCCGAAGAGTTAGTTTTGTGGAACATTTTAGGATCAAGTACGAACGAATCACTCTTAACGAAAGGTTCAGTTAAGACTTATTTCTGCTGTTTAAGATTAATTTTGCGCTGTGGTGCATTCAGAGACATTCAGTAGAATTTTTCATGTAACATTTTAATCTTTTTTACTTCCTAAAAAGAGACAAAAAAGGTACATATATTGAGGTGTTAGAGAGTTAAAATGTTCTCCCGCCATATTTAACATACAACTGCTGAATAAGTTACATACATATATAAAACCTTAACCCCTCCCCTAAAGTTAAACTTAGACGAAAATTTTCGAATCGCCAACGCCAGAATACTTTGCCCGAACTTTGTTACTTTTTTCGTTTTGATTAATTTAATGTAATTTAAAACTTAATTAAGTCACAAACATGTTTTGAACTGAGAGGGTAACCAGATTTGTCGTTTCTTTAATGCTCATTCATTTATTTATAATGGGCGCCGGGAAATACGTCTAGCTCCAGTAAGCTTTACATTTTAGTTCATAATAGGTGTATTACTGTGGTGGAACTCTGTATGTGCACCTCTTTCTTAGATAAGCTAAAATTTATTGTATAGTCTTCTTGCTTACCATTTGAAGATTATAAGAGATGTACATTGGAACTACTTATTTTCTAACAGTCCTTGTCAAATTTGGTTCGGAGGCATATCAGTTTCTTCGGCGCTTTGCCATTTTCAGTGTAATTTTTACCATGCTCGTAATTTCGTGATTATTTCTATGGTATGTTTCTTCAGGTATAAGTCAGCAACTTTGATCCTCTGCGATATTTTGAGTTGGGCCTGTATGCTGGTTGGTGTCTGCCTGTGGCGGTACCGAAGTGCTTCCTTTGTTTTTCGTAAAAAAAAGTTTTAAAGGCTCAAATAGTTATCACGCTCAAGTTTGTTGGTGTTCGGTAGTTTAACCTGTGAAGACATTAAATTAATTACATTGCTTTTGAAAGTGCCTGAAAGTATGCATGGAAAAAGGATAACAGATTTGGTTTGGATAAAAAATTGTTAGAATAGTTAATAAAGAATATAGCAATGATTTTCGATGTCTGAATAAACATTGATGCATTTAAAAACCATTTTTGAATATACCAATTCAATGTGGAATGAATGCTATAATTTAAATAGTATAAGCGAAAGTAGAAATATGTTGGTCACAATGTAGAATACTTATACTTTGATTACCTCGTTTATCTTAGAGGTCGCAAAAGTCTTCTATATAAAAAACTATAAATTATTTAAAGTGTAAACGTCGAGCTGCTCTGTTGAAAACTCATAAAATTCAAATTTGTTTTCGCCATTTTCTCCATACATAAAAACATATTTACATATGTACGAGTGTATACAAAAACGTGAACAGATACGCAAATAATGGAAATACATACATACATATGAATATAAATCCAGCGCACACGCATGGAACATCATCACCTTTGTAAACAATAAATAGCAACAACAAAAAATCCAAGAACATTAGCAGCCACAAGTTGAAGCGCATAAAATGGGATAAGCCATGAATGGTAGGACATAATTTTATGTACAAATATGGTGTATGTGTGGGGTTATAATATACAAGTAGATACATTAGGATATCGCGCAAAAAAAAAAAAAAAAAAAAAAAATACGCACAAAAATATTTTAAAAAAATTTTGAAAAAAACAAAAACAAAAATTGTAACTGTTTTTGGTCTGAGGTGGTTAAAAACCCCCAAAAAATAAATTTTTTACCAAAAATATTTTTTTAGATACATATATAAAAAGAAAGCTCCATTTATTGGAGACAATTTTAAATACTTCGGTTTCGAATTATTTTGATGCACGCTTTAAAATATAACATATTTTAAAACCATAATGAATCATTGTCCCAAATTAGTATTTTCGTTTGTGTGATGATACACCCTATTGTAAGTAGATATGTACATATTTAACATGTGGTTGTATTTGCCTAATCGAATATTTAATGTAGTTAAATCTGTATAGGATAGATAAAGAAAGGTAAACTCAATGAATAACGACATGAATTTATGCGGCGGCTCGGTCACAAAAAAAGGGGTTACATTAAGGAACTCTTACACACACACACATATGTTGTTACTGTATTGTGTTAACGGTCTCTCATTATGCCACAAACTCATTCGTACAGCTAAAGGCAGAAGCGTGTATGCCAATAATTACACTGTGCTACAGGCATACAACGTTTTTATATATTATATTTTTTTTTTTTTTTTTTTTTTTGTAAAATGTTATGAACCTTACATAAGGATTTGCTCTTGGTACATGGTTGCTGCAATTTTATTTATATATTTCTTCTAAAATATCCCGCACACATTGATTTTTTTTGCCATTTTTAAAGAGGCTCAACACGAAACAACCTTTTTTTTTGCGGGCTTTGATAATTTACAAATTTCTCCATCCATCTTTCCACTTTTTCAAAAAATCACTGGGGTACTTAATATTAAACTTAATTTTGGAAAAAAATATCTTACCATCTTACCTGAGAGGGCAAACAACTTTAAAGCCTCAAGCAATTTCATTCTAAGTTGGAATAATTTTCCTCTCAGCAAATAATTATGAAAATGTTGAATAGTATGATGTACTTATGTATATAGGCTTCAAAACCTATACACATATGTACATATGCACAGTGCCGGACAATTTAATAGGGTTGCTATTTTCTTTTGTTTGTTTAATGTTTATTAGTTTTTTTTTTACTAAAGTATCGCTCATTATATAACAAAAATTTAAAGAAATACATTCCAAGATTTTTGGAAAAAGTAGAAAGGCTCAACAAAATTTTCATCAAATTTTAAAATTTTTTCAGTAGATTTTTATAGAAAAATCAACAAAATTTCATCAAATTTGCAACCATTTCAATGAGAACAATTAGAATTTTTATAAAAAATTCAACAAAATTTCATCAAAATTTTCAAAATATTTAATAACAAATTTTCGAAAAATTCTTTCTGAGTATGCTGATTTTTCAACTAGTTTTTCATGAAAAATTAAACAAAAGTTCATAAAATTTTCAAACTTTTCAAGTATATTTTTTTTTATAAAAAAATCAACAAAATTTCATCAAATTTTCGAACTTTTTAATTCGAATTTTTCTAAAAATTTCTTCTAAGTATGCAGAAATTGTGGTAAAATAAAGTGGCAAGATTCAATTAGCTGCAAATTTCCGTTACTTTTTGAAATTTTTTTCAGTTTCTGCCATGCAACAAAAATGAAAAGGATTGTCGAACGTACTTTGTATTGAAGACAACGACAGTAAAAAAAAATTATCAAAAAAAAAAATATAAATACTGAAGTTTAAGGGGCCATAAAACTGCACACCAGAATTCCACAATTTTGTTAAAAGTTTGCAGAATTTTCCAATTTTTCGCACTAAATTTGAAATTTGGATCTATGTTGTTTCTGTTAGGGAATGAGCTATAATTTTATAAAAAAAAAAAAAACAATAAACTTTAAACAAACAGAAGAAAAAAAGTCACAACTTGTCAAAAATACCCTCGGCCCTATTAAATTGTCCAACACTGTATATGCATATTGCACATACACACCTTTATTTTGAAGTACAGATACACCGATATCTGTTGTTGGCATTTTCCAGCAACCCCTTAAAATATTCATGTGCATATTTGTATTCAAATTCAAATTAGAATTTGCGTAGCAGTATCTCAGTTATCTTTTTTGATTTAAAAGGGGTCCATTGCGCTGGTAAATGTGTGCTGTCTCAATATCGGTAATACGAAATACGAGAATTGCTTTCAGTCGGCTGTGATGAAAAAATATTCGATATACTCAAACAAACAGTAACACACATATGTACATATGTACCTGTAAAATATTGCCCCATAATGTGGAGTGCGTCTCATTAAAAATGTTGAGTATTTTTTTTAGCCCTTTTTTTGTCGTGCAAAAACCTTGAAATTACATAGTTTTAAAAAAAATGGCACAAAATGTTGACGCAAAATCGATTTTAATGTAGGATAAACAAAATGGATGGTCATTACGAATGGAAAGCAAATAACTATAGGATAAGATGTTGAAAATAATGACTTGCTCATCTCTTGTCTTTTTTGTTCGTTTTGGTGAAAACTTTCACGATTAGCTACTCGCCGAAGTTGTGGTAGAGTGCTCTCCAAAGAAATGATGTGCTGATTTTAATAGATACTATATAATATAATACAATTTTCACTCGAGCCATACACATTAAATTTTAAAACAAGTTTATAATTCCAATAATATTTTCCATCAGAAGATGCTTAAGGAAAATTTATATTTAAAATATATAAGCATATTTTTTAATTTCTTCGCGGGCTATAAGTGTATATTTTAGATACCTATGCAAAAATTAGCGCCTTTTAACAGCCTATCGCGAAGCTAGCTCAAAATTACGCCATTATTATGAAAAATTTGACAAAAAAAAAACACAAAACAATTTTTTTAACGATACCAGTGGTAATTGCAAAATCAAAGACATGAAAAAATTTGGATTTTACATGAATTCTTTTAGAATAAATATTCGTCTCATTTTGGGCTTTTGCTTTTTTTTTTTTATTATTTATATCTTCAAGTATTTCAAATGGCTCATCGTGAGACTGCTCATTGACTGCCTCACTAATGCGATTTGATTTGGTGACTAGAAACATAAACTCTAAGTAAGATTTGATTTTCCATCAAATGTGATACAAATTTTATTTTACTCTGTTTCTCTACCTCTCATCCATAGTATCTAGTAACCGAACTAAATGCTACACATTTGTGAAATGAAAGTAATAATATAATATGTTTGCTAATACATTTATTTTATTAGCTTAGTCTAATAGTTAATTTTCTTATTTAATCTCTTTGTGTAATGGCTTCTTTCTTAATTTCCCGAACATTCCAAAGCGCTTATCGCTTACCGTTACAATTTCCCCCCCTGCCAGAATTGGCTGAAAATCGTCTTCTGCCTACCAAATAACATCTAACACTTTACCAAACCAAAAAAAAAAGAAAAAAAAAAAGGATCAGTATATGGATTACGTGATATTTCGAAACCATTTATAACCTGAAAAACTTGCGTATATAAAATATTCGTTTCGTTTTTATTAAATTTTGTGAAAAAAAATCTTATAAAAAATGAGAAATATACAATAACTGGCAATCAATCGTCGTCAACTGAAAAATATTCCCTATGTAGAGCGATATCTGTGAGCCAATATTTAACCACCAGGCTTTGCTTGTTCTTCCCATGGTTTGTGGCTTCGCTGAGTTTTATCAGCGCCATCTGCCATTCGACAATCGAAAGAAAATTATACAATTATTTACCAATATAGAGCACATGCTCTCTTTTAAATATACTCCCTGAGCTCATTGTCTCCTTCGACCAATTAAGCGTTTATCTGGTTAAGTGCTCGCATTTTAATTTTTTCTTTTAAGTATTCAAAATAGAAGTGCTGAAATTATATTAAAGTAAATTATACTTATCTGATGTAGTGTGAAAGTTTTCTTCAACCCCGCTTGACTCCAGGTGTATTTCTCATACTCGAAACATAAGAATATCCTTATATCAACGATCCACTAGTATCAAAAGTAAATTTCAATCAAAATTCAACAAATAACTGCAAAACGTTGCCCAAAGGACATTCGCGAAAATGCGGTTTTTCATATGCACCGCCATACATACCCTCTCCCGCCCACCACACATTTCCACGAATATTCGTTTGTTTGCTATAAAACTTACGCACTCGCATCCATCGTAAAAGCAAGCATGCGAAGCATCACCAGAGCAAAGACAGCAGGTGCACGGTTGTACCAACCATGTTCAGTGCTATATGCAAAGCATATTTTCGAGCTTTCCACTGAGCACTCGCCTCTATCTTGTCGTTTGATTTTTGCCTACTGCTTTATTTTATATATAGTACACGATGTATGCGCTACTGCGTTTCAAAGAGTTATTTGCAGCCAAGCAATTTGCATATTAATTATTTAAGAGAATTTTGATTAAAAAGTAATCGTTTATGTGTGTGAGTGTGAGTGTAAATATATACGTGTGTTTGTTGATGTTGACGGGTTAATTGTCTGTCCCCGTACTTGCCAGCCAGTATATCGTACGCTGCCCGGATGGCTGACTTGATGCCTTGATGCTCCCTTGCTGCCTGACTGGCCGACTAGTTGACTTATCATGCTATATGTGGATATTCCTTTACTCCTTTCAACAGCCGCTTGTTTTTGGCGACTTTATTGTGTGTGTGTGTGTTTCCTGTTGTGTGGCGCACGGGACCCCCTCATTTATTATGCCCTTTTCTGGCTACTCCAAAATGTATTTCATCATAATTCACGCTATGCCTGTGACCTCTTTAATTATTCATGTTTTTATGTCGCCTCTTTGATGAATGCCATTTTGGTGGTGCTATAGCCGTTGACTGCTCTTCTCTTTGGTTACTCCATATGACTGCTTAGCGGTTAGTCATTTTTTTTTTTGGCAAGTAGTAGTGAAAATTTTGCGATTGCGATGCCAAAAGTGTACCATAATTTTGCTTTCTGTACTTTCGAATTGCGTTTGGAAAATACCCGCCCCTCCAATTTTAATTATAATTTTCTCAGAGTTTAGATTTTTTAATGACATTTCTGAAGGTCTCAAATTTTAATTGCTTTGTTTTTTTTGAAGTGACATTTTGACAATTTCATTTGACACTTTGTTGTTGTCCGGATTGCGCTGTCAAGTCTGTTCAATAAAAAAAGCTTGGAAAATGAAAACGTTTGTCGAAGTGTATGATAAAGACAGCATAATAATATGCCAGTCTTGTTTCGTCTGTTTTTTTTTTCAAAAATTATTAACCCTTTAATTACATTGATTTTTAATTGCAAACTTTTTATTTGATTTTGCAGCTAGGACAAGGCAATCGAGTTAAAAAAAAAACTAAATTTTAATAAAGAAATATCGGATGAGTCTGGATGGACTGGTTTAAAAAACTAAAGCCAGAATTTGTGCTCAAAATTTTACGTTAAGAAAAATTCACATAGTAAAAAATGCACGTAGTAAATCACAGCCAATATATACAAAACCTGATTAATCAAAAGAAAAAATTATGTAGATTATTTATCTTTATCTTTACCTTTATATTCATCTTCAGTATCTTTATCTGTATTTTTATCTTTAGCTTTGCCTTTATTTTCATGTTCATCTTTATATTTACATATGTTTTTATCTTCATCTTTATCTTTATCTTTATCTTTATCTTTATCTTTATCTTTATCTTTATCTTTATCTTTATCTTTATCTTTATCTTTATCTTTATCTTTATCTTTATCTTTATCTTTATCTTTATCTTTATCTTTATCTTTATCTTTACCTATATCTTTATCTCTATCTTAATCTTAATCTTAATCTTTATCTTTATCTTTATCTTTATCTTTATCTTTATCTTTATCTTTATGTTTATCTTTATCTTTATCTTTATCTTTATCTTTATCTTTATCTTTATCTTTATCTTTATCTTTATCTTTATCTTTATCTTTATCTTTATATTTATCTTTAACCTTTATCTTTATCTTTATCTTTATCTTTATCTTTATCTTTATCTTTATCTTTATATTTATCTTTAACCTTTATCTTTAGCTGTATCACTATCTTTATCTTAATCAGTCGATGACGCCACCCATTTCAAAGTATTCTCCCCCGACTTAAAATCGCTACTACGAGTTCCATTCCACTAACTTTACTCTTTCCCCAACCTTTCGAAGAATGTCAGCTGTCAGTCAAACTCATAAGCTGATACTTGTGAAGTTGAAAGGCATCAACACTGACTGTAGATTTGCTATGCTCGAACGTAATCTACGTAGAACTAAACCGGCAACATTTGCCTCCATTGGCGACATTTCATCACAAATATTACAGCTTCTCTTTGCTTTGACTGACACTTTTCTTATTTTATTCACAATAATACTTTCTTAATTTCATTTGTGCTATGGCTGCTGTTGCTGTTGTTGTAGGTGTTGTTGCTTGCTTTATTTGATTTTATGGTCGCTGTCTGTCATGTCAGTCGCTGCCTCCCGACCTGGTCTGGGTATTTGTTGTCGTGTCTACATCTTAATCTTTGTCACAAACGTTGCTGTCATAAATAATGAACATTCTTGTTCAAATTAGACACAGGCAACTACAAATATTATAAATATAGGTGTAACAACAACAGCAAGAAAAATTGTAGTTGTTTTGCTGCCCAAGAGCGGAAATTATCCAAATTTCTCAATTAGTTTTTTTAACCTAGGTATTTTTCAACTCATGAATGCATTTTGCGGTTCTATTAAAAAAAAAAAACAAGCACGAAATATTATTTGAACTTTTTTTTTATGAACTAATTTCCTAACAATATACTATACATACATAAGCAAATTCTAATTCCTATTTTTTATTTTTCTATTTTCAGGTAAGTGCTTCATTCTGAAAACATCTACAGGTCATAACTGGAACAGAGTATACCTTGACGGAGTGCAGAGTATAAAAAAATCTAAAATATCTACTACTTTTTATTCGTCTACTTGGTGGTAACTGTTAATAACAAAATTTTAAATTTAGCACACGATAAAGTTCCAAATACATATTTGCAAATATGCATTAAAAAAATTTCCGAGAAGGGGTTCGCGCAAATTCAAAAAATGTTCCCCCTCTCCAAAGAGGTGCTGCTAAATTTCTCGTTACGTTGTATAAATTTAGTGAATGCCTACGATACAAATTGAAAATGGGTTTAGAAAAAACTGAGGATAGCCATTATTCCCTTCTTACAAAATTGGATCGCCTTAATTTGCATACAAATTCAAAAACAACCGCTTTCCAGCTATAATTACTTTTTGACACAAAGAAATTGGAAACTTTTCAACTTTTTTAGATTCCCCGTCTGGAAATTTTTTCAATTCTTCGAATGTTCCTAATTTTTTTTTAACAATTTTGTTATTTTTAATTTATTAAATTTCTGAAATAATTTCTGTTTGTTCAAGTTTTTTTTTTTTTTTTGTTGGTTTTGGAAGTAAATTTTTGGTTGACAAAGTTGGTTTTTTTTTTAAATGTTAAACGCTTTTTGTCATTTATATGCATCAAGCTCAAATAAATGATTTTACATTTAATAAAAACGAAACTCGCTTTGTGGGTTGCCGACTTAACCAAAGGATAAGCAAAAAATTGTTGATATCTCTTCTTATTTCAGAAATCCGTGGTTAATATTTTTTATCAGCCCCCTATATAAGGGTTAACGTTCTTTTAATTTGGGGTGTGTTTTTTTTTTTTGGAATTTTGTAAATTAAAGGCTTATTGAAATTCTATACAGCTGTTGAATGTTTCTGAAGGTTTCGAAATATCTAATTTTTTTTTTTTTTTTAAATAGTGGCATATTTTAAGGATTTTGAGTGTTTCGTAGGCTTCTGATTTTTTTTTTTTTGTTATCGTTATGGAAATTTTTTCTGATATCGTACTGTCGTATTGCATTTCAAAATTTTTGAAAATATTTTTTTTTATATATTTTTTTTTATATATTTTTTTTTATATATTTTTTTAAATATTATATTTTTTTTTTTTACTTTTGAATTGCTTTGCTTTGAATTATAACAAAGCATATTTTATTTTCTTGACATGCTTTATTTTTGTCACTTTTCCTATTTCAAAAAACACAAAAAAAAAAATACATACAGAAAAAAACTCAAATACGGAATTCAAGTATCGAAAACTACAAAATTTTTATGTGCTCTTAATGTTTGGAGTTGTTAAATTTTGCACATTTAGAAATAAAGCAAAAAAAAATAAAGCAATGAAAAGTTTAATATTGTTTTTGTTTCTTCACTGTTTATTCTTTTTATTGCGAAAAAAATGGGGTATTTTTTTTTGTTCTTATTGAATTTTTTTTTTTAATTTTTCTGAAGAAATTTGAAGTACATAATTAATTTCTAAAAACTATAGATTAATTAAACTTTAAATTCTTGCGTAGCTAAACGAACATCGCCTAATAATATAAATTAAGTGTAATTTTGAATATAATGCCTTTGCCTCTATAGCTGCTGATGGAAATTAGCAAATCGTCTACAATTTCAGGTAATTTCAAAATTTGCTGCATTTCCCATTGCCAACATTTTGTAGCTTAAAACAATTTGACTATTAATTAACTATTTTAGCATTCAATACCTTTTGTGTAACTCCATCTAACAAAGTTACAATAGATCATTTGCCATTCCGTGTGTGCGTGTGTGTGTGTGTGTTGCACCTGCCGAACTAATCGTAGGTACAAAAAAAAAAACCAAAAATTTGCGCATGCAATTTTTGATTGGCCTCGCTGCATTTACTTTCAACAATAAATTTCCAGCGCCATGTATTTATGTACATATGTAGCTAGAGTGGCTAATATTATCTATATCACAATCGTGCCACTAATAATACAGAAACACACACATACATACATACATACTTACATATATCTGCATGCCCATGTGTGTGGTGTCGGTGGTGTCTCTGCATTTTCTATTTACGTTTAGAATAATTATTTCCACCGCCAATATTTTCGAAAATTCTGAAAATACTTTTGTGAAATTCCATCATAGCTGTTGCTGTTTTCATAGTCACTTCAATGTGACCGCGCACACTTACACACACGCAGACACAAGTATATTAAGCGCAAAGTAGAATACTTAGTATACGGCCGATCGTTCATAATGCTGCGTCATTTTCTGTTGCCTGTGTGCACCATACTGACCGCCTGTTCGGCTGTCGAGCCGTCTAAACAATAACTAACTAACTAGCCGCCAACATCATCATCAACATCATCATCATCATCATCATCATCATCAGCTGCTGTGTGCTAGTTGCCCTATCTAACGGACTAACTATCTGTCTGTCTATCTATCTGTCTATCTGTCTGTCGGTTTGCTACATTTTCCGCGCTTGTGAAAATATACAGGTGTGGTGGATTATTTTTAAATATCCCAAAACAAAAAGCATAAACGCCAAAACAACTTGAATATGAAGTGTGATGCTCTTATGTGAGTTCATTTATAGATTTTGTGATGAGTATTGTATGGGTATAGTATACGAATGTACAGTGATGAACACAAAAATAGCACAACATGAGTGCCAAATGAGAACTGAACTAATTTTTGTTAAAGTGTTTGAAAAGGAAAAAAAAATATATACTCGTACATATGTATATGTATGCTAGCCGATCCGGCGTGCTTCGATCCACTATTCAAATTGAAATAAAGCGATTTTGATTTCAAATTTATGTATATATATTATATATCGGCTCCAGCGCCACCTATCGACTCAATTTTCAAATAAAATATGCATATATATTTTTGTAACTAATATCTCTAAAATATTGATGTGAACCTTGACTTTGTCGATACGAAGCGTTTGACACTCATATGCTAATAACTGACGTGTACATATATACTTAATTTGAATTTCACTTTCAAACAGGTGGCAACTCTTATAAAAGTTTGTTATGAACTTGTTTAGCAGTACAAACCGTTTGGCGCCCATAATTTAATACCCGTATTTATGGGCCGATGTTGATCAAATTAGAAATCTATGGCAGTGGAGTACGAAATATTTTTATGAACAACAAATACGTTAGGTGGCGCCAGAAGCGAGTTGTTTATAAATTCTGTATTTATGATCCGATTTTGATGAACTTAAAGACAAAGTACAATCCGATACTAACTGTTACTAGTGGACGTTGTCCGTGTTGCAAACCATTCAGTTTAACGGATGAAAATTAATAAAAAGTCTTTAAAAAAAAAAATTATTAACTATGCAATTGTGCTATTTATGTGATCCACCGCTGTATGTATTAATTTGAGTATGAGTAATTATTCACGCACACACTCTCACTCAGCTGCTATAGCATAGCCTGCCACTAATTTGGAACTTATGAGAAAAAATTTCACCAAATTAACAATGACAGGGTAAAAGCAAGAAAATGACAACGCTTAGTCGCACACGAAAATTATCAAAAAAAAAAATTTGAATTTTCCTAAATACCTGTGTCTATAACATATATTTAGTGCACTCGTATAGGTGAAGAAAAGCGAAAAGCGTTTTCACATTGCGCATACAAGATACTATTTATAAATAGATCAAGGTGTTGATTATTCAGCAATTTATGCACAGAATTATTGTGTTGAAAACATATTGGTTTTTGACCGTGTTGATGTTGTGGCTAAAAATTAGATGACTAAAGGGATAGGGGTTTCCAGTAAAATTATGTAAAAAATTAGTAAAAGCAATTGCGAGTAGTAAATCTCTTTCATAGCGCTATAATTATTTAGCGATTTCAAACTTATCATACAATAATTTTTATGAGCTCAATGCCATTTTTGTTAGGAAAAATTATAGAAAAAAAAAATGGTAGAAGTTATAGGTATTTCCATAATTTTTCCTATTAAAAATGCCCTTGAGCTCATAAACAATATTGTGTTTGATATTAATTAGTAGGCGGAAAAATTAATATATGTATTTCAAACTTATTAAAAGCCCTACTGCAATATTTGGGGAGCAGAAGTGGTCAGTACGATGTTTACATAGCCACTTCGTAAAGTTTAATTTCTTTCCGAATTTACGGTCTCAATGATTCTACAATGAGCCCCCTCTATGAGCCACGGAAAGTATTTTATCGTCTCGAAAGATGAGTTTAATCTCATTGAGAAATTTATTGTCGATACTCTTGGCATTGTGCAAGGCTTACTTCGAAGCTCCTTATCCGCAATTCGACGACCATAAGGACAATACTTTTCATTGAAATGCATAAATTTCGTTAAAATCGCGACACAAAACAGATTAGAACTATTTCTATTTTGTGAGGTTTGCGTTAAAGTTCCTTTCTCTGCGAAAATATGCTATTGAGAATTATTTATCCGTAACAAGAAAAAATTTTCACTTCCAACCGCAATACTAAATCGTGGGGTCCAAAAGTTTCCGACTCAGTAAAGTTAATAGAGAAATTGTGAGGTTGGTATTCATAAATTTAAAAAAAAAAAAAAAAATTAAAAAAAAAGTGCAAAGAAAAGTTAAGTTATGTAAAAATTAAATATTTTCAAAGCGGCTAATTAAAACAGGGATAACCTGCCATTTGGTATGACTCCGTGGGACATTCTTCTGAAAGCTCTGATTTCCATCATTTTGCATCCACACGAAACAGTCGATACCGTTGAGTATTGTATTGGTTGGGAGCAGCTGATATTAATTTATGGAACATGATAACACTTTCATTGTTTATGTGAAATGTCGTGTGAACGGCGCTGCTGTTCGATTTTACCAAACTTAGCAGACAAATAAAAGAAGTTTATTTATTTTTTTTTTTGGCATGGGCCTTCGAGCACAAATATTTTCTACTGCTACTACTACTACTACTACTACTTGTACTACTAGATCCACCACTTGAAAGAAATTGCTTACATATCAAACAATTACCAGTCAGTTATGGTGCTAGTGTATTCAATTGGGACCTCCAATTTCCCTCCCAAAAACGCTGCGTCATTTTTATGGGTAGGCAATTGTGCAGCTTAATTGAGCAAAGTAGCGACGATGGTAGCGCCGTAGGGGGTTAATCAAGTAGGCAGAAAAATGAACTGCATATGTACTTACATATATAACAGAAGGCAAGGGGTAATTGAATGATAACCGCTAAGGCAGAAAAATCGAATAGATCGTTTGATGATTTCACTAGAGTATTACACATAATTTTACTGCGCACTCTTCGAAAAATGATTCTTTTTTCGTCAACTATTTTAGTTGAAACCACTTAACTTAGGGACACTCGCTCTACTAAGCTTTGGTAGCACTTCAATTGCATTCTCTGAATTGCCTGACTTGAATTATATAATAGTTGGATTAAATTGAGTGTAAAGATATCGTGTTTTTTTTTGTATTTAACACTAATATAAATAAAGGATGATAGAAACCATCAATTTTTTATCCACGTAAATAACGCATTACAACAAAGATATCAAAACTGTTATCATTTCCGCATGCACACTTTCAGGCTGAAGGTAATAGCATTAACAGTTTGAGTATAATGTAGTTGGTGATAGAAGTCTTCTACCATGCGCTCTATAAATTTTACTATAATTTGACACATGAACTTGATATAAAGAATATATTAATTTTATTTAACGAAAAATTTAAATATTTAAAGCTAAAATAATAATTCAACAGAACCCAGAAATGCAGGGACCAAAAATAACTTTCATTCCGTATTTACAAATTAAAAACTTTGCCAGATTTATGATTTTTAAGGATAAAGGAGTTTCGTAATCATTATAAAAAGAGAATAATCTGTTCCGTCGCCAATAAGAGTATATTATACAGGATATAGTAAAATAAAAAAAAAAATTTTTCCGTTGGGGATAAGAGTAATATTCCAACATTTATTTTTTGTTGGATAAAATCTGCTCTTATCTGCATCTTTACCCTCATGTTTATCTTAGTCTTAATCTTTATCTTTATCTTTATCTTTATCTTTATCTTTATTTTTATCTTTATCTTTTTCTTTATCTTTTTCTTTATCTTTATCTTTATCTTTATCTTTATCTTTATCTTTATCTTTATCTTTATCTTTATCTTTATCTTTATCTTTATCTTTATATCTAACTTTACCTTTATCTTTATCTTTATCTTTATCTTTATCTTTATCTTTATCTTTATCTTTATCTTTATCTTTATCTTTATCTTTATATCTAACTTTACCTTTATTTTTATCTTTATCTTTATCTTTATCTTTATCTTTATCTTTATCTTTATCTTTATCTTTATCTTTATCTTTATCTTTATCTTTATCTTTATCTTTATCTTTATCTTTATCTTTATCTTTATCTTTATCTTTATCTTTATCTTTATCTTTATCTTTATCTTTATCTTTATCTTTATCTTTATTTTTATCTTTATATTTATCTTTATCTTTATCTTTAGGTTTATCTCTATCTTTATCTTTATCTTTAGCTTTATCTCTATCTTTATCTTTATCTTTATTTTTGTCTTTATCCTTATCTTTATCTTTATCTTTATCTTTATCTTTATCTTTATCTTTATCTTTATCTCTTTCTTTATCTTTATCTTTATCTTTATCTTTATCTTTATCTTTATCTTTATCTTTATCTTTATCTTTATCTTTATCTTTATCTTTATCTTTATCTTTATCTTTATCTTTATCTTTATCTTTATCTTTATCTTTATCTTTATCTTTATCTTTATCTTTATCTTTACCTATATCTTTATCTCTATCTTAATCTTAATCTTAATCTTAATCTTTATCTTTATTTTTATCTTTATCTTTATTTTTATCTTTATCTTTATCTTTATCTTTATTTTTATCTCTATCTTTATCTTTATCTTTATCTTTACCTTTATTCGTATTTTTATATATAAACAATTACTAAAATTTAAAGTAGTTACTAACAAAGCATTTTAACACTAGTTTCTTTGGAACTAGTACGTGGTTGATTACTTTTAAAACAATTGCTTTGCTTTGATGACATCAGAAATAGGACGTACTCCCACTCTAATCAAATTACAAATTAAACTGAGTCATATCCGTTTTCAATTTTTTATTCTCACATAAATACATATATATGTACATACGAATAATATTATATGGGTGAAAACTCGCAAATGTACTGTTTAATGTTCTCAGCTGCCATCAATTCACTTCTTCCTCTTATGTTCAATAAAAGAACGAGCTTAAAAAAAAAACTTAACTAGCAATCGCATTGATGTCTGCACAATTTATGAGTGTGTAGAGTGGGTGCTGGCACTCGAATTGTGGAGTCAATTTGGTTTCATATGGATATATCTTTTATTTTGCTCTGCCAATTCACTATGTACGTTTGTATGTATTTAGTACATACATATGTACATGGTCCGTCCACCCTCTGCAACAGTCATTTTTTTGTCTGTCTGTGTTGGCTTAATTTAATTTATTCGCTGGCAATGCTAACACCATCATTTCGATGCGGTAAGTGGAGGGAGAAACGAAGAAGAGGTCAATTTATTTGTCAATGCGGTACATAGATCCGCAACAATCACACCAACAACTAACGCGCTATGTGTAGTGAGAAAAAAATTGAAACCTCACAGAAAGCGTTAAGCTGAGCGCAGGCAATCATCATAAATGCTTTTAAATGGATTATTGCTGTGATTTGTTTTTTTCGTTTTTTTTTTGTGCCCGCTTCTCACTTTGCTTTTATAAAGCTCAATTTTCACACACTTCACTTTCCCTCCTTGGCATTTTTTGATGGTTTCATTTTATAAATGTTTCCAAAAATTTAGTTTATTGCATGGCAAATATTCTCCCAAGCCCCCAGCATATGGTTGTGCTACAAGGAGTACGCCCGACTTCTTGGCTGGCGGTACAAAAATAGCGTTCAATGCACAACAATGTATTTTTAATGATCTTTACGGCAAGCTTTTATCTTAGTTTTGTCGCCGAGTCGTTATTTGTGTGTACTTAGTATGAGATGTTTAAATAAATGGTCTATGCAATTGTTTCAGTGTATCCGTGCCATTTACAAAAAATAAAAAAAATCATAAATACACTTTGACATAGTGGGAAAATATTTTTGCGTTTCTCTTACAATTCTGTTTTAGTAGGCAAAAATTTTCTGCTTGCGTTTTGTTGGGCGCCTGTGAAGTTTGAAGGATGTAAATACAATATGTAAATGCAAAAAGTAAAAATAAAATGTTGTGTTTATTATCAAGTGCTGCGGTTTCAACAATTGCGCAAGTTGTTAAACATCAGCTGTGTTTACTGACAAATCGGTCAAGACAACTGTCAACACTCGCTTTACAGCGCTGATGAGGTGCAAATGAAGGTGTTGCTAAATTTTGTTCAGTTTTTATTGTAGGCAAAAACAGGCAAAAAATATGCACAGCGGTTATATCACAAATGTAATTAAATAGTTTGATGCTAATACTAGGAGGACATTATGTTTGGTGAGTTCAAATGGTGTGTCTGATCGCTGGTGAGAAGCAATTAGCAAATTTGACATTTTGATTACACAACTTGTGCAACCTAACACCACTCGGCGGCTTTAAGGGGGGAAATACCTTTAGACATTTCAAAAACTCGATTTAATTTTTTATTTAAATCGATAGGTGTAACGCCTAAGAAAATCGCGTCAAAGTATTAATAACTAATTTTCGAAATTGTGGAAGAATTGCTTCTCGCAAGTGACTGGTGCCGAGCCCGCCGAGCTCTTGAGCGCAAACTATGTTTTTCATAATTGTCTAAGTGATAATGAGATTGCTTTCATTATTCATTATTTTCTTTATCTAACATTTATTTTAAAGAGCACACAAAAACTTTGTATATCCTTTTTGACTGCCGTTTGTTTTAAAGTGTTAATTTTCGCATATCGCAAATATTTTAGTCCATCTACGATAAAAACTCCTCTTGCGTAAGAAAATGTTTGGTTCGTTGATTTCAGATGAAAATTGCGGCCAGCATCGCTTACACGATTTACGACGTCAGCGACGACATGAGTTACAAGATCCTTGAAGAATGTGTTAATTTTCAATTTTTTCTTTTGTAAAAACAAAATTTTTTTTTTAACCACAGACATCACTCTAATTAAATATTATATTTATTTAAAAAGAACTGTCTTCATTTTCGTACAAATCAACTAGAATGTTTTTTTCGGTCCCCTAATGAATTTCAGTGTGCCATACAGCGAGAGATAGCTGCGCTTTGAAATTTTCTCTAGCCTCACGCAAGCGCGAACTGGGCACTCACACAGTAGGTGTTCGACTGTCTCTCTTTAACCTGTATTCTCGCAGCAGCTAACGAATCTGTTGTATGGTAAGTCAATTATTTCGGTATGCACTCCTTTGGGCCAGTGCCCTGTGTAGACTTCTGTAAGTTTGTATGCATTTTCTTTGCTTATTCCTAAAAGAGCCCCGGTTTTAAGAGGCGGATCATAGGACACCCAAAACTGTCGGGAAATTCTATATGATCCTGTACTGGTTCCACCACTGTTTACCTTTTGAGTAGTAAAAAATAATATTTGAGTAATGAGTGAAATTAGTACTAAATAATGGACCTGAGATTTTAGGTAGGAAATATGCCGACGGTCACACATCTACTATAATTGCCCTCAGAGAGCGCCCAAATTTGGCGTGGCTGGTTAAAGACTATGACGAACAATGGGGGCCAAATACTCGTATAAAAATGGGCGGTTATATGAAAAAAAAAAAAAAAAAAATTATGCAATTACCTGAAATCTGGTGCTAATTTTTAAATCACTTATTCCAAATTTCTAATTAAATTTAAGAAAAAAAGTGGAAAATTTATTTTAGAAAACGAAGCCTACTTGATTTACTTTTTAAAAAAATATGTCATTGTTACATGCAATTGATAAATAATGTACGTAAATTGTAAAATAATTTCAAATGAAAATTGCAAAATAAAAGGTATTTGTAAATAATCGCAAAATAATCGAATGTTTTGCAATTGCAATTGTTGCATAAATTTTACTATTTACAAAATAAAGAGAAATCTGTTTCGGGCAAACATAGCCAACGTAACTGTGATTATAAAGAATATTTAATTTTTGATTACAGATTACCCAACTGGCCAGAATTTTACTTGATCGGGACCCATGTAGTTTCAACATCAATTTAGTTAATGACGTTTCAAGGTCGACAATATTTTTTTTTTTTTTTTTTTGGTATTCTATACAAGAATTTTGAAGTCAAAACATGTACCTTTTAAATACAAAAAAAAAAATGTTTTTTAATCCATTCAGTAGATCCTTCGGAATTTATTTCCAAAAATAACCACTTGATTTCAGGCCTTAAGAGTAGAGGACCCCCTTAATACGTAAAATTATAAGAAGTTAGTACGCTGATTGTAGAATTTTTAATAAACGAATAAATACACAAACAATTCTTTAATTTGCAATTTAGTTTTTTAAAATAATGCAGTCATTTGGAAATAATTAGTCATTTGATATTTAACAAAATTATTGCAATTAATTTTTTATTACATGACTAAGACTAAATAAATGAAGTCACTATTCGGACTAAGTTTTAATCACTTCTTATTCGTTTTAAAGTCTTTTTTTTTTGTTAGCAAATTGATTGCAATCATTTAAATGAAGTCATTTGTAATTAAGAAAAATACTTCAGACTGCATTTTTTTGATCTTTAGTCACAACGTTAGTCAATGACTGCTTTCAAAAATTGAAGTCATAATTGTGACTTCAACTAATTTAAATCGCATATGATTGCATTCATTTTCCACCTTGATTTTCAAAAAGTAAACATTATGGATTTCTTTTACAAAAGCCCGCACCTGTTTAGAATTATCTTGCTTTTAAAGGTTATATTTCTTAAAACAGAGGTGTTGTAAATAAAATAGCAGTTCTGAAGAGCAATTAAAATTTGATTTCTTTTCTCATTTCCTAAATATTTATCGAATGAGTTCTTGTTTTATCTAAAGTTGCTAAGAAGCGGACTCCCCGGCCAAGGCAATTAAACTTTGCACTATTAAAAAAATTGGGGAGTTGTCAATGAGATCCTTTGCATACTAAGGATATGCAACAAAAGAATATCATGGCTATCATGCCAACGCACTGGAGTGGGAAATGTGAAATGAGTTAAGAAAGTCGAATGTAAGAAAGTCTATGTTGCCCAACGTATTGCATTTTAAGATGCACAACTATTGAGTTTAATTAAATAAAATAACTGTTGCCTTTGCTCTGCTCTGCTCTGCTCTGCTCTGCTCCGTTTGCTGCACAGTGTAAGCAAGAATGTCATCTCAATTTTTAATTACTCGTTAAATTCAACAATTTGCATTGCTTGATATAATATGATGCTTTCGTTTGCAATATTGTTGTTGTTGCACACTCTTCATGTACGTTAGTCTTCCATAGTCTTTTCCATAGTCCTTTTGCGTATAAACAAAATACTTCAAGCGGTAATTGCCTGCCTGACAGCGATTACAATATTGGAGAAAATTTGCAATGTCCGCCGCCTCGCCGCTGGCCATTACTACGATTTTTATTTTTGTTGCACACTGTCATGTCATTTTCATTTTGTTTGCTTATCTCTCGGTCAGTAAAGATGTCACTGTGATAATTTTTAATTAAGTCACTGCTACTTTTATCACTGCCAAATCAGTAGCAGCAGCAACAACAACAACAACAACAGCAGCAGCATAATCAAAATGCGCCAGTCATTTATATGCAAGACGAGTGCAACACAAAAATTTAATATGTTTTACATTAAAGTGTTATAGAACATGAGTGTGTGTGTGTGTGAGAGAGTTTTTTTTTATGAATTTGTTAAATAATATGTAAAATGCAATACACTGATTAACAAAAGCGTTCGCCAGTTGATTTTTCTTTTTACTATATACGCAAACTTTTTCTCGCAAATTTAAAATAAAATAAAAAAGCAAATTATAATTTTTTAAATTTATTTTTTAAATTTAGTTTGCACTTAATTATACTTAAATTTAAATTTTGTATCAGCATTTTTAGAAACTTTTCGGATATGCAGTTTTTTTTAGTCATTTCAATTTCAGCATAATAAAGTGCAAATTTCAGATAGCTGTAAATGCCCGTTAATTTTTGATATAAAACGTATTAACAAGAACTGAACCCGGGATTAAAAAAACCCATTATTTTTTAGTCAAAAAATCATTGCCAAGAAGTCATTCGAAATAAAAATATAAAATATCGATCGAATCCCTGTGCCATACGCTATCTGATCTTATTTTTGTTTAGAAGATTTTTATTTTAAATTATTGCGCAATAGTTATTTTGATTTTTATTTTTTCGATGAAAAATAATCGCTGTTCCTGGATTTAACTCTTATCGATCATATTAGATCGATATATTGTGATTGCTATTTTTTCGATAAAAAAATAATCGATTTTATTATATTTACACTTTTTAGATCATAATAAACGCAAACAAATTTGTCTGCTATGATAATAATATAATATGGTTTGTGCTCGAAAAAAGTATCACAAAATATCGTTCATGTGTAATTGAAAAGTTTTGAATCTAAGAATAATTATTGTTTTTTTTTTTGAAAATACAAAAATAAAAAAAATATCAATCAAATATGACTGGAAAAATTATAATCCAAGAACAACGATAATTTTGTATGAAAAATTATAAATCAAAAAAATTGCGATAATTTTTATTCAAAAAATAAAAAAAAAATTTTGAATCCAAGAAAGACAATAATTTTGAACGACAAAATAAAAATAAGAAGTTATCGTTTAAATCATGTTTTCGTTTTTTTTTTTAATACAAATTATAACCGTTACGCTCCTTAAAAATAACTCTGTAAGACCCCACCAAAAAAATTGTCAGAAAACTGAAACGCTTATTTTGTTATACTGAAACTGCAACCCAAAATGTTCTGAAAATTCTGATTAAAAAAATGGAAATTTTGATGAAAATTTGTTGAAGTTTTATATATTTTTTTTTTATAAATTTTTGAAACCTTAAACTAAATAATTTTTTATTACGTGTAAACTAGGTTTTGATGTAATCGTAAACTGAAATATTTTATTAAAAAAATGTTGGTGAATTTTAAAATTTCCTCGAAGTGCAGATTTTTTTATAAATAAAATTCAACAAACAAAAATTTCGTTTTTAATATTTAAAAAGAAAACCACTTCAGCTGATAAAACTGCGTAAGCTAAAAAGTTTTTTTTTTTAAATATTTCAAATGGAGTAGAATGGGAATGGTGGGTGAGGAAATAAAATTCCAATGATACCCTTCAATTCTAAATCGGCAAAGTTTTGGTTAAGCAATTGAAGTTTTTCTTTAACCAATCTTTCAAAACAGACCAAAGACTGCATACAAAATTAAAAGATTATGATTCTGTTCAACAAATTTTTAAATATTTTTATGGTGGTTTTTTTTTTTTTGGAAAAAATATTTTGAAAAACTATTTTTATTTATAAAAAACCATAACATGGAATGACCTTATTTTCAAATTATTTGAAACTATTGCGAAATATTTTACTTGGTTTTGTACAATATCCTAAATTTTCTAATTCCGATGGAAATAACAGTACCGATTTTTTTGTATGGGGGGGTTATGCACCCTAATGTATATTTCTTAAAAAGATCAAATAAAAAATAAAACATTTCATACAAAAAAAAAAAATATTAAACTCGGTTCAGTACTTTGAGAGCCAATGCGTTACAAACATTCTCAACATAATCAATTTTTATATAATAAGTATAGCTGAAAAAAATCAACTTGTAATAATTTTGCGTGTCACTGTCTATCGGTTGACAAGTGTTCAAAAATACATAAATATTCAATGTAAGTATGTATTTATGTTCTTACAAATTGAAACTTAAATTTCTTATTAAATAATTCAAGATATGCTGCCGCCGGACATCTTATATAACAAATTTAATTATTTAAACTTCGACACTACATGACAGTACATAAGTATTTATTTGATTAAGTAACTAAGTACACAGTGAAATCCAATTTGTCTTTGCGGTCTTAAAAGCATAACAATTCAACACAAGAGTCTACATACATATTTATTTTTGGATCTGTGTCTTGGCAGCTGTGATATCCTTTGACATTTAACAATTTGTAGTTGCATGCAATTTTAAACATAGACAAATTTGCCTACGAACTAACCGAGATACATAACATGTTATATGAATGTGTGTATGTATGTATTTTTGTGTTGGTAGTTTTAAACTAAGATTGATTGGATTGTTGCATCTTCTGCATTATCTAATACAGCTATTTGAATGTGTGTGTGTTGTATTTGCATTTTTTTTTGCTCATATTTATGGCATTTGCATTCTTCACTTACTTTTCTTGCTTTTACTCTTTGCAGCTTTTTGCAGTTGTTTTCATGCAGCAAGATTTGTTGTTTTTTTTTTGCATTGTAAATATTTCTATCTAATCTTTATTATATTAAAATTGTTTAGTGAGTGATTGTGGAATAATTTCCAGGCCGAATAAATTTCACCAACACAAAGCTATCGTTACATGATTTCTATTTGCATTTTAAAATAACATTAACCCATAAGCAAATTTGCTTGGTTTTGGGTAATGCCATTTTTGAACAGCGATATCTGAAAATACGGAACGGAAGTTTTGATTTAGGATTTCTTTGAAACTGCCCCTTGCTGAAAAAATTAATAAAGGCATAAACTACATATACCTGGATTTATGACTTCTCGAAAACTTTGACGAAAAAAATAAAATGTCATATAATTTGAATATTTTTGTATGAAATTTTCATTTATGTTATATTAGCTACCTACAAAAAAAAATTAGCACATGTGCGATTCTAGTGCAAAATTTCACCTGCAAAATCTTTACATCTAAATATTTTAGGAACAAATTATATCGAAAAAAATTCCATCAAAATCCGTTAAGTAGTTTTCAGGAACAGTCCGTTCTAAAAATATTCGCTTCATTTTATACTACTCTCCAAAAAAAAAAAAAAAATTGTATTGCCAAAAAAAACAAACATTTACCAAAAGAAAGGCAAATGGGAATGAAATGGCTTTCAAATATTTACTACTTTTGGAGAAAACAGATTTAATTTTATGTAGATTTTTGTTATAATTAAGAAGCCTTTACTCAATCGGGAGAAAATTTGGCAATTTGAAGGAAAAATTATATTAAATTAAAAAATATTTTTCTAAGGTTCTTTTGTTTTTTTCAGTGTATGAAGTGATTTTCTCAAAATGTTTTGCTTGTTAAATATAACAGAAAATTAATATTCACAAAAAAAAAATATAAAAAAAATAGGATCATTCAATATTACTATTTTATAAAAAAAAAAAATATTTTGAAATATATTAAATTTTGCAGTCATATCGCCATTTTTGAAGACTCCTAGAAAACACAGATTATCTGCTAATGCTGACCTTAATTTTAATTTCTGAAAAAAAAAATTAAACTTGACCCTCTTTTTTACTTTGAAAAATTTTAATTAATAATTCTATTTTGAAAAACTGCAAAATCTTAATGTAATCACCGCACTAAGTTGTTCTTCAAAAATCGCGCCCAGCTTATTCAGAAACAGTTTTGTCCAAAAAGGCAGGCAAGGTTTAATTTCAAAGACCTCCCTCTACCACGCTTTTGACTCGATTGGGGTTTGCAAGTTTGTGCAACATTTTCTGGAATTGGAAATTGTACCTACCAAGCGTTAGGAATTTGTAAACCAATGCAACGTAAGAAGATGTGGAATTACTACTACATTTGTGGTAATTATTGCTAATTGTTTCAGTATATAAATATATACAGTGACTTAAACAATTTACCACATTTTAATTATTTTTCTAATATTCGCATTGTTTTTCATCACAATTTTTGTAAAAAAAGATAGTTCGTTGTTTTACAAAACCCATATAAATAAAAATTTGAAATTTTTTCATTAAATAACTAATTTCAATTTTTTTTTTTTTTAGTTTTTTTATAGTTTTTTTTTAATTTGTACATATTTGTTTTTTTTTTAATTTATAAAAATTTTTTCAAATTTTTTTTTATAATTTTCTTTAATTTTTATAATTTTTTTTTAAATTTTGTGTTCTAAAAAAATTTTTGTTTTATAAGTTTCTTGAATTTTTATAACTTTTTTTAAATTTTAAATGATTTTCGTTATAAAGATTTATAAAAAATTAACAAAAGAAAATTATCAGGAAACCCATTTTAAATATTGTAAATGTGGTCAGTTGTTTGAGTTCCTTTAAGTTTTGCTCAGTTATTCGCCAATTCTTTAGTGAATAAGATATCTAGTAAATAATAATTGATTTTGAGGGTCCGAAGTGGATTGAAAGCTTTTTAAAAATATTTCCTGAGTATATACGCAGACAAAAGCTGCATACAAAAATTACACTATTAGGTAGGAAAATAAAGCAAAAAATTCACAAAATATATGTAATATTTAATTAAGCTTTCGTTCTTCAATCACATTGTCGAGAAATATCGTTTGTTGTATTATATTCCGTAGAATTCTGCTTTAGTTGTGTTATCTGATCATTTTATGGTTAAAATTTTTTTTTTTTAGAACATTCAATTTCAAATCATTTTTCCCCAGAATTATCAAAATTTGTTTTAAAATTATTCTCGAATTTTTTGCCATTTACTTATGTAGTTTGGTTCATAAGTTACTGGCTTAAATTATAAAATGTAAGGTAAATCCCAAACCACTATTATTATTTTTCAATATTAGCATAGCACGGCTTCCATACAATAGTTGTTTTTTTTTCTTTTGCAAACATAACGGGGGCGCTCTTCGCTCAAATTGCATAGCACTGCGGATATTTGTTGAGACGAAATTTAATAATCCGATCTTTTCAGCATATCCTCTTTCTATTCTCTCGCTACTTGCAGAATTCGTGGGACTTCACTTTTGTATAGTATCAACTAATTATTAGTTTCTAATGTGTCAATTGAATTTTTTCTCATTTTTTTTTTTTTACTTTTGCTCCTATATGGCTTGCTGGGTAAATAGCTGCTGGCTGCGTTTCATATACAAATTCTACACACGTAAGATTCTCAATAAAATTATGCATTTCACTCCGGCAGTTATAACGAGCTGCGAGCATTCCACATTTAATATAATTTTACTTGTCTACACATTGAATTGCCGTCTGCACTTTGTTCCCAACGGGTCACTAACACAAGCAACCAACTAAACACATACATACATACATACATACGTAGATAACTCTTTAAATGTGTGTGTGTGCTTGTTTGTTCATAGAGCCTTTTTACCATCTGCGAGGGTGACAAAACATAATAAAAGTTAATTAAACTCAATCAAATTTCATTTAGATTGAGGCCAGTCAGGGTGATTGCTTGTTAGTGTGGTTATTTATTTACTTTAATATAATGGATATATTTTCGAGATGCTACATAAAGAGCATCTTTGCATATTCGTGTGTGGGTGTATGTGTGTGTGTGATTGTTTCGTTGCTTCAGCGGCAAGTACATGAATTACAAAGGCCATATACGATATATTTCTTTAATTTAATAAGATGAACCGCGCGCTTGGTTGATGGGTGAGGTTCACAGAGGAGGAACACACACGAATTAGAGCAGCTGTGCGTATTTTCCATTCATTGCCATTTTCAACATCATCCATATATACTCGTACCGTATGTGGGCATTTGACTTTTAAATTAAATTAAAGTGATGAAAATGCTCACATTTCCAACGAACACAGCGATATTTGAGATCGCTCAATATAAACTTGGATAGCAAATTGGCGTTCTTCAATTGGGTTTTTTTGTTTGTTTGTTGAACTCAATATCATAACAATTTGCGCTAACGTTTGATTAGTTTTTACTAATTGAATTTCCATTTTTCCATGCCCTGCAAATTGCGTTATCGCTTGTATGATTTGCAATAACAAAACCAAAGAAGTGCTCCACCTTTCCACCTTTAGATGAATCTAGAAAATCCCGAAAGGTGTTGTTCTACCGATATTTATTTATTAATTTCCTTTGCTTATTGTATATACAAAATGATTCATTCGACTTTTGAAACAGCTGGCAACGCTGCTTAAAATATCTAGCTATGAATATTTTCCTCGTCAAGATGACTCATTTGCGACCCATATTTTAATATTTCATTCAACTTATATCGATTTTTTAAACATGCGGCACATATTTTAATATTTCACATTCAGTTGTGCATAATTAAATCAAATTCGATTTTTTCAAACAGCTGGCAACCCTACAAAGCTTCTGCTCTCCGAAGTGATCCGTTTGAAACCCAAATTTCAATATTTCATATAACTTTCGTACAAGTTAATCGAATTCGACTTTTCATCAAGTTGGCAACCCTGCACAAAATATCGTTATAAACCTTCTCCTCGCCCAGACGAACTGTTTGACACCCATATGTATTTAAATGTTGGAAATGACTTGGATATAATTTAATTTAATTAAACTTTTCAAACAGGTGGCAACCCTGTTTAAAATAAAGAAAAATAGTTCTCGTCTAGGCGAACCGTTCGACGCACATATTTCATATAACTTCTATAGAATGTTTTAATATTTGACTTTTCACTCAGATGGCAACCCTGTTCAAAATATAAATATAATTTCTCTCCTCACCTAGGTATGCATGTTTTCTTAATCCGGTGTATGGTCTCGAAGCCTATGCAACTAAATATCCTTTTCTATATTTACATACATATATTGGAATTTTCCCACCGAAATTATAAAACTTATTATGTTTTAAAACTTCCACCAAAATATTTTGGAAAAATATTAAGTTCTACACATGCATGAGCTAAACCGATTACAAAACGCCTCCAAAAATTGATTTTGTTTTAATTAAAAATAGGTTTCTAATAATTTAAAAAAAAAAAAAAAAAAAAAAAACCTCAGATCAAAATTAGTTTAACTCTACAACGTCTGCATAAAAATATGTACATATATAAAAAACATGTCAATGATATCTTACCAATCTAAATATGTCGAGTTTTGGCTGATTTATTAATTTCTTTTTTTTAAATTAATTTTACAAAAATAAAAACAGCTCAAAAGCAGAATCACAACTCGTGTTGTTAAGATGCATTTGAGATTTTTTTTTTTTTTTTTTTTTTTTAATATTTTTGGCTTAAACTGTTTTATATTCTAAGTTAATTTTTTCTATATATTTTAATATCCAATTTTTATTTGTAAAAAATAAAATTTTTGATCCCAACTCAAGTAAATCTAGAAAGTTTCCGAAATATTTTTCTGGAAGTTTTAGAATATAATACATTTTATATATTATATTGTACATTTTTATTTTATTTATTTTTGTTTGTAAGACTTCCCAAATGTATGACTCGCCCTAATGTAGTAAAAAATAAAAAAAATATTACCCTATCTATGCAAACTGCTGCTTTTTAGCACTAAAAACTTTTATCAACCCAGTCAATAAATATTTATATCCAATTTTTCTTCAAAGACTGCATATTTTATTTCAATGCGCACACACATACGCATAGTAGCTTAACGACGCCATTTTGAATACACTTAGCAACACCCCAGGTGCCTGCCGGCTCCTTGTAGTACATTTTAAGAAAATGCAAATCCTTTCTCCTTTTATCTTTATTTGCACTGTGCTTCGAAAAGATTGCTTGGCTGACACAAAGCACTACCGTTTGTTCGCCTGTCCGTCTGTTCGTCTATCTCTCGGTCTATCTGTCTATCGTTGCACATGAATATTTTCTTAGAAAGCTTGTCGGCTGTGCACACCTTTGCAAGTGCAAGCAATCTCGTACCTCCTCTTGTTATTTGTTGTTGTAAAATCGTTATTGAACAGATTTTTATGGGTGTTGTTTTTTTTTTGTTTTTTTTTTTGATGGCAAAAAATCATAAAACAGTATTGTAAAGCAATAAAAATTTGCACATAAAAAATGCTAGTAAAAGAAAATATGCAAAAGGTGGAAAATATTTATGTACGTACTATATATTTTAAGCTAATCTACTGAGCAAGGACAGCACATCCTACTGCCACAGCGCTCGTCAGCGTGTAAGCAAGCAAGTGTTTTATATGATTCTTTATTTCTTAATTTTCTTCTTTTTACTACTTATAGATTGCGCCGTTTTGTTTGAGGTTTTTATTTTATTTATTTTCTGTATTTTGAATTTTTATTTACCTCTATTTGTTTTGTATTTTGTTTACCTGCTGTTGCCTTTTTTTTTTTTTTTTGTATTAGAAGAGGTAATACAACATTTAAATGCCCTTGTTTGTTGCCTTTTGCCATTCCACTGTGTTTTCCCCACCAACTCACACGCCCTCTCGCTGTATGTAGATAAATGTAAGCTCTCAAAGATGACATTTTGATCTCTTTTGATTTCCCCAGAGAGGCGTAGAACGCTGGCGCTGCAGCTGAAACCGTCATCAGCTAACGGATGTAGCCAAAATTTCGCTGGTGGAGAAGTTATATTTGGGGGTGTGTGTGCGTGTGTTGCACAATGTTTACTCTGCCAGCCAACAGCTGGGACTCGCAGCAGCCTTCAGAGACAACAGATTTTCTTTTTATGAGTGTATAGGTGTAGGTGTAGGTGCTTTGTGAAGTCTAAAAATTTCTAACTTGAACTATAAAATGGAGAGTAACACGCAAACTAGTATTATAATTTTTTTTAATATAAGAAGTTCTCCTTTTTTCTTATAAAAAATTAGTAAAAGTTCTTGCCATCAAAATATCACAAAACAGCTGACTTCACTCTGCACACTTGTCGTCGTGATCGACATTGAATTTTATGTGCAATTTTCACCCAGTAATAAGGTTTCAATTGAGGTTTCAAGTATTCAAAAATAAAGCACAAATACTGCAATATCCCTGCTTGGGTTAATTTTTTTAAATCATTAAAATTTACACATTTCAATTCATATTTTTAACACAAAAATGCAAATAAATGATTCGATGAAAGCGACGAGCTACGTTTTGACAGAGGATCCTGATTTAAATTCATTTGCGTACCCAAGGGGGAGGTGGTGCTTTGGGGGGGGGTTTTTTTTTTTATTAAATTTGATTTTCGAGATATATTTTTGCGAAAAATTTACCAATTGGAAATTATTTTTTTCGAATTCGTGTTTTTCAAAACACTTTTTCAATAAATTTTTCATCGATTTTCATTCAAACACAAGATCATAATATAAAACAAAGGGTAGGCGATGCTTTGGGGTTTATTTTTTTAGCCGTGTTCGAGATATAATTTTGCGAAAAATTTACCAATTGGAAATTATTTTTTTTCGAATTCTTGTTTTTCAAAATACTTTTTCAATAAAATATTGAAATTTTTTTCTACCCGTATTTCTATGAGATATAAAATGTTGATTTCCGAAAAACAAGAAAAACACCTACTGATCGATTTTTTTGAAAACTTGTTATAAAAACTATCATTAATTCCGCTACTTTTGAGCCTAGTCCCATAATGGGATAGCAATGGAGTAAACCGTTTTTTTTTTAACACAAATTCAAAAAAAAAAAAAAAAATGGTCGAGGTCGGTAATTTTTTTTTTGTAAAAACTTATGGGCTTTTAAAAAAAGGAAAGTTGTTTTCCAAAAGTCCATGTCTAAAAAACGGCTAAACAAAACAAATTGAAATAGGCGTGTTTTACTGTGAGGATTTTTTGCCTGTCCGGTATAATTCTTTCGCTTACTGTATGCCCAGCGTACACCGCTATGCTGAGGAAAAAACAACCTCATAAAATATGGATGTCTTTAAATTAAATTTAAATTCAAAAGAAAATTATTCTAAATAATTTCTACGAAACATTTTTCTTCCTCTTTTAATATTTTGATAAAATATATGCTATGTTATGTTCGAAGTTAATATCTAGACATCTGTTAAAGGATCATTAAAGCGCCATTCCATATTTTCAGAGATTAGAGGGTGCGAACGGACAACAATCCAAAAGAAAAAAAAAAAAAAAAAAAAATTTTCTAAAAAATGGCCTTGTTTAGAAAAAAATTCTATATTGACATTTTCTACAATTTTATTGCGCAAGATATCTTTGTAATAAAGTGAAATAACTTTATATTTTCCTTTGTCGGTAGGTAACGAAATGTCCTGTAATTTTATGGCATTCAAAATTTCTGCCCCTCCGAAAAATGCCAAATCTCTGCAGGCCAGACACTTTTTGTCTTTACTACGTACGTGAAGCTAAACTCCTTTACACGTCTCCACTCGCCCATTGCTATTCGGGCGAAACTGAATTTGCGATGATTGCATTAGTACGATTGTCGCAAGCGCGTCTGCTGACTGACTGGCTGGATGGTTGTGGCTGGGCTGGGCTGGCTTAAGCGGTGGCAGAAAGCGGCGTGTTGTTGTTGTTGTACTTTGTTATTTCGTAAGTTGTTTTGCGGCTTCAACCTGTCACTCAGACAGCAGCCATTCGCCACAGCAGCCACTGCCGTTATTAACCACCGCTAGCTCCATTCAGCTCAATCAGATGTTTTGCAGGATTTTCATGTCATATTTTGTGGTTTACATTTAGGTTGGTTGCTCGTACTTAGATTCGGCGTATGGAGTGTGGCGAGCGAGTGAATGAGAGCGGTGCTATGGTGAATGGTGGGCGCTGGGAGGTGGGTGGTCGGTGGTGGGAGTGATGTGATTTTTTCTACGCTTCTGTATACTTTCCACGCTGCTGTTGTGTTTTATTGCATTTTCCCAGGGTTTATCCGAAATATGGCTTCATCGCCGCCGCCGCCGCCCCATATTTGTGCGCCACTAAGTATGGCTTCTTCAATACGCCGCGACCAAGCGACCATACGACTCGTCCACCGACCCCGCCGACACTTTGCTCGGCATAGTACTTGCTATGCTCCGTGGATGCGGAGAAATATTTGACAGTCTGATATGTGCTCATATGTCAAATTTTATTGTACGTGTCAAAATGAATGCACACACACACACACATGCACAGTTAAATGCAAATACACACGCTTAGGCGCTTCTAGCAATTCTTATATGTGTATGTATGTACATATGTGTGTGTGTGTAGTAAGGGTAGTGTGTTGGGGGTCCCGCAGATCCTGACAGCAAACGGATGTCTGCCTCGAATCACTCTAGCTCTTAATAAATGTTTGAGCTGTAATTTTGTTAGCTAGTATATGTTTCGCATGTCAGTGTGTGTGTGTGTGTGTAGTTATGCGTTCGCATTTGACATGAGCCGGAAATGTGATATGAACGTTAACGACTTTGTTTTTTTTTTGTTATTGTACCTTTCTCTATTTCCTGCACAAATCTGCACTTGTGTTCCATATCGACTGACTGTTGTGAAATCTGTGCTAGCGAGCGAGCATATGTTGCTCTAAATGCGAAGTGATTTACTGTATATGTATGTATGTATTTGTACATACATATGTGTGTGTGTGTATAGGAAGGCGAGGTGGCTTTGGCACTCTCTGCGGTAGTATAGCAAAATTGAATTATTTATAGCCAAATCTGTCGATATCTCGGAAGCAAGTAATGAGTGTGTGCTCGCACAAAAAAAAAAAAAAACTTAGATAAAAAAGAAAGAATATTAAATTTCCGTTGAAATATCCACGTCAGTTTACGAGGCTCACACATACACACATATATGTATGTATGTATATATGTACTACCTAGATATTTATGATTACAATATGGTTGCGTATATGAAAAATCAAAGCGATCTGTTTAAGAATTTTATGTAGTACATTTCATCAACTACTGAAGCTGTCAGTTTGACAGAATCAGGAATATAAAGATAAAATTAGATGACAGCAACTGTTTTTTTAATTTCGAAATACAGAATTTTGTTTTAAAAACTCGTCCAAAAGGAAGAATTTGAAAAAAAAGTTTAATAAATAAATAAAGCAAATATTAAATGTTCATTAACATTATCATTATTATTATCATTGTCAGTATCATTATCATAATCATAATCATTATCATTATCATTATGATTACTCTTATTATTATTATTATTATTATCATTTATCATTATCATTATTATTACTCCTATCATTATCATTATCATTATCATTATCATTATCATTATCATTATTATTACTCCTATCATTATCATTATCATTATCATTATCATTATCATTATCATTATCATTATCATTATCATTATCATTATCATTATCATTATCATTATCATTATCATTATCATTATCACTATCATTATCATTATCATTATCATTATCGTAATCATTATCAAAATCATAATCATAATCATAATCATAGTCATAGTCATTATCATTATCATTATTATTGCCATTTTCATTATCATCATCATTATCATTATCATTATAATTATCATTATCATTTACATCATTATTATGATCATTATCAATAATCAATAAACGAAATGAAAATTATCTTTATAGTTATAATAATCGTTATCATTATCATCATTTTCAAACAACTAAGCATTTTTTTGATCTACTTGAACGATTTTGATAACCATTTTAAAAATTTTGTTTAGAGAATATTTGTTTTTCTGAGTAATGGTTTAAAAACGATTTGTTTGTAATAAAATTGTAACGTCATCACAGTTTTTTTCTACTTGATTTTTTTTTTTAAGCGAAGCTTGTTTAAAATTAATTTAATATAATAAAATAGAATATAATAAAATAAAAAAATATAAACTTAAAGTAAATTGAGTTTGATTGAATTAAATGAAAATATTTTTCAAAACAAACAGTTATCCAAAATCAATGATTTTGAGTTTATTTACAAGCTTCAATTTAAAGTGAATAGACTAATAAAACTTTGTACACATAATTTTGATTTGGAATTAATAGTTTTTGCTGTAGAAAAAGTATAATTTTATAAAAAGAATTAAAAACAAACAAAAAAATTGTACTGTTAGAACTTGACTATTTATTATGCATGTATGTATAAAAGAAGAAAATTAGGGTAAATTTTAAAATATGTGTTTTTATAAGAAATTCACACCAAACGAATATCGCACAATGAATTCGCTTATCTACCAAATAGTTTCATTTTAAACCTGATATTCGAAATTAGCTTAAGGTTATATAGAATTTTGTTATTTTCATTCAATCACAAAAGAAAAACAAAACTTTCACCATTTTACGCTGTCCAACAAAGTAATTATAATGCAATTTTTGTTTTTAAGGGGCTTACCGAATTCCAATTAATAAAAAGCTGTAACTAAGTATTGAAAACTAATTTTCTGCTGTGTGGTGTTAATTAGCCAACTTGAAATAATGAAATATTTGTGTGCAATATGTAAAACATACCGAGTGTCCCACAACTGTGCATCTTATTTTTGAGGATAGAAAGAATATGGCAATTTCGTTGTCGAAGCTATAGTAACATATTCAGTTAAGATAAGTAATCATCGTTTGACTTTTTAAAATTAAAATTAAAATAAAAACACAGCCTATTGAGTTGACAGCGATATGTGATTGGTAAATTTCAAACTCGACCAAATTGACAAAGCAGAGCAGCGGGACACCACACCATCTGACATAAATGACCAGTAACCTTCGACTTCGAATTTTACTCTCTGTCTAACCTCAAAGTAGAGCGCAGTTTCGAAATACCCTGCATATGAAAATATTTGTGTACTTTCATATTTGCTTATTATTTTCAAATATACATATGCAGATAAAATAACGCTCCCTCGCCTCTTATCGCGCCTAGTTGCGAAACCCGACAACTTTCGTTGTATTTGAGGTGCGAAACAACAGTTCAATTAGCGGAAATTGGTTGTGAAAGAGAACAAACTAGAAAAAAAAATGTCAGGTATGCTTTGTGTTTGTAATGAAAAAAAATTTCCATGTCAAGTGGTAGTTTTTTGTCAAACGGCGGCATTGTTGAATCAGATCAAAAGGAACTTTAAACTAAACAATATTTTCAATAGTTTTGAAATTTTCTCACATGTGTTTTGTTTTGCTTATGAGCAGATCGTTATGCTTTTTAGCTAAAAATGGGTTGTTATTTTTTTTTTATTAATGCTTTGTCATATTCAAAAAATTATTGTAGAGGTGTGACTTTGTTATATTTATTTTGCATTAAAGTCAAACACAAAGAATATACGGATGTAAAAGCTTGTAGAATTGTGGCAAATATCTAGATAGACAAGCTGTTGACAAGATATATGCGTTTACAGCCCGAATGGAGCTAGTCTTCGAAATAAATTTGACATCAGAAGGAAAAGTGCTCTTTAACAAAACAAAAAAGTAATTTCTAGGTGGAGATTTTTGTGAACAATTATATATGTATGCACATATATTGATTGCTCAGGATTAGATTCTGTAAAATAATTATTCAAATAAAAAACAAAATTAATTTCATCTTTCTAAAACGAACCTAAAAATATAAAACAATTGTCTATACATCATACAGTAGCGAGCATTGAAATAGTAGCGCAACGTATTGATAAATTTTGACAATGTTTGCCTTTATTTGGCTTAGAATCCAAAAATGTTGCTTGTCCTACGACAAAAAAAAAAAAAATAAAACAAAATTAGAGGAGAAGAGAATTAGGAAAAAAATCAACAAATTTTCACCTAAATTTAATTTTGTCCTACAACAAAAACCATATGAATCAAAGTTGAAATACTTATGTATTATCAAAAATAAAGAAAAATCCACAAATTTTCCAGTAAATTTCCCAATTTTTGAACTACATTTTTTTCTAGTAAGCAGTTAATTTTAATGTGGTTTTTTGTAATAAATCTTAAAAAACATTTCTAAATTATTTAGTTTTACTTTACAAAAACATGAGATGTGGTTTTTTTTTTAGTATTTTGTGTTATTTGGTTGAATATTTGTATTGTTTTTTTTTAATTTGATTTCGTTTTCTTTTATTTTGTTATATTTACCTTCTGTTTTATTTGATTTTTCTTACTTTTTTTTTATTTGATTTCTTTTTCCTTTTGATGTATTTTTATTCTATTGTATTTTTTATTATGTCTCTTTTTATTTAATTATTCATTCATTCATTATATTTGATTTACTTGTTTTATCTTATTTTATACTTTTTAGTTGGTTGAATTGCTAAATTTTTTATATTTTATTTTGGTTTAAATTATAAATTTTTTTTTTGTAATTTTTTTTACTTTATTTTTTTTTTTTTACTTTTCTGCTAACTGTTTTTTTTATGCTTTTCTGTTTGTTAAGCTATAACAAATTTAAGCTTTTAATCTATTTTTATTTATATTAAAAAAAAAAATTTTTTTTTTGTAATTTTGTTACTTTTTTTTTTTAATTTTCTGCTAACTTTTTTTTTTTGCTTTTCTGTTTGTTAAACTATAACAAATTTAAGCTTTTAATCTATTTTTAAATAAATTTTTTATTTTTATATTTAACATTATTTGTTTGCCATTTTATTCTATGTTTTTTATTTTATTTAATTTTAATAACTTTTTTTTTAAAATAAATTTTGAAGTGTTAATTGTTTTTGTTTTATTTGCATATTATTTCAGTGTTAGATGCTTATCTATTTATTCTTAATTTTTTTAAATTTAATCTATTTTAGTCTATTTTATTTTATTGTATTTAAGTTTTTGCTAAATGAAAATTTTGTATTTTGTTGTACGTTATTTAGTATTTTTAAAGTATTTAATTTAATTCAATTCAATTTTATTTGGGTTTTTAAATTATTATTAAAATTTTTTTTTTTTAAATTAGATATTGATTATTATCTTTGCAAGCTTTTATTTAATTTCCCTGGTATGTAGTGCTGGAATTTTAACTGACGGAATTGGTCTGAAATATGACACACACATTTGGTTTATGTGGCAATGCCCAATTACTTAAATGCCACCATTTTTAATCTAATATGGCGGGCGTTACCAAATAACGGCTTATAAAATCGACAGCAACCTCTATGGTATGGGTATCAAATGGACGGATTTGTCAAGCGAAATACAATAAGTGAAGTGACTTTATTCTAAATCCATTATGGCGGAATAAGAGTTTTTTTTTTAATATATATTTTTAATTCTTGATTTTTTTTTTAACCTACTTTATTTAAAATGATTTAATAGAATTGTTAAATGGTTGAATATAGCGATAATGGGGTAGTAAGCAATTTTCACATGGTTATCACATTTAAATTTTTATGTTATGTAATATATTTATTTTATTTTATTATCAAGGAAAAATGTATGTATCTTATGACACGACTCATACACAACCATTACAAGGTCATTTAAATTTACAGTTTTATTATTTTCTAGTGTATACCTATTGTGCACTCAAACTTTGTCGCGTTTTTGTGTGTGCGCTGAAATTTTTTTTACTTGCGCCAATGCGCCACTCCAGCTGATTTATTTACTTTTGAATATGTACATATGTATGTAGTAGATGTTTACACAAGTATATTGCAAACATACGCAAATGCTCGTGTAAACATGTAAAATACTGCACTTTATCATAAGCTTCTAATATTTACCTAGCTAATATTGCCAAGTTACTTTAGGCGAAACTCACTCACTCATTTTGTTTTTATTTTTGTTCATTATAAATTTGTTGCCAGTTGTCGTAAGGCAAACAAAAGCGTTATCACTATTAAACCTAATTTCTTTCGCATGAATACCGAATTGCATAGGAACTTTGTGACATATCCGCCCCTTTCTCTCATGGGGAGGGAGGGAATGTGTTAATTTCGTTTCGCTTCCGCTAAAAGTCGAGCACCACCTCTAAACTTGAATGCGATGTGTGTCATTGCAGTGTTGTGATTAATCTTATCAGTTTTGTTTCTGTGTTTTTTGTTTTAAGCAAATGATGGGCATGACAAGAAAATGTCGCAGTTGATATAGGAGCGTTTCGAGGTAGCGGGAGAGCTGAGCGAGCTAGTTGGTTTGCGGAGTGGATGGAATGGGAGAGTTAGATAATTATTCTTTGCTGTAGCGGACAGCTAGCCCGTCGGCAATCATTAAATGACAAGTTCCTAGTCACTCTGCTCATCTTGTTAAATTAATTTGTATATATAAAATAAATATGTACTTCTTATCTAGTGTAGCGCAAATTCCAGCCGAGTTTATCTGCATCACCTTTGGCTGTTACAAACTATTTGGCAAACAAATTTCTTTTTTTTTTGCCTAACTTCAACTGAATTATTTTCTTCTTTGCCGCTGCTCAGCATGCATGCAGCTCCATCATCAAGCTTTATTGTCTAAAAAGATATTTTTAACTTTATAAATGGATTTTCTTGCTCTAAAAAAAAACCCACAAAAAAAAAACAAAACGAAAGCGTGCGACGACGCACATCTGTCGGTGTTAGTAAATCAACACACCTATTCTTTTCATATGTTTTATATATAAATTTCACGCATGACTTTCGGAACATAAAATCTTTTAGGAGATTTGCACTTGTTTTATCTTATCACGAGTGTGCATTGGTTGTATTATGGCAAAGTAAAACGTCGGCAAGCAAATCTGCAAAAAAAAACACAATGGCTTAGAACCAGAAAATTCCTCTGAACGGATCAAAGGCGTGCAAACTCTAAAAAAAAAAAAAGGAGGAAGTGGAAAAAGGAGTGTTACCGTCGTCATACAGTAACTTAGCTTATTGAACTGATCATGTATGTGCGATTTTTTTGAATTTTCAGATAGCATTTATGCTGCTAAGTCGTTGGAAAATGAAAGTAGTAGATGTAGGTGCAAGAATGTGTTTGAAATGGTGTCTTAGGGTGGGAAAAATTCCGATAGGTGGCGTTGGCGCCGAGATATTTTAAAAACCCATATTCATAGTCCGAGTTGACGCAAATTTAAACACATAAAATTTTGCTAAATTACAAAAAAAAAAAAAAATACGTTAAAGTTTACGTTAAAATTATTATTTTCAGTATTTTCAAAAGTTTTTCTTGTCTGTTCATTGAATTTTAAAATTTTAGAATTCTTGCATTAGATCGGCTATAAAACTACATACCCGAAAAACGATTTTAAGATTTTTTTATTTTTTTTTTTTCTTAAATATTAAAGACATTTTTTCCAGAGTTACGAAAAAAAAATTAAAAAATTCTGATAACAAAATTTTTCTGGTACGTAGTTTTATAACCACTTCAATTCCAGAATCCATAAATTAAATTGGCTACAAGACATTTTTTCATGAGTTACGAAAAAAATTTAAAAAATTCTGATAACAAAATTTTTTTGGTACGTAGTTTTATAACCACTTCAATTCCAGAATCCATAAATAAAATTGGCTACAAAACTGTGTACCCGAAATTTTTACAACGATTTTAAGAAAACAAATTTATTATATTATAAATACAACTTTTTCAAAAGTTAAATAAAAAGAACTTAAAAATGCTGATATCAAAAAATTTTTCTGATAGACAGTTTTATAGCCCATTCAATTTTGGAGTTCTAGAATACTTGAATTAAACACACCTGCATTTTTTTTTAAAACAATTTTAAGACAAAAAAAAATATTTTAAATTTTTAAGGCAATTTTTTCAAATGCTTAAAAATTTAAATAAACCGCATACCCGTAAAACTTCCCAATTATGAGAAAAAATGTTACATTTAAACATGCATGTTTTCAAGATTTTTAAGTTTTTTAAATTTTTTACTAGGTTTCAAATTTAGATTTTTGTGTATTATGTTTACGGATGAACTGTATTTGTATAAACACTTTTAAGTCCAGAAATACGGAATTGTGTCTAAACAATTTCGCGCCTAGTTCAGATTTATTTCGGGATGTTTTTTAGACTAGTTCAGAATCGTTTCGCGACTGTATCGTAATGGTACCGAACTACTAAAGTCCGAAATGGGCTCGAAATAGTTTCGTATTTAAAAAATTCAAAAAATGTTTCTCACTCATAACTATTATGAAAATTATTTTATATTATAATATTAGTTCCACATTTGACAATTGATTGGCCTATACAACTTCATAAAGTTTTTTCTTTAAAAAATTAAAACTCAGTTAGAAGAATACTTTAAGTCACTGTGGGACAAAGTGCAGCATCAAAATACGAGTGCATGCTCTTTTATGGGTGGCTCAAAATCAGTTTAACACATCAGGCATAACGTACACACGAAAATTTATTATTCCTCTTGCATCCTAATTTTAGTAAAAAGCAAAAAGAATAGAAGAAAATTGCACATTCAAGCGCAGACATTTTTGAATGCCGAAAGTGAGTGTATATTTAAATCTCAACTCTGGAGGATTTACACACTTTCAATAGCTTATAATTTTTTTGCTTGCCTCTGATTATCTGCTGGCGGCAAGCGGCCGACTTGCCCCCAGCCCCTTTTTCGTTGTTCAATGTGTTGCTCAAAAAGTTTGCTATCTGCAAGCAATGTTTCGATCAAATTTAAGTATTTAATATATAAATTCAAGCGAATCTTTCTGCATTATTCTACCACACAAAACACTTTTTAAACAGCCGTCCCCCCTATTTTAAAGTGAGTGGAGTTATAATAATAATAATGTGTTTGAAGTGAACTTTAATTATTTTTTTTTTTAGTACATGGCCAGGGTTGTAAATGATTGCAATCATAAACTTGAATTTTTGAATGCAGCCATTGACTAATGTTTTAACTATAGACCAAAAAGAAAAAATGCAATCTTAAGTCGTTTTCTTAATTCCGACTAATTAGTACTTTGATAAAGCCACTTGATGGTTTCGTTTGTCAGTGAAGTCACAAAAATATTTGTAACAACTTGTATACAAATGAGATTTCTGACTGACTACAGTCCAACTATACTTGATTGCAAATAACGGAAAATTAGTGCAAAAGACTCCAATGTGAGACTTTATTCAAATGGCATCAATTGACTCTAAGCAGATAATTCAATGAATTAATGATTGCAATCAAATGACTAATAAAAAAAAAATATTTTAAAAATGAATAATTAGTCACCAAAATTTAGTCTCAATAGTGACTTCATTTTTTTAGTCTTGGTCAGTGAATATAAAAATTGGTTGCAATCATTGCAAGTGACTAATTATTCGCAAATTCCAGTTAAAAAGATATTCCTAAGATGAATAAGCCTCAAGTATATGTACTACAAAAACAAGAACAAAATTGTGGTTTGAATCGAATGTTAAATTTGTTAACTATTTTTCGATGACTTTTACCACACAAAAGTGTTGTAAGAATTTCTAGCTACTCTCTACACTCCTTATACGTATACTTAATATTTTTAATTCTGTTACCGCTAAAACTTAAATATTTAAATAAGTACGAAAATATTCATTTGTTGACACTTCGAAAGAGGTTTGCTTCTTAATGCTATTTGCATCTACTTTCCTTTGACACTAACACATATAAAGCGCATTTTTGAGACAGCCAAAAATGACCGCTGATTTTTGGAAAAATGTGTTTTTTTTTTTGGAACCGTACATTTTCTTCCATATAATCTCCGCAGAAAAATTGTTAAAAATCAACGGTAACTTGCAGCTACTGCAAACTTGTAGATTGCCATACTAAGTGAAATTGAATGGGATACCAAATTGCATACCCGAAAAGTTGGTAAATAAATATTCTGGTTTAAAAAATTCAAAATTAATTTAATTTTTTTCTTTAATTTTTCTAAGCTCAGTAAAAATTCTGAATACTTCGTGTATGTCTTATTTTAATAACAACTATATTTTAATATAAAACATTCCAAAACAAAAATTTATTAAACTAGAATACTGAAATTGAGTGAGATACAAAATGCATATCCAAAAAGTTGATAAATATTCTGGAGAAAAAAAAAATTAATTGAATAAAAAATTAAAAATTAATTTAATATATTTTCTTAACTTTGAAAAAATCTGAATCCTTCGTAAATGTCTTGTTTTTAATAACAACTACTTTTAATAAAAAAATTTAAAAAAAAAAATCATTTTTTTTTTATTTTGGAAAAATTTAATTGACATGTATTGTATGTATTTTAATTCATATTATATTTTTAAGATAGTTCGCAAGACTTTTGGAAATTTATTCATACCAAAATATTTTCAATCACCATTCGTTTCATACTTTCAATTGCATGAAAATTGGTTGGTAAAAATAAAGTATTTTTGACATTCCCCATTTTACTATCGCTGCTAGAAACAAGAATCATATTAGAGGTGTAAAGGAGTCTTAGCTTAAATTATAATAAAATGCACTAAAAAAATTCATATTTATTGTTCAGCACCCCATTTCGCTCCGGAAATTTTTTTGTAAACTAAATAGAAATAAATTACATATTTTCAAACAAATTATAACCGCATAGGTTTTGCTCTAATTGTTATAATTTTTGAACTGTGAAGATACATACTTAGAGGCAAAGGTCTATTTGGGTTAAAAATTTTACAATCAGCGGAGCAGGGCCATCACACGCACACACAATATGCACTCAAATGTGTCATAGCCACAAATTAAACGCTTAATTTAGTGCAACGTTTAACAATCACTAAAACGACTGCTTGAACACAGAAAATAAACTACGAACTAAAAGAAAAAAAAGAAGAAAGTTTAAACAAAAAAAAAATATCAAGATAATGCTACAGTTGAACAAGAAAAGACAGCAATTGCAGACGACTACCGCCTAGCATTTGAGAAATGAAAAAGTGCCACAACAAAATCAACTGAACGTTTATAATTAATCATACTCACTTTACAACAATGATACACACACACACACATACACAAATTCACACATGCATACTTACATAGATACATACAGATGATGAGCGAGTGTGCTAGACAATTTAATGAATGGGTGAATGCCAAACGCGCTTCATTGCAGCTACAGCAGCAACAACAACAACAACAACAGCATCAACATCAACATCTGCTTTTTCTGCTGGCAGCTAGGACAATATTTACGCTTGCCGTTTAGCCTTTTGCTAAACATACAAACAAACAAAAAAACCTATTATATTTAGTCATAGCTTGCGATCCGCCCTTTTTTCTGTTTTTTTTTTTGTTGCTGTTGAAGAAGCTACCAAGTGGAATAGCTTAGCTACAGTCAGTCCCTAAGCATAGGAACGATTGTCATCGGTGGCAATGCAGGATGGGAGGGGGAGGACAGGGAGTGCACTCATCAACACATCATCTCTCGTGACTCGTGACGACGACCAGTAGTGACTAGTGATTAAATATTTTGTAGCAAATTGCAAACAAGTTTCGCTAATTCTTTACTCATTAAAGTTTTTTTTTTTTGGTGTCGGGTGGTTGGGGTTTTTTTTTTGTTTTTTTGGCACAAAATCTGATTTGCTACACTTTCATGTTGATTTCTTTTGTATGTTTTATTTATAATGTGTATTGCAGAAGGGCTAGGTGAATCGATCGCGATATTGCGACTAACTAAAATTTGAATTCTTATGGGTGAAATGGGTGCATCAAGTAAATGCATCTCTCAGTATTTCAGCTTTTTTCTACGCCGAAAACAAAAAATATTTTGCGCTACTCATAGACAACGCTAGTTTTGTGGGACCTTCGCTTGGCACGCAAATTTATTTTCCACATACATAAATATTTTGAAATAATTAAATTCGGATTTTTTTTTATTGTTTTGACACCACTTTTAAAATAGTTGAGCTAATAGATAATTTGAATTAACCACGACATTTAATAATTTTTTTTTTTTTTGAAATATAGCTTTAAATTAATATAATATCTTTTCGGAATTCAGTTGATATGTAAAAACCAGATCCGATCCTACATTCACAGAAGTATAGCGCTCTCTCAGGGATGATACAAAACAAGATTGTGCCTTCGGCGCTGAGAGCAACTAACTGAAAGTGACGTAATAAAAGCTAGCGAATGTGAGGCCACAGACAAAATTTTAAAAACTAAGAGAAAGCAGCGAAAAGGCGACAGGATAATTGAAAAATTTTTTTTACGATTGTTTGTGTAAAATACAAGAGCAAAATAAAATTATTTCGTGAGCGAATGGTCGGATGTTGTCAAATCGACAAGGAAAGGATTACGGGTTCACAAATAAAGACGCAATGTTATATTCTGTGACTGAACGAACTGACTATACGATTCCGTGTCAGAGCGTCTATGAGTCTCTTGGAGTTACTACATATATGAGGCGATTGCTGGCTGTGATCAAAACTATGCACCTGTGTTGCATAGACGGGAAAGAATTGGCAATGATAGAAACATTGGAACGCATAGTATTCGATCGTCCAGTATTGGACAAGCGACGATTTACCGTACTCAGGGAAGCACGGCTACAGAATCTGCAGTTACTGCAGTTCGCTAAACAGACGGCAGTATTCTTTGACATCGCCGCCGCTTTATTTGTGACAACACAAAAGGCATACTCGATCTATATAATAAAAAAGATAGAAGTTATTTGTAATTTACTTTTTTCGAGAAATAACTTGAGAGCCATAATTTTTGTCATACAAAAAAAAAATATATCTTGTATCTAGCCTCGAAATAGTCAGATATGAGGCTTTTGGATAGTTATTTAAAGAGACAATGAGTAGCAGAGCTTTTCAATATTCAACTTATTTTTTGATATACATACATAAGTTTGCGTCAATATAGTAAAATTAGAAAAGAGTCGAATAGAAGTCATCAACATCTTGTGGCCAGCGTTCTTGTTATGAATGTTTATTGGAATAATTGCTAAAAAAAAAAAATACGGTCTTTGTTTATTACACAGCTAAAAACTCGCTCAAGCTTTAACTCATATAAATAATTAAAATATGTAAATATTATTATGAGTTCATAAATACACACATATATTTGAACATACATATGTATGAGTATGTAAATTATTCAAATCATTTTTGTATAGGATATTATCTGCGCTGACCTCTTACCAAATTACTTGCACAAATTCAAATTAGACATAAACAATGTGATTTAAGGTGACATAAATAGCAGCTGTCAATTTCAAAGCAATAAATTGACTGACATAATCCCTTTTGTATTTCATGTATTGTATTTAGTTTCTATGCCGCATTTAATTAGGTAGTGCTTTTTAATTAATTAAATCCCATATAATGGAGTTCAAATATTCAAGAGAATTTTTGCTGACGACAAATATTGCCTGCTATATAATTTGATAATAAAAATATCAACAGCATAGCATGGTTTAGGCAGAGTAATTTAGATTCACTTTTTCGTAACAAAATGGCCGTTTGCGAATCAAAGATCTTTTCTAAAACAGTTCAATATATTGGCGCTATCTTCGGAGATCGATGGCGAAATTAATAACGCAAGCAGAAACAAGTACATCGAAAGCGCTAACTACAACAATAAAACTATCGATAGTTACATCAAGCACTGCTAAATGCTTGACCTCTAAGTATAACTATCGGTTAAATTAGTGGGAAAATTTACACAAACTAGTGACCAGTTTGTCGGTTAGTTTTGTATTGACGTCGTTGCATTGCTGAGATTTCCATCTTTTGTGGTTTGATTTAATAATTAAATGTAGGGTTTTGAGGGCTCTGTTACGATTCGTTTTCATTTTTCAACTAAATAAATCAGCTAGAAGGGGAGTACTGCCTCCGTAAAGATTATACCAATATTATCTTTGTTTTATTTTATTTAATTATGAAAATTATTTTCGGAGTCTTTTATCCTACTCAGAAAATCAGAATTTTATTTGTGATTATTTTTTTTCTTTTGAGTTTTAATTTTTGCTTAGAAAATAAGTAATTGTTTTGAGTTACTTTGTTTAGTTCGAAACTTTTTTTTAAGTTCTAATTTTTGCTTAGGAAATAAAACTTTTTTATTTGATTAAATTTTATGCTCAAAAAAAATTTGTTTAGCTTAAATTTTATTTAGAAATAAATTTATTTTTTGAGTAAATTTTTTTTTTTTTTGTTTTTAATGAGAAACACAGCTTTCTAGTTTTAAGTTTTTGCTTGGGAAACAAAAGTTATTGTTTCATTATAATTTTTTGCTCTGACAAATTTTTTTTTTTTGCTAATAAGTTATTTTTGAGTTGATTTTTATTTGCTTATAAATAAGTTATTTTTGGAGTTGAGTTTTTTTTTTAGCTTATAAAATAAAACTCAGTTTTCTAGTTTTAAGTTTTCGCTTGGGAAAGAAAAGTTATTGTTTCATTATAATTTTTTTGCTCTGACAAATTTTTTTTTGCTAATAAGTTATTTTTGAGTTGATTTCTTTTGCTTATAAATAAGTTATTTTTGGAGTTGAGTTTTTTTTTTTGCTTATAAAATAATTTTTTTTTTTAAATAAAATTTAGCAAAATTGTGATTTGACGTAATTTATATACTTTCTACATATGTTTTTAATGTATTCTTATAAGAAATGCTTTGAGTTAATTTTTTTTTTTATTTGTTACTTAGAAAATAATTTTTGTCTGGTTTACTTTTTGCGTAGGAAATAAAAGTAATTTTTTTTTATATAATATTTTGTTCAGAAATCAATTTTTTTGGTTAATTTTTTTGTTTAGAAAATAAGTTATGTTTTGAGTTGATCTTTTTTTTTTTTTGCTTAGAAAAAAAGTTAATAAAAAAAAATTAACGAGCTTTGTATATTTAATATGAATAGTACGTATGTATTTCTTTTTATGTGTATAGTTTGGCACAAGTTTTGTATAGCCTGGTTGCAGTTATAATCAATGTATAGAAAGAGCATTGTAAACGCTAAAATTAATTTTGACAATAAAAAAACTTTTGATTCCTACGCAAAATAGGAAATTCGAAAAATAACTCTTTTCGGAAAAATATGACTGAAAATACCGCCAAAAAAATTTAAAAAAAAAAAAACTTTTAAATAATAGCCAAAAAACCTACTTTCTAAGCAAAAAAGAGCAAAAATAAAAACTTTATTTTCTATGAAAAAAAAAAAAATTAACAAACATAAAAACTTATTTTCTAAGCAATAAAAAAAAGACGAAAAGATAAAACAAAAAAAGTTTTGATTTCTAAGTAAAATATATAATTCTGAAAAAATATCACTTAAAAAACAAAAAAAAAACTTTTATTTACTAAGCAAAAATTACAAAAATAAAAACTTTCATTTTCTACGTAAAACATATGTATATGTAAATCAATTTTTTGATTTCTCAGAAGAAATAAAACTTAAAAAATAACTATTATTTTCCACGCAACCAGGAGGGATACTCAAACAATTCGCTCTTATTTTCTGAGCTAAAACTTAACAATTAACTGTTAAACAGAATTTTTGCAATAAAACTGGTATAATTTATTTCAATTAAGCTATCTGCTCAAAACTTATAGATTTATCTTAAAATTATATGCAATATTTTTTCTTTGACCTAAATGCCATTTATTACATTTCTTTGGTTCAAGGTCGAAGCGAGCACTTCTTTGAATCTCTTAAAATGTTTTTAATGTTTCCTCTGTCAATTACTTCTACCTACTATATGTCAAATGCTAATATAAACTTATTTCTCGCCGATTATTCACATCCTATTTTTAACTAAAATTACTTGGAAATGTGCCCCTAATATCTTTTCTAAAACGACAAATATAGATATTTTTTTTATTCCTAAAACTAGCTGTATATCTAGATACGCACATAAATAAATTTACCGAGTTGCTGGTTCGCCTAATCAGCAACACGTCACACCTGAATTTCAACACATCTAACGAAGCAACACAAATTTGGCAAAGAATTAAATAGACACAACTTGTTGGGCGGTCTTCAACTATATCACTACACATATACATAGATTCTATATTATATCCACTCGCATTTGCTACGAGTTGTATGTAGAATCTACATTGTAAATCACAGCAGCACAGATAGCCAACGAAAAACAGGCTGATTGCCGTTCAAACCACCAAGAAGCTGTAAGTGGTTGGGACAGGTGTGCGTCCGACGCCTGGCCCATGGTGGATGGCTCATCTTTGGTTTGGTGGCTAATTTAGGCGAATATAAAGACAATTTATTATTATATTTTTTTTTTTGACATTTTCACAATTGAATTGAACGAATGTAGACTTTTGCGTTCAAGCTTTTTATTGCCATTTTATTTTCATATTTCTTCATTGACGCAATACGTGCTGGCGGCGAATAGCTCAAAATATTACATTAAAGGCATAGAAATTTGTAGAACTCATATAGCAATTGCAAATTTTGTCAAGCAATAAAGAAAATGCGCTGCTCTGTGCAGGGGAGGGAGGGAACGTATCAATTATATTTTTGCTTTCTAAAAGGAAAAATCATGAATTAAAAAAAAAAATCAAAAATATTTGTAGCCATGAAAAATCAGATTGAATCTAAAGCAGCTTGGAAATACTTAATTTTGAGGTGTGAATGTTATGAAAAATAAACACAGAAAAATTTACATATATATTTACACTTAGTGAAGGATGAATTTAATTTGCAATTTTAATTAGGTAGTTTTCAAAATTTTGAATTTTTCGTATATAGACTGTTTATATTTTTATCTCATTATTATAATTTTTCGCAATACCTTTAATTATTTCAATTTCTAGTTTAAAGCATAAATGCGCGAAAATATTGATTGTATCAAATTTAAAAAAAAAAAAACAAAAAAAAAAAAAAAAAATTACAAATTATTACTAAACAAAAGCAACAATTAAAATGCATTTACACGCATAAAGGTTGCGATAAAAAAAATTATTTGAAACCACATTTGTTTTACATATGTATGTGCATACATAATTCCAAGGCTAATAAAGCGCAAAATTATCGACAGCATATATGAGATATGTATGTATACAAAAAATTGACATTGGCATTTTCATATTACGGATATTCGTCAGAGTGCATTATATGTTTGCATTGAAAAAATAATTCACGAAAATTTTTTTTTAGAAAAAAAAAAAATATTTTTATTAAAAAATTATATTCATTATTAAAAAAAAAACCAACACGATTGCTTGCACACACATACTATATATATATTTCTACCACTCGTATATTAAGCAAAAATTTCAAAATCTCTTCATGCATATTTTAATGATAATATTGCCTATACTTTCGTATTTATTTATTTGTAAATTGAAATGCTTCAAAAACTAATTTTGTTTAATTAATAATTTCATTTACTAGTTTTTGTGTGCTCTCATTAATTTTTTTTTGTTTTGCTTAGCAGTTATAAAAAAAATAATCCTTGTTTCTAATTGAAATTGACCAAATATTCAACAGTAGACTTGAACTAATTAATAATTCAATTGATAAGCGTACACGAAATATTTGATATTTAGTGAGTAATTAAATATTTAGTAAACTTAATAAAAAATAAAATTAATTAAGCTTAAATTTCATACTAATGAACATACAATTGTTTGATTTTTTATTTATTTTTTTTGAACTGTAACATTAATAATAATAACATAAGATTTTAGAGACTTATGCTTGCATCGTCCATAGAAGGAAATGTAGAAAAATCTGTGTACTATTTAACTTATTATTATATTGTGGAATTTGTACGCTAATATCGAGTTAATATCTCGTGTTCTTGCACTCTTTCCTGGACCTTCTTTTTCAATTATGATACATTTTTCTAGTAGAAGTTCGCATTAAGTTACCGAACCGCACATTTTCAGGGACCAAATTATTGAATAATCACTGAATTTTTATAAAATTCATAGTTTTTTGTTTTATTGATATTAAAAAAAAAAATGCATACATTTGATAAGAGCACATCCATTTCAGTTAATCACATTAAAATAGATATTTTTGTAAAAATAACAATAAAAAAACTTTTATTTTTTATGCTTTATATTGTAATTCAAAAATAATATATTTTAAAACTTATACCTTGCAATCGATTCCTTATATCGGTGTAAAGCTGACTTGTAACACGAAATATTTGGCTACACTCGATGGAGGAGTCGAAAGATATCTCAAAACAATTTTTTCCAACAGAAAATATGCGCTTCAAAAAGTATACAATACTGTCGCAATTTTTGGACAGCAGCTAAGAATTAGAAAGAGGTGTCAACTTCGTTATAGAATGATTAATTTCACTCAGTATTATTACTGCAAATTTGATCGGTATCATAAAAATCCGAAAGGCAAATTTGCCTTTTTTCAAAGGGAAACAAAATAAAAACTAAAATTTTATAAACTTTTTATATAAATAAAACTTTGCAAATGTTCGACCTAAGTTCGGCTTTATTTTTGGCCGAAGGTGAACCGTTTCCAACATGTGATGTGGGAAAACTACTGAGTAACGGGCGACTGTATTCATTTATTGGTTCCAACCTTGCATTCATTAGGGCATAGCTGAAGACGATCAATACAGAAAGAAGGTGAAAGGTACAAGAAAATAAGAAACAATTTTTCAAAGGCTTTTTATTTTCACGGCATGCAAAACATGCGATTCATTTTTATTGATTATTTCTTTGTTTTCTACTTAATTTGTAAAACAACGAAATGGTGTCGGGTTAATGGGGTGACTGCCAAAAAAAAAATGTACCTTTTCCTTCTCTTCCCCTTTTACGTTAGCACCTGAATGAAGAGACTTCGATTCGCGTTCGATTCCGTGACGTTCTGGTAAAGAATTTGTTCGGCTCAAAAACGACTCGTCGGCGAACCACATAAACAATGGGTGTAATAAAAATATATGCAGTACTACAAATTTAGTTTTATTGATTTAATTTAATTCGTAAAAATATTTTACTTACTTAGTACTTTCTTTTCCTTGTCTTCCATACAATGAAAATGCTAGAGGTTCGCGCGGATGAGTTTGCGATATTGAAATCTGTTCGATGAGAAGACGCAACAATGTTATGTTTGTTTTGTGTGCGGAAAACGACTTGGATCGAAATCAATTCTTCAACATTCACTTTATATGAGCCATAAAATTAATGATAATTTATATTAACTACAGTCACAAAGATAAATAGCCGCAATGTAAAATGTAAACAATATCTTCTGCGCTCATTTAAATATCGTCCATTACTTCATATTACCTCTGCCGATTGTTGCAATTAGACTTTTTAGATTTTGAATTTAATTTATTTCAATTTATTATATTTTATTATAAATCCACTTATTTAACAATACTTGGTATTATAATTTATTTCATTATATTTTAAAAATCTTATTACTAATTTAACGTTATATTAAATTTTTAATTAATCTTCAATACTAAACCAAAAAAAAAACAGAAATAAAAAATTAGTGTGATTTTAATTTCCTCACACAATCTAACCTTTCATCACATACATAGCTGTTTTATCATTTTAATTGAAATTCTGTTTTTTTGTTTGTTTTAATATTTAACACGCTAATGAGCCACTCAATTAAACTGTCATAAGCCTATTAAATCATATTCATTATAATTATTAAGTAATGTTTATTTTTTCAACAATTGAAACTTCTATTTTTCGCCTAAATAGAACTTTTAGCTAATCCAGCAGCTTAATAGCCAATGTCAATATATTCCGCCCACTATTTTCACCCGCCAGCCACTCACATTAGCTATGTACGTCAAATCAATTCAAGACCTCCCCCAAGCCAATTACCTTAATTCCACCTTCGGCGATTACGATGCGCATTAGGTAGATCCAGGGCAAAGTGCAACAACTACATAAATCCCGAAATCACAGGCGCCTCGTGTCCGCTGTGCAACACTGGCTGCTGCTGTTGCTATGACGTTGGATATCTGTGCACACCGAAGTTGTAGCATGCATTTTCATATCTGATTATTTAATTCAACTCTCATGTTGCCACAATTTGCCACAAAACCAATGTCAGCGGCAGCTGTGGCGGTTGCATATCAAATATGGCTAGTAGGTGCATGCCACAAATCAACAATGCAACAATAAGGTATAATTTTTTTTTTATTTATTTTTTTTGTTTATGGTTGTATGCAAAACTTTCTATCTATTGCAGAATAGATAAATAGCTTGCAAAATTCAAATAATAAATTCATAATGAGTTGGGGCAGCTGTGACAGCGCGGAAAATATGAAATTCAGGTCGACCAGCTGACAGAGTGACCGACAAAACAACTCGGTCGTCCCAAAGCAAAGCAGCAGTTTCATACATACATATAATAAAAATTTCCAATGTGAAAAATATTAAGAATTTTGCAATTATTCGATTTTTCATATTTTTCATACCTACAGCCAATTAAATATCATTTCTAAATTAGAAACCAAATAAATAGCACAAATATTTGCAGCGGCCAAAGGAGACCTGCGAAGCAATGCTGAAAATAAAAAAAATAAAAAAAACCACAGCCACAAAAGATGCAGATAATGCAAATTATAGCGAGCAAAATATGCTATTTGAAAAAAAAAAAAAAAAAAAAAAAATTAAGTACATAAAGTATGCGCGCAAATTGTAGCATTTGTGATTATTTTTGTGGCGGTGAATTTCCGCTACAGGTACTTTGCTGTGACAGCTGCAAGCAGATCATTTACGCCTGCAACAGCAACAACAATAACAGCAACAATGCATTTGCAACAGCTGTCATAATTTATGATAATTATATTTATTTTATTGCACGAGTGTGTTTTTTGGCGACGACGACGTCTAGGTGAAAACCAAAACAACGGCACCTGCCTCTCAAGCTACGCGAGTCGAGTATTCGGAACGACCGCCTGGGCCTCGTTTAAGAAATGACCAGCAATTCTATGAGGTAACTCCTGCTAAGCTGCTGCCGCGCCGCTTGTTTTGTGAAATCCACTCTCGTCTACACCACCGCAGCTTCAGCTATTTCCATTTGTGTATTTGGTGCCAGGGAAGGACAATGCTAATGTTTGTTGTAGTTGTTTGATGCTTGTTGCTAGTATACCTTTGTGTAAAATAGAATGCACATGTGTGGTAAATGTAACGAATTTCATAATTATTTATGACTATGTTGGTAAATTTGTGAATATGCAATGACCACATTTATTATGTGCAGCAGATGGTAATCACATAATAATTTAATCTGACACAATGCCCAGTTCGACAGGGCTTGAATGTCACCAACAACTGTGGTATTAGTTGAGGGCAGATATTGGGCAGTGAAATGGTCAACCTAGCAGACAGTGCAGTTTTTAATTACATCCAATTAAATTTGAAAATATTTCAATGCGAGAAGCACGCAAACTTTTTTTCTTCTTTTTCTTTTGTTTCAATAAATAATAATAATATAAGCGAAGCGGGGAATTTTGATCCCGAGATTTTAGGAAATTTTTAAATCAACGTCGGGATTCCGCGATTCGTCTATATCGGGATTCACCTTCAGACATAACTTTTATAATATGCACACAAATTCAATAACTAAAAGCATTTAAACATTCCATAAAATAAAACCCATTGAAATTTATGCTAAAAACCAGAAACCGTAACGGTTAACACTTTAATTTAAAAAAAATCATCATTTAGTTGTTATTTTCGAATTTTTTTTATTTCGATTCAAAATAATAGTTATTATTGTATTTTTATTTTTTCGATTATATATGATCGATATTTCTTAATTTTTATTGTTTCGATAAAAAATAATCGTTATTTTTGGATTTTTATTATTTTCCGTTATTTTGTCCATCAAAGTTATCGTTATTCTTGGTTTTTTATTTTATATTTGTTCGAAATTTTTTTGATTTCTATAGTTTAGATAAAAAATAATCCTTGGATTTAAAATTTTTCGATCATATTTGATCGATATTTCGCAAGATTTGTTTTTTGGTCATAAATTGTCATCGCCGACAAATTGGTTTGCTTTTATTTTGATCGAAAAATTGTAATTAGAAGAATATCGAATAGGTTTGATCGAAAAAATAAAAAATCACAAATTATCGATCAAATATGATTGGAAAATTTTAAATCCAAAAATAACAATTATTTTTTATCGAAAAAATTTAAAGGCAAGAATATCTATCAAATATGCTCGAACAAATTAGAACCCACGCGTAACGATTATTTTTGATCCCAAAAACAAAAATCTAGGAATAACGATTTTTTTTTTTCGAAACAATAAAAATTACAAATTGCCGATCAAGTATGCAGTATGTTCGGAAAAATTTTAATCCGCGAATAATGATTATTTTTGATCGAAAAACTAAAAAGAAAAAAAAAATTCTATTAAATATGATCAGAAACATACAAGTCCAAAAACCAAAAATAAAAAGTATCTACCAAATATCATAGAAAGTTTTAAATCCAAGCATAAAAATTATTTTTGATCGAAAAACTGAAAATCAAAAAATCTATCGAATTCGATCGAAAAATAAAAATTCACGGGTACCGATTACTTTGGATCGAAAAACTAAAAATTAAAGAATAATGAGTAGTTTTGATCAAAAAGAAATAAAAATCACAAAATAACGATTGTGCAATGATTTAAAAAATGAAAAACTCTTCTAAACAAAAATAAGATCAGATTTGTATAACATATTTTTTTTTTTTATTGTTTATCAAAAATATAAGAATCATAATATTGAAATTAAAAATGATCATAAAAATATAAATGAAATAATTACCAATTAATTATAATTTTTAAATAAAAATCTTTCATAATAACGATTATTATTGTCGGTCCCTGAAAAGAACTTGTATAATATAATTAACAAAAAAAAAAAAAAAAAAAAAAAAAAGAATAGTTTTCGACAACTTAATTTTTTTTCTCATTTATAATTATTACCAAAAGATTTTTATATTTTAGGTCTCAAAATAAAAGTATCTATGACTTTGAAAATTTTATAATTCTTGCGAAAGTTGGGATGGCTTTTTAAAACGTAACTTTCAAACAATTATTATTCTGGCTCTCTGAGTTTACAGTGACAATGGTGATACCAAAAGTAATAGCAAAGAATCCTCGAAAAAAGTAATGAATATGGAAATTTGTCGAAGAGCAATATTACTTCCATCTGGTTTCGTAAGCACGAAGCTCGTTTTTAATCAGCCCTGTCGTCGAATCTATCGTAGCATCATTTTCGAGGATTTTACGAAAATGACATCGGTTAGTCCGAATAGCTACGAACGAATGCTCTGAGCATATGACTTTTTCGTGAAAAAAATTCGAACTACGAAGGACTCAGTGATAGCACCGAGTGCTTACATTTCTCGTAAAATAAAAATTCCTCGGATGTCCAGGTTTCATTTCACAGTCAACAGTTTGCCTCTATTCAATTACATAATAAATAAAATTATGACATTTCGTATCGAATTTCGTTGTCAAAAAGCTTTAAAAAATTAGCTACTCCCGTGTATGTGGGTGTGTAAAATATGTTGTGCGTTATTTTTTTTCGACAATTGCAGTTTTTCTCCATGCTTTCCTTCAGTTGTTTTTCGTTTTATGAATTTTTGAATACAAATAATGCCAACAAATTTTACCCACGGAGTGCGTTTCTAAGCTACGCTGTTAATCCTTCACACAAGCATTTTAAGCTGTCTACTCTACTACTACAACTACAAAGGCAACTCTGATTGCAGACGCCACGACTAATTCACCCTTTCAAATGTTTCATTTCTCTGCGGGCTTGGCATTGCCTTTATTACGAGTATACTAAGTAATGTTGAATGTGATTTTTACGACCTCGCATACATATGTTGGTACTTAAGTAGCTTCACTATTCATAAATATCATGCCTTTGCATACAATTATGAATTTATGAAGCTAATAGGGTAAGCATCAGCAGTGTGTACACGGAAAACAAAAATGAATTAAAAAAAAAAAACTGTGCGTTGAGTTCAATTCCCACGCGCAGATGTGAAATTGCATAGGAAACATTAAAGAGAGGTATATTTTCTTACTACCAGCTGTAATGTTTTTGACTGAACTTTATTATTATTCTATTTTTTTATTTAATTTAATTTAATTTTTAAATAAGTTGCAACCCACGAAAAATATATTTTGCATGTGGTTTTCTTAAAAAAATTTATATGGCACCTATAATGCCGGCAACTTTCTCCAAAATGTTTTCGAAATTAGTTTATCTTCAATTTCCTTATTTAGACACCAATCAAAATAGTAGAACTTCAGTTAACCTATTGATTAAAATGAATCAAAGGTGGTAACCCACTTGAAAAATAATTTTGTATCAACCATTTTTGTTTCACACCAATATTGTTAAATTATTGATTGAATTAAATGTTAGAAAACAATTCTTTCACTTAATTTTTGGAACAGCCGGCAACCCTATTCAAAACGTTTTCGAAATTAGTTTTCTAAACCTCTTTCGTTTAACATCTATACAAATAGCATCAATGCAGTTAAATTGTAATTTAATTAAATGACAGGTGGCAACCCTTTAATGTAATTTTTCAAACAGGCGGGAAAATCCCCTTCAAAATTTTTTCAAAATTAGTGTTTCTTAAACCTCCTTCGTTTGTTACCAATACAAAAAGTAGAAATTCAGTTAACTTATTGAGTTAATTTAATCACAGGTGGCACCCCTCTCCAAAATTATTTTCGTATAAATCACTTTTGTTTCACAACAGTATTTTAATATTTTAGTTAACTTATTGATTGAATTAAACGCCAAGTGGCAACACATTAATTTTATTTTGCAAACAGGTGGCAACCCTCTTAAAAATCTTTTCGAAATTACTTTTTCTTCAACATCTTTCGTTTGACACTAATGCCAACAGCAGCATTTCAATTAACTGACATAAATGGCAGGTGGCAACCCTCGTCAAAAATATTTTCTTATAAATAATTTTTGTTTCGTACCAATATTGTAAAATTTTTCTTAACTTATTGATTGAATTAAATGACAAGCGGCAACCCCGTAATTCAATTTTTCAAACAGGCGGCAACCCTGCTTAAAATATTTTCGAAACCACGTTTTGTTAGAACTTGTTCTTTTGACTCCAATATAAATAGTATATTAATTTATTAATAGAATTAAATGACAGGTGGCACCCGCTTAATTATATTTACAAACAGGTGGCAACTTTCGTCAAAAATATTTTGGTATAAACTATTTTGTTTCACACCAACATTGCAATATATCCTAACTTATTAACTGAATTGAAATAACCTTAAATAATAATGGAAATACTTTTCAAACAGTTATCAAACATTTTAAAAAATTACTTAATTAATTAATTTTTCACAGCGCATTTGAGTTATTGATTTCATAAATAAACACTAATTCATTGTACTTTTACTATGCAACTAATCACATGAGCACTTCCAACTGTGCACGCAGTATTTTTTTTTTGTTTTTGCTATTTTTCCATTTATGACGTGAATTATAATTTTCGTTATTTTAGCTTAATGTGCTGGACTCTTCAGACCCAAAGCAGGAAAGCGTACTTAATACACGCACGTACGCACGTACGTCATCACTAAGGGATGGACGGACGGACATGGCACGGCAGCTTTCATTTCTCACACACACCCACACATACATACATCTGCACATTAAAACAATTCATCATTAACACACTGCTTTCATCTCTTGCATAATAAGACCCCTCATTATGATGATGATGATGTGTGTATTTATTTTGACTTTATTATTTAGCCCCCCATAATAGTATCGTGCTTATAATGTTGGAATAATTTCACATCCGCTAACTTTGATTCCACTCGCTGCCCCCATCATCAGTGCCCACTTTCCTACCAGTGCCATTCAACCTCCACCCTCTTCACAATTTCTTCATTACCCTCACTTGCTCATCTAAGTAAACATTGCCTTTTGGTTTTGCTAATAAATATTTCTAGCACATCATATTTGATTTTGCCCCCCGCCCCTTCTGATAATAATAATAATAATAATAATGGCGGCTTTGTACGCATTTTCATGTTTATTTGTCGGTTATTGGCTGTTAATGGAAAGTTTGTTGGATTTATTTGTGTTTGCTGTTTGGGAGTTGATGTGCCGTGCTCTATATAGCCGATATTTGGATGCGACTTTATGCTTTGTTGTTGTTGGTTTCTCTGATGCTTCTTATTCAAATATTTTATCTTAACTCCCTGCTTTTGTTTAAATTACCTTCAAGGCTTTAATAATTCTAGCGGTTGTACCGGAAATTTGCTGCCACTTTGCGGTTTAATTTCCACCGATTTTCAACAGTTAATAGTAATCGATTTTCGGTTGGTTTGATCGAATATTTTTGTGGTGCAATTGCAGAAAATCTATTCACACTACTACAACCGACTTCTCAGTTTCTTATTAAAAACAAATCTATAAATATTTAAGTGAAAAGAAATTTAATTGCGACTAAATGAAATTTTAGTACGTGTGCAAATACTAGAAATTGAAATAGAAATTATTATTTAGTAGAAACATGAAAATCATTCGTGGTCTAGAAATTCTGACGCAAATCAAATATAAAGTGTTGAAGTGTTTAAACTTTGTAGCCCATTCAATTTTAGTAGATATAATAAAATTTTAAGTGGCTTAAAATTCCCGATAATTTTTGATGATTTTTTTCGTCGTTAGTGTTACCCGTTTTCTTCCATATAAAAATAGATTTTATTCATTTTTTTATATGAAAAACAAGCAAGCAACACGAACAGCAAAAAAAAAAAAAAAAAAATAAAATAAAAAAAAAATATAAAAAAAAAATAAAAAAAAACAGCAATTTCGAGCCACTTAAAACTTGCACTTTATTTTAATGAAATTGAATGGGCTACAACACTGCTTACCCGAAATTTTTCTAGATTTTTTGGCACAAAATATTTGAAATCATACAATTTTTGTTAATTTGCTGAGATTTTGTGACTTTGGCACAAAATTTGAAATTTAGAATGAGTAAAATATAAAAAAAAAAACTGCGAAATTGTGTTAGCATAAAAAAATTGTGAATAATATAAGAAAAAAATACTGCGCCAATACTTTTTTCTGGCACTGTCAGTTTTTGTAAAAAAGTATTAAAAGATTCGAATCGGAATTAAAAAGAAATCGATATTGAATTAGTGCATTAATTAGCTCAAACAAAGTATCATTCGCTGAAAGCCAAGTAACAACAGAACATATAAAAATTATACAAAACAAATTACAAAACTTATTGATTTTTTGGCGATTTTTAAGGTCGTATGCTCAAAATAAACACTACTCTGGTTTAAATCGGGTTTAGCAAGTTTTTAGATTTATTCTCAGTTATCAAAAAAATCCTTAAATTGAATTAATTTTAATTAAATGCACAAGGGATGTGTGGGTTTTATCGAATTCGATAATATACAAACTAGGGCTGTGTGTTTCCTATCTATCGAAGAGCACTCCTTCTTCAATCTTTAAGTCCCTTATTATGGCATTTAGACAGTAAGAGTTTACTCACTACCCTCGTGAACCACCAGCAGTGACATATCGCAAAGAACTTGTCACTTTTCGTTGAGAACCGATCCAATTCCAATTCAATTTTAGTTTCATTCAATCAACGTTAAATTTTAGTTGGTAAGCGATGTCGAAAAATCTTTCCAATACACATCAACTTAGCATGCCTTCGGAAAAATAGAAGAACTAAAAAAATTGTATTATTTACGTTGATCTATTTGATAAAGCTTCAAAATGTGTTAGGAGTTCTAGTTAATATTAATATTGGGTATACAAAAAATAAACTACTTGGTCCAATAAGTTAATCATCTGAGACATAGACGGCGCTGTCAATGCCAAAAACATTTGAGCGACCTTAATTCAATGTTCCATGACATTTCACCGATTAGTTTACGAGTTACAGTCATTTGAGTTATTTGTGGATTCAAAAGAATTTCGTTTGTTGATAAAACAATGCGTTTCGGCGAAAAGGAACTCTGTGGAAACACACAATTCGTACAATGTGATAAGGATCCTATGAGCTGAATGCTTGTTCTTCTTTCCAAATTCGCTAAGTTGTTTTGTTTGCACCAACAACATACAAAAGCAAACTGGGCGAATTCAGTTGTTGTCATTTCACTTGCAGAATTACACACACAAAACACACCGCGGATTCGCCTTGTTATCACCTTCTATGGATCCACCTTGGGCAAAAGTATTATTCGCATTCTGCTCCGTCGATCGGAGCCGTTAAACAATGATTTCGTGAATTTCGTTGCGGTCGCACGTGCCCTGGCGACGCAGCGCTTACCGAACGTCCAAAGGTGGCAGTCGTTCCAGAGAACATTAAAAAAAAAAAAATCATCGTGGCATTCTGTTTGATCGTAAAGTGAAAGTGCGCGAGTTAATTGAGGTTGTGGGCATATCCAAAGGCTCAATAGGAACAATTGGGTGCCAAAAAGTTGAGCCGCATTTCTTCTATCATTAGACAATACAATGGTTCACAAGAGCATCAAAAAAAAAAAAGGGAAAATTTAATGAACTGGGCTACGTATCATTTCCCCATCCACCGTATTCTAAAGAACTGACCCCCAGCGATGATTGGCTGTTACCTAATGAGAAGTCTCGCTCCAGTGAAAGGAGTGTCGAAGTTGAACAACGTATTTCGGAGGGCTTTTTTCAGAGCATCATAGCAAAGATGTTAAAGTGTTGGAAGACCGTTGGGAAAAGTGTATGACCCTAGAAGAGGGGGACTACATATGTTAAAAAAATTGATAAAAAATTCTTTTACCTTCTTTGTACTTAATGAACTTATTAGATCCCATAGTACCTAAGTATAAGCAATAATTTTGCAACTGTTTGGTTATCGAAATGTTAGAAATTTAAGCCAAATAAAATTGACGCCATTTTTTCAACCCCAATTTTCATCTATCTACCTACTCTGCTCAATTATCATTTAACCAATAGCCATTCGACATGTGCGCTTTTTTACGCATCTGACCAAACAGCAATTCCAGCAAAAGAAGCAATTCATTTTTTTTTTTTACCTTTGTTCTCTCTGATCTACACATAAATGAAATGGACGCTTTTAATGGAAATTCCTCAATTTTCGGAATATTTTTTTTTTTTTAATTATTTGCTGCAAACAGCCAAGCTTACAATGCGACCCTCCACGGCATCGTCATTTACTTGGCTCTACATATGTACAGTGTGCAACGAAAGTCTGCATATGTTGATTTATTTTACAATAAAGTATATTCTAAATATATGAAATATCATCTTTAGTTTTTTCCATTAATTTCTTTTCTTGTAACAGAAAATTTTGTACAAAATTAAAACCAATAAGCTCAAAATTTGGACATTTTCAAAAATAGCGAATAAATTTCAAATATTCGCCCTGTGTGTAGACTTTTGTAACACACTGCACATACTTCAATATTTAGGTGTAATTTTTGCCTTGCCGCCATCCTCCAATTTTCAGATGCTTGTTACGGTATGTGCGATTGAATTTATTTATAATTTCATGATGTTATTGAGGAATCATTTGGCATTTTGCCTATAAAAGCAGTCGTACTATATTCACACAAACATACATATGTACGTGTGTGTGTGTGTGTGTATTGATGTATGTAAAAGTGTTGCTGATACGCAGCCATAAAGAAGTGGATGACCTAATAAAATTACGGAGAACTTTTGCATCTTCGCCAAGCAATTAGGCAGGGGAAACAAGCACAAATATTAAAAAAAAAAAAACGATAATATTCGGCAACTAAGTAATTCAAATTTTTTAAGGCACATAAGTTTATGCGATGCAAAAATTTCTATTCATATTTTAATTATGTATACAAACTTACCGCAAGAATTATGAAATTTGCTTAATTATAAATTATAAACAAATCGCGAAAATATTGGGAGAAAACATTGGTCGTGATAAAAAATAATAATAAAATATTAATGGATATAGCTTGAAAAAAAATTAGGTTTTCTAAATATAAACGTAAACATTAACTCAAAACGTTCAAATTTTTATTTCATTAGTGGATTTTCCAAGGCCGTTTTTTCTGATAATTTCCTTGCATTTGTTAAACAAAAAATCACTGCTAACTTCTTTAAGCTACAGAAAATTTTGCAGCTGCTACCCATGAGCTTATTTATTGCCTTATTGATAAGAAGTGAAAAGCAAACGAAATAATTATCTGAATTGAAGAAAACAAAGCTACCAAAGGAAAGCAAAATGAGAATGAACTGGCGCCTAAGAAATATTAACTAATTTTGGAGAAAACAGATCCCATTTTATGCAGGTTTTTATTCCGCTTTAAGAAATGTTAACTCACTCACTCGAGAGAATACCGCAATGTGAAAAATCTTCCATCAAAATCAGGAAACATTTTCTTAGGGTCAGCAGAGAAAATATAATACAATTGCGTGTATGGGAAAATTGAGAAAATCGATAAACCAAGACCTACAAATTATTAGAAACAGTTTGGCCAAAGGACGTAGATTACAAAGAAGTTGCATGGCGTGTTGTTTTCTGTGACAAGAATTTTCGTCGAACTTCACCACACCAGAACCCAATTGGATTTTACCAGATTCTAATATTAATCAGCAAAAGTGAAATTAATTCGTTATGATGAATATGGATTTGTTTTTTTTTTTTTTGTTAGAGGAACGGTGGGAGTGAAGCAAATTCTGTGTAATCAGCTTTCTTTAGTTTGACAGATTTGAGTATGTGCTATGTAAAATATAAAATTTGACAGTTCAGTGTATTCCCGGTTATAATATGGTTATGCTATCAATGATAAAATGTTAAGATTTTAATTGATTTTCCATTTATAGTATTACACAAGCAGAAAACCATGTGCCTTTATAACGTTAACGATGCCCATAATATCGAAAAGTATAATGGTAATTAAATAAATTTTCGATATTGCTTGGTTCGCACCACACCGTCGCAAAAAGAAACAAGAAGGATCAAAAACCAACCTTTGATTCTGGCCACTTCAAAATTGCACTTTATTGATTGGGCTATTAAACTGCATACCCAGAATTTTTTTTTTATAATTGTGATTAAAAATTTTAAAGTTTTAATGAAAATTTGCTTAATTTTTTCACCTTTGCACAAAGTTTGAAGCTTTTGTTTAAATGGTTTTATCTTTGTAGCATGAACTATGTTATTTTTTAAACTAATTAAATTTAAATAAAGGAAGGTAAATAAACAAAACTTAGCAATATGTAGTGGCGTTATAATTATTAAATTAGTTATATAAATATACGCGCTTTTTTTATTGACATACATAATTTATATTTCGTATCTGTGAAATTTTTTTGTCATTTTTTATTCTTGAAAAAAAGTTTTTATTTTATACATCCGCCTCAAAACATATAGTTGTGACACTTTAAATGTATGTACATTGTACATACAAAATTTTATACAACCAAAAAGTTTATTTACTTATTTACCACAAACACGGCCCATTTAATTCGAAAGCAATTGCCTGTTCACGCGCCCTTGCGATTGTCAGAGAATAATAGCAAAAAAAAAAAAAAATCAAATTTTAAAGACAAATATATTGTAATTCAATTCGAATGTGATATTTTCAGAACATATATTTATGTTTGAGAAAACTAGCCCTAGTGTTAAGAAAATTCGCTAGATTTGCCAAAGCGCGTAAACAAATACAGACTTCTTAATTTTAAATAATTTAATTTGTAAATTTCAGCACCAGTTTTGTATAATTTTTTTTTTGTTTGTTTAATGTGCAATAGTGCTTTATAAAAATATAGTTAATTCTATATCAAAACTTATATAAATATATATTTCAAACAGTGTATGAAATTTAAAAAAAATTGCATCGAAACTTCAAACCTTTTAACTAGAATTTTTAGAAAAAAGTGCAGTTTTTTTGCGTTACACAAGTAACTTGTGCTGAAAATTTTTTTTTATAGAAAAATTGCACACTATAAATTGTTCAGAAAATTCTGAGTTAAAAATTTTTAATTTTGAAATGTAGTATGAAATTTGAAACTGAAATTCTAATAATTTTCAGTATAGAATGAAGTATATTTTTGAAAAATAGAAGCTTATGAACATTAAACAAACAAATAAAAAGTAATATCGGCCAAATGGTCATTTTGAAAAAATTTATTTGTTATTGACCAAAATTTGCATACAATAAATGTAGAATTATCTGCAGTATTTCATTTAAAATGGAAACTATTTGTTATTTCATTTTTACATTACAGAAATTTTGTGTGAGAAGATTTCTATAAATAATTTTCTGATCTAGAGGATTTAAACTCTCTAGCAGCGACCCATCAATTTCATTTATTTTTGGAGAGTTCACAAAGTAAAGGTGGAATTAGTCTTCTAGAGGATTTTAACCCTCTACCAGCGATCTATCAACAAGATATTTGGCTTATACCTATACATACAACAAATATCAACCTTCTCAGAAATAGTATTTTAATATTTTATATCTTTGTACATAATTGAACTAAATTTGACTTTTAAAAAAGTCGACAGCTTTCCTCCAAATATACTTATAAACTTTCTGCTAGAAAAAACGAATGGTTTGACACCCATAACTTTCTATTTAGGTCGCAACCCTCATCTACCTTCTTGCTGAGACAAACTGTTTGATACTGATAGTTTCGTATTTCGTACGAATTGTGTATGGTTTAATTAAATTTGATTTTTAAAATAGGTGGCAACTCTCTCCAAAATATATGTATGTAGGTATAACCCATCCTTCGCCGAAACAAAACCTTTGAAACCAATATTTTAATATTTCATATATTCGTGAATACCGTGTATACCGCTCGATTATGTGAACTAATTCAAACAGGCATTGTTCATTGAAGTGAATTGTTCATATATTGGAGAGTGCATAGGAATTCGTATTCTACACTTGGCTGTATGCTGTAAAATTCATAAATATACGGGATATTTTGTTATTCAAATTAAAAGATTTTATTTCAGTTTATTCATACATACATATATGTATACATATAATAAAAAAGTCACTAATTAAGAAATTGTGATTGGCTTAGTAAAAAAAGTTGTTAACTTTGTTTGTGTCTTTTGCGCGTTTATTTTTGTTTGCAACAATTGGTCTCTGTATTTGCGAAACACCAACATATCCTCAATACTACAGTTTTCTTGACCCCGTACCAATATTTTATTAAAGGCGTCCAGAACTTCAGTATTCTTTAAAGAGATTTCGGGAACCACCTGAATTGTATCATCGCTTTCTTCATTGCTAACTTGCATTCCATGCTCAGAAATATTTTCATCATCATCGTTATCATCACAAATATCATTAATGGACAATTGATAATCGCCACCCAACTGAGAAAGTAAATTAGATAATTCCATTATTGGCTCTTCAGTATCTTTCCTATATTCTTGCCTTAAAACACTTAAGGGAATATCGTCTTCAATATCAAACACTTCATCTGAATTTAAAATATTTGACCAACATTTTTTGATGATGTTAGGAGTTATTTTGTCCCAAGCCATACGTAAATTAATTATAGCATCCTTTATCGATAATTTTTTTAATACTGCGCCTGGATCTTCGCAATTTGAAGAAACAATAGATGCTAATAAGCAAGATTTGTAGTGGAGCTTCGTAATACGAATTACATTTTGATCCATGGGCTGTATTAATGGAGTGACGTTAGGTGGCATGTACACGACGAAAATATTTCCGTCATCTGACTTCAATTTTGTAGCCTGTGGATGGCATGGAGCATTATCTAGTATAAGAATAGCTTTGATTGGCATGTCATTTTGTTTTAAATAGTTAGTGACCTAAAATAAAAAAAAAACAATTTTTATTTTATTAAAAAACTAGACATTAAAAATGTGTGTACAAACCTGGGGAATAAAAGAATATTTGAACCAATCTTCAAATATTGCTGCGGTCATCCATGCATTTTTTGAGTGCTTGTAATCAACTGGTAGCTGAACATTACCAAAACATCGTGGTTTTGCTGCTTTTCCAATGACCAACGGTTTTATCTTATGATCACCAGAAGCATTTGTACAAGCTAAGAATGTGAGACGTACTTTTTCTGCTTTTCGTCCTGGTGCCGTTTTTTCGTTTTTTTGAACCAACGTTTTGGAAGTCAGCATTCTCCAAAATAAGCCAGATTCATCTGCATTGTAGATCTGGTCATGTGTCAAGTTATGGTGCTGTATCAACGCTTGCAACTGTCATTTAAATGGGGATACAAGGTGCGAACTGGACGAAAGCTTTTCACCAGAAATTTTTAAAAACCTGATTCCATACCGTCTTTTGAATTTCTGCAGCCATCCGTCACTGGCACAAAAACCATTTTTTTCTTTTATTTCATTATTAAAAAACTTTGCCTTTTCTTTTATTAGGTCAGAAGTTACCGGCAAATTCTTTTTCCGTTGGATACAGAACCATTGATATAATTTTTCTTCAGCTTTTGGGATTTCTCCAACTCTCAAGGTTTTTTTTGTGATGACTTCATAGCTATTCTCTACAACATTTAGAATTTCCGATTTATTTTTTCTTATCGCACAAATCGTGGACTTCGCGATGTTATATTTTTTTGATAAGGCAGTAACACCTTCACCTTTTTCTAAACAATGAATAATATCACTCTTTTGTTTTAAATTTAACACGGTCCGTGTCATTTTAACTTTACTTACTCCACCAAAATTTTTACACTTCTGTTTCATAACTCATATTCAGTTCCATGAATTTACTTACGAATTCCTCAAATTCCCGTTAGGCAAAAACTGTAAAAATAAATACGGTGCATGTATGTATGCTTGTGCCTAGTATTTAGAATTTAAAACGCAAAAGAAAAAGAAGAAATTGTATGTTCACATAATAGAGATAGGCAGTGTTCACTCTTTAGAACCTTGCATACAAAATTTTACCCGAAATATTTTGTTCACTCTTTTGGATATTCATATAAGCGAGCATCTACATAACCGAGCGGCTACTGTATTTCATACCTACCAAATATGCACACAAAATTTCATAAAAATCGGCCGAACCACAAAACCCGTGTCTGAGATTTTTTTATATTAGATATATAGCATGTTGTGAAGCTATTGTTATACAACTTTTTAAGAAATCAAATCTCCAGTATTGAATTTATTTATACTTTAATTATTAATTAATTCTTTCGTACTATTTTGCTGGTGGAAACCAGTTTTTAGACGTCCTCGAATATAGATCCATAACTTCATAGCTGGTTATCCTTTTTGCCTTAAACGAGGATAAAGATGATAGCGAATGGCGTGTATTAATAGTTACTGTTGTTTTTGTTGTTCTTTTACACGTGCGACTAGCAGGACTTTAAGCCGACATTTAGTAACAAACTTCTTAACAACCTAACTGCAGTTTGTAGACCCGCTAAATAACTTATACGATACTTGTTAGTCGACTTAATTTTATATTTTATTATCGAAATTGTGTTCGTGGCCTTTGTCATTCAAAAAATGCGCATAATTTACTGACACCATAATAACTTGCCAAAAATGTTGTAGGCTTCGTGGCTACGCAAGCAGGCAGACAGACATATAGACAAAAGATATTATCATAATAATTATTTTATGTTTTGCCAACGGAATTTATTATGTGGAGACAATGATAATTATTATAAAAAAAAAAGAAGAAAAGTGTATGCAAGCGCGGGTGTGTCGATTTAAATACTTTACATATGTAGCGCTAATGCCAACAGATATTTGACCAACAAAATGGCGGCATTTCAATCGCTTATGCGAGACATGCAATAAAATTTAATGAGGGTGAGAAAGAGAGAGAGAGAGATGCAATCAATCTAATTTTTTAATGACACTGCGTACGTAGGAGATATATCCCTATGCGGATAATACCGCTTGCCGCGGTGAATCCGTGCTCAGAATTCACAGAACCTTTAAAATTTATTTTTTTTCATTCCCGCCCTCCTTCTATTTCTCTCGCACTACATGTTCCACAAACTCACTGATTCCTTAGCGAATAAATATTTTGTTTATGTCAATTTCGCATTATTGCATCGGTGCTCACTCAGATTAAGCAGCAGATCTCATTGTAGCCGCATGAGTTTTGCACACTAACTAAGTAAGTACATTCATGCCTCTTATAAGTAGTCATTTTATAAAAATTAGAATACTCTCATACAGAGGCGACGTGGTGGGTGTGACCTCATACCTGCTATACAAGTATTTTTTTTTAAACTTTTTCTTTTTTTCTGCGCTTCTTAATCCGCTGCCACTGCTCCCTTCCAATTTGTTTGCAGCTGCCTGCCGAAGATTGTACGTGTTCCTAAGTAGTTGCATGATTTGAATTTTGTATGTGCCCATGGTCTGCATTTAAATTAATAAATTTTTGTTTATAAACACAAAACCATCATTTTCTATGTATACACTGAAATAGTCTGAAAAAAATGCAGCGTAACAGCTGTTGATAGAAAAAAAATGTATCGCCTCTTTTTTTGGGGTTTGGGGTTTTACAAAACTTATTTTAATTTTTCTTTGTGTAAACAAAAAACTTTTCAGATTTTATCTCTGCTTCGAATTTTGAAGTTTATTTTTTCGTCAATTCAAACCCGCTCCCATCCATACCAAATAAAATAGCATTAACATTTATTTCCATATAATTCTTCGTCAAACACACACAAATAAAAAAAGGTATAATAGACAAAAAACAAAAAAAAAAAAAAAAAAAAAAAAAATTGAGTTTAAGAATTTTAACTTTTTGGAATCCACATATTTTGAGCAATCAATCCATGTCAAATCGGCCAAAGCGAAAAATTTAATTTGTTTTCCAAAGTTTGGTAAAATCTTTGGAATTTTTCAAGATTATTTTTTATAAAAAAATTGAAATACAATAAAAGAAAAAAATTTTAAAGTTAAAATACACAAATTTCGAAAAAAGTCATATAGTAAATTTTTAGCTATATTTTGTATATAGTTCTTAATAATTTTTTCTACTGTTCTTTAAGGATTGTGATTCTAAAAATGGCATTGCTTTAAATTACTAAAAAAAAAAATGGAAAATAGTTTTTTGAAAGTTAAGTAAAATTTGAAATTTCCCGAATTTTTCAAAATTATTTTGTATAAAAGAATTAAAAAGTTAAAAAAGAAAATCAAAAATTCCATAATTTAAAGAATCGAGTAATTCAAGGTCATATATAAAAATTTTACCTCTATTTTTTATACAATACATGCAACTGTTCTTAAAGTTTTCTTTTGAAATACATATGTACATATATAAATTTCTGAATTTTCTCGAAAATTATTCTAAATAGACTAAGCTCGTTTGAAATGTAATAATTCGGACAATAAAAAGGATTAAATGCTGAAACCAAAATTTCAAAAAAAAAAACAAGGCAAATTTTCAATTTTTATTTTGTGTGCAACACCCCTAACAGATTTTAAAAGATACTGAAATTTAAAATTTTTTAGAAAAAATATATTCCAAAGTATTGAATATGGTATAAAGATTGTTTTGAAAGTGAAATTTCGGCTATAAAATTAAAACCAAAATATAAAAAAAAATATTTTTTTTTTAAGTTTTAATAACCAGGGCAAATTTTCAATGTCAGTTTTATTTTGTGTACAACAATCCTAACAGATTTTAAAAGATACTGAAATTTAAAATTTTTTAGAAAAAATATATTCCAAAGTATTGAATATGGTATAAAGATTGTTTTGAAGGTGAAATTTCGGCTATAAAATTAAAACCAAAATTTAAAAAAAATATTTTTTTTTTAAGTTTTAATAACCAAGGCAAATTTTCAATTTCAGTTTTATTTTGTGTACAACACCCCTAACAGATTTTAAAAGATACTGAAATTTAAATTTGTTTAGAAAAAATATATTCCAAAGTATTGAATATGGTATAAAGATTGTTTTGAAGGTGAAATTTCGGCTATAAAATTAAATTTATTTTGCAACAAAATTTCGGAAAAATAAATTTCAGAATTTGAAATTTTTAAAAACAAAAAAATATATAATTTTTTTTTTATACAATGCCTTAAACCAAAAAGAAAAAATATGAATAAAAATTTCGCTCATTTTTTTTTTACAACACATTTATCTGATCTTTAAGAATCTTGAGATTTTAAAGTTGGTTTTCTTTTAAACATTTATTGTTGTATTCGGTTTTTTTTTTGTAAACTCTTGAAAATTTCCTTCATATTTTTTTGTGAAATTCTTAAAAAGCCAAATATTCCTGGTTATCCAACACAAAATCTAAATACTCAAATTATATAAAAATGCCGGTTACTTGTTCGCACTTAGCACAATAATGTGCCACATTAATGCAAAAAAAAACCAAAAGCAGCGCCATGACAATAGCAGCAAAATAAAAGATGGAAGCATGAAAAAAATCATAACATCCTCTCGATCTCCATCTCCATGTAACAACAAATGATTCGCAAATTTTCTCGCATTAATTCCACTAAAATACCCATTTTCCCCACTCTACCCCGCTCAGTTCAGCTCAGCATAAAACGTGTTTCAACCTCCTTCACATTGTCTGCTACGTCCTTGTATTGAACCTTAGCGCTGGCGCTGCAACACCCAATAAAATTCACTGCACGTTTTCGTTGCTCAAACTAATTGTATGACTTAATATACTAAGTAAGAGAGTTGCAGAGTGCGTGGTGGGGGCGAGGGTGAGGAAGAGAGATATCTTCGGGTTTTTTTTTTATATTACAGAATACTAGATGTGCTCGTATTTGCTGTAAGAAGTTCGCATGCACCTTAAATAGAACTCCCAAGGCTTTTGCGGACCCAGGGGCGGTTCAAGGGAGCCCGAGAGCCCCGGCAAAAATATATCGCTGACTAAAATTGTCCAAGAGATTCAATGATGCAGGTTGTAAAGGTTATTCTTGAGATGTTTTAACCACAGAATGTCTACAAAAAAGAATTTTTATCTGATTTTCCACCATTTCGACCATTTTTTGAAACCCTTAAAAAATGGTGCTGAAAAAAAAAACTGAAAACGAAGATTTCCGATTTCCTCTTGTGCGACAGCAAAAGATTAAATTATAATGGACTCTAATATTTGTATCCCTATTCAGATATCTTGGAGTAATGAAGGTAGAAAGATGAAATTTTGAGTTGGTGATAGTGAACGTAACAATTCAAATAGGTAGTTTAATTTTTTACATGATTTCCGTGCAAATATTCAGGGATCTTCGAGGATAAAATCTTAAGGGGGAGAATTAAATAGAGGCCGCAAAAAGGTATTTTTTGAAGATGTTTTGTAGAGAAATTTAGTCAGATGTCTGAGGTTGAAAAAAAGCATTTTTTACAAAAATAAAAATTTTTCAGCGATCTCTTAAGTCATGTCGCTGGCGACGTCGTAAATTGCGTTAGCAATGATGACCGCAATTTTCATCTGTAATCAACAAACCAAACATTTTCTTACTCAAGAGAGAGACTAAAATATTTGTGATATTCAAAAATTAGGCCTTTAAAACATGCTTCCAAAAAAAAAAAAAAAAAAAAAAAAAATGGTGGACCTGCAGTCAAAAAAGTGTAAAAGCCGTTTTTTATAGAATATATAATCTTGCATGCAAAAACGCATGTTAGATGATAAAAATCGGTTCGTTCGTTTTACATCTAATAACCCGTGTTTTTTTTTTTTTTTTTGAATTTTTTTCTACAACACTATTCTTGTTGAACCTTTATAGTGCTGAAAAAACAGACGTTCCCAGTTATTGTATTTGAGCTGTAGTTTCGCCCTCATATCAATTTACTAATTTCTGAGAAAAATACTTCAATTTTGTCTCGTGGTGTCTTCTGATATGGTACTTTTTTTTTATCAGCTCACAAAATGCAATGTAAGAATCGTAAATAAATAATAAATTTGTTTCGCGATGTGAATAATTCAATTGGTCAACTTCGGCGCCCCTCGAGCCCTAGGCCCCTGATTGCGACCAAATCCGCCACCCGCATGATACCGCACCTATGAATAATTCTAAAGGCAATTCGATTGCGCATTTAATGTTCAAAGCAGCTGAGTGCTTGAGAGTTTAATATACATTTTTTTTTTGTTCTATATACCCCTTCGTTTTATATTTCATTTAAGCTTTCTCGCAATCATGTTATTTTAGTACGCGGCTGAGATCGAGTTCCTCGCTACTCCTTTATTTCATCATTTGCAGTCACATGGGCATCTTTTGCCTTCTGCGTTTGTGTTCTCTTCGTGTTTGAGGTTTCATTACTAAGAATTGTTAAGCGACAACTTCTTTGTGTATTCCGCCTTTTCGCGAGTACTTACTTTGCATACATAGCCTTAACATTCATACGTACTAGGTAAGCCGCCTTCCCTGTCCCTCTTCAACTCTATTTCATCATTTTACAATAATATAATTTTCCTGTCTTCGTCTACTATCTAAAATTGTCGCACAAACATCACATCACGCACAGTCCCACCTCAATCCTCGTAACTCATCAACTCAGCTATTTGTCACGACATGGAATTCCTAATTTTATTTCAACAGCAACTACAACTGCGACTGCGACTGCGACTGCGGCTTCTAACTAAACGGCTCTCTAGTCGGTGAAGATATGTCGGATGGAGTCTAGCAAAGTCATCGCGTTCGGACAGCATGGATAGGATGCTGGCTATGTTCTGAATGGACCGAGGGGGCGAGCAAGGCAGCAGGAGCAGCAGCAGCAGCGACAGCGACAGCGAATTCCAACATTCATTCATGCAGATTTCATGCGAATGCTAAAATAAATGACATTTTTATGCGTAAATTGAAATGTGAGCGACGTGCTGGCACGACCCACGCCTCTACCTAACAAACATACATATGTACATACATACATAGCTATTTGTTCATCCTAGCATTACGTTCTAGCGTGCTGGAAACTTGCCACGTTTCTAATTCACTTTTGTGCTCATTTCGTTCATCTGATAAAAACGCATACATTTGGCTTTGTCGTTGTTGTTGTTTTGTAAGCGCTACTGAAGTGATATGTTTGCCATGTGCAGGGGGGTGGTAACGGATGTGAAGTGGAGTGGTGGTCGTGGTGGAGTTGGTTGGGGCATACCGGAAATTTTCTCAAACCTCAAACAGCTTTTTACATTGTTCTGAGTCTGAGACGGACAGGGTTGCCTTGTCGACAATCGACATCAGTCATGTTTCCTTGCATATATGTAAATACATATGTATCCATGTATGCATGTACATATGTATGGGTGTATGGTGCTAGTACTTGGAGTTGTCATGCGTTTAATTAATTTTTCGTCACCACATTCCTTATCAGTTTTGTGCGTCCTGTATGCAAGTGGCCTATTTGTTTCTGGTACGACAAATGTTGAGTTTTATCTTAATGCTGATAGGCACAGCGTTTTCTTTGTTTTTTATTATATATCAAGCGGAATACATATGTATGTGCGTGGAACTTAGTTTATTATGGTTATCATCATACAAACTCCTGCAAATGTGCAATAAGAATAATTTAATTAATTGAATACCAAAAAAATGATGCGTTGATGATGAGCAACATTTTGAAGCAGCAGTTTTTTTTATTGTTATCGTCGGACGGCGAAAATTTTATAAATACGTACGTTTTATTCACGGGTTGAGCAAATAGTAGTAGAAATTAGTAGAAGTAGTCGTAGTAATTGGTAGAAGCATTTCCAAAAATAGTAGTAGAAATTATTAGTAACATAAGTAAAAATAGTGGGATAAATTAGGAAAAATTGTGGTTTTAATTAGTAGTAGCATTAGTAAGAATTTTGGTAGAAATTAATAAATGCAAAAGTGGTAAAATTTAAAAAATGGTGGAAAAATTAGTAAAAATAGTGGTAGAAAGCGATTAAAACAGTGGTAGAAATTAGTAGTGGCATTAATAAAAATAGTGGTAGAAATTAGTAAAACTATTGAAAGAAGTTAGTAAAAAAAAGGGAGTAACAGTAAAGGCATTAGTAAAAATTATGGTAAAAATTAGTAAAAAAAGCGGTAGAAAAGATTAAAAATAGTGACAGAAAGTAGTAAAAATAGTGGTTGAAATAAGTGGTGGTATAATAAAGATATGGGTAATCATTAGTAAAAATCGTGGTAAAAATGAGTAAAAGTAGTGGTAGAATTTAGTAGTAGATTAAAAAAAATTGTGGTAGACGTTAGTAAAGTAGTGAAAGAAATTAGTGAAAATGGTGGTAGAAAGTAGTATAAATAGTGGTAGAAATTACTCAAAATGGTGGAAGAATATAGTTAAAATAGTGTTAGAAATGAGTGAAAAAAGTGGTAGAAGAGATTAAAAATAGTGGCAGAAAATACCTAGTAAAAATAGTGGTAGAAATTAGTAGTAGTATTAATAAAGATAGTGGTTATCACTAGTAAAAATCGTGGTAAAAATGAGTAAAAACAGTGGTAGACTTTAGTAGTAGATTTAAGAAAATAGCGGTAGACATTAGGAAAAGTAGTGGAAGAAATTAGTAGAAATAGTGGTGGACATTAGTAAAAATAGTGGTAGAAATTACTAAAAAAAAGGAAGAATTTACTTAAAATAGTGGGAGTAATTAGGAAAAAAAGTGGAAGAAAAGATTAAAAATATTGGCAGAAAGTAGTAAAAACAGTGGTAGAAAATTGTAGTAGTATTAATAAAAGTATTTGTAGGCAATAATAAAAATAGTGGAAGAAATTAGTAAATATAGTGGCAGTAGTAATTAGTAGTAATAAAGAGATTCTGACGCGACTTTCGTTACGCGATGTAAAAAATCACTCCCGCTAAAAAAGTTTTACTTAAACAATTTTAACTAATAGAGTCGACGTCCTTCACTTTTCTTCGTACTGGATGAAGAGTACTATTTTGCTTTTTATTAAACAAGGTGGTCATGATGAACATGGTGGCAACCTCACCGTGCTCTAAAACAACTCAAATTTTGCTCTCTGTTTTCTATTATTTGCACCGCCAACCCGCATATCATCAGCGAACAGCAAACCGCAAAAACTTCCCTACATACATACATATATCTATATAATTATTCGTACTTAAAACTCAAGATTTTCTTCATTTTATTAAAAAAAAAAAAGAAACCCCCATCAGGAAACTCGGCTACGAAGTCGTGGAAATGGTTCTTTCAGTCTTAACATCAATCAATATTAAAAATTTATGTATTAAAACCATATCTTATACGATCCAAATAAAAATATTGTCACTAATCAATTTTTATCTTTTTCTCATTTTAGGTAAGTTGAATGAATCGAAAAACTACTTGTACTGGTAAATATTGTTAAGTTTCAAAATAAATATCAAACTAGTAAATGCTTAGTTTCTTCGAACCAAACCTCGCGTGGTCTCTTAAGCGGGGTAAGTAAGTTAAATACCACTTTTAGACGCCTGTTTTTCTTAACTAGCCGCTACTTAACTTCACAGCACACACGAATAAAAACCCCGGTATACAGTGGCGGATCTAGACGGGGCTGTAGAATGATCTGAACCAAATGCCTCGTTAAATAATTGCTTTAGTTGGTGTTTTTTATTTTATCGCAAACAAATTGGACAGATATTGAAATTTGCGTTCAGCGTTTTTAACACAATATGACAAATTTTAAAATAGATGACAATTATCTGTTTGGAGAAATTAAAAGACCGAGCCTACCTATGTATGTACATATGTACATATGTATATTTCGATTCAAAAAAATTTATACAATGGAAAATCAATCAACACATTGTAATCGCTAAAAGATGTGTGGAAATACGCATGCATTTTAAAAAATTAACATATTCTACCTGAACAATTTTCTATTCTTAGTCATTGCGTATGATTTTTAGACTAGTTAGAAGAAGTGCAACACTTACCACATTATCTATTATCAAGGATTTATCTTGCTGGGAAATTGCCAATATAATTTAAAAAAATCTATCAAATTTCAATAAATATTCAATGTAGCAATTCGCTTGAATCTGACAAGAAGAATTTAATTAGCGAAATAAATAAAACAAATACAAATTTTGGTAAATGGGCGTGGCACCGCGTACTTTAGGTCGAAAACGTATATCTCGAAAACTACATTATCAATTAATTTCAACACAGTAAGCAAATTTTGAGAATTTTAGAAATCGGCACAAAGCCAGTGAGAATTTACAAAAACAAAGATAAAACTTTGTTCAACTTTTTTTGAAAGTTTTTTAAGTATTTACATGCAATAATTAGATGTAGTTTCAAATTTCGAACTTTGCAAGATTATATTTCCATTTCATTGAGAAAGGGAGAAAGTGCTTTTTGAAGTAAAACTTCTTTAGCGGAATAAGAGAGATTTTTTACATCGCATTACGCAAGTCGCGCCGATATCGCGTAACGAACTTAATTTCTACATTTTGTTTTTTTACTAATCTATGCTACTAATTACTACTATTATTTTTATTTTTTTAATTTCTTCTACTATTTCTACAAATGCTACCAATAACTACTGTTCTTTTTTTTTAAATAATTTTTGCTACTATTTTTACTAGTTTCAACTACCATTTTTCTTAGTTTCTACTACTTTTACTAATTTCTACTACTATTTTAACTAGTACCACTACTAGTTGCTACTGCTAATTTTACTAATTCCTACTATAATTTTTTTTTTTTTTTTTACTAATATTTTAATAGTTTTTACTACCGATTTTACTAGTTTCCACTTTTTTTTTGTATGATTTCTGCTACTATTTCTTACTAATGCTGCTACTAATTACTACTACTATTTTATTAATGTTACTACAAATTACTACCACCACAACTATTAGTACTACTATTTATTACTAATCACTACTCGTACTACCACTACTACTCCTATATTTAACTGTCTATACCTTTGTAGAATCGGCAGTTAGGTGCACAAGGTTTTTTTTTACTCACATACTTTTTATCATTAGTTTGGTTCATTTTCCAGCCAAGTGATGTACAGTGATATTTTATATATTTAGCTTCGTAGTAGGCCAAAAAGTTAAATTCGAATGAGATAAATAAATGAGATATAGTCAAAACGGGTTTTTAAAAATAGTGATACAATTAACTTGTGTGTAAACTAATTATGTTAAACAGTATCGCCCTTTAGTCGTCAAGAGGTGAATTGGTTTGTAACTTTTTTTTTTTTTTTTTTTTTTTTTTTTTTTTTTTTTTTTTTTATAGAAAAACAAATATTTGTTAGCAATAAACTAAATCCGGTATTGTACCAGTTGTCGCCTGGTATTTACAATTTTTTTCTGTTTTTTTTTTCTACAATAAATACGAACATTCCAATTTTTCAACAATGTACTTTCTGTATACCCTTTATGGCGGTATATGTCATTGTTCCGACGAATCCAATTATGATAAAAACTATATGTATTTTTTTTGTATGTTTAACACAACAGTAAACAAAAAATACAAGTACATAACACTCATTGGTATTTTTAATTGAATATGTTTTCTGCGCACTCGTTTAGCGATAAGAGGAAACAACTTGGATTGTAACATTTCCGCTGTGGCACTGATTGTGGCCGCCATTTCACAAAACAAATAAAAGGGACAAACAAAAAGAAAAAAAAACAAAAAAAAAAGACATATGTATAGCGACAGAATGCACTTGATATTCAAGTATGCATGTAAATAATGGAGAAAAAAAATCGTCAACAAGTGGCGGCAATTTCAATTCGACTGATAAAATACTACAATACATGAAAATGTGCTATTCGCAAATTAAAAAAAAAAAAAAAAAAAAAAACAAAAAAAAAAAAAAAAAAAAAAAAAAATACAACGCCAACTCATTCAAGTGATTGCGGTTCATAATAATCTTTCAATATAATAGGTTTGAGGAAATGATAAAAAAAATGCCTAGTTATTTTAAACCAATATTTGAAAATATTACTTTACTTATTACTTTGTAGCACGGTGTAGCCTTAAAGTATTCAGTTGCATTTCCTACATTCAACACATAATTTTTCAACTTAGTTTTAAATTCCTTCAAACTTCCTGAATTTCCACCCGCATTTTTCGAACAATATTTTCTCCTCCTTCTTCAGTAGAATAGAAAAAAGACTTGCATCCTTGGAAGCCTTCTGCCTTCTGCCGTCTTCCTTTTCACATGTCAAACCTACATGCATGTAAATGTATGAGTGTGTGTGTCGAGTGTAAAGTAGGCGTGTTCATTACATATTCTACAGTTACTCAAGCGTATTTTTAGATTGTCCCAAAAGTTTTTCTTTGCTTTTGTACAAATTCAATTTTATGTCCACCGGAACTTTTTAACTTGCTTGCCTTTCTTCAACACATTTCGCATTCACTACAAATTATTTGAAGAGCAAACAAAGGCTCACATTCGCATACATACAAACAAACATATGTATGTAGTATGATACTTGTTCGAAAATATTCAAGATGTAAATTGATTTCATTGTGAAATTCACCAAACTTTCTATGTCCAGTTAGGTAAAAGAAAAAAATATAAAGTTTTCGTTGTGAAAGTGCCCAAAAAGTATATCACAGAGAGAGACCAAAAATAACCGCCATTAATTTTGAGAATTTTTAAAATCGACGATGTATTCCGAGACTTTTTAAAAATTTTAGCCTTGCTATTTTCTTCGAATTATTATTATTATTTTTTTTACATAAATTTTTAGTATATTCTAAATACCAATACCAGCCCCTACCTAGCGACTTAATCCATATGCGGGCTTGTTCCGAATTTCATTTTCATTTCGGAATTTTTCATTTCACCGAAGCAGCTTAAGATAGTTTCAATTCCACTCGGCAATGAAATGCAGAGCTTGCCGGCTTGTACTTCGCTTTGCATCGTTATAGAGATCTGAAAAGCTTACAGAGGATTTACGTATGTACATTAAAATCAGTTTCGAAGTTTTTTTTTTTTTGTATTGAACAGACAAGAATGAAAGCGGCTCCATAAAACTGTCGCCAAATTTCTTCTTTGAAACTTCACACTTACCAAACCGGTAAGCTAAAATTTTTATTTGCCGAATACCATGATAAATATAAACTTGAAACGATTTTTGTTAGTTAAAGTAGCCACATTGCTAACATTGCAAATAATCGATAAACATATCGATTACAAAAGAAATCAATAACAATTAGAAAATCGATATCGATTAACAATCGATTAAACAGGGCAAGTTAAAACAAGGGCTTTTTAAAAATTTGAAACCAGGGACAAAATATGCTGGCATTGGAAATAAGCGATAAACATATCGATTCCAAAAAAATCGATAACAAAATTAGAAAATCGATATCGATTGTCAGTCATTAAAAAGGACAAGTTTAAACAAAAATATTTCAAACCAGGGACCATAAAAAAGATTTAAAAAAAACATTTCGTTCAAAACAAATCTCAACTATGCCGATTTAATCTGTTTGGTACAACATACTAGGTATATCCGAAAATCTTTTTCTTAAAATAAATTTTATTTATTTAAATTATTTTACGATTTATGTTTTTCCGATCATATTAGCTCGAAAGTTTGTGATTTTTGTTCGGTCAATTTTTGTTATTTTTATTTTTTCGATCCAATCCGTTCGATATATTGAGTTATCGCTCGATTCTTCATATTGCAAACAAAATACCAATTATTAAGTGCTAAATGATAGGATGTTCAAATTGTTGGACTCAAGAAAAAGTTTTCATTATTTTTTTAATACGAAGAAAGTCACCTAATATTCAGCCATGCTCAAACTTCCCGATTAAATTTTGAAGACAAATACTGTAGTGGTGGAACTCATGGCCATTGTGTTGGCACTTGGACAAAGAACGTAGATCCCAAAGAAGTTGCATGGCGTTTCGTTTACTGTGGCAAACATTTTCGTCCAATTACACCTCATCAGAAACCAATTGCGTCAAATCAGATTCGACTATCGTTCAGCAGAAGTCAAATTAGTTCTGGTATGGTGAAATTAGATGAGGTTTTCTGCAAGAGGAACTGTGGGAGTGATGCAACTTCTTTGTAATCTACGTTCTTTGCTTACGACGAGCCATTCAGTCCATTACTAATGTTCCCAAAATTTTCAGATGACAAAATACATTTTCTATATTTCACTTGCATTCAAATCTGGCTAACTGGGTTACTTAAGCCAACTAATAAAGCATTCAACCGGAAGCACAGCACTATACTCATGTGAATTTTAACTTTTACGTCTGTGTTAGTGTATTTGTTTTGGCTGTCAACGTTTGGTTTGCCTTTCTCAAAGAGCCGACGAACAGAACGGATAAAGAAAAATACAACGAAAATTGAATTTCCTGTTATTGGCACAAAGGGAGTAAAAAGTGATGGACAAAAACAAAAAAAAAAACGAGATTTGGTTAAAGCAAAAGGAATCAAAAGTGAAAATAAACTCTATATTAAAGAAAAAAAAACACGACAAATTTTAAAGTTCAAATAAAATTTAAATTTCGATATTGAATTTCTAAACAAAATGCCATGCAGAAAACGCACGCACGCTTTTATTGCAATAACATGTCAACACATGACACAGACGCCTTGACAAATTTTGGGGATAAATTTGTGAAAAAAAATTTTTTTGTTTAACAAAATGCGACTACATTGTAGTGTGTGCTTTGAAAAAAGCGTCGGTGTACAAAAAAAAAAAAAAAAAAATCAAAAGAGTCAACTTGCAATGGCGGCGGCGGTGGCAAACCTTTCTATTCAAACTGTGATGAATTAACGTTCGCAATGATAGCTGCTGCGCTGTAAAAGTGGCGACGCTCTAAAGTTCCATCGACTGATGGGAAGTTCACTAACTCAATGCGATACACTGGCGCAAAGCAAATGATGGTAGTTATTTTTTTGTATGAGCTGAAGTGACTCTGCGTCACGTTCACCCTAATCCATCATTTGGTGTTAGGTTAGGTTCGAATGTAGCCCAGCGCTAGGTAGGGAATGAATGACTGATGGATTGATAAGTTGCTGGACTGATAGCGCGGCGGGTGTGTAGTGCCTTGTTGCTCTGTTTGTTTTGTTAGTTGTTATCGGAGCGGCGCAGAAAATTCTGCACTTGCGAACAGCAAAAAAAAAACAACGTAAAACAAAAAAAAAACATTTTCACTTGGCACATTCGTTTTTTGGTAATATGTTTTTTTTTTCTGTGTGCGTCCGTGCTTTTTTTCGTGGCAGTGACAGACGACATTTGAATTAAAAACAAATTTGTTCAAAAGTGTCGTCGAAAAAGTGCAGCCATTTTTTTTGGGGTTTTTTTTGCGCTGCTATGTCAAAAAATTTCCGCATTTCCCTAGAAATGAAATTCAAATTTTTGCAAAAGTTTTAGCTGTATATCGTAGTAACTGAAACTCACCTCTTCTAAAGCGTTCGCCAAAATTTTTAAAGCTGCAAAAATCGTTTTTGTCAAGCTAACAAAAAAAAACAAAAAACAAAAAAAAACAGAACAGACATGGAGTAGCCTTTAGGCTATATTGATTTACACCACCCCACACACACGCAAGTTTTAGTCTTCGCTATTTTTTCAATTTTTTTTTTATTTCTTGCTCAGCTCAAAGCAACGCTGCTATCCTTTTTCTTCAAAAATATTGCGATATCATCGCGTATTGCTATTGTAAATTGTGTAAAGGAAAATCATGCTTGGCACAGCACATCGCCGCGTGATATCAAATCGAACCACCGCGCTTGCACCTTCAACGCGTCAATCGTGCCCCTGTCACGGCCTCCTTGTTGTCACCCCCTCCACGTGGTCACCAACACACCTACATACATAGGCGTGTAGAATCATCAGTGAAACTGTCAGCGAGCACAGCACTTCCAATTCCAATGCCACGTCCTCACGCGCTGCTATGACGAAAGAAAGCATTTGGTGTTTCGAGTTTAGGTGCGGGGATGTGTGTGGGGTTTTTGGCTGCATTTGTTTGTCTCGCTGGTTACCCTGACGAATCGTTTTTCAATCGATTCCCAAAGTAAATACAATTGATTTCGCATTTGATTTGATTTTTATTATTGCTACAATTCTTTTTGCTCGCATTCGGTTTTGCTTTTTTTGTTGTTGTTGTTTTTTTTGTGAGTGACGCTAAAATTTGGCTTGTAGCACGCCGCGGAAATTGCACGTTGGAAAAATGCATTGTGCCGAGATATATGTACATACATGTGGCGTGTGTGTGTGTGTGTGGGGTAGTGTTTGAAAAAAAATAAATTGCATGCATGTTGCAATTGAAATTTATTTGAATATTTCATAGATTAATATTTATGCAACATTTTTGATTCGCTCGTGTATTTTCTTTTTGCGCCATCAATAATAAATAGTTTACTAAATTGCGATTACTACAATTAAAATAAATACAAAGAAATATCAAGCGAATACCTAGCAAAACATATATTTGGTGATTTATTCATTTGAAGGCTCCCAACCGCTAAAAAAAAAATGGATGCGCTTCGATTCAAATCGTTTAAAAAGAGCTTGACTAACCACAAGAACCGGTTCGTTATGAGTTTCTCTGAACCGCGGTCCGGTTCGGTTGAGATGGTTAAATTTTTTGTGAATACTCCGTTGGTGATACAAATATCAAATATGACAAATACTATAACTATAGCTATAGTTTTAATAGGGTTGCCACCTGTTTGGACGGTCGAACTAAATTAAATTATAAACACGCTATGTGTTTATTAGACCGGTTCTATATATTAAAACCGGGTTGCCAAAAGGCTCGTAATGGAGAAAATAATGTTTATGGCTATATTTTGGACAGGGTTGCCACCTACTTGAAATTCGAATTTAATACAATTATACACAAGTTATATAAAATATTAAAATATGAGTGTCAAATTGTTCGGCTCGACAAGGAGAAGTTTTCTAGCTAGATTTTGAACAGGGTTGCCAACTTTTTGAAAAGTCATTTGTAAAAATTGTAAGCAAGTTACATATATGAAATATGAAGGCAGAGATGTCAAGCGGTTCGGAGAGCATAAGGTTTCTACCTATATTTTGACCAGAGTTGCCACCTGTTTGAAAAGTTTAATTAATTTAAACTATAAACAAGTGATATACATACATACATAAAATATTAAAAACAAAGGCGGCAGACGGTTAGCCACGGAGAGGTATACATATATTTTAAAAACAGGGTTACCAGCTGTTTGAAAAGTCTGACTTAACTAAATTATACACAAGTTATATGAAATATTAAACAGGGGTTTTAAACAATTAGTCACGAAAAAGAGAAGATTTCTAGATATATTTTTAATGGGGTTGCCACATAGTTGAAAATTTGAATTAACTCAAATTATATACATTCTTACAGAAATATTAAAATATGGCTGTCAAAAAGTTTGTATCGGAGAGGAGAAAGGTTCTAGCTATGTTTTGGACAGGGTTGCCAACTGTTTATAAAAACGCATTTAATTTAATTTTCGTTCGGCGTTTTCTGATAAATGCGATCTCTGACAACTTTCTTTAAAAAATGTTCTTTACATGGATACCATAAATTGATTTAAACAAATCAGATACATCATTTTGTACTTTTTTGATAAGGTACTGGTATCCGTACTTGAAGAAGTGCAGTCAGAAAACAATATTATTTTGTAGGATTGTAATAAAATAAGTAAAATAGTATCTAATTACTGTAGGAACAAATTAAACTTGAATAAACTTATTTAAAGTTCGAGCAAGTCGTGGAAGTCTGGTCGAGTAGACAAGAACTGCTTACTGGCAGCCCCATTTTCGATAGGTTGGAGCATAATCAAAATAATTTGTGGAATATTATGACTATTTTTTTTGGCAATTTAGCTCATTTCCTATAAAAAAAAATTCTGGTCGTTCGCTCTCTGTGTAAATTATTTTGTCTTATTTGTTTAGTATAGTTTCTGTATTAAAAAAAATTAATTTTTTTAGTACTGTTTCACAGCATTCATTAAATAGTTACACATTTACACTACCTTAATTTACATCATCATACATGGAATCTCTTAAAACCAACAATTTACATCGTTACCACTACATTCATATCTTCATCATTAGCTAAGCACTCACTCAACGGTCAAACCGCCGCCGAGAAACCGCAAATGTTTGTCGACTCAAGCAAAAGCTACAACAAAGTGCACCGGCTATGCAATTGGCATTGGCTTGGCCCTTTCAAGCGCACCGAGACTTACTTAGAGCGATTTATTCGTGGCTACTTTTATATTCAGTTGTGTGTTGTAATGCAATCACAGCAATGTTGCTTCCCCTTAAAACACACATCGTAAGTATTTTCACCAGCTCTTCCATATCCTGCATTTTATCTATTCGCATTTCCCACCCACATACATTTTTTTTTTCTTGCATGCAATTTTTATGAGGCCACATTTTGTTATTTATAAGATAGTACATAGTTGCAAAAGGATATGCTCTTTATTCCTTACGTTTTGCTACCACCGCCACTCCGTTGTCTCGCTAAATCTCTGGGGCTTTGCGTTTGTTACCCACCATAGCTCGTTCCGTTTCTGTAGCCACTATATGGCAATATTACAATCCCTGGTGGTGTTGAAGACTAGCGAACCTTCGCTATCTACCACTCAATGTTGACTGTGCGCGCGCTCTGGTGGACGACGAGGACGAGACTGGACAACGTTGCGGTGGTCCACTGTTACCTTCCCCTCAGGTTAGTTAGTTGTCAATGCAGTGATTTCTCGTAAATAAGAATGGTAGTTGGGGGAAGCCGCGTAGAGTCGTAAAAAAAACTTGAAAATGGTTAGAGAAAATTTGCGCACTCTTTTAAGTGGAAGCGTGCTGCGGTCGGTAAAGCTCTTTCTGCGATATGTCTGCGTATAGCATTTTTTTTTTTACGAGCACACACCTTGTATGACTGTATATGTATATACAGTGACTTAAAGTGCAAATGGTACTGTAATTTTGTTTAAATATTGTCAACATTTTGCTTGATACATTTTTTTCATTATCATTTTTTTTTATTAAAAAATAAAAAAAAATACAATTCAAAATTTTAAGCTTTGTAAAATTTTTCAAAAATTCTTGAAAAATCCGTTGGCAAATTAAAAATTTGGTTTTCAGAATTTTTCAGTTTTTTGGAAGTACACGTTTCAAGTCCGTAAACATTTTCATTGATTTTTGCTTAAGACTGTTTAAAAAAAAAATTTTTAGGGCCTTGAAAATTGCAATTTATTATCTTAGCTTCCCAAAAAGCTGCATAAAGTTTAAAAAAAAAATATATATATATTTTGTTTGGCTCAGATTTTTAATTTTTAATTTTTTTTAATTTTAAATAAACAATTTTTTTTTTATAAAACAAATTTTTACTTCCATTACTTTCATAATCAAAATGAACTAAAAAATTTTACATGCAAAATTTTGTCAATATTCTAAAAAAAAAATCCCTTTACCAGTTTTACTGTGAGCCACCGTACAGTTAGATAGATACATACGTGTGTACAGTGGCGAGCAAAACCGTTCGAATATTGGCCCCTTTTACAATATTTGCAAAGTTTTTCATGATAATTTTTTTCTTGTTAATTTTATATGCAAATATAGTTCGTAATATAACAAACACCATGTAAATTAAAGTTACCAAATTTATTCAAAATTTATAAAAACTCAAACAATTTTCATAATAATTTAAAATTCGTTTTGAAGAGTTTCGAGTTATAAACTAAAATTAAATACTCGTTAGTTATAAAACTGCATACCCAAAATGTGTCCAAACATTCTTCCAAAAACTCTTATAAACTTTTAATGAAAATTTGTTAAGTTTTTATAAATTTTATATAAAGTTTGAAGTATAAGTTTAAATAAATTTCGTTATAGTATGAAGTATAGTTTATATAAAATTACTGAAACAAAAGTATCATGAAAAACCTTGTTAATATTGTAGAAAAATCATTATTCGACCAGTTTTGCTCGCCAGTGTATGTTTGTAACTTAATGCTATTGCATTTGTGCCATAGAATATTCCATGGCATTTAGTCAAAACTAAAATTGTTTTTTTTTTTATATACCTTTACAATTTTTCAAATCGATTTTTCTTTTGTTTTGCGATTGCTCTTTCCTGCGGGGTTTTGAAGTATTTTTTAATTTTAGCTTACATTGCTGAGCTAACCGTTAATGAAGTTCAATGGCTATTTCTGCTCAACTTCATTAAACTTCCCTTTCTTTTATTACTTGCTGTGTTGTGATTTTTCTTTTTTGTTATTTATTGCTGCTTTTGGTTCTTTGCTTTCTATCTCTCTTACGCTATACAATAGCAGCAAATTTTAATTGAATTAAAGTTTTAGTAAATTTACCATGACTTTGGCGCGCCATTGTTGGCGGTTGTCTGTCTGTTGTTGTAGGTTAAACCATGTACCTACATAAGTTACAACTGTCACGCAGTGACTTGCCGCATACAACTTTGCGATCCCCACACCCGAATTTTTAATCGAAGAGTAGAAAGGAGTGCAGTCGCTTTGGGTAAAATGAACGCAGTAAACTAGTAGAGGATATATGTTGCTTAAATAAGGTATTGATTTAACTTTGAATTTTTTGATTACTAATTATGTTAACGCTATGATTATTGGTTACCAAAACAGAACTGTACGGCGTCATGGGTCATAACATTCTATGTTTCGTTTTGCTTGAGCTGATGTGGCATACCTTCCACGATCAGTTCCCAATATTGGCTGGTTCTTCAACAAAATTGATCTGCTCCTCCTCTACACGTCTAAATATTCGAATATTCGATCACTTTTTTTTTTGGCATAGTGAGAGCTTGCTAGAACTGGTCAAAAGACATAACCACAATTTGGAAAATTGGTTTTTAAGTGTGGTTTTTTTCCATGAATAGCGTAACCAGATTTGTCATTGGGAATTTAGGCCTTTAAGGCTAATAGCTATTCATACCAGAACTTTGGGCTCAACTTGGCTTTCGTTTGAAATTTTTTTGAAGTGTGCGTCGAATAAACAAAGCTTAAATAAATTTGTTTATGAGAAAAAGTTCGCAAAACAAACGATTAAAAAATTAAGCTAAACCGTTTTCTTTGTTACGATTTGCCTCAAAAACTGATGAACATAATTCAATCAAACGTGGGCAGTATATTCCTTAGACTCGTGGCACGGGCATAGCTTATATTTTAACCCGTCAGGTGGCGCATGACTTTAGATATTCAGAATATCCCTATTTATAATCCCATACTGATGATATTATAAAGGTATGGCGCTGGTGCAATAAAAGTTACTTTTACGAAAAATAAATGCGCTAGATGGCGCGAGAGGCGAGTTAATAGAGAAAATCTGTTTTTGTGCTCTCATTTTGATAAAACTAAAAACGTACAATGGCGGTGGAACTAAAAATATTTGCAAGTACAATTGATACGCCAGGTGGCGCTAGAATCGAGTTAATTACCCGATATTGATGATATTAGAATTGTGATGAAAAGTACTTCTACGAAAAATATATCCGCTAGATAGCGCTAGAATAGAAAATCTGTATTTTTGGTCCATAAGTGGTAATAAAGTTGACTCCAAAGTTGGTTATAGATATTTTTTTTCAGATATCCCAGATATGGGACATTAGTTAATCGATGCTGCATATTTAGTTTTGAAAAAATATCTGTCAGAATATGGAAACGTAATAAGTAGCGCAGATAAAGTCGCGGGTATCTGTAGTAGTCTTATGAGACTTTAAAATTTTTATACAATTTTTGTTTTTTTAAATTGGTATAAAGTTTAAAGCATTGACTTACATGATTTTTTTTTTAAAGTAGGAATTATATTTATATAAAAAAATTATGTTAGACCGGTTTTGCTCGCCACTGTGCAGACAGACTTTTTGGGTAAGGTTAACGTTACTCAATGCCAAGCGTAGACTTTTAAAATATATTTCTTTCGTATAATTTACGACTTTTCTCTTTCAATGTTAATTAGGTAACAGACAAGCAAAATTAATTGCCAGCTGTGAAGCGTTCGATGTCTTTAATACAGTGCCCTGAAATGACTACGTGTGTTTGGGGAGCAGATAAAATTAGTAGGAATATTTGTATGTATTAATTCAATTGTAGAATGTCGCAGAATTGCAAAATGTAGATAGTGTAATATGTGCACGTATGTAGAGTTAGGCAGGCTGTATAAATTCTATAACTTCCCAACAGAAAGTAGATTTTATTTTAAAAAAATTCCATTAAAACAGCTTCTACTTTTAAAGTTTCCTATTTCACATTTTCCACACGTTTTTTTTTTGTGTGCTTGCAATCTTCATCATTTTTCAATTACTTGCGTCACCTAGCGTTGTGGTTTTTGTCTTTTTTTTCTCTTTGTAAGCTTTTACTGATACTCGCATTTCCAAGCTGCTGTTTCACAGATTTTGTTTGTGTCATGATTGTTAGCATACCTTTGTTACTTTTCATTATCTGTTTTTTCGCTTTTCGCTTTGCTTTTCATTTTCGCTGGTTTGTTTATTTACTGTTCGTGTGTTATCTTTTGTTGGTCAGTGCAGAATTTGCAAATATCATTAGCATTTCATGATTGCGTCGACTAAAGGGGAATCCTTGCTTCTTTTCGATTTCGTTTTTGTTCGGTGCTGTTCCAGTTTACTATCATTAGTAGAGGGAATATTTAAGGTTATGAAGAAAAATTTGTAAAATTAGTTTTACAATATACAATTCTGTAATTTTTTCGTTTGAAATTTTTATTAAAAGAAACCTTTTTGAAAAAATCGGAACGTATCTTGTGAAAAGTCAAGATTTTACAGAAACAAAGTGCTTGTTTTTTTTTACTGGAAAATAATTGCAGTTATTAGCGACTTTACGGCATGCAAAAGATAAAAAAATATTTCAGATTTTTGAGCTCAGCTGGTCAGTTTAGGTTACACGAGGGTTGTGTATTTTTTCTAAACAGTTATTACTTGATTTAAATTTAATGTACTATACTTATATAATGTCAATAATATCCTTGCAGCTACTATTCGAATTTCCGAATTTTTAAAATAGCAGTTTTCGCAAAAAGTATGTATTATATTGCAATCGACTTGGGAGATTTTTCGGTAAAATTAAAAAGGTATTCTAAGCAAACTCCAACGGGGCCTGTCTCTCTGTGTCTCGGTCAGTAAATCCAAGCCGGACTTCTCCAAATTTTTATGCAAACAACAGCGACCTCTGCAGTCCTGGAACCTCTTATATCTGAAAGAAATTTTCTCTTTAAAAAGTCTCGGTCGAATGCAAGGGTCTGTGTCGGATACAAGGGTTGGAAGGTAGAAATCCAGACTCCATGACTAGAGATCTCTGCTGCGGCAAATATTTTCGAATCATTATTCCGAAACGAGAAATTTGTTCAAACTGGTTCCATATTTGGACTCTAGATCTATACTTTGGTTCATTGGCGGGTCAAAAATGGATGAAGGGTCAGCTATAGGAATATATGGATCAGTTACCAAGCTTTCCATCGCGATATTCAAATGCCGTATTTTTTATCAGATTTTTTTTTATCAGATAGCCAAGAGACCATCAGATCCCATCATCAAGGGGATGTCAACGCTGATCACTACTCTACTAGATTAATTACTGAAGAGGTGGACTCAGCATGCATTAAATACTAAGGAACTGTTTTGGGTCTCAGGCAGACCAAGTTTTCGGTTATCTTTTAAGTGGAAAAGTCATCACATCGCTTGGTAGGTCTGATGTACGACTGATGCCAGTCCCATCGACTGGGACTGCGTACAGAGACATAATGCCGGCCAAGACTAGAGGCTGATGAGACATCGGATCATATCTCTTCCACATGCCCGGCATTGGGGAGACATAGATTCATTCACTTCAAAGTGAAGCTGAAGATAGAGACACAAAAGACCTTTTCGGTTACAGTATAGTTTCGCTTCGATAGTAGAATGAATACAGTCAGCTTCCATATTAAATATTACGGACTTCAAGAAATTTCTGCTCAATTGTTATGTTTAGAATTAGTCTTAAGAATTCCTATTTTAATAAAGATAGAAATACTTTGCTTTGCTAAATATCTACCTTTAAATCTAAAAAAAAAATCGTGAATTAAATAACAAACTAAACAGCGGATAGTAAAAAACAAAACCAAATGATAGTGACGTTGGAGTTAGCGGCGAAGTTTGAATAGATCGAACTTAGCAACTTTTCTCATCAAATATTTTCTTTACTTATAGCCTTGGATTGAAGTAATTATTTTGTTTGAACTACGAGTATGCGGCATTTACTTCACTTTCCAATACGCCCTATTTCCATGTTAAGGGCAAAAGTAATCACATGAGTATTACCTTAACTATTGCGCCTAAAACTATGTCGCAAAACTTTGATTTTAAGAAGTCTTACGATAACAACTGTCATTGGAATTGTTATGATCGATTGAATACGTGGTAATGACAAAGGAATGGTTGTGAACTGAGGCTTAGTTTTAAACAAAAGACTTGGCGCATAGATTTGTGTGAATAGTCTGCATATAGCTGCTAAAATTTCAATTCCCTTTACATATTTAATTTTTGCTCTCAAATATCTCAACCACCCAAAAATGGTGTTCGACAATGTATATAAAACTCCTAAAACTAGGCAATTAAGAATGTTAAAATATGTGTTGCGAAAATTCAACAATTTTGTATAATTACAATATTTCAAAGCAAATGTCTTCACCCAAAGTAAAAATAATTACCAACATCCATTCAGCCTTGAGTTATGCAACTGTATGTAATTTGATGCATGCACCTAAAATTGCGCTAAACTTTTACGAATTTCACACCAATTAACGTGTAATAAACGCGCGACGCGCGGCACCGGCACGTCATAAAAGGCGTGTGAAACCTGAACTTTGTTTTTCTTTTTTTTTTTTTTTGTTGTTGGTGCTACTGTTGCACAAAGAAAAGTTGGAAGTGAAAGTCGACCTCGCTTTGACAAATCTTGCGTGCGCTGCGACACCACGCCCATTATGTATAACAATTTCCATGCAGTATTTTTTATAAAAATTATTTCTTTTTTCTTTGCTGTCTTTTGGGCGCATACAGAAATAGCGTGTTGTTGAAAATAAAGGAAATATAAAATTAGAATAAAGTAATTTGCTTTCACAATACTAACATAGAAAAGGTAAGTGCAAAATATAAAGAAAAAATGGCGAAAGTGAAAGTAGCATCAGGTGACGACAAAAATGGTATTTTAACTTCTTTGAACGACTTATGGATATAAATTTGTGTGTGTATGGAGATGTGGAAAGGGAAATGCGCAAAAATTAAAAGCAAGCTCGAATTTTTTCCCTATATTTCTGTAGCTGACACCCAACGGCAATATGTTTTCAAGAATGAAGTGCAAATTGTGGCCACTCACTTATCGAACGTGCATATTGTTTTTTTTTTTGCATGCTTTCTCACAGCGTGTGTTATACATAAAGGGTGGCATAAAATAGCGGTGACAAATCTTAACGAGGTGGTACAAAATAGCTGCAAAATTTAAAGCTCGTACTCAGTCTAGTTATCGGATATTTAGTGGTCAGTGTTCACTGCGTTGCGGAAGTAGACGTTTTGAAAGGTAGATTAAAAGAAGTGATATTTTGGAAATGCATCACGAATGAATTAGCTAATCGGAAATTGTTCGGTTGGTTTAAGTTCCTTCGCAAACAGGCTCCAAAGCGATTCGGGGGCTCAATGATCTTGGCAATGAAGGTGATCGTACGGACCGTGAAAGAAAACCAACTGTCACCACAGCAAGGAACCGCCAAATAATCAAAAAGCGAGTTTACCGAAATTCAAGCAGTTCAATGAGAAAAATTGCCTGCGAGACTGGTATTGGTCGTGAAACTGTTCGTCAAATTGCGAAGCTGTTTACCATTGCTGCTGGTTCATTACAAATCAGCGGACATCGCCAAGTTTTGACATCGGTCGTGGTTTATACTGGAGTTTTTTTTTTTTACTAATTTCTACTACTATTTTTACTTACATAAATTTATGTACTACTAATTACTATGACTTTTCTAACATCTACCCATCTACCACTATTTTTTACTGTTTACTACTAATACTTTAATGCCTAATTTTACTACTATTTTTATTAGTTTCAACCACTATTTTTAATTATTTCTACTACTATTTTTACTATTATCTACCAGTATTTTTTTTTTTTTTTTTTTTTACTAATTATTGCTTTTTTTTTTTACTAATTATTGCTGTTTTTTTTTTACTAATTTCTACTACCATTTTTACTACAACTATTACTACAACTATTTTTACTAATATGTATCTATCGCTACTTTTACTAATTCCTATTACTATTTTTACTAACTTCTGCTTTTATGTTCACTAATTTCTACTACTATTTTTTACTTGTTTCTATTACTATTTTTACAACTGCTACTATTAATTCGTACTACTAATTTTTACTAATTTCTACTACTTTTTTTTTTTTTTTTTTTTTAGAAATTTCTGCCACTATTTGTTACTAATTAATGCTATTATTTTTATTAATTTCTACTACTTTTTTTATACTAACTTCTACTACCATTTTTGGTACTACTACTACAAATTTCTACAACTATTTTTAAAAATATCTACCGCTAATTTTACTAATTACTACTGCTATTTTTACTAACTTCTGCTATTATGTTTACTAATTTCTACTACTATTTTTTTACTCATTTCTATTACTATTTTTACAACTGCTACTATTAATTCTTACTACTAATTTTTACTAATTTCTACTACTATTTTTTACTTATTTCTATTACTATTTTTACAACTGCTACTATTAATTCTTACTAATTTCTACTACTATTTTTTATACTAATTTTTACCATTTTTTTTTTTTTTTAGTAATTTCTATAGTAGTAGATGTCTACTACTACTCTTTCTATTTTCTACTACTATTTTTGCTAATGCTATAATTGGTAATATTTTAATAAATGGTACAACTAATTACTGCTACTATTTTACTAACGAGATCTCTGAGTCCCACAGATTGCTGAATTTGGCCAATTTTGGAGACCAGGGCTTGTGCTAAGTCACTGAAAGTTTGGAGTCGCTAAACCCAAAACATATGTACATATCAAATGTATCAAATCAAAGCTGCTCTGTATTTCCAAGTGAGGCAACTTTTACGCCGGTCGAAACACATTTTAGTGATCCCTGGAAGTTATTTAATTAATTTTTGCCAAAATACTAGAACAAATTTCCGTTATTTCTTGTCGCCCTGTATTTAGTATTCGTGGCTCGATTGTTGCATGCAAGGGCATTGTTGCATTGTCGCCTGATTTGTCACCAATTTAATGTTGCGGTGGCGTGTCATTAACGCTACCCTTTTCGGTGCTGCATTGTAAGCTGGTACAAAAAGTCTTAAGCGGCTTGTAGCAGCAAGGCGAGCAGCGACCTGACACTTTGCTGCTCGAACAAAAATAATCGTAATGGAGTTGTTGTAGTTTTGCTTGTACCAGTTTTGCTGTTTCACTTTCTGTTTTTAATTTTTATGCAGTTTGTGTTGTCTTTCGCGTTTTACTTCGATTTTCCACTGCTCATTTCCTATAATTTCAACTTTACACTGCATATTACATGATACTTACCACTTTTTTTACATTTTGCTTTTAGTCTTTTTTGTGGTGCCCTTTATGCAGCCTTTTCGTTGCTTGCAGATTTAATTTAATTGTTTTAGTGTGTGGTGAATTCTTGTATCAACTAATTGCATTGCTATTTTATTATTTTACTACCCATTTGCTTTACTTTCGCGGCTTCAGCTTTTCTGCACCGCTTTGTGGTACTTATTGCGATGCAGTGAAGCGCAGCGTTGACGGTGGTGACAGGGAAATGATTGAAAACCTTTAAGTACAACTTATGAATAAAATTGAAATAAAGTGGCGGAAAGATGGCGGTCGAGCGATGATTAATACGATGCAGGATATATAGTAGGTGATTCTGTGGAGTTATGGATTTTATTCCACTTAAATTGTTTGCCCTCGCTGTTTCTACTCTGTCTCTATTTTTTTACCACTTAGCGTTGATCTTTTTAAACTAGGTCTTTAAAAAAGTAATAACATGCACTTGCACAAAAATGTCGTGACAAGTTTCTATATGTATATAAAAATGTGAACATATTCTTTGTTACAACTTGGTATATCCCTTTTAGGTGGCGCATGAGTCGAGATATTCAGAATATCCGTATTTATTGTCCGATACTGATAAATGCGCTAGGTGGCGCGAGACGCGAGGTATTCAGAAAATCTGTATTTATGATCCGATTTGGAACATATAATAGGAGTGCGATGAGAAGTAGGTACTTTGAAAAAAAAAAAAAAAAAAAAAAAAAAAAAAAAAAAAAAAAAAAAAAATGAAAAAAAATGGATCCGATAGAAAATTCTCACTTTTCTATCCGAATTTATTTCTTTTAGAAAATTTTCAGAAGTTATTTGAGTATGCACTTCTATCGCACATTCAATTCCAATAAAATGAAAGTTTTAAGTTCCTAAACATTTCCATTGATTTCTAATATTTTGCGCAAGAACGTCGACACTATTTTTTTTTTTTTAAATCAATAAAATTTGTTAGAATTTTTTAGTTGATTACGCGAAAAACTTTTGAAAACACTGAGAAAAAATATTAAAATTTTTATGTAAATTTTTCGTGTTTGTTAAATTTTCAAAAATTTTTTTTTCCGATTTTACGTTTCCTATAATTTCGAATTTGATGCGCTTTAAAACTGCATACGCGAAAAACTTTTGAAAACACTGAGAAAAAATATTAAAATTTGGATATAAATTTTTTGTGTTTTTTTTTTTAAATCTCCATACGAATTCGACGAAGGTTAAAAATTTGAGTTTTATATTTGATGATAGTGAAGAGAATGAGTTAACCAACTTTTCGACCGAACAAAATTTGTTCGACTTAACCCCCCTAATCTCATCAACTTGACAGTTGCCAGGCTTACGGCGCCTGAAACTATGCGGCAAAAAAATTTTTCAGACCACTAATGATGACAACAGTTTTTGTAGTTGTTATGTCTTCTAAGTAGGTCACAACGGCGTTATTTTCTACGACATAGTTTTAGGCGCAGAAACCTGACAACTGTCAGCTTGATAAGTTTCATCAGGGCGGTAACAGAGATAAAATTTAGCGATGTCATAGATACAAATTATAGCAGTCTCATCATTATAATGGGTATTTTTAGAGGTAATGTTATAGTTTCATCATCATAGTCATCGAATTTTGAACCATGAAAAACCGCAAAAATTCCACTAGAAAGAGAAGAAGGGTACCAACCAGCAGCATAAGAGGCGCAAAAAATGACTGCACCGCAAAACTAGTTACGCCATGTTCACAAATAAATTACTTATTTTCACCCAAATTACTTCGCATGAACCAAGTGCGTTCACACGAGTCATTGCTAATTTATCGTGACAGCTCTGTCACAGTCGCAGGGTTGCTTAGTTCTTTGATCAACTGGAAAAATTTGAGAGATTCTGTGCATTTCTCATATATTTAAATTTATATAAAATATATTTTTATAATTTCACGATCACGCATGAAAGCTTCTAGAGCCAGTAAAAATTAAGAAACAGTTGAGTGAATTACATAGTCTATTTTAGTTATCGGAGAATACATTTTTCGATTATTATCGATTAAATTTAGAGCCAACACAGATTTGTTCCTGATTTGGTTCTTGATTTATGATAAAGTACCTCAACTCATCTTAATTTATTGACAGATTTTGCATAGCCAAATTACTTAGTTTAATGCAATTTGCTCATAAATTAAGAATGCACTAACAATTCTTTCCCGAACACATCAAGTTTAATAAAAATGCTTTTTCGAAAATTTCTGCATCTGAAATCTAATTCGCGTCAAGTACTAATTTAATGAAAAATGCCAGTGAAATATCCAAATATAATTTCTCTTTCAAAACATTGTGCTTGCTGTTTGTTGTCCTGATTGGTTTCTGAAAACTTTTAGAATAATATTTTGAACTCAAAAGCGGTGCTCCAACTTATTGTATGTATGCATGTAATATCGAGGAAAATGTAATTGACCTTAAATACAATCTTAGATTTTGAATGTAGTTAATGTGTTTAGCAAAATCGCTTAAAAAAAAATATAGCGTCTTCGTGGCTTTTTCTCCAAACTGATTTACGACGGTGCATTTGAGAAAAGATAGCAACCAATTTAAAAATAAAATTCTCTAAGATACCTTTTCGGTTAATTTGCATTGTTTCTATTATTTTACAAATTTTAAGTGCACAGTTTATTAAATGCTGAATTTGTATCAGTTTAATTTAATATCGCATTATTTTGGTATTCAATTTTGCACACCTCAATGCAATAAAATCTCTAGCAATCGCAGTTTTTTTCGTTTGCGCTGCAAATGAGTTAAAAACCAATAAGCAATTTTTTAACTATCAAAAACACACATGCTTTTGCTTGCTGTACATACAAAATACGACTGTGACGTTAAAAAATTGCAAATTTTATTTCAAATAACAAAATAACAAGTAAAGTTGTTGAAACAATTCAAAAGCAAACATATAATAGTAAAAAAAAAGAAGAAACAACTACAACAAACAGGAAACCAACAACGGCAATTGTCCAACCAACCATTTAACCAATCGCCTAATCAACCGAATTTCCCCAAACGGTGAGCTTTCAACAAACTCATAAACAGCCAGTAAATAAATATCTATAGTCGCTAAAATAAATACGATGCAACGAACTATTGGTAGTTGTAGCGCAGTGCTGGGCTGTTCACCGCAACCTCCTTTCCACCCACTCCACTCCACTCACACCACAATCGTGGCGAATTTATTGTATGGATTTTCCATTAACAACACAGCTCGTTGCAAATATTTGTTTGTATAATCCCCGCACAATAGAATCAAAGCGAAAATAAATATTTAAAAGAGGATACATTTTGCGCGCGCTAGCGATAAGCGCTCCAAAACGCCTAAAAGCAGACTACATATAATAGAAATGGTTGGTTTATATTAAAAAAAAAAGAAAGACAAATAACAGACTGGTATTTTTTTTTATAGTCTGGCAAATGTATTTGGATTTTATGAACATTTGTTTGCCAATTTTAACGCTATTTGCGTGGCAAAAATACAATATGTACCCATAAACTAGAATTTGAATTATTTTTAAATAAACCACAATTTAATTGTGTTGAACAATAATAACATTGCTTTGGAATGCGGCAGAATATTTGAAGAGCGACGAGCATTTTTTTCTGTACATCTATACATATGTATTTCGATTTTTTTTACTGATGCAGATTATGTTAAAAAAAAAATCAAAATGTGTCGAGCGCGATTGCGTTCGCAGCAGACCTTAGATATGGAATACAATGATAGAATAAAAAAAAAAGTACATACAGTACGCGAAATAACATAGTAGTAGTTTGAGTACTCTTTCTTTGCATATTATTTATTATACTTTATAGTTCATTTTAGAACAAACACCGGTTAAAAATTCATGTGTGAAACTTTGTTCTAATGGGGAAGAAATTGAATAACCTTTGCACAAGATTTTAAATTTGCGTATGTAGTTTTATAGCCTATTTAATATTAGTATAATAAAGTGCAAGTTTCAAGTAGCTACAAATCAACGCTGATTTTTGGCAATTTTTTCTCTTGACACTCTCTGTGAATTCGTCCGTATAATGCATGCGAAAAAAAGGCAACGTCATCAGTAAAAATTTATCAAAAATCAATAGTAATTTGTAGCCACTTGTGACTTACATCTTATCGTACTGAAATTGAACGAGCTATAAAACTGCTCGCCTACATTTTTTCTAAAAATTCGAATTAAATTTTTTTAAATCTTAACTAAAGTTTGTTGAAATTTTTCTTCCATTTGTACGAGTTTTGATACTTGGATTTATAAAAGAAAAACTTACTAAAATTAAATAAAAAATAATAAATAGTTAGTCAAAACTTGTACTTATGTTATTGTGCGCTATCGTTATGTCGTGCGCTGTAATTGTCATTTTTTTCCAAGTTATGCTATACACAGGTGTAGTGCTAGACAATGCATTTTTAATTTTTTTTTTTATGGTAGACTCGTCACTGCAAAGAGAAATGCCATAAAATGTTGATTGAATTCCACAATTCTGGGACGATGTTGAACTAAACTCGCTGTATATGCAAAAAGTGCTCTGCTATCAAACGCGTGAATTCCGACTTGTGTAAAATCTACCCAACCAAATCGCATGGTATTTAAAAAATATTACCCAATACCGGACGAGAATGATCTCCGAAGGATTGCTTTTAAAAATGTTTTGACAAAAAGAGTTGACACTTCAAATTAGATAAAAGGAGCTGATACTTAAAATTTTAATATAAGCTAGAATGACAATCTAAAAATCTAGAATTGAATTATTTTCTTGGATTCTTTGCCATCTAAAGAAATAGAAACTAAATCTGCTGCTTTTAAAAATGAAGCCTTCTTTATGTCGCAAATAAATTACTTAATTGCAATTTAAAATCTGCCCTCTGCCCGCTCTGCCCAAAGTTTAAATTAATTTCTAAGACTTCATGATCAAATTATTAACGAATGCAGGTCTAATGAACTTTTTGCACAAATTTGCGTACAGCTTGCGCGGCGCGTTGGGGGTTCCTCATTTTGGCCAAAACTTCCTAGCAATAAACGAAGGGTTTGTGCTACTCAACAACACCATTGGCTGTGGAAACAAGTTTGAATTATTCTTCAATTTTGTTCAAGTGTAAAGCGTTATATTTCATTCCGTAGAAATACATATATAATACTGTATTTCTGTCATTATCCAAAAAGCATTTGCTTAAAAAAAACCACGATTTGAACCGGATATTTTCCTTATCTCTTTAATTATTTCATTATAAGTAATATATGTTAGAAGTTTTAACCAAATTGGGCGATAAATATGGATTTTACGAATACCTGCTGTCCTGCGCCACCTGGCGGTTAAATTTTTGCACATATATTTATTTTAATATAAATTACATTTGTTTTGAATTTAAATCAGATTGAACTGCAAATATTTAGTTTACGATTATCTCGATCTCTGCGCCACCTAGCGGATAAATTCTCATTGCATTGCCATTGAGATTTGATTTAAGTATGTTGAAAATTTAAATGCTCAAGCTAAACGGGAATTAAAGCAACTTAAAAATTTACGTGTATGCAAATGCCACACTTTTATTTTAAATTTTGTTTCTCTTTGTGAAACACAGATTGTTTTGGGAAGTTACCTACCATATAGTCCACATATTGTGAGAAATTTTGACTACTTAATATTTCTTATTTAATTTCAATTATTATGCTTTTTTTTTAATAAAAATATAGCTTTCTCAATACAAAGAGCATAGATTCAAATAGAAAAATTCCAAAAAATTCTATCAAAATTTCCAAATTTTTCGTCAGACTTTTCAGAAACTTTTTCAGTATTACGTTTTGTAGTAGCCCATTAAATTTTAGTGATAAAGTGCAAATTTGAAATGGCTAAAAATTAACGTTGGCTTTTGTTTTTCTAGCCCGACGTCCATTTAACGCTATAATTTTTTTATCTCGACGAAATGTGTAATTAATTTTTATTATTTGCAATTGGAATGTTAAGAGTACTGAAAAACGTGCTTAACTTGTTTTACCTGTTCTCTTTGATTTTCTTTAATAAATACAAATAAAAATGTAAATAAAAAGATTAAATAAAAAAGTCGTTAAAAAGGTCGATACTCAATTAAATTAAATTAAATTTACCTAATAATGCCTGGTTGTCATTATGTCATATCGACTGACCATATAATTTGGCTGTAACGACAACGTTAGGGCTGTGGAGGATAAAGAAGCAAAACAGCGGTGGTATAACCGACGCTTGTTAGCGACTGAATACCAATCCTTAATGTCAATAGATTAATATACCATTTCACCCCTTCTGCGGCCGGAAGAAAGTATCGAGATTTGGAGAATAAATTACAACAATTTAATTTCAAAGTGAAAAGACATATTTCTTTAAACCAAAAATGGGATTTTGCTTAAACAAAAGTTTTATCCTCGGATGAAATCCTTGCTCAACAAGCTCCTTATTTATTTAATTGCACTTTTAAAATTACACTTTTTTCCTTCTTTTTGCAATAAATTTTATAAATTTATAATTTTTAATACTTACATAACTTCTCAACTACTTTTGATATATTATACTTTCTCGCTCGGCCTGCGCAAATTATGCATTGCGATAAAAACTGTAAACATTTCACCACAATTAATTGCAGTATCGTTATCATTAGCGATATTCAATGAATATTGTCTCGAGCAGGCCTATTTACTGTTAAAATGTATTGTATAAAAATATTATCGAACAAATAAAAGAACTCAACAATGAATCAGTTTATTCCTCGATTTGACATGCACTCATACACACATACGTATGTACTTACATATGGTTGTGTTTGTGTATACATATTTCCACATGTTTCACCCTATTTGTCATTTGTTTGACTACCAACATGAAATATTATATCAAAAATATCATTTTCCCCAAAAAAAAAACAAAGCACATACCCAGGCGGCAATCATTTACTTACCTAAATAGTTATGTATGTATGTATATGCTTTCAATGTACATATTTTTTTTTACATATATAACGTACATATTTACATATATAAAAGGTATGCCATGCATTTAGCATTTTGTTCGCTGGTGTGACTCTTTGTCAACCAGCTCGCTCATTGGTCTGCCTCATTGGCTTGGCTTGGCTTGGCTGGCTGGCATGCCAGCTGTCTGGCTGTCATCGCTAGCATTGCATTGATTATGTGACAATTAATTTGCATAACTTGATGCGTTTGTTGTTGTGGTGGTGGTGGCGATTTTCATTCGCACGTCACCTACAATGTCACCAATAGAGGCCGCCAACCAACCAAGCCCATCAATTATCCTCAAATGCCTACAACTTGTGTGAGAACTCACAGCAACTGTGTTGCGCTGAAATTAATAGCGTAATCGTCGAAATATGTACATTGAAATTTTGTATGAAATAATGTTTCAAATTTATTTTATATGCAATTAATTAAAGGGGGTTGCCGATTTGTGCTAATTTATTTCGATTGCAAAATTTATGGGTGGTGTAAGTTGAGAAAATTAAAATTTATATTTTTGCACATATTGGCTTTGAGTAAGAGACAAAAGGGAAATGGGAAAACATTATTTAAAAAAAGTATATGCATATGAAGTATTTTTGGGATGCCCAAAGTTCTACTATAAAAAAAAAAAAAAAAAAAAAAATTGCAATGCTATGGAAAAGCGCCCCTTTTATGAGAAGGTCAATTAATGTTCATAATAAATTACATAAATTGGATTGCAAATAATTTTTTGTGTTTGTTTACAAAGTGTACTTAAGTTTCATAAAGCAAAGCAAGCATTTAGCAAATAATGTTTTTAAATGTAATATTTTCTATAAACGCATAATTTTTTCAAAACAAAAATTTTTTCCGACATAACAAATTTTTCCGATATAAAATTTTTTCGATATGAAAATTTTCAAGTTAAAATCGTTAAAATATTTTTCAATCGAATTATAAAATGTTTTTTTTCCATAATCTGCACCAGAAACAGTTGTTTTTTTTTAACTCTCACAGTTGATTGACCGGTTAAAAAATATAAATATAAATATAAAACAAATATGTAAATGGTTTGTTCTCCAAAGCAAGTGTGCCAAGCGATGACTGACGAAACTTACGACGGGCTGTAAATCTACTTTTAAATAACACTTTACATAAAATTAAAATAATTTTGTATTAGTTTAATATTTCATGCTTTCAATTTAGAATGCAAACAAATATTTTCTCGGTACTTGTTTCATTTTCAATGGAAATAATTTATTTTTTATTTTTTTATTTTTTATAAATAAGTTATCAAAAACATTGTTTTAATTTTTTCAATAAAAGTATTTCTCATTGCTACTTGTTTTATTTTCAATCAAAAAAAATGTATTTTTTTAATTTTATTTCTATAAATCAGACAACAAAATAGTTTTTTGTATTAATACAAACTAAAATTTGTGTTAAATAAGGACCGGTTTTGTTTAAAAAGCGAAGACAAACAAAGTTTAATAATGAATTTTTTAAATTTTTTAATCAAATAATAAGAATACAATTTTTTTTGTTGAGATTTTAATGTTTTTTTTTGTTTTGAATTTGGAAATTTGTTTGCTGTTCCATCATTACTTGTAAAACTTCTCACTAAAAAATAAAACAGAAAATTATATTATATAACCTTATAAAAAAAACTACCAACGTATTCAAAATATTCGAAAGCAAGATGGTCGTTAAGATGGTGTGTTGAAATTTCGAAATTTCGAAAAGGAGTACAATTTGTGAGCCAGAGCAGGAGCCTATTTAAATTTTGTTTAAGTTGTATGATAATAAGGGACTAGAAAATACCTTACCGATGAAAATGTGTTATGGCTTGTCATCTCCAGTATTTTTCAAATGGCGGTTTGGCTACTTTTGTTCTCTGTGCCTTATTAATTTTTTTTATTATTTTGCTTCCAGTTGAAGAAAGGTCTTAATTCAGTAAATCCTTTTGCTGCATTTTAAAGTCAAGTTCGCTATTCTGGACTGTAACTATTCGACCTCAAAGAATGACCTTTATATTGGTGTACACAAAAGAGGAAAATAATTTTTGTTTAGCAATTTTAATCTAAAAAAATGTGTATGTGATTAGGCCGGGTTGGTTCCAATATAAACAAACCTACAATTTTTTTTTTGTTTTTTAATGTTTATTTTCCTTATGTTTTCCAGCAACTTCACACTTACATTTTTCACACTAAATTTGAATGGCCTATGAAACTTCATTCGAGAATTGTTTCTAGAAATTTTGATTAAAAAGTTTACAAAATTATATTCTGACAGTCAGGCTGGTGTTAAAGCCTTAGGGTCTCTAATGGTCAGGTCGAAACTGGTCTGAGCGTGCCGGACTTCTCTCTCAGTTGCCTCTGAATACTTTGATATCGGATTGATTTGGTTAGCTACATTAGAGGAAACTGCATGGCTGATGAGCTCGCTCGGCAGGGAAATCATTACTCCGAGCAGGGAGAGGGCGGAGGCTCCTCTGGTCGCCTACGGACTTCTGTTGGACTGATGGGCTCTATGTCAGCTCAGTGAGCGCTGGACAACTACTACGACGTGCTGAACTGCAAGGACCCTCTGGCCGAGGGTTGACCGTGGGCATTCGAGGATGCTCCGGTTCGGTCATTCTCCGATAGGTATTCATGCGATTAAGCTGAATATAGCCTCCGACCCTTTTTGCCCAACTGCATGGAGGATGACGAGGTGGAATCATCTTTTCATTTTCTATTCAGGTGCCCTGCCTTTACGCGGCTGAGCTCTCTGTGAGAAAATTAGCAGCTTGCGGGACTCATTTTGGGTACGCAACGTTTCTCCAGCTAACCATCTTCGGTTACGGTGTACGTTACGGTACTAACAACAAGTGCTGGGGACTATCACATAACCCTAACCTAACCTAACCTGCTACCTAGGTAAAATTTTGCAGAATTTTTATAATCTTATTTTTTATAGTTTGTATTAGAAATTGGAATACACTTTTGGTTTTTTTTTTTTAAATAATCAAAATGAAACCAACAAAAGAAAATTAGTCAAACCTTGTCAAAATCTCACCACCCTAATAATTTTTCGGACACTGTAGATATTCTAAAAAAAAAACCAGAGGACTGCTGTATTTAGTTTTGAGGTGTTTCATTTCCAAAGTCAAATGTGTAAGCCCTGGGAAGTTAATTTAATATTTTCTTGCTTTTAGGGCGGCAAAAAAAAAATCTTTTGTTATTTCAAGATACTCTCCATATACGCTTTGTGCATATTTTACTCCGCCGATCCAATGCGCATATACATATTAAGGGATTTTGTGAAAAAGTATAACGCTCTTATTTAGTTTAATATCCGAAAATTTAAAATATAAAATATCGCCTTTTTAATATTTGCCTTACTAATTATGTTGCTTTTTAGTTTATCGATTAGCTTTTCGATTAGGAACTTGTTATAATTAAAATATTTGTATTCTAAGTTAGAGCAATTCGATTAAAAAAAGTTTTAATAATTTGATTGACAGTTGACAGTAGTCAGCTGATCAACAGTTAGGGCATGCGATGCTACTCTTACAACAAATAAACGAACAAAGCGAACTATCTATACATCCCGCGAAGCCAGCTGACGTTCGTGAACAGCCGTTGATTTCAACACAGCAAAAGTTACCAAACCAATTCCACTTTTGATGGACAGACGAGTGCAATGCGGAATGAAAAGTGTAGAAAAGTGATAGCGACTTGTTACGACAGCGCAGACAGTGTACTGATAACAACAACAACAACGACAACAACACGAGAAATAGCTATAAAAACAATATCCTTAAAGTGAGTGAGTGAATGAGTGAATGAGTGAGTGGTTCAAATAAAAGCTTTTGGCAAAACGGGTTAACGCTGAGAAAATAAGAAAAATGATTTGCTGTAAGTACGAAACGGAAATTGCGATTTTATGAAAAGGAAATGAAGAGCAAATGTACAATTTTTGTCTGCACGAGTATTGTATGTTATGTTTGGATGAGTGTGAGTGTGTGTTAAAAAATGTCTAGCGTAGAATGATAAATGTTATTTATAAAATGAAATTTTCGGTTAGAAATAAATGGAATTTGATTGCTTGCTTGCTTTCATTGCACTAAAATGTAATATGATTTTATTTTTTTTTTTGTTTTTAAACAAATTGTAGGTAAAGGCTACGTTTACTTAAGTTAGATTGAAAATTTAAAAATGATAGTTTTTGCAGTACTTTAGTTATTCCATTTAGTAGCACCACTAATCGCCTAAATGTATGTTTTTTTTTTATTACGTAATAACGCGCTTCGCTTCACATAACAGATGTCACAAATGCAATTTCAATTTTCATACACTACTCTATCCATTTCAGTTCATTTACAACCAATTAATTGCCAAAATGCAATTGAAAAATTAATCACGTAAAAACTTGCAAAGAGTGCATCTTCTTCACGCCACTTCCGTTCGAAATTGAATTTTAATTAAATGCCACATTAAACATTTGTTGCAATTACGCAACTTAACGAAATGTATAGCCACACATACACACATACATATGCATTCAAAAATACATATGTACATACATATATGCAAAACAGCATCACTGCAATGAGTAATTTCGATGGCAGCGGCGTTAATTGGAAAACTGTCAAATGATCAGTCGCAAAAAAAAAAAAAAAAAAAAAAAAAAAAAAGGTAGAATTTATATGAAAATTTAAAACAAAAAAAAACTAAACATTTGCGCAGTCGAACAGCTGCTGGCTTCCACGTCTATTGACAACACACACACACACTCATATGTATGTACATATTGTGCCCAGGCTCAAAATCATTTTTGTACACGCAATTCGGTGACATAGCTCATTTTCGGCTGCTCTTTTATTTAGTTATGCATATTCGATATTTTTAAAAACCAGCGTAAATATTATTATGAATTCATATTTATATGCCGCCATGCCTTCTCACTCGAATTGCATTGCGCAGCGACGCGACCCAGATAAAATCACAGGAAAACCAAAAAAAAAAAAGAAAAGTCAAATCATTTTATAATGAGCCGCTGGGGTGGTTAGTGCAAATATTTTTCGGCTACCTCTTTGCTTCGTTGCCTTTATTATTTTTAGCAACTGTCCAATTAAAATACACCAAATATATGAAAATGTGTTTTTCTTTTTTTTTTTTTTTTTTTTTTGTGTAACAGATTATTGTCAAAATCGAGAAAATATTTGGCAAATTTTCATTTGAAGGGCATAAGCTGCATAAGTCCATCATCGGCCTGCCTATTGAGTAGGAGATGATGAAGTGCGAGATGTGAGCGCATTGATGCTTCATTTCATTTCTTCATGCATAAAACGCATGCCCACTGTAGTCGGGACTATGTTATAGAAACGACGCGGATTTAGATTCGAGCGAAGGCTGTAATTGCAGCAATATTCCACGAAATTTTTATAGGGATCAACACATCGGCTTTCAGAATGCCTCTAAATGGGATAAATGACTGAATATTGCACTTCAGAAATATGTACCCCTTTAGTAGACAAAAAGTTGTGATAAATGGCATTGATCTATGCGGAAGTTATTGGTGTTGTACGAAGCAACCTTGCAAGTTTATAAGATGTATATATTTCAATCTGTTTGAAGGATTTCATTAATTTCCTTCATTCTATAACCAATAGGAATAAGGAGACAAATTTTCAACTTTTGTGCAAAATGTAATAAAATTTTACATAATTTTTTGAAAAAAAAAAAATTAAAAGAAAAATATTAAAAAAATGGAATTTTCTACTTTTTTATTGGAGTTTTTGTTAAGTTATAATTCGGTTAACAATCGAATTTTAACACAATAATATGTGGCTAAAAATCCCCATTGATTGTTCATGATTTTTTTTTTTTTAATTTTAATCTTGAAAACTTTTGTCCATATTTTTTTTTGTGCGGTTAATTAAGCATTTTTTGTCTTATAAAAGGCAAGCGTGCAATAAAATATAGTTTCCAAGAGTCAAATTAAAAAAAAAAAAAAAAATTGTTCAACATCCTCGGGAATTTATAACTTCGTGAGATTTCCATATTATTATTCTAAAATTAGCTCAGCATACAACAAAGTTTCTTAAAAATTCTGATAGCTGGAGGAAAACTAAAGAAAAAAAACATGGATTTCTAAAAATTATTCATAGTACGTAAACATTTTATTTAGTTTATTTTAGGCGCGGAGATTTATTGCTAGTAATTTGTTATACTTGAAGTAAAAATATAGCTTAGTTTGGTTATTTGAAAAATTTAATAATAATTACAGTGGCGGGCAAACCTGGTCGGTGATTATGAAAAATCAGCGATTGATTCTAACTACTTTAAACTGCCACTTTATTATCAATATTAAATAAGCTATACCCCGAAAATGTTTAAAAATTACTTTTATTTCTTCTTTTTTTTTTAACCCTTTCGTCCCTGAATACGAATTTCGTGCCCATAATGAAAGTAGTGACTTAGACTGGTTACTTTCAATTAATATATAGCATTTTCAGTGAAAAAAATTAAGTAATCGTCTTAGGGGGTCTGTGGGGGGAGGGAGAGTTGTGGTACAGATGTGTACCAGTAGGGTTTTCATATGGTACATATATGTACCAACAGGCAGGGAAAGCTAAAAGCTGATTAAAATATTTTTTGTGTTATATATATGTTTTGAACAAATATTATTTATTTTGTATGGTATAACTTGAAACAATCTTTACACAAAGGCACGTTACATTCTTCGCAAATGGTTTTTGTTCTTTTTTGAATTTTCATTAGCGCACAACGAGAACAACGTCTTCTTGTGGCACCTTCTACGAGAAGATGTAATGCTGAACCAAAAAGTTTTCTTTTCTTCGAAATAGGACCTCTTCTCGGTAGTGGTAATGCGGTAGTATTCTTTCCTTCGGCAATCAATTCCTCAGCAAGATTCACCACTTATGTTAGGTAAGGGACTTTCTCATTTTGACGCCTCACGTCGTTGTAAAGGATCCATGCGTTAGTTGTACTCATACCAAGGGAAGTATAAAATACCTTTTTCCACCATTTTGTAGACTTCCTCTCATGATTGTAGAGACTTATGAATTGATCAGCGCGATCAACTCCGCCCATTTTTTGTCGATGGAATGCAATTGCTTCCGGACAGTCGATTTCCACTTGCTGGCCCAACTTATCTTTTTTTGAAATTTTGGTCACATTAGGTTTATGACAGTTACTCATTAATATGACTTCCTTGGTGTCTTGCCATTTTATGCAGAGAAGTCCCGTATCGGTACACCTGAATCTTGATTCTCCCCGTTTGAGTTTTCCTGGCATTGCTGGAACATTTTTGCGGTTAGCCATGCAGGTACCGACCGCAGCAAAGTTTATAGTTTCCAATAAGTTTACGCTTGTGAAAAAGCGATCAAAGCATAGAGCTACATCCGGAACTTTTATTGTACCTGCTAGAGTCTTAACAACTCTTTCTCCGAGAGTAAGTGCATCACCAGTTACTTCTGAATCTTTACCAACATACACATTTAGGTCATACATATGTATATCCAGAATCGGCATCACAACGAAGCCATAGTTTGATGCCCCGTTTGATAGGCTTCATGGGCATATATTGCTTCAGAGAAGAACGACCCTTGAACTTAGTCATGCTTTCATCTATACTTTGATATGGACTATCTTGGCGACATTTGCTAAAACTGTGCTTCAAACAAGAAATCAAGTCATCGACATAGAATGATTTTGTGGCATTTGGGGGTTTACTTGGTGGGGCAAAGTAAAGTTTCGAAGCAAGGACCATATACCTATCACGAGAAATGCAGTTTTCAATTGCCCGATTTCCCATGGATTCTTTTTGACTCCAATAGTGCTTTAGCCCAGGAAGTTTATTGTAGGACATAATGAGCATACATCCTAACAATTTTTGGATTTCTCCCTTATCAGTTAGCTTTACCGATTTTTTGGTGCCCTTCAATAACTCCAAACGCTGATTAGTACAATTGACTATATGTAAATATAAGGAATGTGGGAAAATTTTATGGAAAATTTCCATTGCAGTGGATTGCTTTGATATATCTGTTAATATTTCACAGGACCTTTCTAGTGGAATGGTTTGGGCAGAACTGAATGAATCACTTGGCATTATCCAATCAAGAATACGATTGACGGAGGCGTTAATACGTTCAGGTTCACATTCGCTAGATGAACTTTCAGACTCTTCCATTCCTTGCTGGGCTACTTTAGATGTTGAAGGTTTCTCAAAATCATTTTGGTTAGTTTCAGACTCACTTTCTGATTCCGTCTCATCGTCACTACGTTGAAATGATGAATCTGTTTCATCTTCACTAGGTTCGTAATTGTCAGAGGACCCCGCTGAAAAATCCGACATACTTTCAACCATTCGCTCTAGCTCCTTTTGGCTCAACGATCCTTTTTTCATTTTAGTCCTGGAATAAAAGCAACCTTGTCAGCACACCTGTTGGTACATATATGTACCAGTAGAAACTACGGCTGGTACATATATGTACCATAAACTAAAGTTGCAAATAAAATCTTTGCATGAATCAAATAAAACATAATATTTGCTTACCTGTGTTCTTACAAGGTTTGTGCTCGAAAATATAGCAAAAGCTTACAATTACACTTCTAAATCGCCTGTTATTTTGCTAATAAACACTTACTAATGCAAATTCATCAACGAAAACACGTGCATACGGGATCAGCTGTTAGACATTCACTAGCCACGCTTTCAGCAGCATTCAAGGTTACCATGCGGTACAATAATATACCATTTTTAGAGGGATTTAAAGCTTTTCGGGTATTTAAATTGGAGCTGGTATATATGTGTACCACTCGGGACGAAAGTGTTAAATGTTATTCTAATTTTTTTTTTATTTGTAAGAAAATTTGCATTTCTAAAAAAAGTTAAAAATCATAAAAAAAAAAATTAAAAAATTCATCTGAAAAAGTTTAAAATTTTTTGTGAAAATTTGTTGAGTTTTTTTAAAATTTGTATAAATTTTAAACTATAATTTTTATAGTTTATGCTATAGTTTAAGCCATATTTTTATATAAAATTAACGGAAATAAATTATCATGGAATTATCGTGCTTAGTATATTGTTAAATATCACCATTCGACCGGCTTAACTCGTTAGAGTACGTCGTTTTTCTTTTCCTTAAAGAAACAATTTAAAATCAACTAAAACAGCTTCAAAGATTAATAATTTGTCGGATTTTATATAAATTTAACAACTAACTTGAACTAAAATTGAAATATTTTTACTAAACTCGATATATACATATAGTTTTTAACTAAAAATATGTTGTTATTGAAAATGGGCCAAAAAGAAAAATAATCTCGGTGCCCTAGGCGGTAATTTTTTAATATGAAACGAATTCTCGCAATTTTTTTTTAATAAGCCGGTTGAGCTTTTAAATCGATTCCAACTATGTTTTGGATTGTTAACCTTTCAGGTATTTTTTTGACCAATACCTCCAGAACTGATTAAGATATCGTCCGCCAAATACCCATATATGATTTCCTTAAAGGCAGTGGACCGTTTGATAACAACCCCTTCGTTTATTTCCTTATTTTTCGATTTTGTTCCTTTCTCAGTTTTCATTCGGCTGCGTTTATTTTGTATTAAGGACGCCCGTTGATTATGCAGCAGATTTCGTTATTCCCGGATTTAAGTAATGTTACCCATATTTTCCACTATTAATTTTGATTTCGAATGTGGACTTTTTGATAGAGTATCTTTGCTTTCAATTGAAAATTTTCATAGTTTGCTGCTTATATTTGGATTAGGAGAATAGTTTTATATTTGAAAGCAGATTCTGAGATTTGTTAAAAAATCTCCAAACAAAATTCCAATTGTTTAATAGTTTTGTGGTCAATGTAAATCCTTGTCAACAGACCAATTAAATTAAATATAAAATTGCAAATAAATTCTGCCAAATATTTTTCATGTATGAGTACAGTGGCACAAGTGTATGTTTGGCTAACGGAGTAAATAGTAGAAATTGGTTGTTGTTACTAAAATAAAACTTGTGCCAAAAATAGCTTAGCCATAATCACAAGGATTGCAAGAAAATTGAAAAGCAAATGTTGAAAACGAAAAAAAAAAACACGAAGTAGTACAATACAAACAATAATATGTATGTAGGTAAATAAAAATGTTGTAAAAATGCATTTGTTTGTGTACGAGTAAGAAAAAAGTGCAGATGGTAGTGGAAAAACAAAGTGCAAATGCTATTCGAGCTGTGTAAATAAACACACACACACATGCAGAGCGAACACACGGATACATACATACATACATACATATGTACAAACTCAGTTACCTGCAAAGGTAAGTGAATTTATCGGTAAGTGCGCAAAACTAATGCGACAAATTCGAGAAACTTTTTATATATGGCTGGAGTATAGCAAATAGCAGAGTAGCAGAGTTTTAGACCGTGGTAAAATGGGAAATTTTAAACTGTACCTAATTTTGCTTGAAAAATATACCTTTATAAAAATGCATTCCATTATATAACATAACTCATATATGTAAATCAAAGTTTACAAATTCGTACAATATTTAGAAAAATGAAAAAATAAAAAAAATGTCCAAAAAATTCTCATGAAATTTTCAATTTTTTTGATAGAAATTGTTTGTACTTTTCTTCGCATAAAAATAATTTTATTCCGTAATTTTTTTTTTCGTTTTTTTTTTAATATTGCATACTGTTTTTCTTTCTTTTTTAATTAAAATCTGAAGAGAACTGATCTGTTTTTTTTTTTTGCTGATGGTGTTGCGCATTTTCTGCCATATAAAAATAAATTTAATTTAAAAAAAAAAATTTTTTTTAAAATTTTTTTTTGTTGGACGGAAATGTATATCAAACAAAAAGTGTTAAAAATTTAACCAGAATTTTTAGTCACATGAAACTGTATCGAGCCATAACCGCGTAATTTATTTCAAACTTTTTTTCCATCATACAACTCGGTATATAGATTTTTGGTAGAGAATTTTAAGAAATCAAAGCTTTTTCAAATCTCTGATGCTTCCCTAAATCCTTATTCGAGGCAAGTTTTTAAATATACCCAAATATTCACTATTATTTTATCTGACCCACTAATTAGAATTAAGAGTTTCGTATAAAGTTAAACATTATAACTACATTTTTTTCTTAAATAAATTTCTTTTGTAGGCCTATGAGATTACTTTTCTCAGTAAAAATCCCTTTTTGGTATATATTTTTTAAGTAGATAAAATTTAGGGAATTTCGAGGACAAAACTGTATTGTTTAAAAATTTTTTGATTCGTACTACTCCTCAATTGCAAAAATTTGTTGGTTACACTTTGCTACAACAGAAACCAGCCTGGACTTTGTTAATGTTTTCTGAAAGTTTTCTAAGTTGTTTTCAAAAAAGTAGAAAGAATAGTTAAAATATATTTTTGTCTTAGCGAAAGTGGAGGTATTTTAACTGGCGTTTTACAGAGTTCTGAGACACTCGTTGCAACACTTAGACTTTCCTAAATCACAACAATCGTCTCTTATATAAAACAACGATGGAATTTAGCGTTTTCTGTAACCATCTAAGGGTACTGAGCGCAATATAGGTATTAAAGTTGCCAAGAGGTGAAAAAGTGCTTGGAAGACTTACTATAATTTTATTCTATTTACGCTTTGGCTTTGGCTTCGGCTTAGTTTTGCTCCTTAAAACTACTTTTGTCTTCATTCGACTTAATATGTTAAAATTATACGAAAGGAATAGTACAGATTCGCTGCATAATTTCGGGAAATTATTGAATAAAACTTATATTGCGCATGCTTACCAGATAAAAATATTTAAAAAAAAAAAAAGAAGATATTTGTTAATAAATTAGATTCCAATGACAAAAGGAATACATGAAACTTCATTTATCTTTCTAACCTAACTAACTCCTCACCACATAGCGCTGAAACTATTATTGTTATTGCTTTCAGCACAAAAAATGATAACAGTTTTGAAATCTGTGTAATGCTTTATTTTCACGAATAAAAAATGGTTCGAACCGCTGTAGTTTTCTATGTATACTAATTTAATATAAACACCTTCCTATCACTTTCGTTGATAGTAAAAGCTAGATTTCATAATTTTTCAATTTTTATATTGCTTTCTGATCGCAAGGTATGCCAATCGTTTCAGTTTGTAGAGGCGTAGTTTAGTTTTTTGGTATAGATTTGTGATAGGATAAGGATATCACACCAAAAACATCAGCTTCCCCAAATAACTCAAGTTCATGTGCCGATTTTTCGACGAAATAAAAAAAAAAATTTTTGCACAGTATTCTCAAAATGCTTGCAACTTTTCTTGACCATTTGAAAACCTTGGCTCCAAAACTGTCGAATTGGAACATCATAAGCAAACTTAATAGCACAAAGAAATTGACTGCACCTTAATTGAGCAGCTAAAGTAACACCTGAAAAAGGACCGAAAAAGGTATAATTGGTTCCTCTACTTTTCCAGCACTGTTGCGAGTGCGGTCTTTCGGCGCTGGTATGCCGAAACCCTGTCGTTGCGCCGAACTGGCAGATTGAGAGTTATTATAGCGATTGCTGCCACCCGGCTGCGCCAACATGAATTTCCAGAAAAACAAGTCAAGCAAAATAAAAAAAAAATAAAAAAAATAAAAACAAACAAACCAAAAATATCTACAAAAAGCGGAAAGTAAGCGAGCGTGTGTGCGGATGTGTGTGTGTTAGTGTTAGTGTAGTATACGAGTATAAAAGAGTAGTGACAGCTACTGCGACAGGGACACAGGTGAACACAGGTGAATTATGAAAATAGACGTTCGTTCGCAAAAGATTTGTAGGTCCTGTGCGCTTGCCAAATGGTTAGCTGGTTGATGGCTGGTATGTCTGTGTGTGTGCGCCTGTGTGTGTGAGTGTGTAATTTTCAAAGGGTTTGATACTAAATGTTCTTAATACTAAACCGACATGTATGTTTTTTTCTTATTGTTTTTTTTTTTCTTTTTGCTTCTTGTACCTGGATATTAACAGTATGCCAAATGTTGTGATTGGACACACACAAATGTACGTGTGTATGCGTATGTACAAGGATGTGTGCGGAGACGAGAAAATATATGGCAAATAAAAAACAAACGCCAGCTGACGACGTTGTGGCATGTTGTACATAGCCTCGACTCGAGACTTGTGTGTCATATTTCGTAATGGTCATGTTGTCAGGCAACTATTCAGGTTGTCAGTAGAGTTCCGTTGCAGTGTAATTCAAACACATACACACACACACACACACACATACATTTGTATATACACCCACTTACATGTCAAAACAGGCTCCATGTAATGGCAAGTTTGGCGTGTGCAGCGAATGAATCTGGCAGCAAGAAGTAAAAAAAAAAATAAAAATAAAAATAAAAATAAAAAACGAAAGTCAGCGAAAAACACACAAATATGAAAAAGAAAAATAGACTCCTTCAATGCTTGTAGTTGGTCTGCCCTTTAGGCGCAATCCACTCGCTACATACTCACCGTTCATACGCGGTATCACATGTATCCTGTCAGTTTTGCTTCATCTCCGTCCGTTGCACACCCACAAACATACTGACATCTACATAGACAAACATGCAAAAAAAAAAAAAAAACGAAAATATGTGCATATGTTTGCCCGCCAACAACAACATTTCTCTTGTTTTTCACGTAATGTGCGTACAGCTATTTGAAAAATTTGACAGCCAACAACAACATTTCCAAATGCTCAAATTTTGCGCACCAAAATGGCTCGGATGTTACAGCGCCAAAAATGAAATGAAAAAAAATATTGCAAAAAAGCACGAAAAATGTGCGAAAAAAGGGAAAACAAAACGGAAGTTATGTGCGCCATCTTACCTACTGACTGGCAGCATTCTTGGTTGGTTGGTTGGTTGGTTGGTGGGTTTGTTGTGCCGGCCTTTGTTTCACTAAAAAATTTTCATGCTTTTGTTTTGTGGCGAAATTTTCGATAGTTTTTTGTTTTTTTTTTATCAACCCTTTTACGCATCAGCGAATCAACGGCATGATACAGCACGAAAATTGTGAATGAACAGCAAACGGAAAATCTTCGCACATGTTAGCGAAATTTTTAAGTAAATAACTTGCGGCAAGTGAGTTTGAGCAAAAATTTAATTGTAGGACAAAATAGAATTAGTTACTTTGCTTTTGACTGCAAATTAATAAAATAAAAATATCAAAAACGTAAACGTAAACTATAATTATGTATATCGATGAAAGTATTGAGTAAAACCATAAATCATATCATGCCAATATCGATAGGTATACAATCAAAGTTATCGGTGGCAACAAAAATTACAGAATTCAGTGCGAATTTTCATACCAAGGCAAAAAAAATTTAGTCGAAAAATAACGGGTTATCGCAACGTTTATCTGTGAAAAAAAAAAAAAAAAATCGGTCAAAAATACAGTAGAATTCTTGGCAATTTTCTATACGAATTAGAGATATCGATATTGCTGTCATTATCGCAATCAATCATACCTTTTCTGCATTTCGATTTCTCGAATTTGGAATCGAAATGAATACTAATGAATACTATAAGCTTTTTTGTTTGTTTCCACGGTAGATCAATTGGAACTTATTGGCAATTGAAGAAAACTAGGACACAAAGGCAAAGTCAATAGGAAAGCAGAACAGGTCCCATTGATTACGATAACGATAGCAATATCGATACCTCTAATTCATATACTAAATTACCAAGAATTTTACTGTATTTTTGAGTGATTTTTGTTCATAATGTTAGTCTGCCTGCGATCAACCTCAATTTTTCTAAAAAAAAATTTTGTCGGCTTGGCTCTTTTTCTACCAATACTTGATAGCACTTATTTAGATAAATTTTTATTTTTTTTTTAACTAAGCAGTCGAAAAATGACACTGAAAATGGCATAACGCCGAAAACGGTTTGTCTCCAAACCAAACTTGTCAAGGGATGACGGAAAGTCGTTCCAATATACATCAACTTTTTACCGTTTCGAAAAAATAGAAGATCGAAAAGAAACCGTTAAAGAGATCATTAAAAAAATGTATAAGTAAATACATATACATATGTACAGTTGTGCTCACAAAAATAGTACCAAAATGTATAAACAAATTTGACAATTTTTTTTTTTAATAAAGTTAATTTTAAAACAAAAAGCATAATATTCATAGTTTCAAACTTTCTAAAAAATTTAATATTTTACAAATGAAAAAAAAAAAAAAAAATATATTGCCGACAAAGTTTTAAACTTTTTAATCCGAATTTTTAGAAAATTTAATTAATTCCGTTTTTTAACAAAGTTAATTCTATAACAAAAGTCGTGAATAATTGCAACCTTTTTAGAAAATTACACGTTAGACAAATTCAAAAAAGTTGTCAACAAAATTTATAAATTTTTAATCCGAATTTTTAGAAAATTTAATTAATTCCGTTTTTTTAACAAAGTTAACTCTATAACAAAAGTCGTGAATAATTGCAACTTTTTTAGAAAATTACACGTTAGACAAATTCAAAAAAGCTGTCTACAAAATTTATAATTTTTTAATCCGAATTTTCAGTAAATATCGAATGGAGTTTCAATCAATTTTACAATCAAAAAACATTGCTAAAATTGTTTTCTTAATGAAAATTTAGATGCCTTTGGGGAAAGAAAGTATTAAAAACTACACTAACAGTGGTGTTCATAAATATAGTAGCAAAATGTGTTGACAAGTTTTGAAAATTTTGTGATTCTTTATTTAATTTTAATTATAATTGTTTTTAAATATATAATATTCAACAAATTCAAAAACAAAATACCGCCAGCAAAGTTTTTTTTTTGAATCTAAATATTTAAAAAATTTAATCAATTTCTTCTTTTTGACAAGCTTAATCTATAACAAACCCCATGAATAATTTGAAACTTTTTAGAAAATTAAACATTAGACAAATTTAAAAAAAAAAAAAAAAAAAAATTTTAAACTTTTTAATTCGAATTTTCAGAAAATTTCAATTTTACTACAATATAAAAAAAATTAAATTTATGATGATTGCTCTTAGGAAAAGAAAATATTTAAAACTATACTTTACAGTGGTGTTCGTAAATGTAGTAGCAAAATATATAGAGAAGTGTTGAAAATTATATACATATTTATTTATTTATTAATTAACTAATTTAATTATTATTTTAACATTTTTATGACAAGCGATGATATTAGTCGTAGTTTCACGCTTTCTAGAAAATTTATAAGAATTAGACAAATAAAAAAAAATACCATCCAAAGAAAATTTATAAAACTTCGACAAATAAAAAAAAAAACAATACCATCCAAAGTTCCAACTTTTGAGTCCACACATGCTTTTTGCTTTCAAATCAATTATTTTTGGATCTTCTAAAACACGTACGCAAAGTTTCAGATAGCCCCATGACTCTGGATGAATATGAATTTTGTACGCAATTTTGGACATTTTTTTTTGGAATCTTATTTAATTTTAATTAATACGGTAAAAATTGAAGTGGATGCGTAAAATTAACGTTTGCATAATCTCCAGTTTTTGACTAAAATTATCGCAATCTGTTCAAATACTTACCAATTCCAGTTCGTTCATATTGACTCAACATAATATATATTTCTATTTCTTATACCAATACTTGACACTGAAAATGACACTTCGTCGAAACCTGTTTGTATTCAAATCAAATTTGAAAAAGGAGCACGGGGATTGGTTTGGAAGCACTTCATTGTGGAGAAAACTTGAACAAAATTGAAGAAATATGTACATATGTATTTGTAAAATATATTTCAAGTATATTAACTTTTTATATTGTATGCAATTAAAATTCAAAAGTTTAACAGTTCAATTTGTTTTCTTACATGTTTTTTTTTTATTTAAAATGTACTCCTTCGCTTTGATATAAATTTGCTGAAACTATGATACGATATTTTCATTTTCATGTTCTTGCAGTAAGTCCCAAAGAGAATTTAGGCCCTTCATGAGTTATTGCGGTTCATAAAAGCTATAGAATTCTATACTCACATAAATACTCGTTTCAAAAAGTCACTCTAAGCGTGCACTTGCATAAGATATGGCAGATTTGCTGATACAGATTTGCTGACCTGGTCCGTACACATCACATAAACATCAACGCTCCTTCTACTTTTCAGCAGTGCTTTCTCTGACTTATTTCCATATTTTTTTCACATTTTTTTTTGTTGCCATTTTTTCAGTTTTTTTCCCCCAGAATAACAACTACCTTTTGGTATTCATTTTTTTTTATTACTAAATTATGCATACGAAATGGCTGTGAGCAGTCAAGCTTAAGCTATGGCTCGCAACGTCTGTATTTTAAGCAGAGCCACCAACGCAAATAAGTGCACCTTTTCACATACATACACATACATGCATACCTATGTACGTGTGTATGAGGAGCACATTCGACATTTAATGGAATTTGCATGCATGTTAAAGCTAATGGGTCATAGACGACTACATCCATGTGAACAATGGGGCAAAAGTCTAACTAGAATATACGGCGAGCGCGTTCCGTCAGTTTAATAAAGTGGTGGAAATCTGGCTACTAAATATTTTTTATTTTATGATTTTACCTTTCAGTTTATAATGCACTCTATTATGGAGTAAGAAATACCTAATTTTTTCGGAAGTCTGTTGCGATTTGCTGTGAATGGAAATTCCCAAAAGTTTTTAAATGTCGGTACTAATGGAGATGACCACGAGAGTATTTCACTTACACAGGCGGGTTTAGTGCAATCAGTATTCAGTATATTCAGTATTGAAAGAAATTAAAATTGTGGAGCTGGATGTCATGATAAGCACTGTGGGATATTTGGTTTCGTTGGAGGGCCGTGGAGAACTTTGTCTTGAACTTGCTTGAAATTCAAATATTTTCTCTAAGTTGAGTAATTTTACCATTAAAAGAATGGCATGGTTGTGATAAATTCTCAATGTACCTACTTTACCCAATCTACAAGAAAGGTGTTCAGACCACTTTGGACCAATTACCGTCGGGTATAAATAAGGTCCTATCGACGTTACTGTGCGAACGACTAAAGCCAACTGATTTGGCCTAATCAGTTTAGTTTAAAACTGTCAAATCAACTATTGTCTAGATTACCACAGTAGGTAAAATCCTGTAAAGGACCCTAGATAAAAAATAAGACACTCCCTACATTTTTTGTCGATTTTAAAAGCTGTTTTTGAGAAACTTTGATTAAGCTTGTCGTAAAGTTACGATTCGCACTATAGTTATTGAGATAAATTACTATTTCAATGCTGGCTCCACTTGAGAAGTATTCATACTTATTTTATCGAACTAAATTGGATAAAAACTGATCCAACAACTAGCATGCAAAAAAAAATCTTCCTAAGACATTAAATGTACCTATTCCCTCACTGAACAGAAATGACATGAAAGCTCAGTATTTCAAAGAAGAGAGGAAATTGGGTAGTCGAAATCCATTGATAAATTTGCCAAATATTTGCAATATACAGAAGTGTGGTTTTTCTTTTTTTTTTAATAAAAACGAGGCATTTAATAAAATATATAAAATTCGAAGATCACCTGCAGTCGAGGTGTATTTCGAAACCCTTGGCATGCTTATTTGCCAATTGTGTTACTCTTAAAGCTTTCGAAGATTATTATAGTTTTAAGATCCATGTTTTTTTATGTACATATGTAGGTTTATTCACAAGAGACTTTTGGCCAAATGAAAGCTCTATTATGACTGTTATGTGGTTTTTGTGAAACTTCTCAATTGTCTAAATTGATAAATACTCTGTTATGTATTAAGTATGTCCAAAGTAGTAGGATAGCAAAAACTGTATGCAGCTTTCACCGATGAAAGCTTTGTTTGTCTTCTTCATTTGTTTTTAAAACTTCTTTTCATATTTTTAATACATAATACTCTGTCAATTGTTTTTTTACTAATTCATTTAATGCTATTGAAGCTTTCACACTATATCGAAAGCTTTAGCAAAGCTTCGGTTATAAAAACTATGCGTATATTTTGATATTACTTTTTATATTAATAAATTTTATATTAATAAAACTTTCTCATCATTCGAAAATTTCCGTAAATTATTTCTGATAAAAACTCTTGCTTGCTTATAAGCAAAGTTTCTGCATGAATTGCGAAAGCGTTTAGAAAATTCCCAAAATGAAAGCTTTTTCACATTTTTCAGATAAAAGCTAAATAATAATAAAATTACATATATTTCCATATATTTATAATGAAACCATTAACAAAGTTCCGGCAATAAAAGCTTTTGCATCAAATTTTAATACTAGAAACAAATTTTATATCAATGAAACTTTCACAACTATCAAAAATTTTCGCAACAGTTTTCTAATAAATGCTCTTAAATAAACTTGCATATATGTATAAGAAAAGCATTTATTAAAATCCTACAATGAAAGCTTTTTAAAAAAATTCATATTTGAGAAAAAAATTTTATTAAGATAAAAATTTCACAGCTTTCGAAAACTGTCTCAAAATTTTTGCTGATAAAAGCTTTTAAATAAAAGCACATATTTTTATAATAAAACCATTAATAAAGTTCCTGCAATGAAAGCTTTTGTATCAAATTTAAATAGTAGACACAAATTTTATATGAATGAAACCTTCACAATTTTCGAAAAATTTAGTAAAATTTGTCTGACAAAAACTCCTAAATCCAGTTGCATATATGTATAGGAAAAACATTTATAAATAATTGCATATAATTTATATTTCGGAAACAACTTTCACAACTTTCGATTTTTGTGATGAAAGCTCTTATACCTCAAATACCTGCAAATAAAGATTTCGCAGTAAATTCATATTTCCCACATAAATTTCATATTAATAAAACTTTCGTACAATCGTTCTAATAAAAGCTCTTAAGAAAGCCTGCTGCTCTATAATCAAACCTTCCGAATGTACTGCGAAAGCATTGCTGCAATGAAAGCCTTTACATATATTAACTTTAAATTACTTTGTTTCATATTCAATTATCTCATTGCGACCTGTTTTCAATATTATTCAACTGATATCTAAGTTAAATGATTGCGCTATAACAAAGCTCTTCTAAATATATTCCGAACGAAATGTGCCAGTTACTCTTCAATATGTCAGATGTAGTATAAACTCGTATACTCCTTCCACTTCAACTTGCTTTCATTTAATTTCAAAAATTTTCTCACGTTTTCGCCAGCTCACTGCTGTGGCATGTAGATAGTATTGCATTTGGGTCTCACATGTCGAGGCACGTATGAGTTGGTGGTTGTACTTACTATATGTACATACATATGTATGTATGTGTGTTTTGCAAAATCGTTCAGCTACATTGGCGTCAACAAATTTAATACTTAGAATCAGTATCGATATGGCTTGCCTGATGACTGTCTGCCTTCTAAGCACACTTACACTTACATGCCGATATTTACCTTTGTTGGTGTGATGTGTGTGTGAGCTATTTCCCTTATTCCCCTGCTGCTTTCTTGCTTCCTTTCTCACTTCCTTTGAACAATAACAATAGCAATATGTGCGCCAAATCGATAGGATTTGAATATCAGTTTCAGCAACGTACACTCGATGCGGTGCAGCGCCTAAAAATTGTCTACATATATGCCGCCGAGTGTGTTTTGTTTGAATTAGAAGCGGTTAGGCGGGGGGAATGTGGGCGGGCGTTGTTGGCAAGCGGAAAAACATGAACACCATTTCGTTACAGGCATCAATTTCTAACACTCTCTACCCTAAGCACTCATGCACTTGTGACTTTTCTATAAATGCAGCTGTGTATTCTTCATATCCGTTTTGCAAAAGTGTGGGTGCTATTTTGCCCCAGGACTGTGAGTGCGACGACGGTGGGGGCGACGGCGCAAGTATCATTTTGGCATTATTGTATTTGCCTTGACGTTTCCTCGCTAGCTGTCGTGTTGCCTCAGGCAACAGTAAATACGTTTTGGTAGCGTACGGCCTTACGTTTTTTATTTTCTGTTTTTTTTTTTTTTTTTTTTTTTTTTTTTTTTTTGCTACTTGCCGACAGTTCATGTTTGCAATTGTGTCACATATGTGCCTTTATGGAAATTGATGTGATGTAAATTAAAAACAGCTTTGTCAATTTCTTCATTTCATCATATCATCCATACATCGTAGCGTTTCTTCTGTTATCTATTCTCAATGTTTTCCCTATTTTCGAACACGTTATTTATACTCAATACGAAGTCGTTCTTCGCTTTTATGCTGCTGGCGCAAACTTCCTGTTTCACTTTTCTTAAGAATTTCTTTCAACTTTTCATTCCATTTATCTTAATTTCATCACACACTTCATCGGCTATGCAAGTCAGAGGGCTTTCAATATTTACATAAATGCATATGATTACACATTATTGAGTTTTGTGTTCTACGTACTCGTACACGTAATTCCATGGTATGTTTTTCATTTTATCTTTTGTTTTCTTGTTTTACATTTTCTTGCCAGCTTTTTAGATTTATGCAAATTTTTAATGGATTTTTGAAAAGGCATGAAATAGAGCAAATCTAATTTGCATAGTCGTTATTACTCGTTCCCCAGGCTTCTTCCTGCATTCTACAATTTGATTTTTTTTTATCCTTTTTATAATCAAGTTATTGGTTCTGAATTATCCTGCCGACGTTTATGCGCGGATGTAGATTGTAGATGTATTGTAAAATAAGCTATTTAATGAAGTGTATAATATTTAGTAATAAATGCCATAATTTCATATTTACTCTTGTAACATTGCTTTATACCTATTAATAATCTTTAATAAATATTTTTATTTTTTATTTTTCTTTTTAGGTAAGTTCAACCAGCTCTGCTCTTGGCGTGGACTATGGAAATGCTGCTGTAAGAATGCTTTTATTATTTCTTCTTTTTCTTTACAATTTAAGTTTACTTTAAGCTTCCCGGTTTTTTATGTGAATATTTCATTTGCTTTCCGTAGGCGGCAATTTTTAAATTCTAATTTATGCGAACTCATCGTACTATAGCAATCAGCTTTTCGTAGTACCAAACAATTCTAAAACGAAAGCTTCTCGCTTACAATTTTTTGTTTGTTTTTGGATGAAAGCTATAGGCGTGAAAGCACATTATTATCGAGAAAAGAAAATAGAGAGCGAAGGCCCGAATTCATAAGCGTCACAGATACAAAAATTTGAGCTTTAAAAAGCATAAAACAAAGCTCATCGTTCTTAAAAAAGCTTCTTTGTTATGAAAGCTCAATTGTTTTGTCGCACACTTCTCTTTGTGTGCTTTCACCAAATCTACCTTTTATCATACTGAATGAAAATACTATTTTGATTATCAATAATTAAAGCATACTCCCCCGCTATGACCTGGAGGGTGTTTTGGGGTTCACATCCGTGCCAAACTCTTAAAGTTAATTTCCTTTTTTTAAATTAAATTTTTCTGTGTGCACCAGCTTGACCTGAATATAAAATATTTTGGAAAAATTACTCCAACGTTCTGCTGCTTAAAAAGTTTAGTACTTTAGAGGTTGACATCTGCCAAATTTTATTTAGAGATGGTATGTATATAGCTTTTTGACTTCTATCACGTAGACAATCACATTATATGTGCTCTGTCGTTTCGTTATACCACCAAAAATAGGGTACCTCATTTTCCAGTTGCCTGCCCGGTTACAAGTAAGAGTTATTAGTCTCTACCGTTTAAGATTTAGAAGTCATTCCGATATAAAGATATGAATCTCTTAGGATGCAAGCAAATACTGCTCCAATATTCTGATTAGTTCTATAACCCTTGGATATTTCACAGAAAGGCAATGCACCACACACGGACGTCGGTTAGTCCCAAGTTGTCGGAGACGCTCAGTCCTTTCGTTGCCCCTTCATGATCTTCATGCCCCACAACCTTCGGTGTCATTTTATAGGCATCCAAGGTATTTAAATCAAGCAGCCTGGTCTCATTTGTCCTTCTACGAAGACAATCTTCTTCGTCTTTAATGACACTGAAACCACCTAGGCGACTTCAACATGGCACCCCAGTCTTTTCTTTGTCTTGCCAACTGGCGCCAACTAGAAACACCAAGTGAAACCAAGCCCTTTTCCACCTGGTCTTTTCAACGGACAGGCAGCCTTCCTCTTCCTATGCCACCACAGCTGGGTAGGTAAATTCGCACTGTTAAGCTTTCGTGGAATCTTGGTCGAATATTCCTGCCTTAGTTTTACCATCATCTAGCTTGGATAACATCTGTGTACCAAACTTGGGATCCTTTGAAGAAATATGATATTATTACTCCGCAGCAGTTCCTTTGAGGAACCTCTTAGGTCTATTAAAGAATAACTCCGATAGGGCGATATCCGAGCATTCGATTGCGGGATTACTAAACAGCGGTTTCGATATTCGCATATACCCCGAAAAAGTGCCGCTGTTACGTGTAACCTTAAAACTTTCTTGTAAGTACATAAAAAAAAAATATTTCTTGCGAGCGCTTTAGTTGCCCGCGGTTCTTAAAACTTGAAATCTCATTTGCATACATCAGAAAAGCATTCGTGTCCTTTCCGCGCACTTTTCCTATGCTTTTAGTCTATTTCACTCGCGTTGTCGCTAGTAGTGGTAGTTTAATGTACAGACTTTATTTATTTCATATAGTTAAACAGCCTTTTAATTTTAGCGGCACAAAACTTGAAGTTCATTTAGCCGTTTAATGTTGTCATTTTCAACACTACCTCTCAATATCATCCCACTGGGGTACTTCTACTTATGCGGCCGCTGCTTAAGCTGTCAGTTAGTGGGGTGGGTATAAGTCGACAGTCATCAAGTTGTCAGTTAATGTCTGCAGCTAGGCGGAGTTCTTAGTGTCTCTTACTATTTCTTTACGTTCAAGGAGCCTTTTAAGTTGTAATTTTATTTTGTGTTGGTTTTTTATTTATTTTATTAATTTAAGTGTTTTTGGCTCTTTAAGAATGCCACGCTGATGAGTTTGAAAGAAAATAGGGGTGTACGAAAAATACTGTACACACACATCCATATGCCTGTACTTTATATGTTTTACGTGAGAAGCAACGTTTTCCACAGTTTTTCACAGACTGATATATTTCTGCCAGGGACTGTAGCAGTTATACGTTTTATTAAAAAAAAATTCTTTTTAATGGGTATTTTTTGAGTTCTATTTATTGCCCAGAAAATAATGGTTAAAATAATAGATACATTTATTGCTAAGTAAAAAATACAATAAAAAATTATAATAAATTATAATAAACAACTAACAAAAAAAAAGTTTTTTTTTTTTTATCAGAAAATGGGGTAAAAACAAGCTATTTTTTCTAGGCAAAAAAAAAAATAAAAAAAAATTAAGAATGTGTAAGCAACAACTAAAACTAAAAAATAAATGATAAATATACTCAGATAGTTTATATAATTCCGTTATAAAATTTTTTTCATATTTTTTTTTTTAGCAAAAAAAAAAACTCCATTTTTTTTTTTTTTTTTCAAAATATTAAACTCAATCAAAAATAGAACAAAACCAAGCTTATATTTTCTAACAAAAAAAAAAAAAAAAAAAAAAAAAAAAAACAATAACTTAGACTGTGTGAGCAGTAACTAAAACTACAAAACAAAAAAAAAAAAGTAAAGAAAAAGCACAGAAAAATATCTTAGTTTCTGAGTGGTAAACATAATCAGAAAATTGTTTATAAATTCAGTTATACATTTTTTTTAAGTAAAAAATAGAACTAAAAAAAAACAGTTTTTTTCTGATTGAAAGTAAAACAGGCTGCTATTTTCTAGCCGAGATATTAAATAAAATAAAATAATAACCTAGACTGTGGAAGGAACAACTAAAACTAAAAAAAGCAAAACAAAAAAGGCGCAGAAAAATTATCTTAGTTTCTGAGTAATAAATAAATTTATATAATTCTGTTTTAATTTATATAGTTCAGTTTTAATTTTTATAATTCAGTTTTTAACTCATACAGATATAAATTAAAGAAAAGCATGATACTCATACAAACGTCAGCCTTAATCTGCATCAACTAATGAATTAACAAAAAAAATAATAAAAAAAAATATTTTTTATTTTGGACAACAGCAACAAAATACCAAACCAAAAAAAAAAAAAAAATAAACACTGAAAATAATTTATGCAATTCAGTTTTTAACTCACACAAATACAAATTAAAGCAAATCATTATAGCAAAACAGACGACAGCCTTAATTTGCATTAACTCATGGATTAACCTTGAAGTCTGTGTAACAAAGATTATTTCGGTATACTAGTTATGCTGGTTTTTGCTTTGAGTATGATTTTTTTTTTTAAATAAACTTTGAAAAATGATCATTATTTGTCGCCCCTAATTTCTGCATCGTTTTTAAATTTCCATAAAATTGTTTTCAAAAAATATTTTTTCTGACTGGCGCTGCTGTGGTGGAAATGTTAAATTTTACATCACCAATGTTTTATAGCCTAGGCCTGCTATTTCAATCCATTTTATATGCTTGTATGAATTTGCCAATGCCCGTCCACTCACCGAAATGGCATTCGCTTTTTTGTTTTTTTTCTTTTCAATTTTTTGGCCCAACGACCGATTTTTGCGGTTAGCTTTCACATTCTTCCTAGCTTCGGTTAGTTCGGATATTATTTGCTCGTTCTAACACAACTATCTACTCTTGTATTTTTCTGCACGCGCGCCACATAACGAGCACCTTTAATTTTTTGCATTCCATGTTTTTTTTTAATTTACCAATATTCCAAATGGTAGGAGGCAGTGTGTAGCTGGTAAGAGCAGAAATTTGTTGTGTTTTCTACAAAGACGCATAGTATAGACTAAAACAATTTTTTAGCTACAAACATGTGGTATTTGTTTTTTTTTTTTTGTATACAAACGTCTAGTCTTTCTTTGACAGCCTTCACTGCTTCACACTTCTCCACTCCACTCTCCACAGAGTGTGGCGCTTTGTGGCGTTTAGCTAGCTCTATACGAAATTAAGTGAAATAAACTTTGGGCATTTAATAGTCCTCCGGAAAAATGAAAAGTCTATGTATTTTATGACACAGCAGTAAAAGCGCATACCTTCGATCGTAGCCGAAACAAAGTATTCCACACTCCCTCCCACCCCCGCAGTACATAACGAAAGTATAGAAGGTGGGTGGGTAGCCGCTGACCAAGTGATGAGTAGAGTCTTGTCTGTCTGGTCAGTTCGTGTGCTCTGCTCTGCCTGTTCGCCCAAACTGAAATTGTTTTTTAATGTGCATAGGTACATCCTAATATCGCGTGCATGTTGGTCATTTATATTATATTCTTCTTTGTTCATTATATTCTTCTTTCATGCAAAAAAAAAAAGAAAATGAAATCACAATGAAAAAAGAGCAATCCATCCATCCAATCCATTGTTGGATAAAGCGCATCGGCTCAATTTTATATACACTTAAATGACCTAAGCAGCAAATTGATTTAGTTTCGTGTAGTCAAATATTTCCGCTTTTGCTTTCAACACGCTCGCTCCTTCCTTGCTGCTTTCTTTTGGTATTCATTCTCAATAATTTCTCTTCCATTGTTTTACGCTTGTCTTAGCGCGCGGTGTTTTCCTTCCTGTCTGTTTTCCTTCCGTCTTGCAATGTCGCTCCGGTCGACTGAACGGACGGACTGCCCATCATACTTCCTCTACTTTTCCTGCCTATATCCGTGCACATTGCACTGCTTTTTTTTTTGTTTGTTTGTTCTATTTCGTTGGTTTCTCTTGTTGAACGGAGCGGTTTTATTTTTCATTTATTTCTGCTAACCGTGCTTTTATGTTTGTCTGAAGTAATTGTTGAATTAATTGGTTCTTCTGTTGTCTTATCTCGCTCTAAAGCTTTGAGTATTTAATGGGTATAATTTCGGTTTCCAGCTGAGGGAGTGATGGTGGATTTTTTCTTTGAGTAGGTCTAAGATTTGGGGTGTGAGCTTGACTGTGAATACTGTTTTTTTTTTTTTTTTTTTTTTTTTTTTTTTTGTTTTGAAGACGTATCCGAAGTAAGCTTTCTTTGATGCCAGTTTTCTTAAGAGTTTGCACAGATGCTTTGTAGAAACAATGGTCACAATAATTGCTTATAATATTTTATACTATGGAAATTGGTACTACATAGTGATAAGTTTTAAATTTATATGTTCTTAAAAAATTATTTATGAATAAATCACAGGCATGGTGGTGTAATTTGTATTCCTGAAATAGCAAGTAAATATTGGGGTATCTAAAAGTCTGACAGTGAACAGCTGATCTATTCCTGTCGGATAATTCGGATGGGTAAACACAATCGCGACGGAATGGTTTTTAGCTGGCATTTTGTGGTGTTAATAAAGTTAAAATTGTATTTGCTTCTTCTTCTACAAGTTGACATAAATTCACCAGAAAGCAACCATGAGTCACCGATTCGGCGGAGAAAATAGGAATAAATCTAGTATTTTACCGATGGCAAGATTGGCTGGCACCGTCGTAATTCTGTGCTATTTTATGCGATGCAGTGTATTCTAATTTTGACAGCGTCTACCCACAACAAGCCCGTTACCCGCTGCCCATTGTTGCAATTCTGTTTCAGCCATGAACCAGTATTTTGGTGTCTGATTGGAATTTTCAACGAATTTTTGCAAGTAGGAAGGATTGTCGCTTTGTTGCTCCTTATGGGTTGATATGCTAGAAGTTTTAGGGGTTTCGAAGATGCTTTTGAAACTACCGATTTTTTTTTGCGTTGAGACTCGGGTGAATTTTGTAATCTGCATACTGCAGTATTTATGTTGGGTTATGTTCTATAGAGTTCTTCTTAACATTTTTACCAGACCACACATGATCGTAAGTGGGAAACTTGTGATCCTACTGTTCAGTTCTTATCATCTGTAGATCCAATGAAACTCAATCAGTCTGGGAGACTATGCTACCATTTACAAGATCTCAAAACGACTGATCGATTAGAGTATTATAATCGAACAGCTTGTGAGATGCACACATGGTCTGCTTGTATATTCAGCAGAAGAAGAAATTTTAGGATGGAAAGTTCAGACCGAATACTCACACTGTCTCCGAATTGACTTCCGCCATCCAATCGCCCACAAGCAATACAACAGCCGGCCGCGGCATATATGGAATAACAGCACGGCTTTTCAAAGTTCAACCGAACTTTCCCCCTCGAGGATGATACATCCATTCATTAACACTGCCTGGGATAGATTCTACTTCTTCCCTGATGAGTGAAGATAATCTCGAAGCATTTAGGGGAACACCTCTACTCGACTATCGACTATCGCCGCTCCTCTTTCTCCCGCACAGATCATATAAATACTGTGAGATTTAAAATCAAGCGTTAAGCCGAATTTAGCGCAGGGTTGCATCTGATTTTAATCGAGAAGGATTTCGATAGTGCTCGTAGGGAATGTCTTTGGGCAGCCCTGTACCATAAAGGATTGGTCAATAACTCATCGCCGTTTTTAAAAGCTACAAGCACAAAGCTAGGCGCTCTGTTGTCTGTGTTTTATGGAACAGCAATATTAGTTCCAGCTTAAAGATTAGGCTTTCGAAATCCAAAGAGGTTTCGAATCTACTGTCCTACAGGAAAATAATCATCGCAATGATCAGGCGTCTGCGAGTTTTCATACAACTATTTCTTAGAATAATAACCCAATTTTTGGCCATAATAACCATCTCAAATGTGGAGTTGCTCAGATAGCTAGCTAACATGTGGATGCGGGCACATACGGGAAAGTGGATAGGCCACACTTTGTGGAAAGAAGCCAGAAATATTGCAAAGAAGGACATGAAATGTAACTCCCGAATCGGCAGGGACAGGCTTCCTGACTGAACTCGCTAAACATGGCGAAGAAGAGCTGAGCGGTAGTCGAAGCAATTCGGGTGGAACTGGAAGAGAATCAAAGCGATTGCAAGGATAAAGAAAAATAGGGATAAAGAAGAATAATAGACAGAAGAAAATTATAACTGATTCAAACACTATAGGCGTATAAGTCAAATACCTAGTTTGTTTTTTCTTTATTCAATCTAGCTGCTTTTTCGTAAAGTTGTTTAAAAAAATGTGTACTAAACTGAATGCAGCTTTTTGGATTTTCTTGAGCCGTTAATTTAAAAATAAATTTGTGTGTAAGTTCGCCTAATTCTTTAGGCTTTCAAAACCCGTTCCCTCAAGCCATTATCCCAAATTCCTTGTATCTTTATTTCTAATATTTATTCTAATAATTTATCTTCAAGAAAATGTTTTTAGGTAGATAACTAACTTCCTGTTCATTATTGTTTTACTTTTAATATAAGTATTGTTCTACATTTTCATCAATCTAAATTTTAGGTATTAAATTTTAGAAATTTAAAACAAAAACACCAGACCAACTCCACTTTCAGTTTTCCTCTTTCGTTATCGCGCTTCCTGTGCTCCAAAGCTTCCGAAACAAAATAATAATTTCTTGCCATTATTTACTTTCATGCCACATCGCCTCAAATACCACAACATTGTTTTTTTTTTTTTTTTTTTTTGTTTTACTAAACAAATATTTGTTGTTCTATTCGGTAATTGATTTTTTGCTAGCAAACATTTACTTTGTATTTCGTCGCCTACCCGTCGTCAAATCCACGCCATTAATCCATTAAGGAAATTAAAAGAAAATAGAAACGTTATTTGATCACTTGTTTTATTTTAATCTCTTTGTTTTTCCATCTATATGTATAAAATATGTATGTGTGTATATAGCTCCCGTATTCAGGTATCCGCTGTTGTATTGCCTTGCCCTCCGGCTCTTCACTTCTCGCCGATTGTTTTCAGCTTCCATTTGGGAAGTTTTTTTTTCTATTTGCAGTGCGTTTTCACTTGTCACTTTCCTTTTTGGCATTCTCTTTTAACTTCCACCATAATTTCCACTTAACACAACGCAGCTTTTCTTTATTATTTTACACACCGCTACTTGCAACCCTAAAATGCTGCTAGGAATTTATGTTTCGCCAATTTCTCGTTTATCTCTACATACAGACATTTATTTATTTAACCGAAAAACAAAAGATTGCGCTTTTATACTGCTCTCAAATGCGCCCACTCTTATTTACATAAATTCCCAAACATATCGCTTTTGTATGGGATCACTTTGTTTCTTGTTTCGTGTACCCTTTGAATAGAAAATAGAAAATAGAAAACACCAGCACTACCACCTCAACAAGCAGGTCCCTATGAGTGGAGAAGGGAAGTAGCAGCGAATGTCCTGTCCTGTGGCTAATAAATTCAACTATTTAATTTGTGCGAGCGAGCGTAATTGTTGTTGTGCCGGCAGCATAAAGCGCTGCTCTTGGTTGGTCAGCTTAGCATAGCAGACATAGACATTTGGTGTTTGTTAGTTAAAGGATATCATCAGCGTTGGTTGGTTGTTGGGGTAAAAATAGCATTTTAATTTGAAGTTATGGCGCACCACTACTATTCCAGAGTTTCCCTTTTAATATTCTGCCATTTGTGCACCTGCGTACATCTGGCGCTGTTGTAGCTAATTGAATTTAATGCCAGTATAAATACTGATCTCTGTAAACGTGTGAGCGTATATTGTTCGTGCGCCTTGAGGTATGCAACAATTGCATGGCTTAAAGTGTCATGAATTTGGTTAATCTAGCAGTCTGTGAAATAATTCCTACTGTAATAAATGAATTAATAATTTGGCAAGTTTCGAGGGGTCAAATATGGCTTAATAAATTTGTGCGCATTAATGTTTGTTCTTCCCTCTGGGTTTCGTTTGTAACTTCAGTCCCGCGCTGTATTTCTTAAAAATAGGCAGCTATTTAAGAGTTGAGGCGGTGTGCTGATATTTTTTTTTTTCGTAATGAAGCACTGCCAAAGCAGGTCTAGGGAAGTTTATAATTTTAATGCTCCTTATGGTGTCCCATGGAATCGCTGACTGTCAGATATTACGAAATAGAATTGAAAATCTTTCCACGATTAGTTCAACCGAGAGGCATAATTACGAGTATTATAAAAGAAAAAAAATTAAAGTAGTCAATAATTATTCATTTTCGTGAAATCTATAACCATAATTCAAATAATTATATTATAAAAGTCTTCTTTTTTAAGTTCTCAAAGACTTTTATTTGAGGCCTATATTATAAAAGTCTTCTCATACAAATAATAATGAGTGAAAAGCAATTTTTAAGGTTTGGTGGACGGGACTTTTAAACCCATTTCTTTTGATTAGTTCGGGACTGCTTCGACGTAATTAAGGGACCAGCTCCTCGGGATCACTTCTAGACTAGTATCGGTATAATTTTGGGTCGCGCAATAGTTTCATCGTTCAAGACTTAAAAAAAGTTGTCTTACTTATAATTATTATGCTTTTTTATTTATTCTTCAATGGGCATAGTAGATTTTTCATTTCATAGTAACCTGCGCCGCCAGGGGGTGGGGATATTTATTGCATTGACATTAATATTTCCGAGAGGGAGCTATATATTGGTTATTATTTCAATTAACGAATCACAGCTGGCGCTGGCCAAATATGAACCCAGCGAAGACAGTAACCATGGACAAGACAACCTCCGCATAGATGTCGCCCTTCATGGGGAAAAATGTGCTTCCTAATATCACGTACACTACGTTTATGTTTAAACCAAGCCGAAGGCGCTGAAGTGATCCTGTTTTTTTTGTGGGTTTCTTGGGCAACAATAATGCACTTTCTCTGAGCGTGTAGGGTTTCCGAGCTTCACGCCGAGTGCCCCGAATTCAAATCACGGCCGAGGTAACATGAATAATTATGGAAAAGCATTTTTCTAATAACAGTCGCCTCTCGGCAGGTAATGACAAACTTTCGAGTGTATAACTACCGTGACAAAACTTATCACAAAAATCGCATGCCGTCCGATATCGGCTTAAAAATGTAGGCAGTCCAATTTGTAGTTCAACATCAAGACGCATATCTCAAATTTTTTAAGAAGTTCGGCCACACATCGCGTTTTATAATGTAAGCGCCAAATGCAAGAAATTCGATTCCCTCTGCGTGATTTTGAAAAAATGCCCGCAGATTTGTGAAAACGCCCGTTCGGGTAGTTGTGACCTTTTACAGTCTAAATCAACGATGCCCAACTTTTTGTTTTCCTATCTCATGAGATAGACAAATTTTTGCTACCCACGCAATGCTGCCACACGTACACTATACGCTACGTCGTGTAGCGCACAAACGCTACATACGAAACACACGTTCGGCCCTCTCACACAAGCAAGCGTGCATTAGTTAAAAAAAAAATTTGGGCATCGAGAGTCTAAATGGTCTCTTCTTTTGCGCCTTTAAGTATACAACACATTTAAATAAAATAAATATTTTACAATTCTTACCGCCCAATTCTGACGCCGATCACAAAACTCTTCGCTTGACTATTCTCATAGCTACAGCGCCCAAGGCTATGACGAGTAATGTAAATATAGTTTATGGAGTTATCACGTACTCAGTAGGGCATAACAACTACAATGACAGTTGCCATCATTAAAGGGCTTAAATAGATTTTTGCGGCATAGTTTTAGGCGCAGTTTTTGGCACGTGTTCGCGCGGTGTGTCTTGTTATTGACATGGGTATAGGGCGATGAAGTCAAAAGTATTTTTTACAAATACTTTTATATGGGGCTTTAATAAAGCCAACAAGAGTAAATCGATTAAATTTTGTTTTCATCTACTCAACTTACGCTCTGCATTATTATTTACCTTTGTGCAAGTATTAATGCAAAGACACAAAGGCGATAAAAATATAAGAAAGAAGCGAGATAGAAAGCGCCATTGAGAGCAACTAAAAGAATATGCATATACATATATATATGGTTTGTCCTACTGCAAGCGCCATTCACAAACTCAATTTCCTTTGCGCGCTTCCTGCTGTAAATTAACTTTTACTCAATTTTTCAAACTCTGGTAGCACTCTAGCTTTCACTTTAGAGTAAATCTTACTTGATGGCATTGACCAAAGACGTGAATGAAATTTTAAACTTTAGAGTTTCAGGTGCACAAGACATTTACGATTCTCTTTACTATCTAAAATTTCTTCAACTTCAATTGCCCGATCATAGCTTTAAAATAGTGTGGTTTTTTTGTATTATTTTACCCTAGTACGCCGAACACCAACACCACTTCCAGGCAGACAAATTTCAGACAGACACGCCAGTTAAACAGGGCACCTGACTGACAGTTTGTTGGAGCTGCAAAATCTGTCAGCCAGCGCAGGCGGTGTCTTTGCATATTTGAGCAAAATCTTTGGTAGCTGCCGCTTTAATATTCTAAATATCTTTGTATGTAGCTATTTTTGGCGCGAATGTCTCGCACGCAGCGTAGCCAATCAAGCTGCCTTTGTGTCATGCAACAGCGCATCATTTAGTTAAGCGGCCAATAACATCGCAGACACTGACAAACAAGACTCTCTCACCGCTGTACGCTCTATGCCACCCACCAGCCGCCTTTTTCTGCCTTTCCGTACTCGTCGTAGTCTGCTGCTTTTTCTGACACTTCAATTGCTGTCACTGCTTTTCCGTCTTTCGTTCCGCTGTCACTGACGCGAGCTGTCAAATGTAGCTAAGCTTTAAAGCTGTCTGTTATTCAGCGCATTGTCTTTTGCATTGACTCTTCTTTTTGTTTTTGTATTTTTCATTTCGTATTTGCTTAAGGTCTTAAAAGACAAGCACTGACTAGAAGAAGAGTAGTCTTATGAATAAATAGCTTTGCAAGTTTTTTTTTTTTTTTTTGGTGTTGGTATGATTTACATCTGCGCTTATTGTTGCTTGGGTGAATTGTTGTTGATTTCTGCTGTGCTACAAGTGCAGATCGTTTTGTTTTTTTTTTTTTTGTTTCTCTCTCTTTTGAGTTGAATGATGCACTTCGAATGCTGCTCTGTGTTGTGTATGGCATGCTAATCATACAAAGTTGACATTTAGATATTTACATAGTTGAATAATTTGCGCGACATGTGCGCATAAATAATTTACATAGCCATGCTGATGATTTGTAGTGCCGCGAATTTCATCGTGAACTTCCTTCTTTCTTTCAAAAATTGTTAGAAAATGGAGCTGATATCGCTTTGGAGGTGCGCTTTCAAAAAACTTTGAAAAATCAATTTTTAAGCTCAAAAGAAACCTTGCACGTAACTTGCATCCTTTACGCTCGCGCAGATCATTTCGAGTGCTCGTGAACTTCAAGATACAGTAACAATATTAGAACTATGCTATACTATGTTTTCCAATATTATATATTCCAGTTTGGACGGCTAAACTTGATAATTTCATTTTGATACTCGAAAACGAATAGTTTTAGATTTTTTGGAGGCGATTAAATAAACAATGATTTTAATAATATATTTCATTTTTTATCATACAATACAACCGGAAAAGAGAAAAAAAATATTTTGGATAATGATATGATATATGTAGGTATATATTGAGGAAATATTCACTTAAAACACTTTTAAAATCACTGGTTCTAAAGTAATGGCTTTACAACTGTTGGTACGCAAATTTGGTGTTGCTTCTGATGTTAGTAGAATACTGCCTGGGTTTCTATCACAAGCGTTTTTGTTTTTTTCTATTGCTTGGTGTTGCTAATCGATGTATCAAAGGAAAATATGGAAATATTGCTTAAGTTTTAATTCCTTTCCAAAAATTATGATGTTTTGTGAATCATCTGCTTAATTTGACCTACAGTAGTAAAGGTAGAATTATAAAATTCAGTTTGTTGATAGGGCATATGACAATTCACATACCATGTCTTGATTAAAGGATTTCAAAAAAAATCACCAAGAATATTCATGTATGAAAAATTCGAAGGACATTTTTGAGCTGTTTTATCGCAGGATAACTATAACAAATAATATTTTTTGAGTTATGTGGAATGTTCTCCTTCAGTTGATATATATAATTTTCCATATCTTGCAAAATTTTATATTTATTCGATTTTCTTGAAATCACCATCCTTGTTGAAACTTTGCAAATCTCAAAAAAAAAACATTCAGATATTATCTGGAAAAATTAAAACTTAATTATAAATATTTAAGCTTTCAGTTTCGCTCAATTTTCTCAAGTGTGATATTGTAATATTTAAATTTTATAATTCTATGTGATAACCTTTAATAGTATGCACCCCTTATATGCCAACAATTGAGTAGTGCGACCACGATTTCAGGCTTTATATAGGGTGGCCCATCTAACCTTTTTATAAATTTTAAACAAAACACTAAAAATAGAACTGAATGCCGGAATCTTTGTTATTCAACGAAAGAACCATCTGTGACTTTTACTTTTCTTTTAAACGCTTATATTCTATTTTCACATCATATTTTAGTTTCACCTGTACATATGTGACTATCCAATTTTGCTTTTCTAAACTACGATAACTACAGAGTTGAAATATATATCAAATGAATGAGCTTAATGAGTAAATTTGCGCAAAATTATTAAACTAAAAAAAATTGGTCTATTCGTTCCTGAAAATTGTACAGAATTTTTTCTCTTAATTATTTCCTGCTGTTTAATTCGAATCTGCTAGTAAAGGGTGCTAATTTTCAGTTTTTCAAACTATTATTTATTTTAAATAATTTTAGGCTGACCGAAGCCAACCCCTATCGATAATAAGATAAGTTCAATAATCTCTTCGGATTGCTCATCGGCCCAAATGCGGCAATTTTGTTTATCATCATATCTCCTCGTCACTGAAAAAAATTCACTGACCTTCACTGACATGTTGCAGTGTCTGTCCATTGACTGAAATCAAAGCGTACATACAGGTCTGGCGTCTTTAATTCTGGAACGAGTTAGATTTTGTAAACGTTTTAACCAAGAGCCACTCGTAGAACTCACAAGGTTGTTTCATTTGAGAGTTTAGGATGCTGCGAACGGCGTCGAAGCGATTGGTATCTGCCTTCACCCACACTCTTCGCTACAGTTGCAATTTTCGCCTAACAACAGTCTGGACTCGGTCATGTCTCACAGAACGCTGATTTCCGCAATACCACTGAATAGTTGGGATACGTGGTTGGGGTGTGAGCCTTTCCAAAGTTGATTTGTAAAAAAATGCTAAATAGAAATAACATGACATAGTCGTAAGACAAAACCAAACACAGCAACAAAAAAACCAATGAAAAAAGGTCTAGACGGATACCCATTTATATCCGCAGTATGAGGTAAGGTTTTAAATGAAAAGCTTTCTAAAATATCTGGTAGTTTCATTTAACTTTCTGGTTTTCCCCTTCAAATAATGAATGCGAAAATATCTTTACAGTATAATATTAGTTAAAGCTAATTTATAAATTTCGTATTATTTTCTTAATTTAATTGCATAAAGAGCAATATTCTTAAATATTTCTCAATCCTCTTCCTAAGCTCTTTTATATCGGCTTATTATAATTTTACTTTTGTTTTAAATTTTTTTTTCCATCCACTTGGTGTTTTGCCATAAACTTCTACAGCAGCTTTCAGTACAATGCCTTCCAGCAAAGCAGAAGTTGCTACACGCAAAATTGTTTCAAAACTTAATAATCACATGCTCTGTGCTCCTGTTTTTTTTTACCCATTCTCTTGTATGTAACTCCGTTCAACCTATTTCGCGCGATTTGAAAGCCACACCACTTTCACTGACTTCAAGTGGCAAATATTTGTTGAGTTGCTTTCATCGACAGCATAGCTTTGTGGTGGTTAGGAAAGCAACAAAAAAAACCCCAAAATATTATTTGCGGAATTTCTCGACAAGCTTTGAAAGCTGGAATGTTGAAAAGCCTTTCGTTTTACTCGCGAAAAAAATTCCAAATATAGAAACACACATCAAACAAAATACGCATTTTGAAAGAGAAATAAATGCATTATCTATTAATTCAAATGTTGTAATGCGTAGTTAGATTTTATGTGGCCTTAAATTTAGTATCGCTGTGTAGCCGGTTGTAGCATATCTGCAGGCGTTTTAACTTTTCTAGCAGATTTTAATTGCAGTAGTGATTTTACTGAACTATTTTCATATGACTTTTTTTTTACTGCTTTTTTATTTATCTGTTTTGCATGTTAATGAGACGGTAAGCCTTTTCCACGGGAATGCTATGATATTTTCTTCCTTATATTTAGAAATTTTCATTTTATTGCGCTCGAGGCCAGTTTTTATTGGGGAATATTATGAAAAAGCAACAATTTTTTAAAGTGGAAGTAGCTGCTATTTTGGAGATCATCACAACTCCGCATCAGACTTCTTCCTTTTTAGACTTTCCCAAGGTTTCAAACAAGGTATACGGATTTCTAGGCTAGCATTCAACGGCTGGGAAATTTTTTGCTTGCTCAGTATCGCTATCTCCAAGCACATGTGCTATAGGCTTGCCTCTCATACATTCCAATTATTACTTCTTCATTGCATTGATATTAATTTACCCTCTTTATGTGCCGCTTTTACAGCTCATTCTGAATTTATATTTATGTAGTGTCTTATTGTCTATTCTATTTACATGGGGACCTAATAAAGCGCCGTATTTCGTGCTGCTAATTTGTCTTCTTTTATCCCCTGGCAGTGTACTGAATATAATTCCGTATATATTCCTCTGAGTAAATAGGTTAAAATTAAAAAGCACTTCTAATGACGATTTTGCTTCGCACATGAAACACTAAATACATATTACCATGACAAGTAATGCTATTAGAGTAGTAAATGTTGAGCAGACTAAAACTGCAACTGGGATGCTTTAGGAGCTTTTCGGTCGGTTATGTATTAAAGCAAACAAAAAGTTTCTTTCTGCAACTGTTTCTCCACTATACATCACACTTTCCTCACACAATATTTCAAAATACAGATGAAAATTGTAAATCTTTTGTTGATGAGCCTTGCTTCTGGTTTTACACACATTGCCTGCCTGCCAGTCTTTTCGGATTCCTCATTGCCTCCACCAACTAAACACAACCAACGTGCATGTTTACCTTAAAAGTTATGCTCTTAAGTTTATTTCCGTACTTCTGTTAATATTTCCCATTCATTACATTGGAATCTATATGTTCATGGATATGTTTGCGCATAATAATTTGGCAGTTTGTGTATGCAACAAGTTTTCTTCACATGTTCTCAACTTACATCCTTCAACATAACCTGCTAGTGGCTTCAGAACAAACAAAATATTGCCTACATAAAGGCGTTCATTATGGATTTAGTGTGCCAAATACGGTTATTGAGTATGGAGTGGGAAGGTGTGCAAGTAAGTCAGCAAGCAAAGTGTGGGAAAGTAAGTAAGGGTGTTGGATAGCAGGTTAGATGAGGAAAATATGTGCACTGTGACTTTCTATCCCTATAAGCTAGCTAATGTCTGGAGAGAAGTGTTCAAAACCCATAACCAGTAAATGCGTCTCATGTGTAAGCTTTGTGCACTAAAGAAGTAGCATTTGGATTCGAATAACGGTCGACTGACGAGTGACGAATGAATTTTTTTTAACTTGCATTTTTTTCGTATTTAACTCGTAGGTTTGTAAAGGAACGCTAGCATTTTGTTTCACCTTCAAGTTTTTGCTTAGCTATGGATAGTTTTTTATTTCACTCGCGAGTTTTTTTATTTAATTCACGAGTTTTTATTTCATTCGCGAGTTTTTTATTTCATTCGCGAGCTTTTATTTCATTCACGAGTTTTTATTTCATTCGCGAGTTTTTTATTTCACTCGCGAGTTTTTCATTTCATTCGCGAGCTTTTATTTCATTCGCGAGTTTTTATTTCATTCGCGAGTTTTTATTTCACTCGCGAGTTTTTATTTCATTCGCGAGTTTTTCATTTCATTCGCGATCTTTGTTTTTATTTCACTCGCGAGCTTTTGTTATATGTTTCGTTGTGTGTTTTGCAGTTCGAAATTCTCAAATTACGCGAATATTTTGATCGTATTTTATTTGTCTCGTGAGTTTTGAATTGGCCAGCTTTTGTGACTTGCGAGCTCTGGTTTAGTTGTAATCTAATATATTATGCATATATTATATATTTGTATGAGGAATCCAGAAAATAAATGACCTGAATAACTGTCCGGATATAATGTCTCAACGTCAGGATTTACCTACATATATAAATTTGGCCTCAAAAGTGTTGCGTTTTGAAGCCATAAGCTTGGCACCGTGTTCCCGTTTCACCTGAAGTGAATTGCCAAAAACAGATACCGAAAATAATTGTTATTTCGCTTTTTTCTGATCCAAAAATCAGTGGGAAGAGTTTGTTCATAAATTCGAATATATCGATATAATTCCTATGCTATGCTTTCCAAATCTGGCCTTATTTGTTTTTAGAAGTTCTTTTTAAATCATTGCATAATTGTTATATTGCAATTTCCAGTTTTTCGATCGCCGTTGCGTTTTTTCTGTTCGCAAAATTGGATTTCGAAGAATGATGATTATTTTTTATCGAAAAAATAAAAATCTAAAGAAAGAATATTTTTAATCGATAAATAATATTGTATTCATTTAATTGGCTTTTGCTTTTGAATTATTAATTATAAAATAAAAATCTAAAGAAATAATATTTTTAATCGATATATAATATTGTATTCATTTAATTGGCTTTTGCTTTTGAATTATTGCCATCGTTATTTTCAGTTTTTTTAGGCCACATTTGATCGATATTTTGTGATTTTTTAGTTTTTTCGATAAAAAATATGCGATATTCTTCAATTCAAGTTTTTCCGATAATATTTGATCGATTTTTTGTGATTTTTATTTTTCGAAAATAAAACATAAATCTTATTGTTGTTGTTGTTGCTATTCTGATCAATGCCGATAATTTTTTTTTTGTTTTTATTAGGATCGAAATTTTTTTTTTATCCAAGAATAACGATAATTTTGAAACTAAAAAGGTAAAAAAAAAAAGAAAAAATAACAAAAATCGAACAAATGTGGTAGACGAAATCCAAAACGAATCTCCAACTAACGATTGGACCAGAAATTTTTTATTATAAAAATTATAACCGTTACCGGTCCCTGGTTAAAATTAATATCAAATGCTTTATCGTGAAACGTGCCATCTTTTAGGTGCTTCAATAGTTTTGACAGGTGTCATATTTTCGAATGAGTTGGCGGCTAAAGTTCACGGCAAAGATATAAATCTTATTCTGAGTTTGTATCCTATCATTTATCTGTTAGCTACACCGGCTTTCCCCTTGTTCGAAATGCACTTCACTGGGTGGGAATGCAACTTCCTGCACTTCCCAGTGACCTCTTCTATCTACAACTTTCACTTTTCCAACAATTTTAATTTCATTTGAATTTTCATAACTTTTCCCATTGTGCTCACAGCAAACAAACACATCATTTCGCTTGATTTTTCCGCCATTCATTGTACTGATATTTATACAGTGCTTGTTATACAAATATGTACTCATGTATTATAAAATAGGCAACAAGGATATTTCTTTGTATTTCGTGTGTGTGTATGTGTGTGTGTTGTATATGCTCTAGCTCGAAATTTTTGCCTGCGTATTTTCCATTTAAATATTTTTCTTGTTTGCACTGCACTTTATGGAAGGAATATCAGCAACACAACTTTTTTAATAACTCGTAATAATTTTTGTTGTTGATGATGCGCTGTGCTGCGCTGTGCTGCTCTGTATGTATGTATGCATGTATGCATGCGTGTGTGTGTTTGTGCACGTAAATATGAACGCTTGCAAAGTTAAAATGTACAAATTATATACAATGGTACGCAAGCAGTTCAGTGGACGTGCAAAGGCGCTAAGGTAACCAACCAAACCAGCTGGATCTGCCCTTAGTAGTTAGTAGTGATCAGTTGCTAGGCGACAGAGCGGCAAACGGCAATTTGCAATAGACGTAAGGCGGGCAGGGGGGCAGGCGGTCGGGTGGTCTAAGAAAATGACTGGCTACTCACACGCGTGCATTGTCTCAAATTGCATATATTGCACATACGCCATGTAACTCACCTTGCAGCCTCATCAACATACTAATATCATAAAAAGTAAAAGTAGGAGCTACTCATCGGCTTTGAGTTGCAAGACTCCATTGTGCACCTTCACCACCACCACCTGCATCCCCACCGCCACCTCATCTAAGTACTCGCCCTATCCTCTATGGGCTATTGTCGCAGTTTTAGTGATAATGATGATTTGTTTTTCGGGTTATTTGCCTTGCCTGTAAATTGTTTGCACGTTAGTTTTGTTGAGCTATGGCGCTGGTTGGTGAAAATGTTTTTGTTTGTTGAGCCCTTTAAGCGTTTTGTTGTTTAGCACTTTAGCTGGGAGTGCACAGCAGTCAGCCTCAATTCGTTCAACCCTCCCTTTACTGATTTACGTACCTACATAACATAAATAGAAAGTACTCGTACTGCTGCTGCTGCTGCTGCTGCTGCTGCTGAAAACTTGGTCGTCGTCACTCATACGCCATGTACTGCTGCGTTCAACTGATGGTTCGTGGCATGCATGGCATTTATGCAAACACTAATACACACACACACACACGTACACAACTATTCAAGCATAGTTCTAATGAATGTTATACTCGCATATAGCTTATGTAACATTATGTTTTTTTTAATAGTGCTAGGGGCATTATACGATGTAGGCAGTTGTTGTTGTTGTTGTTGTTGTTGTTGTTGTTGTTGTTGTTGTACACAGGGGCGCCGAACTCACTACAAATGCTCTTTGAACTCATTGTGTGCGCTTTTAACTAGCTTTGACCTTTTGTTTTGTATTTTATTCGTCGACATGTTTACCCAGCCCGTCGACTACTTTTATGTTGGATGCGTGTTTTGAATGTTTTGTTGTAATTTTCTGAATATTTCTGGTTCGGGGAAAAATGAAATTTTAGAAGCAGCCTTTTTAGTTAATTATTTTATTTTGCTGTATTATGTTGTGGTTGTTGTTGCTATTGTGGGATTGTAACCAGCTTGGGGTCGCTAAAGGTTAGACAGAGAACTTTTATATCATAAACGTTACGAAACTAATTAATAGCAAAGTTTGGAGCGTAGATGAATGCGGTGGAGAAACCTTTTAAAATTGAAGCTGTTGTAATAAATTTTTAATCGACATTTTTCGTAAGCCTGGAAGAAAACTTTTTGTTTCAATTTCTGCAATATTAAAAATGGGGGAAAAATCATATTTGGTAGTATATAGTATGTACATATATTTTGTTTTATTGTTAATAACTGCTTTTATAATTTATTTAGCTTCTTCTATTTTCTCAAAACTTTTGTTATATACCAAACCAACTGATACAAGGTTAGCTTTGCTTCAAAATCATAACGATGCAACTGTATCAGAAATTGTTGCAAAAAAAAAAAAAAAAAAAAAAAACTTGAAAAATCAAAGGTAAAAAAAAAACACACAAAACTTGAAAAATCAAAAGTAACTTAAAAAAATTGATCTGTAATTGCAAATCTTCAGCAAAATTATAGTTTTTCTAACCTCTTGGATACATATTTCCTTCTATTGGTCAAAAAAAGCATGCCTTAAATATTTTTCTAAATGGAGTTTCGGATGATTTAAAAAACAAAAAAAAAAAAAAAAACATGTTGGTTGCTGTTCACAAAAATAGTAGTCAAATCTATAAACAAGTTTTTGAAAAGTATGCGGTTACTTATTTACTTTTGTATGGAACAAAATCCTGAATACCGTCAGCACGAGCCAAAAATAAAAAGTTGGCACATTTTTTTTATATATGTACTTGAAACTTGTGTGGTAAAATTAAATATGCTAGAAAACTGCATATTCCAAAATTTTCTAAAAATGTAGTTTAAAAAGTTATGAATTTGATAACACTTTTTTAACTTTGTTGAATTTTTTGAAATCTTTAGCTTTTGTTGTAGAACTAACTATATTTTCATAAAAAAATAATTAAAATTAAATTGAGAAAATTTTTTGTTCTATATTTTTAATGCAAATCTTTTAGTAGCCCATTAAATTTTTTAACAATGAAGTGCAAGTTCCAAGTAGCTCAAAATTCTTTTTGTTGTTTAACAATTCTTTCTTTTTTGTTTTGCGTCCTTTTTTCCATATAGCGGCTGAGCAACATTTACCCAACTAAGCGAAAAAGAAAACTGCATATTCGAAAGTTTGTTTTGAAAATATAGAAATTTGATGACAATTTTTTGAAATAATAAATATTTAACTTTTGTTATTTATATGTATAGTTATGTCAATAAAAAATAATTAAATCCATAAAAAATAATTAAAATTAAATACGGAAACAAAAATTTGTCAAAACTTATCAAAACCTTTTGGTAATATTTTTATACACCCAAGTGTAGCTCTATTAACCCTTGTCTAATAACTAAGGGGTATTAATTAGTACTCGCGCTAATGGCTTCGCCTTTGATTTATCGATTTAGAAAAATAGAAAATATAAACATAAATCTGACTAATCTTGAAATTGGAAATATCGCAAAAGAAGTTGAAACCTTCTCAACAGTTTACCCGTCATTGGTGGGTCTCGCCGACCCACCCTCTTTAATTTGGAAGAAAAACAACTAACGAAGGAGGCGTGGAAATGAATTGGCGCTAAAGAAATATTCACTACTTTTGGAGAAAAAATATTTTATTTTGTGCAGGTTCTTTCTTTGATGGAATCGTTACGTAAGCGGGCGGAAGGAAGTATTTTGGATGTTCAACAAAAATTTACCACATTTTGAACAATTCATAATGAAGCCCTGTTTCGTTGAACCGGAGATGATGTTTTTTTTTTTTTTTTTTGTAATAAAATCGAGAAACCCAATATACTAATAACGGCAAATGGAAAGATAATGATAGAATTATATATTGTGTGAAACATTTTAACCCTCTTAACTACCGATTTTACGACATTTCATTATAGCTGTTTTGAGGAGGTGTCAAATAGGGCCCATTTTCGAAGGGAGTTAGAGGGTTAAAATATGTTTAAAAAAAAAAAAAAAAAAAAAAAAATTTTCCACACCAAATTCTATTATAGAAGTCGGCGTACATAAATTTTATTTGAAGTCATTGTGTACATACACCCTGTAAAAGAAACTCAGACCCCCTGAACTAAAAATGTCTTCCGTAAGGTTGGTACGGGTGGCATCCGTTTTCATAATTATTAGTGTTATGTGTATCATCTATATCGGCTGATAAATTCAAACATTTTCAGCGGCTGTATCGAATTAATTTCATACCACAAGTAGCGCCGGAAACTATGTCGCAGTCTACATTCAATTTTAATTCGTTCCTGAGCTATGACTGCGCCAAATTTTTTTTTGAGTAATTTTTCGCGCTCTCACATTTAACTTTTTTGTTCTGGCATTCGGCTAGCGCAAACAGCACAAAAAAATATCAATTTCTTTATTCTAAACTTGAGCCAAAATAACAGCCTTTGCCATAACTACAATAGCCGACGCTCAACTTAATTCAATTTGCTGCACATTTTATCTGCTAAAATTAATTTTGATAGCTATTACAAGTCAAAACAGGACTTCTGTGGCCCGCCAGCGAAGTTTCAAACTCAACCGCACTACTCCTTGTCATAACTAGACTCAAGCGCTTTCAGAGCTCATTAACTTTGTTACTCTGCTATAGACCACAATAAAATCATTTAGTAAAAAACAAACAAAAAAGAAAAAAAAACTAAAACTACCGCAGCAACAACTCAACCGATAGCAATGCTAACAATACCACTAAGATGATTTCATGCAACAATGCAAACAAATGTGCTACGTTTCCTGTGCAATTCAAGCTACACCACTCTGCCTGTTGTCTGCCCGCCTCTCTCTCTCTCTCTCTCTCTCTCTCTCTCTCTCTCTCGCTGACCAACTAAGCTAGCTCTGGCTGGCATCGGTGGGGCGGTGTGTGCGCTGATTTTCGTACAGACTGTGGGATTAGGATGAGTTTGCATGCCAAAATGAAAAAAATATACATAGCTAGCATACAGGCTAAATTTGTATGTAAGTAAATTTATAAATAGTTTTAACCTAAGCTCTCCTCTTAGCACAGCCTCACTCACATACCACCACAGTGTGCACAGTGTGCACATTGCTCTGCTTTGCCACATTCCATTGCTGCTTCATTTTAATAGTTTTAATCTCTTTCCTCTACCAAAAAAACAAAAAGGCATTTGTGTGTGTTGCATGCCATTGTCATAGCAGTAAAAGCATGCATTCTTGCAATTGCGCTTCTCATATTCACATCCGTTTCCGTTCGACTGTGCGCCGTTGTGTGCGGTTGTGTGTATTTGTCGACTGTCGACCGCAAACTCAGTTGAATTAAGTTTCAATGAGCAAGTTGAAATGTGTGTGTGTGTGTGTGTGTGTGTGGAATTTTATGCTTCACATAAGCATTCCAACTGCGGTCCGAGAATCGACTAAACGGCATGATGGCATACTGTTGCATGCCTTACTTCATTATCTTGGCAACTTCAAAGTTAACCTTCTTAAATGATCATCATCTCCACGATTTGCTCCACTTAATCAGCGAATGGGTATGTGAATGTAAGCGACCACAACCATATCATAACACATTATCTCATTTGACTATCGTCCCTTGTTGCTCCTACAGCTGTTGCATTAATCTGCCTCGTCTTCATTTGGGTACCCTCTCAGCTACTCCGTCACTCACCCGCCCTCTCTATCTCTCTCTCTCTCTGTGTTGTTGCCTCTTTGCGCCATCATGCTTTTAATCCTTGGATTCATCAACAATTTAAACTGACATTAAAAATAATTGCAATGTACCCCTGCTTCCGTTTCCCAATTCCGTTTGCCGTCTATCTCCTCTTTCTCTCTCTTCCCTACGTTCATATGTGAACAGGATGCTTGCTTGCTTGTTGTTGTTATTGTTTTTGTTATTGCGGTTATGTGCATATTTGCGTAGAACTCTGCATATTTTCATGCATATTTGACATTCGTAAGTACGAACTTCCGCTTCATATTCACCATACCGCACGCACTCTTACCAACCTACCAACCTACCAACCCTATCACCCGACCACCCTATGGAAATGTGATTAAATGCCCGAATGATTGTCAATCTGACATTACCCAAATCACTCGATATGATGTCATGTTTTATACAACCAAAATAACTTATTTGTTTGTTTGTATGTTTGTTTGCTTGCCTTCGTGCTGTGTTAGATGGCATTTACATTTTGTACTTTTGGTTTAGACAATATCCGTTGTAATCGTCTAAATGCGCTCAGCCTCAAATTCAGCTTCGTCGGATGTTAGCTTAGTTTTCATTCCAAAAAATTTCCATAGCTGTCTGTTATTTATCCGCCCCATGGGTGGTACGCATGCTCTGGCTGCCGTTCATCTTCATAGTCAGTCGCGCGCCCATCAACCAAACGGAAATTTTAAATACTCTGCTGCAATTGTTTGTTGTCCTGTTTTCTATTTTTTTTTTTTGTTTATTCTCTTCGTACTTTTCATATTTTCTTTCGTTGTTTCAGCTCATCGTACACATTTTCGAAACGATAACTTTTCATTGTGGTACCATAAATATGGTTGCATTTACAGAGTATGCACAGATATCCTGTCGTGCTGTCTGCCTTCCTGTCACTCCTCCCCTGCTAGTTATTGTCGTTGTGTGGCATTTATTGCTTACAACTTCCTGTTGGGTGAATATCGCATATTTAGTTCGCCGGCTTTGTTGTGTCTCACCATTGCTATCAGGTATTGTTTTATTTCGCCTCTGCCATCCAGTTCAATTTTGATTAGTGTTGGTTACACAAACGTTGCCCTTTTCGAGTGTCTAACCCTGCCTTGGATCACCATGGTTTACTTTCGTTCATTGGCACTTTGAAGCTGATGTGGCATGTTTTGGTAAAACGAACTTCTGAAAATAGTGCAGTTTAAGTAAAAACAAATATTTGAGGTTCGGTGTTAGTAGTAAGTTGGGCGGAGAATGGCTGCTTGCTTTATATCTATGACAGTTCTTTCACATTTAAAATTTTGCCAAACTATTTCCTCCACGGCAAACCACTTGTACTGAATAAGCAAGCTGTTGTTGTTTTTCTACATTTTCATAGAGAAACTAATTTAGGGGTCAACTTTATTTCGACTATGACTATGGAGGGGCACTGTTTTTAACTACACAAAGCTTGCGGGATTTAAACTAAGTCGAATCATAAATATATTTTTTTGAATACTTTATACATTTTTTTTTGCAATGATATTTCGTGTCAAATTTCATGAAAATTGGATCAAAAATAAAGATTTACTGAATAACTCGCCTCTAGCGTCATCTAGCGGATCCATTTCGTATAAAATTATTTTTTTAACTCATATCATCAATATCGAGCCATAAATACGAAGTTTCTGAATAAGTCGCTTCCAGCGCCACCTGGCGGATCCATATTTCATAAAGTTATTTCGCGTTACACCCCCGTTGTACGTTTTTAATTTTATTAGAATCGGATCTTGAATACAAATTTTCTGAATATGTCGACTCATGCGCCACCTAGCGAATTAAAACATAGCCTATGCCCGCGCTACGGGTTTAAGGAACCAGAAGATCTAAATTTGGTTGATATCCGGTAATCGGGTTTTGAGCCAAGTTGTGACAAAGGAAACCCCCACATTTTACATTTATTTTTATTTATACTCGTACATACCCTAACCTTGTAGAACAAATAAACACATCATTAGATTGAATTTCACACCATTTTTCCTGGCATTCCTAAAAATTACCAACTTAAACACACTGCAAAAAAAAAAAAATTGATAAATAAAATACCTAAAAAAATGTGTCCTTATTTTGATTTAAGTTTATTATTATTATTATTATTATTTGAAAGACGAGTGAAAAATCATTCGCTTACATTATAAGCGGAGCACTAGCGTCTGGGCCTTCGGCTCGCTTATTCTAATTACACTTATTAGACTTAAACTAAGATGATGATACAATTTTGGGTACAATTAATTTTAAAATGAATAAGTAGAGATATTTATATACATTTTTTTAATTCGGTTTTTACTAAAAATTCATTGATCAGTTTTATTTTTTCTGGGTCTGTTTCGGTCAGCAGGCTCGAAGGTCTGATTTTATCGAATAGTGAATTTCTTGTTCGAGCGTATTGTGGGCAACTGTCCAACAAATGGCAAACGGAGAGGTCATTTACACCACAGAAAGGGCATTGAGGTGAACTCGATCCCGAAAGAATATAGCTGTGGGCGATAATTGTGTGCCCATTCCTTAGACGAATGAATCATTTTAATGCGCTACAGCTAACATTGTAAGGTAAAGTAGGCTTTTTGCATTCTGTGTTGATGTTCGAATAGTGATGGCGGTAGTTTTTCCATTCATTTTGTTTTTTCAAAAGCATGTTTGAATTTATACACCCAAGTATATCTTCTTTGGAGATCCAGTTTGACAGGAATAGGGGTTCCTCTGTGGCAGTTTTTGCTCTCTGATCTGCAGCCTCGTTTCCTTCGATTCCCACGTGGCTCGGGCTCCACATAATCCTTATACGGTTTTCGCTTTCCATTAACATATTCCCGATGGCTAACATTAAGTGGTTATTATTATGATTGTTTAAAAGTGATTCTAGAGTTGAAAGACTGTCTGTTACAATGAGGAACTTGTGCCTCGATTGCAATGCAAATTCAACAGCCTCGTAAACCGCTACTGCTTCCTCTGTAAAAACTGCATAGTATGGGCGGACAAGACGCGTCGCGATTGTATTTTGATGTTCGTCAACAACGGCATAAGCAGTGGTCCTGGAATTTTTTGAACCGTCAGTGTATATGAATTTCCATTGTGTTTCTCGAAAGGAAGACGTGAGTTCGAGGAAGATTTTCCGGAAAACTGATGTTGATGTGCTGTGTTTTGAATGTTTCGCCATATTAAGTAATATAAATGATTTGAAGTCCTACCACGGAGGGGGACGAGTGTATTTGGATTCGCATTGTGTAATAGGAATATCCAGTGATCTCGCTGCATCAATAACTCTTTATATGTATTCTAATTGATAAAAAGTCAGGTTCAGCGTAATTTGAAAGGTGTTCAAAAAATTTAATTTGCTATCGGATTAAAATATTTAAAAAAAAAACTATTGCACGGAGAATATTATTACCAGATTTTTTGTGAAATTTGTTAGATAGACACAAAACAAAATGATAGTATATAATATTCTAAAAACAATATTATAATAGCTCTGTAGTGCGTTTATGTAACGCGTCTTGTTTGATATTTTTGATATAGTCGATTTGACGTCATAATGACGTCCCTTTCGTTTGATCAAAAACTCTGTGTTTCATTCCATTTTAGTAGGAATACTCGATTGCATTTGTTTTTGTAAGCAAATGAAACGAAATATTGCCGATTATTATTCTCACCTACTGCTTTTGAGCTGATAACAACTGACGTCACTATAATGCATAATTTGTCGATTTATTACAGCAACTCAATGTTCATTATACGCATAATTTTCTAGTTTACTTAACCCTTTAGCGACCTTCCAAAAATATCTATTTTGTTTGAGTTTAGACAAGGATTGAATTGGTGCTTTTGTAAAAAGTTAATGGTAAGAATTTTCGTCCAATTGCACCACACCAGAAACCAATAAGCTCCAATCAGATTTTAATAACAATCAGCAAAAGTCTATTGAGTTTCTGTTGGAGGAACGGCAGGAGTGATGGAACTTCTCTTAAAGCACAAAATAAACTTTTCCACTATATTATTGTTTTATGAAACCCAACTGCTGTTGCCAGGGTTGATTTAGGTCTTAAGCGGCGTAACCTTCTTTACTGCTTTGAATTACAACACTTGATATTTGTCACCTTTAACTGTCGCCATCCTGGCTTCCTTGTGTCAACCTCTTTCACTACGCTTTCTCTCCATCCAACACACACACATATACAGCGTATAAAATCTACGCCTTTGTTAACACAGTTCATGGTCAGCTCTTCGATATTAACATGCCACAGCCTTAGTTACTTGGTTACTTGTACTCATGATGTTTGCCTTTTTTTTGTTGTATCCTCTTTTATTACACTTGTTTTATGTATTATTTTTTTTTTGTTTTGCTGTTTTGCTGTTTTGGCTTACTGCTTAGAATGCATACATTGTGTTGGTCATATTTCATATTAACCATCAGCTATGTATGTGTGGGTGGGTGGGTAGTGGACCTACGTTTAACCAGCCTCAGCGTCATATTCCAAGTGACTAACAGACATCCCGCCAGCCCAACAAGCTTTTCTTCTGGCTTCGACCCAATCAACAATTCGCCATTGGTCGAAACGACGCCTCACCATCATTATTCGCGCCATATTTATCGTCGTATCACCCACCACCACATCCTGCCGGGCGTTCAGTCACCGTCGCCATCGCCATCGCCATCGCCATCGTCGCCATCGTCGTCATCGTCGTCATCGCGCCTGCTAACAGCAAGTTGATGATTTCCGAATGCGCATTCCATTATGCACAACTTCCTGCATTTTCGTTGCGGTCATTGTCGATCCGGATGTTGGTTCGCATGTAAACTGGCCGCATGCACACAAACCTACATGCGAGTTTGTACGTAGCGTTAGTGGCACAGAGCAACAAGCGTCCATGCCCACCAAACATGTGTGCTCTGTCTGCTCTGTCTGCTCATCCTTCAAGTTTCTTTTGGTCTACACTTCTGCTCTTTTCCTTTTTGGTATCGGGATTAAGCTCATGCATATGCAGTGCCATTTGTTCGCTTGCACCCTTTCCCTTTCTCTTTCTCTCTCTCTCTCTCTCTATCTATCTCTCTCTCTTTTTCTCTCTCTCTGTCTCTGTCACTCATACATTCACTCTCACTCCATTGATATTCTCATCTCTTTCTCTGCTGATGTTTGTCTGCATGCGGATTGTCGTTTGGTGTGCCTGGGATCAACTAACAGTCAATAAGGTTCAATGGTTACAAAGCAAACAATAGCCAACAATCATCCTTACGCTCGAGCACCACCAACCATTCCGTTCCGTCGTTCGTTCTAGCCCAATCCTTGTACCCCCGTCATCATCCGCATCAATGCCAACTTGCCTGTGCCGCTTTGTGGTCTGTTGCTACCACAAACTCACTCGTCTCTTGTGCATTTCAGTTCGTGTAGTAGTATTGATGGATTGGTAACGAACATGTTGGTGTTCACTTTGGTTTTGTTATTGTTGTGACATGCCGTTTTGTTGATTTTGATCGCTTTATTTGTGTTTTTTTTTCCTGTTTTACTGATACCCTTTCGATTGTTATGTACTTTTGATATTATTTTTATTTGCATTTCAAATGGAATTGTAATTGAATTTAAATTAATTGAAAACTTTTGCTTCTAGATTAAATCGATAAGCGTATTTTCTTCCATTGTGGTCATTTAATAGGAAATTTTTATTGTTTATTGTTTTATGCTTACATATGTATTTTAAACAAAGTAGGTCGCTTTTCATTAAGTTGATTTTCTATTTGAAGTAAATGATTATTGTTCTAACATTAAACCCATTTAGAAAAACGCTATAGTCTCACTCCCCTAACACCCTTTAAAATAATTAGTATTTAGCTATGTTTTTTTTTGTTTTTGAGTTTTTAATTGCGGTTTGATTCCATCAATCAAAAACTGGTTATATAGTCTAAAGGTATATCTGAAACTCACTCTTCTATAATATTTTTCTTTTTTTAAATAGATGCTCCTCAACTTCGAACGCGTTTTCTTTTCTGATTGGCTGTAGCGTAGTTTATTTCTCTTATATTTTTTACTAGAGATGTGAAGATTGTTATTGTATCGATCTTTTTGATTTTATTTGAGTCGTTTCACAATTATTTTCACTTGTTATTACAGCCAAAAGTTATTTTTATATCACCGTTTCGATTAGAATGCAATGTATTTGAACTGAGGTATGCCGGAAATCCGAAACTGGATTTCAAAGCACTCAGGCCTGCTTCTTTTTGATTTTTCGGTATAGTTGCCGATTGCATTTGTACCGCGTGAAAGATGAACGGGATGAACAAGGAAAGAAAAACGGAGGGAATGGTACTTCATTTCTCCACCACAAACCTTATAAAAAGGCGGGAATAGGACTAACCCTCTCCTACGGAAACCTTCCGTTATCTTTGATGAACCCGAGTAGCTTGTCTAGGGAAAAAGAATTAACGTTTTCTATTTTCAATATATCTGAATAAATGTTCTATACTATCCTCATTCTCCATGCAAGATATACTAATCGGATCATCGATGTTATCTCGGATGACCATGAGTAGCCCACATAGAATATGTTCTGTAACCAACCACACCAGGGCTCGTGACTCCGTTGATTTCTGTCTAAGAAGGAAGTTCGTTACCACCCGGTCCAGTATTTTCAGGAAACATTTGGTTGTTTTGCAGGTGTCGCTAGTGCACGGATGGTTCTCATGCGTCCATTTCTTAACACCAATGATCTACTTAACAGTCCTGGCTATGCTTGGCACCAATATTGGTGCATTAGTGCATTCATTAGCCAGTTTGTTACATTTAACTCCGCTGTGTTTCGGCACCCATATGTGCTATAGCTTAGTCCATTTTGCGACAGAAGTACGAGCGGTCTCGAAGGACGTTAGTGCGACTTGGCAGTCACTACAGGCTCTGATTTGGTATCCACGTCAGTTTTCCCCAATTATACAGTCGGCTATCTTAAGTATAGCTAATTGCTCCAATTGAAAAACTGCTGTCATTGTGCCCTAGGCAGAAAATATGCTGAAATGGCCCTCCAAGTTTTTGCTCCTATTTCCGTCTTAGAGCCGTCAGAGTGCATGGATCTCTCCATTGTTCTCTTGTGAGAAATCTTACTAAAAGAGATTCTCGTTAACCAGTTTGCCATTTAGGACCAAAAACTCAATGTATTGCTATAACAATCTTCCAAAATATTCTGTCCTCGAAGCTCTTCTCATCGTGCTACAATCCAGGTTCCTTAAATCCAGAGGTAGCATGCCTATCAAAGCATTCAGAGCCGCTTCTGATGTTGTACTAATGGCGCCTATAATGTCTACACTTCTGCAGAGTGTTTTACGCAGAAGCCAGGGACTCATAAACCGTGGTTCTAGGACACAAACCAGAAGTCTTACTCTGCTCTCGGCTCTCTTACTCTCGGCTCGGCGACACTTTCTGAAATTTTTAAATTTCAATTAACTCCTACATGAATTCTGCTTGACTTATAACATTATGCACATAGAGTGATTGAGAATTACACTGTGGTAGCGACGGCGAATACCGCAGACGATGGAACAATTCGCTGTGTGAGCTATATGACAGCGAATTAAGATTCGGCGGCTACGTTGGTTAGGTCATGTTGTACGTACCAGATGAAGTGAGAATTTCACTTTACTTGGGGTCTCTAGCTGACACCAGTTAGCGATTTTGGAATCGATTAAAATCGTCTAGAAGAAGAAACAGCAGTTTTGTATGGAAGAAAATAAGCAACACCCTGTTAGTACGCAAAATTATCAAAAATCAACGGAAATGCTTTGCTTCTTGAGACTTGAATTTTAATATAGTCAAATTCAATGGGTTAAAAAAACTTACGACCTAAAAGTTTCTTCAAATGGAAAGGTCGCTAAAAAATCATTATTGTTTCATCAAATTTTGTTTAAAAATTTTCAAAAATTGAATGAATAGAATAAACTTGAGTTCTATAAGCAAATAATAAACAAAAAAATGCAGAACGTTGTGAATATTTTAAACAAAAATCACTGCTTATTTATTTTGGTACCTGCATTTGCAGTTGTTACTATTGAATTTTCATACAAACTTATTACCAATAGAAGTTCAAAAATCAGAAACAGTTTTCTGGTCGGTTTACCACAATTTCTGGAATCACCCACAACAATTCGTAAATGCCACAATACTGATGCAAAAAGTGACTTCAAAATTGTGTCTTCGTACTTAGTATGTGTAAATTTAAACTTATGCCACACATGCAACAAAGCTACCAGAGCGCCTACTTAGCAAGGCAGCTATCGAGATTTGATGCAAATTTGCTAGTAACTTCCAGCATACAGTCTACATATGTACAGTCTATAGTGGGCCTGCATGAAACTGTCCGTTATGCAAAGCATATGAGTAAAATCTTTAGAATTTTCGTGGTTGCGTGGCCGAACATGTAGTTTGGCCAATTAATTTTGCTCATTCCCCCCCACAAGTCGAAGTGCACGCAAAATTCTTGTCCATTTACCTGCCGCCGCCTAATACTTAGATTCAAAGGCAGGTGTACAGCATGACTCGACCTACCGAGAAAGTGCGTCATGGAAATTTACTGTCAATTTTTGCTTATACTCTGGAGTCGGTTAGTTGACTTTGTGGTAACACGGCCAGTTTTCAGACATGCATGAATGTTGATAGAAGGAATTTTAGTTACATCCATTCATGCAACGTGATTATGTTTGGATCATCGTGCCAGCTTTTTGGTCTTAGCTCTGCTAGTTAGTCTAACCCACCCAGACCGGCTAAGTAAGTAGCTTATGAGCCAGTTAACCGGCCTGCACAACGAGTTGTTGCAAGTGTATCAAACGTTTGCTGTTGTTGTTGGCCACTTAGAAATCATAAATTACTTTATAGACAGGTGCTTTGCTTTGACGAATATTTATTTATTTTTATTTTAACTTTCAAAACTTATTGGTTTCTCATTAATTGATTTATTTTCTGCATTTATTGTGCCAAACATAAATTGCTGCATTTTGACACATTGCGCTTCCATCCTAGCTTGTTGCAACCAAAATGGCACTCTATTACTGCTTTCGCGGTAAGCTTCTACTTTTCATTCTCACTGTCGCTTATCTTCCTGCGCCAGCATCTCCATCAGCAACCAACGTTGACGCCATTAGGCCCATTTCTTTGCACCCAAATTGCAAAAGAACGCTACAACTTGGTTAAAATTTCCTTTAGTTACAAAAGCAACCCTGCTAACATATTTCATGGAAACAGATATTAGTTTACTGCTATTGAAGAACGGAAAATAGTTGTGCAAACGAATTTTTGTTTGATATAGTTTTATATTTAAAAAATTTTATGTAAATAAAAACGAACTAGTACTTAATATAAATTTTAATATAAATTCCCCATGCATTTTCTTCCGGTTCGTTCACAATAGCGCAGTTTTCTCAGATCGGAAATCATTTTGCCCAGTTGGCTCAACTCGCATATTTTTACCGAGTTAGTGTTCTTACTTTACATGCTATTCGTTATCCTACCTATCTTTTGCAAGTCGGTTACAAAGAAACGGGCCTATTGTAGGGGTTTTTGTTTATTTCCTTATTTCCTTATTTCCTTTATTCCTTGTCGGTGCTTGTTGTAAGTGGGATTGAGCCAGATGTATGCTCGCTCTCATTTCTTTTGTTACTCGTAAAGGTCGCCAGTAAACTATTGACAGAGAATTCATCATTATGAGTATTTCGCATTTAATTTATAGGATATTTAAAAAATAAAATGCAATAAGCTATTTTGCCTGGGTATGAGAAACGCTCTTCCAATTATCGAAGTAAATATTTTCGATCGCGAAAGAATATTCTCCATTGATGAAGATGAAGCGATTTTTTCTACTAATTACTAGGTGTATCTTTAGACCAAATCTGTGTGCTGTTAAAATTATTATTGAATACCAAATACCTTTTTTTTTAATGGTAATATTGGTTAGTTATTTCAAAAGCGTATAATTTTTTTTCTTTGAATATGGACTTTTGCATTTTTTGAATAAAGATTTTGCTGAAAATACTCTAATAATATACTGGAAAATTTTAATTCTCCAGCGACTTTCCAAATTTATTTCTTGAAGTAATGGTCAAAGCAAAACTTTTAGGTGGGAGGTAATGGGTTAAAATGTTCTACGAAAATATTTCCTGTGGAATTTTATTGTTTATGTTTTAACTTTTCATTCGCTCAGACTACTTTTAGCTATTTTTTGTTTGTTTACTTTTTGCAAATAATTGCAAAAGTTAGAAGGAGGTGTTGTGGCGGGGAAAGTGTAAATTAGATAAATGTTAACTTTTTTATAAGGAACTGCATTCCCTAAGGTGTAACTCTTCAAGTTTTTGTACTTATGGTTCAAAGACCCACTGTGGTGGCCTCTATTAAGTTTTAAGTCAACAAAAAAATAAACGAAAAAATAGCATGCTGTATATGCCACTTCTGCCTAACAATTTTGGCTGGAAGTCAGAGAATGAAATATCCATTTAATGAAAATATTTACGCTAAGCTTGTCGATTGGTATTTAATTTCTGTTTTTTAAACTAAGTAAAGTAATAGGTTTGAAATAAAAGTGCATACAAATTTAAACAGTTGGGGGGATTCACAATTTGGTGTAAGGTTTCGCTGTCCTAAAATAATAATAATTTTTAAGTCGCTTAAAACCTAATTTTCTTTGGATTTTTTTATTATTATGGATGCGGATTAACCGCAACTATGAATTATTGAAATTCTATGATTTTTTTTTGAAATTCTATGTATGACTTTATGAGCTACTTTTTTTTGCATTAGCCAAGAAAATTGAAACGCATTTGTTATAAAGCACAGTAGTGGCTTCTTTATAGTTTGTTTTGTTATTGTAATTTAATTTTTGTGCACAAATCGGCATAAATAAATCAAAATTTACAAAATGAAATTCGCAAAGAAAATCCCAACTTTTTTAGCTTTTTTTTTTTTTGTTAACCAGCATCTAAAATTGGTTAGCCTTGCTTTAAGTAAATTTATTGTTTCACTTTGTTTCTTTTTATCATCTGGTCACACCGCGCTGATTGTCGACAGAAGTTAAGAGCGACGATCGAATGCGCTGCGATAAAAGCCGCGCAGTTAACAGTTGCAGATATACGCTGCTATCCAAATATGCCAAATTTTGGCATTTTTTAATCACTAAAGTGTTATACGTAATCGCAATGAAATATTTTTATTTCTTAGCTAAAAAAAAAATCTGTCAATATTAATTGGTTTTGCGTGATTTTAGCAAAAATATTGTTCGACTCATTTATTCCCGAGGAGTGTAGATTCGTCGTCGTGGGCTGAGGTGGGGAAAAAAGAAAAATTTTCAGTTATTTTGTTGGCATATTTGAATCAAAATTTTTTTTAAAAGAGTGGTCTTTTTGTCCTTCTAAACAGCGCTGCTCTAATTCTCTCCCACATGCCAACTGGGTATTCATTAATCCCGTGCATCTTTTTGATTTTGTGGTCATGTGGAAATTTTAAAATCTTAGATAAATTGGAGAAGTAGCTAGAAAGATTTTGCTAACATACTTGAACAATTCAGTTGCCGTCTGAGTGGCGATTATACCCGCTGCATTTTATTTATGCAGTTATTGTTCTAGAAAAGGCATTATGTTGTATTTTTATCTGTATTACTTTTACTGTAACAAAAGTGCGTAATTTTTTTTTCAACCCAGCAAACATTTTTCATTTATAAATAATTCTCTTACTCATTTCAAAATCCTTCAGGAGGGTAGTAGATTTTTTTAAACCATATTTTGTTGGCGAGTCCACTACACATTGTCCAAAAAATGTAGAAAAATTCTGGGTTCAACGTTTTGAGAAATGTTCTATTCCATTATCATCTAATAAATGCTGGCTGGGAAGATTCTGCCTAAAGAGTCATGCATGGCGGCACCACTTATGCCACTTATCATGTCCTTCGCAGGTTGCTTTTGAATTCATAATTTTTATGTTTTTCCCACACCCTTTAATCCAGCGCTGTTTGTGTCTTTCTTTTTATTTAACAAAAAATCTCACTTATCTGTTTTCAACACACATTTTACTCATTGCTATTGTGCATATTTATATTTTGCTTTTTTTTTAAATTTTATTTGCCATGCATTATTTTACTTTTCTATTATTTTCTGCATGTGTTTTTGTGTTTTTTTTTTTTGTTTGACTTTTGTTGTGGTTGCCATGCTATTTGTTTTTATAATTCTATGTCTCTAACCTTTTTTTTTTGTTTTGAGTTTTTTTTTTTTTTTTTGTTAAATTTTCTTTTGTTCTCTATTATTTATGTAGTACACTCCAAGCGCTCTCATCTTTCTTGTGCGCCAGTTTTATTGTTTCTCAACGATTGTATATTCATTTTTTTTTTCAATGATTATCAAAAGCTGTCACAATAAGTGACATTTGCTTTATTTATTTTTGTATGGAAATATGCTGTATATATTTAACTTTCTGCCATATGTGTGCCCAGTAGATGGGTAGAGTACTCGTACGAGGTTGTATGGGGAAGGTGAAGAGGTTACAAGTACATATACATATATATATATATATGTATATATAAATACAATAGGCTTTCATTTGAGTACTTAAATTGAAATTGTTTTTCTCCATATGGAACAAACAATTATTTTTATTTTAAGGACAATGTAACAAGAAATGCTAGCAAAGAAAGCCATGATTTAACCCTTACTTGTATTTGCATGATTGTGGTTTGATTAGTGTGGAGGGAGTTTAGAAAAAGTATTCGCTTGAAATAAGAATAACAAAAGGAAACACTCATTTGTGCTTTAAGTATCTATAGTGTAACAATAAATACAAATTTATCACAATTATCGACAACGCCTTCAAAAAAATGCTAACCACGCATTTCAAAGTGCTGTTTTATTCGTTGACGTTTGTGTCACATCGAAACACACAACTTCCCCAATTTGCACGTTTTAAGAGTGTACGTTTTTTTAAAATTATTTTCGCTCTTAATTTCATTCATCCACCTATTTCGTTTGAAATTCTCAAACTGTTTATGCAAATTACATTAAAAGTATTGACGTGCTAAATCGAAGCGAGTTTTTTTTTTTCATAGGTCTATGGCTTTCAAGCTATGTCATCCGCCGCATTGTAAGTAAAGAGTATAGGCAGCCTCTACCCTTGTCTGCTACTTTTTTATGCACTTAAATTGAAAGTAATTTTTCATACGGCTCTTCGCCGTTTTGGTCTTAGAAAGAGAGTTTAAAACTTGAGATTTTTTCTGAGGAAGGTTTCTAATTGTGCCATCAAAATATATATTACGTTAGCTTGTAAGGAAAACAGAGGATTTAGTTGAGTCTTAAAAAAAATTACTAAACATAGAGACTCAAGTACGATTAAATATAATAGTAAATGCATTGGAAAACAAAGCTTAAAGCAAGTGAGTAATGTGTATCTGAATTTGAATTTAGTAAACATCACTACATTTTTTTTAAATTTAAATTTACATCTATTCTGAAGAAATTTTTACCCACTCGGGCAAAAATATAAATAAAGTATTTGTTTTTTAGGGTATTTGGTGTTTTCAGTGTAGTTATCTGATGAAGAAATCAAAATGTTTTCTGTTTTAGATTCAATAGTAAAATGCATCTCATATCCTGAATTAAAGAAGGTTATATAATTTATGACAGAACCCTCAATAGATCCCGAAGTCTCAGCACTTTATACCCAAAAAAAAATGATCAAAAATATAAATAATACGGTTTCTATATATCTGGGCGTTGGATTTGTATAAATTTTGCAAATTTTTAAAGTCTTATCCCGATTAGACTAAGAATCAAACCAATAATACAACATTTCTTACACGATTTTTTAGTTTTAAGTCATTTGTTTAACCAATTTTTTTAAATAATGTTTGTAAACTTTTTTTTTGAAGTAAAACTTCTTTAGCGAACTTTCAATAGTTCTAGACTGGTTAACCACTACAACTAGTACTACTAATTAATAGAACTGCTTCTACTCCTACAACTACCACTACTACTATTAACTACCACTACCTACTACTAATTACTAATATTACTACTACTGCTACTACTACTATCACTACGACTACAAGTGATACTGCTACCTCCCTGCGACCACTACTGTTACTACTACTAATTCTTACTATGTTTTTTACAAATTTCTACTGCTATTTTATACTAATGCTACTCTTCATTACACTACTATTTTTTAATTATTTCTACTACCATGTTTACTTATTACTACCATTATTTTTACTAATTACTACAACTATTTTTTCTAATACTACACTATTATTTTACTAATTTCTACTACTATGTTCAAATTTTTTTTTTCCCAATACTACACTATTATTGTACTGATTTCTACTACTATTTTTTACTAATGCTATTACTATTATTTACTGATATCTGTTACTATTTTTACTAATTCCACTACTATTTTTACCAATTTCTACTACTATTTTTTACTACCGGCACTACTTATTTCTACTACTCTTTTTTCTAACACTGCACTGTTATTTTATTATTTTCTACTACTATTTTTTTGTACTAATGCTACTACTATTTTACTAACGGTACTGCTGCTATTTTTTACTAATGCTACTACTTTTTTACTGATATCTACTACTACTTTTTACTACTACTGCTACCACACACACTAGCACGACTATTGCATTCGTGTTTTTTCATCGTCGGGTGCATAGTAATAGATACTGACATGTAATCCTTCTTCACATTTTTACCACCCCTTTACACAGCAGTTACATCAGTCGAACAATTGCTAAATTTGTAACTCTTCCAGACGATTTTATTTTTCTACTATATCGACTACTTTTTCCTGCAAAGCTAAGCAGTTATTAATAAAATTTTTCAATGCTCATATCGCTGTGGCTTGACTTTACACACACACACACACTCACATACACAAGGAATCCGCATAACTCAATAAAAACTGCACTATGTCAGGTTATCAGACCATTAAACTCCAGAAACTTATTCATTTATTTAACATACACTGGTAGCCATTATTCTTGTGCCTTACGCCTTTTTACATATTTATTATTTATGCATAACTTTTTCTTTTACTTTTTGCTTGGTCTCCCGCATTTTTCGTTTTTTTTTTACTATATTTTATTTCGCTGATATTTATTTTTTTTTTTTTTTTTTTTTTGCTTACATATATCTACAATATTCTGATTGCAAACAAATCGTTCACTTGTCGCTTTGGCCGCATAAAAATTTGCAGCACGTTGTTGTTATCCTTTTATGCATGGCTACTAGCTGAGTTCCTGCAACCCATTGTTTGTTATTATTTGTGTTTTTTTTTTTTTTTGTTATTAAATATTCATATAGCCAGATTCGCATATGTGTCTAATGCAGAACAAAAGGAGAAAGGAGAAGCGAGCAAGGAAAATTATGTTTTTTTTTTGTTCACGTCAGCATTTCACCTCATTTCATTCATATTCTATTATTCATCAGATTGTTTCTTGCGCGCTTGGCTGCCTCGCTGCGGCGTCAAATTACAATGTAGCTATATGTGGCGCCTCCATATGTGGCAAGCATAGCATTTTTTTTTTTTTTTTGTTTGAACAAATTTCAGTAACAGTTTCGAAGTTTCGCTATCAACAGCATGGACTGTCAAGGAGTTGGTATTCTCACACTCTCTATCTCTATCTCTCTGCTTTGAGCCACACTTATTTCATACGCTTGCACTTCAAAAGCTAAGCATCGTTTACATTACAGCTAGTGCTGTGACTCGCTTTCACTTAGATAGTTTTTCCAATTTTTTTTCACATATAATGATTCACATACTTTTTTTTATGTAGTTCTTTGTTTAGTGCTCATCCTGCTTCATTTGCTATCGCAGTGCTAGACGCCATTCACCAAAAGTAGATGCTAACAAAAGCAAGAAGATAGATGCTTGTATTTAATTTTTGCTTCTTAGATAACAATAACAATACAACTTATTAAGAATTTAATACCTGCGAGTGACAGCATGAATATCTAAATGAATGAATGAATGAATGAACGAATGAATGAACGAATGAAGTAGTTGTTCGTTCTCCTCTGTTTGGCTGCGAGGCGGAGTCTGAGCATGCTTGAGATATTTCTAAATGAATGAAAGAACTCAACAAATATGTAAGTCCATATTTTCTTGAAATAAACAAATGGCTACAATTTGAAAACGTTGGCTGATGTGACCAGTAGAGTACTAGCAGAAAAAAGATCCCTTTTAGGATGTTAACAACAGTGCGGACGTGTAACAAACAAAAGCAACAGAGGGCGGGCAAAAGAAAACAAAATTGCATTCTCGACGACGGCAACATCTCCGTTTGCTTGTCGCTGTATTTATTAAAAGTTGCTCGAGGCTAGGCAAAGACATCACAACAAGTACAGCAGTCCGCGCTGAGCTCCATCCATTTAATTTTTGTAGACAAATAACTGGAGTTATTGTGCACAGATTTCTTGCGTTTACAGCGCACATATTTTTCTTGGTTTTGTCGCTCGCAAATCACCCACCTTTCTTATGCTCTGCATCCTTTGCACTTGCTACTTACCCCCTCTCCGCTACTAGTTACTTGATGTTGTACGAAAATGTGGTTTTTTTATTATTTTTGCGGTTTCTGCGGTATTTGCTTTGTCCATGCGCCTGTTTGTAGGCTTCGAAAATCCTGTGTATGGCTTTGCTGTATTGCAGGCACATTCTGTAACAGCGATACCCCATCTTACAAGGGATGTGGGTGGGAAGTTTGTATGGTATGTTATGATATTGGTAAATGTGCCGAAATCCTCGCAGCACTTTGATTTTTATGCAATTTATTATAAATAAGTATAAAAGCTTATGGCCTACTATGCAAAAAAAAAAACAAACAAAAAAACATATCGCAAAGATAAAAGATCTTGTTTATCAACAACAATGTGTTGCGGGTATTGAACGCACCTAAAGGCAATAATAGCAACAACAACAAAACAATGTTTTGTCGTAGCATACAATAAGCTAACGACCCTTGCTGTTTTTGAGATAATGCCCAGCAGCTATTCGCACGTTTGGTCATCTTTTTCATATTCGATGTCTTATTTGTGAGGGATGCTATCTATCGCTTGTTTGATGTCCTGGCAACGCCCAAATAATCAGCATTCATTGAGGCGTGCCTTATGATATTTTGAATTTATTTTTACAAAGCGTGCGCTGCTATGATTTAAACAAAAAATCAATAACAGGAAGTAAACACCGACATACGTTGATGCCGTTGGAAAAATTAAATTTTATTTAAAAAAAAAAAAAAAAAAATTCTAAAGCATTTCTTAATCATCTTTTTCCCCGCATTTAATAATTTAATTTATATTTTTTAAAATATACCCTATGTTATATCCGGGTTACGATCGGGTCATCAGTTAAAGCCCCATGAGATTCCATTCAGTAGCTACGATGCCTTTAAACACAAACAGATGATCAAAAAGTCTAAAGATCCATTCAACGACTTTTATACAGTTCTATTATAGTATAGATAAAATTCGGTTTCCACAAGCACCATGATTTTCTAATATCGTCAATATCGTACCATAAATACGGGATTTCTGATTATCTCGACTCATGCGACACCTAGCGAATGTATTTTTCATATAAGAATATCTAGTTGTAGTCCCATTTTATACGTGTCAAATGTTATAAAAATCGGATTCTAAATACAGATTTTCTGAATCACTCGCCTCTAGCGCCACCTAGCGTGTTTATTTTTTTATAAACTTACTTTTCTAATATCATCGGTATAAAATATAGCCTACGTCCAAGTCATGGGTCTAAGAAATATCCTGACCAAATTTGGTTGATGATAGCCAAGTTGTGACAGAGATGGATGCCATTTAGATCTGTCAATACAATTTAGAAGCCATTTAAATCTTGAACTTTATTATATTAAGTTATAAAAGGTTATAAAACTGTATACCCAAAAAGTTTCTAAAAATTCGGATGTAACATTTTGAAATTAAAAAAAAAAAAAAAAAAAAAAAAAAAAAAAAAAAAAAAATAAATTTAAATTTCTTCAATTTTTTTTTATTATTTCTATGATTGCACGTTTTTTAAATTTTGAAATATATGGTTTGTATTATAAAACTAAGTGTTTTTATAAAAAAAAAATAACTGACAAAATTTTCTATTCAAAACATTGGAAATATTGTAGAAAGATAAACTGTTCTTTTATAACTTCGAGCTACTGTGTGGAAAGGAAACTAATCAAAAAAATCAGCTATTTCAAAATAAGCGCTTTCAAGACTTATCGATACCATTTGACACGACATACGGTGCCTCCTAATAGCTGATGATGAGCATGTCGATGTTTTTGTTTACAAAATTGCAAGGTTTTTGACGTTTTTTTTTAAATAAAATTTTAGTTTATTCTATCACAAAAAGCATAGAAATTTACAATTTCTAAATTTTTAAAAAATTTATGAAAATTCAACAAATTTTAGTTCAATTCCCAAACATTTTAATTCGAATTTTTCGAAAACTCTTGGGTATGCAGTTTTGAAGCATATTTGATGTGTAAGTCTGAAGTTGGTGAAAATCCTTGTTATTTTTCACAATTTTTTTTTTTACCTTTTTTAGCTTTTAGTGTTGCGAACATTTTTCGATAAGTACCTTATGTAAATCTCCGTTATTTTTTTTATTCGGGGGTCTTGCATAATTTCTGCCATAAAAACTAGATCCGTTAAATCAAAAAAGTTTCCAAAGGCAAAAAAAAAAAAAAAATTTCAAATATCCATCAAAATTTTAAGCTACACGCATACCCATACAAATTACGTTTGACCTTTTTTTTTGTCTGCAAAATAAAAATTCTGAATAATTAAGTTATCTACTTGGAACTTGCGGTTTATTATACTAAATTTTTGTTTGTAAATTCTAATTAAAAATTTTTTTTTTTAAATTTGATGAAATTTTGTTGAATTTTTCTAAGAAATTTTCCTGTATCTTCTGCAACCTTTGAAATGTGAATTTATACGGTGTTTTTTATATAATGAGCTAAACTTTTAAAATAAATAAAAAAATATAGCAAACATAAAACAAAGAAATGAAGAATAACCAAAACTAGTTAAAGTGTCGTAGCCCTAATTTTTTTTTATAACTATAACTATAAGTCGAATTTTTGAATTGCAGAATTGTAGCAAGACTGAGTTTTTTAACCTGTTGCCCAAGCGAACTTTCACAAGAGTTAAAATTTAGTTTTAAGTACGTAAGGTGCTTGTGTGAATGTAAACTAGGTGAAAAAACTAGGAGAGCTCCTACTACAAGTTTACTCTTTTCGTGCTCACCAACAAAATACAAATTTTTTGTCAGCTTTTGAAAAATATTATGCATAAAACAAAGTTCAAACGTAAATTTTGAATTGTTACAGCATTTAACTACATAAATATGAACCTAAGAGTATGATTACTTTAAAACAAGTGTAAATTTGCTTTATCTAATTTTCATATCTATCTATAACTTTTGCTTTGACTGCTTTCAAAAATAAGGGCCGTATTACTTACAGCTTACTTTCAATTTTTGTTTTAGTGGCCTTCGTTCATTTTATTTATATTTCATTATTCATACCATTTAGATTGGTTCTCAAACTTTTATTACATTCAAAAGTTGCTGCATACCACCGCCGCTTTCTTCGTGTATTGAAATTGTTTTGAAAAGTCTGTGTTTATTTCTTCTGCTTCGTGTGCCTTTACTCCCGCCCCCCGCAACCTACCCTGTCGAATTTTTTCACAGCAGCTAAGCTTCGTAAAATCATATCCCAGCTTTAGCCTCGGCGCTCCTTTTCAACAGCTGCATATTTTATGGGCTTGTTTATTTATTTATGAATTGTTGTAAAAACATTGCGTTTTCTTTTCTTTTTTTTTAAACTTACTACGTGTTACCGTTGTGTTTTCCCATTTTTACGTTTTCCAGAGTTCTGTGAGTGAGAAAATTCGTGTTTTGCTGGAGTAAAGCAAAAACATAAATAACCCTCTTCTGACGCTAACCAGCTTTTGCAGCTATCGAGTCTATCTCATTTGAAAATATTTTTTCTTCTTTCTTTTTTTTTTTTTTTTTGTGATTTCTTTAAAATGGCGCTACACTTAAAGCCTCAATTATCTCCATTCGTGTAAGTCCGTTAATCTGCTACTTGAAATGCCTATCGAAGCATTGCATAATCGTTGCGGTGGCGCTTAAGCGGGTTTTGTGTGTTATATCCTGTTTTCATTTGCTACACCCTCTACTGCCGCAGTCACACCACTTTTGGCTCGCAACTTGTTGTGACAAAACTACACTCTGTCAGCCTATTGAGTGCCAACTGCCTTTCGCAAGCCACTACCCTACTCTCTCTCTCTCTCGCCCTCTCTTTCTCCCTTTCTCGGCGTGTCTCCTATTTTGCGGTTCGCGCAATCATTAGCTCCATCTTCTGTAGCCGTCGCGTAATCATTGTCGCCATAATTTACAATTGTATCCTTCGCATAGCATCCCCACCCCTCCCTTCCCACGCCATACAATTCCTTTATTGTCAGCTCTATACCGATGGCCATCTGCTCTTCATTAAATGATTTATGTCATTTTTCGCTAACACTGCGGAGCGTGTGTGTGTGTGTGTGCATCTTTTCTCCTAAAAGTTACTTCTTTCTAGCCACTTTACCCATGCTCTGCGGTTTTATTTTATTTTTTGAGTCTCGTACAAGGCGACAGTTTGTTGTTGTGCTCCTCGTAGATAGATTGTGTCGAAATGAATAGGCGGCGCTGTAAAAAATTATTTCGCCTTGTTTGCGCTTCCTTCCGTTGAGTCGAGTTGGCACTACTTACATTACACTAGGGCGCGTTTTACGCCCCCACACTTTTCATTTCATTTTATATAGCTTATATTCTTCCACGTCTACTGAAATTTGTCAACAGCGCGTCTTTCTTGGTGGTCAGTAGCAGACTTCGAAATTTTTTTATAACATCAGCTTATTTTGTGCGGTGGGGTGGAGGGAGTGACCCTGAAATGCACAATGAGTTGCAAATTAAAAGAAAATTTAAGGACTTACGACAAATACTTAAATTTTATTTACATTTCGTAGTACTGCTCGTTTCACATTCAGCTTTTAGCGGCCACTAAGGAGGATCTGCCTTGAACAATTTGTTGTTTTTTTTTTTAAACGAAACGGACTTCTCTCTTTCTTTAAAACTCCGCCACTCTGCTATTCACATTTCATTTGCATTCATTTCTTTCTCTGTGGCTGGCAATCTGATGGCAACGACGCATCTTTTATTCGTTGATTTATTCGCGGTTACCAAGCGCTTGTTTCCTGCTTCCTTTCACAACCAACCAAACAGCAGTGCTTCCTTTTTAATTTCAACCAGCCGCTCGTACAACGTTTCAACTTTTCAACGGTAATATCCTTATAGGCTGTGTGGTTTGGTTTGTCTGTTGTGCCTGTTCGTCGACTTTTACATCTATCATCTGGTTTGTGTGGGAGTATTTTGTGTGCAATTATAGCCGCTTATCCTGACAACCGACAAACCGCTAAACGCTTGCGAAGAGGATGTACGACGATACAACATGAGAAAATAACAACAACAGCTAGAGACAACGAAAATCCTGGTTCGCAAGTTGAAAATCTGTTTCCGGTCGCAGGAGTTTTCGAGTTTTCTGCTCTTCCTGTGAAATCCTACCGCTGGCTGTTTCTGCTCTGATGATGTCCACTGATGATAAGACTCATCTTCCTGTCTCAGTCCGTAGGCCATTTTTTCTTTTCTTTTCGATTTTTAACTGTCTTCTGCTTTTGTAGTTCGAGCTGCAAAATTGTGGCGGCTTTATTTCGTTGCATGTTTTCGAAATTAAATTTTTGTTACTTTACGGCATTTCGAAGCAGGTTTTACTGCTTTTTCAAGCATTTTAAACTGAAAGCGGGGAATTTTATGTGCACGATGCGCTAAGTTGACCAATGAGCTCAAATTGAAACAGATTTGACATAAAATTGTTCGTTGTTTTAAAGCAAAAATAATATCAGATTTTCAAAGCTTCCTACGCAGGCGGACTCTGCGCTATCGAGTGCAGCTTCGATGCGGCGTTTAAATCTGACCTCTATTCAATGGAAGATTGAAAAAGAAATGTCGGATTGTCAATACTTTCATTTTCGCCACTATAGCGTCATTTTATTGACAGGTGGATGCAGAATTTTGTCTTAAAAAAGAATTATAAGTCTAATCTAATCGCTTTACTTGGTGTTCAAATTTCCTATGGAGTCTAGGAATAGCAGCCAATATGTAGTTATTTTATAATTTCGCATTGACGTCAAATCAAAATATGACAAAAGTTTGATGTCAAATTTGACCTAATAAAAACCGAGCATTGATTGCAAAATGTCTAAGCAGATAATTCAATTATATTTTGATGCAGATGAGGTCAAGGTCTCAGGCTCAATTTAATTTTAGATGATATTGATTATACGTTTTTGTTATGTCACACTGCATAACAAAAACATTAACCTAACCTAATTTAACCTAAAAATTATCGTTGCCAAATGATCTAGCCAATTTTGATATAACCAGAGCCAGCCTATATTTTCCAATTACACTGTACGACAATTTTATGGCAACTAAAATCAACACGGACTGTGTTAACATTTTATGAAAGTAAGCGTAGCCAGTAACAAAACACTCAATGGTTTTGCAAAAAATAGTTTGAATTTCTCTTGTGGCCTACTTAAAGTTTTCATGTCCTGACCTACGCTGTTCGAACAAAAAAGTGGAAAAATAATTTTCAAATATATGTCTGAGCGCAATGAAAGTTTAAGTTATATACAGTAAAATATTACGGTAAATATTTTCGTAAAACATTTTAACCCTTTAGCGCACACCCAAAATGGGTCCGCTTGTCTGGTACTTCCAAAAACCCTCGAAAACAAATTCGGTAAGTCTTTAGAAGCTTAAAATGTTTTAAATAAGTATTCTACGAAAAATTTTACTAGGAAATTTCTCAAACAAAATCTTTATACTCGGGCATAATATTTATAGAGTGAAAAAACCAAAAATCAAATTTGCCTACTTAAAATAAACAACATTTGTATAATATGCTCTTCAGTAACATTGCCATTGCAAGTTAACTAATTTTTATATAAAACTATTTGTTATTATATTTCATGCAGAATTCAGTTTTTGTCTGAGCAGACCCCTAGCAGAGTCGTATTAAGATCGTCAAAGTGGCTCGTAATAACGGCGCAAATTGCAAATATCCCGAGAATTTAGCCATAGAAAAAAGCTAAGCCGATTTTCGGAAACAGAATTTGATAAAAATTAAAAAAGGTATCGCTAGAATTATACACAGCAATCCTTTTTCTAAATCACGCAAATAAATCCAGATCAACAAGATGCACCTAACGCCAGAGATAACTCATTGTGAGAATGTTCTTCTTTAATGATCGCGTAGAATATGCTGTTGGCATTCGTCTCACATGCGTGACATTATCTTAGCAGGCTTAAAGGCGGCACCTCTATCGGTGTTAAGGAGCTGTGCACGTAACAGCCTGCACAGTAGAAATTTCTAAAACTTTTTACAATTTACCACTTTGCATTCCCAAAAATCCTTTCCATTTCTAATAGGTTAGGTTGAATTTACTTGAGGGTGGTTGACGTAACCCATACCGTCCACTGAACTGATGGAATTTCCATTTCAAAAAGGTTCAAAAACAGAGACCGTAAAGGTTATAACTTAAAAAAAAAAAATTGCTTTTTAATTGTTGTTTTTTGATTGTTATTTTTGCTCTGCAAATAATCACTACTTCTTGAGTTCTCTGGACCGTTCTGAATCGTTTCGGCACTATTTTCGGACTAAATATTTGATGAACATTTCAGAAACTTTCAGTAGTTCGGTCGGTACTGGGGGCACCACTACAACTACTACTATCTACCACTAGCTACTACTAATACATCTACTAAATATTACTACTGCAACAATTAGAGCTACAATTTTTAATACTACTACTAATTACTATGCTACTATCCCTACGACTGCTACTGCTACTACTATTAAGTACTACTACTATTTTTAGTAATTTCTACTACTATTTTACAAATGCTACTACGAATTTCTACCACAATTTGTATTGTTTTCTACCACAATTTTTACTAATGCTACTTTTATTTACAAGTACTATTTTTTTTTACTAATTTCTACTATTATTTTGCAAATGTTACTATTACTACTACTACTAATTTACTATTTACTAATACTATTTTTAATAACGCTACTGCTACAAATTACTATTACCATTTATTCATTATTACGACTATTTTTAATAATTTACTACTACTATATTTACTAATTTCTGCTACTATTTTCACTAGTGCTACTACTAATTTCTACCACGATTTTTACAAATTACTATTACTAATTACTACTATTATTATTTTTTAATGCTACTACTAATTACTACTACTATTTTTACTATTTTTACTTATGGTTGTTTTTAAATAAAACTCCAGAAATGACGATTATTTTATGAGCAATGAATAAAACTCAAAAAATAAAAATCAATGTCATTGAAGGTAGTCCATGTTACAAGGAGTAAGTTACTTTATTCTTTATACACGTACCGTTTCACTTTCTGCAAGATCTTTTGAGTTTAAATTTGGACAAAAGTCGTTATTTGCTGCTCCTGAAAAAACAACAAAATCCCTTTCCTCCCTAGCCATTCGTTACAGTTTTCAAGCAGTTTTAATATAAATTTACACATCCACTTGCTTTACCTCTCCCCACAATCAATTGCACAGTTGCTTGATTATTTGCTAAGCGACAGCATATCAGCTCAGCGCATAGCTCATTCATAATTTTTTGCATGTCAATCAACTTTCCTCCACGCCCGCCTACGTTCGTCATCGTATAAAATTTTGGTATACCACATCATAGGCTATGCAAATGGCGGCGTTCATATCTGCTTGGCAAGCAAGCAAGCAAGCAAGCGAGTACGCAAGCAATATTCTTGACAAATTTGAGTATTATTTTGCATTTTAAAATGCGATGTCTATCGTCTTATAAGGAAATTTATGAGTCTCCGTTGCGACTGCGAATCTTTCTTACCGCTAACACAAACAACCAACCGTCCACACGCTCTGTATTTCAGCGGCGTAAACATTCATTTGCATTCATTTGTTACGTCGTATAGAAGAACATCAGCTCCTTTGAATAAAACATAAATAGTGGGATCTTTTCATGGTTTGTGCTTTGCTGCGCCTAAATTTATACTTATAAATTAGCGCTTGATGAATGGCTGCTGCTTGTTCGCTTGCCATGTTTACCTTGTGCGTTTTGCATTTGTATTGGTTGGTGTATTACACAAGCAATGCTTGTCAGGAATTTCAAGTAATCTCATTTTACACTGGCATCTTTGCGATGCTGCGCTTTTCTACACCTACTGTTATCATCTTCACCATCTTCACCAGCATCATATTGCGCATATTTTGTTTTTTTTTTGTTCTTCTTACTTTTGCTTTTTGCTTTAGTTTCGCTACCATTTCACTACTTCACTGTAAACTAATTTGAATTGAGGTTTTGGCGGTTTGTTTTTTTTTTTTTTGTTTTTTTTTTTTGGTTTTGTGTAGCTGTAATATAAGCAGAGGCTGTTGAGCGGTACTGAAGCAACTTAGGGACTAAGCGACCGCAGGCGCGGGTGTGGTTTCTGTGGCATATTTGCCTGCTGGCAGCGTGTACAAAATGTTGTTGTGCGTTGTCTGTTGTAGCTCGTTGCTTGTTGTAGTGGCAGCCACGCCCGTCAGCCACTTCAGTGTTCTTAATAAAAATTTAATATTTTGCGTAAAGCGCACAAGACGTTCAAAGAGAAAAAGAGAGAGGGCGGAGTAAGTGGATGGAAGTTTAGCGCTGTGGGATGTAGTGCTGTAAAAAGCATGAAAAATGTTGAAAATTAAATAAAAATATGAAATTAAATTTTCTATTTATTTTTCATAAGGTTCCTATTTATATAACCGTTATTGCTGCCGACTGACTGACAGCAGGTGCTTAGCGGAAATATATTTAATGCGCGAGATGAAATTTAATTTTTTAAGTATGAAATTGATTCAGATTTAGCTGTCGTGTCGCTTTACCACTTTTCTATTCACTAAAATTAAAAAAAAATCGATTTTTCTTTATTGCTTTAATCGATAGGTACATACATATATCGCTTTAGAATATCGTGTCAAAATTTCAACTGCTAATACTCGAAATTGTGAAACGGGATTTTCTCGAAATCAATTTTTTCAAAATTATGTAAGTGATAATAAAAAACTATTGAACCGATTTTCATCATATAAAATTTATATTCAAAAGCACTCATTTCAGACTCTTAGACTCCAAGTACAACGAATTTTTTTATTTTCTTAAATGGAAATTTTTTTTTGGTGCTTGTTTAAAAAAAAAATAGGATATTTTTCGAATTGCGCAAATATTTTACTCAATCTACGATTAAAAAAAAAACTTTTTTGAGTAAGAAAATGTTTGGTTTGTTGATTTCAGATGAAAATTGCGGCCAGCATCGCTTACGCAATTTACAACTTTAGGGGTGATATGACTTACAAGATCCATGAAAATTTTGTAAATTTTCAGTTTTTACTTTTGTAAAAAATGTAGGGTTTTCAACCTCAGACATCACTCTAAATAATTATTATACTTACTTGAAAAGTGCTGTCTTCATTTCCCTATAAATCAACTACTGAAAATACCATTTTTTCGGTCTCTAAATGTACTTCCCCCCTTAAGTCTTTTATTGTCTTAAATGCAATGCAGATGATAGCCTTAATGTGCATTAACGACCTTAATTTGCATTGAGCCATGCATTATTACTCATACTAATACTGTATTATCTCGCCGTGAGTGTACGAAATTTGAATTAATTTAGTGAAAAGATATCATATCTTTATTGTTTTAAAGGTTGATATCCCTTTAGGATGGTGTTCAAAAAATCTATACAACATATCATTATAAATATTTTATGCAAAAAAACTAGAGGTATAGTTAATTGCATCTGGTGCTAAGGTCGGGAAATTCCTATCCTTTTAAACTTCTAGTGCATCCTTGATTGCATTCGCTTTTCGATCCTTAAGAATAGTAGTGTTTTCAATATACCTTCCTGTTTCAAATACATGACGTAAATTCTTCGTATGCAGTCTTTGCATTCGGTATATTTGTATAATATAAGGGCTGGAAGCTGTGCCGCGTAGAGCGAGCCCGAATGCCCAGCTTTGTTTAATTATTGTGTTAAAGAGTAACTTTTTGCTTTCCTGGCTGTAATATTGATTCTCGGCTACCGAACTTCTTCTACCTAGCGTCGCTCCCCGATATATCACATTATCTTTTTTAGGTATAGCTTTGGCCAGCCAACTACACTTTAACAAAGTCTTGGGAAATATCTACAAATACACCGGTACAATACTTGTCTCTTCAAAAGGTTTCCTTAGGCAGTAAACAATTCTGTGCTACAGTGCCATGGTTTTCTCCAAAACCTAACTATTAGGTAAGAATTGTTTGGTTACGCGCAGAAATGAGAGTTTTAGTTTAGGTTAGGTGAGGAGGCAGTCCGTAGTGAGACTCACTTAGCCCCATGGTCCTGTTCTCCTAATCACTTCGTATTCCTAAGAAACCTCGTCAGGTCGCTGATTTCAACTGACCTAAGCTTGTCAAGTTGATTAAGCTCTGCTTCTAGCTAATGCCGGATAGCAACAGAGTAGGTGATGTATGGTCTCCTCCTTCTCCACGTCACGACAACTCCTACAGTACAGTCACGCCAGGGGGCCCGTACGCTTTCTGCATGCGCACCTAGTAAACAATGCCCGGGTAGGACTGCAGCCGTCACCTTATCCTGTCTCGCCAAGTTGATCTCCTCACTCTTGGTCACTCATCGACGGTCAGAGTTTATAAGAGTTTACAATAGTCGGGTCCAGGTCCAGGCTTTTATTAGCATTTTTGACAATTTTAAAATGTCAGGAAAATAGTGAATCCTCAGCATGCTATTCAAAATATTTAATAATACTCTCTCTTACAGCAGTTTAAGGGATAACCAGGTGCTTTATGCATGGAGAATGTCATTAGCAAGCTAAACTCCACAGCATTTATAGATAACTATACTAATAGGTGTTATTGGAATAATTACTTCCGAAAGGGAACGCGCAAAGACTTTTGCCTTTCTCTCATAGTGAAATCTAAATGCGCATTTTTGCCTTGCTGTCATAGTAAAATCTAAATGTGCATTTGTGCCAGCTAAGGCAAATTAACTCGGTTCGACTGTAGCGCCTTCAAGGAATTCAAGCGTATATATATCTTTTTGGTTTCCTCACTTGCCGGCCCTCACTCATTGCATCTCAACTCAAGATTTCCTTAAGCTCTGCCCCCGCTCTCTCGCTTTAAACTAATTTTAAACTTTTTCACCTTCTCCATACTCGCCGATTACAAACTCAAACTGTATCTTGCGTTCAATTTAGCTTCTAATCGCCTATAAGTATGCATTACTATTTTGCCTACACACACACTTACTTCAAAAAACCCCACACATACACACTCATAGTGCTTACTCACACTTGGAATCGCTTGGGCACTTCAACTCAATTAACACTTCATGTAATTTACGCTCATTAGCAAATAATTAACACCACTAGCAACAATTCGCTTGCCTATCTTACTCAACTACTTGTACAGTGCCTACGTATAGTATAGTAAACTTATATAATCTTCTTACAAATCATATACCTATTTACGCTTGAGTGTCGACACTTGAGACGTGCCACTCTAAAGTATTGCAACAGCTGGCTGGCGTTACGTTGAAAATACTTAAAATTTTTGGCCGAAAGTGCCAGTGAACGTTGTACTAGGTATTTGACTGTTTCAGTTCAGTACCGCCTTCCTTGCCAATTTCCTCGCCAAATATTTCGTTAGTTATCCTTTCGGCTTGCACTGTGCAAAGTTGTCATTCTATTTCGCGCTTTTGCTTCTTGTCCACCGCATTTTTGGCACTTCATTCTACATTGTGCTGTTCGTACTACGTGTTGGGTTTCCAATTAGACGCGCCATTTCAATTGCCAATTTGGCTAGCAAATCGTTCGGGCAATTGCCAAGGTTTGGTGTTTGATGCTTTCTGTTTGATGATTTCGTTTTGCGACTTTTTACCTACTTCTGTGTGGTTGGTTTTTTTTTTGAGTTCCTTTAACTTGATTCTTCTAAGTTTTTCCAGCTTTCCAGTTCTGTTCAGCTGTATTTATCATCACGCTATAATCACTTGCTACTTTCGAGCCTTCGTGCAATTTGCAATTTCCTCACCAAAGTTTGGGCTATACTCTCTTACTTAGTCCTTTCTGATTTTAATGTTTGTTTTTTGTGTTTTTTTGTGTTTTTTTTTACTCTGCCATGATTTTGTTGTTGCTTTGCAACTCTATCTCTGTCTCTTACGGTCTACTGCACTTAATTCAATACAGCGTTTTGGCCTTCAGCGATTTCTGGAACGCTTGCCGTTCGTTCTTTTCGTGTGTTTGTGCTTTTCGCCAGCAAACTTAATTACAATATTTTCCTGCCCTCGAGGCGATGTCGCCGTTAGAGTGGTGGTGAGTGTAGTTGACAGTTTGTTTAAAAAATGTCTTCTTAAATTAAGAAATAGGAAATTTCAAGAGCTTTTTTAGATGCTAGATTTAAAAATAAAGCGCTGACGCGGGGAGCTGTTTTGTGATTCTTTATTAGAGCCTGTAATATTTAGAGATTTACATATTTCATTCGCAAATAAATTAAAAGTATCTCACAGCATTATAAAACATGACTTCAATTACAATCCGCATTTATGGATAAACATATCAACAAATGTGATGGTCTACTACTAGTATATAAGTTTCTTTCGGGAAACGTAGAATTATTTGATTTTTAAAACATTTTCTGAATCTATAACTAAATTATTTTGCAATTTCTTTTCTTAAGAAGACAAAAAGCATTAGCCAACACGGCTAAAGGTAAAGTACTTATTAGAAAGTTCGATATGATATCGATTGTAATGAATATCGATATTTCACGGGCCGATAACTGATAAGAAGACCAATAGCATTAGTCAATACGGCTAAAGAAATGTTCGATATGATATCGATTATAATGAATATCGATATTTCACGGACCGATAACTGATTTTTTCAGTCGATATTTCCCCGGTCGATACAACGAAGAGATGTATACTTTACTTCAAATATCGATATTTACGGAGAAATTTATTTTTGAACTATAAAAAACAAAAGAAAAAAAAAACAAATACAAAATAATATGTACGTTAAAATAAATAATGAAATAATGAGCGTAGAGTATGAAAACCGATAATTATTTTGGCGCCTCTACAAAATTACCCTGATTTTCATTTAAGCGCTTAATTGAAATTATTTGAAGGAGTGAATAATGATAAGTACTAATTTATTTTTGATTCAAAATTATTTCAATGATGAATGAAAACTTATTCTGCAATTAAAAATATAAACATTTTTTTATTTTTATTTAAAAATAATAGCTCACGCCCATCCCTAGTATTTCTGAGCTTCAAGTCGAAAAGTGGGTATGGAAAACGAAATTCTGAAGTCTTAGATGTTCCCAATAGGTACGGAATAGCAGAGGGGTATAGGAAGACTTTGTAGCTCAGTTAGGTATTCTAAAAATATCTATTGTATTTAGTGTATGGTGATGATAATCAGAAAACTGCTAAATTTCTAGTTGAGGTGCAGTATTAAATTTTTTACAATTTTGTTAATATTTCTAACGCAAAATTTTTTGTAATTATTATTTTTTTTTTAATTTAATTCATTCGAATTTAATAAAGCATAAAAATATTTTTTTTATTTTTACAAATTTGATGATTATATAACAAACTTTAAAAAAAAATACATTAAAATTTATATTTTGTTCTAAGAATTTTTTTTGAAACCTTTCGAGTGTACAGTTTTATAAACCAAGTTTCAAGTTTTTTAAAATTTCCATTGATTTTTGATATTTTTTTTTTTTACATTAAAATTTATATTTTGTTCTAAGAATTTTTTTTGAAACCTTACGAGTGTACAGTTTTATAACCCAAGTTTCAAGTTTTTTAAAATTTCCATTGATTTTTGATATTTTTGTTTTTTTGTGCATACGGTATTGCACATTTTCTACCTCGCAACGCTTGAACGAAAAGATATTTGAATTTTTTTTTTTGTTAATTGAATGGGCTACAAAACTGAATACTGGAAAATTTGTTAAAAATACTGAGCGGAAAATTTAAATTTGTTTATAACTTTTTTCAAATTTGTTAAATTATCGTAAAATTTTTGCAAACAAAAATTTGAGTTTTTATGCTTTATATCAACAATCAGTTTTGAGTTCAAGGATAAGTTTTATTAAGAAAGTTTTGGAAAAAGTTAGCAACGGTCAGAGCGGTAGAAATAGGAGAAAAAACTAGAGGAAAATCCACAGCAGTTCACATCGTCACTTTGGTGCACAGATCGCGTACTTGCCCGGCAATTCGGCTTAATTAAGTTAATTAATTAAATTAATTTGGGAGAAACCAATATTTTTAATTACCCTTCACACCACAAATGCGATCTTGTTCCTAAAAAAATAAAAAATAAAATATAAAATTTTAATTGAAGAAAAAATGTTTTTTGAAAATCCAATTGCAATAATATGTTGCAATCGAATTAAAAGTGTCTTATCTGAATGTTTTTTTTTTAATTGTATTTAGGTTTTAGTTTTGTCTTTTTAGACCAAAAGTTCTCCGTTTTCATATATATAAATATCTCTAAACATTGGTGTGCAGTTCTTAAAATATAAACTCAACCTTTCCAAATAGGGCATTTCGACTTTCAAAAACTGAATTTATTTACTTGAAAATGTTGTCCTTTATTCTTCTTACCACAGTTGCTTCTTCTAACCTTAGCTTTACTTTTTTTGCCTTCGTTATTAGTTTTTTTTGTCCTACTTAGTTGTTACACATTTTCTTGTCCTAAATGCCCCAGTTCCCGTTCCCTACTCACTATAACAAAATCACTTCTCTCCCTCCTTGCATTCGATCGCAATTTTCGTCAACAAATATGTCATGCTTGCCCAATCCTATTTTGTTGGCTCCCTTTTATGTGTGTATGTGTGTGTGTGCATTTTGTGCTATAATCCCTCTTCAATATTATCTAACTGAGCTAAGGGAAAAATCCTTATAAAAATTACCAATATTTACTTTCCAAATGACATGCCACAAATGAATGGAAATCCCTTGTCAAGCTCATTCGACGATAAAATATGAGCGCAGCTGTCATGTTGACAGCTCGAAAACATTCAGCAATAGAAAAGCAGCGAACCTTACTTTATATTCATACATACTCACCACAATACATAAATTGGAATGTGACTACCCCCATCCACTCTATATATAAGTATGAGGGTTGTTAGTTCAATGAAAGAAAATCAGGTGGCCTAAGAACACGCTTGCTATTTCAAAGCAATTTGAACACTTTTGAAGAAAGTGCGCTTTATTCTCAGCTATTTTTGTAGCTATCAAAACTGAGGTCATATCGCTAGCGATGGTGGTGTGGTGCGGTGGTGACATTGGCGGCCATTGATGACACTTTTGTGTGCAATTTCCTTAAATGCTCCAATATCGAAAATTTCACAAGTGTTCAATAGGTTTGAATGTCTAAAAAATGAACTCGGTAAACGATGGAAATAAATATCAAAAGCAAATAGTGAATGTTTTTCCTATTTACTAAATTGCCAACGTAACCCCGTAGCCTGCACGAGGAAGGTCACCCACCATACTTGAGTAAAGCAGAGTGCTTTGCCGTCGTTTAGTTTATGAGATTTCGTTTTTTTTTATTATTATTTTTTGTTTTTTTCAATACAATGTTAGCTGGCTCCAATTTTCAAAGTAGCGCGCTGCAACCCACATACCAATTTCTTAAAATATCACAACAGCAAACAATGCGTGTCAATAAATTAGCCCACAGAGATTTGGAGTAAGCGAAAGGGAATGCAAGTTGGGGGGGGGGCGAGAGAGAAAAGGCTGATTCGTTTGCATCGCATCGCAACAGCTTTTGGCGCTGATGGCGAATAAATGATTGGCGCCCTAAGTGTAAACTTTTGCTTTGAACCTTTCAGTTTTACATCAACTCAAGTTAAGCGGAAATTTTTTTTTTTGTACTATTACTGCTGCGTAGTTTACATACCCAGTGGCAACGACTTGTTGCCTGCCTTCATAACTGCCAACGGGGGTGGGTCAATAAGTCACTTAAAATTAACTAAGTATTTCTTTCTCCAAAACTTTTTTCGTCTAAGTTTAAAAAAAAAAATGGAAGAAATATTAAAGATCAATTAATCAAGGTATCTAAAAAGATATGTTGTTTTGTGACTGTTTAGCTGCGATTCGTTTGACGAAATGATTAAAATAAGTAGATAATGATTTGTAAAAAGAAAAACAAAAGTGAAATAATGTTTGAAAATTAATGTGAACTCAAGGCAGTGTAAAAAGCTCTTCTTCAGTTTTTTTGTGAAATGCATCTTCCCTCTAAGGGTAACATCCAAGCACCAAAAAAAAGATAACCAAAGAAAAGTTGTCGTTATTTTGATGTAATTTTTTCCTCTAATTGCGATGTTTTCTCCGGTTTGAGAAAACAAAAATCAAATCTGTTTCCTCGAAGTGACTAAATTGTTTAACTTTTTTTTCTTTGTTTATTATAATTTATTGATATCTTCCCTCGTTTCTAAGAATTGTTTTTTTTTTTTTTTGTTTTTTTTTTGTGAGAAGTTTTTCATTATTATTAGAAAAAAAAAAGTTTTCTTTAATTTGATGTTACTTGCCCCGTCTAAGATTTGACACCGAATGAAGCGCGCATATGCTACACAGTCTACACAGTCGGCTACGGCGGTCACAGCGCAACACATAATTTTTGGGGGCATACAAATTAAAGTGTATGGCGGCTAAAAAATAAAAACTACACAAAAGTCTTAAGCATCTTATACCAATTAGAGTATTCCTTTTTGGACCTATTGACTTAACCTTCTAGCGATATATTTACTTCTGCCTGCAGCTTTCCTTCTACCATGTTTTCCTTTTCTATTTTCATTTCTTTGCTGCTAACAAACCCTTGTCCTGTTGCCCTCTACTTCCTATAGTTCTTTTTTTTTTGCTCATCATCTCAGCCTCTTCGCGCCTTAGAAACTAAGAACATATGTTGCCTGGTTACTAAACCTTTAAACCATCCCCCCTCTGTTTTCCGCTCAAATAGCCAACCATCCGAAAGTGGCAAATAAACTAAAGTACCACTTATTATTGCCCAGCCTAGCATAAGCTGTTGATTACTACAAATATTAAGAACGCACGAATAACTTTGATGACAGGCCAACATTCTCAGATCACATACAACAAACCCGGTCGCAACGGGTAACCAGACAAGAAACGAACAGCAAAGCAACCAACCAACGAGTGCAGCAATAACTTCCCAATAAACATTTAGGCTTGCGTCACATTGGAGTTCAAAATGAGAACTAACGCACTTCGCAAATCTCAAACGTTATATCTCAACTGAACCTCAACTTGAGAATCTGATTGGTTAAAAAGAAGTTAGTTCTCAACTTCAACTCAAATGCGAGTCTCTAATGTATCTAGCATGTATGATTTGAGTACTGAAAACAAAATAAAATAAGTAAAAAATGTCATTAATAAAATAATTGAATCAAACGTCATGCAAACGGTATGGTATGCGATCTCCTTGATGTGCAATGACCTCAAGTACAAATTTTCGGGCGTTCGTTTGAATGCCAATAGTAAATTTATCACTTATTTTCTTCACGTTTAATTTTTTTACAGCTGACATTTTTATCTTAGTATTTACGATTTCACTAAGATACTAAGTATTTTACTCGACAAATTTACTCACGCGCTCTTGGCTTCAATTTCACTTTCAAAATAGCTTACAATTTGCCAATGACTAATAATAATGATTTGATAAAACACCCAAAAATTGCGACACTTCGGAAATCTTATAACTTACCCAAAAATATTTGAATACTTTCAAATTCAAATACTGAGAGTAGACTTATGATCTTAGTTTCACGTATGACAAATTTTATTTGGATTTGATTTATGGTTTAGTTAAAAAAGGCAACCGAGCTAGCAGTAAGACAAATTATTTTGCATGAGTTTATAAAAAAATTCGGCTTTGAGTGCGCGTAAAATTTCTAAAAGATGTTAAATTGCTCCACGCGACAGCTAGCTTCCAGAGTTTTGAATCGATACAAAGAATCACTGGCAGTTATTAGAAAGCCTGTCAGTTAAGTTGAAAACGAAAATTTCTCAGAGCGTTTTCACAAAATCCAAAAGCTTCGTTGCGTACTGTTGCAAAATCTGTACGCAAATCGCAGTATTTTGTACAAATGGTAAAGTGGGAAGCTTCATTGAGGCATCTCAAAGCTGGAGACGCAAAGCAAAGTCTTACAGCAAAATCCCGCATCCGGAAGAAGTATGAATTTCATATTACAACTAATTGAAAATGAAGTCCAAGTTCCCAAAAAATACATGTTTGACAAGCCATTTGTTGTTGTGGCCACAAAAGCAGTGCTTTTATCACAGCCGGTACGATGAACGCCCAAGTTTATCGAGATGGATGTCTCAAAAAGCGTCTTTTGCCATTTATGAACAGTCATGGTAGCATACCACAGTTCTGGGCGGATCTGGCGAGCAGCCTCTATGCCAAGGACACATTGCAGTGGTACAATGCAAATAACATTGATTTTGTACCTCGCTGCGTCCTATTGAGCCATATTGGTCAATCGTGAAAGGAATATTGAAAAAGACAGGCGATCGGGTAAAATATTTTAGAGAATTTAAAACAATATGCTTGTGGGTGGGCATCGCATAAAGTCGACGATGTACTCGATGTTCAAAAGATGATGACGCGTATGCGAGAAATATTTCAATCACTTGCATATGGCGAAAATACCAATTATCCTTTTAACAGTTTAATTATTTTTAAACCCCAAAGTATTATAATTAAAACAAAATTGACTTAAAACTTTTTTCTGGATATAATTTCTAAGTGTCACAATTTTGGTGTGTTTACTCTCTACCATTTGTTTATTTCTGCGCTATCTTTGCGAAAAATTTTATTTTGTACTTCATCTCAATTCGTTAAATATTCCTTCAATGCTTGTTGGGTTAAACCTTTGCATATGTGTGTAATATATTTGTATACGTAAATAAAATAGGCTTAGTTGTGATACTCAGTTGTTGCCGAGTATTAAAGTTATGGTAGAAAGTTTTAAATCAATAAATAGGCAGCTAGTTGGTTTGGCAACTTTGCTAGGGGAGGGGGGATGAACTAGATTTGGGCTGCACAAAGGCGCAAAACTGCAGATCATATCGCCTGCTGGCGTCTGTACTGCCTGCGTGCTATCTCAAGAAAAAGGGTACGCTGCTAAAGAGTTGTTGTTGTCAAAAAAATATAATCATCCTTATATGCGCGTGTGTGTGTTATATAAATTTACTTCGCTGTATGCGTAGCCATGAAAATGTCAGCAACAGCTACGTGTATGTCGTGTTTGTCGGCATTCTTGTCCATTTGCGGTATTTCTCTGTTACGTTTTGTTCAAGTTGTCTCAGCCCTTCGCACTATACCTTCCCTTTTTCTGCACTTTCCTCTGGTTGTAATGTTCTTTGCTTTACAACCACTACTTTTGATTTTCCTTACTTTCTTTTATGTTGCTCTTTCAATCCTTTTTTTTCTGTTTCTCTTGTTGCTGTAGTGCCCACTCACACGGACACTCCCACGCAAACATTTTATTCCTTTCATACATTTGCGCCGACACATGTCAATGGCGGTGGTAGTAATTTTTGCACTTCAAGACACAAGGTCGCTTAGTACATAGTTAGACGCGTGTGCGGAAACAGAAAATATTTACTATGGAAAATTGCAAGTCTTAAACGCTGTTATAGTAGAAAAATTGCCGCAATACTAAGAGCATAAAAGATTGAAGAAAATGCAAAGAAAAGTCGAAGAAGAATTGCACTTTTCTTGTCGTCCTCGTTGCACGCTCCTTAAATAAGTCACTTTCACTACTTTCTCACGCCGCTGTGCTAGTTTTATTACTCAAGTGTTAGAAAATTACGAGCACGTTGATACTTGAAACTTTATGTATTATGTGAACCTACCTGGTTTCCTAGTGCTTTGTTTTTATTTTTTATTTTTGAGATGCTAATTTGCTTTTGATGCCTGTTTTTTTTTTTGCACTATTGCTTGAGTTGCCTATTATTTCAGGGGTCGCTATTCAGTTACTCTTTTTAAAGCCGTGCTATATTTTGTAATTAGTAGGAACTTTGGCTCTCGTCATAATTTTGCTTTAATTAAAAATTTTTCACAGTAATATTCTCGTACTTTGTGTTTCCGATTGTACATACCGACATATAAATAATTATTTTTCGTTTTCTTGCATTGAAAAGTACTTGCCAAATATATTACAAATATTACCGTTATGTACCTAAATTACTGTTTTTATTCCCACTTAACTAATATTTTTCTAATTTCTTTTCTTTACAGGTAAGTGATGACATACTATCGCTAGCTTTGAATCAAAATCAAGTAAGAATTATGTTTTAAATGGCTTGTTGCATTTTAATTGTTATTTTAGTTTTTATTTAGTTCTTTAAATTTTTTTTTTTACACAAACTGGATGAATGCAAAAATATTTTAAGACATAAATGTGTAAAAATCAGAGACCCTTTATAAAAGATTTAATCGTCATTATGTGATTGTTATGTTTTCAATTAAGTTTGATCGTTACTTTCTGATTTTTATTTTTTCGATCAAATTTGATCGATATTTTCTGATTTTTGTCGATTAAAAACGTGGCTCATGGCAATTTTAAGGCAAAAATGTGTTATATAAAGCAATCATTGTTTTTTGATTTTTAGTTTTTGGATCTAGTTTAATCGTTTTTAAATTTTTATTTTTCGATAAATTTTTTTTCGATACTTTCGATACTTTTTTCTTCCGAAAAAAAGAGGTTGATGGCTAATTGAAAACAGAAGTGCGTAAAAAGCAGGAACCACTAAGGTTATAATTTTTTATAAAAGAAATCATAATTTAATCGTTATTTGTTATTTTATATTTTTCGATCAAATTTTATCGATATTTTGTAGTTTTTTTTTTTTTTATCAAATAAGAGTGCCAGCTGGTTATCATTTTTATATAAAAAAAAAAAAAAAATCATTATTTCTTTTTTCGATCAAATTGAATCGATTTTTTTGTTAGTTATTTTCTTCGAAATTTAAATCCAAAAATAACGATTATTTTTTTATCATTCGGAAATTTCTACTACACGGGGCATTTGCCGATAATCATAATGAGCGAATTCAGTTTTAATGCAAAAAATAGTAATTGCTTTTGATAAAAAAAAAAAAAAAAAATTATTTTTAATAAAAAAGTAACATCAACCCAATTTTATTTTTTTATCAAGAAATATATAATTTTTTTTTTCAGAGATTAATAAAAATCGAAAAGTAATTATTAATTCTAATTTTTAGAGATATCGTTCAAAAATTTTCAAATCATAACAAATTCATACCGAGCATGAAAAAATATTCATTTATTCAAAGCTGTTCTTCGATAATTCGAAGCTATGGATTTTTATGATTAAGAAGTTTTACATAATTATTATTTCCAGTCTCTTAAAAATTTGCTCCAAGTACAGTGTTGGGCATATCAATTTGTAAAAAATTCAATAAAGTTTGCTACTTAAATTTGTTATTGATTTATTTGTTAATAATTTTTTTATAATAATATAGTTAATTCTATAACATATATATACCATATAGATAAAAATTTCAAATTTTATAAAAAATTCACGAAAATAAATTTTTTTTTTTTTTTTGAATTTAAGGCCTTTCAATCGAAAATGTTTTGAAACTGTTTTGTATGTAGCTTTTTAGCGCATGCAATTTTAGTGTCACGAAGTGCAGAAAATTCAAGAAACTTCAACAAATTTTTATAAAATTTTCAAGCTTTGTAATCAAAAATTTGTGGGAAATTTTTTGGTATTCAGTTTTGTAGCGCATTCAATTTTAGTGTAATAAAGTGCAGGTTTTAGGTACTGAGCTAAAAATTTCAGTTGATTTTTGATCATTTCTTATTTGCTGCGGGTATTGCCCATTTGCTTTCAAACAAAAAAAAAATGTGAGCATTCGTTATATGCAGTATTGCAAATTAAAATTTTAGATGGGGGGCCAAAATAACTGTTATTTCGATTTTGCGAATTAAAAACGTAGAAGGTTGAAATTTAACGTCATCAAATTTATTAAATTAAAAATATTTTTTAATTCCCCGAAAAGAGTTATATTCCAAAACTTTTTTTTTTTTGCTTATGAGAACAATTTTGACGGTGACCTAAGAATTATTACCCAACATTTACGTTTGCATTATCTGATAACTGTTATCTAGGCAGGAGGGATGTTTTTTCCGTTGCCAGTAAGAATTGTTTCCATTTCCATTTTTTACGTTACTTGATAACTGTTATACTGGATAAAGTAGCATTTGGAAATTAACTGTTATTGGCAATGGACGGAAAAGATATATCTTCTCCTTTACAGTTACCGGGCAATGTAAAAAATTATCACTAGGATATAGCTAATTCTTAACGAGAAATAAAAAAAATATTTCTAATCCAACTTGTAACTAATATATATTATAATTTTTACGCATGTAGCATATTATTTTTTTGTACAGACCTTGCATTTTTTTTATTAAATTTGCAAATTCAATGAATCATTTTAAATTTCCATTAATACTATTAATTTTTCTATGCAACCGAAATGAATCTTATTGTTTCATTCTAGTTAAAATCATTACTAACATCTCGACAAATTATAATTAGAGCAGTCATTCACAAAAAATGTGCAATCGGCTTCAACGAGAAGTTGCACAACGCTCACAATTTGTTTTTTTTTTGTATGCGCAAACATTTAATTGCAAAAAAAAATTGTGATTCTTCGGATGTTCAGCGAAACATTTGGAATTTTCAATTAAATACACCAACTATACACAAAAGTTAGAATTATATTTTTGCATCATTAGCTGCTGTATGTAAACCTACAGATTTAATAATGAAAAAAAAAGCAGAATTACAAAAAAAAAACCGCAGAACATTTTCAGCAAAAATAAATAAGTGCATACATATGTACGCATATAGATGGATATGTATGTGGCATTCAGTGGCTGTAATTGACACCATTTGCCGCTGTCATTTGACTTTTTGTTTTGGCTCGTTTTGCCTTGGTGATGACCACGCTAGCGGCGTAATTTATTATCTACGATTTCGGTCGAACAAAATATAGCACGTTCGTCCCATAATTTTAATAGAATAATTTTTGTATGCAATAAGCGTACGGACAATTAGCATTGCAAGCGAACTTACACACAGAGTGGTATGAATATCGAAATGAAAGAGTTGCCAGCTATAGTTCAGTTTAAATACACACACGAATATGGGACTATTATTTTAAAATTTATTTTTAGCAAAAATTGCATCTGTTTTTTTTTTTTTTTTTTTTTTTTTTGGATTGCTGAGTATGTGTTGAGTGTGTCTGTATATCTGAAAAAGTAGTTTTCAGCTGTAATTTTGTGGAATACAAACTAACTGCAATGCAAAACATTTCGAGCAAATAATAGGACACAAAGAGTTAAGCGTCAAGCAACAATGATCCTCTTTTGTATTGAACATGGAAATCGTTTTATTTGTGCATTCGTAATTAACTGTTAGAAAAAGAGCTTGCCAACCCGTGAATGAAATTATTTCTGGGTAGGAATCATAGGATAGAAGATTGAAATATCCACGAACATAACTCCATTATTTTGTAGATTATAAGATCTCATGATATTTCTATGTTGCAGAAGTTAACTATATTTGACTCGAAAGAATTTATTCTTGTAGCTTTTCAATAATTTAAGTTAAATTTAAAATTAGAAAATTACTAATAGTGATCCTTGTTGTTGTTGTTGTTGTATTTTCATGTAAAATCCCCTCGTCGATTCTAAATTAGAATTTCTATTTGGCCATCCCACAGTTAATTGAAACATAGTGGACACGATAGCTTCAAAAGTATTCTGTTTATGTTTTGAATTTTTCGGCTAATCATGAAAATTAAACAAAATTAGTTTCCAAAAAAAAAACTCGATATTTCTTAATGAGCGCTGAATCGAGCCCAGGAACTAATGTATAAATATATATACGCTCTCCTCCTGCCATGGTCTCTTTACTTTGCCAACCTGCACATTGTGAATTCCAAATAGTTGTGTGTAACGTTATTGTTTAAATATCTGACTTTGCAAATGAGACGATTTAAAGGTAACTACTAGAGTGCAGCGCTATAAATCTAAAAAACACTGGCCCACCTAGTGGTGCCGAAAAATTAAAACGCAACGTTTTCTAGTTCCATAAATATGGCAGCAGATTTCTTTATCTAAACGCAATAAGTTAGTGTGCAATAAGTTGGTGTGAAAAAGTAAAATTAAATTCATGTAAGAAATATGTTTGCTTTATTTCATAGTTTCTAAAGTGGGAATATTTGATATGATATCGATTATTCCGAATATCGATATTTCGCGATCCGGTAACCAATTTTTTAAATCGATATTTTTCAAGTCAATAGATGAAAAAGATGGATATCTTACACCCAATGTCGATATTTATTTTTAAATTTCCAATAATACAATATGTGATTTTTCCAATATCCGATGTTCGCCTTATTTTATGGACTCCAAACTAGAAATATTTGGTATGATATCGATTCTTCCGAACATCGATGATTCGCGGTCCGATAACCAATTTTTTAAATCGATATTTTTCGATTCAATACATCGAAAAGTGTGATATTTTACATCCAATGTCAATATTTATTTTTCTTCTATTTTTTGAATTCCAATAATGAAATATGTGATTTTTCCGATATCTGATTTCTGCTTTATTTTATGGACTCCAAACTAAAATTATTTGATATGATATGGGTTATTCCGAATACCGATGATTCGCGGTCCGATAACCAATTTTTTAAATCGATATTTTTCGAGTCAATACATCGAAAAGTGTGATATCTTACATCCAATGTCAATATTTATTTTTCTTCTATTTTTTGAATTCCGATAATAAAACATGTGATTTTTCCGATATTTGATTTTTGCTTTATTTTATGGACTCCAAACTAAAAATATTTGATATGATATGGATTATTCCGAATACCGATATTGCGCGGTCCAATAATCAATTTTTCAAATCGATATTTTTCAATTCGATATATCGAAAATACCGATATTTTGCACCCAATGTCGATATTTAGTTTTAAATTTATTTTTCTTTTATTCCGAATCTCGATACTCCGATAATCAGTTTCTTAAAACGATATTTCCCCCCTCGCGGATAACCAATTTCTTAAAACAATATTTCCCGCCGAGTCAATACATCGAAGAACGATATTTTGCACCCAATGTCGATATTTAATATTACATTTATATATATTTTTTTTAAATTTGAATAATAAAATATATTTATATATTGATTTTTCCGATATCGATATAACTCAGAGTGATATATCGGCATATCGATTTCACATGAAATTATTTATATCGATTTATGATATCAATACTTGTTAAATACCGAAGATTCGTACACCAAATCTTTTGCTTTTAGAAAACCATGTGAGAACTATTATTATCTATATAATTTTTAAATATTACAGAAAAAACTGTGTTCTTGAATTTACACAAAAATTTATTTATTTTAACCTGAGGCTCAAGTAGAAATTTCTAAATCAATTTCGAGCCACTTGAAATAGATGATTTAACAGATGTTTCTATCATCTTTCTTTTTTAAGGGAATCCCCAAATAATATAATTACTTTTATAACGATTGGTTAATTAAGATAGTAAAATATTGACGCAGTTTGGTGCTCTATGACCACAATAGCAGCTATAGGGGGCACCTCTATTCAAATAAATTTATTAATAAATTTCAATGGCGATCGCATTTCAAACTCAATCTTAAAATAAAATCCGCTAAACCTGATTTGATTAAAAATAACGTATATGATGCCCGCCACCCAAAACGCTCAAAGCACATAGAGAGGAGGGTGCAAGTGTGCGTGATATCAATCATGACGATGGTTTTTGCAACACATGCGGTGGTGGTGGTGGTGGTGGTGGTGGACAATTTGCATAGCTGCACATTCATCAATGTCACTCATACGCCCCAGTGTGCGATGTAGCTTTTTGACACTACTACTAATATTAACCTCATGCGGTTTCGCATAGCCTATCAACCAACTACAATACCAACAACACAAAAGCGTATACATCAACTGCTTTCCTCGGGAGTCAGCTACGATATTACGATGCAAAGCCTTCAGCGCATAAAGGCTTAAAATTCAATATAAAGATTTTCTCACTTCATATGCACAGAGGTGCATACTTAGCTTAGCGCTGAATGCATTCCATTATTTTCCATACACTCTCGCTTTGTCGCCGTGAAACTCAAATGTGAAATCTCTCAAACCGATGCAATTTGGTATGGACGCTAAAGTGAAAATTCGAAAATGCGAAAATTTGAATATTGCCTAATGATTACACGCATTCTCGCTTAGTGAATAATATAAGTATAGTACATAAATGTTTGTGCGCTTGTTTGTTTGTTTCTAACCTACGACAACGAAACACAGCCGCCATTCACTATAACACCCGCGCCCAACCCAATATTGGTTGCATGCAACAGTAACCGTCCAGCTGACGCAACCAACCGTTGCTGTTATCTAGCTTTTTTTTGTTGTTGTACATACGGCGGTTGCTCACAGCGGTTTCATTTGTAAAAAAAAATTGATAAAAGGGATGCTGCTACTCTTATCTCCACTTCATCTCTCCCCTTCAGCGCCTATGCAGCTTTGGTTGCGTGATAAAGTGCCGACATTTGACAAATTCACTGTTGACAAATTTCGCTTTGTGCATAGGGAGTGTTTGGAGTTGTTGTTTGTTAACGGGTTTTTGCCGTTTGTACTTTGGCGGTGTTGAAATGTGTTGTGCAACCGATTTTTGGGTATATGTGGGGTGGACGTGGCGTTTCTGTTGACATGCTTTTGTAATTCAAGTAGGCGAGAATGAGCGATTGCTGTGGTATTCGTCAGGCGGGACTTTTATTTTTCAAATGGGAGTTTCGTGCATGCAGAAGTTGTGTATTGGATTTGGAAGTGAAATGTGTTAGGAAAAGATATTCCGAAATAACTTTCACTTAAGTTTTGAAGAGTAATTAAAATGAAACAGTTTCTGGGTAAGAAATTTTTGTATTATATTGACTTTAAGCGTCCATTAAATTCGGGTTTTAACTCTTTAATTCATGATTTTTTTTCAATATAAAAAAATTGATATCAAAATTTCATCACCCAATTTCAGAAATAGCTAAAATAAATATTTTTTTTAAGATTTTATTACAATATATATAGTTAAAATGAAACAGTACCTGGACTAGAAATTTGTCTATTTTATTGACTTTAACTGTCCATTAAATACACTTCAAAAATTTACTTGAATCGAAATACCAATCCACGTGCCCACTGACCAGCCGCAAAAGATTAAATTTAGGGGGTGATAGTCAATCAGCAAATATCAGTAGATCAGAAAATTGCTGCCAAATTTTAATGATTTATTTACAACATCAGGCATAGACAAATTATTATTATTGTTACATTCAATTAAATGGCATGTATCACTTTTGCAACAATATGCATCAAAGGGTTAATTTTTTTCTCACATTTGAAAAATTTTACAGTCTACGTAAAGTGAAATTCGAACCACGATTTTTTTTTTGAATATTTACAATTCTTTTACAATTTTTTTTTTAAATTTTTTTTAATAATAATTTTTTTTAATACTTTTTTTTTTAAATATTTTTTTTTTAATACTTTTTTTTATTAAAAACTAAATAAGGCACAATTTTAAACTTTTTGCAAAATTCACAAATATCGTATAAATTTCAAAAAAAAAAAATACCAGTAAAGTTTCAAAATTTTTAATCAAAATTTGTAAAAAGAATTTTTTTGGGTATGCAGTTTTGTAGCCATTTTAATCCCAGTTCAATAAAGTGCAAATTTCAAGAGACTCAAAACTTTTTTCATTTAACGCGTGAACAGAATTTATTTTTATATGGAAGGAAAGTGTGACACTACAGCCGACAAAAATTATCAAAAATCATGGAGAATTTTTAGTCATTTCAAACTTGGACTTTATTAGACTAAAATTTAATCATCTTGAAAATAGCATTTGCGAAAAATTCTAACAAACATTTTTTACATATTACAAGCAAATTTTTTTATTGCCCAATTTTTTTTTTTGTTTTTTGAATTTCGTACAAAGTTTGCAGTTCAGATTTAAAAAATTTTGATTATAGAATAAACTATATTTATACAAAATTAATAAAAAAAAAATTTTGAAAAATATTGTAAGTATTTATTTAAAAAAGAATTGCTCTTCGAGTTTCGTTTTAGGCATACTGCATGTATTATATATGGCAATATTGAAAAACTGTATTTACATATATATTTTATGTAAGAAAATGAACGGCTTATTTTGATGATGGCGCCAAGTTCATTTTCATAGTTTACGCATAAAAAGCGCATACCAAGTTTTATCTATAACTACCACGATCTTCATTTTTTATTTGTTGTTTTTTTTTTCTCACAATAAATAGCTCAAATATTTAAAAACTCTTTTTGTTATTCATTTTAAGTTTAGAATTTAATTTTTCTAAGGTCTGTAAATCTGTAATATTTTATTGTTTCTAAGGTCTGTAAAGTCTGTTATCTTCTTTGCCTATTTTCATAAAGACCATGGTTGCCATTTAGTAGCTAGAGAAATTGAATAAAAAAAATACACTTTCCACTGCGCTTTAAAAACTCTTTTGGCACTATAAGTTTTCGGTTAGTTGTTATATCTGGCTGCTGTCAAATTCCAATTTTCCGGTCAAAATATAGATTTAAAAACTTGAACTGAAAATGTCACAACAACAAAACACAACATCACGAAACGGGTTTGTCTCCAAACCATACTTGACACGGGATGACGGAAAATCGTTCCAATATACATACATCAACTTTTCATCCTGTCGGAAAAGCAGAAAAAAAAAAAAACATTTGCAAACATCACAAAAGGTAGTTTGCAGATTTCAAAAGCTAGTTCCCAGCTGAAACCGGAAAACAAATTTTCGAGTCCACACAATTCACACTCCCGCACTCTGCGCAAACATAGGCGTACATTCGAAATGCATTAGCTTCATATTGCGTTTTTTTGCTTTATCTTTTTTTTTTGTTGTTTGCGTTGCTCATCCATTAACGCCTACTATGGCGGGGAGTGGCACTGCCAGCGAACCGTAAGCAAATATTTGCCTTAACGCATGAACCATAACCACACATATGACGAACATCGAATCACCTCAATGCTTTGGAAAAGTTTCGCATATCGCAAGCCCAACGCACCACATTTTCCACGCCCCATTAGTGTGCGTTTCGACATATTTAGAAAGTTTACATGTTCGTTATGTAAATATGTATGTATATAATTTATATATTTTCATAGATATGTTTTCATATTAGGCCGTTACAGCCCGTCGTCTCACGAACAATATACTTTTTCAAAATAAGTTTTTTTTTAATTTACGAATTTCGATACGATACGATATCATATCGATACTTTTGGCATTTGATACCGATATTTTTTACTCTATACTTTTAAAATAATATTTTTACTCTATCGAGTACGTGAGGCCCAGTATTGTTCGAAGAATATTTGAATATGGCGATTAGGCCGATTAAAAATAGCTAGAAAAAACAGCAGATCTACATATATCAAGGTCGCGCTGTAAGCAATTCGTTCGCAATTTTAGGTTAGGTCTGACTTGAACTGTCAACTTTTCACTGGTTTGAAGTGTCATATTGGTGGCACGAAAGTGCAAAGTTAGTCAAATAAAAGTTTAACTAAAGTGTCGAAAAGGGTAAATTTTTTTAAATTGAATCCTCCCATTCGCCATTTTTAACGTAGTATAAACATTTGGGCTATCGAGTCTTTTATTCGATATTGATGGGTACCCCATTCTTTTAGTGCAATACTTTGAATGAGTACCATATCGATATTTTCGGCCCCATATCGTGAGCCATAAGGTCTACTTTTTTCAATAGGGGTATATAATAAAAGAGAAATTATAAGTATGTGTTCGCAGTGGGGTCCTAAACCGCTTGACCGATGACAACAAAATTTGGCAGACCTACTGCAGACTTTCAAAGTATGGCCATAGGCTACAAATAATTTCAATATTTAAAGGAATTTTTCGTATTGTATATCTCTAGAACTTTTTGTGGCAGAGTACTGAAACTAGGCTTTGAGATATGTATATGGAATCAATCTTATGCGCAAGGAGAAGCATGGGGGTATTTAGAATGGGGGAGTGCTAATTCTCATACTATCGAATTTTTCACACTAAATCTCTGGAACTCTGTGTGTTAAAGTACTGGAATTGAATGTGGAGATAAATGAAATCAGTCCGATACGCTGTAGAGTATCTCCGGTAATATTAGAATTATTAGAGAAATGGGGAAACTGAAGAAAACGGGCTAGCTGAACAAAATTCCAATAGATGCCGCTGTTGTCGAGATATTTCAAAAAACCGTATGTACTTCGATTCAACTCAAATTTAAAACACGTATTAGCCATAAAAGTATAAATATTTTGTTTGAAAAAATGGTCCGATAAGTGACACTGGGGCCGGGATATCTCTTAATTCGGTATTTGCAGCCGGTTTCGATTCAAATTCAGAACATGTATAAGTCACATAAATATAAATGTATTATTTAAGAATCAATCCTATAGATGGCGCTGTCGTCGCGATATTTCTACAAACCGCATTTACTGTTCGGTTTGACTCAAATTAAAAACACGAACTCACCACATAAATATAAATATATAGTTTTTTAGATTGAACCGATAGGAGGCGCTGGATTCAAGATATTTCTCAAACCCGTATTTACAGTCCAATTTGATTCAAATTTCGAACATGTACATACATACATATGTGTGGTACGGAGCGAAGCTCACTGGGTCAGCTAGTTTTTTTTTTAACATAAATATAATTAATTCGATAATAAATACAATATCGTGTTAGTCAAAGTTTTAAACGTTCTAGACAATTTATAAAAATTTTACAAATTACAACCAAAAAAAAAAAAAAAAAGTAATCAAAACTTCTAAATTTTTGATTTGATTTGATTCTAGTACGCAGTTTTATAGCTCATTGAATGTTACTATGGTGCATAGTGCAAGTTGCAAGTACATAGTTAAAATTTTTTTTTTTGATTTTTGAATTTTTTTTAAACAAATTTTTTGTTCATGCGTTATATAGAAGATACAGTTTTTAAATATTTTAAGCTTAAACTCTTTTAACTGCTGAGGTGAGTTTTTTCAAAAAATATTTAAAAAATAATCCGTTTTTGGAGCTGGAGCTCACCTAAATTCGAATTCATATATTTCTGCATAGTAAATTTTATGATTCCTATGGAAAACTTGCACTTTTTTTGGTGAGACATTCGAACATACATACATACATACACATGCCCATGTAGATTTATTAGTTATATTTCCGCCATTCCATGACCAGCTCATAAGTATTGGCAGCGATGTTGCGAAACTCTCAAAAATACTAGAAACTAATGTTGATGATGTGCGGTAGCGTGGACATCAGCAGCGGCAGCAAAAATCCGTTAAGCGACAACAACGAGACCCACAATAAACTCATTTGGCCTTTGTTCATTTGCCGCTGGCTCATCGATCGTATTTTCCACTCCCAATGCGTTGCATGCCACATAACCATCGGACATACTAACATATTGGTATGTGTGTATGTAAATGCGGATTTTGGGACGCATACAACATGCAACCCATCGCCTCCGCCCCGCCAGCCAATCAGCTCAGCTAGCCTAGCTAGCAGCTAGCTCTCATATGTAAATGAGTTGTTTGCTTTGCTTGAAATTTATATGCGCTGGGCTTACGGTCAACATCAGCAGCATCAGCAGCATTGGCAGCGGTGGCAGCAGTTGCATTAGCAATAGGCCAGCATTAGCAATGCCTGCATCCAAACTCATATACATACATATGTTGCTTGTTGCATACAGCTAGACAGGAGGCAGCTGTTGCAAAGTCTATAACTGTAGCTGCATAATCTGTAACTCATTTGCATTATCGCATCTAACCAATTGTACTACCCTTCGTGTTTCGACTGTCGCAGTGCACTCACTACTTTGCATTGGCCACGATGCTGTCGCACTGCACCATCGAATGCGCATCGCTTGCTCCTCGTTTGCCATCATCACCACCACCATTGTCATCATCATCATCATCACCATCGGCCATTTTTCATCGTCCTGATAAAATATGCAAAGTTTCCTTTTTTTCCAAAATACATCTACAGTTGTATAAACTATATGTACCTATATAAAAGTATGCGCATAATACATCTGATCTCCACACCACACACACATACATATGTACGACGCATGTTTGTTTGTTTGTTTGTATATCGCTGCAAGTAAGTAGATGGCGCTACGGGAGTCTGAAAAATAGCCAACATTATTGACTCAACTTTGTTGATTATTCTGCGTTGATGCGTTTGGTTGCTCTCGATATTGATGTTGAATTTGCTATTAGTGTTGATGTTGGTAATTTCTAGCTTGTTGTTGTTGTTGTCATCGCTGATGCGATTAATGCGTTCTCGTGTTCTCGTGACCAACAGTATATCTAAAATGAATTCGTGTTTGCTGCACTAATGGATTGCACTAATGCCTCATATTTGACATTAATTGAAGAGAAAATTTGCATGCGTAGAAAATAGCAAAAAAAAAAAACGAAAATTGTTTGCGAGCGTGTTCAGTTTGGAAATTTAAATTCCATTATACAACCTATATATAATGCAATGCAATGTTGTATAAGAACTTTTATTTAATTTAAACACTAATTAAATGCCCGAAAGCGGTGAACACGATACGTATTGCAAATAAAATAAAAATTGTCAAAAATCATTGGAATTGGAAACTTAAACTTAAAAAATCTCGTGGTACTGTGTTAGTGGTCGAACTCCTGAGACACGGCTCGACAGATTTTGTATGAAATTTTGTATGTACATACATATATTTGGTTGGTATGAGAATAGCTCGTCAGGTATATATTATGATTGGGAGAGAGTTGCCACCCGTTTGAAAAGTTATATAAAATATTAAAATATTAAAAAGCGGGTCGTTTCAGTAAGAATGTGCATGGTTCATAGTTAACTTTTGCGAGGGTTGCCACCTGTTGGAAAAATCAAAGTCAATTGAAATATACACAAACTATATGAAATACTAAAATATGGGTGTCAAACGTTTAGTCTGGGAGAGGATTTGGTGTAGATATATAGTATTTTGGAGAGAGATGCCACCTGTTTCAAATATCAAATTTTATTAAATTATACACAAGTTCATAAAACATTAAAATAAGGGAATCAAAGGGTTTGTATCGCTGAGGAGCAGGTTTATAGCTGTGTATATTTTGCAAAGTGTTGCCACCTGCTTGAAAAATGTAATTTAATTAAATTGTACACGACTTATATTAAATGTGAAAATATGGATGCAAACTGTTCGGTTCATTGAGAAGAAGGCTTATGGCTTACAGAGGGTTGCCACCTGCTTGAAAAGTCGATTTAAAAAAATAATATGTATACACAAGCTGTTTGAAATAGGGCAATATGAACGAGGAACGGTTCGAAAAGTATATATGTATGTAGGTATATTTCGAAGAGGGTTGCCACCTTTTTTCAAAGTTAAATTGTAATTCAATGTAATATGTTATAGCATTTTCTAGTAATATATATCCAAGGGAAATTAATAAATAAATATAGAAAGGAAAGCGTCTGCCGGGGCTTTTTAGTAATAATATCAAAATCTGTTGCTCAGTGTAGGTATAAACTTATGGCTTATTGGGAAGTTAGTTCTAATGCATTGCATTTCGAATAGACAAAAACAATTTAAATCGAAAAACAATGTTCTAAAGTTCAACAACTTGCGAACTACTATTGTTCGCTTTGTTCAGCATTACTCCATAAGCCTTTAGAGAATTTGTATTTACAATATTTCATTACATTGTGTGTTATTAAAATTTTATTTTGACACTTTAAGCCTAATACGATTAATATCGTTTTACAAATTTTTAATTAGATTTTGGTTAGTAACTACATAAATGTGTTTGACAGTTCTCGTTGAATTTTGAAATTGTAAATGCAAGCAAACAAGATATTTGTAGTATAAGTCAATAAAATAACATTTATTATTATTGCTAAATATGTATATTAATATGTATATTAATATTTATTTACATACATCATAATCAATTGTGGTATGAAACCTGCAATTACTATGCTTTGAACTATTTGTTAAAAAAGTTTTAAATTCAGATATGTTTGTATTTCACTTTATACATCTTTCATATGTCTGCAGTTTGTCTGTGGATGTATGTACCGAGTTATTTAATTTGAAAACCCAATTTCTATGATTTACTTACTCCAGCCACTACTCAGTTTTGTGCGTGGGTTTGTTTCCTGCATGCTTGTTGGAATTTTAACAATGTTGCCACTTTGCCTTGAAAATTCAAACAAGCAGGCTCATTTAAATGCATTGACACAAACACAACCGCATGTTGCGCCACGAAAAATTGTTTGTTCGAATTTGTAAAAATTCAGAAACAACAGAAACGGCGGTAACCACAACAAACAACAAACAACAAAAAAAAACACACCAAAAATAATAATAAACAACGTGCTGCGAAATAGTAGCGAGAATGTTTTTTTGTTTTGTTTTTTTTTTTCATCCTTTTGTTTATTGCATTGCAGGCGAATAACAATTGCACGCACACACACATATGTACATATGTAGATCAAATGCTATGCGCCACAAAATATGCATTCATCCAGAAAGCGCGCTAGCAATATAATTACACTTGACCTTTTTCGCACGCAGCGCCAACTTTCCCCACCATTCGACTGGTATAACTGTAATTTACATTGCAAGTTGGCTATTGTTGTTGTATTAGTTGTGTTGCGAACTGAACTAATGTGTGCGTGTTAAACATCATATGCCATTAAATGCAACAATAAAGCAGCAGCAGCGCGAGGAGCAGCAGCAGCTGTTGCAACAGTGACAATGACATGTAATTGCTTGCAACAATACACAATTACCAAAAGCGAATGACAGTGTACGGTCAACCACACACACACATATGCAAATAAAACTAAATGCATTTGTATGTGCATACATTTAATAGAATTATCCTTTGGTCACATGCATTTCTCACGTACCCTGTCGGAAATGGAATTACATACCTTATTAAAAGGCTGAAATTGTTTTTTTTTTCTTTTAAGCAACTAACTTTATTATCAGGGCGGTGAGGAGCAAGTCAATTAACTGACTCTACTTCGTCTTGCCATAAATTATAATATAAAGTTTACAAAGCATACTGCGAGGACAAATTCGAAGAAACAACTTTACTTTAAAAAAAATTACTAAAATAAAAAAAATTAGAAAAATGAGAAATGTTTATTGAAATTTCACAAACATTTTATTTCAAGCAGATGTAATTTTTAATTTTTAAATAAAAAAAAAAATTACTAAATAAAACCCCTAAAACAGCGAAAAAATTCTGCAAAGAAAAAAATGTAAATCCATATTCAAAAAAAGTTTTATTTCGGCTAGCTATATTTATTAATTTATTAATTCAAAATATTTTTCTAAATAAAAACAAAAAAAAAAAAAAACAAAAAAAAAAAGGTTATAAAAAACTTACTTTTAAAATCGAAATTAAAAAAAAAAAGCTACAATTTGTACTTCTAAATTTAAAACAAAACACTACATAAAAACTTAAAAAAAAAAATTAAAAAATTATAGAAACAAATAGTTTTAAAGTCAAAATTCGAAAAAATTTTTAATTTCGACCAGCTATATTTAGGTATTAATTTATTAATTCAAAATATTTTTCCAAATAAAAACAAAAACAAATAAAGTTTACAAGGCATACAGCGAGGACACATTCGAAGAAAAAACTTTACTTTAAAAAAAATTACTAAAATAAAAAAAATTAGAAAAATGAGAAATGTTTATTGAAATTAAATAATTTAAAAAAAAAAAATTACTAAATAAAACCCCTAGAACAGCGAAAAAATTCTGCAAAGAAAAAAAATTTAAATCCAAATTCAAAAGAAGTTTTATTTCGGCTAGCTATATTTATTAATGTATTAATTCAAAATATTTTTCTAAATAAAAACAAAAAAAAAAAACAAAAAAAAAAAGGGTTATAAAAAACTTACTTTTAAAATCGAAATTAAACAAAAAAAGCTACAATTTGTAGGTTCTAAATTGAAAACAAAACACTACATAAAAAGTTAAAAAAAAAAATTAAAAAATTATAAAAACAAATAGTTTTAAAGTCAAAATTCGAAAAAATTTTTAATTTCGACCAGCTATAATTTTTAATTTCTTAATTAAAAAAATTACTAAATAAAAACTTAAAACAAAAACTTAAAACAAAAAACGAAAAAGTTATAAAAAACAAATAGTTTTAAAACCAAAATTCAAAAAAAAAAAAAAAAAAAAAAACACCTTTAATTTCGACCACCTATAATTTTTAATTTCTTAATTAAAAAAAATTTCTAAATAAAAACTTAAAACAAAAAAAGAAAAAATTATAAAAACAAATAAACGTTAAAAAACGTTTAATTTCGAGCAGCTATAATTTTTAATTTCTTGATTTCAAAAAAAAAAAAAAAAAAAAAAATGAATAAAAATTTAAAAAAAGCGTAAAATTCGAAAAAAAGAAAATACTTTTAAAATCAAAATTGAAAAACAAAACCAGTTTCATTTTAACCACCTATAACCCTGCGTTTTTAAATCAAATATGTACATGTATTTATAGCTGGTATTTATCTTAAAAAAAAAAAAAAAAAAATTAATAAAACTAATTGCATTTTTATAATAATTTATTGAAAATATATTTTACCACAGAGAAAGTATATTCAACCATATCGCTACATATATACAAATATACTGCGTGCAAATTAGATACATAATTAATTTAATATGCATTTGTTTCATATTTAATAAATTTATAAATTTTTTATACTGCCTACTTTTACCGACAGGGTATACACACATACACGCACACACGCTCATACTCGCACTACACTGTCACACATTTATAACAGCCACATAAATGGCATAAATTTGCTTTCTGTCTGCCTGCCCAATGACTTGGTAATTATACTACCTACCTTGTCAAAATGTCAAACTATTTCAGAGATGACTGAGAGATGTATGATGTCTACTATGACAGTGTGCATGATGGTGTAGTAGTATGTGTGCTATATACACATATGGATATGTGTGCTTGTGTTTGCGCTCAGGTCAAAGGTGACGGCCACTTAGGGGGCGTTAGTTGGCATTTTGTGCTAATTGTAGGTTTGTTTTTGTTATCTAGGGAATGACCATTGTGCAAATTTGAATTTGGACATTACACTCGCTGCAAATATTCAGGTCATTACGACGTTTGTGTGTTATACTGAAATGTAGCAGGTCAGCAATTCATACAAAGTAAAATTTAACCAAGGCCATCTATTTAGTGGGACAAAAAAGGAGCTTTATGGGGCTGAGACGTTATGAGTTTATCAATATAAAATATGTACGCTAGAAAAACCTGGCGGACGTTGGCCTGTCTATATTTCTTTATTAATTGCTCCTTACATATGCAATCAGAAATTGCATTTCTGTTTCTGTCACATTTCTGGTACATTTAACCTTGTCCTCGTCGATACGAACAGTTTGCCACTCACATTTAAATATTTTATATCCTTGTGCACAATTTAATTAAATATCGGTTTTCAAAAAGGTGGCAACCTTCTTCAAAATATACTATACTTTAAAATTTATCCTAGCGAAAAAAGTGGTTTGACATATGTACATATTTTACTATTTCATATGCCTTGTGTATCATCTAATTAAATTCGGTTTTTCAAGCAGGTGGCAACCCTCTATATTCTATAAGCCTTCTGTTCAGCGACTAGAATAGTTTAGCACCCATATTTTCATATTACATGTAACATGTTTATAATCTAATTAAATTCGACTTTTCAAACAGGTGACAACGCTTTCCAAAATAGAGGTATGAACCTTCTTCTCCCCGAGACGAACCGTTTGACACCCTTACTTTAATATTTTATATGAATTGTGTATAGTTCAATTTAATTCAAATTTTTAAAATAATGGCAACCCTCTTGGCAGTATACCTACATATAAATAACATATTTTGGGCATGCAGTTTCGTAGACAATATAATTTTAATATAATAAAGTACAATAAAAGAGGCTCAAAACTATAGTTGATTTTTGATATTTTTTTTTTTTTTTTTTTTTTGTTGATGGTGCTCCCTATTTTTTCATATAACGCTTAGCTTTGAGCGACTGTATTTCACTCAGTAACATAAACTATCAAAATCTATATTTTCCTTTTTGTAAAAATTTGGCAAAAGTTTATCAAATTAAAAAATTAAAAAAATTAAATTTTTGTTTAATAAAAACGAAAAAATATTTAGTCACTTTAACAAAAATAATTAATTTAATAAAAAAAAAAATAATTTTTTTATATTTCTCAGAATTTTGAAAAGTTTGTTATTAGAGTATGCAGTTATATAGTTCTTTCAATTTTAATTAAAAGAGTGCATGTTTCAAGTTGCCAAAAATGTATATTGATTTTTGACCTTTTTTTTGTCGTTGGAAAAAAAGATTTAAAATTTCCGTAAAACTTTTAGCAAAAATTGTCAAATTTTCGTTACATTTAGAACACGTTTTTATGTTTGTATATTAAAGCATGAACTATATTCTTGTAAGCAAAAATTAACGTATCAGAATTAGCAAAAAGAAAATATTGTGAATACTGTGAAAAAATCAGAGATCATTTAAGCTGTGAACGACTGTACGTGCATACAGGTATATTTATTGTATGAATGAAATTAAGTGCTGGCTAGACTCGCTACAATTCACTCCGCTGCTCCTGCTTCGTTGGTGTCCTGTATTTTTACGCTATAATATTCTATATAATTTTGTATCTATTTATATTTGCAGTTGCATTAGTTTTCCCCTATTTATATTTTAATAAATAAATTCAAATAATCGAATTGGAAAATTTTTCATTTCAATTGAATTACAATAAGTATTCACATACAAACATACACACATATGTAAAGTATAATAATTTATAGCAGCGCATTCGACATTTCAACCGCACGCATGAATTATTTAATTTATGTACACACATACATACATACATATTTTTAGTAAATTTATAAACGTGAATTTTCGAACTAAATGTATGCACATGAATTTTGAATATATTGTTTTTAGTTTATTTGCTTTTGCAATTGCATATTTCAATTTCACTAAACGTCAGTTCTTTCGTAGCTAATATTTTTTGTGGCATTTAGTTTCGAAAATTTTTAATTACATTTTCATTATAACTTCTAACCACATTCAACTTTATGCTGTAACTAACGAAGTGTATTTTTTCAAAATTAACAATTCAATACTGAGATTGCTTTTATAGCCCGAAGTGTTGTGATTTGAAGTGGCAATTTTGGTTTGGAACTTGGCATCTGACATCTGTCTGGGCAAATGACTACGGCGTGGTTTTGAGACCAACTCACGTGTGAAATGCCCAATGCTTGAGGGCAGATTAAAAGGGGGCTTAACTTGTAAAATTTAGTTATTCTGCTAATATAAAAGATGTACAGGTGTGTGAGTGGATGAGTTTTTTTTTTTGTTACCTTTTCAAATCGAAGTGCTATGAGATAACGTAAAAAATATACGTGAGGAAATAACACCTATTGTAAACGATAAAAAAATTTCTTCTATATAATAGTTATTAGGTAACCGGTTAACTTTTATTCCCCCTATATAACACTTTTCGATTGGGAAATATTAATTATGAAAAACCTTAATAAAAAAAATTGGGAAATAACCCTTATAAGTAACGGAAAAAATATAAAAAAATATCTCACTGCATAACAGTTATCAGAGAACCAAAAAATAGTCATCCGGAAGTAACTAAAGTATTGGCAAATAGAAAAATATTCCCACTATATAACAGTTATCAAGCAACATAAGAAATAAAAATTGGGAAACAAATGTTATTGACAGGGGGAAAATATTGCTTATGTATAACTGTTATTTTATGTAATGTAAAAAATAAACCTCAAATTTCATTCCTCCTGTATAACAGTTATCAATTAAGAAATACCCCTTACTGGCAACGGGAGAGATATTTCTCCCACTACTCGTAACAGTTATCAATAAGCTTAATAAGTACAAATTAGGAAATACCCCTTGCTGGAAACGGAAAAAATATTTCAGTGCATATCAGGTAACAAAAAAAAAAAATAGTCATTAGTTGATAACTCTTATTGGCAAATAGAAAAATATTCCCACTATATAATAGTTATTAAGCAACGTAAGAAATAAAAATGAAAAAATAACTGTTATTGGCAACGGAAAAAATATGTCTCCTATATAACAGTTATCAAGCAACAAAATAAAAAACTCGACATACATATGTATACCATCACATAAATCTTATCGGTGAAATAGAAAATGTTTCTGGTCTAATAAATTCTGTACACGTGCAATTTTAACTCAAATTTACAACGTAAAATTATTTGCACAAATTCATTACAAAAAAAACCGTAAATAGTTTAATGTCATACTCATTTCAATTCAAACTCGCTTTCTACTCTGCTAAATAATTGTCGCCTAAGCATCACTTTCACTTGTAGACAACCTCCCCTTGGTAGACTTATTGCATTTGCGCCTCTACACTCAATTTAAAGAAAAAAAACCTTCTCGCTTTCAATTAAAAAAAAGACATTACCCCTTTCATTTTCGCTACCTGTGCCTACCATTTTCCAATTCTTTTTCGATTTATCGCCTTCTACTATGTGCTTTGTGGTCTTCACTTTTAGTTAAAACACCAAGTTAAAATGTTTTCTGTTGCATTCAGCATTCCATTTTGTCATTTCCTTGTGTTTTTTTCTAGCCCCTAGAAGTTCTTGCATATTAATGCGCCTGTAAGTATGCATCGGCAAGTTGTTGAAAGCAGCACCGGCAATATTTAGCCTTTTTTTCTATCTTCACTTTTTCCTCCATCACTTATTTGCCTGCATTTGCATTTACAACGGTACCATCTCATTTGCCGTTCTCTTCGTATGCTTTTCATAAATTTGTATATGCAATTGTTGGCTTTATGTTTTTCTTTATACTTTTTCGTGTTTTTTAATTCGTTTTTTGTTTTGCTTGTTCTTCTATATTTTATTGTGTTTTTTATATATATTGTTTTCTTTTTTTTTTTTTATTAAGCACATTTTGTGTTGCACTTGCACTCGAAATGTCGGCGAAAAGCCACAGCATCTGCCAGTTGCAGTTAAACATTTTGATATATTTGCGAGAAGAGGAAAATTTAGACAACTTAATGGTACTCGCAAATGCTGATGCTGATAGATATTTCGTCAGTTTCTATGAAGCATTAAAATTTTTTGGTAATTAATTTTGTGGAAGCTTCTTTTTTATGGCGACAGTTTAAATTTTGTTGTTTTTTTTATATTATGATTTTTGAAGCGGAAATAATATAACTGCCGCAAATAATGATCATGAAATCTAAAATCACAGAAGTGATAAAATACAAAATTATTGTATAACGCTTTGCACTTTTTGAACTCATTTGACTAATTTTGTTTTTCTTTTATCTGTTTCAACTCAACGATACCTTTTTGTGATATGGAAGCTATAAGGGGTATTCACGAGAGCCACATTCAAAGAGTAAAATATTAAAGTTCAGATCTTACACAACGAACGCAGCAAATTTTAATCCAAACTCAAAAAAAAATTTTATAAATGCCGCGGAAAGCGATTTACACTTTTGTTTGGCGATCAATTGAAAAAAAAAAATTGTGGAGATTGTTGTAAGTGTAAAACTTCCCTCAATAATTCTCACTTTATAAAAATCTATTTTAACAATTTAATTCGATTATTTACAGTTACTTACAAAAATATGTTAGCTTTTTTTTCGCAATATTCACCGCAATTTCCAAAAAAAAACATTTTTATGAATCTTTTGTAAAAACTAAAGTTAATTTAAATCAGAATTTATACAAAATAAAAACTATCAAAAATCAACGAAATCCGATAAAAAAAAATTTGAAAATCAATTTTAGCAATGTAATTTTGATTACTTACAGTTACTAATAAAAGTTTATATGCATTTTTTCATAATATTCACAACAATTTCCAAAAAAAAAAAAAATTTTTTTACATTTCTGACTTTTTACACAATTTAAAAAAATTCCATAATTTTGTTTTTAAATGTTCAATCTTTTTAATGGAAGAAGAAATTTTCAACACCGTCAGCAAAAATAGTATCAAAAATCAACGATAACTCTTAGTTACTTAAAACGTGCACTTCATTATATTGAAACTAAATGGACTATATTAAACTGAATGTCCGAAAATTTTTGAAAAATTTCGATAGAAAGTTTGAAAATACCTAATTTTGTGTTTCAAAATAAGTGCAAATGGATTTAAAAGGAAGTAAAAATAATTTAGTATAATTGTTTTCATAAAAATTAGGTAAATGCTTAAGGCAAGGTCTCAATTTAACTCAACAGAATAAATATCTACAAGCTAAGCATCACAAGCAACTTTGTGTGCTTTTTTTTTGGGTAAACAATTTGAGTTCATAGGCTGACTGAGTGAGTTTGGTTGTGTAAAAGTAAAATATTATGCCAAGCAATTTGATGTCGCGTCAAAAGCCTCATCATTTTTTGTTTTACATCCCCAACTGTCTACATACACATACAATGCTTCAATCTTTTCGTCATTTCGAAAACAACTTAAAAATCATATTTAGAGCTATTTTCAAAATGTAATTACCTACTGTAATTTTATGCGTGAATAAATTCTAATCGCGCACGCATTTCCGCTCATGATGGTGGTGATGGTGTTGATAATGTTGGCTTACGATGATTGTAAATATGTATGTAGTACATATGTATATACACACACACACAACTGCGTTTAGCTAAGCGCAAAAAAATAAAAAAATAAAATATAAAAATATTTGTAAAATCAATTTGACTATAGTAAATATTTATAGACCACTTGTTTACGCAATCAAACTCAAATTTACATAATTTTTAAATTTCATGTATATTTTTTGTTCGTTTAGAAATTTTGATTTTTTTTTTGCTTGTCCGTTGGGGGGTTTTTTTTTAAAATAAATATTGACATTAGCAGTAGAAAACATTTTCACGATTATTTAAATATGCAGCCATAAATAATAGAAGGTGGTTCATAAACATAATTTCAAAATAAGTTGTGGGTATGGATGAGCAATAATTTTAATGGGAATGACTCCAAAAAAATGCAGAAATTAAATGGTATTATAAAAATCGTAAAGATTTCAGATTTTTAAGCGAACGCACCTGTAAAAATATCAGATTCTCGTGCGTTTATTGCGTTCGCTGCTAAAAAACATTAATTATACTATATTTTACAAGGAATTCCTACTCAAATATTCCCACTGAAAAATTATTAGTAGAGAACGACCGAATAGCGATTTTTCGAGCCGAACTTAACTGTAACTGTAGTCTATTCGAACAAACCGATCATCAAGACTGCTTGAAAAAACTATCCAAAAAAAACAGTATCAAATGAAAGGAAATGTCTACAAATAACAAAAAAAAAAAAATTGTAAGATAATCAAATTTGACTTGCCATTACTCTGCCACTTGTTGGTCGATTTTAATAATTTTTTCTTTCATAAAAAAAACCTAAATATTTCTTCAGCGGAATACCAGTATTCAAAAATTTTTCAATTTCATATTGCTATCACTTAAAACCCAAGATGATTGAAATATTTTCTTACACTTCTGATATATTTTTAAAATAGAAATCTATATTTATTATATAAAATTAATTATGTGGAAAATATTTGTTTGGCTCTCAAAAGTACTGAACCGATTTTAATAATAATTTTTTTTGTAAATAAAATATTTGCAAAAACTATAGAGTGGCATACCAATTTTTTTTTAATTGGTGCACGAATATGTAGATTAGGGTGGATCACTCCTCATATCAACAAAAAAAAAAAAAAAAAAAAAAAAAAACCCTTATTAAGTTAATTATAAAACTCATTATTTTTTAAGGCATTAACTAAAATATTTCGCCATAATATTAAGATTTAGTTGAGCTGAACCGATGTGAAATAAACGCTACCTTTGTGGGATTTTAAAACTAAAAACAGTTTCTTGTTTTTAATATTTTTTCAAAAAGATTAAATCTAATCATAGAGGAGTTTGAAATTAAGAGTTCTGCTTAAAAACGCTTGACAACTTTTTCAACGGAATATACAAAATAACTTTCCGATGCTGTTTTTGACTTTTTTTTTTGAAGATTGATTTTTGATTTAAGAAAAACTTGAATAACTCAGCCAAAACTTGATAATATATCATAAAACTACCTTTTCACTATTTTTATTGCTTTGCTAGATTTTTATTTCACAAAGGTCAATTAATATTACGATTCCGTTTAAATAAAAATGTTTCAATACTTTTAAGCTTACACTTTTTATCATCTCAGGACTGTTTTTATTTAAACAAAAAAAAAAAAAAAAAAAAAAAAAAAAAAAATGACTTCTTTTTTGTTCGATATTTAAATCGATCCAGCTCAGGTAAATCTTAATATTTTTCTAAATATTTTTAGCGGAAATATTAAAAGTTAATAAATTTTATAATTCCGTTGGACAACCGCAACTTTTTTGTTGTGGGACACCCTAATGTACATACATATGTGTAAATTTTTTAAGAAGAACACAAAGTTTTAATTTGATTTTTGAATAAATTGTTTCAGTACATAAACACGCAAAATTTAATACCTTGTGACTTTTTCAGGCGTAACAAAGTAAGTCGGTTATTTGCTAGTTTAAAATAAAAATCGACAAATATTCGGCTAAAGTTAAAGCTCCGACACACTATAACGTAAATTATTTATCTTCATCCAAATTACCTCACATAAACAAAGCGCGTTCACACTTCTCATTCCTAATTTTTTCATGGCAGCTCTGCAGCCGCCACTGTGTTGCATAGTACTTTGATCAAAGGAAAAAATTTGAAGGATTGTGTACATTTTTAATATATTTAAATATTATTGTGTTAATGTCTCTTTTTTTTTTAAATTAACGATTATGAAAGAAAGCTCGAAGAGGAAGTAAAAATCAAAGATCATTTAAGTCAAATGCCAATATTTCATATTTCTTATGCATAGTCCATTTTGTTTATAGGGGAACACATTTTTCGATTATTTCGATGAAATTTAGATTTGATTTGGATTTTTTCCTGATTTTTAATAAAATAACTCATTTCACCTTAATTTATTTTATCAGATTTTACGAGGCGAAATTACTTCATTCATCGTAATTTGCTCATAAATTTAAAATGAACCATAAATTACGATAGTGTGTTCGGGCTTTTAGGTATTTTTTCCCTGAAGCTAAGCGGAAACGGCGCAGAATTTTTTGTAGCAGAACATGGCTGAAGCCGAAGCCGAAACTGTAAATCGGGCGTTCTCATTACAGTCGTTAATATCTTCAATATCAGCTTCGATGTTGTGTGGGTCATTATTAGCATTCGATATCTTTGTCGAACTTACTATCATTACTGAAGTTGTTTTCGATATCGATAACGATTAAAGTATTATCGAGTGCTAGTTTTACTTCACTGAAGGTGTTGATGCAAATATGAACATGCTTTCAATTCGACCCGTCTAACTGTCGTATTTAGAATTTTATGCTAAATTTTCAGTTAGTTTTTTCTGGCACTATTTATTTCTTTAATATTTTTTTTTTTTTTTTGCTCGACTACACTTGCCTCTCCTTCTCGCATAGCTCTAACTGCTGCTTGCCATACAAGATTGGTTTCGACTACTCTATAGTCCTTAACGCCCATTGCACAGTGTGAGTGGAAAATACTGTTAGCACATTTGTTTTTTTTTAACATGAATTGTTAATCGGAAAATTGTGAAAATTCAAAATCAAATCCAATTTGTGCACACGTGCGTACACAATAACTACAACAACAGCAACGATAACAACTACAACACCAACAACGAGGACAGCAGCCTTTAAGAGTCGCACTGTTTCTATGAATGTGGCAGCTCTGTCGCTCACCATTGCTTGCCGCTTGCCCAGCTCACTTTCCTGCTTGGAGCGCTCCCAATAGCCCCTGCCACGCTACTTAATAGTACCACTCAATTTTAAATTCAACAATTGTCGCCAACATTTGCATGCAAACCGGCAAAGCAGCAGTGCAACGGAACGGGCAGCAAGGCGTAACAAACCGCAAGCTGCTATTGCTGCCGCGCTACTTGCGTTGCGGCGCCTGCTTATGGCGGTTCTTCTCATTACACGTTTGGTGTGTGACATGTGCCAAGTTAAATTGAAAATTTCCAAAATTCAGTTTTCCACACTCAAACACGACTCACTCAATCACCCGTTCACTGATTCATTCATTCACTTGCTTGTTATATCCGTTCATTTGGCTTGACGTTAAGTGCCATTAAAATTTTAAAATGCCGTGCTGAATGAGTGCAAGTCAAATATTTGGATAGGCCAAGGTATTGGGGGAGGGGGAGTAGTGATGACAGGGTGGCTCTAAAGCTTGTTTAATTGGAGATTGCGTTGCGGGTGAATTTGGGTAGCTGATAGCGAAGTGTAGCAATGAAATTTAGTGTAAGCTCTATAAAAAACACACACAAATTTTCTTCACCCAAAATATTCTTAAATCACATTGCAGCTCTCAAGAAATATATGCTCGTAAATTTCTTCATTCTAGAAAATTTACAATTCTTTTTTTTAGCATTAGGAATGATGCATATCTTGGGATTTTTCTTAAAAGCTTAATTGCTCTATATTAAAATTTAATAGGCTACCAACCGGCATACATTAAAAGTTTCTAAAACTGCTGGTTCAAAACTTTGGAAATTGTTTGATTCTAATAGCCAACGCCTTCCGGCGAGTGTATTTCTGTCGTGGAAAAAATTCGCTACTTTACTAGCGTTATTTTATATCAAAAATGTCCCAAGCAAAAATTAGCAAAATGATCGTTATTTTGATTTTTTCTGATAAAAAAAAATTATTGGGAAGAATTCGTTCGAAACAAAATCCGAATAGATCGATTTAATCTTTATGCCATATGCTATAGAAATCTGACATTATTTTTATTTAGAAGATTTTTTGTTTTAAATCATTAAATAATCGTTAGTTTTTGCTTTTTATTTTTTCCATCCCATTTCATTGGTATTTTGTGATTTAAAATTTTTTGATCAAGTTTCGATCGTAATCATTGATTTTTATTTTTTCGATCAAATTTGAGCGATATTTAGCAATTTTTTTTCGATTAAAATTAATCGTTATTCGATGAATAATCATAATTCGATTAAAAATAATCGTTATTTAAATAATCGAAATTCGATTAAAAATAATCTATTCGAATTATGGTTATTCGATTAAAAATAATCGTTTTTTCGATTATCTTTGATCGATATTTTGTGATTTCTATTTTTTATTTTTATTTTTTGATTATAAAACATACATAAATCGTATTATTGCCGATAATTTTTTTTTTGCATTTGTTATGATCGAAAAAATAAAAATCACAAGCGATTATGAAAAAAAAAATAAAAATGTAAAAATAACGATCAAACTTTATCAAAAAATTGTAATTTAATTCCATTATCCCGTTAAACAAATTTTTCGTCGTTATATTGGAAATATGTAGTTCTTTCGTATATTTTGCTGTCTAATTCTTTTTGACTTTTATGTATTTTTCTCCTTCTCATTTGTGTACTTTTTTTCCATTTTATTCATCTCCTCCATCGCTACGTCTCTCTTATTCGTTTTTGACTATTCTTTTTAATCTGTTTCAAAAATGCAATACTTCCCTTGTAAATTTTTTCATTCTATACGCCTCTTTTATGCTTCGATCAGCGGTGTCTAGTTTTTGTTCTTTCTTTCCTTACGTTTTTATTTTGCTCTTGTTCTCTCCTTTTCGATTCGCCTCATCTTCTCTTTTTTCCCTTAATTTGTATTCCCTTCTTTTTTAACCAGTCTTTCTCTTCGTTTCCACTTTTCTTCTTCATCATCAATTACTAAACCTCTTGCAGCTTTTACGAGCTAAACTCTACATCTCATTCCGGCTGAACGCCTTAAATTATGCTTCAAATAACGGAAATACTTTGTACACAACTTTGTAGAGCCAGAACTCAAATTCATAAATGAGTGTCACTTTGACCAAATATCTGCATGAGTTCCCAAAATAAAAGAGGAAGAAGAGAAAACAAAGTTAAGGGAAATGCAAAATGTACCACATCTGCATATTTCATGCACAATTTACAATGTAGGTCAACTCGGCGGGCGCCTAAAAGTAGTTAACATTTTTTTTTTTTGTTTTTTTTTTTTCTGGAATTTCACAAATTCGTTTCGTTGCAGACAAATGAGTGTGTGGAGATAATAAATCCAGCTTAAATTTAAGGCAAAGGAGAAAACTGTTGAGATAATAATTACATTGCATTTCGTATCGAAATCCTGTTGGATAGACAACCACCAACCAAAGATTTAATAGGGGACAGGAGTTGAATGGAAAAGTTAAAATCGAGTTGCCAACGAACGAGCCCAGCAAGTGTATTCCCAAAAAAAAAAAAAAAAAAAAAAAAAAAAAACAACCGCTTAGGGCGTTGACGAAAAAGCAACACAAAACTGTCGCACAGAAAGGAACGAACTAAAAAGCGAATGGCAATGACAGGCACAACGGCAGCTGATAGCGATGACAGCTTTGACGATGTCGCCATTAATATTTTGATGCAGGCAGTTGCAATCCAAAAAGTTACGGCTATTATGGCTGGCTGTGTTTTCTGATGTGTGTGTAGCTTAGTGTGTTTGTTGTCAACGCACAGTGACAGCAAAATTTTGCTATGCTTGCGATACAAAATGCTGTCCAAATGTCGCGTATTTTTAACATCATCACGGTCATAACAGTTTTACGCATAATTTGCAAACAATATTTCTTAGAGAGCTCACTCAGCACCAAAGCTGGCAGGCAATGCAATAAAAAATCAGCTAAATGCTACAGTACAGCACGAACTGATAGGGGGGGGGGGAGACGTAAGGCAAGAGAGATAGCTGAAAGCAATTTACATATTGCGCTCGACAGTCGCATTTTGATTAAAAGTTTTTGATGTGCTAGGCAAAGGGAAAATACATAAATGATTGTTGTAAGCTGGGCGCAAAAAGAAAGGCGCATTCAAGATCTGTTAGCAAGGCGGAAATTATATTTTTAAATGCTTAGTGCCATAAGGTTTACCACCGATTTGGATGGGATTATGCGTGGAGAGTGAAGAGAAGGATCAGGAATTAATAAAGATAATTTATTTCACATTATGTCATATATTTGGCAAAAAAAAAAAAAAAAAAACTTCATGAACAATCGACAAATAACGGAAACACACAAAATAAAAGTCTCAAAGTGACTCAAAAAAAATTGATCAAATGTCGATTTTTTTTAAATTGACAGTGCTTTTCGTGATATTTTTTCTTTTGCGTTCAGTTTTTATTCACCCTTTTTTAAAACACAAGGTATAAATGTAAATTAGAATCTAAAACTTTGTGCAAAATTTTAAAAAATTCATAACTGTTCATTAAAAATTCAAACTTCTTAATTAAAATTTTTGTAAAAATTTTGTGTACGCCACTTTGTGGGTCATTAAAGAAGTGTGTAAGAAATTCTGTTTGACTCTAAAAAAAAAAATTTTTTTTTGAATTTTGTAGGTAGTTTTTTGAATTTTTTATGATTTTGTTTTTACAATATTTGTAAATTTTGACTTATAAAGTTTTTGTTACATAACGAACTATAATTTTTTGTTTCTCAAAACATTGTATTATAAAAAATTGACGAAAAAAATTTGAATTGAGAAACATTTCAAATATTGTAAAATAACATTTATGTATGTACATATACATATGTGGTTAATTGTTCGAGTCACTGTACGTAATTATTTTTAACATTTACAAAGCGATTTCGAAAAAATTTCAGAGGTTTTTAATTGAGGTAACGCTTTGTACAGACGGCCTAAACTTTAACTCCGGTTTTTGTTTATATTTTTATACCGGATTTCCCGCTAAAATGCACAAAAGTACAGTGATGGAAAAAATAGTAGAAACGCGTCTGCATACCTAAATTTTTTTCCAAAAACCCTGAATTTATAGTTGACAAATTTTGATAATTTTTTTCTGAATTTCTTTAATTTTTGCACAAAATTTAAAATCTTGATATATACAATCTTGTGTTTGTGTAATGAGCTAGACTTTTGTACAAAAAAAAAAAAATTATTAAAAAATTTAATCAAAACGCGTTGCTATTATTTTTTCCGCCATTGTATCTATTCTTTTAAAATATTTAAATAGTAGGCCATTTTTTTTTTGCTAAATGTTACATTTCTGAAGCCACAAATTTAAAAAGTTCATGAGCTAGGTTTTAATATTGACATAACTTATTTTTTGTTTGCATAAAAAACGTTTGCAATCGAACTTAAAATTTTACAATTATAAATAAATGATTTATAATTTCAATTATATTATTTTCATCCTCTATTAAACCAGCATATATTTACATTGAAAGTTGCTATGCAAATAATATTTCTATTATTTCGCTTTTGAAGTGTATTTGTTAAAATAGCCCAACTATTTAATTGTGATATTAATTTTTACTCTTTCTCTGTCTCTTTTCAGGTAAGTTTTTTCAAACAACCAACCACATAGATATAGTACAATCGTTAAATGTAATGTGTAAGCCATTATGTTGGAAGCACTTGAAATAAAATTTGATTAAAAACAGCTCGTAGTACAAGCAGGTAAACATAAATATTTAAATTAAATAAACAACTGCTAAAATAAGTGGAAAAATTCATACATCCAATGCCAACACGATTGGAGGCGGCGCCCCCGCGTGCGTGTTTATTGACCGCGTTGTCGTTCGCTGGCCAAAAAACAGAACTAAGTTGCTTTGTGGCGCCATTTTTTGTTGCTTAACCTCTACGCATCAACAAAATCGTTGACCACAATTAAAATGTTCATAGCTACAATTGGAGAAGAATAATGAGGAGAAGGAAACACGCAAGTGGATGTGAAAAGTTTTATGGCGAAAAGGGTGCTGAAATTTTACAACTATATACAGTGCTTATGATAACTACATATATGATAGGGACTTATTGACAACTTAGGACTCTTAATTTACTGCTAACTAGTTGGTCCAGCGCACTTCGCTACATCTTACAAATACCTATATGTTCTGAGTTTGAATCAAATTGAACTATGAATAAAGGTTTCAGAGATGCCTAGACTCCAGCGCCGCCTATCGGTTAAACTTTCGAATAACAAATATATATAATATATTTATACATATGATATATGTGGCTAATACATACATATTCCGAATTTGAATAAAATCGGACTGTAAATACGGTTTTTATAAATATGGCGATTCCAGCGCCACCTATTCGAATTATAGTTTGTCCTAGGAAAGATGGATACCACAATATGCTGCGAGCCTAAGTGTGTCCTGCTAGGAACTGCCGCCTAACTTAACCTATGAGAAATAGACAATATTAGAAGCACAGCCTATGAATCCGTTCAATAGTTTTCGAGAAGAAGAAGGATCGATGTGCAATTAATTTTTATTGGCCATTTTCTCAATATGACTATGGAAGCAAGACAAATTATCAAAAATCAACGCGATTTTTAAGTCTCTTCGCACTTTATTATGAAGAGAGAAAATTCGAATCAAAAAGTTTGAAATTTTGTTAAATTTCATTAAAATTTACACAAGGTGTAAAGCTTGGTTTTGTACAGATTTTATTATAGAATCAACTATATTTTTATAAAAAATAAATTAACTGCCGAAACTTATCAAAAAGTCCCATTTACAATGTAGTTCTGTAGTTGTTACATAAATTCACTTTTTTTGCATTACTTCTTAACTACTCTGCGATTAGTGAGTTTTGGTGCACTCCACTCATTTGGTTTGGCAATTTTTAGTATAAGAATTGTACTCACGTATAAAAGTATGCGTGTTTATGTTCTTTTGCCTGCCCATTTAATTTTATTTCGATTTATCGTATTTCATATGCAGTACAAATTTCTTTCTGGAAATCGTGCGACACCGCAACATGAAAATGCCATTTCCTATGGTGTATTTCATTGGATATTGTCGTCGTCGGTGTTGTTGTTGGTGTGGTGACCACTACACTAAACGCATTCAGCAAACGTGAAACGTGACCACTACCATATACAGTGCTGGTAAAAAAAATAGTACTCCAACACCCTCTGTGGAAGAAAAGCTAAAAAATCTTAGGGTTTGAGTAACGTTTTATTTCCTTAAAATATTTATTATAATACAAAGCAATTTTTAAAAAATTAATATTTTTTTTATAAATCAATGTTTCGTAGTGGTAACTCAGTCGATGCTTCCAAAACATGGCTGTAAAAAAGGGCACTAAGATTTGATTATAATACTATAAAAAAAACCTAAATAAAATAAACATATTAGTTAATGATGAAAAATAATATGTTTATAAAAATTAATATAAGTGTCGCATGTGTGGCATGTTCTATATTCGATCTTCTGACCGCACTACATCGCTGCAACGAGTCAACAAGAAGCTGGCCTTTTTTTTTTAGTAGTCTTACTCCAAGACGCTTTAACTACCAAAGATTACTAAATCCAAATTCTCCTAATCGGATTGAGATCAGGCGTCTGCGCGGGCTACTCCATCAAATTGATCGAATGATTTTTCCAAACCATTTTGGTCTGGAAGTCCCGCAATTATGGCATTTCCTCTTCTACCTAAGCCAACATCACGTCCGGTAGTATTTGAAAGTACAAATTTTGGCCCGTGACTTCCCTTATTCAATTAATAGGTCCTACACTATTGTAGGTAAAAGAAGCCAAACACTATTCGTTCGTTGGTCTTTGGGTAGAATTCTACCCAAAATTTAACATAAAATAATTTCAATCGATCTGAAACGCATTGACTTTGTCACTAAACTATTTTTGAACAAAATTGGTCGATGTTATAAACAAAGCTCTTTATGGGTAGAATTCTACCAAATTCAAAGTAATCCTCGTCCTCCTCATTAATTTCAAATTTTAAAGACTAATATCTTTCGCCTACTGATCCACAACGAGCTAAACGTTCTAAAGTGGAAAGTTTGTAACAGGGTGAGCATAAAAAAGACCGTAAAAAGTTGCTTTTGCAAATAACTGGCCTGAAATAGTAACCATGCGCGTACAGTGCGCGTCAATCGCATAAACGAAATGTAGAAATTTGTTTCACAACATATAAAATACAAACAATTCACTGCTTTTAAATTTTTCCATACAAAATATATAAAATCTCAATATGGGTAGAAATCTACCCAGAAGGTCGATAAACACGTATCGATTTTGAGGCCAACGAATTGTTATATCGTACCGAAACCTCCCATGTTTAAAGGCTGTTGTGTGGATCGCGGATATTTCTCAATATATGGGAAGCCTCCTGTATGAGGCCGACTTCTTTTGCCATCATAAAAAAAGATTGTTTGCGCCATCTCTCTGCCGGTTAGTATAGGTGATCTTTTGCGAATTTAATCTAATTTTGTGGGCTATGTTTTTGCGGCTCCAGAGGCGAATCTTTCTGAGAGAGGACGAGTTTAAACCATTTACCCTATGTCGACTGTGAATATAAAGTTTCTCCGTGTAGTTCTATATATTTTTTTTTATGCCGCCACTGTACATAGAATACCTGCATGTATATACATACATACAGTGTACAAATGTGTACGTTTGTAGTATAACTGTGGCGCAAAAATTTCGTAAAACGCTCGGGGCTTAGTATTTCATTTTGTTTAATTTTATTTTCTATCATATTTTTATATTGTGATTCCTCGTTATTATAACCTCTCTACTCACTTTTTTGCAATACTTATTTTTAGTTTTATTATTTTTTTTACCTTCGCACTTAGCTATTCTATACACTGTACATAAATTTTCATATGCACGAACATTGTGCTAGTTATTTGCTCGTTTTATTTCTATATAAATATTTTTACAATTTTTTTTTGTGTTTACAATGAAATCAAACCTAGATTCACCGTTAGCTCAGGCTGCGTGTTATCCTGCCATAAATTGCTTTTGTGCACGCCTAAAAGCATGCTTTGGTAATATAAAACTTCTGACAATTGTTAGTTTTTTATTGTTTATCACATTTTCTATTTTCCCGCGTTCAATTAATTCAACTCAATTTAAACCAAAAAAAAAAAAAAAAAAAAAAAAAAAAAAAAAAAAAAAAAAAAAAAAAAAAAAACATTTTGTTAGTAGTAGTCATAGAATTTTTGCTTTCAACTGTCATTTGCCGTACTTTTGTGTTATCGTAGCTGATTAAGATAATTGCAGATTTCACCGTTAAACCATTTGAAATATACGATACCCTTGACACAACGGTTGTCGTTAGTTGAGCGTTTTATCTAAAATAATTTATTTTTTGAAAACAATAAAATTAATTGGTATATAATTGATTTGAGTATTTACTGGTATGGTTGAAATTACCTGCATTTGTGGCTAGATGCGTAAACAAAAGTTTCGCTTTTGAAGAAAACAACTTTAAAAAGAGGAGGGAAGCAATAATGAAGGCTTTGAACAATTAAACGATGTGAAGAAAATACCGTTGCACAACGCAGACACTAATTTCACGTTATTAGATGGCTCGTGTAGCTCTTCATATCTTCTCCGGTACTCAATACCCATGCAAAGCCGTGATCGTATCTGACAGGATTTTTCAAAGGCTTCCGAAACTCATCTTGGTTCGGCATCATCCACGTTTCTGCGCCACATAAAACGGGAACCAGGATAGGGGCTTTACTGAGCGAAAAAAAATATGTCCCCTTAAAATATGCAACATTTATTTATGTTCTCGTTCACTAAAATTAACATTACAAGTTAACCGAACTGTTTCCGAATTACTATGTGGAACTATGTGTAATTTTATTTCCTGCAGAACTCATCTTTAATCGCACACAGATTTCGTCTAAGAAAGCACCTAGTAAAATTTTCCAAAAAATTGTTTTCGAGAACATTTAACCCTCCAACGACCTTCCCACATTTTTGTGTTTTGAGTTTTATAAAGTAGTGTTAAATTACACTTTTGTGTGGGAGCTAATGGGTTAAGAGATTCTTGGAAAATATCTCCCGGGCAATTTTACTATTTAATTTAGGTCAGACATACATATATTTTTAATGTTTTTCTTCATAATTTTTTTAACAATTGAAAATTGAAAATTTTGGTTACTATGAATCTTTAGAAGTCCGCTAAAGCATCACTGCTGTTGAATATAATTTTTGCCAATATTTTATGGTAAATATCCAATATTTATTTGGTATTTCCATTTTTGGAATTAACAACAACAATTTGTCCACGGTTGCAGCTTAAAACTTAAAACTAGTTTACTAAGAAAAAATGCGCCCACTCTTAGTAAATGTCACAAAATTGCGTTTCGTCATGTTAGCTGCCAAAAGAACAGCACACAAAATGAATTTAAGTTGAAGAAAAAAAAACGCAACAAGCGCTGCATCCATCCAGCTAGCTACCTGTGCAGGCTCAAGACTGTGGATATTCAACCTATATTCAACCTAATTTATTACAACGTCAAAGTCGTCGACATTCACTGCCTAAGTACACGGCATACGGTGGTGAAAGGGCCAACTTCCTTTTAACTGACTGACTGTGAGTTATGGTCAGGCGCGCGACCTATTGTTGTTGTTGGGCTTCGCGCAAATGCACAACAAACAAAACATAATATTATTACGTCTTTAAAATATGCAAAGCAAAATTGTGTATGAAAGTAACGGTTTACCGCGGAAAATACCCACATGATTTAATTTGGGATTTGATTCGTTTTTATTTGAGTTAATGTTATATCACTGAATAGATTAGAAAGCATTATTTTTAAATTTTCTATGATATTAATAAAAATGTTCGATCATATTTGATCGATATTTTGTGATATATTTTTCGATCATAAAACATTTGACGTTTATTTTAATCGAAAAATTGTAAATACAAGAATAACGATTATTTGTGATCGACAAAATTAAAATCACCAAATTGCGATAAAACTTGATCGAAAAAATAAAAATTAGAACATTACGATCAAATTTCATCGGAAAAATGTAAACCAATAAATAACTATTATTTTTTATCGAAAAAATAAAAACGACAAAATAATGATCACACTTTAGTGAGGAAATAAAAATTAAGCGAAAAAAAAAAATTAAATTAAAAAATACTGATCGATCCTGATCGAGAAAATAAAAATTAAACTTTATGGAAGAAATTAAAATTAAAAAACAACGAACGAACTTGGTCGGCAAAATAAAAATCCAAAAATAATTATTATTTTTGATCGAAATAACGATCAAACTTGATCGCAAAAATTAAAAATTTTAAATCCAAGAATAACGATCATTATTATCTATCGAATTGTCGATTATATTGGATCAAAGGAATAAGTCACAAAATAACGATGAGAATTGATCAAAAACTTTAGCTAAAAAAAATATTGCTCAAATTTGATCGAGAAAATTTAAATGAAACAATAAAGATTATTTTTTATCGAAAAAATAAAAATCCAAGAATAGCAATTATTTTTGATCGAAAAAAATTTAATTAAAAAATAACGATTTGATATGATCGAAAATTAAAAATTCAAGAATATCGATTACGTTTGATTGAAAAAATTTATTTTTATTTATACAAAGCTTATATAATAGTTAATTATTATATAAACTAAAGCAAACGCAGCGCTAGCAGCAGAGGCTTTCGGCTGATTAAATTAATTAAATTAAAATCTAAATTACAGTTCTAACTTGATCGAAAAAATGGAAATTAAAAAAAAATAATTTTTAAACTTAATCGAAGAAAGTAAAATTAAAAAATCAACGAACAAACTTAGTTGAAAAAAAAAATCCAAGAATAACGATTTTTTTAAACGAATTATTAAAGTCCCAAACTTGATCAGGAAAATTTAAAATCGAAGAATAAAGATTATTTAGTATCGAAAAAAATAAAAATCCAAGAATTGCAATTGTTTTTGAAAAACTTAAAAAAATAAAATAACTGTTAAATCATGATTTTTTTTTTAAATAAAAATTATAACCGTTACACAGTTACAGTCCTTGCAATATAAGCAATGTGTAAATAAAAGGAATTTTTTCGGGCCAAATCCGATTTATGTTTACCATGATAAAAACCTGCTGCTAGGTTAAAAAATATCACGTTGAAATATTACAATTTTGCTTGGTCAACATACAAAAAGTTGAAACTATCGACAACTTAATTATCTTACAACAATTTCGCATTGAAAAAATCAAAATAAACAAAAACTGGTCGTCATTTGTCTACCAAACCTACTGCCTACAATCAAAATCAAACATAGTCAGTCGCCGTGCGGCAGAGTTGCGAAAAATAGGAATATTAATTGAAGTTCAATAAAGTGCTAATCAAGTAATTCCGTAATAAAATTTGTGAAGGCTAAATCAAATCCAATTAACACTTTACATGAGAATAATTTTTATTTACTTAATTTGTATTTGTTTTGAACAACGTAGTCCATAAAAAAAACAAAAAAAAAACAATTTTGATGCATGAAATGAGTTGTGAAATAAAATATCGCATTTATGTATATGTGTGTGCATTTTTTCAGCTTAGACATTTGATATTGTTTGTATTTTTTTCTTATTTCACACTTCACGAAAGTAGAAAAGTATAAAACCAAATTGTGGGAATCATGCAAAATAAAAACAACAAATTCGCAATCAAAAGCGCAGCAGCAACAATCAACCCACATTTTAACATTTTGGCGCCAACATTTGTTGCTGTTGACAACTTTTGTGTTGCCAGCTACTAGTGTCTGAAAATTCTGACAATAAAAGCAAACAGCCAAGAAAACAAGATTACTTGGTCTTGTAAAAAATGGCAACCAACAAAATGTTCACACTCTCCTGACCTTACGGCGCTGCAACGCCAGCACTCTCGATTGCGTGTAATGTGATAAAATGAGTAAAAGTTTCCAACTGCCAACTCGAGAATACTTGAAAAAAAATTTGTGAATTTTCAAAAGATATAAAAAATAAGTAACTGCACAGCTAGAAAAAACACACACACGCACTGTGGCAACTATGAAAATGCGCCTACAAATGACACATATTTTTTTTTTTTTGCTATAAAGTTCTGGCAACACTTTCGCTTTGCGATTTTTATGTTTTTTACATAAATTGTTTTTGCTGAAAAACGAGCATTTTATACTTTTTCTTTTCAACAGATATCCGATTTTTAGCTGCATGTTGGTTACATTTTCCTCCAACCCCTATCGTACGAGTAATCCATTCACACCTAGCACACAGCCACAGCCAACTTTTGGTGGCATTGTTTGTGACAGCTCCTTACTCGTAAAAGTTTCTTTTTTTTTTGTTTTTTGTTGAATAAGTAACACTTCAAAAGTTTTTTTGTTGCACTTTATTTCTTCCGCGTCAACTCTGCGACAGATAGCGGTGTAACATGCAACCACTTGGTGACTTGGTGGCATACGACAAATTTTGACAAAAATGTGCCTCGGTAGGAATATTTTCGAGTTAGTCAAATTATTGAGCCCGATAAATGTAAGGGAAAATATGCTGAGATTGACGGACGGGTTTTTAGAAGTGGCGTGTATATGTAACTATATTCATAGAGGGTAAAAAGAGATGCAACAGGAAAAAATACGCTGTATTTTCTTTTATGGTTAGAGTTCGAAATTTTTCAATATGAGAAAATTGAAAATAAAAAAAAGATTTTGTCAGTATATAGTTTGATATTATTGTGAATGAAAGTTATTAAATCAAAGCCTTATTATTAAGTTAAAATATTATATAGAATGAGTGAAAATTATATATTTTGTTCAGATGTAGACAAATTTAATCGGCATTTTCACTTCTTCCGAAAACTTTACCGTTTTGCAGTTATAAAATAATCGTATGGAAGCTAAATTCCTTTCAGATTAAGGCCAATATTTTTAGTGCACTTTAAGGTAAACAAAATGCAAACGTGTTTGGATATTTTTGTCGTTATCGTTATCGCTATTGTTATATCAGTTTCGTTATTTATGCATTAATTGTTTATCGGTTTCGGTATCATTATCAATGCCCCGATATTTATAGTTGTCGATTATTTTATCGTATTATGATCGTTGTAATTGTTATCGATATAAGAGGTAGAGGCCAAATAGTTATGGTATTTTTCCTATTGGTATCAATAGTATTATGCTCATCCTGGTCGTTATTTCTTATCGACATTGGTGTCGATAGCGGGACCATTAATGTTATCGACATCGTTATCGGTAACTCTATTTCCATTGCTATATCGGTTTCTGTATTTGTATATTTATTGGTTATCGGTTCCGATATGATTAGCAATGCCCTTTATTATTATCGATTTTATTAACTTATCATCGTAGTAAATGTTATCGATGTAGATATCGAATTGTTCGGTAACCATTTGTATTGATATCATAAGCATTAAGCTCATCTTGTAGTTATTTCTATAGACATTGATATCGATATCGATAGCGAGTTCACTTATGTTACCGATATTGCTATCGGTAACTCTATATCCATTGGTATGTCGGTTTCGTGATTTGTATGCCGTTTGGTTGTCAATTTCGCTATAACTATCACTCTCCATATCTTCATAGTTATCGCTTGTTTTATCGTATCATTATCGTTGTAATTGTTACCGATATAAATATCTATAAAGTATCGTTATAGTGGTAATTTCTATTGAAGTCAATAGTATTATCGTCATAATTATCGATATCAATAGCGGGTTCATTACTATTATTGATATTTTTCTCGTATTTTTTTTTTAGTTATCAGCATAATAATAATATCTTTCTATTCTTTTATGAGGGGCAACATCGCATGAATTTCAAACATTAACTGAATGTTTTATTTCTAAAACGAAAGTGTATGTAATTTTCTTTAATGATATTGGAAATAGGCAAACTCGCTTCTCGAGCACAAATTTTTGTTCCGACTGAAAAAATTCAATTAAAAAAAAATCGTTTTTGATGTGCTGAAAATTATTTGATTGCTAAATTTTTGCCAATCAAACCTCAAAGTGTTTCTTTTACAAGGATTGAATTTTAGTATTTTTTTATGCGTGGAATATATTTGAAAAAACCTTTCTAGTATACGGCTACCGTCTATGAAAAGTTTCCAAGTGGATTGCTGCCACAAAAAGCTTCTCAGAAAAGTCATTCGCAGTCGCTCACAGTCGACTTATGTAAATCTGTAAGTATGTCCATTTTTGCTAAACTATCAAGACATCACAAAGTGAAGCAGGTACCGGGCACAACATCTCGCATAGTGAAGTAGGTGGTAGCTTATTATTATGTATTGTTAATAACTTTCCACATTCCTCATAAATTCGCTCTCTACCCCATTACATCAACTCTCCGCTTGCGCCGTACCACGAAACAGTTCGCCCTCAATTTGTTATCGTCCAACTTACAAACTAACCTTAAAGCTTTACAAGGGTGCCACTTGCATGAAGTTGGTTTTAGATTTGCATACATTAAGGGCGCATATCACTCACTTTGCGTTATACGTCAACTTATACTTACCTTATTTATTTATTTTCTTTTTTTAATGAAATAGGCAGTGAAAGAAGTGAAGGCAAAACAAAAAAAAAACCCCGCGACAGCAACAAATCAGCAGCAGCAGCTTGTTGCAAGTCAAATATTAGCTTATGACGAAAGTTACAGTTACAAGTCACTGTTGCCACTTTTTTTTTTGTTGTAGCCGCTTATCATAGCAATGGCCCTACACAACAATCGTTTGCCCCCCAAAGCATTTGCATTTGCTAGTATAACCAACTCGCGTGGCGGCTGTCAACTTCAATTTACGACTCTGCGCGCATATTGTGCGATTTGTGGTGGTTGGTGGCACCAAAAAATCCCTACACACATTTTCAATGCTGCGGCACTTCAACAATTGTCCTTGTTTGCCAGCGTGCGCCTAGTTCGTTGGGTTGTTTTTTTTTGGCTCGCGCACCTTGCCTATTTACTATTCCCAAGCCATCGCTCTACTTTTTATTATTCTTTTTTTTTTTGTACTGTTTTTTATTTTGTAAATTAGGTGATTTTGTCACGCGAGTCCTGCCTGTTGGTTGGTTGTGCTCGGCTTTGTCAGCTCTACCTGGTAGAAGTGGTTTGTTGTCACCAACAGTGCTGCTGATTTATGCAAATACTTCTGCTACAATTTTGCCACTTTTATTCATTCGCATTTTGATGGCAATGCTTGGCAACAACAAGAAGTAGCATTGGTTGATACTTTTTTTTTATATTTTTTTTTTGTACTGCCGCAAAGTTTGGTGAGTTTTTTGTCGCTATTAATTACAAAATTATTTTTTATTGTTTGTTATAAAATTAGTTGAAGCGCTTGAGGCGCTTAAACTAAAACACTTAATGATAATTGAATTGGTCGTCCTGTAGATTCGAATATATCAAAATAAATGATAATGAATGTGGAAATTAGGTTGTTACGAATTTTTTCTTGTGACTTGCAAAAGTTAGATTAAAAAAGGTTGGGTTGGTTGGAAAATCTCTGAGCGAGCGTGTGGCCTTTGTAATGCCATCGCTGGGGGGCAGGCTTGTTGTCTGTATTTTAAAAAGTCTAGATATTAATAATAAGATCTTAATTTTTTGTAAACAATCAATTAATCCAGAGTTAATGCTCTATGAGTCTACTAAAATCAATTCCAAGGCTGTTATATTACAAATATTGGAAATGTGAAAATTTTTGCATGCTTAGATATCTGACGTGCAATCAGGCCAAAAGTACAGGATGGATTCATATGAAATTTTTTAAAGCCTTGGTATAGGTTATTGGGTATATTTAATACCGCTAGGTGTCGCAAGAGTCGAGGTATTTATAAAATCCGTATTTACTGTCAGATTTCGATGAAATTTGAAATGTATACCGCAGGTTACAAGAAATTGATCCGCTAGATGCCGCTAAAGTCGAGTTATTCACAAAATCTGTATTTATGGTTCGATTTTGATGCTTCACAGCTATTTTTGATAGATATTTCATTAGAAATTATATTCCTCCATATAAAATATCATGCATGCGTTTTATGGGGAAAAATATATAACACCGCCCGCAAGGAAATTTATTAAAAATCGTTAGAAAATTTTAGGAACTTGAAACTTGCATTTTAGTATAGTAGAATTTACTCAAAAAGTATGCGCGGAAAATTTAAAAATTTTATTGTACATTTTTTTTAAAGTTTGTTAAATTATCATAAATGTTCTATAAAGAAAAAAAATTGATTTTATGCTATGGTTGGTACTGAAATGATAGAATTAATTATAATAAAAAATGTTCGTGAAAAATATTCTCAATATTGTAAAAAGAGACACTGTATGATTTAAGCAGTGACCCACTGTATGTATGAGATGTCAAAGATAGCTTTTGGAAATTTTTTTTTTCTAAATTAAACAATTTTGTATGTCAACTGAATGCTCGTTTTTATTTTTTGTTTTGTAAATTTGCAAAAAATAAACCAAAAAAAAAAAAAAAAAAGCGGTAGAAATTATAACTACTATTTCGGAGAACACCACATGTTCAGAATCTGATTTTTTTTTTTTTTTTTTTTTTTTTTTTTTTTTTTTTTTTTTTTTTTACAAAAATTTACAATGAGTACAACGAAACCTAATGAAATCCCAGTTTCAACCTTTGTTCAAATGGCGGAAAAATACTAAAAAAAAAACATACTCTAGACTTCAAAATTTTTAATCAGATTTTTCATAGAAAGTTTTATAGCACATTTAATTTTAGTACAAGAAATTACAAGTTTCAAACTTCTGTACGCAAATTCAAAGAAAATCAATTCAAGCAAAGACATATCCTTTGCTATTCTAAACACTCAGCACTATGCACTTTCTGCCACACTGACTGCCTGCCTGCACTTCGAAAAAAATAGTTCACAAAACACCGCCAGAGTGTTATCGTTTTAAACAAGTTGATGAGCAAAAACGTAAAAAAAGAAAAAAAAAAAGGCAAAATGAAACGAAAAATAGTTCAGCCGTCATTCCACAATGCAAATATTTGCGCACAACCACACACGCAAACATTCAAACTACATATGTAGTACGAGTAGAACCGTAATGTCAATACAAATGCGACGCCGCCACTGTATTATTGTAGTGCAGTGCTTTAATCGAATATTTCCAATTAAAAACTCAATTACAAAAAGCACTTTAGCAGTACAAAAATAGATTAAATATTGAAAATTAAATTTAAAAATGTGTGCTTGGGATTGGAAGAAAGTCGCAGTCAGAGTCACAGTCACAACACAAGCAACGAAAGGAAAGCAATAGAAGGCAGCTGGTTGTTTGACTCCGACGCTGGCGCTGACTCTCACTCTGACTCGTTCGTCGATTGGAGGCGAAGTATAAGCGGTGTAATAGTAAAATTGTATTAGAAGCTCAAGTTACCTGCAATTATATAAACAGATGTATGCACATATGTGTGTGTGTATGTGTGGGTGTGCAACACAAAGTGGTAGATTCAATTGTGTCGCTGCCTACCTGCTTTTGACGTCGCTCATACGCCCTGTAGTGCTAGCTTTGTATAATTTCATATGAACGTCAGACTGTCAGTGTGATTCCTGCAAGGAAAATGCTATATGTACATATATGTACTATATATATGTGTGTGTGTGAAGTGAAGTGAAGTATAATTGTGACGTTGTACACTGCACATGGCATTTGGCTTCTAATTTTTTTTCTTCATTTTGTTTTCTATTTCGTGTTTTATGAACGTGTTTTGCAGTTACCTCTGGTAATTGATCGCAAATGTTCAGTAATGTTGTTTTGCACTTGAATTCAGCTCGCATTTGTATTGCTATTAGTTGGCAGTAAAGTTAGCAGCAGCAGCAGCAGCAGCAGCCGATAGCTCTGTGATAGTGGTGGTCATGCGCTCCTTGAGTAGTTAATTCTAGTAAGTGGTATTTTTGCAGTTGCTTAAATTAAAGTTTAAGTGTGTGAGTAAATTAAAAAAAAGTTTAATCACAAAATTAATTATTTTCTTCTGGCAGTTGCAGTTTTAACTTTTTTCTACCTCTACCGTGTTCTGAAAATGAAGTTTGAAGTTTGGGATTTGTCGGAAATTTTGTTAAGATTGGATTATTGTTGGTTTGGTTTTTTTGTTTTCTGTTTCTGTTTTTAAGTTTTTTAAATCGCTATATTTGGCAGTGTAGAAGTAACTTGGACTTTGTGATTTCATTGGTATATAAATACATTTTGGAAAACGAGTTAAATACATTGCGTCTCGATGAGGTTCAACTCACTTGCCGACTTGATAAAATACATTGCTAGGCTCATTGATGGTGCTCATTGCAGAATCATTGAGACCGTATAATCGATAGTATTTGTCGATTTCTATCCGATAGTGAATTCTTTACGGAAAATGAAAGAAAATAAAATTTTCGTAGTATTTTTGTTCACAATTGATGAGAACGCACTGAGTTACATTTTTACATGTATATTTCAGAGATAGGCGGCAAAAATCAATTTGAAGGGCTTGTGAACCTGGTGAAATTGCATCCGGACATGGCTTTTCTCAAAGAGCCCCAGCCGATCTAAGTTCTTTAAGCGCTCACGACGAATGTTTACCTAACCCTTAGTCTCATTGTCACTTTGCAAAAAAAGAGTGATTGTCTCCATTTTCAATTATTTCATAAATAAAACGAAAAGGTCAAGCAAGTAATTTCATTTGACAAGTTTGCACAGTTTTACTTTCTGGGTAAATCGGCTTATCGACGGTATCGTTGATCCCATGACTATTTTCGTTCGAGAATTCTTTCCGTATCGATATTATCGATGTCAAAGCGGAATGAATGATTATACCCAATTATTGCTCCACTCCCAACTCCCATGTACTTTTTCTGCTTTTGGGAAGGAGTTTTTGTTAGAAATTTTCGTCTTAAATTCTAATAAATTTGTCATTGGGTGTGGGCCCTACTTTCGTGAAAATTGTTCTAAAAATTTTTCTATCCACCATAAAATATGATTGTAATAAAAATTGAGAATGTTTATTCAAAAAACTCCTTCTACTTTGTCCTTTATTGAAATGTTCTATTTCAAAATTAAAATCTGAATATCGTTCTTTTATACGGCGTTAAGTCAGACGACTGGGCAACTCTTCAAGTAACTGGTACGAAAAAAGCCGAATGCAAGTTCTTACATGTTATTTCCCCTAAGTAAATAATGTGTGAATTTTTGAATTCACAATATTCAAAAAAATGTTTTCGGATTGAACAAATTAAAATATGAAAAAAATTAAGTCCAAAATAAAAAATTAAAGAAAAACAAAAGCAAAATTAATTTTCTGCACATTTATAGATCCACGAAATATTAGTAAAAAAAAGGCCTGGAATAACGTTTTTGTCTAGACCGACTTCAACACAGGACAGCACAGTGTAGCACCTCCGAGGAAACACTGGTCAAAAAAAAAAAAAAAAAAAAATTCGAAATTTTTTTAACCTCTAAACGGGTTATTTCAAGGTAATTTAAAAACTGAAATCAGTTTTTTCGTACCGATTCGATTTTTTTTTACTCTTTGACATGGAAATGAAATAAGGCGTATTTATTGTCCAGACAAATTCATATAAGGTGATATTTCTAAAACAAAATCAAAAATTACATGTATTTTGTTGTTGTTTTTTTGCGTACCGATTGTCAAAGTCACTTGACTACTTCTATCAGAAAGTATTAAAAGTCAGTTCGCATGACAATGAAAAAATCAAAATATAAACAAAATATTTGACAATCCCTACGCTGATTTGAATAAAAAAATTCGAAATGAAATATTTTTGGAGAGGCTAAAAAAGGCGGATGATATTTTACTTTCTTCTAGTTATTGAGGGTTCAAAATACGATAAACCGTGAAAATATTTATTGGCTGTGTTTTGTGTAAAAATTTTTTTTTAAACTTTTGTGGTTTTGAGAATCTTTAAAAATTGCTTTACTTAATATTATAAAAAAATCTTATATGAAAATCTTGTGTTACGGCCGAACTCCTCGAAAGATTTTTATGAAATTTCTATTTTACTATTGGGAGTGTTGCCACCTGTTTGAAAAGTAAAATTTAATTGAAGTATACCCAAGTTATATGAAATACTAAAATATGTGTGTCAAACGCGAGGAGAAGATTTATACATATATTTCGAAGAAGGTTGCCACCTGTTTGAAAAGTCGAATTAAATTTAATTATCCACATGGGCATTAAATATTAAAATATGAGTGTCGTCTTGGCGAAGACAATCTGCATACCTTTATTTTCGAGAGGGTTGCTACCTGTTATTTGTGGATTTTGAATTTACCTTAATTATTTTTTTAAAAGTGCATAAGTACATCTTGTTAGAATTAAACTGTGATTTTTTATAAATTTTTTTTACCACAACTACTTTTAAACGCCAACGCCTGGAAGTGAAAGGGTCTGTATTAGTGAAGTGAATTTCGAATTAATTTGGATATTAAATAGAAGACACACTAGTTAAGTTGCATTAGCAAACTAGTAATTTAGAACAAGTAATTTTCAGTGCAGGATGCGACTGCAAATACCAAAACCGTCACACACGAACACACACACACACACACCCCAAACACTCAAGGGCACATTTTCAATTTTAAGCAACACTACAGCTATGCAATCTGCAGCAATTTGTGCAGCAACTAATTGACTTTCTTATAGTGTGAAAACTCTTGATCACACACACCTACATACATACATACTCGCTTACCGTTACATATGTATATACAAAATGCTTTCGGAAATTGCAAAGTTACACTAGAAACTTTTCCGATACTCGTATTGGCGCTTTGTTGATTATTGTAGGCGAGCAGAGTAGTGGACGCACAAAAATCTACAATGCCGCAGCAATACAATAAAAGTGGCATTTGTGTTTTTTTCTTCTTTTTTTTTGCATACACTTACCAAAGCGCCTGTTGTTATGCAACAATAAAGCAATAAAAAATTTTAAGTGCAGCAAGGCATTTGACTGTTGTTGTTGTTGGTGCTGTTGCTGTTGTGATGTTGGTGTTGAAAGCAGCAACACTCTCGTATAACACAGCTCATCATAGCTGAATGTGTGTGAATGTATGTGTGTGTGTGTGTGTGTGTGACTGCGTGAATGAGTGATGTGCTTGCTGTGCAGCTCGGACAGCAAGGACATGACGTGTTGCAAAGTTTCGCATAGACAAGATATTCGCATGCAATGAAAAATGTGTTACATGACACAAAAAGCATAAAGCCAACACACTCACACCCACACACATATATGCATACACATACATACATGCAGCAAATGCAAAAGTGTTGAAAGGCAGCCGACAAAAGTGGCTGCATAAAAGAATGCAACTGAAAAAAATACGTAATATAGTTGCCAAAAGTTTATACGTTTTTTGTTTTTTCTTTTAGTTGTGAAAAAAAAACATATAATACATACAGTGTGTTTCATAGTAGTAGACAGAGTATGGCCACCCAACCAACAAAGCGCAGTAAATTTTAAAATACATTTGTAGGCCTATTGCGGCAAAGATATTTTGTAGTTTTATGAAAGATAATTTGAACCCCTTTTTTTGTATTCTAGAAGAAAAACCTCTTACACGAAAAATGTTCGCTTTAAAAACTGCTGAAAGACAATAGGCAAACGAAAAGCTCTGTTCATTTTAGCCGAGTTGACGTGCGAAATAAAATGATAAATTTTCTTTTATTTATCTCTTCTTTTCCGCTACCTGGCGTTTTTTTACACATTTTACCTGTTCAACGCTTCCAGAGATTTATCACCTTATAATACAGAAAACTGGAAAACAATTTAAACTCGTAAATTAAAGAAAAAAAGAAAAATTATTGATTTCCAGAAAATACGTACTAACAAATTTTCACTTCTTTTGAACCTTCTCCGATACTGGGATAACAATGTCATCTATTTTTTCGATTTCTTAAAAGTTCATGTTTTAGTTACACCTACGTAAAAAAGGTTTCAAAACACAAGACAAGGGTTTTAATTAAAGGTGTATCTTATTTCGAAAAAATATTTGTAAAATGATTTTTTTGAAATACAAAAACTTCAAAAAAATCCACATCGCAAAACTTTTTGATCATCTACAAAAAAAAACGAAGTCTTTCAAAAATTGATATTTCGAAAACGTATAAACAAAACAAATTTAAAAAAAAACAGGGATGCATTTCTCAGTCGATACTTTGGAGTGGAGATGCAAACCTCAATTGGAGTCCGTTGTGTCACGGAATGGTTCATATGGTTTGAACCCCAAAAACATCCCCCTTGGATGCACTAATGCAACTAGTAGTTCTTTTTTGTGTACAGTTTCCAAGTGGTTAGTTTTACAAGCAATGCGTGGTATTCACAAGAAGCATTTCGAAGCCGTGTTCCTTGTAAGTCATCCCAATGGCCCGGAAATGCCCACGACAGAGGCCGCCAACTGCCTAAAAAAATCATTTTGGTTGCAAGTGGATCCATCAATTCAAGGTTGAGGGCAATATCGCTAAAAAAAAAAAAAAAAAAACAACCCGAGGATCGAGGCATTACAAATTAATTACAAAAATAAAAGGCTTACTCTTACCCTAAGACAAGCTTTCGTCAAACAATTCAGGCGTTTATTTTTGTTCAATCAGAAGGATATAGAAAGGATCTGACATCTGAAATCGAAGCTCACTTTAAAACACCTTTTGACTGCAGCGCATATTCCAAAATTATTAGCATGGGCAAGGGAGACTTTGTACCGTAATTAGAATAAAAAGTAATTTACAGATGAATCAACTCTCGTTGTTTGAAATCAAAAATATTAGAATACAAGATTGCGCCTCCCCGCGGCGAAGCGACAGATCGCGCCGTTAGTTAGCAAGAATACGAGCGAAAGAAGAATGAATACCTTTTTATATTTCAATGAGAAAATTATTTTAATTATGCTAAAGTGAATACAGATGATTTATAGGCAGAGATTCAATAAATAAATCTGCAAAATACTAAAAAAAAAAAGTGGCTCTTTTTTCCACCCATTTGTTAAAAAAAAAAAGCTTCGTTTAGTTGTAGTTGAGAATTGTCAAATTCGGCAAAACCAAAGTAGTGTTACCTCCGAAGGCGTCACCTGCTGTATTCAGTAAACTGTGCTTTGAAACTACTAGAAGAAAGTTTGGATAAAGGCACTACTTAAATTTGTTCAGTGATCTAATAAGCACCCTGCCAAGGACCATTTTACGGATGCTTTTCTGAAAATCGTTTCGGTACTTTGACTGTCTTAACACAGAATCTCGACGCGCAGTTTATGACCAAACTGTATGCAAATTGTTTGATCCAAAACTTTATTAACTTTATGGATCCTTCAAGAAGACAATGCCCCAAACCACCAAAGTAAACTATGCACGTCTCGGAAAGCAGAAAATGGCCTCGCACAGTTTGATTGTCCTACGGAAAGTCCGAATGCAAATATGGGCTCTAATGAAAGCGAGGATGCGGGCGGCAAAAAATGTCTACAACAAAATAATTGGCCGGGACGGTAAAAAAAATCTGTCTCCAGATCATGCTAGAAAACTAAGCGAAATTTGTTCAAAACGTTTTCAAACTATGATGTGGCGTGTGAACGCTCTTTCAACAAGCGCAATAGCAAAGATAAAGTCCAATAGTTTTCACACAATTTCTCTGCAAAAATTTTACACACCAATCCGTTTTTGTGAAACAAACTGTATGCGCTTTCATATAAATTTGCATTCAGCCGCGCTACAACGTTGGAATGCGCTTGTGTGTTGGTGTGTTGGTGTGTTGGTGTGTGTGTGTGCTTTTTATGTGCATTCACACCTGTATGCTCGGCGCATTCAAGTAGGCTAGCGAACGTCCGTCCTGCAGACACTTCTGTTAATAGTCATCGTGTCTTTTCAACAAGAGCCGCCTTCTCACATCCATCCTTTGTTGTTGCAATTGAAAAGTTCAAAGGAAATTTTCACTTGAAAGTAACCTTTTGATAATATTTTCTGTGTTTTTGCTGTTGTTTTTTGTTGCTGTTGTTGTTGGTATAGTATGCAGTGTATGTTTTTTAAAGCTTTAAAAAGTGTATAAGTAAATTGAAAAGTAAATTTACCTTTCTGAAAATTTCCATATAAATGGTAAATACGTAAGTAAGCAGCTAAACTAATTGCGCAGAAAGTTACAGCCCTTTCAATGCTGTAAAATCTAATTGAGTTCGTATGTGAGTGTGTGTGTTTGTTTGTCAGTGTGTGTGCACTGCTGTCACTTGCAGTCGTCACGTACAAGCGTTGCAACCCTGCTTGTATTTACGTAGTACATTTACTCGCCTACACACATAACGTTTTTTAGCTATCAAGTCTTTTATCTACTTTTACTGTGCATCATTTTAATATGATCGTCCTTACCTTCTTGCCGTCCCGTTTGTCCTTACACAGCTCTCTCGCCTTAAGTGCCTCTAATGGTGCGGGCACACTATACTACTTATATATTAACTTAGTCCTGTATGTGTGTATGTGTGTGTGTGTTTTTGTACTCTTCACCTATTTGTGTATTTGTTTTCACAAACTACTCGATACGTTTTGTTAACTTTCTTTTTGTTTGTATTTTCCTTTCATTTTGTACACTTTAGTTTGTCCTTTTATCTCTAAGCTGGTAGAACAAAGCGTTATTGATCTGTTTCTTTTGGTTGGTGCATAGCATTAATGGCAAGGACTTTTACACTGAGCAAAAATAGTTTTGAATTATTAAAAAGGAGTAGAGCTTGAATATTTAATATACACTGGTAATAATATTTTAGGCTACATAAATAAAATTAATTGATGCTGGTTCGCCGCCAGCACAAAATATTGCTAATCAAGTTCTTTTTGTTAAAAAAAAATTGCGCATTACTCTGATATTATCTAAGTATTTAATTTGATTTTGCTTGACTTTGTAATGCATATTTAAAATTGCAATAATGTTGCGAGATTTTGGGGCAAGCTAGGCGAAATATTCCACTCCAAGGACTGTTATTTCATATATAAAAATTTATAGGCTAAGTCCCTATCAATTTATATTTTTAATGCAAAAGAAGTCTCTCTCTCAGCTGTTGTTCAAAGCATGCCTGCAAATCGCTCCAAAAATCGACGCGGTTCGGTTCTGTGTATCGAACCATTTAAAGAAAAACGTATACCGGTACAGGAACCGGTTCTCATGAGCATCTCTAAACCGCGATTCGGTTCGCTTCAAATTATTAAATTTTTTGTATTGTAAAAATATGATAAATACTAATAATCTAGTTGATACGCGCGGTTTCGTCTGCGTTGCTTATTAGTTTTCCATATGTGTACCTATATCAAATTTTTAAATCTACAATTGCAGTTTTGATGAATGTAAAACCCATGCCCTTGGTCATCTTAAAGATGAGGTCGACTTTAAAGTTAGTGGCAAGGTTTTCGGCATCATTTTCAATGGGATATCTATAAATAAGTTAAATTGTTTGAACTAAGTTGAATCATAGATATAGATTTCATGAAAATATCGACTACAGAGCCATCTCACAGATTTTTATAAATATTTTCAATATAATATTTTGTTGCAAATTTGGTATGCGTATAAAGACTATAAAAAACATTTCTAATCGCATGTGCAGCATACTTTTCTAATAACATCAGTATCTGACGAAAAATGGGTATTTTCTGGAAACGCGATTCTAGCGACATCTAGCTGATTCATTTTTCCTAGAAATATTTTTAGTCGCACCTCTATCATAAGTTCCTAATTTCATTAAAATCGACATATAAATACAGATTTTCTGAATATTTCGACTCGTGCGCCATCTAACGGATTAAAATACGGCCTATATCCGAATCACAGCTCTAACGAATATAATGTACAAATTGGTTGAAATCCGTTCAGTCGTACAGGTTTCAGAAAAAAAAAAATTAAATTAAATGAACAAAACTATATACCCGTATTTTTTCTACAAATTTTTGTTATAAAAGTTTGAAGTTTTGATGGCACTTTTTTTGATTTTCTACAAAGTTTGAAACTTGGACTTATAGAATGCGCTATATTTTGATAAAAAAAACGAAACAATTGTAGCTTCGAAAATATTGTGGCTAGTATTCAAAAAAATCTGTGACTATACTAATTGTGCATTATAAAAGATATTTGAAGGGAGCGTAACGGTTATAATTTTTATTTAAAAAAATCGTGATTTAGTCGATTGTTTTGATTCCTATTTTTTCATTACCATTTGAACGATATTTTGTGATTTTAATTTTTTCTATCAAGTTTCATCGTTAGTTTTTAATTTGCATTTTTTTCGATCAAAAATAATCGTTAATATTTTATTTTAATTTTTCCGATCGTATTTAATCGATATCTCTTGATTTTTTATTTTTTCGTTAAAAAATAGTCGTTATTCTTGGATTTAAAATTTAAAGCGGGAAAGCAAACGCGATGACAATAATATCAGCAAAACCAATAATACGATTTATGTTTTATTATCGAAAAAAAATCACAAAATATCGATTAAAATTTATCAAAAAAATAAAAATTAGAAAATAACGATCGAAAAAAAAATCACAAAATATCGATCGATTTTGCTTGAAAAATTTAAATAAAAATAACGATTACTTTTTTTTATCGAAGAAATAAAAATTTAAAGATATCGATTAAATATGATCGGAAAAATAAATATTAAAAAGTAATGATTATTCTTGATCGTAAAACCAGAAATCACAAAATACAAATAATTTTATTTTTTGAAAGAATAATTTTTTGATCCTGAAAAAATCACTCCCAGGATTTTGCACATCAGTGTACGCTGTCTCATAATCGATTTTTCCACCAACTACTCGCTTTGTCAACCATTGTCAATTCTAAGCAAGAATACACAAATACAAACAAAGATCGGCATTAATAGAATTCATAACAACAACTATGCTTTCATAAATTTGCGCGCTCCACTTGCCTGTGTGTGAATTTTCAGCTTTGTACTTCTAGTGGTAAATGTAATTAGCAGCTATTAAAACTGCACCGTAAATGTTGGTACCAATTCACACCCATATTTTTGTAATTTTGCTTGAGCAATACTTGAGCTTGTTCTAATACCTTTTAACATGTTTTCGTTGCAATTAGTTACATTTTTCTATGTGCTTTTTTTTTGTTGTTGCCTTTATCCCACTGCTGACACCAGAAATGATAACATCGCAAGTGTGCTACAAGGACATTAGTACTAATGCATTGAAGGGTGGAAAAAGGCAAATTGGCAAATTAAATTTGTGCTAGTCCAGTGATATTGCAACTATTAGTTGGCAAAGCGTACTTTTTGCTAAGCAAGGAACTTTTTGCTGACAATGTCCTAGCTGGGGATTATGGCTACTTGATGAATATACCTTAATTATTGTTTGGCTTAATTCCATGTTAGATTACAGCTGGTTAGATTATACCTATACCAATTATAGGTAAACTAAAAATCTATTACTTCATATAAACCCCGCCCTGTCCTTTTATTGCCGGCTGGGCTATGCAAGTGAATTAATGGTTTGCAACGTCAATGCTTTGATTGATTGCTGATTTATATTCTATAAAAAAAAAAACATACATATAAAATCGATATGCACTTATGCATCCGTTTTTTGTTTTGCAATGCTCAATTTTTTATGTAGTATATTTTTTTTTAAACCTTTCTTGTTTTTTTGCTATTGGTGTCTACATAGTTGCCGCATTGTTTCATTGGCGAAATAGCAAAATGCAGTAACAATTTAATTTCTGTCAGCGCAAATCATATTACAGGCTATACGCTGTCAAAGAAATATATTTAATAAAATTCTCCATTAAAAAAATAGGAGTTTCTTTTTTAAGTTAGCTTGTTTTATTTCCTTTTTCATTACACTCGTTTGTATTTCGTATTCAGCGAATAGTAATGGTGTTGAATCCTCGACGTTGAAATGTGAGCTTATTTAATGCTACCATGTTTTTTATTTCATTTGAATTTATTTAGCTTCATTTCACCAAATCAATCAATTAACTTCAAAAAATGTCAACTAATTGATTTATTAAAAAAAAAAAAAAAAAAAAAATATTGATTTTATTCTCATTTTAGCTCTGGCGGGTCACTCTGTACTTGACCTTTTTTTCTTTAAATATAACATTTAATATAAGAACTCATTTGTGGCGATCCAAAACTCGTTAGCTAAAAAATTTAGGTTTTAAATAACTTGCTGAGTACCTTAGTTATGAATGATCGTCCAAAAGTATTGAGGATTTTGAAACCAATCTCATTAGACTCAGCATTCGCCGCTTGTTTAGCGGCTGAAGGGCAAATAGGGGCACTGCCAAAGAGAGGGTTCTCTCGCCGCTACTTTGGATTATTGTGGTCGTTGATCTGCCGCCGTAGCCGAGTGTATAGCGTGTGAGCGCTTCATTCGGTGGGTCCCACGTTCGAATCCAGCTTGGGGCAAGTAACATCCAAAAATTATAGAAAAAGTTTTTCCTAATAGCGGTCGCGCCCCGACAGGCAACGGCAAACCTTCGAGTGAATTTCTGCCGTAAGAAAACTTCTCGCAAAAACATTCGCCGTTCGGTTTCGACGTAAAACTGTAGGTCCCTCAATTTGTGTTACAACATCAAGACGCACACCACAAATTGTAGGAGAAGTTCGGCCTAAATCGCTTAAGCGGTTATAGCGCCAATTAAGTAAGAAAGTAAGATCTCCTGCTGAGTCTAGACCGGGAAGGTTGCCGAGGTTTGCTAACGCGGTTGACTTGGCGTTCATTTTCAGAGGAAGGATATCTAATTGCATCTAACAGCTGGAATTGGAACTGCGGACTAACTGTAAACCCTCGAAATTTCGAGCTCGTTTTACTTACTAGAAAGTACAAGATTCCTAGCATTCCACTGCCTGCGGTAGGTGGCGCTCAGCTCGTACGTTCTAAAACAGATCGAAAAAGACGTTGGTTACCGTGTACAGTGCTGGGGTCGCTCGCCTAGATCTATTAAATCTATTAAATGGTTGTTCGTATGAGCAAATAGTAGAACCGATACTTCTGGGGCCTTGCCTCGTGGGGTGCTTGGATATAAGCCCGCGTTAGTCATCCAGCTGGAATGGGTGCAAAGCTCTGCTCTTATTGGAGTCTGTGCGTCCCATCGAACCACGCCAAAGCCAGCGCTGGGCATCAGCTAAAAAATAATCGCCTATACCGCGATCATGTTGCAAGATATTGGATATAAATTAAACTCCGAGGATGGTTATTCGAGGATTTTAAAAGGTTTCAATTTCATCCCAGCTATAAAAGATCATTGGATACCTTTCAGGCTCCTAAAAGATAATTTGGCAGCGCTATTTCTTCTGGCGAGGATTGGGCAGGGGGTGCGATATGTGGAACTGAAGGCTGTTGGACTTGCCCACGAATGGATCGAAACTTGCTTTGCAGATGAAGTGTACTGCCGAGATCTCTGTCTGAAACGAAAATTTAAGCTACCATATCAGCAGCAGTGCCATCAGATCGCTGCTTTATTAGCGCGACCTCTATAAATGTAGTAAATATCTACTTTGGATATTACGCTTTTGGTTCATTAACGGTGCGATCAAAAATGGTTATGGATTGTCTGTCTTCTCTTTCAAAAACTTCGAGATATTTCTTCGTCAAAGTAATTTGAGCATCAGCGATTGTGAAAAAGATGAGTTAGCAAGGCAGGGTACACTTGAAATTGACGTCGTAAACAAGGAGGTCGGCTGCTCCTAAGCGAATGGGCTTGCGATAAGCTTGTTTAGCTCTGGGCAGCTGCTGAAATGTATGGGATCAGGAGGTCGTTTTGTCCATGGAATCTGTTCGAATTCAGCTTCTTGTGAGACAGTTATGGTAAATTTAAATTTTTGCCGCCGTTCTTCGATATTTTAGCGCAAAATCGTTATATCTGCTTTTAAAGCTACAGCTTTTCTTATCAACCTGGAGTTACTTTGGTATTGGCGAGAACTCCCGCTCCTCAGTCAACGATTGCCCCATTATCGAAATGCCTGAAAATCTTTCTAGATAACTGTGGTATTTCTCGATATTCATACTTAAAATTTCCAACATCAAGAACATCGGTCCACATCAAGTGAGAAAACCATCCTCAAGCTATGCTCGTGAATAAAAATATACTATTTCTGTACCTAATAAAATAAGCACTAAGATAATTCAAGCATTCCCCGCTTGCAAGCACCGGAAAACTTTTCAATCAATTTCCCTCTCTCATTTAACTTTTTAAATGCGCTATTTCTCAACTATAACGATTTTTTTTTTTATTTTTTTTTTTTTTTTGAAACTTGCTTACTTAAACTGCACTTTACTTAATCGTTGTATTCGTATAAAATTTTGCACAAGCATAATATGTCACATTACTCTCAATCACTCGCTACCACAATGCCATTTAAAAATTTAAATTTTAATTAATCACTTCGTGTGCTTGCATTCTTTCGTACAACAACAACCTTGTACTGTACCAGAGACTGTGAGCTTGGCAGTCCTTTTTAAAACCCAAAAAGCTACGCGCCACTGCCACTGCCTCAGTATTTATCATTTTCACTCTGATGTCTTTCTTCGAGTTTCCAACGAATTTTTCACCCTTCTTTTTAACCCATTAACGACGTATGTTACATACATGTAACGCGAGCATACCGTTTGAATTCAGGCAAATAAAAAACAAAATTGAATTACACTTAAGTTTTTAGACATGAAAATGTCTTTGAGAGGAGTGCTTTAATCGTTTTGTGGCATTGGTAGATCAGTTTATCAAAACAAGTGGAATAAAGCAGTCGCGTTTACTTTCGTGTGTTCAGTGAAGCTCAAAAAAACACCAAATGGCAAACAGAAGGAGGTAAGTATTCGTTTTTTTGAACTTGCGTAATTACAACTGTTAAGTTTTTTATATAGTGATGTTTTGTTAAATTCAGGCAATATTTTATGCTAAAAAGTTTTCGATTTTCATGCCTTAAATTTGAATAGCCAGGCATAAACTGAAGGCGTTACATATATGTAACATCAGTCTTAACACCGAAGAGTAGCGTATCACCGTTTGTATTACGTTGTGTTTGTTTTTATTCAAATTTTATTAGAGAATTGATGTCTGTACAAGATGCGATGCAATTTCTAGAATCATTAGATTCAGATGATGAGGATATTGTCAAACTGTTTTGTGAACCACCAGAGGAGGAGGAACTTTCGGGAGAAGACTCAGCTGATGAAGACGATGCTGGTCAATTACACAATTTACCACGAAAGCAACTAATGGCTCCATGTGAATTAGTTTGTCGGTCGGGAGACAATAATATACTCTCTGATAGACTTCCAGAAGAGGAATTCAGTGCATTATTAACAGATGTTGTTAATAACTCGTACACAAATATAAACACTAGTCTTTTAGAATCCACACCCTCAACTACAATGCATAGTACTCCAGAAACTTCGAAAAAAGCAAAGTCCTTAGAGGATGTAAGTAGTCCACGTTCCCTTGCTAACCTGCAACCAACGCCATTCGCCTCTGAAGAGTCTGCGCCAAAAACACCGGAAAAAGAGGTAGTATTTATTGACATAACACCACAAAAGCTGGAAGTACGAGGCCCGAAAAGAGCAAATACATATATCCAGACCAAGCATTCCCCGTGCGAATAAGAAAATGAAAACAAGTGATATGGTGTGGCTTGGTGCTGAAGAAGGAACAGGTGCTAGACTAGCATTTCCAGATGCTGACTACACTGATTGCTGTAATTTACGACCATATCAACAATTTGAAAAATTTTACAGCGAAGATGTTTTAGAACTTATTTGTGAAGAAACAAACAAATACGCTGTCTTAAATGATGTACCAAATCCAAATGTGACCGTAACTGAAATGAAAGTCGTAATAGGAGTTATGTTGGTCACTGGTTATACGTCCCGACCGACCAAAAGAGATTACTGGTCAAACGATAAAGATTTATTTTGCGCTATGGTGTCAGATGCAATAAGACGTGATAGGTTTGAACTAATACTTCGCTACCTTCATTTTGCTGATGCTGGTTGTTATTCTTCTGACGACAAAATCTGGAAATTGCGACCACTTACAGATGCTCTGAAAAAAAAGTTTTTGAAAAATTTCAAGCCAGAACCCGATTTATCATACGACGAGTCTATGGTGGAATACTATGGACGTCATGGATGCAAACAATTTATTCGTGGAAAGCCATTACGTTTTGGATATAAGATGTGGTGTTTAAACACACCTCTTGGCTACCTCATAAATTTCGAAATGTATCAAGGGAACAATCCGCGCACAAACCCAGAATATCCACCAAAATATGGAAAAAATGCTTCGCCATTATTTTCGATGATTGATGATTTCGATGATGATACAAAGCAACTTCCTTTCGCTTTTTATTTTGATAATTTATTCACCTCAATTGGAATGTTGCTTGGATTGAAACAACGTGGTTACTATGGTACCGGAACTCTTAGAGAAAATATGTTGCCAAAATTATGCCCATTACCTAACAAAAAAGATTTGAAAAAGAAAGAGCGTGGGTTTGTTGTGAATAAAAAAATTGAATGTGCTGACATTTATATTACTAAATGGGTCGATAATTCGGTAGTGACTATCGCTTCCACCATTTTTGGAAAAAATCCAATTAGCAAAGTGAGTAGGTATTCTAGAGTTGAGAAGAGAATAATTAATATACCTCGTCCGTATGCAGTCTCTCGATACAATGCTAGTATGGGTGGAGTTGACAGAATGGACCAAAACGTAAATGCCTACCGCATCGGAGCCAGAGGAAAAAAATGATGGTTCTCAATTTTCACCTGGCTTATCGATGTTTCTGTTCAAAATGCTTGGCTGTTACACCGCAAATCCGGCTCAGCGCTCTCTCAACTTCAATTCCGTCGAGCTATAGCAGAACATTATTGTTTGACTCTGGGTGTACCAAAGCCACCGAGTGGTTTTCGAAACCCAAAAACTCGAGAAGAATCTCAATGTTCTCGTTATGATTGTTACAACCACTTCATTTCGGTTATACCAAATAACAAACGGCGCAGATGTCAAGGGAGTGGCTGCACCTCCAGCGTAACAACTTGTTGCGAAAAATGTAATGTGGGCTTATGTGTTAAGTGTTTCAAAAATTATCATTTTTTTTCTTTATAAACATTATATTTTTTGCCTTTTTGTCTTACATGAAATACATATATGTTGTCATTACAAGTGAACTTGAAATTTCGTTTATTATTAACTTTATTTTTATCGACATAGGCGAACTTTGAACTTTTTTCAAATTCAAATTTTTGTATCGTTTTATGTAGTACTTTGTAATATGAAATATTTTCCCTTTCCTTTTTGTTATTATAATAAAAATGACATCACTATCTTAAGAAAACCTCACTTGATTACTCAATTTTATTTCATATACCATATCCGGCCTGTTGTTACATGTATGCAACAGGTGGCCCCACCCACATCGGCGTAAGTTTCACTTTTTTTCACTTACACATGCCTTTCTATGCTCTATCCTAGCCTACTCTACAAATTTCAGATCTCTCCTTAGAAATTTAGGGTCTCGTCGTTAATGGGTTAATGTCTTTTCACGTTCCTGATACGCTGATAAATGTATCTTTACGACCGCATCATTTAGCGTGTGTGTAAAGATTTTTTGTTTACATATCAAGTTTTCGTACAACAGCTTCCTCTTCTGAGTTTCTTCTTCTTCTTTCTGTTTTTCTTTTACGCCCTCTTTTCAGCAAAATATTTTGACTGTTTTGGTTGTGTGTGTGTGGGGTTAATGTTCGAATACCCATTTTCGGCTCAATGTCACTTTTTTCTCAAGATAATTAATTTTGATAAGCAAATTTCTGCTTCCTATCATGGTTTGGGCCTTGACATTCAATTCAGAACTAATTATGTATTACACAGAATTTGTGTTGTAAACTAATGTAGATTTTTTAACATTGAAAACAAAAAAAAAAAGAAAGAAAACAATTAACAAATTAGTTAGAAAAATATCAAATGAAAAAAGCCGCACTTAGGTAACTGAATATGACGATAAGGTCCGGCATGTGGAGATTCTCCGCACGACACCAACCACCTATTCACATGCCCTCTCAAACCCTCTGGTCCAACCCTGTCGAAACTGCACGTTTCCTGGGCCTGCCCCTAGATGAGTTCGACGGCAACGACCATGGGTGAATCTGCTCTTTACGGGGGAAATAAACGTGTTTTTTTTTTGTTTTTTTTTTTTTTGGTGCCGACTCTTTGACTCGTTTTAGACTTTCGCTTCCCCGGAGTTTGCTATCTAATACTCTTTGATAGACCTACGACATTTGCTCTATAATCCGTTTGCATAGCTAGCTCTTTTTTGTGTCGATGTGGCAAAAATATCGATAGATCGATTGATTGATCGGGTGTTAAACTTTTTGGCGCGATCACTTTATATATCAGACAATTTTGATACCATTTTTTTTTTATTTTTGAAATATTTTCCATATAATACACAGACAAAATTTATAGCAAATAATTTGCTTCAAGGGTATTTGTTTGAAATACACTAAGTAATAAAATATAAAAAAATATTTTCTATGCATAACAGCTTAAAAAGCACCAGCGATACATATTTTAAATATCAGTTTAATTACCCCATTAATGCGGTGTTTTATCACGCTCCCAGCGCCACCTTGCGGGTAAATTTTCCGTGGTATTATTCCTCTCTTTAAATACCTGCAAATTGGTCCTTATATTTGATTTACCAAAATATCACGACCACAACAAAATCTATATAAAATTGTTTTCCATACTTCCATTTCCGCGACAATGTTTTACTCTGTTCACGTTGTGAAAAGGCTCCGCGAACATCTTGGCACTTCAAATTACGGGCTTATTTTTGTGTCATTTTTTTTAACTTTACTGTTATGCGGCATCCGATAACTTTGGTTGCTAGCAACATTTCACGGCAAATCAAATGCATGTTGCTGGCGAAATTTCACTGCTGTGAAGTTAATACCATCGTTTATATCGAAAAAATATACCCTTAATGCTTAGAAATTAATATTTCTCAATTGTGTGTGTTTGTCTTCAGGAAATTTTTTTTTTATACATACATATGGGTCCGTAAATCCCACAAAAATTTATATTTCGGCATTACGTTTATCACATGCATTTTGAGACTACCCGCACATTAGGTTTGTTAAGTTTATTCGTGCGTACTTAAAAAAAAAAAATCTGTTCACCCTGCAGCTAGCATAAAATTCAAAGAGATGATATTAGAGATTCAGAGTAATAATTATTTGACCGTTCTAAAAATGTCATCCTAGTTATTCTGAGATTTATATTATCAAAATCTTTGCATAATAATTATGATTAAGAAAACTTTTTTAAGGTTTAAAAAACAGAACTCTTACGGAACCCAAAATAGTACCGACTAGTCCAGAAGTGATCTCGAACTGGTTTCGGAGTAGTCGCGAATCAGTACCGAAGTAGTCCCTAAATGGTCGTAAAAAGTCGCGTCCTTCAAGAATTAACAAATTTTTTTCTTGCTCATAATTATTATGAGAGGGCTTTTATTATATATGTACATATGTAGATTTCAAAATAAAAGTCTTCCAAGATAAGACTCGTTGATAATTATTATGAGAAGAGTTTTTAACGCAAGCCCCAATATAAAAGTCTTTGAAAACTTAAAAATATTTATCTCGCTGATAACTATTATGACAAGACTTTTATAATAAAAGTCTATGAACAATAATCATAGATTACTCGAAAAATTTGTATCTTACTATAGTAAAAATTTACTTACTTTTACGCGTTTCTCTTATAAGAGTTATGTCGCTGATTTGTATTGTATATATGATTGTTTTTATTAGTGTAAAATAGTATAATTATAATTGATGTAATCGTTTAAAATGAGTTATTTGATAAAATGCAGCAACTGGATAATCGTAGACAGAAAACTTGACGCGACCTCCTCGGCGAAAAAACCAACTTCAACTCCCTCTGTTCTCAGCTACCAACGTTTCATTTACACCGTGTTGCCGCTGCCCAGTGTTGCCATCTTACATATATATGTATATATATATATATAAATACATATGTAAAATTTATAGTTTCGGCAAAAAAAAAATATATCAAATTCTTCATTGTGCAGGGATTAGATCTTTCTAAAAACAAAATGAAAGCATAATAGTAAAAAAAGAATTTGCCAACCCAATTGCAAAAGATCTCCAAGTCTTTGTTTTTTAATCTCACAACTTTTATTAATTGTAACTAACTTTTTTAAGCAATTTTGTTATAAAATTTAAATGAATGATATCATTTTTTTGTACCGCCACATATATGTATGTATATCATATTTACTTTAAAGCAACTCTGCGCACCACACACGCCTGTTGCATACATTGCGGCACTTTGACATGGTAGCTGCTAAGTTTTGTAGAGGAAGCAATAAAATTACTATTTCCCTAGCATATAATTTCATTACAACGCATAACTGTTGTATAAAAAAAATAAATAAAAGTTACATTGCAGTAGGCTTCGATGCCATTAAAATTAATAAATAAACACTTGAGTGGGTTATTAGGTTTTCCAGCACACCATACAACGTCGTCATCTCGTACCTTTCAATTACACACACACACACACACTCATCTACCGGCAATTTTAGCTTTTTTTCAAATTTATTGGTATACATAGCTAACAGTCCTTTAGTGTGACTCCGCATAATAGATTTTTTTGTTCGCCTCCTTTTAGTGGCTTCCTCCCCGCCTTAACTTTAGCCACTTCGGGCTTAATGCGTTGCACGCATAGACATTAATTTTTTGTGATTGCATTTTTATGGCTTTATGTTTACCATTTTTGTGGCTATTCCTTCATTTGTTTTACTATTTGTCCTTGGCTTTGTCAATTTCGTAGATGTATTTCTTTTCCATTATTCATGTCGCTTGGCGCGTTCTTAGTAAATATACGAAAATATGCTATGTGCTTTTTTCTTTACTGCTATATAATTATATTGTAAATATATGTAGAATTGTCTATGGGTATTTTCCTTCCCCTCGACCTCAATGTTGCGTGTGCGCATTTTTGTTTTGTGTCATGCGAGTTCTTTTTACACAATAATTTTGTTGCTGTTCACTGACTCCGACATTTCTTGTGCAATTTAGTAAATTTTTCAGTTTGTTCAGCATTTTAAGGAAGATGAAGTTTGCATTTCTTTAAGTGAATTTACTTTATGCGTTGCTAGCTATATTTTGGTTAAATGCTGCGATATTGCAAATTACAAATAATATTTTGTTCCCCACAAAAAAGGCATTCATTTTTTTTTAGCTTTCAGTTCACCTCATCCGCCATTCTCTCATCCTTTTCGTGTTTTGATATTTCGGTTCATTGCAACATATTTTCAAGTTCACTTCCTCTTCTTTCTTTGCACCCATTCACTACTCGGTTGCCTGATTCTGATTTTACTTTGCCACACTCTCGAAATACTATCATTTTCTCCTGCCCATGACTTTTTAGCATTTCTATTTTCTTTGGGGACACTTTTGACATCTACGACAAATTGAAATAATTAGCAAACTTTTTCGCCTCCGCCCCCTCCCTGCATTTGTGTGTGCGACTGCAAAGTTTTTATGCTTTTTTCAGCATTCTTAAAATAGACGAAAAATTGCATTTGGAAAGTTATTTTTTACGCAAAGCTATCGATTCGTTTTCGAATGGTATTCAAGCGTAACAAAGGCACGAAATTAGTTAAGTTAAATTGTGGCAAACTAGTAAGTAAGAGTTCAAAAATTCACTAAAGAAATTTAAATGAAAAAGTACTTTATATGCGCAGTGAACCACTGGAAAAACTTCCAAAAAGTTTGCTATGCAGAAAGCGGGTAGTGAGTGGCGGAGTTTCAGCTCAGCAACATGAATTGAGTTCGTTTAAGCATAAAAAAAAACTTTTCGACGACAAAATGTGTGCCATTTATTTATGTATATAAAAAAACGCTATTTTACTATTAAATTCCCAGTAATTCATTTCCCGCTTTATTATCCTGAATTGCTAGCCTAAATATTTAATGATTAAATTTTTTGATTGCACAATCTCTATAAATTAGAACAGCACAGCCTTCAACTGCGCGTTACTAAGTAAATAACGCCGTTAACTGGTATTTGTGTTACGTCATTAAAACGGCTGTCGCCGCTCTGTCAGCTTGTCGGTTAGTTAATAGTCACAATTCTATATAATTCTCTAAGTGTTTCTTTATTTTTATATGCCATTACAACCAGCGTTACCACTGCAAAAAAAATTTTGGTTTATTTACTTCTCATATCCTTTTACTAACCTAAATTTTGTAAATACATATACAATAAATCTTTTAGTTTGTTGGCATAATAAAATTTGCTTTTAATTAAGAATAAATGCGCTACTAAATGTAATATTTAACTACTAAAGTAAATAAAGGCCCATCCACCGTTCCACCATTTCACCTTCCTCTTCAACTTCAACTTCACAACTGCACGGTAAAGCAGCAAAAAGAGTGGGTAGGAAAAAAGCAAATAAAATAGCTTAAGTGTATAGTAAGTATTTATTGTAGTATTTGTATGACAAAGTGAATTTCCTACTACTTAATACAAATACAAGTTCACTAAGTATACTCGAGAAATGAGGTCAATACGTTTGCAGGTGTTTGCCTTGCGGTCGAGTTTCAACAATGTTTTTTGGCTGTTGGCAAGTTAGTTTTTGTTTTTGTTATTCTTTGTGGGAAGTGTCAACGGTGGCGCTTTGCGTGATTATCGTTTTGTTCGCTTCGTACGTAGCGAAAAGTTCTAAAGGCAAATAGTATTAAATTTAGTATTTTTGTTTGGAAAAATATCCGACTGACGTAGATGATTTAAAAACTGGAAAAATATAGGAGCTTTGAGCAATATAAAAATTTGTGAAATTTACAAAAAAGGGTTATTTTATTAGCCTTTTAATAATTTAGCTGGAAATGAAGAAAGGTATTTTTTGTACTTGGAAATAAGAAATTGAATAAAATCATCTAGTTCAGATGCCACCCTGTACTCGATGTTTCTCACAGAATCGGCAGTATCCTAAAAACGAAGTACTAGTTTTTCTGCACACGCTTTAAAATAAAATCAGCAACGAGGAAACTACACTGCCGTACGTTAGTGTGTTGAAAAATATAATTCTATTTAAAAGAGAAGGAATCTGAAACACTTCTAAGGAAATTTTTTCCTCTCCATTAAATTTTTTTTATAAAAATATACCCAATGCTATGTCCGAGATTACTTTCTAGTCACCAATCAAAGCCACATGAAAATCCATTCAGTAGTTGCGGAGATTATTGAATTCAAACAGGCAAACAGACAGACACAATTTCTAAAAATGGTCCAACTCTATTCTTCGGTCAGTATTTTAAAGAAATGTTCAATCTCTACAGTTTTATACATAGTACTAGTATTAAAAGCCCGTCACGCGGCGTGATCCAACCATTTTTTATTCACGTCAATAACACATTACAAAGATATCAAAACTGTTATAGTTTTTATATGCATACTTTTAGGATGAAGGCAATGTAGTTAAGAGTTTGAGTTAAAAGAAAATTTCTTGAGGCAAATGTTCTTAAATCGTAAGAAATTTTGGAAAATGGTTGACAAAAATTTGTATTACTCACAAAAACAGTTATGAAGTGATTTTTTTTACACCGTTTTTTTACAGTGTTCTTAAGTAAATTGTATGTTTTTTTTAAAATTATTTTTGTGTGAAAAACATAATTCATTCTATAACATAAATAATATAAATCAAGGTTTTAAACGCTATTCAAAATTCAAGAAAGTTCAAAAAAATTGTTGTGAATTTCGTATAGAGCTAGAAACTTTAATTGACGTGGTATATTTTATAGGATTAACTATATTTTCATAAAAACCTTTGGCTATCAAAGGTTTTAAACCACGGTCTTTATCATTTAATGTTTTCGAAGAATTATTCAATCTTACCGCCATTTGGCTGATCTAAAGTTTCATTGTGAATTTCCACAAGTGCGTTTGAGTTCTATTTTTTCTCTTATAAATAAACTTTTGTTTCTTTGTGCGTTATTTCTCATTCCACTTTCTTCATACCTACCTAACTTTTGTGCTATATTTTTTTTCCTTGTTCTCATTTTGATCCGCTGTCAGAATGTTATTCAAATTACATGTTAATCTAAATAATGTTGGTCATATTAATGAGCGTGCATACCTAACCTCACTAACTTTCATTTTCTATTTACTAGTTGTGCTCCTTCTTTTTTTGTTTTTCTCATTATAATTCGCTGTGCATTTCGCCAGTTTCAGTATAACTTGCCTCTAAAACTCACTCTTTCTGGTTCGCTTGGTTATATGGGTTATATGGGCATGCAATTATTCCTATTGCATGTTCGTCAATTTAATTTGATCAGATATGATGTCTGCTTTTAGGCGCCTAAAAGTCGTTGTTTGTTTCAGCTGTCAATTTGCCACTGATTGCCAGCGCTTTTATTCTCATATCGACTCAAGTTACAAGGGCAATGCGCAAAGCAGAACGGCGAATACAAAGCGAAAGTGGTCAATTGGAGGGGTGGGTAGCGAAAGCACAGCACATATGTATTATTTTTGTTTTTGTATGTATGTGATTAGGAGGTTTGTGAAGATAGATTATTTCCTTGATGTATACATAATACATACATATATTTGTCGTCTGTGACTGTAGGTAACAAAAAATCACTTTCAACTAAATGAGATCACATTAAATGCATTCGTGTTGTCACAAATGTTGTATTTGTTTGTTAAGCGACGATATTGCGAGGTCATTAGGCTTTTCATTAGAGCATTTTTTTTATTAGAGCACCCGAACCTCTAGCATACATACATACAAATTATATATAGATATAGTATTAGCCTACTTCAAAAATGAACAAAAATAGACCATTTAAAATCATACCAGGTGACTAGCAAAAACAAAAGTTTGGTTAAAGCCCGGACATACCATCCATCGAAATTTATTGCTCATTTTTAATATATATAAAAAAAATTTTCATGAATTTCAGTAATTTCGTCTTGTAAAATTTGTCACTAAATTAAAATTAAATAAAGAATTTTATTATAAATCAAAAACCAAATCAATAACAAATCATCGTCGGTTGCATCGATAATAATCGAAAAATTTGTTTTCCCATAACTAAACTATGCGATTCACTTTGAAATACTAGCATTTCAATCAACTTTTTTCTTGATTTCTACTGCTTCTTTCAGGGTCGCAAATTTAAAGAAAATATCACCATAAAAACTTAAATATTTTAAAAAAATGTACAAAGTGTCTCACATTTCTTCCTTTGATCAAAGATCTAAGCATCGCTGTGACTGCAGAACTCTCAAGATAAACTAGGAATGACAAGTGTGAACGTACTTTGTTTATGCGAAGTACTTTGAACGAAAATAAGTAATTTACCTTGTAGTGGGTCCGGCCTTTAAGGTGGCGACTCTCCAATCTTTAAATATAGAATCACAATTTTAAATAAAACTACCAAATCCTTTGCAATTCTTTTACCAAACTTCTGTCTAAATTTCAAAATGATCGGTTGAAAATCCGCACGAGAAAACGTAAAATAGCTGAGGCTGGATCAGACGAAATTCCACCACCAACGCAAACAAAACTTCGGTTTGTCTACAAATAAATGAATGTCGGCATCACTGCAACTCTAGGTGATGTTGAAGTTGACGAACACCCACATTTGATACAAGAAATGATTGGGCTTGAATTACATGCATAAGTAATCATCTGGGATACACAATGAAATCTGCTCAATGGATTCCACCAATTTTAAATATAACCGAAAAAGTGGCTCAAGTGCATTTTGCTAAATTTTTCCCAAGTAAATTCGAAATTAGCCGCTCTAGCAATTTTAGTAAAGTCACGGATAACGAATCCTGGTTCTATAGGTACGATCCGGCAACCAAACAGCAGTCCATAGTATGGAATCCAAAAGGAGCACACCCACCCGTAAAATCTAAGCAACAAAATCAATGATGTCAGTTTACCTCACACGATCAAAATCTGTAGCTGGTATCCTCTGGAAAAGAGTGAAACGGTAACTCCAGAATGGTAATCCGAAGACTGCTTACCAAAAGTTTGCAAAACTTTACTTTTATATCATGCGCCAGCTGACACTGCTAATTTTTAGTTATTTCCAATAATTGAAAGAAATTTGAAGGGAAAGCTCTATAACAGCGTCGGGGAGATAATCGATGGGGTTAATGCTGAACTCGATAAGGGTAAAAGGTAGAAACTTGAAGTCCTTTTTAAGAAGTGGATTTATAGGCAAAAATGTACTTTTGAAAATGACTTTAGATGTCGCTGGTAGGTACGGGAGTTCGAAGTTTAAAAGGAATACATAAATAGGAAATATTTTACATAAAAATAGAAATGAAACCGATAAATCTATCATTTGAAATAATTAATTTGCCACAAGTTATGGGCAGACATTGATTAGGGATTTGTATTAAATAAAGATTCCCTGGTGGTTGAAAATATTTGTTGAGTTATTTTTGAATAATTTTTACGTTCAACTTTCGTGAACTATTCTTATAATACGAGTATGTACCATATAGACCAACAATGCGCATTAAATTAATTTTACCTACCACAAATTCCTTCTGTTTGTAGGTAATCTAGCTCACACTTTGTTAATAAAACACAATTGTGTCTGTATTTAATATGCAATACAAATTGTTTACATACTTGCGTCGAATTGAATTGAATTTTTGTGACGCACAAACTCTCCCTCTACAACGCACTTTAGGGCTTCAATATTTCCTATGATTTGATCTATGTTTACTTATACATACATTTCATTTATTTATACAATGAACCAAAAATTGCAGCTAGCATTTTTTTTCATTTTTTTTCGCCCGTGTATTTTGTATACATTTTTTATTGCGTACTTATTTAGTGCATATTTGCTCTCACACGTTCTATTATTCTCTTTTTTTTTCTAACTTTCCTCGAATTTTCTTTAACATGGAAGCCATATTATTTGGTGCCAAACTTTTGTATTTCTATACTACTGCCGCTGATTTGATTTTTTTTACGCGTAGCAAGCAGTGCGTACATAGCATAGCATGTGTGGTAACTTTTGTGGCTTTTCCTCCAAATGTTTTACGTTTTGCCAATGCTATTAAAAACAACAATCAATAAGCCACATAAGTGCGTGCCATTAATGATTTTGTGGGTGCTTAGAAAAAAGCAAAGTAATTTGTTTCAATGTGTAGACAATTGTAATGGCTTAATAGTCGATCGTTTGAATTGAGCAGTATCTATGGTAATAATTTTTGCAGAGTTATGCAAAATATGTCAATTATAAGAGCTAACTATGCTAACAAGAAATTATAGCACTTTCCCAATTGTGTATGTGTACCTAAAACCGAACCAAAAACACAATATTGAGTTCAGAATTGGATAAAAAACCACTTGTGCAACTTAAAGCGCGAGTCAGAAGTAAATCTTCTTTGCCGACTTCATAAAGTAGTGGTAGCAGTTGTTAGTAGTAAGTAGTAGTAGTTATAGTTTTGTATTAGTTGTACTTAGTAGTAACTGTAGTTGATAGTAGAGATTCGTAAAAATACTAGTAGTAATTAGTAGTAGCATTAGTTAAAATAGTAGTAGAAATTAGTACAAAAAAATTGTAGTAGCTTTAGATAAAATGGTAGTAGAAATTAGTAAAAAAAATTGAAGAAGGATTAGTAGCAGTTATTAGTAGTATCTACCGTTAGTAGTATCATTAGTTAAAATGGTAGTAGAAATTAGTAAAAAATAATAGTAGAAATTAGTAGTAGTATCGTTGTGATAGTAGTAGTAGTAGTAGTAGGTAGTAGTAGTAGTAGTAGTTAGTAGTAGTAGTTAGTAGTAGTAGTAGTTAGTAGTAGTAGTAGGTAGTAGTAGTTGTAATTAGTAGTTATAGTGGTAATAGCTAGTAGTGGTAGTATTAGAAGCAATTGTAGTAGAAATAGTAGTAGTACTAGTTGTAGTGGTGAACCTGTCCCGAACTACTAAAAGGTCCTGAAATATCTAGTCCGAAAATAGTGCCGAAACGGTTCAGAACTTGTCTTAAGCTACAAAAAACTGACGAAAGTCAAATTTCAGTAAAAGCACAATTCGGCAATGTGTTAGAGAGAGACAACCAACCTCTGTGTGCTGAAAGCCATCTGTCAAAAAAAAAAAAAAATCTAACGAAAACAAGTTGGGCAGACTGGGCTTAACAACCTAGTTTGTTGTACGCTTGTTTTACCTTTTCTATTTTTATTTTGTTTGTTTGTTGTACGTAGCTTACTCGTTTACACCAGTACAGAAATCGCATGAGACCTTCTCTTTCTTTCAAAATACAGCCTAAAATACACTTGAAACACAAGCAAAAAACGTGGAATCTTACGGGCATTAACGGTATACTTGAAAAGTGGAGTTTTCGTATGATTTTTGAGATACTATTACTTAGTAATATTTTTAAAAAAATGTAATGTGGGTCGTGAGATCAATCCTTTAGAGCAAATAGAAGAAAGGCCACTTTATTTAAGGTTTCATTCATTTTTTTTTTGTGTTTTGTTCCAAGTTCCCTTTGTTTAAATAAAAAAAAAAACAAATTTCACATCCTTTTATTTATGTACCTAATTCAATTATATTTATGCTAGCACTTGTGTATGGAATGTTATTTGTTATTCATTAATTTTTGCTTTCTATAATATTTTATTTTAGTTTAGTTTCGGTAGTTTTCTTTAGCTTAGCTTAGATTAGTTTAGCTACTTTAGTAACTTCATTTTTGTTTAGTTCTCTACAGTTTTTTGTAGTGCGGTTAGAAAGGGACAAACAAATAAAAATCTTTTCATATTTATTCTTAAACTTCGTCTTTTGTATTTTCTCTACATAATCGCCATTGTCAGTATTCAAAATCTTATATACATAAGTTTGTATACATATGTATTGTAAACTTCTTCGTGGATCCCAGATGATTACCTAATATTCGCAATACAGCCGTAGCATTCAAGCCAATTTCTTTAGCAATCATTTCTTGTATCAATCGCGGATCTTCGTCCCCTTTGGAATTCACCAGGGCCACTGTGACGTCATAAGTAGAAGATTTTGGTATGCCTTCTTGGGGCTCGCTCTGTGCAGAGGCGGCGCAAACGTTTATATAAGGGTGGTTTAGTTTTGGTAATTTATATTTTTCGTCATTTATTTACACTTTTTTATTTAGGTATTATTTTAATTTTTTTGTTTTTTTTTTGCTTTCTTTACAACTTCTCGAAAACCTTTTGAAATAAACTTCGACTGTATCCGTTCAATTTTCTTGTTTTCTTCTTTTGCTTTAATTTTATTATTGATATATTTTTGTATACAAAAAATGATCCTATTATTTTCACATCAGTTTTATAGGCATCGAGTATTCCGCCATTATGTGCTCTTCGGTTTATTAATATTTTATAACCTTCCATTACACTTTACTACGAGTATCTATCCCAACCAGATCGTTATGACCTATAAAAGTGCAAAAAGGTTGCAAAGTTTCGAAAATATTTCCCATGGCTAATGGCCTTGTAGCTCGCATGAAACGTCATCATCGTCTCGTGTATCAATATTAAATATTTAACAAGAGAATACGAAGGCTGTATCTAACGTTACACATAACAAAAACTCAATTAGTTATTAAATTCATGTCACAAGCGCAAGATCATATAAATAGAGGGAAAAGGACGAAAGCAGCGTTGCTCAGAGAGAAGTGTGCCCGTCCTGATTACTTTTATTACTTAGTCGAGGCATCCAATGGAAGGAACTAGAGAATGAGGTAAAATACCTATTTGGAATTTTTAAACACACACGAACGTTGCTGTGTATTGCGCCGTAAAAGGCAAGCAAGTTAATGGGTGGCCACGGGGGGGAGGTTGAGGTGCTGTGTGATGGCGCGGCAAATGTCTAAAGTGTTATGCATGCAAACGACATGAAAATGTATATTATATGAAATTTATGATGCTCATAAAATATGCGTCGAGTGCACTGTGTTTGTGAGGCCAGGCCACACACAATCGGCTATACATTTATAGATATTCACTGCTTACGCGCTTATATACAGGGTGCTGGGATTTCGTTGAATTATTAGAAAATGTTGTCATAAATGTTGATATAAGTTACTTGAACAGGTTACTTATATTATATTTGTGACTTTCGACTTTCGGTGTTTTTCTATTTATTCCTTCGTCACTTCCACTTTTAACAAAGCAAAAAGGTTTCCCATATAGAATTTTAGAAGAAGTGTTTTTGAACAAAAGATTTTAGTAGTAGATTTTACTTTTCATTATTCAGCACCCTCTATATTATTATCCATCTGTATTCACTTCTGCGCGCTCTTGTTCTGACAGCCGCTGAACAGCGTCTGTGGTTTGTGTTTACAGGCATTAATAATGAATATAAAAAAATCCGAAAGAAATGCATACAGCGGTCGAGAGTAGTACAGTAAACTGAATTAATCAAAAGCAGCAGAAAAAACACAACACAAAAAAAAAAAGAAAAATGTTTAAGTAACTTTCGCGTTTAACATTTTAAGAGTTTTAGGTTTATATAAGCCCACACACACACACACACACACAATTTCGCAGGAAGTTAAGTAAAAACATCGGAATTTGTTTTCTAAGTTGAGGTTTAATTAGGATTTGAAAGTAAACATAATTTTGGTTTTTTTTGTTTTGTTTATTTTTTAGTTAAAAAAACGAGTAGGTGGGTTTCCTTAAACTATTTCCTCGTGTGTGGCCCATTCTACTCTCTGGGTTAATAATAGTTATCGTTCAAAGGGGTTAACAATATTCGTATCGCAGTAATTTTATTTTAATTTAAGAGAGTCAGATGAAACAGAAACTCACGGCAAAACGATTTTTAAGATATTTTTCCTTTATCAGTAAAAAAGCAACCGATCTCCTAAGACGCTTCCACATTGGCATCTTGATTGAGAGCCAATCGGCAATTACGAGTAAAGCCCTCATAACTCACCAGGTAAATTCAAATTTGGTGGTGGGGTAGAGATATATTTGTGGCCCTCTGAGAATTATCACTATTGGGATGGAGAATTTTCTCGGGATCAACTCATGCAACTTCTATCTGCGTAGGAAGCCTTCGACCACGCTTAAAAAACATCTCCCTGGCCGATCCGAATTCGGCTACGCTGACTACATGGTTTTTGTGCAGAACTCCGTTTTGCAGTGTTGGTCTTCAGCCGTGGTACAAAAACAAAATTACCCAGGTTGATCCAACTTCGGCTACCCCATCCATGGTATTTTGCGCATTTGTTTGATTGTGGTCGTAATTTATTTTCAAAAATGAATTTTGACCACGCGGCCTTATATAATTTTTTTATTGGAGCCGTAACAAGGGTTAGCAGAATTGTAGGATTAAAATTTTTAACCGCACTAGAAGATACCTACTCTACACAAATTTTAAAGCTAGAAAATATTTTTTTTCCATATTGACTAGGCAATACATTTTATTATTATTATTTTTGTTGTTTTATAAAATTATTTTTATTTTGTTATAATTTGATTTATTTTTGTTTTTATTATATAATTTAATTTAATTTTTGTTTTTATTTTATTTCGTTTAATTTTTTCTTTGTTATGCTGGTTTATTGCTTTTATTTTATTTCGTTTGATTATTATGCTACTTTAAATTTAATGTTTTTTTAATTTTGTTTTATTTTTTTAATTATTATTTTTTTATTCTTTTGTATGATTTAATTTTAGTTGTTTTTTTTATTCAATCTTTTTATTTTATTTCATACCATTCTTATTATTTTATCTATTTATTTTGAAATTTAATTTAAAGTATTTTAAACTTTTTTTCTTCTTATTTAAATTTTTTTTACCTTTTTTATTTAGAAATTAATCCTTTTATTTTTTTATATTGTTTTACATTTCTTGTTTTAAATTTAATATTTTTGTTGTATATTGTTCTTTTTCATTTTATCTATTTATTTTAAATTTAATTAAAAATATTGTTATTTATTTTTTTTTAATATTATTTTATTTTACTTTAGTGTCTTTTACTTTTTTATTTAGAACTTAATCCTTTTGTTTTATTTGGCATTATTTTATTTATATATGTACATATATTTTTAATTACTCTATCTTATTTTATTTTGTTAATTTCATACGTTCTTGTTTAAAATTTATTCAATACTTAATTTTGTGTTTTTTAAATTTAATTTTATGTATTTATTAATTCTTTTTATAATCCTTTTTTTTCTCTATTTTATTTATAATTTTTTTTTGTTTGTTCTATTTTATTTTATATTTTTTTAAATTTTATTTTAGTTTGTTTCATACGTTTATATGCCAAATTTAATCTATATTTCATTTTGATTTGTTTTTTTTTGCATTTTTTTTATTATTAATTTTTTTTTTTCTTTTATTCCATTTCCTTTATATTGCCTTAGTTTATTTTAGTTTATTGTTTTACACTTTTATTTTAATTTAATCTTTATTTTACTTTAGTTTACTTTACTTTACTTTTTTTTATTATTTGTATTTGTCATGCCACTCATAAATAAAACGTTCCGATAATATTCCAGCCAACTGTTAAATAGTTTTTGAGTTATTTTCATTTGAATCTGTTTTGGTCTCAATTATTTATTTCTGCATCTAACAATTTACAATCACTCAATTTGTTTATTCCTTGTACTTTAAACCACTTGCCATGTTTCCTATTGCGGCTTTTGAATGCGTTCCATATCTCCAACCAAATGGAGCTAACATTTGCAACAACAGCTGAGCACAACCATTCGAGTATATCGTGGAAGTATTCCAAACATATGCAGCGGCTGCACACAGCCTGTATACTTTGTTTCATGTTCGCATTCTTTGCACTTCCAAGTGAAACACCAAAAATACCTGGGAAGAAACAAACAAAAAGAAATGAAATCATTAGAAAATAAAAAGTATAAACAATGAGAAGAACGGCGAATGCTATAATAAACAAAATGAAAAACAAAGAAATGTCAGTCCGCTTTCAGTTCTCTATTTTTCTTCAATTGACACTGCAAACTGTTGCGCAGTGTTGTTGGCTTCCTCCAACGCTCCCTTGAGTTGTCAAAGGAATTATTTCATCTACTTACTTAGCACATTGTATTACGTAATACTTTGCGCTTAACTTACCTCTATTCCCCTCCCGCTCTCAACTACGTGACCACTACGAGATGCCTTCTTTTTCCTCCTCATTTTCTTGATTCTTCTTGTGTACGACGTGCCACACTTTCATTATTTTTAATAAGCTCCCAAGTGTGCAATTTGAAGCGTGATTGCGCGTATGTGCCTGCGCTCCACGCCCCTCGCTCGTCGTTCTGCAAGTGAACGTGAAAAAAACTTAACTACAACTTGGTTGTTGAATGTTTAGCAAATTGTAGTATAATAACAAAACTTGATGCTGACGTCACATTTGGCACGGAAATTAGAGCGTGAAATATGATGAGTAGAGTCGAGAGTCGTTCGCAGAGGCAGGAAGGGGCAATGGGAAGGCAATGCGATATCAATGGATGATGTAATGCCAGGATAATGTGTAGTGGTGCAAATTCAAATAGTGGGTCGTAGTAGTCGTACTTTAAAAAGAAAATATTCCGTTTGTATGTTCTGAAGTGTTGGACAATGCAAAGAAAGTGTGTTGATTATTTAGGTTATTAGGGGGCAGTTTCATGAATATGAATGGGCGTCATTTTATATGATACTCAAATTATAGTGATGTCCGCGTAAGTGGTGGTATTTCTGTTATGCGATGGGCGATTTTAATTGGGACTTTCGAAAATGAGCATAATTTGAAATAATAATACATAGTACTTATTTGTACCTCCTCTCATTGGATTGGAATGCAGGATCTTATTATTAATAATATGGATGGGCAGTGTGGTACTACTATTTGTTAGTTTTTACAACGAAGAAAGAAGCAGTAACTAATATCCCTAGAGTAGTGGAGTAGCACTGAAATTTCCTCTTAGAATGAATGAAGAATATGAAAAACTTATTATTGCACTCACCGTAGGCTTCATTTTATTCATTTAGGTGATCGCACGTTACTATTCAAAAAAATAAGCCCCTTCTTAGGACAATTACGGTCTGTCTACTTAATTCATTATTTAAATACGGAATTTTGAAAATGTCGCATGTCTGAACGTTTACACTTAAAGCTAAGTCCTTAGCTCTCAAGAAAAACAAAAAATTCATATACATAAATGATAAGATCTACAATTTACCCTTTGGTCATCGAATCAACTCTTTGAAAGCACATAACGACTAGCCTAACCTAACTTAACTGCCAGTTGGCCGTTAATCAGGCATTGAAAAAACATGTTTAATTTTTCTATTAAATAAATGGAAATGATTTTTGCTGGTTAACTTTTGCTTGCAATTAAGCTTTCAATAGTTGAGTTTCGATATAAAAATTACAAAAAATGCTCTCCCAATCTATTTAAATGCTCCACAATTCTCCAAAACTACCTACATACATATATTATTTTGATCACAGAACCCTTTTCGAAATCTACTTACACACTAGGTCTGTTCGATGAGTGCAGTAAAATATTTTTTAAATCTATTTTCATTTGCCGCAATCGAACTGAAACAACAGCTGTGTTCTTGTGTGCTGCACTAACTTACACCAGTTATTTAAGAAGCTAGAGTGGTTTAGTGCAAAAAGTGGCAGGCTCAAAAAAGTGCAGAAAAGCAGAAGATATAGTACGGAACAGTTTAGTGCAAAGAGAAATTTTATCGACACTTTTTTCTGCACTTGAGTATTCTAGAGTATTCTCGATGAGAACATTGTTCATAGTCGAGACCATTACGATCATAAATTTTTTTTAAAAAATACTTTCCTCAATTTAGTTACTTAATTTTTTTTATTGTTAAAAAAATAAGGTCATGTTTTGAGTTTTACTTTTTGCTTAGAATATACAAATTTACTTTGCTAAGAAAGCAATAGTTACTAGATTGAGTATTATTTTTTGCTGTAACAATGAAACAATATTCTCTGAGCAAAAAATAAAACTAAAAAAAAATTTATTATTTTCTAGGTAAAAAAATAAACCTCAAAAAGTCATGTCAAGCAAAAAATAAAACTAAAAAAATTAGTCCTATTTGCTAAGAAAAAAATTTATCTGGAAAAAATTTAATTTTTTAAGGAATAAATAAAACGCAAAACTAAATTTTTATTGCCTAAGCAATAAAAAAATAAGAAATCAAAAAGCAAAAGATAAAACTAAAAAATTACTCTTATTTTCTAAGCAAAAAACATAATTTAAGCTAAAAATTTAACTCAAAAAATTACTCTTATTTTCAAAGCCGTAAATTAAACCCGAAAAAAAAACTTTTTGTTTTCTAAGCAAAAAATAAAACAAAAAAAATTAGTCCTATTTGCTAAGAAAAAAATTTATCTGGAAAAAATTGTATTTATTAAGGAATAAATAAAACTCAAAATTAAGTTTTTATTGCCTAAGCAAAAGAAAAAACCTAAAAAATTGCTCTAAGGAAAAAACATAATTTAAGCTAAAAATTTAACTCCAAAAATTTTTACTTATTTTCAAAGCCGTAAATTAAAGACAAACAACTTTTTGTTTTCTAACCAAAAAAATAGATCTCAAAAAGTAATTTTATGCAAAAAATAAAACTCAAAAAATTATTTTTTCTCTTTGCAAAAAACAAAACTCAGAAAAAAAAATTTTTCTAAGCAAAAAATTAAATTCAAAAAGTTACTCTTAGTTTCTCAGCAATAAAAATAAAATTCAAAAAATTATTCTTATTTTCTAAGCAAAAAAATTAAACTCAAAAAAATACTCTTATTTCCCCAGCAAAAAAATTAAAACTGAAAAATAATTTTTATGTTCTAAGCAATTAATAAAGCTTAAAAAATAAAACTAAAAAAATTACTCTTATTTTATAAGCAAAAAATAAATCTGGAAAAAATAATTTTTATTTTCTAAGTAATAAATAAAATTCAAAAAATAATTTTAAGCTAGAAATGGTACCAAAAAAATAACTTTCCATTTCAGCACAATTTCTGTTTGTAGAAATGTGAAAAATATTCGCTGTTTGTGTTCCCTGGTACATTGCAATCATTGTTTCTACATGTGTAGATCTACTTAGCTTCATAACTGATTCCAATATCTAGCTGGGGTATAAGAAAAATAAGTTGAATACACTTCGAGGGAATCACATAATTTTTATTGAAGTCAGCACACTTTTTCCTTGCCAATTTATGGGGCCACATTCGCAAATACCACACTATTTTTAGCTACACGAATTTTTATGTGGAAGCAGGAACATTTAGCCTATTCAATTTTATTTATGAAAGAAAGTGTGTTTTATGAAGATAGTAATTCGATTTATGATTATGATTCATTCATTCAATGAAATATTTTTAATATTGCGCTTACTTTTTTTCGCAACTGTGATTGCTGCTTAAGTCTCAACACACATTTGCGTGCAATCGAAAAAGTTTTTATTGCAAATATTTATATGCACTCTCGCGCATTTTTTAATACTTTCCACTATACAACTCAAATGGAAATGAATATGAAAATGCCTAACAAATAGGATTGCACATATGTAGTATTGAAATACAACAGCACAGCACAGCACGTTCATTTTCAATTATCTCCTTTAGTGGCTAAAAATAAATGTTTGGTTTATTCATTTTATAGCTCTTTTTCATAACTTCCATCTTTTTTTTTTTTGGTTTTTTTTTTTTTTGCTTCTTTCTCCTTTTTTTATTGCTTTGTGTATAAATTTACTAATGGCATATGCACTGTGTGTTAAAAGCTAAATTTCCTGCGAATAGAAAGCAAAGTCGTGAAAATGGGAAAATGGAACATGTCATACAAGTTTTCTCCAATACTCGCAATTGTTGTTACTACTTTTTCTTCGTTCAATTTTGTAAAACTGTGTCAATTCTGCAGCAAATTGTGACGATTGTGTTGTCAATGTCACTAGTTGTCGAGCGAGCCTCTTGCTGCTACCAATGGCAAAAAGTAGTTTAGTTACTACATGTTGCTATTCGAATTTTGTGTGGCTCCTGTAGCGATGGCTAAACTTGTTATCCATCTCACAACTCTACTCTACAATCTCTGTTTGCATCTTGCCCCTGCCGCCATAATCAAGTTGTCTGCATTTGCTTACAATATCAAGTTTTTGACAATAAGCTGTTTGTTCGATGCAATCTTATTTGATTGTGTGTGTGAGGGTGTAGAGCGCAGATTGCTTAGTCGAGTATATATTGAACTTATGATTGATTGACAGTTTACCGGCTAGTCAAGCTGGTCTGCTCAACGGCCTACTTGACTATCAGCAATTTGTGAATGTAACGGCATTTTCTCCGATTTATCGAGAAAATGTAAGAGCAAGTTATGAATCTAAATAATACTTTTTGCCGTATTGTTTCATTGGAAAGTGGCAAATGAGCTTTAATTTGGTGCTAAGATCTTCTCGCTCCCCTGTAACAAACAACCTGTTTCGACTGTGGCTGCTTGCCTGCCTACCTGTTGTTACAATTAATGATTGCATTTTCTCTTATTTCACTATTTAAACTGATTGCTGCATTCAGTAGTGCAACAATAATGCTTAAAAATTAATTGAGAAAGAAACGAATGTTGTAAAATTTCACTCCTTGCTGTGTTCTTGGCTTTTACCTGCCACACATTTACTATGTACCTATTTTAATATGTATAATGTCAATCTCAGCAACGCAGTTAAAATTTACGTGCATCTGAGTAGGTACATATGTTTTGTAGTGTTGTGTTGTGCTTGCAACTTACGCAAAGTGTGCACACGAGTGCCACCGCGCTTCAAGTGCACTTTTCTATGCTCGTTTAGAGCTACTTAAACTTGTGCGCGGATGTTGCAATTAAAATGTCCTTAAACTTGTGCATGTATACGTAAAAGTTTTACATTTTTTTTTTATTTGTGTTTAAAATAGTGTGCACATTTTGTGAGCGCTTATGCCACTTAGTCACTTAAATGTTGTGCTGCAGTTGGCACTTAGTGCTTACGAAATTCACACTTTGCTTGCAATATTAAATGTACATTTATTTTGTAAGCATTTCACTAAAGTTGTTGTAGGTAGTGTAGTATACCTTTAGCGCATGCTGCTGACAAATTTTGCAATGAATTGCGATTTTATTAAAAAATGTTGGAATTTATGTTGATTAAATGAAAATTCATTCCATTTGGAATTGAGAGACATACATAGTTGAGCTATTCCTCTGCAGTTTGAAGTTTGAAATATTTTAATATATTCCCGAAATTCTTTCAATATTCGTACATATATTCGTTGTATAAATTGAAAACTTTGACAAACACTTCACTTCAATGAGATACACCAAACACAGAATGCAAGCACAATGTCAATGTGCTTGCATTATTGCTCAGAATGCTACTCATAGCCACTCAATTTTCTGTACATGTATTCTACATATACATATGTATATGTATATATGTATGTATGCATGTGTGTATGTCTCATTGTAACTACTCGCCGCCTTTCTTGACTAAGTTGTTATGCACAAGAGAAACTACAATTTTTTATTTCGCCTGACTAAATGTCGTATTTGGGTCATGACTTTTATGACATCTGTTGCTGAAATGTAGCTAAATGACCTCAGTGTACCAGCAGCGACAAAAACTTTAGTAGTGGATTTCATTTCGTAATTTCCATTTTGCTGTGAAATTTGCAATCTCCCTAAGCGCTTACTTCACTTGCACGATGCTGCTTTTATCAATTACGTGCTCTTACTCGCTGGCAACATTTGCTAATCATTAGTAATGAAATATCAATTCAATTATAATTTTGTGGACCTTCTGCATTTCATAATCAAACCTTTTCACAATGATTTTGCTTTGTTAGCATAAATTGAGTAGTTGTGTTTTTAGTGTATTCAAATCAGTCTTAAAATAAATTTATACTTTTATTAACTATTTATAAAATAAGCTGTTAGCTATATTATGCTTGTAAAAAGTTTCTGAAGGGGAAGAAAAATTATCGCGAAATACTATCACTACAAAATATTTTATAAGCACATTTATTTCATGGTATCTGATCAAGCACTGAATGACTTCTAGTTATTGTGTGCAATTTCTAGCAAACGCTTACAAATTTCTACGCAAAGTATGTTTTTGCCGTACTTTGAAAAATATTTATTTTATCCTAATACTAATAAATAAACATAAGCTTTCATATTTCGTACTATTTCAATTCTATGCTTTATGCAGAAGAAAAATGTGCATAATTTATTTGTACTAAAAACTCGGAAACGTTTTACATTTAACAAATTTATTGTAAGCCCATATCATAAATTAAATTTGATTGCATAGCGTATTAGTATAAGTGTATGCTTACAGAAATAAGCAAGTGCTTACAAGAAATGTTCTTATGCAACTAAGATTCAGATGAACGCATTAATGCTACAATTAAAGTGAGATGTTTATACTTGTTCGCTTTTATTAGTTTTTACTTGCAAATTTTGACGGAAAGAATATTTAACACTTCCAAAAAAAAAGGAGAAATTAGTAAACATACGTATTCAGATTTGGTAGCATATAAGTTCTGTGTCTTGTGCAGAAGAAAAACCTCCAGAATTTTTTTTATTAAAAATGTTTTTGAGCTATTTACATTAAAAAATTATTGTAAGCCCATATCTTAAATTAAGTATGATTATAAATCGCATTACTACAAGTTTATGCTTGAAGTAATAGACAAGTGCTTACAAGAATTTTTCTTATCTAACTAAGATTCTGAAGAAACTTAATGATCGAATTCAAATGAACTGTTCGTACTAGTTTGGTGTTACAATTTTTGTAATCCGCTACAAGCAGTAATGCCAACATATTAAAATTTCCCAAAAATGCTTAACTCAGGCATATAATATTTATTTTCCTACAGGTCACTTCTAAGTTACCACGCACACAATTCGTTATTATTGTTCAATCGTTGTTTGGTTTTGTTTTATTGTATTTTGTCGCCCCGTGCCTCCATTTGTTAATAAATTATTATGGATATTATATTCGCGCGCAAGCCTGCTTCAAGGCGTAAAATTATACAATATAATTTTCTGAAGTGCTCCGTTGTTACTTTCGATTTCTTTTTAATATACTACACCCCGGTTGAGTTTGTTTCCACGCTCAATTTCACTTTTGGTTTTGATTGTTATTTTATGCTTCATTCAGTTTGAATAATTCCACCCAAGTGATTACAGCACCACCATCACCACCTTCATCACCTTCATCGCCAACATCAACACACCAGCACGCGAGCAACAGTCGACCACCACCACCACCATTGTGTGGCGCCTGTAAGTATGCTGCTAACAGCGATGACTCTCAACTGCCGACTATTGTCGTTTACGTGCTTCCATTTACACGCAAGTTAGTGTGTGTGCGTGTTGGTGGTGGACGGGATATTTCTTACGGCGTATTTGTTCAATTTTTATGTTTCTCTTACTTTCTATTTTTAAATCATCAATAATTCATTGCAATTTTTCGAGTTTCATTGCAAATTGTTTATGCAGCCCATTTTATTTTTCATTTCAATTGAGAACTACGATTTTTTGTGCAAAAGTTGTTCTTGCTTGGTTTGTAGTTGGAAAAATTGCATGATGCGTTTCTTTATTTATATATCTATACTAGCTGACCCGGCGAACTTTGTCCCGCCCAATTTTTATTTGAAATAGTTAAAACGCTTTTTGAACTTAAATATTTTTGGCGAAGTTCGTTCTTTGTTTTGTTGTGTAGCGTGTAAACAAATAAAGAAGATGGCTCTCCAACACGCTAACATGCCACATACATACCTACATATGTATGTATGTACATATGAAACTGTAAAATTTTGAACTTAAACGATAAATCGGTTTGAATCATTCGAATTCTCAGAATGAACATTTCCTCACTTTTAGATTTGCTGTGTTGTAGTAAACTATTCACTACAGTGAAATTATTTTTTATGAATAAAGACGGAAACCTTATATACATATCTGGTATAAAAATCCACGGGATTGAGATTTGAACTTGAGGTCAAAATTTTTAAAATTATAGATGAAAATTTTCGTAGAGTTGATAATAAACACAAATTTTCATAAAATAGTTCATTTTTGATTTTATATTCAAGTTTTTAACAAATAAGTTAATTACAAAATTGTTAGTTGATAACATGTAACATTTAATTTTATAATCTTAGGATAGATAATTCTTAATTTTTAATAGTAGTATTTATTTTTTTGAATTATAAACATTTTAATTTAACTTAGCACTAATCGGTGCACAATATTTTTGGTTAACCTGTCTCGAGCTAAGACAAATAGATTTGATGGTTTTCCCACACGTGAGCATGCAACATATAATTGCCCATGGGAAAAACATGGATTATCCAAATCTAACCCACAAATGGGCATTGTTTGGCCTTGAGACTTATTTATGGACATGGCAAAAGCTAAACGAATAGGAAACTGTAGTCTTCTGAATGGTATCGTAGATTCTGACGGTATCATTGGAATACGGGGCAACAGGACCACTTCTCCTTTAAGCTTTCCAGTCAAAATGGTTGCTTCAAGAATATTCCCTGTTAACTTTTTGATGACCAAACGTGTACCGTTGCATAACCGAGGTGGATTCAAATTACGCAGAAGAATAATAATTGAACCAATCTTCAACCGAAGAATATGTGGTGGCATTCCGGGTATATCTAGAGAGTTTAAAAATTCAGTTGGAAAATTTACACTTTCATTTTCATCAACAACAGTATCGATTGATTTAAAAGACATCAGATCGCCTGGCAACAACTGTTGTATCTGGAAGTTAATTTCGTCAACATCAACATTTTCGGCTGCCAAAATAGCCCGCCCACTGAGCCAGTTATGATCTAAATAATTATTTTGTATATCCGGGAAAATACTTTCAATTAATTCAATTTTTGTGTGAACAACAGTGCAGAAATTGTCTGGCAGTTTAATGCATTGCGTGTTTGGTTGCCGTTCTATTGTACCGTTCTCAATATCTAGCAATTGTTCCGAAAATATATGTGCTAATGGATCATTTAGTAAATGTACGCGCATGTTTATAGTCAATCGAAGTGTTTTAACATTTCTCCATAAAAATGATTGTTTTAAACATGCGTTAATCTCATCGGCGAAAGTAGAGCGAGGTATGACCGGCAACGTCTGTCGGAAATCACCAGATAGCAATATGACAGCACCTCGAATAGTTCGGTGCAATGCCTCGAGTGAATATTTGTGAGCCATTGTGCACTCATCCCAAATAATGATTGAACTTCTTTGCAACACTGCAGCTATTGCGCTATTTTTTTTATGTTACATATTGCGTTTGGGTTGCTATGAATTTGTAATGGCAACTTGAATACTGAATGTGCCGTTCGCCCACCATCTAGCATAGCAGCAGTAGTATTATTCTTCTGCGTAATTTGAATCCACCTCGGTTATGCAACGGTACACGTTTGGTCATCAAAAAGTTAACAGGGAATATTCTTGAAGCAACCATTTTGACTGGAAAGCTTAAAGGAGAAGTGGTCCTGTTGCCCCGTATTCCAATGATACCGTCAGAATCTACGATACCATTCAGAAGACTACAGTTTCCTATTCGTTTAGCTTTTGCCATGTCCATAAATAAGTCTCAAGGCCAAACAATGCCCATTTGTGGGTTAGATTTGGATAATCCATGTTTTTCCCATGGGCAATTATATGTTGCATGCTCACGTGTGGGAAAACCATCAAATCTATTTGTCTTAGCTCGAGACAGGTTAACCAAAAATATTGTGCACCGATTAGTGCTAAGTTAAATTAAAATGTTTATAATTCAAAAAAATAAATACTACTATTAAAAATTAAGAATTATCTATCCTAAGATTATAAAATTAAATGTTACATGTTATCAACTAACAATTTTGTAATTAACTTATTTGTTAAAAACTTGAATATAAAATCAAAAATGAACTATTTTATGAAAATTTGTGTTTATTATCAACTCTACGAAAATTTTCATCTATAATTTTAAAAATTTTGACCTCAAGTTCAAATCTCAATCCCGTGGATTTTTATACCAGATATGTATATAAGGTTTCCGTCTTTATTCATAAAAAATAATTTCACTGTAGTGAATAGTTTACTACAACACAGCAAATCTAAAAGTGAGGAAATGTTCATTCTGAGAATTCGAATGATTCAAACCGATTTATCGTTTAAGTTCAAAATTTTACAGTTTCATATGTACATACATACATATGTAGGTATGTATGTGGCATGTTAGCGTGTTGGAGAGCCATCTTCTTTATTTGTTTACACGCTACACAACAAAACAAAGAACGAACTTCGCCAAAAATATTTAAGTTCAAAAAGCGTTTTAACTATTTCAAATAAAAATTGGTCGGGACGAAGTTCGCTGGGTCAGCTAGTATAGCTCTTAATTTAACTCCAAATGTACATTTAGCCATACAAAATTCTATACCTAAATGCAACTAAATGAAATTTTTTTTTGAATTTAGGAAATACATGCAGAAATCAACTTTGCAATTTCCTAAATTCATCTGAAATCTCCCAAATTCGAGGAAGATTTACTGGAAAAGAGTGGCAGCATTGCTTATTTGTCTGACCATACATACATAACTTTATTTATTTCACGGATTGTATGTGATTTTTTCTTAAATTTGGAATATTGGAAGTCATAGACTCGTATAACTTTACCACGAATAATATAAACTTCAAACAACGCATTTTCATTTAATGTTTTTAGCAAGTGGCAGCTTTTGTTATGACAGCCTAAATCCATGAACATTTACTGTTGAAATTGATAAAACACCGCCAGCTGCTAGAATCATAATAAATGTAGCGCCATCTACTGTAACATACCGCACTTACTCAATACCGCCAGCTGGTGGAATCACAATAACTGTAGCGCCATTTACTGTAGCGCACTTACTCATACCGCTGTTAGCGCCACCAACTGGTGGATAGCTCTTTGCTAATAATAAACAAATAATTTGCAATAAATAAATAATGCGACTATAAGGAGAGTTATAAACTATCCTATCTTTCAAGTTGGGCCAAACTGCACACAGTGTTAAAAATTTCATTAAAATCGGTTCAGTAGTTTAGGAGTCCATCGAAATCAAACAACGTGACACGTGATTTTTATATATTAAGATATATATCCTCTTTTACTTTTTAGCTGAGGAAATCATTTCTTTTATTGCCTCACGCAGTAGTGGTGGTGGGCTTTATTGGAGAATCATTTTATGTTACGAAACTGTATATCATTTAAGTTACCATTCAAACGAATTTCTTTTTTATGATTGTATTATCTTATTAAAACAACACAAATTTTGTAAGCGTTTTCGTCATGCCATTTACTTATACCTGCGTTACCTCAATACAGGCCTGCTTACAATTAATATGTATATGCAAATATCTTTATTTTAAGAAATTGTTGTAAGCGCACATTGTAAGCTAATATTCAACGCTATTTTTATCATGTTATGTGAACGCTTGCAAATTCTAGTGAGCGCTTACTTATTTAAAAAAAATTTAAAATTTCAAGCAATCTTCAAGTTTTGTTTAAATAGAAGGTTATGAAACTAGTTGCAAGTACAGAGGAATTCTCTTCAAATATTGTCAGTTTATTAGTCAGATTTCTTAAGGCTTTCACATTCTATCAAGTGCTTCCAATATTTTTTGTGACAGATTACATTACTTTCACCGAAAATCGTAAAACTTAAACACGTGATACTAATCCTTTCATTTTCTTATTTTTCTTTCTACCACCTTTACAGCAACTTTTCCGCTCACAGAATCCCGGACTCGCTGCCACAAATGCTGCGGCCGCTGCTGCTGCCGCGGCAGCTGCCACATCAGCTGCGCCACCTGGCGCACCAAATGGCACAATGCAGCCACAACAGATGGCACAAATGGCCGCCTCGCAGCAATTTCTGGCCGCGCAGCAGAATGCCGCATACGCTGCGCAACAGGCAGCACCCTACGTCATCAATCCGGGACAGGATGCTGCACCCTATATGGGACTGATAGCAGCACAAATGCCACAGTATTATGGTGTGCAATGGGGCATGTACCCAAGCAATCTGATACCGCAACAGGGCACACAACCGCGGCGGCCGTTAACGCCATCGCAGCAGGGCGCTGAGAACCAGTCGTATCAGGTGAGTGCAAAAAAGCCACAACCGTTCATATAGTACTATGAAAAAAACATATAGCTGTGCATTGCATTTGTAAATCTATATTATATTTCAAAACATACAAGCTATGTACTAAAAAAACTGTAATTTATGAAGGCTGTAATATTTAAATTTGTGTAATTTTACAATGTACAATGTTTATTGTAAAGTACTCTTGTAAAAAAAAAAATATATTTAAAAAAATCAAACCGATTTGCACTTGCATAATTTAATTTTTTTTTTTATAAAAACCCGATTGTACATTTCCATGTAAAATTTCGCAAAAATCCAAACAATCAACATTCACCAAACCAATGTTTTTTTTTTTTTTTGAATCAAAACAAAACAAGCACAAATCAGCATCATTTTACTAGCATAATAAATTTGTACATAACATGACTTTAATTAAATGAGTATATATATTTTTTCTTCTATTTTCTATAAACGCATAACCTTCATAAACAACAACAAAAAATCAAAAACAAATCAAACCAAATGAAAATAATTCTCTTCTAACCTTGTAAAAACTTATACCAAAAACAAAAACAACTGTATAAATCAATGAATGCACTACCAACCACCACTACCATAACCACCGATAACGCCTCTTCAATGCCGTTTGTACAAATAAAAAAACAAAATATCATTGAATTTTATAAATACCATCCGCCTGTATGTCTACTGCTGGGTCTTCCCGCGCTCGCACCCAGGTCATACCGGCATTTTTCGATCAGAGCGGCTCGCTAGTGATGGGACCACGTACAGGTACACCAATGCGCCTTGTTAGCCCGGCACCGGTTTTGGTGCCGCCAGGTGCGACACGTGCCGGCCCACCACCACCACAAGGCCCTCCACAACTATATCCGCCGCAACCGCAGACGGCTCAACAGAATTTGTACTCACAACAGAATGGTTCAAGTGTTGGAGGTAAGCAAAAAATAGTTGACATTTCAAATATGCTACTAAATATACTACAAGGTAGTGAAAAAAATACCATTTGAGGCGGAAGCTAACATCCGATTTTTATTTATGTTAGTGGTCGTCTATTAGATACCATTTTCGAAGCATGCAACACAAATTAAATATATTGCGGCAATCAAAAATTTGCCCTTCAAAAAAAAGGGCCATTAGTTTTACTTATATTTAAAATTATAGCAAAAGAAGTTCGGATGGTACTCTGCGTCAGATGGTATTTTTTGCGCCACTTTGTTTAAATGTGATGAATTTTGAAAATTTCGAAATTGATCTTATATGTATGTAGGGGCTTTCAAGTTCGAGTTTCTTTTGTGGTATTGCGTGATTGTGACAACTGTCACAATTCAATGGCTTCGATGTCACGTTGAAGATCGACAAATTTCTAAAATGAGTTTCAATTCGTATTCGTGCGGGAACCAATCAAAATAATGAAGGTATACTACGAATGGTTTTGCGGAATAAATCATCTTCGCTGCCATATTTAGACATTGTGAAACCCATTTGTGGTTTCAACAAAACAATTCCATAAACGAAATTATCGCGAAGAAAAACAGCACGCCTTCAATTTAGCCGCCAAAATTGCCAAATTTAATGCCTTTGTACTATTTTCTGTGAGGTCATCTAGTTAAAATTTATAAATTGCAAATTTACCCCATATCTCATTAAAATTATAATTAATTACCATTCAAAATATTTTCTGAAAACAAGAATTAAAAAAGTGACTTGAACTTGAAAGATCCCATATGTATATAATGTTATGTAAATATTGTAAGTATGTATAATTACTTAGTTTGTATGTACTTGTAGCTAACATTCACTAATTTACTCGCCAAAAATTAAAAACGTTGTATGTGTTTTCAAAAAACGTTTCCCTCAGAAATTAAAGTTGGAAAGTTCAACATTCTTGCTTTTAGAAATCTGAATTTTATTGAACTCGCGTCCAATTTTTTTCCTTCAACTGAGGCAATTAAGTTTCAAGGCTGTAATAATTTTACTCTAATTCTCAACCACTTTATGCAATCTGTATAAAACATTGTGGGTCTCAACCAACAAGTGCTTGGAGCTTTATTGATGGTTCTTCAGTTGATATAACATTTACATACATTACTACTTTATTCTGAAATTCTCGAAACGAAAACTATAATTATTAAAACGCACTTCCGATTCCGGCCATGAATGTTCGGGTTAGTCAACTTTGTTTCTTGGGTGAATTTCATAAAAAAAATTAGAATATATTGATATATCAAAATCGTACTCATTCAAAGTATCGCTCTAAACGAACCCGGTACCCATAAATATCGAATTTCAAAGACTCGACACCAAAAATATCGATACTATATTTTTTATAAAACGTAACCAGTTTGTTAGTTAGAAAAAATTTGCAGAATTACAAATTAAGTCGTTGACATGCCGAATTTGAAGATTCCAGTTATGAAAACCTGGTGCATTCATTGACGGATCCATCCCTTTATATTACCACTATGGCACTTGAAACTTGAGCAAAGTTGACAGCAGAAAACACAGCACACTCAAATTTGGGAAGGGATTAGCTTATAGCGTAGCTTCGATGCGGGCATTTTATTTCTTAATACTTTTTTCATTCCGCCTGATTGTCATATCCATACATTCGACCCCTAGTCACGGAAATATTTTAAAAAAATTTCTAGATGCTCTAGCAGCATTATTGTACCAAAAAGAAAATTAAAAAAAAATCGCTTAGTGCGCTCATAATTTCTTGTAAATAATTTTCTTCGCAAATTCGATACGTTACTGGAATTAAAATACTCGATGCCAAGAAATATCCACTTAAAAGTATAGAGTAAAAAATATCGGTATCAAATAGCAGAAGTATCGTATCGAAATTCATGTCCCTAGGAATAGAATAATAAAATTTACATGTAAGGTACCTGTGGTTTCTAAAACAAAAATGTGGGTACTATTTCTGTATTCGTAGTGTATATATTACATTACTTCAACCTTAAATGATATCTCCCACGAAAGCTCCGCAAAAAAAGATTGTCACTTTTTAGGAAAATTATTTGCAATTATTTTCATGCATTAGATGGTGTTATTTTTAAAAAAATGCCGTGTATCTAATAATTTTAAACCTGGCATTCAAGAATAATAGAAATGGGTCTTCCGTGATGCGAACAACTGAAAGTGACGTTATAAAAGGTAGAAAATGAGAGAGCAAAGAAGAAAGTCCGAATAAGAAGCGCTCTATTAGTTAATGCTTATCTCTTACTTGGTCCTAAAAAAAATCGTTAGAGGCGTATTGCACCGGCCTGCCATTCACCAATGTTATTTACTAAACCCATCCAATAAACGAAAGATCAAGGAATATTGGCAAAACTAGGCTTCTAGGCTTCCTCAGCTCTCTGATATTTTCCAGTTAAGTGAAATCCAATATAAACCGATTTTAACTTGTGCTTTAACTAAACTGCCTTTCCACTAAATTGGTTCCCTTTCGGGCAAATTCATCGTCGGTGCAATTCTTAGGAATTTCGCTTTGCCACGTGGACGGTACTACCCAGTTGAGAAGTTTTATATCAATATTTATGTATGTATTTGATACTTTCTAGAATATTTTTTTATTTTCTCAAAGCAATAGCACTCCTCTCTGCTCTGGACTAGCTGGCAGAGGTCTAAAACCCTAAAACCCCTTTCGTCTACAAACAAAAACGACAAGCTTTATTTATTTTGTACTTTAGTTTAATATTTTTCTAATACAATCCAGCATTTTTAGATTCCTTACAAAAGGATTTTCTGGATTTGCAGAATGCTAATGGGTTTCCACTTTCCTTTTTGATTAACTCTGAGATATTAAAGCTCAGTGAGGCGAGTGAGCTCCGCTCTCTCTTCATAGAGGGATGGACTCAAACAGAACACCCTATTGTCCTTGCTTGTGCCACTCCAAAGTCAAAGTACTTTTATAGCAAACATTTCTAGTGCAAATTAAATTTAATGTTTCATTTATTCCATCGCTACAATTTATGAACCTTAATGCATTCCGAAATTTAGCTGTCAATTATAGGAGAATTTATGTATTACCTAAATATTTCTAATTAAAATTCTGTATAGTACCGGCTTTTCTAAAATTCGTAGGTATAGTGCAAACTGGCTAGAGTTGTCAATTAGTGCTAAATGTGTTTGAGTTAATTTATAGGAAATTTTACAATAATTTAAATTTAATTTAGTGAAGCAGTTTAGTTCTTGATATTTATTTAAATATGTACATATGTATGTGTGCAATCGGTTACCTAAAATACACTCAAAAAAGTACAGTTGCGTAAGTTAAATGAAACACTATTTTCGGTAAAAAGGTTGCGATTTGAACCAGTCAGCCTTTTTTTTAGTCCAGTTAATGACCGTGGTGCCCCCGTTGCATTTCTTGAATGGACAGTGATTACCAGGGCAGCTAATATCCATATTGTACATAGTCAAAAATTTGCGACACAATTCGTAAAAAGCTTGTATGCAGCTACCTAATTCCCGATCGCGGCAAGTCCATTTTGGTACCTTAGTTTCTGTCAGCATTATAAACTACCAGACCTGTCTCAAGAGAAAACGATTTGTTGCAGTCTGTTGGATCCATATAGTCTGTTTTTAAATATTTGAAACAAATTTAAAAAAAAAAAGTTTTTTAATTCCGAATTCAAAAAAATAAATAAATAAATAAATTTATCATTATCTACGTGCAGGTATATGGTGAAAATTCAGCTTTTTTTTTTTTAAATCCAACGAACTATAAATAATAATTTTCTTGTTGGCAAATTTAAAATTTTAAAGATGGCACGTTTTTGAGGGCATTGAATATCTGATGATAGAATTGTGAAATTCGAAATGAATAAAAATCGCCTTATACATTCTATCATGGAAATCGAGTTACCGACCTCTAAAATATGTTCACCAAAATTTAGGTTTACGATTTAAAACAAAAAAAAAACTCGGCTTTTCACGACATGCTCGTAAATATATATATATTTTTAAATTCGACCTTAGAGTATATTTTCCAAAATACATTCCGATTATTTAATGACAATGCATTTAATGAATTAATTCTTTGAGCAATTTTTGAAGAAAATTTGTCGAAAATGTCTCACTGTGCGTTGTTTGAACAATCTAATCCACTGAACGTTAGTTTTTAGTTTCGAATGGCAGATGATTTTTGTGAAAAGTTTTCGCATAGGAGAAATATATTCGTGGGCTTACTATTGGCCGCGGGACCCCTCTTTTTCTATAATATCTTTTATTTTTCATTCTACATACCCCAGCTGAGATTTAATCCCTGATTTATATCGGAAAATAGCAAATCATTATATTATTATTTTATTTCATTTATTAACAAAGAAATATAAAAGAAGTTTATTTAAAAAAATGTATTGTATTAATCTTAAAAACACAAATACTCAATTTTTAGGTACGCGATGTTATCAACAATTTTTTTTAACTATAAGCTCGTAAAAATCTTGCATTATTCTCTGTGTACAAAAAATTACTTCTGTTTTTTTGTAAGCGACTAGCAAAATAGCACTCCAACTCGGGTAAAATTTGCTTTAGTTATACAAGCAACCCTGTGAGAGTTTTTCATGAAACATGCTATTTTTTAGTGCTATTTTAGAACGGAAAATAGTACTGCCAAAGTATATTTTCTACTTGGGAGAGGGTTGCCATATGTTTGAAAACTCAATTTTAGTTAAAAAATGCACAAGTTATAGTAAATATTAAAATATGCATGCCAAGTAGTTCATATCTTAAAAATGATTACTAGCTAACTTTTTTGAGGGTTGCCACCTGTTTGAAAGGACGAATTTAATTAAATAATTCGCAAGTTATGTATATGTTTGAGAAGTCGAGTTTAATTAAATTGCACACGTGTTATATAATATATTAAAATATAGATGTCAAACAGTTCATTTTAGCAAGAAGGTGCATAGCTTATTTTATGAGGGTTGCCACCTGTTTGAAGAGATAATTTAAATTAAATTGTACACATGTCATATGATATATTAAAATATAGGCGCCAAACTGTTCGATTCGCTGAGAATAAGACTTATAGATGTAGAGGGTTGCCACCTGATAGAAAAATGGAATTTAATTAAATTATACTCAAGTTATATGAAATAGTAAGATATGGGTGTCAAACTATTTGTTTCGATAGATGAAATTTTATAGTTATATTTTTTGAAGAGGGTTGCCACCTTTTCTAAAAGTCAAATTTAGCTGAATTATACATAAGGATATACAAATTTAAAATGTCGCTCGGCGAAAACAATGTATATACCTATATTTTTTGGAAAGTTGTCACCAAGTATCTAATGTTCTTTTGCCTTACAAAATGATAGATCTGCTGTGCATTTATTTTACTCGTCACTGTACAACACTGGTTACCACTTAGCCCTTTTGCTCATTTGCATATAGAACTTATAACTTTAGTTGTATAGTACATGAATTCGAAACGCTTTCACAATTCAGCTTTCGTTTCACTCTGCATTCATTCACTCTCCATTCGTCCATCCGTCTTATCCATCCAACCACTAACCCGTATCCGAGAAGGTAACTCAACGTTTACCGGTTCCATTGCAGCTATTATTATTAGTTTATGTTTTAAAATTAAAAATGCATTACTATTGCAATTGCATGCTTGCACGCAAACATTACAAAACCACCAACAACAGAGAGTTACAATAAAAGTAAACTCCAAAACTACAACTATTTACTACTAGCTAGTAATCAGCAACTTTATGACCGATACCATTAGCAGTACAAATACAAATATGTACATGCATGTAAAATTTATTACGAATGCATTTTCGACACAGGCTTACCTACGTACATACAACATCCATATGTACATCCCGCATATATCGCATAAATAAAGCTCAAGTTTATTGCAACAAATTTAGTTTATTAGTTTTTCTATTGTTGTTGTTGTTGTTGTTGTTGTTGTTGGGCATTTGTGTTTGTGTGTGTGTGTGCTATCATAAATCTGCACTAATATTTCTGCCTATTATAAACAGAGGGTGTTGGCATTGTTTGGTGCTAGCCAACCAACCACCAGTCTAACTGCCAAACTGCCTTCATCCATGCATAAATGTTTATATAAATATATTATATATACATATATATGTATTCCTATATGCAGTGAAGCGTAGGTATTTATTATTCTACAACTGCAAATATGTTCAACTAAAATTTCCTTGAATTTACACATACGCACACCCGCACAAACCTCTACTAAATAACGCCATTAAATGGGCCTCTAAATAACACCTCCATTGTCAGCGCCTACAACCAACAGCTCCCGACGTTGGCTTTTACAATCACTTCTTGCCCTGTCAGCAACTAAATAAATTGTTGTTGCCACAAGTATTTAAGCTCATGTTAAAATTTTGATTATCCCACATAGATTGGTGAAATTCAATTTGCAATTAAATTTCGAAAATGTATTATGCACGAGTTGAATTTCAGTTGCAGGAACTGTAAAAAAGATGGTGGGTTGGGAGGGGGATGGTATGGTATGGTGGGTTAGAAAAATGAGTGCTTCACAATATTTCAGGGTAGTAGATGAAATTTAGTAACGAATTTAGAAACAAGAAATTGGTCAATATACTAAAAAAAATTGTAAATTGTGGCAAAAATGTTAACATAATTTTTGTACCTTCCATGCAAATTAAATTGTGTTATAATTTTGGTCCGATATTTGATGAATTGAGCCATTTCTAAGTCCGTAAAAGTGAGAAGGACGATGAGGGGATTCGATTTAGTCATGATTTTCTGTCAAAGTAAACCTTCAGTTATCAAAATTGGAAAGAAAGGTTTATTTTTCTAACATACCAGAAAAAACCTGTTTATATTTATTTATTAATTGTCCTTTGCATGTATAACCGCAAAACGCATTTCGGTTTCTTCTGTATAACAGGTGGCAACCCTCTCAAAAATATGTACGGGTATGCCTTGTCTTCGCTGAGCCGAATAGTTTGACACTCATATTTGAATATTTTATATCCTTGTAAATAATTTAATTAAAGTTTGTTTTTTAAAAAGGTGGCAACCCTCTTCAAAATATACCTATAAACTATCTACTATCAAAATACTTAGCAAGTCACTAATATTTTACCATTTCATATAACTTGTGTATAATTTATTTATATTCGACTTTTCAAACAGGTGGCATCCTTCTCAAGCATAAAATATAACTACAATTTAAGACATATTCCCATATCTACCAATTATACATATGTACATACAAATTTTAATCGGTCCAGCCATTTCGGTGGAGTTCGACAGCATCGAGGTTTGCTGCAACAACAACAACAATTAATGGACGACCTTTGAGAAATTCATTACTGAGACTGGCGCGTTCACATTTGAAATTTGTAGCCTACATAGTTGTAAACAGTAGTTTTTGGTAGTGATTGCCATTGAGCTAAACCGCACTTGAAAACGTAAAAAATCATAGCGCGAAAATTGCAACGTCAAGTTTTAATTATTACAATACACAAACCGATTTTGAGAAGGAATTTTTATCTGGCAATGCAGTTTATTACCTTAGCAAATGTTGAGTTTTCCAATATTGTAATCTAAACTTAGTTTTAAATCAAAATTTAGTTTACCTTGCTATAGGTAACCGATGGCATTCTCGGTTGTACGTTTTCTACAGCTTTCTGGATCTTAAGAAGGTTGGCTTTTGAAGCATATGATTGTTTCTCCATTCATATTCTGTTCAACCTAAATATCATACATACCTGTGCTATTCCATTCCTCTGATCCCAAGCGTTACTGCATCTCTTAAGCTCTAGTTTACTTTTTAATTTGTATTAGACTATACTATGGAACTTACCGATAGCTTATTGGGAAGAGTTTGCCAGACATTTTTCATCTCACTTATTATCTCTGTACTCCCGTTTCCATATCCAGTTTATACTGAAGTTCCAAAATATGAGATTTATTATTCATTGATTTCCGAATATTTTTCAACACCTGCGGCTTTGCAAAAACGGGAACAGTTTTTTTTGGGTCTAATGTTTCACATCTGGTAGATTCGAACTGGAAACACAAAAAAAATCACCCACTCTAACCACTTAATTATTTCCATCCATGATTCATTAAGACCTTATTACATTCGTGTTGTTTTTCAAAGATGACGCGAGACTATTATTTTGTACAGTAGTGTTTGACAATTCATCACGTGTCATGAAAATCACCGTGCTACGGCAAACAAGAGCTTCAACTGGCCGTCTAAATTGCCTTAGGGGTTATGTGAAGGCAAAAGTCCGCTTCGATAAGCCAGCTAGGATTCGAAACTTAGAACTTAATTCATGAAATATGAAATATCAATACCAAACTGGAAAGAGTAAAATTGAGAGTAAATTGGATCTTCGGAATGGGTCATCTAAAGCGTAGTTGCGGCCAACATTTGAAAGAGATTATTTTTAAAAAGTAAATGTCAGAGATTGATCTTTCAGGTAAATTATCCCGACATCCAGTTCTGTTTTCTGTCCTATGTTTTTTTTTTAAACAAAATAAAAAGATGTTGATGAATCAACCGTTATTTTTTTTTTAGTCATGAACTATAGGCATGAGTTTAAACATTTCCCGATACAAAACAATCGGAATTAAGTTTATTGGCCAGCAAACGTCCCCGTACATAGACACGTTGTCGATAATGACTTAGTTTTTTTTATTTAACTGTAAGCATTTGGCAATAGCTAGTCCTCGCCACTTATAAAAATGTAATTTCTTTGTGTGCCTCTAATATGTATAATTAATTTACATGGTTTAAAAACTCGAGTTTTTAACCAAAGCTATAATTAAAAATTTATCATGACACAAATATGGATACAACGCAAAAAGTATTTACCGTTCTGCAGATATAAAAAAGGGAGCGCATCGCGAACTGAAGACAACTCTCGGGGTTTTTATATATTAAGATATTAACATTGCGGCTATTATCATCATAACCTGACGCAATTTAAATAAAATTATTACGCTTTCAATTTACCGTTGCACATTTCATAGCAAATACATACAAAAATAAGATAGGCATACATTTTTCTACTAACCACAATTCTCATAATATTTTACCAATTTCCGTTTAAAGAGAAATGCTGTTTGATTTGTGGGTAGAAATGTATTCAGACACACACACACCCACACCCACACACAGATAGCCAGAAATAAACTTCACCAAAAGCGTATTGAATTACGAAGTAGCACAAAATTAATTAATTCGGATTTTGCATTGTGGGCAGAGCAAATTTATACTATGTATGTATGTGTGCAGAGCCTGATAGCCGCCAAAGCCGAACAAGCGATGAGCTTAATTGACAGCAACAACAACAATAACAATAACAGTAATTAAAGCGACTAAAACAGCTGCGCCGTTAAGCTAAGCCAAGAACGAAAATGTATTTTATTGCAAAAACTATTTGCTAAAAGTGCACTTTGTGTAATGGCTGATATTTCAATAGGTTTATGTGTGTCTGTGTATGTATGTGTGTACATACATACATAATTAGTATGACTGTTGCAATCCGTATGTGTTGTAAATGCATGGGTAGCGCAAAAATAAATCGCATGCAAGTTTTGTAATTAAATTCACCACGATTTCGTTGAAATTATAATTTTAATTAAAATTACTTAAACGTTGCAATGAAAATGCGATTTAAATAATTTAAATTTGTTTGTTATTCAATGCGATTGTTTTGAAATATGTACACTCGCTTTGTTGCGCCTTACAACACACACACACATACACACTCATACAAAAGTGAATGCAGTTTAGTTTTGCGTTGTAATTCAATTATTTGTTTTAAATAAATTTTGCCTTGTTTCAACTGAAATGATGGGCTTTACTTTATACAAATCCTATGATATTTGCAATTGTAATGCAATTAATTATTAGTATAATAATATTAATAATAATTTGGCGCTTTCATCATACATATATTTAGCTTGATGTTTGACCGAACTTCTCCCCACATTTCTGCTGTGTGGCTTCATGTTGTAATCCAAATTTTAGGAGCCTAGAATTTTACCATAGATCGTAGATTACAAAGAAGTTGCATTACTCTCACCGTTCTTCGAACAGAAAGTGTTGTTTTATTTCGCCATCATACCAGAATTAATTTGACTTTAACTGATTTCTACTAGATTCTGATTGGATACAAATGGTTTCAGGTGTGATAAAATAAGACCACATTTCTTGCCAAACAAAACGCCACTCAACTTCTTTGTAATCTGCGTTCATTTGTTTTACGCCGACTCCGAACGTCTAATGATTTATGTGAGAAGTTTTTTTTTCGTGGAAGAAATGCACTTGGAGATTTCATATTGCCTGGCGAGGAGGGAACGGAATTAAAAAATGCTTTGTAAATGTTGAAATTGGTTAGAGTTTTAGTTGATATAATTTTAAAAAAAATGGAAAAAAGTTTTATTCGAAAAACTGAACATTAACAATTTAAACGATTTATACTAAATAACTAATGTTCATTTTATATTCCGCAAATAAAATAATATCTGTCTGTTATATTACTTTATATGTAAAATGAAACCTATTTATCCAATCGGACAATTCAAAACTTCTTTGATGAAAGAACTAAAAAATTTAAAGAGTTGCTACATACCAGCAAAATCAACATCCTGGTCTCTTTTTTAATCTGGAATTTTTTTTTTGTTCCGGAGTTTTTTCGTGCAAGGAAAACAAGAGAAATTTTGGAAAAGTCCAGGGTCTGGCATTCGAGTTTAGTGGACCCCAATTTATAGTTAGAAATGTATAACGTAACCAAACGATAGCCTCAGTTGGAAATATCATTAAGTTAGTGTTACCAGTTTTTTCTGATCGTTATAGTTCGCTTATTGAGGTGAGGTAAATCTAGCCAATCCTTCATTTTGAAAGTTCTTAAAAAAGTATATTCCATTGCATGGGCACTGTTCTGCTCAAAATAAAGCATATACTAAAAAAAAGTTAAGTTATATTAAGCAGAAAAAATTTATTTAATTTGGGAAAGGTGGCAACTCTTTTACTCAATCACTAACGTTATTAATTTATTTGTATTTAATTTTTCAAACATATGGCAATCCCTCAAATTTTTTAGATAAGAGTGTGGGTATGTTTGTTGTCTCTTCATGCACATATGCCAAATTTTATTGTGCATTAAAAGACAACAAACATGCTCACACACTTATTCAATTACAAACTTTTACATTTATAATATTAACAAAATGTTGCAGTGTAACGGCGCTAAGTAAAATACACTTTTCCTATCGTGAATATAAAGTCTTTATGCAACTAAAAAAATATTCTTCAAATTGACTTTATCGGCGGCTTTCATCTCACTCTCGTGTCAAATTCTGTGAATTTCGTAGCTTCTCCAGTAGGCTCGCAACCCGAGTGATATGAGCGGGCGTGTTGTCTGGCCGAAAGTGCATTTCGCGCTCTATTTTGCTATGTCGTTTCTATCTTCTATTTAATTCCGTAAACTAGGGTAGAACTTGCGTTAATTTTGGCGAATTAATTTGCCTTAATTAATAAAATTTCCCAGGTATGCCAGGAAATGGCAGCCATAATTCTTGATGCCGACTTTTCAACTTTAAATATTTTTGGTGGCCTTTCTATCATTTTTAATCAACTTCAAAAACCTCTGCACAACTCTCACATCGGTGCTCAATGTACACTAATTTTTTTTTTTAGATGCAAATGTTGATTTTAAATCTCTCCAATTCCTTGTTTTCTATTCTATAGCTTTTCTACTTTCTGAAAAAATTTAACTTTTCTATCGGCTAGTACTAAGTTTTCGACTTTTTAGAAATTTTCTTCGATCGACACCATCATTGGGCGACTCGTGCCTCGCCTTCAGGGGGATCTCTCTTCCTTAGTGAAATTTAGCAAATATTATTTGGAGGTTTTCTTAAAAAATGTGCTCTTACGTAACACTAAAAATATTTATTAAATTACACACATAAAAGTGATCTAATGGTTAAATTCCAATTCCGAAAATTTTAAATTTTTCATGGTATTAAAAAGAGATTCATTTATTTAAGATAGTTATTTAATCTTGAAACCTTTAATAAAAAAGCGAAACCATAAAGTACTTGCGGTTTGCATTTTCAACCGATAATGTAATTCTTGTTTTTTTTATAAATTATTTTAAATTTATATATAATGGTCCTACATTTTTTTCTTATTTCCCAAACTTATGCAAACAATTCTTAATAGATTATTTAAAATTTGACCATTTTGGCCTCCCTTTAAAAAAATTAATAATTTCCATTTACCTTATTTCAATATGTAAGTTAACAAAATACTCATCGAAAGTTGTACAGTTGTAGTTATGTACAACGAATAACGAAGCTCAGGTTTCACTAACAATTCGATTTCCCTGTAGCGGCATATTCACCCAAATGCTCTTACAGGCGCATTCACCTCGCCATTTACCTTCCCCACATGCGTGTGTGTGTGTGTAAGTGTCTGTAGTAATTCAACTATGAAAAATTAAAAATCGAACCTATAGTTATTCACGCGCTCAATCATCCAACCATCACCACCTCGCCATTCACTCAGTCAAACCATACAATAATGAAACAACAACAAAAACTGCAAAAACGCAACAACGTAGCGAATGGACCGACCCGCGACGGCTTGGCGATCAATCGACCATCACTCATTATCGTATACAGGCAAAGCAACAACAAACACATGCAATTAACATATCCTTATTTGGGATAATTGTGAAAAAGGTGAAAATATTCGTAAAGCAAGAAAAAAAGAGAGGAAAATCAAATTAAATAATTAACGCATTTTTATATGGCTTTCCTCAGAAAATCCAACTACTAAAAGAGTATGTATATTGAAACATAAACTTCCCTTCTCTTCTTCTGCGCAGTACACAAACATTTTTTGCTTGGCATGTACATACATACATACATTCTTATTGATGGAAATTGAAACGGTCTGCTGTTAAATTATGCACGCATGTGTGCATGGCCTCGTTATATTTGTGCATTTAATGGCAAAAAAAAAAAAAAAAGCAAAAAAGTTGCTGCAACTGCAGTGGTTGAAGGCTTCAAAGAAACTTCGCAGTCATTAAAGGATGGGCGGATCTGTTTGAGTTTCACTCGATAAGTCCTGGCAAAAAAAAATATATGTATATGTATATTTATAACAGCAATACCATAAACTCTACTCCGCTAAAGTAGTTAATGACTTTGAGAAAAAGCAGTGATATTCAGAATTAAACAAGTAATTAAATAGGACCATAGACTTTTAAACTAAACCTAGCAGGTTTTATGTTAATGTAATGTTAATGTAAGAAATATTTTGAAGCGCCCGTAAAAATGAAGTATTTCGGCTATCATTAAAAATTTCAAATAATACAAAAGATATTCGTTATAATACATGCGAAAGTCTAAGACTGCCGAAGTTTGAGTTACGCTGCTTTACAGGCACAATATGAAAAAGAAATGAGGTATATGGGAGTTTAGTGTGTCCCCTCCGAGTTCAAACGTACACTTTTTAAATATGGTGTATGGGTAGGGTTTTGAGATGAGGGTAATGGTGCCCACAGTCACCGACGTGTCCGTTTGCCGTGTCTGTTTGTCGGGAGATACACAAAATTGAGCAAAACTTGTGCCCGCGCGTATGTTTTGTAAACAAACTTTGCGTACATAAAACTGTGTTTGTATGCATCAACTCAATGTTGCCATTCCTTTGTTTGCATACATACTTTTACACACATCCGCGTTGTCAATTACAATTTTTCATTGTATAATAAACCAAAGCCAAAAACCAACAAATACAAATAGTTAATTTATCTATAATTAACATTATTAAACATCGATTTTAAATTAATTTAATAAAAATTTAAATTTTTATAAGGTTATTTTGTTAATGATTTTAAAAAGTTCTGCTTGGCAACACTGTGCGGTGAGAGAGCACTCAGCTGACACGGCTTCACGGCAAAAATCTAAATTTCTCAGTTTACACACGTACACACCGCGCGTACCCGTCACACGAACACGTTGATGAGTTTGCATTTACATGGCGCTCTCATAAGTTTGATCGTGTCAGCTGACACGTAGCGTACGTTTGCGTCGGTGACTGTGGGCACCATAAGTTTGTGTTTATTGTTTTTGTTTTTGGGTATCACTTTATTAACAATTTTGTATTGCTAACTGTTTTTAATTTTGGTTTTAAATTTTTTTCTTCAGAATTTTTTGGCTTTTTCTTATTTTTTTAAATTTTATGTTAAAATAAATAAATTAAATAAAAAAAAAATTTAATAAAAATCACTAACATTCTAAAAAAAAGTAAATACTTTTAATATAAAAATTCAAAAAACAGTTTCATTTCGACCAGCTATAATTTTTAATTTCTTATTTAAAAAAAAAAAAAAAAAACACGAAATAAAAACTAAAAAAAAAACGAAAAAATTACAAAACACATAAAATTTAAAAAATCCAAATAAAAAAAATTATTATATCAGTAAAAACCTAAAAAAAAAGCGAAAAAATTCTAAAAAATAACTACTTTTAAAATCAAAATTTAAAAAACAGTTTCATTTCGACCAGTTAAAACTATGCAGGTTTTATACCAAATATATATGTATATCTAGTATTTTTTTAACTACAAAATAATAATTAAAAAACCTAATTACATTTTTATATTATTATTATTTTATTATTGTATTTTTTACCGCAGAAAAATTATACATACATATATGCTGCAAATTAGAACAACAAAATTAATTTGGCATGCATTTCTTTCAAAGCAGTCGACTTCCAGCCACTTTTTAAATTGCTAATTTTTCAGACTGTATTCTGCTTTTTTCCGACAGGGTAGTTATGACTTATTACATACTTATTTATTGCTACAGTTAATGCAATGCACAATGGCCGTCAGTGTATAACAAAATAATGAAAATGTGAAGCTGGAGTCAATCATTGTTGTTGATTATTGCTGTTGTTTGTTGTTGCAGTCAGCAAAATTTCATCATTTAGAGGTGGAACGATACACCTACACATACACACACACACACACACAGCCAACTACATACATATATACATAAGTATTATGTATATATTTAGTTATGTTCGGCGATGCAATCAAAAATTCGCTGAAAATGAATGAAAGAAAGGATCACTTGCACATTTAGTAAGAGATAGGGTATATATTGTAGTTGCATTGTTGCACTTATGCCAATTGAGCGAACAAGAAAAGGCACTGCTGCGTACGATGCCGATAATGTAAATAATAATAAGCTTAACACAGGCAATCGTTTGGCTGTTGATATGCTAAGAGTATATACAGTTATCTGTTAATACTTATATCAGTTTATGTGGCCTATGCAATTGCAGATATATATATATGGGTATGAGTATATACATACTATACCTATGTATGTGAATGTGAATGAGAATGAAAATTGCAACATCCGAACACTACGTTTGTTTGTAAATAAATTCATGTGGGATTGTTAATTGAAAAGTAGCATGAATTGAAATTAAAAAGTATTCAATCACTTTGTACTCGTATGGCGTCAAAATATGACGAATTTATGTGCATACATCTGAATCCAGGCAATACCATCCGTTGTTGTCTTAATGATGTCGAATATTTTGACTAGTTCGAAAGGGACGAGAATAGTGCCAGTTGGGAAATTGCTAGTTCAAACTTTATATTAACTCGAAACTGTTCAGTACGATCATGCGATTCTGTTGTTGCTTTAATGGTACGATTATGTTGTACATAAAAAATTAACATTGCTTTTAATTTGCATATCACAAATGCACCTTGGTAATCAACTGCTCGATTCATCGGTTGCTCCAAATTAACTTGACTAACAATTTGCATTAAAAATTGAGAAATTTTGATGATAGTTTTGAATTTTTTGATTTTTTTTATAAATTTCTAGAAAGTTTAAAACTTTGCCTTACATACAATAGCTTTTTTTTATACAATTAACTATTTTTTTTTTTGTATAAGAAATAATTTAAACTCAATTAAGAATTACGAATTTATCAAAACTTGCCCATTGTTAATGCTATTATTTTTGTGACTACAGGCGTACACAGGCCCGCCCCGTACCTATTCAGCTATTTGACTAGTTCTTTTTCTATTTTTTTCCTTTTTTATTGTTTAATTTTCGGTGCTATTTAAAATTTTCTCTGAATCATCATGTTTCTGTGCCGACTCCTTATTTTTTATAAGAAAATCTTTTAAATTGAAAATAATTATATTTTATGTAAATAAGTGTCACTATTCGAATAATGACGGATAGGTCACTGCACGATTAATTGAGGATGAACAATTGGTCTAAAGTGAGCGTATAGTCGATAATTAGGCGAGTACTGCCGAATCGATTCCAAGTCAGAGTAAGACTTGTTATACAACAATTATATTATTCGTTTAATACAAAAATTCCCACTCATAGTGATTTAAAAAAATCAAATCAAGGTAACGTAATTTTTTACCAAATCTTGGCAACCCTTTCACACAAGAATTCGAAAGAAAATATTTACCAATCGCTGAAAGCTTTAGATGTGGCGCAACTAAATCATCAAAAAAATTTAAGCGAATTCTTTGGTGGTGTTAATTCATAACAATAATAATAAACCCAACAGTTAGTTATCCTCCTCTCGCCTTACCTGCACGAGGGGCGCAATTCGCATGTCGAACGGATTCTTGCTTTGTGCCGAGTCGTCGAAGGCCCGCAGTTTGTTAAGCGTCGAGATCTAAGGCTGCTTAGCTACCAAAAGACTGAATTTGTTAAAATGAAAAAATACAAGCGTCCTGCTCCTCGCCATATACCGCTCAAACAGTTAATTCCATTGATTTCAGCCTAAAAGTATGCACAGTTTCGATATCTTTGTAATTCGTTATTTACGTGAATACATTTTTTTTTTGTTTGGATAATTCACACGAACTTGAAAAAGGTTTTTTTTTTGAAAATTTTGCCAAATTCTTAAGTACTGTACTAAGAATATAACAGTAATAATAATAATATGGCGCTTTCACTATATACATTGTACATAGCTTGATCAACGCTTTGTGGTGTGCGTCTTGTTGTAACACTAATTGAAAGTTTTACGCCGACTCCGAACGGCAAATGATTTTAATGAGAAGTGTTTTTATGGTAGAAACACACTCGGAGGTTTACCATTGACTGCCGAGACGCGACCGGTATTTAAAAAAGATGTTTTATATAATGTTTTATGTTACTTGCCACGGCCAGGATTTGAACCCATAACCCACCGAATGAAGCTACACACTTGGTTACGGCGGCCACTCGATACTAATAGTGATATTTTTAATCGTTGCAAAATATTTGCAAAATATTTTTTTACTGGTGCAAAACTATGATCTTGCTCCTGAATTTTTTAATAATTGCCATTGCGTAGTGCAGCACCATGGAAAACAGTTATTAATTTGCTGGCATTGAATAGTAGTGCTGCGAAATGAGCACAAATGTAACCAGTTTAAAATAAGTATATAAACTGCGTTTATATTGTGGCACATGAAATGGCAAACTTCATAACTTTATTTAAAAATATGCATATATGTATGTACATATGTATTTATGTTTGCATTATTTGAGCACGATTTATTTTTTAATTACTGCCAAAGAACACATAAAGATATTGGTTACATATTCGCCTTATTAAAAAAAAAAATTACAAACATATTGACATAAATAATTAACACCTGGAAAATAAAAAAAAAAGATTACGAATTTTCAATCTGACTCCCATGAAAAATTAATATGCTTAAAAATCGTTATACTTTTGATATTCACGCTGAGCATATCAATCTGTTGTGTGTGTGCAAATATTTGGCATAAGTATAATTGGATTGGTGGTCTCACGTCTCATCACCCACACACAAAAAGTAAATAAGTACACACACATACATATGTGGGTCAGAATTTCTCAAACGGATCACCTGATTGCGGTGAAAAATTATTTTTGCTCGTTTTTTCATTTTCTCTGTTTGCAACGAGAGATGCTAGCGCTAAAGAGTGGCGGGCGCATATCACCGCGCGTACGGCCGAACGTTGCACGTTGCTTGTTGCTACTAGAGAATAATAACACGCTATGGTGCGCTCCGAACGATGCATCATGACGTTCAAGGCTAAATAAATTTTTTCCAGATTGCGAGCCATTTTTTTTTTTTAAACGGAATATTGTTTAACGTGAAATGTTGTATATATGGTGTTTTTTATGCGGTTGAATCATCTAAATCGGTCTGATAGATCGTTCGTAATTGATATTTGAAGAAAAAAATTACGAAAAACATTTATTAACAATATCTTAAACAAAAATTTTTTTTTTTTAGAAAATCCTACTGGGTTTTTGTTTGCATCATTAATGCCTACAGAAAAAATGAAAGAACGAGCAAAAATAATTTTTCACCGCATTCAGGTGATCCGTTTGAGAAATTCTGACCCATGTACTTATACAAAAATATGTAGTAATATCGGAAAAATAATGAAACAGTATGGCACGAATCACCTTGAGAAATTGGGGCCAAATTTGTACTTTAAATTTTTGTGCGCCACAAAATTTGTCTCTGAAAATATGGAATATGTTCTCGATAAGAGTTTTTTGTGGTATAGAAAAATCGCGGTTCCCTGTATAGTAAAGCAAATTTCAAAAAATTAGCAGCCTTTTTTCAGCTCTCTATTATTATAAAAGCACATATGCATTTGTTTTTTCCACTGCCCATATTGTATTATCATCGATAATTTACAATCGAATCTACATACCTACATTTTAGTTATATACAAGCGCACTCACCTTTAGTGGTTATTAATTATATAAATTTATTTGTTTAAATTCTTTTATATTTTTTTATATTTGTGCTGAAGCGCTTTTGCAATATGCCCACTTCATAGTTTTCGTCCTCATAACGATTTCACCAACTACACTCAAAATAAACTACGCTTGCAAAATAAACATAAATATTGAATATAATTATTTATAGTTAAAATTGTTGCCATTCACTTTGTATTGCATATCGTTTTGAGGGTAACCTTCAGATATTACCTTTTGTATTACTATTTATAGCTTTTGCATTACAATTATTTGGAAAAGTATGTCACGTTTTGCGTTACGTAATAATTTGATTATGAAAACAAATGTTGGAAAAAAGTGGAGCAAAGCTAAATGAGAGTTTTTTTTAATGCTTGATTTGCGACGAGGGAGTAGAATGGGCAAAAGCCTATAAGTAAATATGTATGTACTCTCAGCAACGTAAAAAATATTGAACTACATAAATAAATAAACAAAGGAAAATAGAGGTAGTCAAATTTTTGCAAACGCAACATTCGCAATAATTCACAAGCAAAATAAATTATAACAAAAAAATATTATTTTCGCCTTCAACGACCAATCAGTAACACCACCGCTTAGCTTTAAGCCTTTACTTTAAAATTTTCAAGTTTTTTAAAATTAAATTCATGTGGCGTTTAGTAAATTTTCCAACTTAAAATTTGGTCACCATATTTTTACCCACAAATTACCTCTTTAATCGACTTGCCTGCAACTTTTTTTTAAATAGCGGCATAAAAAAATCCCTTTCAGTTACGAATTCAAACTTCAAACTGTTTTTCATAGTATTTCTCATTAAATTTTACTACAGTTTTCTGAAAACGGAAACTCTATTTAAAGAAGACTTACTACATATTTAAAAAATCATTTTTTCATTATTTGAAATTTTAACCCGCTGTAAAAAAAAGTTTACTCATGCTATATATAAACGTAGTGCGTTAAAGTCGGCCTTTGATAGGATGATAGCTTGAGGTAGCCCGGTTAGGTAACGATTATAATTATAATTATTAAATCACGATGGATTATTTTAAAAATTATGTTACCTTGGTTTTTAGTTTATTGGCATAATGCTATCAATGTGCATCTAATTTTTTTTTTGTAGACAAAGAAAACTAGCGACATAAAAGAACAAAACTCGATAAAATGTTATTGTAACATTAATAGAAAAATTTTAAATAACAGTTATATGTTCATACTGTTATTTGAAAAGTCTTTACAATTGTTATCGGCGAGGTAAATTTTTAAGGAATCGGTTTTTATTTTGGCGCTTAGTATATTATAAAAGTTTTTTGAGATGCAGTGAAAAAATATTCCCGAAATGGCTAAATTTGTCTCGCTTATGATAACTTTCCAAAGACTATTATAATATAAGCCTCAAAATAAAAGCCTTTTGATAATTATTATTAGCGAGACAAACTTAGCCGAGTGTGTGTGTTTTATGCGTTGGATTCCGGCTTCAAATCCTGGCCGGGACAACAACATCAACCAACACTATTATTGGAACCACCTTTTTTAACTCGTAAAATGTGGAACTATTTCGAGATTATTTCGTGTAAATTTTGACACTCCTTCGCTTTCAAGTCGGAATTGGTTCCCAAAAGATCCCGAAAGAGTGCCGAAGTGATCCCGAACTTTTTCCGAAATAGTTGCGTAGTTCAAGATTAAAAAAGTAAAAGTCTCAATCATAATTATTTTAAAAATTGGAGATAGTTGGAGATAGGGATAGTGAGAAAACAAGCAATTTTCGCACGGTTAGCGTGGTTGCGTGCTCGCCTAGCAATCCCGTGTACCATGGTTCGAAGCCAGGTAAAGTCTAGAAAGAAAGAAGTCTGATGAAGAAATGTGGTGATCTCCGAAATAGCAGCTATCACTCTACCACTTTGAAAAATGGTTGTTTCTCATAATATTCCCTAATTCAAACCTGGTCTCAATCTATATAAATTATACAGACGTTTCATAAATATAAGGCCAAAAATAATAATAATTATAAAAAGATTTTTATAATTTTACGATAATGATCGACTTTCTTAAATTAATCTACGCCTCTGAGGAAAATTAAAAAAAAATGTATTCCAATTCTTTATTTTTTTAGTTCACCATCGAAGGATAATTCTATTAAACTAAAGACTAATTGGAAATAATTTATTTAAACAATAACAATAATTGTTGAGTTCAAGGAAAATTTTTATTAGGAGAGTATTGGGAAAAAGGGCAACAAATGTCAAAAGCAGGAGAAATTATAGCTGATATTTCGGAGTTTGCGAATGCAATCCCGGGCGTATCTAAAAAGAAAGCTGATGAAGAGATACAGTTATAACATCTGACTGTTGTTGTCTTTTTCAAATACTTACCTAACTAATAAAAAATTGTCTTGAGATTAAAAATTATTATTGTTATTATATATTATAAATTGGGCCCACAAATTAATATATTTATTTTAATAAGTGTTCAACTGATTTGAGTAAGCGGTCTCAATATTTCAAATCTTTACTAAAATATTAATGGTCTTACAACTCAGTCAAGATTTTGATAAAATTCGGTGTAAAATGTAAAAGTCAATTTATTTTTTTAAGTTTTTGTTTAGGTCTCTACAGTTGCGCTCATTAGTAATTTGTTATATGCACATAAATTAGACTTTGGTACTTAGTTCATTCGACAAAAGTTAAAATATGTCTTTCTACTGCAGGTAATAAATATTTGAATTTTAAGCAATCTCTCTATTCTCACCACTCTAAACAATCGGCAATGACAATAAGATCAATCAATGCTGCAATAAACTGAACTTGTAAGGCATTCAATATAAGAGTCAACCTGCTAATAGTGAATGCAAATGAATGTCCTGCACAAGACAGACATAAAAGACAGCACAACAAACGGCTCATCAATTATGAGCTTTTTGTGCATTTAGCTATTGTGTGAAATGTAGCCCTTTTGTAACGAGGTTGGCTGTTGTTATTATCATCGTCTTATGTTGTGTTCGCCCAGAGTTGTTGTGTACGTACGTAAAATACAGCTATTATATAAATTAAGTTGTTGCTGCAGTGCAGTGCGCACGTATGACCGCCCATTTCTTCATAGCCAAACACAGCAGCCCACAGCACCACACAACGGACGGCGCCATGGTCGAAGTGAGTGGGGCGGCGCACATGGCGTATGCGTAACATTTCAATATTGCTATCGATTTTCTTTCGACTGACTCTCTACTAACAGCATGTTGCTGCTGCTGCTGTTGCTGTTGCTTGGCAATAAGCTATGTTCGAAACACATGTCTGACAAAGCGTATTAACGATTGTTGTATCTGCTCGAAACAAAACAATAACAACACAAAAAACAATAGTAACAAAACGTGCTTTTACCTTTAGGAGAACTTAAACAACCTTATTTTGAAATGTTTCGTTTGGGAGGCTTACACAAGCGACAATATCAGGAAAATGAATATATTTGACGTTGCAAGTTAGCTATATACGCACGCATGTAGTATAAGTGTTTCGAAAACAATTGCTATAACAAATACTACTGTATGCTAACTTCTGATGTCAGGTATAAAAATAATAAATGCAATTTTTTTATGTTTGAGATTTATTTGCTTATTTAATTCAATAGGCAAAAATTTGTATTTAGCTATAATGTTAGCCACTGCGACAAAATCACTCACCATTTCCAATTCAATTCTCAATAGAACAAAAGCTGATTTTTTTTCATAGTTATGAATCTTCCATGTAAAAATATCGTGCCACGGTGTTTGTGTACTCAAGTTATATGAAATAATAAAATATTGACGTCAAGCAGTTCGTCTCGGAAAGAAGGTTCATAGCTAACTTTTGTGAGGGTTGCCACCTGTTTGATAAATCGAATGTAACTAAATTATACACAAGTTATATGAAATATTAAAATATGGTTGCCGAGCGGTTCGTCCTGGAGAGAAGAAAACTCATACATATTTAGATTTTTGAGAGGGATGCCACCCGTATGAAACGTCAAATTTTATTAAATTATACACAAGTGCATAAAAGATTAAAATATGAGCACCAAACGGTTCGTTTAGCTATAGATAAAGTTTATAGCTACCAATATTTTGAAGTGGGTTGCCACCTGTTTGTAAAGTCGAATTTAATTTAATTATACACAAGTGAAATTTGAAAACATGCATGCCCAACTATATTTTTGTTGGCACATTTTGAAGAAGGTTGCCATCTTTTTTTAAAGTTAAATTTAATTTAGTTGTGCACATGGATACAAAATAATATAATATTAGTGTCAAACTGTTCATCTCAGCGAGAACATGGTATATACGTATGTACCTATATTTTTGGCAGGGTTGCCACCTGGTGTATGTGACAGTAATCGAAATACGTTCTCTGGTTACATATGCAAAGGCCAATTAATAAATAAATATACAATATTACAACGTCTGCCGGGATTTCCTAGTATAATTTTTAAATTGTTTGTAAAAAATGAAATTGAGTTATCATGTTTATACCAAAAAACCTGAGCTATGTATGTACGCCAACCGAGGGAGTCGAAACGCTTGTTTTGACAATACCTTATAACTTGGCCTCTGCCTCTGAGAGAGAGAAAGTGTTGGTGGTATTTTCCCTTTGCTCTGTTATTACAACTTTAATTCTGTATAAACGTGTCTGCGTGTGTGTGTGTGTTCACTTGCCCTTTTGCAACTGTTGTGCAAAGGTGCAAAAGGGTGTTTCTTTTTTGATTGTGTCGTTGTTGTCACCTTCCCTAAAATATAAAGTGCAAAATTTTACCCTTTCCCACTTACCGTACCTAGTCTGTGTCAAGAAGAAAAGCTTTCGGGTCACACTTGCTATGGTTTTGCCGTAAGGATATACTGCACAATTTTGCGCAATTTGGTGGCAGTGCTAAGCTGTCACAATACTCTTTAACTACATACTATCGTTACTAAGAACTCATACGTACTTTAGGGTGCAACCCTGCTCATCCAAAAGAAAATCGGTAATGCTTTTCCGTCGGAATTGCTTATAATAAGTCTAAAATATTTTAAAAAAATATTAGCATATACATATGTATGTGAGCAATACCGATTTGAAAATGCATATCTCCAAAAGTGAAGTTTTTTTTTTAAATAAATAAACACAGTTTAAAAAAAAATGTTTTTAAAAAATTACCTCAGATTACAAAGCGTGTTAAACTTGAAAGGTCTGTATAAAAATATTTCAAATAGTAATTTTTATAATTTATAATTCATAAAAATTGGATTTTTGTAGCGGTTTTTGAACAGCCACAACTTAACGGATTTAAACTTATAAGGTATCATTTTGAATATACTTTTCCCAACTTCGATGAGCGCATGCACGTCCAAATCTTATTACATATTAAGATTCCAGTGAACAAACTCAAATATTTTAATCAGGGGCCATAACGGTTATAACTTTTATTAAACCCGTAAATTTTTTATAATAATAATAATAATAAGCCCAACGGTTACCCTCTTTCCCGCCCAACCGACAGTCCACATGACGTACGGATCTTTTTTTTTTTTTTTTTATATTTTTATAATTTTTTTTTGTGCCGAGTTGTTAAAAGGAAAAAGTTTGTTAAGCGTCGAGATCGCAAACTGCTCAGCTACAGAAAAAAAACTTCATCAGCTGAATCAAATATATATTATACCGCCGTTAATCATTGATTGAGAAAGTACAGTACAGCTCTTTTTATGGCGAAAAGTGAGTCCGAAATATCAAAAGTGCTGGAAAGACAGTTGAAATCTTGACATAAACATCGGAAAGATTCATTTAATTCATAATTGGTTTTACACTGTTTTAAATAAAGAGGTTTAATGTGTCTTGAAATCCGAGAAGGAACATTAAGTTTAACTTCGGCAATAAGAAATGTGCTTGCGATAGACCCTGTGAGTAGTTTAGTAATGAATATTATGCCTAGCATTTCTCTACGACTGGAAAGAGTTGGAAGATTTATTAGCTTCAAACGATCAGTATAATGAGGAAGATTAAGCCGAGAATCCCATCTAAAGTCTCTTAGGGCAAAAAGTAAGAACTGTTTTTGAATTGATTCCAGCCGATCAATGTGAACTTGATAACGTGGGTTCCAAACTATCGAACTGTATTCTAGCATAGGTCTTACTAAAGTTTTAAAAAGAGCCTTTGTTTGTTTTTTGATGAGGCACCCTAACGCACATACATACATACATATGTATGTACATTGATTTGAGTTTACTTTCTAGCTTTATTCGGTAGCATTCGGTTTGAAAGCATTGCCAACATTTTGACACCTACTTAACAACATTAAACGGCATAACCTTGGCATGGCTGTCATATCTTCAACAGCAGTTTTGTCATTATCTTCCACACGCAGATACTCAATGCGCACACTTATATAGAGCTGTGTACATATGTGAATCTACGTATGTACATACGTATTTCAAATTCACTGCCTAGTCTTTTATGGCATAGAAATATCTTGTAGTTCAAGTGCCTTCACTTCGTTGGAGGGAGGTAGCCTAGCCTACACTTTGCATGAACCATAGTTGTTTTACGTGGATTTACGTAGAGGTTGGCGTTGTTGTTCCGCATAAAGCTAACATTTCGCATGCTATTCCAACTAGTACTATGTGCTATGTGCCATAAAGCTAATAATACTTGTAAACTTTGCCAACAACGCTTGCAGTTAGTTGAATTTTGTGAATTGCCTGGCTATTTGAACAGTAGATTCTACTTAGGTGTTTAAGTGCGTATTTAAGATGACTGCAGAAAAAATGCGTTTTAGATGTTGTATTATTTCAAGTATTTATAAGGAAATTTGTCTTGTAACTGTATTTCTTTAGCTGCATATTCGCGATGTTTACCTCAAACCTGAAACCACTTTTATCAGATCTTCGAGAACAATATTCATTAGAGACACTTTTTCTGAAAAAAAAAACAATACCTTTTGTTCCTGAGAGCATTCCATCTTCGCGAGTGGGCCAAGTGGAATGATTAGTCAATTCAACAAATATTGATAGATATGAGGCTATTTAAATTTAATAAATTACTTCCATAAATTCCCAGAGTTTTAGTAATACATTGACAAATAAATAGGGTATATATTTTGTCCCAACCATGGCAGTAGCAAACTTATATTTTTAACAAATATAATAAGATATGACAAGTTTTTTTTAAAAGAAATATCAATTGGTTGTTGAAGCTATAAATTTTTCTATAAAAACCAGAAATCGTTAGTTGGCGATGGAATGCCCCTTTTGTATTTATTTTTCTATTTTAAACACAAATGCATTAGGCAAGTCGACTTTCACTAATCCAGATATCAGGATAATCAGTAATCTGTCATAAATATTATTCATTTAATTTAGTTTAATTTCCCCTCTTTTATTTGACACCAATATATAATATAAAATTTTAATTAACTCTTTAATTAATTTAATGACATTTTAAACAGTTGGCCACTCTCTTCAATAATATTTTCTTATGGACCTCTTTCGGTTTACACCAATATTGCAACATTAATTGATAAGAACTAAAAAATGTGGGAACCTTCAAACATATTTTCGAATTTAAACCGCTTTCATTCAAAGTAATTTCATGATAAGGAATAAAAATCTTTTAGGCCGTAGACAGCTGAACAGCGCATAAAAACAAAATGAGATCCAAAGTATAATGAATCAAAATTTGTGGCATTACTATTTTTCTGAGCTTGGTTTCTTTGCATATGGAATGAAATGTTCGCGAAAGATGCTAAGACACGTCGCAGAAAGCCAAATAAGTCAAAATGGTGCCTTATTGTAATCACCGATTTATAAGCTGCAGATAAAAATTCAAGGCTTTATCACAGAATCCTGATAACTAAAGATAAATCGCCAAGGTCAGAGAGGAAAAAAACCAATGCGAAATTCGACTCCGCTAATAAATTAAAACCTTTCGTATATATTTGCGTTAGACAGGAAAAAATTCAATACGAAATTTTGCTAAATGTGTGGTTCTATCAATGGCATATTTAAAATCATCGAATCCTCTAACATTTTAAAAACTTTCGCCTATATTTTGTGAGAGAAATTCGTGGAATTTACATATTAAATACTTCTTTACGGCATCTTCTTTTGATGGTGCTTGCTTAATTACTATTAACATATTATTTCGAACACTAAGTTAGCTAGAAACTTGTAAGCGCTGTCTGAAATGTAGTAACAAATGGTTAGTTATGAACTATACCTTATGAAATGTTTAGAAATTGTAGTGCTTACAAAAAACTGCGTAAATATTTGACGGAAGTGTTTGTTTTGAATATATGTAGATACTTTTTTATTCATTTTGGTATGTTTAATATCTAAAAACCGCTATGCGCATTTGCAACTCCCTATGCATAATTCATGAAATTATTACATTTAGCTTGCTTTCTCAAATATTTACATATTTACATTCATATGTCCATGCTGTCACCGTTCCGTCTCCTCGACGATCGCTGTTCTCTTCAATTATATGCACACTGTCTGCAATTTAAATTTGCTTGTATTTCTTATTATTATTATTCATATTCTCATCTAAGCTGAATAGGGAACTTAACCGTAGAAAAGGAGCCCTCCCTCCTCTTTCCGAATCGTGTTAAACCAAGTGTGCCGAATGCAAAAGCGACAGCGAACTTTATCCCGCCACAATCGCTTTCTCTTTCAGTAAACCTCTACCGCCTCACCCTACCAGTTGTTGCATGCGCTGCACTCAAGCCATAACTTAGATGCACACTGTAATCTAACAATATTGCTTCCTATGCCCTTTCACTGTGATGCTACAAAAATTTTCCAAACGCTTAACGCGTGTGGTTGGCGTAAATAAGCACTTGGATGCTCCAGTGTGTTCGTAGCACAAAGTGTAGCACATACATCTAGTATTTATTTACCTACAGTCAACTTTGTTGTATCGTTTATTTGCCTTTACCACAGATATACCCTCAGCGAATGGATGTTTGTGTGGGTGGGTGTGTTAGACTCATTTTGTGGTTGTCTGTCTTGTCTACATATTTGACTGTCTCTGAATGAGTGTGTGGTACAGTTGTCAAAGGGTGTAACCGATGTTGCGATATGGCCGTCCTCGTTATTGTGACTGTTGCATTTTATCCACCATTTTCAATGCTACAGCTGTTGTGCTCTTGTTCTACTATAATTACTCTTCTAGGCCATGTAGCTCTTGGTTGCGTTATCACACGCCTACCCACTAGCTGACTGGCTGACTGGCTAGGTTGGATTGGCAGTTAATGCGCCAGCAGCAGCAGCCGCGTGCTGTTTTTGTCACACCTAAATCCCTCAATCTTCATTCCCATTTACATTTTCTTCTTCTTCGCTTATATCAACCTTCGCATTTGCAATTTCGCTTTCATCTCTTTTTAATTTTGCATTGCAGTTGCTTCCAACCAGGAACGAACACGTGCCATATGCAATGCAGGCGACGCAACGAGAGAAAATCTACAGCAATAAGAACAACAGTCGTGCAATTGAATTGACACTGACAATTGTGATAGCAACAAAAGTAAGCAAGCAAGCAAGGAAAAGCGACTAAGCAAATCCCTGAACGTGCGTCTTATAAATACTTAGTAGTGTTTTGCATATATGGCGTATGCTATTCCAGTTTGGTTCATAGCAGCCTGTTGCCTGCTTCTTTCTGTGCTATTCACACAACGCACTGCTAAATTCAAATTGCATACGAAGAATATGCTTGCGAATATTCTTGTATGCTTGGCTTTAATTGTTGTGCCACACTCGACACTCTTAACACCATGCAAATGCGTACCACCTCCCTCCTCCCCGTTTTTTCTTCACCGGCTTTAGTGGTTTGTTCGCCTGTCTAACTACACACTTGAAGGAATTGCAATCTGTCTCTTTGTGTTGGGGGTACCAGTCGTGTATTGCAAACTCTATGAATAATTCCCTTTTAAATTGTGTGCATTCATTTGTATGACGTACCCTACCACTTACTCTCTGCGAAGGTCCTCGAAGGTTGCATCGCCTTGTCGTTATGTCTCCCCCCCCTCTACAATATCGAATATTTCCCTGGCTGTTTTTGTCAGTTGCCAGCAGAAGGAGTAATACTAGTATATGAGTATGACGTACACAGATGCACGCCTAAAAGTGCATTAACTCCAAATAACTCATTTCCGAAGAAACTCAAATTCCCAGTCTAATTGTCACTGTCACTGCATGTTTTTCAAAAAATTTCTGTTAAACATGTTTGCTTTAGTTTTTATTGGTAGTTAAATATTTTTATTTAATAATATTTTTTAGTTTGGAGTGTCAAAATTGACGCATATTGAGGATTGCACTTTTGAAAGGCGCGTTCGATATTTAAAATAAAATAAAAAGTTTAAAAATTACAAATTTAAAAATTTAAAATTTAAATTTAAAATAAAACCATCTAAGTTGTGGTAGGACATAAACTACTATTCAATTTTTTTTTTTAGAAACTGGTTTGCTCTTTTCACCTTACGGGCTCCTTCAGGACGTGTTATTTAAAAATCATCGAAATATTTGTCTGTTGTAAAAATAAAGCTAAAAAACAGTTATAAAAATAAAATATTTTTCACCACCTTGAAATCGCGTACATAATAAACAGCAGCGAGCAGTAAAATATCAGCGTATTGATAAATTTTGACAAAATTTTTGTCTTTATTTAATTTGCACTTAAAGCATAGCTGCAAAGAAAAATATAATGGATCAAATAGTTTATAGTTTAATATTATTTTTTTTTTTTTTTTTTTTTTAAGAAAATTTTGATCAATTCCAAAAATTTGCACCTAAATTTCAAAATTTGTAAGCCAAGTTTGTAGGAATTTTTTTATGTAGTATTTTTTAAATTCTTTTTTTTAAATCTTGTTTTGCAAAACACATTTCCTTGGAAGTTTATAATGTTTTAAGAACATTCGGCGATATTTTTATTATATTAAGAAAAATTTGTATATTAAAAAATTTCAAAATTTTCCTTTTTTTATTTATTTATTTTTGTGGTGGAAGTATATTTTTTGTAGCTCAAAATATTGCATTTAAAACGAATCGAAGCTCGTTTTTGAAGCTATGAAAAACTGCACAAACAGGGAAATTTTGACAATGTATTTGTTTTTATTTTGTCTTTACTTATTTTATCTTTACTAAAAATATAGCTACAAAGAAGAACATATGCACAAAGTTTTGTTTTTTTTTCGAAAATTTAAAAAATTCCAAAAACTTGCACCTAAATTTCAAAATTTGTAACAAAATGTTTAGAAATTCTTCTATTACTTTTTTCCGAAAATCATATCTTGCTAAAAACATTTCCTTGAAATTTTTATCATATTTTAAGAACAATCAGACATATGTTAAAAGAAAAAGTTTAGTTGTTACTTTAGCAAATTTCAAAAGTTTCTTTTTTTTATTTAATTATTTTTGTGATGAAGATATATTTTTTGTAGCTCAAAATATTCTCTCAATACAACTACAACAACTTTTTGAAACAAACTTTTTAAATTTTTTCCGTTTGTAGAACTTCGTTATAGGATGAATGAAAGAAAACTGCTAATCAAATTGCATTCAAATAAAAAATTGGCTAGCTGAAAAATAATTTTTAGAATAAATTATGAAGAAATTTATCGGTACGCCATTAAATAGAAAAATATAGTCACACATGAGAAATTAAATTATTATTAAAAAAAAAGTTGTACTTCTTGCTTTAGACAGAAGGATGTCTATTGGGTTTTGAAAATTGTTAATCTTACCGATTGACAGATAGATTAGAATAAAGTTTATACTTATGATTTTTTATACTTTATATTAATTCAGCGGCAAATATGCTACATTTGACTTTTAGTGCTTCATAATTGGTTTCAAATGGACTCATATATTCTAGCTATAAAATAACTGTGCCATATTGTATCCGTCATTTTTAGTTTTTAAAACCGTAACTTCAGATTCTTGATTAGCGAATCCAAAAAACTCCCGTGTGGGTAGCCAGTTATAAGTCATTCCGATGAGATTTCGAATATTGCTATTTTTTTATCATTTGGTCGCCTTTTGCTAATTAATTTTACTAATTTTTCACCGGTTTTTATTCTGCATTCGACAAAAGATTCAAATTATTAAAACTGGCTGTAATTAAAAGTGGTTTTAAAATTTCGATTTTCGTTTCGATGGTTCGTTATCCGAATGACTATGAAAATATCTAGCTCTATCGAAACATTTTGACTTTTAAGGACATCTCTGATGCTTACCATACTTACATATCTACCTTTGTATGAATGTATATTATAAATGTATATGTGTGTATATATATTATTTTCCCGCTTTTATTGCTTTTATTTAGTATCCTTTGTTTATTTCCCAATCAATATAGTCCCTTTATTAAATATCATTTAATGACAGTAACAATAACTACATATTAGTTTGTGTTTTACACTCGTATGTTATATCCGTATGTATAATATTATATATATATAAATATATCATTGTAAAAACAAGCAGTTTCATTATTGCATTCGTATCCCGGTTCACAGAGCATGTTATCCACAACTAATAAAGGTTATTTTGCCGTTTCGCCCTTTCGCTATACGAATGTGGGGTAGTGAAAATCGTATCAAATACTCGTATCAATTGTATCAAATATCAACTGTAATCCTTCGAAAATTTAATCAATTTAGAATTTTCGGCGTTATGGGTAATTTTAAATACAAAACAAATGTAATTTTGCCACAAATGTGGTAATAACTTCACACTTATAAGAAAATAAATTTCTTAACTCCATTTTATATACTTAATCGAGCTTGTTCTGCAATTCACTTTCACTCGAAAATTCTAACTTGGCCCAATACACAAATTCACTCGGAAATGAAATGCCGAACATGCCTAAGGGTTCTTAATCAATTTAATATGTGTGCTTACATTCATGTACATATGTATATATATTTACTAATATGTTTACATATTTATTTATTAATTCAGTCTCTTAATATCCGTTCGGAATTTCACAATAAATTCATTCAAATAAATAAGTAATGCTTTTGCAACCGGTTTTCCGGCTCATCGGTTTTCTGTCGGCACTTACATTATTGTATCCTTTCATGCATCCCTAGCGATTTCAATTACAATTGAATTGTTTAATTACAAGTGACTTCAATTTGTCAACCAATTAATATTGTGTATAAAATAAGAGAAACTAATTATTATTCTAACTTGAAATAAAACTTCAAGTGCTTCAGCATTTCCCACTTCACTATAAATGTGGGCAGTTTTCTTTCAAGAATATTCATATCTTCTACGAGTATATCAGTTTTTTCTGTCTATTTAAAAAAAATGTCTAAGCGCTTGCCTTACTATATGAGCCCAGTTAAACTAGCTTCTGATTTTAGCTTTTTGTAGTTTTCGCACTCAGTTCAGAGCGCAAGAATTGTGACCATGGGATTTTACTTCATTTCAAAAACATTTCCACCATGCACTGCACAAATAGTGATACGTGTAATTAGCTTGAAGCGAATGTGTCTAACAAAGTTTAAAACATTTAAAAAAATAATTACAGGTTTATCCCCGAAACTTACAATTAATAAGTGACCTTCTTTTATTCCTGTACTCTTAACGTTATCATTATTTCTATTATTTGTGCAATACTGCTCCTTTCATTTGTATATGAAATTGTTTTTAAAGCGTAAAACAGTCAGTGGCGCCAATTGTGCTACCCAGCGCACACAGTCTGTAACGTTTGTGAGGTATTTGAATTTAGGAAAAATTACAAATGTAGTTCTCGATTCATTAAAATATTTTAACCCGCCTAATATTTATGTCTGTATGTATATTTGAAATAATAATCCCAAACTAATGATTTACTTGCAACTTACCTCAATTTAAAATAATACATTTCCACTGCACTGAAATCTGAGATTTTTCGTAATCTTCCGAAATCGCAGCAAAATCCTCCTTATGCAAAACGAATAAACCTCTAGATACTAAACATTTCAACCCTTCAGACTTCTTCATTAGAAAAGCCAAAATTCTTTGCATAAACAAAAGCACTCCAAACCAAAGAGGTCGAGACATTTAAAAAAAAATTAGTAAAACAAATAAATAATCGACAGAAAGTGTTATAAGGAGAGAAAAATTTGAGCATCGTAAAATGAAGAACTGCTTTCCGAGGTATGGAAGGACGAGATGGAAACTCTTAAACAAGTTTGTAAGATTTCGAGGTCCAATTATCACATTTTAGTATTGCAGTGGGAATGTAGTATTAACGTTATAAAACGATTGGATATCCAACCTGTTTCACGATATCGATAAAGTTTCCTTTTTCTAGAAAATGCTATAGTTCTCGATAGTTTTTCAAATCGTATTCTAAACATCTATCTTAGAGCAACACACCAGAGTTCGATACGTTTTCTAATCGTTTTTTTAGCTAATCGTTCTCTTAGCTAAATGTTTCTCAGATAGAGAGTAATTCTAAGGGTTTAAGCGCAATACTAATATACTCAAATATTTTCACATATTCACCCGTCATTTATAGCATACATATATGTATGTAGTATGTATGTATGCATAGTAGAACAAAAACAATTTTCTTTTTTTTTCATTTAATATTAATACTATTTTCGGTTCTTCTTTCCCGCTCTATCACACAGGACTCGCCTTGAATACCAACTCGCTGACCGGTCGTCGCGATTCGTTCGATCGCAACACATCCGCCTTCAGCCCCTCCGCCATGGATTTTACTAATAGCAGCGCTAGCACACTTCAAGCGGCTGCAGCTGCCGCCGCCGCTGCTGCTGCTGCCGCTCGTGGCAAATGGCCTGGCGCTATGACCAACAGCTATGGCGCATTGGGTGGCGCCGCCTCAGCCAGTCCGATTGGCGCAGCGATCACACCGCCACCACCACAGTCATGCCTCGTCACCAATCGCGCACCAGGCGCTGAAACCAAATATCGTCAACAAATGGCGGTCGGTGGTGTTGGCCTACCACAAGCCGCTGCTGCTGGAAATATGTTCGGTTCAAGCAGTTCGCTCTTCTCGAAGCTCGCCATTCCGGGCAGTGCTGCGGCTGCTGCAGCTGCTGCCGCCGCCGCTGCTTCAACACGACATGCAGCAGCTGCTGCCGCAGGTCTTAGTGCATCTGCAGCTGCTGCTGCCGCCGCTGCTGCTGCTGCTGCAGCTGGTGCACCAGGACGATCACGCCTTCTTGAGGACTTCCGCAATCAGCGCTATCCAAATTTACAGTTACGCGATTTGGCCAATCACATTGTTGAGTTTTCGCAGGATCAGCATGGTTCGCGTTTCATTCAGCAGAAGTTGGAACGCGCCACCGCTGCCGAGAAGCAAATGGTGTTCAATGAAATTTTAGGCTCGGCCTTCAGCTTGATGACCGACGTCTTTGGCAATTATGTTATACAGAAGTTCTTTGAATTTGGTACACCCGAACAGAAGAATACACTGGGTATGCAGGTGAAAGGGCATGTGCTACAATTGGCATTACAAATGTATGGCTGCCGTGTCATACAAAAGGCGCTGGAGAGTATTTCACCTGAACAACAACAGGAGATCGTACTTGAATTGGATGGTAATGTATTGAAATGTGTCAAGGACCAAAATGGTAATCATGTGGTGCAAAAATGTATCGAATGTGTGGATCCATCGGCGCTGCAGTTCATCATTAATGCCTTCAAGGGTCAAATATATACGCTAAGCACGCACCCATATGGATGTCGGGTCATACAACGCATATTGGAGCATTGCACCGCTGAACAGACACAACCCATATTAGATGAATTGCATGAGCATACCGAGCAACTGATACAGGATCAATATGGCAATTATGTTATACAACATGTGTTGGGTTAGTGCGCTGCAACCTTTACGCTTATTGCTATCTAATTAATTGAATTTATATTTAAATATACAACATTTTTTTCTTCGCAGAGCATGGCAAACCGGAAGATAAATCGATACTCATCATCAGCGTGCGTGGAAAAGTGCTGGTATTGTCGCAGCATAAATTCGCATCGAATGTAGTGGAGAAATGTGTCACACATGCCACACGTAGCGAGCGCACCGGTCTCATCGATGAAGTGTGCACCTTCAATGACAAGTACGTTGGGAACGCTTTGATTTAAATTCACTTTTATTTGTAAGGATTATTGCAGAACAGAATTAAATATTTAAATAGCTGTTTTAATTTATTCTGCACTTGTTCTGCACAGTTTTTCTATTAATTCCCCATGAACGACCAGGGGCAAAGGACAGATCAGAGGGGTTTCTTTGGGGGGTTGATTAAATTTTTTATTTTGCGTCTCGTGAACAAGATACTTTATTGAATTTTCCATACGAAAATGATTTTTACTCATGCACAAATCTAAATACTTATAATTTCAATCTAAAAACCTCTATATCGGCTGCTCAGAATATTTTACGAAAGTCTCTACGTAAAAAAGTGTTTCCTTAAAAGCCTCCACATTGGAAATTAAATTTGAAAAAATACATCCGTTTTTCTTTCAAAAATTGGAAATTGTTTACTTTTATTGAGCTCGAGGCCAGGTTTTATTAGGGAATAATATGAGAAAACAACGATTTTTCAAATTGGTAGAAGTGATAGCTGCTATTTCGGAAATCACCACATCTCCTCGTCCCTGCTTCTTTCTTTCTAGACTTTTCCAATATTTGAACCATGGTACACGGAGTTGCTAAACGGACGTTCATCCATTCGCCATGCTAATTTAATTTTTTTTACAGACGGTGTTAGGCATTTTCTTCCATTGAACGCATGAAAAAAATTTACTTTTGTATGGAGGAAAATGCTGAACTCCTTTTGAAGCAAAAAATTATCAAAAATCATGCCGAATTTTTAGCCGCTTGAAACTTGAACTTTATTATAGTAAAATTAAACGGGCTACAAAACTGCATATCCAAGAGCTTCTTGAAACTACTGATTTAAAAGTTTGAATATTTTATGAACATTTTTTGAAATTCGATGAATTTTTGTGAATTTCGTAAAATTTTTGAAACTTTTATTTATATAGTTTATGTTATCTAATGAGTTATAGTTTTAAAAAAGTTATTGAAATTAGTAAGCATAACTGTCCAACGTACTATATTGAGTTTTGTTGCTTATGATACGAACAATTCTGTATATTCAAACCATGTGTTTTTCACTTGTAACGTTTTGTTTCTTTCTGAATGGTTTTATTTGAATTTCGGAAACCTTTATATGCATGTTAAGATAACTTTTTAGATTGTTTCTCAAAATTGTAAGCCTACATTTAAGCTTGTTTGAATTTGTAAGCGCATAATGATGTTGAAAGCTTTTATCGTAAGGAAACTTGTCCAGTATGTGCTGACAAAATTAATTATAATCCCTAAATTTTGTAAGCTATTTGCCTATTAAAATTCTTTGGGTGCTTTCGTCGAGTTTAAAGAGACGCTTACAAAAAAAACTTGTAAGTAAAGCATACAAAATATTGGTGAAACTTTAACAAACCAAGTTATGTCGCTTTAGCCTTTTTGCTTTTAGACCAAATTTCAGATGAATAATCGCCGAGGTTTTTTAATTTAAATTTTTGGTGTTTCTATTTTTTATCTTTGGCTATCTAGGATGGAAAATTATATTTTTGTGAAGCCTTTACCACTTAAATGAGCTCCAAAATTGCAGGTAGCAATCCCCAAAAAGATTGTTTCTGATTAGGAAAACTAAGCGAGTTTAGCTTGCTATTTTCTAAATTCATTCACTGTACATAAGTTAAAATACAAAATTCCTTTTAATTTCGAAAAGGAAAACTATCATCATATGTTGCCAAATCTTTTTTTTTTACATATTAATGTTTTATAAGTACTTCGCTGTGCCTATTAAATTTGAAAAGGAACATCTCATGGCGACCGTGTACAAGAATAATTTCGAAAAATTTTGAGCTCTAGAAGATATTCAGACATGTTCAGTGCATTATCGGCACGATGCAATGATTTACGATTCCCTGAATTTAGGTAGATCCCTTTCTTTTCAACCGGTTCAACCGGGTCATGTTTTTCGTTTTGCATGAAATTCGAATATGAAAATTTTATTTTTCAGTCTATTTTCCGTCTTTGAATTTCCAAAATTTCCATAATTAGTCAAACACTAAAATGCGAAGGCATTTAGTTTTCCGAAAACAAAAACAAAAAAAAAGTTGTATGTGAGTTAGCAATTATTTTCCCTCGCATTTTAATGTTCAACTAATAACAAGCATTTTGCAAGTTATCAAAATCGGTCAATTTTTAGATAAGTTATGAGCATTTAAAAAAAAAAAAATAATTGAAGACGGTATTTCACAATGAAATTGAAATCGCCGGAAAATATCGGCAGCAATTGTTTTCGAGTTTTATGAAAAAGGAAAAATATGGCCCGAATGGACTGTTTGTCTTGAAATGGAAAGGCTCGGTAGCATTTAATAGCACACGAACAAAGCTTAATTCGTAAACTGGTTTTTCACAAAAACACTGTCTTCTTATTTGATTGACAAACATTCCGGTATTTTTATAATTATAATACTAAAACATATATTTTAATTATTCTTCTTCTTATTCAACCCCACCAGCGCCCTGCACGTCATGATGAAGGATCAGTATGCCAATTATGTGGTACAGAAAATGATCGACGTCTCTGAACCGACCCAACTAAAGAAACTTATGAATAAGATACGCCCACATATGGCGGCACTGCGCAAATACACTTACGGCAAGCACATCAATGCCAAGTTGGAGAAATATTTCATGAAGACAGCAAATCCGATTACAACAACAGCAAACAGCATAATTGCATCGTCGCCACAATCGTCGATTGCATCTAGCAACAACATCTCAACCATATCGACAGCGGCTTGTAGCACAGCGTCTGGACTGACCATAAATGCCGCCACAAATAGCCTGGCTGTCGGGTTAAACATTGGAGCGCCCATAATGATACAAGAGAATGGTATTAGTGTGACAGCAGGGGGTCAGATTTCGCCAGCAGTATCATCATGTACCGTATCGACAAACAGCAGCAGCGCTACTTCAGTGGTGACAGCTGTCAACAGCGGTCTAGGACCGATCGGCCCACCCACAGCCAACGGTGTGGTGTTGTAAAGAATGAACAGAAGCGCAAAATGCAAAACAAACGCATAGAAATGAATAGAATGCATGCAGTACAATAAGTGAAAAAAAAAATATTGGAAAAAAGAGTTGAAAGAGACGCATTTTTTTTTATTAGTTTATATATTTTAGAAACAAGCAAGAGTATAGAGAAATATGAGCAAAATGCGAGCGTAAAGCAAGAATTTATTATAATTTGAATGTGTAACTTAGTTTTAAGATGCAGTATTTTTTTTTGTGTTTTTATTTATATTTTAAAATTTTCTAAACAAAAAAAAAACGCAAAAATTGAAGGCGAGCATAAGCTTGATGTGAGCAAATTCAGAATATGCGTAAAATGCGCCAAAAAAATTATATTCACAGCAAGAATCTCAGAAATGAAAATAATTAAAAATTGGAAACCGAAACAGAGTCAATAATAAAAAACGTTGTCGTCGGAAACATTTAAAAGCTTCGCATACGTAAATGCTAGCTAACGTGGCGCTCGTAAACGACAACCAGAAGGGGAACTTCAACAAATTTTGTAAAAAATACAACTCGATTTATAAATATGTAGGTTAGTAAGAAAAAAGAAAGCATACGCTCAATGCACGAAGCACGACGCATTCAAGAAAACTTGTAAAAATGCTAAAACGAAAAACAAAAACAAATGGATAAAAAGATAAGGTTTGAGAACAAAAAATTAAATTAATATGAACATGAAGAAGAAACGTCGCTTGAATAGAAGAAGAGCACATTCGTTTGAGGCTTTTGTAGCGCATGCGCGCACTCGTTTTTCTTATATGGCAATAGTCAAGCAAATGAATGGCGCTTAAAAAAAAAATTTCGTAAACGGAAATGAAAACAAGAAAATTTTAACTATAACTGAAAAGAGAGAGAACACACACAAATGAAGCGTAAAAAGATGAAAAGAAAGATGTAAAGAACACTCACACACACACACATAAACAAGCACTCAATTATAAAGAGAGAGAGAAGAAGAATTTGTAAAGAGAAAAAAAAAAGTTAAACTATAACAAAATATAACAAGATGAACATAGAAGTCTAGTTTTAAAAAGTATATATACTATGTATTTGTAAAGTATGTAATTTTTTAGCAACGTTCACACAAACGCCACCACTCGCACACTAACACATACTTACATACACAAACGACTTTCCGCACGCTGCTCGGCGACATAAAAAGAGTCAACGTAGTGGTGGTGTGATGGATATAGCCAAATCTATGGTAATGTTTGCGCGAGGCATGAACTCGGTGGGCATGAGCGTCTTAATTATTTATTGTTAGTGTTTATGATGCTGTTTTAATTGTACGTACATATGTAATTATTTTAGAAGACTTTCGCATGACATTTATTAACAATGCAAGCATTCAAAATACAAACAAACATAAAAACACTTAAACAATTCTACACTAAACAAAAAAATCAAACAAAATGCTATAACGCAATAATATAAAGCATATAGTATATATAGTTTGCCTTTTTTAAAAGCGCAAATTGATTGTCGCAAAAATGCTACTAAAATGAAGAGAACTTTTTTTTATATATTGTAACTTCAAACAAAGCAAATCAAACTCAAAACCTAGAACTGGTAGCGCACAAATGGAATTTTATGTTGAATTGAGTTATGAATATGCGTAGCAAGTGTGGTGAGTTTTTGTGAGTAACTACTAGAATGATGTATAAAAGTGCATGTAAAAATGTTCATATAAATTCATGTAAAAATTTCATTGCCCAAAAAACAAAATCAAGTATAAAATTTTATATAGAAACTTTCTATGGAAACCAATACAATACAAGTGAATATGAAAGAAGAAAAAATCGTCGTCGTCGTCGGATATTATTGATTGATTTCGAAGTACATTTAAAAGGATATGGATATTATTTTTCGGTTAGATTTATCGGTTAAAAAAAATCGGTTCAAAGATTGTACGAAACTTTTGGTGTTTTTTTTTTTTGCCCTTTTGTTTTGTACTCTCGCATACACAAAAATATTTTCATGATAAATAATCATTTTTGTATTGAAAAGTGACTACACGAGTAGATAAATGAATGGAGCAATGGCTACAAAATTCGTTTTAGCTGCTATATTAGATGCTACTTCTGTTACTAGCAATCGCTTTTAATTTGGTTATTGGTTTGTAATTTCGAATCAGAAGCATTAAAAATCCGGTTGCTCGAAAAAGGTTTATAAAATCTGAAATAATAATTTTTTAGTTACTTTTTTTAATGTTTTTTTTTTTTTTAAATCCGTATATTGTAAAACATTTTATGGTTTTTTACGCTATAAAAATTTAACGCAAACGGTAAATCAACCTCGTAGTTGTAATTCAAAAATTTTCGCTCATTGTTCCAATTTTTTTTTTTTGGTTCACTTTTCGGAAATTCGAAAATTTTTAATCAAATACTCTGCGTTGCTAACTTAATAATAATCTCTGCCTATTTGAAGGGCACATATTTAATATAAACACCAACACTTCACTGTAAAAATCCATCAATTGTATAGTACTTTCCAGAGTTACCAAACAAAATCCATTTCACCGGATGTAAAAATTTATTTATTGAAAAAAAAAACAAATTCCAGAATAATAAATAGTTGCTGTAGACAACAAAAAGATCGTTTCCATATTGAAAATCGAATAGAAATTTTTTGTAAAAATGTAATATTTTGTAAAAAAAAAAACCCAAAACGATGTAATATTATGTAAAAAAAAAAATTTTAATAATTTGTAAAAAAGAATATAAATAATTTGTAAATGCGCCTTTTAGTATTAAACCACACACACACACACACCATATAAAACTTGTACAAACTATATTTTACTATTTGGCTCGTGAATGCAACGAGTTTCGGCATTCTAGGCTCACAATTCACAAATTCACCACACTTAAATGTAAATGTACTAACTAACTAACTAACTAACTAACGCTACTTCGTGCACTGTCTCACTCACTACAACAAAAAATCGATTTGTGCGACAAATATTAACCATTTTGACCCTATATGAAATATATATATATATATAAAATATTGTAATTTGCATACGCTCGTAAATAATTAGTATAGATGTATGTATGTAAACAAACTATAAATCTAAGAAGTATATGTTTAGTTTTTAGAACAAGAAGTAAACCAATAAAAGGTAACTTTTTTTTAGCTAAACCAGAAGCAGAAACAGACAAAAGAAAAAATGAAAACATTGATGTAAAACCAAACAAGAAATAATCGCTGCTGTTAAATAGCAGTGGGAAGAAAAGAAATTGTAAACGTTTGTTTTTGTGTTTTTTTTTTTAATATAAGCGCAAAAATATCTAAGCGAGGTGTGGCATATGCCGCTTAATGAATATAGAAATAGAAGAAGAGGAAAATTTGATAACTAAACGAAAGAAGCAGCAAAAAATCGAGGTGTGCAAATGAAAATTAGCAAATAACTGAACTTTGTATTGTACTAAGAAAAGTTGAGTGCGTGCGAGAATTTTTGCATTTTAAACAGCTGAAAGAAAACCAGTTGTGGTGGTGGCAAACGCTGGAAATACACCCGCACGCACATACAAACACACACACACACACAGAAACACACACCCAAAACGTGACTCGTAAGAATTTTGCGTTGATTTTAAAAACTAATTGTAACCTTTGTAATAAAATTTGTCGTAAATAAAATGTAACTATGTGTATGAAAAAAAATGTATTGTACAAAAAATGTAAAAGTAAATGAAGAAAAAAACAAAACCTTCAAATGTAAAGTGAAAAAGGAAATAATGAAAAATGTGTAAAATGTGTAAAATGTAAAATTGCAAAATGCAAAAGAACCAAACCCAAAATAAAAAATGAACATTGTATTGTATTTGTAAACACACACTGTATGTAAAATTGTCATAATAAATGCAGTCAATGAGCGCCGCCGCACAACCCCGTTGCTGACTTTTGAATGCCAGTAGCGGCGTGTGGTGCAAGCGCGCGTTCTTCTGCATATACCAATAAATTTATGTTACATATTCGTTTAGAAACTTTTGTAGCGCGTTCTCATAGAAACGTAAAAATCTGTATTTGTATGTACAACAAGAAAATGTTTTATGTAAAATTTTGTAAAGATAATAAAAATTTAAGAAGAAAAATGCAAAATATTACCTATAAAATAATTAATAAATAAACAACTTGAGCAAATTAATTAATTCAAATTTGAAGATATTTAATATGAATGCAAAGTAAATGCTCGTAACAACAGCAACAACAACAAATGCATAGATTGCCAGTCAAATGTCACGCAAAAGCAAAACTGTAATTGTAGGCAAGTGCAAGTGAAAGTGAAAGTGAAAGTGAAAAAAATAAAACTGTAAGCGAAACGAAACAGCACACACATCTTTCGTAAAGCACAAGAAAGTAAAATTGTGAATTTTTTAAATTAAAAAGCGAAAAAGCTGCCCGCTTTCGCGCGTTTATTATAAGTACTACATTTGACTGTACACAATGCAAGCTGTATATTTTGTTATATACTGTTATTGAAATTAAAGTTATTTTTTTTTTCTTTTTTTTTTTTAAATTAAGGTGAAAATCGGACGCAGTGAGCAAAAGTGAAGAAATAAGTGAAGCAAAAAAATAAAAATAAATAAAAATTGCTGGAATTGAGCAAAGCATGCAGAGAGCGGCTAGCTGAGTTGGTTGTGGATAAAATGTGCAAATAATAATTTAAAAGTGAAAACACTTAAATGATTGGTTTGAGCTATTAACAAAAGCAAAAAACACATTTAAGCTTTAAAAATGTAAACAAAAAAGCAAATAACGGTATATTGTGAGAAGTACCATAAATCCAATTAAGAAATTTTAAAGATAAAATACGTTTTTGAGTCGAAAGCCACCACAAGTTAGTTCGTTATTTATTATGTAAATCAAAAATCCGTTAACGTAGAGACGAACCAAACCAAATTCTCAAAATTTGTTAAAGTGAAAAAGGTATCTCATTTCCCATTTATATTTACCGTTCGTGTAAAAAATGCTCAAAATTTAAATTAAATTAAAATTTTTAATTTTTTAATTTCCGTTCAAAAAAATTCTTCATTCAGTCATTCAGGCGCGCAAAAACGCTCAGCAAGCGTCCGCTTAATATTTTCAATATTTTACTTACGGCGCCTAAAATTAAGCAGCACTGAATAACATGGCGTATCCATTGCGCTACAATCGGATCCGAGTGAGTACGCTCGATCTGCCAAGTGCTCGGAAATGTGTACGAAGTTGTCGTGAGAATATTGTCAACAACAACTAATTGCTGTTAGCAACCTTTAGCTAGAGTAATACTAATTTTTTATTTTAAAAAAAAAACATATAATTTTTGTACTTTCGCTTTGAATTTTAAAATTTTTATACCAGCAGCGCTCGAACCAACTGAGCAAACCTTCTGCAATGCTTGCAAAAAATCTCCACAGCCACGCAAGTCGTTTTCGATGCCACAAAGCACAACCAAGCCGATTTGAATCGAATGAAAACAATTATGTAACATAAAAATCTATAATTGCAGCATAAATGCATGAAGCGTAAAAACGTAAATGAGAAAAGTAAAAAACATTAGTTAATAAATGAAAGTGTGTATTGATGAAAAGAAAAGAAAAAAAAAAACTTTTGCAATTGCAAAATGGCAAAACAGCATATGTCTGATTAAATTTCATATTTTAGCCTACATAAAACATACATACTTATATAAATATGTTTGCATATAAGAAGATAAGACAGATTTATATAGAAAAAAAACAAAAAAAAACAACAACATCGTGAGCGTAATTCTCGCATTAAAAACATTTTATCACAAACATGTGAAAACTTTCTTATAGATACGCATACACGCATACTTTTCACTCTCTATAAATATATAAATATACATACTTATTATACTTAAAACACACATTACATTATATACATACATATATATATAGCATGTATTTAACATACATATGTAAAGGAATGAAATAAAAACAAAAGAAAATCAGAAACGTATAAATATTGTAGTATTTGTAAAAGAACTAAAATATTAATCTGTAGTGCATATGTTTATGAAATTCGTATATATATATATATATAGTACATACATATATATAGTACATATATAAATAACTGAATAAATATTAACTTACATACATATGTAGCACGTCGAATACTTGTTAAAGTACGAAAGAAAAGAACAACAGACTTACTGTGGATGCAAATGAAAGATGTAGGCAAAAAAAAAACAAAAGAAAAAAAACACAAAATAGAATGCGTAATCCCATTGGATATAGGTAAAAAAAAAACAAAGTAAAAAATTTAAAAAGTAAATTTGCTAAGCTCTTTTTTAATAGACTAGCAAGCAGCAAAAGCAAGCAAGCGAATATGCATAAAAGCTATGCGACTTTTAGTCATGCAAAACATACAAAATAACATATTTACATATTTACAATTCCATAGAAACGAGCAGCAAGCAAAAAATCACACGGCATATTGCAGCATACAAATTGCAAGCGTTTTCTATACAGTAAGTGTGCAAAAATTATATTAAAAATTTGCGTTTATAAATCTGTATTATTTAAATAGCAGAGGTGTATGAAAAACTTCTCAAATTTCGTTTGGTTTTTAGAGAAAAGAAGTTCTCAGTTTTAAATACACGTTGCATGTACTCGGAATTACCTTCCTAAAGAACTGCAATTCAAAGCAGCGCTTGATTTTAATTTGTTTTCCCCCTTTAAGTTGAATATGCAAACGAATTTAAAAAAAAAATATATATTTGTTATGTAGGGAAATCTGCAGTGTTTCTAAGCAACAATAGACTTTCTGTCATATGAAAACGGAGTAGAAATGGTACATAAGCTTTGTTTCTATCTGTTCAGAATTATCAATAATTATCACCCGTTTTTATTGGAAAGCGATTCTTAGCAAAAAAAAAAAATAGCAAGCTCTCAGCAAAAAAAGTGAGCGCAACACTACGGGAGAGCTGGTAGTTTCAGCAAGTAAATAAAAAAATTTCCAGCGGAAACTAGCAAGAAACAGTTAACAGTCAATAAGCAGCCCAGCCCTATACTAAATTGAAACTCACAGTCAATTTATTCCCTACTCTCCTTGCTTTTACATGGGAGAAAAATTATTTGGGAGTTTCTATGCAGAATAAGGTTGAATAACTCCTAGAAAGAGTTGCTTTGAAATTCTGTTTTCCGTCGTTTATTTTTTAAAATAGCTGCTTCAAACTAAATTGCTATAAAATCATATAAAGTATGATACGCCAAACAAATTGTATTTGGTCTGCCAATTTCTTTAGTTTTGTTTAATTTTTGTAATTTGTTTACCGCTGCAATTGAGTACGAGTAAGAAATGTGTTGCATTAAAATAGTTTAGTAAAACTACAGCGCCGAAAAAAGCTGCTGCTCGAAAACACACACAAAGTGATGACGATGACAAAAAAATAAAAAATTCAATAAAATACAGGCAACTTCATTTTAAATGCAAATTTGTTTTAACAACAACAACAAATGCTTATACTCTTTATATATTGAAATAATAATTAAATATTTTATAATTAACTGTATATTTAAACAGTATTTTTTTGGAATTCCAAGCAACCGCACATTTTAATTATTTGCTGTAAATTTTAGGCTTTATAAGATTTCAATAGAGATTTCGAAACTAAAATTTTAAGGAAAACAGAAGCACTATTGCTACTGCTTGATTCGAGTTTAAGTGATCCGAATGAGCAAGCAAAATTTTAGTTGAAAAATTATTATTTTGAATTTAAATAGCGTAGTTCTTCATTTACATAAATGTTGTTTACAAATTAGTTTTGCTTCATGTTTTTAAAGGAGTTTAAAGTTTTTTTTTTTGGAATCTGTTTTTTATTGTTGAAGAATTTAAAAAAAAAAATTTTTTTTTAATTATAATTCGGTTTTTTAACCGAACTTTTTGTAGGCCGTCATGTCGCATTTGTGTGTGTTGATTTTAATTTTTTTTTTTACATTTCCTTAGCTGTCCGTCACCACCACCAAACATTTTCAATTGCATCAACGTACATTTAATGTTATTCCTAAAGAAACGTACATACAACAACATATGCACGATTTAATCATACATAGTGTAATGTTAATTTTTAGCATTCTGAATTACCTAATACATATATTTTATATTTGTATGTATGTAGTATTTTTAATAATATTTTAAAACTAAACATTTACCAACTAAAAATTTATTTGTAAATCTATTTTGTACTGAAAGAAGATAACAGCAACAACAACAACAACAATGTGTACTCCAATGTACTATACTGTAATGTATTGTAAAAAGTATGTAATGTATATCTACCAATCCTAATTCACTCACTAACTGTATTTGTAACATATTTTTGTAATAAAGCGAAATTGTAATTTTTCCACACAACAATGATAGAAAAAAAAAACGTCAAATTGTGTAAACAAAAGCAAACAAGAAAAAAAAACAAAAACTTTGTAAAATTTGTATTTAAAGCTGTGTCACGATCGCAGCGAGAACTTGTGTTATTTGTAAAAAGCGAATTGTAAAAAAAAAAAAACAAAAACCTAAAACCCAAATCCTGCTCACTACTACTACTCGCATGACCCAAGAAAAAGTCAGCATACGAAAAAACTGTAGCATCCTTTCAACTTTCAACTTTCAAACTGTCATACCATTTATCAACAATATTATCATATTATCTTGTTTATATGTAACTATTTTGTTTGCCGCCTATGAAGTACATACTACGTATACATACATACAATATTACAATAATTTAATTTAAAATGTTTAAATATGAAATGCATTAATGATTTTAAAACTACAAGGGCATGCAAAAAAAAAGTGCAACGCATTTGTAATACAGCCAAACATATGTATACCACATACTTGCAGACTGATCTGTATATAATATGTATATTGACATACATACATACATACATACAGACAGACAGATATGCGTAGGTAATGAATGCCAAAAGTGCATTTTTGCTAAAGCGCTCGACACAAGAACGGCGTCAATTTATTATATGTATGTATGTAATTATTATTATTATTATTGTTTGCATAAACTTTGATTTGCATACATACACACATGCATACATAGCTACAAACAATACACATACATTTATAAATATATACATATACAATACAAGCATAATAATTAACCAAAATATTGTATTTCTTTATTTTAGTGATTTGTATGTAAACTATGTCATTACTTTGTAGAATTTTACTTTACTTTTACTATATAACTTTATTTTACTTTAATTATTATACTAAAATTAAGTGAAAAAAAAAACAACAAGCAACCTGGACTTTATGTAACCAACCAATCAATCAACCACCATACTTACTTTTTAAGTGTTTCTAATTTTACGCATTTCATGTTTCTACAAAAAAAAAAAAAACAAAATATTATTATGTTTATAATGTTTAAAATGCTGATTACTACTATTATGATTATGTGTATTAGTTATGTAGATGTGTGGAAATTCATACCAAATCTATTGCATACATTTATACCTAACAACCTACTTCATACACACATACATACATACAAACAAACAAACGAACACTTCACTATAAACTTTGTTCACTTTGACATATGCATACATATTAATTATATTTTTATTTTTTTTTTCAAAATACATACAAAACAAAAAATTGTAATTGTAATTTTATGTAAAACACAAATATATTTGAAAGAAAATTTGAGAAAAAAAAATAAAAAAAACTTGCAAATTTTTATTTTTTCCTAAAAGAAAAAACTTCCTAGAAGTTGCCCAATTGGATATTTGTCGCATTGGTAATTTTGTGTTTATGATTTTTCGTCTTAAACAAAAGTTATCTTGGTGTTACTGGAATTCAACATCGGCCATCGGACATCGGTTGGCTTGAAAATTCGCGATTGTGTATTTTGTGGTTCCACTTTTAGTCGACGACGGCTGTTCTAACTGATGGCTCTTATTATGAGTTGCGTTCGACGTTCGATATTCGCCACTGCCTGGCGAACATCGAAAATTGAATGCCAATTTCATATTATGAGCTGTGCAACCCTGTCTTTGGTTTCGAAATTTTTTTTACACATCGAATTTTTTGTCGAACGCAATTTTGTTTTCGTCTCTGTATTGTAGGATGGGAAAATTACTGAAAATGTAAGAAATTTCTGATTGTCTATTACATTTTGGAGACCAAACACTATTTTCAATAATTTTTTTTTTAAATTTTATCAGTGATGGCACAAAATTATACTTAGTTTTAATATCTGCTGATAGAAATACACCCACGAAGTCGTAGTGCAAATAAAGTCGGCTTTAAAGTCAAATTAAGCTTCAAGCAACATTAAAGTCAACTTTAATCAGGCTATGAAATTCACAATAGCTACCAAATTAGGAGAGTGCCGATTTTTTGTTCAATGAGGGGTTGTCGATCAGCATTCTACTCGTATAAGTGTTCGTTAGACGCAAATTTTTGTCTATCAAGTTTCACAAATAAAACATTCGAAATAGGGGTGGGAATGCTGTTATTGAGGTCATTAATGGGAGATCCGGGAAACGAACTATTTCAACGGAGACTTATGAGTAGATTTTTGGGGGCATGCGTAGTAGTATCATACGGGGTCTTCATATATAGGGCATATGTTTAGTATGTTGGAGTCTATTCAGGATAAGTAAGAATTTAAACTCCTATAATATCCAAAATGTAATAGAACCAACGTAACGAGGGTCTGACGAGACAATCCAGCTGTTCGTCGGCTATAGGTGGTGGGAGGTGATGATGGTGTTAATTGGCTTTCGATGAATGCCGTTTAAGGCCTGTCTAAAGTTCATCGGGTTCTGCGGTTGTTGCACGGTTTGCTGGGCCTGCGCAATCAACTTTATGAGATGGCTCCCCACGTCTCAGGCTCAGCCACTAGTAGATATTGGCAAGGGTGATCCCTGTGGTAACATCCTACCAAAAACTGCTTATTTAGGTTGTTGTCTGCTCCCTGGAAGCATTGACGACATCTACCTGTATACGTAACTCCAGCTTTACCTCCTTGGATTTTGCAGGAGAGAGCGTGGGGCTTCCAGATAACCATTCTCTTTTAAACATAAATCATCAATGCCGTTGACCGACACCATAATAAGGCAATCATCTCCACATGAGACCGAGGAAACTTCATCTGGTAGAGTAGAGAGTTTCGATAAATATAAATTTAACAAGTAAATCAGAATTTTTGACAGATTGCCAAACCCAATTTTGGGGAAATGAAAACAGGCATTGAACTAATGGTCCTTAGTAAAAAGATGACAAAATTACAATTTTAAGGCAATAGCATGAGTGGTTGCAATCAGCTAGTTCGCAATATAAAAATAGGACTGTGTAATCTAATATTGTTGGAATACAAGATTACGCCTGCTTCAGTAAAAATATTGCGTGTAAATTGTGTGCTATCGTGAATTTTTGCAATTCAAACGTAATCAGTAGAATTTTATACTTAAATTGCCGCTACATTAAAGAAACATTTTTTCAACAGTGTTCGTAATCGAGAACTTTACAATACACAAAGAAATCAAGCATTAAGTATCTGTCAAAAATTTTTGTCGGGAATTGGTTTGAGCACTAAGCTCTTGGTTCGTTGCAGTCCTGATGCAGTCAGCATAATATCGCATCTGCTTTCCATCATTGTCTTTTCTTCGTATGACTTCTTATTCAATATACGGGATTCCGAGCCGCCGAGTCGCCCAGTCGTCCAGTCGCCCAGTCGCATGATTTCATCTTGGATAGGCAATCTGAAAGGACTAAGAGTATATGGGCAATTCGCAACTGCAAAGACCAGGTGGCATCAATTGGTGTCTCCATTTGGCACCAGTTGGCAAAGCAAAGGAACGACTGGCGTGCCATGTTGAAATCGAAAAAAATCTCCAAAGCGGTTTTAGCGCCAATCAAACAGAAGAAGAAGAACGGCAATAAATCTTCTTGAAGTCCAAATGTATGGGCATGCAATATTGAATGTATGCTGTATGCTGTCGTCCCTCTAATGCCTAAGGTTGTCTATATCTCGCGATATGCCACGAAATTCATTCTACAAGGATCGACGGCCACGTTGGAGCTCGCCGTTGGAATCATCGCATACAAATTTTTGCGAGTTGGTTCAATCTTTTGGGCGAGATAATTTTTTCATCTCACTGAAAACAGAACAAATGAACTAAGTTTATGCTAAAACATAAGAAACTTTTCGATAAAAATATCGAGTTGCAGCTCATCACACGTAGCGTTGCAAAGGCGTAAAATATGAAAGGCAACCCTCGTATTACGCAGATCTATCATTGTTTAGTATGCTTGACATTAAGGGCTAAGTTGAGCTAAGTTTTCTTGCACTTTTTGATAAGGAATCGGTGATAATTTGGGTAAAAGCCAATCCCCGGATTAAAACGCTTTCAATGCTACCGTTTTTTCAATTGGGTCAGTTGATTTTTCGTTTTTTTTTTTTCAAAGATGTACTCGTGAAATAATTATTATATTATTACATAAAAATCAAAATAATTGGAGTCCCATAATTTTGATATTTTTTTTAAGTTTCATAAATGAGCCGCAGAGATGAGCGTTAAATCTTCGAAAGCCACTTTTTTCTGCGCGTTTGTCTTGTAGAGAGGTATTCCGAAAGGAACCACGCTACTGTATTCATTCAGCTATAACGGCTGTTTTCATTTGGCTTCATACAATTTCTTGACATAAACATTAATTTTAAAAGCACAATATATTCGTCCTATTTTATTTAGGAATTTTTTAATATAAAAAAATTACTATTTTAAGCTCTTTACTCCTTGAGAAATTACAGCGCTATGTTTTCTAAAAAAAAATTGTTAAATATAAATTGCGTTCAATGATTTTCAAAAAGGACTAGAGAGACTTGGTTTTGAGCAGATACATATCGCTTTTCTTTAATCGAATTTGAATGACTCCACAAAGTAAATTTGTATATTTAAAATGCGTATACAAAACTTCAACTAAATACCAGAGCTCTTATAAATCAACTAACCGATTAATCGATTACCAACAGTTGTTGACAAACCGATTCATGCATAGCTAATCGACTAACCGTTCATATTCGATTTTTCGACTAGTTATGAATTTATATTGAGTAACTGCCACTATTCGAATAATTTCGGTTAGTCGAGTTTCAGACTACTCGGTGCTGAGCGATTAGAAGAAAGTGAGCGCTTGGTCGAATACCTGCTAGTCGATTATCAACCATCAAAAAAGTTGTTAATCGACTAGTCGACTAGTCGAATAGCTGAATAGTCGAATTTAAACAAGTTATCTACTAAATACGTCCGAAGGCTCTTGAATGAAATTAAATTTTGTATGGAATTTAGAAAATATTAAAACAAATTGAATTAACTTTGGTAAAGAGAAATGAAAATAATGAGAAAACGTTCTCATATTCTTCAGTTTCTCTACAAAATTATCGCAATCTGTTTTCATGCCGGGTCAAAAGACTTGATGGGTTTAGTTGAAAGGGTGCAGTTATATTCTAGAAGTACCGAATTGAACTTATCCAAAATGTAAAGTTGTTCTATTTCTTTATACCTTATTTTACAATATCAATAATATAGGTTCTTGATTTTTTAATGCCGTTTCCTCCTTTGGAGCATATGGTGTGTATTTCAAGAGAATGAAGCATGACACTGAAGATAGCCGACTCCGAAACCGATTTGTTTCGCAACAAAATTGTTTGAGGGAACATAAATACAATATCGTTCTTCATTAAATCTCTATTCAAAGAGTAATCTCCGTTTTCGTAAATGAACTAAATAACTCTACTAAGCGAGAGTTACACGAAATTTTATGAGAGATCGAGTTAGATTCGAATATGTATGACATAATTTTACTTAGCCACAGTTTTTCAAATACCTTCTTACACTAACTAAAAAAACAAATAAAAGTTACTTGAAACTTAAAATAAAATCCTACAGTGCGCACAAACTTTCACTTAGCAATAAATAATTAATATGAACCTTTGAATTTAATTACATTTTCTTGAAAATATTTGTAGCTGTTTCTGTTTTTTTTTTGTTTTCATTTAATAGAAAATTGTAGCTAAAGAAACATAGTAGAATTTCTTGATAATGAAACATAATTACAAATTGAAAATCAAAATCAAACTATCCTCATTAAACGTAGAAAACATGCTAAATATATGCAATGAATATAATAAATATAATAAATTAAGAGTACTTTAAAAGGCGAATTAACAATAAAGGCAAACAAAAACGCGAATTAGCGATATGGAGTAGAAGGATTATAACTGCAGGCGTACATAATTATGTACATATGTATTTAAAATAAATGTCGTTTGTATGTAAAATCAAATGTATGTACTATACTTAGTATATTCTACATGTGGAGTACACAACTATTTTGTATGCAAAACGTGTTCGAGCACATACTCACACATACGCGTATTTTTTGTAAATTGTAAAAATTATATTATAACTAAATAACAAAGATAATACATACGATCTACATACATATGTAGTGAACAAAATCTCTTTCGACATCACCCAAAAAGGACATTTCGATTTTTTCTACAAAAGTCAACGTTAAATGAATAGCTATTTTTTATAAGACACCAATATATTGGTAACGGTACTTTGTACCCGTAGTTTTTATGGAACGTGCAAGAATTTTCAAAAAATGCAAGCGGTTGTTGAGAATGCGCGGCGGAGGTTTTAAAAACGCTGATACCAAACAAAAAAAAAATCCAAAAACAAAAAAATAAGATACACACTTAGCACATTGAAAATATTGCATTATTATTAACTGCCCCAAACTATTGAGAGATTTGAAATGAGTTTTGAGCAAACAGAATGGCATACAACAATTCACTGAAGTAAATGAAGTAAAATGTAGGACAGAATAATACAGTAGTTTTATAAAGAAAATCTTGTCAAATTCAGCGCTTCCTGCCTGGCAGGCATAGAGCCACGCTAAGTTGGAGCAAATTTGTAAAAAACCTAGAACATTTTAAAGCAATTTTTAATGCAAAATGGAAAGTGAATTTAAAGAATAAAACATGATAAATATTAATAAGCTTACAATGTACATATATTTGCATGCGGATTCATGTTAAGTAAAAAATCATAACATAACATACATAGCTGAAAATATATGCATGCATACATAAACATATAAAACATATACATGCATACATTCATACATACTACGTAGGTGCGTACATTATACATAAATATATAACCACTTCAACATGCAGAAACAAAATACTTACTAAAAAATGTAGATATTTTAGAGGCATACCCAGAGATCGTGTAATTCAACTTCACTTCCACGCAAAGGCCACATTTTTCCAGAGTGGATGATTGATTTTATTTGTAAACCATCTTTGCTCAGTACTTGCCGTTTTACGAATAGCTCAATAATAATCAATTTTCAGAAATGTTTCCAACATCTTTTTGAGCTTTTTTTCTTTGAAATTGCCAAATAATTTGAAGATTACCTAGTAAAGCTATTTAGATGAATAAAAATATACGCTCGGTGATAGCAGTGAGCGCCGTCGTCTACTGAAGATGCGCCCTTATCAGGAACATAACAGTTATTAGCTTTATCTCAAAAGTGTTGCTCCATAACAGTTATCATGCGAGAGATATTTTCTATATATCACTGATAAGGGTCATATTCTTAAGTTTGTTTCTTACGTTGCCTGATAAATGTTACATATGTAGGAGAAATAGTTTTTCTGTTGCCAATAACAGTTATTTTCCTACGTTCCAAAACATCGAAAGAACATAGACATGATAAAATTGATAGTGAATAACATGAGAAAGATGAAAATAAATATAAAATAAAGTAAATGAGAAATATAGAAAAAAAGATAAGGGTGAGGATGTAATAACTCTTATCAGACAACGTAAAAATTAACATCGGACATAAGTGTTATCAAGCAACGACTCTTTCGGAAAACTAATTCCTACGGCAACTAACGTAAAAAATAAACTTTGGGGAATAACTTTTATTAGTGACGAAGCACATATTTTTCCTGCATTACTGTTATCAAGCAATATAAAAAAAAATGTTGATGTTATTAGGGTAGCGCTGAAAAAAATTTCAAAGCATCATCGCGATTCTTGTACTACGGATCGTAACAAGTATTTTTGCACAAGGAACCATACCTCTTAAATGAATTTCGAGTTAGTGGAATTTTTTTTAGCAGAAACATTCAAAAATACTAAAAATTTCATATATTTAGCGCATTTGAATTGCAAAAAAAATATTGAAAATATTTTAATTATCGAAATTTTCTTTCAATCGAAATTCACTAAAAATTTAATTTTTAGTATTTTTGAAAATAACTGCCAAAAAATTCTGCGGACTCGAAATTCATTTTAGAGGTATGGGCAAAAATATTTGTTACGATCCATAGTACCAGAATCGCGATTATGCTTTGAACATTTTTAATTGACCCACCCTAATGTATATCTCGTTATGGTGAATCCGATAAAGAAGATACCCAAGGGTGTAAGTTTTATAAAGTTTGTTTTGTACGGCAAATTTCCAGAGCCCTATTTATGCTTTTTTTTGGTCTAATTCAAGAGGTAGCCAAATTACAAATCTCAACTTTCAAAACGAAATTAATTTTTTCTTCAGCTGTTATTGTTGGTGGAACATGAAGTATTCATTTTTCTAAGCTATGTTAGCATAGCTGCGATGGCTACATTGTATGGAAATATCAAAAATAAGCAGAGCGTTTTAGGTTCGAATAACGACGAGGGAACTCAAGCCCAATAGTCAAACTAATTGGCGCTTTGGTGGTATTTTAAGTAAAAATAATACGGTTATAAAATCAAAACTTTGTCATGAACAATCGAATCAAACATTGCGATAATAATGTGACTCTCGGAACGGAAAGTTACTTTACATTCCACCAGCGGCTTCCTCTAGAGGTACCTAAAAATTCCCATTTATGATTGCGAATAAAGATTTGTTATATTTTACTTTATTTAGCATATATCACCTTTTAGATTGATCTCTTCGTTTACTCCTCTGAGATAGCCTTGAAAAAGTATTGAGATCGACTACTTTTTATTAAAGCAAGAAATGAAATGTTCAGTGAAATATGAACTTTATTCATGTTTTTATATAATTTTTTAGTTGTTCGGTTTTATGCAATTTTTTACTTATAACTGTCACTCAGAATTCAACTGCTTCATTTTGTTTCACTTCACGTATACAATGGAATTTCATTTTACCGTAGCCTACCTGTCAAAAAGTATGTAACCAGAACAAAGCCACACGTCTGGTTCTTTGAGCACCGATTTCTTGTCTGTTTCAGAAATTGCATATTCAAACAAATTATCGGCTTTGACCAATTTCTAAGCTTCCTCGTTGCCTTTTGGGTTTTGGGTTTCTATGACCGGTTGCCGAAGCAAAAGAGAGATGGGCATTGACTGAGACACCGACTAGCACCAAACTTCTAGCAATAGACCGCAAACCATCTTGGATCCGTTAGTGTAGATGCAGATGACTTCCTTATCGGCACTTGCGTCCTTGTTGATTCCCTTCTGGGAGGAAACCTCAAAAGTACCATCTAGCCAAAATCCATGTTGTCCGTGGTTTTATTAGCTATTGACCTAAGGCTTAGAAATAAACTACGCCTAGTGGTTTTCGTATTCTACAACTCTTTCCTGCTGAGCATTACTGCTCATATTGAGGACGACATTGAGTACTTCCGAGGGTCTGGATTTCAGTGCATCAGTTAACCTAATTTTGTACGCTAATCAATTCTCCGGCATTGCAGTTGATTTAAACCTCGAAACCGTATACTAGGGCTAGGGTACCGCAGGTAAGGATTTGCCTTATGCAAGTGGTGTTCATTCACATCGCAAGTTTCGGCCTTAAGCGCCAGTTTTGAAATTCCTTTTACAAGTGTAGTTATCGATTTAAGCCTTCTCCACTATGGCAATACGACGAACTTCGGCAAAAGAACTTGATTTTTAAATAACATTTAAACTAGTCGCGTCGCGCATATAAATATGAAGAATAACAATTAAAAATTGCAACATACACACTTAAAATACGTGAATTGGGTGATTCACGAGGTGTGTCGTAAGTCATAAAGTCATAGAATTCCAAAAATATAAAATTGCGTTATTTTATTTTTTTAACCACTCCAACAGCATAACTTTTGAAATGTAAAATTTTTTGGCTAAATAGTTTATGATGCGCTACTCGTTTGACAACTTGTGAAGCACCCCAAGGTAATTAATAAAAAATATGATAAACATCAATAAAAAATTCGAAAGAAATATGTATGAATTAATTAAAAGAAAATCATTTGTTATTTAACACACACACACGCAGAAACTCTTATAATGGAGAATTTTAACAAAAAATTGTAATAAATAAAAAGTGCATAACTTTATATAAGACTTTTATTAAATAAATGGTAAACAAAAACTTTTGTAATTAGTCACGCCCTAAAAACGTTGATGTTACTTCAGTGGCTTAGGATCTGTATATTTTTTAGACAAAATTAACAAGCATTCATAGTTATGGTATGTTTGTATGTATTATTGTATTTATGTACATTGTATTGTAATTTAGCACGGCTATAATTTTATCAAACACAATTGTTTTAAATAATAAGTAACTTTCTCCTGCGAAGCACTTAAAAAGCCCTTTTAGGTTATGCTAGAAGAATTTTGAAATACATAAGAAATTGGAAAGTATGGTGAATAAACTTGTATTTGTAAAAACCTTCGCAAATTTCGTGAAAACAGAAATAAATAAATAAACGAAAATGAATTCAAACACTGCAAGCGAGGTTGCATTCGGCAAAACCATTCGACTGATGTATTTATGTATGTAATTCATGAGGAAATAAGTAAAAGTCGTAAATGCATATAAGTAGTTATAAATCCATTATAAATCGTACTTATACATATATAGTATATATATATATAAACACATATGCAATTGCATATAAACTAATTATATGTATGTATGTAAGTCGGTAGATATAAATATTAAAAAAAAATTGAAGATTAACAAGAAGCAAGCAGGAAATAAAATTAAATAAATCAATTTATATACCCTACAAGTAAATTATACTCTAAAAAAATATTTAATTACCAATGAAAACTCATTTGCGATCAATGCAGTTTGAATGTAAAAAAGAAAATCGTAAAGAAATTCATACATACAGTGAAATGAGAAAGAGAAAAGGCACATGAAAATAAATTCAAAACTAAAATAAATTTAACATAAAATGACTTGTGTAACTAACTATTTCAATATTTAATGATAATAATAATAATAATAATAAAAATGCATTATTAGAAAAGAGCTGGAGTCTATTTCTTTTACACGTTTTAAAGGTTTTCACATACTACATGGACGCTCCTCATTAAGAAACAATTTTCATTAATTTCACGTCATAGTTTTTTCTTCAAGTTACGTTATTTTCTCCCGATCGAGTAAAGGTTTCTCAAAATATATAAAAACCTACATAGAATGAAATCTGTTTTCTTCAAAAGTAGTAAATATTCCGTAAGCGCCATATCATTTCCATTCTTTGCATAGCTGTTTTTCTTCAATACAGATAATTTTTGTTATTTTTTGTATTATCCGTGATTTTATTGGCCAAATGGTTTTTAGATTAACGGTGGTGAACTCAGAATAATTTTTTATTTTTGCTTTACTCATCGTAGTTGTCGTTCATAACTGGGTGATGCTTTAGGTATGACCAATACCCCAATACCATGAAGATAGTCTATGATAGCAAACCTCAATATCAGACAATTTCAAACTCAGACGATCTAGCTACCAATCTATGGAGTGTTGACAATACATTTTGTTTAAAAGGAATATTTTTATATAATAGTCAAAGCGGTATAGTTATAGCTGCTATTTCGGGGATCACCACTTCTCGTCATGAAACATCTTCTTTCTAGACTTGAGTAGGAGCCGAACCCACAACCCTCAGCAAGCAACGCAAGCAACATCCACACAATCAAACGAAATAGCGGCGATGCTGCTAGAAGTTGGGCTCTAAACAAGGAAGGAAGAAAAGTAATATCAATTTACACGGCTTGGTTTGTTTGTATTTGCTGAAGGTCGAGCATTCGAGTCATGCTAAAATCCAGAAAGAAGATGCCTGAAGACGAGATGTGGTGATCTCCGAACTAGTAGCTATAACATCTACTACTTCGACTATTGTTATTTTTCCGAAAAATGAAAATGAAAAACGGTGGTTCTGCTTTTTAGTTGCGTTTATTTGATTTCTTCATTTCTTCCATGAAGTCGAGAAAGTGATCTCAGTTAACACCATTTGGGTCCGTTTCATGGCATTTTCCATGTTTAGGGCTTTCAGACTTTGAGGGTTTTTTTTTACATAAATCGGTGACTTCAAAAACACCTCCAGAAGGAAGCTTGGTTAGTTTTTCATTTTTGGCGTCCCCGTAAATAGTCTGCTTGAAATTTCCGTGGAACATTTTAACCCACTAACTGCCTTTTTTAATGGCCTTTCATTATAGCGGTTTTGATAATCCATCAGAAATGTTTTTTAAGTAGTAGTTAGAGGGGCAAAATCACAAGAAAATTCGTTATTAAATTCTACTATAGAAGTCTGAAGATAGACATTTTATTTGAAGACTTTTTATACATGCTATTTTTTGCTAAGTTAATTGCATTTTCGGCGAAAGTGGTAAAAATTCAACCTTCGTAAAATATATTCAACTCTCTAGGTTAGTTCTGTCTTCGGCGATGTTATTCTAGAAGGCCCCTTACATATTTATTAGGATTTACTCGTGTTGGGTGACATTTTTGTAAAATGTTAGACAAAGAGAATTGTGCGAGTTCAGCTCTCTGTCATACTCTTCTAAAACGGGCTACCGTACTGAGAACGGTCGAATCTTTACTATGTAGTATCGGGTGTTTTTTTTACAGGTTTGTTTTTCGAATAGAGATAAAACTGGCATTTTGTGGTCAAATCTGGCAACTCTAATGTCATTTATGTTCAGTTTGGTTTGCCATTTCATCATGAACAGGTTGACAAAAGAACAACGCTTGCAAATCGTGCAAATCTATTTCGAAAATAATGGTTCAGTTCGCGAAGTTTACCGCGAGCTCCGTCAATTTTATGGTCGACATAATCGTCCATCAGAGCAATTAATTCGGTTAACCATGGATCGTTTTCGCACTACGTTTACTCTATGTGATAATACGCATCCGCAGAGACGTCGAACAGTGCGCACCGAAGAAACAATTGCCGCTGTAGAGCAAAGTGTTGAAGAGGACCCGAATGAATCGATTCGCCACCGTGCACAGCAATTGGAGCTTTGTCCATCAACTTTACAAGATCCAGCTTGTGCAAGAATTAAAGCAGCGAGACCATGCAATGCGTCGTGATTTTGGTGTATGGGCCGAAAATGAGATTGATCTCGATGCTGATTTTCATCGCAAAATTTTGTTCAGTGATGAGGCTCATTTTTGGTTGAATGGCTACGTCAACAAGCAAAATTGCCGCATTTGGAGTGAAGAGAATCCACATGAGACCCTTGAAACGCCATTACATCCACAAAAACTGACTGTTTGGTGTGCTCTATGGGCTGGTGGAGTCATTGGGCCATACTTCTTCCGCAATAATGCTGGAGAGGCAGTTACCGTTAATGGAGACCGGTATAGAGCCATGATAACCGACTATTTTGTTCCCTAATTGGATGGCATGAATGTGGATGAGTTGTGGTTCCAACAAGACGGCGCTACATGCCACACAGCGCACGTCACAATCGAGTTATTGAAGGAAACATTCGATGAGCGCATAATTTCGCGGAATGGACCTGTAAATTGGCCACCAAGATCGTGTAATTTGACACCATTGGATTATTTTCTTTGGGGATATGTGAAGTCGCTCGTCTACGCCAACAAACCAGAAACGTTAGGGGAATTGGAAGCCAACATTCGTGGCGTTATTGCCGACATACGGCCCCATATGCTCGAAAAAGTGGTTGAAAATTGGACCTGTAGAATTGGCTTTATTCGAGCCAGCCGCGGCGGCCACATGCCCGAAATCATATTTAAACATTAATGGCATAAAATTATCCTTCCAATAAAGCCAAATTTATGGACCTTAAAACGATTTTCTTGTGTTTTATTTCAATTCGAAGTTCTATACCCCTAAAAAAAACACCCGATATGTGTAAACTTTGACTTAGGTTTTGTTCTATTGGTAGAGTTGTCTAGTGATCTCTTAGTTCCTTTAGGTTTGCTCGCTATAATTCCTTCTTCGTTAATCTATCGCACATGTATGTAATTGTGGGAACGAATGTTTTTTCTCGGCTTGCTAATATAAGAAACCAAAAGGACATCTTAATGCAATAGAGTAGTCATCGTTGTTTCTGAACGAAGTTATAGCCCTGCACGCCTGAGTTTTGCTTTTATTTGCAGAGCGAGTATTTGCATCACAAGTAAAAAAACTTGAGGAGTCACAGCTTCAATGGTAAGGGAAAGTACTGTTCCTTATAAAAAATTTAACATTTCATATCCACACTTTGACCCGCTACCATCCCTCTTTCTTTAACTTTTTTCATCATTATCGGTTTGTGAAGAGAAAAATAAACATTTTCCCCTTCCTGAGAAATACCACGGTTACTCTGTTCTAATTGAACTCAGTTTGCTTAACTCTTTTTTAGACTCGTGCTCCAAAACCTGTTGATTCGAAACGTGCCTACAATTTTCATAATTAATGGCAGCCTATCTGATAGAATTGCTAGGAAAAGGTGATCTGAAAATCGTATGTAAGAATTATGGAAGAAAACTGAACGCCGCTAACTTCTGCATCGATTAATCTTCGATCGATTAAAAAGGCAAAGAGTAAAGCTGATCACCAAAGGTCCAATGCGATACGCTTTCATCGGCAACACGACATCTTCTTCGCTATTGGTTGGCTAATGTCGATTTATCACTTTCGGTAATCCGTCGGGTTGTGGCGTTGATATCAGTTGCATTTAGACAAGAGGTTCGCTGGAAAATTATTTATATGGAAAATAGTGAGTTTTGACTTACAGAGAAAGCAAAAACTTTGAAGTCAAAAAAGAAAAACGTTATTTGCCAGATGTCCAGATGAGCTGATCTTACATGCTGGTATTATTTTAATGAAAATTTTCTTCATATTTCCGCGAAATGACGGATATACATCTCTTATATTGTTTTTTTAATCATTGCAGAAAATCGTCGTGAAAAAAGTCGAGTAGTGTTAAATCGCATTATCTCGGGGGTAATTGAAGCCTCCATTATGAGAAAGCACACGTCCAGGAAAATTTTCACGTTGTGCTATGTTTCATATTGCGCCTGTCGAAACAAACGTTGTTCACATCAGCGGCTCACACAGAAAAATATTTTGAAAACTCCTACCATAACAACACAATGGGCCTCCTAATACTGGCCTAAGTGAGCCGCTGCATGCGGCTGCCACTCCAGCGTAACCTAACCAACCATGATGAGTAAATTAATTTCAAGAAAGTATTCAAATTTTAAGATTTTGGTAGACTCGATAAAGCAAATTATGATTGTAATTTTATTGAGCTCGAGGTCAGTTTTTTCAACCACTGAGCACTAGTTTATAAAATATGTATAAGGACTAAAATAATATGAAAATTATGTTTACTCAAGGCTGCTCAATTCGCAGTTTTTATTTCAATATAATCCGATGGATAAAATTAGAAGGAATCATGGAAGAAAAATTCCTGGCCGGCGCAAGTAACATCGAAAATTATAGAACAAGTTTTTTCTAAATATAGCGGTCGCTCCTCGGCAGGCACAGGCAAACCTCCGAGTGTACTTCTGCGATTAAAGAAAAAACTTTCCAGAAAAAACACATTCGGCATTCGGAGTCGGCGTAAAAACTGTAGGTCCCTCAATTTGTGTTACAACATTAAGACGCACACCATAAACGCTTAAGCGTTTATGGCGCCAATTAAGGAAGGAAGGAAGAAATCAACATAATCAGTTAAGTTAAGTTGAGGTTAAGTAAATTGCAAAGTTACATAATATTTTAAAGCCATCCAGTTGCTAACTATAACAAGTTAGCAGAAAAATTAAACAAAATTAGCTATATCTCCAAACTATCACATTCGACAGAAGCAGCTTTTTTTTTATATTATTTACTTGTTTCATCACAGGTTGGGATTGAAAAAGCGCAATCGCACGCACGGTATGTTGAAGCTATCTACTTTATCCCCAATGTCATTATTACATTGGAAGGTTCAGCCGCAACTTCGGGCTAATATCCTATATAAAATAAATGCAGACATATAAAACCAAATGTTTATTATATTTATTATAGTACAATGGACTCAAACTTAAGCGAGCACAACTTATAAATAAATATTAAACTTAAAACATAATTATTTACAAAGTGCTAATAATAATAATAACTTTTAATATGTCTGCTGTGCCGTGCTACTCTAAACAGAGCCCGAAATACTGCAAGCATGTTATGAAATCACATATTCTTTAATCCACATAGAACAAATCTCTGGGGACATTTTTCAACAGCTGGTTAGCTAATTTGCCAAACTCTTGCGCCAACTTCTTCTGCAATTGCGTTTGCATAGCCTCCAAAACGATGCGGGAATTCTCACGTAGGAATAGATTAGTGGCCTCAACTTTAAATAAAACGAAATAAAAATATTATAGCAAAAGTAATTAATCAGAGAAATTAATAATAAATACGCACGCAAAATTCGATTGTTATTGAATGCGCCCGAAATATTCATATTCACATCCTTAACATTCAGTACAAGGCTGAGTGAGTCGACATGGAGATATGAGCGACCGGATTTTTCGCTCGACGACACCTTGCCGGTGAGATCAGCAGTGACGCCCTCTAAAAATTTGAAAAAAAAACATAAAATCAAATAAAATATGGTTTCAAATTAAAGCATTCAATAAAGTTATCACTAGAGGTTCTATAAATAAGTGCAGCCTTTTAAAAATTTACTAAATATATGTAAAATGTCTTTGCTTACTCACCAAAAGTGGCATGGAAATCACCACCGCCGGAAGCTGGTATGATCAGCAATACTCCGGAACTGGTGTATTTTGCTTCGATGTTCAATTTGGGCATTGTGATACGCGCTTTGAAGGGTTCATCTCCCTCACTCAACTTCATCGATTTTACCTGAAAGTTGCTGGCGCCCAGTACTTCTAAATTTTTCAAGGTAATTTTATAGCCCTGTGGTCCATCGGTGAGTTGTAATGAAAGCGCATCCATTCTGAATGGTTCAACGGAGGGTAGCTACAATAGGTAAGAGAAAAGAGAAAAGTTAATTTATATGCAGAAACAAAAATGCATATATGTATATCAGATTTATTTAAAAGGTAAAAATAATAGCATAACTAGTATCTTTGACAAAGGCCCAAATATGTTGAAAATGGAAATTGCTAGGAGTATATACAACTGGAAAGTTCTTGCTATTCTGCCACACACGTTAGGAAAAGCGGATTTTGATGGCATTTGCACCAATAGAAAAGGTGAGTCTGAGCATAAGCTTACTCTTTATCCACGAGTCTCAATATATATTTCTAACTTGAAATTAAGTACAAATTAAACGGTCACTGGCCTGTGTAAAAGCTTCAATATTAATTTATATGTGCATATATTTTAACTTGATAACCGAGTGTTGGCAAATCGGTGTCCGACGACGCTCCTAAAGACCTTAGAGTTGTCGCTCAGAGTTCGACCCACCCCTCACGAAACATCACACTGAAGAGGGCGCAACGTCGAAACCGGTTTGTCTTCAAGCCAAATTTAAGAAGCTATAACGGGAATTCGTATCCTAAGAGATCATCGTATACTCTGTCGGAAGGAACAACCAAGAACCAAGTAAACTATTTCTTTAAAATGGCATAAGATTTCTAGCTTGGTGTCTTTTAATAGCGAAATTTTCTTACTGAGTTTATGTAAGTCTTAAGAGAACCCTAACCAGGATTACTCTACCAAGAGCTCAACCTTTGTCGTTCGAAAATATCGACTATAGGAATAAGAAAAATGGAATTCAGAACTGCATTAAAACCAACCGTATTATACCATCGTTTTCCCAAACTTTTAAACGATGATTCCTTTAATTTTCGGTCGACTTTAAAGAAGCATTTTTAATCGAAATATACTGCTAAGTCTGACAGTTATGGGGTCGTTAGAGTGCACACTTTCCGTCCAAGGCGGAGAAGTGTGAAAATTATAATAGTATAAGTTTGCGCATTTGTATGCAAAATGCAATCCTAAGTTTTAAAAGAAGGGGAGAGAGTTATGGTCATTGTTTTTGATGCTGCACCGCAGAGCTAGAACTCCACACCAGTCTTTTCCAACGCCGTTTATGCCTCAAAAGTTAAATTAGTGCAGTTGTAAGAAATCCCCTCCATAACTCAAGTCCGAAAAGCACAGAAGCCAATGTTTTAATTTTTCCCATGCGTTCCAGACTCTAGTGACAAACAGCTGTTTCGAACATAGTTCGAACTTAGCTCTGGTGCGCATGAATACGGCAACGAAGCAATCGGTAACTCTTCCAACTTTTTATACAAATTTTGCAAACAATTTAGACAATAAAATGAACGGCAACTAATACATTTTTTGTATCGTTAAATTACTTCGCTGCATATTTTTCTCAACACTTTTAGGTCTGTTCGATGAATGCACTGTGTGCCGAATAACATTGGACTAATCTCAAAGCCGTTTAGTGGAAGAGTGCTAACGCACGAGAAACGAGCCAATTTATCTGTATATTTCTAAAATGAATCAAATCTTCCATTGGATATTTTTTGTTTGTTCTACTAGTGCATTCACCGAGCAGTAAAATATAAACATTGCGAAAAAATATCATGCCCGAAAATAATCGCAGGGTTATGCAAAATATAAAGCCTGAAGCGCCTGTAAAACCTGAGCAACTTCGAAAACCAAAACACCTGACGATACTGGCGTAAAGTTCCCTTTTAAGAGCGGCACCAAATTATGCCCAATTCAAATTAGCTGGGTTTTAATTAGAGAACGCCCGAACTTAGGTTTCGGCTTCCGCGATGTTCGACCAATAAAGTTCCGTGCGGTTTCGATTCGGCTTCGGCCAAACATAAAGCCGAAATGTTACTTTCAAAATGATTCTCTTTGGAAAAGATGTCCAATAAGCCCTTCGAATTTACGTGATAGCGATAAAAATTGAAAAAATAATAATACTGAAAGAAATTAAAAATGATCAGTTCGGTTTCGGCTGAAATTGACCGAAGTTCGGCTCGGTTCGATTCGGATCTAAAAATCGGAGTTAAATCGTTCTCTAGTTTTAACCAATCACAATTATTCGAATACCTCGGAAATCTGCCGAATTGTACATAATACATATATAGAGAACAGAGAAGACCCCTAGTGAAATTTCCCAGCGAATAATTCTCTAGAACATTTGAACAATCTAGAGAGCTCTCAAATTCATTTCATTCAGATTTTCAAAAGAAGTGGTCAAAACGACACTATCGTTAGAAAAGCTTGTGGGCTAAAATGCTCTGCAAAATTATTACTCGTGAAATTTTATAATGCATATATCTACCCAATCTAAATTTTTCGCACAGATAAGAGTTTTAATCCTTTTTCCAAAAAATCTGACCTAAGAATTGGAAAAGGTTTGGAGATTTTACAAAAATACTATTGCACTGTATGAGCTAAAGTTGGATATTTCACTACCTTATAATACAGATGCAAAATGATGCACCATCGATCAATGCATTAATATTTTGCAATCGAAACTCGACGCAATTTTTCTTATTTTCTTTATGCGATTTTACGAGAGAAAGATTTTATTTTTATGCCGGCTGTTTCGCGATTTTACACATTTTACTCATCATCAAGACACCGGCGAGTCATCAGTATGTGAATATGTAATAAAAACGACTTACATAAGTAAATGCATCTCTTCAATATACATATCATCTTTCAAGTCGAAAACCAAGCTGCGTACATTTACTTTTCTGTTAGTTTTTGGAATTGAGAAAAAGAAATTCCATATTTCATCAGAAATACCAACACCCAATAGCCACGCTAGCCAATGCTCTGGAATTTTCCTGCTCGACCACAAAATTGCCAATTCATTGGCACCATTTTCATTGCCGTAAGTGGCGTTTTAAAAAGAAAAAAATTACTGCAAAGAAAAAGAAGTGTTGCAAAAGAAATTGCAATTGCATTGTGGAAGCGTGAACATCGCATAGTTGAATAAGCTGAAAATGGTGAAACTAGAAAAACCGGTGTTGGGAAAGCAAATGAAATCACTGGGTAATTTTTACAAAAAATAAATTGCCATACGCCAATTCGTTGATGAAGTGCAGCAACATAAAATAAAATTTAAACAAAAGAAACAAAAATAAAAAACAAGAAACGTCGGCATCAAAGCAAATAAATGCATCGCACAATCGAAGTGCGCCGTCGCGATGCTGTTGCTATAAACGCCGTTAAACTTTGCAATTGTCTATGGAAAGCAAATGCAAAAGACAGCCAGCAGGCAGGCATTCACCAATTATTATGTCGCATTGTTTGGCTTTTGTTTTTGTTACCATTTATTTTGTTGCAGCATTTTCTTTCACTTCAAAAAATAGTTGCATAACTTCCTTTCCGCCTGAATGGAGGAGCGGAAAACGTTGTCTATATTTGTGTGTCAATATTACAAAATTTTATTTGCACATTCGTTTTTTTTACATTGCAACTTGTGTAAAAATATATCCATATACACACATATACATGCATACAAATATATTTATGTATGTAGATCCATATGTGTGTGCAATTAAATGAATGAGTCAAAATATTGATGAATTACAATGCTTTACTTTTTTTTTTGGGCGAAGCAGCAAGCACAGTTTCGATGTTTGCTAGAAAAAAAAAAAAAATTTTTTTTGCTAGGTCTGGCACAATTAAGATCTGGATACTGTAGCAGGCTCAACTCCTACCTATCCAGAATCAACCCCGACATACCCAACACATGACCGGCATGTGGAGATTCTCCGCACGACACCAACCACCTATTCACATGCCCTCTCAAACCCACTCATCTAACCCCCCTCTCCCTCTGGTCCAACCCTGTCGAAACTGCACGTTTCCTGGACCTCCCCCTAGATGAGTTCGACGACAACGACCATGGGTGAATCCGCTCTTTACGGGGCGCGACTAGCCGCTACAACAACAACAACAACATTTTTGCTAGGTTTTAATTTATTTCTATAAATGATAATCGCACTTCTAAAGTCGAATTTGTTGCCAGATATGATTTTTGTTGTTGTACGCATTATAGCCCAACTAGTAACACATACAAAAAAGCAAAAAGTTGTATGGATTATAAATATAATTGACCCTATCGGCGTCTTCACGAGAGAACAAAGCATTCCCTTAACTTTACAAGCAAAACAAAAACAAGTAGGGAATTTGTTTTTTGTTTCGCTTGTAAAATTTAAATATTTGTTCCCAAGGAATTTGCGATAGGGCTGATTATAAATAACTACATATATTACAAGTAAGGTCACTAGCTTTCGGCCTGAAGTTTAAGTAATAGATTATTATGTAACATTATATGTATCATATCTTTATGACAGTATTCACTAATTCAGTCTCATCTCAAGTCACTAAATTATTAGAAACATTTTTTGTGGCTTGAGACGATTTTGGTATTCAGCAAGCCACAGTTTCACAGTTAGCCAGTAACTTCACCAAAGACTATGGTGAAAAGCAGTAGATAGAATCAGCTGATGGTATATTCAACTATAGATGCACAATCAACCACAATGAACAGAATTTAATTTTTCAATTCATGGTCAACAGCATTACTGCTCTTTAAAACTTAAAACAACATGTTTATCGTAAAATTAATATTGAAATTAACCGTTCAAAAATCTTATTACTGCATTTTATTTGAACCGATTACTTAAAATATTTGTCAAAATTAAAACTATCAACAATCGTTAAATGCAGTTTCCCATCCACATTCACATTCGATCAAAATGGCAAATAATTGTTTCTTATTATGCTGGCTTTATTAAAAATAAAAGAGATTTTTTACTACAGATTCAAGCTAGATATGGCGATGGTCCAAGGAGCAGATCGATATCATATTTTACTCAATTTCTTTGTTTTATGACCTGCTCAGAATCAGCTAACAAATTAGTGACTTTATTTTGAGACTAGAGGCTTGAGATGGCTTACTGAATACCGAATAGTCTCAAAATCAATATCAGCACCGAAAAGTCTCAATTAGTGACAAGAGAATGTTTACAGAATACCGGCATTAGATTGATAGAAAATTGATATTATAGATATAAAATATTATTTTGATATACCTATAAAGGTGTAAATACCTTTGACATTATCAATTGTATATTTTCTTAATAAAAATTAAGGGTTTTGATTATTGAAAATGTCTTTCCTGACATTAGAATACTTCGTGCAATGCTATAAAATGTGCTTTATAGACAGAGGGCAATTGCATACACTACATTCGGCGGCAGCTTTCCCAATTAAGAGGTGTTAGTGGGTAATTTTGGTATGTTCCAGACGGCACTTTTACAGATTTTAAGCTGCTGAGAGGCACACTTCGATGGAATACCTGGCTGAATTAAATCTGGATTATGCGAGTGTAGGAGTTTAGACCGAACGTTGTGTGTGGTTTCTTTAATAATTTATTGATACCAATAATTCCGCAATGCCCTGGAGCCCACATTATTTTCGTTTTGGAGCTGTCACTGCAAAGGGCGTGTCGTATTTTCATAGCCCGTTATTTTTTTTGTTCTGCAGAGCGAGAAGGGGAGATTTACTATCCGAGCAGATTGTGTATTTTCCTTTAGTTTTAACTACGTCGTCGACTGCATTAGTAATCGGTAGGCCTTCTGCGTGAAAAATGGAGCTAAACGGGAAGAGTATGTATACCCTTTTTTTGAGTTCCCCTTTCTCATTCATCACTACAAATGAAGTGTGCAGGTAATTTTTGTATGGATTAAAGAAAATAACAGTCAAAACAAGGAAAAGTGGGAATGAATTGTCGCCAAAGAAATATTGACTGTTTTTGGAAAAAAATATTTTTTTTATATGTTTTTCTTCCTTTTGAGGGAACTTTTACGCAATCGGGAGAAAATATCGGGGGTTGGGGAAAGACACTGTTTAATCCAGAGGCTAGAATTTTTCTGACGGTATCTGCGATCAGAATTGGCTATTATTTTGTGTAACTGAAGAAGAGGAGAGAGAATGAGCGGTAGGGCTATATGCTTGTATGTATATTCGGCAATATTGACGTGTTAGAGTGAAACGCCTTGTCACACGTGCACATTTATTGACATCAGTTTTTGCATAGTGGCCTTAAGAAACTGATGTCAACCTTGTTCAACGTGCTGATACAAATTTTTTCTCCTTGAGCGTCAGATGTACTATTATCAATTGACCTGCGCTGTTTTGCAGGGTTATGTATGTATATGGTTTTTGTTTGCCTGTTTTTTTTATACCTCCAATATTATTCCAATACAATTAGAAATACTAGAATCAGCAAACTCCTAACGTCTAACGGCAACATTAGCCCTTGCTATGAAAATATCAAATATCATTTGATTGAATGACAACATGCAGCTGCGATTTGAAGTCGTCAGAAAAATTTTATACAAATTAAATAATTAATGACTGGAAGACAATAAAATGGTCGGATGGAACGAATTTTAATAAATTTGGTTCGGATTAGTGTATGGCTCATTTTTAATTTATGAACAAATTATGATGAAATTAAATAATTTTACTTCTAGGAGATTTTTTTTTTCATGACTGTAAATTAAAAAAATAAGACATTATTACAATAAAAATATGATAAAAATCTTCACCATCTCCCAAGCTGTCAAGACTCGATTTATGTGAAGTAATTTGGATCAAAATAAATAATTTACGTTGTAATACTAACATGATTTTAGTGGGTGTGCCCCAGCAAAAGATATCCTCTCATCACAAGACAAGTTCGCTCTACTCTGAACTTTGTTCACAGGTTGCGAATACATGGCTTGGAAAATGTTTTAGAATTAGGGTGAAAATGGCTACAAGAATTTTTTTTAGCCACAATATGTTTGAGATTTTGAGTAGGAGGGCGCTTTTATTAAAAATACTTATCTTTAATGGGATGACAACGAACTTGAGCCAATTGTCATGATAGCAAAAACAGGATTAGAGGCAAAACGTACTATCATACTTGATCATCCCCTGCTGCTCCGGTACAAATTTTCAGGAAAAAAATTAACATATCTAAATTTTTTATTTGAACAATTATTTTGGTAAGTTTTAACATCTTGTATATGAACCAAATCAAACCTCAAATACGTGTCGCAATGCGCCACCTAGCGGGTAATATTTTGCGCACTTGTTAATTTCTCTTATTATTAGGTCTAGTAAAATGAATTCCACTATTCTCGCATTAAATTGAAGGTTTTATTTCGAATAGTTAGAATGAATCGATTTAGGTCAAATATACACCAGTTTGTTTGATATCTAGATGCCGTTTTGAAGGTAATTTCATAATGTCACTCTCATAGAAACCCTCGTCCCTATTGGCAAAAACCTTTCGACAGTCGATTCTCACATGTTTCTCTTGAGGAGAGTTTCTCGCAGTAATCAGTTCTAGCCAGGTCCAACAAGGTGAATCCAAACGAGTAAGAATCTATCAGAAATGGATCGATTTTGTAGTATATTCGCAGATGGAAATTTGGTTCATGAGGTTTTTTAGCGCACCCATAAGTCGAGCATCTTTTTGTATCCAACCTTTTATTTATTAGGTGGTGTTATATTTGAAAAGAAAATGAAATATACAGACACATATATGTGTACGAGTATGTATCATATTCAAACCTGACACCTAATAAATCTCACAAACACTGGCAATGGTATTTATTTTGCATTATTTATACATTGTACATTATTTAATATTTGCATTATACTTCTGCCTGTAGCGACCATGAAATATATTTAAGAACATTTTTTTTTACCATTAATAGTACGGAAACATTGCGTGAAGTGTGATATATCAAATACATATTAAATTATAATTTTGTGTAATCTACATATTCGTGTTTAGTGTAAACAAATAAATACTGGGCTATTTTTACACAAACACAAGTTATACACTTAAGGAAAAAGGGCAGAGTCGCTTCACGCTTGTTTGGCATTTTGACAGATTGCAAACTCGTTTTCAAAACAAGCGCTATGACTGCGTAAATAAATACCAAGAATGATAGAATACAAGATTGCGCCTTCCCGTGACACTGGCATATTCCGTAGTATGTAAACAATGAAAGAATAAACGCAGAAAGAAGAATGAGAAAAAATGACAGTTCTCAGTTCAAATGAATGAAATGAGCCAAAAAAGCTGCACTTTGCACTTTTACCATAACCACTGCTACAATTATACACCCGACACTTCATGTTAATAGTTTTTGTTTTATTTTTAATCAAAAAAATCAAATTATCAGAAAATATTAGCAAAAACGATATTTCAGCGCGATATTCAAATTGAAATTTGAATTTTCTATGTCGCTTATTTGTAAACAAACCTTCATAACGAAAATACGAGAACTGTCAAATTCGGCAAAACCAAAGTAGCGGTACTTCTAAAGGCGTCACCTTCAGTATTCAGTACACCGTGAATAAATACGTACACTGACTGTTAACGTCGAGGGAAATAATTTAATTTTTTTTTTAATTTCTACAAGTTTCTACCAATGCTTTTTTCTAATTTCATCCACTATTTTTACTAATAGTACTACTAATTTCTATCACTATTTTGCTATTGTTATTAATGTTACTACTACTAATTTCTACCACGATTTTTACTACTATTTTTACTACTATTTTTACTAGTTTCTTCCACTGCCTTTACTAATTTCTACCACTATTTGTACTAATGCCACTCTATTAATTTCTACTACCACAAAGAAGTTTTACTTCTAGCTCGCGCACTCAGGGCCACGAGGGTTTAAAAAAGAAACAACATTTCAAATAACAATAGAATGGACGGACTGGTTTGAAATTACTTCCATTTTTGTTTTTAAATAAAATAGCTTTTCAAAATATTTAAAAAAAAATCAACTCATATCAACAACAAACACTTTAAGCATAAAAAGTCTACGTTAAAAACTAAAAATATTTTGGATGGCTTCAAAAAACTCGAATAACTCCATTTAGACTTAATGGTAACATTGGAAAGGTATTTTCTCGTCCTTTTTATTAATTTGACAATAAACTTGTACGATCTTATTTTTTTCGCAAATTTTATTTCTATGATGATTCCGCTGAACAAATTTGAAAATATTTCGAAGCAGACCTTTTGAACATACACTTTTTTATCATCTCAGGTTTTTTTTTTTTGGAAAAATTTTTACAAACAAAATTATTTTTATTTATAAAAAAAAAATATTTTTCGAAATTTTTTGGCGGAAGTCTTAAAACATAATAAATTTTATAAACCCGCTGGAAAAACAGCAACTTTTTTGGTGAGCCACCCTAATGGACATTTGTATATTTTTCTAAAGTCGAACCCAAATATTATTTTTTTAATTGTAGAATTTCAGAAGTATCTAAAGTTTAATATGTGGTGTTTTTCGATTTATAACAAAGTACACTGAGAAAAAACAAAAGAACCTATGAAAGTGTTTCCTCATATTGATTTAATGTTTTCTTCAAATGGCAATATTTTATTTTTTTATCGATTGAGTAAAGGTTTCTTCAAAACTAATAAAATCCTACATAAAATTAAATATTTTCACTCCAAAAGTAGTCAAAATTTCATGAGCGCCATATCATTCCCAGTTTTTTTTTTTTGGTCTGCGTTTTTACAATTCAGACTTTTTAGTGTACCCCGGATATTTGCTAGTATGTGTATGTATGTATCTTAATATATAAAAATCACGTGTCACGTTGTTTGATTTCGATGGACTCCTAAACTACTGAACCGATTTTAATGAAATTTTTAACACTGTGTGCAGTTTGGTCCAACTTGAAAGATAGGATAGTTTATAACTCTCCTTATAGTCGCATTATTTATTTATTGCAAATTATTTGTTTATTATTAGCAAAGAGCTATCCACCAGTTGGTGGCGCTAACAGCGGTATGAGTAAGTGCGCTCCAGTAAATGGCGCTACAGTTATTGTGATTCCACCAGCTGGCGGTATTGAGTAAGTGCGGTATGTTACAGTAGATGGCGCTACATTTATTATGATTCTAGCAGCTGGCGGTGTTTTATCAATTTCAACAGTAAATGTTCATGGATTTAGGCTGTCATAACAAAAGCTGCCACTTGCTAAAAACATTAAATGAAAATGCGTTGTTTGAAGTTTATATTATTTGTGGTAAAGTTATACGAGTCTATGACTTCCAATATTCCAAATTTAAGAAAAAATCACATACAATCCGTGAAATAAATAAAGTTATGTATGTATGGTCAGACAAATAAGCAATGCTGCCACTCTTTTCCAGTAAATCTTCCTCGAATTTGGGAGATTTCAGAGGAATTTAGGAAATTGCAGAGTTGATTTCTGCATGTATTTCCTAAATTCAAAAAAAAATTTCATTTAGTTGCATTTAGGTATAGAATTTTGTATGGCTAAATGTACATTTGGAGTTAAATTTAGAGCTATACTAGCTGACCCGGCGAACTTCGTCCCGACCAATTTTTATTTGAAATACATAGTTAAAACGCTTTTTGAACTTAAACATTTTTGGCGAAGTTCGTTCTTTGTTTTGTTGTGTAGCGTGTAAACAAATAAAGAAGATGGCTCTCCAACACGCTAACATGCCACATACATACCTACATATGTATGTATGTACATATGAAACTGTAAAATTTTGAACTTAAACGATAAATCGGTTTGAATCATTCGAATTCTCAGAATGAACATTTCCTCACTTTTAGATTTGCTGTGTTGTAGTAAACTATTCACTACAGTGAAATTATTTTTTATGAATAAAGACGGAAACCTTATACATATATCTGGTATAAAAATCCACGGGATTGAGATTTGAACTTGAGGTCAAAATTTTTAAAATTATAGATGAAAATTTTCGTAGAGTTGATAATAAACACAAATTTTCATAAAATAGTTCATTTTTGATTTTATATTCAAGTTTTTAACAAATAAGTTAATTACAAAATTGTTAGTTGATAACATGTAACATTTAATTTTATAATCTTAGGATAGATAATTCTTAATTTTTAATAGTAGTATTTATTTTTTTGAATTATAAACATTTTAATTTAACTTAGCACTAATCGGTGCACAATATTTTTGGTTAACCTGTCTCGAGCTAAGACAAATAGATTTGATGGTTTCCCCACACGTGAGCATGCAACATATAATTGCCCATGGGAAAAACATGGATTATCCAAATCTAACCCACAAATGGACATTGTTTGGCCTTGAGACTTATTTATGGACATGGCAAAAGCTAAACGAATAGGAAACTGTAGTCTTCTGAATGGTATCGTAGATTCTGACGGTATCATTGGAATACGGGGCAACAGGACCACTTCTCCTTTAAACTTTCCAGTCAAAATGGTTGCTTCTAGAATATTCCCTGTTAACTTTTTGATGACCAAACGTGTACCGTTGCATAACCGAGGTGGATTCAAATTACGCAGAAGAATAATAATTGAACCAATCTTCAACCGAAGAATATGTGGTGGCATTCCGGGTATATCTAGAGAGTTTAAAAATTCAGTTGGAAAATTTACACTTTCATTTTCATCAACAACAGTATCGATTGATTTAAAAGACATCAGATCGCCTGGCAACAACTGTTGTATCTGGAAGTTAATTTCGTCAGCATCAACATTTTTGGCTGCCATAATAGCCCGCCCACTGAGCCAGTTATGATCTAAATAATTATTTTGTATATCCGGGAAAATACTTTCAATTAATTCAATTTTTGTGTGAACAGTGCAGAAATTGTCTGTCAGTTTAATGCATTGCGTGTTTGGTTGCCGTTCTATTGTACCGTTCCCAATATCTATCAATTGTTCCGAAAATATATGTGCTAATGGATCATTTAGTAAATGTACGCGCATGTTTATAGTCAATCGAAGTGTTTTAACATTTCTCCATAAAAATGATTGTTTTAAACATGCGTTAATCTCATCGGCGAAAGTAGAGCGAGGTATGACCGGCAACGTCTGTCGGAAATCACCAGATAGCAAAATGACAGCACCTCCAAAAAGTTTATCATTGCCGTTCAAATCTTGCATAGTTCGGTGCAATGCCTCGAGTGAATATTTGTGAGCCATTGTGCACTCATCCAAAATAATGATTGAACTTCTTTGCAACACTGCAGCTATTGCGCTATTTTTTTTATGTTACATATTGCGTTTGGGTTGCTATGAATTTGTAATGGCAACTTGAACGCTGAATGTGCCGTTCGCCCACCATCTAGCATAGTAGCAGTAGTATTATTCTTCTGCGTAATTTGAATCCACCTCGGTTATGCAACGGTACACGTTTGGTCATCAAAAAGTTAACAGGGAATATTCTTGAAGCAACCATTTTGACTGGAAAGCTTAAAGGAGAAGTGGTCCTGTTGCCCCGTATTCCAATGATACCGTCAGAATCTACGATACCATTCAGAAGACTACAGTTTCCTATTCGTTTAGCTTTTGCCATGTCCATAAATAAGTCTCAAGGCCAAACAATGTCCATTTGTGGGTTAGATTTGGATAATCCATGTTTTTCCCATGGGCAATTATATGTTGCATGCTCACGTGTGGGGAAACCATCAAATCTATTTGTCTTAGCTCGAGACAGGTTAACCAAAAATATTGTGCACCGATTAGTGCTAAGTTAAATTAAAATGTTTATAATTCAAAAAAATAAATACTACTATTAAAAATTAAGAATTATCTATCCTAAGATTATAAAATTAAATGTTACATGTTATCAACTAACAATTTTGTAATTAACTTATTTGTTAAAAACTTGAATATAAAATCAAAAATGAACTATTTTATGAAAATTTGTGTTTATTATCAACTCTACGAAAATTTTCATCTATAATTTTAAAAATTTTGACCTCAAGTTCAAATCTCAATCCCGTGGATTTTTATACCAGATATATGTATAAGGTTTCCGTCTTTATTCATAAAAAATAATTTCACTGTAGTGAATAGTTTACTACAACACAGCAAATCTAAAAGTGAGGAAATGTTCATTCTGAGAATTCGAATGATTCAAACCGATTTATCGTTTAAGTTCAAAATTTTACAGTTTCATATGTACATACATACATATGTAGGTATGTATGTGGCATGTTAGCGTGTTGGAGAGCCATCTTCTTTATTTGTTTACATGCTACACAACAAAACAAAGAACGAACTTCGCCAAAAATGTTTAAGTTCAAAAAGCGTTTTAACTATTTCAAATAAAAATTGGGCGGGACGAAGTTCGCCGGGTCAGCTAGTAAATATATAAATATAAACCCTGTCTGAAAAAATAAGTCAGTTGCATGAAAAACATATTTAAAAACAAATTTTTTGTGAACTACTTTTAAAATAATTTAATACAAATGCAGCGTAAGCCAGTTTCCTTTCTGAATTCTCTTTTATATTTTCCGTGATAATTTGATAGTAATAAATTTTTAAGATTTTAAATAACATATAAAGTAACTGAAAATATATACAAGATAGAGTAGTTGACTGCTTCGCCACATTAAATAAATCAGTTTGTTGTATGGAATACCAATTAGTTGTCATTGGTCAAAATTTGTTTTAAATTACTTTAAAATTAAATTAATTTCCCACAGGGTACACGCTTGGAGTGGTCATTTTTATGCCCAACACCACAGATATATAACCTCTATATGTTAAAATTGAAAACAGCATTCGCGGAAGTAACTTGCTTAAATTTTTTTTTATTTATGTAGAAAAATTTAACACACCTCAATCTCGGGAATGCCTCGTGCCAAATACGGTCTCAAATGTTCTAAAGAGTTTTTAAAGCACTCCATCAATTGCGGATCACCTCGGCGGCATTGTTTGATATACTCGGCTGTAAATTGGTGATAGAAAAAAAAAGTTGAATTAGTTTGTTAAATTAATTTGAAAAAATAAAAGCGGATTTAAAAAACGCATTCCAGTAAATCGCTTAGTGAGTAAAGATTATATTCATTGCACACACATACATTTCACATACAACTTGAATCGATCGACCCTGCAGGAAGTGAAGGTAGGTAGCTTAAACCTAATTTTAATCTGTTTATGGAATTAATAGTGCTCACTATTAATTGTATATTTTCTTTGAGAAAAGCTAACTATTTTTGCATGGTAATGGCCGAAAAAAAGTTAGCCCTGGTCTATCTAATTATTATTTGGCACAAATTAGCCTTTGGGAGCTACCTTTTTAGAAAAGGTAATCTGGTTATTTATTAACTATTTTTATGTACATATAGTACTAACTACTTATGTATTGCCTGTTTTAAAGCAAATTAAAGATCGTGACAATGGATTTAATGTAAAGTGGCGGTGTTTATTTATTCAAATATTTCACAAAAATTAATTTTTGGATTATTCTGCATGACTTGCCAATTAACTAAAAATTTGTTTCTGGTTATTTGATAAAAATGGGTTTTTATTTTAAATCACTAAAAAATAGTTAGTAAAACGCCATCTAGTTTTAGCAATTGATATTTTTTTACTGCACAACAGATGTCACAACTCAAAAATCATATTCGGTAATATAACTCCGTCAGGATCATAAAGACTCGCCGCAATTTATGAAAAAACTTAAGCATAGGGAAGGCTTTCTTGTCAAAGAAATAAACATGAAAGATAATTTATGTAAAAAAGCGAGATATGTATAACCATTAGGGTGGTCACTTTGAGAATATTTTGGTCAATGTGGAAGACGGTTGAGGCTTATCGAGCAGGGAAGACGCAAGAAAATAAATATAATTTTTTCATCATCAAATTGATACTACATACTATAAATCAAAGATATCACATAGAAATTTTGGTACCGATTGGAAACGATTAAGGCATATATCACTGAGGTAAAAGTTCACATTGCTCTATGAAGACTGAAAAAATTAAAACTAATTTCCTCTAATACCCAAAATGGATACCGCTATAATTGAAGATAACCATATAAATTGTCCCGATTCGAGACGGTTAAGGCGTATCCAACCATAGTAGAAGATATCACATATAAATTTTGTTTCTGAGAGGAAACTAATTACTATAGTATAGTAATTACTATAGTAGAAGATATGTATCACACATAAATTTTTGTTCCGATTGAGTTTTCATAGTGTAAGCTGAAATTTGATCACTGTGGCCACGCTTTGGCCGTCGCCAATAGGGAACAAAATTTATAAATGTTATCTTCAATTGTTGTACGTTGTAGCGACGTAAGGGTTACGGTTTAGGATATCAGATGTAAAAAATTTCTTCCCTCATTTAGGACCTCCCTAATGGGCATAAATAAAAACATGTTGAATTAAAAATATTTTCTGAGACGCAGTGATATCTAATTCAAGTGCTAGAATAAAATTCTAACTAAGAATTAATTAAAAACCACTTTTTGATAATTTACGAATCTTAGGCTGATATCCTCAGTATACTTTTGATCATCCGATGATTTTGAGAAATCCTATAATGTTATATACCTACATGTATGAAAGTTTATTTGGATGTTTGTTATATTTTCACGTAAAAACTACTTTGCGGATTTTATTGAAGTAGGCTATAATTTTGAAGTGCAAATTTAAAATTTCTACTTTTACGCGAAATACGTTTGAAAAGTTAAAGCAATGTTTTTGAATGGGCTGACATATGTACATATTTCTAGAAAGTTAAAATAATTTTCAAATATCAGAATACGGTTATCAAATGTGAAGTATGAGCACGAATTTTCGTGATGATGATTTTACTTAGAGTTGCCATCTATCTAAAAACTAACCTGACGTAAGTAAATAAGTTTTGCGAAGTGATATAAATTGGATGTATGTACTTAACGAAAGTGGTTTTTTTTTTGGTTTAAAGGTAATCTATTACTATAGGGGTTAAAAAGCTTTAAGCCGTATGTATTTCGAGGATATGGTTGCCACCTACCTATATAAATGAGATTAAAGTGTAATTTAAGTAAAATGCCGAAAATCGATCGCAAATATGTTAACTCAGCAAATATTTACTGTATGCATTATTATTATTTTTATCTTTGCGAAAATAATTTTGGCAGAATAATGTCTGGTTTAAATTCAACAAATTGTGAAAATATTTTATCTCCCTATAAATAGCTCATAGTATTTTGTGATTAGCATTAATTTATCTGTCAGTGAGCATCATTCGTTTACAGATATAAATATGCACATAATTTACTCGTAAAACTATCACAGAAAGAGTTCGATGTACTTCTATAGAAAATCTAACAAACGCGTATAAAAAAAAAAGTCAACAATACTCGTAATCCACACAATTTATTCATTATGCTAATTGACAAGTATGCACAAGTCGCGTGTTTACAGGAAGAGTGGCATATATCAAAATATTAAAAACTCAAGAAAAATGGGATTTAAGTTTTATGTTTTTATTTCTGTATGGTACCGTAGTAAATTTGAATGCATATTTACTCCTATTCGGCTACTGCTAGTCGATACAGCTATGCAATTTTCTTATAAAAGAGAAGATGGTGGTCAGCTATTTCCACTAAATTAAAAACAAAAGGTTTTTGAAATAAGTCGCTCTACCAGCTAACGCACAATATCTATATATATAAATACTTCAACTGCCGGCTGAGCCAAACAGTCACGCATGCGCAGCGCTGTAGTTTGAAGTTAATCTATGCAAATTTGAATTTATATACATACACTAGCTGACCCGGCGAACTTCGTCCCGCCCAATTTTTATTTGAAATAGTTAAAACGCTTTTTGAACTTAAACATTTTTGGCGAAGTTCGTTCTTTGTTTTGTTGTGTAGCATGTAAACAAATAAAGAAGATGGCTCTCCAACACGCTAACATGCCACATACATACCTACATATGTATGTATGTACATATGAAACTGTAAAATTTTGAACTTAAACGATAAATCGGTTTGAATCATTCGAATTCTCAGAATGAACATTTCCTCACTTTTAGATTTGCTGTGTTGTAGTAAACTATTCACTACAGTGAAATTATTTTTTATGAATAAAGACGGAAACCTTATACATATATCTGGTATAAAAATCCACGGGATTGAGATTTGAACTTGAGGTCAAAATTTTTAAAATTATAGATGAAAATTTTCGTAGAGTTGATAATAAACACAAATTTTCATAAAATAGTTCATTTTTGATTTTATATTCAAGTTTTTAACAAATAAGTTAATTACAAAATTGTTAGTTGATAACATGTAACATTTAATTTTATAATCTTAGGATAGATAATTCTTAATTTTTAATAGTAGTATTTATTTTTTTGAATTATAAACATTTTAATTTAACTTAGCACTAATCGGTGCACAATATTTTTGGTTAACCTGTCTCGAGCTAAGACAAATAGATTTGATGGTTTCCCCACACGTGAGCATGCAACATATAATTGCCCATGGGAAAAACATGGATTATCCAAATCTAACCCACAAATGGACATTGTTTGGCCTTGAGACTTATTTATGGACATGGCAAAAGCTAAACGAATAGGAAACTGTAGTCTTCTGAATGGTATCGTAGATTCTGACGGTATCATTGGAATACGGGGCAACAGGACCACTTCTCCTTTAAGCTTTCCAGTCAAAATGGTTGCTTCAAGAATATTCCCTGTTAACTTTTTGATGACCAAACGTGTACCGTTGCATAACCGAGGTGGATTCAAATTACGCAGAAGAATAATACTACTGCTACTATGCTAGATGGTGGGCGAACGGCACATTCAGCGTTCAAGTTGCCATTACAAATTCATAGCAACCCAAACGCAATATGTAACATAAAAAAAATAGCGCAATAGCTGCAGTGTTGCAAAGAAGTTCAATCATTATTTTGGATGAGTGCACAATGGCTCACAAATATTCACTCGAGGCATTGCACCGAACTATGCAAGATTTGAACGGCAATGATAAACTTTTTGGAGGTGCTGTCATTTTGCTATCTGGTGATTTCCGACAGACGTTGCCGGTCATACCTCGCTCTACTTTCGCCGATGAGATTAACGCATGTTTAAAACAATCATTTTTATGGAGAAATGTTAAAACACTTCGATTGACTATAAACATGCGCGTACATTTACTAAATGATCCATTAGCACATATATTTTCGGAACAATTGATAGATATTGGGAACGGTACAATAGAACGGCAACCAAACACGCAATGCATTAAACTGACAGACAATTTCTGCACTGTTCACACAAAAATTGAATTAATTGAAAGTATTTTCCCGGATATACAAAATAATTATTTAGATCATAACTGGCTCAGTGGGCGGGCTATTATGGCAGCCAAAAATGTTGATGCTGACGAAATTAACTTCCAGATACAACAGTTGTTGCCAGGCGATCTGATGTCTTTTAAATCAATCGATACTGTTGTTGATGAAAATGAAAGTGTAAATTTTCCAACTGAATTTTTAAACTCTCTAGATATACCCGGAATGCCACCACATATTCTTCGGTTGAAGATTGGTTCAATTATTATTCTTCTGCGTAATTTGAATCCACCTCGGTTATGCAACGGTACACGTTTGGTCATCAAAAAGTTAACAGGGAATATTCTAGAAGCAACCATTTTGACTGGAAAGTTTAAAGGAGAAGTGGTCCTGTTGCCCCGTATTCCAATGATACCGTCAGAATCTACGATACCATTCAGAAGACTACAGTTTCCTATTCGTTTAGCTTTTGCCATGTCCATAAATAAGTCTCAAGGCCAAACAATGTCCATTTGTGGGTTAGATTTGGATAATCCATGTTTTTCCCATGGGCAATTATATGTTGCATGCTCACGTGTGGGGAAACCATCAAATCTATTTGTCTTAGCTCGAGACAGGTTAACCAAAAATATTGTGCACCGATTAGTGCTAAGTTAAATTAAAATGTTTATAATTCAAAAAAATAAATACTACTATTAAAAATTAAGAATTATCTATCCTAAGATTATAAAATTAAATGTTACATGTTATCAACTAACAATTTTGTAATTAACTTATTTGTTAAAAACTTGAATATAAAATCAAAAATGAACTATTTTATGAAAATTTGTGTTTATTATCAACTCTACGAAAATTTTCATCTATAATTTTAAAAATTTTGACCTCAAGTTCAAATCTCAATCCCGTGGATTTTTATACCAGATATATGTATAAGGTTTCCGTCTTTATTCATAAAAAATAATTTCACTGTAGTGAATAGTTTACTACAACACAGCAAATCTAAAAGTGAGGAAATGTTCATTCTGAGAATTCGAATGATTCAAACCGATTTATCGTTTAAGTTCAAAATTTTACAGTTTCATATGTACATACATACATATGTAGGTATGTATGTGGCATGTTAGCGTGTTGGAGAGCCATCTTCTTTATTTGTTTACACGCTACACAACAAAACAAAGAACGAACTTCGCCAAAAATGTTTAAGTTCAAAAAGCGTTTTAACTATGTATTTCAAATAAAAATTGGTCGGGACGAAGTTCGCCGGGTCAGCTAGTATAGCTCTAAATTTAACTCCAAATGTACATTTAGCCATACAAAATTCTATACCTAAATGCAACTAAATGAAATTTTTTTTTGAATTTAGGAAATACATGCAGAAATCAACTCTGCAATTTCCTAAATTCCTCTGAAATCTCCCAAATTCGAGGAAGATTTACTGGAAAAGAGTGGCAGCATTGCTTATTTGTCTGACCATACATACATAACTTTATTTATTTCACGGATTGTATGTGATTTTTTCTTAAATTTGGAATATTGGAAGTCATAGACTCGTATAACTTTACCACAAATAATATAAACTTCAAACAACGCATTTTCATTTAATGTTTTTAGCAAGTGGCAGCTTTTGTTATGACAGCCTAAATCCATGAACATTTACTGTTGAAATTGATAAAACACCGCCAGCTGCTAGAATCATAATAAATGTAGCGCCATCTACTGTAACATACCGCACTTACTCAATACCGCCAGCTGGTGGAATCACAATAACTGTAGCGCCATTTACTGGAGCGCACTTACTCATACCGCTGTTAGCGCCACCAACTGGTGGATAGCTCTTTGCTAATAATAAACAAATAATTTGCAATAAATAAATAATGCGACTATAAGGAGAGTTATAAACTATCCTATCTTTCAAGTTGGACCAAACTGCACACAGTGTTAAAAATTTCATTAAAATCGGTTCAGTAGTTTAGGAGTCCATCGAAATCAAACAACGTGACACGTGATTTTTATATATTAAGATAATATTTCAATACTACATTTCAATGATTCAATAATTCAATGACGTACTATTTAACTGCCTAAGCTGCCGGCAAACGAGTTAATAAATCACTTAGCGGCATTGTATTTATAAAACAATTTCCGTTTTTCTAATTGTTGAAGAGACAAATGCAGATTTTGGTATGAATACATAAATTAAATTTTTCGTTTCTCTTCCTTATTTATCTTTGAATTGTACTTAGTGTCGTTGCAAAGCAGCCACCGTTAAGAGACCTTCAACTTGAAATTTTATTAAATTGTTGTTTATCTTTATCTTCATCAGTTGTTCAACATTTGGTAAACAAATGAGCTTGATATTAGCAAACCGGTTAGTGAACGGTCTGATATATTATATGTAAAGCATAAGTACTTACTTATACAGAGGATATTTATTTAACAATGGTTTATCCGCCGCTGCCAATAAGATTTTAGAGTATCTGCTCTCAAAATAATTCGGAAAGAAATTAAGATCGTATCTGCACAGTCTCTAAAATTTTCAAATTAAAGTTAAATTATTTGTTTTCCGCAAACACTATGCGAGCTGATGCAACGAATACTTCGGGATGTATCCAAGTGGTCCACCAGCTGCGGACTTAGGGTCATCTCATATAAGGTGGAACTCGTACTCTTCGTGGGAAGGTAAAAAATGCCTTCAGTAAATCTAACGAAACCAAACGGCAATCGGTTAAGTATCTCTACAAGTGCCAAATTTCTAGACTTTGTTTTAGATAGGAAATTGAACTGGAAAGAGAATATAGTTCAACGTCATGAAAAGGCTTCCATATCCCTCTACACATGTAAGAGAGCCATAGGCAATAAATGGGGCATTAGTTCCCGGAAATGTCGGTGGATATTTACAGCAGTCGTCAGATCAATTCTCCTATATAGGTTGATTGCATGGTGGTCTGCATTAGAAAAAGATACTAACCTCAGGCTGCACACCAAGGTGCAAAGATCTAGTATGATCTGCATAAGTAGGGCGCTCAGAACCACGCTAAACAATGCTTTGAACGTCATCTTAGATCTCCTGCCATTGTATTTGGCAGCCCATCATATGGCAGCGATGATTGCTCTGCGATTAAGAGAGACATTACAGTGGCATCCCGAGACCCAGGGTCCTTTTTGTATATTAAGAAAAGGGTCGCTTCATTCCGAGCACCGCGAATCGTTGTGCTTCGAAATCGATTTCTGAAATAGTTTCATAACAAGAATTCCCAGTAGGGAGGAGTGGAACCCAGAGTCTAACACTCCACCTGATAACATTGTCATCTATATAGAAGGCTCGAAACTTGACGGTAAGGTGGGAGAGACGTCTTCTCACGAAACCCTCCCTTGCAAATCTCCAGACTGCAGTGTCGGCTATTATGGAAGCTTGGAACTGGAATTCCAGGAAGAGGCATACATTTTAGTGATAGCCAGGCTGCAATCCAAGATCTGAGTCCCTTCACGTTTAACTCAAGCATCGCGCTGGACTGCCGCCTATCTCTACAGGAGATAGCCAAATTGAACAGACTGTACTTCATTTAAATCCCTGGTCACAGAAACATAGAGGGAAACTGCATAGCAAACGAACTTGCAAGACAAAGTACGACCAAGCAGATTCTTGACACTAGCAAACTGCTACTTGGAGAATATACATATGTATATATGAACAAGCTGACGAGAGATGGAGACAAATTACGACTTGTCGAAATTCAAGGCACCTGTGGTCTAATTGAGGCCGGAAACGGTCACGAAGTGTATAATCTGTAAAAAGAGAAAATGTTTCTAACGTGGTTGGGGCTCTAACCGAGCACTGTATAATAGGAAAACGTGCTGAGCTTTCCGAAGATGCTGTAGGAGCTCTAAGAACTAAGAAAAGACCGATCTTCTGTGTAAGTGACTTGCAGTCTGCTGTATCTGGGATTAGACATTTACGCCGCCGAGCTGCGCCGCCACCGCCGCCGATTTTTACCAGTTCAAACGCGCCGCCGCCGAGTTAACAAGAAAATGGCGCGGCGGAGGCGGCAGCGTGGTTCGGCGTACCATAGCGTTTGGTACAATCTAAAATTATTTCCATGATAAAAAGCAAATTATGAATATCGTTTGAAATGAAATCGCTAAATAATCGATTAAAAATTACCACTGTCCCATCTACAGATTTGTCAGCTGATCTTGGTTTTGGTGCACATGTATTTTTCATATTTTCTGTTGATCATTCGGTTGTAGTAAAGTAAAGCCTAAAGAAAGCCGGCTCGCCGCCGCCGCCGGTTCTATTAGTGCTTTACGCCGCCGCCGGAGCGAAAGCACTCGGTGTAGGCCTCTATCTGGGATCACCGTTTCTGGATGGCCTTGGTGAGGTTTTTAACACCGAGATTAATTGCCTGATGAGTTTCATCAGCGAGTCAAAATGATTTGCTAGGGGTAATCTTTCGTCGAATGGTGTCAATGTTTTGGGTAACACAATGGGCCTTCTATTTAAGGCCTAAGTGTGCCGCCGCGATTCCCGTCATTATTCCAAACGCCTTTCATGTAAATTGGCCTTTAAAACTATTTCCTCTTAAATCTATACTATTATACAATATAAAATTGATTACATGGATAATGGTTGTAACGATTAGGCTCTAAAACTACTGAACCGATTTTAATAATCTTTTTTTTTAAATAAACCAGTTGTGAAAAACAACAGAGTGGTATACTTATGTTTGTAAGTTTTTTGAGAACATGTGCTGTAATTATATTTTAAGACATCAATTAATTAATTCAATATTTGGGGTTTCTTAGAAACTAAAATAATTTTTTTTTGAATGTCCTTTCAAAAAGATTACCTTGAATCATAAAACAGTTTAAGCTCAAAATGTGCTCAACAGATTTATTATAATTAGAGAACAACTGAACTCCGCATCGGCCATGTTCGGCAATAAAGTTCAGTTCGGCTTCGGCCGAAAAAAAGTTGAACTTTGACCGAACATTTGTAATTTTTTGTTAATACCAAAGTAGTATAAATTTTTTGTTTTCTGTAATATTAGTTTAAGAAAAATTTGAACAACTTGGGCAAACTTGAATAATTTAGATTTACAAAACATAATTCGAAGGGTGTTTTCTGACCATAAAAACCATTGACCATTGCAAATAAACCCATCCAATTTGCGGCGCAGATTTCCTTATTATGAGCGGATTAATTAAATTTTTAAATATTTTTAACCAGACTTTTGCAGCTTAAGTTGTTTTAAGATTTAACATTAAGATTTTTTGGAAAATATTTTAGGAATTATTTTTATTTATAAAAAAAAACTCTATTTTTGGAGGCATTTTCAATTCCTCAGAAATATTCTGACGGTAGTTTTAAAATATAATAATCTTTATAAAGGGTGGTTAAATTTTAAGGGCCGATGTTGAATGTGAACCACACCTAAACGTCAAGTTTTTTTCTGCATTTCATTTGACATTTCTCAATTTCAGACTAACCCAATTTGAACATGGAAAGATACACAATCGAGCAATTGTCAGAATGTTGGCAAGAAATGGCAACAGTGGATGATCAATTTTCGAAGAAAATCATCTTCAGTGATGAGGCACATTTTCACCTCAGTGACCACCACAAAGAGTGACTGTTTGGGCGGTTTATGGGCTGGCGGCATCATCAGGCCGTATTTTTTCCAAAATGAGGCCGGTCAGGCAGTTACTGTGAATGGTGTTCGCTATTGTGAGATGCTTATGGCCCGAATTGGAACATATGGTTGTGGACGATATGTGGTTCCACCAGAATGGTGCCACTTGTCACACAGCTAACGAAACAATGGCTCCTTTGCGCGACAAATTCAATGGCCGTGTTATCTCACGTGGTTGCGATGTCAATTGGCCACCAAGATCATGTGATTTGACACCGTTGGACTACTTTCTTTGGGGTTATTAGAAAGAAAAGGTGTACGTCGATAAGCCAGCAACAATTCAAGAGCTAAAGGCTGAGATAATTCGGCACATTAACGGCATAAAACCTCAATTATGCCTCAGCGTCATCGACAATTTGGACCATCGGATGGAGGTGTGCCGCCGAGGTCGCGGCGGACATTTGGCCGATATTTTATTCCATACATAATTGAACCACACCATACTATCATAATAAAAAGAAACTACAATAATTTCCAAAATAATTTGTGTCCCTATTTTTTCACATCAATGTACTATGTGCACATTTGTACATATTTACTTCTTAGCTTCAAGGCCGAATTACAGCATTTTTAGCATATACCTACGTATTTGCCAATTAACTGCTACCAATTTTGACGCTGATATTCTATCTATGTACACACATAGTTTTTATCTATTGTATTTGTATGAATGTATATGCAATATAATACATATGTACATACCTAAATATATAAAAACTCGTTTTCGGATTTTGTGATTTCTTTTCTAGCATATTGCCAAAATAAAGTTTTATGTTAATACTCGTAAGGGTTACCGGACGTAAGAAAAATTTTCTTAAATTCTACTGGCGTTCACTCTAAACCATAGCAATATCTGTTGGATATTAGCTATCTGAGAGATGCCACTTTTTATTTTCCTATATTAAAATTTGGGGTGAAGCCGTAACCAGGGTGGATAACTAAATATTGGTTCATATAAAAAGTCTCCGCCGTTTTTGGATAAATATTTGAAACGGAAAAATTTGTCAAAAAGTACAATTTATGAGATGGAGATATGTTAAAAAATATTGAGTTTTAAACACTTCACTAATAAGGTGCTTACCACTTTTTTAACATTTTCAAATAAACTCATAGGGTGAGTAAAGTTAAATGGGATTAATTCACAGCTGTATTTACAAAATAAAAAGCTAGGTTGAAACAATGCGACTATTTTGGCTCACAAACGGAAATACTAAACTTTAGTGGAGTAAATGTAAAAATCTTCCGGTTTTTATTCCTTAAATCAAAAAATTGGTAGTTTATCCATTGACAAAAAATGTTCCAATCTTTTGCAACTTTGCGAAATCATTTGTGTTTAGTAGGGGTATACCTAACGTTTATCACATAAATTGCAAAACTATTTAAGCAATACTTGTTCCATAACCAATTGATAAGAAATTATATTTCCGATATTTTAGATTCTATACTTATTTATAAAAATTAGTCACTAGTGAGAAGAGTGGGCTTGTTGCGTGCGCGAAAATTTACACGAGAACATTCAAATAAAGATTTATGCCGATATTCCGTAACTAAGTCTCATCTCAACTCACTAAATTTGAGACTTTCAATTGGAGACATTTTTTGTGACTTGCGATGATTTCGGTCTCAAAAAATTTCACCAAAGTCAGTGGTGAAAAGAAGTAGAGAAAATCAGCTGATCGTATGTTCAGCTAGAGATGCAAAACGGACCTCAATGAAAATGTGTTCAGCTATAGCACAAAAGATACTTTTTTATTTTTTTGTCAACAGCATTATTGATCTATAAAAATAATAATAATATGGTTATAGCAAAATTAACATTGAAATTATCATTAAAAATTCTTATTACTGCATTTTATGTGAACCGATCGCCTAAAGTATTTGTAAAAATTAGAACTATTAACAATCGATAAATGCAGATTCTCATCCATATGTACATTCGATAAAAATGCCGGAATAAAATACATAAGTAAATGTAAGCAAATTTTTTGTTTTTCTGTTACGCGTATTGAAAATTAAGTGTTTTTTTACAGATTTTAGTAAAATATAGCGAACGGCCAAGAGGCAGATGGAGTACGACTTCATTTTCGCGTTTGTTCAATACTTCCTTCAATTTCTTTATTTTGTGGCCTGCCCAAGGCCAGCTGGTCAATTAGTGACTGTATTTTGAGATTACAGACTTGAGACGGCTAGTTGAATATCCTCAAAATCAATTTCACCACCGCAAAATCTCAATTAGTGGCTAGAGACAAAATCATTTTCATTAAATAATAAATATATAATTTCGCAACTATATTTTTCCAGTCTGACTGCTTATGAAATTAATTTGGTGGTTATTATGATTGCATTGTGCAAAATCTTTTATGAAACAAAGTATTCGGGACATATGTATTGCTAAAACTGGCCACCATTGTGCTATATGGTTATGATACACAGTGAACTAAATACTGATAATCCTCCCTTAGCGACTAGGACGGTATCAGCTGATTTTTCTACGTCACAACTGATTTTGATTACAAACAACAATAGTGTGTATTCTTACTAGTATCAAATAGGATGTTATGTCACAGCGGGGAGACTTCTACATCAATCAGTGCAATCTGATGCTCTATCGTTCTTAGTTATGAGTTTGAAATACCTTTGTACCACAAGGGGGAGGGTCTGAGGGAAAGTTCTTTCTTATACTGAGCTTAACACAGTATTTTTTAAAGGTTATGATAATTTTTCCCCCAAAGATGGAATATTTAGCCAAATGTTGATAGGTTTATACATATATGGCAACCATAAAATTTTTCTGTAGAGATCTGTTTTCAACAAAAAAAAAACAAAACAATAATAAATGACTGTTTAAAATTTTCCTTCTTTTTTGTATAACACGTTATTTAAAATCTAATTTTTGTAAAATTTTATTGCATAATTAATTTGTTTGGTCAGTACAATTAAAAATCCAACTCCACAAAATGCCTAGGATTATTACTTCCTTTTCCTCCTTTTGTCTATCAATTGGTAAAACTTTGCTTGCGGTTTTAGATTAAAAATAAAATTGTGATGCATTTGCTACAATCGAGTGAACGAAATTTGTAAGGTTACACTCATGTCAAATTCATACAAGGTGATGGCAAGGCGAATTCATAACGCACACGCACACATTTTTTCAATTTTAGGATGTCACGATAACAGAGAATAGAAAAATGGAAGGCATTAATTTTCGTTTTCAGGATGACGTGGGAAAAAGCAAAATAAAAATATAGTGGCAGAAGAAGACATCAGCTGCTTTAATAACATCATCTTATATGAATTCGCCTTGGTTACACTTTCAGTCACAGTTCAAATTAAATTAACGCCAATTTGAGTTTAAAATTGTTTTTCAAAATTAGTTTGTGTGTAAAGTAACCAGTTAACATTGAATTAAATAAATCATTTTATGTCCTTCATGCCTAGTTCAATCAAAAAAAAAAAAGTTAACTGTGACTGAGAAACCAGTCATGAGTCGAAAAATGTCTACATTTTCTCTTAAGAAAGTATTTTTAATTAATAAATAATAATTTAGTAAATGATATTAATTTTTTAGCAATCTTTTAAACAACGGGGCACATATTTACAGAGGCACGATATGGGAGCGAAAGTACGATATTTAAGTTATCGCTTTAAAATAATCGGTTACATAAGTAGATAATTTAAACGATTCGATGTCCAAAATCTATATTATAAATTGAAAATAAATCACCTATAGCTTTCCGAATTTTTAGGTTCCAATTTTGAAATAGTGATATTATTGTCGGTGAGACATTCTATTTTGTGTTTTCATTTTACTCGTTTTGTAATTTTTGGCGCAATATGGCACTTTATATCTGAGCAAAGTTGACAGCACAAAACATACGGCAACCCAAATTGAAATGACACTACCTAACAGCGTTAGCCTTGGTATTGGCCTATTGTTGCTTGCTGAATATTTCCTTCCGATCAAATGTTATCGTAAGCAAAGATTTATTTATATAATTTTTCCGGAAATTCGACTCCCAATAATATCACTTTAAAATTTCGAGCAAAAAAATTCCATAATCGATTAGGAAAAGTATCTATATGGTATTTTATCGTATCGAATCTCGCAACCCCATGTTGTTTACAGTTAGGATTCGCAAAAAAATTAACTCTAATAAAGAATTAAGAATTAAAGAATTTAAAATGTATATATGAAAATTAGAACCTCTTGAGTGAATTTTTTGAAAAATATGAAAAAGGGGTTAAGCCGTTGCTTAATAATCGACATCAAAATTAATAACAAAATTTATAAATTTCCAAGCAAAATAAATACTTAATACCAGGCACATTCGTTTTATCGTTTTGATGGCTGGGACGGTAAGTGTTATAATTTTTATAAAACAATGTGATGATTTAATTTTATTAACTTCAGAGTGAATTTGCCTTTTATGCCTATCTGAAACTGTCGGTTGTAGTGAAAATTTTTGTGAATTCCAGAATTCCAGTTATTTTGTAACGTTTTTTTTTTTGTTTATTTTTGAACAAACTTGATAGTTATTGTTAATTTTTACATCAAAAATGATCAAAATTAATTGTTATTTTGTCGGCGATGGCAATAATAACAACAACATCAATAAAATGGTTCATTTTTTATGATCGAGATAAGGAACTTCACAAAACATCGATCACATATGATAGGAAAATTTTAAATCCAAGAATAACGACTATTTTTGCCGGAAAAATATTAATTCACGAAAGATGAATAAAATTTGATTGAAAAAATAAAAATTTAAAAATAACAATCAAATTTGATCGTAAAATACAAAAACAGATATTTATTCGACTTTTAATATCAACCAACTTCTGCTACACAGCTCAACATATCTAACTACATAACTTCACAACCATAAAAAGAAAAAAAATTACAATCAACAAATAGATAAAAATCATTTTTTAGATAACTTACGTATTTCACTCTTCTGCGCCAAAACCATTTGGAAAACAGCAAAACAGATGAATAATTTCCACATCTTCACTTATTTATTCTTCGCACACAAAATATACAAAATTTACAGCAAAGTTTGCTACTCCTTTAAATTTCAAGCCAAAAATTGAATAATTTTGTAAACTTCCTTCAACTGTTGCAACTTCAGTTAAGTCCAGCAGTCTCTTTGTAATCACCCCACACTGATTGCACAATTCGTTTTCCGGTTGTCAAAATTTACTACGAATGTTTATTATTTTTTTTTTTTCTTCAACAAATTAGCAACTACTAGGTTATGTTAAAAAAAATTTGTTTTTCTTTCAATTTGCACAGCAGGCGTCAACGCACGACGAGATGAGAATTTCATCTGATGGCTGGCTTGAATGTGGCACGAGATTTAAAACTTCGCAGCGATCTCTGTGACTCGATTTGAGGCAGTTGGTTGGGTTTTTGGACTGTCGGTTGGGTTAGTCGGTTGGTTGGTTAGTCGGTCGGTCGATCGGTTGGTTGGTTGGTTGGCTACTTGGCTATTGGTTGTTTGGCACAGGCTGAGCAGCAGTCATTTGTAGATTTTATAAAAAATAAAAACCAACAACAACAATTGCGGTAGTCACTTGTACAAAGATAGCGTGCAAATAAACGAACAGATTAACAGCAACAACAACAACAACGGCGAGGCCTAAAAATTACAAACCGCAATATATTTACTATGTATGTATGTCTGTATGTATACACATGGAGAGAAGAGACAATGGGAAGGATGCGAAGCAGTGGTTTCAGATATTTTGAGTATAATTGTTTTTAGTACAATATAAATTTCGCTTTCGAAAAAAAAAACAATTTACACTTTGTTTTTGCAGTTGGCTTACGATAACATTATATTGAAAAGAACGCAAAAAGTTTGAAAACAATTTTCGACACCACTTCTTTGCTCATATTTAATTTTTTTTTTTAAATAGGTATGTATGTATATATCTATTCACTCCGTTTACATAATAGACATTGCAATGTAAATACTGAAAATGAATTTAAAAAAATATTGTTGTTTTATTCTGAATGGAGAGTTTAATAAAAATTGCAGAAACTATGAAAATGTCTTAAGTAGAAGGCACACGACGCAACCGTATAAGGATCATATTGAGGCCACCTTTTTTACTGGTCCCTCGGGCCAACAGTTGCGACAACCATAAGCTTCTTTGCATTTCTTGCTAAGGTCCGCGGTTAGGGTAAACCCCCTTCACAGCGCTATTGTTTTCAAGAATATGCTTTCAACTTAGATATCGTTGTAAAAATGTACAAAGGCCCTAAAAGACAATTGCATTTTTTTACAGGAGAACGAAAAAACTTAAATGTTAGCGCATGTAACTCTATCGAGAGTAATTTTGGTATAATTCTTTTAGATCGCAAAATTTTTTATTACAGCTCTAAAAAGAAAAAATAACATATTTTAGTCGTAGTTTTACCCAGATGACATTTTAATCAATCTGTCAGTCATGTGCACCTAAATAATACATAGTTTAAACTCTTTATCACTCGGAGGTTTGGAATTTTTTTTATGTCACATGCACGCTCTGGTCGAGTTTTGTATAAGTGGAGTTCGTTGTTACATTTTATCTGCATATCCTGGTGGAAACGATGATTTCTTCTGCTTTCTAACTGATGCCAATCAAAAACTCCCAAGTTACACTTAATAGCAGTATGGTTGGAAATAGGGATTCCAGTGGTTGAATGCTGGCCTAGCAACTCCGTGCAGCATTGTTTAAACCATGGTAAGGTCTAGAAAGATGGTGATCTCCGAAATAGCAGCTATCACTTATACTACTTTGAAAAATCGGTGTTTTCTCATAATGTTCCCTATTAAAAGCTGGTCACGAGCTCAATAAAATAACACAACATAAAAACTAGCTTTTTCTTCCTCATTTCTGCCTTCCGAAGGTAGAGCTGGCCTTCCACCTTCTCTGCTACCACCAGCGATCTCGCATCGATTACTTTCAGGAATATAACTAATCGTATGTATGACATGACCTAGTCAGAAAAGCCTCTAGATGTTTGTTACTAAAAAAAAGACGAGCATGATGGGGCACTTAAGGAGTGTGATTTTGGCTCATAGAGAGAGAGAGAGAGAGAGCTATATTGCTTAGTTACCTATTTAGTCCAAAGCAGCTGTTATTGCCGACAGAGATTCTCTGTTGAATTTCAAGAATGACATTATCACCGTTATTAATGCTGGGTTTCGACTTTAAACCATAGAGAAAGATGACATACGTTCGCGTTCTTCTCACTCTAATCGCTATCTTTAGCTCCCTTACGAAATTCAGTTTGCCTCTTTGACGAATTACTTTCTATTTTACAGCGAATATCAGGAAAATTTTAAAAATATGTTACACTCACAAATAAAATTGTTTTATTTCATAAATTATGCATATCAGTTTAGAAAGGTCATTTATGTACATATATTTTCCCCCCATCAAAATCCTATACATATATCGAAATTTAAATAATGTAAAACAAATAATTGTTTGAGCTTAGTTGAAATTTATTTTGCAAGTATTCCACAAGATATATTATTTAGCTTAAATTAATATAAAATCTTCACAAAAAATACACATTAAAACATAAAGCTCCTAAATTTAGTAACATTTCCTCAAGCAACTTTCTTTTCTTCTCCTTTCTCTCATGCTTCGCAAACTAAGGTAGCGTCGAAATGGACTTTCACTTCGTATATCATCTTTATTCATTGCATCATGTTTTCTAAGGAAAAATAAAACGTCCCTGACTTATTCGGTATTACAACTGTCAACAGTGAATTTGGGGTTAGGATACGAATGTGCTTGGGACGGCCGGATTTACTTAGCATTGGTATAAAAAATTCAGAATCACCAACGCATTTGTTGAGTCCGACAAGACGATGATACAACTTTATATAAATTTGAGCATCGCATGCTGTAGAAATTGATTTTTGGTAGATTTTGCGTATTACAAATATTTGCTGGGTGACGGTTGATGTTTAAAATTAGTCTTTGAAAAAAAACCACGAGACAGAACTACGAAGAAAAAATCGTCGAAATGTGTACCTAGTTATTTACCGGTATTGCCTTCCACATTCGAAATTGCTTGAAACCAAAACAAGTTTTTTTTGTAATGTTAGAAAAATCCAGAGACGTAACTATTATAAGAGTGAATAATAAAAGTCAATCAAAAGTTATTATAGCATGATACAAAATTTGTAAGTCATCGGTAGCTATTATTTTGAGACTGAATTTATAGAAGTCTTTCGATAATTGTTATGAATGAGAGAAATTTTCTAAGTCACAGATAACTATTATTATGAGACTTATATTATACCAGCTTTTTGATAGTATTAACCATTGAGACACATTTTGTAAGCCACCGGTAGCTATTATTTTGTATATTATAAATGTCTTTCCATAACAGTTATGAGTGAGCAAAATTTGTCCTAAAATATGAAGCTATTTCGGGACTGTTTCCGGACTATTTCATGAAAAGTTCCGAATCATTTTGCACTAGTTCGGAATCATTACGAAACCAGCCCCGAAACGGTCCTGAATTGTAAAAACATTTCTCCCATTTATAATTATTATGGAAAGACTTCTATAATATAAGTTTCAAGATAAAAGTGTTTTGAAGACTTACATACTTTTAATCACTCATAATTATCATGTAAAGATTTATATGAGGAAGATGAATGATTTAAAAACGTATCTCGCTGATTAATACTACGAAAAACCTTTTATAAAATAAGTCACAAAATAAAAGTTATCGACTTTTTAAAAGAACATTTTATATACCACATCTCACTTATAACTTTTATAATTTCAGTCTCAAAACAATAGTTATTGATGAATTAAATCTTGCAAAGATTAAAATCAAAAGCTCTGAAAATGACTGTGAAATCAACGTACTATATCACAAATTATCAATTATATTGCGACCTTGAGGTTTCCACTGTCTGCGAAGAAATTAGAAAACACGCTGCATCGCAACCATAAAAATGAGTTTAAAAAAAGTTCTTTTTACGAAAATTTGGATGAGTTTTTTAAGACTCAACCATTAAATACGTATTATTTTGAGTATCTGGAAAAGATCTCAACACAAGCAATTGAAAAGCAACAAATTTACGATCAAAATTAAAAAAAAAACCCCTTACAAATTGCCACAGTTTGACATTTAAGATAAGGGTGTTTAGTAAATCAAAAAAAGTGTCAATTGCGAAAGAATAATTCGTATGTGCATTTGCATGAATTTAGTTATAAAAAGAATTGTTAAAAAGGTAGTCATTATGTGAACATTACATCTCTAAATATATAGTACATATGTGTGCAAGTGCTTACAGAATCTGGCCGCTGTAAAAGTAAAAAAACCAAACCAAGTAGTACGAGAATGGAATAAATAAGAGGAACATTTGCTTAGCACAGAATTTGTGAATAGGCAATAAAAATTCGTAAGCAAACAAAATAAAGTGAAAAAGTAATAAAAATTCGGGCAGTCAAAAATTAATGAATCTTGTGCCATAATGCCGCTAAAGAACTCAATTGAGCGCCGAAAAATTTAATGCTTTGCTGTGCACTCGCATAATTTAAGCAGACACAGATGGCCACATAAATAGTTACGCCACTGCATGCCCTCATGTTGTTTTAAGTCAATACCATTTCGATCATGTTCAGATGTATTAGAGTAACTATAAGTGCAAAACTATTCAATTTTTTTGCGGTACGCGTCTTTTTCGTTTAGCTTTTCCGAATATATCCCTAAAATAATCTGAACATCTGCTGTGGGAAAAAGCCATGCTATTTTGACTTGCAATCCAAAATTTAAGCAAAAGGTACATGAACTTAAATAACCTTATCTGTTAAATAAATGGTCTAAGTATAAATAATATAAATTTTTTTTATTTTTATTGAAAAGGAAACCGGGAATATTTTTCTTATATAAACCTTTGTTCAACAAGTGCCCAATCTTGGTATTTTAAGTGGTCAAAGTAAAATGTTTCACCTCAGATTGTTAAGATACGCACACCAATTTTTGGCTTCCTTCTAAACGGGAACGGGAATAGGAAGAAGTCATTAGGTGATAAATTAGGTCAATGATGTGCAATGGGTAATTGACCCAGTTTTACGGAATAAAAAATCGATTATGTTTTTCGAAATGCTCGCTGAACGAACTAGTTTTGTTGGGTTTGGTTAATTTTTTTCAGAAGATCCCGATAGAATTTTTCATTTCTTTGCATCACTTTAGACTTTCTTCCTTGCCAAATGCTCAAGCAAAATAATTTGTATTTTACTTTTTCCAATACGCGAGGATGTCTCTAACTCCCCCGGTATGTGAGAAGTTGATGGGCAACCTTCGTTGTTATTTACGCGTCAAAGTTTGAATTCTCCAAACCAGTCGTTACCACTAGCTTTCGAAGGCGCTCCATTACCAAAATCCCAATAGTCAATAGCCACAAAATTGATTTCTTTGAGACGCTGTTAAATCAAAACAACTGAAGCGGAAGTTCGAGAGTTCGAAAATCTTCTTGACTTCAAAAAAAAAACGCCATCAAATGGTCGTTTCCAGTTCTATTTCTACTTTTTTTAAATCAAATAAACATTTCCACAGATGCAAACACTTGGCATAGCGTTGCCCAATCGGATTTTTGTATGAGAGGGTAATTTCAAATCGTATATTGGAGAATATAAAAAAAATGGCAGGTTTCACGTAAATTGATTAATACAGCGTGTTATGCAAAAACTTATCAATGAAAATGTTTTGTTTTAAAAACAATTTTTTCTAAAACCTTAAAAAATAGCCGAAGAAATTCAAAGAGAGAAGTTTAAGAAATAATATACTTTTGCCGGCTTTTCCAAGTTTTTTATAGTTTAGATTTATTTTAAAGATTTGGTTTCATTTATTTGAAAAGGTCAAAAAAACATGAATTTAATAATAACATACTATTAATTAATACAAAATAAAGGTCCTTTCCTTTGTTCTGTAATGCTTTAATTTTTTTTATCTTATTATTAAAACACCTAATCTGAAAAGTTTTGCATATAATTGGGACCCGTGGTTAAAAGATCCACATTAATTTTGATATAAGTTTCTTTAGCTTGAATAGCTGCGGATAGAAATAATCCTTTATATTTTGAAACAAGGATCACATTTCTTATAGCTTACATATTTTTCATTTTCAATTGAAACAAAACGAAAACACTCGTGCACCTAAACGCGTGAGCCAAAAGTTAAACTTCTTTGCCGACTACACAAAGAGATAGCGAATTAAATATGAGATTAGTAGTGGCAGTAGTCGCTAGTAGTTAGTAGTCAGTAGTAGTAGTACTGTTGTGGTGGTAGTAGTACTGGGAGTAATGGTTAGTAGTATTTAGCAGTTATACTTAGTAGTAGAATTTATTAAAATTGGTATAAGAAATTAGTGATAGCATTGGTAAAATTAGTAGCAGAAATTAGTAAAAATAATAGTACTAATTAGTAGATGTATTAGTAAAAATAGTAGTAGATTCCTAAACATAGTAGTAGAAATTACAAAAGGCATTAGCGGAAATTACCATAAGTGAAAATATTAGTAGAAATTACTAAAAAAATAGTAGTGGAAATTACCAGAAATAGTAGCAGAAATTCCAAAAAAATAGTAGTAGAAATTACTAAAAATAGTAGTAAAAATTCCTAAAAAATAATAGTAGAAATTACTAAAAATAGTAGTATTCCTAAAAAACAGTAGTAAAATTACTAAAAAATAGTAGTAAAAATTTCTAAAAAATGGTGGTAGAAATACGTAAAAAATAGTAGTAGCATAAGTGAAAATAGTAGTAGAAACTCCTAAAACAAATAGTAATAGAAATTACTAATAATAGCAGTAGAAATTTATTTTAAAAAAATAGTAGTAGGAAATAGTAAAAATAGTAGTAGTAAATAGTATTATCATAAGTAAAAATAGTAGTATTAATTAGTAAGAATAGTGAAAGAAATTAGTAGTACCATTAATAAAAAGTAGAAGTGGAAATTTGAAAAAAGCAGTATTAATAATTAGTAGTAGTAGTCATAGTGGTAGTAGTAGGAATTAACAGTAGTAGGAGTTAGTAGTAATAATAGTCAAAAGTAAATCAAATAAAACAAGAACATTTTTTCGTAAAAAGCGACTATAAGTTACTTTAAGGCGTACTTAATTCTATGCTCAGAGGTGTATGCAATTACGAGTATTTCAAGGATATCCGGTATGACTTGAATGCAAGCATGTAAGTGGTCACTTATGAAATTTTATACATTTTTTTTTCTTTTCAACTTGCATGTAGACTTGTATGTTATCAAAATGCAATGAAAAAATCAAGTCTTAAAAAAATAACGAAAAAAATCCACATCAGAGAACCTATAAAGAAACTGTCTCTGCTTTGACGCATTGAAACCACAAAAGAACCATGAGTTAAACTAATTTGCATATACATATGTGTAGTTATTTTTGGAGGAAAAAATTAAATACCTAAACCACAAGAATACAATTTACATAACAACCTCATCTCTCACCAAGATAAACATCTATTTTATTTACATAACCACGCTAGAAAATTTGATATACATATATAAATATTTACTATATTAGAATGAACCAATAACAATTATTTCTAATACTGAAAGCACTTAATGCTGGGCCACAATCCAATTAGAAGATTTCAGTGCTAGTTCTGCTCAATAAAAAGAAAAAAATATACATTTATTTAGTAACCACCTTAAATGACTTTTGAACGCAACGCCAGTTCAATTATAGGGTATATCACAGTAAGATATTAAGTCACAAAAACAAATCAACAAATGCGGTATTGAGCCATCTAACTAACTAGAGAAGTCTACTGCGAGCATTTAAAAAAAATTTTAGTTCACGTTTTATAAAACCACACAAATACACATACATACATATGTATGTATGCAGGTACACAAAGGCATATTCAATCATTTCGATTTCTAAATTTTGTATTGAAAGCGAACAAAGTTTCTGTGCCAAAGTCATCTATTGTAGTTATGTATTTTGATGCGTCTTTTTTGCCTTTGCTTTTTGTTAAAATATTCTAATTCTTCGTCTAATTACTACTACATCGATTTTTAATACATAAGTACATATTTAGTAAATCATATACAGGGTAGGCCAAAAGAAACCAAGGGGTGTAAGAGTTTAATAACTTTTTCGTTTATTAATTTTTTTATTTTTTCTTTCAGATTATATAATATACAAAAGGGAAATTTTTTTTACACTAAGTATGAAAAATGATGTCTCTTAAATGACCACCGTTTTCTGCTTCGCACTGATGGGCTCTTTTTAGAGCATTTTCCATAACATCTTTCAAAACTTGTGGCTGTAGCGTTCGAATTCCTGTTATTTTTGTTCACATACACTCGGTCCTTCAAATAACCCCAAAGAAAATAGTCGGGTGCTGTCAAATCTGGCGATCGCGGTGGCCAAATAATTTCCGAATTTATTCGCCCTCCAAAAATTTGACTTAAAAGTGCCATTGTGTCTCGGGCAGTACGGGCAGTGGCTCCGTCCTGCTGAAACCACATACCAGGTCTGTTTTCAAGAGCAGGACGTAAAAAATTTTCTATCATAAACCGATACCGCTCTCCATTTACGGTTACAGCACTTCCATCTTCATTCTCGAAGAAGTAAGCCCCAATGACATTTTCAGATGTGATCCCACACCATACTGTACACCTGATGGGGTGCAATTGGCGTTGATGAATGGCTCCTGGATTTTGAGAACCCCAGAACCTACAGTTCTGCTTATTAACAAAGCCATTCAAATGAAAATGAGTGATGAACTCATAATCAAATTTTTAATACAGTTGATTTCATTTCTGGCCAAGTCTTTAAATTTAACTGCAAAATTTAGACGTTGCCGATGATCTGCGGGTTTTAATAAAATAAAAAAAATAAAAAAAAAATTAATAAACGAAAAAGTTATTAAACTCTTACACCCCTTGGTTTCTTTTGGCCCACCCTGTATATGCGTTTGTATAATTTGACAGCTGTTCAAGCGTAGCTACTATTATTTGATTTTGATTGTTTAAAGGTTTTTTCGTCTATTTTCATACTTTATTCGGCCGAAGATTGATTGGATTGCAATGAGACTGATGATAGAATACATATCTTGTAGTTGTATGTGTGAGTGTTGTAATTTGTTTTCAAATTAAGAGTTTTATATTAATAAATACAACTTCGGGGTTTTTAAACAGTTATGATTTAATAAATTTCGTTTAACCCTCATCGTAAATAGCCAAGGTATATAATCAAGAAAAAAATAAGCTCATTGCGTTCAAGGTGTTTCCTTTTATAAGCACACCCCGGCTTCACGATGACAAAGACCTACATTTGACGTTAGTAAGTGAATTTTCTCCACTATTATTCGTACTAACTGAATGTTGTAGTTCGGTAGTGGAGTATTTTAGAGTAACGAAAAAGCAAAAACACACGAAATGACACAACGCCGAAACCAAACCAAATTGACAAGGGATGACGGAAAATCGTTCCCATATATGTATGTACATCAACTTTCGAGGTACATATCATTTGTATATCGCAAAAATTTACTTAAAAACGCTTCTGTTCAGATTAAAAAAATAACATACATATACATATATGTAAAGGATGTTTTTTTTAGACTGATAGAACTTTAAATTGAAATAAAACACATAAAAAAGGAAGTATGATGCCAGATTTTTTTTTTATTTGAAAGATATTTTCATGAAATTTTATATTTAAAAACGTTTTCTGGCATATGTCCGCCACGACTAGCTTTGGTGAATCGGATGCGATCAGTACAATTTTGAACCACAGTATGAGGCGTGGCACCGTCTTGTTTGAACCAAAATTCTTGCAGGTCGATGTTATGCAAATTTGGAAACAAATAATCGGTAATCATTGATCTGTAACGATCACCATTGACAGTAACATTCGCTCCGGCCTCATTTTTAAAGAAATAAGGACCGATGATGCCACCAGCATGAAAACCACACCATAAACTGCTCTGATGCTCGTTGTTGCGGGGTCATTCTTTCCATGAGGATTTGATAATGCTTACTGAACAGAAATGTTAAAACAAAATGTCATTTACCAGCTGTCAAGTGATAGCTATCCCTATCGAAAGTTCTATCAGTCTAAAAAAAACACCCGATATATACATATATTAGGGCGCCCCAGCAAAAAAAAAAAAAAACTTGCGGGTTTTCCACCGGAATTATAAAGTTTATCATGTTTTAAAACTTCCGCCAATATTAATGTATTTGGAAAAAATAGTTGATAAAAAAGTGCAAGCTTAAAAAGTTATCTTAAAATTTATTTCAAAATTTTGGAAAAATTTATAGAAAATTCCTTTCCTATGAAAGCTTGCAATTAGGCCAAGTTTTGGTTGAGTTATTTACAAGTTTTTCTTAAAATGATCTTCCATGAAAAGTCAAGGACTCCATCGAAAACTTCATTATTATCATAAGCATTAAGCTTTAACGGTTTTTGTAATTTAAAAAAATTTATTTAAAAAAACACAATTTTATCTATAAAAAAAAAAAACACCCAACCATGGAGATAATTCGAAATCGGTTCAGCGATTCCTTTTTGCGAAATATTTTGATTGATGTCTTAAAATATAATGGCTTTTATAATTCCGATGAAAAAACAGTAACCATTTTTTTTGTATGGGGGGTGGTGTACCATGAAATTGAAATAAATAATTAATTTAGAAAATATTTTTGAAGAGGATTGCCACCAGTTGAGATATAAATTAATAAATAAATTAAATATTACAATACTAGGGAGAAAAAAGGAACCTTATACGACAACATTTTCTGAAGAAGCGACCCCATGTTTCAAAAGGTTAACTCAATTTAATTAATAAGTTAGCTTAAATCCTTCTATAAGCATATTGGTGGAATGCTTGTTTTGATAAATACTTATAGATAGGGTGGTCACCTGTTGAAAAAGTCGAATTCAATTCATTTAATAAGTTAGTCGAAATTATTAGCGTGAAACATTTTTTGGAGACGATTGCCCCTTGTTTAAATAGTTAATACAATTTAACTTAAAAATTAACTAAAATGTTACTATATTGATGCCAAACAGGTTAAACCGGATTAAGAAGTCTTAATTTCGAAAGTAAATTCAATTAACTTAATAGTTTTAATGAAATATTATAATATGGATGTCAAATGAAAACGTTTTATTTTAAAAATATTTTTGATAAGGGTTGCCATCTATTTAAAAAGCTAAATGCACTTCAATTAATAAATTAAATTTTCAAAACTGGTGTGAATCGGAATAGGTTTAGGAAACTTTAATATAATACTAATTTTAAACTTACATCTATAGATCGATGTTTTTGGCCCTGTGTGTGTTTTATAATTGTATCGCAACAAAAATTAAAATAACCTTAAGAAATACATGCATACATAAGTAGCTAAAAAACTATACATTATAATTTGCCCAAAGAAATATATTAAATATTGTAATCGCCGGCAATGCAGATACATTTTTTATTTGCCGGTCTAGTCTGCCGTGCGTCAATTTCGTATTTCGATTATATTACAGATATTCTAATAACTTTAGAACACGCAAGTTCATTCACGATAGATAATATCCTAATGGGGGTTTCTTACCCTTATGCCTTCAAAAAAGGATTGGGCTAATTGTAAGGCTTGTAAGCAAGCTACGCTAAATTTCACACGATTGGTTTGAAGTTTGGCAACAAATTTGAGAACAAATTTTCACCAACAACTTTCCATCAACCACGTTGTCGTCGAATTTTTATTATAATAACTTAGTAATAGTGATAAGAATAAGCCACAAAAAACGTTGCTAGTGTTATTGATATATATTACGCAGAGACTGTCACTTTCATAAATTTTTTTTCATTTTTATGCTTCTCACTTATGATATTATTTATTTACTCAAAGTTTAATTCGAAACGAGTATGTAAGTATGTATAATGAATTTACATATATTTAAAGTACGCATAATTTGCACTTTAACATAAATAATTTTTTATTACTCATTCATAGAATAGAGCTATAAGCGTAACAACTGTGAAAAGTTTAAACAAAACGAATGTCTACTAAGTGAAAGGAAAAAATTAAGCGACAAAAAATACCCTTAATAAAAATGTAACTTCAGTAAAGAGGAAGCTGAATTTCTTGTTCACTTACAGCAATCGAAATACAGATTTAGTTAGAACTAAACTACTAATTTAATTGCACAGTAGTCGAATTTTCAACAGTCCTTCGATTCACAATTTTTGGTATTTTTTGAACCCTTTTTTACTTAAATCCTATTATACACTGAAAATTTTGACCCAATTAGTTATTACTTAGTTACTAAAATTTTACATTAGGCCCGTTTCTTTGTACCCGAGTTGCAATAGAACGCTCCAACTCGGATAAAATTTCCTTTAATTGCAAAAGCCACCCTGTTCGGATCTTGCATGAAAGATGCGCTTTGTTTAGTGCTATTTAAGAATGTAAAAGAGTTGTGCGTTTTAGGTTAACGTAGTTGTATATTTGAAAATACTATGCAAAAAACCCGAATTAGGTACTTAAACTCAAATTTCTCATGTATTTGCTTAGGGCTCATTCACAATAGCACAGTTTTTTCATTTTCCAAAATTACATCTCAGGTCGGATATCATTTGACCGAGTTTGCTCAATTTGCATGTTTTGTAGAGTTGTTGTTTTTGCTTTACATGCATTTTGTTAACCCAGCTAGTGTTCTTTTGCAACTAGGTTACAAAGAAACGGGCCTATTGTTTGTCTTTTCCAAATATCGAAAACTATAATGATAATGGTGAACATAACTACAGAAATTCCCTTTAATAGAACACAAATGGCATGCACGATTTTTCTTCATAGAAAATATACTTAATTTTTCCCCACCATAGAATCCCCCTTAATACAATTTCCATATTTAAAGAACAAATAAATATGTATTGTTAATTAAATAAGTATTCAATATAAGCAAATTTATTTATTAAATAAAATGGAATACTTTTTTTAATAATTTACTAAAAATATAAATTATTATTTTTAGTTAAAGTAATAGGGGTTATTTGAATTTATTGATAATAGTTTTATTTCGATTTAACATATAAAAAAATGTATACGGGTAAAAATCGTGGAGCGGAAAATTTCAGGGAAAGTGTTTTTTGACTAAAATTGCAGTCAATTTTCAATCTTGTCTTATTTTCTGCTTAATATAATTGACTGGCAAAGACAAATTGAAACGCTTTAGTTAAATGCATGTTTGATTAAATTTTATTCAATCCGAAATACATAGCTGATAAATCATTTCGGGAACGCTTAATTAATTCATTAAGGGAAATCCAATTGGCCGAAAAATAATTTCCAAAGTGTGTTTTGAAAGGTGACTGACGAGTATTTGTGTGACCGAAAAAATAATTCAATAAAAACGCTAAGTCAGTTTTAATTGCAAATGTATGTAACGAACATCAATTCGGCATCATTTCGAGAACACTGTTTGTAAAGATAGACTGAAATCAAAAGGTGCCATCGTCAGTTGTACCGCTACTTTGGTTTGGCGATTTTGACAATTTTCTAGTAAAAGTGAAGGTAGGTTTATTAATTAAATTTATATGTATAATTGAAATTTTGCATTTTTGAAAAATTAGAACACGTTTCTCACTGAAAAGTCGAAAGATACCAATTCTGTTCTCTCCATACTCTTTGTTTACTTTTAGTTGAGATATGTCATCGCCGCAGGGGCTGCGCAATCTTGTATTCTATTAATCTTACTGTGCAACAGGGTATTTATTTTTTTTTTGTTCAGTTAAACAAAATAAACAAACAAAATTGAATTGTAAAACAGTCAACTAAATTTTCGTGAAAGGTATAAAAGTCTTTTGATTACTATTATTAAGTCGCCGGTCACTGTTAGTTTATATAATATAAAGTCTTTCCGTAATAATTATGATTGGCACAAATATTTTAAGTCTTCAAATCACTTTTATCTTGAGACTTATATTGTTAAGTTTCGGAATGCGGAGCTATTTCGGAACTAGTTCTGGGTCATTTCGGTACTGGTTTCCAAATATTTAATGCCTAGTCTAAAAATTATCCCAACGAAACGCTCCCAAAATCGGTCCGTATTTCAAGAATTAAAAAATTTGTTTCACTCCTAATTATTATTACTTTCCACTTTTAATATAATAATATATGTCACAAAATAATAGTGCTCGATGTCATACAAAAATTTTCTCACTCCTAACTATTATCTAAACGCTAATAGTTTTAGTAGTTATCGATGACGAACAAATATGATTTGCACGTGCTATGATAATTTAAGATTGGCTTTTATTATTTTCTCTTATAAGAGTTATAGCTCTGATCTAATGGGCTATTACTGAGCTCGACTGTTCATTGTATATACAAAGTAGATAGGTATATATAGGGTATTTTAACAAGAGCGAATTAAAGTCTCCATTTCGAGATAATCAAAAATAAATCATTCAGCGTTGTCCGATTTCACAATGCATTTACTGAAACGACAACACCAGATTCATTTTCAAAAATACATAAATAAATATATGGCAACACTGGTCGAAAAAAACTCGCTCCAACTGTCGCCCGTTGTTGATGAAGTGGTTGACGGACTATTCTTATTGCATTTTTTAGAGCCCCAGCCCCATTAGTTTTGTTTGTTTACATATCCCGAGGGAAAAAATGAGAATCATCGCTAAGAATATTTTTTTCTTGAAAACTCCCACATTTCGTTCATGCATTTCCAGCAATCAATCAACGAATGTGGATATCTCAAAACTTTCTAGTTCTTACTTGTCGTGGTACGACCAATGATAGCCGTAGTGATTAGTAAAATTAGGGGTAGAAATTTATAGTACAATTATTAAAAATAGTGGTAGAAATTAGTAAAAAATAGTGGTAGAAATTAGTCGAAATAGTGGTAGAAATTAGTAAAAAATAGTGGGTAGAAATTAGTAAAAAATAGTGGTAGAAATTAGTAAAAAATAGTTAGTTCTTACTTGTCGTAGTACGACCAATGATAGCCGTAGTAATTAGTACAAATAGAGGTAGAAATTTATAGTACAATTATTAAAAATAGTGGTAAAAATTAGTGAAAAATAGTGGTAGAAATTAGTAGAAATAGTGGTAGAAATAAGTAAAAAATAGTGTGTAGAAATTAGTAAAAAAATAGTGGTAGAAATTAGTAGAAATAGTGGTAGAAATAAGTAAAAAATAGTGTGTAGAAATTAGCAAAAAATAGTGGTAGAAATTAGTAGTTAGTAAAAATAGTGGTAGAAATTAGTAAAAACAGTGGAAGAAATTAGCAAAAATAGTGGTAGAAATAAGTGAAAATAGTGTAGAAATTATGGAAAATAGTGGAAGAAATTAGTAGTCGCATTAATAAAAATATTGATAGATATTAGTAGAAATAGTGGTAGTAATTAAAAGTAGTTGTTGAAATTAGTAAAAAAAATACTGGTAGAAATTAGTAAAGCGATTATGACGCGACTTTCGTTAAGCGATGTAAAAAATCCCTGCCGCTAAAGAAGTTTTATTTGAAAAAAAAACAAATTAATAACATTAGGTTTTTATTTCACATTATGGTTTCAATGAATAAAATGATCAATTTTCGATAAATAAAATGCAGCCTCCGGTTGAAATACCCTTTAACGTAAATTTATTTTATTTCTTGTATTTTCGTAAAGCTCAGATATTAATACGATTTATAAGCGTCGCAGTTGTCGTTTAGAGATTTTGCTCCTAAACAAGCAATGAATCAATCAGTTAGGCGATCACTCAACAACAACTCGTAAAAACAATGAATTGTGTACTACACATACTCGTACAAAGTTCAATGGAGCCGCAAATGTAGGCGTTTTGAGAATAACAATTACCTCCGAGTAATCGATATGGTAATTGGAGCTTTCTAAGAACATTTTTTGTACATATTGTTTAACTCGTGTTGAATAGATTGCAAAAAAACAAAAAAAAAAACAAAAAACAAACACTTTGCACCATTCATCAAAATTTCGCGCACAAAAAGCACACGTTCACAACTAATCCAACAAAGTTATTGTTTGAACTGCTGAAAGCTATTGAAAATACCGATTGATGCCTTTGGTCTTTTGTCAGCATTTTAGAAACAAGATGCTAGCCTATTCAATAAGCGTTGCCAAAGAATATTAGAGAAACAACTCAGGTGGATTTAATGTAAACGGTGTTCTTTATATTTCCCCTTCCTATTCTCATGCGCAGGCTCATTCTCATTTTCATGCAGCTCAAGTTCAGTTCCTTACAACAAACCAAGGTTGTCGTACAAAATGTTGCACAGCTTAATTAAATTAATGATAATGGAGAAAAATAAAACACAATGCAATGTGAACATTAAAACTGCGAAAATAACAGGGGAATAAAGAAATCTTGAATAATAATTCCATCAAAGAAAATAATGCAAAATAAAATTAAAATAAAAAATTATGTAAAACCGCGTTTGTTAATACCGCATATTTTCAAAAGTGCCTAAACTGAGATTTCAGAGCTACAGAAAGATCTCCTGCTACTCATTTTAGAGCTCACTCGATTTATGTATATAAGAGCCATCCCTCACCTGGCGCATCAAGCGTCAATGAACTGTCAAAATTTTCCATACACATACAATTTGTTTGAATCATCGCACAAAGTAAATGGAACTTTCAATATTGAAAGCGCGATACGTCCGGAAGTTATGTGCTGAAGACAGAAATGAGAGAGAAATACCACAAAAATGAGAAAAGGGACAAGGCAAATAAAAGAAAATACCATGCAACGAACACCGATAGAATGAGAAAACTTCAAAAATTTAACGCGGCTATTTGGGTGTGTGACGCTGCTACTTGCAGATATTAAAAACGCGACGATTGACGTGCTAATGTAGGGACCGCAGTTAGCCTCTATCCCTAAACATCTAAATGCTAATCTTCAGCTATTCAAAACATAGCTGTAAGTGTTCTCGCCGCTCTCTCTTTGACAGCTTCAAGGAACTCAAACTTTGTTGTTTTAATGCAGGCCACTGGGATGCTTTACTTGGCTAGAAACTAGGGATGTTCAAAAATATCGCTACTTCCAGTAACCGGTTTTTTACATTTGGCTACTCGCCTTTTTCGATACTTTTTTATGGTTTAAAACGATTTGTTTTTTTCTTTTATTTAAACCCGAAATTGCAATATTATTATTTTCATTTCATAAAGAGAATGTTATAGAAACTTCTTAGATAGCACGAGTTATAATAATACTGTTTCGCTTAGTTTTCAGATTTAGATAGATAAAACCCCCAAAGCTGCTGAGAACTACGAGACGCACGCCTCTCTTTTAATACAATTCGAACTTAATTTTTAGTTTATTGAATATACAATAATTTTCTTCAAAAAATATTGCATATAAGAAATTATTAACTACATAACTGATCTAAATAAAAGAATTCAAAAGTACTTGAACCGGTTCATAAGATATATTTCAGCCGCGGTTCGGTTCAGTCCGCATGGGTTAATTTCTTTTTGTACACTAAGTGATAGAAATTTCACAAAAATTTGTATGATAAATACACTGCAAAAATGAAACTAAGCAACGTACAAAAACAAAAATTTACACTAGCAAATTATACGCACAATGACAATATGATTTACAACTGTATAATTAGTAGCGTGTATTTAATGAAATTAATTGACAATTTACTGATGATTGAATATAAAAACTGCAATGATTGAATATTTTATAAATGTAGATTTTAGCTGATTTGATTTTAGGAACAACTTTCAGCTTCAAATTGATTTTTCTCAATTAGTCATTTTTCGGATATTCACCTTCAAAGTTCTATATTTCCCTCAATTCTACAGTTAGGATGGTCTAATTTGTCTCAAAATGTTCAGAAATCAACCAGGAAGACGCCTATATGCATAACCCCAATACCGCCGAAGTGGGCCCTTTTCACGTGGACGCACACATATGGGTACAATGTTGCAAATGCTATAATGAATAAAATGGAAAGAGATATTTACGTTACGATGATGATTGATTTTGGATGATTGACGTTGGATGAAATAGATTCGTCTAAAGGAAAAGAAGGCGTCTGATTTTCGCCAATTTCACAATAGAAAAGTAGGGCGCTTTCAAAGCCTCTATATACTCCCCACTGGACTTCAGTTACAGTGGAAGTCCAGAAAATGGCATATCTTCAGGGATGCTGGGCCGAAAATGGACCGTTCACGAGGATGCTTTCCATTTTGGGATTTATGCAGGGATGATTTTTCTTGAAGGGATTGTAAGTGACTTGAACAACAAAAATCAGCTGATTGATTAACATCACCTTGAAAGAATTCGCTTTGAACAAAATGTTACTTATTTTATAATTTTTTCTTTACATTACCATATTTTCTGCCGACTGAGTAAAGTATCCTCAAAATGAATAAAAGCCTTACATAAAATTAAAGTTGTTTTCGTCAAAATTAGTAAATATGTATTTCTGAAGCGGCATTTCATTCGCATTTTTCCTTCTTATGAAAGCTTTTTTTCTTCAATCCATACATATAAAACAAAAAGGCTTGCCAATCAAAAGCCGATTGTGTAACATGTACGCGCTTCATTCGGTATGTTCCGGGTTCGAATCCTGGCCGGTGAAAGTAAAATTAAAAATTAGAGAAAAGTTTGTATTACAAAACTAGAAAAAAGCTTAAGTGGATTCTAATTTTACTCTGAACGTTTTAGGACCAGCGAGGAAGAGATATATTTTTGCCGTCTGAAAACCTCCCAAAAGCCCGCGACTAATCGATAAATGGAGGGCGAATGTATCTACATATATGAACTCCGTCCACTTAATCATTGAAAAAAGTTTAAAGGCTGTCAAAGGTATTTACCCACTCAGATCTACATATGCCAAATAATAGGGAATTCAGTCTGTAATAGCCGTCAAAAAATTAACAAAATTTTTTTTATCAAAAACAAAAAAACCTTCAAAGAAATATGCGGAAATCAATTACCTACTAAAAAAATTTAATTAATAAACGTAAACAACCATAACGCAAGATTCATAATTTTCAAAGTCATTTATGGGTTCATTCATTCTGCAGTTGAAATCTTAACGATTTTAACCAGTTATGGATAAAATATTAGCTCATAGTATATTTCCATTATTAACAATTACCATAAAATGATCACCTTTAATGCTTAGCCGCATTTTCTCATAATCCTTTTCGCCGGCGTTGTTCGTGTTAAGAAAACAATGAGAAGTACAAAAAAGAAAAACACAAGGAGTGGAGTTGTTTACAGAATGAAATCACCAATCAATCGACCAACACCAAACACACCGCCGTACCTAAAGTGCGGATGATATAAACAAAACAGACAATTGCAATTCGGCTGAAACCGGACAGAAAATATAATTTTTTTTTGTCACACAACATTATAGCATTGACCTTGAAAACCAAAAAAAACTGGTGCATCTTCGAATTGTAGAAGCCGCGTTGCAGCACTTTAAATGATTTAATATCAGGATGTCACATATTGCCAAAAAACGCATTCGTATATTTTTTTTGGCGAAAGCTGTTGATGTATTGGATGCATTTAAGGTGACCAGATGGTAGAAGTAAATATTAAAATTTGGCACACTAACTTTTTTTTATAATATTCACAAAGTTTTTCATACTGAAATTTATTTGTTATTTTGTAATAAAATATAGCTCACTTTATAACAAAAGTCATATTCAAACTTTTGTATAAAATTCACAAAATTTCATACAAATTTTGAACTTTTTAATTAGAATTTTTGGGTATGGAGTTTTGTCAAAAATTATCGAAAGTTTTTAGCCACTTAAAAATTGAACCTTATTTCGGCAAAATTTAAAGGACTGCGTACTCGAATTTTTTGTAAAAATTCGTATTGAAAAATTTGAAATTTGGACTTATATGGGAAGATATAGTTTTACGCCGATTTCGAATGACAGATTATTTTTGTGAGATGTTTTTTTTAATATCAAAAAACACTCGAAGGTTAGTCATTGCATCCGCTATTAGAAAAACAACCAGGGAGCGAAAATAACAATTATTTTTTTTTTGCGATATAATAAAAGTCCGGGTAAAATATTGTTGTAAAAGAAAGCTCCAATGTTCCTTAGATCCCAGGAGCTCCTGGACAAGAATTCTGGATTCTTTTTATTTTGTTCAGTTTTTTGGGCAAAAGTCCAATAATTGAAAAATACGTACTTTTATTTGGTTTTTAAATAGTCCAGTAATAACAGTTACATTTGGTCAACTTTTTTAAGGTCGAAAAAAAATCCTTTCCTAATAAGGAACCATTTGTCTAAATCAAACAAATTTGGTATCAAATGAAAGAAAACTGAAATAGCTTTCCAGCTGAAATATCTAAATCGGGATTACCACCTATTTATTTATTTATATTTTTTTATAATTCAATAGTATTTGTTATGTCCAATTAAAATTCATTGTCAAATAATAAACAAAATACAAACCTACTATACTAAAATAATATGGAAATGTTTAAATTAAGAGTCTGCACTTATCAAGAACGCTATTTTCATACAAATTTTATAAAAAAAGCATATAAAAAATATCATATAAAGAAGAAAATATATACTACACATGTATATAAAAAGAAGTTTGTTACTTGTATTTCGGAATTAAAAAATATTTATATATTTAGTTATTACTGGACTAAAATAAAAATAAAAATCCGGTTTTTTCCTAACGAATTTTTTTATAAAAGTTATAAATGTTCGATCCCCTGGAAAAGCCCCCATTTTCGAATACTGAAGGCAGTCAAGTTGTAAACATTAAAATAAAGAGAACAAGTAGCACTGTGCTGAGGTATTTGCCTCAGTGAGCTTGCAACTAGTAGATGACATTCGAATGGCAACTAATCTTTCCATATAAACTGCTCAGCTTGAACCAATTTTGCATTCAAGTTTCAGTCCATTTCCATCTTTGATTACCCATCTTATAAGTATAAAACACTGACTGAATAACAGACCGCACCTAAGTCGGTCAGATGCCCGAATAAATGGTTCCCCAGAAATCTGTAGCGTGTTTCTCGTAGGGCAGGATACTCGTACAAAAAGTATTTAATCGACTCTACCTGTTTCTTATCTCCGCAGCTCCACCAAAAGTCGTTATACGGTGGTCCAAACCTGGCAGTCATGTGGACGATGGTCAGGTGTCTTGTGTGTGTATTCCTATGAGAAGCTCCAGATTCAGTTTGGGAAACCTCAGCAGACTCCCTGCTATTCGCTCATTGAGTGATGGTGAAAGTGAACTCGCTTTGATTGATCCACTTGCTGTTGTTAGCTGTTGTGGCCCCTTCTTTAACTTGCGAGAGCTGGAATCTAGGGGGTAATATGTTCCAGTCGAGTTCCCTCAATCATGCCCCGAATATTCTTGCTTACTCGTCGGCTTCTTCGTTTCACCAGTATATAGATCCTCAACAATCCCGAACGCTAAACTAGTTAGTCATTGTCGGCCATCGTGCCTACCAATTTTGCCGCTATGTCATTTGCAAAGATCTCAGCTTGGAACACGCTACACTAATTTAGAATTTTGAACGCTTCCCTCAATGAGAGTTGTTGGGAGAAAGCTTCAGATCCTCTTCCTGTATCCATTTTAAAGTCATCCGTCAAGATCGAAATCTAATCGAAGTTAAGTGCCGTCTTAGAATCACTATGCCGTCTTAGAAAAACTATCTAAAAGAATTTCGTAGAACACAAGGAACTGTTCCAAATGAAAGAGGTGGGTCATGTTCTGAAAGCTCATTTAACTTAGAGAGGGTTCTGAAAAAAGGCAAAAATTCCACGTAGTTGGATATCGAGAGTCCCAAATAGAACAAGTTATGAGATGGAAGATTTAAAGATAATATTTTGACCACAAAAGAGGCAGCCGAGAACGAACGCCTACTATTAACGAATTTAAGTTAATGGGTTTGCAACGAGAGTCGCATAGCGACGCTCCGAAAATTTTAGAGAGCGCAAAGCAAATTTAATAGACACTTTTAGAATTCTTTCAATTCGGTTTATATAGATGGACTGATAGGGCCGCCAAATGAAAGATGGATATTCTAACCTAGATCTTACTAAAGTAACATTAAAAAGCTTCGGTATATAGAGATCTCTAAACGACCCACCATTACGACGAACGAATGCAAGCATAGCATACGTTTTGAATATGACGTAATTAACAAGAGTTTAGAATGATAGTTTTGATTCGAAGTAAACTCACTGAGCAAACCTTGAGATCGTCGGCATATAATAAATACTTAGACGACGGAAAGCAAGGCCCCACATCATTTATGAATAACGTAAAGGAAAGCGGGCCTAAGATGCAACTTAGTGGTACTCCCGAAGTAGCTACAAAAATCGATTAACACGAACTCTAATGTTTGGTATAAAACAAAATTTAAAAATAAAACAAATTTCTTAAATTTAATAAGTTTTGTTCTCTGATACCCCACTGTAGACGCTAACGCATCGGCCTAAAAGTATGCAATACATTTTACTCATTTCAATGTCAACTACAGTAGCAGCTAATCTATATAAATCCTTCATATTCAGCTGTATATATTAAATTAATATGCAACACATGCAGCATTCACAAAATGGAATTTTCAAACAATCAACTTTTGTAAGCCATTATTCAAATGATAAAGTTAATAGTACGTTGACATTTGAAGTGCACCAAATCCATATTCAAAATGATTCAAAAATGATTTCCATCAAAATTGTTGTGGCACCTGCAGGTATGTGCTTTATTAGTTTTAAGGAAAACAATATTGATGTCAAGTTTATTGTTGCGAAAATTAATTGCTTTTCATGCAGAAAATAACAAAAGGATAACGCGTTATACCAATTGTAGTACCCTTTACAATACTTATTAAAAAAAAAGAAAAAAAATCGATAACAAAAATTTACATTTTAATTGCTAAAGTCATGCGATTTATGCAGAAAGAATGTGAAATTGCATGAATGCAGTACGCGACTCATTTGTTTAAAGGTCATTTAGCTTGAGCGAAATATAACTGCATTTAAAAGTACTACTAGATACATACATACATATATTAGGGCACATTAGGGTGCACTACTCCTCATACAAAGAAAAAACATCGTTACTGCTTTTCCATCGCAAATATAAAATTCATTACATTTTAAGATGTCAACCAAAATATTTCGGCAAAATATTAAGGCCGATTTGAAAATAAATAAAAAAAAAGAATTTTTTGTAAGAATATTTTTTTTAAGGTTAAAATTCCGTTGAAATCGTAATAGCGAGAGTTTTGACTTGTTTAGGAAAATTAGTTTAAGAAAAACGTACTCCTAAATATCTCATTCTAAATTTGACCGATTTAGACTTATAAGATATAATTCAACCATCATTTACTCAACTTTTTTACACACGAACCCCGGCCCATTCAGCTTAAACTATTTCATCATATCAGCTGGCAATTTTTTAACACGCATCCGTTGTTTGTGTCAATTTGACACAATTTTGGAATTTAAAATGTTATTTCGCCTTTGTTTTTTTTTTAACAAATTTTAAAAGGTATTCTGGCTCACTGTCTAATTTTCGATAACATTTCGATATGTTTATATCGTTAGGAGGGTGGCAACAAAAAATGTTATGTCAATTTGACACATATGGAAAATCTCCCATAATTTATTTGCTTACGCGCCAGTTGTTTCCCGTTTGCTAGAGCTAAGTGCAAATTTTGCAGTTCTCTGTCATATTGACGAGAAAGTGACTAATTTCCTTTAATAGCATTACTGCAAAAATTATACATAAATTATGGATCCCACGTGGATTACTACAATGCTGGTAGCGATGAAGATTTTGATGGAGCTGATGTTAGTGCCGCTAATCTCTGGTATATATCGGTCACATGGTGAATGTGTTATCGATATTTGTAGCGACAACATCACTAGCCCGATATAAAGAAATTACTCGACACCTGCATTGTAATGATCGTCACGGAGGAAGTTCGCGTGTTCACGATAAATTAGTGCCGATTCGTAAGATATGTATTGGAAAAATGGTTCCATCGTCTAAAATTTCAATATATGTACTTGTCTTGCCATAAATTCTGTTACACATTCAGGCCTTTGAAGAAATGAAACTATAATACATTTTTTAATAAAGTTAATTTTAAATAATAATGCATATATTAAATTAACGATGTACAATATTTTATTCGAAATGGCCGCCTTTTACTTTCACACAAACCCTCATACGATTCGGCCTTTGATCAATAGCGGCACGCACAGTTTCTATTGGTATTGACGGCGCTGCTCGAGCAAAATATTTTAGAGACTCTCCAAATTTCTGTGGGCTATTCGACAGGTCATGTCCTCCAACTCTGACCCAAACTGTAGTACAATAGATTCGAATCTGGACTTCCAGACGGCCAATCATTTGCAGCTATGAAACCAGGAGCATTGTTTTAACCCATTGATGGTTGGTTTTTGCCTTTTGTGCTTGCTGGAAGATCTAATGCTCTCCATCGAAGAGAGTATTGCTAAACTGCTATACCACGTCTTCTACAACATCCAGCTGGTACACTTTTGCCCCAGTTTCAACCCCTTTTTCATAGAAGTAAAGAGGTGTAGAGGTGAGAGGCTCCCAACCAAACCACTATAGCAGCTGGATGCTGATCATAAAGAAACATTCTCAAAATATTAAGATTTTTGAGAAGCTCATAAATTTCACTTTCGCTTTTTTCACACTTATGTAAAGCAATCACCGCAATACGACTTTCATTAGCTCTCCACTACGTTTTTAATAAGAGAAAGCAAACACTGAACTGATTATTATATATGAGTCGATACTGCATACAAACTATCATAAAATTAACGGCACTTTTTGCTGCGAATTAGTACACGCTGTATGTATTGTAAACCTTATAACAGAATTTATGGCAAGTCTAAATATTCCAGGTGCATTATGAGACTTACCGTGGCCGCTGTCTCTTATCCCAATACATTCCATATCGAAGCCATGTAAATATGGTATCAAACTTTGGGTTATATATTCTATTTACATTGGCCGAAACCGTAGTTGATGTTGGTGCTGCTCACAGTGAGACCGCAACAACGATAAATGACAATCTGTGGCACAATAAAATAGAATCGAAAGGAACTGGCTCCGCTATGGATAGACATGAAAACATACCATCTTTACCACTTACCCACTTTGGCTTCTTATGCCACAAAGAGGCGACGTTTTGGAACTCTACTGAGCTCTATGCATAACACAAAATAAGTGAGTGAGAACGACATTCAAAAGAAACTACAGATAATCAACATTCATAGCTCAACGAAAATGGGTCGTGAACATCATGGACGATGTGGTGGATTGGGCTATAGTTTCAAGCGCAAAATAAATCGACGGTCTGTTTCCTTTTTTTGTAACATGCTCGGCAGCGTGTCGTTGAAGGCATTCGTGCTATTCGCCGACCAGAATCCACTTTGGAACTGCATCAAAAAGAGAGTATGCTTTGAAGATGGAGAATCAAATTAGGGGACTTCTATCACGACCACAACAACTGCCGAAAAAGCCGGGATCCTCGCAGTATTCGATTGGCCACTTCTCAGCTCGCGATATCTGAGCTCTATTCGAGCTCGAACAAATTTGTGTGTACAAGCCACAACAACGATAGCTACCTAGTGACGGCGATCCTCGCGATTCGCCACTCGCTAACGCTTCATCGATTCGCCACTCGCTAACGGAAACGAATGCGACTATACATAAGTGCATTGATTCCGTCGAATGCGGCAAATGTAAAAAATAAGTTTGTCCGAAGTACCGTTTCGTTATTTGCGAAAAATGTGAGCCATAATGCTTTCCTTATTTTATCAGTTTTCGTTTCATTATTCGACACTACATCAATAAAAGTAAAAGTAAATATAAAATAAACCAAAGAAACTACACCTAGTTATTTTTACATTGTGGCAAGAAATCACAAATAAATTGAAAACCCCCTTATTCTACGCATTGATATTTTTGTGTTCTGTCAAATTTAAAACAATTTTTATTTATAAAAAAACTCAATTTTTTGGAGATATTTTCAAATAATTCCAGCTTAGTAATGCGATTCGCTAATTTGTTTTAACGATATTAGTATGGTTAAATCATATGAACGAATATTTTAACGATTTCGCTATTAAGCGGCCATTCGCTATCGCCGGATCAGCAGTTGTCGTTACCTAAGCGATAACTTCTTATTAGTTAGCTGTTAAATGAATCGATAAATGAAAAATGCATTCTTTTATTTGGATGCAATTGAAAAAAGGAAAATTCTCTTTTGTCTTTTGAATAAATGGTTTGTTTAAAATACATAAGTTCGCCATGAGCCAAGTGGATCCCCGGTATTTCCTTTGGGACTATCGTTCGAGCTCATATTTCAAACATGGCGGCTTATGATAACCCCCCTGGCTACCGCAAAAGGTAAAAACAAACATTTGTCTTGGATTCAAGTAAAAAATACAAATATAGCTTATTTTTAGATAAAATAAATATACAAACGAAATACACTTGAACACAATTCATAAATGTGAACCTACTCTGCTGTGCGGCAGATAATGGAGCGATATTCGAAAACGAAAACCATGGAATCCTTTTAATTGACAAGTTTCCTTAATTGAATTGAAAATTACCAAATAAAAATAATTTAATTTAAAACTATTCCAAAAACTAATTGCAGTTATTCCGGATATTCATTGGAGTCGTGGTTGATGACTCCTCTAACAAAGTTGTGCCCGAAATGCCGCTACAACGAAGTATTGCAAGATATAAAAATAATTATAAATATTTTTAGTTTGAAATAAACTAGTACTATATTTCACTTCAATCAAATATAATAGAAACGCGCTCAAAGTTATATTCGCCAGCACGCAAGGCGAATTCATATACGGTGAGGTTATTAAAACAGCTGATGTCTTCTCCTTCCACTATATTTGTATTTTTCTTTTACCCACGACATTCTAAAAACGAAAACGAGTTCTTCTATTCTCTTTTCTCGTGATATGCAAAAATTTAAACATGTGCGTGTGTGCGTTAGGAATTCGCCTTGTCATCACCTTATATGAATTCGCCTTGGCAGCACGCTTTTATTAACTTTTTTGTTTTGTTTCTATTCTTCTTTGTGCTCTTAGCCCAATTTGAAATTTAGTTTGATAGCGGACCCACTCTTTTTCACTTTGAATAACTACAAAACGACAGTTGATAACTAAGTGTCGTTAAAGATAAGTTAATGAATCGAACAGTCGTTATTGCAAACGACAAATGTTGTCGACAAAATTTGCGATTGTCGGATAGTTTAAAGTTAGAGAATCGCATTACAGGTAAATTTAGAAATCTAGAAATATTTTGGCAGAAAATTCTTTGCATTTTTTTGTGAAACACCCTAATGTATGAACATACATACATATGTGTGTAGTTATTACTTGTATGAATAATTATGACAGCGTTCCAGGCAATGGCTGCAGAAGAAAGCGACAAAAGGTAAGTGCCCTGCAACAACGAATGACATTGAAATTCATGCACGATGCATTCATCATCAAGACCATCTCATCCGCATTACGGTAGTAATCATGGATGACACTAAAGAATACAAATATTTACTACTTAGCAGAAAAAAAAGGAAGTTTAGTAAAATCGTAACATTTATATTTGCAATAATTGCACTCAAGTGACCAACGACCCGCACGGTCTGGTCGAGTATATCACAAAACGGTGTTTGAAAAACTTCTTGCACCCAAAAGTTGTTGAATTGTTAAAAAAAAACTTAATTTTCATATTTTCGAGCATTCGGAAATGTCTAATTTGACGTCCATTGAACCGGTTTACAATTTTCAAACGCCTTTGCAAAGGTCAATGAGTGCGCTTTGATAATATATCAATCGTTATACATCTGTATTAAAAATTAAAGAATATTTTTGCTAATTTTTTTTAATTTTTTCAAATTCAATGAAATTGTATTGGACACTATCCATACTTGATATATTCTAAGCTATGAATATTTTTGAAGTCCAGTCAATTACGTAATCTGGTAATTCATTCTAATCTGTTTTTTAACAATAAACCAATATTTTTGTATGTAAGACACTTTTTAAAAACCCCTTTTTGTAATGTGCTAGGCCAGACCAACGATCTGCACTATGCCACCTGAAAAGTGTATTTCATTTTTTTTTTTGTAGTTTAGTGTTACTGCATTTCGTTTATTCGAATCAACGGAAATTCCAGTTGATAAATGCTATTTAAACTTTTGAGAATGTATGCAGGTGTAGCAGGCCCAATACTCACTTGATTTGCGTTAGATCAGATCGGTAGTTAAAGAAAAAAACATTTATTATCCCTTCTATAAATAGGCAACATATATGTGAATTGAATTTATAGGCGCAGATATTTTTATAATGTAAAACTAAACTTTAAACCTAAAGCTGTAGTAATTAAACAAAAAAAATTTTGACGACCTAGACTAATGTGCATGTTTGCATTTTCGCTGTATAAGCTATGCGTAATTGTTATTACATGAATGACAAAATGGAACTCCCATTCTACGAATCTTTGTCTCGAACACAATAAGGCTGTATTTAATTGTTTTTATTTCGTTTTTTTTGTGCGCTGGAGTTGTGTACAGTAGATTCTGCTTAGTTGTCCAGTTGTCCAGCTCTCATTTGCATCAAAGTTTGTGCACGTAAACAAAAAGCCTGACTAACCAAAAATACCCTAAATCACTCTATTATGACCTTCATACATATATCGCAGCTTTTTCTGCATGAATTCGGAAATTCGGGACGATATCAGATTGGTTAGTCGGAATGGAATTTAAGCGAACAGCATCAATTTCTAATTCTGATGATTGACCATTTGAACCCTATTTTAAACTAAGGGTTGAATACATTTATCAAGAAAAATATTAATCATTTAAACACCGAAATGTCTCATGGACTTGAGTATACAGATGAAGTGATATGATATGTTGAAAAAAGAAAGATTGAAGAAGACTCTAAGTTCGGGTGAATTTCAAATACCCTGCTCATGCTTTTATTTCAAATAAATGTTGCCTTTTCTATGCCATAAAACCAGCACTCTTCTGTTTGAAAACTAAAAGGACTTTTATTAATTTAAGTAAAAAAAGAACAAATCAGTATCGGCTATAAATTTTATTGATAACAATCGAAAAATCTGTTTTCTCATAATCAAACTGGATGTCGCATTTTGAAATATTAGCATCAGGTAGCTTCCTTTCATGATCGTAAAGTGAAAAAATTTGTATCACAATAAAATTTAAGTATTTGATCAAAGAACTAAGCAACCCTGTGGCTACAGAGCGGTCAAGATAAATTAGAAGTGGCAAGTGTGAACGAACTTGGTTTATGCGAAGGAATTTGGACGAAAATAAGTAATTTACATTGTAGTGTGTAGTGGCTTTGACGGTAGTATAAAAAATAAAAAACTACTATGTTTTAGTTATTACTAAAAGTAATTTGCCCAAATTTTTTACACACTTGGGTTGGACAAAGATATGCATGGAAATGAAAAGTCTTACAAGACAAGTCTTACAATGGTCGTCACGCCGCCCACTATAGTGCAATAGGGTACGGTGACTCCAAAAACTGATTTTTTTTACAATATTTACAATGCGTTCAACGTTAAGAAATTTTTGTTAAATTAAAATGTCAAACAATTTTATAAAAATTACAAAATTTATAAAATTTCAAATTCAAAATTCAGCAAATTTTTAAACTTTATAATCAGAGTTTTTAGAAAACTTTTGAGTATGCAGTCCAGAGGCTTGATTTATTTTATCATAATATTGAGGAAGTGGCTAAAACTCCGATTCATTATTGACCGATTTTCTTTCGAAATTTTAGTTTGGAAATTTTATTCCATTTAACGCATCTAGTTTATGTGTCAAATGATATGCAAGACCGCCAGTACAAAAAAAAATAAGAAAATAAAACGCAAATTTATATGAAATCTATCCGTTATGTGGAGAAACGGATAAACACCCAATATTTAAAAAAAATTGTCAAACATCAATAAGAATTTTCAGCGGCTTCAGCCTTGCATGTTGATATTAAATGGACTTTAAAATTGCATACCAAATGTCTTCTGAATATTTTGATTAAAAATTATGAAAATCTTATAAAAATTTGTAACATTTTTATAAATTTTGTACAAAATTTGAAATTTCAATTTGAATGCTTTTTATTAGGGAAACTAACTAACGACTAAGCGTTGAAAACATTGCAAATATTGTAAAAAAAACATCACCAGTTGTTTGAGTCTCCGTATATCTCCGAAATTGCTTACTCAAACCCTTCCAACTTTCGCATACTCATTGCATTTTAAGGCAGTAGCACAATACCGAAAATTATAGAAATTCAGCAAAACCACGCGCACTTCTACCATAACGGCATAACGGCAATTTACAAAAATCGAAAACGCGATATTTTAATAGACAATGTAGCACCTTCGCAAAAATTTGGAACGAATAACTTAATTAGGGAGAGAATACGTAATAAATAAACATTTTTTGAAGATTGGCGTGACACTGCCCACTTTGGAGTAATGAAGTTTATCTCCTTTGCATTTGAACTTTTGAAGCATAATTTTGAAAATTATAGAAATCAGACAAAAACTCCTCATATAACAGTAATTTACAAAAAATTAAAACATTCGATATTATACGAAATCATTTAATAAATTCATTAAAATTTGGTACGCATAATTTAATTTGTTAGAGAAATGCGTAAAAATCAAAATTTTTGAAAACGGACGTGGTCATAAATTAAGAATGAATGACTCATAAATTACGATAGTGTGACTGGGCTTTAAGGAAATGACTTGAAAGAAACAACTGTAACTGATTTTCGCAGCTAAGGCAGCTAAGCAAGCAATACTGTAAATAAGAGATTGCATACTGGAGATGGGGGAAGTCCACAATGTTACATACATACATCCGAGACAGAATGCTACATATTATGGTAAGAGCTGATGTTGCTATTGTTTTAAGTTAAGATATCCCTAGGCCATACGGCGAAGGTTTGTGGTGGTGGTGGTGGTGGTAAGAGGAGCATTTTTCACCCATTAAAATAAGAGTAGTCAGGCGGCGAGTTACTCGCACACATTAACACACACACACACACACACATGTATGTACATATGTATGTAGATATCCGTAGGTGCATTCACTCTTTTATTTCGTTCAACATTTTCATATTCTACGTATGGATGTAAGAATGTACTATGTATTTACTTTATTCTGCTTTTATTCTTGTTGGCAAAATACACACCTTGTACATACATACATATCGACATACACTATACATACAATAATGTTTTCGTCTCATGCCGCATTTGCTTTCTCTTCTCGCGGCCTTTGTTGTTAGTTCATTTTTGAACTTTCTTCATTTCTTTTGCTCTGCTCGTCCGCACCATAAGCCATGGACGGACACCTTAGCATCTGCACTTCTGGCAACACAACTTGGTTAAAACACCTTGGCCAACAGAGTTCGAGCTCATTTGTGGCCTAAACCGCGTGAAAGTTGTACGTCCAATTGGTCGACGCTCCCGTTCGTTATTGGACTGAGTTTATTTAGTGAAAGAGTTGTTGCTGACATTAGAATCGTTGACATTCATTCTTTATAGGCCGATCACGTGTGTGTTGAAAATTTATATGTACTAAACATATCTAGATACAAACCAATTCTTTGTTTTGCGAGTGCTCTGACAATGCGAGTGTTTTTTGCTTTGTTAAAGTCTTGACCTAATTTCCAGTGAATTGACATTCCAGTGATATTTTTTATTGCTACCACCTTGCTTATTGTTGTTGGCACACTCAAAGCGAAGACACAAATTTCGTGGCTTAAAGTGAAATTGTTTGCTACTTGAATTTAGTTTTGAAGTGTCAGTTTCGTTTTACTACACTTTCGCTGGCAACGAAAATTACTTTTCAGTGATTTTTGGACGGGGGCAACTTTGTGAAACAGCGCCAATTGCGACTAAAATTTGAAAGGTGTTAATTATTGTTTTGGCTTAAAATTTTTTGACACTTTTACTTTCTGAAAAGTGTAAATAGTAGTTATACAAGTAAAAAAAAAAAAAAACGAAAACAAAATGTTGAAGCTCGGTTTGTTTGCGATTTTGATTTTGATCAGCTGGATTTCGGCGTATGCGCAGGATGATGTACAACGTGAGTATTAAAGAAGCGGATTGCTAAAAAATAGCAAGCACACTACTTTACGCTATTTCGGACAAAAGTAGACAGCAAACACATGAGAACTAGATACATAGTTGTGTATATGCACATACATACATAATTAGCAAAATAAATGAGGCTCGACATTTTACAAGTTATAATTCTTCTTTTTTTATTTGTTTTATAACTCTTATTTTTTTATGAAAGTTTAGCTTATTATACGACAAATACCGTATAAATTCACATTTCAAATTTTGTAGAAAAAATAGGAAAATCAAATAAAACAATATCATCAAATTTTAAAATTTTTTAATTCTAGTTGATATAAAAATTCTAAGTATGCAGCTTTATAGCCCATCAAATTTTAGTATAATAAGATGCGAGTTCCAAGTCTATTTACGTTGACTTTTGGTAATTATTTCTACTGACGGAGTCACACATTTTCTTCCATATAAAATCAGTTGAACTATTTTTTTATGGAACTAAAAACAAAAAGCGTAAAACAAAGAAAAAAAGAAGCCAAAATTGATTAAAATTTCGTGCCTTTATTTTTTTTCATATAACTGTGTGTACATAATACTTATAATACTTATCTTTCCTTTAATATTTCATTTAATATATTAAGACTTATCTTAAATATCTGAGGCATAAAAGAAGCCTTTGTTGTTTAAGGGTTAAACAAAAAACCAAATAAAGCAAACCACTACCAACCGATCATTTCGAATCTAATCAAATCTATCACACTTGCCTGATGTTAATTTAAAAATAAAATAAATTTACGTAATTGCGCTTCAGTTGGTCATTTTGAGGTTAGGTTTAACCCGCTTACGCTCACACCAAAAAAAGGCTGGGTTGAAGAAAACCAGCCGTCATCTACACTTATTATATAAAATTTTTATAGAAAATGTTTGTAATGATTTGACACTAAATGTAATGAGCTGATTTTAATTACTTTTTTTTAATGAAAAATTTACGAAAAATAATAGGGTTTTGAAGAATATGTACACTTCAATGCATCACTCTCTACACAAACAAAAATAAGTACTGTTTTTTGGAATTCTAAAACTCATTAAGTTTCAAGATATCAACCTAAATATTTCGCAATAGCATTAAGATTGTGATGAGCTGAACCAATTTGAAATGAAAAAAAAAAAATTTCATATTAAAAAAAAAAAAAAATTTTCATATTTTTTTTTAAATACCTCAGACCATAAGCTTGATTATAATGATCTTTTTTTGAAAAATCAAGAAAAAATAAAAAAATAATAAAGACTAATTATATCATTCTGCCCTTTTTATTTCTTTACAAATAAACCCGTTATCGTCCCAAGTTGTTTAACAATTCTCATTTTTATGATTCCTTTGAACAAATTTGTAAGCAGATCTTTTAAGCTTACATTGTTTTATCATCTCAATTGATGTTGTTTTTAAATATTTAAAGGAAGGTATTTTTATTTAGAAAAAACGCCATTTTGGAGAAGTTTGCAAAGCAATCCAGCTCATGTAAATCTTAATACTTTTCAAAGTATTTTGGCATAAGTAAATTTCATAACTACCCGCCACTATTTTACGAAGGTTAATAAAGTCGCAATATTTCCTTTCCTCGAGCCCGAAGGTTATATGAAAAGGATCCAAATGAAAGGAAACACAATTCGAAGATGAGGTTGAAAAGCGTCTTATTTTTGGTCGGCATAAGTGCGTCGAGTCCAAAGGAGGTTCTAAAAGTTTTATATCTATACTTTGCCTCTATTGAGCACAATAAGAAATTTGAAGATGAAAAAATAATAAATTTGGATATTAGCTGACATTATCAAACAAATTTTTTCCAACAGACTTTCGACAATGTTTCCATCAACGCGTGGGATGTCTACAGTGACCGTTCGCCTTTTATTCTAAGGAGCAGTACTTTATTTTGCCTAGCTGTGCTTCGTTAGTTTTTTCCGGAAAAGGGACGGCTTTATTTCTTAAATTGTCCTAAGTGAACTTTTCAAGGGAGCAACTAACCGCTTTTGAACTCATTTACTACATTCTTATTAAGCTGCTCGCCTTATAAAAATTCTTGGAAATTTAATTGATGAAAACTTTGTGGACAAAACAAAAATAAATTTAAGTACTGTTGCAAGAACTATTGCAACTAATACCAAAGAGCGTACATAGATTATACAGAAGTTGCATCACTACCACCGTTCCTCTAACAGAAAATCTCGTCCAATTTCACCATACCAGAACTAATTGAAATCTGATTAGATCTAATTGGATTCTGTGCGTGGTGAATCGGACGATAGTTCTTGACACAGGAAACGAAACACAATGCAACTTCTTTATAATCTACGTTCTTTGGTGCCTACCTGGTGTGTTGTATGCTGAAATCAGCTCAGTTTATTAAAGTCGTCAAGTAGTCAACATCGCGGGGACTATGAATTCAAAACTAAAAATATTTTTGAGAGAATTTATTTTTTGTTATTAAAAAGGGCCTTCGATTTATCGGGATGGCTCGAGAAGCAATTTCTTGCGAGAATCGCTTTCACGCATTCCGCTATTAATTCAATTTTTTTAATCTGTTGAAATATGAAAGGGTTTTAAATTTTTCGATTGTTTAAATCTCGTTTTTCCTGTAGCGGTTTAACTATCCTTTACATTCATAAGCGCGATTATTTTGTCTTTTATTTTATGTTGAGGAATATGGTCACCCTAAGCTATAGTTTTTAATTAAGCTTCGATTTCAGATTGGCGAGTTAACTATCGGCCAGTATAAAACTATAGATTTTCGATCAAAAACAATATCGATTGAACAGAAATCTTTCAATATTTGAAATTAGATGATACTAGGCTCGTTTCTTTGTAACCTAGTTGCAATTAGAAAACTAATTAGGATAAGAAATAGTATTTAAAGCAACAACACAAACTTGGAAAAATATACGCGTTGAGTCAACTCGGTAAAATGATATTCGACCTGATATGTTGTGTTGGGAAGTGAAAAAACTGCGCTATGGTGAATGAGCCAGTAGAAAAGACATAGAATATTTAACTACATAAACCTAAAAATTGCCAGCGCTAAATAAATCGCAACATTTATGAAAAAGGCCAGCAGGGTTGCTTTTGCAACTAAAGGAAATTTTATCCGAGTTGGAGCGTTTTTTTCCAACTCGGGTGCAAAGAAACGGACCTACTGTTAGAATAATTTACATTCATGGAAAAACGTAAATTTAAAATCCGCACAAAGAACCTGTATCATCTCATATTAGGTACATATGTTATTTAGTAACCGACTACAAAAAAAAAGAAGCAGGCTGTGTCAGAGACACGGCCATTAAGTTTAACGTAGAATACGCCATCCGATAAGACAGAAAACATATGTAACAATAAATGATAAATAATACAAGCAAATGAATTTCTTTATTTGATAGTTACTTTGGATGATATACATAAGCTTATGATAGGAAAAATAGGATAAAAATATTTTTAAATTATCAATTAAATTTCTCGCAAAAACGAAGTCAATGGCTGTTATCAATAGTAAAGATAAATGATAAATAACATACGCGAATGAATTTTATTATTTTTTTTGCAGTGCTTGGCAGCATTTTCTCTTCTTTTACTCTACTTTAACTTGCCCGCCTAAAATTATGCAATACATTTAAATCGCCCAACAGCAAACACTCAACCAAACACCACACACATATTTGTGTGCATGTGTTTATACAATTTTCATTTGAGAAATTTAAATATTAGGAAGATATCAACCAACATGAAATGTATGTCAAACGAAAGCTAACATCTTCATTTGACTACAAAAAAAAAAAAAAAAAAATTAATCGAGCCGTTTCCTTTTAATTAAAGAAATAGAGATTACAACAATAAAAACCTGACATTGGTGCCCATACCGTAAGGTAAGACGTATTCTACGCCAAAAACACTCGAGTAGATGATTGCATGTAAATTAACAACAAAAACTCGGAAAAATATGGGAGTTGAGTCAACTCGGTAAAATGATATCCGACTTTACGCACAGTGTTGCGAATGAAATGCACTATTGTGAATGAGCTTTAAAAAATTACATGGGAAGTTTCATTTGTACACCAAATCCGTTTTTATTTTTATAATGTATTTAAATATAAAACCAAATCAACCAAAAATTTGCTAGCACAACAAATTTCCGTTCATGAAAGATGCTAACAGAGTTGCTTATGCAACGAAAAGAGTTGAAGCATTTTTCTGTTAGTCGGTAACAAAAAACTAAACATCCCTAATGTTGTTTTACTATATAGTAATCAATGAAATATGCAATTTATATTATAATGATGTTAATTTCATATTGAAAAATATTGAAAAATTATACTAATATAAATACTGTAGTATTGACAGGTGAAATCGCAGAATTATATGATAATAACTTTGGATGCAGTAATGAAATTGATGTACACTTTAATAGATATTATAATTGAAATACACTGTAAATTATATGTATAATGTTCTTGTTTGCACAAGCACTTACATTAGTCACACGAAACTGGCTTCTAATAGAAGTTGGCGTAATTTGAATGAAATAAAAATAATAATTTTATTAAGTAAAACTTTTTAGTGCGACTAGTTCTGGGCCACTAAGAGACAATTTTAGGTCTAGTTATTTCGGGACCATTTCAGGATTATTTTGTGTTCAATTCAGTATCACTTCCAGACTAGTTCGGGATCGTTTCAAGTTTTTCTCGGCATTAGTCGAGCTTTTTCGGGACTATTTCGACGGGATTGCTTCCGGCACAGTTGTGAAATAGTTCGGTACTACTTCAGATTTAGTTCGAGACAGGTTCGAAACTTGCTCCGCACAGGTATTCGGCACTGGTTTGGGAACAGTTCGAAACAAGTTCGTGGCAAACATTTTTTTTTAAATCTATCATTCTACCAATAAGTAAGATTTAAAATAAAATCTATCATTCTCGGTAAAATTCTACGAAAACGGTAACACTGTCTGTAAATTGAAAAAAAAACATTAACAATTAAATCGACGGATAAAATTTCCTAAAAAAGTGTGTGTGAAATTTGTATATTATATAAGAGTCAATAATACTTTTAGCACACACAAGCACTCAGGCACAGTTGTACATTACACTTAAGACCTGAGAAGGCTAAATAGAATAAGGGATAGGGGAAAAAGATAGGGAAAAATGTAGGAAATGAGACTTCATTTCTCCTCCACAAAAAGCAGGACAGATACAGAGAAAATGCTCTGCGCTATTCTCATCAACCGATAGGCCCCCAAGTGGTATATCTTCGAAATGATGGAGGAAAATTTATGAGCAGAAAGTAGAGGCGAAGAAGGACTAAACAAAAATTCAAAGGAAATCTTAACAAACAGTTTCGCAAAAACAATTTAAAAGAGAAATCAGTTTAATATTTTTTAACTCTATACGAAAATGATTAGAAAATAAAACATAAATTTCCATTTAAATGGTTAGTGTAACCGGCTGGAAAATATTCCGGAAATTCAAGTAAGTAAGTGTAGGCAATATCAGGGTGTGCTGAATGCAGAAGATGACGCTTTCATAGGTACAGCTACTTTCGTTTTGCCGATTTTGACAATTCTCAATTGCATTGTTCATTGTTTTTTCCCAATGGAGGCAAAGGTCCACTTTTTTTTAGTATTTTGCAGTTTTATTCTTTAAATCTATGCCTTAAAATCATCTTTCTACACTTCTCATTGAAATATTGGAAGTTATTCATTCTTCTTGCTCCTGTATATTTGTTTAGAAATGGCGAGCGCTGTCAATTTGCTGCGGGAGGGCACTACATTCTATTAGTTTTTGGTATATCGTATTACCAAAATAAAAAAACATATATATATAAATTTAAACGACTTGAGTTTGGTTCGAAAAAATTCTTGTCTGTGCCGGAGGAATAGCCCACAAGATTAACAAATTTACAGCTGTCAATCGAATGACAGTTTACATATAACCTAAGAGGCATTGCTTACAAAGTGAATACTAAAAAAAAATTCTGTAATGTTAGAAACACAGTCAGTCTTTGCATACAAATTGCTAAATTGAACGAAAGATTGTAAAGTACTATATAAAGTAAACGCTTTATTGGAAATGTTAAACATTTATTATTAATTATTGTGATTTGAATTTGCATGAGTCCAAGTAAAGTTTAAGAACATCTACAAATAACAAAGTGCTTAGTGTTTGTTTAAAGTGTTTTTTTTTTTTCTTTCTTCCGCTACTACGACGAGGCAATGGAATTCAGTTATAATTTGTGACTATTGCCATTCTAACCGCATGTGGTGTAGTTTATTAAACATAACCGTTATTTTGTATAACCAAAACATCAATTACTTATATGGCAAAGCACTTTGTTATTATTTATTGTACAATTTGATTAATCATTTCATTTCGTTGTTTTTTTTTTGTTTTTTTTGTTGGCTTTCAGCTTATTACCTGCAACAGTGTCCGCGCGATGAGGAATATGTCAACGAATGCCTGCGTGACAGTGGCAATAAATTGGTGCATTACCTGCGCCAGGGCGTACCTGAATTGGATATTTATGAGGTAAGTTTCGGGAAGTTGCGCCCACTCGAGCGATTTTTCAATCTAAACCCATCATTAGCATGCAACTATTTATAAATATACCTACATATATGCGTGATGTACTTACATATGTAAACCGTTTTTATTTTTCCTCCACCCTTACCCCTTCGTACAGATTGAGCCCGTTCTTATCGATGAAATTGGTATTGTGCTAGGCGGTGGACCGGATGGTTATCGCGCCCTATTCCGTAACATACAAGCGTATGGTGTTAGCAACATAACAGTAACTAATGTGCGGTGAGTAAAAAAAATATGAATTTGAAAGAAAAGATTTTGTTAATAGAATAAAAGAATTGTAATTAATTACTATAATTAATTTCTACGGTCATTGCTTAGAATATGTTGAGGTGGAATCATCTCAGGTCGCTGTAGTCGAGTGTGTAGCGTGTGCGCGCTCCATTCGTAGGTTCCGGTTCAAATCCTGGCCAGGACAAGTAATACCAAAAATTATATCGTCTATCGGCAGGCAATAGCAAACCTTCGAGTGTATTTCTGCTATGAAAAAAAACTTCGCACAAAAAACATGCGGCATTCAAAGTCAGCGTAAAACTGTAGATCCCTCAATTTATGTTACAATATCACGACGCACGTCACAAGTTGTAGGAGAAGTTCGGCCAAAATCGCTTAAGCGGTTATAGCGCCCATTAGAAAAAGAAGGAAAGAATCATCTCAGCACTTTTTGCTCAGTTTCCCTGCCTTCGCGGGGCTAAGACTTAGGAATTTGTAGAGATGTTCCGATACCATTACTTTGAAGTAAATACTCGACTTCTTCCAATGAAACCGATTATTTTTTTGTACTTCGATACGTGAGTACAATTACTTGGTGAGTATAGAGTATGTTGTACAAGTATTTACTCTTAGCAAAATAATTAAACTGGGATAAAAAATATTGACGAAGTTTCTCAATTTTTAGCAACTCCTCTTTATTTTCTTAAAATCAACCTCATTTTAGAGTGCGAAGACTTAAAACTCCATTACTCCGCTTCTTATAAGCTTGCTCGAAATTTATTTTGCATTTTGCATTTTGAAATTTATTTTACAAACACGAAATCGTTATTCGCCTGATTACATTAATAAACATTTTTTTAAAGCAGTATGGCCGACACCGAATTTTTTCACTATCAACTTCATAAAGCAAAGTTCATTCAACACTACCCTGTACTAGAGAGTGAAAAATAAATAAACTTATATGCACAATAAAAATAACCACATTTATGTTTCGATATTTATTAACTTTTGTATTAAATTATAACTTTGTTACATATAAAATTGCCATTATTTATTGAAAAAACACACACGCACATTGAAAATAAGTTAGATTATACAGCCTGATTCTTTAACTCGAAATGAGCGTTCGTCTCATCCAAACTCTCTTTTGTTCGTGTATCTGTATTCTCTTATACGAACTCCGTTGACTAGCCCTTTCAGTGGATTTGTCGAATATATTCGACATTGGATGAGTGCGCTTTTTCATGTCAAAAAAGTAACTGTAAACGTGCTCATAAGTTCTTGTTGTTAAATTAGTTAGTCAGGCAGAGAGCATTTTAATGAACATAAGCTACATTCAGTTTTCTAAATTTTAGTTACTTAGTTAATTTGATCTTTTTGCTGGGTTATCAACAAGATTGTCCGATCGGCTATATTTCAACATAAATTTAGGTATTTAGAATTTATCAGAAGTGTTCGACAAAATTATATGTTAATCAATAGTGTTTAAATAATCGTTCTTATCAAAAAAAAAAACAAAGAAAAAGTAATTAGCGTATACCTATAATTCTCAATATATTGTTGTCGAATATAATTGACATTGACCCGCAAAGCAAGTTTTTTTTCCGATTAGAAAAAAAAATGTATATAAAATTTTGGTTATTTATAATAAATTTTCAGAAAATATGGCATATAAAGCTTTAAATGATGATGAGATATTTAAAATTCTTGCAAATTGTTCTGATAATGAAGATGGAAATGAGTGCCAGTGTGAAGATATGGTGGAATATGATGTCGAAAAGGTGGTTGGAAATACTTTTGAAGTGATAGAACGGGAAATTATTCCTGATTGCGGTGAAGCCTTAGATGAAGTGTTAGATTTGGAATTGCCGCTTATCACTGAGGCCGAAATATCTGGAATGGGTATATCAGTTGATAATGAGCAGCCAAGGTCAAGCATACAAACTCCATTGACCTTCACAGCAAAGAAAGCTATTTCTTGGAGAAAAAATCGAATAGAACATTCTTCGACAGCAATTCAGTTTGAACGTACACAAGATGCTGCAGATATTTAAATTGGTACACCATATTCATATTTTAAAAAATACCTTACTGATGATTTCTTCATTGGAACTGCGTATCATACCAATTTATATGCTCAACAGAAAGGTCAATTAAATTTCACGGAGTGCTCAGTCAATGAAGTTCGAATTGTTTTTGCACATCATATAATGATGGGGGTTTTAAAATTTCCGAGAGTTGAAATGTTTTACGATCCTTCGCTTTAAACATATCATTTTTCAGAGAGAATATTACCAGAAAAGTTTTTTTTTCTATTAGAAATAATTTACATTTGGTTGATGTTATGGACAAAAAAGGGCAGAATAGAGATCGACTTTTTAAAGTTCAACCAATAATAAACACAATGAGAAATCGTCTTTGGAGCCTACCATTGGAGGAAAATCTTTGTATTGATGAACAAATCATTCCATTTAAAGGGAAGTTTGTAGCAAAACAATACATAAAAGGAAAGCCCACCCCATGGGGAATCAAAGTTTTTTTTTTATGCGGTAAAAGTGGAATTCCGTATGATTTTCTTATTTATCAAGGATCGACAACTCCACTAGATAAAAAAATAGTGAAGGATGTTGGTTTCGGTTCTGCAGTTGTTCTTCATCTATGTCAACGGATTCCAAGTATGGCCATTGGTCACAATCTATTTTTCGACAACTACTTTCCTTCTTACCAGCTTTTCGAAATATTGAAGCAACGCAAAATTAATGCCGCCGGAACCATTCGTGTTAATAGATTCGCTAATCCCAAACTTCCTAGTGAGAAAGAAATGAAATCAAGAGGGCGAGGGTTTTCTGCTGAATGCATGGACGCAAATGGTGTTGTACTTATCACTCGTTGGTATGACAATAAAGTCATCAACCTGGGGTCGAATTTTGTTGGAATTGGAGTTAAAGATAAGGCTAAACGGTGGGAAAAAGATTCTAATGAATTTATATGCATTGACAGACCACAAGTTGTACGTATGTATAACGAGAGCATGGGCGGAGTGGATTTACTGGATCAAATGATTCAATATTACCGCATTGACATTCGTTCTGTCAAGTGGACACTTCGCGTGATAATGCACTTTGTGGATTTGGCTTTGACAGCGGCATGGTTGGAATATAGACGCGACTGTACATTGAAGAATATTCCAAAGAAAAATGTAAAGGACTCCATGAGTTTTAGGATCGCTGTAGCAACAACATTGCTTTCTGCAGAACAGGAAAATACACAAGGGGATATAGCACGTAAACGAGGAAGACCGTCGAAGACAAAGTCAAGGGACAGCAGCCAAATAGCTTTCCGTTCTGAAAGTAACACAGAAAGCGACAATGATTCTAAGTCGCCTAATCCGCCTAAGCATAAAAAAAATTTCCAAACACAACCACCGCCAGAAGTTCGTTTGGATCAAATAAGGCATTTACCGGAATTTTTAAATGTTAAAAGCGCAGGACGTTGCAAAGCCAACAATTGTGGTAAAAGTTCCTTTATAATATGTAAAAAAATTTAACGTTTACCTCTGTGTAAACCGAGAAGCCAATTGTTTCTTGGAATACCACAAAAACCAATAAGTACAATTATAAAATCAATTAATTTTCAATAAATATGCCATATAATTTGAGAGAGAATTGCATTTTTCATATAACAAATTTTGGTATCTTCCAGTGTCAATGTCGAATATAATCTACATGCCCTAACTGTAAATTGCGATTTCACAGGTAAAAATAAATATTTTTTTCGAACTTAGGAGCATTATATTACCTTAAAAATAAAGTTTTAGATTTTTTTTCCACCACAAATTATTTTTTCCACTGAAAGGGCGAGCTAGTCGCAATCAGCTGATTGTTGTATAACAAATGTGAATTCTTTAACACGAAAACGACGAAGAGAACTGTCAAAATCAAACAAAAAAGTGGTTGAATAGTTCAAGCGAAAAGAAAACAAGAAATAATGGCAAAACATTCATATTATTAAAATAATTTGTTTAATATATTTACATACATACAGTGTTAAAAAAAACTACTTCTGCTCAGCTTTATGTGCTGATGAAAGAGTTGGAGGAATATCCAGACTCAATGAAATGAATTAGCCAAAAAAGTGCTTACTTTTTAATGAGTACTAGTATCGGGTACATTGTGAAATCGGGACATTACTAGGTATCTGGGATTCACTCTCCGGTGGATCAAAGTGGGAGTGGAGTTAGCCAGCTTCGTAGCTTCATTGCAAGTACGTGGCGCCTTGCAGATTACAATTAAGAAGTTGCCGTTCTGTTCTGCATATCCTATGGTACCACACGAGATGCCAAGATATTTAAGTGAGCTTCCTGGTGGTTTTTCATTTTATTTCATAAAATGGAAGAAGTTCTTCAAGAAAATCATTACTCTATGGATGTGACTAAAAATGTATATACTTAATTCATAAATAGGAATAAGTTAAATTTACTAAACTTCAAAATAATTAAGCATTTAGTAAATTAATGCGTCGGGGTAAAGGAAGAAACTCGTCCAATACTTAGTTTTCATCAATTTTGTTGTCTCGATGAATGTTAAGTGCATTCAATCCGTTTAGTCGATTTTCACTAATGCTAGAACGGAGATAATTTTTCAGTTGACGGAGTGTTGAAAAAGAGCGTTCGTTGGTGGATGTCGTTATTGGTAGAGACGCCATTATAAGCAAGATTTGACGGAAATTAACGATAAAGCCAGATAATGAAATGAGATGATGAAACCTGAAAATTTAAGGTTTTAGTTGCTGTTATAAACTGAAACGCTGCAGGAGTCATTTTTGAATCTGTCCAGGTTTAAGAGATGTTTTCCACGTAGCTTATAACTGCTGGTTGTAAGTGGAGATAAAATTTCACTGATTCGTGACGTTCCTCCCACTTCGTTGCAAAGGATTGTTTCAATTAAGTCCTTGAATTATCTTGAAGGTTTTCGTTTTTAGAAAATGCATCTTGCAGAAAAAGCCACCTGTTTGTAGGATAATTGAAAAAAGTGTGCACACTTTGGATTGTGCCTAGAGAGTTTCTGATCGGAACAATTTTGCATCCAGCACTGACGATCAAATCTTAACTATGAGCTGCACAATGCGAATACAGAGCAATTTTGTTTTTCGCCAAATATAAGCTTGTGCTCCGTAAAAATCTCCATTCATTGGACTTGTACCGTCGTAATATTGACCGATAAAATACTTACAGCGTACCCCCGAAGATTCCAAAAAATCTAGGATGAACCTAACTTAAAAAATCTTCACCAATCGCATGTGTGGCATTTTTTAAATCAATGCATCGGATACAAATCAAAATTTTTTCTGCTCCCAAAATATCCGCCAACTCGTCTGGCAACATCGTGAAGGCTTTGGAATTTTTGATCCTATCGATGAGATGTTTTAATATCAAGTCATAGCAAGTGATTATAAGTTCATTCTTAACAGGATTGTTGATGTCCATCGCGTTTTTGGTGGAATTTTTTAAGTTATTTCTTAGCTCCACGTCACTCAATGCTAGATAACTTAGTAGGGCTTGAAAATTTCCATTGTTGTGATTGGGTTCTTCCACAGTGATCATTCCAATATATCTACTCCCCCGAAGTGCTAAGCCTCGTCGGCCGCAAAGAATTTTAGTTGGGATTTTAATGTAAACTTCAATTTAAGGCACCTCTATGGAGTATTTGAACACCCAAACCACCTCCCCTGTGCGCAAGGGTCTGAGCTCCACGAGCGGGCACTTTAACCCTAACCTTACCTAACTTCTTATTAATAGGAGATTTGCAAACAAAGTGTCACTTTACAAAGGTCTTCAAATCTATTTTATTTTATTATGTCTGTTTTTTTTAACTTTTAGAACTCTAAAAATTTTCTTCAATCAAAGCGATTAATTATTTAAGAATTTTTTTGTTCAGCATTTGGTTAGCCAAAATCAAAATGATAGACTTCTATAGGATTCGGCTTCATAAAGATAATGAACGATCTTCAGTCAGACAATTCGGATTTCGGTAGTTAAGAAAAATATATTTTTTTTTTTCAAAGTTGGATTCTTCTTCAAAAACATCATGCCATGCTTTTTATCAATAACATTTCAGATTTGAAAAGGTAATGAAAAAAGCTTGCAATCGTCCGTGTTTACGAGAAGAGGAGAGAAAACTTTGTAAATCTTTCGCAATTCAATCCGTTTCAAATAAAATTGGTTTACATAACCTTAAAATTTCATAACTACAACTAATCAAACAGTTGCAAAATTTAATAATTAGAAGAGAGGGGAGGTCACGAATTAAAGTTAAATTTGAACTTTTGACTTTCAATTTCACTCTCTATCTACCATCATCAAATATACGCCATTAATACAAAGCCATAGTACGCACTGCGCAGATTATATATTGGGCGATTGTTTTGAAATTACTATTTAGTTAACGTTTAGCTGCTTATTAAATTTTTCAATTTGCGTGCAAATCTATAATTTATAATTTAAATTTATGTATTGTTTAACATTTAATTTATAACCAGATGGAAACACGCGGTTTTTATTTACCCTATGTTGCGCAAGTTGCTATGCATTATTTTAGTTGCAAATCTAAATACATATGTACTTGCATACATACATACTAAATATAGTATATAATGTACAAGCTAGTATTAACAGAATTTGCGTGCTCTAAGGAGTTTACATAAGTAAAGTACGTACCTTGTATGTGAGAAATAATCACCGCCCGCTCTCCGCTTGAAAATATATTATGAAACTAAATAAAACAATTGTAAGCAAGTTGTTTTGATAATATTGAAATCGATACTTATGTGCATACATATACGGAAAGCCGCTATTTAACACATCAGCAACGTAGCTATCAGAAAAAGAACACCACTAAAAAAACAGACTGTACAACGTCAGAATTAAAAACAAAAGACAAATTGGTAGTCTAATGAGTATTTTTCATCTTATGAAAATATGTATGTACATATGTACGCACAAAAATTATGGGGTCATGCCACGGTGGGATGGTAACAAGCGGTAGTTAGTAACTTAACCTCACATTTTCAGCAGCTCAATCACGGAGTTGCACTTAATAGTAGTTGAATATTGAGAAAACTGTTTGCCCTTTTTACTCCCTGTTGCCCTTTTTTACTCCTACTAACAACAAATTTCATAATTGGGAAATATACACGGCCATATTACGTCATTTTTCATACTCTTTCAATATAAAGCTATGCAATGTTTGGTTTGGAAGTTCAAATATGTACATGTTCATACTTTTATTATTTAAACCTTTACCTCAGATTTCGAGTACAAATAACCGCAATTACTTTTCATGTACTCCCACAAATGTGGAAACACGCACATAGTAATTCCGGATATAGATTGACTTAACTTCTGCATTGCTTAAGCAGAATATAAGAGCGAATCGTTGCGAAGTGAAGCATTGGTTTATACCAACAGATAAGTGCCGGATGTCCTTTCGATTTCTAAAATTATGTGTCCAATGATTCAGCACCTTCCTCGACCAAAACAATAAATGGGAAATTGACTACAAGTATGAAAAACGAGGGCTGGAAAATTTTAGTTACTTTATTTATTCACATCCGAAGCTGAGTGCCAACAAAAAACTTATCATCTCAACCTTTCCACAATCAATACTGTTTAATACGAAGAACGAAACGAACTTTTAACGTTAACAGAACAAAGGGGAATGATTGAAACTATGTAGATCTCTGGTTATATGAAAAGGACTAATTTATTAGAAATACCCATTAGTTTATGCGACAAAAACGCCGAAATCAATTCAACTCGAATTTCACAAAAACATTGAGTTAAATAGGGTCAAAAATGTTATTCAAAGTACAACTATTCGTTCGACAAAAGCGCCTTCTTAAAATGCCTCACAATGCTAAAAAAAAAAAACAAAAGAAAAAACTGAATTGATACAACTCAAAAATGCAATTAACTATTTTATAAATATACTGCATTTTATGCGACTCAAAATATTGGCTCTTCCTGTCCTCAACGGCACCTTCCCCATTAAGACCTCGGACATTCCAGGTGCATGCCCTCAACTCATAGTACTACTCACTCAATTATAAAATTAACCAATTTTCTTAATGAATATTTTGGTACATAATATTTTGAATTAAAGAACGATTTTGAAAATTACAAATTGAATTTTTAAAGCAAAAGTTTCATCATTGTGCATCAATGTGCGTACCAATTTTGTCAAAATTTCAACACACACATCGTTACTGACTAAATGTTGTATGATTCCACTAAGGATTTGTCCATAATACAAGAAAGATGGTAGTTCCATTTCACATTTTTTTTTATTAAAAAGAAAAACAGATTACTGGCAAAGCGTTGCCCTATGGGATATCTGTAGGATAGGGGAATTTTCAAAAATAACTAATGTATGATTTCATCTATTTCGAAAACTTAGCAATGAAAAAGCTCAACCAATTCAAACATTGTTCATAAAACTTTCGATTGGATAGCCGAAGATGTTCAAAGTGAAATTTAAGAATATTTTGCTGGCTTTTCTGTGTGTTTTAAGATTAGTTTCACAATTTTATTAATTACAATTTTATTTAGTTAAAATTAATAATTTTTTTCCAATGAAATGTTTGTTTACACACAATATTTAAATTGCAACATTAAACAAAATAACAGATTTTTTGAGATAATAATAACAAAAGCTGAAGTTCCTTTCATTCAATCTGTTATGCTGTAATTTAAAACAAAATATTTCCTGATAATTTTGTTAAGTTTATCCTCTTATTAAATCACCTGATCTGAAAATGTCCCACCCAAAACAGCCAAAAAACTGAAAAACTTAGTTCCTCATCCGAAAGTTCTGCAGCTAAAATATTCTTAAAAACATTATGGATATTTTGACAATTGACAAGTGTCAACGAACTGTCAAAATTTCTCATGCCCACGCAATTTCGACAACTCATTACTCCCTGAAGTTGGGTGCGGAAGACAGTGAAGTGAAAAATAAAACAAAACCGAGAAAGAGGAAAAGGTAAATAGAATAAAAGAGCAAGCAACGAACTTGGAGAGAATGAGAAAACGTCAAAAATTTAATGCGGTTATTTAAGTATGACGTGCTGCCACTTTGGTAAAAGACACCTTAGTAAAAGAAGCTGAGCATATAGATTCTGGGAAAGGCACACTCCTTAATGCTTCTTGCTAGCGTTGCCTATTCTTTTTATCTCATTTTTTATTTAATTTTTTCCTTTTATTTTTTAATTTGAAATAAAAGGAACAATGAAAAAATATTTTTTCTACTACGGATGGTAGCACGAAATGTCATAATCTATTTAATTGTGGCGTAGTTAATATGGCGTGAAAATGAAATTATATTTTTATTCTATCATAGGTAGGTATACACTGTGGGTTTACCCTCTGTTTTCTTCAATAATTTCAGTGTTTATCAACCAATCTAATATTTGTGATTGTATTACAACGCCAGAATATGGAAGACAATTTTTTTTTTCATCTTAAAGAAGCGATAGACAGAATGCAGATGATGATCATAGCATAAATTATTAAATCAAAATTACATCAGGCATTGTCAATAATAATTATAAAAAATATGAAAATATAAATAAACATTTTCTCCACGTGCCGCAAGTAGTGGTAGCACGATTAATTGAAAAACTGGTTATAATCGGTTATTTTCTAGCGGTTAACGGTTAAAATAAATCGGTTATTTTCTTTCGATCTTTCGATTAACCGAATGGAAAAGGAAACATTTTCAAAATAATAGAAAACGACGCATCAAAAACTTACCACCATCAGCAAACACAAAAATTATTGAAAACTAACCACAATTTTTACCTACTAGAACCATCCACCTTATTACATTAGAATGTAAAGAGCTATGAAACTGCATACCTACTATGTATATTTTTTCTGAAAATTCTTTTTATAAAAAAAGTACAAATATAAAACAAACAAAAGAAAAATAGCCAAAAAAATACTTTGGTAGTGATCATAGCCAATGGAGCAATTCACGATTCAATCGTGAAAAATCGCTGTATTCCTTATTTTGCAAATACGTGGAACTTGAGTCGCGACAATAGGTACATTAATGTCAACTGAGGTTGTTAGCGTTGTTGCCACGAAATGAAGGGCAATAGTAATTCGGTTTAATCGACATGTTGTTGTTGTTGTTGTAAGACTAGCGCATCCTGCTAGATCAGCTTACCCATGGTCGTTATCTTCAAACTCACCTAAGGGGAGGACCAGGAAACGTGCTGTTTCGACAGGGTGAGAGGAGGGTTGAAAAGGAGAGCAGGCTGCTAAAGGTAACTCCCAGTATCCTCAGGTGGTTAGCCGCTGGAATAGGAGTTTCATCAACATTAATGTTGAATTCCAGCCTGACCTCCTTTGTCCATGTTGTGAACAGGGTCGCCGAGTATTTAATAGGAGATAACTTATTCGGATATTTCGTACGGTGAAGAGGTGAGCAAGGTCGAAGAGATAACTGTTCATCTTTGAGCTCATGAGATCAATTACATTGTCGGTAACCATTGTCCACCGTGGAAGAGTTGTTGTCTTCACGTCAGCTACTAGCGTTGCGTGGCTAACTGAGTTGAGATCCTTTGGCAAATCTAACGCTACAAGGACAGTTCTCGCACAGGGGCGGTTGTGGTTTAGGCCGTAATTCCGGAAACCATGTTGATGCTTCGCCGGGCTGAGGTGGTGCTTGAAATAGGGGAACAGTACAGCATTTTTACCACTGATGAAAGAAGGGAAATCGGCCGATAGGAATCACGCTTGTCCGCCGACTTCCCTGATTTCAGCAGTGGTATAACCCTCCCCACCTTCCAGACATCAGAATGATGAGTGAAGAGATGAACCAAATTTTACAGCTTACCCACACCCGTGGTTATTCCCAAAAGAGTCGGCTCTACGCTTCTGGCAATCTTCAGGTGAAATCCTAAAACCTGAAATATTGAAATTTAATTTAGACGTCAAGACAATGCGGAACTCCACTTACTATATGCTTGACCGCTGCATCAAATTAATTTCATTTCTAAGCCAAATGATAATAACAAAACCCAAAGAGGAAATTATAATAATATTAATACAATATTAAGACAGTTGGAAACAATGACCAAACATATGAGTGGAGAAAATCACGTCACATTAATCCAATTTATTTCACTTGCTCATTGAGGGGGCAGCATATATTAAAAGTTAGTTGCACTATGTTTCTAAAATCGTCGTCTTGAAGAAATGGAGCGTTCATTTCTGCTCGGAGCATCAACTTCGTTAGAGCCAAAAAAAAAATTCTCTTCGAAGTTCCTTTAGCTTTTTCTACATTAATGAGGTAATTAAGACGGGGAATTTCTGAAATTCTTTTCGTAATTTAATAGGGAACAAATAAAGCAGTCAGTTTTTTTATAATTTGTTAATTGGTTTGCCATTTTGTTTCGGTTTTAATCGAAACATCCAAGATATCGGTAATTTCCTACGACCAATCGCAGTTAATAACCGAATGCTTTCGATTAACAACTCATTAATCGGTTATTCAATTTTATTTAACATCACTAGCCGAAAGTGGTCAAATGAAATGCAGCAGCTCAGAATATATCAATAGAAAACGTTACCTTTGCACTTGAATCTATTAGCCGAATATATATTTCATATATGGATATGTACAGATATGTAAGTAAGTATATGCATATCTATCAGTTTAACACAGCCATTATAAATATATTAAATGTGAATAAACAAACGTAAATCGATTAATACTCGTAGCAATTAGTTGATGACAAAACATAAGAGGTTATTATTATTACTTTAAATAAAATAGCCGATTTAAAAGCTAATAGATTAATGAAATAAATATAATAAGATTACACAATAACTTATAGCTTTTAGTGAGTAAAAGTTGATACTTCGAACTTCATTATTTAACCATAAAATTTATAAATCAACTTACTTTCAAATAATCTACGTCATATCCGATGTGAAAGCAAATTTCATTAAAATCCAACCAACCTTGTGACTTATCCTTTGAACTCAAGGAAAGTTGTAAAATAGTTATAGTTCTCTATTGAACATTATAATAAGCTATCGCTATTTCCCAGCAATATTATAGGTGAGGAATCATTGGGTAATCCTAGGGACATAATGAATTGGGCAGAAAGTGTTGGCTTCCTAAAACCGATTAATTTTTTAAGCAAAACTTCTTTGCGCTCGTTGGGCTGTAATTCCAATATCGAATGAAACGAAAAAGCGACGGGAAAAGGGAGGGGATGGCGCGCGTGGTGGGACAGTCGGATGGAAGGAGGAATGGGAGAGAAGCGAAAAGGCGGAAGATTCGGAGTAGGAAAAAACGAGAGAGGGGTAGCAAAGCGGGCAGAGTGTGGCAATGATTTTTCTCTACACCACTCCGAACCAGAGAATTAACGATATAATAAAATTCATACATAGAGCATTATTGGCATATACTCCCTCTGGTGCAGCAGAATTAGGAGAAGATTTGCACACTATGCCAATGATTTTAAGCGGTGATTTTAATGTCAATTTTGCCTTGGAATAAGCTCAACTACTTGTACAATTTTTAGAAAGTAAGTTTAATTTAAAAATGAATAATAACCCCAAGAACCCAACAACCAGATCAGGCACGACAATAGATGCAATTTTCTCAAGATATTTAAATAATTTACAATCACGAGTTTTTATTTCATATTTTTCATACCACAAACCAATTGTGTCTTTTCTTGAACATGAAAGTATGGAAGTGAATGAATAGATTTTTTATAAATGGAGGCGCAAACATCAACTAGCTTTTTTCATTAACCTAACATCCTTGAAAGTTCCAGAATAATGAATAGTGGCTTCTGTTATCGGGGAAATATTTCTATCTCATAAAACTTGCTGGCTAGGGTGAGTATTTTCATTTCAAGTGCCAATCGAGATCCATGAAGTTTCACTTCTACCGCCTAGCTTTCTAGGCTGACAATTTTTTTTTTCTTACGTAACTATTTTGGATGCAAGCTAAGAAAATCCCGAAAAATGGGCGTGGTCTGCATATTGTAATAACAATCTAATACACGGCCGAAATGTTAAGAACTAGTCGAAATTTTGTTAATAGCTTCTGAATTAAATTATAAGCTATTACACCTTCCGTTACCTCTTTTTTCAAAAACAGAAAATAATAGCCTCAATTTAGCCAGACAGTGCTTTAAAAATATCATACGGCTTTATAAGATAACATTAGTTGTTAAATAATACCAACTAGTAATATAATTAAATTCAATTACTTTATTAATAAACGTTTATAATGTAATGTTTATAATAAATAACTAACACTTTGAAAGTACCCTGTAAAATTAATAAATTCAATTATCGATCATCATTATCAACCAATTCTAGAAATTAAAATAAAAATTAAACTTTTTTTGCACTTATGTAAAAATCAAGCATTTTAAGTTACGCTTTCTAGGAGGAAACCCCCTAGGCCGAGTCGGTCAATAGAATAGCGTCTTGTTATTTTTTGAACTTTAGTAAACAGCATATCCGAAAGTTGTTGGGTTTACTGATTCCGGATGAATTTTTAATAAATTATTTTCAGACTCATAAAATAATTTGCATCCAAATTTTTTTTTTGAGGCACTGGCCACTAAAACGAAATACATAAGTTTTCAAAATTTCAAATTCTCTCTCCGTAATACTTTATATAAAAATCTACACAAATTGAACATTTTCCATAAAAGTGATAATAAATTTGAAGGTGTTTTTTAAGTCAGTTTTCGCCACTTTTTTTAAGGTTGAACCGTTTCTTGTGGAAAAAGGTAAATGTATAGACAAAAAACAACGGTTGAAGTCTCAATACTGCGATTTTCAGCTACGAAACTGCACCATTAGATTTTCGAAAAAAAAACAACTTGGAAAATGTTTCTTTCCAAAAATAAATCACGGTGCGTCGCGTGCTATTGTCCTGCATTTCGATGAATACGGTTCGGATTTTATGGGTAGCGTTTATTAGAGCATTTCGTTAAGATAAGCCCGACTTAGTCAGTAGTTCCCAACGCATAATCAGTGAGATTTCTTTATGAGACTTCTTTGAGGGCTTATGACTTAGGGTGATGGTTGCCTCAAGCGTTTATTACTTTTTTACGCCGAAATGATTTCACGACCTTAGATACAAAATAGCTTATAACTTCGATTAAGAAATATTATATTTTTAAAAAAGAGTTGCCACCTGATTAAAAAGTTAAACTCAATCAAAGCAATAAGTTAACTGAAATATTGCAATACGGGTATCGAAGAAAAAAAGTATAAAAAGGAAAAGTAAATTTTACATTTTACGCGCTATCGCTTTGTAGATTCGGCAGTTATTTCTTTGTATCTTCGTTACACAAACGAGTGCATTCAGGCAAATGAATAAAATAGCCTCAAGCTCTATAAATTACACAGACGATTCATAAATATAAGGCCAAAAATAATAATTACTGCAAGTTTTGCCAATATTCGAGAGAAAAAAACAAATGGCAACTCCATATTGGAGAAAGCTTCCCCTTCCGTTGGACAAAAAAATAATATGTGTGCGGACTATCGGAGAATGGTATATATGTAACTGTTTCTTTTTGCTATGCTATTTTTCCGACGGCTCGAAAAGTTGATGGGTATTTGAAGGATTTTCCGGCATTCCTTGTCAAGTTGGGTTTGAAAACAAACCGGTTTCGGCGTTGTGCCATCTTCACTGCCATTTTTCGTTCTGGATATAACTGCTTCTGTCTACTTTTTTATGAATGTATTTTTACAAAATAAAAACTGGTCGAAAAAATAATATAAATATAAATAATATAAATAATATATAATAAAATAAGTTTGATATTTTGCTTTTATTGAATTTTTTATCAAAATATACTTCATTACTCCACAAAAAATCATATAATTAGAGCTTCAACTTGTTTAAAAAAATTAATAAAATTTAAAAAATAATGTTAAGTTGTTTATAGAAGTTTTAGAAAAAAATTTAAGCAAGTAGTTTTGTAACGCATTTAAGTTTGGTATAAAAGAGTCCAAAGTTACTTAAAACGATATTTTTCACATATTTGAGTCCAATAAACTCTTGCAAAAAATTTAAAAGAATTTTTTAAATTAATATTCCCATATTGATTTGAATATTCATATGGCATTTCGAAGGTTATTATAAAATATGTAGACCGCGCGATACAGGTAGGGTCGCAAATTAGAGCTAGAGTTTGACCAAATTATATTTTATACAATTCACCATTTTCTTTATAGAAACGTGAATCTCGAAATGCAAAAATATAAACATATTCTAACAAATCAAAAAATAAAATAAAAGTGGATTTTTTGTTCCACATTAAAACTATTTGATATATCAAACTTAATATCAAAAGTCGAAAATTATTATTATTATTATTATTATTTATTGTAAAGGTTAATACAATTGAGCCTTAACAATTTAATTTAGCTTTAGCAACTTTGGCCATCAAGCTTTATGTATTACTAGTGTACTTACATTTAGGTAATAATATAAAAAATATGAAAGTAAATATACTATATACACACTTCATACTTCAAAGTAGATTTTTGCTTTACATAGGAATCTTGCAACATTCTTAACGTTTGAATAATTAACATTTCGAAGGGCCTCCCTAGCATTTCCTTTAAATATATCTTGGCGAGCGTCATTGAATTCTGGACATGTTTCTATTATGTGGTTGATGGTAAGGACACATGTTGCGTTGTCGCAGAAAGGACAAGAAGGTGGGTTGGTATTTTCGAGTAAATATTTATGTGTTATTCGGGAGTGGCCGAGACGGAGTCGTGTAAATACCAGATTGTGCCTTCTAGGTAAATTTTCCGGGAAGATAGGTGCTTGTCCTGGCAGGTTTAAGGTTTTCTAATGGTGCGAGTATTCATTCCAGTTTTGGTTGATTTTTTGGATGTAGTTCTTGTATGCGAGGCGCTTTATATCTTTTTTGCTTAGGGTGTCTATGAGTTGAAGAGGCGATCTTGTTGCCAATTTAGCTGCGTAATCTGCCAGGTGATTTCCTTGTATACCGACATGACTGGGTACCCATAAAAGTTTAATTATGTTGGGATTCGATATGAGTATGTCTCTTATTTGACATATAATCGAAATTAAATGCAATAATATAAGGAAATCAAGAGAAATGCACTTCAAAATGGTAATGATGCCGATTTATTCAAATATGAACTGCTCGTTGCTTTTACAAATGAATTTTATGGCAACAATGTTTTGTGTCGCACCGCACTATACCGCAACACGACTGTTTGAGCAGCTCCTTAATTGGTAAATAATTGTTTGGGTTACATGTTCCATAGACTAATTGCTGTATAAATTTGTTGTTTTATTACCAAGTCAAATATAAACAAGTAAAGAAGTGCTACCTTCGGCCTTGCCGAAGCCTTCATACCTTTCATGAATATATAAAAATTTTATTGAAACTACTGCATTGTTAGCGTAAAAAACTTTTAAATTTTAAAACACAATTTATTTTTCTCATATAGAATGAAATACATTAGTAATATGATAAAGTAAATTATATTTTTCTAGAAAAATTAAGAGATTAAGATACATATGGAAATTTAATGTTATTAAAAGTTAGAACTAAAAAATATCCTGTCATGGTCAGTGTAGGAGGATTCATTTGTTTTTTAATGTAACCAATTTGCAAACGAACACCCGGATAAAATTTCCTTTAGTTGTAAAAGCAACCCTGTTGGGATCTTTCATGAAAGATGCGCATTATTTAGTGCTATTTAAGAACGGAAAATAGTTGTGCAAACAAATTTTAGGTTAACGTAGTTATTTATTTAAAAATACTATGTAAATAAAAACGAATTAGGTCTTAAATCTAAATATTCCATGTCTTTTCTTCTGGCTCATTCACAATAGCGCAGTCTTTTTCACTTCCCAACACTACATCTCGCATATTTTTCCGAGTTAGTGTTGTTACCTTACATGCCATTTCTTATTTTACCAAGTGTTCTTTTGCAACTAGGTTACAAAGAAACGGGCCCAACGTTAGAATAATTGAATAATTGAACAAAATAATGAGATTTTTGGGGATATTTTCAAATCGGTTCAGCTCACGTAAATCTTAATCTTAAATTTAATAATTCCAGTGGAAATTAGTGATGGAAAACTGATTATAATCGGTTACAACGAAACACCGGATACCAGAACGACTCGGCCAAGGACTGATACAACAACAACTGCTAGCTCTAAATTCTGTTCTTAAGAATTGATTTGGCAATCCCTATTTACTTACTTACTTAATTGGCGCTATTACCGCTTAAGCAATTTTGGCCGAGCTTCTCCTACAACTTGCGGTGTGCATATTGATGTTGAGGGACCTACTGTTTTACGCCGACTCCGAATGGCGAATGTTTTTTTTATGAGAAGTTTTTTCACACTCCGAGGTTTGCCATTGCCTGCCTAAAAGCGACCGCTATTAGAAAAAACTTTTCTGTAATTTCTTGATGATACCTGTCCCGGCCAGGATTTGAACCCGGGACCCACCGAATGAAGCGCTCACACGCTACACACTCGGCTACGGCGGCCGCCAAAAATGCAATCCCATAAAATGTTAATAATTATATATGCACTACCCATTTTGGTTGCTGTTACATATAATAGGTGGCAAAATTCTCACCTTGTTCTAGCCGAGGCGAGGAGTTTGACATTCATATTTTAATATTTTATATCCTTGTGTAAAATTTAATTAAATTTTACTTTAAAAAATGGTGGCAACCCTCTTCAAAACCGTTAACCGTTTTAACCGTTTGTGTATAATTTTATTAAATTCTACTTTTTAAGCAGGTGGCAACCCTCTGTATGCTATAAGGCTTTTCTCAGCGAATCGAACAGTTTGGTATCCATATTTTCATATTTCGTATAACTTTTGTATTTTTTAAATACATCCAACTTTTCAAACAGGTGGCACCCCTCTCTAAAATGAAGGTAGATATGAACTTCCTCCTCGGCCAGGCGAGCCTTCTGTCACCTACATAAATTTCAATAATAATAATTTGTGCGTACTTGAAATAAATTCGACATTTCAAATAGGTGGCAACCCTCATAAAACTTAGCTATGAACCTTCTTTCCGAGACGAACAGCTTTATGCCCATAGTTTTTCATATAACTTGTAAATATTTAAATTTCACTTTTAAAAAGGGTACCACCTCATATCTATCAAATATATATATACAAAATTTCATAAAAATATGTTTCGAAGTAGTTCGACCACAAACACTGTGACACGAGATTTTTATATAAAAGATTATAATAATTGTTTTGCTTGTTGCAATAAATATCGTACCAAAACTGATAGAATTAAAATAAAAATTTAATAGATATTTTAAAAGTTGTAGTTTAAATTCGATTCACAACTTAAGGCACTCAATTCATAGGGTAAGCTTCCATATTTTAACAAGGAATAAATAAAGCAATCCGTTTTTTATAACTTTTTATACGACTTTCTATTTATTTCGGTTTCAATTGAAATGACCACTTAAGCGGTTAATTTCTCACGATTAATCTCAATTAATAACTGAACACTTTCGATTAATTGCTAACCGATAACCGATAATCCGATATACCGATTAATCGGTTATTCAATTTTTTTGCCATCACTAGTGGAAATACCGCAATATTTTATCCGTGATTTACCCTAATGCACCAGTATGTAACTATTTAGAACAAAATGGCAACTCCGTCAACACTAATACATTCGTACATATCTATTATCCACATGCCTTAAGCCATAAACAGGTATGGAGGTGTTTATGCCGACGCGCGTGCAGCATTTATCATACGCCATCGCTGACCACAGCTTAGCTGCCGAATTCTATTTGTTGCGCCTGCTGCCACTAACTACCGTCGCGTGTTGCAAATTAGCCATTCAAGTGATTTGTTAGTTCATGTCAAAATATTCGGCACGTATGTACGTAAGGCGAACTACAAAGCCACACGCACAGCTTCTTTGCTGCAAACGCACACACACACATACAAACATACACACATACACACATACACATTTATGTAAATAGTTGCTGATTGTCTTTTCGTGTGGACTGCAGGCAGGCAAATAGACAGACAGAAAATTAAATGTAAAAAAATAGGAAAACCGAAAAGTCAACTTCAACTTCTGAAAAAGTGGCGACAACAACGATGTCAACAAAACCAACTGCATTATACTCGTACTCTTAGTACGTGGTATGTTAGAGTGTGTGTGTGTGTGTGCGTGTCTGCTGCTTGCTGCTGCTGCTACCGCGGCTGCATTCAAGGTTAGAAGCGTCAAGTATTTAACTTGTTTACGCTAGCAGCTCCATTGCATTGCCTACCGCCAACAAACGAGCTGAGAAATTTTTGCTAAATTCTCGTTAGCTTAGCAATTTTTTGGTGGATTTCGATGTTGCATGCAACCGTTTAGCGTTTAGAGTGTGTGTACTACTTGTACGAGTATGGATTGCTAAAAGGCATGCACTAAGTTTTTTTTTTTTTGATTTTTTTGTAATTTACGCTCCACACACACACACACACACACACTCAGCCATTTTTCCACATTTGCATCAAGGCGAAAAGTGCAGTGACGATTAAATTGGTCAATATTTCTTCAATTTGTTGTGCTTGTGTGCGTGCGCGTGTATTCGAGGTAGAGACATTGAAATGTCAGTTATAATGGATATGAACTTAGACCATACAATCGGTCATGGCATAATGCACAGTTCAATTCGATTAGAGTTAGCGAAATGCAGCTGGGTTTAAAGAGCGCTTGTAGTTTGATTCACTCCCAGACACCATGGCCTTTTTGGTGGATGGATAGATAGTTGGGTTATGAGTTGGTCGCAAGTTCATTAGTAACACTGACAGTTTTTCTAACTTGGGTATTTTTTTTTTTTTGTTGCTTCTGGCGTTTAGATTAATTTGACCGCAAATGACTTTAGAACTAGGAATATATGTACAATATAATACATTATTTTTTCCACATTGTTATTTTCAAAGTTGCATATGTATGCGTAAGTAGTTAAAGTTTGATGTTTTCCATTTTGCTCATTTTAAATAATAAATATGCACGAACCTCAAGTGAAGCGGCAAATTTATTTGCTGCGTTTTTTTTAGACCAAATTTTGTAATGAAGTCTAAAACCGTTTGGGTGACTTTTCCTCTAACCTATACCACTCTTTCGACTACGATGCTCTATATCTTTCAACTGGGGATATTAGTAACGTATTTCTTAAATTGAAATCTTCCGACCAAACTGATGTTGATGGATTTCAGGCAGGCACCGTAACGGTTGTAATTTTTATTTGGAAAATCATGATTTAATCGTTATTTTTATGATTTTTATTTTTTCGATAAAAACTAATCGTCCTTGGACTTATATTTTTTCGATCAATTTTGATCATTGTTATTTTTTTCGATCAAAAATAATTTTTCTTGGATCTTTATTGTTTCGATCGAAAATAAACATTATTCTCGGATTTTTATTTTTACGTAAATGTTGATCGTTATTTTGTGATATTTTTTCGATCATAAAACATATTACTGTCAACGTCGACAAATATTTATGTGTAAATGGTAAATATATACAAGAAAAATGATTATTTTTGATTGAAAAAATAAAAATCAAAAAACAACGATCAAAGTTGATCGAAAAAATAAAATCCAGTTATAACGATTATTATTGATCGAAAAAATATAAATCACAAAATAACGATCAAAGTTGATTGAATAAATAAAAATTAAAAAATAACGACCATACTTGACCGAAAAAATAAAATCTAATTTTAACGATTATTTTTCATCGAAAAAATATAAATCACAAAATAACGTTTATGCAATGATTTAAAAAAAAAACATTTCAAAATAAAAATAAAGTCAGATTTGTATAGCATATTGGATGAGAATAAGATCGATATAGTCCAGTTTTGTTTTAAAGGCATTCTTTTGAAAATAATTTTTTGATTCGAAAAAATAAAATTAACGGTTATTTTTGGTCAATGCTTCCAGGACTTTTAATGAAAAATCGTCCTGCTTTGGTCTAACCTCTAAAAGTAATTTTCAATAAATCTCAATATTCAGGGAGATTCATTGGCATCTTTAAGAGTGGCAATAAAAATAACGTTAGGAATTATAGCCCTATTTCAAAACTCTCGACTATCACAACACTTTTTGAATACGCAGTTAATAGTTAGTTGAGCTTCCATCTCACTACTTGTCCAAGTGCTTTCAAATGACTTTATCGAGAATATCGCACATTTTGTTTGCTAAATAGACCATATCGGCTTCAGTGTGTTGGTGAGATTAAGTATCTTGGAGTTGTTTTCGAAAATGAAATCTCCTTTGAAAACCATATAAATTATATCACTCCCAAATCTTTCTCCATGTCGATTTTAGCGTCATCTAGGAGATAAATGTTTCATGACTAAAATGTAGCCTATGCCCGAGCTCGGGTCTAGGGAATATACTGCCCAAATTTGATTGAAATCAGTTCATTGGTTTTTTGAGCAAAGTTGTCACAAAGAAAATTACTCAATTTTTATATACTTTATTATACGGCACTTAACTTTTATATACGGCATTGCAGTAAAATCCGTTGTTTTTTTTTTTGGTATCGGATTTCAATCCGGCAACTTTCCGATGGGTGTCGCACAATCCAATCATATCGGTTCTCATGTTCGCAGCATACTTCACGTGCTGTTTGCGCTATTTCATATAAAATGCAGATAAATTATTTATAAAATACAATTCTTGCTTCAGTATTATAATGATTCATTTCCAGGAGAAAACATAAAAAAGTTATCAAAACTGAAAACAGAATTTAAGCTATTTGAACATTGTACTTTAATGTGCTACAAAATTGCATATCCGAAAATGCTTGCAGATATCGAAAACCAATTAAATAAGATACAAGAAAAATAACAAATGAAGCCTTTCAAAACGAAAATCGACTTCCACATTTTATTTTCATATTTATTGGAAGAAACTTATGAAACTTTCACAAGCATCTTATGTAATAATATATAATAATTTTTTTTATTTTATATGAATTAAATAATATATAATAATTTTTTTATTTAATATGAATTAAAAAAAAAACTAATTATCATATTCTATTTCCTTTCATTGCAGTTCCGATTTGGAGACATTACAATTCCAATTGACTTGCGAAATTCCACACATTAAAGTTCGTGCGCAATATCGTTCGACGGGTGTGTTGATTTTAGTGAAAGCTTCAGGCGCTGGTGATTATTGGGGCGAATATGGTGAGCTTAATTTACAGTATTTCCTATTTACATACATAGCTTGTTTATTATGTTTTTTTTAATATATATGCATGGCCAATTGTTGTGTTTAATTTTACTGCAGATGGTGTCAAAGCGAAAATCTACTTCAAAGCTAATCCCAATGTGGCTGATGATGGGCGCACTTATTTAACAGCCGAACAAGTTAAAATGGATTTCAATGTTAAAGAAATAAAAATGGGTGTGGATAACATTGCTAATGGCAATACAGTGATACGTGAGTACTTCTTTATGGCTGTAATTAAACATACGTTAAATTAGGAAGCTTTCAATTTAATGAGCTTAAGGAGCTAGATAAATGTCTCCAAACGAAACTTTACAATGGATGACGGGAAATCGTTCCATTAGGCATCAGCCAAATATGTTTCAACTTTAGATGACTAGTTATACAAACATACACGGCCTTCAAAGTTCTTTAAACATCTTCTTTAATTCGATTCGCATTCCTTAAAGTTTATTTTTTGTCTCAACTCAAACTTTCGCCTTCGATGGCGGTGTGTTCTCTCCCCAAAGCAGTTTAACTTCTTCATCTCGAATAATTGCCTACCATCAGAGGAACTTTTTGTGATCTCATACTCGTACGCGGATGTATGTATATAACCGGATTTCTTTACGAACTAGCTTATTTCTTTACTGTGAAAAGTCAAGTCATGCGCCGTTACCCTGCATCCCCAATGCAGACGTTTGATAACCACCTTAGTTTTAAGAGATAACTCCCTAAATTTTAGAGGTCACCTTCTCAAGTACTTGCTCGCATTCTCAGAGCACATTAGATCAATCAAAAGTAGAGAGCTGCAGGGAGGTCAGTTTAAAAATACGCAGGTGCAAAAAGCAAACATTCCACAACAGACAATTTCCTAATTCTCACCGAACGTCATCTCCTTAGGGAGCTTCATTGAGTACCCAAACAGACACCGTCTACATACATACATATATACCAGATCAACTTCCGGCACATCAGAAAATAATTTACCTAGCTTATGGACAAGACACATCATCATTACTTAAAGAGCGATTGAAGTCAACGGCATATAGACAGGCCATAAACAACATTCTTCAAGAGTTAGACACCCTTTCGAGCAATCGGACGAACCGCCTCATGAGACCGCGTTCTGGATACAGTTGCAGGTTTCTACAACCAGTGTTACCGTTGTGCGACTAAAGAGGCGAATTTACCCTTTTTGAGCCCCAATACCCTGTGGTCCGCCTTTTTGGTTTTTTTACCCTTTTCCAAAATTATTTGCGACTTTTGCCCTTTTTGCAGGAATTATTTTAAGAAATGTTAATAGAGCCATGCTATTAAGAAATATTTTCTCCGGTACAGACGAAAAAATGCATCACTTAATGACATTTTCTTCTCTCGAAAGAATGTTGCCTCTTATATTGTAACATTTGCATTAGGTTACCTGTCGTTTTGCAAAATAGATATGTATATTTGTAGAAAATGTTGCACGAACAGAAAGCAAAACGTCATAAGAATTTTAAATGAAATGCTACTCGGCTCTTTTTTGCTAACTCCTAATCTCCATTAAAAATAAGTCGGCTAAAAGTTGATACTTATAATTTTTTGATCTCGCAATTTAATTTACATATAACTTCCAGTAAATTTTCATCCATTATTTGCAAATAACAAATAATAAACATATTATTGAATATGAAATATGTATGTTTTGGAAACAAAGAACTTTTGGTTTAAAATAGAAACCTTCTTTCTTCTTTTAATAGTATAGAAAAAAAAAAAAAATTTTTTGGCAACCGTTTTTGTCGTCAATTACAACCTTTTTGCGACTTTTTGAAAATTCTCAATTTCATCACTGGCTACAACAGCAAAAATCTGAAAAGACTGAGAGAAAGTTTTTAACCGATTTAAATTCCTACAATTGAATTTTTTATATGTATAATACTCCGTTCATTGAGGAGAACAATATAAGCGTTCACTAGAAATCTCATTACAGTTTTACACAAATCATTATAGTTTTTGAAGTAGATACAAGTCAGAGGTGTAAAAAAATTTGTATGCCACTGAAAAGTTCAGTGCCGAGGCGTTCCTGTTTAGCTCGTCGATCATTTCGATGTCATTACTATAAACGTGCCCCATTAGCACTGCCTTTCCGAGGGTTTTAACTTTCAACTGAAAACCAACACAAGATCCCGTTCCTAATAGACAGTTCATTTTAGAAACATTCGGGAAAATAGAAGATCAGAGGCATTCAATGAATAGAATGGAGTAGAAGTATAGAGTTATGTGAAACGAATTTCCATTATTTTTTGTGCGACAATGCGCATGTTGGGTTTTCTCGAAACCAAACTTGACGACGAATGATGAAAATTTGTTCCAATATGCCATCAAATATCAAAACCAGATTTTGATGTGAACTGTAGCTTATAATACATGCGTACATATTAGAGATGCAACTTTTCGGGATTTCGCTGGTTCCGGGATATTCGGTATTTGAAACTTCGTTACCTGAAGTTAAAAAATTTGATCGAGTTTTGTTGCAATTAGAACATATAAGCGAATTCCTCCTTGAGATTAAATTAATTTTAGTTTTGATCTTATAGCCTATTCTTTTCTCGAAATAAATGTCACCTCATTTCAGGACAACATTACGAAAATGTTGTCATGGACCCTACAAAAATGTTGCATTTTTCATATGAGAAAACATCAACAAAAATTCTACCCTATCAATTTCACTTGTCTCATCAATGTCAAGGCGAATTTATAGAAGGTGACTTTTAGAACAAATATAAATTCTCTTAATTAAAACTACTGAGATATCAAAAGACTTCCTTTTAATTGAAATTTGTCTTAACGCACCAACAAAATGAATGAGACTTTTGTATTTTGCTCGATCGCTCTATACTCACCCAAACCGAGATTTGAATCGGCTAGCCCCGTGACTGCGGGTGCCGGGATTGACATCCCTAAATACGTATGTTCGTCTATCCAACAATCATTTTAAATATTTAACAATTTTTTGGACATAAGCTATTATTAACTTGACCTTTTTGGTCTACTCGGCTTTTTCTGTGACAATACTGATTAACACTTGATCCCCCTTACTTCGCTTATTTCTATTTACAGAGGCCGCACTAAATCTCTTCATTAACTCCAACGCACAGGAGTTGTTGAAGGAAATGAAGCCAGCGCTACGCACGAAACTCACACTGGTCATACGCAACTTTATGGATCGGATTTTCGCCAAAATACCATTAGATCAATGGATTAATTTGAATGAATAGATGCACGGAGAGGCGCTGCTATAAGCGCGAAGGTGCAGGCGAATTGATTTAAAATCTAGAACATTTCGCAATTAATTAGTTTAGCTGTAATTTAATGTTTAGCTAGCAGTTAGTCAAAACTTATTTATTTGCATTTATTATTAAAAAAAAATGACATGAGTAGAAGTGAATGAATTCAATCTAAAATGGTTGACATTCGATAACTTCGTTTGTAAATGAATTATTGCTATAGATTTACATAAATTATTCAATACAAGCACGATTACAAGTAAATGGCAATTCTTCAAATAAAAGTTATGAATATACCAACCACAAGTATATTATTTTTATAAAGTAATTCGAATTATTGGAAAAAAGTAAGTATGTATGTATAAAGTTTCAAATGAAGTGCGTTTAAAAAATATATTTCACAACGATAATCCGCGTGCTTTTTCAAGAAACTTCACCAATGGGGAACACAGCTTTTTAATCAGAATTTACATTTTCTAATTGTAATAATAATAAACTTAATGATTATAGATAAATATAGACACATACATATATACCAAACTTCTTAGAATCAATAGCGAAATTTATTAAGCCTTGTCTGTCAGTCCGTCTATCCGTGCAACGGATACCTCGAGTAAATACTAAGCAATCTCAACGAAATTTGATTTACAGATTGTCATGGACGCAAGGTCGTTGGTATTACAAATAAGCGAAAATAATAACCCCGCCCACATAACGGTGTTTTGTGAAAATCAAAAGATAGCGCTATTTCAGTAATGAGTGAAGATAATTTGCTCAAATTTGATATCTAGTATTGGGTTGAGGAAATGAATGAGGAAAGGAATTTTTTTGTTGGAAAATGTGCGTTACCTTGCCCACTTTATATGGAAAAGTGTTATATCTCCGAAACTACTTGACCAAACTTTACCAAATTTGGTGCACATATTGCATTTGTAGTCAGTAAGCAATAATTTCGAAAATTATTAAAATGGATTAAACCCACCTCTCATAAAACGATAAAACGAACCAAAAAAATTTGAAAATGGGCGTGGCGTCGCCCCCTTTAGAGCAAATAAGTATATAAGCGAAACCAAGTCTACCAAATTTGGGACACACGTCATATGTCAAGTTAGTAAGAAAACATAAAAAAAATTTGTAAATCGAACAAAAACTTCCCCCACCTCTCATATAGCGGTAATTTTCAAAATTAAAAATGAAACGCGATATTTGGATGGCTATTAAAGAGAATTTGCTCAAATTTAATATCCATACTCGGAATACAAAAATTTTCGTAATAGGCGTGGTGCCGCCTATTTTCGAGTAAATAATAATATCTCAAAAGTTATGCCATCAAACACCACCAGATTTAGTACACATATTGAAACTCAAGTCAATAAAAAAAAATTTCAAAAAGTGTAAAGATCGTATGTCCACCTCTCATATAATGGTAAAGTAAAAAATCAAATAAAATCGGATATTTATTAACTAAACAAGGTAATTTGCTCAAATTTGATAGATAACATTGGGCTTGAGAATGAAATACATGGAATCGTAAATGTTGGGAATCGCCATGGTATACCCCACCTTAGAGCTAATAGGTATATCTCCGAAACTTTTTTGTCAAATTATACTAAATTTCGTAGACACTTTGCAATTCTTGTAAGAAATCACAGTTTCGAAAATTATGGAAATCAGACTAAAACTACGCTCACTTCTCATAAAACGGTAATTTACAACAATCAAAATATTCAATATTTTACTAAATTATATTGCAAATTCTTTCAAATTTGGAATAAATAACTTAATTAGGGAGAAAATGTTTAAAAAATCAAAATTTTGGAAAATGGGTGTGGTACGTTCAACTTTTGCTTTCTATGGGAGCGTAGCATCGCCCACTTTTGCAAATTTATACAGTTGAGTACTTTGGACCCCTATAAAGGACACACATTCATTTTAATGCATAATACCAAGTTCACACGACAACGAACCCCAGTTGCTTATGGCTCAATTGTGATATTCTGTGAAAATAAATTGAAAGTCCTGTAAAGTTTAGAAAATAGAATAAGAACAATAATAAGAAAAAATCGGGGTGGAGAAAAGCTGAAGTATTTCTAAAAAGTGGGACTGCTTGGTGTGCACAGAGCGAAGCTTTTATTTGAAGACCGGCGGGGCATTTCGGTTACCTGATTGCCTTAGAGGTGAAAAAGTAAATAAATAGAGAAATTCCATCAAAAATATGCTGTCTGGACAATCTGAACGGTCATGTTTACTATTGAAAACAACTTGTTTTCTTTGCCGTGTGAACATGGTATAAGATTAACTTTTTTGATTGCGTAAAACAAGTACGGTTTATTAGACTCTTCCTTGCTTGTTTTGTTTTTTTTTTTTTTCATCAGCTGAATGTATCAAATGCAAGAATTTTAAGCCGGCGTTAATCATTTATTAAGAAAATATCGTGCAGCTATTTTATGGTGAAATATTAAAAGTGCTAGAAAGACAGTTGTAATCAAAGAGGTTTAATTCAAAAATTAAGTAAATATTTTTCACCAAAGATATTAACTTTTCATTAATTTTTAGTTGTTAATGTCTTATTATCTAAACATAAAATCTAACCCTACATCGTAATGACCGATTATGGTTGGTTGCGGAAATTAGTTAGCCATTGGCAACTCAGCAATTTATTATTAGGAATACACAACACAACATCAATCTGATATAAATATCTACAGCATGCTACAGGTTTTTGCTAATCATCAAAATGCAGTTATTCAGATGGTTATATAAAACACACAGCTCGTTCAGTGTTAAGGAAATCTCAAATGTGTCTTGATAAATGCATGTATTGAAAATGTTTTTCATAACAATTTAATTTTTTTGTTACCTGATTTCACCTATATACGTTAATAATAAATTGGTATATAATTTTCGAACAGCTGGCAATTCCACAACATTTTTCCTAAGTTTTCTCAAACCTTTATCAGTTCAAACCAGTATAATCTTATAAATGTTATATTATACATTTTTATTTAATTTGAGTAATTTAAACAGGTGGCAACCCTTTCCAAACATATTTCTTGACTGAACATTCTTTAAACCTTTTTCGTTTCGCCCCAGTATAGTAGAAATTCAGTTACCTAACCAATTAAGTAGATCCAACTTTCCTTGGCAGGTGGCAACCCTCTTTATAAATGTTGTCTTATAAAGACATTCGCCCACACAGCAAACCCGATATATGTATTTCAGTAAGCTTAGTAGTTGAATTAAATTAGTATTTTTAAACAGGTGGCAACACTCGTTAAACGCATTTTCATGATTAAGTTTTTAATGCCTACTTCCATGAATCCCTAAATAATGCCATCTAGTTTACTCTTTTAAGTAAGTGGCAACCCTCTGTAAAGGCATTTTCAAAATAAGGTTTTCTAAAAGCTCGTTCATTTGAGACACAATTGGTCAATATTTGATTTGATTTATGTATAATTTTAATTAATTTTTTAAACAGGTGGCAACTCTCTCCGAAAATATATTTGAAATTAAGCTTTCTAAAAATTTTTAATTTAACACTCATATCGCAAAATTTTATTAATTTTTTATTTTATGGGCAGAACTATCCAGTCGTTATAGAAGAATAAGTTATTTAAGTTATTTAATTAATTGACTATAATTTTTTAGTGGCAACTCTCCATAACTCTCGCCTATTTTATAACGTAGGGTGTAGGCTATTTGTGTGCTAAATTTTGTACAATTCCGTTCAGATGTTTGGGCCTAAAAATGTAATAATATACTCACTCACACAAGCACACAAACTTTCACATTTATCTATAATCCAAGTAGAATAGAATTAAAATCATATAAAAGTATAAAATTATTGAATTTTCAAAGTTGCCGCTTTATGTAAAGTTAGAAAATCAGAATAATATAACGGCAACAAAGTGAATTTCAAAATAGTTTAAATGTATTATTAACGGCAGTTAAGTAAGTATGAAACGTTGTTGTTGCTACTTTTTTTTGCACAGTGCATTTATTTATACTCGTACTTATTTGCGTGCATGAGTGTTTAATAAGTAGGAACAAATTACCGTAATTTGCTATCAACTGTCAACACAAATTAAAATGCGAGTACATAATAACTTTGGCAGTAGCTATTGTTGAGCGATTATCACACGAATAAAAATTGTTGAAATGATAATGAGCTGATGAAATTTTTGTTAGCTGCCCATTCTCGCTCTAATCTATAAGATATGTATAATTGAATAGACGAACATGAGTGATGCTCAATATGTCCGCATACTTCAGCATAGTATTGTAAATTACAAATTGGAATCGTCGTCAATGAATTAAAGATACCGTTTGATCTCTCTCCGTCATAAGGTCATAATAATTTTAAATAGTGGAGATTTACGTGAGCGTTATGTTGTTGTATCCCAAATAGAAAGGCCCACTGTACTTGTATTGCTGCCCTGTGAAATATTCTTCAGGGATGGTTTACTGTGTTCCTTAGCCTCATTCATGTGTGAGCTGTTAGCTTAGGTTAAGTTGATGTGGTAGTCCCCTCAGAGGGAAACGTTGCGTATCCAAAATAAAGTCTCGCAAACTGCTAATGTCTACCACACAGAGAACTCTTCTGGGGTGTTAATGACGTGAGAGCCTAGGTACTTGAAACTCAGCCTCGCAAAGGGAGGGCAGCTGAGTAGAAAATGAAAAGATGGCTCCGCCTCGTCATCCTCGAAGAAGCTGTGTGAAAAAGGGTCGGAGACTATATCTGGCTTAACTAAATGAATACATATCGGACAATATCCGGTAAGAACTTCTACGACTATCGAGAGTTGTCGCTTTGTTAGCGACTGGAGCTCCCTCGAACGCCCACGATCCACCACCGACCAGAAGGTTCTTGTGATTCTGCATGTCGCAGTAATTGCTCAGCGATCGCGGTCTGTAGGCGGCCGATGGAGCTTCCACCCTCTCTCTGCATGGAGTAGTGACTTTAAGGGGGCCGTGCCGAGCGAGTAGTATTCAGAGTTTTGACCTTACCATTAGAGACCCTAAGGCCTTAATTGCAGTCTGACTATCAGAATAAATGTTGACCCGTCTAAAGGGTATTACTTTGGTGACTAGCCAATCGGTTGGCTCCTTGATTGCAGCCACCTCCGCCTGAAACGCACTACAGTAGACTGGAGGCCTAAATTTCTGCATAAGGAAGAGCTCCTTTCACAATACATCCTCTCCAACTTTTCCGTCCAGCTTCGATCCATCCGTAAAGAAGCTAACCGGTCCCTCTGTTTCTAAAGGGATAAATTCGAAGCTGGCAAGAATTTTAAAATGCCCATAGGCCGAATGGAAGCTGTATCCATTGCTCTTTAACCGGACTGCTGCAACCTTGCTGACAATGTACTCAGGCAACACGTGAACTCTTTTTGTCCTCGTTCCCCTCCATGTCCATAAGCTTCGCTTCTTTATCCAGCTTGGAAAAGACAGAACTAACGGCGCGGTTGTTGAGCCCAATGATGTCGATGTGCGTTGATGGTTGTTGGCTTCAGTCTATCACACAATACGCTCGATAGTTGGTAGTTGGCGCATATTGGAGGATCACCCTTCTTGTGAATTGGGCTAAGGCTGATTAAACAGAAACAAATCCTGTTGATAAAATAAATTTTCCTTAGAAGAAAGAAAATAGTACTACAAATTAGGGAAATATAGTATCCTTAAATAAGAGTCCTATTAAGGTAGCCATGTCTTTGAAGCCATTTACAGGGAATTTTTCCTTAGAAATTGTTATATTTTCCCAAGTGCCAAAGAATGTTTTTTTCAGAGTGTAAGTGCAAGCAAAAAGGCGGAAACATCCCTACAAGACAACTGAATATCATATAAGCGCTCATATTATCATTATGACTATTTACAAAGATGCTTACCAAAGCACTCATATTGGTTCAGGCCATGGGCAAAAAATGAGTTATTTGCCCTGGTTTGTGTGCTCTACATAACAAGGCAACTAAGCAACTAAGCCGGCCATTTGTGTCATCATTTATGAAATGGGCTTGTATTAGAGACTCATAAAAAAATGTAAAAGTGTTAGAATTTTTGCATAAACTGCTCAGTAAGCAAATGTTACTCATACGCCCTAAACTCCCAGTCAATTTCAATCGAACATTAAGCAATACTAGATAGATGCAATTGAAAAAGCTATCACTTGCAAACAAACATTTGTTTTTTTTCCACTTCATATTCGTACATAAAAAACATAAATTTAGCAATAAATATACACATACTCGTACATATAAACAAAATGCATATGTGCTCCCAAATTAATTAAAAACTTGCTGCTCAGCGCTTGCGAAAAAAGTGAAATCCGTAAACAAAGTAAACGTTGTACATATGTAGGAAAATGTGCAATTTTGAGAATTTTCGCGCGTATACTAATTCATGTGAATGAGTACATTTTTATGTAGTTATGTTTGTACGCATTTATGTAAATTTGAGCCTATTGTAAGTTGTACAATATATTTTTTTTCACTGTGGGTGGGTTGTGGAGTTACCACAACGCTCGACTCGCACAGCTTCCGCCAAAAATTCTAAGTACAAAGCGACGAATGCAAATCAATTTATTAACTGTGTTGAGATTTTTAGAATAATGTGTATGTATGTATGTGTGTTTGCGTGTGCGTGCAGTGGAGCGGAGAGCCCACCCGATTTTAACATGCATTCATTTAATTATACATATAATTTCAAAAACTACGAATTTTATTTTTTGTTTGTAAATATGCAACTTGCAGAGGCGTTTAACCCTACGGGTGTGAGGGGGTCAAAAACCCGCTCAACTTTGTTTCAAAACTAGATAAATTCGGATTATCCTCTATCCTCTTACGTTGTCATAAGTCAACAAATTGCTATCGCCTGAGTATAAAAAGTTTAAAATTTTAGCCCATTAATAATTTCGGAAACAATTGATTTTTAAACCATCATTGCTTAGGGCTTTTCAAACGTTTATCTCTCAACCGCCGTTCGTCGAAGATACGAAAATAAACGACCACGATGATTCCGAAAGATTACTTTGTCAGACACCACAGAACCCATTTAATTGGAAGTTAATTTCAAATATTAATTAGAGTGGGATTCGATAGTAAAATTTAAAAAGTTACAAATTTAATTTTAGCTCTAAAATATGTACGGGCGATAAGTCACCTTTATTAATAAGTAGAGAACGACCGAACCGTACCGAACCGAACATGGCCGAAGCCGAAGTACGGTCGTTCTTCATTAATAAGGTAAGATAAGTAAGTCCTTGCTAGGGATGAAACAATCCCAATAAATATACTCGGTACTTTTCGTTCAATACCAAGTAATTTTTGTATCGATAATTTTCAATCAAGTACTGAATAGTTATCGAAAACACATACTACTATTTTAAGGTTCATTCAGCTTCTAAAAAGTACATATATGCTGCTGAATTACTGTAGAAAGTTTGTTTTTAGCAAAATTTCATCATTTCGATTCTATACCACTCGCGTTTCATTTCATGTTTCCTTTTCTCTCTACTTTATTTATCTCTAAAAGTCGAATCCTGCATTGTGTTATACCATCAAGGGGCACACCATAAACTGTAGAAGAAGTTCGGCCAAAAATTGAGCTATATGGTGTAAGCGCCAACTATTATTATTATTATTATTATTATTATCTCTAAAATATGCAATCTTAATATAATATTTACTTAATATGATGTGTTACTTTCATAGTATTTTTACTACTTTTGGTGACTAAAAAGTAAGTTATGATATTAAACACAAGAAATATTCAAATATGTTTATTTCTGATGCGCTAAAAATTTATATACGGAACAACCAGAAGTATCGATACGAGTAGATCCGATATTTTTTTAGGTATCGATGCATTCTTTTGGTACTACTTAGAAGCAAACTAATCGATACATCCATGGTATTGTTTCATCCCTAGTCGTTGCATAATAAGCAGATCTAATTTACTATTTTAATTACAATATTTCATAATATCATTTTGATCGAAACCAAAATCAAACAAATTAAAATATTTTATTTTTCTATAATGTACTAAAGTATATAGTAATTTTTTTTATATTTTTTTTAAGAATATTTGAAATAGTATTAAGTTCATTTTTAATAATTTTTAATGTTGATAACTGTCAACTTTGGTAGAATATCGGAAGAGAGAGAGAGATAAAGCAATGAGCTACGCTTCTATGGGGAAAAATAAATTCTTGCGGATTTCTTCGTTGGTGAGATACATAGGTTGAGAAACTGCGACTCAAATCGAGTCTCTCCAATTTTACAAAAGCATTAAAAACAAAATATGTTTATATAAACTACTCTTGGCCACAGGAACCGAAAATAATCGTTATTTTTGCTGCTTTTGTTTGTTTTGATAAAAAAAACATTGAAAAGATTTAATTTAAAATAAAACTCAACTTTATCGATTTAAAGCACACACTAATCAAAATCTTATTTTTATTTTAAATTTTTGCATAACCACTGTTTTACGATTTTTATATGTTCGATCATATTTGATCAATATATTGTGATTTTTATATTTTCGATGAAGTTCGATTATTTTAGATTTATATTTTTCGAAAAAACTTGATCGATACTTTAAAATTTGTTTCGATCAAAAAAAGTTATCAAATTTTCTATCGAGTATAAAGTTGTATGTGTAAATAACTGTATTAAAAACAAAATATGTTTATATAGATAAACTGCTATTGGGCAGGGACCGAAAATAATCGTTATTTTTGATTTTTTATGAAAAGATTTAATTTACAATAAAACTCAACTATATCGTTTTTATACTTTTGTCACATGCCAACCAAAGCATTATTTTTATCTAAAATTTTTACAAAATCATTGTTTTACGGCTTTTATTTGTTCGATCACATTTGATCGATATATGTATGTAGATTTTTATTTTTTCGCTCAAACATTAACTATATTTCATGATTCGTATTTTTTCGACTCAACTTTATCGATATTTTTTTTATTTTATTTTGTCGATCAAAAATAGTCGTTATTCCCGGCTTTAAATTTTATCGATCACATTTAATCGATATTTTCCGAGATGGAGTATTTCCATCATGCCAACAAAAACAAATGCAAATCTTCTTGTTCTCTTTGTTGCCGTTATTATTAAGTCAAGTCTATTGCACTTATTTTGTGATCGGATATCTATGAATAACACTGAAATTTTATCGAAATAAAAACAACAAAATAACGATGAGTTATCTTCGAAAAAATATTATTACGATTAAATCACGATTTTGTTTTACGGTCCCTGCTTTTGGGAAATTGTCTTGAAAAGTCGGCATTATCCATTATTCAAGTTTTACGCCACCCCAAGTTATCAGAATTCGGAACACCTCTGACAACGATTTACCTGCACAGCTCAATAATGCATTCTAATACAAACACACATTGCTACTCTGATAGATATAAAATCCCAACTAGCATTTACATAATATAAGTTTATTCTGCTTGTTGGATATGCGCTCCACCTGCTGTCTAACGTTGTATTGGTGCCACGCGATCGCTAATAGTGTGACCGGCGTGCGAGCCAGCCTCATCAGAACGCTTAGAACTTCTATAAAAATGCAAAGACGCGGACTCGTTTTGTTTCAGTTCATTGCAACGTTCTTTAAGGTGCGTTCTGCTCAAGCTAAATTCGCGTTCGTGGCGAGTTCTATACATTCGTTTTCGGCCTTGCGCAAGCTTCTAAATTAGTGAAATCTAGAAAATAGTAAAATTCAAAAGAACTGAAGCGTAGTTTACATTTATTGAACAAGATAGAAAGAAACTTGACAGCTTTTTTTTGAAAAGTGAGTGTTGCTAAAACCGCATATTGAAAGTGGAAAATTTTTCATTAATAAATATTTTATAAATTTTTTTACTCTAAGTGCATCTAAAATTCATTTTAGAAATTAATTTAAGAAAAGCAGTGCATTTCTAAAGTGAAAAGTGGAGAATGCTTGTATAGATTTTCAAAAATGAAAAAATATTTTGACATTGAGAATAATGCCACTAAAGCTGAGTGTTTTTTTTTAATATATGCGGATCCTATAATTGGTGTGGTAACTGATTTTATTTTAAAATTTTCTTTGACCACCGAATAAAAAAAAGTTTTTGGTTTTTCCAAAATTTTTTTGAAAAATATTCAGATTCACTTGAGGTGGACCGATTTGAAAAAAAACTCCAAAAATTGAATTTCTTTATAAAAAAAAATAAGTGATCAAAATATTTAAAAAAAGATATAAAAATAATTTAAGATCAAAGAGTTTAGAAAAAATATATTTGAAAAATTATCAACGGAATCACAATACGTAATGAAATTTTGGATATTGTTTTCAACTCAGTTCAACTCACGTGAATAAAAATATTTTTTTCGGAATATGTTACAGGAAGTTTTAAAACATTATATAATATAGGTATTTGTTAATTCCCATGGAAAGCAGTACCAATTTTTTTTTTTTTTTGTTGGAGAGTGTGGAGACTGATGCATCCTAATGTACTGTGACTCACAGCTAAAATGGCCCTGTGCTATTCTTTTGCAAAAAAAAAAATCCACGTTAACGTTTTTTTATAAATTATTAATCAACATATGTATAGTTCATTTTTTAACGTTAAATATATAAATCAGAGTTTCCAATTTGATTCAAAATTTATGAAAACTCAAAAAACGTTCATCGAATTTTCCAACTTTAACGATTGTTAATAAATATTTAAAAATATCAAATATTTAAAATTTATGAAAACTCAAAAAAGTTCATGAAATTTTAATCAGAATTAAAAAAAAAATTTTGTTAAAATTTTCTCAAAAATTTGAGTGTGCAGTTTTATGGCCCATTCAATTTTAGTTTAATAAAATGTAACCTTTAAGTCGGATTGATTTTTGATAATTTTTAATTTTGATGGTGTTGCGAATTGTTGTCCACTTTATTATACTGAAATTAAATGAGTTACAAAACCGCATACTCAAGAATTTTCTAAAAAAAAAAACTGAAAAAAATTTCCAAATTTTTAAAAATCATGTTTGTTAAATTTTTTTAAAACTTTTGCAAAGTTTAATTTTTTTTGTGTGGTTTATGTTATTGAATGATTTAAATTTTTATAACAAATTAACGACAAATATTTAAAACTGTTAAGTGTGAACCACGGTACATATACAGCTATTTTTTAAAAATAACTGTTTCATGAAAGAAAATGTTCCTGGAAAAATTTGTCATGGCCTGAAAGGGACGAAAAAGAATTGTTACCCGAAATATATGTACCTTCACTGCAACCTTTTCAAGGATTGTTATACGCTGTTGCCAATAGTGTTACCAAAAACCGTGAATTTCTTTCCTTTTTCTAAGTTTCATAGAACTTTGATAAATAAAAATGTTGTTCCGGATAACTAGTACTTCAATATTCACACTCTGGATGACTTTTAGTAAAATTGCAATTAAATATTTTAAGTAACGTTTGCTTTAACAGGAGTTACCCCACTCCAAATATTTCTGCCATAGAAAACCTCAATGAAAACCATGTACTATTCGGAGATGACAAATTGTTGTTGGTTAACATTCCTATGTAATAGCATAAAGACTTTCGCAACAAATCGAAGTACAAGCTCGGCCGAATCACATTTGAATGATTTATTTTTTGAATATATTACAAACAATTTATTCATTTTTTATAAGTAAATTAACGACTCAATAGAAATTATTTATCCATATTTTTTGTATCAATTATTAACTACATAGATTGATTAATAGATTAAATTATTTTTAAATTACGTCGCCTCACACAGTGGTTTTTTAAGATTCAAAGTTGAAATAAATAATAGATTTCAGAGATTACTTCCCTTATAGGATGGAAGGTATACGACATACTACCTACATAAACGACAGAAAAAAAGAAAATTTTGAATCAAAAATATGGGAAAATTCTAAAATTTATTATTTTCACCTATTCCTATATTTTTCCGCCAGCGGAAAGGGAAACTAACTCCGGTAACGCAACAATCCTATAACAATCATCTGAAAAAAAATCACATTTTGACAGCGCTCTCTCGAAAAAATATTTCGTTTTAGGTGGTGTTTGTTGTAGCAAGGTGGGAGCTAATGGGTTAAAATGTTCTACAGACATTTTTCCGATGAAATTTTACTGTATTTGTATTTGCCTTTCATTTCTAGCCTTTATCTAGGAGTATTTCTGCTTCAAAAAGAAAATGTTGAAAAAATGTCGCTTACTACATATACTTTCGCAGTCAGGGCTCGATATATTTTAATTATTTAATCCGCTATTTTGGATAGAGCATAGGCCGGTTTAGGAGGTCATAAAAAAATCGAATTCACTTTTGGAAATCAATCGAATGCTTAATTACTGAATAGATATACATACATACTTTCAGTAGCATAGTCCAGGAGGGTAATGGGAAAGGGAAGGTAATACGTCCAACGCACGCGGCTCCCACTAGCTTAACTCCACAAGGGACTATATCATCAAGGTTACAAATTTTGAGAGGAAATTTTGTATTGAACTAGAAAAAGAACCAACATGGAGCAGGCCCACATTAGATGGTCATCTCCGGGCTAGCAAACTGAAATGGTACACTGACGGCTCTAAAACTCCGGAAGGCATAGGGACCGGAGTCTTTGGCCATAGAACACACATGCCGGTACCAATGAGAAGGATGCCAAGTATCTTCCAAACAGAGCTTTACACCATATTGCTGTGTGCAGAGGTTGATACCTTAGGAGGAATTACCACAATGAAAGCATAGTCATTTTAAGTGACAGTCAAGAAACACTCAAGCCCCTAGTCTCGTAGAGGGCAATTAGAAAGCTGTTAGGTTAGCTAGAAACGCGGCGACACCAACTGCTATAGGAACCGAACCTTTCCTGGCGATAGGACATCACACTATTAGTAAGAGCTAAGGAATGAAGAAATGAAATTGAAGGAGAAACACTGGCACCTCGAGTCAGGTTTACGTCAAGCAAAGTCTCTCTTGAGAGGATACAATCGGAAATTCTTGAAAAAGTTTAAGAACCTCTAAAAGAACTGTTTGAGGTACAAGCCCGAAATGTGGTCGAATAAGTCCTGTCGCTTCTGCGACTCAGCCCCAGAGACCCCGACGCACCTGCTTTTTGAGTGTGACGCTATCGCGAGAAGAAGACAGAAGTATCTTGGCTCACTTAGCCCAGGAAGGAACTCGTACGCGCGCTGCCACCAACCACCATCTTAGATTAGACTTCCTAAGAGAGTTGGGGCTAGATGTGATGCTGTAAGGAGCAGAGCGCACAATGGATCTTAAAGGTCCTTCATATTTATATCTACATATCTACATGCCTTCTGAGAATATTAACAAATCCCGAGCCGGTTCATTTATCAAAATATTGTCGCACAGTGTGCTATGTCAGTATATAAAAATATAATAACGAATAACACCGAATAAAAATTTTAAACCATCTCTTATTATAATTATAATTATTTTATTTTGTAATCAGAATCAAAATTGCTTGGGATGATGCAAATTTTTGATTGAATCACAACTTGCGTTTTGAGAAAGCCCTCTAGAAAATAACTTTATATATATAAGCTTGAAACTTGAATAAATACTCAATTTTTTAAACCTTAAAATGTCATGAACTAATATTGTTTCTAACTAAAATTTCTTTCAGAACAAATATACATACATCTCAACAATGGAACCAAAAGTCACACTACTGTTATCTGCGTTTTTTGCAGCACTATTGTGTCCAATGACCGCTGTCAAAATGCGTATGTAATTTTTGCTACTTTTTTTTAGGAAATATTTTTACAAAAATTTCGCTACACAAACGTTTTCACAATCACCTTCATTTTCAGCTGATTATATACAAATCTGCCATCGAAGTGATCCAAAAATAGCTGAATGTGTTAAGGATTCAGTACACTCAATACGACCGCACTTGGCTAATGGCATTGAAGAGTTAGGTGTTCCCGCGATGGAACCACTTTACATCGGAGATTTGAATATATTGGAAGGTGGCGCCAATGGAATCAACGTTAAAGTGAAAAAACTTAATGTTTGGGGATCATCGAATTTCGAAATAAAAAAAATTAGGTATGTAATTGTGAACTACTAAAATTTTGCATATAAAATAGTTACAGGAGATTAATCCCATTTTTTGAATTACTTCAGATCATCGGATAATGCCAAACGTTTTGATTTTGAACTTATTTTGCCATATTTACATGGCGAAGGTAATTACAATATTAATGGACAACTTTTGGGTTTAGCGTTGCGGGGCAATGGACCTTTCACAGGAAACTTTAGTAAGTTTGAAATGAAAACGTATATTATGTATGTATATATTTTTATTTAATATTTTTATTACGTTTACAGCCAACTTTTATGCCTACGTAAAGGTTGCTTTCGAAAATAGCACCGTCAACGATGTCGATATGATTGGACTCAAGGAATTGGTTGTGAAAATTCGTACTGGCAATGGAAATATACATTTGCAAAATCTATTCGGTAATGATAAAACGCTAGGGGACATAATAAACGAGACAATTAATCAGAACTTCGAGCTGTTCACCAATGAAGTTATTCAACCTATCGAACGCGCTTTAGAGAAAAGATTTAGCGCGATTGCTAGTAATATACTGGATAGTTTCACTTATAATGAACTATTTCCACTTTAAATGCACAAATGTGTGTATGATATATTTTAAGTGATTATATTATAAAGTAAATATGTATAAATTGTAATTACATTTAATATATTTGATAGAGTTATAATTTTTTACAGTGGAAAGCTTTTAAAATACATTTTTTTTTATGGCTTATCGTAACTATAGAATTATCATGTAAATATATACATATGTACAGTCATATTTTAGCGACGCAAACGCGCGGAGGAGGAGGAAAATGTAAATTATGTGATATAACACTGTATTGAATCAACATCAGTTTGTATTAATTTATAATGAGGAGAAATAAAAAAAATTGTCCAGAGTTTGAGTTTTCTATCTAGCTCTTTTATTTTTTAAACTATTTATTGCAAATATGATACACTACAACGTAAATGACTTATTTTCGTCCAAATTACTTTGCATAAACCAAGTGCGTCCACACTTGTCATTCCTAATTTATCTTGACAGCTCTGTCGCGACAGGGTTGCTTAGTTCTTTGATCGAAGATAAAAAGGTGAGGTGAGATAAATTTTTCGATTATCTTTTGTGATTTATGATAAAATACCTCATAATTTTTTGACAGAATTTACAAGGTGAAATCAAATAGATTCATTGTAATTTGCTCATATATTAAGAATAGGTCATAAATTACGATGGGTTGTCCGGCCTTTAAGCTATTTCTCTATAGGAAGATATAATAGTTCTGTTATCGTATTCACTATCCAGTAAAAACCAGCACGAACCAGTAATAATTTTACTGGATTTTTAACGGATAGGGTTTTCGTACGCCAAAACTAGCAAAGTAGGGGAAATTGAGAGGGCGAAAATTGCAGCTGAACTTGCAAGTTTTACCGCATAAATTTATACTAGCAAGAACTTGCCAGTACGATAAACAGCTGATTGAAAGTATTCAGTAGGTCACAAGTAGAAAACAATTATTAAAAATGCTTATTATTTCCATAAAAATGGCCGAAGATTGGAAAAAGTGATTAGATATTGAACAAAAAAGAAAAAACCTTGAAACTTCTTCTTCGTTTTGCGTTTTCTTACTTTCTTGCAAGTTTCTTTCATTGAGAGCAAATTTTGCTTACGCTCTGAAATTTAGTTACTGGCAAGTTAGTGGAGAATACGAAAACATAGCTAATGTCAAAAGTACCTCTTTAGAATTTATTGAGGCTTTGGTTTTATTAAAACTTATTTTATCCAAAATATTACTCAACTTTTCTATAGTATTCCCCACTTAATTGCACTTGAAAAATTATACTATTTTAGGTTCAACTAACTGAGGAATCAATTGAGAATTAAAGGTATACAACCCTTTCGCTAATTTCATGTTAAAAAATCATTAACATTAATTGGCGAAAGTGCTTATATTTATCAATAAAATTTTTTAACCAATTATGATAGGAACCAATTAGCCTGGGGTCAATTAAGCATGTTTCGAATATTTTGTATTTTTTTATTTAATTTAAATTATTATATTTGTTGTGAAAATATACATAGTTGATTATTTAACAAAAACCATGTAAGTCGCAGGTTTAAACTTTCTACAAAGTGTTTAAGTTCGAATTGCGCAGCAGCTAACGAGAAAAGTTGACGGATTCGCATTTGATATCGACAATATCGGATTCAACGACAGTGCGTGAATTACATGTATATAAAAAATAAAGAATACACTTTCATAAATGCAAAAAAGCGAAGAAGAGAATTAGTCACTTAATACCCGATTCCCATAAAAAACTAACCGTCAAACTGGCCAATAGTTTGAGTTATTTTCCCGCTACTTTAGCCGATTGTTATAGGTTAGAATTCTTGCAGGGAGCTGAATGCTGACAAAACTTTCAATCGTCTTGCCGTTTTCCCGCTTTTTTCGCTTTTATTTAGAATTTTTTATTTACTCTTATTCTCTAGCTTTTATTTCGTCGCTTCTATCGTTCTTGCATTCCGATATTTTTCGCAACACATTTTTTTTGGCGATTTTACAGTTCTGGATATAGCCCCATTCTGAATGAAAACTCCCTGGAAATTTTTCGCATCTTTACAAAATATCGAATTTAAAGTTTTAATTAGCGTTCACACAAGCTACTTTTTCCATGCAACTAATCGCCTCATGTAAATTACTTTTAACTCTCTGTGGTCAGAGCGAATTTAGTGGAGACTTGTAATGTGCCGAGTTGGTTGCTTTTAGTAATCGAGTACTTGAGTACTCATTAGAAAAAAAATCGAGTCAGAATTCTTGCCAAATATTCGCATTGGATATTCGTGTTCAGAGTTCGATATTCGAATACATTATAAATGCGTGTGCTGATTTTCACTCAAACTGAAATAATGGTACAAATCGGTTGTGTTGTTTAAATAGAAATCAACTCAGTTTCCTAATTGTTTTTGATATGAAAGGTCGGCGATGAATTATGAAAATAAAAGCATACGATAGAAAATTAGAAAAAAAAGATTAAATAAAACATTTCACACTGTATATAGGATTCAATTTAAATTAAAAACTCATCTGCGGATCAAAGACAAATGCACTTTTTTTAAAGTGCTTATCGTAATTTTTAATCCAATCCCGATATATTTTCCCGATTCATGATGCATATCTCTAACTAAACAGCACAAATCTGCATTTTTCGATTCGATATTTGGATACTAAAAGAACCCCGTACGCGAGTATATGTATCCGAATACAAAATTTTCCCTAATCGAGTGCGCGAGTACTTCGAAAGTAAAGGGCCGTTTACATTGAACTTTCCTCGCTTTGCTTGACAGTTCGAACTTTAACAACAAAGCGTGAGGCGTAGAAGGTCAGCTACATAGAACGCTTTGACAGTTTCTGCGTTAGTAGTTTGTTATGAGTTGCGATTTGTGTTTGAATGAATTTTATTGATATGATGGAAGTAGTAGTAGTTATGCTACTAATGTTTGAAATTCGTGAGTGTCTGTAGTGTTAATATGCACGCCAAAATAAAAATAAAATGGAAATGATAACAGCTGATTGCCAAAGCGTACAAAAGTTGAGAGTTGCCCATGATTTTGCTTTGCTCTACTTTTCTCGCCTTGTATTTAGCAGGACTCATATAAAATCATGTATTGAACTTATCTGTCAAGCGAAACTCTCAAGAAAAGCAAAGCACCAGTCCTATGTGAACGGACCTTAAACGAGTCAGTATTAGAGTCGAGTCGACACGGCACATCACTAGTGGAGACTTTTAAGCAATGCGTATTCAACACTGTCACTCTGCGAGAATTTCTTGAATAAATTCAAATGTGCATCGTTTTGGGCATTTTATGCTAGAGCGAACTGAATGCAACTTTAAGCTTATATTCGACAATGTTTTTCAGTATTTTTGCTGTTGCTACTTATCAACCGCTTTCAATGTTTATTTGTCTTATAGTGTTTTCTTTATAATAAGTGTTTTACTTGCAAAATGCATTCGGCTGGAAATCCTCATAGCACTCAGCTGATTTGAAAGAGTTGACAACACTGGTACGTTATCATCAAATATTCTGTTTTGGTTTCATTTTCTTATGTTGCTGCTGACATTCTTGAAGTGTTATTTTGTGATTGTTGCTTTCTGGATGTGATATGTGATTTATACCGCCGACCATTTAACACAGATTGTGCTGTTGGATTCGATTCAGAATTAAAACAAAATAATCAAATATTGTGCGCGCATAAAGCATACGAAAATAAAAAATTATAATGAATACTCCATCGGGTTCCCTTGGAGCATGGCTTATGAAGCGTCAGCTGGGACTGGGCGGCTTTGGCGATGTGCACCTGTGGCAAAATGTTGAGACCGGACAAGAGATTGGTATGGCATTAATTATTCTGTATCAATTATACAACTAAAGAATTAATCTGTTTGCTAAATGTAAATAATAGCCAAATTCGTAAATAATTGTATAGTAATAGCAAGGTATCTTGAAATTATGCATTTTAGATAATATAAATATGTACATGTATGTGTGTATATACAGTGGCGAGCTATCGTGCAATCACAAAAACAACTGCATTAGTCATACCATCAATTCCGAGAATTGGCTAAAATATATGGATGGTTGCGGAGTGCTACATACAGCCAAAGGCTGGGGGGACTAACCCACCCGTTTATACTTACATATATCGTAGCTTAGTAGCTTCTTTTATTCCCATATTGATGCTTTCGAAGTGCGCTACAAAGATCGTGACTTTAAGCCAATTGGTCATAAGATTTTCAGAAAGAAATCTGATATACATATTTACATTTTATTTTCATAAAACCAAACATTCGAACTATGCCGGCAGTGTGGATAGTTTGGCGTGTTTGAGTTTTTATTGTGTAACCTTCGTATTGGTTGTACAAGTATGCACATTAGGTTAGAGGAAAATTGGTTTGGTATAGCAAAAATTTATATTTGAGGCGTATTGACGGATTTTCATTTATTCTATTCTATAATACGAACGCCGCTTTGCCAAGGTCAAACCAGACAAAGATATTAGCACTCATTTGTTGCAATTATCTTAGCGACCGGCGTAAAGTCACTTACTACCACTGGCTGTATAAATATCAAGCCTTTCTTTTAAGCTTGATATCGCTAAATGATATAACGCAAAAATGGCAATCTGATGTGGTTGCTTCAAGACGATATTTGAAACGATACGCTGAATGTACTTTGTATGTTGGCTAACTATTTTGGCCGCCAGCACCATTGAACTACATACCAAGTGTCCATCGTCTTCTTATTCTACAGAGACTCTTCTTTAGAACTTCCCTAAATGTGAAATTTTTTTATTTAAAAAGAGCTAATTTATTTCATTCAGTGTTATTATGTCTTCCTATACGAGTATTTATTCTAATGACAACATATGTACATACATATTTAGGTCGAAACTTATAAATTAATTAACAAATTAGCTAAGTTAAAAAAAGTAACGAAATTATAAAAATTGGTAAATGATTCCTATAATAGAGTTGGTCTACCTATTAACAAGGTAGATTATTGAATTGAGCCTACGTTGATTGTCTAAAATTACTTTTGTTTAGATTGTGTCTAATATTGGCCGATATAGAATTCCAAAAACGAATGAAAATAGAAAACTTATGTTTTGAGATAAAAGAAAAGATGAATGGGTATATCTAGCGTTCGTTCCCACGACAGTCGGTTCTACGATACCGCAACGACCCGGATTTATTTCCGGCCAAGGACTGTCACTTCAGCAGCATTTCCCAAAATTTTATGGGGAATGTTTTATGCTGTTACCACAACAACAACCATAACCATCAATAATTTTGCAGCTTCAGTTTCCACCTTTCCATCTACCATCCTTCACATAGTAAACTCTTACACAATTCAGTTATCTACCGATATTAATAATAATAATAATAATTGTGCTCTTACATCATAGCTTGATTTTTGATCAAACTTTTGCAACAATGTGTGGTGTGCGCCTTCACGTTGTACCACAAATTGTGAAACCTACAATTTTACGCCGACTCCGAAAGTCAAATAAATTTCGTGACAGAAGTTTTTTCATGGCAGAAATACACTCGGTGGTTTGCCATTACCTGCCGATATCACTGCAATATATTTTAATAATTTAAAAATTGCATCCTAAATTTATTTTCAATCCATTAATATGGCTTGTGGGATTTATCTGAAACATTTTGGTGTGGGTGTTAAAGATCCCAAAATTACTTGTTGATCATATCAAAGTTGCATTGGAAAAATATCGACCAGCCTAATGTATGTACATATGTATGTACATACATATGTATGTAAATGTGTATGTATGTACATATGTACGTAGATATGTATGTGCATTTATATGTGTGTATTAATATATTAAGCATGATGATGTTTGAAATCGGAAAGGCTCTGGTGTGGCATTTTGCCAAAAGCTTAAAATAGTTTTGTACCGCACCGTCAAATCTAGAACAAACATCCATGGAATCAAATGGGTATTGTAGGTACATACATACATATGTATGTATCTATATTTATTTGATACACTTATGCTTACAAAATTAAGTCACCTACAAATGTACACACATACTTTTCTTTCATAATTCTTTTTACAATATTCGCAATGTAATTCTGCTTTGATATTTTATAAAAAATATACTACATATGTACATACATATATACTCCATTCTGAAATAATACAAAACTGCATACTTGAACTTTTTCTGATAATTCTGACTGACTGACTGAGTTTTTATTAAAATTTGCAGAATTTTTTTTTTTAATTTTGCACAAGGTTTGAAACTCTGATTTGTATGGTTTATGCTACAGGTGAAAATGTATGTATTTTTTAAAGAAATTAATGAAACAATTTAAAAATTTTGTAAAACGTATGTACATATGTATGCAAACTTTCGTTGTGCCCGCAATATCTGTGCATATGTATGTAGATGTTGTCGTCCCGTGCATTTAGTTGATAAATGTTTAAAAACTTTCATGCATACTTGCATACATACATACGTACTATGTAGGAATCTATGTATGTACATAAGAGAGGTCCAAAAATGTATGAGGAAGAAGTTAAGTTTAAATTTTTTAAAGATTCATCTTTATCGATAAAAAAAACAATACCCCTGTTTTTAATGTACAAAATATTTAGAAGTTAAAGTTTCCAATGCATTTTATATGGTAGGAAACAAATTTTTTCGTAGTAAAGCTAAGTATCCTGCTCTCAAGAAAAACAAAAAAAAAAGTGTGTATAAAATACGCTCAAGAAATGATAAAGAAATTTTCCCGTATATTTATTTCTTGTAGAAAATTTACAGCAACGGCAAAGTACTTTTTCAAGCAATACAAATAATAGTTATGTTTTCGTATTCTCCTGTACGAAACTATCCAGTAACTTGCCAGTAACGAAATTTCTGAGCATAACCAAAATGTGGTCTCAGTGAGAGAAGCATGCAAGTAAGTACGAAAACGCAAAACCAGTAAGAGATTGCAAGTTTTTGTTACAGCTGATTTTTGTTTGGCGTGAAACTTAAAAAATACATACTTTAAATAAAGAAATAGCTCCACATTTAATAATTTATGCCTCACAATTGCTAATTGCAGTCACTGCGGATAATGATGCAGGACTATCGCCCCTTGAGTCCCGCGTCACTGTGGCACAATTACGATCTGGATACTGTAGCAGGCTCAACTCCTACCTATCCAGAATCAACCCCGACATACCCAACACATGTCCGGCGTGTGGAGATTCTCCGCACGACACCAACCACCTATTCACATGCCCCCTCAAACCAACTCATCTAACTCCCCTCTACCTCTGGTCCAACTCTGTCGAAACTGCACGTTTCCTGGGCCTCCCCCTAGATGAGTTCGACGACAACGACCATGGGTGAATCCGCTCTTTACGCGGCGCGACTAGCCGCTACAACAACAACAACATGCAGGACTATCCTTGCAAACACACAGATTCTGGGCGTCTTACAGATAATCTTCACAATAATCTTCATAAACTTAGTGTACGTTTATTTATTTACTCACTTTTTCTATTTTTCACCCTTTTTAATGAAAATAGTTTTCAATTTTAATAATTGTTTTCTACTTGTGATCAACTGAATACTTTCAATCAGCTGTTTATCTTTCTGGCAAATTTTTGCTAGTAGAAATTTATTCAGTAAAAATCTTGTTAGTTTTGGCGTACGAAAACGCTATCCTGTAAAATTATTACCGGTTCTTGTTGGTTTTTACTGGATAGTGAATACTAATGAAAATATATTTCTTTTGATTTTTCTTGAGAGCTGGATGGTTATTCTTCTTTCTTATTGAAGCATTTCTTATTCAAGCATTTTTTTTTAAATAAACTATTTTTAATGGTTCCGTTGCATTAATTTTTAATATTAAGAAATTTTCCAAATAAACAATTCGGTATTAATGCTTAAAGTCTCCTGAAGGGAAACAGAATTTGCCAAATGAAAAATATGTATTTTCATGGATTCAAAATACTATTTATAATAAATTTTGTTTTTTCCCCATAAAAAATATTCACACAGAAAACCGATTTGAGTGACCTTTAAATATTTTTTATTACCCCAAAAATAAAAAACACATCAAATAAAATTTTGATATAGTATAACAATTACTAGGAGGTAAGATCGTTGAAATTCCGACTTTACTTTTTTTAACAACTTAATTACTTAATTTAATGTAAATTATTTCACATATGTAAGTCAAATGCGTTCATAGATGTTTAGTTGTTTGTTCAAAGAAAAAACATATAGGGGACTGTGTACATTTTAATTTTATTTTAATTTTGGCATGATAATATCTCCCTTTGTAATTTACGATCACAAAATACAACTTCTTCTAGAGGCACTAAAAATCAAGGAACATTTGATTGACCTGCTAATTCTTCACAAATAATGTTATTCTTAGGTTGGTCCTTGATTTATGATAAAATACCCCTTTTCATGTTAATTTATTGATGGATTTTATCAGCCTGACAGTTGTCAAGTTTGCTGCGCCTAAAACTATGTCTCTGAATATATCGTCAATGTCACGTAATCAGTAGGACATAATAACTACAACGACAGTTGGCATGATTAGTGGACTGAATACCGTTTTTGATGCATAATTTCAGGCGCAGTAAACTTGACAACTATCAGGTTGTTGAGCTTTGTCAGCACATCAGCATATGGGGATAAAAGTGAGTCATAAAATAGGATTGGCCCATTATCTTCGGGTTATGCCATTAGCAACACTTTTGCGGCGAAATGGGTGGCAAACAAATCTCGTTAGAATAGCTAAAAGACAACATAGATTTTGAAAGGCATGCCATCCGAAGGAAACTGAAGAAGAATAAAAAAAAACTGTCGAACATAAGATAACTCCAAACAGACTTTAAGGAGACTTGCTGGAGTTATTTAAGCTGTAAAACCCCACTGTCATTGGAAAAAATGCAGTTCATCAAAATTTAAAAAATTATAATTCCGCCAATACAATTTTTTGAGCGATATAAGAAATACGTGTGAATTTATTTTTGATAAAAAAACATAAAAAAATATCTAATCGAAATTTGCAACATCTACTGCAAATCTGATATGGAATCACTCATTTACTTTTGGCGTAGAATACGTCTTACCTTACGGTATGGGCACCAATGTCAGGTTTTTATTGTTGTAATCTCTATTTCTTTAATTATAAGGAAACGGCTCGATTAATTTTTTTTTTTTTTTTTTTGTAGTCAAATGAAGATGTTAGCTTTCGTTTGACATACATTTCATGTTGGTTGATATCTTCCTAATATTTAAATTTCTCAAATGAAAATTGTATAAACACATGCACACAAATATGTGTGTGGTGTTTGGTTGAGTGTTTGCTGTTGGGCGATTCAAATGTACTCGTGCAGCCCTTTCTTTGTATTGCATATTTTTAGGCGGGCAAATTAAAGTAGAGTAAAAGAAGAGAAAATGCTGCCAAGCACTGCAAAAAAAATAATAACATGGATTCGCGTATATTATTTATCATTTATCTTTACTATTGATAACAGCCATTGACTTCGTTTTTGCGAGAAATTTAATTGATAATTTAAAAACATTTTTATCCTATTTTTCCTATCATAAGCTTATGTATATCATCCAAAGTAACTATCAAATAAAGAAATTCATTTGCTTGTATTATTTATCATTTATTGTTACATATGTTTTCTGTCTTATCGGATGGCGTATTCTACGTTAAACTTAATGGCCGTGTCTCTGACACAGCCTGCTTCTTTTTTTTTTGAATAGTTTTCTATTTGAGAGCGAATGCTGTCAAATTCTAAGAAATTTTGTTGCTGTATAACTTTTACTTGGTTTTTACATGAACACAAAATTTTTTTTTATGCACATATCTCGTTGAATTTTTAAAATTTTCTAATTGTAACTGCCAAAAATTTCGCAATACAATTTTTTTCCAAAAATATTTTGTTTTGTTATACCAAATTTTATGGTATAATATTTACATACATATGTATATTTATTGTTTTTTTAGATCCTTTATCGCAGAAGTACTTCAACTGTTTTGTTTTTTTTTCAATCATGTGTGCCTTACGTAGTACATATTAGTGAGTAGCACTCAAATTTCATTTATCCGGCATTTAAAATAAATAAACACAAAAATTCCCGATACTTATTGTACACTTCAAAATTGACTTTTTTTTATCGTTTGTTTATAAAACAAAAATCAAGCAAAAGTGCTGATTGCTTTTGATGTACATGAATTTATGCACATACGTACAGCTGTGATCGAAATAACAGAAACACTAGGCTTTGCCAAGTTTTGATAATATATTTTTTCTTTATCTGTTTTAATTAACTTTCTTTTAATGAGTATTTTTTTGAAATTTTTCGAGTATGCAGTTCAGGTTTAGTATGTACACACATGGTCAAAATAATAAGTACATACACCCGTGTGGCTTTCAATTACTAATAAATTCACTTTTATTCATGTTTGGAGGGAAAGAATAACATATTTCATTTCTTATATCACTTAATTAAAAAAAATATAGATATTAGTAATAAAAATTTAAATAGAAACTTAAATTTCTAGCAGATAATTAAATGCCTGTAAAAATGGCTGGACAAAATAATAAGTACCTACATCAGGTATTTTTTTTTTCTTTCTTTTTTTTTTTGGTTTCTTCTTTCATCACTATCCAGTATATCCGCCATTATTTTCAATCACTTTTGAAATTCGTTTTGGCATACTGGAGATAAGTTTGCGGCACGTATCAATTGGAATCTCATACCAGGTTTTTTCAACAAAATTCCATAACTGGCCCTTATTTTGGAATGATTGCTTTCCAATCCGTTGCTTTAGCTCCGCCCAAAGGTTTTCAATTGGATTCAAGTCGGGGGACTGACTTGGCCAATTAAGAGAACTCACACCGTTGTCCTGGAACCAATCTTTTACCAACTTCGAAGTATGCTTAGGATCGTTATCCTGCTGAAATTTCCATATTATTGGCATACTTTCCTCAGCATATGGCAGCATCGTGTTCTCCAAGATATCTTTATATTGGAACCGATTCATGGTGTCTGTAATACGATGTATTGGTCCTACACCATACCACGAAAAGCAGCCCCAGACCATTATGTTGCCGCCACCATGTCTAACGGTCTTCTTTGTAAATCGTGAATGGAACTCTTTGCCTTTCGGACGACGAACATTTCGTCTGGCATCATTTCCGAACAAATTAATTTTTGTTTCGTCGCTCCACAATATATTACGCCACTTTTTTTCGCCACCTGAGCCGGACCATTTAACATGATTTTTCGCGAATTCTAATCTTATCTTTAAATTTTTTTGTCGCAATAGAGGTACTCTTCTTGATATCCTGCCAGGTAAATTAGCTCGTTGTAGCCTTCGTCGGACCGTTCGGGAAGATATTATGTTACCAATATCGGCTGAAATTACTCTTGAAGATATGAATGGGTCCTTTTTAGCGAGAGTGACGATACGGTTGTCTGTTGTTATTGATGCCTTTTTTGGTCTACCGCGAGTTTCAACATTCTTTTTAATCTTTAAGGCATTCTGCACGAAATACAATGAACGCCCTAGAGCTTTAGCGATATTTCGAAGACTTTGGCCCTCTTTTCTGAGGTTTGAGACGATTTTCTTCTCCTCCGCACTGCAATGCTTATTTCTGTCCATCTATAAAATGTTTAAGTTTTTATTGCACTTTAAACGAGGAGCTATACAAGCGAAAGGACAAACCATTAAAATAAATCGTCCGATTTGCTGAAAATCTTAGAATAATTAAAAATGTACTTATTATTTTGGCCAGCCATTTTTACAGGCATTTAATTATCTGTTAGAAATTTAAGTTCCTATTTAAATTTTTATTACTAATGTCTATATTTTTTTAAATTAAGTGATATAAGAAATGAAATGTGTTATTCTTTCCCTCCAAACATGAATAAAAGTGAATTTATTGAAAGCCACACGGGTGTATGCACTTATTATTTTGACCATGTGGTAAGTTTGAAGTGGGTTAAAACCGCAAATTTCTTTTTAATATGCATTCTCGCAGGTTTTCTAAAAAATGTTGTTAAAAAGTTGGCAGTTATTTTAAGTTTTTTTTATAAGAAACTAAAATTAAATAAATAAACAATATAAATAAATTGTTAAAATATGACGGAAATAATGTATTTCTATTACTTTACACACAAGTATACATAAAGTGTATAAGCAAATACATTCGTTTAACATTCCTTCGACGACTCTTTGGATTTGTTTTCTAAACATTTGTACACACATAGATACACACATACATATGTATGTATGTATATACTGAAGTAAACAAAATGAGCCCGACTTACAGATTTCACAGTCATGCGTGTGCCCATAAATGTTTACAATAAAATAGTTAAGATTGTTATAAATGATCTGGAAAGAGATTTGATAAATATAAGCAGGGCTTAACAATGTTGAGCATAAAATACTTTCAGGATTTATAGCACAGTATGACCAGTAGACAACCTGAGGTGAAACCTTGGCCCTTGCATGGTGACCCTTAGAAACAAAAAAAAAAACTTAACACAATGAATCGATCAAAATATTATATTATAATGCAAATCTTCTTACGTAAGAACTCGTACAATAATTTATATAAAGTATTCAGCACGAATATTTATCGTAAAAGTTCGTTTCTTCCCATATATGTACATATGTATGTATGTACATAAATATCTTGCAAAGTGGTTATCTGATTACTCTAAGCGCCGCCACTAAGAAATATGTTTACATACATACAAATGCAACACTGTTAGTTTTCATTACTAAAGTATTAGAGAGGTTAATTCACATCCCGTATTACAACCGGCAAAATGTTATTTTCCGGCGTTTAGTTATTTTAATATATTCATATACATATTATATATACATATGCAGGTATGTACATATATCATGTACACACAAACATTTTTTTTCAAAAACTTTTCTGATTATAGGCATCATTTTATACGTTTGCGTTAAGGTTAAATTATAGGTGCTATACCGTAACGCCATACCCATAACCAAAATTCAATTGATATGTAAGGTTATGGTTATGACCATGGCGTTATGGTAAGGCACCACTAATTGGAAACAGTGTTGCCCATAAAGTTGGTTCGATCAGCTGTTTTATATGGTTATGGTTATGCCACCTATAATTTAACCTTTAATTTTGTACTTTTCTGGCTCTGCATTATCATAGCCCGCCCAGGGTTGTATTTAAAGCAATTCCTCGACGGAGTGTTTAAAATTTAACTCGGATTATATCATTTCAATAAAATACCAGTTTATTAAATACTTATTGCTCAAGTTGAATATAAAAAAATCGTAATCCTTTTAAAATCGATTATTTGGGGAAAGAGAAGTTGAAATTATGAGTAATGTGCCGAAGGCAGAATTTTACTCTTTTCGAAATTGTGATGAATTGATGTTCAGTACTGATGAAATAAAATGAATTGAAATCACACTTAGAGAAAGTGGGTAAGAAAGCTGTAAGATCACCGATACGAGGACCCCATTTGGGTAAGCATAACCATACAACAGGGAGTCATTATAGCGCTCAGCAAGCTACAGAGACTGGCCTGCGTCTGCATAACAGGAGCTACATATGTATGAGACAGCAGCCATGGAGGTTCTGTTAGAGCTAACACCTATTCACATTCACACTCAACTTCAATCGAAGAGGGCAATCTTGAGGATGACTAGTACCAATAACGGGGACAGAATGGTATATAAATTGTGGGATGATTGACATTCTTACGAAACAATACCCTGAAACTGCAATACCGAGAGATACTATGCAACCAGAGTTTAGCTTTACAAAAAGGCTTAAAACAGAACTTAGTAGCAAAATGGATTGATTAGGTATAGGACACATAAAAGATAAACCAATCCATGATAACCTGGTACATGGATGATACATTAACTAAAGAAGGTACCGTGGTAGTAGTATATGGTTCGGAAAAGATTCTCTGATGGCATGACAAGTGAATAGGAAATACCACTCGCAACTACCGAAACCAGAACAGTACCGAACTAGTACAGAAGTGATGCCGAACAAGTCCCTAAATGGCCTTTCAAGACTTACTATGAGGAGACTTTTTAATTTAACTCTCAAATAAAAGTTTTTGAAGGCTTAAATATATTTATCTCGCTAATATTTATTATAAAAAGACGTGCACATATCTTACTATAGTATTTTTTGAGTAATTGTGACTCTTTTCTCTTAAAATAGTTACATATGTATGTCTCTGGCCTAGGGCTCTTCTGCTGTACAGGCCAGGGCCACTTTTGACACTTTTGGAAAAATCTACCAAGCTTAGAACACTCCAAAGCATTCTTAGGTTTCTATAAACTTAAGCGTTTTAGAGAATGAAATAGTAAATGAAATAATAGCCTAAGAATTATTACGGGAATTCTCGTAGGATACTGCAGGCTGAACTATCAACTGACTAAACTGGGAAGTTACTTGGATGGATGCTGTACATTCTGAAGAATATAAAATGCCACTCCACGACTCCTAGACGTTTTTAACAGTTGATTTGATACGGAAGGGGATCAGCGAGTTAAGTTACAATGCAGCAATTATATAGAAGATATTTGACTTTCCTGATTTCAATTCTTCTGAATTTGAAATCTATGCATTCATTCTCTTTATTTACTTGCTCTCAAGGTTTTCAAAAGCCCTGCAACATAACTGCTGAAAGTTATTTTTAAATAGATTGCAACGCTACAAATCGGAAGGAGCTGACAATATGCATTTCCTATGTCACGAATTCGCCGAAAAGAAAGTGAATTCCAAACGACTTCTGCGGATAGAATTACAACAGCCATCCCCTAAAGTTTTCTATGAAATCCATTTTTACGGTACTGCTTTATAGCGAAAAAAATCAAGCCTTCTGAGTTTGAAACATTAGGTCTGTAGTACTAGAGTACTCTAGCGCAGCAAAGAGTGTGCGATGAAATTTTTTGCACTAATCTTGAATTTTATCGATACGCTAATTCTAACATGTATTTTAATTTTAAAGTACATATGTATGTTTTTGATGATGAATCTGCTCAAGAATGTTGGAATACAAGATTGCGCCTTTCGCACACTGCTAGTCCTCTGTCGATTTGACAGCATCCATTCATTCTCTCACGAAATAAAAGCATTATACACACACAATGCTATGAAAACTTTTCAATAATTCTGCGGTTTGTCAGCTTATTCTGCACTTCTTCCTCTTCTTTTTAAAATTGTTTCTTTGCTCTCACCTTCTCTAGCTATTATTACGTCACTCCCAGTATACCACGAAAGGCGAAATCAAGGTGTCGTATAATTCGTGGAATCAACTATTATCGAATATCGACTGGGATAGCTTATTCTACAACTATAATACCTTTATACGTTTTGATATATATATGTATATCTACTATAGTTGGCACTTGTAAAAGCGTAATCAGTGTAGTGGTAGACTGCCCTGTAATCCTAGAGAGGATTTTCTTTAACATACTTGTCAGACCACCCAGTATTTTTATATTGGGGGTGTTAGAGCTCACACAGAAATGTTTAGCGATTGAGTGGAATAGAATCGTTGGGTTGTCACTATTAATTTTTCATTTTCAAAAAACTGCTTCAGGGATTTCTTGGATATTTTGTTTTATAAGTTGTTGTTGTTGTTGTTGTTGTAGCGGCTAGTCGCGCCCCGTAAAGAGCGGATTCACCCATGGTCGTTGTCGTCAAACTCATCTAGGGGGAGGCCCAGGAAACGTGCAGTTTCGACAGGGTTGGACCAAAGGGAGAGGGGGGTTAGATGAGTGGGTTTGAGAGGGCATGTGAATAGGTGGTTGGTGTCGTGCGGAGAATCTCCACATGCCGGACATGTGTTGGGTATGTCGGGGTTGATTCTGGATAAGTAGGAGTTGAGCCTGCTACAGTATCCAGATCGTAATTGTGCCAGAGTGACGCGGGACTCGCGGGGCAGCAGGGACTCCTCATCTGCTACAGGTGGTGGTTGGGCTCCGATGACTGCATTTGCCTGGCGGGAGTCAATGATGTTCGTGACTGTGTCTCTGTGGATGTTGCTTAGGACCCGCCGGTACGCCTCCGGATCCAGCGGTTGTGTGATGAGTGGCTGGATCTCGTCCTTTAGTTCTAGTAGATGTCTTCTAATGTGCCTGGGGGGCAGTTCCACGGCAAGCAGGTGCCCGTTTGGATGCCCCGAGCGGTGGCATCCAGCAAGGAACTGCTTGCTGAGCATGAGGTTGTGCTCCTTAACTCGGAGCACATTGACCTCTTGGTGGAGATGCTCCTCAGGCGACATCAGAAGACATCCCGTCACCGTGCGGAGTGCGGCGTTCTGGCAGGTCTGCAGCTTCGTCCATTGTGTCCTGCTGGTTCCCGGCGACCAAACTGGCGCAGCATAGTTTATTACCGGCCGGCCAATCGCCTTGTATGTTGCCAACAACGTTTCTTTGTCTTTGCCCCAAGAGCTGCCGGCGAGCGACTTGAGGACATTGTTGCGGCTCTGTACTCTATTGGCGATTGCGGTAGTGTGCGCGGAGAAGGAGAGCAGGCTGTCGAAAGTCACCCCCAGAATCTTCGGGTGGTTAACCGTCGGAATGGGGGTGCCATCGATGTGGATGTTAAGATCCAGCCTGACCTCCTTCGTCCAGGTGGTAAAAAGGGTCGCCGAGGACTTGGCAGGGGACAGCGCCAGGTTTCTGCTTGTGAAAAATTGGGCAAGATCCGAGAGATATCCGTTCACTTTCAAACACAGATCATCAATTGCATTGCCGGTTGCCATTATCGAGCAATCATCAGCATAGGAGACAATCGTGACTCCCTCTGGCGGTTGAGGGAGCTTGGAGATGTAGTGATTAAACAGTAATGGGGACAGGACGCCACCCTGCGGTACCCCTTGTTTAATCCTCCTTGGTTTCGATGTTGTATCTCTAAACCATACCGATGATTGACGACCACCCAGGTAATTCGCGGTCCACCGTTTCAGTCCCTGCGGGAGAGTTGATGATTCCACGTCAGCTAGTAGCGTGGAGTGGCTAACTGTGTCGAAAGCTTTCGACAGATCCAACGCTACTAGGACGGTTCTCTCGCAGGGGCGGTTTTGGTTAAGACCACGGTTCACCTGCGTGTTTATGGCATTAAGTGCTGTTGTTGTGCTGTGCACTTTCCGGAAGCCATGTTGATGCTTAGCTGACCCAAGGTGGTATGTATAGTACGGGAGGAGTAGGGCCTCAAGTGTCTTTACCACAGGTGAAAGCAGGGAAATCGGCCGATAGGAATCACCCTTGTCGGCCGGTTTCCCTGGTTTCAGTAGTGGGACCACCCTCCCAACCTTCCAGATGTCTGGAATGATGAGGGTGGCCATAGACAAATTGAGGATCCCGGTGAGGAACTCAACTCCCGCGGGGCCTAAATTCTTCAGCATCAACACGCTTAGCCCGTCAGGGCCAATGGCCTTGGAGGCTTTCGCCTTCCCGATGACCTCCTTTACCTCGCCACAAGTGAAGGTAAGAGGCGCGCTGTTGTTCGGTAATTTGCGCAGCCTCCTGGTCACCTTCCGCTTGGTCCTATCCCCCGAAGGATGCAGTATAAACTGTCGGCTAAAATAGCTCGCGCATCTCTTCGGGTCCGACGAGGCACGATCCCCGAATGAAATTTCCACTCGGTCGTCGTGCTTCGTCGGGTTGGATAAGGACTTCACGGTAGACCAAAGCTTACCAACACCCGTGACCAGGTTACAGGACTTCAGATGCTCCTCCCACTTGTTCCGCTTGTGTTGGTCAACCAGCCTCCGAATCGCCACGTTTAAATCCTGAATGTTAGGATTACGGGGATCGGAGCGGCGAAGGTGGTCGCGTTCGTTCGCTAGAGCGGCCGCTTCAGCCGGGAAGTTGGGACGGATCTCAGGGATCCTCCCTGCCGGAATGAAGCGGGCCGCAGCTGACGCAACCACCTTGCGGAACTTATGTTCGCCTTTCCGAACGTCGGTGGGAGCGGGAAGAGACCTGAAGGCATTTTCGGTGAACTCCGCGAACCTGACCCAGTCAGCCTTTTTAAAGTTGATATAGGTCCGATGGTCCGCGGAGACAAAGTCAGCAGGTCTGTCAATCGAGATGATTATGGGTAGGTGGTCTGATGCAAGCGATAGCATAGGTCGCCACGTTATGCTATTTATCAGACCTGCGCTAGCTATCGTTAGGTCAGGCGAGCTGCTGCAACTACCCATAATCCTGGTGGGGGCATCATCATTCATCGTGCAGAATGTCGAATCGTCTATCTGCTCTGCCAAATCGTTTCCCCTCCGATCAGCTGGTAGGCTTGAATGCCAGAGATCGTGGTGCGCATTAAAGTCACCTACTACCAATCGGTTTTCACCTCTGAGGAGCGCACCTATGTCAGGGTGATATCCTGCCGGGCAGCAGGTGACAGGGGGTATATAAATATTAAATATTTCGAGCTCGACATCGCCTGACCGGACAGCTATTCCTTGACATTCTAAGGTGGTGTCCCTGCGGTCGATGTCTTCTTCAATAAGACGATACTGCACTGTGTGATGGGTGATGAATGCTAAGCCACCACCATTACCTCGCTCGCGATCCTTACGATGCACATTGTAGCCGTTGCAACTCAACAGAGTTGAGTTGCTGTGCAGTTTCGTTTCTTGGATCGCAGCTATTGACAGATTATGCCGACTCATAAAGTCGGTTATCTCCTCAATCTTGCCCTGCAGCCCATTGCAGTTCAGCTGAAGGAGTCTCGTTTGCCTCGGTAGAGTCGTCGCGGAGAGGGGTGTGAGGGAAGGGTGATGTTGCCCACCTGGACCCTGCTGCACATGCAATGGCACGTTGGGCTGCCTTATGGTGTTGTTTGGCAGCGCCGCCACTGGCGCGTGCGGTTGCGAGGCTCTACAACAGGGAGCCAGGTAGTCACCCGACCATTCACGTGTGGTGCGCAGGCCAGAACACACTCGAAAGAGGGGAGCGACCATGTTGTTGTGTGCTCCTGCGAACCGTAGAGGTTCTGCCGGTGCTAGGCACCGGTGCACTAGGTGCAACTAAGGGAGCCGTAGAGGCTATGGGCGCCATAGGGCGCGAACAACATGGGGCCACATAGTTTGTGGACCACTCCTTGTGGGTCTTAAGGCCTGAGCAGACCTTAAGATGGCTCCATCCGTCGCACGAATTACACCTTACCGAAGTGGAGTTCGGATGGAGCTTTTTCTGGCAAACGCAGCAAAAATAGGTTTCTGGACCAGGGTTTGACTCGATGCCAGCCCTGACCAGAAGGAGGTGAAGCAACCCTGCTGCAAGGAGTTGCTCCAGGAGAGACAGACAACTTATGGGGTAGGCCGATCTAAACAGGGTTAGATCGCCGAAACAACAGTCCTTGGCCGGGTGAAACCCGGGTCATTCCGGTACGTAGAACCGACTGTCGTGGGAATGTTTTATAAGTTGTCTTTTGTTTTGCCTTTGTTTTATCTTATGAGCACGTGGATTGTATTGTATTCCACGTTAGTGCAGTACAAACAAACAGCAGTTGTTTCACTTTTATTAGGCGAAATTAATACAAAAGAAAGTAAATTAAAAAACAAAAAAGATCATCGAACAGAACCTCTTTGTTTATATTAAGTGTCTCGGGATCGATTATGAAATTCACAGCGATATTTAGAACGTAATTGCGTGGATGCCTAGATCTAGTTGTCGTAGATTTAGTAGAATGTCGCCATCGAAAGGTCTAACGCTACATGAAAGAAAGATTGAATACTATTGTAGTCTGATTTGATTGCCGTGAATTTTGAAAGAGTAATCTTGCTGTGACGTAACAAATGATTTGACATGATAGAGAAATCAGAAGAACGAAAAATGCCACTGAAGATGGCACAACGCCGAAACCGGGTTGTCTCCAAACCAAACTTGAAAAGGGATGACAGAAAATCGTTCCACTATACATCAATTAGAAGAAACTTGTTATTATAAAGGCTTAGAAAGAAAATATTTTGATACAAGTAGGGTTTTTTTTTGTAAATAAAATCAATTGGGATGAGTTGACTTTGCCAACATCGCTAAGAGATGGTCAGCGGTACCACAATCGGCCTCAGCGTCTGTCAAAACTGCTAACATTATATGTCTTCAAAAATTTGATATAAAAAACCATGCTTATATTTGGATTTCCCTCTTTAGAAACCTGTTTAAATGGTTAAAATTGTTAAGTAAACTAAATTAATGAGCTAAATGAATTAAAAAAGATTAATGTCGAAAATATGAAATTTTCATCAGTTTAGAAAGTTAAATCTAACTATGTACGTTATTGTACAAAATTTAGCACACAAATAGCTTACACCCTACGCTATAACATAGGCTATATTATATGGGGAGTTGCCACCTGTTAAAAAAGTTATAGTCAATTAAATTAATAAGTTAAATCACATATTGCTATATAACGACTGTTGATCTGGATAAGATTTGGCACATTATGTTATGTAGTTTACAATAAAATTGATTTCTTTATGAGTAGTTGGCACCTGTTTAAAAGGCTACATTCAATTAAAGCAATGAGTGAAATAAAATTTTGCAATATCAGAATGTTTAAATGCAATTTAAGTTAATTTAAAAAAGATAAATGGCTTTTTACCATATGAGTGGCTAAATGAAAGTTTTACAAAAACTAAATTTGAAAAATAATTTTGAAGAGAGTTGCCACATGTTTAAAACATTAATCAAAATTACAATACGTTACATCAAATCCATTTAATATAATATGCAAGCTTCATTTCCCAAATATTTTTAAACAAGGTTGCCACCTGATTATATGCAAATTAAATAAAGTTAAATAAAAAAATAAATGACATTTTATAATATGAGTGCTAACTACAAACTTTAAAAATGCGTAATAAATATTTTATATAAACATATGTATATATAAAAATAAATTTGGAGATTGTTGCCACCTGTTTAAAATATTAGTTGAAATTGTAAAAAGTTAAATCAAATATTGAAATATGGGTATCAAACAAAAAAGTTTTAAGAAAGCTTTATTTTTTAAATATTTTTGGAAAGGGTTGCCACCTGCTTAAAAAAGTAAATTAAATTACATTATTAAGTTAACTGAAGTATCACGTAATGAGATTCAAAGAATGTAGGCTTAAGTGAACTTAATTATGAAAATATATTTAAAAAGTGTTGTCATCTGTTTAAAAACATGAAATTCATTTATCAATTTAGTTAAGTTATCTCATATGAGTTAAATTATCAATATGAGTAACAAACTTAAGAAAATATGTGAATACTAAACTTAAAAAATCGTTTTGGAGAGGTTTTAAAAAATCAATTAAAATTATAATAAGTTTAATCAAATATTCAAATATGTGGCTTTTACGAAGGAGTTTTAAGAAAGCTTTATTTTCAAAGTTCCTTGGAGAGGGTTGCCTCTACTTCGAAAAGTAAATAAAATTGAATTATTAAGTTAAGGGAAATATACGGCATCGGATTCAAAGGAATAAGCCTACTCCTTATATAACTTAACAAAGAAAAAATGAGACTTCTAAATGGCACACTCGTTTGATTACGTTGGGCATTTCTAACAAAAAATTAGGTTTGAGATGCGCAGCATGAACGCAACTAACCGCATTCGGAAATTATGAAGTAGGGGTAGAATTGTTTTAGATAGTGAAAAAATAAAAATCTAAACTAAAAATGAAGAGTTATTACCTTTGGTGAAGAGGGTTGCCACCTGTTTAGAAGTTTTGATTTAATTTAACTTATAAGTTAATTGAAATGGTTTATATTGGTGTCAAACTAAAGAGATTCATAGGTAATATTTATGAACAGGGTTGCCACCTGTTTAGAAGTTTTGATTTAATTTAACTTATAAGTTAATTGAAATGCTATTATATTGGTGTCAAACTAAAGAGGTTTGAAAAACTGTAATTTCGAAAATATTTGTGAATAGGGTTGCCACCTGTGTAAAAATTTAAATTAAATTAACTTAATTTTAATAAAATATTACAAAAAAGGAGTCAAAAAATAAGAAGAATTCATAAAAAAAATTGGGTTGCCAACTGTTTAAAATGTTAAATATTTGTAATTTGAATGCAATCTTCTAAAACTGTGTATATTAATGATTAAACCCAATTTATTCTCAAATACATTTCTGCAAAGCTCGGCTCCTTTTTTATAATACCTTCTGTACCTTTTTTTTTTCTTTTTTTATAGCAACAAAAAGTTTAAAGGAAAACTCGAATCTAAGCAAAGATGAAATCGCCAAACTACAGCAACGTTGGCAACAAGAACGCGAATGGATGATACGACTCCAAACGCCTTACATAGTGCGCGGTCTGAATGATCAAATCGATCCACAATTTTTAACATACCTAACAGAACGACACGTATGGCGACCGCTGCAGCCCATCGTCATGGAGTACTGCAACGGGGGTGATTTGCGTACACAATTACAGTTGGTACACAACACCAATGGACTGCCGGAATTCGAGGTGCGCGAAGTATTGCATGCGCTTCGACATGCCATCGAATTTTTACACACAAAATGCCGCATCGAACATCGCGATCTCAAGCCCGACAATGTGGTCATACATCAAGCGAACGGACGGCGATTCTATAAGGTATCACTCATTTTAAATTTATATACATACATAAAACATTTTTTACATATTTTTGTATAGCTCACAGATTTCGGCTTTGCCCGGAGCATAACCGAAAATACGATGCTTAAGAGCATCGTTGGTACAAGGAATTATGTAGCGCCAGAGGTTTTAGACACAGCCGAATATAAAAATACCGTCGACTATTGGTCGCTGGGTGTAATTGCATTCGAACTAATTTGTGGCAATCTGCCATTCATACCACATCAGCAATTGTATGCTATAGTTACAAATATACGCAAGAAATCGGAAAAATGCATTGCCATCACAGAGGATATTTACGAACAGAAATATGTGTTTGAAGAGAAGATTCCAGTTGAGAATCGCATGTCTGCGGTATTTTTAAATAAGATTGAAGATTGGTTAACGATAGCGTTGGATAAGAATTATAATACGCGCGGCACACGACCAACGCCAACATCAAAGGAGCGCGTACTCACATTCTATAGTGACTTAGATGCTATTTTGGCACAGAAGGTGTTAACTGTTTTCTTTTTACCAACTCTGAAGTTCTACTCATGGGAAATCACTGAAGCTATGACACTGTTTGATTTTAGAGAACTGGTGAAAAGAGATACTGGTATAGAAGATATATTTTGTATTTTTCCGACCGGCCATCCCAGACCAGAGCTTTCGCACACGTACAGACCGATAGATTTTTACGTTGAAGAATGGCAAAATATTCGTGATGAGAATAGTCCACCAGTGATGCTATATATCGCAGGCATGAAATGTGAGTACAGTGCAACGTCACCGGAAATTCCAGCTAACTTAAAAAAGTATTTGAATGCCAAAAAGGAAATACCAAATTGGTTGTTGAAGAGCATTGAACAAAGTACGCATTTTCTGCTTAGTAACCAACAGCTGGAGTTGGAGGCGTTTGTCAGTGGATTGAAGGAATATGCGCTCACCACAGAGCACGCCATATTTCAATACGATATAGAGGATAATGGAAACAGGCTGCAACAATATTTCAATGCCCTAACCAATATGCATGGCCGTGTGGAACAATTTTGCTTGAATATCGAAGCGGCAAAGCAGGCATGCTCGGCACAGGTAATGCGTTCAATGCTTCGTAAAACACAAACACAATCGATTTTATTTGTTTTCTTTTTAGATTGAAAATTGTGATAATTTCTTTAATGAATGGTCTACACGAGCGTACAAATTTAAAACTGATCTCAGTACCTTGGAGGGGCTAAAAACCAAAGTTAACCGTTACTATAAATCTGGTTTGCGGCGCGCCAAAGAAATGGCGGTGAATCCGTTTTTTGATGAACTAAAAAATAAAGACTCTTATAAGCTGTAAGTTCTTAGAAGAAAACTCATGAAGTAGGATTGTGTGTGTTGGTTTTTTCTATTTAAGGTCTTCATATTCATATTACCCTAGACTCGAATTCAGACGTCATCTGGAGACTGTGCAGAAAGTTAGAGTCAATGAAAGGGAACGTTTGGAGACTTGCAGAACGGTCGTTTACGATTGTTTATGCCAACGAGAGAAGAATATCAAGAGCGAACACTTAAAATATGCTTACTCCACTATAACTTCAGTGCAATTGGAGTTCGGCAAGTTGAAGCATATTGTCAATAATAGTTTACTGCAATTAGCTGAAATGGGAAATAATTTAGCACAAACTACTATGCTTTTTCATACAAAAATTATACATATTTATAAAAATGGCAAGGTAGAGCGCACAAATTTGTCACAAGATGGAATTTCTCCTATTATGTTCAATGGCAATTGTGACGTTGCGAATAGCATTAGCGAACTACTTCAATATCCAGTGGCGCCATTAATCGAAGAAGTTACTGAATTAATGATACAGTAAGTGTTTTGGTTTTATTACTATATAATATATGTACTTACATATGTACAAATATACTACATACCACATGGTCAAAATAATAAGTACATTCCTTTAGCCTGCAATCATGGTTAAATTTTGAATGTTTGGTGAAGTACACGAGTGCAACTCTGGGTCGGTTTTAAAAAATTCGATATGGCAATACCTTTTAGATTGAAAAGAAACCGGTGAATCCCCTCATTGAAGTTGGCGTGCCAATCTATTGTTGAAGCTCATTTTTTAAGTGGTCAAAATAATAAGTACATTTTTAATTATTCTAAGATTTTCAGCAAATCGGACGATTTATTTGAATGGTTTGTTCTTTCGCTTGTATAGCTCCTCGTTTAAAGTGCAATAAAAACTTAAACATTTTATAGATGGGCAGAAATAAGCATTGCAGTGCGGAGGAGAAGAAAATCGTCTCAAACCTCAGAAAAGAGGGCCAAAGTCTTCGAAATATCGCTAAAGCTCTAGGGCGTTCATTGTATTTCGTGCAGAATGCCTTAAAGATTAAAAAGAATGTTGAAACTCGCGGTAGAACAAAAAAAAGACATCAATAACAACAGACAACCGTATCGTCACTCTCGCTAGAAAGGACCCATTCATATCGTCAAGAATAATTTCAGCCGATATTGGTAACATAATATCTTCCCGAACGGTCCGACGAAGGCTACAACGAGCTAATTTACCTGGCAGGATATCAAGAAGAGTACCTCTATTGCGACAAAAAAATTTAAAGATAAGATTAGAATTCGCGAAAAATCATGTTAACTGGTCCGGCTCAGGTGGCGAAAAAAAGTGGCGTAATATATTGTGGAGCGACGAAACAAAAATTAATTTGTTCGGGAATGATGCCAGACGAAATGTTCGTCGTCCGAAAGGCAAAGAGTTCCATTCACGATTTACAAAGAAGACCGTTAGACATGGTGGCGGCAACATAATGGTCTGGGGCTGCTTTTCGTGGTATGGTGTAGGACCAATACATCGTATTACAGACACCATGAATAGGTTCCAATATAAAGATATCTTGGAGAACACGATGCTGCCATATGCTGAGGAAAGTATGCCAATAATATGGAAATTTCAGCAGGATTACGATCCTAAGCATACTTCGAAGTTGGTAAAAGATTGGTTCCAGGACAACGGTGTGAGTTCTCTTAATTGGCCAAGTCAGTCCCCCGACTTGAATCCAATTGAAAACCTTTGGGGGGGAGCTAAAGCAACGGATTGGAAAGCAATCTTTCCAAAATAAGGACCAGTTATGGAATTTTGTTGAGAAAACCTGGTATGAGATTCCAATTGATACGTGCCGCAAACTTATCTCCAGTATGCCAAACCGAATTTCAAAAGTGATTGAAAATAATGACGGATATGCTGGATACTGATAAAAGAAGAAACCAAAAAAAAGAAAGAAAAAAAAAATACCTGATGTACTTATTATTTTGTCCAGCGATTTTTACAGGCATTTAATTATCTGCTAGAAATTTAAGTTCCTATTTAAATTTTTATTACTTATATCTATATTTTTTTTTAATTAAGTGATATAAGAAATGAAATGTGTTATTCTTTCCCTCCAAACATGAATGAAAGTGAATTTATTAGTCATTGAAAGCCACACGGGTGTATGTACATACTTATTATTTTGACCATGTGTAAGATGTTTCTTAAATTCCTTCACCCATTTGCTCTCTCTGTATAAAAAGCATTTTGCTTATCAAATGTAACGTACATTAAATACGAAAGGTGTTATGCATATCATAAGCAATAAAATTCAATATAAAACAGTTGGTCCCTAATGTTTATTAATTGATTTTTAATATTTTTTTTATACAATATAAAAATAACGGTGTTTGTGGTCGAACTTATCCGAAACGTCTTTAACGCTTTTTATGAAATTTTATATTGTATATTTGGTTGGTATGATAATAGGACGTAATGTATATTTTACGCTTGGGAAAGGGTCGTCTTAGCAGAGGAAAACATATATTCTGAAGAGATATAACACCTGTTTGAAACGTCAAATTTTATTAAATTATAGAAGAATATAGAATACAAAAATATGAGTACCAAACGGTTTGCTTCGCTGATTGAAAGGCTTATAGCTCGCTGTTTTTTTTTTTTTTTGAAAAGGGTTGCCACCTGTTTGAAAAGTGGAACTTATTTAAATAATACACACGTTATATGAAATAGTAGAATATGGTACCTTTTGCTATAGAGAAGATTAATAGCTAGTTATTTCTTAAATAAGGTTGCCACCTGCCCAAAAAGTTGAATTAAATAAAATTATTCGCAAATTATATAAAACATGCATTAAAACCAGTAGTTTCGCCAGCAAAAAATTGATATGTGCATTTTAAAGATCATTGACACCTTTTTTAAAAGTCAAATTTAATTAAATTATGCACAAGGAAATAAAATATTAAAATATAAGCGTTGTTGTAACAGCATAAAACATTGCCCATAAAGTTTTGGGAAATGGCGCTGAAGTGACAGTCCTTAGCCGGATATAAATCCGGGTCGTTCCGGTGTTGTAGAACCGACTGTGGTGGTAACGAAAAAAATATTAGTGTCAAACTTTTCGTTGAATTTTTTCAAATAGTGTATAAAATTTGAAACATTAATTCACATAGTTTTTGTTATAGTCTAAACTATAATATTTCACTATAGTTTTAAATAAAATTACCGAAAAAAATTATTGTGAAAAAACTGGCTAATTTGTAAAAAAAAAATCATCATTCAAACGGGGTTGCTTGAGATTTTCGTCACTACCACGCTACTTTCATATAATCGTATTCGTCATAACATAATCGATATCGTTGTCTGCGCTTTTCCTATTATCGTTATCATTATCGATAGGATTAGCCATGTGCTACTATCGATTTTTAATTCGAATTGTTAAAGATATCGAATTTCCTTGTGTTCGTTATATGTATTGATACCCTTAGCGATATGCTATTATTATCGATTATTTATATTTATCGACAAATTAATGCCGGTATTCTGTAACTTACGCACAACTCAAATCAATAAATTTGAGACTTTTAATTCAGCCTGGCAAGGCAATTGTTCCCAAAGGGCAAAAATTAATTTTTAATTTGCTATCGATATTCCATATTTTAGAGCGATACTTTAGATGTGTATCATATCGATACTTTCGGGCGATATAGTGTCGCTAACCAGCGAGTTAAGTAATTAGTAAAAATGCAGCAATTATATAGAAAATATTTCCTTTTGCTAATTTTAATTCTTCTGGAATTGAAATTCATGCATTTATTGGAGGTTTCAGCAAAAATATTAAAATAAAAAAAACTACATAACCCTTAGGTACCTAAGTGTTTCGGGTTTCCTTTTTAATATTTTTTAGCTGCCCAATTTTTCACTAGCACAACCGGCTCGCCAAGCCGATTTTTATTCACCTCATAGTTGTCAAAAATGTACTCTCCATATGCGAAATGTATTGCGGCGTGTTGATGCTTCACAGATTTTTCGATTGAAGCTATAAATAACTGTTTTGATCGCTAAAATGCGGACAAGTTTGTAGAAAATAATTTACTTAATTTCTTCTTCTATTTCACCAACTTAGCTAAAATAAAGTTTCACACAAGGGATGTAAAGATATTTATTATACAATTTTTATATTTGCTTATATTCAGTAATATAAAACGCTCTTAGATAATTTTCATAAGAAATAAAGATTGTTGAAAATGAAACTCAACTTTATGTCTAAAATATTTCAACAAATATGCAATAAGAAACCTGTACCTTTTTAGGCAAATTTCATTGTAGCCGACAGGAAAAAGAACGTTCCAGCTCCTTTAGTTGCAAAAGCAACCCTATAAATATCTTGTTTAGCTCTCCGTCAGACACATGTTTCGATATTCACATTCGGTACGCATGAGGCCTGGCTGGACCTACATGCAAATTGTATGCATTTACACGTATACAGGGGTTAAAATGCTGAGTTCATTAATTTCAACTTATTTATTGCATGTTATTTATTACATTTTCAAGTTAATTTTTTTTGTAAATTAAACCAAATGCGAAAAATAACAATTTACAGACATACATACATATATATTTTTGTTTAAAACTTTTGTAACGAAACACAACTGAAGCAAACGTAGTCGGTTTTTGAATGTTGCTGGCAGACAGGGTTTGCAGGGTTTTTTCTCTGATGATTGTGCACAAAGTCGGCAATATTTTCTAAAGGCGAATGTATCGGCACCGCTTTTTGTTCTCATTACTTGGGGAATCTGGAAAACAAAAACGAAACAAAACCCAACGAGTTTGAATGAAGAAATATTTTTATAGAAAAGGTTGCGAAAATAAAATACTTAATTTCTTGAATACTCACATTTATTGGTTTGCCGAAAAAGGCCTCCATGGCGGCGCGCGTGCTAAATTGTTTTGTAATATGAACGTTTTTCATTCATTCTTCAACGTTCGGCAAAACCAACGAATTAACTAACGTCCATAGGAAATTGCGCCTCGCATCATTTTTTTGGATTTCTCGATTTCATTGTAAATGCAGTAAGATGCCAATCCCATAATATCTAGCATATTACAAAAAAAAGCAAATGCCCAGCGTTTTGTTGAACGTTTCGTTGTAAAATGCGTGACCATTTGGTCCATACAATCGACACCGACTTTATTCTTATTGTAAAATAATATTGCTTCAGGTTTCCTTGCTTCGCCAAAACACTCTTTTGTATAGTGTACGGTAGAAATCAAATTTACGGCCTTGTTTTTTTTTTGGCACATAACTGCAAATTGATACTAAATTATCATGAAATCCAAAGCATGATGAAAGAACGGGGCGACCAGGGTTTTTTTTCATTTCGTTTGGAATGCATCTTTTATTGGCTCGAATAGTGCCTACGAATGGAATACCAATTTTAGCAAGTCGCTTTGCACCTTCCAATGTTGTAAAAAAATTATCTGCAACAACTGTGCGTCCGGTATTGGTAAACGGTTTTGCAAGCTGTAACAACACATTTTCGCCTTGATTTATTTCTCTTTCTTCGCCCACATTTCGTCCTGTATATAACTTTCCTTGTAAAGGGTACTTTGTTTTGGAGTCACATGCCCACCATATTTTTATGTCATATTTCGCTGGCTTTGATGGTATGTATTGCGTGAATTTGGTTCTTCCTCGATATGGAAACAACTGCTCATCAACTACAAACGTCTCATGAGGTTCATAGTTATTTGCCAGATTTTGGTTCAAAAAATTCCAAATATCACGAATTGGCGCCGCTTTGTCGAACTGTTGACGATGTTCACGAGTACGGCTGTCGTCAAAACGGATATATCTCGCTAGAGCAACGAAACGATGGTAAGACATGGCAGCTCTAAATATTGGTAGATTATCTGAACGCCACAAAACATCTGCTTTTTGCATATTGTTATGTGTAACACCAGCTGCAAGAAGAATGCCCAAAATTGCATCCAATTCAGCTTCGGTAATATCCGTCCAAGTTCTTTGTTGCTTAGCACGATTCGCCGTATTCCATTTTTCCACTGACTCTTTGGCGTAGCGATTCGTTTCTTTTATAATAATGAAGGATATGTTTGGGGTAAAAAATTGTTTGAACAACTCGATTGCAATAGAATTTCGTTCTTTTGGTCCCGCACGAAATCTCATGATATTGTGTGCTCGAATACGAACTGCACCTGGGTCGGTTTTGCTCCACTTAGTGCCATCCTTACCATAAAAATATTCATTGGCATCGCTTTGTCCTTGATTTTCAAAATGCATTTCTTCTCCAACTTCATCATCATCATCGGACAATTCATTTGGTTCGATTATTGCATCATTCTCAATGTCTGACCCGTCATCGTCAGGAATAAAGTCCAAATCATGGACGTCGTCATTGTCAGCATCTAGATCCATCGGTTGATTGCTTTCTTCAAGCTCCTCAGCATTCCTCTCATGCTCCAAGTCATTAGCTAATGCCGCTGCAAGCCGTTCGTAAAAAGCACTATCAAAATTCCGTCTATGGGGTCGGGTATTATAAATGAAATCAATTTCGTCACCCATATTTTTGATAAAAATAACATACAAAAAATAACGCGTACTATATGAATTATATTGGCACGCACTTCTTATAAATTCAACGTTCACTTCTCAACTGACCGCCGAAGCAGAATTGCAGCGTATGGTGTAGCGAAATTCTTAAGAATTCATGGAAAAACTATGTTAATAAATTTTAAATCATGTGTTGCCATGAAAATTCAAAGAATTTTAAAAATTCTATCGAAAACCATTACGTCGTTTCATTTTAAGTACAAATAACATAGGAACGCGTGCGAGTCCAGTCAGGCCTCATGCGTTACGAATGTGATGTGTACACCAATATATGTCTATAACTAGATTTGTATATAATATATCAACATAATTTTTTCACAGATAAGAAGCATAAAATATTAGTAAGCTATCTAACACTTCAAGCCTCTAGGTTAATTTTAAGTACATTTTTTTTTCATTTGAAAATGAAAAAGGCCTGCCCAGACTCATGTGTCAGACGAAGGGTTAGTGATATTTAAGAACAGAAAATGGTTGTGGAGGGAAATTTTATGTTAACGTAGCTAGATATTTTAAAAGTTCTATGCAATTAAAAACGAGTTTCGTATTAAACTAAAATTTCCCATGTATTTTCTTAAGGCTCATTCACAATAGCGTAGTTTTTTCCACTTCATAACACTACATCTTAGGTCGGATATCATTTGACCGAGTTTGCTCAATTCGCAAGTTTTGCCGAGTTGTTGTTGTTGCTGCACATGCAATTTGTTGTACTTTTGCAAGTCGGTTACAAAGAAACGGATCATTTAATATTTAATTTAATTTTCTTTTTTTGTTGGTATAAACTAATTTCCTACTTACATATTTTCAGAATGGATATTGATGAAGATGTGAATAGAAACAGTGATCTACCTGCCACCATAAATGAGTGACGAGAACAAGAATTAAATTTCTTCAAATGCTTAGCGCCTATGTATTATACCCAACGCATTTTTCGATAACTTAAAAAATAATAATATTTAAGCAAAACATGACTGATTGTGATAACAAATTTATTTGTTACGTGTGTTAATGTTTACTTATTTCTATAATTGTATTTTAAATGCACTTATCTTATGCATTTAATTATATAAAACCAATGTTTAGTCTTATAGTATGTATGTGCATATACAGTATGTATAAAAGCATCGATAATTTTTAACTTTTACGCAACGATACCGTCGGCATTAATTGTGAGGCCAGTCACAAAATTCGTTGCACATTACATATACATATAATTTTTTTTTCGCTGCAGTTTAACTAAGTAAGTATTTTTAAGCATATTTTAAATATGAATCGTCTTAAATGTAAAAGTAGGCAATCGGCGTTAGAGCATTTGCGTTTGATTTTTTGTACAAATTTAAATTATGTGCTTATGATAGTAAATTTTGTGCTTCTTTTGAAGGCTGTGTTGGCTAACAACTTTGCTGACAAGCAATAAAAACTTAAGTTGTGTGTATGGAATGAAAAATAGTGAACTATAAAAATGTAAATTATCGATTAATTTTCATTTAAAAGTGGTATTTCAAAAATGCCCGAAAATTAATTTAAATGGAATCCCTTGTTGCCACAAATATGTGCCTTTCATATATACGATCAAATAGTTTTTATGTATAATAAATTTGTTTACAAGTAAGAAAGGAAATTAAAAGTAAAGGCTCAAACAATTTTTTTAACTAGACGTAAGTTACTATTATCAACTTCTTTGTCAATTTTGGGCACTATACTTAACTGTAGGTGTCTCAATTTGTGAATGTAAGCGCCCATTTCCATTATTATTTTTAGTTAGTTTTGAAAAGTGACATATAACAAAGCCAAATATTTTTTAAATTTCAAATGCCTAGTTTTGGTTTTATTATATTTTTTTTAATCGTTTTTAAGCGATAGTTGGACATTGCTTTGATTTTTCAAGCCCTAACCGCGAAAAAAACGTAAGCAATATTTTTGTTTTTTTTTTTATTTGCACAGCAATGCAACCCTGTGCTCTAGTGGTATTTCTGCAAAAAAAATAATATATCGAAAAAATGTCAATCGCTATGTATTGCATGTAACTTTTTAACTAGTTTGTCTTACTTAGAAACAGAATTATGTATTAAATAAGTATGTAAAATATATAAGTAATATACATATGTAAATAGTTATGTACGCACAATGGCTGACATCTTAAATAATATACTATTGTTATTTTATACAATATTCGTAATATTTTTCATCATGTCAAATCATTTTCGTTAATTTTTTATACGAATAATAAATTTTGAAAATAGAAATAATTATTTACTTATGAATTTAACAATATTTTTGCGCTCGCTAGCCCACGCAAAAAGGTTTTTGTGCGAAAGTTTTTTTTTTGTTGTTCTTGTTGTTGTAACAGTATAAAAAATTCTCCATCAGGTGCGCAGGAGTTGTTCTGATGGGGATTTTAATTTTATTTTATAAAATGTTCTTCAAAGAAAATCATTATTCTGCTTTTATTTAAACGACTCTACTCTGAATTAATGGGTAAAATAAGGTACGTTGCTTTTCAAATTCGCCTCCCATTTCCGATTTTATTACCGGCGTATTGTGATATTCAATAGTTGAATAGTTCGTGAATTATTCTATAGCTTTCTTCCAATTAATTTGTACAAAGTTTCTTCAGAGAGTTATCTAATGGTTGGATATTGACCCCTACTCCCCAGATGCCAAACAAGACACAGTATTTGCTGAAAGCGCCATCCATTATCGTCGAGTAAGCTAACTATTTGTTATTTCAGTAGCCAAGATTCTTGGAACTTAAAATTTTTAGTCCCCGATGAAGGAAATTCATAAAAGCTCTCTTCGAATCCAAATTTTGTCTTGAAATTAACTCGTAGAGTTGAGACTTGCAGTTATTAGTTTATTCACGAATACTACTATTTCGTATGGATTCGTTGAGTTCATTCCAGTTGTGGATGTTTGAAAAAGCGAAGTAATTTATATTTGGGAATTTATATGTATATACATATATGTTTGGTAGATATTAGAATAGGTCGTAAAGTATATTTTACGCTTTGAAAAGGGTTGCCACCCATTTGAAAAGTCAAATATACCCAAGTTACATGAAATTTTAAAATATCGGTGTCAAGCGGTTTGTCTCAGAAAGAAAGTTCGTATCTAATTTTTATCAGGGTTGCCACCTGTTTGAAAAGTCATATTCAATCAAAATGTACACAAAATCTATGAAACATGAAAATGCGTATGTCAAATGGTTCAACTCGGCGAGGAGAAGGCTCGTACATAGATATATTTTAGAGAAGGATGCCACCTGTTTGAAACGTGTTTAAATTATACACATGCACATATATACAACATTAAAATAAGGGTATCAAAATGCTCGTTGCGCTGAGGAGAAAGTTTATAGCTAGCTACTTGAAAAGTCAAATTTAATTAAATTGTACACAAGTTACTATATGAAATATGAAGATGTGGGTGTTAAACTGCGCGATTCACTGCGGAGAACATATGAACTAGTAGGGTGTCAAACGGTTCGTTTTGCTGACGAAAAGGCTAATAGCTAACTATATTTTAATGAGTGTTGTCACCTTTTTATAAGTCAAATTTAATTAAATTAAACAAAAGAATATAAAATATGAGTGTCAAACTGTTCGCCTCGGCGATGGCAAGGTGCATACCTACATGTTTGAGAGTGTTGCCACGTGTTATATGTATTAGATAGAAACCGAAATGTATTTTCTAGTTACATACGTAAAGGGCAATCAATAAATAAATATAGACAGAACAATGTCTGCCGGATTTTTTGAGTATAAATATAATAAATAATAATACCCGCGCCGAGATATTTTACTTAAAATTTATAGTTCAATTTAACACTCATTGAGTATTACTACCTGACGGGATATGTGATGATTATAAAATTTATATATATAAATGTATATATTATGTATTATATATAAATCTTTCAACCGTACACGTCATTTTTCATATAGTTTTTCACATTCTTGATATAAAAGCGCTCAACTCCAAAAAAAAAAACCCACCCTGTTCACCATAAGATTATGAGAAATGTTCTTACGGTGACAGTCCTTTGCGGGATATTTGTAAATGCTGGTAGTTTCAGTATCATTGGCCAGACTGTCGTGGGATATTATTTGATTAATCCAAGTAGGCGCAATGTTGCGTATTTTCTTAACAAATTTGGTTTGAAAAATCACATTTTTTTTTACTGTTCTGAATGGGTGGCAACACTTTAAGAAACCGTTTCTCGCTTTGCGCATCTATTGATATCAATACTACAATATTTTAGTTAATGCTTTATTGAATTTAATCTTTAGTATCAATATAATCCCATTCAATAATTGCGTGAATTGAAGGTTTCTTAAACACTTTTCTCATGATATCAGAATTGCAAAATTCAAAACGCCTTACAGACGTACATTTGCTTTTTTTTTAATTTTTTTAACTCAGTGCAGTGAAATCGCGATATTTGCAAGCATTTTCTTGTCCTCGTTAATTTGAAGTTTTGTGACAATGTAGGTTATGTTCAATTTCTTATAAATTATATTTGGTTGTTGGCTTTCGGTTTTGTGTCTATCTTCTATTGTTATTGTATTCCCTTATGTGTTCAAGGAACACCAGAGTCGAACTTTGTAACCCACATGTCCGACAAAAGATGTACACCGATTAACAAAACAGTTCACACACAATATTTTTAAAAACACACAGGCCGTATTCTTAGTATATTAGAGAAAATGGAAATATATGAGCAAAATAATATTGACTGGAAAAAACTACTCTACAGAAGAAAGGACATAGGCACTGAAATTAAACCGACAATAATGAACCAGCGTACTTGGACGGCCAGAAATTCGCTCTCACCTCTCTTGTGGTGTTTGGTAGTGGCCTACCTTTTAGCGGAAATGCAAGACTACGTTCACATCCTAGCTTACTCGGACGATGTTTGTGCACAAGGGTCAGGAATATCTCTCCCGGAGGTCTGCGGAAACATAGAGAGAACCCTAGATAAGATTGATGCGTGTGCACTGCCCAGGGTTGTTCTGTAAACTCCAGCAAGGCAACCCTTGTATTGTTTACGAGGAAAAGAAAATTGGAAGGTTTCAGTTTTGCGGTGCTTAGGAGCGTAAACGTCACGAGGAAGTGAAATATCTGGGTGCAACTCTGGTTGTAAGAAAAATTAATTGGAATGCTCATATCGAACAGAAGGTAGATCGAGCATTGAAAGTTTTTGGACAGCATCGGATAACCTTTAGTAAGACTTTGCGTCTGAGATCAGCTGTGGTTGTACACAGCCCTAATCAGACCAATCATAACGTATTCTGCTGTAGTTTGGTGGCCTCGAACCATGGCGAAGTCGAGGGTTTCTGCTTTAAACAGGCTGCAGAGGTGCCAGTGTATAGGAATCACGGGCGCAAGGAGCACGACATCAGAAGCGGCGCTGAATGCCTTATTGGACTTGCTACCCTTGGATTTAACGATCCAAGAAGAGGCAATGACAGACAGTCTGTTGAGTACATTCTTTTGGATTGTGGCACGACGATTGGAACTCCGAGCAGAGAAAGTAGTTTGGAAGGTTGTTAGAGCAATATCCTTGGTTTGTTTTGTTTTTTTTTTGTCCCAAATGACAAACTGATACCGAGAGTCTCTTTTGGCAGAAAGTATACCGTAAGTATACAGACTGCACAACTGAAAATGGGACTGGGGCTGGTTGGCACCTGGACGGCGATTTCAGATGCATGATATTTGCTATACTTAAGGTAGCGAACTGGATAATAATCTGCAGTGACAGCCAAGCTGCACTAAAGGCATTGGCAACTGCTCGCACCTCTTCAAAAATTCTCCTAGACACTAAGTTGAAGCTAAACTCTGTTGGAAAATGAAATAAGCTTGACATTATGTGGGTATCGAGACACAGTGGTGTTCAAGGTAAAGAAATGGCTAATTACAGGTCATTGGCAGATCCCATTGGACCACAGCCAATTTTAGGGCAAAGCATAGCGGCGACATTTAGGTGCATCAGGGATGTCATGCATGAAACCCAAGTGAACCCTTGGTGAATTGCCGATACCTGCTAAACCACCAAATGCTTCCTGAAAAGACCGGACAGGGTGGTGGCGAAATTCCTTCCTACACAGAAAAGGAAGGAGTTTCGAGCCTTGGTTGGGTTCATCGCAGGACAAAATCCATCATCGATGATCTGATGTGCACATCTTGCCTGGAGGATGAGGATAGCTCAGAGCATTTCCTCTGTATCTGTCCTGTTTTTGCCAGGCTGAGATGGAATGAGAAACGTCTATTCTCTATCACTCGGCAAGCTTCTCTGATTCATAAAAGAGCTTGGAAGATTTATTGAGAATAAATTCCCACCTTTTTCCGTTTCCCCTATTCCTAATTCCCTTCATTTCCTTAAGTGCAATGGGCAACTCTGCTTGAGTGGTTGGAAATTCGATTTCGGATTTCCGGTCTACCTCAATTCCATTCCAATAATACAGCTATTTGCACCTAAGGCCTGAGTAGCTAGCGTGCTTGTTATGGTAGCTTTTAATATTTTATATTATTCTATCAATAAATAATAATAGTAATAATAATATTATACTTGTTATACAAAATTGATTATATGGGTAATTTTTGTAACGATTTGGCTTTCAAAGTACTGAATCCATTATAGGAATTATTTTTAATTTTTTTAAGGTTATTTACATTACAAAACGCTACTGTTTTCCAACGGAACGATAACATCCATTATATTTTTAGACATCGACCGAAATACAGACAGCCTTCTTTTTTATTGACTGGTTTTAGTTGATATTTCTCTAGTTATTAAAATTCTTAGAGAAATTCGGCAATCAAAATGCAACCTATTGAACCTACATATTTTTCGTATAATAAAAATCATGGATGGGATTGGGTTTCATGAATGCAATTTTGGGCAAAGCAGGTAAGCAAATTTTATTTTTTCAAAAAGTAGTGGCTATAAGAAGTGGACCAAGCGTAACGATTCTACAATGGGGTGTTCTCGAACTCTTGCATATTTTGGATTTGTGCATTTCGTGCAGTCGTGCAATCTTGCAAGACTTGTAGAATCCCCCTAATATGTTTGGCACTCTTTATTTTGCGGTAAACAAATCAAAAGTGCAGATTCGACAAAGCCATTGGTTGACCGACGAAAAGGTAAACTCTCACCTTGAAGAATGCTCGAGAAAATTGATAAGATCAGCAATTTTTGCGCTTTATAAAAACAGCAATCGAGCATTTACAAAAATTTATATACCAGCAAGCTGTGTGCGTGTAAAGTTCGCTTCGAAGTTTGCAATGGAAAAAATTAAATTGTATAATATTTTAATTTTGCTTGCCACTTGCAGCGGCGGCGTGTGGGCTGGTAACAGCTTCCAGAAGGAGCACTTGAAATTACGTAAGTTTTATGTGCTTATAAAACTATTTATTTGTTATATCACTCTTCCCTTCCCTTTTAACTATTTTGCATAGCATCTTATATTAAAGAATGCCGCCGTAGCGATCCAAATTTAGCAATGTGCATACGCAAATCATTGCTTGGTTTGAAAGATCACTTCAAGCATGGAATTCCAGAGCTATTCATACCGCCTATTACGCCGTTGGTGATGCCCGAAATTCAAATGAATCAGGACTCTGGCGCTATTTATTTGCACTCCACTTTTAAGAATATTACTATAGAAGGTTTAGACGATTTTACAATCAAGGAGCTGCATATTGATCCGCAGGAAATGACATTGAAGCTGAAGATGAACTTGCCCAATGTGAGTATGGATGCGAAGTATTTGATGAATGGAAAAATTATGATGATGCCACTGGTTGGAGAGGGTGATTTCAAGGCGAATTTCAGTGAGTTTTCTAAATGGCATGCAGTTTTCGAACAATGCTTTTATTTTCCTTTATATTTGTTTATTTCGTTTACTTCTTTTTCCCACAGCCGATGTTGAGTTGTACTCAGTGCTTACCGCAGAACGTTACAAGAAACATGGTCGTGTATTTGCCAAAGTGAAGGATGTGAAGGTGGAGTACACGTTGGGGAAGGCGCAATTGCATTTGAGTAATCTTTTCAATGGCGATGTAGCGCTGGGTGAGCGTATGAATATGTTTTTGAATGAGAATTGGAATTCACTCTTGAACGAACTGCGACCCATGATGGAGAATTCAATTGCGGATATTGTACGCTCATCAACGACAAAGATATTCGATGTTTACAGTTTTGATGATTTGCTACCCGAGTGAAATGTTGGAAAGTTTTGAAATTTTATTCAAAAATTATTTTAAACTAAACGGGGGAATGTGTTTTTAATAAAAACGTTCATTTAATTAGTACCAAAGTGAAAGATTAATATAATTTGCATCTAAGTGATAAGATTAATGGGAATAGAGCAATTTGTGTGAGCAATAATTCTTTGAACATATATACTATGTAAATATTTATCATGTTTCAACTGCATTTCGTACAAATTTTTAGTTTGTTTCTCTTATTTTTAAAAACTTCATACATATATATGGAAATATTTAAAAAAAAATTAAAGATTTGTAGTTTAACTGATATAACACTCTAAAGGCTAATTAGTAAAATATATAATCTGAAAAAAAAAATTCTAGTGATTCGATTAAAATTTAATTAGAGATGGAATTTAATAGATTAAGAGTGCCAATATGATCAAGCCAATTCTGAATAGAAACTCTCGTGAAATTTTCCCCCTTTCCCATGACAAAGCAGTAGGAGAAGGGAACAAATTCCCCGGGAGTTTGTATTCAAAATAGAGCTGGATAAGTATCTGCCCTGGTAATACGACATATGGTTCCGAAGTTACTTATATTCTTCTCGCGAAATCTCTTTTAGGTTACCAGACCACTGCATCGTTTTCTCGGCTGAGGTGTCAGATATTATGGAAGCGGTGGAGAAGCTTGGGACCGGAATTCTAAGAAGAGCTCGCAGTTTATTAACCTACCTATTTATATTATTCATTGAAATGGATCTTATGGTTCTAAAATGATGTCTCAATAAAAATAGCAGATCTATTTGAGGATGCCTTCAAATGGATCATCGAGCTATTCGATTAGCAATTTTTTCTGAGAGATTAAAGTCCGATATTTGCGCGCAATGGGAGCATAATTCTAGCTCATTACATACCATTAATGCCGCGCCGAAATGGAAAAAAAGATGCCGGCTACAGGACCATGCTGCGCTCGGGCGCAACGCGAGCTGTGCAGTAGAGATATCGGAAGTTTAAGAAAGGAAGCGAGTCGCATCTTCAGAGAAAAGAAGATATAATCCGAGGTGCACGAGTGGTAGAAGTTTGAGATGCTAGCCGATAGGAAAAACGGTCGAAAATTTTACAGAAGTTTTCAAGTTTAACCGGCCGGGCCGATTTCCTGTAAGAGTAAACTCAAACTCTCAAAGGTAAAATGATAAACCCGAACCTCCATTACACAACTTGGACGAAAATTCGAACGACAATAGCGCGGCTAAAGAACAATAAGACCAGTGGTGCTGACGGACTGCCAGCAGAGCTATTCAAGTGCGGCGACGAGAGGCTGGTAAAGTGCATGCACCAGCTCATTTGAAAAATATGGTCGGACGAACGCATGTCAACTGATTGGAATTTAAGTTTGCTCTGCCCAGTCTACAAAAAGGGCGATCCTGAAATGTGCGCACTACCGCGGGATCAGTCTCCTTAGTATATCATATAAGGTTCTGTCGAGTGAAATGTGAATTGTGAACGACTGAAGCCCACCGTGAACGAAGTGATTAGACCTTATCAGTGAAGTTTTTGACTTGGCAAATCGACCAAATATTCACGATACGCCAAATCTTGGAAAAACCCGAGAAAGAAGAATAGACACACACCATCTTTTTGTAGACTCTAAATCCGCTTAGCACGATAACAGTAGAAGAAGCTACCTATATGCAGCGATGTCTGAATTTGGTATCCCTGCAAAACTAATAGGGCTATGTAAAATGACGTTGAGCAATACCACCAGTTGCGTCAGAATCGAGAAGGACTTCTCCGAACCGTTTGAACCAATCGAGGTTTCAGACGGGGTGACTCTCTTTTTCCCCTCACCATATTTTATACGAGCGTGCAACTTCCGGCGTATGCTGATGATATCGATGCCATCGGCCTCAACAACCGCGTCGTTACTTCTGCCTTTTCCAAACTAGATACAAAAAAGCGAAACGTGAGGGTCTGGAGCTGAACGAGGGCAAAATTAAGTACCTTCTGTCATCAAACAAACAGTCAGCACGCTCGCTTCTTGACTCACATAACACTGTTGACAATTGCAATTTCGAATAGTGGGAACCAGCATTACTCGTAACACCAACAATAATGCCAGCCTGGAAATCCAACGTAGAATCTCTCTTGTCAACAAGTGCTACTTTGGGCTGAGTAGGCACTTGAGCAGTAAAACCTTCTTACGACGAACCAAAACCACACTCTACAAGTCTCTCATCATGCCCGTGATATTGTATGGCGCTGAAGCATTGGTGCTGTCAGCGTCGGATGAGACAGCCCTTGGAGTGTTCGAAAGAAAAATTCTCCGAAATATTTATAGGCCTCTACATCTTTCCGACGGCGAATACCGCAGACTATGGAACGATGAGCTCTATGAGCTTTACCGTGACATAGACATAGTCCAGCGAATTAAAATACAGCGGTTACGTTGACTGCGACATGTCGTCCGAATGGACGAAAATGCTCCAGCCCTGAAAGTATTCAACGCGATACCAGCTGGTGGTGGTGGTAGAGAAAGAGGACGGCCTCCTCTGCACCGGAGGAACCTAGTGGAACTTGGCTCCACTTGGTACTTCCAATTGGCGCCAGTATGCAGGAAGAAGGACTAACTGGTGCAATTTGTTGAACTCGGTCAAAATCGCTTAAGCGGTAATAGCGACAATTAAGCAGAAGCAGAAGTTCAAGTTGAAGAGCAAGAATTTAATAGACCGCTCGCATTCGAACGGTTAGTTCACTTCCGACACCATCGAGTAGTCTGAAAATAAACTACCCGAAGCTATTCGAATAGTAACAAGTACTCGCAATAAATTATTATAGGAAAAATAAGAATTTGGTACACGATGATGATGCCAAACCGATGCGCTCTTCAGACGACGATATCGCTGACGTAAACAATCAGACAGCCGAAAATCCAATGACAGTTTCTTAGGCTATTCAAGTTTTTGATAAATGCTTCCAATATGCAATAAAAAAAAATATTACCAAAAATCACATAATAGCTACTATGTTCGGACTGACATCGAAATCCTTGTTTTGATCAAATTAAAATCTATTTTGCGCTGAAAACTTCTGACAAACTTACATTCCATTCATTCCAATCTGTGTCTGCACTAGATTTTCCGATATGTACAATTTACCTAAGTGGGAGACATAACTCTAAATTTTATATCGTAAATTTCTTCATAGGACAAATTTACTTGGTGGATTCCAATTTTCGTTATATGCCTACGCGTAATCTCAGCTAATTAGTTTTGTTATTTTGAATGCAAAAACAAAACATTGTTAAATTTTTACAAAACATAAATAATTGACAACAGCTTTTCAAACTGATTATCCACTCCAAATGAAAACGATTTAAAAACTATTCTAAATCTATCTAATTAAGAACACCACCATGAAAACGAGTCGGAATTGCAACAATTTGAATTTTCAAACTATATCGAAATGCAGAACAGGCTTGATTATTGTAATTCCGTTAAATGAAATGTGAAAATGTTTTATGATCGGAGGTGTTTTTTTGAAAGATATTTTATTTATTAAAGAACCCCAAAATGGAGGTAATTTCGGAGGTAATCGGTTCAGCTCACCTTAGTCTAAATATTATTGTAGAATATTTCAGTTGATGTCTTAGAATATAATGATTTTAAAATTCCGATGGAGAAACAGTACTGATTGTGTTGTTTTTTTTTTTGCATGGAGAGTAATTCACACTATTGCACATATTCGATTGTTTTTCGCAAATGCTTCATTTAAAAAATAATTATAATATCTGTTCAGTACTTTGAAACCCAAATCGTTACAAACATCCTAACCAATTCTATATAATAAATATAGATTTCAATCCTAAAAAGTACGTTTATTATTTCTACGCTTTTCCTATAAACAATAAGAGTGCGTACAATTTGTATTATAGAAAATTATTTTATTCATTTATTATGAACTTATGCGAATGCTATATGAGCCTACTCACCTAAGTTTACATATATACATATAATATTCTACATTTTTTTAATAAATACAACTAGCAACAAATAATAGACAAACAAAAAATTAACTCATCACAGCAGCCACAATTTGAGTGGCATTTTTGAGAACACATTATTCCATAGTCCATGGAAAATATCAGCCAAACCCAACTCCAAATCCGGTCGCAATTCGGCAATCACATCATTTGCATTTTGATTGAGAAAATTGTTAATAGATGCAGCTAATAATTCATTGCCATTGAAAAGGCTACTCAGATGAATGCGCATTGCTCCCACAAGGAAAGTCACCTTCATCTCATCGATACGAATGACTTCCTGAAATAGAAATTTAGAAAAACCAAAAAGAAAAGAAAAAACACATTTTTTACAACTAGGATCTATGTACATCAAATATTTACGCACCTCCGGTTCATTGCTCAGATGTATTTTGGTGTAAACCGCCGTTTTCACATCCCTCAATGCCATCCGCACATCACCGTTACCAATTAGCGGCAACAACAATATATTACCCTTCAAATTGTATTTGGCGCGTATTCGCAGCAGCGGTATGTCCAGCTCAAAGTTCAATAGCTTTTTCTCTAGGTCGAGACTAAATTTCAATACAAGGGGGAATATAAGTAAATAAATTTATATTTCTTAATTTAAAAATTGCTCCAGCTTAGCTCACTTGGCTCGCCGTACAGTGGCGTTTGAGGGTCCACGTATGATTAAGTTTTGAAAACCACCTGATAATATCAAATTACCGCTTCCTTTCGACACAGAGACTTGATCTATGTGCAATGGCTCGAAACTCTTCACACCCATCTCTGGTATGCCGGCTGCAAACGCAGGAAAACAACCTTCAAATAATCGACGAAAACATTGGTCCTCGTTGGGGTTGGCGCGTTGGCATGTCTGCAGCCAGTGTGCTGTGTTTTTTTTTTTAGAGGAAAAGAGACAAAATGCAGAGAATTTTATATTGTGAATCTCCAGAAATAGCTTAGAATTTGAGTTTTCAAAGCGCGGAGCCTGATTACGAGATAAGTATACAAAAATTACTACTTAATTAATTTATATGCTTTAAACATCTTTTGTTTGCGGATTCACGACTAATTTTATTAGACATATTTTACTCATCATCCTCATCTTTGTCTGCAACGTCGGAATCTATCACAAAAATATATTGAAAGGTCTTATTCAAGGCGAATTCATACAAGGTGAAAGCATCCCATGAACTGAATGCTTGTTCTTCTCTCCGAATTCGCTAGGTTGGTTTGTATACACAAACAAAATACATAAGCAAACTGAGCGAATTCAGATTTTGACATTTCACTCGCAAAATTACACTAACAAAATACACAGCGGATTCGCTTTGTTTATCTTGCTATCACCTTCTATGGATACACCTTGACACCACTTTTTATGAATTCGCTTTGGTCTTATTTTGTAAATTTATTACCTAATTCATTTTTTTTAAACTGAGTTTTAAAGGTTCATACAGCAAAGAACGCTTTCTTCGCCGAGAACATCTCTTGGAATGTTTTCAAACAATCCTTTATGTAAAAAGAGAGTCAGAGCTGGATTTATATGGAGATACTAGCAATATATCTCACAAACCTTTTGGTATTCGGTAGATTATAAATTCAGTTATGTGCGACTTCTACGATTTGGGAGATATCTTTTGGCTAAAGTTGCAAAATTTGGTAGTTTAGTTCATATATTTAGTTTGTTTATGAAAAGAAATGTAGTTTGTAACAATTTTTACGAGCTATCACGTTATGGTGTTCATGTATTCAAAAAAATTACCAAGTTAGGGGGAGTCGGGAGAACAAAATGGCTGTTCTTTTGGAGAGGAAGTTGCAAATTCTTGCTCGAAAAATTTTTACTTGCAACAAGAGAAACAGCTGATCCTAGAATTTAAACACAATTACCATGAAAAATGTTATTTCGTAATATATTTCCATAAATTTAGTTGAAAAAATACCTGTACAAAGGTTTTTCTTCAAGTTTATTTTAAGTTTCTCTTTTTGCGGCAACAAAAGAGATCAGCTGTTTGTAAAACTTGCAAAATGTTACAAGTTTCCCGTTTAAGGACCTTTATTTTTTTGATAGTTTTCGCTTTAAGAAAAGCTGTGAAATTTTATTGTAGGATAACTTTTACTGGATTCTTACATGAACATTCCAATTATGATATTTGTTCACATAGGTTTTTTTTTATTAAGTATATAAGATAGCTCCTTCCCATTGGAAACATTGACAGAAAGTTAGTATCATATCTCCGCGGAACGAAATGAATCGCTTTACGCTTGAACAACGTTGGGAAGTAATGCAGAGCTATTTGCAATGTCAATTTTGTGTAGTCCAAGCAGTGCTTTTATTGAAAATAAGTTTTGGCCGACACTGTCGCTGCCGTAGTACGGTGTTCGCTGACGAAAATTTGGGTGCTGTAGCCGAGAGTGTCCTGGGGGGGTACTCTGTAATGCGATCCGAAAGAAAAATTATTCCTCCTTCCATTCGCTGAAAAAGATACTACGACTTCTATTCGATCTCAACAACTCAACATTTCACGCAGCAGACTGATGCAAATTTTTGCTCAATGCCCTCTCATTATTTGCTAACAACGTCCAATAGACTCAGTTATTGAAGGCTCACAACCATCCGCTTTCTTATCGTTTCTCAGTTTGGGCCTTAGAGCAGCTCGAAATGGATTGCTCGAAAAGTCAACTATACTGACGAAGCGCAGTTTAATCTTGGCGGCTAAATTAAAAATCCCAAACAGAGGGCAATGGATTCTCAGAGTGATAGTTTGGTGCTGATTTTGCAGCGATGGCATTATTGCCTCATTTTACTTCGAAAACGCAAACTGGAAGCGCCGTTTTGGTTTTAACGATGAACGCTACAGAGGCATTATTATATTGACAAAACGAACTGAGATGATCTTTGGTGTTAGCAATTGGCCTTTCGGGCGCCAATATCGTCTCGGCGATGTCAATTGGTCACCTCGGAGTGCGATTTGGCCGATGTTATGCAAATAATACATTAACGATTCAGGCGCTTAGGGGGCCTACTACTACTCTACTCTCGCGGTTTCAAAAATCGATTTTTTTTCTTTAATTTCAATCTACATATATGTATCTGAGAATACGCCACAGAAAGGATGTATGTATGCTTCTGGGATCCAAAATATAAGTTACTACATTCAAGTTATGCTACACCGTAATTTATTTTTAAATGGGTTTTTACGAAAGTAGTGGTTTTTTTTTAGCTGAGGAGTAAGAGTTTTCATAAAAGTAATGGTCCAATTTCAACAATTTTCTTTTTAAATTATTCAGTAAGCCTACCACTATGTTTTTCCGAGTACGATTTGCAAAATTTAATTTTGTTTCATTTTTATAATCTCTAATATGTCAAAAAAATAATGTACAATTAGAAAAAAAATGATAAATCGTTGCATAGAAATTACAATTTGCAAAACAAAAAAAAAAAAACTCTCACAGGAAAAGATAGCCAACTTAACTCTGATTATAAAAAATATAAATTTTCTGATTTCAGATTACCCAACTAATCAATGATGATCAGTTAAAATTTAAAAGTCAAAACATGTAGCTTCAAAATAAATAAAAAATTCAACAAAATCTATTTAGTAGATCCTTTGCAATTTATTCCCCAAAAACCCGCTCAATTTCCGGTCTCGAGAGTAGAGGATCCCCTTTAAAGCAAATAGCGAGCAAGCCATTAGTGAAATATAGCCAGAAACCGCCAACAAGATCTTGGAAAACTGAGTTCAGAGAACGCGCTATAGTGAAGCCAATTGGTGCACCTACATTATTGAATATGTATTCCATTAAAATTGGAAATGTTTGCTCTATATAGGCCACCCTTTACATATGTATGTCTTTTTAAAAATTATTAATTTTATTCATCAGTCGCAATCCAAAATTTTATGTATTTGTTAAATCAAACTATCATAGTCATATAATTTTCTGCTTTTAAATATATTCATCCAATTGTCACCTTTTTCCAGCATTCTAAATATTTTTGGCAAAGCTTTACGGATTTTCAAAAATGTATTATAAGTTAGTAAATCAAATTCCAAGCTATACTTAGTATTATGAAGTTAATATGATTTCTCACTGTAAAATTTTAAGTAGAAAAAAAGAGTAAAAAGTGAAATTTGAGACTACGTTCATTTTTAAGCTTTGAAGATTAAATTTACGTATATGTGAGAAAATGCCGTGAGAAAATACCGTTTCGAGGTTTACGAGGTTTACGCATTTCCGAGGCTTTCACGCGTTTATATGAATACCCCTATCATGCTTTAAGACTTCCGCCAAAATATTTAGAAATATATTAAGATTTACGTGAGCTGGATTGATGCGAAAAATTTACCAACATTTTTTTATTTTTTTTTTTTTATAAATATTAAAAAACAAATTGACTGGATAACACACTGTATGCTTAAAATTTTAAATTTGGTCAACGGAATCATAACACAGTACTACAAACCGAAAAAAAACCCACGAACCTTCCAAGTGACATAGTAGCTGGTCGAGTGGATCACAAAAATATATTTAAACATTTCCAAACACTTTCAAATTCTCAACTTATTCATAACAATCTAATTTTGCATAACCTCGTCTACAAAACAAACTTTTTTATTTTTGAATTTTTAGCTATTTTAGGTTTTGAAAGAAAAATGTTGGCACTTTTTAGATCAATCATTTCTTTCGCGAAAATAATTTGAATATGTGAAAAAAATTTGCAATCAATCTGAAATTTACACAGTATTTTTTTTTAAATTTACAACTTTGGTAGCTTTTTTTCTACAATTTGACAAGAAAGTATTTACATTTAAGTCATTTTTTGTCAAGAACAATATCTTCTGAGGTTATCATTGTTCAGAAACTGAATTGTTACGAAATTATGACATTTACTTCAAAGAGGGAAAATAAAAAAAAACATCGAAACTGCTTTAAAAATTCTCGGTTTCATTGAAATTTGAGGATGTTTGGAAATTTTCAAACACATTTTTGTCAACCACTCTATCGGATCTACGACCTAGGTCACTTGGAATGTGTATTTTAACTGTAGCACAGTGTAATTTAACCTGAAAATGTTTTATGATCTAAGCTTGTTTTTTTTAAAGATTTTGAAAACCATTTTTATTTACAACAAATACCAAAAATGGAAAAGGTTTCAAATCGGTCTAGCTCACCTAAATCTCAATATTATTGCGAAATATTTTTGGTTGATGTTTTAAGATATAATAAATTTTATAATTCCGATGGAAAACCAGTACCCATTTTTTTTTTTTGTTTTTGATGTGGAATTATGCACCCTAATGTACATATTATTTAAAAACATTAAAAAATAAGTTTGCCACTTTATTGCTTTTCGCAAATGATTCATTAAAAAAGAAAAAAAAATAATTAAATCGGCTCAGCACTTTGAGAGTTAAATGGCTAAAAACATTCTCCATGTATTAAATTCTTTATACAAAAGCAAAAAAAAAATACCAATCAAAAAGTCCTAATTCAAAGACTGATGTATTGTTTGCAAAAATAAATTTAAAAAATAGGAGCACAGAGAACGAAATTTCAACAAAAAAAAATTTGTTCGAAAATAACAAAAATTAATGGATGATTTTGTTTTGTTGTTGTTCAACAGCCAGAAAAATAATATGCGGTTTTGCGAATTTCCAACACTTATTATTTAGATCTAATATCGCCATTTGTTAGTCTGGAGCAATATTGTATATTAACAGTTTTGAACTTTTTTTTTTAAATTCCGTTATGTATCCAAGTATTTCACATTCAGATTTTTCTTAGTTTTTGTAGTATCCTTTAACAGTTGCACAATTTCGTATAAAAAATCATTAGCCAATCCTATTCATTTCTTTAATTCAATTTAAATAAAAAAATTTTAGCACTCAGTTCAATTTAAAAAAAAAATTATGTTTTTATTTTATAAATAATATTATCCTTACGTCGCACTTGCAGCTGAGGTGCATTATTAATTATTTCGCGAGTGTAAGCAGCGAACGTTTGCGACAGACAAATCGCACCAAAAATGTATAAACTATATTGGATTTTCCAATTGGCAAAACATTGGTATGACATTTTTATGGTTTTTTTTTTGTTATTAAAATTAACAGTAAATATGAAGTCAATATTTTGTAATGCTGCACCACTTGGCTTAGCGATTTTTTTCAATATCAACTCCTGTCGCCGAGCTACGCAGACGGATTTCGCACGCACCTTCCAAAAAATACCAAAAAAAAAACAACAAAAATAATAAAACAGTTTAAATTTCCATTTGCCTATTTAAATACGACCACAACCGTTAGGCACGACGACTCGTAGCGGAATGTGGCGCTGCATAAACGGCCACTTTGGACCAAGTCTTCGCGGCTGCGGGCAAGTCGAAAAAGTTAAGCAATGCTTGTTTTTTGGTTTGTTGTAACTGCAAGTACTTTCGTTGTGGCTGTAACAAAAAAAAAAAAATAAATATGTATGTACATCATAAGCCAATGTTGGTGCTGTCAATGCCGCGGTGGCTGGTCATCCATGCAATTTCTGCTAATTTTCATCTCCATTCGAGGTATCGCGCAATTGAACCAATGAAAACAACAATAGCAAAAATATCTTGAAGTCATCCGGTATTTATTTATAAGTAAATATGTAAATACTTTATGTATGTCCAGTACATTTGTTATGGCAGTTTGACCACTTTCTGCTTTTACAAATGTTGCCGTTATTCGGTCTTTAATTTGAGTTTTTTCTGCATTGCAGTAGCCCAAGCGTAAGCGTTTCCTTGAAACTCGTTCAAGCATTTTAATCAATGTGACCAGATTGTTCTTTTCGAGGCTAGATTTGACATTTTGTTTTGCACTCTAGCCTTACAGTTTTTGTTCTACCTTCGCGGCCTTTTTTATTTAAACTGCTATTTTTATAATTTAGTTAAATTTGAACCTCTACTTTCAATGATTCATTCGATTTTGATTCGAACTACAAACTTTTCGTACAATGCTTGAGCTCAAAATTGAATGAAAGTAGTGTAAAAGACAAAACATCAAAAGTTATTCGTAAAAATAGCCAAAGCTTTTGAATCGAATTGATAACCCAATTACGACAACGCCTCCGAATAATAGGCTTTCTACAAAATACAAATTTTTGTTCGTTGAAAATACATTGAAAGTTACAAAGTCAGATATATTTTCTCACAATGAAAAATAAAAGTTTAATTATTTTCTTAGTCAAAAAACAGTAATCGAACTAAAGTAACGAAAACTTATAAAAAAAAATACCTGTTTTTCTTTTAGACCGATTGACAAAAGAACACTAGGTAGGCTAACAAATTGCATTTCAAGCAACAACACAAACCAGGAAAAATATACGAACTGATCCAACTCGGTAAGTTGATATCCGAGGCACATTAAATAAGTCCTTAAACAGACTTTCAAGAAAATACAACCCTAGCGTGTATTTTGTTGTTGCCGGTGGCACATGAAAAGTCAAAAAACGCTGCGTGAAAAACTAATGAAGAGAAGGAAACTTGATGTGCCTTTGTAGTTTGACAGGTCATGGGGCTCTTTCGAATGACAAACATCAAAAAATCAACCCCGTTCCTTCTGCCTTTTTGAAGGTGCATTATGCCGGTATTCAGTAAGCAGTCTCAAGTCTCTAGTCTCAAAATAAAGTCACTAATTTGTGTAAAATATTGGGAAAAGTATTGAACCAGCGCGAAAATAAAGTAGCACTGGATCAACTCCTTAGCTTTGCTTAAATCTGCAAAAAATAACACTTAATTTTCATAACGAATAATAAAACAAACTATTTATTTACATTTGCTTATTCATCTTGTTCTACCATTGTAATCGAATGTGTATATGGATGAGAAACTGCATTTACCGATAGTTGGTATTTCTAATTTTCACACATATTTTAAATAATCGGTTTACATAAAATGCAGTAATGAGAGTTTTGAACGGTTAATTTCAATGTTAATTTTACGATGATGATGATTGACAAAATCTACTGGTTTTCACCATAGTCTTTAGTGAATTTTTTTGAGACTGTGGCTTACTGAATATCGAAATCGTCTTAAGTCACAAAAAACGTCTCTAATCGAAAGTCTCAAATTTAGTGACTTGTGATGAGACTGAGTTACTGAATAATGGCATTAATCCAACTTGAAATGCAGAGCTGTAAAGTAAAAAAAAAACTGCGCTATTGTGAATGAATTCTAAGAAAACACATGTGAAGTTTCAATTTAACACCTAACCCATTTTTTTTTTGACACAGTATTTGTAAATGTATACCCAAAACAACCAAAAAAAAGCCAGCAAAGCTATTTTCTGTTTTTACATAAATAACACTAAACGAATTGCATGTTCTGTAAAAGAAAGACAGAGCTGCTCTAAACTAAACTAAAGGGAATTTTATCTGAGTCGGCTACAAAGATACAGACTAATACAATGAGCAAAGGTGACCTCTAGCATAGAGTTTTGGGTGGAAGCCCGAGAATCAAAAAATTTGTTTAACTAAAACCTTTATGCTTAACTTGTGGAAATGCTATATGTAGAGTTTTTTGGTATTAGAAATTTCGTAGTTAGTAATGAGATCATCTTTCATAAACATATATTTATATTTGTGTTCTAAAACATTTTTTTTTTAAACTTGCGTTCATTCAAAAAAAATATAACACGTTTATTTTAGGGGCCTCATCAATAAAGTTGGGGTTATATTTTAAGCCAAAATATTTCGATATACGTGAGCTGAATTGATTTGAAAATGTAAAATGTTTGTAATGTTAAAATTAAATATTAAAAAGCACGTTAGACGATAAAATTGTATAATCTTAAAAAGTAATGCATACAATTTTTTGAACGGAATCATAAAAATGAGAAAAAAAGGTAAGATATCTTTCCAATAATATAAAAGCAAAACTGTCAAGTTTTAGCCGAATTATTCAAGCTTCCTTCCAATCTTCTAAAAAAAAGTCAAAGACAGCATTCAAAAATTCAAAATTAGTAGAGAGCGCCCGAAAGTCGCTTTTCAGGGCCGAGCAGATGTCGATCCGTACTTTGGCCAATTTCGGCCGAAGTCGAACCGAAGCCAAACCGATCATTTTCAAGGTCTAAATAATAAATCAAAGGATTTCTGAAAACTTTATATTGTTATTATTTGATTAAAAAGAGGTGCAAGAGTTCAAATCACATCCATTTCAGTTCATAATATAAACTACTTACATATGTTTGTAAAAATGCCATAAAACTTTAATATGTTTAATGCTCGAAAGTTAAAAATTTTATGTTGTAATGTAAAACTTATAAGCTTATAGGCCTTTTCACCTTGCCATCGCTTTACCAGACACACTCGATGGTGGTGCAGACGGATATTTTAAAGAAATTTTTTTGTTATGTACATCCGAAATAGGAGCTTACCCCGAGTGCTTTCGCTCTGGCGGCGAGCCGGCTTTCTTTAGGTTTTATTTTACTACAACCGAATGATCACCAGAAGATATGAAAAATACATGTGCGCCAAAACCAAGATCAGCTGACAAATCTGTAGATGGGACAGTGGTAATTTTTAATCGATTATTTAGCGATTTCATTTCAAACGATATTCATAATTTGATTTTTATCATGGAAATAATTTTAGATTGTACCAAACGTTATGGTACGCCGAACCACGCCGCCGCCGCCGCCGCACCATTTTCTTGTTAACTCGGCGGCGGCGCGTTTGAACTGGTAAAAATCGGCGGCGGCGGCGGCGTAGCTCGGCGGCGTAAATGTCTAATCCGAAAGGCTGCTCTTGACTTTTTTCAAAGAGAACATACTAAAATTAAAACTTTATAGAGTTTTTAAAATTAATACAAATTTAGAAATGTTCGGCTAGAGTTCAGTTCAAACCGTACCGAGGTACAAAATCAAAGGATTCCACTCGGCAATGGCAACGTTCCAAGTATATTGCTGCTATGAGAAAACTCTCACACAAATCCTCTGGCATTCGGGAGCGGCATAAAATTGCCAAGTAAAATTAGGGAGCAATAAAAATTGTATTTGTTTAAATCTAATTTTCTGAAATAAAACAAAATTTACAAAACGAAACTTCTGCAAAAATTGCTGACTTTATGTAGCTTCTTTCTTCATAGCATGCAGGATTTTTAAGTCAGTTTAGCCAAACTTTTTTTTTTTTGAACATCTGGTCACATTGATTTCATTTCTGGTTTTGTTGTAGGAGAGTTTAATATTGAGTATGCTTGAAGATGGCTGTATCTGGAATGTCATACTGCCCCGAAAATTGTTATGCAATAAAAGTAAACTATTTTTTTTTTTTTACTTTCAATGCTTCAAAAATTTCCTCAATCTTTTTTTACCACAATAAACCTCAACGATTGAATGCAATTAATACTATGGAGATGTAAACCTGTGGCTCAAATTGCTTAGCCTTTGATCAAATACAATCTTTTTGTATTTTTCTTTCTGTTTGCATCTCGACTATTGTTTGCATCTCGACTATTAGAATGAATTCCACTTTTACGAAAATTGTACCAAGTTAATCAACCTACACAATTTTTTTAGTATTCAAGTTTTAATATTTAAATCACACAATTAACATCACTTCTTTAGCCCTATGCAAAGGTGTATGTGAATTAAATAGTTAAAAAAATTTATTTCGCTTGATACTCATGATTGATTATTTAACCTACGGAACTAATTTAATTAATCATAACTTTCAATTAATATTACTCAAAAATATGTACATATGTTGTAAGGTTAAAAAATCTCTTTCCCACTCAGATTAGTTTCGTCGGATATACAAAACTTTAACATCATGAAATTACTTAATATTTTTCCCAAAAAAATATAATAAATTATTTTATTATTAATTACCAAGACGTAGTGTAAAATATTCCAACTGATGATTATAAATTCGGAGGGGCCAAAAAATGAGTATCGAGCTGTGATTAAATTTTTTACAACAGATGGGAAGACACCGACTGAAATCAAACACACGCTACGTACCGACAGTATTTCCCTTCTTATTACACCATAGGAAAATGTGCGAAGCAAATCCTTTCGGCAAGTGAAGCAAGCGATGAATCGATCCGTATACGCTCCTCTCATTCATCATTGCGAATGAAACCTCTAATTTGTAAAGGAGATACTACTGAAAAACATACAACAATTTCGAAATGCTGGCCAAGAAAAACGCCGAGGAAAACTCTAGCGAGAAGTATTGTTGCTTTATGACAGTGTGCCAATTTACACTCTGTCTGATTGTTTCCAAGTCTGCCACTAAAGAATGCGGTCTCACAGAGCTAAACAATTCACCAAAAGTCCCGTAAATCCGGCTTGTGAGGGATACAATTTAACCCTGATGATGAAGTGCAGTCTACTATTTTAGGAACAACAAAAAATACAGACCATTTTTATAAGGGCATGGAAATATATAAAAAAAAAATTAAAATGAAATAATAGTAGCAGTTTCATGTTTCATTTTATAGTTCAAATAATCTTTGGTTTAATTTAAACTAATCGGCCGAAAAGCTCGAAAAGCAAAATAACTTAAGTAAATTTCAACATTGGCCCAATAAAAAAATATCATATATTTTTTTTATTTAATTATTTTTTATTTTCTTCGTCAACGCAGCTTAATATTGTTATAAATACTTGCAGTAGATTTTTAAAGCTAAAAAGTTCGTCCTATTGCTGGCACTTAAATTTTAATCTTAAAAAAAATTAAAATGCCAAATCCTTTGTAATTATTTTACAAGACTTCTATGTAAATGTCGCAACAATCGGCTAAAATGGAGACGAGAAAACGCAAAATAGCTGAGAATGTATCAGACGAAATTCATCACCAACGAAAAGAAATCGCTTTGGGATTCTCTTCGATTTTGAAGGCTGTTTTGAGAATTGGATCTATGTATAGGATTAGGAATTGTATAGAAATCAATGGTGAGGATTAAGAATAAATCTGAATCTTTCGTGACACATGAATATGGTCCACAAAACTTATTGAACCATAAATATGGATTTCAGGAAATCTCGACTACAGAGCAATCTAATGGGGTTTTAAACATATTTTAAAATTTTGTTAACAATTTTTCTAATAGCCCTGCAATACATTTTTCTATTATCATCAATATAACTAGGACCATAAATACAGATGCTTTGAATAACTCGATTCTTACGCCATCTAGTGGATGGATATTTCGTAAAAGTATTTTTGCCGCACCCCCATTGTATGTTTCTAAGAAATAGAGATTTACTGAATATTCATTAATTTTTTCTATGAAAGTACGAGAAAACCCCATCAAACGTAACGTTCGTGCCGATATTTATTTTTTAATTGCCCTTTGCATATGCAATCAGAAAACATATTTTACTTTTTGCCACATACATGTAACAGGTGGCATCCCTCTAAAAAATATAGAATACACATACAGAATATACAAACAGTTTGCCACTCATATTATAATATTTTATATCTTTGGTAGTAATTTAATTAAATTTGAATTTTAAAAAAGTTGGCAACCCTCTTCAAAATATACCGTTAAACCGTTCAAATGGTTTGACTCCCTTGTTTTACTATTTCATGTAACTTGTGTGAAATTTTATTTAATTCGAATTTTCAAACAGGTGGCAACCCTCTATATGCTATAAGCCTTCTTCTCAGCGAATCGAGCAGTTTGACACTCATATAATATTTCTTATAACTTGTGGATAATTTAATTAAATTCAACTTTTCAAAGAGGTGGCAACCCTTTATATGCTATGAACCATGTCCTCACCGATACGAACCGTTTGGTGCCCATATTTTAATATTTCGTATAACTTGTGTGCATTTTTATTAAATTTGACTTTTCAAGCAGGTGGCAACCCTCTCCCACGCATAAAATATACCTTACGACCCATTTTCATACTTACCAAAAGTACATGGAAATTAAAATTTTTAAAAATTTTCTTAAATTTAATATATTTTTCCTCATGTTGTTTACAAGCAAGGAATATTCCAAAAAAAATCCAATCCTTACTCGTATAAAGTTTGCTGCTGAAGTCTTTCGATTTCAGGGTGTTCATTGTGGAGTAAGCTTCATAAATTATGAAATATGTGTAAATTAAAATAAATCTGCTTAATTAATTTCGCAACATAAATTTTGAATTTGAAGCGAACATTGTTGTAAATTAGTAATTTGCCATATTCGTCTTTTCGGCTTTTACTGCGATTGATCAAGTGCATTTAGCAACTCTCGTGGAGATCGCGGCTGCTTCATTCATTCAAATTGCATAATTTTGTGATGATGGTATTAGTTACTAAATATATATAAATATTAGGGTGCATCATTTTTATATAAAAAAAATCGGCACTTTTTTCCATCGGAATTCTAATTATGTATGTCGGAAAACTATTATGTCTGAAAATACCTCCAAACAACATAATTCAGATAATAAACATTTAATTTATATTTAAGCGTTTTTTCAACAGAATCATAACAATGAGATTTTGTAAGTGTTTTTGGTTTAATAGCTGAGCAAACACTTTACCGATTTAAACCATGGACCGTAACAGTTATACATTTTATAAAACAAAACTCACAATTTAATTTTTATTCTGAAATTTTTATTATTTTTCGGTAAAAAATAATCGTAATTTTTTAATTTAAATTTGTTCGATAATAATTTAACTGCATAATAATCAGCCCTATTCTGCATTTCGACTCGAATCGAAATCATCTCAGTTTGGCAACTTTGGTATTCTGCGTTTCGATGAGTTTCGATCAATCTTCGAAATTTGCAATTTTATGTATTCTACATTGCGATCGTAGTTACGTTTTTGTAAGTTGAAAATTTGTTGGCGGAGGACGGTTAGATTTTTATTTTCGTGTACTTTTAAAATATAATTTTCCTAAAAATGTGAGTAAAACTTGTTGTTGATAGTTGTAAAAGTCATCAACATGATTTTTTTAAGTTTTTGGGCTTTATTGATGTTTTTTGATATGTTTGCAGGTCAAAAACACCAACGCTGGAGTGGTATGAAAAATTGGCTGATATAATGGCAACCAAAAGGGATTGCGCCAACTCCATGTTGGTAACTGCCTTCCGCAAAAAATCTCAATGCAGCCACTATGCGATTAAGCGGAGATAACGACGTCAAAGTACTTGGTTGAGTTTCTTCCGCAAAAGTATCTAGGACATACTTGAAATCGTCCTTATTAAGTCTAAAGTTTTTTTTTTAATCTAAATAAGTAAATCAATGAATTAAGATTTATCACTTCCAAACTCAATTTCTTACAATTCGTCACTCATCTGAAATGGATCACACATATCTCGCAATCTTCTCCTTTCAACTTTTGTGTCAGCATTCTCGGATGCGTTGTCGTCCTCTTCAAGTAGTATCGCCGCGACTATCTGTTTGCTTTATTTTGTTTCAATTTCACACATTCCAAGGCAAACAGCTGATTTCGAAAAGGTTGCCGCTCTTCCTCTTTTTCTTTCGATTCCGTCGTAACTCGGAATACCTAATCGATGCGGAGCGGAATGCGGGAACGTAATAGAAATGCAGAATAGGGCTGAATAAATGCCAGATAATTTATCGGCTTTGACAGCAAAAGCAACAACATCAATAATACGATTTAAGTTTTTTAATCGAAAATTTTAAATCACAAAATAGCGCTCAAATATGATCGGAAAACTTTAAGTCAAACAAAATATCTATAAATTTTCATCGAAAAAATTAAATAAAAAACGCTTAAAAATGATCGAAAAAAAATCACAAAATATCGACCACATATGATCGGAAAACTTTAAATACAGGAATGACGAATATTTTTATCGAAAGAAACACAAAATATCGATCGAAGTTTTTCGAAAAGATAAAATAGAAAATGTATCGAAATTGATCGAGCAAATAAAAATCACGAAATAACGATTATGGAAAGATTTAAAACAAAAAAAAATTGCTGTTTAAAGAATTAAGGCCAGATTTTCATAGCATATGGTATAATGATTATATCGATATATACGAGTTTTGTTTCTTACAAATTCTTCCTAATGATTTTTTTAACCGAGAAAATCAAAAAAAAAAAAAAACGATTATTTAAGCTCTCTGATTGAAAATGTATATCCTCACACCTTTTATTTCTTTGCTAATAAACTAATTCTTGTTTAAATTTTTTCGCAAATCTTGATTTTATAATATCATTGAATAAATTTTTAAATATTTTTGTGCAAATCTTTAAAAATGGGATTTTCGAAAAATATTTTAAAAATATATTTTGTTATGTATAAAAAACTATGTTTTTAATATTTTTCGGAAATATTTTGTTGGAAGATTTGAAACCATAATAAGTTTTATAATTTTTGGTGGAAACCCCGCAACTTTTTTTTTTGCTGAGCCACCCTAATGTTACTAGGTGTATTTCACACACACACACACACCAATGGTTTTAGTAATCACTTGCGATAATATTACACACACTTTTGGGGAAACCCGTTCCCACCATTGCACAGAAATCAAGTCATCATCAAAAAAAATAAAAAAATCAAGCTATGTACATAATATTTACATAAATAAACCACAGAGACACACAAACGCATTCATTTATTTCTACGTATGTATGTTTGTATGTATGTGTGTAATTCATTTCATGGTAGATTGCGTAGACAATGCGCGGAAAAGACATTAAATGTCAATACTAAATTATGGGTTTATTTCAAAGTAAATGATGGAAAAATAATTCATATGACAGACAAACAGACAAACAGACAAACAGACAAACAGACAAACAGACAGACAGGCCGCATAGTAAGCGATGTTTCTCGCTAGGCAGCCGTTTGTAAACATTACATTACACCCCGTTCACAGCCGGTGTCAAATACCACAGAGTAGTAACAACAATTTTTTAGCCGGTAAGTTTGTGTAACTGGCAGGCGCTTCGCTATTTGCTGCTACTGTGGGCGCCAATATATTACGCAACTTTGTTTTTTTTTTTGCCCCTTCTCCCCATCCTTTGCCAAATCTTTGCGTATTAGTGCGGCTGTTCAGGCGTATCCGACCGGTTTCATCTCTGCTGCTATGCTGCGTATTTTGCTGCTTTATATTTCATTTATTATGATTTTTCTCGTAGCTGTTTTTTGTTTTTTTTTGTGAGTTTTGAGATTCCAAGTCACGTTTGGCCTGTCTATTTATGCTGCATTTTTTCTTTTTAAATTCAAGTTGACATTCCAATAATCGCCTTTTTTCTGTTGCTTATAACTTTTTTTTCTTTTGGCGTATAGTTTCTTTGTTTTCAAACAGTTTTGCGTTTAATACAAAATTGCCCTGACGTTGTGGTGCGGTGCAAATTGTGCATTACATTGTGTCACGCGCCAAACGGGAAAATGTTGCAGAGTTTACAAAGCATTCAACTGCAAGGTTTTCTAGGTTGCATGCAACAAGCGACAAGAAAGTGAAAACAAAAAAAAGACAAAGAAATCACAACCGGCAATAAAGATAGCAGTAGGTAGTAACAGTCGCTTAGTGATTGATGTAACAGTAATGCTGCGGAAGTGGACGTTTGTATGTATGTACATATGTTTACGGAAATATGACTGTTGGGTGTAGACATTTTTTTTTTCCAATATAAATTTCGTATAAATATTTAGGTTGCACGCTAATAAAGAAGTTTAAGATGAAGCTTAATTTACAAGAATTCTTTAATACACTCGCGTTTGTTTTTGTTTTCGATATACCTATGACTTTTATCATTATCGTCTACGTTAACGATATTTGTATGGATACTGCTGAAATTATAAACGACCGGTTATCGTTATCGATATTCATATGGTTTTCATATGCGATATCATTATCTTTATTGCAGGATCCGAAAGTAAACGTTATTTTGATTTTTTAGGCTTAAAAAATCATTGACAAGAATTCGTTGAAAACAAAACTCGAATCTATCGATCTAATCTTTATGCCACATGCTATACAAATCTGACTATATTTTTATTTAGAAAATTGGTTTTTTATTTTGTGATTTTTATTTTTTTCGATCAAAAATAATCGTTATTCTTAAATTTTGATTTTGTCGATCAACTTTGATTTTTTTCGATAAAAATATTTTTCGATTATAGTTGAGCGATTTTTTTTTCGATTATAAAACATATTATTGTCATCGTTGACAAAATTGTTGGGGTATATTTTGATCGATAAATTGTAAATACCAGAATAACGACAATTTATTTGACCGAAAAATAAAAATCCAAGAATAACGATTATAATCGTATAAATAATTATTTTTGATCGAACACATAAAAATTGAAAATTAACGACCAAACTTTATCCTTAAAGTAAAAATCTAAGAATAACGATGATATTTGATCGAAAAATAAAAATCACAAAACAACGACCAAACTTAATCGAAAAATAAAAATCACAAAATAACGATCAAACTTAATCGAAAAAATTAAAATCCAAGAACAACCAAAATTAAAAAAAAAATAAAACTTAAGAAATAACAATCAAACTTGATCGAAAAAATATAAAGTAAAAAATAACGATCAAATATGATTGGAAAAATTTAGAACCTAGGTAGGATAAAGATTATTTTTGATCGAAAAAATAATAATCATAAAATAACCATTAAATCGTAGCTTATTTTTTATAAAAATTATAGCCGTTAATAACGATTATTTTTTATCGAGAAAATGAAAATTTAAAAATAACAATCAAACCTGATCGAAAAAATAGAAATCCAAGAGTAACGATAAATTTTGATCGACAAAAAAAAATTTTAAATATAATCAAACTTGATCGAAAAAGTAAAAAGTAAAGATCAAATATGACCGGAAAAATTTAGAACCTAGAGTAAAGATAATTTTTGATCGAAAAAGTAGAAATCATTAAAAAAAAACAATTTAATCGTAACCAATTTTTTATAAAACTTATAACCGTTACGATCCCTGCTTTATTGTACACGGGAATGATATTATTGTATTTTGTAAATAAAAATTTAAAACTTTTTAATCAGAATGTTCAGAATTTTTTTTTTTCATGTGCAGTTGGTTAATTAGGTTATATATTTAAAAATACTATATATGTAAATAAAATGGGATTAGGGACTTAATTAACATTCAAAATGCCTAAATAAGATTTGTGAGTATTAAATGTACAGCCCTAAAGAGTATTGACTTACCTGCTTCGCTAATTACATAAACCTTACATTTACCTTATTATGCCTATGATGTGCTCGTGTACCTATACCATTCCAAGGCTAAGTTATTTAAAATTCACTTAACGGCAGTGCGACGTTAGGTCTTTCTTCGAAACATGATTTGAATAATTGACGTAACTTATTTTGGTTTTTTTTCAAATACTGATTTATCTCTTGACCCCTTAATCTAAATTTATTCAAATACAAATTATTGCGCACATCTTTTTTTTTTTAGTTTTTTTTTCGTATTGAGAAACAATATTTGTATTCGCCGCAGCTGAGGATGAATACTGGTGCGTGGTAAAATGGCTTGTGGTTTTATTTTTTACATCATTTTTCTTTATTAAATTTCAACGGTAGTGTAAAAGATGCAAAATCTCCTACAAATGCGTTTAAGATTCCCAAATTTTATTTTTTCCATAGTGGCACCATTGGAAAATGTTATAAAAAATTCGCATTTTGACAGCGCTCTCACCAAGCAAAGAGTTTCATATCTATTCACCTATGCCCAAATCTTTGTTTGCCTTTTCATCTCTCTCATTTTTGTTCTCTTCTTTCTCTCTTCTCACCTAGCGTGATGTCAAAATTGAAAATCCCATTTGCTCGACGTTAGCGCCGCGTTATTGTGGGATGGTCCATACAAATTGTTTGGGTATGCCAAATTTTGACAGCTAGTTGACGCTTGACGCGGCAATTTAGGGATAGACCTTAAATGCAATGGCATCCAGGTAGGTATGTGAGGTATGTGAATAATGCCACGTGGAGGCTTTCCATTTCATAATGCAAATTACTAACTGACCTTTTCAACAAAATCATTTTCAGAAATAACTTCGGTTGATATTTACTTCCGTAGCTTTTCTTTTCTATTTCTCATAGCCTTAAAATCTCTAACAAAAATCATTCTCTCAGTGATGTATCACAAAAGGGCAATAATAGATAGAAAATTATACAAAAAAAACATTGAATTTTAAGTGGACCAGTAATTTTCGGTCTCTGGTCCAAACAACCAATCAAACCAATAAATTAAGACTGAAAATTATAAATAAAATCTGGCAGTTTAGCGGCATCTTAAAATGAAAGAAATCAAATTAGTTACTCTGCAGATAATAGCCTTAAATTTTTATGATTTTTATTACATTTTGACCTACTTATTATATTAATTTCAAATTCTCGAAAAATTTTTCAAGTAGACTAAACATTTTTTAATTGACAATAACCTCTTTTAAAAAATAGAATAAATTGCCGTTTTTATAATACAGTCGAACTTCTCTATTACGAACTTAGGTAAGAGAGTTTCCTTTACAACGAATTCATTTTCAAAACACTGCAATTTTATTCAATTCTCGTATGTTTTACTTTCCTTATAACGAATTTTTCTATACTACGACTTTTTTAACGCCCATAACTCGAATTTTCTTGCGTTTTCAATATCCCTATAACGAATTTTACTTCGGTTTGTGTTTCGGAAATCGATAAAATTCAATTAACAGAATATTCTCAGTAGTAATTTTTGCATCAGTCCTCAGTTTTGCTTGTTCGCGTTTAATTTGAAAAATAAATAATATTTATTCACTTTGAGAGAAAATAAAATAAAGATTTATAACAGCAAACATTTACTAATGCTATTAGGGTTAAATAATGAACTGGAAACCGTGAATGGCGCCATCTATCAGTGACTTTGCTACGTCGTGGTTCGTGACAAAACTATTTTCCAAGTCATTTGCTGCATTCTGTGGCAGTGAACTTGCAAGAAATGAGCTTTTGATCAACTAAATTTGCGTTTGATAGAAAACAAACAAACATACAGTGGCGAGCAAAACGGGTCGTGCTTTTTATATAGGCAAGGTTTCTTAAGAAAAATTTTTTTTGAAGGACAACATTAATTTTTGATGATTTGAGTATATAAATAATTTTTTTTTGTTAATTTTATATACAAACATATTCCACTTGCATTCGAGTTCAGAAAGTAATGGGGAAATTAAATATACAACAATAATGGAAGCAGAAGAAAACAGCTGTTTTAATAACATCACCTAGTATGAACTTTCCTTGAGCGTTTATTTTGGATCAGCTGCCACTTAGGCCGGATTGCATTGAAAAAAGGATCCGCTAGGTGGCGCTACAGTCGAGTTATTCAAATAGTCTGTATTTATGGTTGGATTTTCATGATATTAGAAAACTGTGCTGGTGATGAATTAACAAATAACTACTTTTATGAAAATTTAATTGGTAGATTACGCTAGACATGAGTTATTCAGAAAATCCGTATTTAGGAAATACTATTATGAAAAATGGATTCATTAGGTGGCGCTACAATCGAGTTTTTCACAAAATCGGTATATATGGTCCGATATTGGCGATATTATATAAATAAGCGGCAGATGCATAAGAGGAACACGACTTTTTGACGAGTTTAGTTTCTTCCCGTTTGTTTATTTTATGTTTGTTATTTTTTAGTTCATTATATAACAAACACCGCATAAACCCACATTTCAAACTTTGTGGAAAAAAATTAAAGTAAAAAAAAATTTATAATGAGTTAGACTTTTATAACAAGTACCAAACAAAAGAATAATTGCCAAAACTGAGCAAAATATGTTTAATAATATAAAAAAGTACTGCGAATATATTTTCTGATACTATAGGATATTTGCGCGAACAAAGTAAAAATAAAATTTTTGAGTAAAACGGAGTTCCAAATAAAATTTGCTTCGCCTTCCTAAAGTTTTTTTTGTATGAAAAAAGAGCAGGAGGCAACCCAGGTGTGCTACCAAAATAAATTGCCGCTTAATTATTTCTTGAAGGAAAAGTTAAAAATATCAAATGAAAACTTTCTTGATACTATTTTTTATGGCACAAGAAGTAATGAAAGTTGTTTTATTGACCCTTTTCTTATTAATAAAATTCCTTGTCACAAGCAGGAGATGTAAATATTTAGGTTTTGTCTAAGGCGAATTCATAGAATGTTATGCTAACCAAGCAGCTGATTGGATTCGCCACTGAGCAAAGTGGATTCATAAATAGAAGGTGATAGCAAGATAAACAAGGCGAATCCACTGTGTATTTTGTTTGTGTAATTTTTCGTGTGAAATGTCAAAATCTGAAGAGAAGAACAAGTATTAATCTCATAGGATACTATCATCTTGTATAAAGTCGCCTTGCCACTGTGCGTATAATTTGTTGTGGAATGTTTTTGTTTTTGTACACTTAAACCTACCTGATATGAACTCACTTCGGTGTTATCCAAGGCGAACTCATAAAAGATGATAGCAATAGTCAGCTAGCTGCGTTGTTCTTATTTCTTTCGCCGTGCGTGTATTTTGTTTTTTGCTTTCAAAGGGTCAAAGCCGTAAAAACAAAAACAAAATACAGGCAACTTTGACAATCACCCCACAAAAATGTAAAAACATGCTATCACTTTGTATAAATTCGCCTGTGTATTATCCAATTAGTTGATTGCTTGTTCTTCATTCCCAAAATACATGAGCAGTACTGGGCATTGACGGATTCGCCTTGGTTATTTTGGTACCTTTTATGGATCCCTCTAGCGTACGACAAACAAGAGTGGCGGCAGGCTCAAAGATTTCTAGACCTTTAAACATGAATGAGCGGAGTTCAGAGCAAAAGATGATGAAAACCTAATTTCTTAATTTGGAGAAGATAAACTAATTTTTTTTAATTCGGCATAGATTTAGAGTTACAGTTTAATCGGTTTTGAACATATAATGAATTTGTTGTGTTTTGGTTTTTTTAATTTTCAATACTCAATTTATTGCACTTATGCTATTTTTAATACAATTTATCTCTCTTAAATTTATAAAATGACATCTAATTTAAATTCCACTTATACATAGTAACGCATTTTTCAATTTAATATATAATTTGATTACAGACTTTTTTTAAACTAAACTTAAAGTGACGCTAAGTAACAACTTTTACTTTACGTACTAACACTAAGTAAAAAGCAGAGAAATTCTAATACCAAATAGACAAATTCTAGTTACAAACTTAATATTTTTCTCAAATTTTTTTTATAAACGATTTTTGTACATGATAAGTATTCGGCGAAAGTAGACTGCAGTTAAATTTAATTACAATTTATTTACAATACACATACATAGTATTTTGTTATATTAAAGTTTGAGAGTCTTTGTTTCTGCTGTGAGAAACCAGTCAGTTCCAATTCACATTTTTAAGATGTGGCCATCAGTTTGGCTGCCTGGATAACATTATGCTGATGATAGCCAGCTAGTTCGCTTGCCGATCCGTGCATGCCATGCATCCCAACCCCCATGCCCACACCTACGCCCATACCCATGCCCATGCCACTGCCGGCAGCAGCTGCCGCCGACGAAGCGCTTAGTGGCGGGAATGAACCACTAAAATAGCAGTTACTCACATAATCGTAGTTTGTGGCGTTTGCCTCCGATTTGACGCTGTAGCCACCAACACTCGCACCACCATCACCCGCCGCGCCACCACTGCCTAAATGGGAGCTGGCACTGTGTTGACCCAATGCGGCCGCCGAGTGGTGTGATGCTGCATGATGGGCTGCCGCAGCGGCATGATGATGATGGTGGTGGTGGTGATGTAGATGCGCCGCCGCCGCAGCAGAGTGATGATAACTGGGACTGGGTGTGCTGGCCGAAATGCCATTGGACAGTGAGACGGCGCTGACGGGAGAGCTATTGAGATTGCCAATGTTGCCATTGATGCTGCCGCCGCCACCACTAGCACCACCACCACCACCGCCGCCACCGGCACCGATGCCACTTGACGAGAGTAGGTGCTCGTATTTGGAGATGCCGTGTGAGCCGAAGGTGGATGCGGAGAGTTGTGCGCTGCTCGCATTGCTTTGCGGCGAATATAAATTGGAGCTGAGCGACGAGGCGGTGGAGGTTGAGTGCACGCTGGGTGTGCTGCCGGCGGAGGAAAGTGCATGCGCGTGTGCGTGCGCGTGCGCGTGGGAATGTGTGTGTGAGATGGTGGAATGACGCGACTGCTGCGTGGCTGCGGACGGCAAATGCATGTGATGGCTGAGCGGGTTGTGCAATGAGCCGCTGGCGCCGAGGCTGAGATTGTGCAAGGAATTATTATTGCTCGCATTGCCGCTGCCGCCGCCACCACCACCTAGCCCGGCGAGTGAGTTGTTCAGACTGTTGTTGCTCTTAAGCGACAGATCGGACTGCAGCTTGGCGGAGAGCGCCACAGATGAAGATAGACCGTGCCGATCTAGGGAAAGCGAAGGTTTCAAATCTATTGGAGCAAAAGGAAATTAGTTAAAACTTTAGTTTCGAATATTTAATGTATTCGGTTGTGTAACGCACCATCATCTTTGCCATCTTTGGAGACATCCGTTGAGCTGTTGGACTTTTTCGGCTTTCGCTTTCGCGTCTGTATGCCATCCTTTCGCATCGCCAGTGGTCGATTAACGCCATGCAGCTTGAAGTATAATCCGCAAGCATTGCACACAGGTTCACCCTCATTGTTGCGACGCCAAAGTGTTGTGGTACGCGTACCACAATTGGTACAGCACAGTCCTAGCCGTCTTGTGGCCGTCTGCAAGGATAAAATCTAGTTTAAAAAAAATGCGCATGCAACAGCATAGAGAGAAGAAACGAAATTGAAAGTAAGTTTTAGGCAAAACAAACGGAACACTCACTGCACTCACCAATCGCTTGCTTGGTTTGATTAGCGGCCGATTCATGCCATTCATTTTGTGATAGAGACCGCAAGCGTTGCACAGATAATGACCGGTGCCGTCCCGTCGCCACAGCGGTGTACTGATCGCGCCACAATTGACACATTCGCGTCCTTCGCCAAATTGGAAATCAATTGCACTGTCATAGGGTGAGGAGCGTTGAAATCCGGTGGGATCGTAGGCTGCACGCCACGAGCCCATCGTATAGAATTGGGCGGGCAGTTGGGCATGTGCGGTGCCAAAACTATCTGTGGTCCATGCGTTCTGTGCAGCAGCAGTACCAAAGTGTGTAGCCACGTGATTGTACTGGCTTTGGGTGAGGGCACGGTTGGAAGGCACATAGACAGGCGCATTCATGGCCTGTTGGTGGTGATAGCCCCCATTGCCAGCCGCGCCACCAGTCAGATCTGGATAACCGGCGCTTGAGTGGTACATTTTTGCAGGCAGTTGTTGTTGTGTCGCCGTTGACTGACCAAATGGCAGGTGATTGCTGTAATGGTAATCACTGGGCGAAGATTGTGGCGTTATGGGAGAGGTCTGTAAGTGAAGGAAAGTGAAAGTAATCAAAGAAAATGAAAATAAATATTTCCATAAAGTAATACTGTATATTTATGTAGTACGTATAATAAATGATTCCAAAGATTTCATAGCACCATAAACCCTATAATTTTATGTAAAATTTGGGTTCGGACTTAAATTAATATTTATTTATCAAAATAGTACTTAATCCAAAAGAGGCGAAATAAAAAAGAGTTGCATTTGACGAAATAAAACTTTTAATTGTAGAATTAAGGTTTTTTATTTTACACAATAGTAATTGTTTACTAAAAACACGTTTTGCTTCCCAATTATATTCTTTTCCAATCCCTCATAAGATTTATTTTCTATTTTTTTGTTCCCAAGACAGATATTTCTTGTGCCAAGATATTTAATGAATTGCATTTGAACGAATTAAAAGTCATCATTTTGTTAGTCTTGCTTAATGAAATTTTATTTTGAATATGTAATTTTATCTCAATTTTGTTTTTAAAGCCTAATTTGACTTAGACCAGACTCAAAATCAACTGAATGTCCTATAAATGAGTTAAAACAATAAAAGAAGTGATATTTTAGTGGAAACAATTACTTTAATAAAATAATTCATGAGCATTTATTAATTATTTTTAAAAAGTAATCTATTTTTATCCTTTCAAGGTGTTAAAGTTCTTAAAATCTTATATTAATTTTTCGGCCTATTTTTTATATCAAATAATAGTTATTATGAGCTCAAGGCCATTTTTGATAGCAGAAAATATAGAAGAAAAAACCAACAGTGGTAGAAGTTATAGTTATTACGGAGATCATCACCTCTCCTCGTCAGACTTCTTCCGAGGATCGAGCTCACGACCTCAAGAGCAGATTCCTATAACATTATTGTTTGATATTCTTAAAATTCTTCTGTAAAACTGAAGGGATCTATGAAAGTAAACACATAATATATTTATGCTTTCCTTCCGTTATTGGTCTAATATTGGTGTATAATGGAAACAATGTAATATTTTCGTATATTTTTCGTCTTCTTGTAAAAGTAATTTGTTTTTTTTTTTCATTCCTATCAAACCAAGATCGCAGTCATTCGGTCGAAAATAATGACCCAGAACAAAAAATGTGTGGGTTTCAATATCATTATTCGACAACTGAGCAATCTTCCTCCATGTCAATGGTACTTTAATGTTACTTTAATGTTGACTTAGACCAGTTTCACAATTAACACTAAATGATTTCGGTATTAACCTTGAAATTACAACCAATATCTGAAGATTCAATTTTGGCGATAACTTTAAAACTGCCTTAAATAAATTTAGTTGAAAACAATCTGGTGTCAAATAAGTGATAAACTCAGCATTTTTTTTTAATTTTGACTTAGACCGCTTTCATAATTAATATTTGTAGGTGATAAACTCATTTTGTTTTTTGAATTTTGTCTTAGATCCCTTTCATAATTAATATTTATTAAACATACTATTTATTATAATAAATCACTTGAAAAAAAAACAAAATTGAAAAAAATTGTTCAGTGTATTTTCCAACTCCACTGCTAACGTCGTCCTACACATGCGAAACAAAATGGAAACGAAATACTTCGCTCTGATTGGCTTAAGCCTCATTGACGGCAGGAACCACCCTAAAAGTGACACAAAGTGCACGGGTACCAACACCATATTTGTAGTATTCTCCTTTCTTCTCCGCACATTCCCTACAATTATTCATGGTTCGTCAATTGGTATTTGTAAGTGTTTGCTCCTTACGCATTCCCTTTTGGGCAAAGTAAAGAACACTACCACACATACATACATACATATGTACATAAGTAGATAGATTTGTATGTATGTAGGTTCATTAATTTGAAGGCTTTAATGGCGGTTGACTTATGGGCCTTTTAATGCTCCATCCAACCCAGTAGAAACGATGGTGTGTTTAATACGTACATATATGTATATGTATGTATGTATATATTTTTGTACATTATAGCGACGACTTTGAACAAAGAATATGGAAGTGGTTCAAAAATCACTAGCAACCGAGCACCAACCGCCCAATGTCTTAGACTACAATAATGAAGTCTAAGGAGTTTTTTGCATTTATACCGTTATTGCATATACAATTTCATATGACATTCAAAAAATTTTGAAATTATTAGTTCCAATAGAATTTGTTCTACAACTTTGTGCTCATTATGATATACAGTGAAATTGTATTTTTAAATAGCATATTTCCATATATGTAATACTTCTATATTGCTGGAAAGCACAGAGTACATTCCCCAATATCAGAGTGCAGAAATATAAAAAATAGAATGAGTGATCCGATAATCGAATGTACCTAAAATGACAACTTCACTTTAAAAAATACATGAGCGTAGCAAGCCTTCGTTTATATTAACACGTTAAAGAAATTATTTAAAAATTGTTAAAAGCAAAAAATATTTACAAACCAAAATATATAATGGTGAGGCTATGCTTTGTGTGCAAAAAAAATACAGATAAAGAAAAACATCTTCATGCGTAAGTACATATATTCCAATTTTTTAAGAAGCTAATAAACACATTTCCCATTCCAGTTTACCAAAACATGCAGAGCTTCGCAGAAAGAGGATGGATGTATGCGGTATCCATTAATAAGGATTAATAAAAAAATTAAAGGCAGTAAAGCTACTGCAGAATTATGTAGCAATTTTAATAAAATTGGGGGCATTTTAAATTGTAAAAACAGATATTCAAAAAAAGAATTTGATGCACCAATTACCGAGGAGACCTTTCCAAAATTAAAGGAGCTTGTAGACAATTTTATAGAATATATAGGTACTATCTTTGCGCAGCGTAGACGACATTCCTATGATTTACACTACAAGAAAAACTGGTTTCCTTGGTCTAATTATTGACTTAACAAACATATTAGAGTTGTACACAAAACTCAAACCGTTAGGACAATCCTATTTGTTAACGTACAAGTTATCTCAGGATTTCCTAGAGACTTTTTTCAGCGCTATTCGCGCAAGAGGTGATTTTAACAATAACCCCAATTCTGAGCAGTTTAAGAGTGCTTATAAACGCCTCTTAGTTCGACGTGAACTAAAAGAATTTCAAAGCGGAAATTGCGAGTTTGATAATTTAAAAATTTTAAGTGTTTCATCTGGCGTAAACAAAAACTCTAATATGCAACCTGATATGACGGACGCGCCTGACTGTGAATACATTGACACTTTATGGCGATTATCTCCCTTTGTCGACGATGTCGTGCGGTATACAGCCGGTTTTGTGTCGTCGAAGGTATATCGCAAATTAAAATGTTTAACTTGTAGAGAGCAAATTATTGGTAGTGAGCTGCCTAGGTTATCAGCATTAAAAAATCAGGGTCCATTTATTCCACCTTCAAACGACGTTATAAGCTTATGTTTGTTCAGCGAGAAAGTTATTAGACAAAACTTGAAAAAACTTGATAAATGTAATATAAAAATGTATTTAATGATTAAAGTTTTACGCATTAAAGTTTTACGCAAACGAGTTTATGGAAGATCGCGTAAAAGCTGAAACTTTTTTTTAGCAACGATGTATTAAATGACCACCGATTACAGCTTTGTAAGTGCATAATAAACATGTAATTGATACACGCCTTTTTTACGAGAGTACAAAGCAAACGGCAGATAAGGAATATGTACGAAATAAATTTACAAAACTAATTTCATTTGCAAATCAATAATGTCCATCCCAATAATTGTTTATGTATATAACATGCCTTGAATAATAAAATTGTTCTATTATCGTAAATAAATATGTTCTCATTTAATGGAAATGTTCTCATAGGCCACTTTCATTTAGTTTGCTGTTTTCTTGGCCCCTTTTGTACTTGAACCGCCCCTGTAATTATTTGAATTTTCAGTCTATTTGACAATTTACAAGTTTACATTTATACTACTACAAGCTCAAAAATTTATGTAGTCTGTCTCGTTTTGGTTTCGTTTTCAAAACACATTACGAGCTTATCCCACCCGCAATATAGAAGTATTACATATATGCATATTTCACTATTAACTGTCCCTTTTCATTTCAAATCAACCGGTCCGTGTAGATCATCATTTCGTATGTTAATAAAACTTAAACTTTTTGTTTTTTGGTTGATCCATTGAGAGACTTATTTTTTGCTTTCTTTTGGCTGAACAAAGTTTTTTCTTCCATTTTTGAAGTTATCGTTTTTGTTGTAAAACCCAATTTTTTTGCTGCTCCCAGGAACTTTTTTTTTTGAAACTCGCATAACTTGATTGATGGATATAAAGTTTTTTTTTCAAATGAGTATAATTGTTCATACTTTAAAGCCGAATTATCAGCAACTGACAAAATTTCGTGATTTTTTTATTTGCATCACATTAAACAAAAAGTACACTTTTTTCAATCATTTTTGCTTCAAAAAGTGCATTTTTTTTGCAGACATTTCACTCTTAATTATGACAAAAATCTGAAAGGCACGAAATTACAAGAAAAACTAAAAAACTACTAACTAACTAACACTAAAAATATAATGGAACGTAAATACAAAACAAAAAAAAAACTATCGTAAACATAACGATGGAAACAGGTTATGATAATTATCTGTCAAACCTTGATCACGTAGAGAAAATAGAGTGAATGATTCACGCAGTCGCCTTCACAACACTAGGAAATGGGCGCGAAATTTGATTATTCACAGAAATATTTTATGAACTATTCTAATATTAAAAAATTTTGCAACGTCAAAATGGAGAAAAACACCATTTTTATAACTTTTATCATAACTCCAAAAAAAAAAAAAAAATCGCCAAAAGTCATTTTGCCAGAATACAGATCAAGCGATATATTTATTGACATGAAATTTTTAGCTAAAAAAATACGATGCATATAGGACTGAAAATCCTTACAATATAAGCACATCATATTTTCAACCTGTCGGAAAAACAGAAGATCAAAAAGAAACCGTAGCTGAGAGTATTTTCAAACCAAACGGTGTCAATTTCCTTCAAGGTCTTAGCCTAAAAGTTTAGTAAGCCCAGTTGACGTAATCAATAATTGTAGCCTTAAGAACACGCATTGCGTCGTATATAGTATATTTGCTCTTTTTTTTTTGAAGTTTCGGCACTATTTTAGACTAGATATTTCGGGACCATTGCAAGACCTTTCAGTAGCTCGGGACTCGTTCATCACTACAACTACTACTACTACTAGTTACTACCACTACAATTCCTAATTAGTAGTACTACTATTAGTCCCACAACTTCTACTACTACTGCTAACTGCCACTGCTAATAATTACTACTACTACTGTAACCACTAAATAACTACTGCTGCTACTAATTACTGCTACAATCATTACGACTACTACAGGTACTATTTTCCCTTATGCTACTATTTATTACTACCACTACTTTAATCTATGCTAATACTAGGTACTTGTACTACGCTTTTTAATAATTTCTACTACTATTTTTATTAATGCTACTACTAATTACTACTACCATTTTCATTAATTTCTAGTAATATTTTCACCAATGATAATATTTATTAGTACTACTATTTTGACTATGTTCTGCTACTAGTTTTACTAATTTCTACTTATTACTCCTACTATTTTCTACTACTATTTTTGTCAATGCTACTAACTACTAATTTCTACCAATTTTTTTTTTAATAATTTCTTTTACCAATTCTACTACTATTTTTTACTAATTTCTATTACTATTTTCTCTCAAGCTAAAACGAAAAAAAAAACAAAACGGGTGTTTTATAAAACTCTCCCCCATATTTAATTCTACATCTCTTTGTAGAGTCGGCACAGAAGTTTTACTTCTGGCTCGCGTACTAGGCGCACGCGTGGTTTTTTTAATTTCAAAACGAAACTCCTTAATGTAAGGCGCTTTAGTAAAAAAAATTATAGATAGTAAATTTGGTGAATATAACAGGACACTTGACAAACTGCTAGGTATATACATAGGTAGGTAATGGAACTTTGCTAGGGTTATAAGAATTGAGATCTGGTGGGTAAGTATTATATAGAATGAGGTATTTGAGGCCAATGACCTTTGGAGCATTAAGAAAATTCAGAGGCGACTGTATATGAGTCGGAAAAAAATGAGTTTTTTTCGTACGGTCTATGTAGTGGACGGACTTTCAAGTTTAGAAGATTTATGCATAGATGGCAAGGAGTATATTATAATATTAGTAGGTTAGGAAAGTGAAATGTAGATGGTCTAAAAGGGGGTAGATCTTATTATCCAGATATTTTGGAAATATTCACTTATTTATTTTGACTAGGAATTTTTTTCAAATTGCGATATTCTTTCCCGAGCAAGTAAGGGTTTCTTCAAAATTAGGAAAAACCTACATATAATGGTATCTGTTTTCTCCAAAATAGTAAATTTTATTTCTTTATCGCCAATTCATTACCATTTCTCTCTTTTTTGGAAGCCGTTTTTCTTCAATCTAGATAATTGTTCTTGAGTGTAGGCAGAGTTTTTTTTTAAATTGAGTTTGTTCTTAAATTTTAAAATTGTTCCATGACAAACCGCCGTGTGTATTTCTACCATGGGAAAGTTTATTACGAAACTTTTCTGTCATTCTTAGCCGACTAAAAACAGTAAGGTGTACCTACAAATCCAGAGGATCAAATCGATGAAATGATATACAGTCGAACTCCTCTATAACGAAGTCGGCGGGACCGGTGAAAAAGTTCGTTATAACTAGAGAGGTCATACGAAATTTCATGTCTTTATGTTCAAGGATTATTTAATGAAACATTGATTCATTTTATTTGTTTTTTTTTTGTTTTTATTTCTTACATTTTAAAAAGAAGACCTTAATAAAAAGTCAAAAAGATTATAAGGATTATTCAGGTATGAAAAAATTGTCAACTGTAGTTTGTTTAGCTGTTTGAGCCTTTTCGTTATCAATAAAAGCTTCTAAGGAATTAATTTTATTAAATATAATGTCGGGTACATCGCTCCGTGTTTCAACAAATGTTAATAGAGTTTGTAATGCTGCACGCGTTTCGGAGAATGATGGAACTCTAATATATTCTTCCACTTCCACTTCAACTTCATCCTCTTCATCTTCAACTGAATCTGTAATAATCAAACAAAAATGCGTAGTAAATTAGTAGATTGTTTTTTTTGTTTGTTTGTTTTATTTTGACTTGCCATCCACGTCATAATGCATTTGCATTACATTTTGCAAAATGTCCTCGTCTGTAGGATGGTCCATAATAAGTAAGACATCATTATCCACAGCCAAAAACCCATCCAACGATACATCTGTTAAACCTTCGGTGCATTTTGGCCAAAGTTGCTGTAAATCAGTATTTGTGGGCAAAAATGCTAAGAGCATATTGCTTTCATCGTTAGAAGAATCTGAATCTAAAGGGCCTATGCTTTGCGAAACCTGCTTTCTAAAAAACAATTTGAAATTGTTTCAGCTTTCACTTCTTGCAGCCAGGATTTGTTACATTGTCTAATCGCAGCCAATAATGAAATCGACACATTTACGTTTTCTTCAGAGCACTCTAAAATTGTTTTCAAGTTTCTCTTTCGATAATGCGTTTTTAAATTGTTTATAATTGCTTGGTCCATTGGCTGTAATGATGAACTCAAATTTGGTGGGAAAAAGCAAGTTTTATGTTTTTTAATTTTTCTTGTACACTCTTTGGGTGGCTAGGACAATTGTCTACTTTTACGCTTTTCATAACGAGATTTTTTGTCAAGTTTCATTAGCCATTTTTCAAAAATTTCACTGGTCAATTTGTTACAGAGAGGAATTCGCTATAGAGAAGTTCGTTATAGAGAGGTCTAAATATATGAATAAATTGTGAAAATCGTAGTGTTTCAAAAAAAAAAAATTCGTTAGAGAGAGGTTTTCGTTATAGAGGAGTTCGTTATAGAGTAGTTCGACTGTAACCGCCTAATTATTGTTATTATTTTGTTGCAAAAATAAAATACTGAAATAAAAACTTGCATGTAGACATTTTCAAATACTACCTATCCCGCAAATTTTCACTGAGTTGAACGAAAATATTTTGACAGTACTCTTAAATCTTACCAAATTCTATAATTCGTGTGCAAGAATAGCACCACTATTTTTGCATGTATTGCGAGGCATCTCAAATGAGTACAGTTTTCAATATTTCGAACTAAATTGCCCAACACAATTTCTCGTTGAAACATTCCGAAAGTGTTAAATTGTTCAATGGCTTATTCCTTAATATCAAATACGATCCGCACAAAGCAATGCAAATATCGATATGTGAAAATAAACTACGAAACATTGAAAAATATTCAACAATTTCAAGTGTTTGAGTTTGTGTGCCACGTAATTTTTTTAATTTATGAATAAACTCTTGTATATTTATTTATGTACAAATGTACGGCATGTCTCTGCAATTACTCCACTAATTGTAAAATGAAAATCAACAAAAATGAAATGAAATGCTTTTATCTTATCCAAAATAAATAACGATGATGTATGAAAATTCCTACATAGATATTGGATTGAAGAGCGAACAGTTGAAATGAATTCAAAGCACAGTGGCGAAACCAGATGCCTAGCTTGGACCAGACAAAGTGTGCAAATAAGTTTGGAGTGTGTTTTATGTTACGTTTTTTTGAATTTTTTTTATTTATTTATTTATTAAAAGCAATTTTTAAGTCACTACACAATCATTAAGTAGAAATGTTTTAAAAGTGAAAAAAGGGAAAACATTAATCACCACATACTTTTCACAATAATTTAATATAGTAAGAATAGCATTTTTTTTTTACTATGTATGTATTTACTTAGATAGTCAATTAAACAAGCCTGCGAGTTAATATGAGCGAGCATTAAAAAAAAAACTCATAACGAAATTTACATACAATGTTTCCCAGTCAAACCGACATGCCAAAAGCTTTTTTATATTAACTTAACCCATAAAAGATCACTGCAACAATGGGACCCAATACAAATCTAAACTAGCTTTTAAGTCATAGCATTTAAAAGTTTTTGTGTCGTAATATGTAGTTTTTGAAGTATTTAAATAAGTAAATAAATAAGCGTTTTGCTTAAAAATTCAAAACAAAAAAGTATTATAAATTTTAGGAACTTTGTTTTTTTATTCTACGCTTTCCATAAACTAAAAAGTCTTGTTCTAAAAGATAAAATTTAAGACAACAATTCTGATTTTGGAGTTTCACGTCTAATTTCAAATTGCTTAGTTCGAAATTTCCCTTTTTAAATTCAGTTTATTTAAAACGAATTCCACGGAGCTCTTGTTAATCGACTTATCAACTAATCGGTTAATCGATTTGCCAAAGTTGTTTAAAAAAAATAGTCGACTTCACATAATCCCTTGGACATTTTCGACTAACCGACCAGAAACAACTACATAGTCGACTAACCGTTCATATTCTGGCTCATAGACTGGCTTTTTTCTTTCAATAGATTATTGTTGTTTATATGTGTGAATGCTTATTCCTATTGACAAAGCTCGTTTTTCACTATAATGGAGTTTTTTTTTTATGAATTTATTGTGAGTGCTGTCACTATTCGGATAATTTCAGTTAGTCGATTTTTAGACTACTCGATGGAGAGTTGTTAGTGGAAAGTTAATGGTTAGTCGAATACTTGGCATTCGATTATCAACTATCTTGATGTGAATTCATTTAATCAATAGGACAATTCAAGATTCAATGCGAATTGGGATTGCACTCCAAGGTCCTTTCTATTGGATTATGATAATACAGTTTAAATGCGAATTTTGGTTAAGGTGGATGTTGCATTCTTTTTCATTTTCCACAAATAATATCTTCATCTTCAAAATCAAGTGCATATATTTTTGAAGAGTAAGTGAAGATTATTATTCAAGCTAATGGCCGCCTATTTCTTTGAAAACCGCTTTTTTGCTTTTAAAAATATGAATATATTAATTAAATAGAAGCGCCTTATTATTTTTATATAGTAAAAGAAAGACAATATTTTTGAAAGAATATCATAAGAGCGACTAGGAAAACATACCCCATTGTCGGAGGTTACAAAAACAAACATTTTTTCTATTCGAATGACGAGTTTGAAAATTAATAATAAAAATCATTTAAGGGCTAAACATGCGGACTTTATTTGACACACTTTGTTCTCAACAAGGCCAGGCAAATTTTTTTTAGGACGTGTTACTAGAACAGCGAATTTTATTATTTTTTCGATCTCATATTTCAAAGTCAAAAAATATGTTTTTTTTTAATCTGATCATTCCATTTCAAGATAAAAGGTCCATTCTGGTCATGCCTTTCTTTTTCCATGAATATATTGTTTCTTGGTCAAAATTATCTGACACGTATTTTTTTCTTTTGACCGAAAAAAATTGCTTCCGATATTTTTCAACGATTTTAATTTCATTCTGATATTCGTATTTTTCGGTCATTAAAACATTTTTTTTTATACCGACCGATTTTGATAGTTGGAGTTGCAAAATATTTGTAATTAGACATTAAAATGCGAAAGGGAAAAATTGCCAACTCATGTTCAAAAATTTTTTTTTCGTAAGAATTCAAAAATTCACTTTTTTCAAAATTGAATTTCTCGAAAAGTGTATGTATTTTGACAAAGCGGTGTTTTCTTTGTGATGCGAAAAAATAAAAATAAAATTATACTTTTTGAGAAATTAAATTTTGAAAAAATTGCCTTTTCCCACTACTCCGAAAATAAATTCGGATTTCATCGAAAAAGAAAAACCTGACCAAAATTTACCGCAAAACAAAAAAAAAACAAAATTCATGCACATTGCACAAACAAAAAAAAAATGGATTCGCCCTGGTTATCTTGCTATGACCTTCTTCTTAATCCGGCATTGTTTTGCAATTCTTTAGATCAAATATCGACTTTTCATATTACATACAGAAAAAAGTACCTTTCTTTGAAATTTTGTAGTTTGAACATTTTTGTCATAGTGTAATGATTTTTGTTGCAAACCAAAAATGTCAAAATTGTATTGAATAAACTAGGAAATTTTTAAAATAAACAAAATTTAATCTTGCAAATATTTTATATACACTGATTGCAAAAGATATAATTAAAAATATAACTACTCAAAGTTGAGTGCCTAAAAAACCAAACGATTTAAATTTAGAAGCTGAGCAAAACAGAGTACAGTTTTCCTTTGCCTGAATTCCAGAAAGTTTTTCAAAGCAATTTTTCCATACAGATAAAAACCGATCAACCAACCGATACAAAATCAATTCTGCAACATGAGATCAATCGCATTCCTACTGCTCTTAATTATTACAGCAGCGTTGTGTAAAAAAGTGGACCCTCGTCGTGGACTTATCGATGGGCGCTCATCACCCAAGTGTGACGACTACGCCGATATTTTAACACCAACTCGTTTGGTGTTGTTGGCTCTAACGATGCTATTGATGGGGTTAAATCAGTCGCCGCTATTACGTATGGGTGAAAAAGATTCTGGTAAGTTCAAAAGAAATTCTAACGCAAGTGAATATAAATTTATGTGAATTTATTTTCTTTTACTAATTAAATTGAGATATGCTCGTAATATCAGTCGACAAAATGAAGTGAAAACGGTTGAAAGCTGATGCAGTCATACAAATTTCTTTATTGGTTCACAAAATTTTTGGAATTATTGTATGTTAAAAGGAGTATTTTGTGAAACCAAAATATTACCTAGCTGAATAAATGCTGATTTGTTGTGGCTTTAGTGTTTTATATTTCGCAGAACGCCGAAACGTGACGAAGAACGCAATGTTTTTTTTTTAGTACAACTTCTGTCAGAATATGTGGTAAACTGAGTTAGAAGGTTTGAATAGGGTTTTTTTCGGCGAAAATATTTATTTTTAAATAACAAAGTTCTTTGTAGTTATATAGTGCATTTCACTACGGCCATGCTTCGAAAGTCAAACGGTTTGAAATCGTACGATTTGGCAAAATATTTTCAATTACTTATTTTGAATGTAACTAGTTCGACTAGTTGCGTCTTTCACACGCAGATTTGTTTAGAAGTGAGCAGAGAAGTGGCGAATCGAATGCAGCGAATAATAAAGTGCAAGTTTGAGGTGACTACAGATCAGGAATGACAGAATACAAGAAAGCGCTGATTGATCTGAAATTCGGAGAGTAACTTGGCTGTGATATCACACCTGATTTACCGGTGTAGGGAAATGAGAGGAAATACGTTGGTTTACATGCTAAAAAGAATACACACTAAAATTGTTAAACACGTTGGAAAGAATACACCTGATTGCGAGTGTTCGTATCAGGGGCGGACTGGGCGTCAAAGGGCCCCCGGGCTTTTGAAAAAAAGGGCCCCCAAATTTTATCTGCTGCAGCTCGATACACCATGGGGCCCTAAAATTAATGAATTATCATGGAACTTTACAACTCAATATAAAGGAACTATTTATGTGTAATATAAATACCGAAACTTCAAGCAAGAACTATCGATGTATGAGCAAGAATTAAACGATGTATGGCAATTTTGAAAAATGTGATAAAATTTTTCGTTTCAATTACTCAAGATTACTAGGAGGGCCCGACATATTGGGGCCCCAAGAGTCACGTATTCGAAAGTGTATACCTAAAAACTGTGGTCATCACTAGAAACTCATGTTATATTCTTAAAAGTTTCATCAGAGTGAAATTTTCAATTATCTAAAAGTACTAAGAGTTTGAAGCCTGGACAAATCAGTGTTCGAAAACTCTATATAATTTTATCTTTAAGGCCACGAAACAGTCACGACGGAAATCTCATATCAAAATTCGAAAAAGTTTCCACAAGAGTGGGGCCCCAAACATCTTAGGACCTCAAAGGTTCGAAACTCAATAATACTAGAATATATACATTTTGACGGAATATTCAGTTTGAGTTATCTCAGAGTTTTTCGGGGGCCTCTATTCTTAGGCCCCAATTGCTTCCTATTCAATAACTCAATATATATGTAAAACCTGTAGTCATATCTAGAATCTTTCGGGTTAAAATATAAGGTGTTGATCAGAGTTTTATTTTCAATTATTATGTTAAAGGGTGAGCCCTTATATAAGAATTTGGAAACAACTATACGAGAGTATATTTACAGTTAACTAGTACTGCAGGGCCTTTACGGAGCTTTTTCTTGTGTTTGGAAAATTTTTACTGGCAGTTGCCCGGTTGCCCGGTGGCCCAGTCCGCTCCTGGTTCGTATTCGTTTTTGGAAACAAAATCTGTGGAGGCGTAGAAATTCTTTTAAAATTTTCAAGAGAGAGTTAGCTGTACAACAATCTGCGTCATCTTCGTTATTCTTTTCACCACGATTACAGATAATCCTGAATTTTCACAATTTTTTTCTTTACCGGCATTGCGATTTTCTTTTTCATATAAAAACAATTTCGAGCATGCCTTATATGGACGAATTTGCGGAAGAGCGTCGGTAAAAAAACTATCAAAAACAAAAAGTTGATTGTAACCATTTGAATCCAACACCTTAGTTAGTAAAATTCAATGGGTTATAAAAGTGCATACCCAAAATTTTTTCTAACAATTCTAACTATAAATTCCGATATATTAAGTAAAAATTTTAGAATTCTGTTTAAATTTTTTCGAAAATTTTGAACAGAATTTGAACGGGGGTTATTTTAAAGAAAATAAATTAAGCAATTAAAGAAATAAAAGAGTATCGCCATAATTAAATTGTTTTTCCTAAAAATGGCCATTCACAACAATATGGGTTAACAACTTGCAGATTTCGAGTTTCCCATACCTATGCTTAGAATCTACAATGTATCGTGTCCCAAGTTATTTTTCACACATTTTCGATATGCTTGAAACAAGCAAAGAGAAAATATGAAAATGTAAGAATTTCGGGCAAACCCCCAAAAAAAAAAAATCAATGAAAAAGTGCATACATGGCTCGGATGTATATTTCTCATTCAAAGACAAAATAGCAAGTAATTTTTTTTTAAACTATTCGTACAAATGGTATATGTCGTTCAAAAATTATGAATTTTCGAAAAGTTCAAGTTTTGTAATAATATCTCAGTAATCGCAAAATAGGGGCATTCCATTTTGAATGAACGTTGAGAATTCTGGTTGGAAAAAGTTATGCTTCTAGCGCTCTCAAGGAAAATCTCAAGAAATATTTTTTATTATTCCTGTTAATCGAAAAAGTATATTGCGATTGCTTTAAATTTCCTTGAAGAAATAAATATACAAAAAAATAAGGCAATTATTCCTTTGTCACTTTTCATAGGTTATGACATTTCGTGCCACCATTCATACTCGAAAAAAATCTTCCTCTATTTTCTTTATGTGCCCAAAATAAAAAGCATCTATGCATAGGTGCAGGTTCTTTCAATGTCCAGTTTTTTCGCATATTCGGAAGCAGTGACTGAAGTGTGGCTTGCCGAAAGTACCAAAAATTGATAATTTTTTTTATTGTATAGAAAATATATATCTATTCTAGCTTAACGATGAAGGCAACGATTTAATAAAGTTTTCTGGAACTAGCTAAAAGATCATGGATCCCAATTGCAGCCAAAATATTTTATTAAACCTAAACGTTAATTTAGATGCAAAAATTCTGAACGTTGTCTTTTTTGGCAGTTTTTTCGGAATAGGTTTTTTAATAATATGATAAAGCAAAATATAATTGAAATGCTAGCAAAAAAATATAATTGAAAACTATAGCATGACAGAACAAATGAAAGTAGCTTTAGTTTTTATGAACTAATGTTAGTAATAAATGAAGAAAATATTTTTTTGCGTTAAAATTTTTATATTAAGTGTAAAAAAACATTTTTCATTGGAAAAGTGTGGTTTTCAACAGAATAAAATTTCAACTAACAGCATTTTGTAACTAATTCTAAAATATTAAAAACTCAGAAACGCTATCCTTCCCCCTGCCTTGTAAGTATTTTTTCAGGCCGAAACGTTTGCTGTAAAGGAGGCAGTAAGATGCATAAACCAAAATGGATCCGTGAGATTGCAGGTAAATATATTCTCAGATAGGGAAGCGGCTATTCATGTACTGTCTTCTACCTCGGTCAGATCTCAACTACTGGATGAGTGTCGCAGAGAGCTGGCCTCGATTTCTGACACGTTGGAGATTACCCTAATATGGTTCACGGATTAACTGGAGAGATGTAGCTCTACATTGAGCGCGTCCCACGCGGTAGATATAGGTGTCTCGCTTAGAGAGTTCAAAAGCAGAATTTTCAATTTTTTTCACTCAAAAACTAAACCGTACAAAATCGGATTTCGGCAGTTTTGCGTGCTCTATGATCCGCCTAAAACTAGGGCTCTTTTAGGAATGTGCAAAAAAAAAAGAATACCTACAAACTCACGACAGTCTGCACAGGAGTTCATACCGAAAGAATCGGCAACAAGTCCTCCCCACGACACAGTCGGTTCTACGATACCGTACTGACCCGGATTTATATCCGGCCAAGGACTGTCACTGCAGCAGGATTCCCCAAAAATTGTATGGAGGAATGTTTCATACCTTTTCAACAACAACAACAACAACAATCGGCAGCAGGTTCTGTCGCAGCTGCGAGGACCCGGTTTCGAGAGGGACAGCCGAAAACCCACTGTGCCAGTGCCAAGCTCTCGCTAAGTTGAGGCTAAAGACACTCGGTAAACCATTCCTTCTTGTATGATATACTGAAATTCATTAAAGCCGCCGGATGGCTTTAGGTGGACCGAGTTTGTGGAACCAAAATGGCTAATTTACTAATTGCTTGTCAACAGGGTGAAAATCCACTTAAACCAACCAACCAACTAGAAATGCTAGCAAAAATATTTTTTATTTATTTCTTAAATTGCACTCTTTCTCTCTTGGAGCTTCTTCCACTTCATAGGATTGGGAATTACTCTCTTCTACAAATATTCGTAGGAGGGAACGGAAAATTTCAATAATCTGTTTTTTAAGAAATGAAACTACCTTTTGTTTTGTATTTCTTGCGAGCTGCGAACTGATTTTAGAAATGTGGATAGAAAAAAATTCTTTTTCATTTTTCCGAAAACTCTTTTTCATTTTTTTCTATAAAACTATAAATTATGAGCTGCTCATAAAATCTGCAAATATCGGCGATTAGAATTTAAATACCGCATGATGTCTATTGGAAAAATAAAAAATCAGACCCATTATCACTGCTCAGTTTCTTAGCACATAGCTTTGAAATGCCGTCGGCTTGTGTCAGTTAACTAAATTTGTTTCAGTCAAACTACTGGGAGGTAAACTTGTTTCTACATAAAAAAATGTACATATTTTTAAGTATGTATGTATGTATGTATGTATGTATATATGTATAGATGCGCACCAACGGGTTTTTCATGCAAAAGTCGATCATCTACTCTTCCAGTATTCGAATGCAAACCCGGCGTCAACCTTTTCAACACCTCTCACTAATGACATTCATCAAAATGATGTTAATTATTGCGGCGGCAAATACTTTGATCTTCTGCCAAAACGATGGGAAAACAGTAACGAATTAATAAACGAGAAAATGTATGGATGTGGAGCAAAAAAATGTCGCCAGCGAAAAAATCCAAAATAAAAGCTATAAATGGATGAGATTTTGCTTTAATAATTTTTAATGAAAATATAGCAAGTAACTGTTTTCTAACTAAAAACAGCTCCTAGCAGCTCCCCGCGCGCCTCAAATAATTGACCACGCGTGCAAAATGACGCCAACCACCAGCCACCAGCCTGTATGAGTAGTGAGATCACTTGATCAAAGCGAGCGCCAAAACTGGTCTACAAGGCGCAAGATCAGTGGCGGCGGCCACATCAAAACCCGAAAGTGCCAGACAGCGCTGCACATAAGACGAAGAGAGCATCTACTTTACATACATACATACATATATGAAGAGTGTAGTGGCGGGGATCTACTTTGAAAAAATTGTCAACATGCTAAGGTGGAGATGGAACACGAACGTAAAAAAACAAAAAAAAAAAATCAAAACAGAATTTCCGATTCAAAGGGCCACTAAAGAGCAGAGCGCAAGTTAGCAAAGTCAAAGAGAAAATAAAGAAGGTGGAAAAGTATGAAATAAATGACGAAAATATACAAAAGTGTGGAATTCAAAAAAAAAAAAAAAAAAAAAACAGAACACAATACGAACGAGTTTCAAAACACAGCAAAAAAGTACCTATTAAGCAAACAGCAATAAAATTTCAATAAAAAAGGGACTAAAGTGGTGCCTGGAGCCCCAGTGCCAGTGCCAGTGGTGATCGTTAATAATTTGTCACACAACCGAGACAAATAAAAACAAACAAAGGATCAGCACTTTGTGAGTAGTAGAGTTGAAGCGGGTTTTAATGCAGGATCAAGTAAGTGATCTTTTGTGATCGCAGTTGTGGGTGCGCAGAGGTGCAAGGAGAAGAAGAGTATGATCGCCGATCATCATGATGCTGATGAGGGTGCGCTGCTGCAAAGTGGCAGTGGAAAACAAACAAAAAACTAAAAACCACAGCGCCGAAACATTTAAGTATGAAATCAAATGTTAAGTGGTGCATGTTGGGCAAAGTTAGCGTAGTCTTAAAAAAAATACCGGCAAGTGCTGAAGTGACGTGTGGGAATAGAGATCGATATATGTATGTATGCATGTACTTAGTAAGGATAGCGGAAATTTGGTGCAGCGCCATATAATATACCAATTTAATTCTCAAATTTAGCATTAGATGTTGTGCCGTTAGAAATCATTAGGCCATTGCCGCTCTAACTGTAGTTCAGCTGAGTAATGAGGTAGCTCTGGCAAAGTCTAGCAAAGTTCAACAAAAACAATCAATCCAATGAATAAATCGCACTAGCAGTAGAACCGGTCGCCAATGTGCATTGACTACAACAACACAACACAACCCATACATAGCACATCATTATTATACTTATAATAAACAATCTGTTGCGATCAATACGTTCAGCAGGCACATTGTTGTTGCTCAACAACCAACCACAACACCTTTCAGCACAAAGTTGCCGCCACCGCCATCTTCATGCCACTCAAGACCCGTTGCCGCTGCAGAGACCAAATCCACAGCTGCCGTCCCCAGCGTGGCCAACGCTCTGCCATCGCAACGTCAACGTTGCATCCTTTTTCTTTATTTTTCATTATTATTTTTTTTTTTTTTTTGAGTAGCAAAGCGGGCTGAGGTGGGGTGGAATGCTATGTAGTGGCGGGATTTCGCTTTGAAAGCACTTTTAATGCATTTTCGAGTGGATCAATTTGTCTGCTAGCTGGTTGTATGCGTTTGCTGCATTTGCATTTCCAATGCGTTGAGATTTTATTTATTGCCGTCGCCGAAGATGAGATGGTGTTGCGGAGAATTGCGCCTGTTGCTGGTGCTAGTGCTTGCGCGCGTGTGTGTGTGTGTGTGTGTTTTTGTGTGTGTGTGTGTTTGAGCGGCTCAAAGCACAAACGAAAGCCTGCAAAGGAAGTGCAGCTATTTGGGTGATCTTGTTGAAGGATGTGTTTTTGTTGTCTGGCTGTTTCTTTGCGTCTTTGCGGCTACATTCACGCGATCGCTGCCTGTGCGTGCAACCTGATGACTAATAAGCGTGTGCTTCGCTGCATTTTAAGTAGATTTAGCTTACACGCTTGCTTAGGTGTGCTCATAAAATGTTTATTGGCATCAAATAAAGTATATCAAATATTCAATATATGTATGTACATATTAGCGTATAGAGCGGTAGATGCATGCGAAAATATTATATTTTTAAATACTATATTTTGAGCGACTTTTTTACGCAATTTTTTTGAGTTTTCAAAGAGAATATATACAAAAAAAAGTGTTTTATTTTTAACAAAACAAAATATTTAAATATATGTACATATATTGCAGTTGAGTGTAGTGACAATTTAGTCTTCCCTCAATTAAATTTAATATTTTGTTCTTTTTTTTAAATGCAGTTAAGCTTTTTAACAGAGATGATGGAATTTTCAAACTTTCAGATAATTTCATAAAAATTCGATAAATTAAAAAAAAAATCAATACTTTTTTTCGAAAATTTTCGGGTATGCTCATTCAATATTTTTTATAATAAAGCGCAAGTTTCAAGTAGCGAAAATATTTTGCTGATTTTTGGAATTTTTTTCAAATGAAAATATTGTTCTAATTTGTTATGAAATTAACTGTTGTTTTTTTTAATTATTAAAATTTAAATTGTTCAAACTTTTCAAAACATTTGTCTGCTATTTTCTTGATCACAAGTGTGCATGCTTACATACATACATATATCATAGAAAATATTTTTTTTTTTAAATCGGTCGTCTCTCGAATGTTAGTTATATTAACTACTACCGAAAACTTCATCATAAATTGAGCGTGATATATTTCATAAGTTTATGCGCGAGTTCGCCTGAATCTTTGTATCTATCCATCTATCCAGTTAGTAAAACTGCCGAAAATCTGTCAGCCATCCATCAGACTCGTCGGCAAAAGAGTGTTTTATAATTCCTAACCCATATCGATCAGAATAATCTGACCGACATGCCTTGGGAAATTGTGAGTTATTTGCCAAGCAGTCTGACGGATGTTTCCCTGATTTCGGCGAAAGTTTCTAATGAGAATCAGTTTTCAATCATTTGGATTTTATTTGATATTCAATTCATTCTTGTTCATCCTTGTTCCTGTTCTCAAACAAGCTCTTCCACGGGGCAAACTTGCTTTTGAAGACCTAAACAAAAAACGGGTGGAACCTCCGCCGTCCATATGACATCGGACAAAATTCGAGCAGACATTTCCAGATACTGCGGCCAGAAATCTGCACGAAATCTTTACGACTTTACTAAATAGTCAACTTTTTACTCAGATATTTTTCCGACTTGTCTGATATCAAAAAACGTCTGGCAATTTCGATAGCTATGTGTGATTTGACTCAAATTTTCCAATCCTATATTTCCTTCAGCTTAAGCAAGGTTAATTTTTTTGACATATAAATTGAAGTAATTAATTTAAAAAAATTAGTCCATGCACTTCTGAATAAAATGTTACGAGTGCTAAAAGCATTCAAGCTCAAATTCGGAAAGTTTGAAACTATTTCGAATTTCAATTTTCGTGCATTTTTGGGTCACCTTGTGCCTAGATATTTTGTATATAAAATTTTACCTCGATTGTAGACCCGAAATTATTTCCGAAATCACAAATAACTCTATACTACTACATTTACACCTACACTTTCACAATTGATTTTTTTTTTAATTTTTACAGATATTTTCAACTCCTTTCAAAATTTTAAAACTGTGGTACTATTTTAAAATTAATTTACTTGTTTTTAAACTACTTAAATTAGAAAATTTTCAAGATATTCTATAAACTTTTTGAACATTTCTTCATAGAAGTGACATGGAAAATTTTTGCGCAGAGATAAAATTCCACAAGTTTCATTTTTGACCAGTTTGTGTAAGAAAAACGTTTTCCTTTCACTACTTCATATTTTTAACTGTGCTTTTGCTTGCAATTTTCTTTTTTGAAAAATACCTTTTCTTCTGAATTTACAGTATCGAAACTTAGCGAAAAAAACTAAATGACACTGTGCTTCAAATTTTGTTTTTGACACAGAAATTTCCCTAGAAAATCTGAATGCATTTCTGCATCAAAAAAAAAAAATATTAAAAATTTGAAAAAAATTTCGCAAATTTTGTTTTCGCAGGTAGTGCGCCATCTTTATCTTATTTTGATTAACGGGATTTTTGTATAAGTAAAATAATTAAAGGATTAGATACGTTAATCAATGAATTGTTATTCAAACACACAAAGCAAAGCGATGCGTAAATTAAAGGCAATCCAAATAAAAATTTTAACTCTACAGCTCTATTCTTACCCACACAAAAAAATCACATAATCTCGGTTATATTCGGATAATTATTGTACTAAAAATTATGCGGCAAATACCTGAATTTAAGAGCTTGAGAAATGCAACGAAAAAAATTTAAACCAACATTTTGTAATTAAGGCACTTGAAAAAATAGATGTTTGCAAAAATCAGGAGACTCCATCTACGGTTTCTCAACTGTTTCCACCGATTCCTGCCTCAAACGCTTCAAAATATTTTTAAGTACTGCGAAATGACGCAGACAAAACTACAAAAGATAATTTTTGTGTTATATTTCCAAAGAACGATTTTAAGGAGGGGAATAGAAATTTAAGGAGGGTGAACAGAGAAACGTGGAACGAATTTCAAACAAAGATTTTTAAAATACTTGAGGCATCACTAGTAGTGAATATAACGTATTTTAGGAATGTTTCTAGTATTTTTCGTATATTGGCATTTTTTTTCATTTCAATAGCTACCTGTTTGAAAAGATTTAAAACCTACTTGCGAAATGCAGCAGATCGGGCATCTATTAATATTCACAAAGATATAAATTTCTCAATAGACAAAGTTCAAGAATGTAGAAGAATTAAAAAATAAAATCAAGGAAAATCTGAAAAATTTTCGATTCAGTGCAGTTTTGAAATTGTCTAGATATTACAAAGATGCTTAATAAATAAAAATTAAATTGAACGCACCATTGGCTCGAGGCTGAAAGTGTCCAGTTTCTTTTCATAAATGTTTAACAAAAATGTAGTTGATTCAATAATATCTTCTTCTATCTATACTATAATAAAACAATTGAAAAGTCGTACCCGTACATTGAAATTTATTTTAAAGGAATGACCGAAAATGATGCAGGGATTGTAATAGAATTTATTTGATGTATTTTTCAAATTTTTGTCTGATTATTTGAACTCACTAACCTAACCTCAAAACCTGATTACAGCGTAGGGCATATTTTATAAAAATATTAAATGAGAAAATTCTAAACGTTTTTTTTTGTAGAAATAATAATTTTATTTTGAATAAAATTTTTTTTTTTCAAAGGTATTAACTTATGTTGGTGTTTATTTTTTGTTGTGAATTTTTTTTCTTCTTATTGTTTGTACTGAAATTAAAATTAATACTACTTTTCCCGATAAGAACGAGGATTATGTTTAATCCAATAATGTTGGTTGTAAGAAAACTTAAAATTAATATATTAAACTTTGTAAAAATTGTTCAAAACTGAACCAAAATTGACAAAAATGTACAATAAAAGTTTTGTTTTTTTTTACCAATTTTCCGAAGTTATATAGCCCATGCTATTCTAATATAATGAGGTTTTTTTTTATATTTCAATTGATTTTTGATAACTTTCTGACTGTCTGGTGCATTAAAATTCATAAATCGCATGCAAGAAATTATCTTTTAAATGGATCTTTTGCGAAAGTTTTTTATTATATATCGTTTTATTTCTCATAATTTTTTTGTAAAAAATCTTTTTCTAAGCTTAAGTTTTTGATACATCATTCCTTGATTTTATAGAGTAACGGGACGTTTTCCATACCCAAACCTCCAACTGCAGATCCGACACTGTAAACTGAATATTTGTACATTAGGGTGGGTCAAATTATATGACGCTGAAAAAAGTTCATACCATTCTGGTATTATGGAGCGTACCAAGTATTTTTGTTCAAGAAATCATACCTCTAAAATTAATTTCGAATCCGCGGAATTTTTTGCAGTTGCATTTTCAAAAATACAAAAAATTTTGAGTAATAGAAATAATTAAAATATATTCAGCTATTTTTCTTTTTTTTTGTAATTGAAATGCTCTAAAGAGATCGACTTTTAGTATTTTTGAAAATAGCTGGCAAAAAATTCATAGTACTTTGTTTTGAGGATTAATTGATCCACCCTAATATACAAATAGTGTAAGTATGTATTAAAGTATTGTTGTTTTATAAAACAAATGTTTCGCTGCTTCCGCGTTTCTCAACTATAAAAATTCTTCCGATCTTCTTCACTACTTTTCTGTTTTGCCTCTGAATTATAGAAATCATTTAATATCTTTTTTTTAATTTGCTTTTCACTTACGTTGTTGTCGTCATTTGCAATCATTAATATGCCCATTGTCGCATGCGGTAATTTATTAAAATCGTTTTACGTTAAAAAACAAAAAAAAACCGCACTCTTCACTGGTTTAGTGTTTTACTATTGACACCTTTTATTTATTGTTAAAACTTTATGCTTAGTTATTTAAAAGTATTCACTGATTCGTGTTAACATTTTTTTTTATATATTACACATACATAACACATGGATATATACATACATAAGTATATGTAGAATATATAAGTTAATGTATATATGTACTTGACTGCAAATATTTCGAAAACCACTACTGCTCCCAACTGCACATTTACAAATTCTGCTAATTAATATTAAAATAATGCGTTAATGTATTTGCAATTGAAACAAAGACTCAACGGTTAATTGCAAGCGCACAGATCGATTTCGAAAACGACGAATCGGACAACGGCGAACTGATTGCCCTGAGGTGTGCAAACAAACTAAAAAACCTCTTAAAGTAAACAAAAACTTAATCCGAAAATCCAGTCCGGAAGAGGCGAACAAGCAGCAAGCTACCACCAAAGAAAGATACAACCGATACTCCTTAATGGACGCGTAGCTGAGCTGGAAACGGGCGACGAGCACAAAACCAAAAAAAAAAAAAAAACCAGATAAGGTGGGAATCGAAACGGCAACGAGCGCAGCCGCCGTCAATTGCCAGTTGCCAGTAGTATAAAAGTCAACATAAAAAGTAAATTTCATCAATGGCCCAAGTGTAGGAGCAGTCAAGGCAGCGACGGCAGCGGCGACGCCGCGCTATACGAAGGAGTCAACAACGTGCTCTGTCTTTTGCACCACTGCACCACAACCGATGCGCGTCCCGAGCAGGAGCGAATGAGATGCCTATATTTATTATTCGTTTTTATAGTGAGTGAAACTATAACCACGGCCAACTAGGTATTCGCCTCGGACCGACAGGTATGCACATACGTGAAAATAATGTAAGTTTGTGTGTGTGTAGTCAGCGAAGCAGCGAGGCAGCAAAAAAGAAAACAGATGAAAAAGGATGAGATTGAAAATCGCCTGGGTCGCATGACGCAGCGGATGACAATGACAGCGAACGGCGCTTACACAAAATTGGGCAATCACACTTAGGGCGCCAAGAACAAAAAAATACCCATACCTTTAAGAAAAGACATAGTACATTTGTACATCGATACATCAGTGGAACTAATGCTGTTTGAAATTGAAACAGGTTCTTCCCTCTTTGTTCGGTTACCAGTGTTCGGTTTTGACATCGATCGTAGCAGGTTTGCTACGTTTTTCTTCAAGGAACTTTTAACACCTTTCTCAGCTACTCCGCTGAGCTTAGATACAAATTACTCGAAAAACGATGGCACTTATAAGAATTTTTATACCTGAGCGCATTAGTGCGCAGGGTATTATTACTTTGTTGCATAAGGGTTGTTTGTAATATCCTATAGTATATAAGGTGTAATAAAAAGAAAACCATTATTTTTCCAATAGGCTTTAGTAGTCTGTATCTCGCGTTGTATATGCAATGGGGTAACGCTATATATAATATAATAATGTAACGCTATCTAATATTTATAAGATTTCATACTAAAAAAAACTTCTCACACAGTTTTGTGATTGTTTGATTCAGTATTTTTTGAGCGCGCGTCAAGAATGGGCACTAGTAGTGCGATTATCTTTCACTAACTTTAAACGATCCGACAATCGCAATTTTTGTCGACAATATTTGTCGTTTTCACCAACAATTGTGCGATTCACTAACTTATTCTCAACATCTGGCTCGTTGTATTTATTCAAAGTGCTAAAAAGTGTCATCTTGATCAAATTAAATGCCAAACTGGGTGATAGAAATCCTGTCAAGCTGTGAAATTTGGGCTTCAGCCAAGTCTAGATTGAACCGATACAGTTTCTGAAATTCTGTTGCATTCAAATGAAAGGGATTGTCACATACCGAAGTTATCGTTAATCCACTGTTGGGGCGCTTACTTCTTCATCTCCTCGCAAAAAATCATATGGCAAATATTCAAACGACATTACGTAATATTTCTCTTTTAATTTCAAGAAGACAAGTCACTAAATTTCAAATTTACCTTTTATTTAAGTTAAAATCACGAATTTTTCTTTTCTCAATTAAGTTACCAACCTCAAGTTTGTTGTCGTTTAGTTTTCGCTAATCGAATAGTTAACGGCAACAGTTGATTCGGCGATAGCGAAAATCGGTAAAAAATGGATGCTAAATAGCAACATCGTTAAAATTTTCGTTAAGATGAGATAACCACGCGAATATCGTTAAAATAAGTTAGTGAATCTCACTATAGGAAATAAAAATACGCAATTTTTACAGTTTTTCTTCGATTAAGACAAGCTAGGTGACTGGAAATGTGAATAGTGCTTATGGTTCTGATACAGTAACAGCCAATTACGCCCAATTTTTATTATATCGATTTCGTTCTGGAAATTTTGTTATCAAAGCTGCATCACGCTCTGGAAGTCCAATTGTCGAAACTATCGATAAAATATTGGAAAGCGTCGAGTCCGACCGTCATGTAAGCAACGCTTCGATTGCCCATGAGCCAAATATTGCACAAAACAGCTTTTGGATGCAATTCAATATGGCTGAATACAGAAAGATGCTCTGGTTACTTATGACAACGTCAAGCGAAACCGGTCGTAGTCGAATCGCAGTGAGCCGACACAATCGGTGGCCAAGATAGAATCGACGGTCAAGAAGTTTAAGTGCTAAGCGTTTTGTGGGATTGGCAGGAAATCATCTACTATGTGTTACTTCTCTACGGCTAAACTCTTAATTCGGCTATTTGCTGTCCGAAATTGGACTGCCTGATGAAATCAATCGCCCAGAAGTGGCCAGCTTTGGTCATTAGGATAGGAATTGTGCTCCATCAGGACAACGCCTAGCCACACACATCGCCAGTGACTCGCCAGAAGCTCCGGGAGCTTGGTTGGGAGGTTCTTATGCATCCACTTTATAGTCTGGTGATTATTGCCTGTTCCTGTCTGTGGTGAATGATTTTGAAAAGGTCGTCTCAAGAGAAGCTTGTGAAAATCGATTGACTCAGATTTTTGCCAATAGCGAGCAGGGTTTCTATGAGAGTGGCATTATGAAATTACGTTCATAATTGCAACAAGTTATCGAACCAAACTGTTCATATTTGCACGAGCTCGGAAAATTCTAACTATGCTAAATAAAACCTTCAATTTAATAAAAAATTAATGGTTTATTTTTACTACGACTAATATATACACAAGATTGCTATATCTGTCTATCAGTCAGTTCTAGCAATATTGATATATACCAACATGTTCAGAATGAAACGATAAATCGAATAAGCCATGACTCAATATTTCAGTAACTACAAATGTTACTTTGTTAAAATTTCATAGACATATTTCAGTTGGAGAAAATAATACGTGAGCCGAAAAGTTTTTTTTGTTGAAAAAAGGGTGTGATGCCGCCCACTTTAAATCAAATGCTCCGAAACTATCAGACCAAACTCTGCCAAATTTGGAACATACTTTGCATTTCAATACAATGAGCACAATTTCAAAAATTACAGAAATGGGAAAAAACCATGCCCACCTTTCATATAACGGTAATTTACCAAAATCAAAATATTCGATGTTTTACTGAACCATGTCGCGAATTCGCCAAAACCTGATAAGAATTTAATTACACTCGAAGGAAAGCTCAACCCTCGATCGAAGAACCATTTTATTTATTTTGAATTGTAAGAGTTCAAAATGAATAAAATCCACGGTGTACTGAATACTGAAGGTGACGCCTTTAGAAGTACCGCTACTTTGGTTTTGCCGGGTTTGACAATTCTCAACTTCAACTAGACAAAGCTTTTTTCACAAATTAAGAAAAAGAGACACTTTTTTTAGTATTTTGCGAATTTATTTATTAAATGTCTGCCTATAAATTCATACTTTTACACTTTAGAACAATTAGAACACGTTTTTTAATGAAATATTGGAAGTTGTTCAATTTTCTCTCTCCCGTATTCTTGTTTACTAAAGGCGAGATCTGTCATTTCACCGCGGGAAGGCGCAATCTTGTATTCTATCATTCTTGAATAAAATCTATTTACATCATGATTCAATAATGAAAGGTTTGATACATAAACAGCTTTGCTCCTCACTCTTCACATGACGTCTCTTTTAGCTAAAACAGTGTTACTTCTTTGAAAATTTATGTATGAATCTTATCAAATATTTTTAAATAATAGTAAAATTCAAAAAAAGGCAAAGTTTTAATTCGCTGATATTTTTCCTGAAAACCGTGACAATTTGAGTATTTTATAAAAATGTAAATATTTTATATAATGTAAATATGTGGTTTTATTTGAAATTCATTAGGTAATTTGTGCATCTAAATCGTGGTGCGTATACTGAGTGATCGTTTGCCTGAATCTTAGCCCGTTAAGCTCTGTGTCCTAGTTCATTTTTATATCCACCCGTGCGCGAGCGTCAGTTAGCAAGACCTTTGCTGTTTCCTATCTATTTTATAGGATTTCCTTCCAAAGCCCATTGCTCGTTATGATCGTATCCCTATCTATCTATCACCTCCACACCTGTGCCATGGCTTCCTTGCCAAAATGAGTGGGCATTCCGAATTTCGAGAATTTAAATTAGTTTTTAAAAAAAAAAATCAAATATTCTAAGTAAAAGTTAATATATGTATATCTTTAATTAGGACCTTAGAGTGTGTATACCATTAGAATTGATGAAAAGCATGTCGGTCCAAGTGAAATATTAGTGTAAATCATACTATAATATAATATTATAAATGCGAATGTAAGTTTGTTTGTTGCGCTTTCACGCAAAAACTACTTAACCGATCATCATGAAACTTTGCACATATACTCTTAAAGGTATTAGAAGTAACATAGGATACTTTTTATTAAAAAAAATAAAAATTGTTTGTCAAAATATCGTCAAATTTAGCTACTTCAACGCCATCTAGCATCACAGTAATGAAGTTTCAACCCTGAATACTGTAATACCGGCCGACTGTATTACCGACGGTGACGACAATATCTAATTCAATATCTAATTCAATTGAATATAGTTTCAACTGTTTCTAATTTTTCTATATTTATTGTTATTTTCTTCTGTCGTTACATGCAGTATAAAACTATTTAAATTTTTGAGGTTATCCGTAATTTTTGTGGTTAGCTGTTACATTATTATTTTAGATCTTACTCGCTGATGTTAATTCTTACTCTGCTTTTATTTGAAAAAATGCCTCGGAAGCGGAAATCTGGTCTATCCAAAAATTCATCGCGGGCCCGTGCCGCAAAAGTTGCACGAAATCAAGAAACTTCGGCTCACGCAGAGCTGAGAAGACAACAACAAGCTGAGCGACAAAGAGTTTTGAGAGCAGCTGAAACGCCTCTTCAGGCACGAGTTCGTTTAGAAAGACAAGCTGCACTGCAGACAACTAGAAGAGCGATAGAAACACCAGAACAATCGCAGGCGAGAAGAATTCATAATGCAGACATGCAGACCACGCGCCGCCGAAATGTCATGCGTAATGATTGGGCTGTATTTAATGGTACTGGGTTTCAATATGATCCTTCAATTGAATATCATAATAATCCATTGATTGTTATTGGCTCAATGAATAAAAAATGTCAGTACTGGGATGATTTTAAGTGGAAAGATGAAACTGCTGGAATGTGCTGTTCCGGTGGTAAAGTTTCACTTCCATTACTTGGTGAACCAAAAGAGCCTTTGAAAACTTTATTATTAAATGTTACAGATGAGTCAAAGCAATTTCTAAGCAAAATAAGAAAGTATAACTCTTGCTTTCAAATGGCATCCTTTGGAGTTGATAAAGTGATAAGAATGCCCGGGTTTTCACCAACTTTTACTGTACAAGGACAAATATATCATCAAATTGGATCACTATTTCCAGAAGATGATGATCAGCATAAATTTCTGCAGGTCTACTTTATAGGTGATGAGCAAAATGAAGTAAATCGTCGTTGCCAATATATTGAAGGAGTAGAAAGAGAAACGGTATTGAAAATTCAACGAATGTTACACAGTCACAATGTTTTGGTAAAAATCTTTAAAAGTACGATAGACAACTGGCCTTCAGACAACTACAAAGTTATCATTCATGCTGATCGAACTCCACGTGGCGAACATGAAAGGCGTTATAATGCGCCGATGGTCAATGAAGTTGCTGTTTTGGTTACTGGTGACCCGAGCTCTCCACGAGACATAGTACTACGTGCACATGATAATACGCTAAAGCGTGTAGCTGATACTCATAGATTCTATGATGCTTTGCAGTACCCATTAATTTTCAGTAAAGGAGAATCTGGATATCATTTTAATATTCCAGTCATTAATCCAACAACGGGACAACCAATTCCAAATAAAAAAGTTTCCTGCATGGACTTTTATGCGTATTACATGATGCTTCGAGAGCATGACTTCAACCTTCTTCTGCGTACAAGTCAACTTTTTCATCAATTCTTGGTAGATATGTATATTAAAGTAGAGAGCGAACGTCTTCGTTACATTTCTCTAAACCAGAAAAAATTACGAGCTGAAAATTACATATATTTACAAGATGCGATTAGCGCAGACAATAATATCAGACCTAACGACATTGGAAAAATGGTTATTTTGCCGTCCACTTTTGTGAACAGTCCCCGTTATCTCCATGAGTACACGCAAGACGGATTTTCTTATGTACGAACTTACGGAAGGCCTGATCTCTTCGTAACTTTTACCTGTAATCCTCCGTGGCATGATATAACTCAAGAGCGTATGTCTGGGCAAAAGGCCACTGATCGACATGACATAGTTGCCCGCGTATTTCGATTAAAGGTCCAAAAGTTAGTGACCGTTGTAACAAAAGAAAAATATTTGAAGACGTCCTGTGCCATATGTACTCTTTTGAATGGCAGAAACGAGGTCTACCACATGTGCACATATTAATTTGGCTAAAGCAGAAGCTACTTCCTAATCAAATTGACAACATAATTTGCGCTGAAATTCCAGATCCAGAAGAAGATAAAAATCTGTATGACACGGTTATTAAAAATATGATACACGGTCCCTGTGGAGCTCGCAATCCAGCGTCACCTTGCATGCAAAATGGCATGCATACTTATTTAATTGCTCCACTGCGGGCGAAGCCGCGGGTAAAAAGCTAGTATTAGTTATTTCTTAGTAGGTTGCTAATAACTTGTGTTCCCGAACTTCACTGTCACCATCTAGGAGTGGGTTTCTGCCCAATTCTATCTATTCTTTGTAAATTGTTGAGACGTAATGCTGTGATTAGATAGTTATTTATCGTTGTGTACTTTTTGTATCATACATTTTTCTGTACGCAATATAGTAAAAAAAAGTACTTACTTTGTTTGAAATCTTCAATAACCTTGTTTTTGTAATCAAGTGGAAGGCTAAAAGCTCGATTTACGCCGTTTCAAGTTACGTCGCGATTTTTCGGAACCTACCAAAACGTGAATCAAACGTATTAGAGAAGTCTCAACAATCGGAACGTGGGGAGTTTGTGTGAGTTTTGGCGAATGAATTAAAATGGCTCACCACACAATATGTAATATTGGTGTTCAAAGGAATTTATGTTGCTTGGTTTTTATCAGAACAAAGAACTATATCACATGTGATTTTTAATTGTGAACTACAAAAATTTGATTGTACCAACCATTTCATATACTTACCACTAAATATACGAATAGAAAACATAATAATGATATTTGTTAATTGAAATCAATTTTTGCATAACGAAATAGTTTCGATTTGGAAGAACGCATCAAATATTTCGTAGACTACGAAACATATTTGAATTTTATGTAACTTAAATTTTACAACTAGTTACATACATGTTTTGCGTACTTGTTAAACATTTTTTTTTACAAAAAGGGATTACATTCTTCCCCTTTTCAACTTCCTTCGCAAATGCAACCTTTTGTACGGGAGAGCTAGAAATTAGCTGTCATTATGTATCAAACCTTTAATAATTGTGTCATGTATTTGCATGTAAATTTAAAAGTAGTAAATATTTCTATAGCGAAAGTTCAATTTAATTTCACTTTGTTTTGATAGCTGTTTTTGTTTATTCCAGAAAATTTGTTTAAGTGTAGAGAGATTTTCATTTCATACCTAAAAATTAAAATTTTAGAAAATATACGTGGCTCGCTGAAATCATACTAATTTCTTTTTGTTTTGGTTTAAGTAAATAAAAGTCGTTTATGTTTATAAAATGAAGAGTATTACACATATTAACTACTTTTTATGTGCACTAAAAACGTCCGCCGGGTATTCAAAGTTTGTTTTCATCCAAACTTAGAATCTTCTTTACTTATTATTTAGTTATTAAATGTTTCAATATTATACCCATTTTTTTATATTTCTACTCAGAGCAGTTACTTTCCTCACTTCTTCGCTTATTTCGTTGCATTTATATTTTGTTGAAAGTATCTCGACGTATTTTAACATAAAATACATATTAATTTTGGTTGATTCTCATTTTTTTTCTGTGCTTTCGTTTTATTTTTATTTTGCTCAATGTTGCACTTCAATGTTGCTCAAAACTAAAAGTAGCACAAATTTACTACGCAAATTGTGTTTACACTCCAATTTCTCCGCTCATTTACTACGAAGTTGAGTTTCAGCGGCCCGAACCCTGTTGTTCACATTTTTTGAGCAAGTGACGAAATTCAAGCGAAGTCACAAGTTGTAGAAAAATTCTGATTCTATGTATGTATGTAGGTACCTATTTGTTAACAATTCGAATTGAACCTGACGTCAAAAAATTGCTACACGCTGACAATTGTAAAGGCACTTAAAGGATACTTAAATCTGGAGTGCCTAATAAAAATGCGCACAACGGTAGCTGGGCTGTGTGTGTGTGTGTGTGTGTTTATAGGCAACCCTGCATGCACACACAAACATAGCAGGGGTAATGCAATGGAATAGAAGGCATGAAAGTAGGCTGGTACTTACAAATTATTAAGGATTCGCCTCTTTTTTGTGTTGTTTAATTTTGTAAGTATATCAACTTGTCTTCGGATGCTTAGGTTTATTATAATTGATTATTTAATTCACAAGCAAATGCTAAAGATGTAGATATATGTGTGTGTATGTGTAAAATAAAATATGTATGTAGATATGTAAATAGAAACACTTTTTATTGTTTAATTTATTTTTTACGTTATATTTTTTTTTTTTTTGAATAATAGTATTTAATGCTATCAAAATAAAAATTCAGTTCTTCACAAATTGTTTTTCTACAAAATATTTTTCCAAAAAATCGCTGTTAAAAATATTTGCAATATCTCTGTTGCTTATGTGTAGAGAACGACCGAATACCGATCAGTATTGCCATTTCAACCCTTTTCCGGCTAGATCTAGTTTTGTATGTTATTTTGGCTGGAAAATTTTAATTCAACCTCTAGCCTTTTTTAAGCTTTTTTAGACTTCCATTTAATGCTGTAAAACGAAATGTTTCTGATAACTTGACACTTGAACAATATAAATTCGATACAAATGAAATAAATGCCATCGAAATGTGATGGAAAAATTTGACTCGTCTCAGTGGGAAAATCTACTATATACTGTAGAATTTTGCGCAGAGGATCGTAAATATAAAAACGCACTCGGCAAAAATTCTTCTGCTACCCTTTGCAGTTTTGTTTTTAGTGTTTTTTTTTTTTAATTTTCCTCTTCAGCAAGGCAGAAGTCGAAAGGATTTTTAGCGCTACGAATATTGTCGGCGGCCGCCATGGCCGAGTGTGTAGCATTGGCGAGCTTCATTCGGTGGATTCCGGGCTCAATCAATCAAGAAGAAAACTGTTGTCATGATTTCACAATAAAAAAGATCCCGATCAAATGATGAACAGATCTTATATATAGATGCTCAAATTTATTTAAGCAAATACACGTGATATATATGTAAATATATGAATTAATTTTACAGATGAACAGCGAACCGTAGAAAATTTCTTATGATTTCATAAGAAAAATAATATAAAAAAATATTTTAAGTCTTTTTACTTTGCAAATTTAACCTTTTTTCCAAAATTTCTCGCAATACTGATACCGATATTTAGAGCCGAATCGAACCGAACCAAACTTCGACCAATTTCGGTCGAAGCCGAAACGAAAATTTTCAAGGTGTAATCAAGGAATTAAAAAAAAATCCAGACTTATAGTTGTTATTAATAATAAAACTAATAATAATAAAAAAAAACTTCCATTTCCACCATGCAACTGATTTCCTATATCGATGTAAAATTGACCTGCTGGACTGAATAATTGCCCATTCGACACAATCGATGGAGGAGCAGACTCATATTTTAAAGCAATGTTTTTCCAACAGAAACTTTAAAAAAAGTATTTTTAGATATCACAATTTCCGGGCAGCATATGTGCATGGAGTAAAGTGTACAATCCGTAATGCAATGAATAATTTTTTGCATCATACATATATCTGAAAGGCTTATTTGGCTTCTTTAAAAAAAGAAACTTACTTAAACTAAAACTTTATAAAATTTTTAAACAAAAAAAAAAAATCGACAAATGTTTGGCCAAAGCTCGACTTTTTTTTTTTTTTGCCCGAAGCCGAACCGAAACCGAACAGAATTTTAATGCCCGAACATTTCCGAGGCAGAAGCCGAAGCTCAGTCGTTCTCTACCTATTTGATTGCTTTGGATCTAGTTCGGTATTTATTTAGCCCATGTTTAGTCCGGGACTAGGTTAGGACAACTACGACTATAAATACTATGGGACTATATATATATATATGTAAACGCAAAAATATATTTGTGCCCTTATAAATGTTTATCCACATAACGGAATTTTGTATAAATAGTTACTAGTTTCCGCCGTAGCCTAGTGTGTAGCGTCTGCGCGTTTCATTCGGTGTGCCATGGTTTCGAATTATGGCCGCGATAAGTATTTGATGGTACTAATGATAAAAAAAATTTTGCTAATAGCGGCCACCCCTTAGCAGGCAATGGAAAAGATCCGAGTGTATTCTTGTCGAGAAAAAACTTTTTAAAAATCATTTGGCGTTCGGAGTAGGCGTAAAATTGGAGGTTCCTCAATTTGTGACACAAAATCAAGGCAAATTGTAGAAGAAGTTTGGTTAAACATTGAGCTGTGATGGTGTAGGCATAAAATTATTAATTTATTATTATTAGTTTCTACTCTGTGAAGGTTTTAGGCATGTCTTTGTTTGGAAAGGATCGCCAAAGTCGAATTTAAATAAACTATACATAAGCTATATGAAATATTAAGGTATACAAATTTAACATAACTATATTTTGCAGAGGGTTGCCACCAGTTTGAAAAGTTGAATTTAATTTAATTATACACCAGTTATGTGAAATATTTAAATATGGGTGGCAACAGTTCGTTTCACTGAGAAAATTTTAACCGCTGGCTAAATTTTGAAGAAGGTTGCTACCTGTTTGAAAAGCAAGTATATGAAGTATTTGAAATAGTAAAATATAAGTAAAAAAAAGTTTAAAAACTTCCCAAACAGATTTTGTAAATCTCTTTGAGTATCAAATTTTTTAAACAATTCTTCGGAATTAGAATACGAAACTCTGCTAAATTGCGTACACTCGTTTCATTTCCATTTAATAAGCATTATTTCAAAAATTATAGAAATCGGGTAAAAACCACGACCACCTCTCATATAAAAAGGTAGCAATTTTCATTAAATTTGACACAAAGAACTTAGTTAGTAGATTAAAAAAAAGTGAAAAATGGGCGTGGTACTGCCTACTTAACAAAGGTAGATCGCCTACCAAATCTGGCGCTAACTTTGCATTTCAACGCTGTGAGCATAGTTTAAAAATTATAGAAATCAGACAAGAAGCACGCACTCCCATCGCAGAATATTTGAAACACCGGTAATTTACAAATATTGATTATATTCGATATTTTACTAAATCATGTGGCAAATTCGTTCAAATTAGATACGAATAATTTAATTAGGCAGCGAGATAGGTACGCAAAAATCGAAATGGGAGTGGTACATTAAAATAATGCTAATTTTATTTTCTTTTTTATTTAAATCAATAAAAGCTACGTTTTTAATGTGAAGAAAATAATACTAATTGCTTTTATTACATATGTACATAAGTACTGTTTATCTTCTTTATTTATAATATATAAAAATATAACCGTTTTCTTTGCTACAAATTGGGACAGCATATTCCTTGGACCAGTTGCAGTTGCACGGACTTAGGCTATATTTTATTCCGTAAGGTGGCGGATGCGTCGAAATGTGTACAAAATCCGTATTAATGGTCCGATATTGATGATATTAATAAGTCCGATATTGATGATATTAACAAGGTAAACAAATTTGAATAATTAATGCGCTAGAGGGCGCTACAGGCGAATTATTCAAAAAATCTGTATTTGAGATCCGATTTTGCTGAAATCAGATATACATATATAATGGGAGTACGACGAGAAACATTTTTATGAAAAATGGAGCCGCGAGGTGGCGCTAGACTTGAGTCCGATTGAGATGCCATTGAAAACTTATTATATTTTCAAAAATCCATAAGCTTTGTGCCCTTAGTTAGAGATGAGACAAAGTTGACTTTTAAGTTAGGCACAGAAATTTTTTGTATATACCCCATTGAAAACTATGCCATAAAATTTTTACAATTTTTAAAGTCCACTTCACTATTACTGTGAATACGGGACAGTGTTTTGAAAATCAGCGAAGCATCAATTTAAGCTTTGAAAGATCTTAGTAAGCAACGCAGGCTAACAGCCCGATTCTGTGCACTTGATAAATTCACTATCTTGCTTATTTATTAATATTGATTATTTATCAAGTGTTTGGTATTCTGTGTCAAAAACCAAAAGCTCTTTTCTTGATAAATTGTCAAGATGTCAAATGCTCTTGACAAATTAAACAACTGTTTGTGAAAATATTGTGAACACATTTTAATTGTAATTTTGATTGAAATTAAAGAAAATAAAGTGGAAGAAGACATGTTATTATTATTGTTGCTGTTAGAAGAGGAGGGAAATTTTGAAAATAGAGATCGCGCGCGTTATTACAAAACCTAAACTCTGGATGCCTTTCACTCCATCAACAGCTACCATTCCAAAAGTGTCCAAAGCCTTTTCTTCAAATTCGCTCATTGGCTTGACACCTCGCCCTCCGCCTGTCAGTCTCTGGCTCATTATTAAACGCCAGGCCCGCGTTCTGAGTTGGCTATTCCGTACACCCAAGGTCTAAATACAAAATATAATAATTAATCGGTTGTGGGCATATACATAAATACATTTTCACTAACATACAAACGCACAAACATTCGTGCTTATGTTCATAAGTGCATACACGCGTTGAATATTTAATAAAATATGTTAATACAGGGTGGGCCAAAAGAAACCAAGGGGTGTAAGAGTTTAATAATTAAAAGTGCCATTGTGTCTCGGGCAGTATGGGCAGTGGCTCCGTCCTGCTGAAACCACATACCAGGTCTGTTTTCAAGAGCAGGACGTAAAAAATTTTCTATCATCAACCGATACCGCTCTCCATTTACGGTTACAGCACTTCCATCTTCATTCTCGAAGAAGTAAGGCCCAATAACATTTTCAGATGTGATCCCACACCATACTGTACACCTGATGGGGTGCAATTGGCGTTGATTAATGGCTCTTGGATTTTGAGAACCCCAGAACCTACAGTTCTGCTTATTAACAAAGCCATTCAAATGAAAATGAGCTTCATCACTCAAAATCAAATTTTTAATAAAGTTGATTTCATTTCTGGCCAACTCTTGAAATTTAACTGCAAAATTTAGATTAGAAAATTATAAATTCTCCAAGTGTTGTCTATATAATCTGAAAGAAAACAAAAAATTAATAAACGAAAAAGTTATTAAACTTTTACACCCCTTGGTTTCTTTTGGCCCACCCTGTATAAAAAATGGTACTTGCCTCTCTCCATTTAGCTACAGTGCGTGTTGGTCCTCGGCAAGTATTTAGTTCATCTGCAAGCTGCTTCCACAAATCTTGCATTTGATGGGGCGCCTTTGGCGAATTTTTTCCAGTGCCAATTTCTGGATGGCCCCGGCAAAATGCAACATAGTGCTTGAGTTGTTCGTGCATAGCTCGGTCGTGTTTTGATTTCCTGCAAACAAAATTCATTATTAAGTAAGATATTATTTTTAAATAAATAATAATTTGTAAAATACTTACGTTGCAGAAGAATCCATTTTGCACTAAACAGCTGATTTCTGTTTACATTATTTTGATCCCCACACATGTGGTGAAAGCACCTGCGCACTGACGTTTACAGTTTTATCAAGATATGCACAGAATAGCAAAAAGCTTTTGGCTTAATAAAAATCTTGATAAATAAGCAATATTTTGATAATTTGTCAAGTGCACAGAATTGGGCTGTAAGTCTTGGTTATAAACTAGTTTGAAATAAAGACAGTTCAGTTTTCTTAGACTCTCATTGGCTTGTTTATTTTAAAATAAATTTTTTCTTTTCAAAGCCACCATTTGGCCACACAAATGGAGTTTTTCCCAAAGTTATTTTTAATTTAATTCAACTGTATATTCTGAAATAAAGTATAGTAAGTTGGCTCTTGCTATTTAGTGAGAAAATGACAATTCAAAATTCATTGTTTTTGGTTATGAGTTGTGAATTATTTAAGCAAGTGGGATAATTTTTTACAACTGTTAAGTGCAACAAATAGTTAACGTGATTTAAAATAATGAAATATTTCTTTTTGAAGTAATTTTTATAATTCTGATTTCGATGTATATCGTTTTCAAATATTTAGTTATGTGCATAAAACCAATATATGTATGTATGTATGTTGCTTTTTTAATAGCTGCTTGTTCATTCATCTACATAAATATACTTGTATATTATCTGGGCGCGAGTGAGCAGGTCGTAGTAAACTTAATAAAATCTCAATAAAACTCCAATAAAAACTCAATAAACTATTCGTACGCACTTTACGCCTTTCAATATTAAAATGCATACATACACACACACAAACACACATACACACAGATGTCTGACTTATAAATACGATTAAAGGCAATTTAAACAGACTACGATCGGGTCACAGAATCCACTTAAAACCATCACAAAAATCAAATCAATTTTATTTTTGTAGTTGCCGACAAGCTGGGCGCTTAACCCGGCTATTCTGGCAAAATGAACAGAATAAAGCCCCATTCCCCAGCTACACATTGCCACGAAGATTAACTAATTCATGGATACAAATCAAGATCGGCAGACGACAGAGTTGAACGCAGAAAGCAGAAAGCAGGCAAGAGGACAAGAGCGCAGATTAAGAGGTGCCAATGCGATTGCCGGCTGGCGCTGAGGTTTAGCTGAGTGGCTCCGTACCCGGTAAAAAAATACAAACTCTTTCCGTTGCTGTTCTCATTGTAATTGCGTTTTTTGTTTTTTGTTTTTTTTTTTTAATTTTTTTATTCAGGCTTGAGGTAATGTACCGATCGCATTATTCACCTACTTAGTCAGCGTGCAGCGGTAATGGAGTATATTATATATGTAAGTATATACTGCCAATGTACAACATACCTAAATACATATAATCGGCTAAATTTCCTGAAAGCCAAAAGGCGCCGCGAAGGTTTTTTTTTTGTTTTTGGCTGCCCATGAAAGGAAAGTTATGGGTAATGGGGGTAGCTCGGTTGAGATTGAGGGGGAGAAGAAAGTGAGCGGTGCAGTGTCACTTGTGTGTTTGAGAGGTTCTATATAACTTAGCTTCCCAAACCACTTGTCAGCTGCAAAATGAGCTGGAAGTGGTAAGCGCCGTCATCGCAATAAATACAGCGAAAACAATAACAACAACAACAACAAAACAAACGCTCTATAAACGCCGACGGTAAGCCGCAAGCCGTATGCTGCAAGCCGTCAAAGCCAAAAAAACACCAATTGAATTGAAACGCTTTACGTATAGACATTAGGGTGATCCACAAAAAAAATGTGGCGGGGTTTCCAAGGGAATTAAAAACTTTATTCAGCCTTATTCTGAGTGCCGCCTGAAAAAAAATTCGACCGTAATTTTTTCATACGTCCGCTTATTATGAGTTCCGCCCGAATTGAATTCCACTACGAAACAGCTAGTGAAATTCGAGCATCAAAAGGAAAAGGTACAACTCTGTGTTTTATTTAGAAAGCGTAAAATTGTGAAATGCCAAAAACAAAAATTTTTAACATTTAGGTCCCTCTTGTTTAAATCAAATTTAATAAAAAGGTACATTTGGGTAAAATGAACTCTATTGGAATGAGACTTTTGTGTGAGGAAAGCGATAATGCAGATCAACGGGCAACTCGGATACACTTGAGAGATAATTACATTCCCTTGGAGCTAACTGAAGCCTTGTAAATGTTTTCAAAATTTTTCTCTCTATTCTCCTCCACAAAACCTCTGGCAATGTTCGGTTTTTACTCAATTCTACTAAAATTAGAATAAAAGTAAATTCCGTTGTGTTTTTTATTGGAAGTTTATAAATAAAACCGATAGTTACATTTCGGGTCTGTTTCTTTCCCTCTCGAATTTAAGTGGAAAATCCAATGAAAATGGCTGCTCTTTTTGCCCGAATTAGTGTTGCCGATATGCGAAAAGTATGTTCGAAATCGAAAAAGTTTCGCGTGAAGTTTATAATGACGGAAAAGTGAAAAGTGAAACATCTCGGGCGAAAATGAAGCTCAGGATAAGGGTGATTATATTTTAAAACTTCCGCCAAAACATTTCGAAAAAATAGTAAGATTAACGTGAGCTGCCACGATTTTTAAGTATCTCCAAAAACGTAATTTTTAGCAAATAAAAATATTTTTTTTTTTTCAAAAAAGTCTGCATAAAAATATTAAAAAAATGTTTCACTGAAACGCAATAATAAGATTTTTGATGCTATTTTTGACCTTTTTGGGAATCTTGGTTTAGGAGAAGCTTGAAAAACTCAATCAAAACTTAACCGATTTAGACGTGTAGGGTATCATTCAAAAAAATTTATATTTTGAAATTTATCTTGTCTCCTTTTTGATTTTTATGCCAACCAATTTGTGTTTTTCAAAAATATTGTTATATATTATGATTCGAGTGAACAAATTCGTAAATATTTTTTAAGCCTAACCTTTTTTTACAATCTCAAATGGTTTTTTTGAAAAAATATGTTCGAAAACTATTTTTGTTCATTAAAAATTACTTTTTAATTGGCTCAACTCACGTAAATCTTTTCCGAATTTTTTTTTTTACGATATCTTAAAATATAATGAAAAATAGCACCCACTTTTTTGTTGTTTTTTTTTTTTTTTTTTTTTGTATATGGCGAGTGTGGCACCCTTATGTACATACATATGTACAGACTCATATAATGAAGCGGTCGTGAGTGGAGTGGCACTTAGACGGATAGCTCGCACCGTTCTTGTAGCGGCAAACCCTTCTCACCGTGCCGCACAACTCTTCGTTTCGGGATTAATTGAAATTAGTTGTGGCATGACGTTTGTTTGTTTTTTAACTAATTGTTACCACCGCCCTTCATTACTTTTCCGATTGTTCTCTCTCTCTCTATACATATATAACAAATTTCTTCTGACTCCATTCAATTGTTGAGGCAAAGAAATTAAAAGAAACAAAAAACAGAAAATGAAAATAATTGGAGCCAAAGCAATTATCGATTGTCTGACAATGAGTTGTGCTCTAAGATATTGTGCTCGATATGCAATAAATGGCTGCACCTAGTATTTTATGTATGTATGTATGTATGTATGTATGAATGTGTGTGTGTGTGTGTATGAGTGGGTACTTGGCCTACGCTTATTGATTTCCTAGCTAAGTTGGCTGGCTCTTTAGCGAGAACAGATGATCGATAATGCATTGATAGCCATTTGACAAATTATTAAAATTATGATGGTGTTTCTTTTTGTTGTTTTTTTTTTGTTTTTAAGTACGTCGAAAGCACTCACCGCCAGCAGCTGGAAGAAAGTAATAAAATGATTATGGCAATGTGATATCTAAAACTAACAATATGAAATACAATCTGTCCAGGCTCATTTAAAGTGTACTCCGCCTTTTGAAGTAATCAAAAAATTATTGATTTTGTCAATTATTTAAAAGCGGCGTTGACGCGATATATATGAAAATATTGAGGTTTTGTAGTAGCAATAAAGTGTTGTTGCAGAAAAAGAAAAAAATTTTTTTTTGGGCCGAGATAAAAAAAAATCGACCAAACGGCTCTAGCCATGCAACAGCACAGTGTAACGAGTGCGGTCAAAAATAGTAAAAATGAATTTGGGAAGCTCGAAAATTTGATAAAGGGAAGTGAAGAAATTTATTTCACAACACAAAAACCAAACTGACGTATATACAAAATTGCGACGCCACACTGTGCAAAATGATAGGTCAGATATTTGACAACAAAATATGATACGAAATGCCAATATGTTGCCATTTCATAACTTTGCATTGGGATCAAATCGAAATATGTAAAAACTTTAGCTGTTTTGATTCAACTGAAAACATTTGGCATCAAAATTGACACAATGAAAACCAGTCCTAATGGAATTGTATAAAATATCATATCGTAAATTCGTTGTGTGGAAGAAAATGTGCCACAACGACCGCAAGAAAAATTACCAAAAATTAATGAACATTTTTAGAAACTTGGAATTATCACTTTATTACAGTAAATTTGAATGGACTATAAAGCTGCATACTCGAAATTTTTCAAAAAATTTCGAAAAAAATAAAAAATTTAAATTTTTATGAAACTTTTTTTCAAGTTTGTTAAATTATCGTAAAATTTTTACAATGAAAAAAATGAGAAAAGTTTCAATTTTATGCGCTATGCTATCGAAATGAACTATACTTTTATAAAAAAATTAAGGAAAAAAATTTAGCACAAAATACTGTCATTGTTTAAAAAAAATAACGCCGCACGATTTCAACTGTGACCCACTATAAGTCGAATTATTCACATGAATGCTTTCTCTGTGGCGTCCTTCTGCGTTTCAAACGTTATGCCAGTCGCATTCTTTTTCATGATGGACGCAAAGACGATAATTCTGTATAAAAAAATGTAGCGGCACGATGTCATGTTGCAGGCTGTGTGGTGGTAGTGGTCTTCGCCCTTAAATATTTAACGTGACTATAAAAAAATTTGATTTTCTCAACGCTTATTCCTTCGATTTCGTAATAGGCCCGTTTCTTTGTAACCGGGTTGCAAAAGAACGCCCCAACTCGGATAAAATTTCCTTTAGTTGCAAAAGCAACCCTGTTAGCCGCTTTCATGAATGTTGCGATTTATTTAGTGCTATTTAAGAACGGAAAATAGTTGTACCGGCAATTTTTAGGTTTATATAGTTAGATATTTACAAAAACTATGCAAATAAAAACGAGCTAGGCTTCAAATCTAAATTTCCCATGTATTTGCATATGGCTAATTCACAATAGCGCCGTGTTTTCACTTCCTAACACTACATCTCAGATCAGATATCATTTTACCGAGTTGGCTCAACTGGCATATTTTTCCAAGTTAGTGTTGTTGCTCTACATGCATTTTGTTATCCTACCTAGTATTATTTGCAATTCGGTTAGAAAGAAACGATCCCTTTCCTAACATGCAAAAAACTAATCCAAGTACATACATATTTATCTGTTTGTGAATGAGCATCAGTTTTCAATACCAAATGCAAATTTCATAAATTGCACTCAAAAATTTATGAAAAAATAATCACTTTAAGAGTTATTAACGCATTTATTTTCCGTCTACTACAATTCAACACTTCGATGATAATTATGATTGTTATTAATTTTATGTTGACTGCTGTATCCTGCTGTTTTAAAGGTGTTAATTTCATTTTTAACGCTGATAGAAATTGATGAAGAAAATGAAACGAGATCCGCCACTTAAAGCGTTGATCAACGTGTGCTCCGAGCGATAAACATTCACCACAGGTGTGCAATCAAAAGCGAGTAATCAAATACATTTACCCATAAGTTGTGTGTATGTATGTGTGTGTACCTGTGCGGTAGCCACCACGTAGTAGATAGGGCTTTGCCTGGGGCACGCGACTTCCAGGAAGGCGTTGACGTAGAGATTTTTATCAAGCACAGTGAACAGAAGCTGTGTGGATTGTGAAACAAATTGATAGGTTTATTAATTGTGTATTTATTTTTAATGAAAGGTTTACGGTCATATATTTACTTTTCAAAATGCATTGGACTAAATATTTGTTTAGGCTCCTGTAGATGAAACTATATATAGAAGAGTGTAAAGAACTGGTGACCTTTACCTGCATCCGATTGCGAACCCTTTATCTCTCTTATTAATAATAATAATAATTTGGCGCTTACACTATAGATCTTAATGTTTGGTCGAACTTCTCCTACAATTTTGTGTTGTGCGTGTTGATGTTGTCGCATAAATTGAGAGACCTAAAGTTTTGCGCCGACTACGAACGGCAAATGATTTTTGTAAGAAATTTTTCATGACAGAAATACACGCGGAGGTTTGCTATAGCCTGCCAAATTAGAGACAACTTTTTTCTATAATTCTTGATGTTACTTGCCTCGGACAGGATTTGAACCCGGAACCCGGCAAATGAAGCGTCCACACCCATACACTCGGCTACGGCGGCCGCATCAAATATTATAATAAATGATTGTCTAAAATAAGTACAATTGAAGTCATCCTGTGTTTTTAGTATGAGTATAATAATATACGATCCATTTTAGTGTAACCGACTTGGCAAAAAAAATCCACTCCAGCACGTATGAAATTTCCTTCGGGTGCAAAAGCAACCCTGTCCGCATCTTTCATGAAACATGCGATTTGTTTAGTGCTATTTAAGAATGGGAACTAGTTGTGCTGACAAATTTTGGGTTGATATAGTGATATGTTTTAAAATACAATTCGAATAAAAACGGAATAAGTGTTGAATTGAAATTTCCCAGGTATTTTCTTCGAAGTTACAAATGCGCAGTTTTTTCACTTCCCAATACTACATTTCAGGTCAGGTATCACTTAATCGAGTTGTTTCAACTTTTCCGAGTTGGTTTTGAAGCTTTACATATAACTAGCAGCTGGTGTCCTTTTGGCGACTCGGCTACAAAGAAATGGGCCTATTATTATTATTATTACTTCCATTTTTAATATTATTATTATAATTATTTCTCTGCCCCCCACCAGAAGGTAACGCGTTAAATACTTTCAAGGCTGGATCGTTTGCGTCCATTAGCACACCATGTTCTAGCCAACTTAGCCGCTGTCTTTTAATTCGCTGGACTAAGTTAATATCGTGGCACAGCTCGTCGCTGCATCGTTCGCGGTATTCGCTGTCGCCAAGGCGTAAAGGTCCATAAATCTTTCGGAAAATCTTTCTTTCGACTACTCCAAGGGCCATCTCAACCGATGCTGACAGTGCTCATGCTTCAGCGCCACTCAATAGCAATGGTATGATGAAAGACTTATAGAGTGTGGTTTACGTTCATTGATAGAGATATTTACTGCTCATTTGCCTATTCAGCCCAAAGTAGCACTTGCTAGCAAGGGAGAGTCTTCGTTGGATTCCGAGGCCTACTTGAGGTACTTCGTTTTGAGTCCGTTCACCTCGCTTTTTTACCCAGCTTGTAAAAGGCAGAAGTAATGGCGTGGTTGCTGAGGTCAATGATGTCCATGTCATTGGCATTCGCCAGTAGTTGCACGCTCTTATAAAAGATGGTGTCTGATCGGTTTAATTTTGCAACTCGAATTAGCTTTAACAACATAATGTTAAAGAAGTCACACGACAGGGGGTCACCCTGTCTGAAACCTCGTTTGGTATCAAACGCTTTGGAGGGGTCCTTCTTAATTCTAACTGAGCTGGTGGTGTTGCTCAACGTCATTTTATATAGAGGTATTATTTTTGCAGGGATACCACGGGTCCTTTTCAATATTTGGCATATCATGAATAACTGGTCGATGAAGGCTTTCCAGGTCTAAAGCTACACTAATAACGCCCAATCAGTTCGTTGATGGTTGGCTTCAGTCTTTCACACAATACGCTCGATAGAACCTTGCATGCAGTGTTAGGAGGCTGATCCCGCGGTAGTTGGCGCATATTGGAGGATCACTCTTCTTGTGAATTGGGCAGAGCTCACTTAAATATCAGTCGGCGGGTATGCATTCGTCCAACCATATTCTGGCAACTCATCAGCTCCAGCGGCTGTATTGCTCCGTAGCCGCTTTATTGGTTTTCGAACTTCATTGAGGTCAGGTGACGGAATGTGAACGTCGTCATCTACGGGGTTCCAGATTGATCTTCATTTTCTCCGGCGACGCTTTCGCTGTCACCATTTAAGAAAGTGGAGAAATGTTCCTTCCACAATTTAAGTCTGTTGTGGACATCAGTCACCAGGTCGCCGTTTTTGTCCTTACGGAAATTTGCCCCGGCCTTAAAACCTTCCGTAAGTTGACGCATCTTTGGGGAAAGTTCTCGGGCGCTTTTTCTCTCGACTAGCATCTCAAGCTCTTCGCACTCCCGTATTTCGGTCTCTCTCTTCTTTCTGCGAACAATATGTCTTTCTTCCTTTCTCAACCCCAGTAGCGTTCCCATATACCTCACATTGCGCCCGATCGTAGCGTGGCCCTGTAGACAGCATCTGTACTTTCCGTAACGGCGATACGTAGTGATAGAGAAATGTACTCCTAATGCTTGGGAATTCCGGCTTGTCGCGAAGAGCTCTTAACGAAGAGTCGAGCAGCGAAGTTAGTAGCTGTCTTTTGCGATTGAAGTTCTCCGACTCCGAGCTTTCCTTGCGTATTTAGACGCACAGTTTTTGCTGTGCAGAGTCTCGTCTTGGGTGCGACAAGATAATGATACCAGTCGTTATTATGTCCTCTGAGTATACTCCCGTCTATCGCAATATGATCGATTTGTTTTCGTGTTTTTCTTGTCCTTCTGTGGGTCTTCTTGTGCTAAAACCTGGTGCTACAAACTACCATGTTTCGAGCCCTGTCACAGTCGGTCAGTCTCAGTCCGTTCACGGAGGTTTCATTATGAAGACTAAATTTTCCGACAATGTAACCAAAGATCCCTTCCTTAACCACCCTGACATTGAAGATTTTGATATTACGACGGAACCAGCGCTCCTAGATGCTCATAGCAGTGATCTTTGATCACATCTTCTGTCGGGGCGTGGGCGCAAATTATGGAGATGTTGAAGAATCTCGCTTTAATGCGAATCGTGGCGAGACGCGGCAGTGCCAGGCGACGAAGTCTCTCTCCCACCACTTTTATATGACCGCTGTAGTAGACATCGCAAGTTCCATTGGCTTTCTTACCTTACCCCGTTCATGGATGGCGGTGATGTGCAGCCGTTGCTTCTACGAGTTGTGTTATTACGATAATTTAATTTAATTAAAAGTAAATTACGATATTACAGCTTGATGATGTTTGGAGGGGTTTGAAAGCTCAGACCTCCCCTTTAGTGCGTTAATGTAAGGTTTCGGAGCTGGGTATCTATAATGATGGAAATATGGAATATGATTACTATGCACATGCGGGTAATAGTTACGTTTGCGTCATATTTTAATACATCTTGCTACATAGTGTGAACGAAACGATAACCTAACAAAAAATACCCGCACAACCCAAGCGATTTAGATATATGTATTATTATCGCATGGAAAATCCCCAAGTAAAAATAAAATAACGAGTAGCGATATCGTTACTTGGGCGCCTGCTGGGAAACATCGGCAGTTAGAAGAAGCAAAAATTTCAATTTTGAAAATTACATTGAAGTAGAAGAAAACTTGAAGGGATAACAAATACTCCCCGAAGCAGCTAGGAGATAACAAAAAAAATACGCGTATAAAGTTGTTGTTTTGAAATGGCAACGTTGACTGACTGATTGCTGACAAGCCAAACGCTGACTCACCAATTCATTATCGTGGAAATGCCTATCGACCGCGACGATGATGACTTTCTGCCCAGTAGAACAGTACAAAATTTAAATAAACGTCGGGTGGGGGAGGGGGCGCGCGATGGTGCAACTAAGAGCGCATGCCGAGTGCATTGAATTTGAATTTACAAGACATTCGAAACTGATAAGCAGAAGTAAAACGAAGAGAAGAAGAACATAACAAACAAAAAATACAGCAGCTATGAATTTGAGAATTTCAACTCAGCAAGTGTTGATAGGCGGCTATGGCGTTTGGGAAATTTTAACGCGCACATTTGCATTGCAAACACAACTACTCTGACTGCCGGACGGCGCGCCGTGACACATTGTGCACGTGTGGCAGAAATGTTCGCTTTTCAAGTCGATACTATTACAGTCAAGTGCTTTACCGCGCTCGACATTTTAATATCATTGGCGTATATTTAACATTTCTCGGCTTTTTGCAGCGTTTTTCTTGTTTTTTTCTTCATAATTACTTTATTTTTTTGTTTGTTTGTTTTTGCTGTCGAATTAATGATGGCGGAAATTGTACGTTATGTGCGCGCCTGCTCGCATTCTGTCATTACCATTGCGAGTGTGCATAGTATGTGAACATTAAAATTTTTATAGCGTACACAATTTCGCCTTGGTGGTTAATTATTTTTCCTCATTGCCGCGCAGTACATCGACTGTTTTTTGTGTTCTTTTTTTTTGTACTCGTATGAAGGTGGGCTTCCTTTCTTTCATATTAGGCGATATGAAATTGTTGACAATTATCGTTGAAAAATTATGCGGGCTAAACAAAAGCTGATAACGCGTGGCTGGGAAATAAAAGACTGCAACAACGAACTCGATTTATCAACTTGAATATCATAAGTACTTTTATTGCTCAACTTCAGATCACATACATACATAGCTGAGTAAAAAGTAAATTGAATTAACAAAATTGTCAATATTTCAGATACTTCAAAAGCCGCGCAAATGTATTTCAATTTGTCAAAGTTCATTGATTTTCTTAAAAAATTCAGTTCAACCGTATCGCCCGGACAATTTTCCCCAAAAGTGCATAGAATCAAAATAGTATATATGTATATATTGAAAAATATTTACACCTACATATTTCAAAAAAAAAAAAACATACGCATACCTATTAGCAGTCCCCTACTTGTCACTCTTGCCACTAAAACCGACTCTGGCGTCTGTGCTGACGCTTTGATCTTGACCGCTAATGTCCTTTGTATTTTGTGGTTGTTGTTTTATTAAAAGCGTTTGAAGCGGTAGAACGAAAACCGGGTGAAACGAAAAAGCAAAAAAAAAAAAAAACAACCAAAACCATAATAAAAATGTGACCACACTGTTGTGACAACATTTCGGCACGCGGGTATACAAATTTCTTTTGCTCTGCCCCCCATACACGCGTCGGTGGTCAACATTGACCCGCAGTAATATTTATTGAAGCAGGCTTTGGCGCTGACGTCGGTGTTGTTGTCACCATTGTTGTTGTACGTACGGCCTGTCAGCGGCCAGCTCGCATACATTTGCCGTGTCGCACTAATTCCAACAAGCGTCGAACGGTCGGTTTTCGAAAACTCGCACGAAAAGGGCATAGCAAAGCTTTTAAGAGTTTCGGTTGTTTTCTTATTTTCATTTTTATTATTTCACAGTGCGCACTGTGTCGCATTCAGATTGTATTTAGCTTGTGTGTCTGTATATATTTACTTGAGTTGCATTAATGGGAGTAAAAATTATGTTCAGTTCTGTTTATGGAAATCATATTACATTTTTACTGTATATTTATAAATGCATGTAGATTTTTAAACTTTTAGTGGAACAACAAACCAGTAAGAGCAAGTGCTTGTTTCTCTAAATATTTTTTACGAAATAGAATTAGAATGTGCTATTCTCTCTTGCAATATTTTGATATGGAAGCTACTAATTGGTTAGCAAGAATATTTTTTTTTAAGTGTAGAAATTTTAATTGAAATAAAATAATGATATTAAATAATTTCAAACTGCAAATGGATTTAATTTGAAAGAACCTGTGATAAGCGTTAGCAAAGTGAAGTGGTGAGATGTCCTTCGAATATTGTGAAAAAAATTTCCTTTACTGCTCTGCCAATCGGCAACATTTTACTGCTGGAGAATTCCGACAGTTATTTAGTTCTTGAGAAGAAAACATGGGTTATAAAAGAAAAATGCAGCAGATATACAGAAAAACTTCAAAATTCAAAAAATTTCACTATTCAAAATTCTTTCAAAGTTAAAGGTTTTACATTTAGCAGACACCAAAAAATACATAACATTAACTTTCCAACAAATAACTCGTCAAAACCACTAGGTAAATTGCTTGACAAAATGTTTGAAACCGGAGACTTAATTGTTACATGATAAAAGAATGAAAGTCAATTAACAATTATTACTTTATTTTTATTTTATGTTCATACCGGAATGTCGGATACTTTAAATAGGAATGTGCCTCTGCCCGGATCGTTGATGGTTTCGTACAAACAAAGGTTGACAAACAAAAGTTGCCCTGTAAAGCAACGCAAATTCTGGGTAGATTTGTTGTGAGAGAGGGACAGCATCACCAAGTGCTGCCATTCCATCCAGAGCCTCAATGGGATAAGGACGACACATACCGATTCTATGAGATGCAAAGCTGTTTACGTACCACCGCTAAATAAATCATAAGTTTTCAGCCCGAAAGGACGAATGCTACGATGAGGAATGCCACGCGGTTGCGGAAGGGAAGGATGCTGCCTACAGCGCCTCCGCATACTGTGCGTTAACAATATCGGAAATTTCATAAAGAAGTGAGCCGTATTTCCCGTGAGAAGAAGAGAGAGACCGAAAGCTTGACTTGCTAGCCGACAAGAAAAATGTCCGACAATTCTATCAGAAGGTATGGCAACTTTCAGAAGGTTTCAAGACCGGGGCAATTTCCTGTTAGAGTGAAAACGGCCACCTAATGACCGACATCCAGAGTATACTTAAATTATAAATGGAGCGCTTCGCTACACTTCTTAATGGTGGCGGATCGGAAAACGCCAATCAGCAAAATTAATATGGCTTCGTAAAAGATATTACAATTTTGAAAAAGTTGCAGTGTAATCTTTTCGAAAGTTCTTTCGCAAGGTAGACAATTGAAATGATCGAAAGTGTATTTGGGGGCCTAAAAAATATTGACTGGCCCTGTGCGCAAATATTTTTCGTTTATCATCATTACGAAGATTTTACTTGAAATTGAGTATTCTTGTTCCAAATCGCAGAAGGCGAGTGTTCCAAAAGGTTTCCAGATAATTCATTAAATAACACTTCTGGAACTTTTCTAAAATATCAAGAAAACTTAGGGGGCTTTGCTAGCAGAGTCATGGAATTGCGCTTCAATGAATTCAGGAAGTTCGTTTTGTCATACTTTCCGAAAGCCAACAGTGGATTTGCCCAACTCTGCTCTTTTAAGTACTGCACATTTGGTTGGAATTACGTTTTGTATCTTGGACAGCAGCTCTCTGTATTCTATAAATTTTAAATCCTGATCTTATAAATATTGATTCTAAAATTGGATGAAAATGGACCGCCGATAATATTTTTCAGTATTTCCTGATTTTCTTGATATCCTACTCGTCGATAAACTATTAGCTACGTGCCGAAGCTGCCTGCACATTGAGTTGCTGTTTCAATGTCGTTGAATCTGTCGACAGCTTCGTTATGCATCTCCTTGATTTCTTCGATAATTTGGCTTGCATAGCTGACGCAATGGCTGACGACACAATCATCTTTCTGCCCCTAATTTTGACGCAGATTTATCGACCAAATAAGGCTATGTTTTAGCATCGCCAATGTAATGATAAATTGTGTCATTCGAAAGGACGCTAGCAATGTACGCCATCAGATTTACTCTTTAACTTTTAAAATTTTGATTTCACTACCTGAATTAAAAAAAAAGCTTAAACTAAATGAAGTTACAATTACTCATTCACAGTGTAGTGCATACATATAGGTATTGAAAGATTCTTAAAATTCGTTACAATTTGGGAGACTTTGACATTTCGTGTGGGGCCGGATTCTTCTATTGCTCTTTCGGAAAAGTTCTAGTCAATTTTCATCGTTTTTGCAGTTATACCGACACGGATGGCTTCAATCTTTTATAGATCACATCTCCGAATTTTTATCGAAGAGGCTATTTCATGTATAAAAAATATAATTTGTGTAATGCAATTTATTACTAGTTTCTACCAAAAGTTTTACTAATTTCTACCACTATTTTCACTACTTTCTCCTACTATTTTTATTAAATTCTACCATTATTTTTATTAATGCTACTACCAATTTCTGCCACTATTTTTACAAATTTCCATCACTATTTCAACCAATTTCTTCCAATACTTTTACTAATTTCTACTCCTGTTTTTAACTAATGGTACTACGAATTTCTACCACTTTTTTTTTTGCAAATTTCTACCATAATTTTTATTAATGCTACTACCAATTTCTTCCACTACTTTTACTAATTTCTATTACTATTTTCACTATACCTCTTCTAATTACTACACCTACTTGTATTAATTTCTACTACTACAAGGAAGTTTTACGTCTGCCTCGCGCGCTTAGGCAGACGCGTGGTTTTTTTTTTGCTTTTTTGCTTTACTTTCACTTATTACTGCCTTTGAAGCTAAAATTGGTACCCATTTGCTTAAAGTAAAATTGTTATGCGCCTAAAGTAGAATTCTATATTCAATATAAGTACCGAAAAGGTAAATATGTAAGTACATATGTATGTATGCATGTAAAGGAAATAGGAATTGAATTGGCACTCAAGCCAAGTCAAGGTTACCTCTCATAGTAAACATTTTTATTCTACATTAAAATCACTACCAATAGTGTTTCCAAAAAAATTAAATTTAAGTAAGTAATTACCCTCAATAACTTGTGCAATAAAATAATACAAAAACAATAACAACATTACGGTGAACACAATAAAGTGAAACTGAAATTGAAATTAAAACTAAAAGTCAACGAAGGCAACAAAGGAATCACTTGAAGCCCACTACTGAGCTACCCGCGCATGCTGTGTCCAGTAGGTGTGTGTTCAGGTTAACAACAACAACAAAAAAACAACAACAACAAAAACTATACAGTGTATACAACAATTGTTAATGCTTGGTTGGTTCGCCAGGCTTTAACAGCACACTCTGGCCATATAAGAGCAGGGCGTTTGTAACTTTACTAGTTCTGCAGCTGTGTGAGTGTGTTTGTGTGTGTGTCCATTTTAAGCGCCTTTGATTTATGACAATTTTAACATCAAATCATAGTCATGGAAATGAAAATAAGAATAAAACAAAAAAACAATTTTATGTAGCAAATAAATAAAATGCTTTTACGCTCGAAAGGCGATTACATCATAAATCTTATTTTTATTTTTTTTTTTTTGGTAAGAACAGGTAACACCAGCAGCAGGAGCTGCTACAAAACACATACATATACCCGCTCATGTATGTGCACATGTGTGCGTGTTTGTATGGGTGACGAATAAGAAATGTAAAAGGCTTAAGAAACAGCTGCCTCGCTAGTTCGATTCCTTATTTAGAAGTATTTGAAAATAATGCCAAATTTTGAATATTCAGTGTAATTCAGGGGTTTTTTTGTGGCACGTTCGCTCAAAAATATCAATCATCCAACAATTCTCAGCTTATTTTTCTTTTTAAAATTCAGATTTGATGAAACGATTTGAGTCACCTGAAAAGGGGAAATTTAATTTCCAAGCACTCAGAAATTCAGAAATTAATGCAGCCAGTTTAGAGAACATGACCCTCTTCACGTTGATCAAAAATTGTTAATATGGCAGGTAGTCCTTCATAAACGGGCCGGCTTAACTGTTATGACAGGATCTTCAAAATCAATTTGTTAGTAATAAGAATTTTTACCGCTATTTGAAAACAAGAACGAGTTATGTACTGTACACGGTTTTTATACTTTTGTGAAGGCGGCCAGTAAGAATTTTTGCATTAAATTTTTTTTCACGTTGAGACCATGGTTCTTTGCCATAATCATCTGTCAAAAAGGTAATCGAAGAAGTGACGTCGACCGAGCTCAACAATACCAATAAAGCAAACTTGACTCAATCCTAATATTATGGTTAACACAGCAGTAATGGGCAATTAGTATGATTCCTTGTTCCATTTCAAGACTACCGGTCCATTCGGGTCATGTTTTTATTTACCCATGAAACTCGAATAGGTTGTTTTTTATTCACGTATTTTTGCTTTTGGCAAATTTCCGAAAAGGCGGCCGCCGTAGCCGAGTGTGTAGCGTGTGCGCGCTTCATTCGGTGGGTCTCAGGTTTGAATCCAGCTCGGTCAAGTAACACCCAAAAAATTATAGAAAAAAGTTTTTTTCTAATAGCAGTCGCCCCTCGGCAGGCAACGACAAACCTCCGAGTGAATTTCTGCCATGAGAAAACTTCTCACAAAAACATTCGCCGTTCGAATTCGGCGTAAAACTGTAGGTTCCTCAATTTGTGTTCCAACAACAAGACGCGCACCTCAAATTGTAGGGGAAGTTCGGCCAAAATCGCTTAAGCGGTTATAGCGTCAATTAAGTAAGTAAGTAAATTTCCGAAAATTCTAGAAAAAAAAATTTGTTTTAAAAACAAAAAGTTCGGCCTAATAGCCGCTTGGCCAAAATGCATTCTTCTTTTTGATGTGAAAAAATACAAAACAAATACGCTTTTCGAGAAATTAAATTAAACAAAAAGTGCTTTTTTTAAAAAAAAAAACAATTTTTGAAAATGAGTTAATAATTCTTCCCTTCGCATTTTCATGTTCAACAAATTACTGAATTATCAACATCGGTCAGTTTTTAGAGGAGATATGTGCATTTAAAAAAAAAATTTCATTTTAAAGACGGAAAAATCCGATTTTCATTCCCGAAAAATATCGGAAATTTTTTTTCGGACACAAGAAAAATTATGTGTCTGGTCATTTAGACGAAGGAAAAATACTTTCGAGTTTTAAGGAAAACATGACCCGAACGCCTTCAAATGAAAGGGCTCTATATAATTCGCCGTTCGTTTCTCTACTACCCCTGTACCAGGAGACTATGAACCCCTGCACATGGCTTGTTTATTCAATTTTTCTGTCGCACATTCGTGTTCGTACTGGGAAGGATGCTTTAATAAAAGTTTGAGATACTTTACGTATTTGAGTATGAGGACTTAATAAAATAAATTCAAATAAAAACTCATTCACTTGATCATAGGCCATCGACCATAGCTTGGCCACCATTTTCCTTCACTTAAATGCGAATTTGTGTCGGTTCATTGTGATTCAATTACGACTGCTTTCGAAAATGGGCCTTCCGGAGCATGGTGTATCTTTGGCATCAAATTTACGGGAACGGAATCGACGAAACTCAAATTGCGCATGATTTGTTGTTTGAGTTTCAGGGCTATTGACATGTTTTTGGTCTTATTGACAGCTGTTACTTGATTTATACTCAGTTTGGTTCACCATTTCATACTAAACAGACTAACTTCGGAACAACGTTTGCATATCGACCAATATTAATACCAAAATATTGGCTCGGTTCGCGCGACGCATCGCACGTTGCATACAGTCGCAGAGTCGGTAATTCGAGCAACAATGGATCGGTTTCGCACCACGTTTACTCTAGTCGTTAATGCGCATTCTCAGAGATGCCGTACAGTGCGCTTTGAAGACGCTATTGCGAAAGGATCTTTCTTTGCGGGCTAACAAAATCCAACTCGTGCAAGAATTCAAGCGCGTCGCACGTTTGATAAGTGGACCCAAAACGAGATGGCAACCGATCCCGATTTTCACAAGAACATTTTGTTCAGCGATGAAGCTCACTTTTGGTTGAATGGGTACATTAGGTTAGATTAACGGCAACGTAAATCGGAAACAACAAAAGTTAACTGGAGAAACGTGCATACCCCGAATGAAGTCACGCAAATTACTAATTTCCACCCCAGAAAGCTCTTTTGGGGTATTAAAGAAGTAGGAGCCTAGGTACATGAACATCAGTCTCGCCAAGGCGGGGCAGCTGAGCAGAAAATGAAAAGATGAATTCATCTCATCATCCTCCATAAAGTTGCGGCAGAAAGAGTCAGATACTATATTGAGCCTAACCGCATGAATACCCAATGGACAATGACCAGTCAAAACACCTACGAGGGTCGAGAGTTGCCGTTTAGTTAGCGACCTCAGTTCCTTTGAGTGCCCACAGGGTACATTAATAGACACAATTGTCGCATTTGGAGTGTTGATAATCGATAAGCCATGGTTGAGACGCCGTTACATCCTCAAAAAGTCACTGTGTGGTGTGCTCTATGGGCAGAGGGAGTCATTGGCCCATATTTCTACAGTTAAAGGGGAATGCTATAGAGCCATGGTTAATGGAAGTTGTTGATGTGAACGACTTTTGGTTCCAACAAGATGGCACTACATGCCATACAGCCAACGAAACAAAAAGTTTATTAAAGAAAACTTTTGGTAAGCGCTTTATCTCGCGTCATGGGCCTGTGGCGTGGCCTTAGCATCGCGCGATTTAGCACCGTTGGACTATTCTTTTTGTGTGGTTATGTGAAGTCGCTTGTCTAGGCAGATAAACTCAAGGCAATTCACGCTTTGGAAGAGAATATTCGGCGAGTTATTGCTGATATATTCGGCCCCAATTGCTGCAAAAAGTGGTCGAAAATTGGACTTTTCGGTAAGAATCTATTCGAGCCAGCCGCAGCGGTCACTTTTCCGAAATCATTTTTAAAACATAATGGCAAACGCTTATCTTTATAATAAAGCAAAATTATTGGCCATAACATTAAGTTATATGCGTTTTATTTCCTATTGAAAACCACATGGCTAAAAAACACCCTTTATTTCTAACGCCATATAGTGTAACTCGATGGCACTTACTAGAGGCATTGGGAAAGTAATGTATGCACTCTTTTTACAAGGCCGAATATATATTTGTTTTAAACGTCGAATGTCGAACGTCAATTCAAATTATTTAATTTAATTATGATTATGAGATTCGATTATATTGAGAACGTTGCACATCAGCTATTCTGTTTAATATAATATTTTTTTTTTTATTAATGTAAAAATTTAATGCTAAAACTTCACTGCCAAATATAATTTTTCAAAACGAACTTTGAGTAAAGAACGCTGTTACATTTCACACTCAACTCGACTTAAGCTACTCTTCCATATGAACATAGATTAATATGTATGTATATACTTGCGCATATTTCCCAACTGTATTTCTTCGAATAAACTGCATTTGCCATCAGGTGAATTATGAGTCTGTGCGCCGCGTGCTGTAATTTACTTCCACAGCCTTCGATCGAACCTCGTCGACCTCTGACCGCCGTTACCGCTTGACCAGACCGACCACCATTGACCCCATGGCGTGCGCTACAAGGCGATTGCATGTTCAGGTGACAAAAAAGTAACCAAGATTTTATGAATACCTATACATACATAGATAAATATATGATTGGTATAGAAATTGCGTGTGCGTCTTAAGCCTAATTTCTAGCGACATTAATATTTCATGCCCTGTTGACCTAACTACAAATACAAATGTAAATACAAACATACTTTGACAGTAAAATGCACTTATATACAAAGTCACATATAGTGAAAGTCACAATTGGGAAAACTGGCTCTAATGCATCGGCCAAATAGTTACACACTTGCCGTCCGTCGCCCGTCATGTTCACTTGGCGACACTGTTCCGGTCACTTGCTGTGATTTTGCTACAAACTCCGGCCAGTAACTGCATATTTTCACGAAAAGGTGCAAATGTAATTTTACTTTAGCTATTTTAGAGACATTTTTTTATTAGCCATTTGAGACAAAAATGAAAAGGAATTTGTCATGAAGATTTGACTGTACATGGAATTTGTTAGAAGTTCCATTTTTGAAAGGTATTTTAAATATATATATACTTTTTTTAATCCATAGATTTAAGTGGATGTATAAAATAAGAAAATTTAATTTTTAACTTTGTAATAGAATTAAGATTTAAATGTAATGTAAAGTATTATAGAAATACTAATAAATTTAACTTACTTACTTACTTTACTTTTTTGTTTTGCTTTCAATCACTAAAAATGAGGTATTCCATGTAAAAGAGTAAAACGTCATAATTTTTTAAATTCCATTAATTACACGGTGCTGCAAAAACAAAGCTTGCCCGCACTTTTTATGTCTTCTAGTAGCGGTGGTTGAACAGGTCGAAAAAATAATTTTGTCATTACCAAAATTTCAAATAAACCCGCAGAATCTAAAGTTATGATCAATAAACTGCAAATCGGGCAATTGGATCAAACCAGCGTTCAAAAATTAAACAGTTTTCAAGGGATTATAATAATCCTATGTTTGTTGAAAAGCGGAAGTCGTGTTTTCCTGCAGGTTTTCAAAAAATTTAAATTAAAAAAAAATGAATGTATACTTTATGTTAAAATTATTTCTATACTTGTATTCAACTTATCCTTAAAGCTAAACCAAACTAAATTTTATCTTATATATAAAAATCTCGTGTCACGGTTTTTCTGGTTGTACTCCTGCGAAACGGCTGGACCGTTTTTTATAAAATTTTGCGTGCATACTTGGTATGTCGCAAATTATATTTTATGCTTAAAATAGAGTTACCACCTGTTTGAAAAGTCAAATTTTACTAAAATATACACAACTTATATGAAATTTTAGAACATTCGTGGCAAGCGGTTAGTCTAGGAAAGAAAATTTGTAGCTAACTTTTATGAGGGTTGCCACCTGTTTGAAAAGTCTAATTTATTGTACCTAAATTATACCCAGGATATATCATATGAAAATATCTCGGCGAGAAGATGGCTCATACCTATATTTCGTAGAGGGTTGCCACCTTTTCGAAAAGTCAAATTTGATTAAAATATACACAAGTTATATTAAATATGAAAATATGGGTGTCAAACTGTTTTATTCGCCGCGGAGAAGGCTTATAGCGTCTGCTTGAAAATATGCCTTTAATCAAATTATACACAAATAATATGAAATTGTAAAATATGGGTGTCAAGCTATTTGTTTTGATAGGAGAAAGTTTATAGTTATATTTTTCTTAATAGTCAAATCATTAAATGAACATGAGTGCTAAACGACTCGTCTCGGCGAGGACAAGGTACATACCTACTCAAACACCGATGCACTGATTTCAACCAAATATGGGCATATGCTTTATTTGTTATCCGTTAGGTGGCGCATGAGTCGAGATACTCAGTAAATCCGTATTTATGGTCCGATATTGATAATATTAAAAATGTATGGTGCTGGTGTAATAAAAAATACTTTCGAGAAAAATAAATACGCTAGGTGGCAGTAGAGGCAACTTATTCAGAAAATTTCTGTTGATGTGATGATATTAGAAAAGTGTACTGTTGGTGCGATTAGAAACGCTTTTATATTCCGAATTAGACGGCATTGAAAACATAAATATGTGTATATACTATATACGTATTTTATATTTGCAAAACAAAGGGCTTAAACCCCCATTTGGTTGAAATTGAATAACCTATGTACAATTAAAAACAATGTAATTTAGTCATAGTCGAGATAAAGAAATGAATGGCAGATATCCCATTATGTGAAAAAAATATTGTTTAAGATTTCTATAAAAGTTATATCAGTCTAATTTTTAATAAAAACAAAAGCGCAAAGTATATATCAAACACGGAAAAATTCATGTTGCAAATGAAAAGGTTCGACTATAATTATTTGTGACTACACAAAAGTAAAATCGAGGGATTTCTCAGTATAATACCAGTCACATTTATTTAGGTAAAAACCTTAAAATGGATTGGTATTTTTTTTTAAAGAATCTTATACTTACTAATCTTATTTGTTTATCTATGTTAGAAAAAATATATTTCGCTATTGTATACATAAGTTCCAATGAAATAACTCAGAGTTCGTAAAAATTCTGGAATCAAATATCCCACGAGTCACAATGGAATGCTCCAATTATGAACGCAATCTTAGTTCGAATAAATCAGTGAGTTTATTAAGATTTTCTTGCTTAGTAAGAATTGTGAAATTATCGTGTGTTTATGGTATTTTATCGCGGTTATTTTATATAGCATATTTATTTATCGCTTGGAGCGGAAGTGCACGTTGTTTATTTACAGAAAAATCTTTTGGATTGAAACAATGCTCTGCTCTGTAAGTATGTACAGTATGTATGTATGTATGCCCTGCTGTTTGTATCGAAATGAATGGTTTTTGTTGATATGCAGTAAATCTTTTATCGCATTTTCGTTGTGGATTTTTATAAAATGGAAATAATTTAAATCGGCTTGCAAGAAATGAAATCAAAACCGCTACAAGCATTTGAAGTTTTTACTATTTTTATTTCCATTTTAATTCTACGAAAGTTGTCCGATTCCTTGTAGGAATTTAAACTCAGAACTATTTGACCACCAAAGAATATAAAGTCATATGAGTAAACACTTATACCATGCCAAATTTACGGAGATATAATTTCCGCTTTAATCTTTTACAATTCGAGAGTCATAGAGTAACGAAAAGTCTTCAACAAGTTTCTGTTACTCGGCAAAATTTATATAAATAAATAATGTAAGTAAAGTTGGCTTTTATTGGGCTCAAGAAATTCTGATTGTTTTGCTAAAAATTCTGTTTCATGAATTTCAAAAACAGCGTCTGGTGGGAATAATCAAATATTGTTGTGAATTAATTTTAGTTTATTATAATAAAACAATGAGACTTGCTAAAATATATTATCAATCTTACTAAGTTGTTAATTATGAGTCTTATTAACAAAATAAATTTCAAAAAGTAAGCGATGCATTTGCTACCACTTTAAAGAAATTAAAAGACACTGAGCACGAAAGAAATTCAAAGGATTTTTTGGAAACGATTGGAAAATTAAAAACATGGAATTTGAAAAATTCAAACAAAAATATACCACATTTTTTCATTAAAAACTTTAAAATTTTATAGAAATACTACGTGCTTCAATTTTTTCTCGTTTTCTATTCTAAAAGCGTTTTGAAAAACAAGAATTGCAAACCAAATTTTTTCGAAAATTTTAGGAGCATTTAAAAAAGGAATTTTTTTTCAAAAACCGGTAACTCGAAAATGGCTTAACAGAAAAATTAAAAAAAATTAGGGAGGCTTATGGCAATTGGTACTATAATATAAAAAATTATAAAAAAAATCGTAGATGCAAAAAAAAAAAGAATTTTTTGAAATTACATAATTGCCACTTCAAATTAACAAGAAATTCAAACATTAAAAATATTCTAAATACATAAGGTGACCTCAACGTCCAAAAGCATTTCAAAAAAATTGTATATCTTAAACGACAAGTTTTGACCAACAGCCGCTTAGCGCAAATACATTTGGAGTGTCATCTTTCTGGTGGGGGGCAAAAATATAAAAAAATTCTCTTTTCTGGAAAATAAATTCAAAAAAAGTACCCACATATGTATGTATATAAAAATCTCAAATGTGATTGAAATATATACAACTTATATGAAATCTAAAATATGGGTGTCAAGCGGTTCGTCTTGGAAAGAACGTTCATTATGGGCTGCCACCTATTAGAAAAGTCGAATTAAATTAAATTATAAAAAAGTTATATAAAATGTTAAAATATAAAAATATAAAAAAGATTCGTCGCAACAACGTAAAGGTTCATACCTATATTTTGAAGTGGGTTGCCACCTGTGTAAAAAGTCGAATTTAATTGAATTATACACTAGTTATATGAAGTATTGAGATTTCGTTGTCGACCGATTCGTTTAGCTGAGGATAAGGTTTATAGCTAGCCATATTTTGGAGAGGGTTGCCACCTGCTTGGAAAATTGGTTTTTTTTTAAATTAAACACAAGAACATAAAATATTAAAACCCGAGTATTTAGCGGCTCGCTTCGCTGAGAAAAAGGTTTATGCGCGCTATATTTTAATGAATGTTGCCACCTGCTTGAAAAGTCGAATTTTATTAAATTATACACAAGTTATATGAAAAAGTAAAATATGGGTGCCAAAATATTCGAAAAAATAATTAAAAATTAGAGTTATATTTTGAAGAGGGTTGCCACCTTTTTTAAAAATTCACATTTAATTAAATTTCACACAAGGATATAAAATATTAAAATATGAGTAGGAAGCTTTTCATATCGGCGAGAACAAGGTGCATACCTATATTTTTGAAAGGGTTGCCACCTGTTATATTGAACAGAAACTAAAATGCTGTCTACATATGCAAAGGGCAATTAATAAATAAGTATAGGCTGAGCGACGTCTGGCTAGGTTTTCTAGTATGTACATACATATATAAAATGAAGTCCCAAATTACGTATGTAAAATGAGTATACAAATCAATTAGATGGCTCTGTAGAAAATCCATATTTACGGTTCAACTTCGGTCAAATATAATAAGTTTCCTGGACATAAAAAATGTTAGCTATCTTTTCATGTATGTAAATAAATCTATCTGAGAAGATCTGTATAAATTCTCAAAGCTGTCGTTTCTGCCTTTGAAAATCTGTTTAAAGAAAATACAAACGTATTAGTCTCATATTTCATGCAATTAAAGGGACAATTAGCTATATATTTTTTATTATTTTGTTGCGCACACCTGGTCTAAGCTCAATCTGAAGTATGATTTTTTAAAGATTGACATAGCAATACTTTAATTTTTTTTTATTATTTGAATAGGAAATTAAAATTCATTAACATTGTTTACAAAGCAAATAAAAAATATTTCATATCGTTGTAAAAGTAAACCCCATCACCAGCTAATGGTTAACCTCCTTTCCTCATCCAAAAGTTGTGACCATAAATTTCCATATTTCATAACGCTAATGGGTACTGTAAATCCCAATGAAAGCCATACAACTTTGCGCTGCTTGCCACATGCAACCCATCGCCACTTGCCACACTTGCTGTAAGCGACCAAATTTCGCATAAGCGTGCAACCGTGAATACATCGGTTGTCATAAATATATTAACACTTCAATTACTCAACGATGATAGACTGTTTTGTGGTGTGGCAATACAAGTACACTTTGTACAAATGAGAATGAAAATAGCAGCGACTTTGGAATAGGTGCGGTGCGCCAAAATATATATGTATGTATGTATATGAAGCTATGGTAGCGCGCGAATATTAATGCAAATTGTAAATTTCCCCCAGCAATTTTGAGCTGAGCTATGAAAGCAGACGGACGCGGTCTATAGCAAGAAGCGGGTGACCAAGCGATACTTGTGAGATGTTTTGTGAGCCGCACTATGGACGCCTTTTGACTTTCTTAGTAGCAGATTTTAATTTTTTATTTAAATTGCATTTGAAAGTAAAATATCTAGGCTTTAAAGCAAATATAAATGCAGGATATTTTGGAATAATGCAAAACTCAAAATTTATCTCTAAATAATAGAGGAAAATTACTGTAAGTTGGTATATAAAGCTGTATCTAAGAAACTCTTAGTAAATATTTAAAATTTAACCCGTAAAATAAATATAAATACAGGGTGCCACAATAAAAGTGTGTTAAAAATTTATTATTAAATTTGCGATAACTTTGAAAACTCCAAAAATCATAATTTTTTCATTAAATATTTACTGAAGAAAAACTACTAAAAGTTAGTCAATAAATTAAGAGTGAGAGAAAATATGGTAATAATTTAGGAAGGGGTGTGGCATTGCCCAATTTGGATAAAAAGTTTTATCTCAGTAAGTGCTTTACTAATCTCTATCTATCTCTGCGGTAGACGCAGTGATTTCGGTAAACATTTAAAAGTTTTCTAAAAGACAAAAATCTAAAAAATCTAAAGAATATGCATACAGGGCGTCACAATAACTGGGTTACTAAAAATGTATTATCAAACTTGAGACAAATTTGAAGAATACAAAAAGCAAAACTTTTCGTTAAATATTTACCGACGAAAAATTACTGGAAGTTAGTTAATAAAGTTATATTAAAGCAAAAGATAACATAAAATAATAATTTTGAGAAAGGGGTACACTTATGATAAAAAGTTTTATTACGGTGACAGCGCTTCCAAACACGGCAGACGCAGTGCTTTTGGCAAAGATTTAAAATGTATCTGAAAGAAAAACATCTTAGCTTTAAAATATATAAAAAATACAGGGTGCCAGATTAACAGGGTTGTTGAAAAACCCCTTGGCAAATGAATAAGACTTCATATTTTTGTTCGACTTTTTAGTATTTTATAGATAATGCTTCTGAAAGATGATTCGTTTTGAAGATTGAGATCTCATCTATGAGTTTTGTTCATCTCCCTCTAGTTCGATGCCTTGACGTACTAAAAAACTCGACAAATTGAGAAAAAATTTGGAAAAAGTTTGACCCGCAGACTTTAAGAAAACCGGGTATATCCACAACTGCGGCTTCGATTTAAATTTTGATATAAACTCGAATATGCACCTTAAATTTTTTTTTTTTTTAATTTTGAATTTGAATTTTTAGAAAAATTTTGAGAATGCAGCTTCGATTTAATTGTTAATATAAGTTATGTACTGTTATGAAATGTACATCAAATTTTAATTCGAATTTATAAAACAAAAATTGATAAAGCAGTTTATAGCCAATTCAATTTTAATGCAAAGTTTCAAGTGACTAAAAATTCGTATTCATTTTTAATATTTTTTTTTTAATGCCGATGTGGCGCAATTTCTTTCATATAAATTAACTTTAAGCATTCGTTATGTGGGAGAAAATGTCCAAAAGTTATCAAAAAATCAATACGAATTTTTAGTTTGACCACAAAACTGCACAAAACTTCCACTTCCCAAAATTTTAAAAATTTTATGTACTTTTTTGGAAGTTTTTTTAATTTTTGTGAAACTCATAAAAGGTTTGAAATTTTTATTTATATAGTTTCCGTTATAAAATGAGCTATATCTTTATAAAGATTATTTCGATATAAATTATGAAATATGAATTTTTAGAAAAATTTTGAGAATGCAGTTTTATATCTTTATAAAGATTATTTCGAAATAAATTATGAAATATGAGTGTTTTGAAAAATTTTGAGAATTCGGTTTTTTAGCCCATTCACTTTTAGCGTAAAGTGTAAGTTTCAACTGCGGTGCTTTTTTTTTATTTTTTTCGTTATATGAAGCAAAGTGCCCAAAAATTATTAACAATCATCACGAATTTTTGAGACTTGCATCTTGATACTAAATTGGACACACAACACCCATTTTCCACATTTTAAAGATTTTATGTACGTTCTTTGAAATTTGTTAAATTTTTGTGAAACTCACACAAGTTTGGAATTTTTTGTTTATATGCTTTCTGTTATAGAATTAGGTATACTTTTGTTTAACAAAATTATAAAATTAATGAGAGTGAAAACTTGGCTTCGTTCATCTATGACCGATAATCGTTGAAAAAGAAATAATTAAACTGCAATTAAATTAAATTATTGATACATTACTCTAGTTAAGTTTACGTTGAGTTTTACAAGATTGTGTATGCTTAGTGTTCATAGAAAAATTACATCAAAAAATGTAGAAAAAATTACAAAATCTTAGAACGTTTTTCTAAAGGTCTTCGTCATCTTATTTGGAGTTAGACTCATTTCACTTGTTTGTTGTTATCAATTTAATATCATAGTAATGGTATAAATCTACTCTCCTGGCAACTAAATAAATTTGGGCCCCCGTGATCTAACAACTCTAAAAATTAATTTTTATATTTTATTTATACTTAAAATTTAAGCACCTTTCGATAAATACAAGAACATAGCAACTAGTTGCTTTATTTATAGATGATACAATTTGAAATATGACGAAAAAAAAAAATAGTATATATTTTTTTTTAATTTGAGCTCTTCTACACCCTAAACTACAAATCCGCGTTTAATAAAGATTATATGTGCTTAATCTCTGAAAAATTCGCTATTAGATTTTCAGATTTTTGCAATATTTTTACGACAGCGGTGCCATTGTGCGCCGTTCATATTTATTTATTTATTTATTTATTTATATATCTATGTAGGATTCCAACACGCACGCACAACTATGTAGATTAGTCAATTTACATGCATACATATGTACATAAATATCAATGTATATGTGTGCGCTTGTTTGAATTGTAAATTGCTTTTACCGGATTACGCGGTGAATTTATTAAATTATGACGGACTCGCCGCTACCCAGAGAAATCATAAATTTTCCAAATGCACGCGTTCTCTTAGCGGCGCGGCTGTCACTTTATGCCGGTTCGAAACTCGATTTTTTGTTTTTGCTTCGCTTTTTGCACTTTTCAGTTTCAGTTTTTATTTTATGTTTTTTTTTCATTCTATGTATTTTATTTCTTAGTCAAAGCAATGCGCTACACACAAACAACAAACAAGTTTGCCGCTTAAGTCTTTCGTTATTTTTTTTTTTTAGATTTTCACTTTGCGCGCTCCTAGAGAAAACTTCTCAGTCAGTCAGCTGTGTACGCAAAATAAACAAATAGCCAAGTAGTGTGTGTGTGTGTGTGCGTGAGACAAAGAAAATGCATTTTTCTTTGTGTGTGTGTGTGCGTGTGCGTGTGCGTTAGCATGATGATTACATGAATGAGAAATGTACTTGTAAAACGCAAAATTTATGAGCGAAAAGTGAAAATTATTATTACTGCCCAGCTATATATCTCTAGCTCTTTTCCATTTCTTCTTCTTTCTCACCTCTATAAACAGGCGTACACTGGCCGGTGTTAAGTTCTTTTGTGTTTAGATGCAGTGGCGTTGATTAGATTGCGAAACGTATGAAAACAAACAAGAATTATTAAAAATTCATGAGTTAAACGGTGGATTTTTTTTATTGCTTTTAAAACGATGATGCAATAAGAAAGATATATAATGAAATAGAATTTCAACGTAGCGAAAAAGGTGGGGGGAAAAAATTAAAAAAAAATAGCAAATGAAATACCAAAATATTGGCGTTCAGCTACAGCTGGTAGGATTTTTTTTTAGTTTTTGTTCCACTACTGTCTGAAATTCGTAGAGCGCGGGCCGGTTTGTCAATGCAAAATACATGCAAATTAGTATTGAATTTTATTTGCTTTCCTGTTTGGTTAATTTGTTGAAAATTTTTATTTTTATATTTTACCATGTACAATTTGTATTATATTACGCTAATAAAACCGTTTACCCAATGATTTGTCGTGTTTATGCTCATTTTATTATCAAATGACGATTAGAAGCATAATGGCACTTTGAAAGGTGTAGCGCTGGTGAATTTGAAGTTTATGTATTTTATTATAATTTTTATTCATTGCGCAAAGCAAGCGTGAATTTTAATTTGTATTTAAATTTTTATATATCAAGTTATAGTTTATAGTGAGAGTGATTCTTCTAAATATATGTAAATATATGACACTAGTTTTCAAACATTCCATTTTAAAAATAAATTTCGTTAAATAGATATTTAAATTGTTGTATAATTTGAGTTCCACTAAATTTTCTAAATAGACGTTTTCAAGACATTAACAAAAATATATTCCTGTGTTCTATTGCAGTCTATTGCCATATGAATTTTACTGATTTTATATTCATTTTTTTGTTTTAAAGGTGGTTCCAGTTTTTTTCATTTTGTATCAATTTAAAATTAATATTAAAAATAATCCATGAAGAGAAAAATAAAGTATATAGTTTTTAAATAAAAAGAAAATTTAAAGAGCTCCAGACTTCCGTGTAATGTATTACCTTAAAATAAATTTTCAAAAACACTTTCTTCTTCATCAATCCCAAATTGTATTGCAAAACAACTTTTTAGATCCATTTGCAGAGCATCCAGAGTTGAATTTATAAATAAAGTGATAAGCACGCAAGTAAGTTACATTTGTAATTTCACAATCCAGGCAATAAATAACCCAGGCTATGTGCATTTCCTCTTCGACATTTTTTTTTTTTTTTTTTTTTTAATCAACAATATTTTTATGAGCTCAAGTTATAGCTGCCATTTCGTAGATCACCACGTCTTCGAATCAGACTTATAAAATAGCTTTTTCTCTCAATGGAACACTGAAATTCACTTTTCTGTATTTATTCCAAAAAAATCGGAACTATAAAACTCATTATATTTTAAGGCATTAACCGACATATTTTGAATAAAATATTAAGAGTTAAGTGAGCTGCGCCGATTTAAAATTATCTCCCATTTAGTTTTTTTTTTATAAAAAAAAACACTTTTTTAAAGTAATAATATTAAATTTTGTGTACAAGGCCGGTATAAGAAAAGTATTTGGAAAAAACACAACAACATTCAGAAACGGTAGAAAGTATAGCTATTTTGGAGAACACCACATCTCCTCATCAGATTTCTTTCATGACTCCACCGCTCTATGAACCCACAACCTATGATTTTCTGGGCAAGTGCGTAGCCAAAGTACCACAGTTGGCTAGTGAACTGCTGTTGATTTTTACCACTTTCCTCATATCCTACCAATACAACCAATTTAAAATATAAAAACAAAATCAATTCAGATTATAAACCAGTTTAAAGCTTAAATATTATCCTTAAAAGTATTTAAAAATTTTATCAATGGAAGGTTGGTTAAAAAAATCTTGAATAACTCTACTAAAACTCTCTCGATTTAAACTTATAAGATATCATTGGAATGAAATTTTCTCACTTAATCTATTTCTGTTTTAAATAACTCCATTCGCTTATCAAATTTTTTCACATATCCTATTATTTTGATTTCGCTGAACAATTTATTTAATATTTTTGAGCAAACCTTCGAAGCTCACACTGCTTATTATCTCAAGAGAGTTTTTTTTTAATATTTAAGAAGAAATTTATTTTTATGTATGAAAACTCCAATTTTGCAGAATCTATCAATCAAGCCAGCTAACGTCTTCATATTCTTCGAATGATAGGTGTCTTCAAACACAATACATTTTATATGTTCTGTGGAAAACCAACAACCTAATGTCTATAGGTATAATTTTTTAAGTTGAACCCAAGTGTGTTAAATAAATTTTTTCAGTACACTAATACAGTGAAATTCCTCTTTATGGATGGTACTTCTACCCGGATAGCCGGGCAAAGTTTGTCATACAAATATCATTCTAATAACGGGACACTCCAACCGGCCGCGTACACAATATTTCAAACCATTTTGGATAGAAAATTTCTAAGCGGACAAACTTCAAAAAACTCCCAAGCAAGCATTGAACTAGTTGGGATCAAAATGATATTGGTGATTCCCTTTTAAATATTCATGCCGTACGTCTCAACAATTTGTTCTAAATAGGAGGCTGGAGTTAAAAGCGATATTTCTTATAAATTCATACATGTTTTTTGTACCCTCCCCCCTCCATTAGCGGACATCTTTCATAACCGGACGGTGAGTGCCCGATTATGGGGTACTTCACTACTTTTTGAGGTGTAATAATTTATCATTAAAACTACGAATATGAAAAAGAAGTGTTAATAAAAGCTATAACGGTATCGTTAATGTTAATGATTACGATATTAATAACGATACCACTAAGTTTACATTATTTTGGTCACACTAAAAAGAGAAGTAGCCAAAGGTGTATATTTGTTTTCATACTTTTCATGAAGATGAAATGGTATTATAACTTTGATGCGATGTTTGTAAGTATAAGAGGAAGAAGAGGAAGACCCATGTCCGTGAGTCCGTTCCTCAGATATCTAAAAGAAACTTGATAGGCAGATGTTTTTCTATAATGTATTAATCATTTGTCGCAACCGACTAGTTCGGACATTATGTAGCTACTATACTACTGATTGTGCAGATATGAGGTTTGGCGTTATAACTCCTGAATTAAAGTAGATAATAAATTGAAATTTAGCACTTCGCCCACTTATAACTAATTTAAAGTGCACAACAAAAATCATCGAACAACTATAACTTATAGCTGCCATACAGCTGACTGCTCAGATATAAAGTTTTACCTTAAAACTCCCATATCTTACGCAGTAAAACCCGTAAAATTGTGTAGGCTATTCAGGTGTACTAAGAAAATTATCAAGAATAGGTACTGGTTGGAGACTTTAACATTTATAGCTTTCCTTGGAATGCGATTGAGCCGACTTGGACTAAATTCATTGCTAGAAAATTTGCCTGCTACAAAAAACATCAAACTGCGATTGACCATGAACGGATATTTTTTATTCTAACGCTTTATTACATTACATTTCCATATGTAACTTAATCTTTTAATTTTTCTAGAAAAATACAATTTATTTTATTATAGTTATTTTAAATTATTTTAAAGTATTTCATTTCGTATGAGCAAAATGACTGGTGTTTTAAAATTAAATATTTTTTTAAGCAAACAGTGCAGTAGTTTAAATTAAATTTTAACATATTCATTAGAGGTATGAAGACTTCGGCATGGCCGATGGTAGCGCTGCATTACTTGTGTTTTTTTTTTTGTAATATCTCAAGTGAAGGAATTAGCAGGGCTTGTATAACTTCTGTCTTTCATGTTAATTTTTTTTTGCTAAAAAATCGAAAAAAATATATTTATTGCCTGGGCTCCCCACCATAGCAAATACACTTCCATGAATATTTCTCTATGGCTTCTCTTTAAAAGCATTTCATACATAATTTAAATACATTTTCTTAAAGCATATATCAGTTATGTACTTATGAAAATCATAGTTTTTTATGAACCATTAAAGTAACCATAAATAGTACTTGAGTTAACTCACCTCAATCGACTTATGGCAAAATCAATTCGCCTTGATGTCTTTCCACTTATAATTCCTGTTGATTGCTTTCTTTGTTTGTAAAACTCTTACGGATCTCTCGCATTTAATTCATCACTTAACATTTCATTAGCTCAGTTTTATTAATTATTTTGCTCACGATTAGTTACTTAATTTGCGCACAAAAGTATTTTTTATTTTTGCACAAAAATTGTGCGCATTGAAGTTTTATATACCGTTAATATTGTTGAAATAATTTTTACTTGAATGATTATTTTTTTAATAGATTTTGGTTGTATGAATCACTTTAGTCATTTCTTGTATGAAAGCTACACAGTTAAAAATAAAATAAAGAAAATAATAATAATTAATTATTGCACTGCACAAAGTAATGAAGTTTCTGTTTATCATTTACATTGGATATAAAAGTCGAATGAATTAAATTTGCATGTAAAAAGCATTCCATTTATTTTGTTTTTTTTTTTTTAGGAAAAGCAAGCAAAGTTTGTAATTCAACACTTTCATACGCTTATGGCGTTTTTTTTGTTTGTTTGTTTTTAAATGTTGTCTTCTTCTATTCCAACATCTGCAGTAGGTTACCTGCGTTCCCGAAAAATGGCAATATTTTGAGACATGGAAACGCAAACCTATGAAAAGGCTGAGAAAAACAAATAGAGCGATATTATTTCGTGAAAAGAAAACGCCATAACGGCAACTTTGTATATACATAGCTCCTTCACGTGACGGGGTGGATAAGCGATTATCAACAAACCCCGATAGGCTATGAGTTACAACAACACGCAGAGTTCACTCACACACACATCGGGTGTGCCGTTAGTAGCAAATGCAATTAATCAATACTTGGAGTGCACGATTATAGCAATCGAGTCAACAGCAGCAGCAGCAGCAGCAGCAGCAGCCATCAATATTTACTCGTAAACAAAAAAAACACACAAAAAAAACAAAACAAATTAAACAAAATAAATACAATGAACCTTAGGAAAATTAAACAACAACAAACACACTGCAATAATAGGCAAGAAGATGGGCCCGAAACACAGCTATGAGTATGAAGATCTGTACGAAACGATCACTAATGTTCGTTAACTCGTTCCACGCGCAATTCAGAGAGTTCAGTGTTGTTGATGTAGATAGCGATGATGGCGGCTTGCTGTTGTGACTTTGCTGCTGCCGTTGATGTGCTGGCTGTTTGTTGGTGGGGTTTGACGTTGATGATGATTAATTGAACAGAGGCGGACACTGTTAAACGAACATAGACATGCACAAATATATATGTATGTATGTATGTAAATGCGAGCGTATGTTTGTATGTATGCAGCGTTTAATGTAATTCGATGCGTTGCTTTGTGTTGCGCGGGCGGAGAAACCGTTTAAGATAAGGCAGCTATAGTGTGATTTTTTTATCGTTGTTTACTAAAGCAATTTTCGTTAATATACACAGTTGCTATGAACTTCTTCATTATCGAATGAAAAATTATTTTAAAAAAACTAAAAATTTTAGTTGTTATTTTTTTGGTTCAATTATAATTCACATACATAATGTTTTCGAGCGCTCTTATCACTTTTACGCGCTTGCGTTTTTTTTTAATTATAATTTTCGTTATTTTATTTGCTTCAAAAACTGTAACAATAACACGGTCCTACTAAAACAATATCAACCCTGCTTGGGTCTAGTAATTTAACCAAGGAAAGTAATATTTGTGAGTTCTATCAACAAATTTTGTATTTAATGAGCATTTAAAAATTTGAAACTTTGCAATCAATAATAATATAATGTCTGAGTTTTATATTTTTGTTCAGAAATAAAACTTACGTATCGAATTATATTTTATTGAGAAAAACTCATATTTTGATAACTTCATAAGTTTTAGTTTATCGATCAAAAATTATCAGCATTTCTTGGGTTTTATTTTTTTCTGTGTTTAAGTTTTCGAACTTAAGGCGGTGTTCAATAAAACATTTATACTTTAATTATTTTATTGGTATATATTTCGATCTCAATTTGAAGTTATCTGTAAAAACTCTTGACTGTGCCTGGTTGAGGAGATCGAAATATCGACGAATAAAATAATTAAAATAACTATAGAGTTATTTTTATAGAACATGGCTTTAAGGTCGAAAACTTAAGCATAGTATCTATCTGGAGGCCAAATAATAATATTTATCACGTTCTATTTTTTTTTCATCAAATGTAATACAGTTATTAGAAGAGCGTTGTGGCGTTTTGAGCTTTTCGAACTGTCAAAACCAAAAAATAAGACTCAAAAATAAATTTTTATTTCTGAAAGCTAAAATAACGCTTTCGATCAAAAGAATTTAACTCAAAAAATAATGATTACTTTTGATAACACAAATTAAACTCAAAAACTCAAACTCACAAAATCATAATTAGTTTCAATGAAAAAATATCAAATCAAACAAAAAATATCACTTCACAAAAAAAAAATCATAATTTCAGAGCGAAAAATTAACTTTTTAACAAATTATTTTTACAGAGCGCTTAGTAGAAATCTAAAACTAATTGTTAATTAACTATAAAATTTACAGTTATCGCGCAAAAATTATTAAATCGTAACAAATTCATATAAGTCATAAAAAATATCAAAAATGTTCTCAGGTATTTAGAAGTAGTCGATTTTTCATTGCACATTAAAAAATAATCATTATTTTGGGTTTCGAGGAATTATGCAGTTTTAGAACACAGCAAGTTCTAAAATACATTGATATGTACTTCAATTTTTAAACTTTCAATTAAGAAAATATTCTTCATTGCAAAATTTTACAGTTTTTCACTTTCAAGGAATTTGTAAACGCTGTTGCCAAGTTTTTATTATATAAAACTAATCAATATTAAGCATACAATTTTCCAATCTATATTTGTCCATTTCTATGCTATATTTTGATAAAAGCCTCGATGTTGCACATAGCCTTAATTTTAAATAGACCTATGCACGTCAATGCACTGTGGTGCGTGGATTTTTGGCAGTGATTATATCTGTGAAATATGGAGCCTTCTACTCGTAAATCTATAACCAGGTTACAATGAAATATTTTTTTAAATATTTTTTTTTCAATCTGTTGAGAATTTCAGGTGTTTGTTACCAACGATATGACGAATAAAGTTTTTTTGAATGGCTTTACCTCGTTTCGGATACTAAAGCTCTTAATCGAAGCATACCAAGGATCCCTTTATACCGGCGTAAAATTAGCGCTAGGTGAAAATTACTCCAGTCGATAAATATCGTCGTTAGTCAAGACTTGCTGGTCGTTCGGTGATCCTGGAGATGACCATGTTATACTTTAGTTTTCTGGATTTTTAAATGCTAGTCAGAAGCCTACTAGGATTGATTGCATTATGTGCATTGACTGCAATACAGTAATAAGAGACTTGGAAACAAAATTTGGTTTGCGATAATAAAGCTGTAGAAAGTTGTATTGGTTTTTTGAAATTTTCTTTAAATGAATGACCGAAGGTATTGCAAGGAGTATTATAGAATACATATATTTGAACCTTGTTTAGAACTTTTCTCTTCTATGTCCCCGCTTATCTGCTTAAACTCACTAGCCTCCGCAACTACTGAATGAATTTTAATGAGGCTTTAACTGGAAAAAGTAACCGTGGACGTAGTAGCATAGAATAGAATATAGATTAACAAAATACTAGCAAGACCGGCGCGCTTTGCTACACCGCACAAATTAAGATATTGTGGTTATAATTAAATATGTTGTATAAAGCTTCCCCTGCGGAAAAATTGATATTCTAAGATTAATCCACACACTTGGAGATAATACGATTTTTTGAAGTTATCTAAATTTAGCTCCAGAGCCACTTATTCGCTCAAATTTCTAACAAAATATTTGTATTCATGTGGCTAATACATATTCTGAATTTGAATCAAATTGGACTGCAAATATGGCTTTTGGAGATATCTTGACTCCAGCGCCACCTATTGAACAAACGACTTCTATACCAGCAATAAGCAGCGTATGCCGCTATGCTTTAAATAGAGCATCAGTAACAAAAAAAAAAAAAAACACCGGCATGCATCGTTGAAAAGAAAATCGTTTTATGCAAATTCTATAAAAAATTGTGGTTTTCCGTTTAATATTTTGATAAATATACGCTATGTTATGTCCGAGGTTACTATCTAGCGACTACTTAAAGCCCCATGTAAATTCATTCTGGAAACGGAAAAACAAACAGACGAAAATTGTGAAAATATACAAAATTGATTATATTAATTTACCCTGATGCAGGTCATTGTTCTAAAGAAAGTTTCGATGTCCAGATAGGATTTTTCTACAATCGTCAATTTTGCAACAAAAAAAATTTGAAATGTCAGAAAAAATATCAAAATAAAGGAATATTTTTATTTCCATCTTCTTGCTTGGGCATCAAATGCAGCAAGAATCTGATAAATAAATATACTTCTTAAATATTAGTAAAAACTGTGCAAATTCGTCGATAAACCCCTTAATAACTTCTAAATCAATAATCCTGTAAAAAAAATGTTGTTCCCACAAATTACAGAAAAGTTGATCAGCTTTTCATGACTAGAACCAAATCAGAAATATCTCAGCTATGGTCAGAGATAATTAATTATAAATTATTCAGATCTCAAACAAATATAAATTCAGCTGTATCTCAACAATTTGTCTACTTTTCTTAATAGACTGCCTTCATATTCGGGTTCAGCGGAACATTTTATGTTACACTTTATATGTATAAAGCCGTCGCAAATCGGAAAAATTTTAAAATTTTGTATACTTGTGTTAATATTGTAATAGTTTTTTTGAAACTGATGCCGATATTTTGCCGAATAAAGTTACTCTGCCATACGACGACTCAATTATATTGTTGTTAGTCACATTGTTATTAGATAAAGTTTGTTTAAATTGATTTGGTTTCATCTATGTGTTATTGTCAGAAATTAAGAGCATTAGCTTAGTTTTGTTTGCAATCGAATAAAAGTTGGTGTTTTTTTTAATTTATTTATAATTAGAAAAACAAGTTTTACCGATTTTTTATTTAAGTTTCGTGGTGACAATTTAATAAATACTAGGAAATCATTTTGTAAACGTGTGCTTGTTTTTATTTTTTATATGCAACATTTTATTTGCATCTTCATCACTTGCAGGTTTTTGAATGCTACTAATATTAGCTCTTTATGCATTTGAAAATAGTTTATTAAAATATTTCAATTTTTATCATTAGTTATATTCATTCACAATTTTTTTGTTCTTCACAATTTTTTTATTATTTGCAGCATCAATCTCTTTTGTTTTCTGTAACATTTGATAAACTTTTATTATATAAAACCATTGGAAAACACAGTAAATCAATTAAAAAACTTTTATTGTTTTCCGCACACACACACACACATATACATACATATGTACATCGATATGAGTATATGTACATATACACACCCTTTTTCAAATTGCGTCGGCTAATTGTTTATTTATTCAAGCGCGCGGCTCCTCCGCATTCTGTTATCGACAAACTCGAACTCGAACTGCTTTTACTGCCACTGGTCGTTTGCTGTTGGCTGGCGCAGCGGTTGGTGGTTGGCGTACAGTAAAACAATTAAAATACAATACAAAACTATATGCGTCTAAATGTTAGTGCAAACACACACACACACACACACACATGCATCTTGAAAGCATCGGGCCACAAACATTTGAACACAGAAAAGCAAAGAAACAAAAAAACAACTTGCATTGCATAGTTTGAACGCTGGCACGCACACCGCTAACCAACACCACATGAAGCAAGGAGAAAAAATACATAATAAAATATTATAATCAATACACCAAACAAAAAAAAAACAACAACAACACGCAATGGAGTGAACAAGTTTTCAACAGAACCACCACCAACCACACGAAAAGTTGCCACCACCGGCGGCGGTTAGCGGTGGAGCTTGTGTGTAGCTTGTGTTGTTGTGGTTGTAGACTTCGCCATCCAAGATGGAGCCGAAGACGTTGTACAAACTTAGCAACAAGAACACGAAATAAAAAATAATAAAAAAAAAAACTACAAAACAAGCAGCAGCTCCTTAAGAAAAATTCAAACAGCCAAAGAACAACAACTCCGTTTTTCTTCGCCTTTGTTGGAGTAAAAATTCCCCCAAAGAGAGCAGCAAGCCTTGGCAGACTTGCCGGTTAAGCCAACCCGCTGCCGGCATCTGCCTTGTCGTTAAACTCGTTCGCGCTCCCGCGGTTTAGAAAACGACACACAAAAACCAATATAAAAGCCTACAAATGCGTACATACATACATACAAACCAAACCAAACCAAAGTGGGTGTGGCCGCATTCGTTTTACACTTTTTTTTCGCGCGCAACGCGTTTCGTTTTTTGGTTGGTTAACATCGCAGCGAAAGTTTTTTATATTCCTTGCTTTTTTATCGCTCGTTAGCCATATTTACGTGATTTTTTGTTTAGATATGTGTTTTTTGTAAATCGTGCAAGTGTGTATGAGTGTGTGTGTGTGTGTGTACACGCTGACTCTCCATAATGTAGGATCGCTCCCCGTATGCGAGCGAGAGTGTACGATTCATAATATCTCGTTGGAGACTGCCCACTTTAGCTAAGCTGATAGCGTTTGGTTCTCTATATGTAACTGGGTGTTTTTATGATAGGGTAAATGCGCATAATATGGCAGCACGGGCATTACCGCATGTTATTGATTTTTAACAATGTCTTTTGAGAGTTTTATATCAGCACATGCATACATATATAATTCTCGAATTTTCAGGTATCTCGTACTTTAGTTCTATTGTGTTAATTAAATAAAAAAAAATAGTTTTTAAATATTTTTGATGAGAGATTTTTCTAATTTACAAGAAATAATAATTCAATAAGATAAAAGTGAGTAAAAACAATGCAATAAAATAATGTATTAATACGAATAAAAATAAAATTAAAAATGTAAAATAAAATGATAGGTACAATATACAATAATTCAAAAAAAATTAAGTAATGCAAAAAATAATTCAAAAAAATTAAGTAATGCAAAAAATAATACTGAACAAACTAAACTAAATTAAAATTAAATAAAGCAAAATAAATTAATATTAAACGAAACATAATAAAATAAAACGAAATATTATCAACCCAAATTAAAATGTACAAAAAAAAAAAAAAAATACACCAAAACAAAACTTATAAAATAAAAAAATCAGCAAAATATACAAAATATAATAGTTTAAATCAATAGAAAATATGGTACCAAGTAGTAAAATAGACTAAAGTTAAATTAAATTAAGTTAAATACAATAAATTAAATAAAACAATATAAAATAAAAAAAAATTAATTCGAACAGAATAAATAAATTAAAGTACGTTAAAATTAAATCAAGTAACATAAAATATAATTGAAGAAAATAAGACATAGTAATTAAAAAAATAATATAAATTAAGTCAGGACCTGTGCCAATTGATGGAAAAGCACACTAGAAATTAAATTTTTTACAAGTATGTACTATGTGCTGGATAAAAATTTAGAAGCCGGCAGGGCTAGTGAAAAACTCTACAACCACCATAACCAAGAAAATGAGGGTATTTGCTCGTTTTTTTTCAAAAGAATTAAAATTAGCAAAAGCAAATATTTGCTCTATAGATCCGGTTCCGTTCTTGTTCTTGCCGAAATTTGCCGCGGTCCTAAAATCTTCCATAAGCCGCTGCACCTTTTGATAAAATTTTCAGGTGCTTTTTCTGTCGGCTAGCGTCGCAAGCTCTTCGCCCTCACGCATTTCGGCCCCTCTTTTCTTTTTCTTCGAATAATACGTGTTCTCTCCTTTGTCAATTCCCGGTAACGTTGCCAAACAGCTCGCATTGCGCCCGATATTAGCGCGGCTCTGTAGGCAGCGTTATTAGCATTTTCGATCTAAGGGCTGTCACGTGGCTTAGTGGATATTCTTGTCTTGAGGCTACAACCTACCATGTTTCGAGCCCCGGCAGAATCGATCAATATCCGTCCGTTAGCGGAGGTTTCCTAGTGGAGACTGAAATTTCCGACAGTGGGAAAACTAATGAAACTAAGATTAGTGAATGTAAGAAGGTTTATATTGGTGTATTCTTTATGCAGACAAAACTTCTATTTCAGTACGATTGTTTTACTTAGTTGGAATTTAAAAAATAGTAATGGTGATGCTGGTTAGGAACGTAGAATTATCCCAGATAATTTTTATATCCATAATGAAGAAATTCCGCGTAAAAATTTAGAATTGTGCTTTTTATGTTAGACTTTAATGTCATGGAGTTCAGCTTATAGAAGAGGTTCTTATCAAAAGCTGAATTTTGTGAAACTTACTGGTTAAGCTATCAACATCAGTACACAAAGCAAAAAAGTTCAGTTATAGTTAAAAAGACCGAAGTTTAAAAAAGCTTGGTGGCCAAGGAAAACGAGAGATGCCAATATTGAAGAATTGTTTGCTAGAAAATCTTCTGAATTTTATTTTGAATTTCGTCTATAAATTTATTGAAAAGGCAAATGGCTGTAAACAGGAGATGGCTTCTTGCTTATTCATTTTTATGATATTTCGCCCTCAAATATGCAAATGTTAGAATAAACCTTCTTGCTGTTATATTAGAAATCATATAAAGCAAGTTAGTAAGTAGATCCTCTCATGTTTACTAGAATCTTACTGAATTTATTAATAAAGGAAACTATTAATTTCTCAAAAACCCCCTATTAATTCACTTTGTATAGTTAATAAATATCGGTATATGTTACTGTTATATGAAAGGCGGGCATGGCTTTTGTATGATTTTTGGAATTTTCGAAATTGAAATGCAATGTGTGCATAGTTTTTGAGATATAACTATTTGCCTGAAAGTTAGCGATGCCACGCCTATTACCAACACTTTTTTTCCTTGTATTTGCTTATGCAATCTCATTATGATTATTAAATTTGATCAAGCTCTCTTTAATAGCTACATAAATATCAGGTTTTTTTTTAGAGGGTGTAGGTTTTGTTCGGTTTTTACAAAGTTTGAAATTTTGCTTTGATACATCACATGTGATGTGTGTACCAAATTTGGAAGACTTTGGTAGCATGTTTCGGAGATATACTTATTAGCCCGAAAGTGAGCGAACCCTCCCCATTTCCAAATGGTTTTGATTTGAAGTATTTGTGAGTGCACCCCATATAAAATTTGATCGAATTGTCTTCAATGCTGACTTAAATACCGCATCATTTTATTTTTGAAATTTCCGTTACATGAGAGATGGACGTGGTTTTTGTTTGATTTTAACAATTTTCGAAATTTTGCTTACTGACTACATATTCAATATGAGTACCAAATTTGGTAGAACTTGCTCAAGTAAAAATTTAGGTGGCAATAATTTTAGATTGATATGATTATCGGCTTATTAATATTATGAAAAGTTCCTAATGAAAACCAAGACTCGCTTCGTAATTATATTGAAGAGGTTTTCATCTTAGTTTTACAGGTCTGTCTACTAGATTTTATTGAAAACGATTTCGTTTTAATTCTATGGGTCATCTTCTTGATTACATTGCAAAGTTTTCATCTAAGTTGTACAGATTATTTTCTTGATTTTATTTAAAAGACATATCCAGGCACAATGAGAAGGGGTTCTTATTGGAAAAAAATCATAGAGAAATCCGCTAAATTTTTTTTCTGATTTAGAGGACATTTTAAGGGGTATATACATATATTGAGACTCTTGTCAATTATCTTCTTTTTTTTTAATACTTTTGGCTGTTTTTGGTTTGGTTTCGCTTGAGTTTAAACCCTTTTTTTTTCTAACTATTTTCAACTAATGTGCGACTTATCTAAATTGTTGTATGTGTACATATTCATTATACCCTGCATTCAGCATTTAATTACTACAACAACTGCATGTATATAAATAAAAACATTTAATTAAAGATATTCCGGCTGTCCACTAGCTATGCAATAAAATGCAACAAAATGAAAATAAAATAATGAAAATGTGAATGCGTAATACGCGTAGGACGCAACGCGCCATAAATACTACAACAACTCCACCACTTTACCAATTACCAATACCAATGCCACATCTTTTTTTAGCATGGCATGCAATAAAATTTATGTCCATGTGTGGCAGGCAGCCATCGCCCAACCTCTTTAAAAAGCCCTTAAAATGCGGCAAGCGGCAAGCGGCAAGCGGCAAGCGGCAAGCAACAACACTAAACTCGGCGACTTCGCCATCTAATGAAATCCAATAAAAAGGAAAACAATAATAAAAATGATAATGAAAAGAAAAAAAAAGAATTCATTAAATATCGCGTCCACCAATCGGCTTTCGTTAGCGCAGCTGTGTTGTTGTTAACTCCACCTTTCGATTGTTGCCTTCGAAGGCAGCGCAACCTTCGTTGAAAATTGCCGTGCAACACGAAACGAGTTTGTGGCAACATGTCGCTGCCAACTTGCGCAATAACAAAACCCGTGCAACGCAACACTTCCCCTTTGGTTAGCAAGAAGTAGTACAAGCCCATGGACTGGCTGGACGGACGGACGGACGGCGATCATGAGAGAGACACACACGCACATACAGATGTTTTGCGATTGCATGCATGATAGAAATGCACGATGTGTAGCTACATACTATGTGTATTAGATGTGCATATATGTATGTCTGTGGCATTATTGGTCGTTATTGTGGCCCTGTCGATACGCATCTTGTGGCATAAACATCCACAATCACGAATTCAGGTAAATTGCCTTCACCATTTTTTTGTTTTTGCGCTCGTTCACTTTTTGTACATTACTGTGCGAGTAATTGAGGTTGATGTTGGAAATTCGAAATGGAGGCAAAAGAAATTTTACGAACAGAATGATATACTCGTACTACGAGCATACGCAGATGAAATAGAATATGTTCGGGGGGTAAAGTGTTTGACCAATTTTTTAACTTTTTTGATTGAATTATAATTTTAATTGTTTCAAATTGTGAATTTAGCATTTATGGGTAATTTGAATCTTTTTCAGTTTTAGTTCAGAAAGTTGCAATTCATATTCAGAACTTTAATTTCAAATTCAGAAAATTGCAATTGAAGTTCAGAAATTTACAAATTAAATTCAGAATTGCCCCTTTGAATTCAGAAAATTATAATTCAGATTGAGAATTTCCATTTCAAATTCAGAAAGTTTCAAATATAATTCAGAATTTCCATTTCAAATTCAGAAAGGCGCAGGAAATCCAGAAAATTACAATTTAAATTCAGAATTTCTCCTTTGAATTCAGATAATTACAACTCAAATTCAGAATTTCCACTTCAAATTCAGAAAGTTTCAATTCTAATACAGAACTTCCATTTTAAATTCAGAAAGTCCCAATTGAAATTCGGAAAGTTACAATTTAAGTTCAGAATTTCCAATTCAAATTCAGAATTTCCCCTTTAAATTTAAAAAATTGCAATTCAAATTCAGAACTTCCATTTCAAATTCAGAAAGTTGCAATTCAAATTCAGAAATCTTACTTTAAAGTCAGAAAAAAATTCAAATTCAGAATTTTCTAATTTAAGTTCAGAAAATTTCTTATTCGCTGCACGATTTGGAAATTTTATGTTGCATAGTAGATATATACACTATATACATACTATGTACAAAGGATATCCTCTTACTTATTTTTTGTCCTGAAAAAAATATTCTATAGCTGCATTTCGAAGTACTATGTATATATAAACGCACGTAATAAATTTCATTGACCTATCTCGCTAGGTTTCTGAGATATTGGTTATAAAACTCAAAAATTCAACAAATACAAAAATAGAACATAAAATAATTACCTGCCATGAATTAAGATTTTCATTGACACTTCTCGAAATTTTTTATATAAAATATTACTACCTGACCCGGCGCGCTCGCTGTACCCAAATCCAACTGAATTGTGATTATAGGTTTTAGAGATATTTCGGATTCAGCGCCACAATATTTATTTATTAATTGCCCTTCGTACTTGTAACCAGAAAACACATTCCGGTTTACGTCACATATAACACAGGTGGCAACCCTTACAAAAATATTGGTTTACACCTTGTCCTCGCAAAGTCGAACAATTTGACACTCATATTTTATGAGCTTGTATAAATTTTATTTAAATTTATCTTTAATAAAAGTGGCAACCTTCTGTAAAAGATATATACCTTCTCCTCAGCAAAACGATCAGTTTGACACCCATATTTCACTATATTAATAATTTTACTAAAATCAACTCATAAACCAGGTGGCAATCCTCCATATATTATAAACCTTTTCCTTAGCGAAACGAACCTTTTGTTACTCATATTTTAATATTTTACAACTCCACTTGAGTATAATTTAATAAAATTCACCATTTCAAATAGGTGGCATCCCTCTACAAAATATAGTATACATGAATTTTCTCCTCGCCGAGCCAAGCCGTTTGGCACCCATAGTTTAATATTTCATAAAACTTTTGTATATATTGATTACATTGAAACAGGTGGCAACCCTTTCCAAGCGTAAAATATACTTTACTTTCTCATACCCACCGAATATATGTACATTCAAAGTTTCATAAGCATCGGTTAATCTATTTCGGAGGAGTTCGACCACAAACACCGTGACAGGAGATTTTTATATAAGGGTTTTTTTCTATGCTATGGTCGCTCGATATCCGTTCGAAAGATACATCATTATGAAAGAAACAAGTCCATCGGAAAAAATATTTTTCTTCATTTGGTTTTCCTGTTTTGCTTTCTCGGTAGTTTTGAGGTTAACATTGTGATTTGAGTTAAATCCGAGATAAACAATGTCTTTCACTATTTTTGCTAAATTGTAATTGTCAACAGAGATGTGGGATGAGCTGAATGTTTATTTCATAACAGAAGGTATTTCGTTTTGCACTCGTTCGCCTACAGATGGCGCTGTTGTTGAGACCGATGATGTCGATATCAACAGTGTGAGTTTTAAAGCTGTAAACACTTCGCGTACATAAAGAATATTATTCAGATAATTTATGATGGAAATTTTAACTATTTAGCAAAATAATTCTTTTTCTCCCTTGTTTAGAGAATTAGGGGTTAGAAAGTTATGGTATATTTGTTTTCAGAAAACTTAAGCGAGTGCTTTCAGGGAGAAAAAATCGTGAGAATCCACGACTTTTGTTTTGAGTTTTATATTATAAAAGTCTTCTCATAAAAATTATGAGTCAGAAAAAATGTGTTAGGTCTTGCAGGACGAGACTAAAAAGCTACAAATTGACAAATTCGGTATTAGTTCGAAGTCATTTTAGGATAACTTCTGGAATAGTTCGGTACTATTTTCGGTCCGTCTTTGTATGATTTAAAAAAGTTGCCTTACAATTATTATGCAAAGACTTTTATAATACAAATCTCGAAATAATAATTTTTGTTGATTTAAAAAATTGTTCTCACTAAAAATTGTTATGAACATAAGTTTCAAAACAATAAATATCGATAACTAAAAAGTTTGTCTGCGTCATAATTATTATAAAAATTAGGATAACTTTTGTAAAACTCAACTGTTAAATAATTATTATTCTGAATCTCTGGTTATAAGCACTTGGTAGTAGCATTAATAAAAGTAGTAATTGGAATTTGTAAAAAATAGTAGTAGGAATTAGTAGCAGCTTTAATAAAAATAGTAGCAGAAATTAGTGGTAGAAATTATTAAAAATAGTAGTAGTTATTAGTTGTAGCATTAGTAAAACAGTTAAAGTATCTAATAGTAGGTTTAATAAAAATAGTAGCAGAAATTAGTCAAAATAGTAGCATTAGTAAAAATAGTAGTAAAAATTACAAAAAATAGTAGTAAAAACTAGTAAAAAATTTTGTAGATAGTAATAAGTAGTAGCATTAAAAAAAATAGTAGTAGAAATTATAAAAAATAGTAGTAAAAACTAGTAAAAAATTTAGTAGATAGTAATAAGTAGTAGCATTAGTAAAAATAGTAGTAGAAATTATAAAAAATAGTAGTAAAAACTGGTAAAAATTTTAGTAGATGATAATTAGTAGTAACATTAGTAAAAATAGTACCAGAAATTATGAGTTGTAGCAGTAATAGTCGTAGTGATCGAAGTAATAGCAAGAGTTTTACTAAAAAGCACGTTCGATAATATCGAACAATTTACACTATCGTCATCGAAGCCCAATCGAATGGTGCGAACTATCGATAAGTTTCCAACACCATTGGCTACGCTGACCACCTTACTGAACATTAATAAAAATCGTATGTGATACGAAGTGTAGATATTAAAATTGTAATAGGGTATTTTCCATGCCATTTTCAGAGTGCCCCAAAAATTTTTTTTTTCAATATACTCCCCAATAAATTTTCCGAACCGGCCTAATGCAGGCACACATACAAACATGCATATGAGGTCATTTATATGATTTCGTTTATTTATGTTGATAAATAACTATTCGCGTGACTTGAATTCCGACGGCAGCTGATTGTGGCGAACAAATGTTCATAAATCTAAACAACTACAAACTGACATTTCACATAAAAAATATCCACAAAAACACAGCATCATTTTCACCAAATCACACACACCAGCAGAGCCATAGAGAGTGAAGAAAAAATGTATACAACAACAATAGCATTGTAGTATAACCAAAAATGGCATAATCAAAGCTGCTGCTGCAGTTCATTAGCCATATCGCTGGAATAAATTTTACCATAATAACAAGCAAAAAATTCGTGCAATAGCGCCAATACATAAAGAAAAAAATTCAGCAGCAGCTTCCATCATACATAATTGAATGCACCGGCTAAAGGAAAGGTGCAAAACTCCATAAAAGTATTAGGGATGCTTGCAGGCGACTTTGCATTACCCGTAATGGGTGAAAGAAGGAAAAGATAATTTAGAGATACCCAAGTAATTCTTCTACGTTTCCAGTAAAAAAATGTGTATTCATTTTTAGTGGGAACGCACAGAACATGCTATAGAAAGTGCAAAGTCGCCTCCAAGCAATTACCGCCAATAACATGCCAGTGTTGAAGTAAAGCCTCTTACTATTTTTTTCTATTCGATATACGTTTTCGAAGTCAACAAGTTATCATAGAAAGCGATTCGAGATTTTGGTTTTCTTTTGAGATTTACTTCCTTTTTTAACAATTGCTTTTGTGTGCTCGTTGGAACAAAATAAATCCCTGCATGAACAACGATAGTCATGTGATTGATCATGTGGTACTCAATGGTGATGAAAATACCCATCAAGTTCTTTACCCTGCGAGAAAGGATTTTTTTGATTGGCTCATTCTCTAGCACACTAAAATTAAAACCAATAAAAATAAAAATATTTTAAAAAAAATGGCTTATAGTTTTAAATTAGTAAAAAAGGGGGATATCCTGCGCACCATATATAAAATGGAATGCACAAAATAATAGGCCAGATTTTTCATATTTTCTTTAAATTGTGATGCTAAATATTATGCCAATTTTTTTTTTTACAGATCTACTAGATATACATATGGCGTATAGGTTTTTTGTATGGTTATAACTTTTGTAAACTAATTAAATATGTAACTGAAGTGCTAATTCCACGACTCACCCATGATGGGTAGACCTATCAAGGTTGACCAACCATACTTGGTATATAAACTTGTCGCAGTTTATCAAACAAATGTACTGTATTATATACCGAAAACAATGAAATGTAAATTACTTATTTTCGTCCGACTTACTTCGCATAAACCAAGTGCATCCACACTTGCCATTCCTACTTTGTAATGCCAGCTCTGGAGCCACCTCAGTCCTACGATCAAAGGAGCAAATGTGAGAGAAGCTGTACGTTTTTAATATACTTAAATTTAAATTTTATTGTGATAATATCCTTTTTTAAATTTACGATCATTAATGAAAGTTACTAAAGGTAGCAAAAATCAAGGATTGGTTCAGTGAAATGCAACATTTCAAAATGTGCTGTCCAGTTTGGTTATAGGGGAACACATTTTTCGATTATTATCAAAAAAAATTTAGAGCCGACACTAATTTGTACACGATATGGATGTGGAGTTATAATTAATACCTCATTTCATCTTAACTTACAAAGCGAAATTACATAGTTTCATCCCGATTCGCTGAAAAATTAAGAATGACCCAAAAATTGCGATAGTGTGTCCGGGTCTTAAACCTATCGCAGTTGCTTAATAAAATGTGTTGTATAAACCTTTCACGGATGAATAATTAAACGTAGTACGCATACCCAACACATCATAGTTGAATACCTACCTACAAAAAATATTCGATCATATTTAGAAAATCAAACGATTTGAAAGCGAACAGTTTAAAAAATAATTTCTTTTGATCTTCTGTTTCCTCGACAGGGTTCGTTCTCGAGAACGAAAAATGACACTGAAGATGGCACAACCGGTTTGGCTCCAAACCAAATTTAACAAGGGATGGAAAATCGTTCCAATATACAGCATTTAAAAAATAGTTAGTTTAAATTATATCTGAATATTTAAGATGAAAACTATAAAATAAGCATCTGTCATGTAAATAGTTTTAATGCCAAATTTTAACTATGTTGGTTAAAAATCTTGAAAATAATTTTTTAAACCGATCAAAAATTTTTCAAATTTTTGAACATGCTTGATAACATATAAATTGAAATTCAATTCAGTTTCTTTACGCTGATATATCTCTTGGTAATTTTTATTCATTCCTTCTAATAGAAAAGCTGTGTAAAAAAATTTTTTTAAATAATTATTGAAAGATAATTTCATTTCAAAATGAAAATATAAAAGTTAATACAAATTAGGTAAAAGTGCCAAATTTAAATTTTTCCGCTGAATACGGATTGGCCAGAAGTTATAGGAAAAAAACCAGGGGTGTTCGCTATTAGAAAAAACTTTTCTATTATTTTTAATGCTACTTGCTTCGGCTAGGATGCGAACTCGTTGCCCAACGAATGAAGAGCGTACACGCTACGCAATCGGCCACAGTGCATTTAATTAATTTCTGAAATCCGAGTATATGGATTTTTTATTTAAGTATCCCAAGGATAGTTGAAAAATCCGGATGGATTTCCCAGCCCTAGTTAAACCGGACAGACGGGCGTGGCAAATCGAATCAGCGCGTGGCTTATCATTTGGATATGCTTCTGTCTCTTCTTCTTCTAATACTTACAAACATCGGAACAAAGTTATAATACCATTTCTTCCTCATGAAAGGTATAATAACCTAGAATTTATTGAATAGGTACTGAATTCACGAAAATTATATTATATCATATCTTAGTGTCGCCGTGCAAAAGAACACTGGGTAGGATAACGAATTGCATGCAAAGCAACAACACAAACTCGGAAAAATGTGCGAGCTGAGCTAACTCGGTAAAATGATATCCGACCTGAGTGTAGTGTTGGGAAGTGAAAAAATTGCGCTATTGTGAATGAGCCCTAAAAAAGTACATGGGAAATTTTAATTTAACACTTAATCCATTTTTATGTATATAGTATTTTTTGAATACATATGCAACTAAATCAACGAAAAATTTGCCATCACAACGTCCGTTCTTAAATAGCACTAATCAAATCCCATGTTTTATGAAAGATTCTAACAGGGTTGCATTGGCAAGTATATAAAATTTTATCCGAGTTGGAGTTAGGATAATACAGAACCCAAATAAGTTTTTTTGTCAACATTTCACAGATACATATGTACATATATAAATATCAATAAAACAAGTTTAGAGTGTGTCAGTTTTATTTGAATTTTTATGTAGAATCAAAATTTTGTAAAAGTATTTACCTTCATGTCGCCCAAACAGATTATTTTAGTCCTAACAGGTTTAGGCCTTAAAAGCCGTTTTTATTTGTAATTTTGGAATTACTATCCCTTATGTTTTTATTTTTATGCTATTAATCTAAAGCTATCGGAAAGTTTTGAGGACTTCGCTAAAATAGTGTTAGAATTTAATCACAAGCAAAAACGATATGACCGTTTTAGTTTTTTCTTTTATTTAACATTTTCATGATCTAAATTACGACCAACGAAAAATGTCATGCCCAAATATAGTATTTTTCGGTGACGGAAGAAAACGTTCATCAAATTAGCAAACCATGACAAAAAAGCGATTTATAGCGATAGCGGGCGCCTAAAAAAAATTTCACACCCAAAATTTTTTCTCAACTTATGTTCATGTTTTCAAATAAAACTGACACAGGCCAAACTTTTTTTCGCTTCATATAACGTGATACGGCTTAATGTGCCCATACTCACATAAACCAACTATATTTAGTTTGTGTGCAACGTGCAGTATTAGCATCAACATTGGCATCACCAGCATGTGCCATGCCACGTTAAGTAAGCACTCAATGGCTGAATGGCCATCTCTCAGTCGCGTCTTCTAATTAATAGCTTTGGCCTTCTTAATAGATTCCTACAACATCGCCAACAGTAACTACACGGTCACACATACATACATACATACATTGTTCATACATTTAGTGCATGCAAGTTGCTATTCACATTTTAAAATTGTATTTAGTAAATGACATTATCGCCATTTTGTATGGCAGTTAACGTTAAAAGAAATTGTGCAGTTCAGTTGTGTTTATAATGAGAAGGTAAGAGGTGGAAGTTTTCTCGACAGTTACATACATACATATATGTACATATATTTATTTTCACCATTCTTAGTTTCGTAAAGTAGATCCTCCCCCCTGTTTGCGCTCATTCGAAATTAAACGTAACAAAATTTTATGTAATGGTCTTTACTTTGGCGCGAAATTTGACTTCACTTTATTTCAAACTAGAACCGTCCGAAATGGATTCAGAAAAAGTCTTCTATAGGGAATACATCCTTAGCCAACTGATATCTTCTGATATTCTGATATCGCTGTACTGGAAATGCGACGGGCGAGGGATATTCCAACAGACGACGCAAAAATTGAGTTCAGAATTTATGTTTGGGCCGAGATTTGTTTCCAGGTTCCACCCATAACTGCGTACGCTCCGAGAGAGTAAAAGAACAGTGAGACCAATGAGCAATTCTAGGAGATCCGGTCTTGTCGAAAATTCTTAGTGTTGCCTTTGCCGCGATGATAAAATTTTCCTAGGCGACTTTAATGCTAAGGTGGGCATAGTGGGCATACTCCTATTTGGTTCAACAGTCGGAAAATTCAGCTATCATGTTAGTTATACCTCCGAGATAGTACCAGATAGGTAGATAGGAGTGATCCCTCCACACTTATACCATAAATTCTATTACCGCAAGAATTTATACCATCCGAGGATGGTATTACCCCTCATTAAACCATTTTGCATCGATGATGAATCTCATCAGGCAATTAACCTTGGTGTTTGAAAACTCTTAAGGTCAACCGGAAATGATGATCCCAGATACCGCAGCCTACTTTTACACAGTAAATGCAAGACCGTTTCCCCCTCTTCGTCATTCTTGCAGCTCCTGCAGCATCTTCGGAAATAAGTTCAGCATGTTTATCTATCAGACAGTGCCCGCTTTGAGCCCCAACCACGTTAGAAATATTTGCTCTTCTTAGAGAGCGTACGCATCGTGACCGTTTCCGTTCTAATTTAGGCCATGTCTGCCTTGAGGTTCGACAAGTCGTATTTTGACTCAATCTATTATATTGATTATATATACATTCTCTAAGTAGCGGTTCGCAGGTGGTATGTCCCTGTGGTCAGGGACCCAAATGAGATACTGTCTGTTTTGCTTGGCCATCTACTGTAGAGATAGATGGCAGTCCAGCGCGATGGTTGAGTTAAACGTGAATGGAAGCAGAGCTTTGATTGCAGCCTGGGTATCACTGAAATCAAGCAAAGCTCGGAATAAAGCAAAACTTGTTTAAAATACAAGTGTGTCCTTTGGTTTCGGGATGCCACTGGAATGTCTCTCTTAGTCGCAAAGCAGTCGTTGCTATCATCTGTTGTCCTGCCAAATCTAAAGGAAGGAGATCAAAAATAGCTAAATAGTTCTAAAGACCTAAATAGCTAAAATACAGATCATACTAGATCTTTGCTCCTTGGTGAGTAGCCTGAGGTTAACATATTTTTTTAAACCAGGACCGCCATGCGATCATTCCATATAGAAGTACCAGATACATATTAGGATTAAAGCATCTATGAATCTATTTGGCTGCCTATTAATCAATGAACATATCGCCAAATTCGTCACGCTGTGGCAAACCTATCAAGAGGTCCTAACGTTCGTTCTATCTATTCGGAAAGTTACAACCGAAACGGACAGCGAAGAAATTTCCTACGCGACCTGCTTAAACAAGAAACTTATCATAACCTGGTTAAATGAAAAAGCGGTCACCATCTCACAATCTCTCTATACCGTAATAAAAAAAAGACTATTAGATTTGTCGTGTTTGGAGTGCCCAAAGAAAAAAAATAAGAGCTGGAAGATGGAAATTTGGTAATTTGGGTTCAGCGTGAATATGGAATATGGAAGGAACACTTCTCGATTCATGTGAATGGTTGCATTGGTGTCCATTCATTCGACCAATATGAGCTAACATGCTGCATATTAATAGCAAATTCGTCTGGCCAAGGACGAGCTAATCAAGGAGCAAAGAGCTGATACCGCGCAATTTGGTCTGAAGAATACATTCCCGAAGATTTGAATCTCATTGTTAAATGTTAAAACCACACGAAGAGTGGTCCTTTTTCAGCCAGTTATCGTGAAAAAAGCCTTAACATGGCGTTCGACGTTAATCTGCTTCATAAACCAATTCACTGGACTTTATTGATGTATCTTCAAATAATTGGGGAAATCAATCAAGTAACCGATGTTAAATAAAATTGGGGATGCTTTGGAGGATTTCGAGGGAATTATTATACCAATGATAGTATTTAATAGTATTACTTGAAATACGTGCAGTAGATTTTGAAAAATTATTGATGAGAGTGGCATATAATATCTTCGAAGTATTATTGAAGTAAAACTTTTTTAGCGGCACAATTTCGTGCATCGCGTAACGAAAGTGGCGTCAAAATAGCTTTACTAATTTCTACCACTATATTTACTAATTTGAACTATTATTGTTACTAATGGACCTATTAATTTCTACCATTACTTTTATTAATTTCTGCCAATATTTTTACAAACACTACTTTTAATTACTACCACTATTTCTACTCATTTCTACTATTATTTTTTATTAATGCTACTATTAATTACTACCATTATTTTTATTAGTTTCTATCACTAATTTCTAATTTTTCCCACTACCACTATTGTTACTAACGGTACTTCTAATTACTACCACTAATTTTATTAATGCCACTACTAATTTCTACCACTATTTTTACAAATTTCTACTACTATTTTACTAATATCTACCACTATTTTAACTTATTTCTTTCACTATTTTATTAATGCTACTACCAATTTCTACCACTATTTTTACTAATTTCTACCACTATTTTTACTAATTTCTACTACTATTTTACTAGTATCTACCACTATTTTAACTTATTTCTACCACTATTTTTACTAATGGTACTACCAATTACTACCACTAATTTTATTAATGCCACTACTAATTTCTACCACTATATTTAGTAATTTCTACTTCTATTTTACTAATATCTACCACTATTTTAACTTATTTCTTTTACTATTTTATTAATGCTACTACCAATTTCTACCACTATTTTTACTAATTTCTACCATAATTTTTACTAATTTCTACTACTATTTTACTAATGTCTACCACTATTTTAACTTATTTCTACCACTATTTTATTAATGCTACTACCAATTTCTACCATTATTTTTACTAATTTCTTTCACTATTTTTACTTATTTCTTCCACTATTTTACTAATTTCTACCACTCTTGTTACTCATTTCTACACTATTTCATTAGTGCTATTACTAATTTTTACCACTATTTATTAATAATTTTATTTTATTTATTTATTTTATTTCATTGTTACTTTTTACCACTATGTTCACTAATGTCACGATTACTTTTATTAATTTCTACTACCGCGCGTGTGTTTTTTTTCATATTGTTTTCTTTTAATCTACGGCATTCAATTTCAAATGGCGTCTCAGATAAATAATCTCCCGTTCGGAGCCAGTATTCGAATGAAATTTGTAGTTTCCGACCAATCTCTTTGTAAAAGGCTGGGAAAAGGACGCTACAAATCCGGTAAAAATTCTTTTAGTTGCAAAAGCAACGGTGTTTGCTTCTTTCTTGAATCATGGAATTTGTTTACAGCTATTTAAGATTGGAAAATAGATATGCTGGCTTTTAGTTGGTTTGGGTATAAATTTAAAAATATTTAAATAAAAATGTATTTGGGGTTGAACTGACACAACGGCACAGTAATTTTACTTCAAAAGACTACATCTCAGATCGGAAATCATTTTACCGAGTTACTTGTTTACCATTTGGATAAAAAAGAGTTCTATCAAGACGACCACAAAATAAATTTCCTTTGAGTATTTCTTATATATTTTATTCGAGATTCCGCAATTTCTTGAGAGCTACGTCAGGCCTTTGCGTACATATAGGGGTCAATTTATTTTTTCATTGAATATACATAAGAGTATTATACTACGCTCGCAGTCGATGTCACGCCAAGGATTGAAAACTTACGAAACATACCCTTAAAATCGGAAGTGTAAAAAGTACAAAAAAAAAACATATTAACAATAAACTAAAGGCCATTTCTTCTGATAATGAGATCAAAATTTCTACCTTATTATTAGCTTAATAACTCATTTGCAATTGATTGATGAGCCTTAAACTGATTGCCCACATCAGCAGACCACTTTATTGCAAACCTGTAAGAAAAAGTACAATAAATAATTTGGCAGAATATTTTCGTGCATTTGATAAGTTACTGGACATGAAATCATTCAAATAATCTGCAGCATTGTAAAGGAATGTGCGGAAAAAGTGAAAAAAAAAAACATTTCATATGTAGCAAAATACTAACATAAGCCATTATGGAGTGGCACTCTCACGTAGCGTCTACGGTATGTGGCAAGCGCTTCTGATTGCCATATCGACCCTTTTTCCCATCGTCACATTAGCGTGGACATGGTGCGAGGCGCCGTCTAAATTACCAGCATCATCACCATCGCCATCGCAGATTACTGCCTTGATGTAGTGCCGTTTCAGCGGCTATCGCCAGCCAACACCGCTCCTGCACCCCCATCTCCTTCTTCTTCTACTGCTTCTTTTTAATTCTCCTTGCCTTCATTCCATATTACCACTCAACACAGGTCTACCTCAATTGCCACTTCAGCTCCTTACCTTTCTACATACTTAGTTGCTGCTGACTGCTGTCACCTTGCCCGGGGCGCCACAAATCTTACCCTGCAGCCGTCCCAGCTCACCTATTTCAAGCTACCCTCGCTGTGGTGCGTCAGACGGGATTCCTCTTACCGCCACTGCAACTGCAATCTTCCATTTTGTTCTTCAGCTCAATTTTAAATGCGAAATGCCGCTTTAGCTGCAAAGCATAAGGGGAAATAAACAAAATCGAAAAATTAAAATTTCTTCGATAAGCGCCGTTGAAAAAAGAAAATATCTTGTCGCTGCACATAGCCGGCGCAAGTTGCCACAGATGCTGAGACATAGTAAGCGCTTAAACTCTTTCACCGATCTGTGTCTTTGCCTTCAACTTTTTTTCTTCTTTTATTTGCGCCAAAGATAAGCGCCGCATCTTCAATCTTCGCTGATGTCTCTGCCATGGGATGCTGGTTGGATGACGGGCTGACAGGCCGACTGGTTGGTTGGTTGGTTGGTTGGTTGGTTAGTTGTTGTGGCTGCTCGGGAATGTGGCCATTACTTACTCACACAACAATAACAGCAGCAGCACCAGAAACTGAATTGACCGAAAACCCCTATCGCGATGAAACGAACGAATGCCCGAAACTGAGAGCGAAGCAACAGACTGATAATGGAAATTGGTGGAGACACAGAAATAACATCGTGCCAGCCGTTGATAACGAAGCGTCGCTTGGCTAGGGAATACCCTAGGCACAGGCATAGCTACATACACATACATCCACACACACACACACATGCACACACCCATTTATACATACATTGCTTACTTAGTTACCTGATGCAGTAGAGGATTTTGTTTAATTCTTGGAATTTCAGTGATTTTTCCTAGAATTTCGTTGCGATTTCTCGGAATTAAAAGGGCAGATAATTTACTCGACTGACAGTAAGCGAACGTTGACGCTGACTTTGACGCGTTGTTGCTATTGTTGACTGTCGCCGATAATGATAATGAAGTTGATGATAATGATTATTTGATTGACAATTATGTTGTTGTTATGGGTATGCCGTAGAGGCAACAATGTTAGTGCATACTCGCGCACTTATAGATACATATAGTTTATATGTAATGTAAGTATACTATATACTAGAGATTTTTAGCGTCAGCTACAATGTTGTCGATGGGGACTACTGGATTTTCTGGTAGTTAATGGAATTTCCTTTGTGGTTTGGAGTTTGTATTTGGAAATAAAAGCTTACACAATTTCTGCACTTCAGTATAAGTAGTATGTATGGAAAAAACAATATATTTTCAAAACTTATAAGCTGTAGAAATTCAGAAGATTGCTAGCACTTCTCATATAACGAATGAAAAAAAAATACCTACTGCAATTTTCAGTCAGTTAAAACTTTAAGTTTACTATACCGAAATTGAATGGCCTAAAAAACCACACCAAATTATTTTATAAAAATTCAAATTAAAAACTATTTCTCTTTTTTACTATTTGTTAACGTGTTGTCCCGCTCCAATTTTCGAATGACCTACTCTTTAAGTTTTCCATTGTATTTAAATTTTTTCAAACCTCTTATTATTCGCTTCCTTATAGCTTCTCAGTTCGGGCCTTAGAGCAGCTCTAAATAGACAACGACTTTGTTCAAAAAATCATCTTTTCTGTCGGAGCGCATTTTCAACTCGGCGGCTGTGTTAACAAGCAAACATGCCACATCTAGAGATTGCGAAACTCGAACGTGATCGTCGATAACACAATGCATTCTCAGATAGTGACAGTTCGGTGTACGTATTTTGAAACGGTGGCATTATTAGGTCAATTTTCTTTGGAAAGACTCCTGAAAACGTTATTTCGGTCAACAGTAAGTGCTCCGTAGAAATGATAAACGATTTTTTGTGATCGGTAGTTGAAAATATGGATTTCGATGATCTTAGGTTTCAGCAGAATGCCGCGGAATGCTACACAGCCCATGGCATACCCGATTTTCTTCTGTGATTGTACTATCAGCCGTCTCCACGATGTCAATTGGTGACATTGGAGCTGCGATTTTATGTCTTTTTTGAGCGGTACAGTGAAGGGCCGATGTTTTGCGAACAATTCATTAGACATTCGTAAGATAAAGGCAACAACCATCACCAAGGTTCTCGGCAGTGACAGCCAAGCTGCAATAAGAAGCCAAGTTGAAGCCGAACTCTGTTGGAAAATGGAATAAGCTTGAACTCATGAGGGTGTCGGGGCACAGTGGTGTCCAAGATAACGAGAAATTGGCTAATTGCGAGCAGATTCCTTTAGATATCAGCCAATTATAAGGCCACGCATAGCAGGGACGGAATGTCCTTAATAAGATGCATGAGAACCTTTCGCACACTACCAACACCTGCAAAACAACCAAGTGTGTCTTGAAAAGACCAGCCAGGTAGGTGGCGAAATTCTTTATTAGGCAGAGAAGGAGGAGTTACGAGCACTTGTTGGGTTGATTACTGGGCATAGTTCATGGGGGCAACACGTAGTTACCACATCTCGCCTGGAGGATGAGGATAGCACAGATCATTTCTTCTCTATCTGTCCTGCTTTTGCTAGGCTGGGATCTCTATCTCAGGACGTATTTCTCAGACTCATAAAAGAGTCTGGAAGGTGTGTCGAGGAAAAATTAAGTCCCATCCCTACCTTTTCCTTATCCTTTCCCCCTATTTCTCATCCTTTCCAGGCCTTAAGTGATTGGATACTCGATTTCGAAATTCCAGCCAACCTGAATTCCATTTAATTCCATTCCAAGGTCTTGTAAAAGTGGGTTAACTGGTTGCGCGCTACTGAGAAGCCAGCCAAGGCAGTCACATGAATGAAATTACTCTATCAAATAAACCAAGGATATACCAAAAAAATATTTTTTTTTTTTTTTTCATTTATATGAACCAGTAGTTACGTAAGTAAGTAGTATATCGAAGTAACTGCGCTTGTAAAATTATATAATAAAATAACCATAAGTTTAACTGCAATGCAAATGTAAAGTGCTTGCTGCTACATTTCACTTAAATTAACTGCCACAAAGGAGGCAATCACTGATAGCAACCATTTTATAAACAGCACACCTGCTGCCACATGCTCGGCATGTGTGACATGATTTATGCTTCTACAACAAAACAACAACAACATATAAATATTTCAATTGGTATTGCTCGCACAACACAAGTTGCAATTGCACTTTTCAAATGGTCAGTTGTCATAAAAATTTCAGCTTTATCGCAAATTATGACAAGTTGCTTTGGACCAACACGCCACTCCACGCCTCCTTGGCGCTACTCTAAGCACCACTTGTGCACATTAGGGCGCGTGCGCTTGTTACCCATTCATTTCCTCATACACCAGCAATTCCTAATCAATTCAATGACCGTGCTTTATACACCTGAGCGAGCGCACCTCCTCATTGCTTACTGTGCACCGCATAGTGTGGCGCTAAAGTGCGCTGTGACTCTGAATTGAATTGACTCTGCAATGACTTTTTAACTTAATTGCATCTGAGCCTTGGTCGTCGCGCATAGCGCTAGTCACCATTCCATCGATCGCTTGCTACCCATATTCGCAATGAACGGAGCGGAACGCAATCTCACTGAGCAGAGCGGTCGGTCACTATGGCGCAGCGGCAATTAATTGACATGGAGGAGTGTGACCGATTAAATGCTTCACTTAAGTTTTGCTAGATTCAAGTTGTGTTTGTGTTCATGTACTTACTATGAGAGCGAGATAGAGAGAGAGAGAGTGTAGAAAAAAACTATTAATGAGCGTGGTAAGCAGAATGAACTATCAACGCTGCTGCTGCATTTCATTAAACTTTTAAGTGACCACCATGAAGCAATTTATACTTTTTGACCTAAGCGCTGGTTTTTTCTTATTTTGCTTTGCTGATAGTTTACTGTTTTTTCTCCTTTTCTCATTGCCCCCCACTTCGCAGCTCTGCGTCATTTCTTACCCTTTGTCCAGGCCCAACAGTCGCGCGCACATTAAAACTAAACTCACAAACTTTTCGCTGCACCGACCTACGCTGCACTTAGGCGCCACTTAAGCATCTTAAAAGATTAAAAGACAATAGCGCCACGTCTGTGCCAACCACCAGAAGAACACATATTTCGTCCCCATTATTTGGTCAAGTTTCGATCGGCGTGATTCCATCAAGAAATTACTGACCGACAAGCGACAAGAAAACGCGCTTTAAATCTTTCACTCAGCATAGATAAAAATGTTAAGAAATCGGCTCATCGAATTGTTTGGATATGTAACGTGTGTTATGCAATGGGAAGCGTATGCAAGAAAATTTGTTTAGTGCTATGTAAGTTGGTTAAAAAAACTGATCACGTGGTGCGTTTTTTTTACAATATTTACAATATCTTTTTATAAACCTTTAGTTCAACAAAAATCAAAAAAAAAAAAATCAAACTATGCACAAAATTTTTATAAAATCTTCAAACTTTTTAATGAGAGTTTTTAGAAAACATTTCTTTCAAATGAGGACCGTCCGATGAAGGGCTCTGTGGCTATGTATGCATTCAAAAGGAACATGAGGTTTATCTTCTGCACTTTGCGCGCTTTCCGTGACAGCCGGATAGCGTCCTCTCACCCTGCGCGATCCAACTAGGTGAGCCCATGCCTGAGCTTCGAAAGGTATCTTGGGACTACAATAGAGGTTGAAGGGTGGTGCACAGGTGTGAGGATGACAACAAGAACGACCCACATATACTCGGACGGGACTAAAATGGAAATAGGAGTTGGGGCTGTGGTCTACTGCCCAGAACCACAGGTCTGTAAATTTTACAAGTTGCCGGATCACTGCAATATTTTTCAAGCAGATATCTGATTTTCAACCAGCTAGCGTTGGAATTAACCTCAACATCGACAATCAGGCAGCCATCAAGACTTTGTTTTTCCACAAAACCAGCTCTGAGACCATAGTGGAGCGTAAAGAAACCTTGGGCAGGTTGGCTATGACAAAAACCGTCCACCTTTATTGAGTCCCGGGGCATGAGGGTGTAGAAGGAAATGAAAGAGCAGGCGACCTTGCCAAACAGGGTATTTATCTAGAAGACTCAATCAGTGAGCAAGTCTCAATCTCGCTGCAAGCAATCTACCGATCGCACGAACTGTATCTATACATTTCAGAGGCAGGCGTGGAAGCAAGCACAGGGTTGTAGGGTTGCAAAAATCCTGTGGAAATCGTACGATGCAAAGCATATAAGCTTTTTGCTTTGTATTCAAAGAGAGATCTCCGGACTCTTAGTGGCTCTACTGACGGGTCATTGCCTCTTGGCGATGCATACCTCTAAGTTAGACCCAATTAAAGGATAAAAATTCAAGAAATGCATACAGCAGGACAAAACGGTGGAATACATTGTATGCGAATGTCCAGTATTGGACAGGCAACGATTCAATATACTTGGTGAAGTACGGCTGCATGATCTGTCAGTTGGCTGCCGACAAAGGGCCAACGAGTCTACGTCGGTTCGCCAAGGGGACGGCGATGTTTTTCAACATTTTCACCGGTTCATAATACTAGGGTTTTCATCGGTCGTACGCTTTCTCTGGTAAGACAAAGAGCCTACTTGGTCTATGTGAGGCCTCTCGGTGGGCCTGCTGGCTTAAACTAACCTAACCTATGGGGATCGCCAATTCCAATCCATACGTGAACGAACGATGGCCCAAAATGAATTTTTTTGACCAAATTTGACATGGATTGGTTCAATAACTTATTTTTTGGATGTTGTTAAAGTAAATACGAAGAATGGCACAAATCAAAAACTAAATCGTAGTGGCGACGTAACTGCCTAGACGATTTGGGACGATTCCAAATAGCTGGTCAATCGCTCCTCTGCTTTGCTAACTGACGCCTGCTAAATACACCAAAAGAAGCCAAGTCCTTCTCCTCCTCGTCTTACCAACTTAGAGGAGGCCACCACGAGTAGGTACCACCTTGAATACTTTACAGCATAGCCGCTAAGTCTTAATTCACCGAACTGTGCCAATGTCGCGGTAAGGCTCATACAGCTCATCGTTCCATCGTCTGAGAATTTTTCTCCATTTTAACTGATGCTGAGAGCGTACATGTTTCACATGAGCGTGATGAGAGACTTAATAGTTTTCGTTCATCGAGAGAGGGATTTGCTACACACCAGCCTATCCAGCCCAAATCAGCACTTGATGGCAAGAGAGATTCTCCGTAGGATTTCGAGGCAGACATTATTATTGGTGTTAAAGCTGGTTCCAAGATATACAAAGTCCTTCACTTTTTCAAAATTATAATTGTCAACAGTGAGGTTGGAGCCAAGACAGGAATGCGCTGACTGTATATTTGAAGGTACATACTTCATTTTGGTTTCGTTCTCTTCCATACTTAGGCACTTCGCTTCCTTATACACTTTGGAAAAATCGGAACTAGCGGCGGTTGATACTGCTGCTCGGGTTACCTTTCCCAACATAATGTCAAAGAAGTCGCACGATAGAGAATCAACCTGTCTGAAGCCACGTTTGGTATCAAACGGCTCGGAGAAATACGTCCCAATGGTGTGGCTCAGCGTCATGGCAGACTTGGTATAGCTGCTTTATTATCTTTGTTATAAAAATTATATATATACTTACACATATTTTTAATTTAACTGCCGATAATTACTAAAAATTTGACTGACAAATTTGACAATTTTACAGAAAAAAATAACTGCAAAAGGCGAATTCATATAAGATGAAGTTGAGCAAGCAGCTGATTGAATTTGCATGGTGCACGTAATGTCAAAACGATGTGTTTGTTGTAAGTCACACTGTCATTGGGCGAAGACTTTGTTAGTGTAAATTTTTGGTTTTTGTACGTATAACGCCACCCGATATACATAAATTCGCCTTGTAACTGCAAGTAAGAGTTCAAATAATAAGAAATAAAGGAGATTCACCTTTACCACAAGTCTTGTCACACTTAGTCAACATTCCATTCTGCAACGTCAGCAAACAAAAAAAAAAAAAAAACACCGTACGCGCTTAACGGAGTGACGAGAAAGTCCCAGCTCCATCAGAGCGCGTCAAGCTGGCATAGGGTCGCTCGTTAAAACGATCGTAAAACAACTTTACCTAATTGATCGCGCGTACGCCCCGCACCATACATAGTCCTGCAATTGACACCCTTCACAAACCTACCATAAGCAGACTTCAGTCGAGTGTCATACCCCGCCGGTTACCTGCAGTTATTCCCACTTAATTTGTTTCAGAATTTGAGAGCTTTGTGCCAACCATTATGGTGCGAGTATCAAAGTCGGTAAAGACTTGGCGGTATTGTTGGCGGTGGTGTCGTTGTTGATTTTTGCATTGGCGTTGGTGGCGTTATGACGCACACAAGCGCCGAACGTAAAATCGCGAAACGCCACCACGCCACCAAACCACCAACGCCGCTCGATGTGCAAAGGGATGCTTGGTATGCGTGGTTTGTTTGTCTGATTGTCCGTCCGTTCCTCCGTCTGTTTGCTCCTCGTACCGACGCGTTTGCGTCAGGCTTTTAAGCGATGACACCAAATCGCTATTTAGGATTTTAGCTTTTTTTTTTAAGCGCAACTTGTTCAAGTGTATGTTTCTATGTATGTCTGTCTGTCTGTTCATCCGCTCTGTTGTCTGTCCAAATTGTTTTCGTTCTTGGCAACTGTTGTTGTTGTTGTTGTAATTGTTCTTTGTTTCTACCATGCCATTTGCTTTTGTTCGGTCGCTCCTTTGTTGACCCTTTTTATTTTTGTTGTTTTTGCCTTGGTCATTAAAATTAATTCGGTTCAATTTGGTTGCTGCCAAATTGTTGACAATGAAATACGAGTAACAGTCGAGGGAAGACTTGAGGTTGCCATTTGTCGGTCGTTGGAGCTCTGCATTCGCTTTGGGTATTAATAAATTATGTCATTAACGATAATTTGACTTATAACTCATTTATTTTTATATGCCAACTAAGGTGTCTAGAGAATATTTCACTGCCAAATTGCCAAATGGATTTGCGTACATCGCCGAGGAATGAGTTTGGAATGCTGTATGAAGGAAGCGTAAAACAAAGAAATTTTCAAACTATTTTGCCACCGTAGGTACATATGGGAACTGAGCAATACAGAGATGTGGATAAACTGTCAACATTGTACTTGAGTTGAGGGCTAATTGATCTTTCAATTTCCTGGTGACCTAGCAAGTGGGCATTTGCTGTTCGTCATTTACTATTTTAAATACTTCAATATGAAACCCAAATTGGAACTATTGGAGTATGCATCTAACGTGGTTGGCGAATGGTTTTCGAAGCAGAGCGAAAATGACGTGGCAAATGTTGCTGCTAAACATTTCTAGAATTTTAGATATTTAGATGTGGTGATCTCCGAAATAGCGTAATACAGGGTGGGCCAAAAGAAACCAAGGGGTGTAAGAGTTTAATAACTTTTTCGTTTATTAATTTTTTTTTTATTTTTTCTTTCAGATTATATAGACAACACTTGGAGAATTTATAATGGAGAGGTTCACTGAACAGAGAACCAGAACAATAGAATTTTATTATTTAAACCAAAGATCAATTATTTTAACGCAAAGAGCATATCGTCGACATTTTAACGTCAGAATTTCGCCCTCTGAAGCAATGATTCGTTGCTTAGTTCATCGTCATCACCAACATGGCAGCGTAACAGACTGGGTTCGAACCGGTAGACCACGTTTAAGTCGCACTGCGGAAAATATTGAACGAGTACAGCAAAGTGTTAACGAAGCACCAGAAACATCTGCCAGAAGGCGTTCTGCTCAGCTAGGAATGTCTCGTACGTCACTACGGCGCATTTTAAAAAAAAGATTTACAGTTATACCCACATAAGGTGCAAATGGTGCAAGAATTAAAACCCGCAGATCATCGGCAACGTCTAAATTTTGCAGTTAAATTTCAAGAGCTGGCCAGAAATGAAATCAACTTTATTAAAAATTTGATTATGAGTTCATCACTCATTTTCATTTGAATGGCTTTGTTAATAAGCAGAACTGTAGGTTCTGGGGTTCTCAAAATCCAAGAGCCATTCGTCAACGCCAATTGCACCCCATCAGGTGTACAGTATGGTGTGGGATCACATCTGAAAATGTCATTGGGCCTTACTTCTTCGAGAATGAAGATGGAAGTGCTGTAACCGTAAATGGAGAGCGGTATCGGTTTATGACAGAAAATTTTTTACGTCCTGCTCTTGAAAACAGACCTGGTATGTGGTTTCAGCAGGACGAAACCACTGCCCATACTGCCCGAGACACAATGGCACTTTTAAGTGAAATTTTTGGAGGGCGAATAATTTCCAGAAATTCGGAAATTATTTGGCCAGCGCGATCACCAGATTTGACAGCACCCGACTATTTTCTTTGGGGTTATTTGAAGGAGCGAGTGTATGTGAACAAGCCAGAGACAATTCTTGAACGCTACAGCCACAAGTTTTGAAAGATGTTATGGAAAATGCTCTAAAAAGAGCCCATCAGTGCGAAGCTGAAAATGGTGGTCATTTAAGAGACATCATTTTTCATACTTAGTGTAAAAAAAGTTCCCTTTTGTATATTATATAATCTGAAAGAAAAAATAAAAAAAAATAATAAACGAAAAAAGTTATTAAACTCTTACACCCCTTGGTTTCTTTTGACCCACCCTGTATATTTATTTATAAGTCTATTTCATTTTAATAAATAAATAAATAAATACTTTTAGTTTCCTATCTTCTATACCCGTGGTGCCCAGCTTGGTATCTCATAGCGGCTCTTTCAACCAAAATTAAGTTCGTGGCAGCTCTCCTCATTGCATCGTTGAATTTTCGGCAGCAAGCAGACTTCGATTAAATGAATTTTAGCCAGCTGAATGTTTGCGTTTGACAGAAGCGCCTGATCGTGAACCCCCATTTTCAATCAACCATCCATGAATTCTTCTTATAGTCATCTCGTTTTATACCACTATGTTTCGCGTTCGATTTAATTTAATTTGTTTGCTTTCATTTATCACACTGTGCATCAACTTTATGGCATTTTTTTCATGGATTGAAATTTTAGCCATTTCAAGCATGCATTATTTTATTAAAATTTAATATGATACCAAACTACAAACCCAAAAAATTTCTAAAAATTCTAACTAAAAAGTTTAAAATTCTGATGGCATTTTTTTTTAAAGTGGTTGAAATTTTCTGGTTTTATAAATTTTCTAGAAAATTTGAAACTTCGAATTGCGTAGTTTTTGTTATAGAAGAAACTATATTTGAATAAAACATTAACTTTAATTAATTTAGTTTTTTTAACATGTCTACCTCAAGTAAATGTCAATAATATATACCAATTCACATAATTAATTATTAAATGTAAAAATAAAGTTCAAACTCAGGAAATCAGGAGATTTTCCGTACTGATTTCGGGTTTCTAAAAACGAGCACAATAAAAAAAAATTAGTACATGTGCCGAATAAATCAGAGCATCTGGCCACCCTAACCTATCCTGTTAAAAGATCCTCAATAGGTTTGCAAAGCTTAACGCGAATTTTGTGTATGACCTACTAAAGTTTTCATGTCCATGCCGAAGGTGCTTTCAAAAAAGTGGAAAAATTTGTTAAAATATTCCCTGGGAATATTAGCAAAATCAAAGTGTAAATTATCTGGAGTTAAATTTTCTTTGATCATTACAACCCATGATGTAGCACCAAAAACTTTGGTTTGACGCTTACTTTGAGAAACCTCTCAAAAAAAAGAGAAGAAAATTTGGAGAATCGCTAGAGGGCTAAAATGTTCTACAGAATCATTCGCTGGGAAATTTCACTAACGGTCTTCTCAAACAAAACCTGTGTGCGATTGAAACCGAATTCTGCATAAAATAAAATAACAAATAGTTTCTCTTGAACATTTTATAATGCATAGGTCTGCTAACTTGCTATGGAACTTTTACTTTCGCAATTATAATCTTAATTGATATATATATGATATAATGCTGGAGCAACAAAATATTTTATGCCTGCCATGCATTCAGACTGAATGGAAAAATATACCAATTTCCACCTTTCGTTCATTGATTGAATCAATGGCGAGACGCATAACTGCCACAATCTTAGCTAAAGGTGGCCAAATAAATTATTTGATTAATATTTTTTTTTTCAAGATAATACAATTCCCACTTTACTTTGTGTGCCTTACTTTTTTCATTCTAACCTACACTAATTTTGAATACTTTTATTCCATATAGTAGCATTTATCTTATTTATAGGCTTGGTTACATTGTATTTCTTGTTTTATTTAAACAAAAAAGGAAATAAAGTCTCTTGGTTTTTGTAAAATTCGTTTAAAGGTTCTATGCTATACTTATTTCTTTGAGTGTAGCTCTGTTAATTTTAATCTTAACGATTGAATGAAGGTTATTTAAAGCAAACATATTTGTCTTTTTATTGTGGACTTATATATTTTCTGTATAAAGATTTTGCCTGATTCTTGTTCCAAATTTTTCTATCGCCGCACAGTTTTCATTTCACATTGAAAACTAAATAGCCTTATCACTTGAAAAATATTTCACATTTATGATAGCCCTCAATATGGCATGATATTGGGTCGAAATTCTGTTCTCAGCGGGACCCATTCTGAAACATTGGGTGAAGTCGGTTAACCCTTTTTAGCAACCTTTTTTTGTGCGATTTTTCTCACAATACTATCTCCTCGGGATTCGCCAAAATTGAAGATGAATTTAATATTTCAAAATTCACTCTTGATAGTTTAGTATCAATTTAATTAAATATTTGGTATTTTGCGTAAATAAATAACCCACAGTTCCACTTTTTCTTGTGTTAAGTTGCTTATTTCTAATCAGACTTAGTTTGTAGCGGTCTGTATTAGATGCTTCACCCCTCACAGAAATAATGGGTGTTTTATTTAGATTGTCGTTTTAAAAAATTATAAAAACAAAAAAAACACAATTTTATCGGATAATATTTATTACTTTACTTAATAATTTCCAAAGTTGTTCGAATATTTTCCGTCCTGGTTTTGTAAATTTTTTGCGGAATTTTACAGTAAGTCCGATACAAAAAAATATCGACTAGTTTTATCCGATAGTTATGTAGCAGCGACACTTTATATACGAAAGAGTGTCGACTACATGGCGGTATCGGAAAAACACTTTTCAAATATATAGGCGACTATTAATGCCTCTCATTTCACAATCATTGGCGGCATATCCATGTCGACTTCGAATTCTACAAAGCTCCGAAGGAAAAAGTCTAGAGACTTATAAGTATAGGATATGGGGATAGCTCAGAAAAGTTTAGTTTGGAATTTTCTTAACACATTTTTTTATGATGTCCAGAAATATTTCTCAATAACTCCTTTGATTGTCAAGGAATACTGGAACTCAAATAGTTAATCTACCTAGATGAAAATTATGCGGATCTGAAAAAAAAAACATTCGCTTTATTTCCTTTGTGTTCTAGAATCTCATTTCTCTTTCTTATTATTTCTTCTTTTATTTGATTCCCCTGGACAATTTGTTGTGGCTTTTGATGTATCCAGCCAATTTTCCAAAATCTTGATTTTTTTCTACATGCTAAATTTGAGCGAATTTATAAATAGCACTGCGTAACAAAAATTAAAAAAAAAACCAGCGGTCATGATTTTGTTAATAGTTTTTATTAACATTAGTAGTAGGCTTACGAACTGTGTTTTTACTTTTTTTGGATTGGCTCTAGTTCTTGAGATAAACGAAACTTAAGAAATTAAAGAAAAAAAAAATGGTATGACCCAGTTCCAGTTGTATTAGTTTAACTATTCCTCAATAAAGATGAAGATGGTGAATTTTTATTGAGCCAACAAAGTGGGTATACTAAATACCCCTGTTTTACATGTTTATGGGACAGTCGTGCAAGAAACAAGAACATTGGATTAGAAAGGACTGGCCGATGAGAGAAAATATGGAGGTAAGCCGAGAAAAAATTATTCTTCCACCACTTCACATCAAGCTTGGGCTAATGAAACATTTCCATCAAAGCACTTGATAAGACAGGTGACTGTTTCGAATATGTGTGCAAAAAATGTCCAGTCCTTAGTATGAAAAAATTAAAAGCAGGAGTCTTCGATGGTCCGCAAACTCGTACCCTTCTAAAAGACACTGAATTCTTAAACCATATGTCACAAATTGAATCAGAAGTCTGGCTAAGCTTTGTTAATGTAGTCAAAAAAATTTTGGGAAATCATAAATCACCAGACCATACAAAACTAGTTGCTGATATGCTTCTCAATTTTCGCAAACTAGGAGCTAAAATGAGCATTAAATTACATTATTTATATAGTCATTTGGACAAATTCCCGGACAACCTAGGCGACTACAGTGAGGAACAAGGTGAACGGTTTCAACAGGGCATAAAAATAATGGAAGAAAAATGTCAAGGTCGATGGGACGACCACATGATGGCAGACTACTGCTGGAACTTAATACGGGATTGTCCTGAGCAACGACATCATAGGAGGCCCTACAGAAAAAGATTTTTGTAATTTTTTTAAAATTAATTAATGAAAATAATATATTTTTTTATTTTTGTAAAATTTTTATACTGGCGCGCAATAAAAATATAATTTAAATCCATATTGGTATTTGTAATTAGGTTTTTTCGTGAAATATTTAAAAGTATTTATCTGAGAAACTAAAGCCAATTCGACAAAGCTGATATTATTTTCGTAATCAGCGCCTCCAAATTACCCTAAACCGACATAAAAATCTCCGACCGCAAAATTTTGTTCCGCAGTGTAATTGAATAAAATCCCAAATATTTTGATTTTTTGTTATATGCGAGGTGTCGAGGTTTTTCTCCCCCATATCAAGACGAATTCATATAAGGTGGTGTTGGGAAAGCCGCTGAGTGAATTCGCTGGCAGGAGTGAATGTTAACTGTGTGATCGTTGTAATTCCTACCGAATCTTACTGTCATGGTGCATACAATTTGTTAGTGTACATTTTTGTTGCTGTACGCTCAAAATCTCTCAGCATTCAACTCCACCTATATGAATTCACCTTGGTAAATGCTTCACCAAATTTGACAGAGTTAGATGCAGTATTTTCGAAGATAAATTTATTTGAGATTGTCCCGCCTACAAAAACTTGTCAACCTACGTATTCATTTCTCCAACCCAATCCTGTGTACACAATTTGAGCAAATTATCTTGTTTAGTTAATAAAATATCACATTTTTTGGGTTTTCTAAATTACGTTTTTACCTGTTTACTCTGAAGTGAACAGGGCCATGCCCATTTTCCCAATAAAAAATTCATCTGCATTTGTCTTTCTTCCACCCAATCTTTTATATTTACTGTGCGTGCTTTCGAGTTTAAGGAAGAAGTAAAACAACAGCTCAATTTGATGTTATCTTCAATAACTCTTGACTGTGGCTGGTCGACCTCAACACGGCCTTAAATTCGAAAGCTTGAACACAGTATAAATCTGGAGACCAAATAATAATTTTTATATTTACAGAAATATCGCATTATTTTAATCTTTACAAAACACCATTTCCTATAGCAACTTACCTTGGCTCGAGGGCAATGTGTGTAGTGGCGAACTGACAGACTTAGCTTAATCGATTTTTTTTTTTCATTCTGAACATTTTTAGATATATGTATATATTCATATCTATCTCGGTACCCAGGCCTCGGGCATAAAAATTCCTCTCGGGTACAAAAATTTGCGCAGCTGCCTCAAGTCACATTGCTTCAGTCCTTGCCGGACGCGTCACTTGCACTCTGTCATCAACCTAAGCATGCGATAACAGTGGTGTCAGAATACAGAATATTTCAAAATGAAGAAAGTGATATTACACTTCTCTTTCCCTCTTAAAATATAAATTAACTATACAAGTTTTTCACAAAAATATCTATATTTACTTAAAAACGATTTACTATTCATTTACAAAACGAATTTAAATTTGTAATCATAATTACATATGTATCATATATATGTATGTATGTGTATACGATGTTCTATTATGTAATCTTATTGTATTACAAAAATTCTCGCATACTTGCTGAAAATACACTACTTGGCACTAAAATAATTCGGTATGTACTAATTGTCTTTTAAGGCTAAGGGCAAGTGAATTTCAGAATATTAACAATTTGAACTTAATTTTTATAGAATTTTTGGTTTACTTAAGCTAATAATCAAAGTGTTTTTCAATTACACACTTTTCATACTTAAAATACTTCAGAAGCTTTGGTCTAGTCAATTGCGTAGAGGAAGTTTAGGAAAAATGGATGCTTTAGAGACGACTCAATGAAGCGCTCTTCATGCCGCTCAGTTATTCGAGGAACGTTCTGGTAATCCTGTGCGCGTTATAACACTCGTAGGCATTTCGCCATTTGCCGTTGAACGTGTGGCTTCAATCGATTGTACACTAAATGCATTCGAAAAAAACAAAAAACAATAATTAGTACTTGCAGTTCTTTTACATCGTTTAACTGCACTTACCTCTGTCCAATCGACTGTCGATTCAGTGGCGACGGGTTAGACAGATGTGGCGATTGACTTTGCGACGGTGGATTGCTGTAGGGCGAGTGACTGTCGCCGGTCACATGATGCACAATCGAGACGCTGCGTGGTCCAGTGCCGGTGACCGAGCTACCCGCGCCACTTGCCACCACCACAGTGCTGCCTCCCACAACCCCACCTGACATAGTGCCAGCGCTCGCATCAGCTGCGCCGCCGCCACCTCCACTACTCATCGACATGTCGTGTAATTCACCCGTCACTGACTGTGAACCAACACCACCACCACCGCCACCAACGTTCATGGGTAAACTCAAAGCGGAAACTTGCGACGGATAGATCGTGCCGCTGTGTGTCATCAACGTCACATTCTGCGGCATGCCTGGAAGTGCTGTGTGCGAGAAATCATTTACTATGAGTGAATGAGCTGGCGTTGCTAGACGGAATAAAATACAATATTTGGCGTCACTATGCGCGCCCAAACTTACATGGCAGTGGTTTCATGGTCGTCATACCTCCATTGTTCTTTGGTTTACGCTTGCGCTTCTGTATGCCATCCTTCTTCATCGACTGCGGACGGTTGGTGTTGTGCAGCTTGAAATAGAGACCGCAAGCGTTGCACACGGGATTACCTTCGTTGTTGCGTCGCCACAGCGTCGTCGTGTTGGTGTTGCAGTTGGCGCACGTAACGCCTGTGCGTCGATTGTTGACATTGACGGGCGCTTTTGGCTTCGATTGACGCGCTGGTATCCGCACATGCGTCGGTCGCAATTGATTGCAGCCGGTGGGACAATAGAAATCATTGCCTTTGCGTATGTAATGTGCGCCGCAGTTCTCACATTTGGGCGGCTCATAGATGGTTGGTGCCAAGGGTGCCTCGTAAGCGGTGATTGGTCCTGCGCTAGCCCAATGCGTCGTAGTCATATTGCCAGCGCCGTAATCATCAACTACCTGATGATGATAGGTATTCTATAAGATTTCCGTTAGAAGGGGAGCATAAAATGGCAAAGAATTTTGGGTTTAGGTGAATAACGAACTTAATGAATTGTACCAATTTGTTTTTGTATGCGCTTAGTGTACTGCCTATCGGTAATACAATACTTACATAACCAGAAAATTCTACATTTGATGGCGCCCAAATTGATTGTTCCTGCATGCCCGGTTCGATTAACGACTGATATTGTCCCGGTTGTCGTAGGGCGCCTAAATTCGGATCCGATTTGCAAATTAGCTGCGTCGGTCCTGGTACACTGTAAATGGAATTATTTGGCGGCGGCAGCGCATACGATGGAGGACCCGCATAGTATTCCGAATTCCCCAAATCAGTAAATGTCTTTCCTTCGCTGGGATGCGTTGCCGCATCCACCACCGTTGCATCATAGTAGATAGTTTGACCATTGACATTCTCTTGTAGCACACTACCGTAGCGGCCGTCAGGATCGAAACGCAATGCAGTGCCCGGATGCCCGCCATGCGTCGACGCATTGATGACGCCATGTGGATTCTGGTGTTGATGCAATGCGGCGGCGGATACAACAATCGTTTCGCCATAACCGCTGCCGGGCGGCCCGCATAGCTGCTGATGCTGTTGCAGCTGATGTTGATGGTGATGATGCGCCTCTGCGTTGGCTTGGTGATCTTTCTCGATATCTTCGAGCTTGATGGCTGCGCCGGTTTCAGTGCAAATAATTTGTTGGCCATTTTCGGTGGTTGTGTACGTATAGACGGCGGTGCCTGGTGGTGGATGTTCGTCATTACGCGGTGTCATCACTACGTAATCGGCGGGTGATTGATGATGATGATATTCGGATTGAGAGTCGGGCTGATCACCTTCGCGACTATCGTTGACCTCTCTGTGGTGGAGTTGAAAGGAGAGGGAGAGAGAAAAGGAGAATGTGATTAAAGAGCAAATTATTGGGAGCTGAGCTTAATAAAACTGGTGAACTGAAAAATCAAAAGAATTTAATATCAAAAATATTGCCTTTAATATTCAATTTTTGGTCACCTTTTACTCGCACAAGTTTTTGAGGCAAAGTGCGTTTTCATTTGTCATTTGGTGGCCTTTAGAAGAATATATACTACTCCTAAGAAAAAGAAGGTTTAACAGAAAACCCTGGCATACCAGTATGTCATACCGTATGACTTTTGTTAGGGCTAGAGGATAGAGATTGTTTTTATTTTATTCCATAATTTTATTTATTTTTTCTTAATACACTGTACTTTGTGAATGTGTGCAAAAAGTATTTCGATCCAGTAATAAAACACTCAATCAATTTCCAAAAGTTTGTTCGATGTTTTCTATGGTCTTTTAAATTTTTCATGCACCGGGTCAGAGTTGTTTAAAAAAAAAAGAAGAAAAATGGGAAAATGGGAAAATGGTTAAAATATATAGTTGTTAAGAAAAATGTAGCACACCTTAGTACAAGAAGCCCCTCAAAAAATAAATTCAGAAAGTTATTCGGAAAAGTTTGCAAGGGCTCTTCTCAGACGAAATATTTATATAAAAAAAATAAAAGTTCCTAGAAAAGAAAAGGAAACAAATGTCCCCTTGAAATATTCCACATTTATTTATGCTCTCTTTTATTAAAATTAACATGATCCCGGCTTCAATCGCATACAGATTTGGTCTGAGTAGACGCCTAGTAGCATTTTACAACGAAAAAATCACAAAAACATTTTAACCCTCTAGCGACTTTCAAAATTTGTTTACTGATGGGTTTCGGAAAGTAAAGGTCAAAACGACAATTTTAGATGAAATATAATAAGTTAAAATGTGCATAAATTTTACTGTATTTGCCTAAGCTTTTAATTTTGCTTATTTTAACAATTTTTCAACTCAAGACGGGTCTTTAAAAATTTTATATATTCGAGCTTACTTTTGGAAATCCGTGGAGTGTTTAGTTACGGAGTATGGTTTGAGTTGACATAAAATTATCGCACAATAATATCAGGCGGCGGAATGGACCCCTACTCAGGATTAAAAATCTCCTCGGCGTTGTGCACTCCAAGATCGGTTATTTTATGGGAAGAGTATGATTGAAATTATTAGATTGAGCGAAATATCGATCTTGGATTCAAACAATGAAATATCATGCGGTATATTTTTGCAGAACACTTTATCTCTTTAAGGGGGACGTTCACGCTCTTAAACAAGGGCGATTATGCTAATTTTTTTAAGAAATATGCAAACTATTTCGTTGGTCGCTAGAGTTATTGAATTATTCTTGACAAATATTCCCACAAGTCTTTTCAGAAAAAATCTGCATATACATTAGGGGGGGTCAAATTGTATTGCGCTGAAAAAAGTGTTGAAAGCATCACCGCGATTCTGGTTCTGGTACTAAAATGGATTTCGAGTCCGCCGAATTTTTTGGCAGGTATTTTCGAAAATACTAAAAAGTCGTTAAAATTCAATAGTTAAAATATTTTCAAAAATTTTTTGTTTGCAATTGAAATGCACTAAATAGATCGACTTTTTAGTATTCGGCGGACTCGAAATTCATTTTAGAGGCATGGTTTCTTAATAAAATACACTTGGTATGATCCAGAGTAGGCATTTACGCCGCCGATCTTCGCCGCTGCCGCCGCCGATTTTTACCAGTTCAAACGCGCCGCCGTCGAGTTAACAAGAAAATGGCGCGGCGGCGGCGGCGGCGTGGTTCGGCGTACCATAACAATCTAAAATTATTTCTATGATAAAAAGCAGATTATGAAGATTTAACGTAATTTTTTTGAATATTTGGCTATTAATACTATAATAAAATGATCTCATCGATATATAACTATGAATTGAACTGTGAAGTTTTGTTTTGTTTTAGTTTATTAAATAGGCATTTACGCCAATTGTACTACGACTTTTTTAATTACTATGTTTGAAACATCTTTTTTCAATAAAAAAATTTTTTACAATTTCATGTAGTATTTATTTTGTTTGTACTCCTAAGTATCGTATTTAGGAAAAATTCATAAAAATGTTGCAAAGAAAGCCGGCTCGCCGCCGCCGCCGGTTCTATTAGTGCTTTACGCCGCCGCCAGAACGAAAGCACTCGGCGTAAGCCTCTAATCCAGAGTACCAGAATCGCGATGACGCTTTCAACATTTTCAACATTTAACCCACCCTAACATATATAAAAAATAAAATACTAAAATATATAACTAGAAAGTAAGACAACTGATCTGTTAATTAATGAGAGTATAAATATATAGTGCACATCTATTAATAACACTTTGTTTTTGAGTGGGATAGTTTTCTAAAATAATTTAACTCTCAAGCGTTGGGATAGCAATCGATTGAGATTCTTGGAACATATAATGGTTGGTTTTCATTAGATAAAATTTTTAACGGCAAAATATGAGACGAAATGCCAATTTGCTGAAATTTTTTAAATTTTTGCATTGGTCTCAAATCGGAATATGTCCAAATAGTTTTCACTCAACTGACAACATTTGACGACAAATTTCACCTAATGAAAACCTAGCATAAACAATGAAACCAGATAGAGAATATATTTTCCCTAGCTCCTCCCTACTCTTCCTTATGAAAACCTCTGACTGAATAAGTTTAATAAAATTATGGTTTTTTTTTAAATTGATATCAAATTTGGTTTTATAAAACTAACACAATTCGAATGCGTTTAGTTTTATTAGATGATCGTCGATGACAAATAGTAGAATATTAATATAGAAAGAAGTTGTTATTCGACTATTCGGTTGCTCAAATATTCAGAGGAGAAATAGGCTTGACAAAATCACCTTTCCAGACCTCACAGATTTAATTGTTGATATATTTTGCATACAGCATAGTTGTTCTTATTCCGCAGTAGAAAGAATTTATTCGAAAGCCGTTACAACCGAAGTTCCGCAAATAATCAAAACCATTTTGTGGAAAACTTTGCGTAAAGATTTTAGTCTACACAAATAAGTTAACAGTAGAAGGGTCAGAATTTTACTCTAAAACACTTCACAAAACCAAATACGTGTAAATATATCGGAGGCATTTTTGGTTATTAAATCACGAAAAAAAAATTTCAACTAATTGCGGAAACTAAACATCCCTTCATAGTTACAAGTTTCGTTTTTATTAATCTTAACTAGAGCACACCCGAACACCGATTTTTAGGACCGAACCGAACCAAACCGAACTTCGGCAATACTCGGCCGAAATCGAACCGACATTTTCAAGGTCAAAAAGTAATCGAATTTTATTTTAAATTCTTGATTTTTTAAACTGATATTTAAAAGGTGGCATACGTTAGTTTAAATCATATCCATTTCAGACCATAATAGAGACATAAACGTACAAAATTTTTTTTTTAAGAAAATAACAATATAAAAATTTAAATTTTTAATGCTCGAATTTCAGTCGTTCCCTAGTTTTAACAAAATTAAAAAATTCCGCTAAAACATTCACTGCGCTTTTTTGAAGCAATAAAGGAATTCTCTTAATTTTCCCTCCTTGTAAATTAAAAAAAAATATATATGTACTCACAATGTGCCAGCTGTGGTCAATATTCGTCGCTGTTGGGTGCTGCGCGGCAATGGTATGCTATAATCTTCACTGGATTGCGAATGAGCGGCGGCGATGGATCCAACCGAAGTGGCCACAGACGATGTTGGTGGTTGTTGGATCTGCTGCTGTTGTTGTTGATGTTGCTGCTCTTGTTGTTGTAGACTTGGCGTTTGTGGCTTCGATTGACTAGAAATTTGTTGCTGTTGTTGTTGTTGTTGTTGTTGCGTAGCCTGTTGTGATTGTGTTTTATGTGCGGATTGTGTTTGGTGTATGTCCTGTGCCGTTTGTTGTTTCTCCTCGACAGCCGATGCGGCCGATTGTTGTTGTTGTTGGAGTGTTGGAGTCGAAGCAGATGGCACTTGAGGCTCACCACTATTCACTTCCGTTTTAATATTTAACAATAAATGTTGCTGTTGCTGCTGTTGTTTTACCTGTTGTTGTTTGGCAAGCACTTGATGTTGTTGTTGTTGCTGCTGTTGCTGTTGCTGCAATTGTTGGTGCGTCTGTGCTTCCATCTGCAACAAAGTTCAAAATTAAAATGAAGCAACGATCAATTAGCTAAACGAACAGGTGTGACACTCGCTGGTGTGGTGTGTCAGTCGATGGTTCTGTCGTCACTGTCATGGTTGATTTTGCTCGAACTCGGCGACATATTCGTCAATTGGGTTTTTTTTCAGTTGTCAATTGTTTGCTTAGTTTTTGCTTTTGTTGCTGCCGTTGACAACAAGGTTTATTTTTTTCTTCATATTCGAAAGCGTGGCTCAAGTTCCGGTCATAAAACAGTCAGCACAAGGAAATGAAGAAGAGGAAGAGATAGAAAAAATAGTTTGGCAAGTGTTTAACACCTCCAATGCCCGATCGCCAGCGTAAAGCGACTCGAATGCCGAGTATACCCCAAAGTTGTTGACGTTGGGTTTCCGTTTAACGAGCCCGTTAAAAATGCGTCAATGTCGCCAGTTCGTCATCGACAAACAGTGATTTGGTTTGTTTAATCTGATAGTTAAAAAGTCACTAAAATATTGAAGGGCATGTCGCATGTGAGTAATTCAAAACAAAACAAAAAAGACACAAAAGAGAAGCCTTAAACCTGTCAATGCAACCGCTAGGTGCGAGTATTTCAATTTACAGTAGTTTGTAGTGTGCGTTTGAGCTAACGGTAAAGTTGGTAATATTTAGTTAAGGAAGCATCCATGAACCCTGCTGAGATAAGGTATGTCTGTAAGTGGTACGACTTTTGAAGTTTATTCTCTCTCTCTCTCTCTCTCTCTCTCTCTCTCTCTCTCTCTCTCTCTCTCTCTTTCCATTAAAGTTAAACGTAAGCGTTTCTAATTAACTGCCTGCCATTATAATATGGTACGACCGGTCGGTTTGGCACCACTGTACCCAATGTTGGAACAAGGGAGTAGTCCGATCCCCTTCTTTCAAGTATTTAGAATATGAAAAGATCAGCAAAAAAAAAAACAAAAATTTGCCAACAGATGTCATCACTCTTTTAGAAGTGCCACTTTTTGAAATGGGCCTTAAAAAAAAAACAGCGTTTCTGATTCTGAGTTCGAAGCTTTTAACACATATTTATTTGAATTAGATGCAGAAGATGAAATTACTATTGTAATTTAACAAAATATTTTAATACAAAAATTCGGGGTATTCAAGCTGTCCAGGTTATCGGACTATCTGGTTATGCGGTTATAATTTTTGCTGTTTACAACAACAAATATAAATTTTTACTCAATCCAATAACATAGAGAACTTCAGAAAAGTAAAACTATACTTTATGCCCAAACTATAAATACGAAACTGCAACTTCAAATCATCGTTTAAATCACTGTAGTCCATAAATATATTTACAAATCCATAAGTTTGTGCTTTTGTGCATATTGACACAAAATGCCACAAGTCGTAAGCCAGGTCCAGAGTACTTCTCAACTCAAGCAAGCGGTAAACTACAAAAACTTCTGAGTTTGAGGGTAAAAATTCAATTTGTCACCTACAATAAAAATCATGTTGATATTGTGCTGTTATGAGGGCATCTTCCGAATGTGCACAATACATATAGCTACATATATGTATGTAGCTATAGTGTTGGTGGTATTTATTTACGATAGAGTAATGATTGTCATTGCCGTTAACGAACCGATGACAGACACATCATTGTTGTTGTGCATTGCTACAATTTTGTGTCAACAACATTTTTCACTTTTCATTTTCTAGAGCAAGCAAAGGAAATTGTTAAGAATTTCAAGCTCGAATTCCATACAAACATACTTAGTTAGATTCAAACGAAAATATTAGGGTGGTTCAAAAATATAAAAGCTTCGATTCACGGACTTAATAAATGTTAATTTTTTTAAATTCATAATACTCATAAATTTAATAATAAAAATATTGTGTTCGAACAAATACACTTTTTAACAATTTAGTGATTGCTTCTTATAATAGAATTGTTGCTGTCATATCATTTTTCGTTTTTTTAGACCATTTTAACCCCCTTTTTTCTGTGTAAGTTATGAGTGACTCATCGCCCAAAAAAATATACGAGTATACGCTTCTTTTATTTTTCATAAAAATACATATATAATACCTATGTAGGTTTCGCTTTCGTTGGCCAAAGTTTCGAAACCACATTCAGTTTACCGTAAAGATTTCCAGAACATGTGTAGATATGTATAAATTTGTTTTTTTAGAAGTATAAAATTTTCTATGTAGAGGGTTAGCTGTCAAAGTCAATAGATGCGCAATTTATATTCCGTATAATGTGTAGCGTGCGCGCTTTATGCGGTGTATTCCGGGTTCGAATCCTAGCCGGGACAAGTAACATAAAAAATGAATACCGGTCTCCCTTCGGCAAGCAATGAAAAATCTCCGAACGTAACTATTTTTTAAGAGATATCAGAAATTTTTAATTCAGAAAAAACACATTAAATGTAGAAAAATGCATGACATCTTTATTTGAATCGATAGTACGGTGGATATAATTTAATGTTTGAATATATTTCTTTACAACATTTCGGCCGATATCTCCCGAATAAATGTTTCGATGTTGGCTTCCAGTGCGTCAATCGAAGGGGAATTGTCACTATAGACATGAGCCTTAACATAGCCTAACAAAAAATAGAATGAAGGCGATCTAGGCGGCCAATTGATAGACCTCAAAATAGAAATAAAATTTTCACGGAACTCGCCCTTTCAATAATTCCATTGTTTCGCGTGCTGTGTGTTATGTGGCACCGTCTTGTTGAAACTGCATGTCAAGCAAGTCAAGCAAGTCAAGCTCTTCCATTTTGGGCAAAAAAAAGTGCGTAATCATTGCACGGTAGCGCTCACCATTCACAGTAATGATGCGATTCGCATCATCTTTGAAGAAATATGGCCAGCCCATAACCCACACCAAACAGTGACGTTTGCTGTATGAATTTCTGCAATGCTTCTGGCAGCTCTTCATTCCAAAAATGGCAATTCTGTTTGTTCACATATTTAACCAACCAGAAATTAACTTCTTCGCTAAACATAATTCTTCGACAAAAAAGTTGAGATGCGGCCAACTTTTCAAGAGCCCATTCACCAAAAAATTCGGCGTTGTGGTAGGGCGCTCGGCTTCAATTCTTGCACCAGCTGAAAGGCTTCGCAACTAAATCCTTCCGTAAAATTTTCTACGCACAGCTGCGATATTTTGCTCAGTTCGCGCACTACGTAAGCGTGGTGGTGGTTTAATGTCCAACAATGTAAATTTGGTGCGAAATAGCGTCACAATATCCCTAATAGCCGTCTTAGTAGGCCGATTAAACTGGCCATAAAATGGAAGAAGCGCGTCACGAACATATATAAAATAATTAAGTTCAATAATTTGCAAGAGTTGTTCGTTTGTAACAGGCCCGTGCGTGCGCAGCGGACTGTCTTCGGGAGGGTTTTGAACTTTTGGATGCTCACAGAATATTATGATTTTTCATAACGAATTCTTTTGACATGGTGTATGCAAAATTGAAACTGAAGATGAACATTGATTGTATAAAGCATTGGTTATCGAAAAGTCTTGCTTTGTGAACAAAATTTATGATATTTGCCAATTAAAATTATAATAGTAACGGAAACCAAATAATGAAAGACTTTCAATAGTGAAAAATTGCATATTTATTAACCGTTGAGTCAAAAGAAAAATAACGAATAATACCATAGTTATTGGCTTTCAGTCAACAAACGGACTCTTCGAGATACCGAATTTTTTCATTCATTTAGAATTTTGAGAATTGCAGCCTAATAACTCTAATCTTGTTTGAAAAATACGAGTCTGCGCTCAGAAAAATCATCCGCTAAAATGCAGAGGACGATCATCTGAACTTGAATATACTAAAAGTCAGAAAATAATAATAATAAATGTTCCCTTTGAATACCCAAAACCCCCTCCCACCCTCGTGCGCACGGGCCTGGTTAAATTATAGACCAAACAGAAGATGTTCGACAGTGACATAAAACATGAAACGTACGTGAGCTGTCGAAACCAGTGTTGATAAAAAGAAAATAGCTTACAAAATTACCCTTTGTAACTACTTTGGCGACGTTCACAACGTTTGTCACATTTAACTGTAAAATTAGCTTCAGGGATGCAACGTATTTCAGGTTTATTGGTGAAAAGTTATTTACTGATGGTGTACTCCAGGTGAATATCATTCGTCTAAGTGCTAAAAGGTTCCAGCCGGACGGCGCAAGCAAGAATAATGCCAAATATTAATATTTTTACATTTTTTTTTGAGGCTTTTATGGACCAACAAAAAATAGTTTCTATAAAAAAATGGGGTAATTTACAGTTGGATATTATTCTCTGAGGTCTCCTGAAGGGAAGCAGAATTTGGCTATTGAAAAATGTTTGAAAAATGTACCAGAGTCCTGATTGCTAAGAAAAATTATTTTTCTCCTTATAAAATACATACAAACATAAGAAACTACGAGCGTACTCTAAATATTTTTTGATTACTTAAAACAAAATAGGGAATAAAGAAATATTGAAATTCCGACTTACTTTTCCGCCATGCATATTCGACCACCCTAATGTGCATGCAGCTTTGAACAATATTCAAAACCAAAGCGCGCTCAATTCTCGTTTGTAGGCGCTTGTAGTTGTAAGTATATAGTACTGGTAATGAGTAAGTTGAGATGTCGTTGACTTAAAAAAAAAATAATGTAACAACAGTAATAACAAGACGACGGAAAAATGTCTGAAGTTGTCGTAACAACATTCGCACCTACCAACATAAATTTCATGCCAAACATTTCATTCACGCTTTAGACTTTGTGTTGACATCGATCGGAAATCAAAGTTGACTTTTTACAGTTACAAAACAAAAGATGGGAAAAAAAGAAAACGGAAGGGTGTTGAAAATCAATAACAATGAATTTCGAAAAATCGAGAACGGAAATAACGAATTTTAAGTTGACAAAAGAGAGAGACGCCAACTTATAAGAAAGTAAAAACTAAATTATTTTATAGGAATATTTAACCTAAACTTTTGGTGATTCTTTAAAAAGCAGTTAGAAGAATTAGTAAGCACTAAAACTTGAATGAAGTAGTTAATTCTGACCATGAGTCATACCGCACTTACAGTTCGCGGTTCTAAAATCCCCCCCAAGAGTGATCATAAAAAATATACGTCATTGAATATTTCATTAAATAAATATTTAAGTTGCTAGTAGTAAGATAGTTGTTTATATGAGACTGTCATTTTTTGCCAAAGTTCAAACAAATTCTAGATATGTATGTACATTTTCATTCTTATATATAATATGTACATATGTATACTGAAAACAAATTAATTTCGAAATGATTGAGGGTATTTACACACCAATAGCAATACCTAATTTGTCATGACAAAATAAACACACTAGAATATCAGAACAAAACAAAAAAAAAAAAACAAGAAGTAAATAGCAGCAATTCGATGTTAGGCATAAAATATTGCAGCCGATATGTTGCACAACAATCATCCAGTGTCGAAGGTACTTAAAATTTTGAAAAAAAATTAAGAAAACTAAAAAAGAGGGGGTGCACAGTAGGCCTTCTCCTATAAATTGCGACCGGCGTACGTTCTAAGTTAAGCTAGTGAAGCAGAATCAGCAAATGTAGTAAATATTAACTTAATACTACACCCACATCCGATATAAGAGGAAATTTGTTATACTATCAAAAGTATACAAAATTTGTCTATTACGTTTTCTACATAAGAAGTATAAAATTTGAACATATGATATGTAGTTTAAGGTGAACCCTGAAAATATTTTAAATATTTTAATTATTGATCTGCAAAATCCTCTGTGACGCTCCTTATCCCATGAACGAAGAAAGTCAGCCTTAAGTTTAAGCCCGAAAATTTTAAGGGTTACCTTCGACAGCTTACCCTCCTTCTTTGCACACATAACTGCTATCCTCACTAAAGGACAGACCCACAACATGGTTCTCAAGTCGCCGACGAGTTCTAAACTGCGCTGCGCCAGTTAGACGCCGAGGACTAGCATAACTCAGTGAATAAAGCTCCAGACCTCTTAAAATACGGTAGTTCGGACTTCCGGGGAATGTCTCCTAATGTCATCTCACCAGACATACTAAGACCAAACAGGTCTTAAACGACATTCATCGAGAGTCAATCGGATTTCAATCACCACCCGTTGCAGACGAAGGGCACGAGTTGCCTCGTGATACCTGCGTCACGTTGGCTAAATTACGTTCTGGGTATTGTAGCAGGTTAAACTCTTACTTATCCAGAATAGGTCCCGACTTACTGTCCTATATGTAAAGAGTCTCTCCATGATACAAAACCCTAATCATCTAACACCCCTCTTCCTTGTGTCCGAGCCCGTTGAAGCATGTCGTTTCTTGGGCCTACCGTTAGATGGTGATAACAGATAGTGTGATAATCCGATCTTTGCAGGGCTTGGTAAGCTGCTACAACACCAACAACAACAGCTAGCATTTGAAAATCACTCTGTTTAGATCGGCCCACACCAACCATGCATTTTCAAATATTAGCATTTCACTACTTCCTCTAGAAGCTTTCTTTCATGATCGTAAATTAAAAAAAAAAATATATTAACATAATAAAATTTTAATATATTAAATAAGTACACAATCGCCTACATATTTTCCTTTGATGAAAGAACTCAGCAACCCTGTGGAAACAGAGCTGTCAAAATAAATTAGGTACGACAAGTGTGGATGCACTTGGTTTAAGCGAAGTAATTTGGACGAAAGTAAGTAATTTACTTTGTAGTGTGTCCGAGCTCTAAAGCCTTTACCCAAGTGATGGATTTTGTATATATGCAATCCGTTTCATTTGACGTCAACTTTAAATTAATACGGTTTTTTGTATGCCTTGAGGAAATTCCAATGCGAAATACATTGGAAAATCGTAAAAAAAATAACAATAATACATAATTTGGCGCTTGCATCATACGTCTCGATGTTTATTCGAACTTCTACAATTTCTCAAAGTTTCTCACCTCTACTTGGGATTTTATCATATCCGTCAAAGTGTCTACTCTCGCCGACTAACATATAAACAGCTGATATGTTTAGATAAAAAAAATTATGTTCTCTACGTAATATGTTTAGTATCTACTCCTTATCTATGTAAGAGAAGATTGAGTTATAATAAGATACCGTTGTGACGACTGTACAGTAGCTTTGTAACCATACTCGTAGATAAAAAAAAGTACGTGCAGATACAAACATACTCACTCCCGCATAATAGCTATATATTTAATAGGCTGCTCCTTATCTGCGACAAAAATTGGTTTCTCGAAAAAATAAGTGTCTGAAGTTACATTCAAAAATTTTAATTTTAACCCGTGCCGCATTGGTGTCGTAATTTCACACTTACATCCACACGTCTAATTTTCGGAACTACATATGTATATTCATGTTTCTTTTTAAGGACTTAATATAGTATGCTCGCTCTTTAAAAGAAAACTATTTATAAATGTATGTATATAAATTTGCTTCAAATTTTAAGAAAATTTTAGTACAAAATACTTGTAATGAGTGCCGTTAGAATTTCTTTTCATTTTAATAGTACTTTTTTACAAAAAAAAAAAACAAAACAAAACAAATCTGAAACCATTACTTTTAAGGGTAACTTGAAAAGCGAGCAAAACAAATTTTGTTTTTATTATGACCAGCAAGCTAATGTTGATTTGTATCGGGTCTCATTCTTGCAGTGATCAATTATGGGTTAAGGCAATGTAAGCAAACTTTTGGCACGCCTTTTTTACTTAATAAAACCGCCGTCAATACTTGGCATACATTGTTTTATATGCATTGATAAAAATCGAGGAGGATAGGAATTTTCAATTGCTCACAAAATCGATAAGTTTGTATGCTTGGAATTGATTTAAAATTGACTGCAGCAGAAGATAGAAAAATCGAAGAGACGAAAGAAACGAAAAAGAAAAATTAAAAATGCAAAAAGCTCAAACCCAAATCTTTTGTTCATGTACGGTTCCATCCGGACTTTTCAACTAAACCAATAATCCGACTATTCGGGTATCCGGATACTTAAACGAAAAATTCGGACTTGCGGATATCCGGATATCAATATAATATTTGGATATCCGTATATCAGAAATTAATGAAATTCAACTTGGGGCAAATAAATAAATGGGTAATAGGTAACGCAAGAAAGTGTCGGTATTAGTCGTGGGTCAGGAAACCGCGATATCATTCCTGCTAAAATTAGTATATTTATGAGTATAGGTGAAAACAATAACACGGCATGAAAATATTCAAGTATGTACCAAGAATTCTACAAGCCGCTATACCAAACATCACTCACGATATCGTCCAATTTCACCACACCAGAAACCAAGTGGTTGTTTCAGATTCTAAGCTCAATCAGTTAAGTTAGTTCTGGCATGGTGAAATCGGTCGAGATCTTCTGTTAGAGTATCGGTGGAAGTGTTGCAACTTCTTTGTAATCTACGACAAAAGTGTTTGTTGATTATTGTTATTGTTCGTCAATTCGTTTACGTTTTTTGGATATCCGGTTGCGCCATCTATAGCGTCAAACTTGACAAGGGATGACGTGCAAATTTGTTTAAAACAATGGCCGAAGGTGAGTTTTTGAAAAGGAACTAACTCTTGCAATTTATATCACTGTGAAATTCACAACTTTTTTGAAGCGTTTCAATATATTGTAAATACATCGTTCCTAGAGATTGTTTCCAGTGAGTGCTCTCAAAATGAATTTGAGAAAAGTGCAGTTAAATTAATGGAGGAATTCAATACACTTATTATAAAAAAACTAAAATCAAAAACAATATCTTCTTTAGGTGAGTAAATAAAGTTTCGGAAATTTATATTGGAAATCATAAAAGTTATTTGTTTAAATTAGTATTTATAAACTATCTTTATCAGATTGTTCAAAACTCACTCACGAAAGCGCTTCTACCACAGTTGAGTATGAAAACTATGTATAAATATTCAAATTCAATGCGACACGTTTTAAAAAAAATTGTAAATACAACTTTGAAAAAACGAATCATTCAAAAGAACAGATTGGAGGGTTACTTTATCCAAAATTTTAATTTTAGAAAATAAGATACGATAAACGAAAAATGACAATGAAAATGGCACAACGCCGAAACCGGTTTGTCTCCAAAACCAAACTTGAAAAGAGATATCAACAAAATCATTCCAATACATATGAATCTACATATTTACAAATAAGATTCAGTAATTCGTTTCGAATATTTTTGGTTTAGGGAAGAGGAATTACTATTTACGAGCGAGGTTTCACTACAATCGGGGTTTTCCAGAGACATAACTATGAAAAACTGTTAAACATGATACATACTATACTTTTTACATATCTTAGGTCCTTATATCAAAAAAAACATTCATCTGGCACAAGAAAAAATAAAAGATTGCCAACTTTATGTAGAGTAATCCGGTAAGCCGAATGGCGTAATTCGTTTTTTAAATAAAATTTACGTGAAAGTTATGAAAGAAAGTTATAAAAGAAAGTTATTGATTGTTATCACCACGCCTGAAAATGAGTGTTTGATACTTTTTTATTGAAATATCAAAAGCTATCATAAAACATTGCAATACTGCAATTTTCTTCAATTGTGTGTGGTTTTTGGCTACCTGTTTTTATATTCTGTTGTCAGAGAGAGAGAGGATCTGAATTACTTTAGCAAAATGTATGGAACAAATAAGGCATCTAATAGAGACATGACTAGCCTCTATTCTCATTTATTATAAAATTTGTTGAAAAAATGTTTGCAAAGAATCCAGGTATCCGAATACTGATTGATTTCAAAAAATGCTCATCCTCGTTAAGTAGCAGCGTACTAAGGTGACAAGGTTTACTAATTGATTTTCAGTAACGATAGCTTTCTGCAAGTTTTAGTCGCGTGTCAGAAAATAACTATTTATAAAAATTTGGTAAACAAGTAGCATGTGGGTATATATGTACATATTTTCTATGTGTATGAACAGACAAATGGATGTACATATGTATGTAGTATATAAATATTTATGTGCGTAAATAAACATTAGCGGCTACAGTTGATTTAGTTGCTCGACACAAATCGATTTCAATATTTATAGACTGATAAGATACATATTAGTTATGAACCAGCTGTCCTATGGTTATCAAAAATCGCTGAAGTCACCAGAGCACCTGCATAAAAGTTTGCCTTTTACCTGTACTTCAGTTACAGGCACGTAAGCGAATCTCTTTTACATACATATATCTACTGCATATATGTATTTGATATGTGCATTAAGGTGCCTCACGTTTCATACCAAAATAATTTCTATGAAACCCTTTATTCTTACACTCCGGAAAAACAGTCATGCACCTAAAAGCGCGAACCAGAAGTAAAACTTCGTTGCCGACTTCATAAAGAGATAGATATCGAGATAGTTGTAGTAGTCGTCGTTAGTTGTAAGTAGTAGTGGTATTAGTTGTGGTAGTAGTACTAGTCGTAATAGTGGCATTAGTAAAAATAGTAGTAGAAATTAGTAAAAATAGTAGTATCTATTAATTAGTAAAATCATTAGTAAAAATAGTACCAAAAATTAGTAGTAGCATAAGTAAAAATAGTAGTAGAAATTAGTAGTAGCATAATTAAAAATTGTAGTAGCGTTAGTAAAAATTGTAATGTTAATTAGTTGGATCATTAGTAAAAATAGTAGTAGTTATTAGTAGTAGCATTAGTTAAAAAATTTTACAATAATTAGGAGGATCATTAGTAAAAATAGTAGTTTTAATTAGTTGCAGTAAATTTAGTAATAGTAGTAGATAATAGGAGTGGTAATTAGTGCTAGTAGTAGGTGGTAGAAGTAGAAGAACTTGTAGTGGTAGTAGATGTAGGATAGTACAAGTAATTAGTATTTGTAGTGTAGTATCTAGTAGTAGTAGTATTTAATAGTAGTAGTAGTAGTAGTAGTTGTAGTGAATAAATGTCTAGTATGAAAATATTGCCGAAATGGTTCGGAACTTGTCTTGTACTATGTTTGTTTTTTCTCATTATATTGCCCCGTTGTTGACTTTGCGACGCGATATCGAAGCAACGTTCGTTACGCGATGTAAAATATCTCCCTCATGCCACTAAAGAAGTTTTACTTCAAAAATCTCATTTCTGGATCAAGAAACAGCTTAAAATGTCGTAGCTTTTTCACCAATGTTCCATAGTTTCTTCCAAATATGTAAGGGTTCCGTTATAGAAAGAAATACCTACATATATAAAAAAAAACATTTATTCTCCAAGAGGAGTCAGTATTTCTTTAGCGCCAATTCCTTACCATTTTCCTTGTTTGGCTTGCTGTTTTTTTTTCAATCCAAAAAACTTGTTTTTTTTGAGTGTGAATATATATTATACAATTTTAAGCAAGGCAAATCCATACAAGGTGGTGTTATAAATACAACTACAAAATTCCTATGTATTTTGTTTTTGTTTCTGCGTAAGAGTTGTCAAAATTTAAATACATTTTGTTTTTGCTTTTACGGCTTTTGTAGGCTCACACGCAAAAGCAAAAAGAAAATGCATGTAGGTGAATAAAAAAAACAAATCAATTGCTCTTATGCCATCACCTTCTATAAATTCGCCTTGATTTTGAGAGTAAATATTTTGAAGGAACTCTTAAAATATACCCAGTTCTATGGTTCGCGTGGAAAAGCTAAACTCTTTTAACGTGGGAAACCTTAGTACTCCTACATAACTAAATAAATATTTTCAAATCCAAACGCAAATTAGACAATTATTCTACACTCAGCTAAAAGCGACTCTTAATTCCCGGCACACCATTTAAATCACCACACCATCGCCATCAGCAACGCCATCATATCCATCACTCCAATAAGCGCAACCAGCCAACCACCATCAACAACCTGACTTGCCGATGGTTGGTGGACACGCTGCGACGGCTGCCAACGGTAACTTATCTGCGTAATAACCATAGTAACATTCTTTGTTAATAATTCCGATTGACGCTGATAGTAGTGGTGGTCAGACTATTGGATATGTGAACAAAATTTTACAATTTATATACAATGTGTTTGTAAACACACATTTATACGCTAAAATTTGTTTATTGTGCATTTACCTAGTTATATGAGAGAATTATGACTTCATAACTGTTGCTCAGAGTTATTTATTTGATTGTAAAAAATTGTGTCTAAAATTGTTTGATATACATAAGTGTGTGGCAATTTATACTAGGTTTTGTTCTTACATTTTAACTTCAGTCAGTATGCAAGGTAAATATCTTATTCTTCGTAATATGAGGCTCTTGAAACTTTCTGGACCATTGCAGTATTTGTAAAAATTATGGCTTGAATTGAAGTTTGGCGTTTAGTTAGGATTGAGTTAAAATATTTGAGAGATAAATCAAACTTTTTGCAAATCAGACATTGAAAAATAAAGATAGGCAGCCATGAGTTATACGGAACGATTTTGTATCGCACCCACCGCAACAAATACCAAAATACCACATTTTTTAGAATGAATTTGCAACCCAATTTCGATCATTAAACATACAAAAAAAAAAACACTGAATCATTTAAGTGGTAATGACCGATGATGTAAGCCCTGAAATTCTTATTATCTACCACGCTCTAAGGGTCACTCTGTAATTCGATATGAAAAGCGAAATTAAATTTGAGTCGAATGAAATTGCATACTCTAAAAGGCGAAGGGCTGATTTGCTTTAGTAAGCACAAATGCACATTTAGATTTTACCATTACAGACGACGACCTTGTGCATTTAGACCAGTTTCAGGCAAAACCGAAGGCACGCACACAAATAGTTGGAACAAGCGTACAGCGTGTGAATTGCAAAACGTGTCTGCGTGAAAAATACGATTATTGTCGGCCTCGCATAACCATATGCTTTTCAAAATGCACAAAAATTCCTTACACTTGCTACGAGCTAATGCCCATTAGTGTGGAGGTAATTAATGAGTTAATGCAAATTAAGTCTGTTAATACCCATACAAGTTTTCATCTGTTGTGCCTATAACCGTTCTTTTCTTAAAAAATCACCAAACCATTTTATCGCTATTTTGATAATTACTGTGCTCCAAACTATGTCATGATTTTAAGCGCTTGAGAAATACTTGTACATATTTTTGTATACAAATTACGATTTTACGATTACGAATTTACGACACTGAGCTGAGCACCAGTAAATTATTTCAAATTGAAATCATTGACATTTACAACAACTTCACCATAAGTAAGTAAAGCGCAAGGATTTTCAATATTAGCCGATGGTATAAGTGACATTGGCGGTATTGATCAATTTTTGTTCGATACTTTGGACATTGGTCAAATCTTCGAGAGGATTTCCTAGGATTTATTCCTTTTGCAGAAGCCACTGGTGAAGAATTGGATAAAACAACAATTAATTATCTTCCGAAAATTGGTATTCGGCTGTCAAGAAGCCGTTTCAAAAAACATCGAATCGCATTCATTTTTAATTAGAGTACACGCAATGCTGATTTGAAAGTATCCGGAGACTGCATTTACGGCTTCCCAACTACTGACAGAGAATCCCACGCAGTACTCCGAATTTCTTGGAGTGGGTACACGCAATGAGTCTACCTCTCAGTCGGTACTTACAATCAACTGATTAAATTTATTTTAAAATAATAAAAATACCTTAGGACTTACCACACTTAAAGCTTTGATTACGACTTTGAAAACAACAGAGATTGAATTACTTATCGTTGCCTTAATTTCTACAAAAAACTACTAGTACTCATATTAGAGGTGTAATCAAATTTTAGGTGAGACTGAGTCAAAATGTGAAGACTCCGTTTCACGACATCTCCTTTGAAAAAAATGGACATCGCGGAATTCAAAAAATAACCTAAATTAAAATTTCCTGATGGTAATTTAATCCATTTTATACGATTTTTTTTAATATACTAGGGTAAACCTGGGTCGCACGCTTTAAAAAAAAAATCAACAACAAAAAAAATAAACACCGGTTTACGTTGATGCTGTTGAAAAAAAAATTATATTCAAAAGATAGTAATTCTATAACAATTCTGCGAAAAAGTGGCTTGTTTTAACAATAAATATTTTGATAAAATGTGTCCTATGTTATGTCCGAACTTACTGTGTGGCCACCAGTTAAAGCTGCATGAAAATCGATTCAGCAGTTTCGGAGATTAATGAGTATAAAAAAACAATCGGGCAAACAAAAATTATAAAAATATTCCAAAAGTTTTCTATTCTATTATATTTTCTGCATCAGCTTTGATATTATTTTTAAGAAATTTTAAATTTCAAGACACAATGTTTCAACAATTTAAATATAGTATACAAAGATAGTTTTTTCTATTTCTATTTTCTATTATTTGTTTTTTGAAAATCTTCTACCTTACCTACCAAACTAGGTTATTTTGACGGCCTTTTTAATTTCTACTTTTCCCCACATTCCACCGCAGCTATGCAACATAAAATGCCTAACCTGGTAGATGCGTAAAATCGGCTAAAATAATCGAATTGTCAAAAAAAACGTTTTTTTTTTAAATTTTTTGTCACGCTGTTTTGCTTCATGGAACTTTTTGCACTTTGCATGTCTTCAGACTTCTGCCTCCTTTTTGGCTTTTCGCACAAAGAACTCGGAACACTTCACTTTTCTGTACAAAATGTTGGAGATCTTTTGGAAAGTGGTGATGATTTTGGTTTTTGCTTTGGATTACCGATGATTTTTGCTAATACTCAATACTCTCACAGCTTACTAAGGGCAAATGTTTCAGAATAGGTATTTGAAAAAAAAAATATTTTATAAAACGTACACACAAATATTTAGTAGGTATTATATATTCTTTGAAATTTCTGCAATGTGAAAGAAAATTCTAAATCTACACAATTTAACATTATCGGCTTAATAATTGCATTTATCGTTAACCCAATCCTTTGTCGCTGGGTTTAGGTAACGTTTAGCTTTTATAATGATATAAAATATGAAATTTTTATCGATATCGATATAATTGTTCGTAACATTAAGGTTATCCCATCTCTATTAACTTTAACGTTATTCCTTACATCTAACGTTACCAGTATATTTATCGTTCTAGATATTGTGGCCGTATTTCTATTGAACGAAAACAAAAGTGGTCGCACCTGCATTCCTTTCATTGTTGGCATTCAATAAAATCCGCAACATTTCACATTTCTTGTATGACAAACAAGAATTAACTGTACTTTACGCAAAATATTTTAATTTCCTGTAATGCTCCGCATTAGTCATCAAAAACTAGGCGCCAGCCACTTACAATAAAACTCATTGAGGCAGTCTTTGACTGAATAAAAAAATAACAACAAAAAAACAAACAAAAAATGTCAACATTATGCGACACTTGCGTTCCCTTCGCTTCTTCCGTTTCACAGCGTTATGCCGCATCCCATTTAAAAACTGGAAAGATCCATTATCTTTATGAGCAATTAAATTGTGCCGCTGGCGTCAAAATTCCTTTCCACATGAGATGCCGAATACTTGTACAGTGAAGTTGAACTCAAAAAAAAATATAAAAAAAAAACAAAAAAAAGGTTAACTGAATGGTCAAAACGTACACAATTAAAATTTCCAATAAAAATAACACAGCCATTACCTAACAAATTTTATTTCATTATAATACCTCTTAATTTCAGGTAAATTTTTTTAGTTTCATTGAAGGCGAACGCAATTCATTCATAATTCCAACGACGCCACAGCGATGCAATGAATGCGTAGAGAAAGGACAATGCAGACACAACACAATTTCAAAAGGATACAAATGCCATGTATGTTTAAGTATTTATGTCGGGTAGATATAGTGGAATGGGAATATTATGTCAACGTTATCACCTCGTAGCGGTGAAAAGTGGAAAAGGATAACAAGCGATCGCATCACAGGATAATAGGCCAAGCTAACAACACTGAACGATAGCGATGAGATGAGTGCATTAGTGACAGAACAGAAAAGCAAAAAATAGCAGTAGATCTGAATGAATAGTTACGGCTTGTGCCGTGTGTGACATTTGTTGGCAGGAAGTATCTCAGCCGCGCAATTGGCCAATCGCAATCGAATATAATTTAACAGTTGGCAATGACTCTGATCCTCATCAGCAGATATACATAGTATAAGAATGAGTAGATATTCGTATAGGTACTAAGTAAACATTAGACACGCGTGCGTACAGCCATTAGGCAGCTAACACAGCGAAAGGATACATAGCCGTTGTAAAAGGATATGCGCGACGATAGCTCTATGTATTAGTGTGCGTGTGTGTGTGTGTGTTATCCAGCGTCTGCAATGAAGTTATTAAGGATATGCCTTTGATAAGCGAATGACAGTGGCGCCCGCGGCATTAGCGCTGCTGTCGTGGTCACAAAAAAAAAAACAAAATTAGCACTTAGCTATTTATGTAGTTGCTTAGTGGGCAGAGCAGTAAGGAGCTTTCGATTCAGGTAATAAAAATTACATTCAATTACTATGACTGCAGTTTGCTCTATGCATTCATACACTATTTGTGTAAGTATGCACAGAGGCCTGTACGCTATTTATATAAGTAATATGTTTTGTATGTATGAATGGTGGGCATTGTGCATGTGACAGGGACGTTTATTTATTTACAACACTTTGTTAGCCATTGTTTTATTGAAAATTTATAGCCTTATAACATGAAAAGTTTCATTAATAAAATTTCATTTAATTACTTCGTAAATTGATAAGTGTATGCGTTAAATATCACAGTAGTTGATTTAATTGTGTTAATTTTTTCATTTGCTTTTCTTATAGACATAACTGAGGTATCAAAAGTTAAATATATTGTGTTGTGATCATTAAAGATTCAGAACTTCATGTACATGTTAGAGTGAGAAGTCCCAAAAATTCAGAATAGAGCAATATGGGAATTTAAATTTAAATAATTGCTCAGAATTCACCCCACCCACTAAGCATCAGAACAGTAAGTAAGTAATGAAACGGCTAATTCAAAATCTGATCAAACATCCAATATTGCAAAATTGAAGCGCATACGCGGTTAGAAATTTGAGAATATTTGTCAGACCTTCACTTTGGTTCAAAGCGGTTTTTAGTCATTTAAGATTTTAATTTTAAATTTTACTGCAAGAAGTATATTTTCAAAGGATAAGTTTTAAAACTGCTTTGTAGTAAAAGCAAACTTAAATCTCCAGGAGTGTAAGTTTTTTTTTTTGCAGCATAGAAATTAAACTCCTTTTGGATTAAAACTGGGTCCGTTTTATTGTTAACGATTTGCCAAAGAACGCCCGAACTCGGTTAAAATTTCCTTTAGCTGCAAAGCGACCCTGTCAACATCGTTCATAATACACTTGATTTGATTAGTGCGATTTAAGAACGGAAAATAATAGCTATGTATGTATTTTCTCATTCACAATAGCGCAGCTTTTTCACATCTCAAACACATCTCAGACGAATAACATTTTTAACTTTTTATATTCTTTCGAGCTTGTGTTGTTGCTTTACAACAATATTGAACATATTTTTCGTTCTACATTTTTTTCTTTCTTTTTTTATAAAGATATAGTTAAATTCAATATTTTTTTGTATTTAATTTTACGATAATTTTTTAAACTTAAAAAAAAATTTCTTTAAAATTTTCCATTTTCCTCTCAAAATTTTTACAAACTTTTCAAGTATGCAGTCTTGGAGTCCATCCAATTTTAGTGCAATAAAGTGAAAATTTTAAATTCTTAAAAATTTTAAATTCTTAAAAATTTCCATTGATTTTTGATCATTTTTTTTTGCAGACGGTCTTCCATATAAAATGACATTTCGTACATGTATGGAAGGAAATTTGCAACACCGTCCGCAAGAAAAGCTACAAAAAATTAGTGGAAAATTTTAAGAATTCGAAACTTTCACTTTATTATACTAGCATCTAATAAGACTGTATACGCACAAATTTCTTATAATTCTGAGAAAAATTTTAAATTGTAATGAAATTTCATTAAAATTAGTTAAATTATCGTAAAATTTTGATTTTTAATGTTTTATAATATTGGAAAAAACGTTACTTTTATAAAAAATTGATGATAAAAATTTAGCACGTGGGATATTTTTAATATAGTATAAACTAACACTGCGCTATTTAAGCTGTGACAGAGGGCATAATGGATCTTAAAGGTCGAAGTGCAATATTGAAGCTGTGTGCCATTGCATGTATGTCTGAATTTTTTTTGTTTTTAATTTCCACGATTAAACTGAACTGAACACAAAATAAACTTAGGAAAAGAATTTGCGCTACTTGCCTTAAAACAACATAGTTTTAATTATATAAATTAAAAAAAAAATTAGTCTCAAAATGTAAATTTACCAGTTACACTTTAGTTTCAAAATGTTCAATAAAAAAGGGAATTAACGCCCCTGTTTTAAAGAATTAATGTTCCATTGAAGTTATTCTTGGGTCTTTGTGATAAAAATTCTATGTTTACAAAAGATCGATGAAAGGTACTAGTTTTGCTTATTCAGATGCCGGTCGTAATAGAAAAACTATTTAGATTGCTCTAAGTCCTACTTTTTCACTTTTCAGTAAATGAATTAGATATTTAAAAAAACTTTATGTTTTGTATTTCTTTTTTTTTTTTACTAACCAATTGCCTTTACTTTTACTTAATTTAAAGCTTATAGGAAGCAAACATCCAGTTAGAATTTGTGAAGCGGCAGCTTTTGAAATGAAACCAATCTTGTCTGTGATGGGTAATGCGAATCACACTACTTTCAATTACGTCTTGTATCTGCTTCATTTCAGCTAACATTTGGCGGTAATGTGCTTTAATTTTTATTTTATTTTTTTTGTTGATTGGGTACAGCATTGGGGAGTAGGTCGGTGTTTGCTATCGTAGCACGAACTGGTCCCGTGTGGTGAATCTTTGCATTGTCCCAATAATAAAAATGTATACTGCATTTATTTTAGTTTGATTTATATTCGGCTAACACTTTCTCGATTTTATTTTAATTCTACCGACGGCTTTCGATGATGAGAATATATTTTGGAATGCAGTATCTTTCGGATATAAACAGGATTAGGGATTTTATAAAAATACTGGTCAATTTTCAGTAATAAAGAAGTCTGTCATTTTGGCTTTTTTAAATATAAAAAAATTTAAATTTCAGTACTGATTATTCACATTTTACCTTTTACTTTTTATCCTTGAAAAACTCACTTTTATTAACTTATCTCGACAATTTTTCAATTTTTGTTAGTTTCCACTTCTTTACAAAAGATAATACTATTGCATATTGAATTATGTTCAGCAAAATAATTTATTTCAAGCATTGAAAAATATTGCTATATATTAACACTCAAACAGATTTTCGACATAACTTTATGTACTTCTTTCTACCTTTAATAAATTAAAAAACTCCAAATCTCAAAATTTTAGATTGCAGAAAAAATTTTTTTTTACAAATTTGGAACAGTAAAAATTCAATACCGGTTAGCTTCAAATTTTAACGATTTTTTAAAGTTATTTTTTAATCTTATTCGGGATTGCTAAATAGGAAAATGACCAAATTCTAAGTCAGGAATGGTTTGGAAATATTAACAAAATAAAAAAAACAAGTTATTGGTCCTTTTCGATTATTATCAGATATCTCAAATATACAAATTATTTCTACAACAATCGTTTTTTGCTCTAACATAAAAATAATATCGCGTTTACATTCTATAGCTCAATGTTTTGCCAAGCTTCTCCTACAATTCGGGGCGAGCGGCGGTTTACCATTGCCTGCCGAGGAGCGGCTGCTATTTGGAGAAAATAATCTTTCTATAATTTTTTGATGTTACGTACTCACTCTCTTCGCTACGGCCATCGCTTTTTTACTAACATTCTTCGAAAAAATCACAAGTTTCACTTTTTATAAATCGGACTGGTAAAAACTAATGAAGTAAATATTAGTTGGTTTCAAAAGGTTCTGACTCCCTTCTAAAGCTGTGCGATTTACAATTTTTTTATAAGCAAATAATAAATAGGTACAATTTCAAAATAATAAAAAAACTATATATTTCCATTTATACTATGTATCATATATATTTTCTAATAGCTTCAGGATGGTTTTTAATACTTTTAAATGGAAATTCGGAAAACAGCAATAGTCAAAGCCAAATAGCGGCGGACTTGGCATAATTGACAGAAAGTTTGGTTATAAACAAGGAAAGTGGTGAAGCAACAACAGTTTACACGACTCAACTTTGCTCAAGTGATAGTGTTCTGACCTTGCATGTGGGAAGGACGTGGGTTCGATGCCTGCTCAATGCAGCTATAACTTTTACGGATTTGACTATTGCTGTTTTTCTAAAATTCCACACAAAATATTTAAAAAATATTGTTCATCTATAGTAAATAAGAATGAAAAAAAAAACAAAAATAATATATAAAACTGGTACTTAAAATCAAAGCCAAATGTTGAGATTTCCAAGCCTCAATAACACAAGTTTACAATTATTTGATAAACGAATGGTACTTCGTTGAGAAAGTATTTTTTTTTTGAACAATTCGCGGTCGTAAACAAGAAAATGAGTTTCATTTATTTTTCCCAAAAAAGCGTTTTCGAGATATAAGCAAAAATGCATAGGTTTGTCCCAACATAGGTTGACTTTTTCTCAATGTTTTTCAAGACGGTTTTGCGAATTGCATTTCTAAAAACTGAACTGAGTTTAGCATAAAGTTATGCAAGTTTTGATTTCCAAAATGTTTACATTCTTATATACTTTCTGACTGATAGAGTCAGTTTCATGTCAAAAGATGGCAAAAAAATCGGAAAAATTTCATACATTTTCGAGTTATTTTTGGGCAATGAAATTCAATTTCAACAAGACATTTTTCAGTAACTTTTTTTACAAACTTTATCAACTAAAAAGAGAAAGTAAAAATTAACAATTTTTGAAAAAAATTCGAAAATGCCCTTTTTTTGCATTTAGACGTCAGTAACTTAAAAAGTACTATTCCGATTTACATAAAACGTGTTTTTGCCTATATCTCGAAAACGCTTCTTTGGAAAAATAAATACAATTAATTTTTGTTTTCAGCGACCCGAAATATCTGAAAACAAAAAACATTTTTTTATACTAAATAAATTTAATGAATTTCAAAAAATTTATGAAATTTTTTGTCAGATAATTTTTTTAAATTTCGTTAAAATTAGAATAGCAATTAAAAAGCTAATCTATTCATATTTCACAAGCTTATGGCTTAACTTTATACATCAATTGAAGTTCGGATTTTTTTCCTGCAGCCTACAAAAAATTACTGTAAAAAGTTGTCAGGTTTTTAAAAACTTTATATTTGTGTATGAAAAAAGCGAGCACGGGAATTGTTTTCAGTACTGAAGAGCTCAGAGGAATTTTGAGTTTTATTGAGCCAAAACCAATTTTTTCTTGCTCAACCAAGTTTTAAACTGGCACCAGTGACATGGACACCCAAAAATTAAACGGGCTTGTTCTGCAATTCACTTCCGAGTGAATTCGTGTTTTGTGCCTATCTGAAACTGCCGTGTGAAGTGAAAATTTCCGAGTGAAAGTGAATTGCAGAACAGGCCCGAATAATTAATTTTTGAGCGCGAAATTGTGTGCATACATTTAAAGAAGCATTGGATATGTTTATAGTAGCTAACTTTATATTTTTTACACTTTCCAAACTTTCCTAAACTATAATGCATTACGACCAAAAATGTCAGAAGTCCAATTGATTTGATTGAAAAGCCTTGTATTTTAAAGCATTAAAAAGCGCGGTTTATTCTTATTTTGGTACTGTCCAGCATCACTTCAGTAGCTAAAACTTCAGTAAATTTAAACGTTAGAAATTTGCATTTTTAATTTCTTTTTTGTTCATTTAAAAAATCATCCTTCTTTCCCATTAAAATTGTTCGTTTCAATAATTTTTTCTATTATAAGGACAACCTTTTTAGCATTCACATATTTATTTTCATAGACAAACCGCAAGTTTTAAAACCACTTTTGAGAGATCCTAATTTTTTTTTTTTTGCTAATCAGTCAAACATCCCACATTTTTATTTGATTCTACAACATTTTGTAAACAAAGGGAAAACAAAAATTGTTTGAGAACTCATTTCATTAGGTTTTCGTTCAGTCACTACTATCAGGTCCAAACTTAGATAATTTTTCCCGCCTAATTCACATTTTGGTCTGATAAAAAAAAAAATAACAATACCACCAAGATAGTGGCGTAAAGGTAGATAGCTACATATATAAGTGCAAAACTTTCTAAACAGATAGGAGTTTATACTCGTACCTACCTTGAGTTGCATTTCGGTTGCACAGGTTTTCACTTTTTTTCGATTAAAAAATACTGAACACTATTTCGATAAGATATGTATTTATTTACAACACTGAGACGAAAATTCGAATCGCAATATATTCAATAAATTTGCGAGTGATTATTACAGAACATTCACTGGGACTTAACTATCGATAAATTTTTTTGTCGCACAACCGAATTTCTTGCACTGTCACCTTTTGCTTTAAGTTTTGATGTCGTGCCATCTATTGATTTTTCATTTACTAAAATTTAGCAGACGAAAACCCGCATAGGCTATCTGCTGATTGCGGTTACGTAGAGTTGATATTTTGGGCGCACTTCTTCGGGCGGACAAATCTATGTTAGTGACAACCCGACGCAATGCGCGTTTAGCACCTTTTCGTTCCAATTAAATTCGTCGAGCGGTACCCAAACCTACTAAACCTACTATACTATGGCATAGCCTAACAAATACATACACACACGTAACTTTATATATGCACACATATATATATATATGTATATATATATATATATATATATATATAATCAACTTGAGTTTGCGCACCCATACTTATGCAATTTTGGTATTATTTGTTTGAATATTTACCTTCGAGAATCGCCGGACACGTTGTTTGGTGACTCTGGTAGGAAGTGCGGTTGAGTAGTGGGAAATCGCATACTGCTCTGGTAAACCACATGTATAATATGTATGTACTGTAAGTGTGGTTGTGTGGGTGTCATAACTTTGTGTATGTGTGCTTTTTTTTGTGGTGAATGTGTGAATTATGATTTATTTGCGGCCACTCCAGGTGAGTTGGCGTGCATGTGTGAGTTTCTTATCTTATCGCTTAACAGTCGTCGTCGCCGCCACCGCCACCGCCACCGCCGCTGATACGAATATCGTCTTTGGTTGTTGGTAAACGTTGTCGTCGCATCTGCGATAAGCATTGGTGTAATTTGTCTGCGCATGTGTGAGTGGATATGAAGTGTTTTGTGCAAGTGTATGGTTGAGTGTTTTGTATTGCGCATGCGCGTTCAGTTTGATGGTTTTTTCTCGTACTAACATGTTTTTTTTTTGTTTTTGTTTATTCATACCTACATATGTATTTACATAGGTGTAGTGTTTTTATTGTTTTTGTTCTTTTTTTTTTAAGCACATTGTTGCTGTCATCATTCATTCCTGTTAATATTCTATTCCACAAGCATTTTCGACCGGTGTAAGTCCAATGTTTGGCTGTAAAAAAAAGAGAAAAATCCAAATCATTAAGCAGTTGCAGAACAAAACTTTGCTCTGGAACATAAAAGTGCAGTTTTTAAATTATATATGTATGTACGAGTACATAAACATGCAGGTATGCACATACATATGTACGTATGGCAATATGTATGTATGTATGCCAATACTATGTATACTAGAACAACACGGCAGATGTTAATCTGCCTATATTGATGTACTTATTTATTAATTTGTCTTTGCATATTTGACCATAAAACGCTTTTCGTGTATGATTAATTTAATTAAATTCAATTTCTCAAATACATAGATGGCAACCCTCCTCAAAATATAGCTATACAACTTCTCCGCGAAGCGAACCCTTTCGCATCCCTGTTTTAATATTCCAGATAAATTCTATTTATAATATATGTACATAACTTAATTCGACGTTTCAAACAGGTGGCAACCCTCCTCGAAATATAAGTATAAACCTTTTAACCGGATCGAACCATTTGACATCCATGTTTCAATATTTTCAATAACTTGTGTAATAAAATTTCACTTACTTTTCAAGCAGGTGGTAAGCCTCTGCAAAATATAATCTACTTTTTAGCAAAACGAACCCCTTACAATGTTTTAATGTTTTTTACCATTTCTAATCACTCGTTTGATATCCGTACTGTTACACTGTATACTCGGGTGGGCGGCAAATTCGATTTTTTTTTAAATTTGCATTTCTAATAGCAGAAATACAGCTCGTTTTCGCTATTAGCAATACAAATTATCGATTTGTTAAAACTTTCAACGTACCCTACTGTACACTCGGTTATTTTATTTAAATACCCTTTTTGATAATTTTCGGGGAAGATGGCATTTTTTTTTGTATTTTAAATTTGTGCACATATTTTCAGTGAAATTCCATTATTGTGATTCGTTTAAATTAATTTTATTGATATATGGCAACACCAGTTCTTAATTCTTTAGATATGGCGCGTTTCTAACTGAAAACATAGCGTATAGCTATTCCAAACTTGTTTCGTTCATTATGCGAGTTGTAATATTGTACTTGTATGAAAATATTTTATTTAAATAACTGTTTGTATTTTTTTCGAAAAGTACATAGTAACGCTATACCTAAATACCCTTATTGTGATTCGTTTAAATTAATACACCACGACACCTTTTGTGTAGATATGTGGCAACCCCTCACTTAAAATATATTTTCTTTTAATATCCGTTCTGTTACTATGCAGTTTCTTTGAAATAAGTTATATATATATTTTTTCGAAAGATGGCAACGCTAAACAAATCTTATACTGTTTAAAATATTTTTTCATTTATGCTCTGTAAAATTTTGTTGTAATGGTTCATTAGGTAAATTTTTTTTTTAAATTTTACACATCTGGCAACACCATGTTTTTTACTTTTTCTCAAACCTTTTACAGAAAGAAAGAAGCTAAGCAAAATGAAACAGAACAAACACCGTTGAGACGTACGGATCATAATTTAATAAAATTTGTCATTTCAAACAGGTGCCATCCGTCTCCAAAATATATATGTATGTGTGAACATTCTCATCACCGAGACTAACCGTATGACACCAATAATTTAATATTTTATATAACTTAACTAAATTGGACTCTGTGTTGTTAGCAATTAGCTACAAATTCCATTTGTGAGTCAATCTTTAAATTGGGCAACCAAAAAAAAAAAATATTTTTTAACAAATAGTTACACTTATTATTATTATAATTATATTTAGTCCTATTATACAGCCCACTGAAGAAAAATTACAGAAAGATTATCTACTGAATATTGGCAGTTATATAAATGGGATTTATCTGTCTTCATTTCAGATATAAATGCAAGAATTTAAGATCCCAAAACTGCGGGAAAGTCATATTATCGAAAATAATTTCGTCCACAGTTCTCAAGAAAATCCTTAAGAAAAATTCGGCAATACTTCTTGTACGTGAAATAGTAGTGACTCTGTAATTTTGACATTTGATAGTTCATGGTAAACAGTAGACAATAGAAGAAAAAGAAGAGAAGGAAAAATGTAAATAACAGAAATGATTGTTATTCCGATTCCAGGCTGGGTCAATAGCATATTTATTGCTATGTAATTATCAGCTATGCGCCAAATACGCGACCAATTTTTCACCTCAGCCAGGAGCGTTTGCCTCTTTTCTATAGAGAAGTTGCATGCTCTGTTTTTTAAGGAAATTTGACGCAAGAAATTTACTTGGGCATTTCTTAAGTGTTCTTTTGTATGGAGTTTTTGTGTTTCTTGAAAGCTGCAGACGAAGCTTAAGATAGAAACTAATGGTTGCCCAAGTATTCGTAAAGGCTCGATGCTCACTTCAATCACACACTTTTACTTATCATCTTAACTAGAATATGTTTGAATTTATTAACAAGGAAAACATTTGATTTTTAAAAGAGCACTTTTTAATTCAAATAAACATGCACTTTGTGAATAATCTACTTTACATTATTTTTACTTTAATATTAAGAATATTGTTCTTTGGAATTTTGATTTACATATTTATTAATACCGAAGGTGATGGCATAAGAGCAGCTGATTTGATTTTTTTTTATTTACCTACATGTATTTTGTTTTTGCTTTTGCGTATGAGCTTTCAAAAGCCGTAAAAGCAAAAACAAAATGTATTTAAATTTGGACAACGCAGAAACAAAAACAAAATACATAGGAATTTTGTAGTTGTATTTATAACACCACCTTGTATGGATTCGCCTTGTCCCGAAGTTTTCAATGAATAGAGTTTCAAGAATTTCAAAAATAAAATATGATTTATGAATAAATATTTTCAAAAATAAATATGTATCTTTGTCTGTCTAAACTTGTATTAATGTTCAATTGTCTTAATTTTATTATTCATCTAAATTTTTAGATGTTATCTACTAGATTTTATTGAAAAGTTGTTCATCTTAATTCAATGGGCCACCACCTTAATTGCATTGAAAAGTTTTCATCTAATTTTTATAGATAAACTTCTTAATTTCATTAAAAAGACATACCCAGTCGCAATAAGAAGGTTTTCTTATTGGGAAAAAAATCACAGAGAAATAAGCTAAATTTTGTTCTGATTTATAGGGCATTTTTGGTGGTATTTTCGTTCTGTGTAACAATAATATTCATGCATATTCCTAACATATATTTATTTTACCATTCTTTGGCTCACGCTCAATAAAATTTTTTGCAAAAATAACCAGCGTTCAATAATAAAAACCCATTAAACCTCCAAAATAACGAGTGATCTTAATTAATTAACCAAAACACAAAAATAAAGCGTTCTGCCATTTTAATGTCAAAGTACTTAGTATATCACAAAGAGATTTATAAATTTACCGCTTAAACCAAACAAAACAAAAACCCCCCATACAAATGAAACATGAATCACGGTGGGTATTTTGTAGCACTCAAAAAGCAGTACCGAATTTAAGCGCCACTTGGACAGCCAAACCCAACCAAACTTTGTGCAGTGAACGGCCATTGTATTTTAGAACAGATTGTAAGCGCCCATGGTAGTAATGTTGAAGTCATGTTACGCCATTTGTAAAATGTCAAAATCGCAATCTGACGCGCAACGCACAACTACGAATGGGGAGTGAAGTTGTGAAGTGATTGGGAAGTGGGAAGTGGGAAGTGGGAAGTGGTGGGCGATTACAACCCTGCTACTTGATATTGAAACTGCAAATTCAACAAAGCCATTGAGGTTTTTGGGATAATTGATGAGCGCAACCATTGCGGCAGACACATACATATGACTGATGATGCGCTGCACTACTGGGGACAACCAACCGCTCGAGTTGCCAACTCCAGCAGGTGGTGGCAGGGTGGCTAGAGCGATGGATTTGAATTGAATTTAATCAAAAAATGTTTACTACATTTTTTTTTCTACCTAATTGAATGCACGACTGAATCGGAGAAGCGGTAAAGTCGCCTTACTCTCTTCCAATACATATCTCAAATGCCACAAATGCGCTTAGATAGATTGGCCGCCACCATGACTATAAGCGGCTCATGGTATGGTATGAACATAACAAAGCGATTGTCTAATAGCAAATTTCGATTGCTGTGCTTTGATGCGCAGCGCCTAAAACAACAAATACGAGATACTAACTAGAGGCCATGCCGATCCCTGTATGCTACAAATACGCCGCTAGCACAATAAATGCGCTTTGGTTGCGATATTTTACCAGCGCACGTCGCACAGTGGTGCCAGAGCGGAAAAAAAGGATTTTTTTTATCATTCCAAATTTGTACCATCTTTTCAATTTAAGCTAAGAACTAATCAAATAACATTATCCGAATACATGGGCTTGATATATTCAATGGTTTTTTGTTGGGAGAGCTTCAAAGTCCAACAAAGTATCAACGCAAAGTTACTCAGAAAAATGTGATGAATATTGCAAAGGTTAAAACTCAAAAGTTAACCATAAAATATCAATTGTAAAGTTTTTATTTATTAAAACCAATGTTATAGATGTGATTTACATCATCAAATGTATACTTTCTTTTTCAAGATTTTTTTTAATATGATGTTTTTTCATGGTCCAAAAAAATCATATATTTCACAACTTCAACAGAATATAACTATTGTGCGCAGGAGCGCGCAGGTTAGCCACTTACACAAAATAAACTTTAGAATCTCCTTAATCGATAGAAAAAAAAATCAGCTGCAATTAGCTGCCAATTCATGAGTAATTAGCATTTTAATCTAAAAACTCGCATCAAAAGTTATGAAAATGTGCAACTGCGTTGTTTGTTTGCTTGATTCGTTGCTTTGTTTTTTTTTGCGTGCTTCGTTGCTTTGTTTTTTTTTTGCCTGCTTCGCTGCTTTGTTTTTTTGCCTGCTTCGTTGTTTTGTTTGTTTTTTTGATTGTTCGGTTTGTTGCTTTGTTGTTATTTTTTGGAGTTGTCTCTCGTTATACAACAACAACAGAATACTAGTTTAGATGCATTATATTGTTCTTATATTATTTGAACTAATTACTTGTCAAAAGTGATACCGAGAGAAGTGCAAACGGGTGAAAAAAAATTAACAAAAAACGAAATTTTGAAATGGCAAAAGAAATAAAATATTGTGATATTGCAGAAATTTATATTGACTGCAATAATGATGAAAATTTACTCTTAGAAATCATATCAACAAATTATAGTGATTTATCAAGCAATGATTTAGAAGTGTTTAAAAAATTTATCAACAAAACTTTTATCCCGCGTTTTAAACAAAAATGGCAAAAGTTAAGTCGTACCAAACAATTATTTTTAAATCAAAATGAAAGCTGGTTGTCATGCCTTTATGAATTTTACTATATGCCAATGACAGTACATAAAGTTTTAATGCATGGAAGTAAAATTGTTTCATCCTCTATTTTGCCATTGCTATCAGAGGAGGCTCAAGAAGCTCGCAATAAAGATTACAAGAAATATAGGCTTAATCATTCTAGAAAATGCGACAGAATTTCTACAAATCAAGATGTAATGCACTTGCTTTTAGCTTCATCGGATCCTTTTATTAATGGTTTCAGAACAAATCCCAAAAATAAAACTTTAGAATTGCACGATGATGTTAAAAAATTACTTGTTGAATAAATAATTAATAATATATGATCATTTTTGAATATTTATTGGTTATGTTATATGGGAGGTGGGCGTAGTTGTGGGCGGACTTGTTTCATTTTTAGGGAAATAATAATTTTTATTGATTCAAATCCGTTTGACAATTTTTAACAATCTAGCTGTGATAACAGCGAAAATATTGCAACTTTTGTGATTATATTATATGGGAGATGGGCGTAATTGTGGGCGGATTTGCTTTATTTTTTCTGGACAAGCTTATATTTACAAAATATTACACTGTAGAAAATTTTGGTACTGTAGGATGATTTTTGATTTTTGTGTTATATGGGAGGTGGGCGTGGTTGTGGGCGGATTTTAACAAAAATTTTTTTTTCATCTAATTTGGCAATATGAGAGATGTGTGCCAAATTTCAAAGCCCTACCTCGATTCCTTCTATTTTTTGCCGCGGCTTGTATGAAGCGGCACCACTGTGCGTCGCAGCGATGTTGCTTTTTGTTTTTGTTTCAGTTTTTTTTTTTAAGTTTTTCCTTTTCAGCTATATGTATAAGTATATGTACATTTTACCTTTCCCATTGCCATTCAAAATGCCTCAAGTCATTCGTTTTGTCATTTCCGCAATCTCAGTAATAAAATTTAATTTGGAAGTGCAGTTGCAGTTGCAGTTGCTGACTATTGGCGGTCTTTGCTATTACTATAACTTATGGTGTTTTTTGTTGTTTTTTTTTTTTGTGTAACCGATGGGTGTCTTGGGTAGCTAATGGTTGCACTAGCGTTTGGTTAGTGCATTGTTACTACAGTCCACAATGATTTATGCTGGTCATAATGAGCAATTAACTTTATCGCCAAATAAACGCTTACTCTATAAAGCTACAAGTATAAATACATGCACTTCTGCACGCGCACGTACACACGTACATACATACATATGTAGATGCATATGTACATACATATATGTGGAATGGAATATTTAGCTATATAAGCTGCTAAAATTTATTCTCAGTCGCACACGAATGTTTGTAGGCATGTGCCATTGTGTATTTATTTTGTAATAAATATGCATTGAAAACTTTTTAATAGGCAAAACGGTAGCAAAATCACATTTACACTTCGCTAAATTCGTATAAAATTTTCCAACTACATATAATGGATTTAATTTTTCACCGACTTCTATGAACAAGATTTTCTCTATTCGTTCGAAAGCAGAGGGGGGGGGAGTGCATTTTCTTTTTTATTGATTATCCAAACAAAAGCTAGATCCTACAGCGATGTTAGTTGTAAGCAGACCCGACCCATGCGCAAGCTTTGTTCTTGAGAGGGTGTTTTCATTTTATTTTATAAAATAGAAGAAGTTCTTCAAGGCAAATCGTTATGCAATGGATGTGAATAAAAATGTAAGGGTGTATTTGTTTAGACGCGTGGTTTTCAATGAGATAGCACATTTTTCAGAGTTGGTTTTTTGACAGCTATTACTCAATTTATACTCAGCAATTTCATAATGAACAGACTTGTTCTGGAACAACGTTTCGAAATTGTGCAAATTTATTATCAAAATAATGTTTCGGTTGGTGGGTACTGTCAGCGTCGGATGAGACGGCCCTTGGAATGGTCGAGAGAAACATTATGGGCGTTTACGTCTTTGCGGCGGCGAATACCACATACGATGGAACGATGAGCTATGTATATGAGCGTTACCGCTACATCGGCATAGTCCAGCGAATTAAAATTCAGCGGCTAGGTTGGCTGGGGCATGTCGTGCGAATAGGCGAAAATGCCCCAGCTCTGAAAATAGTCAACGTGGTACCAGCTGGTGGTGGTAGAACAAGAGAAGGACCCCCTCTTCATTAGAAAGACGAAGTGAAAAAGGACTTGACGTCAGTTGAGATTTCCAATTGGCACCAGTTAGTAAAAAGAAAGAGTGACTGGCGCAATTTGTTGAACGCGGCCAAAATAGCTAAAGAGATTATGGCGCCAGTTAAGTTAGTAAGTAAGTAATGGTTCGGTTCGGTCCAATAGGCAATGAAGCTCAGTTTTGAGTGAATGGGTAGGTTAATAAACAAAATTGCCATTGTTGAGACGCCATTGCATTCTCAAAAAGTCACTGTTTGGTATGCTCTATGGGCAGAGGAAATCATTGGTCCGGCCATAAAGTTAGAGTGAATGGGGAACGCTAAAGAGCCATGGTTAATGACATTTGCGTGCCTGAGCTGGAGGATGTTGATGTGGACAACTTTTGGTTCCTACAATACGGCGCTGCATGCCATACAGCCAACGAAACAACAAATTTATTGAAGGAAACTTTCGGTGCGCGCAATATCTCGCGTCATCGATTTAACACCGCTGGACTTTTTTTTGTGGGGTTATGTGAAGTCGCTTGTTGACGCAGATTATCCCGAAATGGTTGATGTCTTGAAAGAGAATATTCGGACCCCTCGGCTGGAATATTCGGGCTCGCGGCGGTAACTTGGCTGAAATCATTTTGAAAAAATAATGGCAAACCCGTACATTTATAATAAAGCTAAACTCTTTGCCATATCATTAAATTATATACGTTTTATTTCTTCTTGCAACCCACATGTCTGAAAAAACACACTTTATTTAATTTATATATAGAATTATAAGTTAAAGTTACAAAACTTTGAAACAATTATTTGTTATAACCTTGGTGTGAAAGAAATCACCTTTTCTAAAATATTGATAAATATTTTCATATGATTTCTTCTAGAAAGCTAAATAAATTGAACTCAACTTATTGGATTGATGGCCGTTATTTGAAATTGGTAGATCAGATTAAAGATCTAGGGGTGTATGTTGACTCTAAACTCGCATTTATTGTCCGTGTTAATTTCATTGTTCCAAACGCTTACTCCATGGTCGCCTTTATTCGTCGTAATAGCACCGATTTTTCTGATTCATACGCTCTTTAAAAAATTTTATACAGCTTTTGTTAGGCCAAGGTTGGAATATGCCGCTATTATTTGGGGAACTTTTTATTTTACGCATGTACATACATACATAAGCAAATAGAATTGAGCATTTGCATAAAATTTTTATAATTTTTATAACTTTTCGCAACCTATGCCTTCCTATAAGTCACGTTGCTTGCATCTAAATCTGGAATTGGTTGTGAATAGTAGAAAATTTCTATTCTACTCTTTTATCTTCAATGTTCTTCCTTATGTTGTTGATAGTCCCGAAATTTTTCGCAAATTCGAATTATGGTATAAATTCTCCTAAATATCGCGCGAGTTGTTTCAAGAAAAATATTACCATCTTACTTACATTAATTTAATTTATTACAGCCCCCATAGCCGGCCTTTGGCGAGTGGTTTATTGCTCGAAACATTCTTAGTTCCGAAAGAGTTCTTGGTTTTCAACCTAAAGTTATACATGCTAAAAAGGTAATTATGGTTTTGAATTCATCACACAATGATATTGATGAGATAAATGGCAAATGTAACATTTAAAAAATAAAAACCGACGTTGAAGTTGATATCGTTGAGAAAATAAAATTTTATTTTAAAATAAATGTTCTAAGACATTTCTAAGACAAATTGTTTTATTGGAGTAAAACTTCTTTAGCGCCAGTGATTTTTTACATCGTGTAACGAACCATTATTTTTACTAATGCTACTGCTAATTTCTACCACTATTTTTACTACTTTCTACCACTATTTTCCTAATGTCTACCACTATTTTTATTAATGCTACTACTAATATCTACCACTATTTTTACTAATGCTACTACTATTTTCTACCACTATTTTTACAAATGGTGCCACTAACTTCCTCTACTATTTTTAATACTTTCTACTACTAATTGTATTACTACCACTATTTTTACTAATAGTACTACTAATTTCTATCACTATTTTTGCTAATGCTACTACTAATTACTACACCTACAAATTTATACTACTACATAGAAGCTTTACTCATGGCTCCCGCACTTTTTCATTATTTAATATTATGTTATGCCCGAGGCTACTTTCTAGTCAGGCGTACCCCAATTTTCTATAATATTATTATATCGTAGATAGGCAATGATTTAATAAATAAACCGACATGTTTTTCACCATGGTCTTTGGTGAGATTTTTTCAAGTCACAAAAAAATTCTCTAATTGGAAGTCTCAAGTTTTGTGACTTGGGATGAGACTGAGTTACTAAATACCGGCATTAGATCTGTCAAAAGCAAAGTAGCGATACCCCGTGCTATAGGTACATACATACTACACTGTGCTTTAAATTTTTTGTAGCATGCAATGTTTTGAATTAGAGTATTTTTTATGATTTGCCGTTTTTCTATTTTTTCTTTTGACAGCTTGGAATATCATAATTTTAGAAGAATTTTTCACCATCACTTGTCAAACTTGCGTTGAGAAACATTGAAGAGGTCATAATGCCGAAATCGATTTTTCTTCAAAATAAATTCAACAAGGGATGACAGAAATTCGTTCCAAAAAACAAAAGTTGATAGACGAGCGCGATATATTCCACATACACACAAACATACGTACGTACATATATTATTTTTTCAATCCAATTTGCCAACTGACGAAATTTGACAGGCGTTCACTATGCCTGATCAAGTGCCCTTTTATTATGAGCGATTTCTATGTTTGTGTAAGAATTTCATAAAACTTTCGTTTTCACTGAAATTGAAAACAAAAATTCACTAGCAAACGTTATCAGGTACTTCATACGCTTCGCAATATCGGGCAGCTTCGATCAGGTTGGGCAATAAAATTGTTAATATTAAATTTTTTGGTGTCTGTTGCTTTGCGTTTATGCCATTTTCTCTTGTTTACCATTTTTTTCGGCTACGTTTTTTTTTTTGTATCTTTTTTTTCTTTAATTTGTATTTTTTTCCTCATTTCGTCGTTGATAATTTGAGGCAAACACTGATAAGCTTTTTGATTTCTGTACTGAAGTAAAGTGAAATCAAAGTAAATAATAAATCATAACAAATCGAAACCAAAAACTAACATGAATAAAGTTATAAATATACGTTTTTATAAAAAGCATTTCTTTTTTCGAACTGAAAGCGTTCTATTAGAGGTATGAAATACAAATGTCCCACATGGCATTATAATTGCTGAAAATATTGCATGAAAATACCTGAATAAAAATTATAAATAAATATAACATCCGTATAGGAATAACTAGCAGACATGCCATGGAACTAGACAACGCACCCATTACACTGCCATCCACACCCTGCCCTGCCCACATGCCGAGCTGTCCGCGTAGCCTTCGCTCTTCAATGCAACATTTTTCCCCTCCCTTTGTAAATATTTAGTATATTTAGGGTGGGTTTCAATGCTTTACTTTGCCATATTACTTTTCTTTTTTTTTTTTTTTTGAATAACTACTCTAATGGTTATTGTACCTGAAAGCAGACATCACATCAACAAAATTCAGTCACTGCTGCTATGGCCTCCGTTATGCACGTTAGAAAAAAAAATTAAAATGAAAATGCTACAAAATCAATAAATTGTTTGTGAAAGCAAATTGAGTTCAGCCATAATTGCTAACCTTTTTGTTTGTGCGCTTTTATGTAGCGAACTCTATGCTCAACTCAAAGCAGCGTGCAATAATGGATTGGATTGAAATAAGAGTGGGAAAAAACAAACTGGTAGCCATTTTTGAGAGTACCCGTAACGAGATGAATTGAATTATGTACAGTAGTGAGTTTTGTCGGAAGTTAATATAAGAACACTTTTGTAATCAGGCGCATTTTTTCTATTTCATAAAACTGTAGCGAAGAGGAATGACAGCAAACTCGATTTAAAAAATTGTAGGAAGTAAGACAAAATCCAGCTAAGGTGATAGATTCAATATCAACTTAATAAATGTGCATATTGAGTTCGAATCCTGGCCGGGGCAAGTGCAACAAATTGTAGTAGAATTTTGGCCAAATATCGAGCTATGTATATGATTTAAGGGCCAATTACACTACTCGACAAAAAAATCTCCAAGAATAAAATAGGCCTTTCCTAAAGTGAAATTTTCTCCTGATTCCGAATATGACTTTCATTTTCTTGTGGCAGATCTAGTTTCCGAGATATCGGCGAAAATATGAAAATTCCCATTTTTGCAGAACACTACTTCATATAGGTACGGCAAAAATTTGCATTTTTCATTTTTTCGTTTTAAACTGTTGAATTATGCATTATCCTAATTCCCATAAAAATGTCTTGCCTTCTTCGCCCTCAAGTATCTTCAGTAGTTTGGCCACTATGCCAAAAAACGTTCAAAAAATGTTGAAAAAAAAACGAAATTTTTTACACAATTTCAGATTTAACCACTTTAAAATCGGAAAAATTCTATTGACGAAAAAAAGTTAGCCCTCCTATGTTGTAGGTAATTTAACTACGAAAATTTTAAGCATACCAGCACAACAATCGGACGTGCCATTGAAACTATAGCCCCGTTAACTTGCAAGCGTCTATCCTACAATTTTAGTATTACTCTGATAAAATTGGCGAGACATTTCATTTGGTCACTCTACCTTAGGGTCTAATAAATTTAAAAAGACATCAAGTATTTAATTGTCACTACTGTTTGTTGTAAATTTTGTTTTGCAAATTGTAGTGCAAATTTATACATACTATATCGGTAGATGTGTTTACGAAATGGCTTGTTGCAAAAGAGATTTTAAATGTAAAAATAATCCGGATGATTTTTGCTTTATTTGCGGACATTATATTTTCGGAAACTCAGCTCGGAAAATAACTAATTCTGTCAGAGATGCATACTTTCATTATTTCGGTTTCCGTGTAAAAAATCTCGATAAATCTTGGACACCTAATTTTATTTGCGCCTCCTGTAGATTAACTTTAATGAGATGGGTATCGGGTAAAGGTCATAACATGAAGTTTGGTGTTCCAATGATGTGGACTGAACCCTTTAACCACGACCAGTGCTATTTTTGCGTGATAGACCTTAAAGGTAAAACGAGAAAAAAGAGGAAATTAATAAGTTATCCAAATGTGGCATCAGCTAAAAAACCAAAACTACATGACCATACCTTACCCATACCTAGACCGCCTATAAGTTTTGAAGCCTCAAGCGAAAGTGACTCCGAAGCAGATAATTCAGAAAGTGGACAAGAAGGAGAGATCCCACATCGAGTCTCACAAGCCGAACTTAATGACTTGGTCAGAGATTTGAAATTATCGAAATTTGATATCTCGGAAACTAGATCTGCCACCAGAAAATGGAAGTCATATTCGGAATCAGGAGAGAGTTTCACTTTAGGAAAGGACTATTTTATTCTTGGAGACTAAAGTTGATCAAAATTTGTCGAGTAGTGTTATTATTATTATTATTTTTAATACCGAACTCTTATTTTTTAATAAAAAAAAAAATTTATGGTAATTTGTTTTTACTTGTTTAAATTCTTATTTGACGAATAGACAGATTAGAATTTTGAAAAGAAAATACAGCGAATTCATATAAGGTGGTGTTACTCGTGGCAGAATTATACAGGTGACTTTATTAGAACAGCTGATATGTTTTGCTTTTCGCGGTACACAAACGTCAAATGGATCTGTTTTCCGATTGGCACAATTTTGTTTGGTAAACTGTTGTCAAAACAATATACTTTGCTTACATTTGTTGACAAGTTGCCAAAAAATTATTTACAGCTAATCCCCTTTTTACACGATCTCTATGTGACCGATTTTTTTACGCGGCGTTTTTAGATATCTCTTAGTCGCTTTTTGTGCACGGATTTGCTTTCAATTTAATTCAATAATTTTTAAACATTTAATAATATGTATGTTTTTTTTGGTTGTTCATTAAATAAACGCTGTTGTGCATATCAATATAATACAACTTATGTTTATTAATTTATTTATAATAATTTTTATATATAAACACAAGTTTCACATTTTTTTACAAGGTACCCAAAAATTCATAAAATTTCAGAAAATTGTCAGACAATTTTTAAACTTTAATAATGTGCCAGTTTTAAGTGACGAAAAATTCGAATTGATTTTAGACAATTTTTTTTTTAATAATGATTTTTTCGCGACCTTTCCAATTTTAATTTGTGTTTTGCCCTGTCGAGGTCAAGGGGGTTTTTGGTATTAGTGAAAACAAATGATTTACTTTTTTTTCTCTAATATATTTCAGTTACAATACGGTAACCGTCTTCAAATGATTTACACGTCCGCACTGTTCGACGTACAAAGCTACACGTTCCATTATTAATATTATTAAATTATTTTTTTTTTTGCTGGCATGCAAACTAATAATTTTGTTGTTTTTTGTTTATATAAATAGTAAATAAATGTCAGCTACAATTCAATTCGCCTGAGCTGATTTTGACAACAGCGAATTCATTTGCTTCTCCATGATTTTGACAAACATGCACCAAAGCAATAACAATATACAACAAATTTTTACTTATTTGCGCTTGACATCACCTTATATGTAGTAGTAATTCGCCTTGAGTGTTACTATAACAAGTCATTTAATATTTTATTAGAATCAGCATCAACTCGAATTCATACAAGGTTATAGCATCCCGATAGCTGATTTCTTGTTCTTCTTTCCAAATTCGCTGGGTTTTTTTTTGTCGCAAACTAGGTGAATTTTGTGTTTTTGACATTTCATTCGTTCATTCCAAAGTTATACACACAAAATACACAAGCAATTCTGGGCGAATTCAGATTTTGACATTTCACACACAAAATTACACAAACAAAATACACAGCGGATTCGCCTTGTTTATCTTGCTATCACCTTCTATTTATGAATCCACTTTGCTCAGTGGCGAATCCAATCAGCTGCTTGGTTAGCATAACATTGTATGAATTCGCCTTAGACAAAACCTAAATATTTACATCTCCTGCTTGTGGCAAGGAATTTTATTAATAAGAAAACGGTCAATAAAACAACTTTCATTACTTCTTGTGCCATAAAAAATAGTATCAAGAAATTTTTCATTTGATATTTTTAACTTTTCCTTCAAGAAATAATTAAGCGGCAATTTATTTTGGTAGCACTCCTGGGTTGCCTCCTGCTCTTTTTTCATACAAAAAAAACTTTAGGAAGGCGAAGCAAATTGTATATGGAACTCCGTTTTACTCAAAAATTTTATGTTCACTTTGTTCGCGCAAATGTCTCTATAGTATCAGAAAATATATTTGGTTTGATTTACAAGAAAAAAGAAAAATCTCTATAAGAGCATGTGAAAACATTAATGCCGACCGTTGTCTCTGTATATGTAGGTTGCTATTAACGTCTGTTACTGATCTTCGTGAACGGCGACGGTTTTGGAGTATTTTTCGACCAATCATATCACCTGTCCCGTTTGTATGCAAGTTTTTTAAAGTGTAACTTAAATTTATATATGTACATAAATATAAAATACACGTAAAATACATATTTTCTTATCTAAATGAAATGTAATCCAGTGATTCCATATTACATATTATTTATCCTTAACGGAAGTACGACTTCTTGCGTTTAATTAGTTTATCTAAGGTAAAATATGATATGATAAATAGATAAAAGAAGCAATAAACTGCTTTTTCAATAGAAAAAGTGCCCACTTTTTTTAATTATGTTAAATGCAGCTTAAAGTCGATGTTTCGAAAAGAACAGAAACAGGAACATAATTTAACTCATTCTGTAGCCGTTTTTGTCTGTTTTCGGGTTGGTGCAACAAAGGACAGAAACAGAAATCTGAGGCTTCGATTATTCAAAAAAGAAAACGCTTAGCAGCATGCAATATTGCCAAATATTGGTTTTGTAAAGATTTACTCAAATATTTGCCAGTTCTGCTGTCACCAGCAAAGACACAAGTCCAAAGTACTTCTTTCTGTTTCTGTTCTTCTGATCCTGTTGAAAGCAGCACTAGAATTCCCCAATTCTGTTGCCGTTTCAGACGCTGTCTAAAATGTACTGTATTCTGTTCCTGTTTCTATTTCTGTTATTTGCGACACCGCGCCTCAACAGATGCTGATTGAGTCTATTGCAGGTTTCATTGTCAGAAAATTTGGCTTAACGCAACACGTTTCGAATGAGTCAACATACACGTGGGTCGATGAAGTGTCCAGAGGAGCACTCACAAAGCCGATCACTGAATTTTTAAGCGAAGTGAAAAAACTTGTGGCTGTATTTAAGAAATTTAATGGCGACCAAATTAATACGTGTGAGCAATATTTGCAAAAACATTTAGTATTTTCGGAGCACATAAATGCCACCATGGACGTAAAAAACTGTTATTCAAAACTCGCATGTATGAGGTTTTAAAAAATCTGAACAAGAAAATAAAAAATTAATGAAGAGGCCCATTCTCTTGTGAATGGTAGGATATTTGACTCCAGAATTTTACAAACTATGTACTACATCTACATACATATGTCACTGGAATTTATGCAATATTTTTTTATAGATAAAGAAGTAATATTCATACATACATATATATGTATAAGATTCCTTATAAAATTACCGAACAATTTCTAAGTTCTTTGTCAATGTTATTGACTGAATGTTCAGTTATTTGTTTTATTTATTATGTTTTAAATGTGTTGATATGTACTTTTTGTACTATTCCTTTTTCTGTACGCAATATAATTAAAAAGTACTTTAGCTTGTTTGAACACATCAATAACACCGTCTTTGAAATCGTATGGAAGACTAAAAATTCGGTTTACGCCGTTTTGACTAATGTCGCGGTTTTCGAAACGGACTGTTACTGATTAAATCATTATACCTTTGTACTAAAATTGTTAACACACAAATTACTTTGCGTTAAAAGAAAACTGTATTGAACTTAAATATGTACTCAACTTGAATTATCTATTTATACTATAAAATGTTTCGTTATATTTCTACATAAAAATACAACCGTGCCTAAAATGTTAGCGCCTTTGAATTTGACCGAAGCGTGGGTTAGAAATCAGTCCGTCAGGAGAATTCAGACGCGTACGAGGCACGAAAAGATATAAAAACCAATCTTTATCTCGTGAACTTGAACTTATCGCATAATTTATACTTAACTTCGCTGTAACAAATATTAAAAGTAAATAAAGTACGTTTTAAGTTAACTCGGTTAAAGTATCGTTATTTATACTTTCGAAAGCCTCGTATATTTGAGCCAATGTTGCTTTTGCCTGCAACATCTTTTTATATCTTTTCTCTTTATATATTAAAAAAAATAATATCTTTTCGCAAAAATCGTAAATATCGTTAATGAAATCTTCGAATAATCGCGACTGCAAAAAATCTGCCGGAGAAACACCTCGTTATAACCTTCGCAATCGGAGACACGCGCCGAACATTCTCGAAGCCAAAATGTCCGACAACAATAGTGGACAAAGTTCCTGTGGTGACGACGAAAACGATTGCACAATGATTCACCAAGATAAGGTGATTGAAGAGTTACGCGAGCAAATAAAAAGTTTGCAAAAGGCGCTAGCCTCATCGGAAAAGGAGAGGATCCACCACATGGAAGCCCTAAATCGACAAGGTGCTAACAACGTTATCAGTGTCGACGTACCCAGCATCGAAGCTATTTCTGCCAGCTTCAAAACAGATTTACCCGTGTCCGATGTATCCTATCCTTCAAATATAGTTCCGACAAGTTCCAGAAACTTCACAACAGCCAGCGCTATCTCAGCAAATGCGAATTCTGCCGGTGTTAATTCTGCCAGTACCAACTATGCCAGCGCTACATCTGCAGGCGCCAGTTTTGCCGTCGCTAATATTGCTAGCACCAACCATGCCAACGCTATCTCTGCCAGCGTTAATTCTGCCAACGCCTTTGACATGAATTCTGCCAGCGCTAATTCTGCCAGCGCTAATTCTGCCGGCGCTAATTCTGCCAACGTCAAACCCGATGTCGCCTGTGGCGCCTATATGCGTTCAGCCACATGCCGTCCAGAAATAATGCAGCCACACTGCCACACAAACAACCCTTATTGTGTTAATTCTATGCCAGCAAGCTATATTCCTGCTACAATGCCTGTAGGGTATAACACGCAAACTACACCACAGCTCATCAACTATACCACAGCTCATCAATCATTACCCAGCACGAACCAGGTACACCCGCCGTGTAGTCCAGGACGCTATCCGTCTACACGTAAAATTTTAGATTTGCCAGAGTTCCATGGCTCTCCCGAAGAGTGGCCTATGTTTTCTGTGGCGTTTAGGGAAACCACGGAAATGAATTCGTACTCCCAATTGGAGAATCTGTTGCGTCTCCAAAAGGCCATAAAAGGGAAAGCTAAACAACAGGTGGAGTCACTGCTGATCCACCCATCTAGTGTAGTTGCGGTCATGAAAACATTGGAATCTCACTACGGTCGCCCAGAATTACTTATTAGAAGCCAAATAGCGAAAGCACGAGCTTTTCCACCAGTCACTGGAGGGCGAATCGCCGATATTCTTAATTTTAGCTCGATGGTGTCAAACTTAGTGGCCTTTTTAGAAAACTCTAGTGCAACACCACACTTGAATAATCCAATATTACTCGACGAGTTAATCAGCAAACTACCGCTGAACAAGAGGGAAGAGTGGAATCGCCACATCTTCGAAAGGCAGAAAGCATATCCCACAGTGCGTGAATTTTGCGATTGGTTGCAGAACACCGCTATGTATGTGTCCATGGCAATAGATGTTATGCCAACAAAGTATATACCTAACGATCCTGTGTACCACAAATCTAAAATGCCATCAAAGCCCGTTATGACTGTAACAAAAGAAGAGAAATCTTGTTTAATGTGTGATCAAAACCATAATTTAAATCAATGCTCAAAATTTAAAGATGCCGATTATACTAATCGCTGGAATTTCATCAAGAATAAACACTTGTGCTTTTGTTGTTTGCAGCCAGGTCACAGTGTACAAAACTGTCGCAAACGACGAGTGTGTGGTATATCGTCTTGCAACAGATTCCACAATCGGCTTCTTCATAATTCCAATGACAATAATAAAAGCAATATTTCATCAGCTGATACAGCCGTGGCAACTGTTCAAACAGAGTATCAAAATCCACAACATCCACTCGCTCGATCGAATTCACTACAACGCAAACAAACTCTTCTCAAATATCTGCCTGTCAAGCTGAAAGGTCCAAAAGGGGAAATCAACGTTATTGCTTTCATTGACGAAGGGGCAAAAATATCGTTATTAGAAGAAAAGGTAGCAGACATTGTCGGGCTCAAAGGCAAAACGGACTTGCTTCGGCTGAAATGGATCGGCAATCAAAGTATGAGCGAACAGTCGAGACAAGTGTCGCTTGAAATTGCCGGCGCAAGTAAAACAGCAACGAGTTACCAAATGAAGGGAGTGCGCACAACAAAAAAATTGTATTTGCCACAACAAACATTAAATTTGAACGAGTTCATGCAACGTCACGAACAGTTGCGAAATATACCAATCGCTGATTACAGAAATGCAGCGCCGCAAATTCTTATTGGATTATCCCATACAGATTTAATAAGAACTTTTGAAACTATCAATTTGGATGATGGTTTTGCAGCCCACAAGACAATGCTAGGTTGGATTTTATTCGGATCGAACGAACATCGTTCTTGTGATGGTACTATTTGTCACGTCGGGATTGAAAGCACACAATTGAACGAGATTAACCAACGAATTGCAGAATATTTTGCGGCAGAAAAGTTTGAAGCAAAACAATTGCCGACTGTTCGTTCAGAAGCTGATATTCGAGCTGAAAAATTATTACATCAGACGACAAAGTTCTTAAATGGTAGATACGAAACTGGTTTGCTTTGGCGTAAAGATGACGTAGAATTTCCCGACAGTTTCAGTATGGCCATGAAACGCTTAGAGCAGATAGAATTAAAAATGGCACGAGATAAAGACTATGAAGAATGGTATAAAGCAAAAATTAACGAGTATATTGAAAAGGGATATGCAAAGCGCCTTTCGCCTGATCAAGTCAATGTGAAAGCTGATCGTACGTGGTATTTACCACATTTCGCCGCATGTAATGTTAATAAAGGAAATAAACTTAGACTTGTGTTCGACGCCGCGGCGAAAATCAATAACATGTCGCTGAATTGTGTCCTTATGAAAGGTCCAGAGGAGTACCAACCAAAATCCTTGTTGGCAATATTGTGCAAGTTTAGACAAGGCCAAGTCGCAGTATGTGGTGACATACGTGAGATGTTCCATCGGATCCTGATTCGTCAAGAAGATCAAAGCGCGCAGCGCTTTCTTTGGCGAGGGGATGATCGATCAAAACCGCCTGATGTTTACGTTATGTGCGCAATGATATTTGGATCGATTAGCTCACCGTGTTCTGCACAATTTGTTAAAAATATGCATGCAGAAAAATATCGTAATACAAACGCAAGAGCCGTCAGTGCCATTGTCGATCGACACTATGTCGATGATTATATGGACAGTTTCGACACTGTTGAAGAAGGCATCAAGGTAACCAAGGATGTCATCGATATTCATAGCCGCGCTGGGTTCGAATTAAGAGGGTTGGTATCCAATTCAAGTGACCTTCTGAGAGCCGTAGTACATAATTCGCAATCGCATATGCAACAAAATAGTTACATATGCCGAGGGGAGAACGCTACCGAAAAGGTGCTGGGTATGCACTGGAACCCGAACGAAGACTACTTTTTCTTCAAGTTGATTTTTTCAAAAGTACCAAAAGCAGTTTTAGACTGTAGTAGACGCCCAACGAAAGGTGAGATGCTGGGGGTTACTATGTCCATATTTGATCCGTTAGGTTTTGCCTGTGGGTTGGTCCTGAGGGCAAAAGTCTTGATGCAGAGTCTATGGAACAGGAGCATAGATTGGCACGAACCAATCCCTGAAGATATTTATAAGAAATGGCTGCAGTGGTATAAAACGCTGAACATCATCGAACATTTTAAAATGCCAAGGTGCTATGGCATACATTTTTTGAAACCAAATGCCGACATACAATTACATATTTTTGTAGACGCGAGTGAGATCGCATATGCTGCCGTCGCCTTTTGGCGAATCCACTACACGAATAATACGGAAGTCGTTTTCATTGCTGGTCGATCTCGGTGCAGCCCGCTGAAGCCATTATCTATTCCAAGACTTGAGCTACAATCAGCCGTCTTGGGGATAAGGTTGAAGGAAGCTGTCATCAACAGTCATGATGTGCAGCCACATAAGGTAACATTTTGGTCAGACTCGAAAATAGTTCTTCAGTGGATAAGGTCTGACGCCAGGTGCTACAAGCAGTTCGTAGCGCACCGTATAGCTGAGATCCTGCACACATCCGAAGCCAGTCAGTGGAGGTGGGTTCCAGGTAAGGACAACCCAGCTGATGATGCAACGCGTATAAAAGCCTTTTCTCCAAATGGTAAGTGGTTAAATGGTCCGCATTTTTTGAAATTACCTGAAGATAGTTGGCCAAACATGCCAACCGATTTTAATGATAACAAATGCCAAGAAGAGACACGCTCTAAGCCAATATATACGGCAGCGTTAGCGGATATGGTTATACCATATAACAAGTATTCAAATTATTCTAAGCTTCTAAGAGTGATGACATGGGTACGACGTGCCATAAAGACATTTCGTAAGATTCCCGTACGCGACAATGAGTGTACGTCGAAGTTAATTACCACAAATGAAATTAAGCAAACTGAACTACTAATATGCCTATTAGTGCAAAAAGATGATTTTGCCGACGAAGTTGAGGATCTGCGCAAAGATAAGCCTATAAAGAAAGACAGCGGTTTATTTAAGCTAAGCCCAATGTTGGACAATGAGGGCATTGTACGATTAGGTGGCCGGATAGATTACGCCCAATGTGTACCAATGCCAACTAAGCGACCAATAATATTGCCAAAGAGTCATCCTATATCGCGCCTCATAGCCAAGCATTATCACGAACTTTTCCATCACCAAAATTTTGAAGCAGCCATCTGCGCCCTACGTCGGAAGTTTTGGATTCCGAGTGCGCGCCGATTATTGAGATCAATTAAAGCTGAATGTCAAATATGCAAAAATTTAAACGCTGTTCCCGAAACACCACTTATGGGCCAAATACCAATCGATCGAATTACTCCATTCATCCGCCCGTTCACATATTCAGGTGTTGACTATTTTGGGCCCGTGCTGGTAGCCATAGGCCGGCGTCAAGAAAAACGTTGGATCGCACTTTTCACATGCCTGACTATTAGAGCCATTCATTTGGAAGTGGCTAGGGACTTGTCAACAGATGCTGCCATTATTGTCTGCCGCAATTTCATAAACCGAAGAGGTGTACCGGTGCGGCTCAGAAGCGATATGGGAACGAATTTTGTCGGCGTAAGCAAAGAAGATTGGGTAAGCGTTGAAAATGGTATACAATCAGAGTGCATACGTCGAGGAGTAGAGTGGGTCTTCAATGCGCCCGCCAACCCATCTGCTGGGGGCGTATGGGAAAGAATGGTTAGGAGCGTTAAACGTGTTTTGATGTTCACACTTAAGGAACGAGCGCCACAGTTTGAGACGCTACAGAGCCTCCTGATTGAAGCAGAAAATTTAATAAACTCACGCCCTTTAACACACGTGCCGATAGAAAGTACAGACGCCGCACCACTGACACCTAATGACTTTTTGTTAGGCTGCGCAAATGATGTACAAACTCCTGCGTTGTCGGAAAAGATATGTCTACGTAAGCAGTGGCATATAGCGCAGCAAATGAAGCAGACTTTTTGGAAGAGGTGGATACTTGAGTATCTTCCCACCTTGACCCGTCGTACGAAATATTTTAAGAGGGTGAAGCCGATAGTGGTAGGTGACATCGTTATAGTGTGCGATGACAACGAGAGCCGAGGTCATTGGAAACGGGGCATTGTAACAGAAGCAAAGCCAGCTCCAGATGGTCAAGTCAGATCTGTTTTGGTCAAGACCTCGACAGGAATTATTCGGAGACCAGCGTCCAAAATTGCAGTACTTGACGTTGGTAGTGATTCTCTCACCAGTGATGCGAATCACGGGGGGGAGGATGTTACTGATTAAATCATTATACCTTTGTACTAAAATTGTTAACACACAAATTACTTTGCGTTAAAAGAAAACTGTATTGAACTTAAATATGTACTCAACTTGAATTATCTATTTATACTATAAAATGTTTCGTTATATTTCTACATAAAAATACAACCGTGCCTAAAATGTTAGCGCCTTTGAATTTGACCGAAGCGTGGGTTAGAAATCAGTCCGTCAGGAGAATTCAGACGCGTACGAGGCACGAAAAGATATAAAAACCAATCTTTATCTCGTGAACTTGAACTTATCGCATAATTTATACTTAACTTCGCTGTAACAAATATTAAAAGTAAATAAAGTACGTTTTAAGTTAACTCGGTTAAAGTATCGTTATTTATACTTTCGAAAGCCTCGTATATTTGAGCCAATGTTGCTTTTGCCTGCAACACGGACTAATACGTTTGTAAATTAAACGTATTAAAGAGTTTGGGGAGTTCAGTAGTGCGATTCACTAACTTTAAATGGTGCGACAATTGTTATTTTTGACGGCAATATTTGCCGTTTGCACTAACGATTGTGCGATTCGCTAACTTATTCTTAATGACACAGCTGTTTCGTTGTATTTATTCAAAGTGATAAAGAGTGGCACCTCTGTCAAACTAAATGTCAAAATAAGCGAAAAGCACAAAGAGGAATAGAAAAAAAAACAAACGAATGCCTGCTGCTAAATATAATTTGAGCGTTTTATATTTTATTAAAGTGAAATAGATATTAGTTTGTTTCAACATACAAAAACTTAAAATTCTTTATACATATATATTGCAATGTTCCATTGTAGCAGTATTCCGGACTCTCCTCTGAGTGTTTTGTTAGAATAGTCATCAACTCGACTGCAAAGAATATGCGGAATCACCTGCAAATATGCCATGGTTATCGTTTTTAAAAGTCGCGTTGTGCTCCAGCGTATTTAGGATTTACATATATGTATTTAAATTTTTTATTTAGAATCATTTATCTATATATTAAAACTAAACTATATTTCTGTTTTTATACATGAATCCTGGTAACAGTTTGCTTTTACCATTAGCATATTAATTGAATGCTAGATGTGGTGGTTGGCATAAGCCTCCTCATGATTCCTTGGTGGTACAATTGATATATGCGTGGAATCCCACGAAGGGCGACGACGCCGAAGCAAACATTTCTTTGGCAGATTGGCGTTTCACTTGGGTCATAGGAAACCTCACTTTCTGGTGAAACAACGAATCATTCATTGCTTCCGTTACCCGATGAATGCCGGCTTACGGATAACTAGCTCATGGACATTCCCTTTTGCTCGCCTACGGGTCATTGATAGCATTGATACTAGTTGCGAAGAATCTCAAAGCTACCAGAACCTACCAATATAAAAGTAAACTTTAAAATTGCCTACAGGGTTAAAGATTACACAAGCTACCTGTTTCTCAGTCGATTTTTCTGTTATTCTGGAGCCTCTTGTTTGGTTGTTAAGCTGAGATATCGGATATTCAGCCAAGTTTGGAGTTAACCGTTACAGCTTCTGAAATTCTGTTGAAAGGGATTATCCACATCCCGGAGTAAACGTCGATCCTTCGTCACCTCGTGATAAATCTTATGCCGAATATTCAAACGACATTATTTAATGTCCCTTTTTAATTACAAGAAAACAAATTACCAAATTTTTAATTTGTCTTTTATTTAAGTTGAAATCACTAATTTCACTTTTCCCGATTGAGTTAACAACATCAAATTTGTTGTCGTTTAGTTTTCGGTCATCGACTAGCTAACATCAACAGCTGATTCGGCGAATGCGAAAATCGTTAAAAAATGGTTGCTGAATAGCAGGGTCGTTAAAATTTTGGTTAAGTTGAGTTCACCAATCGAATATATTTAAAATAAATTAGTGAATCGCTCTACAGGTGAGTTTTGGTGAATCAATTATGGCTCACATGGCTTTCAAATGAGTTTGTGTTGTTTGTTTTTTATAGGAACAAATAATACGTTATTTGTATCACGTTTTTTTTTTTATATTGTGACCAAAAAAATTTACCACTAAATGAAAAAACTCAATTTTACTTACTTATAATAATGGTGTTTGTCCATTAAATTAACGAAAGAATTTCCAGTCAGAAAAATTTATCAAATATTTCGTAGACTTCCAAACATATTTCGATTTTGTGCAATTTAAATTTAGCACTAATTACATACATACTTTGCGTACTTGTTAACTACTTTTACACAAAAAGGGATTATATTCTTCCCTTTTTCTACCTCCTGCGCAAATGCAACCTTTTGTACGGGAGAGCTAGAAATTAGCTGTCATTATGTACCTTTAATAATTGAATCATGGCTTATGATATCACCTATCACCTTCTATGGATCCACCTTGAATCAGCATAAGGATTGTCAAATACTAATATTTTGTTTACATTCTGGTTATTTTCTTTGTTATGGAAACTGATTTTTCATACTTTCTGATAGAAGTAGTCAATTGGCTTTATAAATCGGTATGCAAAAGCCAAAAATAAAATACATGTAAATTTCGTTTTTGTTTTAGTAACATCACCTTATCTGAATTCGCTTTGAAATATAGTATACTTATTTTGTCACTCATTTTATCTTATCTTCAATCCTTAATTTGCAATCTTTCATCCTTGTTCTTTTTTTGCCAGCTCCAAACGTTTTATTCGGTAGGTTTTGGTTTGTAATTTTCAAGCTCCTAGTTTTCTTAAAATGCGCAATAGTACGATGTGCAAACATTTTGATTTACAGTTTTTTAATTATTTAACAATTTGGTTTTGGCAATTTTGGCAATTGGCTTTGCAACCTTCTTATGAAGTTTTATCACCAATTCCAATTCGGCGCCCATTCTCGTAAATTTGTTTACACTAAACGATTATTTTTATTCGTCGATTTGTTGTTCACAGGAATGATATAAAAACAAAAATGTTGGTACTATGCTTGCTGCGTTTGGCGCAATTGGGCTTTGAAAAATATAACAGTTATTTGGCGCCACAGTGTAAACAGATTTTCTGCTCAACGCCGTTAATGCTATCTGTGGGAGTATCTGCATAAGACTCGTCAAAAACTCAGCAAACCTCGAAAGTAAATTTTTTCCGTTTGAAAATACATACGGTACCTTTATATTGGGAAGATTTTCGGAATTTTCGGATTTTGGCGATTTTATCGGTGGTGTCAGTAAAGTATATTTTGTACCGTCAAATTTCTGAATAGCTTCTGTCTACCGGCCATCTTGAATACCTACCATATATACGAATTCATTTACCAAATATCAGATTGCAAATCATTTTGTGCAAATTCGTTTTCTATTAAACTGTACGTATTCTCCTCACCAAGCTATGTATGTAACTACTTTCATTATAAAATCTCCAATCATTTCTCATTGGCACGGATGTTCCTTTTTATTAAACTTGTGCAGAAGTGCGACTTACTATATTCTGTGGCATATGATCGCATCGATGACGCATTTCTCTTTTTTCCTATAGTAAATCATATACGCTTCTTTGTTCAGTAATCGAAATCATTGAAGTTGATGGGCGAAGAGTTATCAACATTGCTAAAGACACGCCGTTTTTGTCGCTAACAAATGACATATCGTTAAAAGGCAATGGTTGACGGACTGTTGGTTGATAGGCGAAATGGTAAATAATTATAAATTTGACGGGAAAATATTAGTTTACTAGCTTTTAGCCGCAATTTTGATTGCATAGCATTCGAATGTAGCAGAAGAGCAAATAAATTAATTCACCAGAGATAATAACTTTTAATTCATTTTTAGTTTTGATTTCTAATTTTTTATTATCTAAACCAAAATCTACTCGTACTTCATAATTGCCGACTACAGTTGATTGCTGAATTATTTTTTTTTGTCATTGGCAACTGCGCAGTATGCCACTCGGGTTTGATAAAACCTAATTTATTATTAGAATAACTCAACTTAATCAACAGATGGTGAAAGTTAGAAGTCACATTTTCATGATTTAGTTTTCTTACTTCCATTGAATCCAATCCCATATATTTCCTTCAACTTAACTATCTAATTTAATTTACTTTTAAATAGGTGACAGCCCTCCCGAAGGTATTTTCAAAATAAAGCTTTCTTAAAATTTCATATAAGACCCATTTTTCAATATTCCATTTAACTTACTATAATCGCAATTGATTTTTTAAACCATCTCCAACATTTTTTTTTTTTAATTTGGCGTTCTCATATGGTTTTTAATTTAACACTCACTTTTTTTTAAATTTAACTATAAAACTTAAACAGATGGCAACCTTCTTTCGAAATATTTTGCAAATAAAGTTTTATTAAACTCCTCCGTGTAATGTCCATATTGCAATATTTGACTCCTTTCCTTGTTTATATGAATATAACATTTCAAATAGTTGGCTGCCCTTAAAAAATGTATTCTATTGTAACAAACATCACAAACTATTTTGAAGACATATCCTATATATGAACCCGGCTTATAAGCTACATATGTATGTGCCAAATTTAATACAAATCTGTCAAATATACTACTCCCACATTCATTCAGATACAAACTTCCATATTTATATTATTAGTAGGACTTTTGTTTAACAAAAATTTCTTTAATTTTAAAAACGTGGCAACTCTTTTATGAACAGCTTTCCAAAAACGTTTGTATTGTGTAAAAATATGCACGTGCCTATACTAGAAATATCCTTATTATTATTTAATTTTCAAACAGTTAGCAACCCCTAAAAATTGTTTCGAGACCAAGTTTTCCTAAACCTCTGTCTGTTCAAAACAGTATTGTAACGCTTAATTTTTCTTAGGAGTATATATGTAAGTATTCCTTTAAAGAGCTTCCTTGAACGGTTTACGTTTGACACAAAGATAGTGCTATTTTCGTTACCTTGCCAATTAAATTAAATCAACGGTCTTTAGTAGGTGGCAACCCTCATCGCAAACGCTTTCATATAAACTCTTTCTTTTCAGAATAATATTGCTATACATATTTCAGTACGCTTACAAATGTCATTAAAGTAATGTTTTTAAACACGTGGCAACACTACTAAAATATATTTTCATAATTAAGTTTCATAAGCCTACATCCTTTGAATCCCATTACGTGATATTTCATTTAAGTTAATAATTTATTTTAATATACTCTTTTCAGCAGGTGGCAACACTCTCCAAAATTATTTTCAAAAAAAGCTGTGTGATCTCTTGCCTTTGAGAGCCATATTTCAATACTTTAGTTAGATCATTATAATTTCAGTTAGGTTTTTTTTATAAGGTGGCAACCATCTCCAAAAGTGTTTTTGATATAAAGTTTTCTTAAAAGACCTGGTTGGGCACTCATATTGTAAAATGCCATTTATATTTTTAGTTCAGCTTAATTTGAATTTAACGAACTAAATCTTATTTAGATATACCCAGTCGTTATATAGCAATATGTGACAACGCTTCATAAAATTTAGTCTATGTACTAACGTAGGGTATATGCTATTCGTGTGCTTAATTTTTGTATAATTCCGTTCAGCCGTTTTGGCCTGAAAAGATAATGACATACTATCTCACACACACACAAACTTTTACATTTATATCATTAGTAAGTCCCCTGTTGGAAAAACGTAAACAGTCTAAAAAAATTGCCACTTTTAAAAGTAGGAAGTCAACTGTCTTGAAACATATGGATGTTAAATTATTTATGTAGATCTAACTTACACCAAGTATAAACATATACATATATGTGTATTATTATTATATTTCTATTGTGAAATATATTTTCAGTAATTTGTGCGGTTTATGGGCCGGCGGCGTCATTGGGCCCTACTTCTTCCGTGATGATCAATACCGGCACGTTCCTGTGAATGGGAATCGCTACCGCTCAATGATAACCGCATATTTTTGGTCCGAATTGGATGATAAGGATTTGGACAATATGGGGTTCCAACAGGACGGCGCCACAACCCACACAGCGAATGTCACAATCGATTTATTGAAAACCAAGTTTGGTGAACGTGGTATCTTACGAAATGGCCCAGTCAATTGGCCGCCTCGGTCGTGCGATTTGACGCCGTTCGACTATTTCCTGTGGTGCTACGTCAAGTCTATGATCTATGCCAACAAGCCAGCGACGAATATCGGACGTGAAATTGCAGCAGTATCGGCCGATTTATGCTTGAAAACCGTCGAAAATTGGGTTCAGCGTCTGGACTTCTGCAAGCGTGCCCGTGGTGCCCGAGCAAAAGAAATCGAGTTCCATACATAATGGCAGCGAATGGACTTTCGTAGGAATAAAGAATTTAATTCATATTCCAAACCGTTTTTGTTTTATTTAAAAAATTTTTGTAGCGTTCCTATTGCAAGACCCGATATTTGGTTTAAAACATCCAGAGTTATAGTGGCCGAAATAAAACTGTTTTGTTTGATTTTCTTAATGTTGATTTAAAATGTCTTTTTTCAACTTTAGCGATTTTTTTTTTAAATTTTTATTCAACTTTTTTTTAAATAAAATTAAAAAATTAAAATAAATCGTTTATTAAGTGAACCCCCTCAAAAAACTCAAAATTTCCGTCATCTCAAAATCCTACCCATACAATGAGCTAAGAATTTACATACTAACCTACTCTATACTTGAATTTTTTGAAACTTTTTTTTGCTTGTAAAGCAGTGTAAAGCAGTGTAATTGAACACACTTACAATAATCTCGAGATTTGATGGTCGAAATAGTAGTGTAATTATTTCTAACACAAGTATACTGAATTGAAATTAAAATGTATATTTGTTTAAACAAAAAATAGAAATTTTACGGTTACTATAATGTAGGCTGTGCATATTTTTTAAATAATTGGAAATGGACAGGTTTGAAAGCAGTTGGTTGTTAGGCTAGTTTTAAAACAGTTTGGCATTTTATTGCAGCTTGAAACAAACTAGTTTTAATATTCTTTACTGCAAACATATTCACAAGTAGTTGAAATCAAATGCACAGTCAAATAATTGACTTGCTCCTAGGTCAGCGGCATGTTAATAAAGTCAGTGACTTACAAGAAAAAAGAATGAACTACAACCACTTGTAGTTGCTAAGAAAAAAGTACTCTTCAAATTACTTTTAAAGTAATTCCATTTCCGAGAGGGTAGCAGCAGACAAAGCAGCACTCAAACATAAATATTTTTTGAAAAAGTCAAGTGTATTTATTTATATATTTATTGCACTTACCAATTGGCAAAATTTTGATGATAACCTTCACAACTAATTACGTTTCTTGTGAATAATATCAAATTTTTAGCATTTTTATAGATTTCGTTATTGGTAAACTGATAACGGTCACAAAAACTCGAAAATTAATGAGGCAAAGCGAGGGCATACTCATACAGTAAATAAGTATAGCTCAAATGCGATCGTTGGTAATTAAACGCTACAAAAATATATTTGTATATACATATGTAAAGATATGTACTTTTTACCAGGTAGTACAGCAAAAACATATACAGTTCGATTTCTTGAAAATTTACTAAGATTTGTGATAAATAGATTTCAAAAAACACTTAAAAACTTAAGGCAGCCACTTTATTTATTTCCGACACACACAAAATTTTAATCTAAACGTTTAAACATGATCTCAATCATTTCAGCTTGGAATCGATGTGCACTTGAAAAATGTCAAAACTGCAAACATTTGAGAATTTTCACTTCAGATATTAAGTAGCCACGTTAATTTTAAACTGAGCGCATTATACAAATACACATACACTAAACTTTATTTGTGTGAGTAGTATTGCGTTGTTATATTTATTATAAGTAAATATGTAGGTACACAAGTGAGCAGGACACTTGGTAAACGTTGAGGTCTATCTATGTACCATCTTTGCCAACTTCCACAATTTACAACTTTTCCACACACTACATTTTTATTTTCTTGGTTTTTGCTAATTCCACAACTCGATTTTAATTTTAGTGAATTTTTTCTGTAAATCTGTGGCATATTTGTATCACCTTCTATTTTGAACTGAACAATTGCTGGTTATGTTTAAATGAAATTTTCCACATTTTCAAACAGAAACATGAACTGTGCATGTATCACACTTTCAAACTGATATACTTATTACCTATCAACAAAATGATTTTTCCTATCGTCATTTCAGAATATCTCAAAATAGATAGTGGCATTAGATAAGTTAACGTATCATTTTAGAGATTTTGACTTCAAATAAAATCCACTCTTCCCATAAAATTCACCAGCAAGCCAGCTCAGTAATCACCTGAGTATGCAGGTAGTTTGTTAAGGAAATATAAAAGCGCTGGTGTTGGGAGTTGGGGAAGTCAACGACAAAAATTCCAGAATCATCTGTATCTGTAGGGGATAACGGGTTAAAGAGATATTTAGATATATACAAAAGTACCACAGACGCGATGGGAAACTGCTGCTCAAAATTTCTTCTTTAACCCTGATTTCCCCGGATGACTTCAGCTTCTCTAATGTAGGCGAGAAGGTCCCAACATGCACGAATTGAAGTACCTCAATATCTCTCTGATAAAGGCTGAGCATGTCCAAAGATATGTTCTGATGGCTCATCATCTTTAAGGCATAGTCGGTTGTTGTTGTTGTAGCGCGCTAGTCACGCCCTGTAAAGAACGAATTCACCCATGGTCATTGTCGTCATACTCATCTAGCGGTCGGCGCAGGAAACGTGCAGTTTCGGAGGGGTCGGACCAGAAGGAGAGGGGTGTTGAGTTGGTTTGAGAGGGCATGGGACATGTGTTTGGTATGTTGTGGTTAATTCTGGATAGGTAGCAGTTCAGTCTACTACAATATCCAGTTATTAATTGGGCCAGAGTATTCCGTGGCAGCTGGGACCCTTCATCTGCAATAGGTGGTGGTTGGGCTCCTGTAACGGCATTAACAAAGCGAGAGTCGATGGTGGCTGTGACTGTATCTTTGTGGATGTTGCTTAGGACCTGCCGGTACGCTGTCAGATCCAGTGACTAGGTTAGGTGTGGCTGGATCTCAAATAGGTGTCTTCTGATGTGCCTGAGAGGTGGCTCGTCGGCAGGCAGATGCATATTTGGGTGCCCCAAACGGTGATACCCAGCCACGTACTGCTTACTGAGCATGAGGTTGTGCTGCATAACTCGGAGCACATTTACCTCTTTGTGTAGATGCTCCTCCGGCGATATTAGGAGACATTCCATCACTGTAGTGAATGCAGCATTGTGGCAGGTCTGAAACTTCACCCACTGTGTCCTACTGGTTGTCGGCCACCACACTGGCGCAGCATAGTTGATAGCCGGTAATCTGTCTCAGTAGACATACCCAGATGATGCATATGAAAAAGGAGGAAAATATGTTGTACTGAGTAGTGGCATGTAGCCTGATCAGACTTACCAATAAATGCGAAGTCCTTTCTAGAGAAATGGTAGCAAAAAAGCCTGACCGGTCTGACACCCCCAACAATTTCCAAGTACTGCTCTAAATCTACCCATTCGGTAATTAATATTTTGGAGAATGTTAGACCCCAAAATGGTTCAGATTCCATTAAGGCTGCTCCTAACCTTTCTTTCCTTTCTGTCCAGGCCTTCGACGATCTAATTACCTTTGGTCCTAACGTAACCAGGTACCCAACTCAACACAATGCAACTGAGTTCCTTTATTAAACAGCTTTAACCTTAGCTTAACATTGGAGAGGGCCCTGATGGCCGCTTGACTTTCCAAAAAGATAGTTATGACTGAAAAGGTAGTTATGCATTTGTCTTTCGTACCTTTTTGTGGAGTTCAGACTATCTCAGTTCGAGATTGTCACCACCTCGGGTCGATAGGCAGTAGGACATTTGCCAATAGCGATGCAAATCTTGGTACCAAGAGCACCTGAACCCATCCCCTCATCCATCATGGAGTCAAGATGTGGGAACCCATTTGATCAAACGTCTTGGTTATAAATTTGGACTTGAAAATTCCTGCTGAAGCAGAGCTGCTTAGTCATAGAGTCAGAAATCCTACTTATTTTCAACCGTTGTATTGTTCTAGGTCCCTTTAATATCCAGGAAGGCGCACAGAGCAATCCCCCTAGACTTGTAGAGATTTGCGAGCTAACTAACCAAGTGCTGTAATGCTGAATCCGTTATTTTCCCTTGCGGTGCAAGGGAATGAAAGAACTCAATTTGTCCCTGATCTGTATATTAAGTAGTCGTTCGGCCATTTTTAAATAGAAAGAAGTAAAATCGGGAAAGCTCCGACAATTTTTTTGAAGCCACAAATCTCAGAAGATAGTTAACAAATCGAAAAATATATAAACTTGAATAATGCTATATTATTTAGAAATAAATTGTCATGACAATAATTCCATGAAAAACTTCTCCCAAAAATCATTTGCCGGCCCCTCAATTTGTGTTATAACATCAAGACGCTCAAACAGCAAGCTATGATATATGTAAGTATGTAAATTATTACAAAAAAAGATTTACAAGAATACAGAAAATTCAAACAAAAACACGCCAAGTTGTAATAAAAAAAAAATTGTTAAACAAGAATTTTAAAAAAAGAAAACGATAAATTAATTTCAAGACAATACCACACCAATAAAAACCATTTTGCTGCATGCGTGCTCGAAAGAAGAAGACTAATTAATAAATCAAAACAAAAAAGGAAAAAATATGGAAACCCCAGTTTCTGGATCGTGAGGGGCAATTTCAGAATTTGGAGGAGTGTGGATAAGAGAAGTATGGAAAGGGAATGGGAGAAATAGTCAAAAGAATTTTATGCACGCGTAAATTTTGTTGATGAAAAAGCTGATTTCAGATTTGCTCCTTCTCATTTCGTACAAATTCTGTTGTAGAACATTGACGATATGAGATGCGGCTAACAGTCTTTGAAAGCTCGCCTGGGCTCAGAAGAATTCATATCTACATTGACGTTGTCCTTAGAAAAAAATATGGTTTTTATCAATCAACATCTGCGGGAGCAAGGCAATATGGTTTGTCATGCATCTCCCGCACTTCGAGCTAATTTGAGGATAAACAGAGAATTCTGATTTTCTTCTTGAGTGACTATGAATTTTTTCCAACCTCATTTTTTATGGAGAATGTGTTCGTTAAAGCAGTTTACGAGAGAAAACAAACAATAATTCACAAAGGAAGAGCTAAAAGAAGATATTTTGCTTATCATGGATTTAGTGGTTGTGGTTATTTATGATGTGAAAGATGCAAAATATTTGTCTAACAGTTAGCATGATAAATTAACAGTAAAGGTAAAAAAACAACATTATAAAAAACGCTTTTATTTAAAGCTTTCAAAAAAAATAAAGTAAACTTACTATCAAACAAAATTCATCTATTTATTACATTATGCCGTTTATATTTGGTATACATAAAAGATTGTGGCGAGATTAACTGTGTAAATTCATTTTATGAAATACAAAGATTTTTTACCGATTTTTCCTCGTTTAACTTCATTGCTGACAATGATTTCTCTAATGTTGGCCTCGTGGTTTCACTTCTATAAGACATATGTGAGTCGTATATTAAAAATATTTAAAAATGTATTCAGTAGAGTCATAACAATGAGATTTGGTGATTGGAATATTTGTAGATAGAATGAGAAAATACTTTTCCATTGATATATTACTAGTCTCAATCAATCAAATTTTGGCGTTTGGAGTTATTCTAATTTTTCTTCCAAAAAAGGTCGAAGACAGCATCAAGAATTTTATTATTTTGATTCAGTTGAGCAAGTTTTTGAATATTTTTATGCAGAACTTTTAAACTTCCAACTGTTTTAAATGATCTGAAATAATTTTTGTTTTTCGATATTTTAAAATCTATTATTATTCATTGAAATTCCTAAAATGAAGGTATTTACAAATCGGTGCAACTCATCTTAATCATAAGATTATTGAATATGTTCCCGCATTCGGGTACACAACAAAAAGGGATACACGAAGCCCGTATGTTTTAATAATTTTTACATGGACGGGTGCATTGGTAGTAATTCTGAACCAGATTTCGCTACACAAAACCATCGAACAGGAAGCTAATCGAATTATACTCAACAGCGCTAGGCAAGGTCATGGGAAAGGGAAGATCACATCGTCCAAAAACATGTACGAGATGCTGAGCCCTCAGCTCCCACTTGCTCAGCTCCCCAGAGATGATATCATAAAGATTATTAAATTTGAGATATGATTTAAAATCGAACTAGGAAAACAGTTTCATGGAGTACGTCATCGCTGGAAGGACATCTCCGAGCTAGCAACCTGCATTGGTACACGGACGGATCAAAGATTTAGGAGGGTATAGGGGCTGCGAGATGCCAAACATCTTCCAAGCGTTGGTATATGCTCTCCTCCTATATGCAGAGGTTAATCTAAATAGGAGCTATTCAAGTGACAGCCAAGTAGTACTTAAGGCCTTATTATCTATGATATCAGATCCTCATTGATGCTTGAATGTATCGGCTGACTGAACGCTAGCGCGAAGCAGATCCTATGGGTTCCGCGGCACAAAGGTTTTGAAGGTAACGAGGTGGCCGATAAATTTGCTAGGGAGGTGCTTAGAAACGTAGAAAATACTTTAAAGGAAAGACACTGGCACCAGAAGACGGGGTTACGTCAGGCGAAATGTCTACTAGGAGCGTATAATAGTAAACGATCGAAGCAGTTTCTCGACCATGCTAAGAATAACTTGAATATACCAACAGGTTTACGAAATATGGGCGAACGAGCCGTGTCGTATCTGTAACTCACCCGATGCACTTGCTCTTCGAGTGTGAAGCCGTCTCGAGAAGACAACAGAGTTATCTCGGCTCATATAGCCCCAAGCAGGAACTCGCGCGCTCGCTACCACTAACCATCATCAGGGGCTTTCCAAGAGCGTTTGGAGCTAGACGAGCTATGATAAGGAATGGAGGGAACAATATTTATCTACGTATCTTTAAATGCCCTAGTTTGCTGGTTTCTATGTTGAAATGCTTAACGCCACTCCCACGCCTCCCTCATCGCTTCCTTTATTGCATAGTTTATTGGTTTAATATATAAGTACATATATTTCCTAATATCTTTCTTCTACTGCTTTTTCCACTTACTAACTGCGCTGCCATCCCTTCAAGGAGCTAGAAATCGACTGCTTTTTACTGTGCAACAGATTTTTGTATGTACACTACAAAAAATTATCTGGATTTAAAAAAAAACAGCTCTAAAAAGAAAACGAAACTGGAGTTAAATGGCGCTTAAGAAATGTTTACTACTTTTGGAGAAAACTAATATCATTTTATATAGATCTTTGTTCATTTTAAAGAACCCTTTACTCAATCGGGAAAAAATATCGCAATTTAAAGAAAAGGCTAAAGCAACATAAGGAGCATTTTTCTTAGGAGTTTTTAGTTTTTTGAAGTAAACTTCTTTAGCGGCAGTGATTTTTTTACTTCGCAAAACGAAAATCGCGTCAGAATCGTATGAAGAAGTCACGTCAGAATATCGCATAACGAAAGTCGGGTCAGAATCGATTTAATAATTTGTACCACTATTGTTACTAATGCTACTACCAATTTCTACCACTATTTTTACTCATTTCTTCCACTATTTCTACTCATTTCTATCACTTTTTTTACCAACGGTAATAATAATTTCCACCACTATTTTTATTAATTCATGCTACTAACTACTACCACGAATTTTACAAATTTCTAGCACTATTCTTACTAATTTATAATTACTGCCACTGTTTCTCTTAGTTTCTACCACTATTTTTACTAACTTCTACCACTATCTTAATAATTTCTACCACTATTTTTACTATTGATACTTTTAATTTCTACCACTATTTTTGCTTATTTCTGCCAATTTTTTTATTAGTGCTGCTTTGAATTTCTACCACTATTTTTACTAATTTCTACCACTGATTTTACGAATTTCTACTTTTAGTTTTACTAATTTCTTCCACAATTTTACTAATTTCTTTTACTAATTTCTACCACTGTTTTCAATACTTTCCACCACTATTTTTATTAATTTCTACCACTTTTTTCACTAATGCTACTACTAAGTATTACCATTATTTTTACTCATTTCTACCCATTTTTTTAACTACTAACTACTGCGACCACTTTTATTAATTTCATTTCTACCACCACATAGAAGTTTTACTTCTGGCTCGCACAGTTAGATGCACAGGTGATTTTTTCAGTGTAGTAAGTTGCTCTTAGTTCCCTTCACTCAATACTACTTGCGCTACAACCCGAGCTACTTTAACAGGTACTCTAAACTGGGTTTTTCGAGCAACTCTGTGTTAATATTACTGATTTTTATTTACATGTATTATTTATCTTTTGTCAAACAGTATTTTTATAACTTCTGTATATTTACGTATGGAATTCTTTATTAACTTGGTGTGATATGACGACCATATCTACGGAAGGCCTCAGATAGTGGATTTTCTCACCGATATCTTTCTGATTAAAGAAAAAATAAACATTTATGTAAATGTGTAAACTTATCTATACATACATAGCGCTATGTGTATGTGTATCCTTAGCCCTCCCTATCTGTCGACTTGATGACGACGTTTTAAATTCAAACAATATATTTCGGGGGCGAGATTCCAGTGCAATGTACTTCTTTAAGCGCAACAACTCCTCAAACTATAGCTATGTACATATGTGGGTATGTATAACTTAAGTAAGTACGCACTGATCGTGTACTTACATATACATATACTAACCTATATACATGTACCCAGAATATTCATACATAAATATACATATGTATGTATATATAAGTCCGATTGTAGATATTTACCGTTCGGTTTCGGTAGATAGTATGCCCAACTGACCCAGCTAGATAAAAGTATCTAATCTTCGTTTTTTAGCAATATTTATAAGATAATGAAGATTTGCTATCAATTCCGTTTCCATTCATTCAGCTTGGTAGGATATCAGTGGGTATCTGTAACACAGCTGTATTCCAGTATCAGTAGGTATGTTATGTTTGAACTGATAATGTACCGAGATAATAAGCGATAATAATTTGAATTTGAATTTTTCATTTGCTCCTTTAACTTTGGGCCCATTTCGCTGGTGAATCTAATCACAGTTTGTGAGTGTAATTGGTGTTTTTAACACACAAAAAACAGGAAGCAAAATTTACGTTGTTCGAAGCGTTACAACACGATGCATTATGACAAATATGTAACGGGATTCCTCGATACTCGCATATTCGAAATGTGTATTGTGGAAAATTGCTTGCATAATGTTTTATATATAAAGATGGAAATAATTAATTAATGCAACAATTCATAAATTGAGTTACTATACAAATTAAATCAGATATATGTAGATAAATGTGTACATATATGTATGTGTGTGTGTGTGTAAGTAAAGTGATAATATACTCTGTATACTTACCGTGCTTAAGTGATTTTATCAAGAATGTAAAAAAAAAAGTAATTAACTTCTTTTTAGAACAAGTGTTCAAAAATGTGAAAAAATTATGAAAATTTGTCCAAAAATGAATATATATATATATATATATATATGTATATGTACCTTATTATATGTACAGGCATACACACGTTCAAATTTTAAAAGAAAGAAATAAAAAAAAATGAAAATTTTAATTTCATAACTCCATAAAAACGCTCTTCAGCGTAATTAATACTAAAAAGCAAAAATTATCTATTGAGTGCAGTGCAATCATTGAAAATCTAACTATCCATACCTAGATACATAAATATGTACGTATGTATGTAGATATTAAAGTGCTTTAGAACAGTCTTTGTATATGGACAAACATTCATAAATAAATATAACAAAAAAAAAAAAAAATTTGCTGATAACGAACGTAATATAAAATGGCATAAATGCGGAGAAATTACGCGTCTCTATTGAGAATATTAGGTTGACAATATGGAATGTAGAATTATCAGTATGCAGGCGCTTACCAAAGGGGGGAGAGTTTGAGGTTCAAACTCGCAGCGCGGCTCCTCTCATAAACTATGAAAATGTTAGAATTCACAATTTTAGTAGTTTTAAAATAAAGACATTGGCGTTGTTATAACTTACAAAGTAAATTAGATAACTTCAATTGTTTTTTTTTTTAGAATCCAGAACAAAATACGAAAATTATTATATATTAAAAAAAAAAATATTTAAATAAAACTAATGTTTTAAATAACATGTTTTTTTTACTTTGCTATATTTTTATTTGAATTGACAATTTTATTAGCAGAGCTCCAATAATCATGCTATGCTAAATTAATCGGAGCGTAGGTAAGTTGGAGGTGGTTAAATTTTGAGGTACCAGTTCGTATTGAACATTTTTGAACGCACAATAATCAGAGTGTGCGTTTGGCAGATAACTTGTACAAAAACTTGCAAAACTTGCAAGGAGAGAGCGCAATTTTGAGATTTCATTTTGAGGTGAAGTTGCTATTTCGTACTGGGAAAATTTATTCCAACACAAATTAGGAAGCAAGCAAACAAACACGATGATGGTGGCTTATGGTTGCATTGCAATCAACAAACCAATTCGATATTTCAAATTATAAACTTGCAAAAGCATATATATATATATATGAGTGATTTAGTAATGAACGAAGAAGCGTTACATATTAACGAACAGATGAAGCAAAAGCATAAACTATAAAATTCAACTGTGCGGGCCCGGAGTTCTCGAAGTGGCCCGTATTTGTCAAGAAATTGAGTGAATAGTTAAATTAGAATGCTTTTCATAGTCGATCAATTCAAACATTTATTTGTTGTGATTACCGATAAAGCGCGTTCTTGCAAAAACTGGCAAAGTAATGTAATAATAGTAGGCATAACAACCGCCAACCGAGCCCACTACACTTTTCTGTGCGTTTTCTTGGCGTTAAGGCACTTTCACATTTACACTATAGAAAAGTTCCTCCCCATTTTTGTTCCACCCAATATCAACCATAAAACAAATTTAATACAGATGTGATGAACTGATGAGAGCAAAAAACGTTGTATTTGACTTATTCTTTAAAAACGTTGAAGTAGTAAGTAGAAAGATAGTTGATAAAATTGATGAAGTATTCGAAACTGTTATATAGAAAGGGGGTCCCACCTTTTTACCCCTGGGCCCGGATTTCTTCTCGGCGGCCCTGTGCACGAAGAGCCATTACAGATCAGTTCTATTTTCACTCCACTGCCAACCAGAGGAACGGTCAACAGTTCTACGAGTTTAAGAACAAAAAGGAATACATTTCAATAGTGATAACAACAGCAACTACACAATATTTCCGGATTAAATCCTCGAAAATTCTATTGGGAGGCCATTTTTTGATACTGTTTTTTTTTGTTTTGGGTGTTAATTTATATAAAACTTTTCTGGATTCAATATTGGAAAATTTAGAAATAGTATGTTATACGAGTACTGCTTAAATCAATTTATCTGGCTAATCGTTATCTATATTAATCAAAGTGAAATAATTTTAAATTTATACTTCATCTTCAGATGTTGTAACTCATTGGACTCTCTTTCATTGTCTCAAATTTGTTTAGAAATCATTTGATTTGGAACACATACATAACTAATACGTCTGATAGGATATGAAAAAATATTATTTCTTGGGGACAGGAATTATTAATACTTAATGTATATTTAGAACGATTTTTCGCCATACCTTGTCAAGTTTGACGGAAAATCGTGCCAATATATCTACATCAACTTTTCACCCTGTCGGAAACACAGATGATCAAAAAAAAAGCAAACTTCAATCACTACAGTTAGCGATCTTAGGAGATACTCCGTTATTTACTCCTGTTTCTAAAATATTTATCTTTGAAACTAGTCCGAAAACTCGCTTCAAAGCTTTCTTGGTACTCGTAATATTAAAAACGTATTTTAAACAGTAGCGAAGCAATAAGGAATATTTACGCACCAATTCTCAAATAGCTGTGGTTGCATTTGCTTAGGGTTATTTTCGATATGAATGATGATTCTGCCATGTACAGACTGAAAGCATACATCGATTAAGCCAAAAGGAGGTTAACATTTAAATTAAAATAATAACCATTTCCCCATAACAATATTTGGCAAAAATCAAAGAAATCCAATATCTTAGTAACCACTAGTATAAAAAGTAATTTACATACATAAATTTGATACTCTAAATCGAGTTAGAGAAAGTAATACGTGGGTTAAAGTTTTGTTTGGAAAATGAACTCGTTTAAGAGCAAATACGAATATTTCCCAAAAAACATCACCAAACCTTTACAAATTTGCTACACAATTTACATTTCAACTCAATAAGCATAATTTCGAAAATTATAGAAACTGTCAAAACCCACCACGTCTGCCTCTAATATAAGAGTAGTTTAAAAAATCAATAAAATTTGATATTTCAGTAGCAATAAGTGATAACAAAGCGAATTTATAGAAGGTGATGGCATAAGAGCAGCTGATTTGAGCTTTCAAAAGCCGTAAAAGCAAAAACAAAATGTATTTAAATTTTGACAACTCTTACGCAGAAACAAAAACAAAATACATAGGAATTTTTTAGTTGTATTTATAACACCACCTTGTATGGATTCGCCTTGAGTGATAATTTGCTCAAATTTAAAATACAAGCTTGGGTTGGAGAAATTAATATCATTTCGAAAATTATAGAAATCGAGGAAAAACCACGCGTTTCTTCTTCAATACTTGTTCCAATCATATTTTGTAGGGCTGAAGTAAAAAAAATATATTTCACTTTTGATGAACAAATTTTGTAAGTAGTTAAAATGATAAAAATATTAATTTGGTTTAATTTGTTTAATACTTTTCACAAAGGCTTGTGGCTATGAAGTAAAATGGCTGTAAATAGTTTTTTTAAATTTACATCTACATAACTCTAATCAAATATAACCTCCAATTCCACAAAATTTTCAAATAAAAAAAATTTCAATACAAAATATAAAATTATATAAAAAAATTTTTAGTCGATAGTGAAATATATTTTTTTTAATTCACCAAATTTATCAGTTGCCGTCGCAGCCAATTAGCATGGGCGAAGAAAAAATATTATATATGAAAATTTGTATCAGCTTCATCAGAATTTTTTATATACATAGGTACGCAGACTTTTTTGTGTGTATCTGAATATGTATTTTTTTCTTAAGTACCTACACATGGGACTTAAAATCTCAACTTTCAAGCTCATTTCATTCCAAATGAAATTTGAAATTGTTTACCAACTTATCGAAGATTCAATAGGCTTTATTTATTTGTGTCATATAATAAAATGGCTTCAACAATAAATTCTAATGGCGCAGTAGCGTGATGATAGAACAACAAAAACACAACAACAATAAAACGTGCATTTTTCATATATGTATGTATGGTACAAGACAATTTCAAAAGAATTAAAATGGAGAAGTAAAATAAATGAAATAAATTAAAAATCTACATACAGTATGTATAAGTCAAAGAACACATAGGTATTTTAGATAAGAAAATGCGAAGAAATAAAGTGAACACCTTTCAAACGATAGCGCCGCGCACTTGTAGAGAAACGCAATGTCTTCTTAAATGTAATACAAAGTTTATTGTGAAAGAAAATCTGCATGAGTGTCAGAGAAAGCAGCTGGTTGAAGGGTTGTGGCATTTTTAGGGGTTAAAATTTTAAAGAATATGTAGTAGGATTTGCAAGGGGATGGCTCGAGAGTAAAATGCTTTAAGCAAATGATATGTAAGGAATATATAGATATATAGTATATATGTACATACATAAATGTATAATCAGAATAAAAATTTTAAACAGTTCATGTCAATTCGGACATCGAACACAGCTTCACAACTTAACAACAAGATAAGTAATATAGCCTTTTTAACTTTCTGACAGTGGCAGGAATGAAAAGGGAAGTCCCACGTGCCTTTGTACATACAATACATACCTACAATAATGAGTAGGTATATAGAATTTATATAAGTACTATATACTATACATGTGCATACATGGTATAATAGGCAGCTAGTTGAATGTTGCACTGACATTTTTGCGCCATTATCTACTTTCTTATTTCACATGTACTAGATGTGAGTGCGTATGTTTATGTACATATACATATGTATATGCACATATGTATGTACATATAAACATAGGCGGTGGCGCAGTTGTGTGTAGTTGCGTCTTGTGAGAAAACTCGTCCAGAAATGCGGTAAATAACTTTATCACACATATTATCTTATTTATAAGCATTATCGTACGGTGTGTTCTTTAACTTCTTGATAATTAAATTTTTTTTTTTTTTTTTATTCAATGTTTTCCTCTCCATATCTATGAAAATTTCATTTAACACACAATACACCACCAACGCCAGAAATACAAATATTCATTAAAAATTCAGATATCATGGAGTTGGGACTTTAGTTGAGAAAGTGTAGGGAATTGCATCAAGTGTGTTGAAGGAAGAGTGTTATTAAAGATGCTCGTACTTATGTAAAAAAAAAAAATTACTAAAAATGTGTTGAAAAAGTATTCAATTTTATAATTTTAAAAATTAAATCATAATTTCAATTCGAATTGTGCATAGCGCGCGATAAAATTAAGCAAACAAACAAATGTGCTAAATAAATAGTAACTTTGCGTATTATAAAGTGTATATACAAATGTAGTGCATACATATATCTGGTTTATTAAAAGCCCCTCATAAATTCTGCGCTAAGCAGGCAAATTTCAAATAAACGTTTCACGCTACAATTATGACGGAAATATTTACGGCTAGACGTTCAAATGCTCTATAAATGAATAAAATGTTAAATACAAGTGCAGTGCTGGCAATACATACAATCCATATATACATACATACAGACACATGCAATAGGTGTGAATATATACATATACAGTGCTAGTGTGCGTGTAGAAATATCAAATGACGGCAACTGCTTTATAGCCGTCTATAAAAAAATTGTGCCCATTTTTGTCAACATTTAAGCTTTTTTACAATTCTACTTTCCGCAGTATTTCATAGTCACAAATACACACCACATACATATAAACAGACATATGTACATACATACATACATTTATTATATCTAAGATTTTTATAAAAAACTGACAACATCATAGTTTTTAAACAAATAGCAAAGTTAGACGTGATATACATACATATAGATAAATAAATAAATAGCGATGAATTATTGCAAAAACAAAAACGCAAGGAAAATAAAAACCCCAACAAAATTCAACGTCTCCGAGAGAAGAAATATACTCATGCAAATCTAGTAAAATAAACGCTTACAATCTGCTAACAATTGCTGACGTTTACGCTATCGCTAAGCGAACGTTGGTGGAGGACTCCATTTTGAAAAATAAAATAAAGATGGTTGCGATAAGCCAAAATAAATAATAATGAAAATTTAAACAAACAAATAAAAAAAAAACAACAGCTTTCATAAGTAAGAAAAAATCCCGCAAAGTACGCAAGCATGACAACAACGAACAGCAAGAACAACAACAGCTGAAGCAAACAATGACGACGGCAAAAAAATTTCCAAATAAATGCAATAAAAATGATATATAATGTGGCCACCGTTGCCGCAGCGGCGGCTTACGCACACACACTCGCACACATGTACATATTTATTATATGTACTATATATGTATGTAGATACAGAAAATCAACTTCATACGCAACGCCCCACCTTTGTTTTGCGCCATAGCAGTTGAAGTGTCAATCAGCTCTTTAGCGATGACAATGTGACAATGCCTGCCCACCGCGCCTAACCAATGCCCTGCATACAGTTGATAGACTCACACATATACTACGCACGTACATATCGACACACACACACACCCACACACAAAGCTACCGTTTCTCACCACTTCAAATCCAACTAACCCCGAATGCGAGGCTGCCGTTTTGTAAGTACTGCAAATATACCTACATACCTGGCTAGCTAACTGGGTAGTTGAATGGCTGGTGAATTGGTGTTGGGTGTTGTTGGTTGGCGCTGTTGTGCTAACGACCCTCTCTCATCAGCCCTGAATCATGGCGCATTTCTGAAGCAGTTGATTTGTAAATGATTGGAGAAATCGAATGATGCACTTTTGGAATTTTCTTCACTATAATGGTGGAAATAAAGGCTCGAGTTGATGGTAAGTGAAACTGTATATTAATTAGAATTTAAATATACATTATATATGTATGTGTGCAAATATGTATTAAGAAATACTCAGGTTGTTTAGAAATACTGAGATTAATTTATTATATGTATCGGGTGTTTTTTTTAGGGGTATAGAACTTCGAATTGAAAAAAAACACAAGAAAATCGTTTTAAGGTCCATCAATTTGGCTTTATTGGAAGGATAATTTTATGCCATTAATGTTTAAATATGATTTCGGGCATGTGGCCGCCGCGGCTGGCTCGAATAAAGCCAATTCTACAGGTCCAATTTTCAACCACTTTTTCGAGCATATGGGACCGTATGTCGGCAATAACGCCACGAATGTTGGCTTCCAATTCCCCTAACGTTTCTGGTTTGTTGGCGTAGACGAGCGACTTCACATATCCCCAAAGAAAATAATCCAATGGTGTCAAATCACACGATCTTGGTGGCCAATTTACAGGTCCATTCCGCGAAATTATGCGCTCATCGAATGTTTCCTTCAATAAATCGATTGTGACGTGCGCTGTGTGGCACATTCATGCCATCCAATTCGGGAACAAAATAGTCGGTTATCATGGCTCTATACCGGTCTCCATTAACAGTAACTGCCTCTCCAGCATTATTGCGGAAGAAGTATGGCCCAATGACTCCACCAGCCCATAGAGCACACCAAACAGTCAGTTTTTGTGGATGTAATGGCGTTTCAAGGGTCTCATGTGGATTCTCTTCACTCCAAATGCGGCAATTTTGCTTGTTGACGTAGCCATTCAACCAAAAATGAGCCTCATCACTGAACAAAATTTTGCGATGAAAATCAGCATCGAGATCAATCTCATTTTCGGCCCATACACCAAAATCACGACGCATTGCATGGTCTCGCGGCTTTAATTCTTGCACAAGCTGGATCTTGTAAGGTCGCAAGCCAAGATCTTTGCGCAAAATCTTCCATAAAGTTGATGGACAAAGCTCCAATTGCTGTGCACGGTGGCGAATCGATTCATTCGGGTCCTCTTCAACACTTTGCTCTACAGCGGCAATTGTTTCTTCCTTGCGCACTGTTCGACGTCTCTGCGGATGCGTATTATCACATAGAGTAAACGTAGTGCGAAAACGATCCATGGTTAACCGAATTAATTGCTCTGATGGACGATTATGGACTTTTAGTCTTGGGAACTTTTTTAATAAAACGCGCACCTTTTATAAAAATTCCCGTTGATATATGTAGGGGAAAGTGGGGAATTGTGAGGCACACTTCATTTTTGGGCAATATCTCTACCGAAAAAAAGAATGTTCAAATTCCGAAAACGTTGACGGTTGCTATTTGTAAAAGCAAAATTTCTGGCTTTTACCGATTCATAAAATAATTTTTTTTGGGAGATTGCCAAGTCTTAAAAAAAGTATCTTTTCGGGTTTTCGAAAAATGGTGGGGAATTGTGAGACACCGCATGAATCGAATAAAATCTCAACATTTTCGAGCTAAAAACTTTATTAGGTCTTTTAAAATGTTTATGGAATGAATAATGGAAAATAATTTTTAAAAATCTTAATCACTTTCACAGTTTTTGCATGTAAAAACATTGCTGGATACAGTTACGCATTTTGCATGAACATATCGGCTGCTTTTAACGCTTTTCGTTGAGTTCTCATCAATTCTATCAATCAATCAATTTTATCTCCCTTTTTTACGTAATAACGCGCCATGGTGGCTACAAAATGGAAAGAAATCAGAACACCAAACGAAATACAATTTAACGTATCGCGAAACACTGATATCAAGTGTCTCACAATTCCCCACTAAAAGTGTCTCACGATTCCCCACGAGCTATGTTGTGCAATATAGAGGTGTGTAACCGACTGAAAAACTTTTCATCTAAAATGAATTGTGCGTGTCAAAGAGCTAAAGCTCAATGATTAAGAATATCATATTTACCTGAGTGGGTTTGAATCAGCACTTTCAAAACATGGGCAAACACAGGAGCGCGAGAAAACTTTAGAAAACTCGATTTTCCATTAACGGCCACAGGAACGGATATATACGGGTACACTTAATGATTGCTTCTAGAAATATGAGCTGTGACCGCGATGACACAATATCAGTTGTTTCTATCTGTCACCGTTGACGCATGCGCAAATCACAGCGCTGTCTCACGATTCCCCACGTCTCACAATTCCCCACTTTCCCCCATGATAATTCAATAGGCCGACAGTATTCTGCATTTCCTATTGCAAATAAGCGATATATGAAAAATGTTTCCAAACCCAAAATTTAAGAAAACCTATAAAAAAAACCACGGTAGTTTCTAGCCACTTCAAACTTGCACTTGCTTACACTAAAATTAAATAGCCTACAAAACTGCATACCCAAAAAAAAGTCTAAAGTCTACTTGTAAAAAATTTAGTTTTCATGGAAATTTTTTTGCGTTTTTATAAACTGTGTATAGCGTTTAAAACATTAATTTACATGTTTTTTCTTATAGTATGAACAGTAGTTTTATATAAAATTAACGAAAAAATGTACAATAAAAAATATTGTTAATATTGCAAAAAAAATTCGACCAGTTTTCCCCGCCAGTGTAGGTATTATTCTCTTGGCGCTGGTTACATGCAAAACCACAGTGGCTTATGCCTTAAGGCATAGTAAAAATTAAAGTTGTTCATTGGAGACTGAATATCAAAAAGCGTGCCCGGAAGGCCTCAGTTGCTATCTACATATGCAACTAAAAGAATGTTAGGCAATAGATGGGGTTTAAAACCAAAAATGGATATACACATCTATAGCCTGGTAAATATCTTCTCAGACAGCCGAGCGGCTAATCAGGCACTGCCTTCTACCCCGGTCAGAATCTAACTAGTGGATGAGTAGAAAAAAGCGAATATGGCTCTCGTAGCAAAGGGACATTTACGGTAATGAAACAGTGGCTGAACTGGCGAGGTATGGCTCTGCATTGAGCATGTCCCACTCGGTGAACATGGGTGCCTCACTCAGAAAGTTAAAAAGCAGAATTGTCGAACTTTACTGTATCCTATAATCCGCCTAAAACCAGAACTCTTTTAGGTATGAGCAATGAAAATACCTACAAACTTACGACAGTCTAGACAGGGCAGTGACCCTTAGTAGGAGTGCATGCCGAAAGAATTGGCTTACCCTACAACAGGTTCTGCTGCAGCTATGAGGACTCGGGCGAAAAAGTTGAACAGCTACTGTGTGAGTGTCCAGCTCTCGCTAGGATGAGGCTAAGAGCACTCGGCAAACCATTCCTGCAGAAGATTTCAGAATGCAACCTCGTCTCTCTGTATGACATACTGAAATTCATTCAAAGCCGCCAAATGGAATAAGGTTGCCCGCGTTTTGTGGAATCGAATTGGCTAATTTAACAATTGCTTGTCTCCATGGTGACAATCCACTTAAACCAACCAAGGCTTATTGCTCCCCATGTTAACTCCTATGTCCTAAGCAAATGCATTAATCGAACCTGGGACCAACCGATTCAGCTAATGTGTGCGAGTCCATTGCTTATTCTTCCATTCTCTACTTCATCCAGCAACAAAAAAAATATTCATGAAAATGTACTCTTTTCACATAAAGTATATTCAATAATATTTGTTTTTTTCTCAATTAAAATTTTCTTCCAATTTTCTTCAATGTATAACAAATTATTTACATATAACATATACATATTGTATATGTATATTTGTAGTTAACATTTTTTTTAAATTTGAACAATTTCAGGAATTATTCTTAGAGAATTCCAATAAAAATCGTCCAAAATTTCCCAAACTATGACTTGTTCCTTGAGCTCAAAATATAATACAGTTTTTTTTGTGGAATTGTGTGATTCAAATTAAGTTCAGATATTATCATGAAATTCTCAAAAATTAAATGCTTCACAATATTTGGTGTACTTCACTTACTAATCGAGTGCATATCTTAAAGGAAATGACATGCGCCGACAGCAAAATTATTACTCGAATGACTCACCACCAATGGGCATGATATTGATGTGAATTAGTAAGTGTGACTTAGTGATACAATAAAGTTATAAAATTATTTCATAAATGTTGTATACCATACTTAGACAGCGGGTACATTTGCGCAATTGGGTCACATATGACTTGTGTGCATACATACATACATACATACATACATATGTCACATACCTACTACAAATGTGGAAAGACTCAAATTTATTTGGTTAGCTTTTTTATTGACTCTTCATCTGGTTACACTGTAAGTGCAAGTGTGTTTATTTATTGTGATATTAGCAAGTATTTATGATAGTGATAAGAGAATAGAATAGAACGAGCGTTTGTATATATGTAAGTACATACATATATGTACATACTTAAATAATCACTTGGATAATAATAAACATTGCGCCTAATAAAGCAGCCTACTTGCGCAACTTCAAAATATTTAGTTATTAGGAAGAGTAATGCAAATAACAGGAGACTAGCGCGCATGATATTTAACTTTTCATATTTATTCAAATAAATAATAATATATTGTATATATGTACATACATATGCCTAATAAAGCTCACTTGCAGAAAATCCAGAGTGAAATTTATAAATAAGGAGATAAGTAACTCAGAGTTATATTTTTAATCTCATAACTCAGGCATTGTCTTGCAGCAAATAAAATCCAGCAACACGGGCTATGTTCATTACTTTTTTGACATTTTCTTTGAATTTTGTGAATTTTTCAAATTTCAAAACAACATAATTTTTGTAGATTCTTGTAGAACAACGAAATGCTTGGTGGAATGCTTGGCCCCTAATATCGTGGAAGTGATCGATTCGCTTTGCCAAGGCTCTGTTAAAAGAATTGAAGCCAACGTATACGATGGATGCCTCATCATTTTCAGAAGAAGCGATTCCATTCTATTTTTGTTTTGTTTATTTCAAAAAAAAAATAGTTTTTCTTTATTTACGGCAGAAGTCACAAACTTAATCATTTAACCCTCAATTATTGATGGGTGAAATATTTTTGTTTTATTTACAAGTAAATTTATTAATTTAACCAGCAAACTCTGAGTTAAATAGATAACGTGTTTTCTCGCAAGTGGCTCTAAGTGAAGCTACGTTTCAATAGATCCTCAATAGTTCTCTGATGGCCAACAGTGACTCATACTCACCAAAATTTCAGCATTTTTTTAGGTATGCAATTTTGTTGCCAATTGAGCTAAAATAGAGCGCAATTTACAACTTCCTAAAAATCTCCATTAATTTTTGGATATTTTTTTTGGCTTCCGTATTTTGTTCCTTTTACACATGGACGAAATGATATTATATTCTCCGAAATAGCAGCCATAATTTCTACCGCTTTTCTATTGTTGGTTTCTGAATTTCCAAAACTGGTCTTATTTATATGTTCAAATTCAATTTTAAATTATTCGCCTGAGGATCTCTCGAAAAAGTGGGGAAATTTTCTGCGCGAAATTCCTAGCTTTGCACTTGTGTAGTCAAATTTTACGAGGAATAGTTCTGTAGAACATTTAACTCACTAACGGTCTCACAAAAGTTCAACTTCTGAGGAATTTGAAAAAAAAATTTCAAAATTTTGTAGGGCTTGAAAACTTTGCTGGGGATATTCTAAGACAAGATCTGCACACAATGATCGTAGAATTATACGGAAAATAAAAAAAAAAACAAAAAGTTACCTAAAAATTAACAACATTTGTTTATGGTTTTTACATGTCTAAATTCTAAGAGGTCACCATAGTTAAATTGTTTTCAAAATGTGCATTTTCCAGGAAGAATCAGAGTTGCTCGTACAAAAGTCTAAAATGCTGTTTTCTCATTAATTCTCAAATATTTATTCTCAGATATTGCCATAGTTTTGCTAATCATCAAACCCTGGATCCCGAGTATATTGTGGTGTATGCTATCCTCGGTGTCCATCGGTAATATCAAATAATATCGAACGATTATTATTAAAATCGAATTTATCAAATTTTTACTGTTCTCATCCACTTAGAATGCCGGCTGCGCTGTTTTAGGTTCAATCTCATTCTTTCACGACAATCATTTCTTTATTTTTATTATTTTATTACTAATAATTTTTTATTAACATACATATTGCAACTGAAATATTTTCCAAATATTTGAAATATAAAACAATTTCAACGAAAACACGCTGGGAAAGTAGTCCCCAAAAAAGTCGAACGATGATTCAGAAAAGTTATCTATTTATAAAGAAAGAATAATTAAAAATAAAAATTTAGCATTAAAGACCTGTTTTTTCTCTAAAGAACTTTATGCATCTTACAATTTCCTTGCCCCAAAAGGAAATTGACCTTGACACTACTCCAGCTGAACATAAATATTACAAAATATTATTTACATTATAATCAGTGGAATCGCTATCATTATCATAATCGAATCTTTATCAGTATCGTTGTCGTCATCGTCATCGTTATCGCTATCATTGTCATTACACGGCGGAACAAAATTTTGCGGTCGGAGATTTTTAAGTCGATTTAGGGTAATTTGGGGCGCTGATTACGAAAATAATATCAGTTTTGTCGAATTGGCTTTAGTTTCTCAGATAAAGACTTTTAAATATTTTACGAGAAAACCTAATTAAAAATACCAATATGGATTTAAATTATATTTTTATTGCGCGCCTACAAAAAAAATATATTCTTTTCATTAATTAATTTTAAAAAAATTACAAAAAACTTTCTCTGTAGGATCTCCTATGATGTCGTTGCTCAGGACAATCCCGTATTAAGTTCCAGCAGTAGTCTGCCATCATGTGGTCGTTCCATCGACCTTGGTATCTTTCCTCCATTATTTTTATGTCCTGATGGAACCGTTCACCTTATTCCTCACTGTAATCGCCTAGGTTGTCCGGGAATTTGTCCAAATGACTATGTAAATAATGTAATTTAATGCTCATTTTAGCTCCTAGTTTGCAAAAATTGAGTAGCATATCAGCAACTAGTTTTGTATAGTCTGGTGATTTATGACTTCCCAAACAATTTTTGACTACATTAACAAAGCTTAGCCAGGCTTCAGATTCAATTTGTGACATATGGTTTAAGAATTCAGTGTCTTTCTAGAAGGGTACGAATTCGAGGACCATCGAAGACTCCTGCTTTTAATTTTTCCATACTAAGAACTGGAAATTTTTTGCACACATATTCGAAACAGTCATCTGTCTTATCAAGGGCTTTGATGAACTGTTTCATTAGCCCAAGCTTGATGTGAAGTGGTGGAGGAATGATAACGTGCAGCGGCTGGCAGGGACTGTTAGAGTTTTCAGATATTTTGGCAAAGTCGTCGAGTTAATGTTTAGTTGTATTAACTCACCCGACTTAACCGGCTGCCCTTGCTCTCTTGCAAGGGAAATAAAATATTTAAACCAACGAAGTACTTGTTTTAATAATTTATATAACAAAACTTATTGAGGAATAATTAAGTTAATACAACTGGAACTGAGCCATATAATTTTTTTTCCTTAATTTCTTAAGTTTCGTTTATCTCAAGAACTAGAGCCCAACCAAAAAAAGTAATAACACGGTTCGCAAGCCTGCTCCTAATGTAAATAAAAATTATTAACAAAATTATGACCGCAGGTTTTTTTTTTAATTTTTGTTACGCAGTGTTATTGTTGTCGACATCGGTACTCTTATCTGACTCCTGCTTGCTTACAAAACCACAGCGCTTGTACCTGAAGTCTGTAATTTTTAGACAGTCGTTTAAGGATTTTTGTTCCCAATGTTAACTAAGTCCTAAATAAATCCTGCCCTAAGTCCTAAGTAAATATGTTAATGAATCCTAAATGGTTTAAATCTAGTAATGCGATTTTTATTACATTTTCCTTTCTAATTCGATGTATAATTAAAAGTAATGGCATATTTTGTAAAATTTATTTTACTGCACTGGAAAAACAAGAGAACCTATGAAAAATTGCTCGTTTTTTGGTATTATATACTTCAAATTGTGACATTTTCTTTTCTTTTGATAGCTGTTCTACAATCCAGAATTTTTTTAGTTTACTACTTTTGAGCTTTCTGCTCTTCGAACAATACATATATATTCACTTATACATATGTACATACATATGTACTTATCTAAATATCAATAGACAAATTAATAAACAACAACAAAAATTCAATATTCGTATGCTAAATATTTAATTTTCCATATCGCTCTTTACTCCGATTATCTATTATAATCTCGGAGGTACGCGCCATCCGTATCTACGTTGCAGCTTGCCAACATCTACGTCACTGTTGATTCATCCCTGATATCAATATCATTTGTAGTATGAGATTCTTAATCGGTCGTTGTACGGATTTTTTGCATACCTTCTCTATCATTATCAGTTGTTGATCGATAAAGTAAATGAGAGAGCATAAGGTAGAGAGAACTGAAGAGCGTAAAGGATAGATAGTGTGGAACTGATAAACTTTTTCTAAATAAATACATGTGTTAATTTTACCATGTTGATAAAACCAAAAGATAGGTTATCTCTTGTTTAATTGAAAATCTAAAATGAAAGTAAAAATACAAAATGAAAATAAAATGAAAGCAGACAATTTAGTGACAATAAAGAATAGTGGTAAAAGATAAAATAATCTATGCGTATTTTTAAGCAGTCACTTTTAAATGCAATTTAATTGACTAAAATTATTATTCAGGATTAAATTCATATTTACACATTCAATCAGAACAAATTGAGAGCGTAAACACAACACTATATCGACTTCCAATCTCTCAATAGTTAAGCTCTACATAATTGATACTTATGTTTCCTCTGCACTTATCCTGCTAGACAACTACCTGTTAAATTATTCATAATTTATTCCCCACTCATACTGTAACTTGTACAAGTTACAAGTTCTCTGATGGAATAATCCCGATCGGTAGTTTGTACTAAGTTCGAAACAAGTAACGTTAAACCCGAACGACTTCCACAGTTGAAATTACATGAGAAGTGCTGAAGACTTTGCTTCTAGGGAAATTACAAAATCACTGCTGGTCTTTGCGGGAAATAAGTAATAATTTCTATCTATGCTGTGGAACCAACAAATCGATTCCGGGTATTTTCGATCGTCCATATACTTTTAATTGCCGCAAAAGCTCGATCGACTGGCAAGGATGCCCCTGGTAGAACGAAAACATATCCATTCCAAAATTCTTTATTTTGATATGAATTCCATCGCATAAGAGCGTTCGTTGAAAACTTGACACGAGATTTCAGAAGTAGTTTTGATAGGTTTTTGCTTCATCAAATATTGCAAATAATTGTATGATTTGTGTAATAAAAATTATATAAAAAATAATAATTAATTAATACTTAATAATAATAAATTAATAATAACTCTTATGGGCCCTGGTTGTTATGGAGACTGCTTAACGCTGATCTCATACAATCAATCTCGGAGCTAATATGTAGCATGAGAACTTTTGCATGCAATGACCTGTCACTTTTCTGCTTTAACAGCAAATTTCAATTTAAACGAAACCTTTGCATTTTTCAAAGTTTTTCTAGCTCGAATTTTTATTTTTTGCAGAAGAAAGCACGTTCGATGAAATGAAATCTTATGCGATAAAATGACCACGTAAAAAATTTTCTCTATGATAGCTATTCGCATGATATCAAATTGACAGTTCTCATGAGATGACAAACATAAATTGTCAGCTGTCATTGGCATTCCTGTGCATGTTTGGACCTGACAAGTGAAAAATTAGGATTTTTTTTTAAAGATAGCAATGTTTTAGTTAAAAATCCAAAAAAATTTAAGTGAACATGAACTAATAATAATTATAATAATTTGTAGTGTGCGTCTTGATGTTCTACTACAGTTTTACACCGACTACAAATGGCAGTCGGTTTTTGACGGAAGTCGACCGACTTACAATTTTATGAACATTTCAAAAAATATCGAAACACTTCAGTGGTGATAAAGTTGCCACAATTTTATTTTTTGGTGCAAGTCGAGAAGTACTTTTACACCACATTGACCTTTTTGGTAAAATTTTTATAGAATTTTAATTTAGCAAAAATCAACGTTAGACAAACTATACTGTACTAATTAGTTTTACAACATTACAACCTTTTCCCTTCTTATTTGTCATTGCAAAAGGTCCAATGGCGAAATGACAAGCAATGAGTTCACAAATTTATTAAAAAAATTAAAATGAAGAATCCGATTGATAAAAACAAAAGAGTGCCACTTCTGAACAAACCCGTCATTTTTCTGTCCTTCTTTCACATTCGAACTCGAAGTTGAAGAAACTAGGTATTTTTATTAGTATCAGAAAAAGCGAGAATTAGTTGATGAGTAGTTTCTGCAAATATTTGATGACGAATTGAACAAGTCTTTGAATTTGAACATTTATTTGGGCTTTCTCCTCTTAGTACCTTCGATAACCAAGCTAAAAGAATTCTATTCGAGTTCTTTATTTGCAAGATAAGTTGGAGGTGGAAATAGTGACAACAAAGCTTTTAAAATTCACACAGTACATATATGTGCATATGTAAATATCTTATGAGTATCTACATATATATTATATACAACTTGGCTCAAAAACCGATCAATGGATTTAAACCAAATTTGAACTGTATATTCCTTGGATACGTGACGCACACATCACATAGGTTATACTATTTAATCCGTTAGGTGGCGCATGAGTCGAGATATTCAGATAAACCATATTTATCATCCGATTTGGATTCAATTAAAAACGTATAATAGGACTGTGACGAGAAGTACTTTTACAAACAATGACTCCGCTAGATGGCGCTAGAATAGAAAATCGATATTCATGGTCCGCTATTAATGATATTAGAATGCTGCTGGTGAGATCAGAAATGCTTTTATGGTCCGATTTAACAATGAAATTGAAGATAGTTGCAGCTATTTTTGGCAACTATCCCATTGGAAATTGTATTCAAAAAGTTTACCCCTAACATTAAAGTCGACTTCATCTTTACAGTGACTACGAGGCAGTGTTTTTAAGCTCATCGAAGCTGCTTTTTAGTTGAGTTAAAAAATGTGCTGTAAGTATATGGAAGAAAACATTTTAAGGAACACAAACGAAGTCGCGGGGGTAGCAGCTATATTTTTTATAAGGAACACGGGAATTTTTTAGTAAGACAATATTTTTCTCTGACAACATAGTCTTTTAGTTTTTATTTTAATTTTTATTATATATTATTTTATTAAATATTTTTCCATAAGCCAACGCGCAAATTTATAACAAATAGTTTTTTTTTTTTTGAAAATTTAAAATAAAATTTGGTGCGTTTTGGTTTACTTTAGCACTTTCCTTTTCTGACATTGGACACCATTTCGAAAAGTTAATTTATCATCCCTGAAACGCTTCATTTTATTTTCTGCTAGCGACAGCCATAATTCGCGTCTATTTTCGCTTGGGCAATGGAGTGAGCAGAAATCAAAACGAAACGAAATGAAATTCTATCAAAACAATTAGAAATCCGTGGAAAATGTTTGTGATTTTCAGAGGCCCAAATGGGGTTATGGGGGTAAGGATTTGCTCAATGGGGTAGTTTCACCCACGGAAGGGGGCAAATGGTAAGGCGGGTCTAGAACATTTAATTTCGAGTTTGGAAATCGTTGTTACCTGTCCTATAGAGATGATTTCGAAATACATACATACTTACTTTGTATTTAGAATTTGTTTGTATTCTATTGCTTTTATGATGTAAGAATTTTGTTACAACACTGCTCTATGGCTCTTTGCCATATTTTCATATACACATGTGCAAATGTACTACATATTTACATCTATACATGCGTACATACTTAGGTATGAATGTATGTATAGTTCAATGAAAAATAAATTAATTGTACTTAGGCTAAACAAAATGAAAACCCCATACAACTGTACTGTCTGCAAAGTATATACCCAGTAAATATTTGGAGTCCGATATGAGTCCGATTAGACTCATAATTCGGAGTGTGAGCGCTCATTATGAGTTCTTATAGGAGTCCAATATAAGTGTGTTTCCCTTCTTGCGATGGTCGTCATATATGAGTCCGAACTCATATACCATATGAGCCTCTTTTAGGAGTCATATATGACTCATATTTTAGAGAAAATAAGAGTTCTTATAATATATCTGTTTCTTTTATAGTAAAACAACAGAAATAATGTAGGTAATACTAAATAAAGAAAGTAAAATTCAGTTTTTATTCCATTTTTGGTAGAAAAAACAAACAAAAATTAAAAAATTATATAAAAATTTTGCTTTTTTTAAAAAATACTTAAAAAAACTAATAACATTCCTGTCTTTGGGTTTTCTTATTCCTATATTTAACTCGGTCTCGCGCAGTTTGAAACCACTTTATTGTAATTTCCTTAAATTCCACCTCATTGCCAAATTTTCGAGAAAACGCTTCTATAACAATAATAAAAAGTTAATTAAGAGCACCAAACGGCATTTCAAAAGTATTACCCTTAAAAGCACTTGTTATGGCCATATTTTGAAGGGAAATTTTGCCTTCAACATCTATCCATGATATTTCGCAGGCCAACTCGTCGGAGACCAAGCACTTCCAAATATATCTCCCAAGTTTCCCAGGGTCTGGCATTCCAATTACATAGACTTCATTTTCCTGAAAAAGACACAAGAATTGACTTGACCTTGCTTGATCTGCCACAGCAAAACATTTTTCGACTGCTTTCCTTCTTTTTAATGATTTAATCGCCGCTATTACCTCTTTGTGGTCTCTTCTTCGTGACATTAAGTAGACAAAAACCTTTTAATGTTCTTTATATTTTAGATATGTACATACATATGTATATTAAATTATATTTTTATTCACTAACCACACTGATTTTTAGAAAAATAAAACTGGTAAATCTTTTTGATAGTAAAAAGTATTCTTTACACTTCAACAGTTGCACTTCAACTGAATTTTTGTTCATCTATGAACACACGTGTTCGTTGGTTGTGGAATTCGTGGAAACACAAGTAACGGCATTTCCAAAATACAATACATATGTAACTGCAAGAGATGATGACTGATAACTCTGAGCCTCATATTTCCGTCATATTTTATACTCATTTCGGACTCATAATTCTGAGCCTCATATTTCCTACATTCTTTCCACTCAATTCGGACTCATTTCGGACTCATAATTCTGAGCCTCATATGTATTTCCGTCATATTTTATACTCATTTCGGACTCATAATTCTGAGCCGCCCAAAAATGTTTGCTGGGTATATATATATTCTATATATATGTACATATGTATATACAACTTTGTACGTATAAGTAGATACAAATATGCGATTGTACAATTAATAGTGTCTGTTTATATATACTTATGTGTATGTACATATATATGTATATATTCGTTTATATGTACATTCCCATTTTTTCGTTCGACCAAATGCACCTTAATAAAACTATTGTGCCAACAGAAAATAAACAAAAAAAAGCAGAACTCAATAAAACTGAATTCCTTATCTTATCAAATAAAAAGTTTGTTGGTTGCGTAAATATTATTCAGTAAATAGAAACCAGAAAAAAACAGAAAATACTTTAGGATACATTCATACAATGTCTAAATGTGAATTTGTGTATAAAAGTACAAACATACATATGTGTGTAAGTATTTCCTATTAAGGATGAGGGGAGAAGCGCAACTTTAGGTACATTAATTCACGCGCCTTGCAAGTTATGGCATAGCATTGGCGGCGGTACTAGTCTCCAGCCGGCTAAATAATAAAAAATAAAAAATTAAATGAAATCTAAGTAAGTAGAATTTTAAAAATTTCTATAAAAAAACTGTGCTTTAAGTTAGAATACTTGGTTATATGCATTGTCTAAGTCTAGAGCCTTTTAATGAATGATCAAGGATTTATTTAACGGCGAAAGGACAAGTAGAATATACCGTGGCTGCAAGTGAAAATCGGATGGTGTTTTTTTATTTCTCTAAATGTTCACAATGTTTCTTATGAGCATTGATTTTTTCATTAATTGTTTATAGAAATATATTAAATGGAAAAATATATTAAAAGAAGAAAATTTGCAACACCATCAGCAAAAAAAAAATATTAAAAATCAACGGTACTTTCTAGCTACATATAATTTACACACTAAAATTACATTGGCTACAAAACTGCGTACTCGAAAAGTTTAAAATTCAGGGTGCAACTTTTGGATATTCGATGGCATTTGTTTTAAATTTATAGAATTTTTGTGAATTTTGTATAAAGTTTGAAACATTGATTTATATGGTTTTTTACACCAATAAATAGCCGCTGCTTTGCTTACTTCATTTCTTTATCGCCCTCTGAAATACAAAAAGGTGCACCTAACCAAAAAAAAAAAAATTTACATAAAACGATGTGGGCACTTTTAAATCGATGAAATGCATCATAATCAAGCAAAAAGAAAATTTTGGATTTTTTGTTACACAAGGTTTTTGTATTTCATGTTACGATATACTTCCAGCAGATTTTTTAAAGCTAATGATGAAGTCGTCTCTAAAGTTACTTACTTACTTAATTAGCGCTATAACCGCTTAAACAATTTTGTCCAAACGTCTCCTACAATTTGTGGTGTGCGTCTTGTTGTTGTAACACAAACTGAGCGGCCTACAGTTTTACGCCGACTTCGAACGGCGAATGTTTTTTTTGTTTTTGTGCGAAGTTTTTTCATTTCAGAAATACACTTGGAGGATTGCCATTGCCCGCCGAGGGGCGGCCGCTTTTGGAAAAAACTTTACTATAATAATTTTTTGATGTTACTTGCCCCGCTGGGATTTGAACCCGGGACCTACCGAAAGCGCGCACACGCTATACACTCGGCTATGGCGCCGATATAGCGGCCGGCTAAAGTTAGTAGTAAACTTTTGACATATTTTGTCAAAAATAGCTGCAACTAACAGATGAACACAGTTTTTCTGAATAACTCGATTCTAGCACCACCTAGCGGATTAATTTTTCATTAAATTATTTCTCGCTCATTTTACGTTTTTTGTTTTATTAAAATTACATTATAATTACCGCATTTATTTTTAGTAAAAGTTTTTTATTGGTCAGTTTCAAACTAATATTTTGATATTTTAAATCCTTGTGCATACTTTAATAAAATTTGCCTTTAAAAAAGGGGGCAACCCTCTGCAAAATAAACCTGCAAACATTCTGCTAGCAAAACTAATGCTTTGACAATCATATTTGACTACTTACATCTATCATATTACTTGTGTATAAATTAATTAAATTCGAATTTTCAAGCAGGTGGAAAGCCTTTATAGCTACGAGTGTAAGCCTTCTCCTCAGCGAATCGAATAGGTTGGCACACACATTTTATATAACCCTTCAAAATATAGCTAGCTCTAAACTTTATTTGCAACGAAACGAAAAGTTTGACACCGAAATTTTACTATTGCATATATGTAACTTGTGAATAATTGTGAATTAAATTTGACGTTTCAAAATATATGTATGAACTTTATACTCGCCGAGACTAATCGTTTAACACCCATTTTTAATATTTCATAAATATAAATTGAGCATCATAAAATTTAGAATGAACCTTGTGTATATTTTAATTAAACGTGGCTTTTAAAGAGCTGGCAATCCTTTCACAAGCATAAAATTTACTTTGCGACCTATTCGCATACCTGTGCATACAAAATTTCATAAAAATCGGCCGAGACCTTTCGAAGGAGTTCAACTAAAAGCACCGTCACACGAGATTTTTATATATAAAATTTAGATATTTAGAAAAAAATCACTGTGCGATTAGAATGGTCATAAAAATCGCATGAGCTCTGCAATCAGTAACACCCCGGTCAAAAATATCGCATAAAAATGTTGGCCCTGAATAGAGGGGGTTAAGGCTTCATTTTACTCTATAAATACTCAAAAAATTAAAACTATTTTTTGTTCATCTTACATCCAAAATCGATACAACTACAGTCGAAAACATCACAAATAAATTTTAGTGCCTATTAGAGATGATGAGGAGTCAAAAAATTATAATTATCAAGCTTATTGTTAAATTATATTTGTTGTATTATTTATTTAATATTTTGAGACTACATAGGTCACTGTGCTGCGTTTCTTAACCGAAATTTAAATTCAAAATTTAAATGTGGTATCTTCTACTAAACTTATAGTGGTTACGACGTATGGGTTGAGGTTTAGGAAATCTGATGTAAAAATTTTCTGCTTACATTTAAAGACCACTCTAATGCTCTCTAACTCTCAAACTTACAATGCATTTTCTCAAAACTAATTTTTCAAGTTGATGGCCGAGGTCTGTTGTGATAAATTGTATTTTCAAAATTGTATCTAATGTCAGAAAATACTGTACGAAATTAAACGAAAACATACCAAATTTTGTTTTTAACTTTCAATAAACAATATTTCAAATATACTTGTAAATTATCTTACAAGTAAATATCAATAAAAAAAAATTTAAAATGCAAATAAAAATTTTAAGTTTATTTTTCCAAAGGAAAATATAACCCAACTAAAAAGGTCTTGGAAATATTCCGGAGGAATTTCGAAGCTCAATTCTTCCGGTGGCCCAAATAATTATTATACTCATATGAATTTTAGCTATGTGAATTTTTGAAGGTTTGCTTTTATAATTTCCACAGAGATTTCTTTCATTCGGAACATGGAGAGATGAAAAAACTGTGTGCTTCAAAATGTTTAAACTTAACCTGCAAAAAAAGAACTCAAACAAAATTTTTTCCCGAAGGTACCAAGAGACACTCGAATAAATATTATAATTTAAATACTTGTCCAATTCGTTTTCCTCCTTTTCCCTAATATTCGTAATGCTTACTTTCTTCAACTTTGAAGTTCGAAGTTCGAAGTTCGAAGTTCGAATGTGAAAGGAGAGAGGACAAGGTCTCCCGAAATTTGTATTCATGATATGAGTGAGGAATAGGGAAACGTAGGAAATTCCCAAGATGTTTTCATTCAGAATTGGAGTGGCATTTTTTTTTTTTTTAATCGGATTCTTCATTTTCTTTTTTGTATCAATTTGGAAACTAATTTTTTGTCATTTCGCCTATGGATTTTTTATGGTTTATATGCAGGTTATATGTATGTTGTTAAAATAAATTGTAAAAACTTTTCATCAAATTCTATTTATGTTTGTCTAAAGTTGACAAAATATAAGTTTGTCAGAAATTTTTTTAAATTCGGCACATTTGAAAAAGAGCCGAAATCAAAAATTTTCTGTGTGCTTTGGAGCCTCTTCTCTTATCTACAGATGAACTGCGTTATCGTTTAATTTAATTTCTATACTGAAAACATTAATCAAGATCGTTAAAATTTTATTTATTGGTTATGAAAAAATGTGTGCACATTAAAAATAAAATTAACAGAACTCCACCATTTTGGTGCAAGCAGAGAACGTATATTAATTTTATTTACGTTCTCTGCTATAATTTACGTTCTCTGCTAAAATGTACTTCATATAAAGCGCCCTGTGTGAACAGATGATAACGGCAGGCAGTGTTTGTCATGGCTTAGCAGATGTCTAAACCATGTGTTAAATTTCATTAGAAACACCCTGTAAATGTGAATAGAAACTGGGAGCAATTATCTGGTCCCATGTCGAGAACGGTGTGTGTGTAGCTAGGTTTGCGACTCTGCTGGAAGCAGAGTGAACCAAATGAAATGAAATTCTCACGAAGAATAACAGAATGTGGATCTTTAATGTGCAAACAACTTGAATCTATTACTTGCTTTCGACCAGAGAACGTATATTAAATTTACGTTCTCTGTTTCGACTTAGCATATCAAATTACAGTGAGCATTTGAGCGGATGAACACTCAACGTCAGGCAATTTTTGTTCAGTCTTCGGTATAAATAATACAATATATACAGGCATATTACAAATTTTCCATATATCAAATGGTTTATTTGGTACTTTAAATGACAATACAATAAAGAACTTATGGATATGGGATGATGAGAGAACCGTTTCAATAACATAAATACATGCATACACACACACATACAAACATAATTTTTGAAAAGTTTGTTTTATGTAGGTTTTGTGACTTACGTAAATTTTGAAAGACTCAAAAGTTCTGAAATCGCTTCATCAGTAATTTCTTGTGGAAATATTTCCAAAATTGACTATCACTCAACAGAGTGGTTATCGAAAAGCCCATAATTCGGTACTGAAATCAGTTTGTTTAGGAAATATAAAAATTACATTTTTGGAGATATGAAAAAATAAAAGTCATATCTATTAATTTTAATTATCTCTGAACATAGTTGACCAATTTCAAATTTATTTTTATTTATAATTTCTAGTTATACATTGGTGCTTCAATTTGGAAATTCGGGAAATTGCTGTCATGTTAAAAAACGATAATTTGTTTGTTGTGCAAAATAAATGAAAAGCTCCTTTTTGCTTTTGAATAGCTCCTAAATAATCTGATTAGAAAATGTTGCTCCCGAAAATTGCACAAAGTTGTATTACCTTTACAGAAAAGTGGAAATTTTAAATCAATCAACTATGTTCAAAGAAAATAGCAATTAAGTGACTTATCTTTTTCTCAGCTGTCCAAAAGTTTAAAGTTTGTGATATCTTAAAAACTGATTCTATATATCCTGCATTCATACTCAGATTCAATGAGTTTATTCAAAAACATTACAGGTCAGACAGACAGTTTTCTAAATTTTGTAAACTTGTACTATAATTTAAATTAATACTTATCAATTGAATGAACTGAAATATAAAAATATATTGGTAATATCCGAGCAAGATATATTCTTCAAGTGCCGTCGTTAAAGTATCAAGATTCAATCTAAATTTCTCATAGTCATAGTCTAAAATTTATTTGCAATGAACAATATTAAAAAAAATTGTTCAAGTGGAATATGATGGTTTTTTAAAATATCTCAATATTTCTACCCATCTCTTATCAATTTCAACGTTTTGATTTTCTATAGTATATAATTTTAGGGATTTCAATATGCATTGGTTCAGTATTCCATCTTATATACAAAAAATTTTTAAATAAAGAAATAAATACACAAATAAACAAAGCTGGAACTGTAAAATTGGGATTTTATTTCAATAAAACAAGTCAGACTGACAAATGTTAACTATCTAAAATCTGTTATTTTTTCACACGAATTTCAATATCTGTCCAATTTGCTTGTGACAAAGTAGAAAATAATAATGAAAAATTATTTGCCGAATGGTTTGCTTCAGATCATCTATCTATCTAATTATTTGCCGAATGGTTTGCTTCTGATCATCTATCTATTCATCTATCTAAATCTTGGCACAAAAACTGGTGAATGATTTCAATTAAATTCGGACAATATATTCCTTGGACCCGTGCGATTAGAAATATTTTTATGAAAAATGAATGCGGTAGGTGGCGCTATAAGCGATCTATTTAGCAAATCTCTATAAAGAATAGAAAACCCATATATTCGGTCCGATATTGGCGATATTAGAATAGTAAATGCAGGTGCGATTAGAAATGATTTTATAATCCGACTCAGATGTTATTCGTATATTCGTATATTATATTTGCAAAGAAACAAAAATTATAAAAACCGATCAGGCGGATCTGTAAGCGAGATTTTCAGAAAATACCATATTGATGGTTCAACTTTGTCCTTAGTCCAAAAAGAATATTTTTGTAGACAAATCATGATAGATGGACTGTTACATACATTCACATTTGCTCAGATGGTTGTTGGCAATCATCAAAATTCACTCTCAAAAAACCTTCCGCTCATATTCAAGTACTGATTATGATAATCAAAATAAAAAAAGAAGGCCAGGCTCAATCTGAGATGTGAATTTACCTTGCCCTCTCACAAACTCAATGTCAACACCAAGTCCCTTCAATGTTTTTAAAAGCGTATTTGCAAGGCCCGCCCCAGTGACGTCTGTTACTGGGACGAAACACAGAAAATCTTCTCGAACTTTGTGTTCTTTTCCAACCACTTGAACGTACCGAACACTAATCGTGAATTGTTCGACTCCACTATAATGTCTGTGGTTTCATCAGCAGCGACCGTGAAACATCTTGCCTCGTTAACGAGTTTCACAATTTCTTCAGTGACAATTTTCCCTGCAGCTTCAATAATTTCATTTTGTATGGGGTGACTCAGATATGTTGCATTAGCAGCAGCTGTCTTTAAATGTTCTTGCAGAACAAGATCTCCACTGTTTAAATCAAAACGGAGCAGGGCTCTGAAATTTCCGTCGTTCTCTTCTGGCATTTTCGTTGACAAAGGACCATTATCTCGATGTTCACGAAGTCTACTCGTACAGCAGAATAATACAGCGCGAATAATTGGAGTTAGCTTCAAGCGGTTTTCTAATTGCAACTGTTTTCGACTCTGGTCAATCTCGCTTCTGATGCCATTTTTTATTCTCGTATATTAATTTGAAGTTTTAAGCATCTCCGAAAGCATGCACGTGATATGTTTCTTCTTCCAGTCTTTGAAAGCACATTGAACAAATGAGCCGAGATTTTTGTGATTCCCTTTTCCAACGTGTTTTTGCGCGAATAAAATGAACATTCTGCAATAGGCTCCATCTTCTCCAGCTGAATATGTCAGCCAAGGAAACTTTTCCAGCCATGGCAATTGAATTTTAAAATTTTTCCTGTTTATGTTTGACGTCGGAAACGTAAAAGAAGGGTCTGGTGTCCATACATGCACAAGAAGCTCGTACTTTTCATTATCATTAAGTTCCCTTCTACAGAACTTTTGAACATCGTTACGAGGACTTCGCAAGTCGTGGAACTGCTGCAAATCCTGCAAGTAATTACTTTAAATCAGCTAATAACTTAAATTTCAACTAAAAATTGCAATCGCAATATTGTATTGTAACTACACATGTGGACATGGATATCTTACCATAATACCTCCCTGAAATTATCAGTTGGTTTCGAGATTAGTTCTTAAAAATGAAATTCACAAAAACAAACACTTTTCTCACGAAGGCAAATAACTTAAATTATCACACATATATCCTCATTAAATTATTAAACTTTAAATAAATGCAATTAAATAAATACAATTAAAATGTTTGGTATTTTATTCAGTGTATGAAATTATTCACCGTCGTTCTCAAATAATCTGATATTTCAAGTTTCGGTCTCTTTTCTGGTGGTAATTCACCTGCATGCTGATATTCAGAAGTATTTTTTTCGGATTTTCACATACAGAGCCAAGTGCATTTTAATGGAGGCATTTCCGTTCAACAGCTACTGGGCCTAGGAAGCTATCCGACTATTCGAGCCCAAACCAACTTACCAATGTTGGGTTTCCGGAACAGTTGAAGCAACAAGCTCTGGTATATAATGTGACCCAAACAATAGACAACATGTTGGTTTTTATGTAATATTCACAATATTTTCATTAAACCTTTTTTTTTTAATTTTTTATAAAATTAAAAATTGAAATTGTCAAACTATTTAATGAAAATACATATGTAGCAAATTTCTATGTGTTTTTATAGTTTGAATTAAATTGAATTGTAACTACGATTTTTAGAGATATCTAGGCTCCCGCGCCGCCTATCGGTTGAATTTTCAAATCAAATTTCCATATAACGGATGGATTTTATATAAATTCACGTTGATTAAATGAAAAAAAGTTTCCAACATTGAAATTTTTAAAAATCAAATGCCTCTTGAGGGTCGCACATTGTTATGGTAACTTTAAATAAGTTTTGAATAAAATAGTACACCCTAAAGTTTTCTTAAACAAAAACAAACCATAAAAAAAGGTTTGATATTTTAATGAAAATTTGTGGAATTTTTATAAATTTTATACGCAGTTTGTTCTGATTAATAGCTTTTTGTTAAACTACGTTATAATTTTATATAAAATTATATTTTATATTTGCTTAAAAATTTAACGAAAAAAAATGTAAAATGAAAAATATTGCGAATATTATAAAAAATAAAAATATCACCATGTGGCCAATTGTTTGAGTTACTGTATATGCGCACATACATACATTGGCATAGTTCTGGAATCAAATTATCGTAATAGCTGTTTGAGATTGAGGCACCAGTAGACAATCGGTATTTGAAACAGAAAAACCACAATTGATCCATTCGTAAGTGCAGCATATTTGTGCAACACCGCTGCATTGTTGCCGACTGCTGTTGCTACTGCACAATCAGCTGCCTCGACTGCTTTGTCATTGCGAGAGCGAGAGATCTACGAAAAACTATTAAATATATCCGAACGCCAGAGAAAATGGAGTTTTTAATTAACATGATTATTAATAACCACGAATTTCGAAGGATATATGTGTGTTCGGTAATGCATCCACTGCTTTTTCAGCACTAGCTGAACATTCTGCACTGCGAATTTCAAGCGTTTTACAATGCTATTTTTCAATCAAGTTAAGCAGTTGCAACAAAAATAAATGCCGGAAGAAAATTGATTATGGGTTTGTTCGAGCCGCTCAATAATTACAGCAATATTGCAACCCTGTTACTTACTTGATACTCTGCTGTTGATACTCAGCTGATAATGTGCAGCAATATTGCAGCATTTATTTTGCACAGAACGCGTAATTGGGAAATATGGAGATTTTAACTTATTTGATAGCTGATGAGATGATGGAAAGGGGCGAATGATAAATTTTTGATAAACATGGACAAAAGAAAGCGGAGAAGACATAAGATAAAACGTTTCTTGTTTGAAGAGTGTTCCAAAAGAAGAAAAGTGAGGAAAGTGAAAAACTTTTTTAAAACTATTGTATTGTACCCAGATGACATCTTTTTCACCCATTTTCGGATGGCTCGGCGCACATTTGCTGTAAGCTATTAATTTTCCAATCGACACCTGACCAATAATTTGGTTTCAGTCACGCTTAATTTTAAGCTACAAACAAATCATAAACAATATTACATATTAAAATAACACTTATTAAAAAATTTACTTACTTTTCTTCCTCCATCTCAATTGCGCAGTAAGAATTTTTATATTGCGTTTGATTTGCTAGTGATGAGCAACAGATTGTCAACATTTTATTCAACGAACGCGTGACGTTGCCACTGTTGCCGAAATTTTGCCGAAGAACGTTATGCTCTATCATCAAAAGTAACACTGCCGCAATAATCGCAGCTCGTAAATCGGTAAACAATATTCATAAATCTTATCAATACATATAAAACCCTCTTTGAAATATTACGCTCACTACGTGAAATTCATTTCTAAAGGGTTTGAAGCCTCATCCCTTAATCGTTTTCTACTTCTTGCCAATTCTAGTAAACTCTCATCCTCCTCCTCTGAAGAATCGTCGAAGCATAACTCCGTCATATTCATATTTGTATTTTACTTTTTTTTTACTGAACTTGCTTGCAACTTTTACTAAATTCATATGATAGCTCATAGAAATATACCATTGTGGACGATCTAAATGAGTGAAATTCGCAATAGCGCTATTCTTCATCGAATGGTATCATAATACTAAATGCAAATTTTTTCGATCAAATTTTTCGACCTTAGTCGAATATCGAATGTAGCTCATAATAAGGGCCTTAGTTTTTTTCGACAGGCATAATATCTTTGGGAACTATTTTCCGTTATTCTTTGTCAAATTTGGTTCGGGAAAAGTTCGAGATCACTTCGGCACTCGTTCAGGATCGCTTGGAAACAAGCCCCGAAATGTTACTGAACTAGGCCCGTAATACATAGTACCGTATTTCAAGACAAAAAAAATGTTTTTCATTTATAATTGCCATGGAGAGGATTCTATAAAATATGTCTCATGATAAAAGTCTTTAAAATATTTTCCTCACTCCTCCTTCTTCGCTTATCAAACTTTTGAATGCAGATCAATGAAGTATTATTCGTTCGATTTAGGTATAAGAAATTTCTATACAACTTTAGGTTTATACATAGATATACCACACGTTCGCTGTCAAAGAGGCAAATTTTTGATTTTTATTAAAACCTTAATTTTTAGTCGGACATGTAGTCCAAAGTGGCTTCCCGTTTATTAGGATAGATGCGCAAACATCGTCTAAAATCGTCCAACAATTTTTTGAAACTTCGGAATCAAAACCAAATTACAATAGTTAATTTGCCTACACTTTATCTTTCATGGCAATGTTTTTTTTTTTGTGAGTATGTAAGTAAGCACTCGGCTAAATTTCTTAGAAAAATTAGATGAAATTTGAAATTTTCATTTGCCATCAGTGATGTTATCGCGATACATCTCTCTCTCTCTTTCTCTCTCTTACCAAAATAACTGAAGAATATCCGTATTTATCAAAATAACTAAAAAGTATTTATTGGTATATTTATTAAAATATTAAGACTACAACTAAATGAGATTTTTGTAAGTTAATTTATAAGCTAGTGGAAAGAAATGTTTTATATAAAAAAAACGGAGGAAATTATATATAATATTATCTTTTTTGCGAATTTTTAATTAAGCTTAGTTTTAAAAAATGTTTGAAAAAAAAAATGTTAAACAATGTAAATCTCAACGAATCGATTTTTTAGAGAGAGCTAAAACCTAGTAATTCATATTTAAATATTTGCATAAATGTGTGTATATTAAAAACCAATTGGAATTTGGTTATGTTTTAAATAGGTAACATTTAAAAATAGCTTAGATATATGTATAAACATTTATTGTTTTAATTATATTATGCACTTCGCCGGACTAACATTGAAAAATGTGAACAAATTTAATTTACATGAGTTTACTTTCTAAGCTATAAGTATTAAACATAATTCGAATGACGTAAATTACATTTTCATAGTAAAAAGTTATTATATAAAAATTTTGCATATTGCATATTTCTTGTAATTTTCCTTACTTGTTTTCTCGTATACTACTGTTTTTCGAATTGAGCAAATGCAAGCAAATGCAAATTCTTTATAATATAATGTATCTATTTACCTATTCTTAATATCTACATTTTTTATTCCCTAACGCGGTATTTGGGGAATTTTTGAGAGATTCCTCATAAAATAAAATATTCGCATTTTACTTAAAAGAAAACAAAATAAACAACTTATTCTTAAAATATCGTTTAGCACTAAGACATCTCTTCAATTAGTTTTCGTGCAAAAATCATCTCTTTGGTTTCTCGCTGCTTCTGTTGCCAGCACGTACCCCACCCCACCCCTTCTCCCCTTTGTCCAGTCTTCATTCGTACATTCAGCTCGCTCACTCCGTTTTCACCACAGTCTCGCGTTCGTACTTTCGCTCGAATTCGCTCAATTCGAATAGGCTTTGTTGGTGGTGTTGCTGCAACTCTTGGTGATGATGCAGATGCAGTGCTATCGATTGTGCATGAGCGTGATGTTGTTGTTGTTGGTGTAGCTCAAACATCACCTCATCCTCCTCCAACGACGGACTACGACTGAGCGCAACATCTTGTTGCAGCAAATGTTGATGCTGCTGATGCAGATGCTGTTGCTGGTGTTGATGTTGTTGGTGTTGTTGGTGTTGGTGGTGATGTTGTTGTAGTTGTAGTTGCTCGATTTTTATTGCCTCCTCATGGAGCGGCACCAATTCACCGAAGCTCGAATGCGCTGGCGATAGCGAACCGGCCGGGCTTTGCGGTTCAATATGTTGTTGTTGTTGTTGTTGTTGCGGTTGCTGCTGATGCAGCAGGAAATGTTGTTGGTAGGGCAGCGGACTGGAAATATTAGATAAATGCCCCTGCTGTTGACCATGTTGCAACTGATGTTGGTGTGTCAATTGTTGGAATATCTGCTGCTGCTGTTGTTGGTGTTGGATTTGTTCTGACGTCGTCGTCGTCGTCGTTATCGCCATAGGAGTGGTTGGTGTGGTCGGTGTTGGTGGCATCGATACCGATGCTGAGGGGGATGTATGTGGTGGCATCAGTTGCATAAGCTGTTGTGCCATCAATTGTTGTTGCTGCTGGCGCGGTGAGGATGATGCGTGCAGCTGTTGTTGTTGCTGCTGCTGCTGCGCCTGCATTTGCTGTTGGTGAGCCTGCAGCTGTTTCTGCATAAGCTTTAAAGTATTGTTATTACAATTAACATGATTGTTGTTATTGTTGTTATTATATGCAGTGCTATTATTATTATTGTTATTGTTATTCAAGTGCCCATTATGTGTCGGTGATGAGATGGATGAGAACATTATTGGTGAGTGGATTTGTGTCATTGGTTGCATTTTCTGATTGTATGAATGATGCAGCTGTTGTTGTTGCTCATGCTGTTGTTGTTGCTGATGCTGTCGCTGTTGTTCCTCTTGCATGGCCGCCACCTCTTCGAACTGCTGCTGCTGCTGTGGCGTTAGCGGTGATGATGGCAGCAGGCCTTTGAGTGGTGACTTGGTGTCCGTCGGTGAGATGCTGCCATCATTTGTTGTTGGTGACATCAATGCCGTGTGTGCCAGCACTGTGTTGTTGGTTTGCGGCTCTTGTTTTAATTGCTGCAATTGTGGGTTTTGCATTTGTTGCTTTTGTTGTTGCAGCTGCTGCTGCTGTTGTTGTTGTTGTTGTTGCAAGTTAGTGGTTAAATGTTTTAGTTCTGATGATGTTTTTTGTTTTTGTTTTAATTTTTAAATTAGTAAAATTTATGAATATTATCACCGAAAGGAGTGAGTGAGATAGCAAGATAGAACGATGAGCGATGGACGATGAACGATGAGGCGCACATGTGAAAGAAAGGAAGAAGCAAAGGAGACAAAACAAACCAATTAATTTCGCATGCTTCGGACAAATAAAACAATTTATAAAAACATACATACATAATACACTAGTGCTTGGAAAACTTACCGTTATTGGCATCTATCGATGGATTAGCATTAGCGTTTAGTTTGCTATTTTTGCTAGACTTTTCACTTTTGGCGCCCTTTGCTTTGCGTTTGCGAGTCTGAAAAGAGAGCAATATTAGATAAAAAATACTGAGTTAATGCATCCTCTGGACATAAATATTGTATGTTGAAATTGCTTAGTGAAAAAATATTTTTTCAACAAAAACAGAAAAACACGCCTCTTATACCCTTCTTTTGCAATTTTTGTTCAATTTAATTTTTTTTTTTTTGATATTTGTGTAGCCTTTTTTGTAAAAGCTTTTTGTTGCCAATTGTGGTTCTCGTATTTTACAGTTTTATTTTGAATTTTTTAATATTTTTAGTGCCATAAAATCCGGGCTCTGGTTATGAGTAACGAAATAGAAAATTTACGATTCAAGTTTGTGAATGGCATTGGTTTTAATTTTACAAAAGAAATCATAATTCAATCGTTATAATTAGATTCAACCTTCTTCATTCAAATTTAGTCGTTACTTTATAACTTTTTATATTTCCGATAATATTTGATTGAAATTTGTGATTTTTATTTTTTTCGATGAAGTTTGATCGTAATTTTTGCATTTACATATATGTTTTCGATCACATTTGATCGTTATAATTGGATGCAAATTTTTTCATTTATAATAAACACAAAAATAGCAATAACACCAACGACGCGATATATTTTTTTTTATCGAAAAAATAAAAATCACAAAATATCGATCAGAAGTGATCCGAAATATTTGAATCCAAGAATAGCGAATACTTTTTCGAAATAAAAAACTATCGATCAAATATGACCAAAAAAACTAAAAAAACAAATTAAAATAACGATCAAACTAGATCGAAATTATAAACATCTCAAAATAACGACTATGCAATGAATTGAAAAAAAAAACTTCTCAAACTAAATAAAGTCTTATCCGAATTTTTTTATCGAATTTTTCACAATAATTTTTTTGCCGAAAAAAATCAAAGTAACGATTATTTTCGATACTTTTTTAAGAGGAACAAAAATGTTTGGGAATATTTAGTTCTAAACAAAAGTCAACCATGCCACCTAATCTTTTTATCGCATGCTTACTAAACTAAACTAATTCAATTTTATTTTAGAATATTTCGTATTATCAATCATTTCATAATCATTAGCTTGCGATTTTTATATTATCGATTATAATAACCGTTATTTTTTAATTTTTATTTTTTCAATCAAATCAAATTAATCGATATTTTGTGGTTTTATGCTTTCGATCAAAAATAATCGTTACCCGCTTATATTTGGTCGATCCTTTCAGAGATTCATTTTTTCAATCATGCCAACAACAAATTTAAATCGTATTGTTGTTGTCTGACGTTATTTATGACAGACATTTTAATGTTATTTTATTGAGAACATATACCTCCCAATTTTAAAGCAATATTCTTACTTATTCTTCTTTTTCTATCAGGATTTTTTGGCACTGTGTAAGTGGCTTTGTAAACCTACCTGTATGGTATCCTTTTTCATGGTCAATGGACGTTTCACGCTGTGCAACTTGAAGTAGAGGCCGCAAGCATTGCAGACGGGTTCGCCGCTGGGATTGCGACGCCACAATGAGGTATGCGTTGTGAGGCAATTCGAGCAGGAGAGACCGACGCGACGAGAAGCACTCTAAATTAAGAGAAAATGTAATTAGTATTTAGACTGAAAATGATTTAGAAAGAACATTTTTTTTGATTTATCATTACATATATTAAACATTTGCGAATTAATGAACAAAAACAAGCAAAAAAACAATATTTAAAATTTTTTTTTAAAGTAAGAAAATATTTTTTGCAAAGTTGAATTTAAATTTTACTAGTTTTCATTTTACAAATATCTAATGGAAAAATGTATGTTTGTATGTAAGTATGTTGGTTTGTGTCACCTACCATCCGGCGCGAACTTGAACGACTAACATGCTCCTCGGCAGACGCTGTTGCCGTCCGACTCGGCACATTAAACGGATAGCTCTTATAGAAATCCCCGCTTGACTCAGCGGCCACTGCAATAATTATGAATTATTTATGAGAAATATTTTTTTAGCAAACAAAAAATTTATTTATAATAATTTGTTATCAACTTAGTTTATTTTCATTTTATTTTTATTTTTTTACCGCAACGACAACTACATTTCTTTCAAAGTAAATAATACTAAATGAGTTAAATTAATTTGGGCGTAATATTCCAGGAATGGAAGGCAAACCTAAATTAGTAATGCGTTTACAAATATTTACTTAAGTTAAGCGTGCAATTTTTTTTCAGTTTCTTTTAGCGTTTATAACAAATGGATTAACTAAATGCGTAAATAAAAAATATGTTTTAAAATTTTTTTTTTTAGTTTTTTTGTTTTTTGTTTTTTTAGTTTTCTTTTTCAGTTATTTGAAACGGATTTCATCAACAAAAGAAGCGAGAACGTTCACGCAACAACAACTATGTACAACTGTATATGTATGTACAATGATGGTGATGGTGAATGGCGGCGGAGGCAAAAGCGGAGGCGGATTTCTATAAGATTTATTACAAGTTTTATTCTTTTTTTTTTTTGCACAAGAAGTTTGAGCTGCTTGCAAGTAAATACAGAAAGTTTGTATGTATTGTTGTACAACTATTTGTGTGTTTTACGAGTATATATAGTATGTATATATTTTTTTTTATCAATTTCTATTATTCATTGTACTCATTTGCTTGTTTAATATGTGTAATGCATGAGGAAAAAGTGTAAAATATGTGAATTAATTTCACAGAAACATTTTTATTTATTTATTTATTTAGTTTACCAATCTTCTAGGCTGTTTTATTAATGGACGATTCATGCCGTTCGTTTTATTATAAAGACCGCACGCATTGCACAAATAATGTCCTGTATTATCACGGCGCCACAAGGGAGTTGAAACCGCACCACAATTGACACATTCTCGCCCATCGGTGATAAAATCGGCATCGTAAAATGCTTCAATAAATTCATATGTAAATTCAAAATATTTCAAAAATTAGTTCAATGCCATTTATAATATTTATGTGTTGTTGAGCATTTTTTTTTTTTTTTTATATAGTATGTATTTATGTATGAATGAATGTAGTAAGAATAAAATACTTTTTGAAAAATTTTTAAAATTTCTCTTCTTCAATATATCATCTATGTGATGGAAACTTGAAAAGTTATTGTAAAATACATTTAGGGTATAGGGATTAGTATACATAAAAATATAATTTTTATAATCAATTCTCTCATTTAATAAATGGAGCTAATTGGTAATAAATTAAGCAGTTGAATATGCATTTACATATTTTATTTAATCTTAAATATATTATTAATAAATAGTGCGTTACTTTTCTCCAAGCGAATCATAAAATTTTAGTATAAATATTCATGCCATACAATGAATTGTTTTGATTCAATACGGGGTTGGTCGTGAATGTTGAGGATAACTGCTAAAATATAGTTTTTCGATCAAAACAAACTATGTTGCAAATTTTTTACGCGATATAACCTCAAAGTTCAAAAATATTATAACTTAAGAGCCGATATAACCTCAAAGTTCAGAAAAATTATAGCATGTATCAAAGTTTTTAAAAACTAGAACGATTTCAAAAGACTGCTAATAAATTTGCATTGCCCATCAATAATGTTCACCATAAAAAAAAATAAATTTAAAAAATTATTTTTATCGAAAACTGAAAACCGACTACCTTTGATTTACCTAGTAAATATAATACAACTTTTTAAGTATATACATATTTAAGAAAATTAATTTGGATTAAACGCTTGCAACAAAAAATCCCGTTAATTGAAATTTGTATGAAACGAATTTGCGAGTTTCCATTTATCCATACCAAGGACTAAGATTTGCATATGCTAAAAACGGTATACAAATTAAAAAATTTATTGTTTACAATTTCAAATGTAAATGGTCTCCATAGAACAGTCAAAACCATTTTAAATATAAGAGAATTCCTGTATAATTTATAGAGCTTGAGGCCAGGTTTGAATTAGGGAATATTATGAGAAACAACCATTTTTCAAAGTGGTAGAAGTGATAGCTGCTATTTCGGAGATCACCACATCTCCTCATCAGACTTCTTTCTTTCTAGACTTTACCTGGCTTCGAACCATGGTACACGGGATTGCTAGGTGAGCACGCAACCACTCAGCCGCGCTGACCGTGTGAAAATTGCTTGTTTTCTCATTATCCCTATTCATAATTCATAATTATCATAATTCCATTAAACATCAGCCTTTAAACCTTTTACATATTTGTACGAATTGGGGTTACTATCAGTTAAGATTTCATTTAGTTTTTGAATATTTATTCAGCACTGAATTAGATTAGAAAAATCAATTTGAAAAATGGAGAAAATTGTAAAAAAGGATATATTAAAAAAGCCATACAATTAAATAATATTATATATGATACAAGTATGTTACTTCGTTTCCCTGCCTTTAAGAAAAATCTACGTAGCAGCAGGAAATCATCACCGCTAAATGCCTTTGGTATAGCATACCGAAAGCTCGTAATGAAAGTACCACAAAGAAGTAGAGATGATAATTTAATTTGTGATGCGCTTGAGATTCGTTGGTTACTTTCATTTTTTTTTATGATGCATTACATTTTGAATATAATTTATTGTTATTTGGAAAAAATTTCAACGGAGAGAGATTTTAAAAATTCTAAAAGTTTCAAAATTTTGAAAAATTAATTTAAATTGAATTTAATTTTTGAAATCGCCATACATGAGATCACAGGTATCGAATATCTTTTTGAGTATTATTAACTCAATGGAAGAAAATAAAACATTTATAAGTTTAAAACTAATGAAAATTATATTATAAATAAATCTCCATATAATTTATAATGACACAAAATAATGCCAAATCTTGCGCAACTTTAGCTTGCACATCCCTAATGTACCCGAGTGTGAGTATAAAATAATGTGAAGGTTTTGATTTTCGAACCTTTCATGTAGGAAATGGCACCTCAAATAAAATTTACCCAGATTACGCAAATATGCATTACACATACTGTTTGCCATAAATGCTTGCATATTTAATGTGCCTATGCGAGTATATGTATGTACATATGTATAGGATCGAGCGTGTATGTATGCATACATTACAACTGCATAAATATTTACAGATATACATACATATACTACATATAAATAAAATGTACATAAAGACATTTGTATGCAGCTATGGAGAATTACTAAACATACATTGGTCCTAACTAAACGAACGCTAATGCTTTCCTAAACGTATGTGCTCTATACATACATATTTGCTAAGCGACTGTGGTTAGTAGACGAAAAAAAAGTTCACTAAATACAAAAGTAATACAGTAAATGGTAACATATCCACATACATACATATGTAAATATTTAAAGTATACTTCGAACACATTTTGCAAATGTTACTACCAGTATTGTGAGTTTGCTTAGACAATCTGTAAAGTACACCATTATCTGTTACAATTCAGGGATTCGATTTTAGGAATTCCATTCGTTTTTCCAATATTTCAAAATGTTATCGTTATGAATATTTTCAAAATTTAAAAACTTAAATATTTAAGCAACATTTCAACATATCGATGATCAAACTTTGGCAACCCATAACAAATAGTTTTTCCAAAGTTGAGTTATATACATCAATCTATGTATGCGCCATGAAATTTTATGTATGCATACATATATGTATATTATAACTAAATGTCGCAAAAATTGTCAAAGTTTTGAATATCGATATTCTCCATATTTTGAAATATGACACTCTTTCCGTAATCGCAAGATATTTATATTCAACTAAACCATTTACCTCCTTAGGTTTATATTTATTTATGTATTTTAAAAGCTACCCTATTAAACTTTTTTTTTTTGAAATCGTGTCAAATAACTACATATGAAATTAGTAATTGTTATAATTGGAAATAATCGAAAAATATATAATCACTTTTATTTTATATCAAAAGAAAATTCAAAAGTAACTTGATTATTGAATAATTTTTATTACCTGATTCGTTCTAATGATTATCAATTTTTTTTTTTTGATGATTTTTAATGTTTTTTAATTTTTAGTTACAGGTAATGAAAATGTACGTTATTTAAATTTTGTTCGAAAAAATAAAATTTTTGGAAGATTTTGTAGCTCATAAGTATGTACATAAATACTATGTAAATCTGCTATTATTTTTACTCAGTCGACTGACTTTTTGTTTCAAATTACTGCAAATCATTTATTTACGATTTTTATATTTAGACAATATTTGATCGATATTTTGTGATTTTAATTTTTTCGTTTAAATTTAAATTTTAATTTTCAGATATAAATTTTTCCAATCATACCAACAACAACAAATTTAAATCATATTGTTGCTATTTAACATTTTCACCGCCTACAAGTTTCTTACGTTTTGTTATGTTAGATGAAATTGAAATATAATTAAAACGAATAAAATCGATCAAGCTTAATCGATAAAAAAAAAAAACCAAAAAATAACGATCAAATTTGATCTGAACAATAAATTATCAAAACCGATCGGAAAAAAGTCCAAAGACTAAATCGCGATTTTTAGTTATCTTCGACACTTATGATTATATTTTATTTACAAGTATTTATAATTTAAAGTTTTGCAAATAAAAAACTGGTCGCCAGCTCGGAAAGCTATAATAAAATATATGTATGTACTTTTTCTATGACAGACCGGTTTGTTATTTAAAAAAAGCTTTACCAAAAATTTGATTCAAGAAATATTTTAAGTAATCCAGAGAATCAAGAACCCCCAAAAACAATGAAATGCACTTGCACTAACGAATAAAAAATATAGGTTTGAGAGATTGAAAAACACGAAAAACAACCACGAAATAAACTAAACATAACTGCAACTCAAAGTTTTAAAACATTAATATTTATATAAATTTTTTTAAGGATAAGTACAACGTTTAATAACAACCATTGGCAGATTTTAGAATGTGTTAATATAAACTACTTATTTGTAGAATGCATTCTAAAACCACAAGTTAGTGAAATATAAAATGAATCTCGTTATGCAACTTAATCTACGATGTTAGTTAGTTAGTTAGAAGTTAGCTAAAAGTACCCTTCATTTACTAGCAACGCATGAACTTTTGCACACACACCTCTACATACATATTTACATACATACATATGTATGTATTTCTAGTACACTTCGTCTACTTACTTGCTGTCAACGAAGCGGATGCAGTCAAATGTGCCGCAGCTGCAGCAGCTAAATTAGCTGACGCAGAGCCCTCCACACCAACGCCAACCACCCCAACGCCGGGGCCAGCACGTCCATTGCAGCTGCGTATGACATTCGTATTGCCAACCAGGCCGGCAGCGCTCGTTACGACCGATGTGGGCGCGTAGCTAATTGCCTCGTAATGACCTGGCCATGTGTCGTTCTATGACGAGTAAAAAAAAAATGTAAAACGCAAAAAAAAAGAAACAAATAAAAATTAGAATGTATTTTCAATAAACAGTTACGAAAATATGCGAATAATGAAATAAAAAGAAATAACAATATATGTACGTACATTTGAATGCAAAATGGCACGCGGTTTACTGCTAAAACTACACGCATTTACTTTTGAGTACATCTATGCACATATGTAGATATTTTTGTGCTTTTGACGGAACAACTTATGTTGCTTTATTATTTGTATTTCCAAACGAATCTTGATCTTGAGCTCTTTATCGAAATTCAAAATTTTTAAAAAAACTTTTACCAAACTACACCTTTAAGTCAGTAATCATTTAAAAATATTGCAACAGTATAAAGCTCTTTTAAGTCTTACCCGAAACAAGTTTTAAAGCGATATAAGTTTTTTTTAAAAAGTCCACAAATAAATATGCGCATCATACATAGTATATGTATGTATGTATAATATAGAAAATAAATACACTCACTGTGCGATAATTTGTCAACGATGTGTAACGATCGGCGCCGCTGCCAATCGTTGTTGCACCGCCGTTCACATTCGCCACACCACCACCACCAACGCCAGCTGCGACGCTTGCGCCACCACCATAACTGGAGATCCGTTGAAATGCTGGCAATGGCCCACTGCTACCACCACCAGGCGTAATGTCGTTGATCGCACAACTACCAACACCACCACCACCACCATTACTACTGTTGTTGCTCTTCGGTGAGCCATAGTCATCGTTGCTGATGGAGTTTGAACCGGAACCGGTGGCGAGCGCTGTATTGGCCACGGCTATGATCGAATTTGTTGAATGCGCGCCAGGCGTGGAGGTTGCCGAATGTGCTGGGTGGTGGGTTGGTGAACCGGAGGAGATTGTGGTGACTGCTGCAGCTGTTGCGTTGCTGTGTTGCATGCCATATTGTTGCATACCATTGGTGGCCGGTGTCAACAGCGATCCGGGATAGACTGAGCTGTGATGCGCCAATGAGCCGGAGAAATAATGATGATTCGCCGTGGTGATGATATGGGATGGATGAAAGAAAACAAAAAAAAAATATGTGATGATAGAAACAAAGCAAACATTTGATAATTAATGGTTGCCAATGCAAATCGGCAATGCATACATACTACATACATTTTTAATACGGGCGCAGTAAAGCATAAAAATTATTATAAGTTTTATAGACTTAATAAAATGTATATTATTAATACCTTATCTCTGCGGAGAAAGTCATAATATATTAAATAAATATATATATAATACATATATTTAAAAATTCTAAAAAATTTCACCTATAATTGGCTTCAAGGTGAATTCATATAAGGTGATAGCATCCTATGAGCTGAATGCAAGGCGAATCATAACGTACGCACACTCATTTTGTAAATTTTAGGATCTCACGATAAAAGAGAATAGAAGAATGGAGGCCATTAGTTTTAATTTTTATTTAAAGAAAAAATACAAATACTATAAGGAAAGAAGAAGACATCAGCTGCTTTTATAACATCAACTTATATGAATTCGCCCTGGCTGAATGCTTGCTCTTCTTTTCCAATTAGCTGGGTTGTTTTGTCTACACAAACAAACTAGATGAACAATACGAGATGAATTCAGGTTTTGACATTTCACTCGCGAAATTACACAAACAAACTACATGAGCAATACTGGGCGAATTCATATTTGATGTTTCACCCGCGGAATTACAGAAACAAAATACACAACAGATTCGCCTTGTTAATCTTACTATCACCTTCTATGGATCTACCTCGATAGGCTCCAAATACGATTACATTGGCATGACTCGTGAAAATAAAAAGGAGTTTCAACTTTTGCTGCAACTCGCGAATCATATTCTGACAGTTACTAAATGGACGTAAAACAGAAGCAACCTGTATGGGTCCTATAAAAATTTTGCGAATTTGATGTTAAAAAAAATTATTGCTTAAATTTAACAATATTATTTAGTATGAAATTTGCTATATATTGATTGTTTATTTTCAACGATCATTTTTATTTCAATCGCATTACAAAAATTTAAAGAAATGATTTTATATCGATATTATTTATGAAAAAAAAATGTAATACCTCTACTGAATTTAAATTCTAGCAATCGAATAATATGAGAGATCCGAGTTTTCATTGTCAGATTTTAAATAATATAAAGTAGTATATTAAACCTCCTGGTCCTAAATTCTTGATTACTCAAATGAAAATTTTAGGAGCTTTACCATTGTTTACTATGTGATTTTGAATATTTTGTATTAACATTAGAATTTCGGCGATTCTCTAAAGATTTATTTGCTTGAAAAATAGTAATAAGCTTAACTAATAAATTTTTCTAAACTTAATCTAAGTTTTAATGACACTTTGAACATACCCACCCATTTAACCAAACAAGGTATATGCAATAAAAAATTGCATTACAAAGTTTTAGCTAGATAATATTCCTACTATTGATTAAAAAACCCCAAAACTTAACTAATAATAATAGTTTTACTAAAACGTGTTCGAATGCGTGAATGCGCATTATAGAAATTAAATGAATATAAAAATAACAAATATTTACCCATAGCAATAGCTCTTGAAAAACATGTTGTTGTAGTTTGGAAAAAACATTTTGAAACTGATATTTTTGCTTTAATGTTCGGCTTAGTTTTTGTTAAAATTGTGCCACTTTTGTGTCAATTTTCAACACATTTTTTATTTAGATTTTTTAGCGTTTCATTGATTTTTTTGTGCAAAAAAAATAATACCATTTCTCATGAAAACTCTTTTTTTAAGATTGGAAATCTATAAAAAGTGCACAGTTCATTTTTGTGGCGTTGGAAAATTGTTTTACGCAATTGGGTTTTCTTATACTGAAAGTCACAATTTGAGCGCAAATTTTAGAAGTTTAACGGTTCTTTGTAGTGCATTAGTTAAAGTCAACTATCCGACTATTCCACTTAGTCGATTAGCAACCTTTTTGATAGTGGATAATCGAAATTCAACATAGTGGAAGACGAGCTTCGTCAAGAAGCATAAGCATTCACACAGATAAAATAACAATAATTTATTGAAAGAAAATAACTGTCCGAAAAATTGAGAATTAACGGTTAGTCGACTAGTTGTTTCTGGTAGGTTAGTCGAAAAAATCGAACGGAAACGGTTATTCGATTATGTGAAGTCCACTATTTTTTTAAACAACTTTTGCGAATCGATTAATTCAAATGTAACAATTCAGAGAATATGCGCAATATATACTCATACAAATTACATTTAAAACTGACCTCGCCATTTGTTAAAAAAACAAAGTCTGACCTACTTTAGTGTTTTTTTTCTTTTCATTCAAAAGTTAATATATTAGTCTGCCTTACGAAACTAGTTGTGGAAGTTGTTTATAACCGACAAATCATTATTTTATATGTTTTCGCAACTCCAGCATCTGCAACAAGACACTGAATTGGGAATATGACCACCCAAGCGCAAACGACAACGCAAGAAGTGTAAACACTGCCAACACTGCCCAAAATGCCACTAGACACTCAGACGAGTGGAGGAAACGCTCTTAGAGCGGAGTGCAGAGACTTGTAAATATTCAAAACTCTACACAACTAAAAAAAAAAAGCACCATACAACTCTCTTTAAGCGCAAATAAACTTAATTAAATTCGCAAATCCGCAGAAAATATAAACAACATCCATATACGAGCAGAACGATACAGAAACTCCTAAATTTATAAACAAGTTTCTTCAGGTCTGAACTAAAAATTGCAAAACTTGCTAATTTTTCAATGATGACGACAACAGAACATTTGAATTACAAATTATACAGTTATTTTTATGAGTAATCCAATGCCTGAAGTAAGTAAAAGCCTTTTGTACACTGAATAAAAAAATAAAAAATATAAATAAAAAAAAATCACTCGACAGCCATTCAAAATTCTTTACTTTGCATTTGTACGCCGATCATTGATCAACAGCAGCAGCAGCAAGCCAAGTCAGTAGCTCAATGGATATTTGTTGTTTTGTTTACATTTATGATCCACATACTATGTACATATATATACATACATACACATATACATACGTAGTAGAATTGAATGAAAAGACTGGTAGTCAAATTCAATATTTTCCTATTCACGATCAATAAAAATAAAAGAAATAAAAAAGCAGATGAAACACAGCGACAGTGTACAAATAAAGGGATGTATTTACTGAGTCTACTTGCGGTTGGAAGTTGGATCTTGCTGATCACACTTTTGGCTGGGCAACTAAAAGAGAAGTGGCCGCCTTGGCGCTTTGTGCAAACATTCGGTATGGCTTTCAAGTTCAGTTGGCAGGGTTATTTGATTTCTTGAAGTTATACAAAATTTTTTGACAAAAAAAAAAATTTATAAATGAAGTTATTTCAAGGAATTAGAGCTGAATATGAAACTCTTCATACCAAGCGTCTTTGGTGGTGGAATTTATTTTTAGAATTAGCTTGAATATATTTGGCGATCGCCGGAGCCGAGTGTGCAGCGTTTGCGTGATTCAACCGCAGTGACCTGGGTTCAAAACTCGGAAGGGGCAAGTGACATTTAAAATTATAAGCAGAAACACTTTTTTCTAATTTCTAAATCTGAGAAAATTTCTGCTATGAAAAAACTTCTTACAAAAATTATCGGCCGTTCAGATATGGCGTAGAACTGTAGGCCCTAAAATTTGTGGTACAACATTAATCACAAATTCTGGGAGAAGTTCGACCAAACATCGAGTTATACTATTGTGAACATTCATGTTCTGTCAAATTTATTAAATTTTATTTCAAGTTATTTTTTTAATATAACTTTATTTTATTTTATATCATCTTGAATTTTATTATTTTATATTCCATTTAATTTGCATTTATTTGTTCCATTGAAATAAATTAAGTTCATTTTTTATTTGATTATTATACTTTGTTTCAGTTAAGTTTTTTAAATTCAATTGTGTTTTTTTTTTCTTTGTATTTTTATTTTTATTTAATTTTTTTTATTTTATATCATCCTGAATTTTATTATTTTATATTCCATTTAATTTGCATTTATTTGTTCCATTGCAATAAATTAAGTTCATTTTTTATTTGATTATTATACTTTGTTTCAGTTAAGTTTTTTAAATTCAATTGTATTTTTTTTTTCTTTGTATTTTTATTTTTATTTAATTTTCTCAAATATCAATATCAAGCTCTATAAATTACAGCCGATTAAATAAATTTAATTTTTTGTTGTTTTTGTCATAATAAAATTATTTTTCATGTTTAAATTTGAATACGTTTTTTGTATTATTTAATCATCTAAGGCAAGAAATTTTTTTTTAAATCTTTGCCTACATATGTTAATTCTTTGATCTGATTTTATCTACTATAACAAAAATAACTTTTTTTTGTGTTTAAGGCCAGTTTTTTACTTGGAAGTTATTGGAAAATGCAACAACAGTCAAAGCGGTAGAAGTTAAAATCATCACATCTTCTCCCCAGACTTGTTCTTTCTAGGTTTTCGCAGAATTCGAACCCACGACTTTTCGACACGCAAGGCAAACGCGCTTATATCTTTGCCAAGCTAAGCCGTGTAGGCTGTTGTTGCTTTGGTTGTTGTTGCTTTTCCCAATAACTTTCAAGTAAAAAAAATTTATTGTTGACACCCATAATTTTCAATTTCAATTTAAATTTTTTTCTTCTATTTCTTTGTTTTTTTTTTTTGTTTTTTTGACCTGAGGTTTTTTTGCACCTTCAATTATGGCCATTTTTTACAGTACGATTTTTTTCATTACGCTTTTCTAACGCTCAGCAATTACTTTCAAAATAAATTTGACCAAGGCGCACAAGTAACTCAGTACTTCAAAAAAAAAAACTAATTGTCGTCAAATTGCCTACGCGCCGCGAATTTCGTTCAAACACGTTTTCACTTCAGTGGGAAAATTGTCACTACCGTTGATTAAGTTGTTCAGTACATTTCGAAGTATTAACAATGACAAACATATAACGACCTAGTAGAACGCTTAAAGTAATAAAACTAAACAAATTTAAGTTTAAAAAAAATAAAAGACGAGTTGAAAAAAAATCAAAGCGGAACGTCTGTCGCACGGCACGCGTCTTTGCATAATGAAGCTGCAAACACGGAAAAATAAAAATCGTATGCTATTCGTATGCCAAACAAAGCAAAACAATAAACTTGGTAGCAATAACAGCTACAACAACAAGACTCATGCCATACACATATGTAGCTGGTCAAAATCAAATTAGTACTATACTAAACGAACAGCACAACTAGAATTGTTGGCTTCTGCAGAATAGAATTTCAAGACGCTGTGCTGGTGGTGAATGCGTCTCAGCTGTTGCGAACCCAACATTGGACGCAATCGAATTTCTAAATCTAAGCAGTCGACGAAGTGTCACATCGAGTGCATGCCAGTGCAGCGTTTTTGGATGATAAGCGGACGTAGTTTTAGTAGCGTACTGCGCCAAGTGAATTCCGGCTCAGAGCTGGGTGGCTGGCTGTCCGGCGCTTTTTTTTTTTTTTTTGCTACACATGAGCGGTTGGGCAGTAGGTTGGTCAGCCCGCGGGTACGACAGTTTGATAGGTGAATTGGTGGTGAAGTGATGGGTCACTTGAACGTGCCCTGGAAATTATCTCATAGTTAGTGCAATAGTTTTATTACTTTATTTATTTATATTTTCTTGCATTTTTTAAACAGCAAAAACATTTTTTTTTTCTTGAACGTCTACGGTTTTTGTTTCTCAAATATGTAATATGTGTTAATGATAATGTATGTATGTAGGTTTATGTGTACACAGGTAGTATATCTATGTACGTGGAAGTCTACTGCTGATATTTCGTTCGCGTTATAAGCGTACGCGCCGATTCTTACTCAGCGTTATATAGGAAGTTCTGAATGACAACAAATCTACTTGCTGTTAGTGGCATTGTTGCTTTGTTGGTTTTTATAGCTTTCGTAGTGGTTACTGTTTATGTAGTTTATGTACTATATTATGGTTATGGTAGATAAAAATAAAATAAAATAAAAACGAAAAAAGTAATGGAAATAAATTGCATTGAAAGGTTTCATATAGAATTGAAATTTGAAATACGACTACAATAATTTACTGCAAAAATAGAATCAAGTTTTTTGTATAACTAAATTTGTATTTATGTTCTATAAAAATTAAAATTTGTTGCTTTAAAAATATTTGCAATTATAAGACCAGATAAAGGCGGAACATTTCATTTTCTTCTTGTTTTCTTATTCAAATAAAAAGTTTGTAAACCCGTTTAAGATTCTCTATTCGGATACCGGACCTACTTCGCAATCATTTAGAGACTCGTACGGAACTAGTCCCGTAATGATTCTGAACCGTTTTCGAAAATTTCCCGAACTAGTTTCATATTTAAAAACTTAAAATGTGAAAAGACTCATGTAATATCAGTCTCAAGATATAAAGTGTTTGAAGAGTTAAACAAATTTGTGTCAATCAAAATTATTATGAAAAGATTTTTGCAATAATAATAAGTCTGAAAATATTAGTTACATACACTTAGTCAAAATTTTTTTGGAAACATTTTTGTAAAACGGGCCACGATTCTCGTATGCACCTTCCCTATTTTAGACGTTATTTGGAGCATATCGCAAATTCTTGATTAAACCGTCGGAGTCCGTATAAGGATGGGCAAATGAAAAAATCTATTGATATACTACAAACGTATATCATATAGATATTTTTAAATATCGGTATATGCAGAGTAAAAAATATCGATATTCGGGTATATCGATAGTTTTAACTCAAGACCTAATTACCTGAGGTACATACTACCTCAAACAATTAAACACATGGTGATTTTTTTTACAATATTTAAATTTTTTTAACACTAAGTCTTTTTTGTTAATTTTTATCTAACTTTAGTTCGTTCTTTAACAAAACGCATATAAATTAAAATTTCAAACTTTGAAAAAAAAAAAAAATGCAAAAAATTTTCAAACTTTTTACTCCGAATTTTTAGAAAACTTTTTGATATGCTGTTTAGTGGCTCATTTGATTTTAGCGTAGTAATATACAAGCCTAAAGTGGTCTAAAACTGCTGTTGATTAAAAAAAATTGTTTGAAATGAAAAATTAAAAAGTTTGAAATTTTGTTGGCTTTTTGTTCACTTTGTTCAAAGTGTGAAATTTTAACTTGCATGTTTTTTACTTTAATTTTTTGGCATTTATGACCGCACTCGATACGCTGTGCAGCGTGTCCATGAAGAAGGAAAAATCGCGCATGCAGAGCTCCAAAACGAGCTCAGTGAGGCAGAAAAGGCCCTGAGTTGCATAACCCATAATAGGGAACTAATTACAAACCTTTTGGCTACCCAAGAAGCCTTTAAAACTAAAATATACAAACGTATATCGTTTACAGCAAAAGTTTTAATGCCAATAAAAAAAGAAAACCAAACCACAAAGTATCGATGTACAACTTATATAAGTATACTCCCATTTTGCCAATACATTGAAGTGAAGTTAAGTGTTCAATGTTGTCGTTTGCCCTGAAATTTGACGAAAAACAAAACTCCAAACAATTATTCACTATGCAAAACACGTTTCTAATTAAAATTACTCGTACAAGGAAAATGCAAAAAAGCCCCAACAAATAACCTACAACAAATGTAAATGTGCAGCACGGCGAACAAAAGTGCATACGCATACAAATGTAAATAAATAAATAAAAATACAAAAGTTAAAATTAGGAAAATGGTTAAGAGTCAATTTGAAAGCCAGAAAAGGGAAAATACTAGTCTAATATACATATAGTACATATATAGTACACACTCATATGTAGTTAGTAACTCAAGTTCGCACAAATTGTGTGAACTACCGCTTGGCAGCGCACAAATGCTCGTAATAATGCTGCGGGCGCTCATTAAAAAAAAAACCGTAAAAATACGGTTTCCACCACTTACATACAAAGTCAAACTTGTATACTTATACCCACATTATTACTACATAACTGGGAAAAGGGATACAGCTGAGCGGACAGGAATGTCATGCGCCACAGTTGTGAAGGAGAAAATTGTAGTTTGGTGCATTTTTAGCCATTTCTGAATTATTGCCTACCCTAAGTATCCTAGCTAACGCAAATGCCGGAAGTTGGTCACACTTCAGCGCTGTGGCACGTGTTGCACGTGTGGCTTGTCTACATCTGTTCCCCTACATTTAAGAAAGATCCATCTTATGGGTTTGACTTGGCAGTTGTTAACCCGCATTAAACTAACGTCTTTGAATTTTTTTTTATTCAAAATTTAACTAATTTGTAGGCAGTTTAATATACGTGTGATCACACATTTAAAATATTTGTACGTATTTAAAAACAGTGCCAGGAAATATCTTCTTCTTCTTAATTGGTGCTATAACCACCTAGGGGCGATTTTGACTGATTCCAATATAGCGCGCCAGTCGTTCCATTGCTAAGTGAAGTCAAGTCCTTCTCCACGTGGTTTTCCAACCTAGGTAGAGGAGACCTAACTCTTGATCTGCTCTTACCAAGAGGTACCGTGTCGAATACTTTCAGTGCTGGCTCAAGGAAATATCGATGGTAATTGAGTAGGTTGTATTCCATAAAATATAGTAGGCGGACTGCGAAACTTATTGTTAAATTACTTAGGACATTAAATACCATATTGCTGGATTTTAAGGAAGTATTTAAAAAAAATATTTCAAAATTTTATTTTTGATGCAGAAATGTTTAGGCGATATGCGGACCTCAATCGGAGTGGATAGTTTTTCGAAAATTTTGTTCAAGTGCATGCAATATTGTTGTCTATTTCAACTTCTAAGTAGCAACTCTTAAACTTTTAACTTACATTTGTTTTTAAAGATGTCTTTAATTTTCCCAATTTAGAGTTAATTTCCTAAGCATTGTGTATGAAAATCTTAAATTGTACATACGGAATAGAAATTCTATAAATTAAAAAAATCGTTACTATTCGAGTGATTATCAGAGTCTACTACAAAATACCCTGTCCTGTAAATGTAACGACTGCCTTCAGCAGTGAGAGCTAACTACTTCTGATTTTAACCTATGTACCTACTTCTTCCGCTGGCAAATGCAGCAACTTCTGAACTCAAAGAAATAAACAAAATACTGTCATTGTTTTCAGATATCAATGAAACGGCCAAAATATTTTGCATTGTTATTCATTACTACATATATAATGTTTTGGAAGAACTGAAAGGTATTTTTGTGGAACATTTTATTCTATAAACACCATTAAAAATTTAGAGCATTGATAGGTGATTAAAATATTCTAGAAAAATATTTACCGAAGATTTTCGCTAGAAATCTTTTTAAACAAAATTGTACACCAATGATGTTTAATTATGCAAAAAACTAAAAATCGAGCCCAAAAGAATTTATCTCCGCTCATTATTTTTCAAATATTAATATTCGTCTTTAAAGACCTTGAGCAAAGTGTTCCGAAAAACATTTTAACCCTTCACAAGTCACATCTCTCTTAATGAGTATTTTTTTTAGATTAAATTTAATGAATATTAATTAGAAAGACCTTTACAGAATAAATTTAATGAACGCTATTTCGAAAATTATGTAATCTAAGTATATATCAAAAATTATTTATGACCAGATTCAATTTTGCAAATGAAATTTTTTATAGCGAAATACAAATAAACGTAGGTTTACAACATTATTGTTTTATTTCCACCATTTTGAGTTTGCATATGTATTGACAAGTTTTGACTATTTTTTCCTTAATTAATTAATTTTTTTTTTGGAAAATTTGTATTGTAGAAATTTTTATAAGAGTGCAACAAATGACAAAATGCCATCGAATTAACCAGAATTCTTAAACAATTTTCTGCTGTCTAGTTTTCGAATTTTCCTATAATAAAGTTCAAGTTCCAGCTGGCTAAAAATTCGCATCATTTTTGGTAATTTTTTTCCTGACGGTGCTCAGTATTTTTTTCCATAAAAAAGTAAATTTTTGTTCATACATTATAATTTTAGCAGAAAAGACGCAACACGAGCAAAACAATATTATCATAAATCAACAAGAATTTTTAGCCACTTGAAACTTGAGATTAAAAAGTTAGAAACTTTGATGACATTGTTTTTGAAATTTGCTGAAATTTTATTAATTTTCTTTGTTGTAGAATATAATTAAAATTAGAAAATAATTAAAATTAAATAATGGGCGATATAACTATCAAAACTTGTCAATACATTTTGCTAATATTTTTTGAACACAACTGTATAAATAATAAATTACCTTGTAATAGTTTCAAATGAAATCGGATTTTTTTCGCGTTTTTTTCGCGCAAATCATGAAACTTTAAATATTTTTAACACGCCATTTCAAATACATACTTAGGCTCGGCAATAGTTTATTCGTGGACTGCGCTGCTTTGTGAATGCAGCTAGACTTGTGATTTTTTTTAAGAAACAATGCACTTGGCGATATCTTCTAAATATTGCAGTTTTCGTTGCATTTTCAGGCAACGTTTCGCATTTATATTTTTTGAAAATTTTAATAACTCAGCCATGTGTTAATCAACATACAAATTCTGAGTCAAAACACTGAATTGAAGTGCTTTGATTTGAAGTCTTCTTTAAGAAATGTATTATTTTTATTTATGGAAATTGTTATAAGAACTTTGAGGGACTATGAGCACTACAGATAAATTGCATTCAAACTTGTTTTTATTCTCGTTTTTCTCCACAGGAAATTTTCGCATAACGCCGCTCTACAAAATCTCCTAAGACCCTAAACAGAAATATGGGTGGAGGAATATGAAAATGCGAACATGGAGTGAGGCATATTAAATATGACGGCCCCTCCCTTATGTAATGTGAACCCGGCTTTCGGAGAGACGGCATCACATGAGATTCATGTCCAACGTACATAAAACAAAAAAAAAAAGCAAACCTACTGTTAGTAGCAGCTCTGTGTTGTGCCTCGCATTCGCTACACTAAATCCGCCGCCGCGTAAACGCCACAACAGCGGCGCGTACGGCAGCAGGTGGTTGCTGAAAGAAAAGGTGGGATGCGGTGGCAAGAGAATGTCGTGGCACCAAAAACACCTGAGTTGGCATGTTTGCATAGAAAATGATGCATGTTTTTGCGGCATGACTTTTTATTTTCTGCTCGTTACTCACCTTCTCCTTTTCTTTTTTCGCTGCCAACCGACAAGAACTTATTTAGTTATAAATATATGTGAATATGTGAATATGTGAATATGTGGGAGTGCATATTTTGCTTTGAAAGCTAGACTACATATTTTTTTTAAAACAACAACACTTCTCCTGTTGTTATGACATTATTATATTATTTTATGGTAACATGATATGCACACGGTAATAATGAAAATATTTTTATGAAGTCGACAAAGACGCGTAAGTAAATCACACACACACGAACACATACACTTACATATGGCTAGGTATGTATGTATGTATGTATGTATGTATATTTTCAGGCGGCTGGCTAGTCTACTCAATGAAGGCAAATAAATGCTTTGCTTTATGGAGCACTGAATTTTGTATGCGGAAAGATGACGCTGTAGAGAGGCTACATATTTGCAGAAACATAAGTACAGTTACATCTATAGTGTATATATATATATGTGTATATAAGTACTTGACGAAGTGTCTTTTTGAAGTTGTTATTTTTGGTAAAGCTATATTAAAATTTAAAAATCAATGATCGACACAAAATACATGCACAATATATATGTAATTAGTCATCGTGGTGACTGAGAAAAAAAAATCGGAGGAGTAGTTTTGCATGCACTTCAATTGTGAGCACAGGTGAATGTGAGTGGTATGACGTTTCCACTGGCACTGACTGATTTGTCTCACTTGTGCTAGCCAAACAATCGAAACAAATCAAATTACGAGTACAACTCACCATTCGAAATGGGCAAAAAAGCACGTGCCTTGTGCTCGCAATCAAAAAAAAAGAAAAAAACAAATTTGAAGTTCTGCTTTCGCAAGCCATCACACAAGTAAACAGTCAATTTTTCACCAACAATATTTACGCTCGTAGTATTTCGCGTAGTTGAAGTTGTAGTTTATTTCTTCTACACTTCTTTGCATTTCCTTATTTATTATAGGCATGGGTAAAAAGTATCGATATATCGAAATATCGATATTTATTTTTTAAGAAAATAATCGATAAATACGTCGATATTTATAAACTCGAAATATAGATATTTCATATATTTATTTCCAAGTACGAAATCCGATATTTTTTAAAGTCTTGATGAGCTCGTTTGATTCCTATGAATATCTACTGATTTGTTTAAAATTCTAATTAGAAACTATTGTTTAAAAACTTTTGAGCTTAATTAAATACAAATTTTAATCTATAAGTATATTTCTTATATCAAATTGTTTAGATGGCGCATGTTTGCTGTTTGCGCTTTGACTATCGAAATGCTGAACTGATTTTAATAATTATTTAAAATGAAGCATTTGATAATAATTTTTTTTTTTGGAAGCATATGAATACTCTCCATATAAAAAAAAAACAGCGCTGTTTGTGCTGCTTTTTCCATCAGAGTTATAAAATTCAATAAATCTTAAGACGCCAATTGAAATTATCTAAAATTTTGGGGGTTTTATACTTAAGCAAAAAAGTGTTTTCAAATATTTTTTTCAAAAATCACTATTTTCGAAATCAATATTTTTAAGCAAACCTTTTAAGCTTGCACTGTTTTATCTTCTCAAGTTGATTTTTTGGCAAAAAAAAAATTAATTAATAAAACTATATTTTCAAATCGATCCTGTTCTCGTAAATCTTTATATCTTTCGACATATGTACGTCAATATACATGACGAATGTTGAAAACATAATAAATTCTATAACTCCGGTGGAAAATCGCAACTTTTTTTTTGTAATGTACACGGACTTATATTTTTATAAACTAAAGTCAAATTCCTTAAATTAATTGTTTCAGTGCATAAATAGTACATCAAATTTGATTATTTGTTCTTTTGGAGGCGTAACAAAGTAAGCCGGGTACTTGCTAGTAATAAAAAAATAATATGTATTATGTCTCACTATTTAATATCTTTACAATGAGTACTTCAAGTAATTACGCCTTGTTGTAAAAATATCGATATCTCGAAATATCTCGAAATATCGATATTTTGCGCGATATATTTTTTTTCATTTACACATCCCTAATTTAATGTCACGCTCACCCGCATTACGTACATAGCTCCGCACCTATTTTGTTATGCTTTTGCTATATTTCTACATATTTTCCATTTCAAAGTGCAAAGATTTAATGATTTCATCAATCACTCATGAAAGACAAATGCAAAATTCAGTAAGTTATCCGGAAATTCCTAATTGTCATAGGTTTTGTAATTTAGTATGACTGAAGTTAAAAGTCTAAAAATTTGTATTGCGCTCTATTTAAATATTTATGTACGTGGGTATGGATGTGTGCATGGCTGGTAGTGACACCGCACCTGTTGCAGGCGCTATGCACCACTTTCGAAATGGCTGACTAATTAGAACGAAAACGTTGAAATAACGAAAATATTATGGCAAATATATTTTCTATACTTACATATATATTTAAATGTGTATGTATGTATATACAAGTACACACACTATGAGCCTGCGTGAAGGGGATTTTCAAATGCGATTACTTTAAAATAATAAAAAAAATTTCTATAGGCTTAGAAATCAAATAAATAAGAATTATTTAAATATGTACTGGAAAATTTCCATCACAAAATTGAAGGTCTTGAAAAACATATAATTATGGCATACACACATTAAATTACGGTTGTTACAAGAGTTCGGATTCGTTTCAATTCTTGATCCCTTCGTAGGGTTAAATGAATTCGCAAGCGCTTTAAACATAAAAAATACGATACACACACAGTCGCCAATGATTGGCAAACATATTTTTTATTAAAAAGGTCGCATCAATTTGAGTTAGGTATAAAATAAAAATTAAACATCATAACGACCGAACACCGATTGCAACCAAATTCAGCTGAAGCCGAACTGAAGCCTAACCGAACATTTTCAATGCTTAAAATATTGAATATTTAATGATTTTTTTTTAATTTTAAACTTTTATTATTATTATTAAAAAAAGGCGCATAAATTAGTTTGAATCGCATCATTTTTAATTCATCACAAAAACACACACACACATTTTTGTATGTTAATGTGATGATATTTTCAGTGCTCGAAATTCGAATCATTTTAATTTCCACCTTGCAGCACTGAAAATCATATTGCTTTTATAAAAAGAGTAGCATATTAAAACAAACACTTCATAAAATTTTTAAATTGATAAAAATTTACGATTGTTCGGCCAAAGTTCGGATTTTTTGGCCGAGCCGAACCGCAATCGAACCAAAGTTCGGTCGCTCTTTACATTTTAGAAAGGTTATTTGGTTGAGAGAACATTGTTATTATTCATTAAAGAAAATTATTATTCATTAAAAAAAATTGAACTGAAGTTTTCACAACCAATAAATAACTCAAATATAGTGAATTTGTAAAGGCACTACGTGTCTATTTAAAAACCTAACCAACAGCAATACAATTATGCACAACTACATTGTAAACAATACAACAATGCAAATAAAAAATGCCCAGAAATACCCATCGAAAGAACTTAAATTTTTTATAGATCGCCCAGAAAATATGTCAATATGCTAAATTTTCCTTCTTCGCGCGTTTTCAGATAATTTGATGTGAAAGATAAGGCCTAGTGAAGAAATCTTAAAGTTGAATAAGTTTGCCTTCCTTCTGATTTATGTTGTCTAAATCAAAAATTTTGTGAGATATTCAATAAAGCATTTATTGCAAAAAGATGCCATTTTTGACTTTTTGAGATATTCATTTTTTTTTTTAGAAGAATGCATTTTAAATTCAATAGATTTTAGTTTTACACCCCTATGCTGAAATCCGAATTTTCGTAGCCTACGAATTCGTAGCTTCGTTCCGAACAATTCGAAAATGCTATGCTGAAATCCGTTCGTAACTCACGGCCGCGTTGCCAACTAAAATTATTAAATTCGAAGTTCTTAAAATAAAGTGAAATGAACAAAGTGAAGAGTGAATTTTGAGACCAGCGATTATTAGTTATTTGTAAGCAAGTTTTTTAATTAAATTAAAATAAAATGGATTCTGTAGCCGCTGCACTTTTGTCCCAGGAGGAAGAATATGCTATAAGCAACAGTTGCATGAATATGCAGAGGAGATTATTACGAGACGATGCAAATTTATTAAAAAAAACAATGTATCATAAATCAATTTCTTAAAACTAAATAAACAGTTGAATTCAGTACTTCAATAAATATATTCGCACTGGCCTCACTGCTGAAGGTTTTTTTCTGCAATAGCAGTAGCCTCTGCTGCAACGCAAGCTCCTTTCTTTTCATGGCCTCCATTTCATTATTGTGCCGTTTCTTCTCGCGCAGAGACTCCCTCTTCATGTCATGAATATTTTGCAAAATATTTATTAATACACCACTTTTTTCTATGCACAATTTAACTTACATATTTGTTCGTTGTTTTCCGTGTACACTATTTATTTTATTATTATTATTGTTTTGAATTTGCTAAGTTCCGACACCAGTTGCTATTCGTACAAAATCTCCGAAAAATGCAATGAAATGACAGCTACGTCGGATTCAGGCATACCAACATTACGAATTTCGAAATTACGATTCCGCAATTCGGATTTGAGCATACTGATGTTACGATTCGTAGCAAATTCGTAGTTACGACGGATTTCAGCATAGGGGTGTTAGTGTCTGGAGTTCTCGGATCTTTCCACTACAGATTGGGAAATTTTTTGCATATCATCTTTATTTCCACATGTACAGTGTCGGACAAAACTAAAGTCTAGATCCTATAGAGAAATCGCTGTGTTCTAGCAAAGCTATAATTATACAAATGTGTTTTAGTTTGTGTTACTGATGGGCTGGGATTATTTAAAAACTGTCACTTATCATTATTATTAGTTGTCATAAAATTTTTCTAAACAAAATTCAAAATTCAGTAATCGCCTTAAAGTTTTTCGCCAACATTTCAACTTTTTCGTTCTTGCAGTTTCGTTTAACAAAGCAGCTACACTAACAATAAAAAGTTCACTTATTTTTTATCAAATATTTACAACCGGTCAGAAGTGAATTGCGTTTAAATATTTACGCTCGATCTAACCAACACGAATCTTTTGATGGGAGAGAAGCAGCGTTGCATTTCAAGAAGACAATGTAATGAATAAAATAGTTTTGGAAACGAACACTTCGACCGAACCATGTCGAAATTGTAAGTATTGCCTATTTTCCAACGAACTGTGACGAAATCTTAATAATAAAGGCAGTGCGTTGATTTAAAAAAAAAGCTGTTTCGAACACGAAGAAGAAAACATACATATGTATGTGATCCGATTTTGGTTTTCTAATTATTAAAAAATTTCCTTTTAAGCTACAACTTTTTTTTATAATATGTTCTAAAAGCAGCCATTGAAAGTTCACTATCAAAGATGCGTACTACAACCAAGTGTAATGTACCAATCGGATTTCAATGCGAAACGAATTTTAAAATAATAACAGTTATGTTTGATTTTTATTTTATAAATCTAAAATGGCAATTATTATTTTTTTTAAATCATACCAAAGAGTTATTTTCGATTTTTATTTTATAAGTATAAAAATAACAGTTATTGAAGATTTTATTGAATTTTATTTTTTAAGTCCTATTTATAAGACATTTGAATTTTTCGTATAAAATAAGTTGTTGGAGAACCGAGAAAATATTTATTATTGATAATACTTATAAAATCAAAACCAAAAACGAACTATTATTTTTGATTTATAAAAAAGTCAAAAATAACTCTTACACATGATTTTGAAAATGAATATTAAAATATGTTATTTTGGATTTATGATTTAACAAATATAACTGTTATTTAATAAGTAAGTAAATAAAGGTAACAAAATAATCGTTAAAGATCGATTTTTATAACAAAAACAAACAGTTACAGTTACAGTCCCTGAGTTCATAATTCTTTCTAATAACCTTTTTCCACAACAAACACGTGGCATATGCAGTCGGGGACAAACGCGTGCACATACTGATCTCATACAGCAAGAAAACCCCTGTAAATCAAAATTTATAAGAATTCAAAAACATTTTCATCAAAATTTAAACTTTTTAATTAAACCATTTTTACAAATTTTCTGAAAGTCAAAACTACAAATGGGTCAATCTTCGCTTTATATTTTACTGTTTATTGAAATTTTTGTCCCGTTAAAATTTTGTCATATAACACAAATATTTTATATACTATATAGTAGAAAAAACTAAAGACTGTCGACATGCATAATTATAATTAATTGACGATAATTTTTATAAATTGTAGTTTTTTAATAATTATTATACATATTATAAAGCCAAAAATTGCATAACACTTCTTATTAAAAAGTTTAAAGGTCGATTAAAAGTTTAACCTCGCTGTACTGTAGGAGATAATAAAATTCAGCTTGAAGATAAATAACAACAATTAAACGAACATCGACAAATCTGTTTCACCGAAATCGATTTATTTTAGGGGATTATAATGTTATTTTTATGGATGTAGAATATTTCATTCCTAATCTTTACAAATACGTAGAATCTCTAAAACCCTTGAAACGAAAAATAAGAGACATCGACTATATACAACTTCTTTAAAGTCCTAAGTATTTAGTTATATTAAAAGAAGTGTATTCTCATGAAATTATTAAAAGTAATAGTTTCCAGTGAAACACGCAAAAAAGTTCTCAAGTATTTTAGTTTTTTAAAAGCGTCATACTTTTAACAGCAAAACTAAAAAATTGTATGCAAAGAAAATAGATTTACAGAATTTTTTGGTTAAATTTTACCTAATTTTATTTATTTTTCGTTCTTTTGCTGGAAACGCGCTGGCCGCGACACTTTATATGTTATGATACTAGTTCCTTAAGTATTAAATATTGGAAGCTTAAAGAAAAAGTTGAAGTTGTCTGTAGTTACTAAACTTTTGGGTAATTTTACGTTCGTTTTTTAAAGCACAACTAAAAAATTACCAATACATTACTAAGCCAAATCGTTTCTTCTATTATATCGCGTATTTTTAAAACTAGATAATGGCATTCGAAACATATCACAACGGTGATTAGTCAAACTTACAAAAATTCCGTTGCCCATTAATCAGACTTTGGGCTTTTTCAAATATTTTGTTTCTTCTACAAAGATTGTCCATAGCTATTCTCTACATCGCCACTTTAAAACCAAAGTGGCGTTATCCTGCAAAAAAAAAACATCCAAACAGTACGGCACTTCAGTTAAAACCAATAAAAATTTGCTTTTAACTAGGCTATAAGTAAGTTTTGGCTGTGGCTTGGAAGCACCAAAGAAAGTTGCAATTTTTTGATAGTTCGCCCACGCTCCTACACTAATTTTCTCAAACACGTAGTCCACTAAAAAAATTCCCACTACTACTACTTAAGAGCTACGAATAATCAATAAAAAAAAATATATATATGTAGGTATTTTCACTCACCTCGACAACACTGGACTCAGCGAGGACGGGAAGAGCGACATAACTGTATGATCGGGTGTAAAACTGCCATAGACATCCCGATAGGTGGTCGCATTGGTGAGCTGGGTGAAACTGGAGACATCTCCTGGCACACCGCCATGCGAAAGTGATGTGGGCGACGGTGAACCACCACCCGAACTAACCGAATTGTTGTGATGGTGTGTGGCTACATGTAGCTGATGCAGTTGTGTGGGTGTCAATACTTGCTGCTCCGCCGATGCCAATAAATGCTGATGATGGTAGGCATCCTTTAGATCAGGCACTGTGGTCAAAGTGCAATAACTAACGCCCGTATGATGATCCTCCATACATTCGTCCTTCAGTGTATCCTGTATGACCTCATCGATGCTGCCCGGTGCAGCACCGGTGCTTGCATGATGGTGTAGATGTTCGTGTGGATTGCCACCATAAGGGGCGTATAAACTGAAATTGTTACGCATATTGTCGTCGATGAATTGTGTATGATGAGTGTGGGCGTGCGTGTGTGGATGCAAGTGAGTTGGTGGCGAGTGGGCGTAAGGCGCAGGTGATGTTAGATGTGATGGGAAGAGAAGATGTGATGGATGTAGGGCAATTAAATCGGTTTTGTCGAGCAAGTCTTTGGAGTGCTGCTGTTGTTGTTGTTGCTGCTGCTGCTGCTGCTCCAATTGTAACAAATGTTGCTGATGATGGTGATGCTGCTGCTGTTGGAGCTGCTGATGATGTCGTGACAAATCGTAGGCACAACTATTGTAGGTGGTCAACCAATGTTGATGTTGTTGTTGTTGTTGCTGCTGCTGCTGCTGCAAATCAGCATTGGCTGCGGCGGCCAAATTTAAATTGGGATCGGCACCGTTGAGTATATTTGAGGTAAGATGCAGCAACTGGTGTTGTTGTTGTTGATGTTGTTCATCGATGCTGTCCTGCGACAATTGCTGTGTGTAACGCAAGTAATGAGCCTCGTTCAAATGCTGTTGTTGCTGCTGCTGTTGCGGCTGTTCTTGTTGTTGTTGTTGTTGTTGTTGGTGTTGATCGTTCTGCAGGAGCTGTTGCTCCTCCACAGCGGTTCCTCGTCCTTCTTCTTGTTCGTAATGTATCGCGTTATTTGCACTATTGTTGTTGCTATTATAATTGGCAATAATAACTGAATTGTTAACACCGCGATAGTTTAGCGGCAACAAATCGCCTAGTTTCTGCTGTTCTACAGTTTCTTTGCAAATTTCTTGTTGTTTTTGTTCTTGTTGTTGTTCAACACTAATTTTTGCATTTTTAATTTCACTTGTATTTCCACTATACACACCAGCACTTAGTTTACTATTGTTACAATTATTATTTTTATTATTGTTGCTACTATTGATAACCGATATTTGCGCGGCACTTATTGCTGTTACAATCGGCGGCAATGTTACTGTTGATATTGCCGTAGAAGTTGTTATTGCATTTCGACACTTATCAGCATTTTTGACATTTTTATCTCGCGACGCTAACGATTGCTGTTGTTGTTGTTGTTGTTGCGGCTGCTGTCGTTGGGAATCCGTATTGCCGACACTATCTCGAACAGCAACGTCACTACTTTGCTGTTGGTCTGCCGTTTCGACGTCTTCACTATTCTCTAATTTCACTTTAAAAATTGCATTCGTTGCAAATGTTGTGGGTGTTTTTGTTATAGTTGCAATTGGCGTTTGCTCAAAGGCCGTTGCTATAGATGTTTCTGTAACTTCGTTTCGGGCTTCACCGATCGTACGTAACACCGTTTGGTTTGATGTTTCGTTGACAACTGATATGAGTTGTGGTGTCGCGGACCTTAACGACGACACGGACACTGACGCTGCGGCAGCAGGTGACGACGACGACGACGACGACGACGACGCCGGCAAAGTGGCAGGCAGCGCTATGAACGAAGCTAAATGCTGTGACGATGGCGAAGGCAATGCACAGTAAGATTGTTGTTGTTGTTGTGGTTCGGCTTGTGTGTGTGCTGCTTTTGACTGTGGTCGTGGCGGTTGTGCTGGTGACGACGATCGAGTGTGCGAGTGCGAGCTCGTGTACGTACATGACGCCGTCGGTGTTGTTGTTGGTGTTCTCGCCTGCACACTGCTCTCCTCGATGCTCGGCGTACTTTGTGTTGAATGCGCTGCCGCACTCAGCTCAGACGCAGTGCACGCTTTTGCTGTTGTTGTTGCTGTGATCCTTCTCAGCTCGGATAGCATTGGCTGTGGTGAACTGTGTCGTTCCTCCTTCAACACACCACTGCTCACTGTCACTCCTGCCTGCATTGGCTCTACAGCAATGCAGCGATCGCCTCTTTCCACTGTTGTTGTTGTTGTTGTTGTTGTTTCTGCTGCATACGCGCGCATGTCTTCCGCCAATAACTGATCCTGCTGCCGCAAGTAAAGTGGCTGTTGTTGTAATTGTACGCGCAGCAAATCATTGTCTGCACCGCCACCACTCACATTCAAAATGTAGGATCCACTAGCGGCCAACTCCCCACACTCCACAACACCATCACCACCACCGCTTTGGATCGGCCGATAGAGTCTGTTCAATAAATGCAATCCTTGCGCCCCTGCTGAATCTTGATAGCCTTGAGCGCCGAGCGTATGCTGCATTCGATGATTATCACTCAATAATCTACTGATATTATTATTATTATTGTACGATGCAATTGGGGTTGTAGCTGCATTTGTTGGAACTGATGTTAGAGTCTTATTGCCACTCGTTGCATTAGCCAACTTGGTGGCATTGCATTTTGTTATTTTCATTTTCACCGCATTTGCCAATAAACTTGGCGCGCGTCGATCCTTGGTAGTATCCTTGTTGTTGTTGTCCTTGTGGGTGTTTGCATGTTTTGAGACGCGCATGCCACTACCACCGCCAGCACTTTGTGCAGCGGCTAAGTTTGTAGAGCTTTTGTTGTTGGTGCGCGCAGGATATTTCATTTTATTTTACTATCAGTGATACGCTGGCCACATCTCACTTTTTACTCTATGTTTTTCACTGTTTTAAATAATATTTTTTTTTATAATTATAATTGTTTTAACAATTTATGTAAGTTACGATTCTAAAAACAAAAAAAAACAATGCCATTTAATCCAACACTTTACACTAATCCTTCTAAAACTGTTATGTATTTGAATTTTTATTAGAATCGCTTAGTTGCGTTTGAAAATACTTTTTCCGTCTATTCACGCGCCCCGCCTGGCGATTCGTTCGCGTTTTTTACTGAAACTGCTGCGAACGAAAATCTGATTCACATCCATACGAAAAAATCTCAAGCGAATATTTTTTTTCACAATATAAATATGTACATATGTATGTATGTATATGTATGTACATACATTGTTGATCTCAATATAAATAAATAAAACAATCTACAATGTATGTACATACATACATACAAACATATATAAATTCATATAAAAAAGCCAGCAGCGCAAATAAAGAGCATACATATTTACATAACACATCCAGCTTCCATCAAAGCACATCAGACCCTCGCACACCGACATACCGACATACATACATGCACATATACATAAATAAGGCACAGCAAAAATAACTACACACTTTTAAATACAAAAATCCGCAAGTCACTTCAATTCTCATAGGAATCAGTATTAACTTACGACAAACAACCAAACACAAGCAGCTTCTCCCAAACCCCACAAGGCATTCTCGCACACACACACACACTCCCTAGGTTCCCTAATTTACTCTCACACCGTGCAGTTGTTCGGTTCCTCACTCTCGCTCTCCCTCTCTATCATTCACCATGCACCACAACACTTTTTCTCCTCACTCGACCAACTGTTGCCATTCGGTTAATCAACTAGTACTTGTTGAGTGTTGCTTTTGTAGTGGCAGTTCTTAATCCACCACAACCACAACCACGTCTACTGCTACCGCTCACTATACACATTTTGTTGTTGTTGGCAAAACTCACCACCACACAGATTTATTGATGGCTTCTATCGTTCGCTTTGTCTGCTTTGCACGCAGAGATTTCGATTTTTTCCGATGTGTTGTCTCTCTCACTCATACAAATGTCGATGGCGCGGGAAACCGTTAAACTACGCCCACTTTGTTGTATTTGTAAATACCATTTTAATAGATTAGTTGGTGTAAAAAAAGAAAAGGAATACTGAAGGTAGAGAAAACCGCCATCGCACAGGCTAACGGGATGAATGCAATTTAGGCCCATTATTTTTTATAAAATAATGATTTGAGTAAACATTTAGGGAAGCGATTGGTGTTGGACCGCGTTTTTACTCTAATATTCATGAAATTTTTCAGCACAAGACAATTCTAACATTTGAGAGAGTATTTTGAAATTTTCATTTTTATATTTTTACAAATTTTGTACAGAAAAAATGCTTTAAATGATAGTTTTAGGTTCACCCAGATCGTATACATATTTATATCAAAGCTTTCGCGTGTTCACTCCGTATTTCTCCGTATTTTATTTTGGAATATTTCTATAAGCTAGCCAGTAAACTTTTCATAAAAATTCATAAAAAATATTGCCTAAAATTTAATTAAAAATCTCCATATTCTGAATATGTTCGCAGGTATTTGAAAACTCTATCACCGATACAAAATTGAATCAGCCATAAAACGGCATACCTACCTAGATTTTTTCTAAAAATTCTAATTGAAAATTTTTAAAGCTTGTATAAAGTTTGTTGCATTTTACGCAATTTGGAACTTCGATTTAAGTTTTCTTTGTATAATGAACTATATATTTAATAAAAATAAATTAAAATTAAATAAAGAAATTTAAGTAATCAAAACTAGCACAAGTTATGGCATGCAGTGTAAGTAGTACGGAATGAAATGTGCGCCGAGTCAAAATGTAATTTTAAAAAGGGATAAAAACGGTTAGGAATTTAATAATACATATAACGTTAATGAATTACTATTCTCAGATTCACAATATTTCGATCTTAATTAATCATTGCTTGGTGATTTTTATTTTTTCGATCAATTTAATCACTACGGTTGGAATTTAAGTTTTTAAATTAGTTCAGAATTTAAAATATGTATATCTAACAATTGCTATATATAATTATATTTGAAAATATGAAGCCTCAGAGCATCGAAATCGGTCAGAGAACACTGAGAGAATTTTTTACCAAACTCAAAGCAGAAACATAAAAACGAGGTTTGTTTTCGAACTTGGAAAATATTTTCTTATTATTAAGAAAATTTAAGTAAATACAAATTTTTCTAACTTTGCATAATAAAGCAGCTTTGGCATTGGTAAAGGCTCGAAGAGAATTAAAATAAATATGAATAAATTTAAATTAGTAAAGACGTTTTTTAGCAGTTAAATTTAGTAAATCTAAGAAAACATTTTCTTGGTTGTTTACACAGTTTTTTCTAAAATTTTTTCTTTATAGGTTTTGTTTTTGTTTGCAAACAAGAAATTGTTTTTTGTAATTTTTTTCTTAAATTTAGTATATGCCAAACCAATTTCGTTTATTTCCCCAATTGTTCACTATTTTGTGACCAAGAAAATTTTTATCTAATCTCAAGTAAAAAACTTTTCTCCGTGAATGTAAAAGTTATTACAAATTAAATAAAAGTGGTCAATGGTCAAAGGTCCAAAAACAAAGCCATTGCAAATGAGAAAGGATATAAAATAAATAAGTATTTGGCGAATTTTCTATAGAAAGAGTGAATTCGTCAAAATTCAAATTGTCCGCTTTTATTTAATTCTAACTTCCAATTTATGTTTTAATTATTTTTTTTTTCGAAGTGTATTTTATAAATTGAATGAATACAAAATAACAACCAAAGCGAATTTATAGAAGGTGATGACATAAGAGCAGCTGATTTTATTTTTTTTTTATTCACCTACATGTATTTTGTTTTTGCTTTTGTGTATGAGCTTTCAAAAGGCGTAAAAGCAAAAACAAAATGTATTTAAATTTTGACAACTCTTACGCAGAAACAAAAACAAAATACATACGAATTTTGTAGTTGTATTTACAACACCACCTTGTATGGATTCGCCTTGATAACAACTTTCAAAAAATTATTTAAAACTTTTTTCCACACCCATAAATTTTCTCCAAAGGCATAAAAATATATTTTCACGTTCTATAAGTTTTGAATTAGTTTTGAGTAGAGTACTCGGAATTGAAACAGAAAACAATGTAGCTTTCTAAGCACCCGGTACATTTTCAGAAACATTTTGATACTTTTATTCTTTTTTAATTCGATAGCATTTTTGAAAATATATAATACTAACTTTTACCCGCGGCTTCGCTCGTTTGGCATTCGGCTTAATGTTTTGAATTCGAAGTAATGGAAAAGGAAATAAATAATTTCATCAAAAGTAATAACTTTTATTTTTTTAGTTTAGGTTAAAAATTTTTTTTATCTAAAACAAAATATAGTCCTACTTCATAATTGTCGATTAGGGTTGGTTGCTGGCACTTTTTTCTCATTGTAAAATATTACTTGGCTTTTAAATAGATGGCAACCTTCTGCAATATTTGACTCCATTCGTTTGTTCAAGTGAATTTAAGCTTTTAAATAGGTGGCAACCGGTTAAAAAAATTGTGCCTATTGTAACGGACCGTTTGTCATCGATATTTGATTTAGCTTATTTATTTAATACGACTATAACCTTTTCAACAACTCTTTTGAAAATATACCCTATACTCATTTATTAATCCATCTTATTATCTACATTTGTGCCAAATTTTATACAAATCCGTAGAACGTACTCACACACAAACTCCCATATTAATAATATTAGTAGAATTTATCTCAACAAAAATTTCTTTAATTTTGGAAACATGGCAACTCTTTTATAAAAGGCTTTCAAAACTCGTTTGCGTAAATAAAAAAAGGAAAGATTTTTAAATTAAAAAAACTTGGAAAATCAATGTTAAATACTTCAAATATTATTATAAACAAATTTTGACAATTGTCTTGCTCCATTCGCAGAGTTTTGCCATTTTGTAAGCGAAGTCAAATCCAATTTTTTTTCGACGTCATGCCAGTGCTGATATCTTTAAATCACTACCATCAGTTTTTGTCATTTCGTTTAACTAAGACTAATTATTTACTATGCAAAAATATAAAAACCATTTTAAAAATTTTGAGTTTTGCTTTTTTTTTTTTTTTTTTGCTTAGAACCCCGTTAATAATTTGATGTATGTGTGTACAGATTAAAAGAAAAACGAAGTATGAATTTTCAATTAAAAAAAACTGTCACCTTAAATCCATTCTACCAGTTTATTTACTTTTTTAGATGACCAAAAATTAGGTACTATATTCAAAATCCATTCGCCACGCTTTCTGATAAAATCTACTCGAAACACTGAATTTACCACACAATTGACCGTCGCGGCCTTCCACTCACTTCCTTTTCTATTTTGTATCTATTTACACTCAGTATGTCTGCCATTTGTTGTTTATTCCTTTCAATATGTGCGATAAGTGCAAACAAACAGCAAAGGCAAATATAAAAGGGATCGAGCAGAAAATATTTCTTTTGGCAAACACTTCGAAGGCCGCAAATGCAGGTAAATATCCACACGCACATACATACATACATACTTACATTTTGTTCTTTTTGTTGTTTTGTTTTCTACTTTAAATACCTAATCGAAATTGTTTTCATGAACAATCATGCACGGCACGTGTTGACAGGATCGAAACTGTCCTTGTGAGCGGTCAGCATTATGTGTTCAAAATTCAAGGACATTTTAATGAAATGTGGAAATATTATTTATTTACCATAGTGGTTGCATTTATTTACTCGCTGGGGTTTCGAAAACAAATAAACGAAAACTGAGTAAGCATTTGTAAATATTGCATAAATAGAGTATAGAGTTATTTACGTCATATGTTAATGATATCCACTTACTGTTTGATGGCAAATACTTTTGCTTTGGATTAATGGCATTTGACAAATATGATTTGGAAGAAATTTTTATGTGAATTTTTCCACTCACATGTTTTTTTTTGCATCAAACTAATGCAGGCGTACAAGTTTTTTAGAAATTAAGGATATAAATTATATGTACATAGTAGGTATGTGAGTATACAAGTCACTATTATAAATCGGTTTTGCAATTTTCTTATGTTAGCTTTTGCAGCAAATACAGCAATGACGGTATTGTTCTGTCGATTATTGAACTACGAAAATAGTCTTCTGAATGCTAAAAAGCATTTTTCTCAAAAAGCTGAGTTTTGTCGATAACGCCAGTTTCTCAAAATCGGTGTATGTACAAAATTCGAAAAATAGAATTTCCACATTTTCATATGTATGAGTTATCACTAGGTATAGTCAAGCAAAATTTTATTATAATTCTCCTCTGTGAAATACAAACTTTTTCTCGAACTTTGAATTCATTTTCTCAGCAGTAACTATTTTAAACCAGTGAGCAAGATATTTAAGGAACGAGGAATACGATCTATAGCATTTAATGGAACAGTTTTTCTTTTTGGAAAGAAAGTTTGTTTAGAAAACAACATTTTATTCTTTGTTTTACATTTCTGACATTTTATTTATTACTTCGCTTAGTGACAAAATTTCGCTAACTAATTCTAAATAACTCTCGGGAGGCCGCGAAACAAACTAGTTATATATTAAGTACAGTTAATCACATATAAAGCTTACTAGACTTTTTTACAGTATTCACAACATTTTGTATGATAATTTTCAATTGTTTAATATTTTTTTTACTACATACAAAATTCTAAAATTTTTATCAAACTTTCGATTTTAAATTTTTAAACCCCCTTTAAAAAAATTCATTAAAAAATATCGTGAACAACGTTGTAAATATTAAAAAAAACTCAATACTTACTTATTTTGTGAGTAACTGCACAAACGAGCATAAATAAAAGCACGATATTCGGCTATAAAAGCCCCCCGATTATTCGCTATTTGAATTTCTGATAATTGATAATTTTCAATTGTTTAATATTTTTTTTACTTCATACAAAATTCTAAAATTTTTATCAAATTTTCGATTTTAAATTTTTAAACCCCCTTTAAAAAAAGTTATTAAAAAATATCGTGAACAGCGTTGTAAATATTTAAAAAAACTCAATTTCTGTAGTATTTTGGTGTTTGTTTTGAGAGCTGGATACTTGCCTAAAATAATAAAAGGCATTCAAAAACAATAATTTCGAAAGATCCAAAACCAGACTTTTGGTTCTGCCACCCCCTTAACTCATAAATATAATTAATAGCTGAATAATTTTAATTAAATTCTAATTGCTTTAATTAATTTGTCTGGAATATTTGAGGGTTTCCATTTTAATGCACCGAATTGATTGAAAATCTCTAGATTAATTTAAATGGCGAAAACTTTCACCTTCTTCAATTTTGATAAAACCTTTGTTCAACCCTCTAAAAGTCTACTACTTAGAATTAGATGAAGTTATTCCGAGGCAGAACCTTAGCAAGCTCTTTCGGCGATGTAGTCCAATTCCGCATTAGCATTTGCAAACCACAAATAGGGGTTTTACGTCGTAAAATTTTTCTTGATTTCATATCGTCAAATTCACTAATAACGCCTTCGAAATCAATTTGCCTTGGAGATTAATTTTGAATCGATAAAATTACCAAATTCATGTATCTTTCATTTCTCATCATTTTTCGACTATCTTTCAAATCATTTTTTAAGAGCTTCAGTTTGCTGAAACAATATTCAGATGTAACTATCGTAACGGTCATTATGAGAAAACTTCGAAAAGCTATAAATTAGTTTGGGTAAATTTATTTATAGACTTGAATCCGCTGAAATAAGACGCGAACTGTTGCAGATCCAATTCGGTTGGGAATGATTGATATCGCTAAATTCCGAAAATCACCAATCGCGTCAATAAATTCCATTTCACCATATATCAAAGACAAATTATTGGTTTTCAAAGACTTACCAATCGTAAATCTTCAGCAACTATCATTAACTTTTCGTATCTCCTGCTAATTTCAGTCAAGAAAATATCAACAAAATTATCAATACATATTAATGCGAAACCATTAAGGTTCTGAGATGTTAAGTTCATCGTCCTCTCTCTTTCATAATCATTCCATCCTTGAATTATTGAATTATCGAAATCAAAACATTCGTTTGATTGATCGAAAATTTGTCAAAGCGACATTTTACGCACGTTGTTTCCGGAAAGGACTTCAAACGATTATTAAATTAACCAAATCTTCTATAAGTAATTTTATACATCAGCTGAAAAAATGCAGAACAATTATATATGATGAAAAAAAACTTGAAATTTTCCGAATTAAATGACATATTTACTGCAAGAAAACCATTGAGAGGCATCAGCTGAAAAAATTAAAAACAATTTTAGTTGTCAATACAATTTGAGACACCCTTGCTAAGTCATTGTCCTGAGCTATAATGATTTCTTGAAAATTACTTACTTTTAATTGTGGAAACTTTTTTTTATTACTTTAAGAGCAAATGAAACGGATCAAGAACTGTATATATTTAGTCGAAATAAAAGAAGAAGCTGTTAGAGACGCGGCGGCAAAAACACCCGCAGAATCTGAGAGCCCCCTGGTGGTAGGAAAACACTCTATTAAGGAAAGACACCGGCATCATATGGCAGGGTTAAGCCAGGCGAATAGTCTACTGGATGGGAACAATAGTTAACGATTAAGCAATTTATTTACCTCTCAAAGAACAATATGATGATAATGGCAGGCTTTCTCATAGGTTACTGCGGACTGGGAAGTCATCGGCCCTTGATACCCCTATGTACCTGCTATTTGACTGTGACCCTATCACGAGAATGCCACAGGGACTTCTAGGCTCACAAATGTTTGAGAAGAAACACGTAAGCTCGCTACCATCTCAGACTTCCTAAGGGCGTTGTAGTTAGATGAGGTACAGTAAAAAGCAGAGTGTATATTGGACCTTTAAGGTCAAAGTACAACCTCTATAACAATATCTAAGATATCATCAAACTTTTGAAGGGACAGCATTTTTTGATTGAAATTGATGCTTAGCTTAGATTTAAATTGACTTCTTGTTAATTTCAAAACAAAAAATATTGTATAAGATTCTTGACTGCTCTATTGAATTTTAGAATGTCACATCCATTTGTTGTGTATTCTCGTAAGCTAATGAATTTATTCCAAGTATTTGTTAACTTACACCGTGGTTCGAATGAAAGTCAAATAAAAGTTAATATAGATATTTAAAAGGAAATATAATTCAGCAGATTTGCATGTTTATGTCGAATGTATTAATGATGCTAATATTAGCGAAAATTTTTTATGCCGGAATTCCTGGATATTTTCTTTAGTTTTTTATTTATGGATATTAATAAGTAATAATTGTAAAAAAATAATTCAGTTCAACTGAATGAGTTGATTTATTTATTAATATTATAAAGAGCAGTTTTCAATTCAAATCCATTTCCAAAGTACTTTATAAATAATTAAATTAAAACGCTTTTCTCAAAAATTTAAAAGCTTTATTATACTAAATGTTTCCAATAAATAATTTTGTGCTTTTTTTAAATCGTTGTTTCAAGTTTTTCGAGATCCTAGGCTTTCCTGACCCTAAAAACACCGGGTTTTTTATTCAGAAATTATAGCGAAAAATTGCTCGAAAAAGAATGAAAGTTTTCCTATTTTTAGCCATTTTTTGGCATATCGCTCACTATAACAGTTAGAAAATCTATATGAATGTAAACATTTTGGATATCAAAATTTGCATAATTTTATGTTAAGCTCAAATCGGTTTTCAGAATTGCGATTCGTAAAACAGTATTGGAAAACATTGAGAAGCAGTCAACATATGTTGGGACAAAGCTATGCAAAAATTGTAGGATTCTGTATCTGAAAATCTAATATATTTTTGAACGAAACATTTTTAATTATTTTTTTATAAAGTTTATTCACAGAAAAGTGTGAAAAAAATTAAAAATTCTCGAAAAACGTCAAAAAATATCCTTATTTTTTTTTTTGTATTTCGAAAATCGTTTTCGTGTTCAGCGACCCAAAAGGAGTTTGAAAGATGTTTTTCAACGAGGTACCACTCATTTATCAAATATTTGTATATTAAAGCAGCCGGCTGCCGTAGCCTAGTGTCTAGCGTGTGCGCGCTTCATTCGGTGAGTCCCAGGTTCGAATCCAGCTCGGGGTAAGTAATATCTAAAAATTATAGAAAAAGTTTTATCTAATATCGGTCGCCCCTCGGCAGGCAACGGCAAACCTCCGAGTGAATTTCTGTTCGGCCAAAATCGCTTAGGCGCCAATTAAGTAAGTAAGTAAGTACATATATATTAAAGTTAATTTACTATTTCTAGTAAAAAATGACTGAAGAATTTCATCACCCGCTAAAAAGAAAAGTGGAGCCAGCGTGAGGTGTCATTCATTATTGATTGCTTGCACAATCCCCTTAATGTATTTCTAAATTTTTGCCTACTGAAGAATTTATAGAAATTATTTGAATATGAAAATAATAAACAACTGTGACGGCTGGGATGACGCACATGAAAATTGCAACAAATATTTGTTTTACGACTTAAATAAATTGTATGTATGAATGTAAAGAAGGCTTCCTTCATAAGAACTGGCGGCAGTTATTACTTGATGTTTGAATAATACTCATGCTCCTGGCATTCACGGAGCTAAATACAGTAGAAGCAAAATGGCTTATCAACCATTTTTTGAGTTTAATTTGCATAAAAGTGCTAAAGGTTAGGTAATTTAATTTAAAAGCTGAACGAATTTTAATATTTTCGTATGTATGAATTTGTGTACATGAATGATGGGTATACACGTGGAATTGAATATATGTATGTACATACATAGTTGCTTAGAAAAATGGTATGAAATGGAATTTTAAAACTTTTTTGCATGTCATGAAAAGTCTTTACGTGTCATTTGGCTGAGATGAAATAAGTTGGTATTCAATAATTCAGTCGAATACTTATAAACTGATAGTTTATAGTAAACTATTTGTTTATAAATAATTTAGAAGATGATCCGGTGAGCTTCGTCTCACCTACAATTTACTTGAGTGAAACCTTAAAATCGAATTCATTATTAAATGAAGCTTGCTTGTAATACAAAAAAATTAAAGTTATTTATTAACATAAAGGTTAAATAAACTTATTTAATGTAAAGGTTTGCAATAAACGTAGTTTTTTCGTTTGCTTGAAATTCGTGAATTTTAATTTACTGGAAAAACCAAACGCAGCCGCTTAATATGGAATAGCAAGTCCGTTGAAATCATCAGGATACGCGGAATTAAAACATCCTCCTCGACGAACCGTTTAACACTCATATTTTAATATATCATATAACTTCCGAAAAATGTATTTAAATTCGAGTTTTCAAACAGACGGCAACCCTCTCCAAAATATATGCATGAACCTTCTCCTCGCCGAGACGAACCTTTTGACACCCATAGTTGAATAACGCGTGTTTAATTAAATTCGACCTTTCAAACAGGTGGCAACTCGCTTCAAAATATAGCTAGCCATGAATATTTTACTCAGCGAAGAGAACCGTTTGATACTTATAATTTAATTTTGTATATACTTGTGTATAATTTATTAAAATTTGTCGTTTCAAACAGGTGGCATCCCTATTCAAAATATATGTATGAATCGTTTGACACCTATATTTTGATATTTCATATAACTTGTATATAGTGCATTTAAATTTTATTTTCCAAACAGGTGGCAACTCTTATAAAATTTAGCTATGAACCTTCTTTCCGAGTCAAAATGTTTGATAACCATATTCATTAATTCTGTATATTTTAATTAAATTTAACTTTTCAGGTGGCAACCCAACAAAAAAAAATATACTTCACGACCTATTCTCACTAAATATAAATACAAAACTTCGTTAAAATCGGTCGAGCCGTTTCACAGGCTGACTCGCTTTGCTCTTGTGATTGAGAAGTACGAAGTCGAGCGATACTAACGCGGCGCTCTTCACGTGCAATTTCTTGTTCTTCTTCAGTCCTTTCATTCGCAATATTTCGAATCTTAGTTGCATTACGGCTTAGTCGGGAAAGATTAGATCGTCTTGATCGCGACCTTGTTAATGATAATATCGACACAATAAGCTAATAGAAACTCGAAATAAATACATCAACTTCAAAATTTCTAATTGTCAAATTAAATATTTGTCACAATCAGCTGACAGTTATTTCTATTGTTCATTTCTTTTTTTTTATTAAGAGATATTTCGCTTATTCATTTTGTGATAACTTAAATTTAATGGACCGAGAACGACGATAAGTTACTTCCATCAAAATAAAATGCATTTTAAAATTTTTTAATATTTTGTACGGCACACTTTTTCTCTTCTTAATTTAGTTATTAATGCTTCAATTTTTCTTTAATCTTATCAAATTCCGGCCTTTGAAAATGAATATCAAAAATATTATTAGTGAAGTTACTAATTTAGTCATCAGGCGGCTTTGTTTTTTTGTGTCCTGTCAAATATTAAAGATAAAATGTTTTTTTCTGAAACCAATTATGGCTTGTAAAAATCGATTCTGCTATGCAAAGATTTTAAAAATTTACAGCGAATGATGCCATCAAAATCAGAATCTAATTCAAATTCAAGCACTTCAATACTCGCGTGGGGTAAATTGAACTCTTTAAATAAAGCGATGGTAATCTTTGAATCGATTATCGGGTTTCCTTTATATAGTTCGAAAAGAATGATGGAATAAACTCGTTTGAATAAATGATGTTCCTGCTCCTGAACCGACCAATAATTTTCAAGGTAAAGATTTTATTTTGACCATTATGCAGGGAAGAGTACGGCGGCTTCCAATGGAAAATTCAGATCAATATTAGCGGTGTCCATACTCTCTGGGATCTGCTCTTGATTACTTTGTGGTATTATGCCTGAAATTAACAGAACTATTTTGTGCGAAATTATTTGATTCGAAAGTTTTGTTATACCTCGGTTTAACTATGTCCATCTACTGGTTCTAAGCTATCTCCCCAAAAATTTCCAAATCTATTCAGCCGTTCTTGAGTTATAACTAAGTAACTAACACGACTTTCTTTTAACTATAACGATTTTCTTATATATATGTGTATATATATATCAATATTTTATTGATTTCTTATATGACTTTTAGAAAAAATCTCGACTTAGAATATACAAACAAGCCATTTGCACTTAGTCAAAAGCACATAAAAATACAATAAAACTTCCTTCGATTCAATGAAATATCGCATTACATTCATATAATTTAAAAAAAAAAAGTATGCACACAATTTTTAAAACTCGATTTTTACGACTTTACTTCGTGTTTATATGAAAATATGGGTTTTACATAACGTGAACACTTGAGACATTTTCATGGGCCCGTGACGCCGTCAATAGCTACACCATACCGCCTTCTCATTTAGTCCAGTCTGTCGTCTAGTCAGCCCCGAGGAAGTTGTATGAAATGTAACTTTTTACGACTTTTCACTTAGAAAAATGGGCGCCCACCTTATTGCAATCTGCTAACAAGTGCAGCGACATTATTCAAATACATACATACATACAAACATATTCTAACACATCCATAATTTTATATATAACATATGAACTCCTACCAAGTCAACGCACACAATTTTCGTCTATTAAATTTGAAAATTTCTTTCTCACACTTTTTACTGCTTTCGTGATTTTCCCACTTGCGCTTGAACTCATTCACCTTTTTTTTTGGTTTTTGTTTTTCGAAATTTTCGTAACGCTTGTATATCCTTGGCGTCCGCGGTCGTGTCGTCCACCGCTGGCGAGTTTAAAATTTTGTAATTCAATGCCTCATAATATTTTATGTGTTTTTGATGAGCGTAAGAATCTAATGAAATGAAAGTGAGAGTAAAACTCTACATATGCCCATATACATACATATATATATGTAAATATGTATGCATGCAAACATTTATAGTAGATCTTTGTAGTTAGTTCAAAATTTTACAGTCACGTATTTTAAAATTTTACGGACGCGAATTGTTTGACGTAATTGCTACGGTAAATTTTAAATCAATTTCAATTTCCACACACACACACTATATATTCGAAGCCAGAAAAGGAGAAAAGGGACATAATAATTGTTGCGGTTGGTATTTAAGTGTTCCTGTACGATGAGGCATAGGAATCTCGTATGGGAAATTTTTAACTATACAAAATTAACTACAATACACCATTTATAATGAATTACATTTTGTATTTAGAATAGGGCTTAAAAAATTTTCCGCTATTTAATTTATTATTCCTTTTTATTAGTTATTTTTGATATAATGAAATAGAAATTAAATATTAAGCTTTAAAAAGCAACATATGTAGTACTGAGAGAACATTAAATGCAATTAGTAATCGACCGTTCTTTTAATTTTTCGGGGTACCGCAAAAAACTCTCCATAACATTTTGGACGTTAAAATTGGCGACATCTCTATGAATCAATTGATTTTCAGGCATTGCCGATCTTAGGACCGCGCACGACGCAATTTAAAAAAAAATACGTTCATTGGTTGTTGTAGTACCAGTCAATGTCGCCATAACTCGAACGATCTGATGAAAATTCGGTATCGTTTCTTAATTGCAAATATCAAGCCGAAGGGTGAATAGTTTGAGAAAAAGAAAAGGGTATAGATAAGAAGATACTACGTACATAGCCAGCAAATAACATACATAAATACTTTCTTGAATATTCATACTAAATAGAATCTAATTAGTTCCCTTCTGAAATCCAATGCGCTTCAAATGCCCCTGCACAGAAGGAAAATACCCTATAAATCAGACCAAAATTAGCAGATTTCTCTATGATCTTTTTCCAATAGGAAGCCCTTCTTATTTATTTATTTATTTATTTATTTATTTCAGTCTACAAAGAAATTTCTTACAGACTAATTGAAGAATTTAATTTAATAAAGAGAATAAACTTAATTTAAACCTGTCTAAGTTAACATTAAAATCAATAACATTCGAAAAATAAGCGCTTGTTCCTAAGATCTCTTTCAGAATTATACATATTGAGAAAGTTACTAAGTTGTTTGCAATTTATGCTGCCATTAATTAATTTATAAACGAAGGATAATGAAAGACAAATTCTTCTCTCGCGGAGAGATTGCAGACTAAGCAGTTTCGTTCTACCAACTTCAACAAAGCAAATTTAGTAAATATCCTTTGAACTTTTTCAATTTTATATGAGTGGATCCAATAGTAGGGGTTCCAGACCAGGGCACAATATTCCAGACGACTTCTTACTAAAGAAATGTAAAGAGGTTTTAAAGTAGTGGGGTCCTTGAAGTCTTCAGAATTTCTTCGTATGAACCCAAGCAAAGCGAATGACTTGGAGACAACGTAATCAATATGTTTTGAAAATAAAAGTTTCGAATCAAAAATAACCCATAACTATAAAGAATACTCACTGGCTTCTTGGAATAAGTCACAACGCAACATTTATTTATATTAAGGGATAGATGGTTGTTGATACACCATTTCTCAAATTCTATAAGATCGGCTTGAAGATTGATGCAATCTGTCAAATGGCGAACTTTCAGGAACAGCTTGACGTCGTCGGCAAACATTAAACATTTAGAAAACTTAAAACGGTTTGGCAAATTGTTAATAAAAATTAGAAATAGCAGTGGACCAAGGTGAGTCCCTAGGGGTATGCCTGACCATGCGTCAACTAAAACTTAAGACTCGAATGATTCAACTTTAACAACAAGCTTACGATTATTCAGGAAACTAAAGAAAAAATCAAGGAGCTTCCCACTTATACCGTATCTACACAATTTATCCAAGAGGATCGTATGGTTTACTTTATCGAACGCTTTAGAAAAGTCCGTGTAAACAACGTCAATTTGAGCTTGTTGTTCCAGAGAACTTATTATATTATTCGTAATAAGAGTCAGGTTGGTTTCTGTTGACCTACCCGGAAAAAACCCATGCTGGTATTCTGAAATGTCATTACGATTTGAATATAGGGACTATGGAGGATTGTTTCCAATGATGAAGATAAATTCCATTATTTAGACAGTTTTGAAAAAGGAAAGCAACTGGTTTAGCTACTTCCTCTGAAAAAATTTTGAAAAATATAGGAGAGAGTCCTTCTATATCAACTTTCGGTCTAGATTTCAGATTTGAGATTGCAGATAGTACGTCGTCCGCAGAGATATCAATAAAATTCAAAGTATTTGCAGAAGGCAAGCTATTGTTAATAAAGGGCGTATCATACTTAACATACACTTTTTGAAAGAATTTTGCAAAAAGATTACACGAGTCCAACACATTTTCGGATACTATACCATAATACTCGAGGGTAGATAAGACCAGTAATTTTCCTTCTACAATTAACATATTGTCAAAAACCAGAAGGGTTGTATTTCAGTTTCGATTCAACATTGAGTATATATTGCCTTAAGAGAAAATTATGTAAACAGTCGAATAGTTTTCTCAAGTTTATAAAATTACGACGCTCATTCTCATTGTTGCTTGATTTAAACTTCTTAAACTTTGAACAAAATTCCGTTAAAAATTAATAAACAAGAAATTATCACCTCATTTCCAGCCGTCTTCTGTTTCAATAAATTTGAGAAGAAATTCAAATCAATATTAATAAGATTTTCTAGTAAAAATTTCCTCGATTTTATCCACTCTCGCACTCCTTGGCCATCAAACTTTTTAGATGCCGATCTCTTTAATTATAGGTGAACTTTTTAGCTCTATGTGGGTGAAATTACTCGGCCATCACGTTGCGGGATGGCTACCATAGAGCCTGCCGACTGTTTCTTGAGTGATTTGATTGCCGCCTGGCTATCAGTGAAAATGTAAATACCTACCTTTTGTATCATATCTCACTTGACCAGTTTTGCAGCCCTATAAATTGCCACCAGTTGCGCTGGAGAAATGCTTTGGAGTCGGCGTAAAACTCAAGGAGAACTTCGGCCAAAATCGCTAAAGCGGTAATAGCGCCAATTAAGTAAGTAAGTAAGGAACGGCTAATTTAAATTTAAAAAAAGTAAATTAATTTCAAAATAAAACTAAAGTTCTATGATTTTGAAAGGGGTTTGAACCCTAAGCAACGCCCTCCTTGGGTGCGCCATTGGTGGGACTTATGAAGGATTTTATATAGCTCATGAAAAACTCTGTAAGGAGCTTTTCTAAGGGCTTTTCCGTTATTCCTGTGTTAATGAAAGCCAAACTTATAAAGATAGAAAGGGACACCTTGGTGCACGGAAATCCTAAGATTAAAAGAATTATATTTCATATCAAAAGTATATAAGTCTTTATATAGCAAACAGTTTCGTCAAGTGCATTTCAAAGAATGCGTAATTGACGAAGGGCAGTTTCCTTGCTCCGAATCACCATCTTGACTACTTAGAAACTTTGACAGCCAAAGCAAAATGCTTTAAACAAAGGTATTTTGTCCATAGGGGACTCCTTCTCTAAGTGTACATGGTTGTATTCGACGAGGCAGATTGAAGGAAGTTTTATTACATTTTTTAAATTTTCATATTCAATTTGACTTTATAGAACCAGTCAGGGGCGGACTGGGCCACCGGGCAACCGGGCAAATGCCCGGTAGGCCCCCCGTTTTGCCAGCAAAAATTTTTCCAAACACAAGAAAAAAACTCCGCAAAGGCTCTGCAGTACTAGTTAACTGTAAATATACTCTCGTATAGTTGTTTCCAAATTTTTATATAAGGCCTCACCCTTTAACATGATAATTGAAAATAAAACTCTGATCAACACCTTACATTTTAACCCAAGAGATTCTAGATATAACTACAGGTTTTACATATATATTTAGTTATTGAATAGAAAGCAATTGGGGCCTAAGAATAGAGATAACTCAAACTGATAATAACCGATGCCAAGAAGAAATTTGAAATTGAAGTGTACAACGTCGTGCTGGATACCTGTATCAACTCCTTGAAATCTCGATTCTCAGACCATGGTAACGTTGCAGCAGATTTCTCATGGTTCGACCCGAAAAATTTTCCTCATATATTGGAAAAAGGGATCCCCGAAAATGCCCTCGAAAACTTTTCACAACTTCTTGTGAAATTTTGCGATACAAGCTCTGCTGAGTTGCGATCAGAATTGATCCATTTTGCATCCACTTGGCCAAAGATCAAAATGACCCTCAACGAAGAGTATTTGCAACTTTCCGACGACGATTCAACTGAAGATGAAGATGAGTGTCACGACGAAGTTCATCACGAAAATGAGGCTTCTTCAAGAAAAAAAACCGTCTTAAACAACTGCCGAAATTGTATGAAATGTTGTTTCAACGTCCTGCAACGGTATTTTTTTCATGCATCAACCTACAACAGAGTTTTCTTTGCGTACAAGTTTTTACTAACATTGTCATGCACTCAAGTCGCTTGCGAAAGATCATTTTCGAAGCTCAAATACATAAAAAATCGTTTGAGGAATACCATGACACAAGACCACCTTAAAACTGCTATGCTCATGTCTGTGGAGCTCCCTGTTTTGAAAGAAATTCGTAACAACGATATAATTGATTCACTGGCAAATAAGAGTAATTTGTTGCAAAACCTTTTGCTAACTTGAGTAACTCGAAAGTTGTTTTCAATGTACTACATTTAGTTAATCAGTGTCATCGTAACTAAACAAAACTTTTGTAACTATAAACTAATAAAAAATATACCCTAAAAATGATTATTCAATAAACTTTCCTAACATTTACAACTGATGAAATTTGGGGGCCCTTTTTTCAAAAGCCCGTGGGGCCCTTTGACGCCCAGTCCGCTCCTGGAACCAGTATCTTTGTACCAGGTTTTCCGCAAACATCCTCAACCTTCCCTTAAAAATTAAAACGAATACAATGTCGATTCAAAAAATCTGGCTTGTTTTCATAGAGAACGCAGAGAAACGTTTCAACATTATTACAATTGAAAACTTTTCATACTTTCTCTGAGGCGAAGATATGAACTTTCAACAGCAGTTCAAAATGCAATACGTCGAAGGATATCCACTTGATAAATGAAATCAATATCAAAAACAAATATACATACATATATTATTTATTTCGAATAAATATCAACTCACTTGAGATGAATGAATGCGCTAGAAAATCGCTATCAAAAATCTGAAACCAGTAGAATTAATTGGTTAATTTACTACTTGATAACGATGCTGATAATGGGATTTATGAATATTTACATTTAATAATATTGGTTATTAGTAAGACAACCGCTGGCACTTGAGCAATGTACATACATACATACATACAATTACATCGTATATTGAAATGCAAATGGTGCTGCATAGTGGCAGGCAGTATATCAGCGCTGCATGAAAAGGATTTCTGAACACTCAAAGTGTTGTGTGAAGTGCACTTGAACGCAAATTGATAAGAGGAAATTTACCGGGTATATAGTATAAGTATACTACATATGTATTTATGTATGTATGTGTGTATATACACAAGTGCGTAAAATTTAAATCAAATATACTTACATATATAAGTAAAATGTACTATACATAATACTCGTAGTTGCGGATCAGGGAGCTTGCGCTCTAGATGCGGCGTGAGTCATGTGATATGACTTTTTGATGAACACTAAGTATTTATAATAAGTCAAAAAGTCTGTAAATATAAAAATCGGCCTAGCAAAGAAGGTTTTTTCTTAAAGCACATCTTCATTTCGAAGCTCTTTCGATTGAAATTCCGACCTCATCAAAACCCCCCGAAATTGTAAGGTATACAAAAGATAATTTAACATACTTTTTTTTTTAATTTTTGAAAATGAAATATTGATTAATATGTACATATATTGTTAGATAGGATGGAATTCATGAAGGTATCGCTTATATCGTAATTTGGTATTATGAGTTCAGTGAATGTAAGTCATTTAGAGCAAACGGAAAAATTTTCATACGCTTGCCAAATGTCATTTGTATTCCAAAAATTTCTACTTGTTGCTGGTAAAAATTTAGTTATTAGTAAAAATTTAACTGGATATTTAAAGTAGGTATTATGCAATAAGTATATAATAATTTATTTTTTATAACTTTTTACAAAAGTCAAACGTTTTACGATATTCACAAAAATGTTGATAGTTCTAATGTCTACACATATTCGAAATAATCGGTTCACATAAAATACAGTAATAAATATTTTGAATGGTTACTTTCAATATAAACTTTACGATAACCACCATCTTAAGAAGCAAAACTAAGGGATGACTTCGCTTTAAAATCAAAAGCCGGTGGAGGAACATCGTCATCTCGATTGATGCTGGAACTGAAAAACTTGGCAAATAGATTTGCACGATTAGCAGGAGTGAAAGAAAATAGAAAAAAAAACTGCAGAAAGTACAGCGATGCTCAAAAGTCTGCATCCTATCGAAAGAAGGCGAAAAATGTCAGTTCATTTCTTAAATTTGTAAGATGGTCGCCACAGCCGAGTGTGTAGCGTATGCGCGCTTCATTCGTTATGTTCCTGATTCGAATCCTAGCCAAGGCAAGTTGCAACAGAAATTATAGAAAAGGTTTTTCCGTATAGCGACGTCCCCTCGGTAGGCAATAACAAACCTCCGAGTGTATTTTTGACATTCTACCAAAAATTATTTCCCATTCGGAGTCGGCGTAAAACTGTAGTGGCCTCACTCACAAAGAATTCTAGGATAATTCTAAACATCATGCAATAATTTAGGACCCGAATTACTACCACTTTTAATCGTCCCGGAATATCCGCCAAGAAATCCAAAACCGAAGAGTGTGAGTTAGCTTAGAAGTCATTGGCCAGAAGTAGATCGGAGGAGATCACTGGAGCTTCTACTGCGACAACTGCTTAAAGAATCAGAAGGTGGAATCATCTCAGCACTTCCTGCGCAGTTGCCCTGCCTTCTCGAGACTAAGATCTGGGATTGGACCTTTTTCACTCTCCGGTGGACATATTGAGAGTGGATTAACATCAGCGTGCTTCGTAGCTTCATTGCAAGCACGCGGGGCTTTGCAGATTTCAATTAAGACTCTATTTTTTGAATGCACTGTGGTTTCACAATGAATCCTAGAGGATCTGTATGTGTATATTTGTATACATATATAACCAGAGTGATAAAAAAATTTGCCTCATAGTAGGGAATACTTGGTTTTAGGTTCGCTCATGCACCCAATCAGCTTTTGTTTGCTTGTAAATGATATGTCACACTCGGTGTTTAAATGCCAAATCTTGCAAGGTTAAACTCAAACTAAAAAAACTGGCTCTTAAAGTAATAATTTTATTTATTATGTTTGACTAGCGCATTCAATATTTCCACCGCAAATGTGTTAGTATATTTACGTTCTATAAGAAACCATAGATTTCGATTTATTCCACTCCATTTTTCTTGAACTAATAAATAAAATTTCAGCTGAAAATCTTTTAGCTCTTCATAAAACAAACACAAAAAATGTGAGCATTTATTTGAGCCTCAATTTTTATGTTGCGACTATTACTGGCGTTACGCGTTTGCAATATAAAACCAAAATTCAAAAACCTACTAAATACAATCGTTGTAATGCACATAAATACGTCAACGTGACATGAGATATGAGCATCATCTTGGAATATAACCAATGATACTTCACAGACCATCCTCGTGAGGCTGCGGCTTGTTGCATAAGGCCATAACTCCGTAAGTGCCATAAGTGCGTACAAGTGCAAAGATTCAAATGAATGTACGAATATTAGGGTAGTACCTAATTTGGTATTCGTAAAGTAACTTTAGAAATGTTTTAAACTCTATACGTGGCAGATCAAATTCAAACCAGTGAATTTAATTTCAAGAGTCTGAAGGTAGCCCAATCAATGTCATAGAGTAAGAAGGAGGAAAGAATTAACTTTAGTTTGTAGTTCATTTGAGGGTTATGGAAAATTCTTAAATTTGTATTGCTATATTCTGGCATAAAATAGGTTTTTGAAAAGCAAAATTATTAAAACACAAGTGTCTAACGAGAGTCCGTTCCAGCCGCCTAGGCGGTGCAGCTTTGAAACTAGTTCTTTTAAACCACCTGCCCATCATGAAATATATATGTATACATATGTAGCTATTGGCCGGCTCGTACTCCCGTCTACTCCGACTACCTTACTGCTGTTTTTTTTTTTTCTATATTAAAGATAATCAATGAAGTGATATTTTGCTTTAAATGTAAAGGTGGCAAAATTCCCGTGGTACAAGGCAAAAAGAACACCTGAACACCTTCTTACGGGCTGCATCAGAACTGTAACGATCGTAGAGTTTAGTGCTCAAAAAACTCCCCAAGAAATATTTGACGGCAGTATTGGACTAACGGTTCTGGGGATTTGGCTTTTCCTGATTCCTCCTCGTAAAAATTTCAAAGCAATACATCGTTTATTCGATTTTTCTTTTCATTCTGAACTTTTTGGTATATGTAAATAAAGGGACTTTTTTTAGACGTATGGTTTTCAATGAGGCAATACTTTTTTCGGAATTCATCTTTTTAACAGCTGTTACTTGATTTATACTCAGTTTAGTTTGTTATTTCATAGTGAATAGACATACTCCGGAACAACGTTTGCAAATCGTGCAAATTTATTACCAAAATAATCAGACCTATCACTGATTCCGAATGAACTCCCGTCGTGAAAACAACCTCCCGTCACGAATTCGGGAGAAATGCTATCAGCAATTCCGACGTTTTCGTAGTTAGTGCTGCCAACTGTTACACTTAGTTCGAATTAGTGCTACCGAATCTTTACACGAAATTCAGCTGAGTTTTGTTTACTTTGTTGGCAGCAATCAAGAGAAAATTTATATTTTTTTGGCAAATTCGCAATCAATTGTTTAATTAAAAAATAGTGAAATGGATTCCATTGCAGTAGCATCTTTATTGGTGGAGGAAGAGGAAAGGTGCTTAAAATTGAGCGGAAAAATTTACGGGATGCTTGTAATCCTTTCAGTTTGGACGATAAAGCGTGAGTTGTTGTAATATAATACATGTATTTAATTAATATTTTATTTTGCAGTTTCATAAAAGACTTTCGTCTAAATAAGGAAGCGTTCAAGCACGTATTGGATGTGGTGCAAGATGACTCAACAAATTCGCAAGAAATTTTGCCCACTTACTTTTTTCCAAGTGGTAGTATCTTTGACTGGAGGACCAATGCTGTTCAGCTCCACGGCAACTTCCTCCCAAAAACTATGTACATTTTCTTTAGAGGTTTTTGGAAAATCCTGCGCAATGTCTGCCCGCTCCGTCATCATATGCACCAGTCTCTCATATTGACTCCGGTTTGTGGATGGTCTTGACCTGTGGGAAAATATACATATGTATGTGAATTTATGCACTACAGACATTAATAAACACTTCTTACATTTTTATTTACTTCACTATAAATATCCACTTATTTTCTTGTTTGCGTGTATGTTTTAGTTTTACTCGTTAATTTTAATTTTCCCGACAAACAAATGCATTCGTGAAATATGTTCACGAAAAACTGTCAAAATTACGTTTCACTCGGAATCAATGATGCCAATCTCCCGAATTTCGAATTTGCGGGAGAATTTCGTGATCACGTCGGAATTGGTAATACCATTTTCCCGACGTTGCCACGTCGGAGCTCCCGACGGAATTAATGATAGGGCTGAATGTTTCGGTTCTTGCGACGCATCACGCGCTGCGTCCAATATTCAGTCGGTTCGGATGAAGCTCACTTTTGGTTAATAAACAAAATTGTAGCGCTTGGAGTGGTGATAATCCACAAGCCAATGTTGAAACGCCGTTACATCCTCAAAAAGTCACCAGAGCGAATCATTGGTCCATATTTCTTCGAAAATCATGCCAGCCATAATGTAACTGTCAATGGGGAACGCCATAGAGCCATAACTAATGACTTTTTCGTGCCTGAATTGGAGGGTGGTGATGTGGACGATCTTCGGTTCCAAAAAGACGGCGCTACTTGCCATATAGCCAACGAAACAATAAATTTATTGAACTAAACTTTTGGTAAGCGTCGTGGGCCTGTGGCGTGGCCTCCGCGATCGTGTGATTTAACAACGCTGGACTATTTTTTGTGGGGTTATGTGAAGTCGCTTGTCTACGCAGATGAGCCTTCAACAATTAACGTGGTCGAAATCTTTTTTAAAATATAATGGCAAATCTTTATCTTTACAATAATGCTAAATTATTGGTCATAACATTAAATTTTATGCGTTTTACTTCTTCTTGAAAACCACATACATATCTAAAAGTAACACTCTCTACGTACATATGTATGTATGTCTCGGAAATAAAAATGATAAAATAATAATAACATCGGAAAATAATGAAAATATCTATCATAAAAGCATATCCAATATCTACATACTTGTTTTTAGGCAAACGTTGAAAAACAAATACAAATCTGCTCACCCTAATACGCAGTAATAAAACCTTGTTCTTGCATAATTATAAACATAAAACTGTTTATTTGTGTGTGTGTGTGTACGTATGGATGTGTGTACTCAAACAAGTGTCTCTCTTCACGAGGCGTTAACGCCTGGGTCCAGTCATAAATATGTCAAAACAGATATCCTCTTACTCAACCTCGATTCGATATATGCAAGTAAACATAAGTACGTTATATAAATTTAAAAAAAAGGTTAATATAAAAAAATTGTGTGTGTATGTTATATGCGTGTGCACACTCTGGGGACATATAAAGATTTGGGGAAGTCTTTGGCATTAAAGGATTCATACAAATGCACAACGATTTATATTACATAATTAAAGCGAAGAGCTGATGATTACATTTTTTAGAAAAATGCATAAAAAAATATTTTTTTCCTAAATGTCACTAGTCTAATGAAGAAATTGTTAAAACGAATACAAATATTGACATATGTACATAAATATGTGAAGTTGTTACAGCTGTACTACTACATAGCATCGGTATGCGGTCCAACTTTTTTCTTTCACATAAATTAAATTTTCCGCATACGAAAAATACACAAGTGTACATACATATGTATGTATATATGTATGTATTTATACATGTAGATATGTATGTGTTTAAAATCATCCTCCGTGTGACCACTTCCACGCTTCAGCGGTAATCTCTGTTCAAGTGTGAATTTCGACAATTAACCTAACCAAACAAACAACTAACTTAACAACAACAAACAACCGGCAGCGCATTATCCTTTCACATAATAAATCAAACGATTGACTGGAAAACACGCACGAATGCAATGCACATCTCGAGAGAGATTTCAATATTTGGTGCACACGCGGTGTCCAATGCCAGCCACATCCTGATACAGTTGACATTTTAACATGCGTCATTGATGATTTATTACGCTTGCTACGAAAACATATTGAACGCGTTAGCATAGAACTAATTTTTGTTTCATAATTTATTTATTATTAAAAAAAATTTCATAAGCCACCTTGCGTTTGCAGAGCTATGTACATATATATGCATGTACATACATAGATTTCTTTTGTTTACCAATTCAACATTTGATTTGCATAAATGGTTTCGAAATTCACGCGACTTTTGTGACGGCGATAAACTGAAAACACATACACAATTAAGGCTAAATTAAATTAGAACAAAAAAAAACCACAGGACTGCTATACAAGTGGTAAATTATTTTTTGTATTTAAGTAGCGAATACGGTAAAGGTCATTTACCGTTTTGCTTACGTTCTCATTGCATAAATAAAAGACTAACCGAACTGATAACTTTCAATTCGCATTCACAATGCATACATACACTTGGGCTACCTACCTGCTTATGCCTTAGATACAAATGAATTACAGCGCTTATCTCCCTAGAAGTAGGCAAGCATGAAATAAATACAAACATACTTGACTTTTACAACTTATTTATTGTAGTTACGCGTGAGCGTTTGTAAAAGTGCGTCCCATTGTCTACAAAATGACGGTTAGTTCGAACAGGTATTGGTCTCGCTTAACTGTGCCGGCAGTTTTACAAGTATTTTTTCCAAATTAAAGTCATGGCTCATGAACATCAAATAGAATCGCGTATGGGTGGAAATTGACGGGTGAGAAAAGTTCTAAATACACATACATACATATGTACATACATATGTACATACATAGAAAGTTCAAATGTACGGTGCTGGGCCTACCATAAGCAACGAAATTCAATATATTACAGTTGGCCAGTTATATTGATTAATTTATTTTTAATAATTTTTTATAAAACTATAACTCATTTTCTAACATAAAATAACAAATTTTCAAACTTTTTAATCAGAATTTTAAAACCTTTTTTTGGTATGCAGTTTCGCAGCCCGTTTAATTTTACTGTAATAAAGAGCAAATTTCAAGTGGGTAAAAGTTCTAGTTGATTTTTCAAAATTTTTTTACAGACGTTGTTAGGTATTTTCCTCCATATAACGCAAAGAACAAAATTTACATTTATATGTAGGAAATTCTGTAAAAAAAAATGTAAAAAAAACTGTTCATTAAAAAAAAAATTTTGAAAATTTTGAAATTTCATGAATTTTTGTGAATTTCGTAGCAAGTTTGTAACTTTTATTTGGTTTATAGTTTATGTTACACAATGAGTTATACTTTTATAAAAAATTATAAAAAATATATTAATCAATATAACTGGCCAACTATATTGTATTGAATTTTGTTACTTAAACTACGCACAATATTTTTATCCAAATGTATAAACAGTAACACTGTAACCTTCTAATGTACGCTTGCTCATAGAACTATTGCAATTTTCTGTGGTCATAAATATAAATATTAAAATTGCAAACCTTAAATATATGGCTTAAATTTTAACACTAACAGAATAATTAGGAAAATTAGCTATCTAAGTGGATCATATTAATCATGTGAGTCAAATACGTAAGATTTGCATATCTGGGTATGGGTATGCAGAGAAGAGAATAATAGGCCCGTTTCTTTGTAACCGACTTGCAAAAGAACACTATGTAGGATAAAGACTTGCAAGTAAAGCAACAACACTAACTCAGCGAAATATGCGAGCTGAGCCAACTCTGTAAAATGATATCCGACCTGAGATGTAGTGTTGGGAAGTGAAAAAATTGTGCTATTGTGAAAGAGCCCTAAAAAAATATGTATGTACATGGGAAATTTCAGTTTAACACCTAATGCGGTTTTGTTTGCATAGTATTTTTAAATATACAACTGCCGAGTTGGCTCAACTCACATACATATTTTCCCGAGTTAATGTTGTTGCTTTACATGCATTTTGTTATCCTACCTAGTGTTCTTTTGCAACTAGTTTACAAAGAAACGGGCCCATGACAAGTTAGCAACAATTTTTATATGAATGCTTTCGCCTTTTCAAATTTGTTTTTTGAGAGGTTTCTGGAAGTAACAGTAAAAACGATATTTTTAGTTGGTCGCTAATAGATCAGAATGTTCAACGAAAATAAGTCTCGTGAAATTTTACTGAAAATACTAATACAACCCTGTGCGTCTTCGTTTGCCACAAAATTGTCACACAGTATTAATTGATACATACTGCTTTACTTTATACTAGAAACAACATTTTTGTTTTCACTCTCGATATTTTCATCCTTTGGTGTTTAAGTAGAGACTATGGTTTGATAATTATATCATAAATATCGAGCATAAGCACTTTGTCGTTAAGGTAGTGTATGACACCCGTCACACCCTACCCGCGGAACGCCGCTGTGTATACATATGTGGCTTCTGGCAGCGCCAACTTATCAACAGACGATTTCAATGAAGGAGTTATTGGCTTTTAAGGGAAGAATAAAAGGGGAGAACCCTCTAGTTACTGAAAAATATCGAAAATTAGAGAAAACGTTAAGGAATATCTAATCCAAAATCAATGGCATTTCTATACATATCTTCAATCTAAAAGTTCAAATGCTACACGCTTTTGGCTACGTCAGTGCCTCAAATGAATCCCAAAAAAAAACCGCAATATTACTTTGCGTTATAGACTACCATCTGAACTCGAATGCATGCTAGTACATATAGTATACTATGCGAATATATGTAAAGTAATGTACATACATATGTATGTACATATATATGCGCATGTGTATGTGTATGTATTGGCATACGTCAGTTCCGCCTTATCAAAGCACTGCGCAGTATAAACATACATACATACATAAGTATAAAATAAAGCAAAAAATAAATAAAATACATAAATATACTCTTAAAGAATTTGTAACAACTCAGACTTTACTCAGGCTCGACTGGATTTGTCCGCTGCCTGGCTTGGTCTCGGAAAACAAAAGAAACTGTAACACTGGCACTTGTTATTGGAAGAGGCATATACATACATCCATATATATATATACATATACACAAATATATGCTTATGTATGAATGCAGATATGTATATACTTATTGTGTTCGTTTTCATTTTTGACTTATTTTCTCGACGACTTCCTGTCAAAGTTCATCCATAACAATGGCTTTTAAATACATACACACACACACACGCATAGATTTATTAAAATAATATACATAATATAATATTAATTATACTTCATATTTCACTTTAATACTCGCATAATAGAAATAATTGGAAAACGCGTATTTATTCAGCATCGCTTGAAATGAACTGTACTGAACTGTAAGCTTTTTAATAAGCTGAGCTGAGCAGGGCAAAGGAAATAAAGTGGCGTCGACTGGCTGTTGCAAAGCAAAGTGATTTATATTGAAATTATTTTATTTTATTAAAACGAAAATACATATATCACTTTGTTTTTTTCAATTATTCACTGGAAACATGCATGCACCCTGGAGTAATGGGCGCATGTATTCTTACATACTACATACTTATATACATACATGTTATATACTTATATATTCATACATATATTCATGTATTTATGTATGTTTTTAATATACAGAAACACGTTTTAATTTATTTGTCCTTTTTAATGGTGGCAGATTTGTGATTTGCATCAAAAGTCTCCAAATTATAACTTTTCATAGCATAAAGTACATTTATGATGTATTCATACATCGATAACTTATGCCCAATAAATTCTATTCGCAAACCACAATTTTCAGGAGCGCAAAAAACTATTTTGAAGTACTTCTACATATTTTATATATTCAAGGGAAGGCGAATTTATAGAAGGTGGTGTCAAAAGAAGACTTGATTTAATTTTTTTCATTTAAATTCGTCTTGCTTTTGGGTATGGATTGTCAACATGCATATTTGTTTACACTAAAACCAAGGCAAATTCACATCAGGTGGTCGGTCTTATTCGTACAAGAACAAAAATTTACATTAACAAATTATACACACAATGACTTTATGATTAAAACACACACATCATTTCGACATTGCGTTTACCAAGCGAATTCAATCAGCTGCTTGATCAACTTCACCTTATATGAATTCGCTTTGACTAAAACTTTCCAGTTAGCAATAACAAATTGTTTACACTTGCGAGCAAAACGGGTGAAAGGTGATTTCTTTTCTTTACAATATTAGCAGTGTTTTGCATGGTAACTTGTTTTTGGCCTTATAAACCTGTTTACAAAAATTAAGCATGCTATAAAACAGCATAATCGAAAAATTTCTAAAAAATTTTTTTCAATTTTGATGAAAATTTGTTGAGTCTTCACAAATTAAGTTTGAAACATTAATTTACTGGGTTTTTGTTACAGTCTTTGTATATAAAATTTACAGAAAAATTTATCATACAAAATTTTGCTATTATTGTGAAACGGGCGCAACTCGACCGATTACGCTCGCAACTGTATGTTTGTTTGTTTTATAAAGAGCGAATTCATATTAGGTGGTGTCGAGAAAGTAGCTGAGTGAATTCGTTTGCTGAACAATTTGTTAGCGTACATTTTCGTTGTTGTAAGTTCAACGCCATCTGGTATGAGTTCACCTTGGTTTTCTATTTTCTAAATTCGCCCAACAAATTCGCCTTAGACTGACTTTGCCAATTGCTACACCAAAAGCCAAAACCAAATACATGTACATAAGTTTTGTGAACGAATTTGCTGTTGGTATTGCCCAAAACCTTACTGAATACGCCTCGATTCATGGTGTATAAAAGAGTTACTCTTTAGTTTTTCTTTCGTTGTATTTTGATTTATAAGTCAAATAAAAAACACACTTATCAAAAATATATAATAAGGAAATAATAAGAACTTCCTTTTGGATCCAGACTTACGTAACCGTTGAGCAATGAAATAAAACCACGCAAAGACACTGATTAATTTCGAAGACATATTTGAAAGGGTTGCCATATGTTTAAAAATGTAAATGTAATTAATATAATAGAACAAATTAAATATTACGATATTGGTGTAAACTGAAAAAAGTTTGTATGAAACGATTTTTGAAGAGGGCTGTCAAACGAAAATTAACAAAAAGTCTTTTTAAAGTATTTTTAGGCAGGGCTAGCACAAAAAAAGTTAAATTAAATATTTTTTAGTAATTTTGTGGAAGAGATTTGTTTCGCAAATTGATTGAGGGTTGCCAGCTGGTTGAAATTTGAATACAAAGAAATTACAACTACATTAGAAAATATATTGAAAGTTTAACTTCTTTTGCACGTACGGAAATTTTTTTTTATCATCGATGAAATTTTGAACACATGTGAACTTTATTTAAATTTATTTTAATTAATACATTTTTGTAAAGCATTTTGTAATGGGCTTAACGGAAACAAAATAAAACCCTTTTGATTCTAATATTGATTTACTTAAATAATTACTTTATTTTTATTTTTTTTATATAACTAGCAAACATTTTCTATATAGTAAAATTTCCCAGGTAATAATTTTGTAGAGCATTCTAACCCTCTCTCACGAAAGAGTCGTTTTAGTACCTTTTTGAAATTCTGTGAAATCTTTTATAGAATTATTATTCCATAAATTTAACAAGGGGTCTTTCGAAACAAAATCTGTGTGCGATTAAAGCCGAAATGTATGTAAAACAAAATAAGAAAAAAATTTCCATATAAAAGTTAGATAGCAGCTATGTAATACATACTACATTTGAAATAATAAGGTCATTGGAGGAGATAATATGTGTGATAGATGTTGCTTATTTCGAAGGGCTTATTTATTTTTTCTATTTTCTGTACGCTTTCCATATAAAGAAGAGCTTTAGTAAATTCAAGCAAATAGTTCTCTAACATATTATAACCCTTTATAGATATTTTATATTCATTTTATTACAAATTAGTTAAGATTACCAAAAGTGAGTCAAAACCATTCTTTGGTAAGGGTTACAATTTTCTACAAAATTATTGATTCAGAAGTTTCACTATATGCACCCAAACTTGATATATCGCTCAAATATAAATTCGAAGCCATTTTTCTACTCAATATGACCACACAAATATTACCTGAGAACACAAAATTATTTAGAAGTTTTACTCTAAGGTTTTTCATCCTGAGCTGAAATCATTCCACCCTCAAAAGTGTTGTGTGTTTTTGTTTCACCCTATGGGATACAATCATCAGCCCTCTGAAATATAAAGCCTGATTTTTTGGACTATCTGAATAAGTATATACAATTTGATGCAAAGTTACTCTTTAGTTGTTCGTCTTCGCTTAAGAAATGTTTCGAAATATAACTTAATATGCTAATCGAAATCAACTTTTCTAGTTCTGTCATTTTATTTGAAGCTTTTCTTCGCTTATTCAGCCCTATTAAATAAATGTTTATTTACCTACATGAGTATTTATTTCATGGCAATATGAAATAAGTTCGTTTTTTCCTCAATAAAAAACTAAAAGTGGTGAAGTATGACTCCAGATGCGATTCACAATCACCAACAACGACCAAGCCATAATTAACCTTGGTCTAGTCATTCAACATCACCTAGTTTGCTATGGAGTCGATCAAAAGTGAAGATATTCAATATCCGCCTGAGTCATATGGAACGGAACTGCCTGTCAAGCGGAAAGCGCGACACTTCCAGTCTGTGATTTATGTATCACATAAAGCCAATCCATTACCTAATTCATGTTTACGTTTCTTAAGCAACAAAATAGCATTAAATAACATTTCAAATGCCTCTCAATTAACAACATCTTGAGGTTTTGCCAGCTACTGACTTTTAAATCTGATAAACTGTACAAAACAATAGACCCCTGAAGTTGAGCCAAAAATCACCGGTTAATTTAAACAACTGATCGCTCTTCGTTCATTCATTTCGTAGAGTAATTACTTTCCATTGAAAAGAAAGAAACGCAAAAAAAAAATTATATTGTTATTGCTGTTGACGCTGGTTTCGGGAACAATAACTATTATTTAAAATACATACTTAAAAGAGACTGGCCAACCCAAGCCAAAAATATGCGACCCCTAATTAACTGTGACGGGGAGAACGTTTAGTCAACAAAAGATAGACAGACAGACAGATAGATAAATAGATTGGCACAAGTGAAGAAGGACAAACGAAATGGAAACCGAGCCATGCACATCCTGGCAAATAAAGAGATATATTGTATGTATGTATGTACTGCATTCATCTAAGGGCAACAGGTAAAGGCGACACTTGCACCACCAACCAACGCACTTTGACCATTGAAACAGAGCGCAGGCGTAGATGAGCGCATACTTACAAAAATACTTATACAATTTATGTGCTAATGGTTGTGGATGTTTGATTGTAGTGTTGGAGTATCAGGTACAAATTCTTGAAAGCATACCTACATACATACATACATGACATATTTTATTTTCATTAAATAGACATACTCCACATAAGATTTACGTAAACAAGAACATATATATGTACATATATGTGTACATATGTATGTACATATGTATGTATGTATACATGTGAGTCTTGTAAATTTTTTTTATACTTAAATAATTACGTTGTACATAAACTAAGTATGTACGTCTGGACACGTTCCTTCATCTGCCAACCACCGAGCATTGCTTCATTGCTCCATTGCTTACAATTAATTCGCTTATTTGTTTTGGTTTTCCTCTTGTTTATCCTGGTGTCGTTACATTTGAGGTATTTGTCTTTTCTTGTGCGTGTGGTGTTGTTGTCGTATTGTTGTCTCATTTTGTGATTCACTAATTTCCTTTACTTCAGCTGTGTTGTTTTCAATTTTGTTACTTTTGTTTTCGCTTTTGTTTAAGGATTGTTGTTTGTTGTTTACATTTCGGTTTCTATATTGTGTGATGTAAAAATATTTTTCATTTCTTTTGTTTTATTTAATGCGGTCGGCGGTCGTGAACGCTTTGGTTTTTGGTTATTTTCATACTTGCATATTTATTGTTTTCCTTTTGTTTTGTAAATTTTTGCCGACAAATTCTAGGTACTTCGAACATACTATGTATCTACGCATGTGTGTATGTAGAGATTTTTTTTAACTACCTATATAACCTTCACCGATTGTCCATATAAAAATCGTGTGCCACTTTATTTGTGGTCACACTCCTCCGATACGACTTGACCGATTTTTATGAAATTTTGTACATACATATGTATATATTTGGTAGTTATGAGAATAGGTCGTAAACACGCTGCAGAGGTAGAAGAGTGACGACAAAAAGGTGACTTCCGTCACTTCGTACTTTCCTCGTTAGAAGGACTGGCGTCACAAATGTCTCTTAAAAACTTAATTTTTATGAGTATTGAGAGATTTTAACAAAAATTTAAACACAGAATAATAAATGGGAATTGCCGAGCTTTGTATTGTAGCAGTTGCAGTGAAAATAAAAGCCCAAGTGCAGTGTTATCACCTTCCTTTTCTTCTCGCTATTCCTGTGGTATGAACATCTGTGGCGTGTACGCTGCCGGCGTTGTCGAATCTGGGTTTCTATCATTCTTTGGTCGTAAGGAATAATTTATGCTTGGGAAAGAGTGGTCATCTATTAAATATTTGTAAACAGATCTTTTAAATTTAAACTGGTTTATGGTCTAAAGAATTTTTTTTGGAAAAAAATACATATTTAAAAAAAACTTTTTTATTTAAAAAAACCCGCCAAAATCAATGTAGCTGAACGAAATATTAATATTATTGCAATGATGTCTTCAAATATAATAAACATTACCGATTTTTTTTAGTATGAGGAGTGATGTACCCTAAAGTACATATTCTCAAAAAAAAAAAAAAAAAAAAAAAAAAACATAAAAATAATCAAACATATAATTTGGTAATTCACAAAATGTCATAATGTGTCATAAATCAGAAAGCCATAAAATTTTAGTTTCCAAAGATTATGTTCTTGGTTTACATTGCAACAAATAATTACAACTAAGCAATTTTGTATTTTTTAAATTGTGATTTTATGACTTGTGACACATTATGACACCTAGTGAATCACCCAAATAATAAATATTTCACTTTAAGAAAATAATGTTAAAAATCGGTGCAGTACTTTGAGTGCCTATTCAATTTTATTTAATAAATTTAGATCCAAAATAATAAATTTTATTTACACTAATGTGGAAATGCTTAAAAAAAAGTTTGCGCTTATCCTTACAAAATAAAAAAACCAAAATTATAAAAATATAATAAAAAATATTTCCCTTTAAAAAAATCATAATTAAAATCGGTGCATTACTTTGCCAAAATCGCCAAATCGTTACAAACATTTCCCATATAATCAATTTTTACATATGTACATATGTACATATAATGAATTTAGATTACAAAGTATAGCATTTTATGCACAAAAACACAACCTTTTCCAATTTTATAGGGGGCGTCTCATGGACATTTGTGGTTTGAGTGCGAACACATGGGAAAAATAGCTATGTATGTATGTACATATATGGCTTGGGCATCTGGCCACTCAAAGTGAAGAGAAAAAACCACAACACCAATGTATTCACAAGCGCCGATACAAAAGTACACTTCAAACCATGCACACGCACACACACGCACAAACACATTCATTTCAATGGCAATGCGGCAGTTAACGATCTCAGTTGACTTTTGTACACATAGTAATATCTTATTTTCCTTATTTTTCAAATCGCATTTAGAAGGCGTATACGGTGTTTATTGGCAATAATTGTCAACTAACGGCTAGCGGCGTTACGCGTCGTCAGCCAGTTTGCTTCACTGGCAGCCAAAAACCACCACCACCACCATCACCATCACTGGTGAGTCATCCAACCCGTTGTTGGCATATGCCTGCAGTTGTGTTGGTACAACGTAGCAACATGAACGTGCGCCCCGTGGAAGGGTTGAACTGAACCGAGGTAACCGAAATGGATTCCAATTTGCTAGGCTACCTACTGCCTGCATAGTCGTAGAGTAGCGATAATTTTCACACACAATTTACCTTTCACATTTTAGTTACACGCACACGTGAGCACTAAGGTGTTTTCCACGTCACACCCACAAATTAAGTTCGGTTTCACGGCAACTACGCCCAGTTAGTTAGTAGCATCCACACCCCCGTTGCGTTCGCTAATCTTGCGGCTAACCAGGATTAAACACTCACGAATTCCCACTCGAAATCTGACACACATATGTATGGCGGTAGCACGCGGAAATTAACAAGGCATTATGACTGCATCACCGCCACATGCAGCACAACACACTAAGTAGGCACTAGTAGCTTGCATTTCGATATTAGTTAATATAAAAATTTAGGTATATTAACATATGAAGAGAATTTTCCGCGAATATTGCACTACACATTCGATTTGGATGTATCGCGGCGCTACGAGACGCTTCGCACTTTCATCACCGCACTCCTACGACTAACACAAAATAAGTGCCTTCCGCCCGGCCAAAGAATCTAAACAAATTCCCAGTTTCGTTTTTATCATCCTCACAACGAATTATAAGTAAGTAAGTTATATACGACAGAGCGCACCCGACACACCGAACAAAAATGAAATTACTAATAAAAATTCGAAAACAAAAACCGCCATAACAAATTTCCTGATTAAAACTTATCACAAAAGTTTCATATCACCTTTGAAAAAGTAAACATACATACATGCATACACCCATGCAACACCAACAACAGCAACAACACCAACACCCCAATCTAACATTGGACGTTATTCCAGCCATATCATTGGTTCAGCCGATAGTCGTTGGCCTATTGACCAAGCGAGCATTGGAAGATATTACTTGGAGGAAGCCCGCCCTGATACTACTCGCTCATCGACGTGATATGGACTCTCGCCTAGACATGTCGTCTCGGCCATATGCGATAAAGCCTTTAACTGGGTAAGGGGTTGCCCTAATTTCAATCGGCATCGACAAATTGTAACTGTGTGTGAGTGTGTGTGTGAGTTTGTGTGTTATTACTCCCCGATTCCGTATCGCATGACTTTCATGACTATCCTTATCGTCGAGGTATGTATCCTTATCAGAGCAATGGCGCCCGTATTGGCTACAGACACACACACACATAAATGATTATTTATAAATGTGTGTGTATGTGTGTGGGTGCTTACAATAGATTTCCAACTCAAATAAGAGGTGTGGTTCATAGTACTGGACGTCTAAACCTGATTACCACTATCAGAACTTGCGAAGACTCGAGTCGGCTGGAATTAAGTTGATAGCACTTTCCCAACCACAGCAGCGCAGGAATGCAGTTATTTTTATTATTGCAAAATAATTTGTATTTAGTTGCCGAAATGCCAAAAATATACCTACATATTTGGTGCTCGTACTTGAGGAGTGGACCATTTGATAAATTTTCAATGGTCGCGTCGATAGCGCGTCACGAAGTCACGACTGAGGTAGTGGCATATCAGTGTGTATTTACATATGTATGTAGGTATGTACGTGCATCAAATTCTACTACTAATTACCACTACTACTAATTACTACTACTACAGCTACTAATTACTACTACTACTATTAACTATTACTACTACTATCACTACGACTACTACTTTTACTACCGCTATTTTTATTAAACCTACTACTAATTACTAATGCTACTACTATTTACTACTACTTTATTATTATTATTATTATTTTCTATTATGTTTACTAATGCTACTACAAATTACTACTACTATTTCTAGTAATTTTTACTACTAATTTTTTTTTACAAATCTCTACTACTATTTGAACTACTATTAATTTCTACTACCACTTTTACATTTTTTTTTACTTATTTCTACTACTATTTGACTACTAGTATTTTATTAATTTCTACTATTAATTTTACTAATTTCTGTGACTATTTTTACTAATTCTACAACCAATTAGTGCAACTATTTTTACTAACGATACTACTAATTACTACTTCTATTTTAACTAATGTATACTACTATTTTTCCTAATGCTACTGCTAATTATCACTACTAATTTTACTTTTCTTTACTACTATTTTTCCTAATGCTACTGCTAATTACCACTACTAATTTTACTTTTCTTTACTACTATTTTAACTTGCACTTCTACTAATTACTGCTACTATTTTTACTAATTCCAGCTACTACTTTTATTAATGCTACTACTTAGTACTACTACCACAACTATTACTATTACTACTTATTACCATCGACTCTGGCTCGCGACTTTAGGTACACGGGTGGTTTATTTCCGCTCCACCTATGGGTGTTGAGTTGCGCGTAGAATATAAAAAGAAATAGGATTTTGAATAGTTGGAAGTACAAACAGAGAAGTAATTGGTCCTTCAAGTTAAACCTTATGGAAACTTTGCTTTACAATTATTTCACTATCAAAGTATATCGTCTATAATTATTTCGGTTTTTGTTTTTAGACTAACTTGATCTAATTTAATTAATTTAATTAAGTCACACTTGTCATAATTGTTTAAAATTGCTAATAGTTTACAAAATATCATTAAGTTTCACTTTGCTAAAAAAATAATTTTCATGGTTAGGAGGAAACTTTAGACAACTTTAAAAACGATTGTATTGAAAAATATTTGAAAACCCAAAGTTGCGACGCCACACCATCTTTTCCAAGTTCATACATTCAGGGGGGATCCAGTAACGATTCTTAGGGGAAGGGGCAAATAATTTTATACCTCAAATCCAACGCATACTGTAAAATCTTTCCAATCATTATTTGACTGCAATTTTAGATAAATATATAATTTTTCTTTCAGAGATCTCATTTTAGCTAGAAGAAAAAATAGTAATCGCTTTTTTAAATAGTTGGTCCACAATAGCCGCTGTATCCACAGTACCCCTTTTCCCCTGCTTCCCACAAAAATGTCCTCCATTTCCCCCTGCTGGATCCGCCCCTGATACATTTATATAAGTACATGTACAGTGCTTTTATTTATTTAATTTTAATTATTTTTGTAATAAAAATATAGTTCATTCTACAACAAATACCGGTTAAATTAAAGTTTCAAACTTTTTTCAAATAGAGGAAAAAATTCAATAGTTTGTACACTGTATTCTAAAATTTTTCATTTATTGATCGATTAATTCAATTTTATTTAATTACTCAACAAATAGCAGTTATTTTTGATTTTCAGTTATCGAAGACTTACTTTTAATCAGTCATAAAAATCAATTAGTGACTTTTATTAACAAAAATCATGAATAAAAATCAGTTGAGGGAAGTAAGTAGGCTTTTTAATACCTTTATAGGACAATGTCATTTATAGTTTGGAACAAAATTTTACTTTCCTGAAATACCATCCTAGTGAGTGCTCAAAATCACTTGGAACAAATCAAACTTTTTTTCGGTCCATATATCGTGCATGCATAAATTTTTAAAATCAGCATGATGATTTTTTAAAATTATAAATCTCTGACTGATTTTCTTCGCTGACTTTTACAAATAAAAATCTTCTATAACTGTTATCATGAGATGAATAAAATAAAATTAAAAAAGTAATGTTAACTATCAAATTTATAAACTAAAAATCAGATATGTTACCTTTATAAATTATGCATAGAAATTGCCACAAAAAAAATTTGTTTTCAAATTTTGTTCTCAGTGAAAAAATAAGTCGATTGTTATATTTTATTTGTTTGTAGAACTGAATTCCTCAATCCGGGTTTCATTAAAAACTGTTATTTTCGGTCCCCGAAATAAGCAGAAATTTTTAAGTAAGCAATCGAAAATATTTTAAAGCCCCACTATATAGGCCTGAAATTGTTGTGGGTAGGGTTCAATCGATACCCCTAAGGTATCACTCTTATGAGTACATGTACTCAAATGATGGAAAGTATCGATACCTACTCAGTATCGACTAAGTATCGAGTATTTACTTGAATCGTTGTCTTCTTTTCTTTCGAGAGATACTTGCCTGTTTTTGTCTCAAAAGATCGCCAAAAATTAACGATAGTTTTCAATAAAAATGTGGAATGAATCTTTGAATATTTATTATTATTTTTGTACAAAGTTTAAAATTGGGATTTCCATTGTTTTAATTATAGAATGAACTATATTTTTAATTAAAAAATGTTATTAAAGCTACTTAAAAATAAAAATTAAAAGTCAAAACTTATTCATATGACCTTATAATTATAATAAACGCACTGCATCATTTATCAACTATTTATCAAAAAAGATTCATTGGTTTTTTAAGCACACTGCTAAGGAACAATATTGGTTATTATTGCATATATGATATATACGTACATATATTATTCACAAAATATTTATAAAAAAAAGAGTTTTTGGGGCACACTGCCAAGGAACAACAACTTTTCTAAATGCTTTCCAGACAATCGATTTCTACTTTTAGAAATAGTTGCTCCTGCTTTAGAAAATAGCCTTTCACAAGGCACTGAAGACCCAATTACAGGCAAAAATAAACGTGCTTGCTTATAGAGCTGCGGATATGTTGATTTCATATCTTCCCATTCTTCTAGTGGGTTACTTTTTAACGAACATACAGGTGTTGACAAATAAAGTGATAGATCATCATAAGAATTGGTTGTGCTTTTTTTTCTCTTGTTTCCTACCACTAACTGGCGGTGATGTTGCCAAAAGTCGAACTGAGAATTTATTGGGCTACTTTCGCCCTCAGAACTCTTTGGTGAAACAGGCAAATCGTTTCGAATCAAAGCCCTTACTTTAAGAATAGCTTGACTGCAAGCCAACGAATCCTCGAAATTTAAGTTTTTAAATCGAGGATCTAAAAGTGTTGCAATAGCTGCATGCGAATTAAATTAAATTTTCCCGAATCTACGATTTACTTCGAATATAAATGTTTGAGCAATATTTGTTGCAACAGAGTTTGAAAATGGGAGTTTTTGTAAAGAGGTCTTTAAGCAATTGATCATCGGTATGATTTTAGACATTGTAAGATAGTTTTCTCCAGATGTTTCTCGGGTCATATACTCAAATGGTTGCAAAATTAAAAGTAATAGTTTAAGTGTCTCTATTTCCTGCCCGGTTGGCATCTCTGGACTTGATGAAGTTTCTAATACCAGTTCGGATATATATTTCAACATTTCTAAAAACCTCTCTACCATATAAAATACCGAATTCCAACGAGTAGGAACATCTAGAACATCTAGAGGTAAATGGCTTTTTGCAGATACAATATTTTTCACAGCAGCTACCATATTTTGACCGTTGTCAGTCACAATGCATCTAATTTTTGATATATTAATATCCCATTCGAACAAAATATCTTTCAGTGTGTCGCTGACATATATCGCTGTGTGTCTATCATACAGCTGCCTCGTGGCAATAGCACAATTTATAATTTCGATGCCTTCTATAAAATGAACGGTTACACCTAAAAAAGATTTTTCGGCCATCGTTTCAGTCCAGATATCCATTGTGATACATAAAGAGGATGCTTGTTCTATTCGCTCCTTGTATAATTTCCTTGTTACGTCATATTTATTTGCTAAAATTTTTTTAAAATATTCGCATGAAGGGATTTTATATAAAGGAGCTACCTCCTTCATTAGCCGCATGAATCCTTCACCCTCGACGACGTGAAAAGGTCTCATATCCTTGCAAATGAAAAATAGTATTGACAAAGTAATACTATTACTTTTTTTACCGTCTCCTGCAAATGTTTCAGATGGTATTAAAAATCAGTTAAAACAAATTGATCCAAAATAATACCTTTATAGCGAGCTATATTGTCAAATACAGTTTTTATGGAATGAGCTTCACAGTCACTATTACTTGGAACAATTGAGACATCATCACAAGAATCTTCACTTATGGCACTGCCTTCTTTAGCTTTACGTCTGAAATTCATAAAAAATATGTTTGGCAAAATAAGTTAATTAGCGCTACTAAATAGTTTTAAAGTAAAAATTACTCTTTTTAAATACGTTTGCGTGCATTTACGTGTGAATTGCAGAATTAAGCGCCAAAAACACATTGTACGGAAGCAAACCTTTTATTTTTTAAAGGAACACACTTCTGAATAATTGGGTAAAACATAAAACATTTTAATGTGAATCACACGTGGTTGATTTACGAATCAGCTGCACCGTGTATGGCTCTTTTAATGAAGCAGCTACCATTTTGAATCATACTTACTTTGAAACTTTTGTACATTTAGTTAAAACAATATTGTGGGACTTCAAATGTTTATGCAAATTAGATGTATTACCACAATACTTAACTGTATTGTGGCAACGTTTGCATGAAGCCAAATTATTGTTTTCTTTTGCGAAATAACTCCACACTTCTGATACAGGAGGAGCCATATTGTACTGCTCTCTACATACATATGTATTAGCAATTTAATCAAACAATAACAACAAAAAGGTTTAGTTAATTACAAAACACAGCTTTTATATTTAATATATAGTCACAAAACCAAGCTTAAATGGATGTATGTTTGGTTAAAAATTATTAAATTGTAGCAATGGGCACGACCGCACTTTTCGTGAAAACTCTAATAACGGGCGTCATTTGCTGAGTTGAGAATGCAATGACAAACTTAGTGAAAATTAGTATTTCGATACCAAGTACTTTTTCCCGATACTTACTCGATACCGACCAAAAAAGTATCGAGTAAAAAAATACTTGGTATCAAAACAAAAGTATCGAGTAAGTACTCGTATTTACTTGTATCGATTGAACCCTAGTTGTGGGATATAATTAGAAATTTTGGAAATAAGACAATGATACAGAAAGTGAAAAGTAAAAGGTTCCATCCCAAATTACAAAACTTGCAAAAATTTCAAAGAATTTTAAAAAACTTACGATAATTTTTTTTTTTTTTGCAGAATTTAAAAAGTTGTTTGGGTATGTAGTTTGGTAGCCCATTTGCGCTTCTGCTTTGATTAAAAATGTAATTTCGTATATGTATGTCTAAACATTCTCAAACAGTTTGAAAATTTAATAAATGTTTGTTGAGTTCCCATAAATTTTGTATAAAGTTTGAAACTTTGATTTATAAGATGTATGTTACAAAATAAACCATATTAAAAAATAAATAAAATTAATAAAAAAAAAACGTTAACCTGAAAAATTGTGGTCAATAATGCAAAACATAGCACTGAAATATTTTCAGTGCGAGTGGCTGTATATATTTTTTCAACAGTTGGCTGTATATATTTTTTCATCAGTTGGCTCTACTTTATTTTACTCCCCTTTTTAACAATATTTTTTTTTAACTAATTACTTATATATCGTCGGCTAGTTTGTGAAGATCCAATAATCTTTTTATGTCGATTTTCGATCAGTATTTTAATTAGGCTGATTGATCTTAAAATATTGTAAAACATTTTGTATATACATTGTACATTGTACATACATATGTACATACATATGTATGTATATGTTTTTATACAAGTACTCGCATTTATATAGTTAATAATAAATCTCGTAAAATGTTGGAATAACTTTGCAATTAATTTATTAATACGCATGTATATATGAATGTATACATATGTACATATGTATGTAGGTTGATGTGTCCATAAATATTTTATTTAACAGCCCAGTAGCAAAAGCGAAAAGTAAGGTAGGGTGTGGTAGTATCAAACAACAGGTTACTGGTTTGATTCGAGCATTCTGATGGTAAGGTTTTTTTTTTGAATTTAATTTATATAAATTATCAAAATTTATACTATTAAAAGTGGCGCTTTTGCCATCGAAATCATAAAATTTGTTATGTCCGGGAAAATATTAAGATTTACGTTAGCTGACCCAATTTGAAAATACGTTAAATATTTAGTTTTTTTATACATAAAAATAGTTGTTAACAAGCCACCTCGGGTGATAAAGCATAGAAGATCTATATACAAATACAAAGTGGCGCAAAAGTAAACTTCCGATGTTTTTTGGCTGTAATTTAAAAAAAAATAAAAACTTTGATTCTTCTTTTACATCAAGTCGAGAATATGATGTCATGTAAATGGCTGCCGCCACAGTTGATTGTCATTTGACCCCTTTTTATGGCATTTTCCATCACTTTGGCCAAAACTTCCGGCGATAGGTCCTCACATTCTTGACGGATATTCTCTTTAAGAGCTGCAAGAGTCTGAGGCTTGTTAACATAAGCCCGCGACTTCAAAAAGCCCCACAAAAAGAAGTCTGGAGCGGTCAAATCAGGCGATCTTGCTGGCCAGTGCAAATCGCCAAAACGGGAGATTAGGCGCCCGGGAAATGCATCCTTCAGCATATCGGTTGTGGCACGTGCAGTGTGTGCCGTTGCACCGTCCTGTTGGAACCACATGTTTTCCAATCCCAATTCATCAAGTTGCGGCAAAAAGAACTCGTTGATCATTGCTCTGTAGCGCTCACCATTCACAGTAACCGTTTGGTCCGCGACGTCTTCGAAGAAAAAAGGTCCGATGACTCCTCCAGCGAAAACAGCACACCATACAGTGACTTTGAGCGGGTGTAATGGCTCTTAGTGGGTTACACGCGGATTTTCAGTGCCCCAGAAGCGTAAATTTTGCTTATTTACGTACCCGCTAAGATGGAATGGGCCTCATCACTCATGATTATTTTTGATGAAAAATCATCTTCCTCTTGGTGGTGATTAAGGATGACTTGAGCGTATGTTAGACGCGATTGGCGGTCAGCAGCTAACAGCTGATGCACCGTCTGGACTTTGTACGGAAACATCTTCAAATCTTGTACCAAAATTCGCTGTAAAGACCGTCGACTGATACCCATTTGCGTGGCACGTCGTCTGGTCGATGTCGACGGCGCTTCCATGACATCCTCGGCTACAGCAGCAATATTCTCTGCAGAACGGCTACTCCAGGGTCTGCCACGCCTGGCAGCATATCGTGTTGTGCCAGTCTCTTCGAGACGAGCGGCTAAACGGCGCAGTGTTTCACCAGTAGGCGTTGGACGGCCAGGAAATCTGCGACGAAATTCACGTTGGGCCAAAGTCACCGACCGATTATTGGTCAAATAAATAGTCAGCAATATTCCGCGTTCTGGAGCAGTGTAGCGTAACATTGTTTATTAACGTGTATTTCGCATGTGTTTACTACACAAATGTCAAAACAGAACTGACATTAGGGGCCAATCGCAAAATTTATAGCATTTTCTGATAGGAGGATTACTTTAGCGCCACCTTGTATATATTGTGTATATAACTTAATTCGTGCGCTTTGCTAAGAAATGGCGTAACTTGTATGTATTCCATCGTACCAATATATTCCGAACATACGTTGGAAAGCTACTGTCATTGTACGTCTTTTCAGTATATGTCATTCATTTGAAGCTTAAACAACAATAATTTTTTTCACTCAAATATGTCGAACTTTGTGCCTGAAAAAGTGTTTTTGCGGGGAGCTCTTCTTCATTACTTTAATATGAAGAAAACTGCTGCCGAAAGTCATCGTATTAAAGTGGTTTGCACGATTTAAAAGTGGTGATTTTGGCTTGGAAGACGTTGAACGTCCTGGGCAGCCGAAAAAGTTTGAATATGAAGGACTGGAAGCATTACTCTATGAAGATTGCTGCCAAACGCAGGAAGAGCTCGCAGAATCTTTGGATGTCGCTCAAGCAGCCATTTCAAAACGTTAAAAAGCAGCTGGATATATTCAAAAGCAAGGAAATTGCGTTCCACATGAACTCAAGCCGAGAGATGTCCAAAGGCGGTTTTGCTTGTCCGAATGCTGCTGGAACGCCGCAAAAGGAAGTCATTTTTGCATCAGATTGTTACGGGTGATGAAAAATGGATTCATTACGACAACCCCAAGCGCAAAAAATCATATGTGAAATTCAGCCAACCAGCCAAATCAACGGCTAAGCCGAATATCCATGGCGCGAAGGTAATGCTCTGTATTTGGTGGGATCAGAAGAGTGTGCTGTATTATAAGCTGCTAATACCGCGTGAAACCATCAATAGAGAACGCTACCGAACACAATTAATCCGTTTGAAGAGAGCAGTAGCCGAAAAAGGCCGGAATATGCGACCAGACACGAGGCAACAATTTTCCACCATGACAACGCTCGGCCCACGTTGCTATTCCAGGTAAGAACTATTTGGAAAACAGTGGATGGGAAGTTTTACTACCCCATCCGCCTTATAGCCCAGACCTTGTCCCTTCTGACTACCATTTGTTCCGATCGATGCAGAACGCCCTCACTGGAATACGGTTCAAATCAGAGCAGGATATCAAAAATTGGCTGCAAGCCGGCGCAGTTCTTTTGGGATGGGATCCACAAATTGCCAGAAAGATGGGAAAAAGCCATAGCTTCAGATGGGCAATACTTTGAATAATACTATTGTACATGTCTTTCTTAAATAAACGTTCAAATTTTGGAAATCCAAAAAAGTAAATAATTAATAAAATACTACCACTAAAATCGTTTAGTGATAAATTTTATTTAATTTAATTTAATTTATTTATTAACACATTACTCGTAGTACAGTAAGATCAGAGATGTCTTGTGTATTACAAAAATATGAAATACAATAGCGAACACTTAAAATAAACAAATAAAAAAGTACATATGGAGATTAAGTTACAAATTATAATAAAATATACATAAGAAATTATTTAAAAACTAACGAAAATGTGAGTACAATACAATCTTAAAGTTTCTTTTATTTAAACTAGTGGCAGGGATAGAATTCCATAAACGTATAGCGCTGACGAAAAATAACCTCGCAGAGGAAAGGGAGTTTTAATTAAGAACTATTAGAACATTTACCCGTGCTGATTTTGAAACTAACAGTTTCTCGTAGAGGTAGCCAAATGCCTTATCCATCATAAGCCGAAATAAGAAAATGCAGTTTCAGGCTTTCAAGTAGTCAGAAATTTCACAACCCAACAGACTTTTTCCCCAGGCAGAGAAATGTTCATATTTCATTAGTCCAAACACATAACGTATTAATTTGTTAAAGGCTACCTCAATTTTATGCGCCGATTGAGAATCTAACTTGCTATAGACTAATTCAGGGTAGCAAATTATCGGCATTATTATTATATTGCAAGTTTTGGTTTACATTGATCGCCGTAAATGAGGCAGACATTCTTAAATTTCTTAGGGTGTAATACACCTTGCTAGCAATGGACTTCACATGGTGGAATTAACGACAAAGCCAAGTTTTGTTTGAAACGAATTTTATTGGTTTATTCCCTATATACCTTATAAGAGAAAGACCATTTTTGAGGAACGCCAGACGACAATGGATGTAGGTTAGACATTTTCAAATTTTCAAATTCAACTTTCACACGCTGCGACCTGCCTGTGAGGTAGCTCTCCATCAATTGCACAGCAGATTAACCTAAACCAAAATACTTTTTTAATTTAAAGCAAAGATGCTTATGGTCAACAGTATCAAATGCCTTAGAAAAACCCAGCAAACAGAGAAGTGTTAGATGCTTTTTATCGAAATTAAGTATGATATCGTCAAGTATCTTTATCATAGATGTGGAACAACTGTGCTTAGACCTAAATCCAGACTGAAAGGGAGACAATTTATTGAATTTATCAACATGGTTGTAGATTTGCTGAAATATCAGAGATTCAGCGACTTTTGACAGAGCAGGCAGTATATGTACTAATGGGACGGAAGTCACTGGGGCTACAAGCAGTTCTGTTTTTGGCTACAGGAAGCACAGTAGCAACTGACCACGCATTAGGGAAATAAGACGTTGTAAAACTATGGTTTATTATGTGAGTTAGAGTGGACTAAACTAAAGGTAAAATTATTTTTATAAACTGAATTGAAATGTCGTCGTTCCCAATGGCATTGGACCGTATTTTATAAAAACTTTTTACTATTTGCTCTAAAGTAGACGGTACCATTCACATTTTCTAAACTACGTATTCATTTTTCCAACTATATACTGTGTACCGGATTTGATCAAATTTAAGAGCTTAACATTATAAGAAGCTACTGATATATTGTACTCTTATGATTTTTGCGAAATTCCGTTATGTGGACGTAACTATTATCTCAATACTTACTTGAATTATCCGATGCACGTACGGGTAGTCAGACTTAATCGATTTGTATTTTAATTATTGTAAAAAACAAAAAAAAAACTACAAAAAACAATGGAAATTTTATATTTATTAACGAAAGAGCGGTTATTTGCCGCCAATGACTTGCATATAAAAGACATTAAGATTTATTAAGATTTAACCTAGACGTTGGTGGCACTTCGGTGGCTTTCAATACTGGGATATTTATTTGTACTTTGTGTGTACATACATACATATGTACATATGTATATGTGTACACTATACAAACAAACATACTTCATTTCTCTATAAGCGCTTAAGGACCGTTCACATAAGACTTTTACTTTGCTTTGCTTCAGAGTTTCGCTTTGACAGATAAGTTCAATACATGATGTTATATGAGTCCTGCTAAATACATGGCGAGGAAAGTAGAGCAAAGCAAAGCGAAGCAAAATCATGGGCAACTCTCAACTTTTGTACGCTTTGGCAATCAGCTGTTATCATTTCCATTTTATTTTTATTTTGGCGTGCGTATACACACTACAGACACTCGCGAATTTCAAACATTAGTAGCATAACTACTACTACTTCCATCATATCAGCAAAATTCATTTTTTTATTCTATCTTTAAACAAAACACTCTGAACAAACACAAATCGCAACTCATAACAAACTACTAACGCAGAAACTGTCAAAGCGTTCTATGTAGCTGACCTTCTACACCTCACGCTTTGTTGTTAAAGTTCGAACTGTCAAGCAAAGCGAGGAGAGTTCTATGTAAACGGCCCTTTAGTTTCTAATTTAATTTATACTCGTACAATAAACCGCACGCATATATAACTTATATTTCGCAGTTTCAACGGTAGCAGAACTATGAAGAACTGAAAAACAGCATCCATTTTGTTTACTTATGTATATATATTTTTCTTCTTTTTTTGTTTTTTTAAATTATATGTAGGGCGTTAGTGTCAAGAATCAAATAACAACGACATAAAATGTGTACGTATGTGTGTAAATGGCACGCCACATTAAAAATATGAAAAACATGATCGCTGCTACAGCAAAAAATATGCCTCGAAAAATATTTAACGAATATTAATATAAATCTGAAATTTTTGTTTTTGCACTTCAAATTTAAATTTTTTAATGAGTGATCTCAGTCGGTTTTCTATAATTAAATTAACAAATACACATACTTATGTATTATAAATAAATTGCTACAAGTGAACAAAACATTCAATCATGGAATTCATTTAGGATGGTTTCGATAATCCAATAAAACAATATGTTTTTTTCCTGCTACGACTCCAGCTGCCAAAGTTTAGATGTAATTTGTCTTTTCTTTCATAGCTGCAGGTCGTAAAGCAGTATAAACAAAAACAAAATACATACAGTGAACCAAAAAAAAACGTGTACAGTACAGAGCTATACCTTCGACATTAAATATCTCTGAAACCATTAAATTTTTTTAACTGCAATCAAAAGAAAATAAACTCCAATTTTATTGTATATTATAATAGTTATTGTGTTTTTTTAATAAAAAATTATATTATTAACAAAAACTTCAAAAAACGGAAACAACTCACTATTCGAGAACCAAAAAAAAAAACTTGTACACTATCCTTTCATTAAAAATATTGTGTTATATGACAATATACTAACATTATTAGTATTTTGTATGACCATCCTTGGCATCCAGGACAGCTTGTAGTCTTCTTCTCATAGAATGAACTAAGTTTTGCGTGACATCTAACGGTATGTTCTCCCATATATCCTGAAGTGCAGCTTTAACGTCATTTTTGCTCCTTACGCTACGCTTTCGTAATTCAGCCTCCATGTATGCCCACAAGTGCTCAATAGGGTTAAGGTCAGGGCTCTGTGGAGGATGAGGCAGTACTTTTTTACGTGGTATAATAGCCATTCCTTAACTATTAACGCTGAATGCTTTGGGTCGTTATCCTGCACAAAACACAATAACTATTATAATATACAATAAAATTGGAGTTTATTTTCTTTTGATTGCAGTTAAAAAAATTTAATGGTTTCAGAGATACATATTTAATGTCGAAGGTATAGCTCTGCACTGTACAAGTTTTTTTTTGGTTCACTGTATATTTTAGCATTTCCAGCCATGTGGCGAATTCGCCCAGCTGTCCATTAAACTCCACCTCATATGAATTCGGCTTGATTTGTATTCACTAAAATCAGAAACAAGGCAAATTTAATAATTTGTTTGTGGTTCATTGGTAATTGTGCGTATAACTTGTTTGTGCAATTATTGTTCCTCTAGGTGTAGCAACACCCTATATGAATTCGCCTTGCTCAGAAATATCTAATGCTATTCATACAATTTGATCAAAATTTAAGCGTATTTCGTGTATGCGCGGAAGGACGGCCAGCACATTCACGTCAATCGCTTCATTTCAATCAGCCATTTCATTTCGCGATGTTTACCCCACGACAGCCAGTGAGAAATGGCAAAATTAGACATCAGGCGGCTGTACCTAAGGCGAATTTATACGACGTTGGTGACATTTCGGCGAATTCAGTCGAATTATCTATCTCAGTCAAATCAAAGTATCAAAGTTGAGTAGATATTTCGTTGTTGATTGAATCACGGCTAAAATCCAGCAGATTTTATGCCGAAATTTTCCATTTTTTGGTTCCAAGTAGAATTTAAATTTTATTGCCTGTCAGCACGGGTATGTATGTATGTACATATGTACTCTCTGTCAACACACAACCAAAAACCTAATCACTAGTAGGAAACCCCCAATCGTCGTCATAAACAAAAGCAGCTACTGATCGGATATCAGTGACGACCTTCAGTAACTGATAAAACATATCTGGTACTAGCCATACAGCCATACATTCGTACAAACATTAGTACAACAAAAGTTATTTCATTCAATCATACGACGTTTTTTTTTTTTTTTTTTTCAATCCTCATCCATTCACAAAAATGCCAATATGTCTGGGCGTGCAAATGTGCCTGCAAAAAAACAATAAAAAAACAAAAAAACAACAATAACATAAACACACATACTTCGTAAAACAACAATAGTAGCATTAAAAACAATAAATAAAACAAAGGAAAATTCAAGCCAGTATGATAAGCATAATAAAAAGCGATAAACTTGTCTAATCTACATTTAAGGTAATGTTGTTGTTGGACGCCGCTTGCTTGTTGTTATTTCTTTTATCGCTTCAGTTTACTTAATGAAATCCAGTCTACTATCAATGGCTGCCACAGATGTATGGATGTGTATACACACGAGTATGTATGTATGTATGTAGATATTGTAGTGCAAAAATGATTATTTGTGACGTCACGCGGTGAGTGAAAACACAATCGTCTGATAAAAAAATATTACACAGAAAAAAGTTTAGAGCAATTATGTTTATGGTTACAGGTTATAATGGAGGCTCATTGAAATGCACGAATACATACCACTAGGCAGGGTCGATATTTATTCTTTTTTTGTGTATCAATTGATTTAAGAATTAGGAGAACACACCAAACTAATTTCACCTAAACATACATACATAGAATGTGTGTAATGGAAAAGTTAAACAGCTTGCAATAAATTCAATTAAACTCTGAGGATTTTAAAAAGGCTTATCGCTCCCCTAATTTAAAATTTTTTTCCCGAAATTTCACACAAAATTAATTTTCATTCTAAGTCAATATTATTATGAATGAATACAAGTGAGAAGTATTGTAAATTAAAGATGGCGGCGGCTGATATTAAATAAAGAGTGGGTTTTTATAGACCGATAGAACTTTAAATTGAAATAAAACACACATAAAAAATGAAGTATGATGCCAAAGTTTTTTTTTTATTTGAAAGATATTCTCATGACATTTAATATTTAAAAACGATTTCTGGCTTATATCCGCCACGACTAGCTTTGGTGAATCGGATGCGATCAGTCCAATTTTGAACCACTTGTTGTGGATGGACAAAGTCCAACTTGTTCAGCACGGCGGCGAATTGGCAAATTCGGATCTTCTCCAACACTATCGCTTACAGCACCAATATTTTCTTCTGTACGTACAGTTCTTTGTCTGTTGAAATTTATCAACAGTTCGACGAATAAGATACTCGATTATGTGTACCATTCGAATTGCGAACAGAACACTGATTTTTTAAGTAAATTTCCACAATTTGTAAACGTTCTTGCGGCGTCATTCTTTCCATGACGATTTGTCAATGCTTGCTGAAGAGAAATGTCAAAACGAAATGTCATTTACCAGCTGTCAAGTGACAGCTATCCCTATAGAAAGTTCTATCAGTCTAAACAAAACCCCTTTACCACAAATAGCCATTATTAACTGTCAGGTTTAGAAATTCGCTCAGATAATGGCATACAAATGGTGAGGGTTGCTACATCAGGTAAGCTCAGCTGTGATGAATTTTGACATCTATGGGCTAAGATTTTTCACTTGTATTTATTGACAATGGTCAATAGAATATGTAGCTTGACAAATTTATTTGAAACTTTCAAAATGTATTTTTTAGTTATGACATGAATACATTTCGGTCAATCAGTATTCTATTAAAACCAAAAAAATATTAACCCCGCCTAATATCTAAAATGCCGGTCAAAAAGAAAAATATTTATAGTTTTAATAAATTTCATTGAGTATGAGAATTTGTGAACTTTTGACGAAATTTCAAGCGCTAAGGCGTCTGTCGTCTCTTATTATACATAATATTTGGTTTTCGATATGTCAAATATTTGATGGCAAAAATGCCATCATTTTGCATTGGCGTCAACCGAAATATTTCAAAGTTTGGGTCAAAATTTACCCAATGAAAACCCTGTGTTAGTCTTATCTACTACCTTCTCCTATCTTCCCTTCTAATACATTAAGGTGGTCCTTAAAATCAAATGAACGATTTTTTCAGTCGTATCCCCTCAATCGTAATACCTCGGCCAACCATATCACATATAGATTTTGGTTCATTGGATACGGTTAAGACATGCCGCACTAGGATCAAAGTACATATTACCTTATAAGACTCAAAAACTAAAATTACCTAGTATGTAATAGTGTCCTTAATTTTTAAAAAGGTTCATAAGATAATCTGGACTTTGAGCCCTCAACCGTCTCCTATCGGGACCAATATATGTGATATTTTCCACTAAAGTAGTATCGGCGAACTTTTCTCCTTACATTTAAGGGACACCCTAATACACTTATGCATATAAAATAAAGTCCCAAATTACGAATGAAAAGCCTTTACTTAAAAACTTCTTATTTATAAAGTGCAAAAACTGATTAAACCTTATCAGTATGGCTTTAAACCTGGCAAATCTGCCGTCATTCACGGCACGTCAAATATTGAAAAAGATCCATGAGAAGAGAATCAACACACACATCAATTTGTCGAATTTAAATCAGCTTTCGACAGCACGAGAAAAAGTTGTCTAGAACTATGGAGCGCTGTCAGAATTCAGTAGCCCTGCAAAACAAATACGGCTAGGTATGTAAAATTAAGCTGAGTAACGCCACCATATCCGTCAGGATTGGGAGGGACCTCTCCGACCGACAGCATCGGCCTCAATACAACCGCTCTATTAGTTCCGCCTTTTCCAAGGTGAATACATGAATACTGAATGATGGCGGTAAAACGAAATACCTCCTGTCATCACTATTAGCAGTTGCAATTTTGACAAAGTAGAGGATTTTGTTTATCTTGGAACCAGCATTAACACCAACAACAATCTCAGCCGCGGAATCTTATGAAGTATCTCTCTTGTCAATAAGGGCTGCTCTGGAGCAGTAAAGCCCTCTCTCGACGAACCAAGACAACTCAATATAATTCGCTCATCATGCACGTGCTATTGTATGGCGCTGAAGCAGGAACGCTGTCACCATCAGACGAGATGGGCCTTCGAGTGTTCGAGAGAAAGATTATCCGAAAGATGTTTGGACCTTCAGGCCTTTGCGACGGCGAATCGCAGACGATGGAACTGTACGAGCTAAATAGCAAGACAGGCATAGTTCAGCGAATTTAGATTCAGCGGCTACTCCGGTTAGGTCATATCGTACCTTGAAAGTATTCAATGCGGAACCCACTGGTGGTGGCTAGAAAGAAAAAAACTTCTTCTATGTTGGAAAGATGAGGAGGGGACGGGCGTGGCCTCACTTATGGTATCTAGCTGGCGCGTGTAAGCAAAGCAAAGGAGCGACTGGCGTGCTATGTTGAAACCAGCCAAAATCGTTATAGCGCCAATTAAGAAGAAGAGTAGAAGATCCCTTCAGAAGGAAGCAACTACTGATTATCAAATCGCACATATGTATGTACCTACATGAGTTTGTTATGCTTTTAAAAAATTCGCGTCGGTTAAAACCCTAAAATTACTCCAAACTCATCGCCTGGACACTTTAAGAGTTATTCAAGTGATAACCAAGCCGAAGCCTATTTAGCTCTTAGCTTGATAACAATATTTTCTCAACTCCGGAGCAGAGCAAGGATTAGAAAGCATAATTTTCCAGAATGATAAGCTGGTCCTATCAGTGCACACGCCTACAACTACTAGCTGGAAGAGTCAGCAGCCACAGCAGCTCACCAATAACAAACAGAAGCCAAATGCAATCAACCGCTATGACATTGCACATTGAATTACAACAAGACGCTATATCCCTGTCTGCCCAAACACAGCGATAACAAGCACCGTACACAGCTATATGTACATACATATATATTTAAACACATACATATGTATGTATGTGCTATGGCTAGTGAACAAAGGGTTTCCTAAGTGCCTTCTATCCAGCTACTGCAAAAAGGGTACAAAAAAATGAAGTAATCTTTAAGATAAACTGGACTACCCCCATTTCCTGATGTCGGCCGCATGTATGCACCTAAATAGTATGTGGAAATCCGAATGGACGAGAAGGCAGATAATCTGGAAATAAAACGCGCGCTCAGCAACAAGCGGTTCATACATTGTCGTCTCCTACGGCACGCAAGTTGTTGTTTTCGCTGGTTCGGTTGCAATTGTCACTGCTATGCCGTTATTTGGATTCATTACACCAGACCTCATTTGGAGTCATCGTTGCCACGGATGTGCTATTGTTATCAGTGAAATTGGTTGTTTGTGTGGCTGGTGGCTGGTGGCTAGTGGCTAGTGGCTGGTGGCTGAATGTTGGCGGTCGGCGGTCGGCATTTGGGCGCGGCATACAAACACTGCGGCCAGGCGTTGAGGCGATAACAATAAGTAATATATAAATAGTAATTCAAAAAAGAATATTGAAAAATAATATAATAATAAATAAAAACTGAAATTATGAACTCAACGAACGACGACCAGCAGAAACCGCAACAAATACTCAAAGGCATTAAAACAAAAGCAAGCGTAAATCTGAAGTAAATATGAACAAAAATTGATAAGAAAGCATCAAAGTTAACACTTCGGTCACTGGCTGTCACAAACAAACACACATACACATGTACATATTAAACGGAGCAGTGGAACATTCCTCGGAGGTGATCCGCTTGCATAGAGGCACATACAAAAATAATTTACTTAGATTAGCTTAGCGTTTTTCCAACCTACTATGAAACACTGCCGCTTTTTGCATTTAGTTTGTAATTAAGTAATGACTATAATCCAATTGAACAGCACAATTTTGTCCCCATTGTGGATCTTTTTCCACTCACATGCATTTACATATGTACATAGGTCCAACAACATCGAGGAACGCTTCAAAACCGCAGCGGTGAATTGTAGCGATAAGACCTGAAGAGCTGCGCTTTAACGGCAATTGATGGAAAATTATGTTATTCATCGGCTATTTTAAACGTGTCGTACAAGTCATTGGCACGTAACCATAACATATTCATATACATAGTACGTACACAGGGGCATACGCAAGGGGGTTGGTGGCCTCTTTACATCAGGGATCGTAAATAACAATGTATGTATTTTTTTGTTTTTAATTGAAAAGTTATATAAGATCATTAAATAGTTTTAAAATGTAGAGAAACTGCATTCTCAGTTCTGCTCTATCACTTTATTTTTTCGAAATAGTAATCCACAGTAGGATAATTTACATTTTCGAACTATTAACTTTCCTACACAGTTTCCAAAATTAAAAATAAAGAACTCAATAAAAACCAAAGATTTTTCGTAATTATCACGCTAAATTTATTTCAATGAATTACTTTTCATCATAATTTATTTACCGATCGGTTTCGGAGAAGAAACATACTTTCTCCTTTTTGCGGTATTCACGAGCTTCCTCAAATAGCACGTAGATTATATTCTCTTCAATCGGAATCGTCCAATTCTTGCCAAGAGAGTCAGTAGAGTTAAGGCTGTGCGTGGTAAATTTTTCATGTATGAAATTAGCACGGTCTGTACTCATGGCATAGTGTTTTCTACCTTGCTATCTCGCCCTTTAATTGATTAACCACCCTTTTCACCGTAGCGATCATAAAACTTAATAATGATGTGGACCTTTCTTTTAGAAGATCGTTTTCTCTAATCTATTTCTAGAAAAGTGCAATAATTACTACTTGGTTCGCTACCCGCTAACCCCATCAAGACTACTTGTGTTATTAGAGTAGTCATTATTTAGATTACTTCTAAAGTAATGTACTATTTTGAAAAAATTTTTTTGTGAAATTCATTGAAACCCTAACATTGAGTAAAAGATCCCCAAAGCATTAATAGTATGAGGCTATGCATCAGTGGTGTATTGGAGTGCATGTCAATTAATCCTTAAAACGATACGATTGAAGAGGGCGACTTAGACCGAGGGGTATTTTCAATGCTTTCTAACGCGGTACAACACGAGAACCCTGAGTCTGACTGTTGTCTAAACCTTATATGTATATGAAGGTATCAATACTGAGAGCTCTTATATGATCAGAATTTTGAATATACCTCGGTATTTCAAGCCGGGGAAGTGGGTGAAAATTTCATGCAGTCATAACTCGGAGGCTCGAGGTCGTATAGATGAGTTAAGCTATGTGTGTCCGCTAGCTCAGAAGGAAGAGGAAGAAATTTTCGTCAACTTTTTTTATATTTAATTTTCGTCCACCTTTTTTATATTTTGTTTGGAGACAGCCCGGTTTCAGCATTGTGAGATCTTCAATGTTGTTTTTCTTTCCATATTATTTTCCATATTTAATTGATAGGTTTATGCCACCCTCTTCAAATTTAGAGTTCAAACCACTACCAAAACCCTAAAACTGCAGTACTATCTTGAAATTTATTTCCTTTGTATAAATTAATTTAGCCCAAACCACACCCTCACAAATATTTTTCTGTATGCGCCACTGTGTATGTACATATGTATGCGTGTGTGTATGTGATCGCATGTAGCGCTAATACTCTTATTATTGTCTGTGAGGCATAAACGTTCTGTCATAAAAACAAAAACATAACTTGACTTGCTGGTGAAAAGGTCATTTATGTTTATTGACAACCAACCAACGAGCAGTCAGTCGGTGGTTGCGATAAGCAACAAAATGTACTCAATGTCTATAAAAATACAATTTTAGCTACATATATATATATACATATGTATATATTTATGTGCGTATATGAATATAACAACAACACAAATCAACCCTATTACTCCCTAGTCCTCATCTTTGGTGGCAGCGATAAGAAAACGAGAATATTTAATATTTTTTCTGATGGTTTTTTCAGATTTTAATTAGAAATTTAGAATCAGATTTACGTTTTCATATTTTGATAATAAAAAATGCTGGATGGAGTATTCGATTCCATTTCCATTTATGAGTTTTTCCGAATGCGTTCGTCAAATAAATATCTACTTCTTTCACCCATTATTGATAGCTCTAAGGGACCCCAAAATGCCTTAGTGCAGACTAGTATGCCTCATCTCCCGTCGATCAGACGGAAATTGTTCCTTCTGGAAGGAGGGGTTTCCAGGTTTGGAACCCGCGGTCAGAGTGCTAGACTTTTATGAACATCGATTTGTAACGGATCGTGAGCAATTTTTCTTTCAGTGGGTCGAACGAGAGTATTCAGCGATCGACTCTCACTTCTACCATTAATCCAACGTCAAACGCTACCACACTTTGCATTTCAATTCAGTATACGGAATTTCGAAAATTGTGTGAAAACCACGCGCACTTCTCATATAACTGTAATTTATACAAAACATTCAATGTTTTAATAAATAATGTAGAAACTTTTCTCAAATTTGATATGTAGATTAGGTATATATCTCCGAATCAACTTTATCAAAGTTTACAAAATTTTGTATACATTTACCATTTCCATTTGAGATTTGTTTCTTTTTTGAGCAAATTTTATTTTTTTTAAATAATCGTTATCCTTGGATGTAAAATTGTCAAATGGATTGATCGTTATAATTGCATTTAAATTGTACACGGAAAAAAATGTGTCCGGGATGGCAATAATAGCAAGGATGCCAACAATACGAATTATTTTGTATGATCAAAAAAATAAAATTAACAACATTATGATTATTTTTGATCGAAATAATTAAAATTTAAAAAAATATCGATCAAATTTGATCGAATAAATAAAAATAAAAAAATAGCGGTTATGTAATGATCTAAAACGATGGTCAGATTTGACTTTAGATTAAATCAGTATATTCCAGTTTTATTTTGAACGATTTCTTCCAAATAATTTTTCTTACCCAAAAGAAACAAAATAGCAATCATTTTAAGTTTCTTCTTCTTCATGATAATTTGCCATCCCCACTTCTCGTATAACGAAAATTTTCAAAAAATCTAGAATTTTCGATATTTGAATAAATTTGGTTCGAAGAATTTAATTAGGGAGAGAGAAAATTTATGAATCAAATTTATTGGAAATAGTTGTGGTAGCCTAAAAGCATACTGATTTTATTGCATATAACAAGTACTTACAGTTTCTTTTAATACAAATATGTGCTGGGTATTTAAGATCATTGAGCTGAAACTATTTCTTACTTTCAAATATAACAAAACACGTTTTAGAAAGCTTTTGGATTTTAATTTTGCGTTGTTTGTAATAATATAATGATGGAATTGTTAGATGTATTTCTTAAATATATTAATTTCCTAAAGTAGTTATAGTAAACTATATTAAAAAAAATTATTTTAAATTAAAATTAACCTTTCGCTGAATTACTAAAAAAAACGACTTAGGTGTTTTTATGCTTAAAAAAAATTTTCAATTATTTATTTTTATTATTATTTGGCAACCCTCAAACAATCTAATTGGCCTGTCAGAGATAGCAAACACGTTTGACTAAATGCATAGTTTTTTCTAAAAACCTCTGATAGCAGAGCACAATATCTATTGGCAATTGGAAAATTAGGCTTGATTAATTTTTAAATAACGAAAGGTGGTAAATTTGGAAAGAAGGCAATGGCGACAAACCAAAAATTTACATTTCGACGAGCAAAAATCGCGGATATTGGCGCTGTACGTCAAATGATACAGGTGGGTTGAGTAGCACCAGATAAGTGAGGTGTCGATGGGTAAGTGTACTTTTGGAATGTATAAGTACATACATATGCATGTGTATGTAATTAGGAGCTTAATTAGAAATAATTAGCTTGAAAATAGATTTGTATTTCTGCCGGCAGGAATTGGCTGATTTCGAAAAGATGAGCGATGGTCCAAAACTAACAGAGAAAGGTAAACTACTTGTTCGAAAAAAGACTGCACGTATATATGTACTGATCGATGTGCATACATACATATGTACATATATGTGTGGGTGTAATGCAATTCTAAACTATTTGCCTTTCCAGACTTGATACGCGATGCCGGTCTTGATGGAGGTCAAGCATATTGTCACATTTATTTGCTCGAATTGCAAACCGACGAGGAGCATACACCGTAAATAGAAAATTCAAATATGTACACTAATCATTATCTGCATACATACATGCATATGTATGTACATACTCACAATGCACATTGTACTACATGCTCCAACAAATAACTCTAAATCATATCAGATTCGAAACATATCTACATACTTACAGTGGGGAGCTGAAATTAGTACACAGTAAAATTTAGAGATCGTTTTTCAAATTTTAATTTTTTATTCGAATTTTTAAGAACTTTTGGATATGCAGATGCGTCGCTTATCGAATTTTAATATTTTACTGCGGAAGTTTATTTGGCAGTTTTTTTTTTAATTTTTGTTTCGTGAATTTTTTTGAAGTAAAACTTCTTTAGCGGCGGTGATTTTGTAACGAAAGTAGCGGAAGATCCACTATTGTTAGGAATGTTACCTTTAATTTCTACCACTATTTTCACTAATTGCTACCAATAATTTTACTAATTTCTACCACTATTTTCACTAATTGCTACCAATAATTTTACTAATTTCTTCCACCATTTTTACTAGTTTCTGCCACTATTTTTACTAATGCTACTACTAATTACTGTCACTATTTTTACCACTGTTTTTTACTATTTTTTACCACTATTTTTACTAATTTCTACCACTATTTTTATTAATTGCTACCACTTATTTTACTAATTTCTACTATTTCTACTAATGCTACTACTAATAACTACCACTATTTCTAATAATCTCTACTACTATTTTTAGTAATTTCTATCATTATTTTTATATATTTCTACCACAATTTTTACTATTTTTTACCACTATTTTTATTAATTGCTACCACTTATTTTACTAATTTCTACCACTACTTTTACTAATGCTACTACTAATAACTACCACTATTTCTACTAATCTCTACTACTATTTTTAGTCATTTCTATCATTATTTTTACTAATTTCTACCACTATTTTTACTATTTTTTACCACTATTTTTACTAATTTCTACCACTATTTTTATTAATTTCTACCATTATTTTTACTAATTTCTACCACTATTTTTACTATTTTTTACCACTATTTTTTACTAATTTCTGCCACTCTTTTTTAGTAATCTCTACCACTATTTTTACTAATGCTACTACTAATTTCTACCACTATTTCTACTAATTTCTACCAGCATTTTTACTAATTTCTTCCACTATTTTTACAAATTTCTATCACTATTATTACTAATTTCTACCACTATTTCTACTAATTTCTACCACTATTTCTATTCATTTCTACCACTATTTTTACTAATAGTTCTCAAATTTATGGACTACAACTATATTTATTAATGTTACTACCAATTACTACGACTACTTTTGTTAATTTCTACTGCTACAAAGAAGTTTTACTTCTGGCTCGCGTATTAAGGGGCTTTTTTATTTAAAGCAGTTTATATCGCAGTAGATGTGCTAGACCACAGGCACAAAAAAGTATTAAAAATCAACGAAATTTTATCAAGTTCCACCGTAATATGGATAAAAGTGCTCCAAGCCCAAAATTAAAAAAAAAAAGCTGTAAAAATTCAACGATAGTTTTTAAATACTTGAGACATCCAATTACATATATCAGTAACCTAATCGCATAATCAATAAATTTCTAGAAACTCTGATAAAAGTGTTTAAGGTTTGGTAAACATTTATTGAATTTTAATATTTTTTGTCCAAAGTTTAAAATTTGGCCCTTTACGCCTTTTGTTAGAAAATGAACAATATTTTTATTAAAAAAAAAAACAATAAATATATTGTATCAAAATGACTGTATACTCATTTGTGCTCCCCACTGTATGTATGTGTGTAGCTTCTATTTTCCAATATTTTCGAATGTCTGCAATTCAACACCATTGAATTTTACCTCCAAACAAAGCAATTGGCACACAGAGCGTTGGTATGTACATAGACTCTCACATGAGTATTTACATATGTACATATGTATGTACGCATGTAGTATGTAAAAATGTAAACAAAAGTGTACCCATCAAAAAGGTTGGCAAATACGTGGTGACATAGTTCACCTTAAATATTTGCTATTAGACACTGATAAGTCGAAACTACAAAAAAGTGTATCATATAAAAAAAAAAACCATCTAGGGAAAATACGCTGCGTGTTGGTTGTCAGAGAGTTCATTTTTTTCTGTAGGTAAAACCAGTGATTCAAAAATATAATTTCAGTTCTGTACGCATGCGGAACTCAAAAGACCTCAGTTCTATGATAAATACCTGGAGTCGAAAACGCATTAAGAAAATTTATTTTCACTTGAAACTTGAACTTTATGATTGAAAAATCTCTAATGATAATATCTCTTTAACTCCTGCTTATGTTAGGTATTGCTTAGTTATTCACAAAGCTTTATTCAGGTACTATTGTTGTCCAAATTTAATGACCTAGTCCAACGCCAATGACATAAGCCAAAGAACATAAAAATGTAAGAATGGACTAGGGCCACGATATTGGAGGCAAAGTAGCGATGTGGTACTCATTCAAAGTAGCGCTCTAAAATAATCGGGAATCCATAAATATCGAAGTTCAAAGACTCAATACCCAAAATATCGATACTAAATTAAAAATGAAGTTCCGTTAATTTTTATTATAAAACGTAATCTGTTTGTCAGTTAGAAAGCGTTTGCACAAGTCTAATTAGATCGTTAGCTTGATATGCCGAATTTGAAGTATCCAGTTTTTTAAATGCCGGTCCTGTTTTCGGTTTATCGTTTTATTTTACCAATACCGCACTTGGAACTTGAGCCAAGTTGAGAGCAGACGGCGCATCTTACCTATGTACATTGGAAAGGAATTAGTTTATATCATCACTTTTATGCGGGCCTCGTATTTTTCAATACTTTCTATTCATTTCGGTTGATTTTCATATCAATATATTCGAGCCCTAACCTCAAAAAGCGTTACGAGATATTTTTCTAGAATTATCTAGATGCTCTAGGAGCATTTCTGTGGAAGAACAAATTTATTTACATTCGTTCTCTTGGCAGCTAGTACTCGCATTATCTTGTAAACAAATTTTTTCGCGAATTCGGTACATACTGCGGTTCAAGTACTCGATTCAAAAAAATAAATAAAGGCTTAAAAGTATCTAGTAAAAAATATCGTTACTCCTCGTTATATTTCTTGTTTCCGTTGATCAACAGGGTAGCGTTTTATCATTTCATTCAATCATTTAGATTAGACAAACTACGAAAGTAACGAGTTGAATATTCTTATATTTCTAGGTACTTGGTCAAGGCTCTTCTCATGACGAAAACTGTCATTGTTATGCCTGTATTCTGTAAACAGTCTCTACTCAGTAATAGAGACTTTGCATGGTGAAAAACGATATTGATCTCTAGTCTCAAAATTAAGTCTCAAATTTGTCAGCCGGCTCTGAGCAGGTCACAAAACAAACAAATTGAGGAATGTATTGCAAAAAAAAACGCGCAAATGAAGTAGGACTCGTTCTGTTCCGTGATCGTTCGCGATGTTTTGCTAAAATCTGTAAAAAAAATAACAATTTTAATTTGCAATACACATAATAAGCAAAACTCTATTTGTAAACATTTTCTTATCTTGTTCTGTCATCTGGATCGAATATATGTACATATTGATGGTTAACGTAATTTATCGATTGCTGATAAATTAATTAATTAATTTTTAAACATAGTTTTAATAATCGGTTCACACAAAATTCAGTACTAAGAATTTTTAACAGCTAACCGCAATATTAATTTTACAACAACCTTATTGTTTTGAATTTTAAAAGAAAAATAATGCTATCTAGCTGGAAAATACCATGAGCTAAATAGCTGTACCGCTTTTCACCACAATCTCTGGTGAAATTTTTTTGCTATGACAATAGTCATTCGATGCATTTTGTCATTGACGACGGATTAGGGCGGTTAATTTCAATCGATTCCTACTTCTGACAAATTAAATATTGTGCAGAATATTCACAGAGTTTTTTACATTTACGCAAACTTTATAAACATAATGAATTTCTAATTTTCCATAAACCCATTCGACAACTGGTGCATTTACCCTGTGTATTCATGTGCCTATTCATTTACCTATGCACTTTGCCAACTGATAAGCTCTGCACACATTTCCGTTTAACGTTCAGAAAACTTCCATGCAACAATTTCCAATTACAATTGGACGCCATTCGCTTGCCATGTATTTAATGCGTTATTTATTCTTACTCAACAGCGCCACTATAGGCTATTGCATTTGCTTCTACTCCTACTCAACGTGGCAGGGGAAAGCTTATTTCCTTGAAGATATATATGTGCGTCCCGCATATCGTGGAATAGGTGCTGGTGCTTACCTTTTTCGTGCCGTAGCGGCTAAAGCGAAAGAATATAATTGTCAACGTTTGGATTTTCATGTGCTCGGTTGGAATCCAGCACGTAAATTCTATGACAGAATGGGCGCTACCGATTTGACGGAGAGTGAAGAATGGCATTTTTATCGGGTGGCTGGTGAACAAATTGAGAAATTGGCCAATGAGTTGTAGAAATTGTGCGGCAGAAAACAAAAGGCGGTTGTGTAGTTAGAAAGCAGAGCGAATAATTTTTATAAATAGTTATAACAGTTATATTTTAATTAAAAATATGTATATGAAAAATTAATAAAAATCCGAATGTACTTCAAGTAAAATATTGGGGGTGTTCGAAATCCATTCCATATGCCCTGGTATTTTGTATATGTGATTGCCATATTAAAGTTCATGTATTTTGTTATTGGAATTTCACAACAATCTCTACAAAAACAACAAATACAGAATACAAATGCATACACAACAAATTCCGAATAACCATATTTTATCATTTTATTAATATTTTATTATTAACGTTTATGTATATAAATTTTTTAATTTAAACTATATGAAAAATTATTGAAAATTGAATTTTCGTTCACGTAAAATATTTTTTTTATTTTTTTAATATTGTATTAATATTAAAACGCTAGTAAATTGTGTACATTTATGCTTACTGAAATGTGGAAATATACTAACCAAACCTAATGATAGAAATTTAAATTTAAATTAAAAAATTAATCGTTCCCACGACAGACAATACCGGAGTGACCCGGATTTATATCCGGCTAGGGACTGAATGCCGCTTCAGCAGCATTCTTCATACGTTTTTGGGGAATGTATTATGCTGTTACAACAACAACAATAACCTAAACAACATAAAAATCAAATGTCGTTCCCACGACACTCGGCTCTACGATACCGGTTTGACCCGGTTTTGCAACCGGTTAAGGTCTGTCACTTCACCAGCATTCCCCAAAATGTTATGGAGCATTTTTTTAATGTTGTTACAATAACAACAAAAACATAAAATTTAAATTACAAAGTTTTCTAAAGCGTTTTAAGCTAATGAAAAGAACTGTAAAGATTCTGAAACAACTTGTTTAATTCAGTTTCGTTGATTTCCTGATCCGAATTGTGAGAGAATTATAACAACATCAGAGAAGGAAAATTTTTAACTCCAACTAGGAATCTACTATTGGATAAGCCATAATAAAACACATCGCTTTAAAAAACTTCTTAGCAGTGCGTGTGGTATGAATTTTAAAAATATTTTTCTATAACCAAAAAAACAAACGTTCGGTTAGCACATTTCCAATTAACAGCAATAATATGCAACTTCAGTTCTTCAGTAAGCAAGTTTAGCAAAAATACATCAATGCAATGAGTCAATAGTTTCTTCTTTTTTTTTAAATTTTACTAAACAATCTCTTTTGTTTATAAATACGAACACTTTTTCTTCCAATAGATTGCAACAATAATACTTTCACAGATTGCCTTCGACAAAATATCATGTGTAATTATATAGTAAATATGTATGTATGTGTGTACGTTTTTATCTGTATGACGAGCTTAGAGAAAACGATACTTTCCATTTGTAATCGTCCTTTTTTACTATGAGCTCGTTAAATGTACTACATATATTCTATTCACATTATTTCCATCTATCGCTACTGTTCACCATTACTGCTAGCTATAACATGAATCTGCATACTCTTAGTGCTATTGTAAACTTGTCCTTGCGGAAATGGATGCACTTTGGAATGTGTGTCGGTTTTAGTTTTACCACCAGCCGTGTAACGTGACAGTCGTATATTGGGCATAGGCAGGAAGCCGGTACTCAATGGCATCACATCCAGAGAGATTGAATGGCTTTCGACATCTTTCATCGATACAACGCCTATAGAAGTAAAGTAGTGAAAATTATTTATTAGAAGAAAACAAAAACTTTTTTAAAATTTTAACTCTACAACTACTAAAAATTAAGTTCTATTCTAGGCTACATTTTTGTCTGCTATACTTACCACAGACTTTTCGTAATGTTAAATTAAAATAAAGAAAGATTATTACAAAATATTAAAAAAATATAAAATATTTTATATATACATATGCACTAACAATGTAAAAGTAAAGGATTCGATGGTCGGCTAAAATGTTCGTGTAACAATGGAGTTTACGATCTAACTAAAATCGATTTGTTCGGATGAACGATTGCTCGGATATATATTCAGTCAAAAGCTGTCACTTAAGAAACACTCGCTAAAAATTTATAGGAAATCTCTACGCTGTTACAACAAAAATAAACACACCTAAAACTACATTCGGCTCATTCTTTTAAACCCTAGTTACAAAAGAACACTTGGTAGAATAGCGAATTGCATGTAAAGCAAAAAAACAAACTCGGAAAAATTTACGATAAAACGATAACCGATCTGAAACGCACTGTTGGAAAATAAAAAAAAAGTGCTGTTGTGAAAGTGCTCTGGAAAAATACCATCAATAAAATTCAGTTCAACCCCCAGTCCTTTTTTTATTTACTTAATATTTGTATATAATATAAATAAGCAAATCAATTAAACGCACCGCTATTTTCTATTCTCAAATTACAAAAAAAAACCGGGTTTTTCATTTACAGTTTGGAAATGACTGGCATTCTAGTAATTATCTCCGAAATTTTATGTAGTTTTGCACGACATGAAAAGTTCAGTTAAAAAAAAAATAGTGAGATGTGACTATTAAAGACTTCGAGGTGTGATATTGCGGCACTATTTGTAATAAAAAAGAAGAAAATCTCTCTTGCGATTTTGAAATCTACGCCGAGAAAATCATTTTCTACCTTAGTCCTTTTATTAAGACAAGCCATTTTTTTGTAACCGATAGTTTAACCCGGTTAAAATGGCATTTAGTTTGGTTCGATAAATATTACGAATGGAAAGGTAAAAAAGTATTTCTACAAAATCTTGGGTTAATATATGTATGTAAGTATGCAAATTTATTTAAAAATGCTGTTGCCCTTGGATTGTTCTACAGTGACTCAAACAATTGGCTACATGGTAATTTTTTTTTATAATATTCGCCATGTTTTTCATGATCATTCTATTTCATACAATTTGTATGAAAATATATTTCAAATGTAATATAAATCAAAATTTCACAGTTGGTCCAAAATTTTTGAAAATTTAACAAATTTCAAGCTTTACAATATGACCAAAATTTCCAAAAATTAACAACATAGATTTTAATCCGCTTGATACGTACATTTTGTGTTCTTAAATAAGCTACTGAAATTGTTGACTAAGAAGTTTTCTAAAAAAAAAAGTGTATATCGAATAAAAAAAATAGGAGCATTTTTTACGATATTAAATAAAGCTAGGGGTTTGAGTATTAATACTCGACTTTACGTTTCTCCATAAGTTTCAGGACTTCCCATATGCCAGCACACATATATATATGTGTATACTAGGGTGGTCCAAAAAATATTCAAATTATTATTTTTTTATATAAAAAAATTTTTAGACGTCCCTTCCAAAAATGGGTTTTCCCCATATAAAATATATGAACAATAAGAACGAGATATAAATATAGTTTGAAATTTTCAAATGTCTGACTTTCTATTAGGTGGTATTTCATAGCTTATTTTCAAAAGAATATCACTATAATAAAATATCTAAAAAAAATAATATAAAATATAAAAAAAATGTTTTTGAAGTACACGACATTAGTAATATATATATGTACATTATGTCGCATCACTCTTCATACAAAAATTATACCCTGTCGCAAATTATGAACCCATCACATATTACGCATTTTCTTTAATTCGTTTTTCTGTTATTTCATTTCAGCTAATTTTTAATTAAAAAACAGTACATTCTTTAACAAAGCCCATATAAATGCAAGGTTTACACCTTAAGCTAAAGTTATAATAATTTAACAAAATTTTCATCAAAATTACAAACTTTTAAATGTATGCAGTTTTGTAGCCCATTAAATTTTAGTATACTACTTAAACTTACAGGATTCAAGTTTCTAGTAACTAGAATTTTTTAGAATTTTTCCCCAAATAAAAATGAAATTTGTTTAATCGTTATATGAAAACAAATGCAATAAGAAAAAATTCTGAAAAATCAATGCTCGAAACTTTTCTGAAATTTTTTTTTTTTAAGTTTGTAATTTTGATGAAAATTTGTTAAACTATTATAACGTTTGCACTAAGTTTAAAACTTGGTTTTTGTTGGAGAATGAACCAATTGGAAATTAACGGAAATTAAATTAAATAAAAGTAAATTAGAGAAAATTTTTCAATATATGGTGCATTTAAATTTTGAAACGGAGGGTAGGTAGGATCGAAGATATAAAGCTTATTAGGTATGTTTTCAGACTTTCACCAAAATATTTCTGAAAATTTTTAAGACTTGTGTGAGCTGGACGGATTTGAAAATATGTGCCTCCAAAAATGGAACTATTAAGTTTCTATTGAAAAAAAAAAAAACAAATTTTTACGCAGAAAACTTTGCTAATAATATTTTATCATCTGATGCGATTTGTTTTTAATATTTTTAAAAACTTTTTTATTAAAAAAACCACTATTTTTGGATACATTTTCAAATCGGTCCAGCTCACATATGTAGGTCTCAGTCATTTTCCAAAATGTTTGGGCGGAAGTGAAAAGTTAATCAAAAATTCAAAAACCGAAGAGCATCGAAATATCCAAAGAGGTTTTCGATTTAGCTGGCAATATGTGCATGTAGTTTAAAAAGCGAAGTATTTATTTATCAAGGAACAATTAATGGCGAAATTTATTTAAAAGAATGCTTGGAAAAAAAGTTCTCCCTTTTATTGAAAACCACAACATACCTGTATTGTCGGTATTGGCCGCATTTGTCGACACGTCATTATGCAAAAAAAAGGCCAAGGGTTTAACACACAAAATGTAATCAACATAGTACAAAAAGGTGTCAATCATCCGAATTGCCCAAACCAAAATTAAAGAAAACAAAATGCACGGCTTCGAACATAGCGCAGTTTTGCATAATGTGACGAAAACAGGCTCAATTGACCAACGAAAGGGATGACCAAGTATTAATGGCGTCCCCACGACAGTTGGTTCTGCGATACCAGAATAACCCGGATTTTTATCCGGCCAAGGACTGTCACGTCAGCAGCATTCCCCAAAATTTTATGGGGAATGTTTTATGCTATTGCAACAACAACCGCCAAATATTAATGACGGGTGTCACCTCTAAAGTGCAAGTATTTTTGCGTGGAAATTAATTCTAACAATATATCAGCATTATATATTCCTTTTAGACATTTGTTCATGGTGGCAGCTCTTGTTTTGATTTTAAAATAATTTTTAGTTAATTTTTATATCAATTATTAATCCACCAAACCTTTTACTTTTACCAAGCCCTTCTAGTAAGCACAGGGAAATTCTCAAAGCTCTAAAAAATCTATAACCAACCTGCTGACCGTCCACAAACAGCCCATAAATTCTGATCGCTCAACACCTCGTACATTAAGTCCACATAGGGATTTTCGTGCACCTTTGTGATTTTTAAATTCAAATTACAAACTGAACGTAAACGGCATAGCTCGTTGGGTTCTAGTTGTGTTTGCACTTTGAAGAGCGTTGTATAGTCCACCAAATCGAAAGCGCAGCCATAGTTTCGTAAGAGCTGTGGCTTTTCAACAGTTGAGTATTTTGTCATAAAGTGAACTTTGATCACCGCTGGTAATTCCACCTCAGCTTTTAGCGGTTCCACTTGTATTTCGTATAGATATGAAACTGTTAAACCTTTGTAGATTTGCTGCAAGTGGAGAATGTTAACGTAACAGGAAAGTCAAAATAATATTCCTCTATAAGAACACATACCATACGCGCTTGCGATGCTGGATTCAAATCAATTAAACGCACACCGGTCACATCGCATTTCACCTTCGCCTCGGTCAAGTATAAATTCGCTTCAAGTCCCTTCATTACGACATGCAAAAACTTTTGAGTGCCACAAGTGTGGAGTCGACATTGCGCCTCCAACGCTGGCTGAAAATCAATCGCTATTTGCAGTTCATTGCGTGACCACGGACATGTTAGTGTTACGTAATGCTCTAAATGTTTAGATATTTTACGTCCCGGTAAATCTGTCAGCACTTCCAATGGAATTTCACGTTCCTCGAACGATTTAAAATTTGGCAAAGACACCTGCAATTGGCTATCGAATGTAGAATCATCTCCAACAATACCGGCAGTTTTTGTATCTGTGATGTTTTGCTTTTGCCCATCGCAATCTTTCTGAATTGCCTCTGCGTTTTTGTCCTCTACGCATTCTGTACTTTGCGCTACCGCCAGCTTGTCTTCGCTTGTCGCCATGCGTATGCGCAAATTTTTCGAACACTTCAATACGATTTTTGCATCGGCCGGAAAAATAAAGCTACCACCGGAAACGGTTAAACGTACCGGCTGTTCAATGCCTGCAATCAAGTTTTTGAAATTCAGTACCGCTGCAGCCGGTTTGGTAGTAATAACAAAAGGGGGTGCTCTGAAGGGAATTTGCTCGGAGAAAAATTCTAGTTGTGATATGGAGATGCGCAACTGCAATTGAAGAACAATATTTTTATAAAGTTTTTAACTATATGTGAAATTTGAAAACCTGCTTGAAATCCCATGTGCCCACACGCGTCGCCTTCGATTTCAACTCAATAAAATTATTGCCCGGCTGTATAGCGACATTTTCAATTGCTACAAAATTCGTAAAATCCGACTGCACACTGGGCGACAGCTTGCGTTTGGTGCTGCTCGTGCGTCGCACTTGCTGCTTGACTTTGGGCAATTCACATGCTACCGAGGCGCAATCCAATGTACTGTCCTGCTTGTAGTCCAAACGCAATGACATTTTCAGTCGTGCCTCTTTGAGTGGCGATGAAGTGGGTGTGCTAATTTTTCGATTTTCACTACTGCTAACCGATACGATTAACGGCGGCGTGGCCATCTCCCCCGTTGGCAGCGAAACATGCATTTCGTAGGAAAATTTTATGCTTTCTGCAAACACTTCGCGCGGATATAGGCTCTCTAATTTCAACTGGACCAAAACAATGTCATCTTGTATAATCGGTTCTGCATTCAACACATTTATATCGCATATTCGAAAATGATCCTCGAGCACACAGAAATTGGCATTCTCCATGGACGGTTGCGCTGATAGCGATGAAGTCAATGTTTTAACGGATTTCAGAAATTCATCGAAATAAAAGGTACGCACCAACATTTCCAACTCCTGACAACAAGAAATAGAACTACATGTTTTTGTGTAAGCCAACGAATCGCCCATTTTGCGATAGCAGTTGGCCAGCTCCAATAGCATTTGTGAGCTTAACGCATGCCAATTCTCGGCCTTTAATTCGCGCAACAAATCGGTGAAGAAACCAACAGCTTTATGCGGTTCGTTAAGTGCACAGTAAAAGTTGCCCAAATCCAGGCCCACAAGACGCGCCGAGCGGTGACGTGAGACGTGCTTGTAAGTGCTAATTGCCAATTCGGCCAGTTCTAGATAAAGTTTTTGGAAAGCTTGATTTGAACCTAAAGCCTCCTTCAATTGCTCCGTTGCTGATTTTTTCGGTCGACGATTTGGTGAGCGATCGCGTTTTTTCTCCGAAATCTGCGGTGTTGGATTTAAGAACTGCGATTGCTGGGATGGCGTATCGCCAATGCCCGCGGATAGTTGAACCACGATATGCAACTGTTCGGATGTTGGCGTGCAACCTGGTAAGAGGCCACAAAGCTTGCCCAGCTCATACAATTTGTCTTTGGCCAAATTCCAGATTGGTGCGCAATGCTGAAAGCAAATAACTTCATTTGGTTCCATAGCCTGCTCACATGTCTGCAGAACCTCTAGCGCACAAACGAATTCCCAACATTGTAATGCACCTTCTGGTGTATCCAATTTCACAAGCTCAATTTCACGCAGTGTAGAAAAAAGGAAATTTAGTAAACGTCTCGCTATTTCTGGTGTCTCATTGCTCAGTTGCAGCAGTTGCGCTTGTCTTTCAAAAAGGTAATTGCGAAATTCTAATATAGATACGGGACCTTCCTTAATTTTTTTGCGTATTTCGAATTTATCTTGCCTATTTAGGCAAATGCCATGAAATGAACTCAACGGTTGCTTGAAGTATTCCAGCCATTTTTGTTTTTCGCCAAAACCAGTATTGGTTATAAACTGTGAGAACAAAGCGTCCAACTCGTCATACTGTATGAGAGCTTCAGTATGTAATTCTAGTTTTTCAAATATCAAAGCAAGATCTTCTTGCATAAAGAAATACTGACGAAAGTCCCAACCATCATGGTTGCGTTTTTCCCGCCTGCTTCTTATAAGCTCCTCATATTTGGTAATGTTGCGGTTGTAGCTGGCGAGCATTAAGAATCTAATGAACGAGGGAACAGAGGGTTATATTAGAAGAGATAAATTGTTTTGAAAATGAGGGGGACATAAACCTTATGCGCTGTACTAAGCAGCGAAAAGATTCAGCTGATTTCTGCTCAAACTTAGCAGGATTTAAAACGGATATACAACGATCATCATTTTTGGTAGCAAAATCTTGACGTATTTTATCCAAAACTGTGGTGCGTGGCAGCAAGTTTTTTGCTTTACGAACGTCCAACGTCTCCACCAGCAAAACCATCCAATCGGAAATGCCACAAGCAGTCAGCTGTTTAAGCCAATTTTTTATTTCTTCATGTGCGGTGGCCTTGTACGTGTCCAGGTCCTGTGAATTTTCATACATTAGCAAATGTTATAAAGTATTTTCATGTACATATTTACATTGCACTCGGTAACAAAAATATGTAGAATGGGGTGTTCCAAAATGCTCCATTCACCCTTTTTGTACTGTTCCAGCGCACTAGCATTAAAGGGCTGTGTTTGCGCCTCTAAACGGACTTGTTTGGAGGGACGATGAAATGTGCGACGCCATTCGATTGTGTCCAGTGGTATTGCATTCAAAATTTGTGCCTCCAAAGAACGAAATAAAGGTCCAGCTCCCGCATCTGTAGAGACGAGAGATTTTGTCATAAAAAATTTAATATCATAAAAATCAAGTACTTACATGTAATTATGGGTTTTATATTCATAGTCGGGTCTAAATTCCTAAACTAATCTTCTTCAAAACTGAAAAACGTATCTACCCGTCCAGAAAATTTCCAATCACAGACAAAAATTTCTCCCACTGCGATCAGCTGTAATTGACAACAAAAAAAATAAATAAACAGAGAGCACGACGGTCAGATTGTTACCAGATTATAACATTTTTTATTCCAATTGGTTTGTTGGATGTCCTAAAGATTATGAAAAATTATCGCATCGTTAAGAGAATATGGAATTTTGAGCCTTTGACTCCTACGTAATCGTGTTTTTTTTTTGCCAAAAACCCCATTGTTTTTGCAAATGGATTAGTTTGCCCTTTTATTTTATTAGAGAAGAGTTTTAAGTTATTTTAATTAATAAAATATAATAAAAAAGATTGCGCGATAAATAATTATGTTCCGACACTAACTTATCGCAAAAATTCACCAATAAATCACCACATCGTGACACTAACCATAAGTAACAACTATGAAAGAACTTTTTATAAAATTAATTTTTCAGAAACTTGTCAATGGGTGTTCTGTTTTTAAATAGCTTATTTAATAAAGTTCACAAAAATTTAAAAATATAATAAGAATTCATAATTTGCAAATCACAGTAAATGAAAAATCAGCAAGACAACCCAATGTAATGTATTGTTCTTTCATATAGTTCTATGTACTTTGCTATTGCTACCAGCAATTCATAACATTCGAATAATATAATCACCGTTAAACAAATATCGCTCATCCCTATTCAATACGCATGCTCGCCAACACTGCCCAGAGTAATCAATCCCGTTTGTAAAAATGTCAACAAATGCACCCACAAGTGTCAAAAACCGTGTCCCACTCATTATCGATAAAAGTGAAATCACAGTTTTAGTAAAAGTTATTTCAATGAAGTTATAAAAATTAAATATTTATAATTAGAATTAGTGACTGCAATAAGTAAAGTGATGGAAACACTTTTCGGTCGAGACCACGATGGTTATGTGGGACGAGAGGAACATATTGTAAGCGAACTTCCGAACTGCTTCCCCTCTTACAGCTCACCATTTGTCATATCTTGTACTTTATCTCACTTATTTTATCACTTTGCAGAAAAAGTTGCAGAGTAATAGTTTGGAAGACGACAATCTAGACGAGCTGCCACCAATGATGGAAGAATTATGTGTGATAGATGGTCTGCGACCAAGTCCGGGTGGTTCATTCTCTGCGCTCACACCTTCCATGTGGCCACAGGAGATACTTGCCAAACTGGGACAACCCGAAGCGGAGGCTGCAGGTCCTAACGATCAACCAGATTATCGTTTCGATGAATTTGGTTTTCGTGTGGAAGAAGAAGATGGTCCAGAACAAAGCTCAAATAAATTACTTTCGCAACCATTCGTAGAAGATGCGCAACATCGATTGCAATGGATAGCACATTTAGAATTTTCACATAACAAAGAGGCTACAGAATTGACTTGGGAAAATGTTGATGTCATGCTGCCACGTACCGAAAAGCTGCGACATATGGTACGTGAGGGTATACCCCATTCGTTACGCGCACAAATGTGGATGCGTTTATCTGGTGCACTAGCGAAAAAGCAAAAAAGCGAAACCAGTTACCATGATATAGTTAAAGGTAAGAAATTATATTTCAGTTGAGTTTTGTTTCGCGTTTTATTTTGAATTTGCTTTAGCTTCAGGGAATGATCAACTTATGACCTCAAAACAGATTGAGAAGGATCTGTTGCGCATACTACCGACAAATGCCTGCTTTAGCAATCCGCATGGTACGGGGATACCACGACTTCGTCGTATACTTCGTGGCATTGCATGGCTCTTTCCGGATATTGGTTATTGTCAAGGTACTGGTGTAATAGCTGCTTGCTTGTTGCTCTTCATGGAAGAGGAAAATGCTTTCTGGATGATGGCGACAATAGTGGAAGACTTATTACCCGCTTCTTACTACTCTTCAACTTTACTGGGGATACAGGCAGATCAGCGTGTTATGCAAACTCTGATTGCAAATTATCTAACTTCCGTTGATGAGGCCCTGAAGAAGCACGATATCGAATTGTCACTCATAACGTTACACTGGTTCTTGACGCTATTCGCAAATGTTGTACACATGAAAATATTGGTCCGCATTTGGGATTGGTTTTTCTATGACGGCAGCATAGTTCTTTTTCAACTCACATTGGGTATGCTGCGATTGAAGGAAAAGGATTTACAAAACCTTGAAAATTCGGCTCAAATATTCAATTCGTTGTCGGACATACCGGGCGAAGTGGACGATGTAGAGGTTTGTGCTGCAAAATAAAAAGATTTTTTTTTTATTAATCTAACTCGAATTCATTTTTTTTTTGTATAGATACTATTTCATCAAGCGCTTGAGGTGGGTGGTTCCTTGAGTCAAACTGTCATTGATACGCATCGTCGGCGTCATCTTGCCTATCTAATGGCCGATCAAGGTGGCCTTGTTGGTAATCCCGAGGCCGTACCGAATCTGCCTAAACAGCATTTGGCACGTCGTCAAGTGCGAAAAAGCAAATCTATATTAGAAACTTTGCTTTTTCGGGGGGATAATGATGCAGTTGAGTTGAAAAATAAGAATATACGACAAACAGAGATTCTGGTGGACTTGCGTGAAGCCATATTGAAAGTAGCTCGTCATTTTATTACTATCGAGCCGAAAATAGCAGCGCATATACAACTGACAGCAAACTACAGCACCGATTCCCATGCCAAGGACCATGAAAACTTCATCAATGTCGCGCGTCGTCGACAACGGCGCGCCAAAGCGCTACACGACTTTGAACGTCACGATGACGATGAACTGGGCTTTCGTAAAAATGACATCATCACCATAATTAGTCAAAAAGATGAACACTGCTGGGTAGGCGAACTGAATGGACTGCGTGGCTGGTTTCCTGCTAAATTCGTGGAGCTGCTGGACGAGCGCAGCAAGTTGTATACATCTGCTGGTGACGATGCGATTTCCGAAACTGTCACCGATTTAGTGCGTGGCACATTGGCGCCATCCATTAAAGCTTTCCTCGAACATGGCATGAAACGGCCCTCATTTCTCGGTGGTCCGATACATCCGTGGCTTTTCATAGAAGAGGCAGCTACGCGTGAAGTTGAAAAAGATTTCGAATCGGTATATAGTCGATTGGTACTTTGTAAAACGTATCGCCTGGATGAAGATGGCAAAGTTTTGACGCCAGAAGAGCTATTATTTCGCTGCGTGCAAGCAGTAAACCAATCGCACGATGAAGCGCATGCGCAAATGGATGTCAAATTGCGTTCACTAATCTGCCTTGGCTTAAACGAGCAAGTATTGCATCTGTGGCTAGAAGTGCTATGTTCTTGTCAGGACATTGTACAAAAATGGTATTACCCTTGGAGCTACTTAGACTCACCGGGTTGGGTGCAGATCAAATGCGAGCTGAGAATACTCTCTCAATTCGCATTCAATTTGAATCCAGACTGGGAATTACCACCAAAGAGAGGTAAAGAATCTCAACCACTGAAGGATGGTGTGCGCGATATGCTGGTAAAACATCATCTATTCTCATGGGATTTGTGAACCTTGTGGTGGCTTTAAGAAAAGGGAAATGCATTTGTTTCGATTTTAAGTTTGTTTTTAGGAAACTTAAAAAGCAGCAACTATAGTTTTAAAAGTAATAGTATGTTTTTGTTAAGTTTTTGTTCAAACATTCCCAGTCACAAGGTAGATGATTTTTTTTTTTTAATTTTAAGTATAAATATCGAATACCTAGCTACATATATAATAGTGTCCATTTGCTTCTGGAATTATGTTGCCACTTTGAGCCCTAAAATATTTTACAAATAAGCGAACTAATTGTAAAAAGTAAGTAAAATCTATAATAGTATTATAATAGTATTTATTTCAATTTATCGTACTTATAAAAATTATCTATATTCCATGTTTGCTTTCAATATTTGCACTTCTCACTAAGTAAAGCGTAAAGGAAACGACAAACAAGCGCATATAAAAAAAGTTAGGCAATTCACAAGGTGGCATTAAATTTTAAGTTATATTATTTCCACTTCTCTTGCGTGCAATACAAAAACAAAATTACTGAAATATTTATGGCTGACATATGAGGCTTTGTGAATTGCCCAATTATTGTATTCACAAGATGTAATGTCATAAAATTCAAAGTAGTGTTGTTTTAGTTCCTTTTCCTCTGCAGTCAAGGAAGAACAACAATAATAAATTTGAAGCTACTTTATGAACTTATGAATTTGTGACATCTTGTAAATCACATAAATATTTAAATGTCTCCTAAAAGCAAATTAAAAAAATATATTTATTATTCCAATTATATATTGTATTATATATGTATATCAACTATCGTCCATTTAAATGCAAACTGCTTAATTCCATACTTCGTAACTCGCTCAATAGATGTGCAGCTACATACATATATGTACCATACATTTTGACTTAAATATTAATCAAAGCTTTTTGGAACATCCACATCTTACCTATATATGTTGTACCATAAATAAATAAAAAAAAAATGCCGTGCGCGTATATACATACAAACAAGAGTTTTTGTTTAAATTCAATCTCCGTGTTACATGTATTTTACTCATACATATACATAAATATTATATATATACCCTAACTTAGACACGTGAATGCATACATATATTTAAAAAAAAAAAATAAGATACACAAAGTATTTAGTACCAAATCTAAGCCACTGCGCACAATTAACTGCAAACTAAACCCAGATAGTCGTCCATGAGTGTTCCGATCGCGAACTACAAACAACGGTATTAATACCTCATATTAACGAGTGAATTGATCAAAACTTACAATACCAGTAGCGTCCACACGTGTACCAACTATTTTTAAACGTATCTTATCTTCACCAGATATTACCACATCCTCATCCTTTGATTTGTAGCATGGTGGATTGCCGTTTGGACAGAATTGCATGTCAGCTGGTATGGACTGTTAACAAAAAATATTTAAAGAAAAAAAAAAATAGCTCATTAATTGGAGATCAGAAAAGTAAATATGTGGTAAAAGCATAAAATATTCCCCATAAACTTTTGGCGAATGTTGTTGAAGTGACAGTTCTATAAATCCGTGCAGTTCCGGTTCGTAGACCAACTGTCGTGGGGAAATTACATATGTATGAATATACATACATTGCACTTACATGATGTGAAATAAAGCAAGAGAGCGGTCCGATTTCTGCAAACATGCCAACCTAAAATCCAAAGGTTATTAGTTTCGTAGAATAGCTACTAGTATTTTTAGCCATCGCATTTACTTTATTTATTTGCTTCACAACTGCGTCCAGCACTTCTCCTTTGAATGGCCGAAAAACAATAGCTTTATATTTCACCGGGTACACCACGAACCCCTGCCCCGGCTGTATGACACCGGAGCCAATTTGATCGATTGTCGTCACCGCTATCACAAATCCGTACTTTCCGGTACAGGTACCTTCTACTTCTGTGTAAAGTTTCTGTTTAACAGTCTCCAGCAATTGTGGACCAAAATAGCGCGGATGCAGTAAAATCTCATGTTCGAGTGAAATCTATTAAATAGTGAAATTAGTTTCGATAAAATTTAATTTTCAAATATCTGTTATAACTTACATGGTAAAACATTGTAATTTTCTAGTATACTTATTAAATAAAAAAAATAGCAAAAACTCTTTTTTCACGAGCAATTGCCACAAACACTGCAAAATTGTTATTGAAGCTAAAATTGTAAACAGCCGCGGTACAAACTTCACAGTTAGCAAATGTCAAAAGTGACAGCAGTAGTAAGTTGTTCGGCAGGGTCGCATTCATGGAGCAGCAATCATGCGCAGTGTTGTCGTTTTGATCTTTGTACCTAGATCTAGAATCTTTCGAGAAAGTTCTAGGTATATTCAATAATTTAGCTGTGACAGCTCAATCGAACTCTTTCACGCCTGACTGTTATGCAAAAAAAAGGGTAAAGAAAAAAATAACACTGTCTGATGCATGTACCACATTTACTAAATCTCAGTAGAATATGAAATGAAAGTGCCTGCAAATATGAAAATATTTAAAATTAACTTAAATCAGATTCATTTGAGTAGTTATTGAGTATATGAAGAGTGCTTAAAAAAAATTACAACCTAAAAAATGTAACACACTAATTTATAAAGCCGATTTGGCAATTCCCAAAACATTCAGTTCTACGTACCAAAAAGACCGGGACCGAAGACAATTGTCTGGTTTTTATTGGCTAAAAGATTTTGAGCATTTAATTTTTCACTAAATAAACACCGAAAAGCACGGTCCTTCTAAATTGCTTTTGGCATTATGGAGGCATTTGCTTATATAGAAATTATAGACCGCTATCTAAGTTAACGGTTTGCTCCATGCTTTTCGAGAAATTGGTTAAAGCTAAAATAACTTTCACTATTAAATCTATTTTAGACCATTGATTTAAATAAAACTAAAAAATAAGAATCTTTGATACTCATACACGCAGCTTTTCTCTTTCCGCATGATTTTTTGAGCTGAAATTTTGGTCAATACATTAAATGCCAGTGGAAATACATACATACATTAAATGCTCAACGGCATTGCCCCGTGCCCCGACATGCGAACGCCGATCTCATGCGAGTCAATTCATAAGATACTTATATTGCAAATGGATACCGATTATCGCAGATATCATGCAATACATCTCATAGCTGACACTTTACCGCTTTGACAGTTATACTCCCATTTAAACGAAAGCTTTACGGTAGCAACATCAGTTCGAAGAGAAATCGTCATACTCTTAAAAGTTTTTCTAGTTCAAATTTTTTATTTTTTGCAAAAGAAAGCACGTTCGATAACTTTTTTAGAATAAAATCCTATGTGATAACTGTTCGCATGATATCAAATTGACAGTTCTTATGAGATGGCTGATCACAAATGGAGATGTGGGATTACGATTGTTCTGTGGGATTGTCTACATAAGACTGGCCAAAAGCTCAGCAAATCTCGAAGTTAAATTTATTGCTGGTCGTATTTTCGTTTGGAAATTTATTTTTGTCACACTGTTCCACTGCTTTAAAGTACTTCCTTTGATCTTCATTCACGCATTTTGAATTTCTAAATGGTGAGTTAAAAAACTAGTTATTTTATATAAAATTCTTTAGGAAGATTTTCTAAATTTTTTAGCGGGAGTGTCAAAAAAAATTTTTTGTCCCGTCCGGCACACAAAATTTTTAAAGACCTTCTCGAACCCGCCAACGAAGTTGGACACCAGCAACCCACTGAGGTTGCACATATTAGACGTCATCCATTATAGTAAAGAAATGAGGTATTTTAAGTGCGTAAGAATGAAACGTTGACATACAGAAACACGTAGTTCACTTTATTTGACATTCACGGCGTAGCGTAGGCCAAATCGAAATGTTTATAAAGATGTTTTGCCGAAAAAAATTTTAAATTTCGTAATACAGCGGCAAATAACAGAACTTAACTTTATATAAGACAACCATTGTGAATGATACTATTCACAATGAAGAGAACATAATATAAAATGGCGTGTCATAACTAAGGACACTAATTTTGTTCCGCGATACTTTTAAACCGATATTTTTCAGAATCGAATACTAGTATCATATCAAATTTGCGAAGGAAGTTATTTACAAGACAATACGAGACCTAACGCCGAAAAAAACGTAAGCGACCTTTCTTCAAAATTTTCTTTTAGATATAGAAGCACTCTTAGAGTATATATACAGTTTTGAAAAATATGCTACTATTTTTTCGAGGTTAAGGCTCGAATAGATGTGGCAATGACGCGGAATATAATAGCATTAGGGAATACATGACCTGCATCAAAGTCGCAATGTAAGCTAATCACCTTCTAAATTTAGATGAGGTGTGTTCTCTTCTCTCAATTTTGATCAGTTTTTCAAAACTGGAGTCTGAAAATTCGGCATGTCAAGCTAACGGCTTTATTGGTTCTTGTCTAAACACTTTCTAACTGACAAACAGATTACGTTTTTTTTAAAAGTTAAGACTAAACATCATCTTTAATTTGGTGTCGATATTTCGGGTATCGAGTCTTTGAAATTCGATATTTATGAGTGGAGCGATACTTTGAATGAGCACCATATCGATACTTTGTGCCAGAAACCGCATCCCTAGTAATAACAAAACATTACACAACTTAACTTAACGTAACATAGCATAAATTGTCATAGCACAACCACACATAGCATAACAAAGCGTAGCATAAAGTTACATAAATAACTTTAAAAAACACATAAATACCATCTCAATAATGCAAACAATTATGTTAAAATTATTGAAAAGTAAAACCCCTGAGGCTCATCTGACAATTTTTGAGTCTACTAGCATAATAAGAATGTTTTCTCCATACCGCATATAAATTCTCCCTTATACTTTGGCGCAATAACTAACTTAAATACAATCTGTATTTTAAATTTCTTAAGGTTTACCTTTATTTGGCGTTTTAGTCGCTACAGAAATAGATTTGGCGTATGTAGATAAATACTAAACCAAAATTTAATGGTTGACAAATTAAGCAAACCTTTTAACATTTTTATCATATACAATTATTAAATAATTTCTTTCTTAATTATTTTGTTTTTTTGTCTACATTGAAAATGAAATATACGCAACGTATCGGGAACAGAGAAGAGAACTGCCATACTACATATCATCAATAAATAAAACCAATACCAAACAAGCTGGTTAGTTATAGGAGAGCTAGAGACAGGTCAGAAGCCAAGCCGGTACTAGCTGATAATAATTATTTACACTTTGCAACTGTGAAAATATTCCACGTACTCAAAAAATTATCGCTTACAAAATTACTAGCAGCTACGCTTTAACTTAATCTCACTTTATATCATACGATTTTGACTGATTTAAATCATTTTTGAAACATTTACTACTAGAAGTTTTTTTTATTGTATTAGTTTTTTTTTTAATGGTTCTGGATATACGCTTGGTTGATCAGGTAGGGGTATTTATCTGTTATATCTGAGCTTTGAAAAATTTCAATAATATTTTTTGCAAACAATTTTTGCGCTCCTACATAAATGGTATTCAATAAAAATTGATTCCTTTTCTTCTGATTGTAAAAATTACAACCTTCTTCAGTCAGCTATAATCCATTGTTTCCAATTAATGATGATTTCAATAAAAATATTTAACTGTAATCTCAAAATAATACAATCCTTTAGTTATGTGTTATTTTTTTGTAGGCAAGAACAAATATTAATTTTCAATACAGTTTCCAACATAAAAGTGAATTTGAACTAAGCAAAAACTCTTCTCTAAATTATTCTTCTATTGAATTGTAATTTAAACCGAAAATTGAAAATCATATACATAATCCGATAATCTCGTTGGCGTAAGACTATAACAGTTTATTCTATAATAAAAATCTAGGATTTATTGACACAGTTCGTTAATAATATTCAATATATTTTCTATTAACTATTTAATCAGACATTTTAGAAAACATATGTATGTATATGTCTACCAAAAGGTTTTATAAAAATTCTTATTGAAAAGTTTAAAATTTTGATGAAATTTTAATTCTTTAAATTCAAAAAAAAAAAATTACTGAAGACTAATAAGAAATAAATAAAGTCTCTACACTATACTTATATCATATCAAAATACTTGACGAGTTTAGCTACTACTACTGAAAGTTAATAGTTTTTTAAACTAAAACTTGTACTTTATTCTTTAAACAAAATCTATACATTAAAAAAACATCAATTTCCTCTAACTGATAGCAAATTGTAATTTTTACAATCAGAATAAAAGCAATCAGTATTAATTGCAATCAAAAAATATTGAAATATGAGTATTACGTGTATTAAGCGATTGCACCCCACTAATTAATTAGAAATTGATTTTGAAAATCGAGGGGCACTCACCAGGAACAGTTGTATACTTGAAGCAAATTAGAAGTTAAACTCATAAAAATTGTATACAGTTGTATAGTGTTCGGAGAGCAATGCATACGAGTATTTGTGATTATAATTGGAGAACGACCGAACTTCGACTTTGGCCATACTCGGACACCAAAATTCGGTTCGGTTACGACCAAAAATCTGTTTAGAAAGAGTCCAAATAAGCCTTTCGGATTTACATGATAGATACATACATATATGATTTATTACTGAATGAAATTATTTATTACATAATGAATTCGACACTTTTCTCAATGAGCATCTGCTGTTAAGAAATTGTGGATTGTTTTAATTCACTTGAATCCCATATTTTCTGGCGCCCACAAAAACATGCTTTAAAATATCTGTCTGCTCATACATCTAGTAGTGTATCAAGTGGGTAATTATTCAGTGCTGCGGCCAGCTTTATAACAATATAAAATTATTGAATTTTGAGTATTAAAAATATAAGTTTACAAAAATATGTTTGTACGTTTATGCGATGAAGTGAATTTCATGTGATTTAATTTAATTTACATTTTTTAATAACAATAATAAAAATCTACAATTTTTAAAAGTTCATTGATTATTCATTACCTTGAAAATATTCGGTTCAGTTTGGTTCGTCTCTAGAAATCATTCGCTCGTTCTCTAATTACAATCAATAAATTTATACTGGGTGTTAGGAAAATGACATGCTTCTTAGCGGCTAAAGCGATATTCCACGCATCTGCAACACCCTTTAAAATGTGCACAGGTTCAAGTTTGTAAAACACGTTTAAAATATTTACTCATCAAAACAAATAAGCGAATAAGTATAAGTTCCACGAAACCAGCCACTGATCAGAGCTGCTGTTGAGATTAGAGTAAATCCATACATACAAAGTTGTCTACAATATGTATTGTAACTTGTGAAGCTGAGTAGGTGATTTTTTTATAAACATCCGAAATATACGCAAAGGAATTGAAATCAGTTTGATTTTAACCGCTGAGTCGTTGAGTTTGCTCGAGTAGGATACGTGTTTAATATTGGAAAATAAAATAGTAATTAATACAAAGACTATATATTTCATTATATATGTGCATATATAAATCTATATCTAACTAATACAGAAACAACAACTAGCATACGTAAATAAATATTAATTCGTAGAAATTTCGTGTGCATTAAATATACATATTATTCAATTAATTTTTGCAATTATAATAACTCGAATGCGCGTAAATAAAATTTAATTAGATTTGTTGTGGAAATTATAACAATTTTCATATTTCATAAATTTATATATGGAAATATTTGTATATATGTACATATATATACATATAAACTGATAAATTATCAGCAAAAAATTTTAATTAAAACAGTGGTTTGATGGAATCAGCAGAAGTGTCACATAATGCAGGCCAGAGTTTTAAGGCCTATATAGGCAATTGTAAATTTTCGAGTCCATTTCTGATCTTAAAAAGATTCTAATTCTTCTTTCTGCTATTTGGAAACTACATGAAAGCTCTTCCTCTAGTCATTCGAAACTTAAGTAATTTTTGAAAATCAAAAGTACTGTTTGTATGGCGAAATCTAATTTTAATAATAAGAATTTGGCCATATATGTAGCTTAATGTTTGGCCGAACTTCTTCTCTGCGTCCTTTGTGAGACGTTTGTTTTATCATGACAGAAATAGATGTTTTTTCTTATATCGCAAAAAACCTTGTTTTGAATTTGTGTACCCTTGGTATTCAGTATATCACTAAAATCAGCGTATCAGGCATTTTTAAAAAGTATGAATGAATATCTAGTTTTTTAAAGCTTCTTTCTAACATAGTACAAAAAGGTATTTAATTCTACTTACTTTTTCAAAAGTTTTTAATTAAAATATAAAAAGGCATCAATTTTCCTCAACATTTATGAGATATGTAACTAATAATAGTGTGTGTGCTTCGCTCGTAGTGCCCTAGGTTCGCATCCCGGCTGGAAAATTGTTGAGTGTATTTCTGCCATGAAAAAACTTCTCGCAAAAGTCAGTTGCCGTTCGGAGTCGGTGTAAAACGGTAGGCCCCTCAATTTGTGTTACAACAACAAGACGCACGCCACAAATTGTAGGAGAAGTTCGGTCAAACATCGAGTTATTTATTGCAAATGCCAAATTATTATATGATTATTTTTAGTAACGGTTTTATGATGATCTGGTACTCATTCCACAAGTCTTTGGTGGTTTGATTTTTTAAGCAAGACTCCAGGAAAAACATTTTTGAACACCGTTAGCAAAAACACGTTGCCCAAGCATTGTCAATACCGTTAACTAATCATTTTGTAAAAAGATTCAAAATTTAACTTGCTTCACAGTACAGTAAGTGAGTTGTAAGAATTGAGGCTAGGGTCGGTCTAATTAATTTTTTATAGTCAGTTTTGGTTACTGCGGCCAAAAAAATTTATTAATATCCATTGATTTCAACTTTACATGATAAATAAAACTGCAATTCCCAGGAGTGGTAAGCATTATTTTTTATGGTGGGGTTTAACGTCTGGTTCAAAACATTTTTTAATTTTGCATGCCTGTATATAAACAGACTAAATGAAATAGATAGAAAGGTCACAATTCTTTTGTATTATAGTTATTATTTTCGCTATCGATGTCGTATAAGGCACAGTATAATTATCATTATCGATACAATTGATTTTAGCATTATCTTTATCGATAAAAATGCAGTTGTGGTGTCAAATCACGATTCGCACAGTCACGATGCAGAGAAAAGAAGGTGACGATAAAATCACTTGCATAACTTCGTACTTGCCTCGTTTGAAGGATTGACGTCATTAATGAATGGCTCTTATAAAGTTGATTTTTCTCAGTTTTGGGTGATTTTTACAAAAAGTAAAACTCAAAATAATAAATGTGACAAAGATCGGCACATCTTGGGGAAGCAGCAGTGAAAATAAAATCTCCAAGTGCAGTTATCGCATTTCTTTTCTTCTAATTATTCCTGTGGCAGGGAGGTCTGTGACGTGTACGCTGCCGGCGTTGTCGTAATCTGGTATTCTATCATTCTTGGTGTCAATTGACATCGCTCTTGTCTTTCGTTAGCTTCAGCTTTGGGTCATACTGTAACGCTTGGTTTTCATTGGTAAAATATTGAAAATTGACATTTTATAATTTTCCATTGGCTTCAAACCGAAAAATATCCAAATTTCTGTTATTTTCTTGTAATGACACGAATTTTTAAGTAAAATGTCATAATGAAAACCAGACTTAAGCTTACACAATATTACAGGTATGTGCAGATATTTTTGAATATTACTAAATAATTAGTGAAAATATTGAATATTTTATGTAGAAATTATAACAAACATTAGTAATGTAATTGGGTGAAATCGTTCCTATTCCGAATTTCATTTTTTATTAATATTTTTTGATTTCAAATCTCAATTTATCATCTTAACAGCAAATGAAAATAAAAGCTCCGAAAACTGGCAATCACTCAGATATTGATAATAAGCAGGCATATTCGGTCTCAAAAATTTCTGAAAAATAATTAATGCACATTTATCGTCAAAGCAAATATAGTACAAATATACTTTGACAAGTTTCACTATGAATATACTCCATTCATTCTGAATATAATAAGAGTATATGAATTTAATAAGAGTGAAGTAAAAACTAAAAATTTTGAAGATATTAGTATTAGAAATTTTTTGGTGATTTACTTTATTTATTTATGTCAACTATAACGACGTGGGTTTCACCAATTCTACATATGTAGCTTCCTTACACATAATGCATGTTAATAAATTGCAAATAACAGTTTATTTGGAAAAACCTCCAAACTGATTACGTTTCTAGTTGATTCACATGCATTATGTATGTATGTATGTATGTACATTTGCACACATCTGACTAAAGTAAGTAGTTAAAATTGATGACGATGCGCTCATAAGAAGCTAACTTCGGAGCAGATACATTTGCTCTCACTGCTGGCTCAGAGTTTGGTGTGGGCACATGCTCACTAAAAAAAAATATTTAGTCCATATTTAACTGTTTTACAGAAACTGTATTGCAGATATTTTGTATATTAATGTGATCGCGATTGTTTAAGATCGCCGGCGATTAAAATTTCAAGTTCGACGATGGGTCATTTAATTATGCGTGTGTTTGCGGTTGTTTTTTTTCATAAGAATTTAATTAATTTCTTTGCAAAACAAGTATTTTGGTTAGATTCTATAATCAGCTGGGTGATTCCATGGCAAACTCGCATAACAACAAGAAAACGTTATTTAAGAGTTGGGAAATAATTTACATTTGAAGAAATATTTATACTTAACGAAATCAATGTAACTTTTTTTTTATTAAAATAAAATAAAAAAAAAATTTTAAATCTTCCGTAAATTTCTGGCCGGCTATAGTGCTGCCAGGCTTAACGCTATCCATCATGGAAAGAGCTAAGATACGGGCATGCAAAGGTCATGGAAGCTCTTCCGAATACACTGAGGAAGCTAGATGAGACTACTTCTCTAGTCTGCATGGACAATAAAGTCGCCATACGAATCCCAGAGAGTTATGAATTGGAGTATGCCATAGACCTAGACCCAGAGTCGACGGCTATCTTTCCAGATGGTTCCAAACTCAATGAAAGAGTGGGCAGCGGGATACACTCCAATGAATTTGCGCTAGACCTCAGCTTTCGCTTACCGGACCACTGCAGCGGTTTTCAGGCAGAGATAAATGCCATAATGGAGGCTGCTCGATATCTGACAGTGTCTGCTCCTGCAGACAGACATGCCACTATATACTGCGACAGTCAAGAGGCTATTCTTTCACAAAACAACGAACATAGTTGCTATAAAATGCAGAAGTTCTCTCAATTTGTTCGCGTCTAAGCGTTCTGTAACTATGACATGGGTCCCTGTGCACAGTGACATTCCCGCCAACTGCGCGGCAGATGAGTTGGAAAGGAAAGGGACGGAATTAACTATGATAAATTCTGCTCTAGAAGCGGGCATGCCTCTAACCTCCGGCAAACATAGTTTAAGGACACAACTCATCGAGTGTTGATTCGTCTTGACCAACCTTCTCTCAGGCTAATGGTTGGGGTAATAACCGGACACCGGCATATGGGCGCGCACGGGAAGAGATTGGGACACCTAACCAATGATTTCTGTCGAAGCTCCAGGGACGTAGAGGAAGTGGAAAGCATCAAAAACTATCTCTGCCTCTGTCCCTCCCGGGCCATTACTTTCTAGAATATTTGGCCGCCTTGAGCTCGATAAGCACACCCAATTTACTGTGCTGCGTAAGGCGCACTCAGTGGTTCTCCATCTAAAAGAAAGGAAGGAAGAAACCGCATCGCTCCCGCCACCGTGCGCTAATTCCATGGTTTTTTAAGATAGTGCCCTGTTAAATTATTAAATTAAAATTCTCTAATCATTCCACAATTCTGTGGAATTGCCCAGCTAAAATGTTGTACTGAAATCTGTTGGTGATCCACATCTTTGTGTGGATGTTTTTTGTTTGTTAAACAAGTTGTGCCTTGTTGTTCACACTAGGGTTTATGTATGTACTTAATATGTGCTGATAATTCATATCAAGAAGAGTCGAATAAATTGTAAATGAAATGAATTGTTAATAATGTGAAAAAATTCTGATAGAATTGCTTATGTTTTTTTTACAACCGATGACACCAAATTTTAATTACCCCATTATTTTAGCTTACATTTCGAAACATTTTTTCGTGTTAAGTAGGCAAGAAAAATAAATGAAAATATTTTTTATAGGTTATAGGAATAATGAAAGATTTTTATTATTGATATATAAACATGGAGATAGGTTTTAATCACTTCCATTATAGTTCATAACATGAATATAAAAATAACAATACAAAAGCTTATTTTTTTTAATGCTCGAAGTTTCATATATAATTTAATATCGCTTAAGGCCACTGTAGCCATAGTGTTAAGTTATTGTATTTATTAGTTTACTAAAAATACAATTGGTAATAAAAAAAAATTTAATATTGTAATAGCCTGTCGACATTTCCACCTTGCACCCGATTTCGTATATCGGTATAGAGCTGATCCGACGTACATTGAACAATTACGCCCAAGACACACTCGATGGGGGAGTACATATATTTCAATTAAATATAAAATATTTGCTTAAACCTGTATTCAAAAATGTTACAATTCCTTGGCAAAAGATGTTCATTAAGAGTATTATTTATTTAATTAATAACTTACTGCAGTATTATTACTACAAATCATATACATACATATGTATATCGCTATCATATTGTATATATGTAAATCTAAAAGGCTGCTTCGAATTTTTTCCAAAGAGAAACATGTTAAAAACTACAAAAAATTTTTAAGAAATGACAACTATTCGGCAAAAGTTCGCTTTTTTTCACCGAAGGCGAACTGAACCGAACTTTGGTGACCGTATAGCCGAAGCCGAAGTTCGGTCATTCTCTGCACACATTTTAGAATTATGAGTTTTGGTTTAGGGCAAACCAAATTTCATTAATATTTCTTCCTTCTTAGTGAAAGTTTTCTACTATTTTTGACCACAACTTACATGGAGCCGTTACCGCGCGGGGTAGCATGTCTGCAAATACCGTTTTAGAAAACTTTCGAAGGATGTTTTTTGCGTGACTTTTGCAAACAAGCTTCAATATTTATTGTTCATAATTAATCTCCAATCATGGCTTGAAAATTACTTAATCAAGATCTGGATAAGTTCGAAGATCTCGTAAGAAATGTAGCAATAATCGGGCCGGGGATTCCATCCGCGTTTTTCAACTATCCGGATAATCCGAATTTTCGAATATCCGGATATTATCATAAATTCGAGATATCCGGATTGGTTTGTAGCTTATTGATATTGTTCAGCAATTCGTTGATTTGACGTTTAATTTTTGGATATTCGAATATACGAATAACCGGTTCTTCGTAAATCCGGATAATTGCACCATCGAATATTAACGAATATTATTTGCTTAATTTAATGTATCTGATAATATTTGTATTTTCAGCATCAATTTGAATGGTTATAATCATTATTTTCGGCACAATTGAAATTAGTTTTATAAAGTCCTATAGTTGCTCCACATTTTGGAATGCCTAGACCTGATCTTTATTTCCGGGATGCCCTTGAATTGAAATCTGATCATGGTATTGATAGCTCTTTTTATATATTGTGCGCCAATGTTACATAATGACAAACACCCCAAAATATGATCGAATGATAGAATACATCAGCTTGCGTTGATTGATCTCAAATTCGGGAGAGCAACTTGAATGTTACGTTCCATTGGAAAACACTGAGAGAAATCAAGTTGTTTTAAGTGTTAGAAAGAATATAAGCTACTATTGTTAAACACGTTGGAAAGAATATACGATTTTTGTAAACAAAATCTGTTGTTACATACATAGCTGATTCTGTCAAAATTTTCTTCGGTATTCCTTCACCTTGAAACAGTTATATAACATGATAATACGATGAACATGGCAAACAGTTTTCGTGATGAACCGAACTTGGAGATATTTGTTTTTGGGATGTGAAATAGAATTGGTTCCAAAAAAAAAAAATTATTTTTACTCGGCATTCTAAAAAAATGCTCAATCAACGAGACTAAACTAACATATAATAATGGAAGTCATATCTTGAAACTATTTTCCATCGTCGAAAGCTTTTTCTTTTCTTCACATTAGAGAAGCGATGTTATTGCCGATATCGCTGGCACGACTCAAAATTTTGGTTTAAGTAACTCGTGTGCTTTGCTTATCATTTCTGAGCTGTGCTGGGCTTTCCTTGTATAAAACAATAATTTGCAAAAGAAACCGAATGGATTGAAAGCAACCTAAGAATTCCAAAATACAGCGGTGCTCGAGTATAATGAATGCAGAATGGCAGACACATATGTATGTGACGTGTGCGCTGCTAGAATTGTCACAATCTGGTATTCTATCATTCTTTTGTTACAATACATTATTGACTCTATATAACGGATTTTGAAACATTGAAGGATTCTCTTATATAACATATCTTGAATTTAACGCATGGTACTGAAATTAAATTATTTGTTATATTGGAGCACCACTTTGTGTCTAGTATTTTGCACTTTCATAGAAATAAAAAAATAAAGGCATAAATTAAGTATTCCATACGTATGGCTTTATGTTATTTTAAGGTATCGCTTTATAAATCTTGATCTTATCACAAATATAGCCTTTTTAACTTGATCTACATATGAATCCACATAAATAACAAATCAATATAATTCGTTTGCTTACAGAAATGTTTCGCTGGCCACTTATTCTCCACCTAATTGGAACACTATTCCTGTGCTCGCACGCCAAACCTCAACAGCAGGGCGCGCAATCAAATGCGGATTTGGATAGGACTATTCAGGATATATTTTCTACGCCAGTCCAGAGTAGCGGCACTGGTTTCGGTAGAGTTGTTACCCCGGAGCCTGTTGATCCCTCACAGCCGCAAATACAATTCAATTCAACTAGTGGCAGAGGACCCTGCAACTGTGTACCTTATCACATGTGTGATCCATCTTCGGGCACTGCAGCCGCTCCAGTGGAAGATGGTGAATTTGACGGTTTCGGCTTGATCGACATCCGCTTCAACAACGATGATCCAGTGTGTGAACATTTTCTTGACGTTTGTTGCGACAGTCAAAATCAACGTAGCGATAGTCTCACGCCGAAACCGCAAGAGGAACGGCCTGAACGCCCAAAAGGTTGTGGTGTACGCAATGTTGGTGGCATTGATTTCAATATTACCGGCGCCTTCGACAACGAGGCAGGCTTTGGTGAGTTTCCTTGGACAGTGGCCTTGCTGCATGCCAGTAATTATAGTTACTTTTGTGGCGGATCACTCATACATCCGCAAGTTGTGCTTACGGCAGTGCATTGTGTCATTGGACGCGCTGTAAAAGATTTCCTGATACGCGCTGGCGAATGGGACTCACAAACTACCAAGGAGCGCCTGCCTTATCAGGAGCAGAGCGTGCGACGTGTCATAACACATCCCAATTATAAACCACGCAATGTTGGTAATAATTTTGCTCTGGTTATATTAAGCCAACCGTTTGTGTTGGCCGATCACATCAATGTTGTTTGCCTTCCGCGTCAGAATGCGGCACCGGTTCCCAATACTCGGTGCTTCGCCAACGGTTGGGGTAAAGATGTTTTCGGTGAGGAAGGTCGTTTTAGTGCCATCATGAAGCGAGTACCATTGCCCATTGTAGAGTTTAGCCGCTGTCAGATACGCTTGCGTGACACACGTTTGGGTCAAAAGTTTGTACTGGATCGGTCATTCATTTGCGCCGGTGGTGAGCGTGGTGTGGATACTTGTCAAGGAGATGGCGGTGCACCATTGGTCTGTCCCATTGGATTGGCAGCGGATAATCGTTATGAACAGGATGGCATCGTTTCGTGGGGTATCGGTTGTAATGATGACATACCCGCAGCCTATGCGAATGTGGCGGTGGCGCGGGATTGGATTGACCAAAATATGTTCTCATTGGGCTATGGCACGACATCGTACACACCATCTTAAAATCATAGACATGACTGCTGACACGAATACACACAAACATATAGTAGATATTAAAAACTTTTGAATAAAACTATTAAACTAATAACACTATTCGTAATTTTTTAGGGACCAAAAATCAAAAATAACTTATCCCAAATTGAAAAGGTTGCTCGCATTCTGAAATTTAACGTGTTAACTGCCATGAAGTAGAAATATTTTTTTTTTTGCCAATTAGAGTTATTTCCCAAGGATTATTTTTTACGTTTCTTTATATCGTTTATGTTCTTCTCCATCACCATCTCCATTTTCATCCATATTCTTATCTGAAAACGTTTGTGTGACAACTTAAAACATCAACGTTGGGGAATTATTGTTTTCAACCAACGGAAAAAAATAAACGTTAAAACATAACTCTTATTGGCAACGGGAGAAAATATTTATCTTGCTTAACAGTTATCAGGTAACGTATAAAATAAAAGTCAGGATAAATTTAAAATTTATCGGGAAAAAAATACACACATACATATGTACATATGTATCTCGTCTATTAACTGTAATAGAGCAACGTTTTGCTATAAAACTTGTAGCTGTTATGTACCTGATTTTTTTTTAACTATTGAAATGTTACGAAAAATAACTCCAAAATGGTTGGATATTTCTTATATTTGAATATTTTGGCTTAAAACATACACTTTTTTTTTTGTTTGGTGATCCTTAGTCAATTTTCTTTTGGAATATATACTTTTTTGAGTTCAGGTGTTCACAAAATTATAATTTGTACAACCTCAGGGAGAGTCCTTGAACAAACAAAGTAGCATGAAAGAACGGTCCGCTTTTTTCGCAAAAAGGTGGTTATCTTAATGAATCTCAATATGTGAATAATATCTCTCCCCGTCAAGCATCTTTGAATTTCTCGATTTCTTTGTGGTGATATTTATTAAAACTGGGGATTCCGCTTTCAGCGAATCGCTAGCCTCTCTTTACCGATTTGGCAGCATCCACACATTCGCTGACGAAATAAAAACAATTTGGTTTAATTTTACACAAACAATGCTAAAAGAACTTCCAATAGTTCTGTCCTTTGCTCGCTTGTTTTGCGCTTTTTCCTATTATTTTTTATAATTATTTCTTTGTTCACCCATTGTCTAGTTTTTATTGCGTCACTTTCAGTTGCTCTCAGGGCGGAAGGTGGAATCTTGTTTTCTGACATTTTTTGGTATTATTATGGATCACTTGGTTATTATCTCATAAAATTAATCTAAAGGTAAGAATCAACAAATTTTGTGAATGCCAAAAAAAATTTTGCAAACTTTCATATTTTTGGAGAGGGATTGAGGTTAATATAAAATGCGGGAAATACATTAACGTCATATATGTATGTACATATGTATTAAATGGACCGCATTTATTAATTTACTACACTACCAAAGAACGTAGATTACAAATTTCGCCCAATTTCAGCATACCAGACGAAATTTAAATCAAAACAGAAATTTTTTAAGGGTTAATTTTGCACTTATTCAGAACTGGCTCAAAAATGCCCTTTAACCCAGATTGGAAAACATGTTTTTTGATAAAATTTTACTATAAACTCTGATATAATAACTAGGCAGTTTTATTTTACAGTGCAGTAATAACAGTTAAACGTTAAGTCCGAAATATTTATTAATTCATTTTAAATAATTTTTTATAAAAGTATAACATAATCTATATAAATAAAAGTTTGCAACTTTTTACAAAATTCAACAAAATTTAAAAAAAATTTCAAAATGCCCACCATCGTCAACAAAAAACACTTAAATATTTCACTTTTTAAAATAAACTAGTAAAATTAAATGGGCTACAAAACTGCATACTCAAAAAGTTTCTGAAAACTCTATTTAAAAAGTTTGAAAATTTTATGAAATTTTTTTAAATTTGATGAATTTTTGTGAATTTGTTAAAAGTTTGAAACATTGATTTATATAGTTTATGTTACACAATGAATTCTACTATTACAAAAACATACATACATATATGTATACATATATATCTTTCAGATGGCCCAGATATGTTTTGTATATATTAACAAAAAAAAATTAGATACTGTTAAGTTCGTTAGCTCATTATCCGTTAATCCTTTATAATAAAAGCGGATTTCTGGAGTTTTGTATCAAGGTTCATCGGCTATCGCCTCGTCATCTGCAAAGTTTCAAGTAGATCGAACAAGCCGTGTTAATCCACAGCGAAAATGATGTTTGGCTGAAGATTTTAAGCAGGTAGTTTTTAACGATCCTTAAAGATTTAAGATTTTTCGAGCTTGTGTTTTTGCTTTACGTGCAACTTGTTAACCTATCTAGTAATCTTTTGCCAGTCGGCTACAAAGAAAGAGACATAATATGGAAAATGCAGTGGTTATGGACTGTAAATTATGTTAATAAATGTTTACTGTATTTCGATGATTAGTGCAATTTTTGTTTAAACAGATTTACACACTAACTTTGACTATTTTTTAAATATATAAATACATACATATGTATGTATATCTACTGTACATTTTCGTATTCATTAGCCCCTGCACTTCGTTTCAATCTGATTTCAAGTGAAATTCGAAATCTTTTTCACGACCATCGTTTCTAAAGATGCGCACATAAGAATTTTTGATACCATATTTCCAGAATGCGATGAAAGGCAAATAGTAGAAGATACGTATACTCAACCAGACACGGAAATTAAGATACCAACGCACAATGCTATACTTATGCAGATAGGTTACCAAAAAGAGACCATACGTAACGAGGAAACGATCATACCAGCCCAAATCGCAGAAGTAAAGTTTCTGTTTCGGATCCATACTGACCCCAGTACGATAATCGAATTTATAATATTCATATCCTTTCACATAGGTCAGTCGCTTTGTAAAAAACAAAACCGAACCAAAGGTGAGTGCAGTATTCATTGGCCATAAGCCATCGACCAACGCCTTTGTCATTTGTTCAAAATCAGCGCTGGTATTCTCTAAAGCCGGTTCATAAACGCGACGCATCACAATATCTAGACGTGCTCTCGTCTCAGCCCAATTCCGTCCGCAAATATTGTATTCATCTTTAATGCCGAGCAAATAGCCAATCACACGCCACATATGTGAAGTACTCTCCAAGTATTCCTCATCGTACAGTTGCACGCGGTGCGCACCCAATGTGGCATATCCGATGAACCCGAACTGTGTTAGTGCGAGATCCTTTTGAGTGATTTGTCCTGCGCCCTGTTTGTGGCATGCCTGACTGGACTTGGAGTGAGCTTTGCGTACTGCACGTACACTGGTCCAAAATTTTGAATTAGCACTAGAGGATGGCGAATAGTCGTACCACGCGTAGGTGTGCCAAGTTGTACGAACATAGCGTCGAAAAGCAGTAGCACAGGTGGACGATTGACGTGTTAATTTGAGCACACGAAGTATGGACGGAATTGAAAGCACAGCAACGAGACCGTACATCATGCCCGCGGTTATGAGAAAGCGATATTTGGACATATACGTTTGGCCTCTGAAATGAAAGGAATATTTGAATTGAAATCGGTTTTTGTTGTCACATTTTTTCTTAGTTTGGAACAATCGTTCACTATATATGTAGTACATATGTAGTTGCAATATTCAAGTATATTTTGAATTTAAATTTGAATTGTTAATATTTATCTGTACCAATAATAATATAATTATTTGACTCTTACATCATATAGTTTGATGTTTGGCTAAACTTCTATATACTATGAATGTATTATATTCAACTTTGTATGTATGTATATGTATTTTTATATATTCTCTATAGCAGTATTTAACAACCTTTGTTTTATCAAAAACCACTTTGATCTTATTACTATAAGCGTGGAAAGCATGGTTAAAAAAAACTATAAAACAATTTTATAATTGAAAACAAGTTACACTGCATAACAGTGGACATTTTCACATAGCCCATATTGTAGTCTACAATCAAAATCGCAAATACAAGTAAAAAAAAAACGTTTTTCAGGAGTATTCTTGCTCATTACTTTTAACATTTCTGAATCGATCTTTAATTTGTATATGTTGCTGCTAAGAGGGTTTATAGGTGATATATAATTTACAGTATAATTAAAAAATTTAACGGATCGCGAACTTGAGAAAATTTTTAACTTTTACCTATTTTTATCAATTTTAATTCCATTTGAAAGTTGTTTTTCATATTACACTGTTACACTGCGAATTAAACTCGTGGTTCGCGGACCATTTCTTGAAAAATATTCTCTATAAAGATCAGGCTACATAGGGTACAAACTTCATCTACCGAAACAAAGAGGGTTGTATTTGGCTTTAGTAAGCCAATCATGTAATGCAAATTTTTGAAATCGATTTAAAATGTTTGTTCTTCCGAACGTAGATACTTCTTTTTTTACAGTTTTTTGTGTGAATTAACTTACACCTGATGAGAGTGAAAAGTAAAATGCCCTAGTTGATTTATCACTCAACTGGTTGATTTACCAACTTTCGGCAATAAGAAGAGAAGTTTATATGCTCTGCAAGCGATTTCATTTTTTAACCTCGACTCAACGTCAACACGTCTCTTGTCGGTTCGCGAGTCATACTCTGAAAAAAAAAACTAGTAAAACCAAAGTATTCTGCATTTGCCACAAATACTTTTTGCATTAGAAACGTGCCCAAATACTTTGAGCATTTGTTTTAAAAGTGCGAGCACTGTTGAAGTAAATGCGTCAAGTATTTAAATTAACAGTGGAACACTTTTGATCGAAATACGGGGCACTGTTGTAGCAAATACTTATACATTTATGTTAACAGTAGAAGTATTTGAGATTAACAGTAATTGCTCTTGATTCAAATGTAATCGTATTTGCTTTATTGTTGTGTTTAACACCCCCCCCCCCCCCCCCCCCCCCCCATTTCAATCCCCCCCCTCCCAATCCCACCCCTCTCCGCCCACTTCCCTATGTACAGTCAAAATTTCAATATCTATTTACTTTTTTCATAAAAAATATATTTTATTTGAGAATGTACAGAGTAAAGTTTACAAAAGTGACAACTACTATGCATGTACGCATATACATACATATATTTTTATTTTAATAAATATTACACAAAGTTTAAAGCTTTAATGTAAGGTGGTATAAGATATATTTTAAATATATAAAATATTACCATCCACTTGGTTTTGATCACAAGGTAATGTGTATATTTGTCAAAAAAATCGTACAACTTTTTTGCCGTCATTTAAAGTATACAATTTTGTAGGTACTGATTTGAGATCGATTTTTTTTAAATAATATGCGTTATTGGAACCTAAAACTTCGTGAGACTGAAATTTTTCCAAAAAGGAAGTTTTGCATTCCTGACAAATCAAAAAAATTTCATTATGTAAATCAAAAAATATTTTTAAAATAAGCAGTATTGTATTCTTTGATTTAACATAGTAATTCTTTTCATACAGTACCCCTTTGTATCTCATACTTAAAACTTCATTTCCGATTGTAAATTTGGTACATAAATTCTGATAAAATTCAAGTTTTGAAAGATCTATTGGTGAAAAATTTTTGCAATCCACAAGATCATTTTGGAAAAAACTTAATTTTGTCCGCAATTAGTTCTCTGGCATTAAAAATTTCGTCAATGTCGTGGGAATGGATCATCTGCAAAATTGCTACACTCTTTAAACCACACCTATTGAACTGTATCAATGCATTTGACGACAAATCCCACGAACACAATAAATTAATTAACTGTTCATCACTATCCAAAATTACTACGGACTCATTGTCGACATTTTTCGTTGTAGGGGACTCATCTCCCAACGGACATTGCTCGGCAAATAACGACAGCTCAGTTGATGGTATCAACTCCTCACTCATAGTGTAAACTAAAATGCACAAAAATTGTTTTTAAACACATATTTTTGTTGAAATAAATGTGTATATAAACCATGACATACATACCTGCAGAGTAGGCTTTTCGCAAATGTCGTCTTTTATATAAAAAAAATCACTGGGGAAGTCCCTTTTAAACAGCCTCCGTAAGCAGCGGGCGATGCGGCAGGCACACTAATGCAAATGCAAACTATGTAAGCTCCTTTTGCGCAGCTTCACTAAACGCGAAATGTCTTGAAGTAATCACTTTCACTTAAATTAATACTTTCAGCACATATATTTACCTATAAAACCCAAATTAAAGTATTTGCGCACGCAACACGTGTTTCTGTTAGAATGATCGATGGAAAAATGTAAGCGTCAACTTCCCTGTCATCGTATGGAGAAACAGTAAAATTAAATGCGAAATGGTTGTGACAAATACTTTTACATTTAAAAAACTGTAATCAAAAGAAAATTAAATACGAAACCTTTAAAACAACTATTTTTATATTAGATTTTAATAAGATGATTTTTAAAAGCACAGCCGCTTTTGATTCAAAAGTGCCGCATTTAAAAAAATTATTTGAATCAAGAGCAAAGTATTTCCGTCAAGAGTTTTGCTGTTGAAACAAATACTTTTGTTTTACTGTACTTTAACTGCAGAAAGTATTTGATTTAACTGCGGGGTTTTTTTTCAGTGTAGCATTAAGAAATCGTGAATATGCAGCCTATAAATATAAACTATGCAGAGCAACGGCAAAAAATTGTCGCAAAGTTTAAAAGTGGACGGCTATTTGTTATATACGTTATGTTTACAAGTCAAAAATTTTCACTGAAATTAAATCGACCAACCGATTGCTCCTTACGTAGAGAATTTCGTTAAGTAAGTTGGTCAACCAGCTGAACGATAAATGAATCCATTTATAGGACTTTTAACTAGTCAAATGCTAAAAAAAAAAAGTCGAAAGTTCGTTCTAAATTGGGGTCGAATTACTACAGTTGTGAGCGAGCAACTCGTCACGTAAAAATGTGAACATCGGATTATGACAGTCTTGAAATTGCCATTCATTACGATTCGTTCGCTCTCGAATGTAATAATCCGGTATTGTTCATGCGATGATCGTACAATGTAATTTTTGCTCGTACGATTGCCGACTCGCTCACGACTGTGACGATTCGACTACTGATCTTATTGCGTGCTGGGTAGCTTCATTTGTAGCTCACACTACGTTTGTATAAATATGATGAGATGAGATTTATTTTAAAAGCACAAAAAGCTCATCTACACACATACATATGTACATACATACATATAAATAAATGAGGAAAGTTAAATGAAGTGCAACTTTCTGACCATGAAATGATTTTATTTACATGCGGTTTATTATTTGCTGTGCATTGAGGAATTGATTGCAAGTAACTATATACATATATATGTACATACATATATTTATCTACTTACATATGTATATATATATACGTAGATAAGTATCGACAATAACTAGTGAGAGTAACTAAGTACACAAGATATTGTAGATTATTTTCTTATTTATTTATTTCTTAAATTTTATAAATAAATTTTCCTTAATGTGATAATTAGGTTGATTTATTTTTACTAACGTATATTTAAATTTATTTATTAAAGCCAATAGTACACACGTTGCTTTAAATGTTGTAACTAGGAATGACGGCAAATCGTTTCAGTAAATGGCGCATTCCAACGTCACGAGTGGGGCAGTTGCAACAGCTTTTTTTCAGTGCCTAAGCATTTTATTAAAATCAATCAACTAACGATTTATGATGTTTATAAAGAGATTGCCAGACTTAACACTCCAGTAATATTTACATTTAAAATAAAACGTGTCGTTTTTTTATTATATATGCAAAATGTCTATATATATGTATATATTACTATTTAGTATAAAATTGTTACACCCGTTCCGATATACTCGTATTAGCATTCCATACTTTTGAAAAATTGTTGAATAGTCAGTAGAGTGTATAAATATTGATTTCTGGACCAAAATTCAATATAATACTGTTTAAGATTTTTTTTTATAAAAGTATGGTTCATTATATAACATAAACCATATAACTTAGGGCTAGAAATTTTATCCGTATTTTGCAACTGTTCAGATAACCCGAAAATTCGAATATCCGAAGACTTACACGAAAAATCCGGATATATACATATGTATATATTATCTTAGTTTCCGGATATCCGGATTTTTTACACTGTAGAGAACGAAAGTTATTAGACGGTTGAAGCACACATCGAAAAATTTATTTACATACGTTACGTTTGCTAGTTATTGTTATTGTTCAACGATTCGTGGATTTTTTTTTGGATATCTTCTTAAATCCGGATAATTGCACAAACGATTATTAACCGGATATTTAGACTGTCTGTGTATTCGGTAAACCCAAGTTTAAAAAATAAAAAATTTACAAAAATTCAAAATACGCAACACCACCAGCCAAAAAAAAAATAGTATCAAAATTCAACACGAATTTACATTCACTTGAAACTTGTATTTTATTGTAATAAAATTGCATGCGCTACAAAATTGCATAAACGAAAAGGTTTTTAAAAATTCCGATTAAAGACTTTGAAAATTTGATGCCCGTTTTATGAAATCTGTTGAACTTTCCTAAATTTCGTACAAAGTTTTAAACTTTCGTTTATAAAAAATTGTAAAAAAATAAATTAATAAACGTAGGTGGCGAACAGTACTATCCACAATCTTTCGGATTCGGACGTTGCAAATATTTTCACCCAGTATAATAAAATGGTTTGAACAGCAACAGCAAATTTGCTTTATATGTATTTATTAATTTATTTTTAATGTATGTAAATAAAAGCCACTATATACCTTACAATAGCTGTAAATATTTTTTCTTACTTCTACCTGACCATTTTCTGGATTTACCCATATCTGGTAAATAAATATATAAGTATGTACACATCTATTCATTTCATGTGCTAAATCAATTATTCTAGCTCATACGGCAATAAATTTTACGAGTTTTACAAAGTTTATGACATAATAGCTTATGGACAATATTATGCAATGCATTATTTTGATTGAGTCTCAATCGGATAAAACTGCTTATGAAAATGCAAATAAAATTGGAGTTTTTTACGTATTGATAATTTGCCATTTTGGAAGTACTACGAGTACTTGTATATATAAGGTATGTATGTATGTACATACATATATGTAATATTAACCGAACTAAAAGTAGGGTTGATCAGTGCGTTAATTTTTAATATCTTATTATGTATTCCCATCCATACGCACGCATACATCTATACTATACGATTAAATACTTGAAGAGGAAGATTTGTTTGTTTATATTTTTCGGGTAATCTATTGAACAACTGAAACGCTGCTGTTAAATTTTTCACTTATACTTTTTGGGTATTCAGTTTTGTAGCTAATTCAATTTTTGCGACATCATCAAGTTTTGAGTGGTTAAAAATTCTGGTTGATTTTTGAAAGTTTATTGAAATTATTTAACCCAATTTATGTGGCAAAAAATATGGAAGACCTTTAGCATAAAGAACTATTAAAAATCAAAGTGAATTAATATAAAATTCATCCCTTATATGGAAAAATTTTATTTGACGCCAGCGATTTCGTCTGCGTTGCTATTTACTACTTTTCCAAATATTTACTTACAGAAGTTTTTTAAATCAAATAGCCTATGTCCGTGTCACGGATCCAAGAAATATACTGCCCAAATTTGGTACAAATCCGTTCATCAATTTTTAAACCAAGTTGTAACAAAGAAACCGGTTACATTTTTATACATATATTATATATGCAGATGTACGAAAGCCGAAATTAAAAAAAATTAAAAATTAACTGGCATTTTGAACCACTTTTGACTTGCGTAATTGAATAAGCTACAAGACTGCATACTCAAAAATTGTCATTAAAAAGTTTAAAAATTTATAAATTTTGTACAAAGTTTGAGACTCTAATTTATATGAAAGTTTTATAGAAAGTTAACGAACAAAATTATTATAAAACTATTATATGTATATATATATATTATATATAATCGTTACTACGACAGTCAGTCCTACGGTACCGGAACGACCCGGATTTACATATATCCGGCCAAGACTGTGACTTCAGCAGCATTCCCCAAAATTTTATAGGGAATGTTTTATGCTGTTGCAACAACAACAACATTATAAAAAATGGCGAATATTGTAATATTTTCAATGCGTGGTAAATTTTTTCATTGCAAAAATAATAATATTGATTTGAGAACAACTTCGAACTAAAATACTAATTCGCCAAGGTGGCGCACAGTGGGATGAAATTTGGCGGTAAAAGACTTAGGGGCATCAACAAATTGCTAGTAAATATTGTAAAAATATTGATAGATTTCTATTTTGATTCTTATAGCATAATTTTTTTGTATCTGCACCTTTTGGCATAAATTCTTTAATTTAAGAAAATATTTTATTAAGAAAATCACAACTATGGCGATAACTCGATTTCCTCAAAAAGTATGGCTTACATATTTATAAAGGAGACCTAGTGTACTATGTGTTTAACTTATTTTTGTTGCTCGAAATAGTTCGAGTTTTTTGGCAATTTAAATTTGAAATGCACTGAGTACTACGCCAGTACTGCAAGTTTGCGAATTATTTTTTTTACTTGGGTATCAACACGTAGAGTCCAGTTTGAACCACCTAAATATTTGATATTGACACGTTATTAATTATTTTTTAGAAAAATATCCAGTTTCCAGTTTTCTAGCACATGGGATTTAAATAAATTAAAGTGCAAGTTTTAATAATTTGCTGATTACCATTATTTAATGTGTTATGAAATATTTTTAACTAAAATTTTTTTAAACTATTACTTTTTAAAGAAATATTTCTGAGTACTTACAAACAAAAATTTTTTTTTATTAATATACATAAATCTATGTAGTTGTACAATTTCATTCAATAGTTAAAAATTAACTGGTGGTATTAAAAAACGTGAAATCTATTCTAGTATGAAAGGATCATAGAATTTGAAAATCCTTATTTAAAAGCCTAAGTCCCTACCTGACGTTGTCGTTGAGTTTTTGAAAAAATATGTTAATTTTATTACAAAAAACCATACAAATCTATTTTTCAAATTTTGCACAAAATTTGTAAAATTTCAACAAATTATGTCATAATAAAGTGTACATTTTTAGTGGCTAAAAAGACTTGTTGATTTTTGATTTATTTTTTTTTTTTGTTAAATTTTTATGAAATATACATACATATGTATATATATTTATTTTTATAAAAAATATACGAAAAAATGTAGCATGAAAAACACTTTGAATAACGTGCAAAAATTCAAAGCAAAATATTTTTGTGAGTAACTGTACTCTTAAAAGATGCTAAATAATTCTATATAATTTAATATTAAAATAAAAATATGTACTATAATTCTGGGACAACACCAGTGGTCAAAAACTAAAAATATCAAAAATATGTTTATGTAGTTTTTGAATGTAAATCCGATATTATTTAAGCAATACAGACGTTACGTACATTATTACATATCTATAAGAAATTTTCACTTTACGTAAAAATATGAAGAATTATCGTACTATTAGCTTTCGTATGTACATACATATGCATTCCTAATTTCAATACATATGTACGTACATATGTATGTACATATGTAAGTATGTATTTACTTGAAATTTTGTTTCTATTTGATTTCTACTCATCTGTGCATTTTAACGTTTGAAAATGGCAATACGAGTATACAATAATAGCAAACGCCATATATTGCAACCTTAATAAGAAAAAGTCATAACTCGCATTAACTCAATTTTCAACAGAGTTTTACTCATTGGTTTGAGTGAAATGGAAAAATTGCAGTTAAAAATTGCATATGCCTACTTTGTTTTTTTTTTTGTACCAGTAAATAAGATCTTGGGGAGTAGTAGTCATTACAACAACAACAACAACAATAACAATATTAGGGATTTCTGTTTTCTTATTTAACATCCAATCTGTGCGAGATTTTATTCGAACAGCTGTAAAAGCTCGTAATTGAAAAATTTGAGATTATAGTACGTAGTATGAAGATAACGATGTGTATTTTATGTTCATATGGATTCATGTACTTACATACATGATATGTATGTATATGTAGATATGTACGTATGCACAGAAGTATCTAGGTTTGTTAATCATTTTATTTACAAACTAATTCAAGCACCAACCGCGCTCAAGTGAAACCGTCTTACACGCAAACACACACATAGCCATTTAAAGCGTTAGCTGCAAGAATGTGTTAAGTAAAAACCCAAATACCGAGATAAAATGAGTTAATATTAGTGAAAAAAAAACTATGACACGAACTATTCCTAAATACTTAATAACAGAGCTCAAGTTAGAAATGTATTGGAGATTTTTCAAATGAGGCATCTTTGTTTTGAAATTATTGATATCAAAAATCACAATCTTTCTTATTCTGAAGTTACATATACTCCCCGCCCCCTCGCAAATTATAAATAAAAAAGTTATATACTATTTCATTTGAAAACTGGCCTCAAATAGCACAACTTACATATTTGTATTTGTGTACTGAAACAATTTATTAAATGAAAAAAATAGGCTCAACTAAAAGAAAATATAAGTTTTTACGTTAGGGTAAATCACCAAAAAAATTGCGGGGTTTCTACCGGGATTACAATTAGGTTTTAAAAATTCCGCTAAATATGAGCTGGATCGAATTGAAAATGTCTCCAAAAATTAACTTTTTTTAATATATAATAAAAAATGTTTTTTTTTTGTTGAATATTTTTCAATGTGTTTACTTGATATGTTAAAACAGTTTAGACTTACATGACGTCATTAAAAACATTTAAAAAAAAATTTAACAGAATCATACCAATGAGATTTACGAAAAAAATTGGGAAAGTAAATGGATTTCCTTGCAAAGCAACGAAAAATACATTATCAACAATACATTATAAGGATAAGTCTTTGTCACGTTTTGGCTGAGTTATAAAAGTTTTTCTGAATCCAAGCTTCCAAAAAAGACCAAAGACAGCATTGAAAATTTTATTATAACGAATCTGTTGAACAAGTTTTTTAACATTTTCATGCAGATATTTTAAGCATGACTGTTTTAAGATCTGAGGAGACTTATTTGAAAAAAATGTTTTAAAAACTAATTTTATTTATAAAAACTCCAAAAAATGGAAGTATTTTCAAATTCGGACAGCTCACCTAAATCTTAGTACTGTTGATAAATTTGGTTGGCTGATGTCTTAAAATATAATGAATTTTATAACTTCGATTGAAAAACAATACCAATGTTTTTTGTATATATGTAAACCAGTCTCCGAGACCAAATTAAGTAAGTTAGAATAATTAAAATACTGCTTTAGCACTGATGGTTTTATGTAAGGTGGATACATAGAAGGGGATAGCAAAGAATGCAGAATACGACGTTCTTTGGTGACAGCAAGATGCCAAAGTGAGTGGGTGAAATGCAAATCCTGAATTGCTTATGTCTTTTGTTTGTGTAAACAAAGCAACCCAGCGAATTGGGAAAGAAGAACAAGCATTCAGCTCGTGAGATGCTTTCACCTTATATGAATTCGCCTCGGTTTTATGCAATTTGATAATAATTCACTGCACTAAAAAACTATAGAACTTAGGAAAAATATTCCATGTTTGGATGAAAACAAAAGTTCAAATCAAGGCGAATTCATATCACTAACAAATTATGTGCACAATGACAGTATGGTTTACAACAAACACATCACTTTGACTTAACATTCACCAAGCGAATTCAATTAATGTCGTTCCCACGACAGTCGGTTCTACGATACCGGAACTACCCGGATTTATATCCGGCCAAGGACTGTCACTTCAGCAGCATTTCCCAAAATTTTATAGGGAATGTTTTATGCTGTTACAATAACAACAATCAGCTGCTTAATCAACTTCACCTCATATGAATTCGCCATTAGCGTGTGGCAAGGCGAATTGATATAATCTATGTGCACCAAATTGAAATATTTTGTTTACATCCAAGGCGAATTCATACAAGGTGATAGCATTGCATGCATGGTGTATCCATAGAAGGTGATAGCAAGATAAACAAAGCGAATCCGCTGTGTATTTTGTTAGTGTAATTTTGCGAGTGAAATGTCAAAAACTGAATTTGCCCAGTTTGCGTATGCATTTTGTTTGCGTATACAAAACAATCTAGCGAATTCGGAGAGAAGAACAAGCATTCAGCTCATGGGATGCTATCACCTTGTATGAATTCGCCTTGCTTGCATGCATGCTACATACATTTATAACTAACGAGCTTTTATTTCACAGTTATTGCAACGGTTTTATACTCACTTTCTAAATAAGGTTTCATCGTACCATGTCGGCATTTCCAGTGGCGCTCCACTGTCCCCTTCAAGTGCACCATCACGCAGCAATTGATCCAAATATGTTTGTGCATCCGGATTTTCTTCAACGCCCGATTGCAGTGTATCAGTGGGTCTGCTAACGGCAGCACTTCTATCATCCCCACTGGTGCTAGACATTGCGTCCGCTTTAACTGTAAAAATCCAAATGAAGTCAAACGAAAATTCATATGAAAATTAACTGTTATATGAACATTCGAACACCGACATTCGTAACTTAAACAGAGAAGCTAGCTCGAACTTGCCAAATGCAATAAGCAAAAGCAAAACAAATTTATCGCGTGTAAACAAACGTTATTTTGTTGGGGGCGAGTGCAACAACTGAGGTGCTACATATGTATATTAGCCGGTTGTTTACAAATTTTAATAAATATAATATGAAATGCATATGTATGTATGTATGTACAAGTACCAACTCAACACAGAGTGAGCTCTGCTAATAGCGCGCACGAATTCATTTAGAGAAAGTGTTTGGCTCGCAGGTGACAATTGGCCCTTTTATTTTCTTTGTCTTCTTGCATTCACATAGTTATGTACGTACCCGCAATGCCCATATTTTTTATTTTATTCGTTTCTTCACTATGCGAAACACTAGATTTTACAAAATTAACATATATGTATATTTTGCTTTTTTACAACTATTCGCAAACTGATAGACGTCCATGCATTTGAGCAACTCAATTGGAATTATATGATCCAACTACCAATCTTCGTACCATTTATATTTTTTTATATTTTGGTTGTCTTTTTACCCGATTCATGTAAAGAGCATATCCGCCGCTGACAGTGAGAATTGAAAGAGTAGAGAAACTTGTAAATTCAATAGTATAGTGTTGCCGGCTAACTACAAATGTATCTTAATTGATGTGTTTCTATTTTAAATTTTGAGTGTCACTTCCGATGGAAATTCGGATATGTTTTGGAGAAGATGCAGTCACATTGTGTAGAGTATTACTTAAATTTTTTTTGCGCAAATCGTTGTTGGAAATTTAACCTGTTTAACACGTTTGACATATTACTTTATGCATTCTGCTGCATAGTTTTTGGCGATCCGTCTCCAAATATGTAAATAAAAATTAGTTGGTACAGAGCGAACTTAAGAAAATACTTACATAGATTTCCTCCTGGTGCTGACTTAATTTGTTCATTTCATATGGATCTCTCTTTTACAGTATATTAATCTTTTGAGTTCATATGGATCACTTTATTAACTGAAACACGAAAAAGCAATTTGAACGGACTGAACCAGTTAAATTCGTTAAATGGTGGCAACTCTACTGCAGGAACTCAACTGTTTTAAGTCGAAATTATTGTTTTGTCAAAGCTTGTTAAAAAGCTTTATATATTTATTTAAATCAAATACAATTAAACGCTTCATCCCAGTGTAAATTTGTAATAAAAAATCTAACGTTATAATGAAATCGTTACCTAAAATAGCCACCATAACAACATATCCTAAAACTACAATATATGAGGTGGATTCATGTATAAGGTTTTGCGAATAGTTGAAAAGCGGCAACGCTGGTTGTGGGGAGCTAGGTTACAACACATGGTGGATAAAATATGTATGCATAGAATTATGTATATAAGTAAACATCGAAAAAAATATGTTCGCAACGAATAATCTACGCTTGAATGACGTTTTGTACATACATATATCATCATTTTACAAATTTAAGTTTTTTCGTAGTATTTAGTATTTGGATTATTGGCGACGTGTTTGGAGAAAAACAAAAAGATGAAATGCAAAAATTTGTCCCCACTTTTTATGCTGTATCATTTTTAAACCAGTTTTTTTTCGCTGCTAGTTATATGTACATACATATATGCCTATTTATGTATGAATATATTGTTTTGGCGAAGACGCAGTTTTATTTAATTTATTGAAAAATAAAATAGTGTAGACATAAAACTTGTCGCAAATAACGTAGAAAACATTATTTGCTAGGACAAAGTATTCGATTATCCGATCAAAGACTTCACAACCAATAAATAGTACATCATTATTTTACAGCGTCCTTAAATTATGTACATACATATGTATGTATATGGAATATCAGAACTGCCAAATTTCTCTTAAAATAATAAATCGTGAATTTGCTAGCCTTTTTAATTTATATATCTATTAATTGGAAAGAACTTAATATAAAAATAAAAGTAATAAAAAGTAAAAAATTCATATAATAAAAAATAATCAAATTAATGAAGAAAATAACTTAATTACTTTTAATTATTATACGTTTATTACGTATTTACATTTTATGTGCGTTCTCTTCTTGAATATTTTTCTAGATTATTCTTATGATTCTCTTCCTACAATAATTGCGTGGGAATTTTGTTTGGCCAACCAAATTAAAAAAAAAAAAACAAATTTAATTAAAAATAAACAGAAATAATCAAATAATTATATTCATTTATGTAATCAAAGAATAATTACAAATAATAACGTTGACTCAACCCAAGGATCAGAAGCGTTTCATGCCAAGTAGTTTAGTTAATTTTTTTTATAAAACTCAAGCTCGTTCTATAAAAAATGAATATATGTATGTAAATCAAAATTAAAAAAAAATTTCATAAAATAAAAAAAAATAAAAAAAAAATCATATTTTTCAACTGTTTAAATCAGAATTTTAGAAAATTTTTGGGTATGCAGTTTTTAGCCCATTTCATTTTAGTATAATAATGTGCAAGTTTAAGTAGGCTAAAATGCCGTTTGATTTTTGACAATTTTGAACTTTGGTCTTCCGCACATTTTTCCATATACACATACATACATAACTGATAGAGTTAATATAAATTTCTCTTTGCTTTTGAATATTTTTGTGACAAATCAAAATCAAAAAAAGAACAAAACAAGGCGAATCCAAACAAGGTGGTGTCATAAATACAACTACAAAATTCCTATGTATTTTGTTTTTGTTTCTGCGTAAGAGTTGTCAAAATTTAAATACATTTTGTTTTTGCTTTTACGGCTTTTGAAAGCTCATACGCAAAAGCAAAAACAAAATACATGTAGGTGAATAAAAAAAACTCAAATCAGCTGCTCTTATGCCATCACCTTCTATAAATTCGCCTTGGAACAAAATTTAAAAACATTATCAAAAATCAACAGATAATTTAGATTTGCAAATTTTTATGCCAAAGTTAAATGGTCTATAGAATTGCATATTCCGAAAATTTTTATTTAAAAAGTATGAAAATTTATTGAACGTTTACAAATTTTGTACAATGTGTGCAATTTTTATTTACATCTTTTTGCTGAAGAACGAACTACATACGTTTTTCTTTAAAATTTACGAAAACATTTATAGTGAAAAATATTGCGAATATAATAGTAAATCACCATTGGTCAATTGTTTGAGTAACTGTATGCCAATCACCTAAATAAAAAAAATAACTAATTAAATTTTTTTCAAAGTAATTAATCATTAAAAAGTGCAAATAGGGATATTTAATTATTAAACAGTTACCCAAACTGCAACTATCAACTTCGGTGGTGGCGATGAAATAGTTTAGGGTTCTTTCTCTTGGCAAAGAATTAACAAATTCTTCGATTAGTAGGAGTTATAGTACATCATGTACATCGTTGTCTTAAAATAGACAATAGCTGTCATGCATTGAGAAGATCCTGTTGAAATTAACCAACGATCCAACACTGCGCGTATCCCAATAATACCACTCAATTTTGAAAAATGTAAATACAAAGTCAATAGCGCAGTAATATTTTCAATCCTATTTAAAATTCATAAGAAATCTTGAACAAGCAATTTAGTAAAAAGGGATTGTAAAAAAATAGCGCAGTTTGTTTGCCATAAACTCTTTTAACAATTATCTTGTTTTATTTCAAATACTTATTACACTTTAAGCCACGAGTAAAAACTATTAAGAAATTATCTTGACCCGAAAATTACGACACATGTTGATATTAATTCCGCAATTTTCAGTACAGTAAAAAACAACCTGGTCCCGGAATTGACATCCTAAATTTCAATTCGACTTCAAGTGAAACTCGAAATCTTTCTCACGGCCGTCCTTTGTAAAGATGCGCACATAAGAATGTTTGATACCAAATTTCCAGAATGCAAGATAAGGCAAATAGTAGAAGATAAGTGTACTCAGCCAGACACGGAAGTTGAGATACCAACGCACAATGCTATACTTATGCAGATAGGTCAACAAGAAGAGACCATACGAAACGAGGAAACGATCATACCAGCCCAAATCGTAGTAGTAAAGTTTCTGTTTCGGAGCCATGCTGACCCCAGTACGATAATCGAATTTATAATATTCATATCCTTTCACATAGGTCAGTCGCTTTGTAAAAAACAAAACCGAACCAAAGGTGAGTGCAGTATTCATTGGCCATAAGCCATCGACCATCGCCCTTGTCATTTGTTCAAAATCAGTGCTGGTATTCTCTAAGGCCGGTTCAAAAACATTACGCATCACAATATCCAGACGTGATTTTGTCTCAGCCCAATTTCGTCCGCAAACATTGTATTCATCTTTAATGCCGAGCAAATAGCCAACCACACGCCACATATGTGAAAAACTCTCCAAAAACTCCGCATCGTCCAATTCTATGCGTTCCGCACACAATGGAGCATAACCAACGACGACCAACTGTGTTAGTGCGAGATCCTTTTGAGTGATTTGTCCTGCGCCCTGTTTGTTGCATGCCTGACTGGACTTGAAGTGTCCTTTACGCACGGCACGTATACTGGTCCAAAATATCGAATTAGCATCAGCTGATGGCGAATAGTCATACCACGTGTACATGTGCATAATTGTCCGTACGTAGCGTCGAAAAGCAGTTGCACAGGTGGAAGATTGACGTGTGCATTTGACCACACTAATTATGGAAGGGATTGCAAGCACAGCGACTTGACCGTAAATCATGCATGTGGTGATAAGGTAGCGATATTTGGCCATAAACGCTTGACCTCTGAAATGAAATGAATGTTTTATTCGCATTGCATAATTTATAATCTTATATTTATATGTTAAGTGTTAAGAAAATCGAACAAACTATTTTCCATATATTTTTATTTCAAATATAATGAATTAGAACACAAAAAGGCAAGGGTGTTTAAAATAATTTTAGGGCATTATGTACATGCATATGTAATGTACGGCGCACAACCTCCCTTGTGTACTTCGGGTTCTTATCATACGGCAACGATCAGACATCAGTCAGACAAAAAAATATTATTTGGAGGAGGCGTAATATCGTATTTTTGCTAGCGTGGGGCAGTTGTTGAGGGAGTTTTCTACACCGCCAATTTGGAGGAGGTCTAGGCAAATTCAAATAAGGTTGTAACAGCGGTATAAAAACAAAAATGTACATTTATTTTGTTGTTGCTTTTGTCTGTCTTTATTTAAAAAAATTATATCGCAAGCCAATGAGAACAATCAGAAAATAAATAAAAATTTAAATTTGACATTTTAAACCGTAAGATGGAAAAAACAATCACCACCTTATATGAATTCACCTTGCCCACGTCACTGCAGCTACGACAAAAATCGTTTGCGGGATATCCAATTTAAGCACAAGTTTCAAGTGCCTAAAAATTCTGGTTGATTTTTGATACTGATTTTTACAGACGGTATTCAGTATTTGCTTCCATCCAAAAGTGAAAGGTAAATTTTGTGCATGCGTTATATGGAGGAAAATATCCAACATCCCCAGCAAAAAACATTATCAAAAATGAATACTAATTTTTAGTCACTTGAACCGTTATCCACAAAAAAACTGCATACATTACAATTTTTAAAAAATTCGAATTAAAAATTTGAAAATTTCCATGACAATTTTTTGAAATTTCCAATTTAAATGAGTTATACTTTTTTTTTAATTAAAAAAAAAATAAATAAATTAAAAATAAACAATAGTGACCACCGTAACCGAGTGTGTAGCGTGTAGATGGGTTCCGGGCTCAAATCCTGGCCGGAGCATGTAACATCAAAAATTATATAATGTTTTTTTCTAATAGCGGTCGCCCCTCGGTGGGCAGTGGCAAACCTCCGAGTAAATTTCTGCCATGAAAAAATTTCTCACAAAAATCATTTGCCGTTCGGAGCCGGTATAAAACTGTGGGCCTCTCAATTTGTGTTACAGCATCAAGACGCACATCACAAATTGTAGGAGAAGTTCGGCCAAACATTAAAAAAAAAAATCTGAACCGCTTTTCCATCGAAATTAAACCATTCATTTTATTTTTAAGACATAAAACAAAATATTTCGGATATATAGTGATTTAGCTGGACCGATTGTAAATTACCTCCAAAAATTAAGTTTTTTATAAATAAAAATAGTTTTTAAAATATTGTTTTTCACATAAGTTATCTCAGATCATGAAATATATTTTTTTTTAAGGCTGAACCTTTTAAATCCACATTCCATATTAATATAAAATTTGTTGACATCAAATATACGCTTGTTTTATATATTATTAATCAAACAAGATTCTTATTTAATTAATTTGAATTTTTTTTATCAAGCTGCCCTCAAGATGCAATTCTAGTTGTTTACGTATTAGCAATTCAACACAATTTCACACAAAATCACCATAAATAAAATATGAAGCGAATGTAGCGGGGTCAGTGCGCTACTTAATGACCTTAAATAATTAATTATATACAGAGATATATGTATGTATGTACATATGTACGTACTTGATGCGATGAGATATTCATGAAGATTATTTATTAAAGAAAGACATTTAGGTGAATCAAATCACAAATACTTGTTGCCCTCTTTTCAAGCGCCTTACTTTCGCGAACAAACTTTATCACAGCGTGTAAAAAAATTTGATAACATTTTTTGTTAATTACTATGAGCCGCAAAAATGTCGCAAACATTAATTTTAATTTCTAAATTTATATCCACTATAGTTTGTTTATATTGTTCATTGTATCTCAATTGTACTTGAAATCATAAAATCACGTCAGTTCTTCATATGATTTTTTATCTACTTAGTTTTAAAAATTGTAGTCAATACACATCCAGTGCAAGAAAGTTTGAAATTATTATAAAATTAAATTAAATGCCAAATTAATAATCCTTTTGTTTAGTGTTGTGAAGTATCACGTACCTTTGAGGAACGAATTTTTCGGTATCGATGTTTTTAAGATTCAGGTATTTTTAAAAGTATCAGTGTAAGTTTTAAATGGCTTTTTTTTGGCTGACGGTGCCGTGAAATAACTCCTATATGTATATAAAAAAAATATTTTTATACGAAAGTAAACAGCTACAGTGCTACTTCACAGTTGCATAGTATTAAACTAAAATTTAATGGCCTGTAAATTTGCATACCCGAAATATTTCTTAAAAATTCTGAAATGTATGGAAATTTGAATAATGAATCGCAGATCAGTTTTCAATCACTTTCTGCCAGAGGTAGCGATGGTGTGAATTTGGGCAAAACTTCCTAAAATAATGTAGACAAATATCTATCTTAATCATTTTCTCTAACTTAAATTTCGCCTTTGCCGAGCCCGCTTAACGTACACACATACATAAACTGTGCGGAACTAGTACTGAGCACATTAACTCCATCCTGTCTGAATATATCTGTGATGATTAGTACTGAATACTTTTGAGTTCATTTGGGTATTGAGTTCTTATGAGTACCAAGAATCAATACTTTAAAAATCGGGTGCTGTGGATTCTTTTGAGAATCAAGTTCTTAGTACTTTAGGTATCGATACTGCTCATTACTTAATTTTTTTATTTAGTTCGCTTCATTTACATATTAATATGGCATTAATGTATCATTATTTACCTGAGTAATTTTTGTAATCGATTATCTTTTGCACGTTATTTAACATTCACGTGATCCTTGTTATTTTCAATATTCGCATTTAAATCCTGACTACTAATTGTTATTGCAATAATGCTCGTTTTTGTGTTGAAAACATTTATAACAATATCTTTATCACTTGTAATATTGTGTAACACTTCCACATTTATAGTACTTATGTTTATCGATGCCGTCATCGCTACTGATATTTCTGCCGTTACTAAAATTTTTTATCGATATTTTAAGACTGCAAACCACTACAAAAATGAATGAATTGTTAAATGGTTGGCACCAGTTGGAAAAAATTTGTGTCGGGGCAAGAAGTAGCTCCTTAGGATCTCTAATTCAGATTTCAATTCTACGATATGTAGTTCATAATATTATTTTCATTGCTCCGAAGTAGCTAGTGCTCCTTTCTGTATAATAATAATAATAATAAATTATTTTCATTACAACCCTATTTTTCTCACTTCACAAGATAAACAAAATAAAATCTCCATGGCATGAACTGCAAAAGCAGAAAATCAACCTTTAAACATGAACACTTCAAGAGAAGTATTTGAGGAAAAGAGTTAAAAAATTGTATATATATATGTATAAGTAATACAAGGGCTTTGAGAGAATTCCATTCTAAGTAAACAAATCCTTTTTCGACTTTTTATTCGAAATCAAATTATAAAATTATTATAAAGAACTTTTCTAGCTCGAACAATGATATGGTTCAAAAATTGATCAATGCTCGCAACGAGCAACAAAGCGGGGACTAAATCTTCAGAATCAAAGATGACGGCGGAAGATATTAAATGTCACAATGGCCACTATTAATTGTTAGACAAAGATATCAGAATGAATGGTGAGGGTTGATACATCAACTATGTCAAATTTTGACGTCTATGGGCTGAGACTTTTCACTTGTATTTATTCACCTTGGTAGTGATGTACAACTCAATTAGCTATGACGGCCGCCGTTTGTTTCTAACAAGACAAATAAAAAATTAATTCTTCGATTATAAAGGCAGGAAAAACTTTTGGTAGTCAGTATAGTTATGTGGAGTTCCCATTTTACATAAAGGAAATATTTGCAACACAATAGGTAGTACCACTGGCTGAATTTGACTAATCAGCAAACTATATTTCACCCTGAAACCGAGTTTTATAAAAAACAGAAAAGGTTATTTTGCCACAAATTAAATACTGTTACTTCTGTATAGAGGACTTAGTTATTAAAAGCCTACAAACTTTGCAGATATTAAATATTGAATACAATTATTGCGGCTATTTTATACTCACTTTCTAAATAAGATTTCATCGTACCATGGTGGCATTTCCATTGGATATCCACTGTCTCCTTCCAGCGCACCATCACTCAGCAAATGGTCCAAGAAGATTTGTGCATCAGGATCCGCTTCATTGCTGGATTGATATTGCAATCTGTCACTTCTCTCATCCACAGTGGTGTAAGCCATTGTGTTCGGTTTAAATATAAAAATCAAAATGATTTGAAATGAATATTTAAATAAAAATTAAGAGATTTGTAAGCCACATCATATTTAGTAGATAACCTTTTGAAGCGTTTTGCTGTTTCTGTAGCCATATTCATATTTGCAAAGATAATAAAACAATACATAAAAAATGATTACAAGTTAGAATGAAAGTAATATGCCCATATAATAAAGTCTCCATATCTTTTTTGCATTATCAGGTAAATTTCTTTTCTATGGCCAAATAAAATTTTAAATTATTTACCCGAATGTTCGAATAAATTGCGTGCATACGAGTCTATGAACTTTATGTCTAGTCTTTTCTTTTAGAGTAGATTTTCGAGAGAAATTTTAGTGCATTAACACCTTGCCATTTTGACTGTCTTTTTTTTAAGAAATTTGGAAAAATATCACTTTCAAATATTATAGAAAATTATTACTCGGAAAATTTGATTAGGGATCTTTTCAGACAAATAATCTACAGACAATAAAATATCAAAAAGTTAACCAAGCAATTTAAATATTTATACCAGACTGAATTGTCATTAAGTTGCGATATAACAGATCCAGTTTTTTTGAAACTTTTGAAACTATTTCCTATATCATTTACGTTAATCGTACAAAGTTATAGTCTGAAAAACTAATGCAGAATTTATCTCAGAAATAATTCTTTAACTCCCTCCTAATTTTTCAAATTATATTTTTCAAAACAACGATCAACATGACCTGTTTGTGGGGTTAATGGGTTAAAGCAATGTACAAATATATTTTCCGTGAACTTTTACAATATACAGTCATAAGTTCAAAGATGATATTTGGCTCAGATATTTAATAATTTTTTACATGTTTTCAAAAACCCACAAGTAATTTATTTAAAATATAATGTTTTAATTGTTTTGAGGATTCAAAGAACGTATATTTCAAGAAGATGCATTTTTTTAGGAAAACTCAAAATCATTGACCCAAATCAAAATTGAAGATATTACAATTTTATTTGTTTTAATAAGTTTTTCGTGCGGGCATATTGCCAATCATAACGCCGAATACGAAGAACAAACTAAAAGCAATCTCTTTGTAATCCACTACGTTCTTTTGTACCACAAAATTAAGTGTTTTCCCCATTTAATACTTGGGATAGCAATCCAGGGAGCCCGATATTTTTTAGGCAATGGTATTCCAAAATTTGAGTATAATAAAATCTTTTAAATTTAAAAAAACTTTCTTAATATACTTGCACAATATGGTGTAAGTTGTAGATCTCTTTTCTAGTCGACTTCTAGTCGGTTAATTGATTAGCTAGCGAGGTTTCGAAAAATAGTCGACTTCACCTAATAGACTAACCGTTACCTTTCGACTTTTTCGAAACAACTAGTCGAGTGAGTGTTCATTTTCGATTTTACGACTAGTTGTTTGTTTACAATAAATATTTTTTTATGCTTTGAATAATTATACATACTTATTGATGAAGGTCGTTTTCCGCTATAATGAAGTTTTTAATGAATAATTCACTATTCGAACAATTTCGATTAGTAAATTTTCAGACCAGTCGATAGAGGGCGCTTAGTCGAAAGTGAACGGTTGATCGAATACTTGTTTTTCGTGTATCAATCATCAACGAAATTGCTAATCGACTAGACGACTAATCGATTAGCCATATAGTCGACTTTTAGCACGAGCTCTAGTAAATTGAATTGGATTGGAAACTGCAACTTCAATCAGAGATGAAACGGTTATAAATTTTATTTAAAAAAAACTTTTTAATCGTTATTTCTTGAGTTTTATTTATAGCTTATAAATTAATCCTTATTTCTAGAGTTTAAATTTTGCTCAGAAAATAATACTTGATTTGTGTGAAAAACTCTTATGAATAATGTTCTACTTCTTAAACAAAAAATAAAACTCAAAAAATTACTATTGAACTTGACTCTTGTTGTTTAAAAATTTTTACAAATCGAAAAGTATAAATATATTGCAATGGAGTAATGCAAAAAGTATGCTAAAAAGTTGCAACTAAATATAAAGTCGATTTTTTTTTTTCAATTAGAATATAACGTTTGCATATTTATTTGTGCTGATCTGTTCCTAACACTTCAATTATGAAAACAAACAAAAAAAAATAAATGTAGACAAACACTGATTTCTTGACTAACTGTAATGGTAGACCTTTTGCTAGATTTTTATATCAGAGAAAGAGTTGGAAAATGGCAGCTCTGTTTCCAACCGAACATGTTGCAGACAATCTGGTGTGAATCAAACTTCATTCAATATCTTGTTCGCTTCAAACGGCAGCGAACTTAATGCCCCGAAAAATATGCTAGGAAGTTTTGCCACTTTGGATGAAAAAATAAAACAGCTCGTATCATATTTGTTAGAATGGATTTAATTTCTATTGATTTGATATTTTGCATTATATTTATTATTAAATTTATTTACTATAAATATTTTGCTACATTTCATAATAGTATAATTTATACATATTTATTAATATTATTAGCTCTTATTTTAAAAAAATTTAATATTGCTGCACTACGACAGGCTATTTATGTACTATATAAATATGTATGCATGGATGTTTGTATGTTTAGTACAATTCCAATTACAATTACGTTATATGTACTATGCATATTTTAGGTAGCGGCGATTCAAGAAATTGCAATAGCTTGAATGAAAATGAAAAGACTAAAATTAATGTTTACAAATATAAAAAATGGATTTATTAATGATACAATTATAAATAAAATCGCTAATATAATGACGGCATTTATATGAAATACATACAAAGTATCCGGTTATAAAAAGATTTAGTTATCAATACTTACATAAAAATATTATGTTAATTTTACTATTTGAAACTTAAAATGTCATTTATTGACTGAAATAGTTGTATTAATCATTTTTAATTATTTTTTAATTTTTTAATTTTTCATATCTTCAAACAAATTTTTTTTCTCAAAAGTTCTTAACCAAATCTGCGCAGCATTGTTTTAGATTATGTCACATTTTTTTCTTGTTTTTTCTTAAATGCTGGTTATATGCTTAGAGATTTTAAGTTAAATAAATGTTTTGAATACATTTTTTCCACTTACTATATTTAATTTTCTTTTTTTGGTAGATTTGCCTTATCATAAAATTCGCTTTGTGTATTTTCTTACTAATAACATTATCAATAAAAACGCCAATAGCTGTTCACATTTATGTAGCTGATTTTCTTTCTTAAATTCATACATATGTATGTATGTATTTGGTCAACATGTAATTTACAATTAGTTTAGTTAGTTTTTGCTTAATTATAATGTTAATCTACTAAAACAGTCTTCTTTAAAACAAAAACTAATTATTATACACTAACATACTATAATTAATTTTATGCAAGCTTTTTTATTTTTACTTGGTTTTTTATGAATTATAATATACACATGTATATTTATATGTAGGTTTCTAACATCACTTGCATTTTTTGCATTTGTTTTTTTTTTTTTTTTTTTTTTGTTTGAAGTATAGCGCTGCTGATTTTCATATTGCTCATATTTTGCATTTCGGGTTAATACAGTAAATTGCTTACAAGCCCGACGTGAGAGTCACATTATCTATTGTCAATATTATTTAATTAAATACTTTTTTGTTCTTTAAGAAATAAACGATAATTCACTGGGTAGTAACTTAAGTGAAAATAGAGAGAGCATTAGCCACGCAGAGGCGCCTATCTATTACGAAACCAAAACCTAGGGGGCCGTTTCCCCTTAGAGTTTTCTTTTTAAATCATTTTTCTCATATGCTCCTACTATTCATTAATACGAATGCGTAACGAAAATTAAGAAGGACCGCCCTTTCTTCTTCGTACTTCTGTTTTGTTTCATTTTATGACTTCCAACGAAATAGTTCAACTCAACACTGGGTTTGTCATAAACTGTTAGTTCTATTAAATCGCCATGCATTAAAGTCAAATGAATAAAATTATTAATAATTCAGCTACATATATCTTAGAGATGGGAAATTTTCCTGTTTTCTTCGGGATAAAAGTATTGTTTATAAGGTTTTTTCTCGCTTGGAAATGGTCGCAAGAATTCTCAGCTTCACAAAGTTTCGAGCGATTTTATAATCAAAAAGTAGCGGCACAGTTAGGTTATGGTTATGGGACTGACGTCAGAGAAACACATAGGCTCGGGGCATAGTTACTTATGAAGAAAATGAAATTTTCTAATTTTACAAATATTGCAAATTTTCCTACGGATAACCATTTTTCACCATTTCCATTGCCAGCAAATCGATATGCGATAGAAATTTGTAGAAAAAAACCTATTTGCGACGAAAAACTAATTGGGGATGCCCTATTACTGTCGTTTTTTGTTTCCAAGATACCGTTGAAAGGGTTTGCTTGGACATTAGGGCGGGTCAAGATTTTCTTAACTTTGCAAGTATGGCACAGAAGTATTTTACATGAAGTTGAAATAAATTTCGAGCTTGCCAAATTTCTAAAACTGGCTTTTTCCTTACCCACTTTTTTGTTGTTGTAGTGTCTTAAAGAAGTTTTTACAAAAATAAAAACAAAGAAAATTAAATGCAAGGTAAACATTTTGAGGTCAATAATAACAAAAAGTTATATTTGACAGGCGTATGAAAAAAAACGCATGGGTTTAAATCGCATGAGCTCGGATCCAATTGAAGTATTAATTTCCAGAAACCACATGCCCCTTTATAAACAAATATTTTGGAGTAACAATCTGGATAAACCGAACATTTGAAGCAAAGAGATGAAATGATTTCGAAATTCCAATGTCTTTGTGAGAAGGGATCGATCAGAACGTAACGTGAATCCAAAATTTTAAATAAATTTTTATCCTTTGTCCAGCCTCGGAAAAAAGTTGGCTATTTTACAACTCATAAATATTTAGTTTCAGAAAGATTATCAATATCGATCATCGAATCGAATCACTGCAAAAAAGATGTTGATCCAATGAAAGCGTGACTTGGTATAATCGAAAGTTGTTTGTATTGTGCATTGAAATTTTTAACCTTTGTTCGGGATTACAAAAATTTTTAGGAAAAATGTGCATTTTAAAATATTATACTTATACACCTACGTATGTTCTGTGCATATTATGCATTTCGGTTATTGCAGAAAATCATATTAGTTTTTCTATCAACTTCGAGTATTCGGAGAAAATTTTGGAGCTGAAATATTTAACACCGTGATTGGTTATCTCCCGAAACTTTTCAACCTCACCCCTATAAGGAACCTAAAATCTCTCTCATGAAGTATACGGCAACCTTGTTTTCAGAAAAATTCAGGTTTCGAGAGAGGGCTAAAAGTCAATAATGTAAAAATGGCGGCTGAAAATAGCCAGAAAATGTTAGGTGCTCCCTTCGACAGATTTATCTCCTTCTCCGAACACAAATAGCAATCGTCAGCCATTATAGTTTTCAGCTCTTAAGCAGCATTTGAGGAAAATAATCTTTGTTGTGTCGCTGGCGTGAACGTGAGCGAAACTATAGATCTGTGAAAGCGTCACACTAAGAGGATATATTTTGATGCCATCAGAACCCCATCTGCATAGTGAGATGTCCTCAGTTCAAAGTACAACACAATACTCAGTAAGCAGTTTATACTGGGCTGTTTCTGAAGCGACCATTCCAACAGAAAATTACTAGAGACTAAGCGCCATGTTAGGTACATTAAAAGACATCACTTGGTATCAAGGAAGCAGCTGCACTCATAGATAAATTATGTTATAGAAGAGGTTTGCAGTTCGACCCTAAAGATCCAAGATGATGGTTGGTAAAAGCGAGAGCTCGGTGAGCGCAGCTGCCTCTTTCGTTTTCTTGAGGTAGAGCCACACTCGAAAAGTTGGTGCATTGGTGTCACCTTGGCGAGTTCTATGGGTGCTTCTCTATCTGTCCATTTCCTTTAATGTCTTTGTGACACAAAACCCAGAGGAGCTTAATAGAGCCTTGATTGCTGCTTAAATTGACGATTGGGTTGTTTTCGGTTAAACTCTGTACACGGAAGGATGGCGTACACGTCTGCCTTGAAGAGGCTTAACATCCTTTCCATTAGCACAGACATGTGTGTTTTGGGACCGAATATTGTAGCCAGTTAAATTTCTTATCCAAAAAATATATTTCAATAAGTGAAAAGTGCCGCAAGACGTTAGTCAACTCTTCAGTTATTCCAAATTGATCTAACACCGTCGGAACTGCACGTGAACATATAAATATGGCAGTTTGTTATACCAGGGGGAGAAGAATAAATACATAATACAGAATTGTAATTCATGGACGATCCCCAACTCGCGTTTTGATTATAGTTGCAAATTGTGTCTAGTAAATACTGCAACAGTTTTCTTTTCATTGTCGGCCGTAACAGCAAAACGCTAGTAAAAATTTTCAAAACAAATAAGTAATAGCTTCATCTACTTTTGAGCTGTGTAACAAATGCTCTGAAAGTGTTTGAGTTGGTCTATATATGCACATAAATAATTATAAAGGATATGCAAGAGATAAAAAGCTTACACACTGCATAGTTGCTTTTAAATTTTATATAGTTGCGGCGAGCATTACTTTCTTTGTGGTAGTTGTTGTCTCGGCTGTTGTTACCATCCCTTCAGGCAGTGTTGCATCTATAACTTCAGTAGAACTTTGCGTTCCCTCCATTCCCGTGCTTTCCGCCATTGTCGTACCACTTTGATTAGCAACAAATTTTTGCTCCAAGTCATCACTTTTGCTATTATTGCTGAATAACTGCTGCCCTTCTGCTAGTTGTTGCCGTTCGCGTAACTTTTGCTGTTGCTGTTGTTGCTGCTGTTGTGCACTATGTTGACCATTTAGATCTGGTTGGAAGCGATTGCGTCGCAAAGTTTTCGTTTCACCTATTCCTCCTATGCTGCCCACATTGCCTCCAGCATTGATGCTGTGATGTCGCTGCAAATGTTGTTGCCTATAGTAGGGTTGCTGTTCATGTGGAAGTTGATGATGATAATGATGCTGTTGCTTCCAAGATTTACGTTTTAAATTTGTATGCGTTGACCACCTGTTGGGCGTGTAGATGATTTCAATTTCATTTAATTTTCTACAAACATCAACCGGAATTTGTGCGATACTCACTTTGATAGTTTTCTTCGTTTAGTCAGCGGATCATCGTAATCGAGGCGGCTGGAGACAAACGTACCGGCAGCTGAGGTGCTATGCGCAAGGCCTAGAAATTGTAAATATTGCAATTTTAGTAAAATTGAATTAATATGAGGATGGGGGGGAAAAAGTAAGATAGGTAACTTTAAATGTTTAAGGCTAGACTAGGCTAAGCTTAAGAGGCCGTGGGACAACAACCAAAATCGTACATTAAAAAAGCGGTATCTATGTACATATGTATTTTACAAAAGTAAAACCTAGTTTTCTGACACTTAAATAATTTGTTTGAAATAAAATATCAAACCAATACAAATATAGAGGTTATTTGAGTATCAAAACACACTCTGCTAGAGAAAAACAATGAGCAAAGAACGTAGATTACAAAGAAGTTGCATCAGTGAAATTATCCTGTGGTAAGAAATGTTAGCTTATTTCACCACACCACAAACCAATTAAATCCAATCAGATTCCAATATCAATTAGTGAACGTCAAATTTGCAAAAATATTCTGGTGGCATATCCGGTGAAAGTATGCAACTTCTAAGTAATCTACGTTCTTTGCTAGGAGTTAGTCAGTCAAGGTATTATAGCAGAACATATTTTTCTATTATATTTATTTGGTCAACCCATCGCTGCTGCTTGCCATTCAAGCTTCCAGGACAGGGAGAAGCCATTAAAAGTTGTCATATCTGAACTTTTAATTTAGAGGCAAAATGTTTGGCACTAGAAGATTATTAATTGTATTTTCGGACATTTGAAAGAGTAGTGTTACCTTAATGGGTCCAGAGAGGTTCCTAAGGACAGTTTATCTTGAAGTCTAATCTAGACTAATATACTCTAATCTATAAGTATTCTAACGTATTCCAAAAAGTTTCCTCAAATTCGCTTATCAAACTTTAAACATTACAGAGATGCCCCTGGTTTTTATACCCGAGCGGACTAGTGTCAAGGGTACCAGCTTTCGCATAACGGTTGTTTGTAACAGGCTAATGCCATCAAGATAAAGCTATAAACATATACTGTTAAGGTCGCGAGAATCGTAGCGAATTGGATTGACGATTTTGTCTCTCTTTATTTCATTTTAATTATTTTTTATACAAAAAAAAAATATTACATATGTATGTCAAGGACCATGCAAGTTGAGATTCCAAATTTACTAGAAAATTAATAAAAGATCGATTATTAAAAAAATGGGCATTCAAATTTTCAACTTTTGTATCCGTTTGTTTTTTAAGGAAATTTTGAAGTATGCCTCTTTCGTTCCATAAAACGCATAAGCAAAATATATGCACAGTTTGAAATTTCGAGTTACATGGTTTTTGTAATAGAATTAATTATATTTTTATAAAAAACTATTAAAGTAAATATTGAGATATGTATTTCTACGAAACGCTGTATATGCGTTGGTATTGAGAATTTGCGAAAATAAAAAGAAACCAATATTGGAGAAAAGAATACGTGGATTAAATTATTTCTTACAACCCACTTTAGAGCAAATATTTAGCTTTATCTTTGAAACCATTTTATCAAACAAAAAGGTGCAGCACTAGGTTGAAGGAGGGAATCCGTCGAATCAAAATTGTGTGGTAACGGGCATGGCATTATTCACTATAAATTTGGTACAAGCTTTAGATTTCGGCTCAGTGAGCATAATTTCGAGAGAGGAGAGAAATGTGTACGCAATATTAATAATAAGCGATTTTGGCCGAGCTTCTCCTACAATTTATGGAGTGCGTCTTGATGTTGTTGCAAAAATTGAGAGACCTGGAGGCTGGCTTCGGACGGCTAATGTTTTTTTGTGAGTAATTTTTTCATGGCGGAAACAGTCTCGGATAATTTTTTTTTTGATGTTACTTGCCCCGGCTAGGATTTGAACCCGGGACCTACCGAATGAAGCGCACACATGCTACACACTCGGTTACGGCGGCCTCCACTTTCGTTTTAGATTTATGAATTATTTTTAAAAGTTCAACGTGAAGTTTATATTGTACACAGTTTACTTTATCTATAGACTAAATAAGTAAATAAGTCTAGTTCAATCCGATCAGCTCGTTTCAGAAACCGTCAAGGTTATTATTTTTATGCGTGAGGATTAAATATTTTTCAAGCTACCATTTTCTGTGTTGTAGAAAATACAATATACGTTCTCAGTTTCATTAAAAATGAGAATGATATAACTTTATAGAAATAACAAACAAGGTTTAAATATTTTTCATAAGATTAGTAATGTACAGTCGCTTAGGTAGAGTTTATTACTGAAAGAGATTACACTGTCCGACATGATTTTATACTTTTGTAGCGACCTAGTAGAGATTGTACATCTTAAATGAAATGACTTGACGTAATTGACTATTTATTCTCCATTAGTTACTCACCTAAGCAATTACGACTTGATTGAGTCATTACTACATCATTTAAGCTAGTTGCATTCAATATTAAGGTAGTACACATATTTTCACCAATCTGTGAACACGAGATCAATCGCTTAAAAAAAAAAGGCAAAATGTATGATAGACGCAACCTGTTTTGCTACGTGTGTGGCTTATTTGTGGACAAGTCACATCGCTTGGAGTTGAAAAAATTTCAGAATATGGAGTTATAGTGACTGCATTAATGGCCAACGATGTAATGATTAATGTTTTACCTTGCAATTCTTCTTACATTCAGCAAATTTCTTCATTTACACCCGATATCCCTGGAGGTTAGATTTTGGATTATGCTGCATAACTTGAAAACTTGAAGTCCTTTTTGAAAGAAATCAATTGGTATCTTTAAGTAGTGATAGCATGTCGATGATATATAACCAAAAATGATCATTCATTTCCAATTAGTGCCGAAAAAATGACGTCAAAATCGAAAAAACAGGCAAAGGGGCGGAAAATTCAACTTCTAGCATAAAAAACACGTTATACTCTTTTCAAATTAACAAAACACTATATATATTTCGATAGTGTAAACATTCACCTATCCAAAACCGTTGAGTATTTTCAATTCGATTGAAAAATCTTTTTTTTTTATGAATTTTTTAACACGAAAAAACTAAAAAAACGGGTTTTTGACTTTAAAAAAAGTTTCTGGGGGTGTTAGAAATAATTTGAACGTGGTTTCGTATACTATTCGACCAGATGAACAATCTCTACTAGGTCGCTTCAAAAGTATATTCACTTTCTTTTTTTTTGTCGGACAGTGTTATTTATGGCATTTTAAAAAATTAATGCCGTTTTGTCGTTAGTGGCCGCATTATAGAAAGAAAAAATAATCTCCTCGAAACTTTTTAAAAAAACAGTTCCGTATAGCGGAATTTTTTATTATTTTTTATTACCAAAAAAAGTTTACATCTTTTCTATCCCTAGTTGGTTTACCTACTCATATTCTAATTTTTCTTGTTGTTTAACAATGTGAAGTTTCTTACCTTGTTTACGTTTTGTACCCCTTGGCAATGGCCTCAACACATCATCGTTTTGTTGGTGATGCTGCAACTGTTGCTGTTGATGCCGTTTGATTGTACAAGTCTTGCCGCGACAGCCCTTTAGCTTTTCCAGTGTGTCGTGCATGTAGGACTTTTCTTCAATAGTTAATGATGAAGCGCGATTTTGTGTTTCAAAAGGATCTGTAAATAAGAAGAGCAAAGAGTTAGAAGTGTCGAACTAGTGATTTGTATTTAAATTTTGTAATTTTAAGGCATCTTGTGAGTCCCCTGTATGTACATATGTATTTTCTTACTAACTTTGCAAAGTCTATAACAGATATACCCACATTGTCGTACTACTTACCAATTTTCAAATTATAGAACGTTACCAGGCCAGTAGTGAATTCACAATATAAATAGTTGTGCGTTGCATTTATGGTGCGAACGCAAGAGTACGTATTGTTGTTGGCATTCATGCAGAAGCAGAAAGGACTATCATTCCAAAGTGGTGCAGTACGCCAATGCGAATTATCGTGTGAGAAGCAATTCATCTTTTCCGAAAGGCATTCCTTCTCCAGACGTGCCTTCTTGATACGCTTCCGTTCCTTTTTCCGTTGACGTTCCTCTTTTAGTTTGCGACGTGCCTCGCGTGCAATTTCCTTTGAATCAGCATAACTGTAGGAGGAGAACAGTAATTGCATAAATAAAAATAAAGGAAAGCTGAACTTCACATGTAACAGAATTAAATGTTGCACACCTCTCTGTATCCGGTTCACAGTAACACTCAGCTGGTTGACCTTTTTGCTGTTGAAATGGGTCAGCGCTTTGTGAGTTGCCCAATCCAGTGAACACTTCCTTTTGACCAAGATTGTGGAGCACGTTAGCTTCGCGTGGATCCTTTGTGGTGGCTGCAAATGGTAAATAGTAAAAAAAAGTACAGAAAACCAAAGGAGCAGGTAAACAAAGCTAATTGTGTCATATGCCACAAACTCACTCTCAACGCTACTGGGCGTATGGCTGATATTTGACGGCGTATTTGTTGTCGACCAAAGGAGCCGCGTATTTGTTGTTGTTGCGGATGCAACTGTTGACGTGTCATCTGTTGTTGTCATTACAGCAGGTTTGGTTGCTTCAGCGTCCGCAAGCGACTCACCATCTCTCGTTGTTGTTGTTGTTTGCGAAGTTGTTGGTGTAGTTGTGGTTGTAGTTTTTAAACTACTCAAAAGCCTCACTGTCGTTGGACGCATTATTGCTGGCGCTGCTGGTGTAGTCAACATTTGCATTGCCTTTGTGACATTTACATTCGACGCATGTGGACGTCTTCGTCTTTGTGTCTGCGGCTGTCCACTACCTAAGCTGCCACTGTGGCTCTGCATGCTTCCCTTGCCATATATGTTCTTACCACCATAACCAGCGGCGCCTGCACCACTTCCATTTTCATTGTTAATCTCATTACTGTACGTGGCTGTTACGCCAAAGTCGAAATGTCCTTGTGTAAAGTAATTCATATCGAATTCTCGTTCTCTCATCGGTTTGTCATAGCGTCGGCGGCCACCAGTGCCACCAGTGCCAGCAACGCCAGGCAAATGTTGCCGCGGGTATTGGTGATGATTGTAGTTGCGATGATGGTAACTGCCACGATGATAGAAATTGTTATTGTGACTACCGCCACTACCGCCATTGCGACGGCGCCCCTTTTGTCTGCGCCCCAAATAGTCTGATACATTGTAAGGCAGTTCAGCGCCATTTTCATGCTCGTCCGCTTTATTTCTGCTTACACTTCCGCCTCCGCGCGACATATAGTCTCTATCCCAATACCGACCCGAGTGATAATGAAGCTGCTGTTGTTGTTGCTGTTGTTGTTGCTGTTGTTGTTGGCCCAACTGCTGTTGCTTATTCTCGCGCATTTGTTTCTTGATATCCTTGAGATGTGTTATCTTATCCTTGAGTACTTTGATTAGCATATCAATTTGATTGCGTGACTTACGCCATGTCTTTTCATCATCATAAATGACATCGGAGCAATTCACCTTGCCCGTTTGTGACTCAATGTAACAACGTGTACCCACTCGGCCGCCCACTTTGGGAAATTTGCCACCCCGCACGAAGCCAGCTGCTGACAAGGTGGTCGTATAATTGGGTTGATGCAAATCATTTGGAGCGATGAACTTCAATTCGAGCGTTTCGAGTGTGTTTTGTATTTCTTGTATAACCTTGGAGATGGCATCGTTGGACGAGTTGGTGCCTGACTTGCCGCCGTCAGCAGCATTTGCGTCGGTGGTGGCAGGTGTTTCAAAGAAGCTGGAAGTTAATTCACGTTTGGTCCGCTTCGGTTCAGTCAACTGTCCTTCAACCGTGGAGAGTGTATCGTGTAGATCGAGCAGCTCTTCCATTTCGTAGGGCAGTTCTGTGTGGAACACTTCGATTGGGTCCGACTGGTCGGCCAAAGAGCGTTTATTGCGTCGTAGGAAGCGCGCTTGATTTTGGGTTCTATAGAGCGAAATTTAAGTGATGAAAAAAATTTATATGTATGTATCTATGGTTAATTTATTTTATAAACATGCTTTAGAGTTAGGTCAATCAGTTAATAGAGGGTTGCGGGTCAATCATGTCGACCCACACGTTGTCAAATTTTTTACCAAAGAAAATTTATTTGAATACATTTACATTTGGAAAGTTTTGAAAAACAAGGTCTCGTAAAAGATCAATCTTATATGTATGTCAAAAAAAGAAACTGTCAGTAAACATATTCTTTTATGTTGACATTAGTATCGCAAGTAAAATATTGCCTGAAATTTTGGTAAAATTCTTCAAAACTGTCAATAAACACTTGAACAACTCCTAAATCAATAATTCGATTAGAAAATTAAGTTCAAACAGATTATAGGAAATTCTATTAGCTTTACATAAATTTATTGAGGTAATTACTCGTACAATTAAGTGACATAGTTTTAGCTCTCCAAAAGTCTAAATTTAGTTATATGCCATAGTTATATGTTATATTCGTTTGTATATTCTGACTTCATATTCAGATTCAGCAGAAACGTTAACAAATTGTGGAAAGCCCGATGTCATATTAGTTGCCAAAAATCCCAGCCCTTAAGCTTGAAAGTTGTAGAACAAATTTGACTATTTAACTAAAGCATTACTAGGACCCGAAGTATAACAGACAGAGGTGAAATACTTCTGTAGATGCTACATACATTTCCAATACTCTAAAATTACTTCATACTCCCAACAAATTTGGAGCTAAAAGGACGTACTGAGTTAATTTGCATTAGTAATGCACCTTTAGATTTCACTATTACAGTTCTTGTGCATTGAGACCAGTGTCAGAAGAAACCGAACATACGCAAATAAACAAGCGTAATTCCCACTACAATCAAGATAATATTTAGATGGGTTAATGCAAATTAACGTTGTTAATGCAAATTAGGATTGTTGTCTTGCCAATAAGGATCTTAAAGCTGGACAAATGGGTGAAAGTAATCATTTAAAGTATTTAAAACTAAATATATTTGGTGATATTTCAGGAGCAGATACATTTTTTGTTGTAATTTCTTCCACATGAACTAGACACATTGCTTTTCGGTTTGTTTTAAAAATTTGAATATAATTAGATAATTTTTCTACACTTGTAGGTGCATATTTAAAACAACTGGAGTATTTTCAAAATTTTAGATTTTTGTGGAGTTTATTCAGCCTTAGCAAATATTTGATAGGAGTGTAAAATTTTTCACTTGCAAAGTTTGTTTTCTAACCCCGATCCCAAGTGAGCTTAAATCTATGTATGTAAATATTTTCTTTGCCGGCCCATTATGTATTTGCTATGTAAAATTTTTAAAATATATTTCCTTAAAATAGCAACTTACCTCTTTCGAATGCGATCGCCTTCGAAATAATTGCGATTTGTTTTGATCTTCGTATAGACAACGCCATCTGGCGTAAAGCAAGCGCAATTACGTTTCGTTTCCTTCTTGGTAAATTTTGAGATTTCTTCGAGATGATGTTGGAGCTGTAACTATGGTTAAAAAAAATCAGTTCAAGGATGATAAGTTATTTGAAGAGAATACAAGGAACAACAGGCCATAAACATACATATTCACAATTCAGGGGAAAATTTATTAAAAATGTTATAACGGCATTTGACACATTTATTGTTTTGAAATCACATGGGAGGTAAGTTAGGGTCCCCATTTTTAGTTTAGTATCAATTTGCCGATTGTAAAAAAATCGTCAAATAAAACAATTAAGGTTATTTTTGGAATCAGCGACTCAAAAATTTTCAATTCTTAGCTACACTGTGCTTCATCATTTTTTGGGGATTTTGCGGAACTATGTCGTCAGTTTACAACGGTCGGTTACGTCAGAATTCCCAAAAGTTACGACCTTGGGTGGTAAATTTTTTTTTGGTCCTCAAATTAATTTTTCATATCTGCGACCAAGGGGTTTAGAAAAATTATAATGGTAAAACACGTAAAACTAATTTAAAAGTTATAACATACGTGCAGACTTCTATTTTTTGTGAGAGAAAGTGCGAATCGAAAATTTTAACCCTCCAGCTCTTCTTCAATTGAACATTTTCGGTATTTTTCAAATAAGAGGGCAAAAAGACGCAAAAAGAGAGACCATCATAGGTTGAATTTTACAAAGCTCGGGATTGTAACATTTTTATATCTAAAAACATTTTGTAAGTGAGGAAGTTGTCCTGAGAAAACTTAAATCGACAGAAGGGAACTGGCATACTAGGGTTGATAAAAGGTATTTTAAAAACCTTCATTACAAAAATATCTCTAGGGTTGCTACCTTTTTTATATAATCAATTTGTCGGAAATACACGAGCAAATAGTTAAAAAATTATAGCGCAGCACACAATAAGATTATTAACCTTTGAAAAAAATATTGAGACAAAGTGTCACTGGAGTAAAAATGAACAATGGGAGTTTCTAGTTCAAAATAAAGTTTGCGATTAGAAAAGTATCTTCCTTGTTGTTCGATTTTGTACTTGATGTAAGTTTCAAGCGACAGTTCTACGAAAAAAACTCAGTGCAGAAAATTGAGGCAAGAGCGACAACGAGTATTTGCTTTACGAATTTTGAATTAACGTTCGTAGCTTTTGAAGTTCAACAATACCACTACTACATACCACGAAAATCTAATCGAACCAATTCAGTGATAGGGCTAAATACTTCCGATAATTGCGAACGCCACTCACATGAAATTTGCATTTGTGCTTACGCCAACGACCATCGTCATTGACGCATTTCCACTTCTGTCCGGGTCGACAATTCTCCAGCAAAGCAGGATCTGAGCATTCGGAATTTAAGCGCATCATTTTTGTCATATACGGCGCCGATGGCAAGTTATTATCGAATTGATCCTGCTGCTCTTGATCCAAATCCTCTTCTTGTGCTGCATCCACATCCAATTCATCATCGATATCGTCATCTAAAACACCAGATGAAACATCATCATCCATATCCGTATCGAGATCGTCCTCAGGATCGTCCTCTATTTCAGTTCTCGTTTCTGCAAAGTATGTATTAATTTATTTTAATGTGTGCTTACCATTTTACAAATATGCTTAATTCTATACCCACCTTTTTCCGTTTCCGAGCCCGCACCATCTTCGAAGTCGGGCTCTTCACGCGATTCCAAATCGATAACATCTATTTTCGAGCTACTTGTTGTGGTTTCATTGAACGTGAATCCCTCTATAAAAGTGCTATTCGCTAACCTCATATTCAGCCGATCTGCCTGCAAACGAGCGCGCGATTCGGCAATTTGCTCGGCTGTCTCCCGTCTTCCGGAGCTCTCAATCAAAAACGTATCTGGCCACTGATCACGTACACTTCGCTGACGGCTGAATAGCAGCGGCAAAACGCTGCGTCCATCCATATGCTGTGGTGTCGTCACACCACCAATGTCTAGGAAAGTTGGCGCCAAATCGACATTCAAAACGATTTCATCAACACTGTGTGAAGAGCGCGTGATGAGCACATGCTTCAAGCTAAAAACTCTGCGTACATTAAACAACAAAGAATACTTACACTCTTGCCGGTTGTATGCCTGGTCCACGTATCAGGAATGGTACACGCACATCAAACTCAAATGGAAAGCTTTTACCTTTTATCAAACCAAACTGTCCCAAATGGTAGCCATGATCGGAAGTATAAATGATGTATGTATTATCCAGTTCACCTAAAGCTTTCAACTCATTGCAGACACGTTCCACAGCGACATCCACACTCTGTAAAGTTTGTAGACGTTTTGTCATTAAAACATTCGTGAAACGTTTATGTACTGGTTCCATGGGCGGTGTGACACGTAAAATCCATTGTTTATCCGGATTGGGCGCATGATCGTAAGAGGGTGTGCTGTTTGGAGAATTCGAATTGATGAAATTTGACAATAAATGTCTGGAACGGATTAAGGTAAACTCACTGATGTGTCGTTACGTTGAAGAAGAGATGACTATATTGTGGCGCAGAGTCTTCGGGTCCATGAGGCGCCGGAAAACTCATTGTCAACATCACAGGCTTTCTTTGGTTTTGCTGTTTTGAAGAGCGTAAAAACGCTATTGAGTCGTTTGCTATCAAATCCGGATAATAGTCCTGCAAGTGGAGAAGGAGTTTTTAATTACAACAAAATTTTGTGAACTATTTGACCAGATTGCGCAGTTTAGGTTCAGTGGATTGGGAGAATTGAAATCTCGCATACGTTATCGGCATACGCCAGCAGTTGCACGTTCTTATAAAAGATAGTGCCTGCCTGGTTTAATTCTGCAGCTTGAATTATCTTTTCCGGCATAATGTTAAAGAAGTCGCACGATAGGTAGTCAAACTGTTTGAAACCTCGTTTGGTATTAAACGGCTCGGAAGGCTCGGAGAGCTCCTTCCCAATTCTGATCGAGCTGGTGTTGTGTCTAAGCGTCATTTTACATAATCGTATAAGCTATGCAGGGATGCCAAATTCAGACAGAGTGTCATATAGGCAATTTCTCCTCGTGGTATCGATTCAATGATTTTTGAAGTCGTTTCATTTTCCGTTGGAATGATGCTTCAACAAGTGTCAAAATTATAAACAATAACTTACTATAAAAACACCTACTATATCTATTGCACCAGCGCAACTCTAGTTTAAGAAGTATAAGCCTTAAAAGAAAGATAATTCCATCAATCCGGTTTTACACCGAAAACCTACGAACATTGCCTTTTTGGAAATTATATGTGGGTAATTCACTAGGCTACTATTATATGTGCTATTTTTTAAAACTGTTTTATTGTGATCACTTAGCATGTAAACTAAAAACTGAGTTGATAAACTAGGCTTAAAACTTTAGCAAATACAATGTTATCACCTTGAGAATCGTCCAATTGTTTTGGATATCAAAATATGCTTATGACAATTCTATACTTTTATTTTAAGTTAACTGAAATCATTTTACATAAAAAGAAAACTGATTATAAATTTGGAAATAATATATATATTTAAAAGTTTTCAGCAACTTTTAAAGGTAAGAACTTTCCTCCGGCCCTGTCGCATTACACTTTTAGTTCCGATAAACTGCGGTTTTTATTTCTACCCTACTATGATAATGACTATCTACCAAAATAAAATTCAGGCATGAGAGGTATTTTGTGGCGTTAATGGAGTGAGAGCCTAAGCTGAAGAGAATATGAAAGGATGAGTCTACCTCGTCATCCTACAAGTAGCTGCGGCAAATGGGGTTGGAAGTTATAGTAACCCAAACCGCATGAATTCCTATCGGTCAATGCCCGAACAGAACTTCTACGAGGATCGAGAATTGTCGCTTTGTTAACGGCCGGAGTTTCCTTGAACGCCTACGATCCAACATCGGCCAGAGGGGCATAGATCCCATCAGACCAATTGAAGTTTGCAAGCGGCAAAAAGAGCACTCACCCTCTCCCTGCGCAGACCCATAACTTCAAGTATGCCCTGGGCCATATCAGTCTGATATTGAAGTGTTCAGAGGAGTTCTAGTTCTGTTTGTGTGTCAAAAATAGTGATCTTTGATTACCTCCGTCTGAAATACAATGCGATAGTCTGGAAGCCAAAATTTTTGGGTGAGGGAGTGCTCCGTCTAGAAAACACCACCTTCAGTATAGCGTTAAGTGCAAGAGTGGGTTTGGTCCGAAAATTCCGAAAGTTGCGAGAGAGGTGACTCCGCAACACCATACACCAACTGACTCTTGTTTCACTCTATCCTCACTACACAAATTAGGAAAATATACATTTATTTAGCCTGACGATGCCCATTTTCGGAGTATAGTTCTAATATCTGTCAGAAGGCTACTAATGCTTGGTTTTCATTAGGTCAAATCTTTGACGACAAAATATGACTCGAACTGCTAACATGTTGACATTTGATAATTTTGCACTGACGTCAAATCGAAATACCTTCAACTTTTTGCTATTTTCATTGAATTGGCAATATTTGGCGTCAAATTTGTACTAATGAAAACTAAGCATAAGCCTGCCCAATGTGCGGCATCAGATTACTGTTACAAAATTGTAGCGCACACCATATTTTGTATAGGACGATTTGAGCCCGCCTTCTTCGGTAGGTCCCGGGTTCAAAGCCTGGCCGGGGCAAGTAACATCAAAAATTATAGAAAAGTCGTTTCCAATAGCGGCGACCCTCCGAGTGTATTTCTGCCATGAAAAAAACTTCTCACAACAAACAATCGTTTGCAGTTCGAAGTCGGCGTTAAACTGTAGGTCCCGCAATTTGTGTTACAACATCAATATGCACACCACAAATTGTAGCAGAAGTTCAGCCAAATATCAAACTATGGTGTAAGCGTCAAATTATAATTATTGTTATTATTATTTGATTAGAACAAACACAGTGAAAAGTAAATTTTGCTAAAATGTGGCTTGATAATTTGTAATTTTTTATAATTGGAACAGTGAAACCTACAAATTGTGTAACCCTACGATTAAAATGAGTTTCTAAACGGTAATGTATCAGACCCTGTCATGGTGTTTCCGGTTTGCGTAAGGATCGGACAATTTAATCCATTCCCTTCCCGGAAATATTTAAGTTGAACACCTTCTCACTCTGTAGCTAATAACTTGGAGGAGATTAACTTGTACATAGGTAGATACATAAATAAATAACTACATACCTTGGCATAATCGAAGCCATGCTTTATCTTCTGCCCATTCATATTGATGCTGTAATTGTAGTATTTCGAGTTCATAATAAGACCACCCCATTCACGCCAACCCGGCGGTATATACGACCCATTGTACTTGTTCAGGTACTTGCCAAAGTATCCCGTCCGATAGCCGGCATTCGAGAGGTACGTGGCAAATGAGCGTGTCTCGTGCGTAGCCTGCCACTGTGGACTCGAACAGTTGTCGTTGTTGGTAAATACCATGTGATTGTGTACGTACATGCCGGTTAGCAGGGAGGAGCGTGCCGGACAGCACATAGGCGTCGTTGTGTAGGCGTGACGGAATTCAGCGCCGCCATCACGCAACCAACGCAGTGTACGCGGCATAAAATTCAACGACCCCAGCTCGACATCCTGGTCATCGGTGAGTATTAGAACTATGTTTGGCTTACGCTCACGTGTTGGAAACGCCGACGAATCACGTGAGTAGCGTTTGTAAAATGAAGACGTTGCTGGCGCTGAGGATGAAGATGAAGACGACGCTGAGAATGAAGGATGGTGGCTGCTGCTATCGCTGAGATAACTTGCGGCATAGCCACCAACGGCGGGGTTGTGTGTGTGGCTACGATGCTGGCGATGTTGGTGTGGTTGATTATTATGATGCTGGTGTTGGTGTTGGTGTTGGTGTTGATGTTTCACATTTTCGTGATGTGTCCGCTGTTGACTTGCTCTATGCTGCTTCCCTTCGTATACATCTCCCACTTCCTCTTCCCGCTTCTCACGTTCGTGCAGCGCATGACGTCGTTGATGCTGCTGCCGGCGTTGCTGTTGACGCTTCTGATGTTGCTGTCTGTGGTGTTGTTGTATATAGTCATCTCGCAAATCTTCATTGGCGTATACAGTTGGTATATTTTCTTTGGCCGTTGCTGTCGTCAGCAACAAATTGAGCATAAATATAATAGATATGCCGGCAATAAGTGCAATATGTTGCATTCGCGTCGACTGCATTTTGTTGCTGTTGGTAGTTGCACTTGCAGTCTCGAGTCTATTTGTCCACCACTATCACAGTTTCATTCGTGTAATTTTCGTATTGCTGATACTTGGAGTCGATCCAAATTGGTCTAATTTCCAAATAATTGTTCGGGGTTCTTGGTGCTACGTCATGCTGATAGTTTTATAGAAAATTCATTGGCTCGTGGAGGTAATAACACTAGTACATTTATTTGTGTGTAGCTCATTGTGATGCCATTTGAGCTGTAAAGAAAAGCGCCAAGAAATTAAGGTTTATTTAAATATTTATACTTTTACTATGTAGGAAATGTATTCATAAATTTCTGCTACGGCTAATTAAGCCAAAGGAGCGTTAAAAATATATTTTATTTTGAACAATCAATAAGTACTGCGGAATTTCGCTACGGTCTATGAGTGAGTAATTGCATATATATAATATATAATATAATATATATAAAAAATTAACAAAAGTCATATATTTTCTGTATTTTATTGGTTTATTTAAAGAGCAAACATTCCCATTGTTTATGGAATACGATTTCATTCATGTCACTGCCTCGGCTAGGTTCGCAGTTCGCATCCTGTTAACCGAGCTTCTACCTCTATCTCACGAGTGTGAGCTTAACATCGGTTCGACATAATCGCCCAGCAGAGTCGGTAATCCGAGCAATCACGGATCGGTTTTGCATTACGTTTATTTTAGTGGATAATGCGCATACTCAGAGACGCCGTACAGTGCGCACCGAAGACGCTATTGCTGCTGTGGGGCAGAGTATTGAAGAAGACCCGAATGAGTCCATCTGCCACCGCGCGTAACAATTCGAAGATTTCGCGGTGGAAGGATCTTGGTTTGCGGGCTTACAAAATCCAACTCGCGGAAGAATTGAAGCCGAACGACCATCAAGCGCGTCGCACGTTCGATGAATGGGCCCAAAACGAGATGGCCACCGACCCTGATTTTCACAAGAAAATTTTGTCCAGCGATGAAGCTCACTTTCGGTTGAATGGGTACGTTAATAAACAAAATAGTCGAATTTGGAGTGTTGATAGTACACAAGCCATTGTTGAGTCGCCGTTACATCTTCAAAAAAATCACTATTTGGTGTGCGCTACATGCCATACAGCCAACGAAACAATAAATTTATTGAAGGAAACTTTTGATGAGCGCGGTTTTTCGCGTCGTGGCCTCCAAGATCGTGCAAATTAATATCGCTGGACTATTTTTTGTGGGGTTATGTGAAGTCGCTTGTCTACGCAGATAAGCCCGAGACGATTGATGCCGTGGAAGATAATTGGGCCTCTCGGCTGGGATCCGCGGCAACTTTCCCGAAATCATTTTTAAAACATAATGGCAAACCCTTAAATTAAATTATATGGGTTTTATTTCTTCTTAAAACCACATGTAGAAAAAATACCCTTTAGCTCAATATTTGCCTGAGCAATTTGGCATATATGCAAGATGTAGCCTACATTCTCTCTCGGTAGTAGATGAAGGGGCGGCAACCTACGATGATCAATAACATTATGATGCCCTTCCTACTGAATGAATAACTAAAAAGCTGCACTTAGCTGAGGCCTCCGTAGTTCTACAGTACCTATTCAGTTCCGAATGGATCCCCATTGGGCAAGAGGCCCCTTGCTTTGTTTCTTAGCCAGTTTGTCGGTGTCCTTCGATTTCTGCCAGCAACTAGAGAGTGTAATAACTCTTGCGGTCTGCACAAAAATTTGAAGATGTCATCCTAAAAGAACTTCCAATGCTAAGTTGTCATCGATCCTGTGAGATCATCGATCCAAGAGATGGGAAGGACCTTAGGTAAGTTAAGTTGAGTCAGTTACTGCCAATTTGCCGTGTGATATAGACCCGTTGTGATACGATACGGACTTACGAAAAATGCTCTCACTTGAAAACTTAGAGCTTTCGATTTCTGCCCACACATTATCGAGTATTTCGAAAAATTTAGCTCTCGATACAATCTCGGATATCGCGTTGTCGCGAAAAATGTCGAGTATTTATCGAAACGAGTTTTTTGTTTAAAGTCAAAATAAGACAGAATGCAAAAGTCAAAATAACAAAATGCGCGCAGTTAAATTAAGTATCGAGAAGCTTGCGAACCTTACGAGCCTTGACAATACACGAGAAGAAATTGCTTATCTAGCAGTAGTGAGAAATCTAAGACTCTAAAATTTATTGATTTGACTGTTGTTATTGTATAAGATCGCCGAATTGAAAGGGATATGCCTAGCACTCCTTCCAGCTAAGCCAACTACAAACATTAGCTTCTAAGTTCGAAAATGAAAAATTATATTTCCCAAAAATGTATGCACCTGTAGATTTAGAACAGTATAATATTTCCTGTAGAATTACAAAATCTATAAAGGAGGAATTTGGCTGTACAAAAGAAAGTGTCTCTAATTAACTTAAAAATTTATTACTATGTATGTATGTTTATCATGTAAATATAATCAGTTATGTTTTGAGTTTATTGCATAACAAAAACTGCGCCATAAATTATGTTTTACTTTATGACCAAAAGCTAATCACACTTGCTGAAGTGAAAACACGTACAAGCTATCAACAATTCAATAAAGCTTAAAAAACTCAATTTGTATTCAGACAGATTTGTAAAATACAACATATATTCAAAAATATTCTACTCGAATAGTCGCGTGGATATTTACACAATTGAATAACATAAAATATAACTGTAAAACCTATAGTCATCGCTTGCACAACATGGAGGTTATATATATATGTATGTATGTATTTGTATCATTGTTGCCAAAACTTAAATTTATTTTTAACAAATATCGGTAAAAACTAATTTTCATTTTTTATTATGGTATACATACATTACACGGAAAAATTTCGAAACACAATAAAAGTCGTGGTAAAAGTTATAGCTGATATGAGTTTTCCAAAGCTTCTGACTCTTCAACAGATTTTTTTCCATGGTCATTGCCCATCGAACTTACTCAACATCTTCAGTGGGCAGTGGCTTGGTGTAATTTATACTAATACTTTTTGATCCTGCCCAAATTTCATTTCATACAATGTCTGCAGGCCTGCTCAAATGAATGAGAGTATTTAAGTATTAAATTTAGGGCAAAACTTAAAAAAAATATATGAAGATTACGTACTAAACGGTTTTAATTTGTTAGGTATTTTTATAATTCAAGCAAATCAAGTTCTACGTGCTTGTTACACACAGGGACTGAAAATAATGATAATTTTGAGAGTTTAAATGAAAAAAAATCAAAAGCTTCATTCAGTCCAGTTGTGGAGGTATTTATTTAATAACAAATTGGTTCACGCCGTGTATTAAACTTTAACTAATTAGAACTTTTTATAATTAATAATTACACTTCAATTTTTATCAATCGGTCAGGTCAATTCCTCAGAACCGTGACGCGGACATAGGCGATATTTTAATCCGTTAGGTGGCGCATGAATCGAGATATTGAGAAAATCCATATTTATGCTGATATTGATGATACTAAAAAGGTGCTTTTATGGAAAATTGATCCGCTAGATGACACTAGAATCGAGTTTTTCAGAAAATCCGTATGTATGGTCTGATATTGATAAAATTGGAAAGGTATAGCGCTGGTGCAACAAAAAATATTTTTATGATCATTGTAATACTAACCATAAACTAATGATTATTTTAAACCGCAAAATGCCGTTTGTCAAAAATAGTCATTACCTACTTCGGAACGAAAATATAGAAAGCGTAAAATGCTTTTTATTTTGGATTGAGGAAATTTAACTCGAGACTTTTATTTTTTATTTCAATTATAAACATAAAAATAAAACTAAGAAATATTTTTGGATGGAGCTCATACCATTTAGGATCCCTGGTTAAAAATATAAACTTGGATATTTTTCATGAAAACAAAATTGCAAAATGTCCTTATATCCTTATATGAAGATTACGTACTTGATGTTTAATCTTCTCACTGCTCTGACGCAGATCACTATCTTTCACACATGCACACATGCTTACCAGATTAAATAGCAGTAATTACTAGGATTGATATAACAAAGACTGCGCCGATGGTGAACGAAACATATTTACGATCTACACATGTACGTCACATTATTAATACGATATTAAAGGACGATAAAACAAATTTGCGTTAATTTTATATTAAAATATAAGTAGTAATTTCAAAATTTAATCAATGTGCTTACCACAAAAACTTACCTCACTTTCATCGCAATTTTAAACTTACTAATCAGAATTGTTACCAAACTATTGCAGTTTATAGTCCATTCAATTTTAGAATAAAAAAGTGAAAGTTTAAAGCGGCTCAATGAAAATAAAATGTTCGAAATGAATAAAAAAATAAACAATTCAGTTGATCGACAATATCGTAAAGCAAACAGTAAAGGACCTGCACCAAGCGTAATCTCTTATTCTATCAATCTTGAGTAAATACTACTTATAGACAGGATTTCGATTTCCATCGAGGAATATAAGATTGTTCAGATGACAAATACAAAACTATATATATTCCTTTTAATTTATTCTAATTTACAACAAAGTACGAGAAATTGAACACTTTGAATAGATTAACTTAGTCATCCAAAAATCATCAAAAAAAAAAAACAATAACTAAATTTAAAAAAAAACTCATAAGCTGAACAATAAACTAGAATTTTACTATATGTTTGCATATACATATCTACTATGTGCTAGTCCTTTTATGCACCACGGATGATTTTGAAACTATTGAATCGATTGCACAAAAATCAAATCTCCGTCAATTGATATTGGCAATCATGTGCGAACAATAAAGCCCGAATTCCGAAGTCATTCAGTCGATTTCATTTCAAATTCAAAAGATCAAATCTCCGTCAATTGTTATTGACATTCATCTACGAGTATGACTAATAACGCCCGAATTCCGGCATTGCAAATTCTTTCGCATTCACATATCCTTTTTGCCTTACCCGCACGATTTCCTATTTCATTTTTCACTTTCAATGCTCTATTATTTGAATTCTATGTCAAGTCGTTCAGTCCTATGTACTTTATCGTGTTTATTAAGTGCTGGCATGTGACCTTGACGACGACGGTTCAGTTGAATGGAATGTTGCTGTTCATTAAATATTTTCACTTTGTTCACTTTGGCATGCATGCGAGCTCTTCAGGCCAAAACCTCATAGTTTCAAAATCATATGTACTTATACATTTACAATAGAATGAAAGTAAAATTGTAAACCAAAGTTGTCGCTTGCCACTTCATTTAAGTATGAAATTACAAACACTTTGCTCGAGTACTTGTATTTGTATGTCCTCATGTTTTGTAGATATGTATGTGTGCGCTTATGTACTGATAGATTGTGTGCAAGTTCGTACAATAAATTTCATTACATTTAGGTTCACTACCAACTTTTCTCTTTATTACATAACTTCCTTTTGTGGGCCAATGCAAGGTGAGGAAGTGCTTTCAATGAGTGTCCTCCCTCATTGTTGTTTCCTGTCGTCGCTTGGCAAGTGGATGTTGCTGACTTTGCTGCCTTAGATTTCTCAACTTTTTGTTTAAATTGTCACAATGCTGCAGCTGTTGGTGCTGGTGTTTTTTGTTGCAACTGCATGCCACAATACCGCATAGATAGATGTGCGTTATGGCGAAGGCGTTGCAGTGTCAAGCATTTCACATTCGTTTTCCGCATTTCATACCAACAACAATAACATTCGCATTTTTATAATTGTGTGCCCATGCATTACTTCTACATAGTTACCCTGCAGTAAACCGGATTGTTTCCGCCAGTAGTTAGCAACATTACTACTATTGCGGCCGGAACCAGTTCAACTAGATTTATGAACTAAAATAGGGTTAGGTTAGGTTGGAGTGGCAGCCGCCTGCAGCGGCTCACTTAGGCCAGTATTAGGCCCATTGTGTTACCACAAAGAAAAGTTTTTGTACCATCCCAAAAGAAATTACCCCTTACTAAAATAGTTTGCCTCATTGATAAACTTCAACAGACAATTTACCTCGGTGCTTGAAACCTTACTAAGGTCATCCAGAAACGGTGATCCCAGATATCGCATTCTGCTTTTACACAGTGCAGGGCACTTACACAGTAAATGCAAGATCGTTTCCTCCTCCTCGTCATTCTTGCAGATCGTACAGCATCTTCGGAAGGGCACTCCCAGCCTTTCAGCATGTACATATACCTATCACACAGTGCCCTGTTAGAGCCCCGATCACATTCGAAATGTTTTCCCTTCTTAGAGAGAGAACGCTGCGCGACCGTTTCCGATCCCATTTGGGCCACGTCTGCCTTGAGGTTCGACAGGCCGTATTTTGCCTCCATCTATTGTCAGCTTGATTATATGAAAAATCCCTGAGTAGCAGTTTGCAAGTGGTAAACGGCATACCAATGCGTTCTTTATCCTGAAGAATCTGCTTGGTCGTACCTTGTCTTGCAAGTTCATCTGCCATGCAGTTTCCCTCTATGTCCTGGTGGCCAGGGACTAAAATAAGTCACAACAATTTCGGAAGCTGTTAAAATCTACATCGTTCTTGGCTTTTTCTTCCCTCTGAAGGTTTTTGCGGACCAAAGATTTATCTACTTCTTAAACCCGCAAAAAAGTGTATTACGATTAAGGTCTTAAAGTCACTGTAAAATATTAGAAACAAATGTACCAAACAATTCTAAAACTTTCAATAACAAAAAAAGTGAGGTACACATAATTTTAGAAATGAAAAAAGTAAAAATTAAAAATTAAAATGGAAAAATATGTGAGCATTTCACTAAGGACTGAAGCAAAATGAGTTGACATAAGTTAGTGCCGGTTGCCCAACCACAAAGTCCAATGTATTTTGTTTTGTTTTACGGTATCAGCTATCAAAGTTGATATGTATGCATAAGTACATATTTTGTTGTTGCTTTCATATCCTCAGCTGTCAAAGCCGTTAAAGCAAAAACAAAATACATATTTTTTGACATTTCTAGCCGTGAGGTGAAACAGCTCTACATACAATTCCACCAAAGTGTGTTTGTTGTTACACAAGCTATCATTGTTCGTATAATATAGTAGCGTGTGTGTTTTACACCACCCTATAAAAATTCACCTTGCCTCAGAAGTATTATTTCTCCCGATATTTTATCTGTGTTCCGACTCAAACCCTTTCGAAGGATTTCCACCCGCAAAAACTGAGAGGAATTTCGAATTTTGATTCATATATTTTCTACATATTTGATACTCGACACATCAGCTCGCAAGTCTGTAGATTTCTTCCTTTTTATTTATTTTTTTTTTTCTAATGAACACCAACATTCGGTGCGTTATTGACAAAATAAGGCCGGACATGCTGGAATAAGAGGTGCAAAAGCGTACCGTCAGGATGGCCTTCACAAGACACAAAATTCAAAGGGTGTGAGAGAAATAAGCTCAATTAAAACAACAAAAGAAGTTCCTGTCTCTTTACACCAATTACATTTCAAATATTGGAAAAGATTGCTGTCAAAACACAACAACCACTTCTCTCTCTTCTTTATATTCTTGATTGTTATCTAAATACTTTATCCGCCTTCGAAGTCCAGCTTTGGTAGAAGGAAAAAGAAAAAATTATCCGGAAATTTGTATCGTGTTATGTATAAAGAGAAAACGGAGAAAACCACCCAGAATTTTCTATTCAGAATCGATTTGGAAACATTTTATTCTTATTAATCTAGGAATGGGTTTTTACTTGTATTCGGATTTTTCATTTACATACTTTTGAAGGACAGTTTTATGAAAGAACGTAGATTGCAAAGAAGCTGCACGGCTTTTCGTTTCATGTGGCAAGAACTCTCGTCGAATTTACGACACACAGAAACCAATTGGATCTAATCAGATTCTAATATCAATCAGCAAAAGTCAAACTAGTTTTGGTATGGTGAATTGGACAAGATTTTCTGTTAGAGTAACAGTGGGATGGGTGCTTCTTTGTAATATACGTTCTTTGGTTTTATGATCTCTAGTTATCCCAACTCAACCCAATAAACAGAGGAGACAAAAGAGGGCACCCAGAATTTACCAAAAATAAAGGTGTTAGTATGTCTCGTCATTACAATGGAAGGCATTGATGGCACGCCAACAATTGACTGGCCTTGCATTGACGCCCCCAACGCATAGCCCATATCTTGAGCTGTCAGACTACAGTTTTTCGCCGATAAACCATAGAATATCTACGCCAGTGGAACTATAGAACTACCAAAAGGTTATAGGTTTCAACGATACACAACAATATATAAACTTTCGAATTTGAATTGATAAGAGGTTTCGCCGAAAAATTTAAAGCCTGCCAATTTTATTTTCATCACATTTTGAAAGTAGTACCAAAATTAGCAGTTTAGAAGTAGTCCTTTTGTGATTCTACCTAAATATCTTATTATCGCGTACGTAAGTATATGTTTCATATAAAGCCGCACAAGTATGAAGCATACTAAAAATGAGAAACTGTCAGCCTTGTGCGGGTATTTATTTTACAAATTCTTTGCTTTACTACTTTTGCGACAAACTTTGTTTGCTGTTAAAAGTTTCTTTATGATTATTTGTTGAGTGCGACAAAATTGCAATTTATCTTATGAATTACTGACATCTCAATAGTAAGCTATAGTAGTGAGATAAGCAGCATTATATTTTGTTGTGGATTGGTTTTATTTTTGCGGATAATTGCCATAATAAAAGTTTTATTTATGAATTGCGAAATACAGGAGATATTGTAGCTAACAATAGATGGTATTCAAGGATTGCAAGGGTGAAATAGACAGTAAGGAAAATATAAGTTCTTATTTCACTGGGCTCTTGCTGCCAGACGTGAATATTGTAAATAGGATAGATAAACGGTAAAATATCTATTCTATAACTCCTCAACTCTGTATAAAAGTATAAATAGGTTAGGTAGCATTCTCTTTGATTTCCAAGGGAGCAAAGTCCCATAACTAAACGACAGGAAATTATTGATATGTTTCGAGACTTTTATTTATTTTCAATTGTAATTGATATTCTTCATAGGATGTGTTTTGCAATCGTGTATATTGTGCATAGGAGATTGAAGATGGCGCTGTAGTCGAGAGATTTTCAGTCAGATTTGGTTTAAATTAAAGCACGTATTGGGCACGTAAATATCCACTGAAAAAAAGAAACCTAAGAAAATTTTTCCTTATTTTGATGCCATCATTTTTTCTTTGAATTGCGATATTTTCTCATGATAGATTATTGTCTATAAATCAACAGTGGTACGCTGTATCTGCAACAGCTTTACAATCAGAAACTCTATCTCTACATCCCCCTTAACCACCAACATTTTCACAAATAGAAACTTCTTCGCGTTTTTAGCCATCTGGGACTGAAACGAACTCAGCGAACCCGTACGATATAGAACTATTCGTAAATAAACCAATAGCTCAAAGCCTCAATTCTACGACTCAATTTCAAGACAAGACCTAGGACATCGGGAACTTGAAATTTGAAGCTCCAGCAATATTGGCTACTGAAGTTGGTTAGTAAAGAAGCCCAGAATAACTTCTCGTCAGGTTCATCAGGAGACTAAAGAAATTGAAAATTATTATCGGATTTCAACATATGTACATACCATATCTGGATTTATGCAGTTCATCGTGAAGACCGAACCAACCAAAGAACGTAGATTATAAAGAAGTTGCATCACTCCCACTGTTCCTCTAACAGAAATTATCGACCAATTTCACCATACAAGCAGCAATTTGACAAAAGAACATAGATTACAAAGAAGTTGCATGGGGTTTGGTTTCCTGTGGCAAGATTTCTCGTCCAATTTCACCACACAAAAAATCAATTGGATCTATTAGATTCAATGAGAAAAAGTCAAATTAGTTCTGGTATATTGAAATTCGTCGTTCCTTGATTTAACTCTTGCTGATTGATATTCGAATCTGATTATATCCAATTGGTTTCTAGTGTGGTGAAATTGGATAAAAATTCTTGCCACAGGCAACAAAACGCCATGCAAGTTCTTTGTCATTTGCGTTCTTTGCTCCAACTCTAGGTGAAGAATCTTGCCAGCAATTATTTGAAAAATACTTAGCGATTTTGCACGACGATTGTGACGAAGCAAAACTAATCGACTAAACGGATTTGTTGCCCTTAACATTTATCGAGTCATAACAGTAGACGTAAACGCAGTATTGGACAAGTTTTTTCTTTACGCGAGCCATCAATTTATTAATTTAATAATTCTTTCGATTATTCTAACTGTATCATACAACTATATTTATAAATAAAATACACTTTTATTCACATCCATAGCAGAATGGTTTTCTTTGAGGAACTTCTTCCATTTTTTAAAATAATCCTGCGCACGGGCCTGTAGGTATGCAAATTTGTATCCAAGTGGTCTACATACAAATAATATATAAGTTTATTAGAGAAATTTCATTCTTAGGAAATCGCGTGCCCACCACCAAACACTCAAAATAACACAAATTTTGGCAGTGCAAAGCACCTTGTTGCAAACGGAAATACAAAAAATTTCAACAAATCCGTTGTGGCTTTGGCAATTGGCAAGTTTCGTTCACGCTAGTGTAACTACATTTTATTTCCATTCGAGGCAGACCAAACTAGTCGGATGTAAGGTAAATAATAAGTGAGTCAAAATATTGTATACACCCAGGTCTCTTTTTATGCGGATTTTTTTAATGCGGATTTGAATTTATGCGGTTTTGAAAAAATCTCTCGAATTTAAAGTTTTATTAGTAATTGATAATGCTCCTGGTCATCCACATTTAGAACATCCAAACACTAAAGTTGTTTTTTTCCCGCCCAATACAACTAGCCTTCTTGAACCTCTGGACCAAGGAATAATTTCAACATTTAAAAAATATTATATCAAACGTACCTACCAATTTATTTTAAACCAATTAGAAAACGAAGAGTTAACATTGACAGAGCTATGGAAAAAATTTACCTTTTTTGACTGCATAGTTCATGCTGCATCTGCTATTGGTGAATTAAGAAAACACACTTTAAACGCATGCTGGAAAAAAGCTTGGCCAGAATGTGTTGAAAATAATGCAGATAATGAAGAATTGGCTTTATCGGATGAAATAGTATCTATAGCACATCAGATAGGAGGTGAGGGTTTCGACACTTTTAACCATGATGGCATCAATGAGCTACTTGCGGATGTTGCTTTAACTGACGAAGAAGTTATCAATATAACTTCAGAAAACACAGAAAGGCCAGAAAGTGACAAGGAGTGTGAAATTCCCACAGCTCTTACAGACGTGCAATACATTGCAAGAACAAATTCTTCTATACAAACCCAACTCAGAAAGGGCATTACAAATCAACCAAGAGCTAAATCGTATTATGTCTGGATATCGGGAAGAACACAAACAACTAAAAAATGCTGCAACTCAAAAAAAGAGGTCCCATTATTTTCCCAGAATAGACCAACCTACAGACAGAAACCTTGAAAAACGGGGAAGAACAAGTCTAAGTAGTGATTCCGATAATATTTAATTTGTTTAAAACAATTTATAGCTCATGAACATAATTTATTAGCTACTAAAATGCACCTTTATTATATATTCCACATACATATTTTTAAATTATTTATGTTTAAATTTAAATTGAAAAAACTATGCAAATAAACATGTTATATGTTCACATCGAAAATAATAACTCACGCATATTTCATCTTTAATATGTAATCAAGAAATAAATACTTTTTTCTGAAATTATTTGATTTCTTGGATTTTTTTATGCGATTTCTGCTTTTTTTACAAGGGAGTTTTAAATTTGCGCGGTTTTTGGACATTTTGGAACGTATCCCTTGCTTTTGTATGAAATAGGAACCTTTTTTTATGCGGATTTCTTTTATGCGGATTTCTCAGGAACTCATCTACCTCATAAAAAGAGACCTGGGTGTATGTAACTATGGTGAGTTGAAAATTCGAACTGGTGAATGTGAATTTTGAGCGTTTGCTGAACATAGCGGCATAGTTGGTGGCGTTGCGGAAATCAAATCAACCAAAAAAGAGCAATAAAAGTAAAGAGAAACGAAGAATATCAAAATAAGTGTATATTCTTAGAAGCCAACAACTACGGCAGTATACTCTCTTATCTTGGTGGAAGGTGGAAGCAAAAGCTAATAACAACAAGCAGTTGAAGTTAAAATGCAAATGCGCTCAATAAGCACTGCATAAGGATACACAGGATTAGGCATTGACGGCATTGGGACAAGACTTTTTAGCGACGCATTCTAGAGAGATGACTTGGCGGGACTTGCAAATTTCGAGCGTGGTGGTGGCTGTCATTGTAAATAAGGTGGCAACGTAAGAGTTACAAAAAACTAGTTTCAAGTTTTTTATATTCTCGCAAGTATGCAATTTTAGCTTTACGCCCCTCTATCCAATTCGAATGTGGAAAAACAAGTTTACCAAATCTCAACCTTGTCAGAACAGCAACAAGAACCTGCATAACTCTTTTGCTAAATTTGTTTTCTTTTTTTATGTTTGCAAGGTTGCATTACATGCTCGGAAGTTGTCGCAAAAAATCAAAAACAGAAACAAAAAAGATGCAGCAGACGCATAAAAAACTGAGTAGCCAAAAGTATGGTGAAACAAAAAGTCCAAAACGAAAGGAGGACAAAATTGCGGCAGAAACGAAACAGGCGACCGCAAACCAAGGAAACGGCGTCGATACGACGACAACGCTGAATGTGCTGTAAAAAACGCTCCACCGGCACGCACGCGCATAGCAAACAACACCACAACAGCCAGCAATAATGTCGCTGCTACGTTGGATGCTGGAACCTGAAATTACGAAAGGAAACAAACAGCATCAACAACACGAGAAGGAGAGAAACCAGATTTGGCAAAATTTTGCTGTTAGACATCAACAGGCGTTCGAGTGAGCACGCGTAGCACTGGGGGGTGGAGAGAACGAAGGCTGGTAGTGCTGTGCTACAATCGATAGTTGAAAATTGCCACCGCAATCGATACTTTATGAAAACTATCGATGTCGACTTTCAAGCCTCACAATATCTTTTTCTTACATCTCTACACAAATCTTGGCTAAATGCTATCGCAAGTAAGAGTAAAATTTTAAAAGTTTGCACTATGATATTCAAAGTTTAGAAAAATTATTTTTTTTTGCTTTTTTGCTCAAAATTATGTCTCAGTTTATGGTGTAATGAAATAAGGTGAAGCCACTAACATAACCTCACTTTGACTGCATGCCGACTACGGCCATGTATTTGCAGATACTAGAAAAATGGGGAAAATTAGTATTGTTTTTATTACTTACTGGGTACTATTTCCAGTACTTTGGAGATTTATTCAAATATTTATTTCTACATTTAAAAAAAAAGTAGTTGTTGATATTTCCTAGTTTTTGAGGGCATGCCATTCCATCGTTCTCCTCATCGCCTTCTTCACCACTGCCAGTGTGCGATTTAATTCTAGGTGTATCGGATTTTGGGAAACCTTTACTAAAGCACTTACGCTTCTTTGGTGGTGATAGGGAAACCAAAAAGTCTCATTGTCAGCGTCACCGTTATTTTCACTGGCTGTTCTTAGTGCTAATGGAATATTCGAGAGAAAGATTTACCGAAAGATTTATGGACCTCTACGTCTTTGTGGCAGCCGATGGAACGATGAGCTACATGAGCTTTGCCGCGACGCCGTCCGAATGGATGAAAATGCTCCAACCCTGAAAGCATTCAACGCGGTACCAACTGGTGGTGATAGAGGAAGAGGATGGCCTCCTCTGCGTTGGAATGACCATGTGTAGAAGGACGTGACGTCATTTGGTATTGCCAATTGGCGCCAGTTAGCAGGAAGAAGGAGGGACTGAGTATAAAGCTATCAGGACGGACTATGATTTTCAAAAAAATTTGAAACGGAAAGTTAAAGAAAAATAAAAGCAAAGAAACAATGATACCTACAAATACTTTCTTGACAAACCTGTTAATATGTCTGCTCCATTTTTCTTTCAATTTTTACCATAAACAAATAGGGACGGTATTACTCTAAAGCTGGTATGCCGAAATTTTCGAAATTACAACAACTATACCCTAAGGTGATGTCATACCTTTTTTACTACAACATGATCTCAGCCGAAATATTAACAATAATTAAAATTCGAATTAGAGCTAAACCAGAAGGCTCCAAGTGAACTTTCCTAGTTACGATAAATACTTAATTTCCGAAATTGAAGTTAACCCTAAGAAAACTTTTGATGGTCTCGAAAATGCACATCGTATACTGCAAATTACAATTTATTTGCGTAAATTTAGTAAAACTACATGCCTCCATTCAAGTGCATGATTTTTTGAATTTATAAAGTAAATTATTAATTGTTCAATTTTAGAACAATTCAATTTTACGTAGTTCCTTTCACGGCGATAGTACTATCGATTATATCGATGTTTTAAACTATCGTTTTGAAAACTATCGAGTTGCGGTACTATCGTTAGTATTCCAGCTCTATAGCCTGGGGGATACCAGCTCAGTCAGACGCCTCCTAAGTTTTGCTTTTTCGCCTACTTTGAACACAATTCCAACATACGACACACCTTTGTTTGGCTGTGGGCACTGTATCTACTCGCATTCGGCTGTCGCCTCACATCGTATCACTTCCGCCTTCGTCCCGACCACAACTCCGCATTCTAGTGGCATCATGGCAATGTCTGGAAATGCTTGGCAATGAAATTATCAGAAAAAATACGCCTAAATCTTTGAAAATTTCCTGATTTCATTCATGAGTTTTTTTCTTACACTTTTTGTTGTTGGTAAGTGCCATCCATTTCGCATCTTGAATTTTGTAGATGTCTGTCTCTCTTCTGATCCTCTGTTGGTGGCTGTGTCTATGTGTCTCTCAAGTCGCCTGTCCACTTGCGAATGCAATGTTGGCGTTAATGTGGATTCTACGGAAATTGTCCGCAGGTCGTGATTTGTGGTCACTTCCATTTTCAGTTGTTTACATCGACTTTTGGTTACTTACTTTTTTTTGTGTGTGTGTGCGTGTGCTCCTGAAGGTAAGTATGTTTGGTTTTTGTTTTTTATTGTTTTGCGCTTTTTTGTTTTGTCGGATAACTTGTTTTGAAACTTAAACTTAAAGAAGTCGTAGTTTGTCTGTTGCCAAGCCAATTGAAAAGTTGTTTCTCCTTTTGGAGATGGCGTCGGTATTCGTTTAAGTAGGAGTACATTCAGTAGGGATACATTTGTATGTAAGGGAAATATTGTGCGAAAATTGACAAATGCAATATGAGAAAAAAATATGTATTTGTTGTAAAATTTCAAAAGCTGCAAGACCAGAATTAATATAAACACTGCACCGATTTAAACATGGTGACAGAAACTTCGCAGGCGCTATTCTTAGGTATCAGTGGACTTTTGACAAAACATCTAATTTAACCTTAGTGGGTCTTGTTTTGATTCTTTAAGTGTAGATGTTTCAAAAAAATTAATCTTTTTTATTCTACCATTACGAAATCATCTTAAGTTGCACCTTAGAATAAATTGATTGCAAATTTTAGTATTGGAATATGGGCGCGAAGTAGCTCGTCTTAAAGCCTTCTCCCATCTAAAAAAAAACTCCGGCCGTTCTTCTCTAAAACGTTCATCTGAAATTTGTATGTAAAACACAACTCAATATAATTTGAACAACCTTAGGATTCGTTGCGAAAAATCTGAATATTCTTCAAAATCCGTATTTGATATTATCTTCCGTTTTTCAGACAGGGTGAAAAATGACACTGAAGGTCACAACGCCGAAATCGGGTTGCCTCCAAACCAAACCAAACCAAACTTGACAAGGGATGAAGGAATATTATTCCAATATACATTAATTGATTTTAGTTTTTGGGAAATTTTGAAAGCCCATTTTGTGGCATCTTTTGAGCTCATATAAGGGGTTAATGGGACGGGATAAAGGCTACAAAGAAAATAAAGCTAATGTAGTTCTCTTAAGAAAAGTTAAAAGAATTAAAAAGCAAAACCCCAACCTATTGCTTCTATCTTGAGTTGGTATCAATTCGCCTATAATGCTTGTTTGTTACACTGAGTTATTTGAGGCACATTAAGAAAAAAATTGTATGGATCGAAGAAAAATCGCTACCAAAAGGGGGAAAAATGGGAATGAACTGGCGCTTAAGAAATATTTTCTATTTCTGGAGAAACCCAATTTCATTTTATATATGTAGGTTTTTATTCGTTTTGAAGGAACCTTTAGTCAATCGGGAGGAATGACCGCAATTTGAAGAAAAAATTACATAAAAATAAGAAACAATTTTCGTAGGTTGCTTTGTTTTTTCCGTACAGGCAAATCTGAGAATATTTAAATTTACTTTCAAATTCTAACGTCTCTATTTTTATTGCATTCCAGTAAATTATTTTAAAGATTTGAAGGGCCAATAAACAAACTTTTGACGGAAAATAAGTGGTATCGATAAGTAAATATGTAAACCACGTGACTACTCCAGGGTTGGGCTGTTTAATTAGCTTGATTTTTCTGGGAACCAACTATAATCAAGTCACGACAATGACAATCGAATAAACGTAGAAAATTCCAAAAAAAAAAACTATATCTATCACATTATTGTCTTATTAAATTCATTTCGAAATTAAAAATGAAAACCAATTACTTTTCGTAGGTAGTTTCACATGTTATGCTTTGCCGCCAAGAAAATTAGCATTTTAGGCTTTGATGCAAATCTACAAGGCACTGACGACAAACTAGTCGGAGTAATAAATTTCAGTATAATGTAAATTTCACATTAGACGATTCCCTATATATGGGCGATGATGAAAAAATGCAGACTAGGCTATGGAAAATTTGATTTACGTAAACTTGCAATTAGAATGAGTTTTTAAACATTTGATTTTAACTATTTTCTTTGTTTTATAAAGTTAACGGTGCAAATTTATCTGTGGAGGAAAATAATATGTACAATCTATAAATATTTCGCAAACAATTTTTAAATAACTATGGAAAAATAGTAAATGGATTATATTTTAGAATTCGATTTTTAAAACGGATATTGAAAGAAAGTAATATTGATTGTGCTGGCAAAAATTAACAATATGGCCCGTTTTATTTTACCCGACTTGCAAAAGAACGCTCCAACTCGGATAAAATTTCTTTTACTTGCAAAAGAGCAACCCTGTTAGCATCTTCCATGAAGCATGAGATTTGTTTAGTGCTATTTAAGAATGGAAAATAGCTGTGATAGCAAATTTTTTGTTGATTTAGATATTTATTTAAAAATACTAAATGAATAAGAACGGATCAGATGTTAAAGTTAAATTTCCCATGATATTCTTCGGGTTAATACACAATAGCGCAGGTTTTTTGTTTTTTACTTCCCAACACTACACCTCATGTCGGATATCATTTTTCCGAGTTGGCTCAACTCGTATATGTTTCCGAGTTAGTGCTGGTATTTTACATGCAATTCGATATCTTGCCTAGAGTTCTTTTGCAAGTCCGATACAAGGAAACGGGCCTAATGTAACATATTTAGTCTCACTAACAAAATGAGATATTCCATTTTTATTTAAAAATGTTTGGTATATACATACCATTTATTATTTTATATTTTTAATATATTGTAAAGCTATTTCTGTAAAAATAAATTCCACAAATCAAGAAATATTGTACCTCTGCATTTTCGTTTATATGCTTTTTTTGTTATGATTAAGAATAATTTTATATTAAATATGTATTAAAAATGAGGTAATCTGTCATTAAATTTATAAATAGACATGGTTTCTGTCAGAAATCAAATACTAATTTCAAAGTCAAATAAACTTGGCAGGTTGTTTCGACGCTCCTTTATCTTACGAAGCACAAAAGAAAGGAGAAGTAAAATGGCCGTAGGCCGTTTGGGGAATTAGTACTAAATTAAGTACCATTTTCGTATCGAATTATGAAAATCATATACTGATTTAAGCTAAATGTTGTTTGTATCTAGTATATGAAAACAAGATTTTTTTCATTATTTAGATTTCGATGTGAGGGATTTTCATACAAATTGACTGGGCAAAAAGCAGTGTTTGAAAATCGCTATTATAAAAAACGTAGTTCGTCAAAGACGTTAACAGAATTTCCAAAAGGCAAAACGCAGGCCTACTTTGCTCGCCTTGCTGGCTTTGTTTTACCTTACTTTATTTTGAATGCTTCGATAGCTACATAGTGCAACCAGCTATGAGTCTGCAAAATCAAATTCTGTTCGTTTCTTTATATTCATAAGAAAAATTAAAGCAACGAAATTTGGAAAACTTTGCATTATGTTATAATTCTGAGCTCACACGAACTTGCTGAGATCAAATTAACTTAGACTTTCTTAATAATATAATAATAATAATAATTTGGCGCTTACCTCCTAGCTTGATAAGTATTTGGCTGAACTTCGTATTGGGCCAGCGAGAAGAATGGGAACGTCTGTCGCCTAAAGTCAGCATATTTTACGGGTTTGTTCTTACAGTTTTGGATATGTTGCCAAGTAAATATGGCCATAGCTCTATTGTTTTCTTTAACAATTATTTGTTGAAGAGGGGCATGGAAGACGAAATCATAGAAAAGGATTTTAAATATAATGCAAATTTGCGAGCACATTACACACAAAAAAAAACGCTTCTAAACAAATTATCTGCCACTCGAAGTCGACGTGAAACTATAAGCTCCTTCACACAACAAAAACTGAAGGCGAAACTTAACCAAATATCTGGCAATATGCTATATATTATATATCTCACTGCCGGCTAAGACACGCACAAGGAAGTTCAAATAAGCGAGGCAGACAAACAATGAAATCGAGAAATGAACTACGAATAATAAGTGAAAAACGCACGCACACACACGAAAATCAGCAAAACGCTTAAGGTCACAAAAGTTCATGGTTTCGTATGAGTCAAACTTGAACTAAACTGTAGTTAATCAATAACTTTGCCACCCGCACTTACATTTAGCCAAAAGCCTAGGAATGGCAAGAGAGTGCTAAGTCCTTGCAACTATGACCATCAAAGTAGAGAAAACAAATATATAAATTCAATTTCACGCAACCGAAACGCATGAGGTCACAAACAAGTAAAATAGAAGCTTTTCGGCATCATTGTTGGAATAACGAAAGTTAAATGAAGTGTACGCAGTTAGTTGACGAATGTAATTATAGAACAAGGTTATACCATGATTCAATAATGAAAAGATTGATAATTAAGCAAGTTTCTCACTCACTCTTGACAAATCCTCTCATTTGTTGAAAACTCGTGTTGCTTCTTGTAAATTTATTATAGTGAATTTTGTAAATTATTTTTAAATAATTACCTTTTTAATAGAATATGGAAAATTTGTATTTTAATAACGGTAAATTATTATTTTTGTAAATAATTGTCAAAAGCTTAACGTTATTTTACACATATTTTAAGTAATCGGTTCACATAAAATGCAGTAATAAGAATTTTGAATAGTTAATTTCAATGTTAATTTTACAATAGCCATACGTTTTTAATTTTTAAAAAGCAATAATGCTGTTGAAAAAGAATTGGAAAAATATATAAATATTGGGTGCTATCGATGAACACATTTTCAGTGGGGTTGATTGCGTTTCTCTACCTGAACATGCCATCCATCCATCAGCTGATTGTCTTTACTGCTTTTCACCACAGGCTGTGGTGAAACTTTTTGAGACTGCTGCGCACTGATTACCGAAGTAATTTCAAGTCACAAAAATTGTATCCAATTGAAAGTACCAAATTTAGTGATTTGAGATCAGACTGAATTACAGAATACCGGCTTCTATCGACCTTATTCAGTCTATGAATACGCGAACAATTTTCCAATGTTTATTGGTGCAAAATATTAGACCAAGTTCGAATCAATTTCAGTTACCTGCATTTGCATATAAACACTAGGTAATATCCGCTTGCACTGCTAATTTTTACTGTCTTTATTTTATTTAAAAATCGTGTCTTTCTATGTGACTAATATAGTATGTTCAAATATTTCGACTTAAGTGAAACATAACGGATTTATTTCGTATCGAAAGGGTTTCTCTCTACGTGTGCGATAAATGTTCTGAATATGATCCAAATCGATTAGAGAATACGATTTTTATTGGTTTATCTTCAAATCAAACTAAAATAAAATCAAGCCTATTCTAATCTTGGTCTATCTGTTCTTTTTGCGTAATTTTCCGTCAAGCATCCATACATAAAAAATTTCTCATTTATAATATTAGTTAGATCAAATGTCTGTTTACTATTTTAGCTATAAATTTAGAATAATAGTATTTATTAATTACAATCATAAGAGCGGCCAATATAAACTTTTCATATTTTCTATATTAGCGGCCATTCAAATAGCAATAAGCGGAAGTAATCGAACTCGTACAGCGCCACCCATCTCAATTCACATTGCCACCCAATTCAACTTATTGCCGAAATTGGCAAACATTCATTATACTATCTAGTTGGGGCTTCATATTCTCGTTACTCAATGTTATCACATTGCTATTGTCATTATTTTGGCATCTAATTGCTGTTTTAGCGCGTTTTGACGCCAACTCGAGTGCTAAGCTTTGCGCAAATACTTCCATTAACTAACCCGTTCAAATCATCAGCCAACTAACCACCCACAGCGCCTTTCACTTGGCCAGTCAGTCATTAACACTGTGAGAGCAATCTCGAGTGGCGAATGAGATGACAAAACTGGGTCACATTGCGGCAGATTAGATATCTTTTTATTATCCCTCAACTTTGCAATCATTACTTATTTGTATGGATGTGTGTCAGTGTCTGTGTATGTGGGCAAGTCTCGTAAGGGTATTCAATGTGTCGATATGTTACCTTTAAAAGTATTTTCCTTTGAGACACTCCAAATGTTTTTGATGGTGAATTTTTTCGCTGGTTTAGAATAAAAAACTGTGAAGGTCAAAGTTTTGAACTTTCTACAAAACGTATTCCAATATTAGCTATATTAAGCGTGTGCCGCTCCGCTTTAAATCAAAATATCAACTACAAAAAGAAGCACCGGCATACGTTGATTACGTTGAAAAAATTTAAGTGTATTCAAAAGAAAATGATGTTAAGCCATTTTTCCTCATTTTATATTTGAATGAAATATTTATTTAAATCCCCGTAATACCCATTTAGTAGTGTCGGAGATTAGTGTGTTCAAATAAGTAAATAGACAGATAAAATTCTATTGATTATCCAAATATATTCACTTGCATCACGTTTGATAATTTTTTTAAAAGAAGAAAATTTCCACGACTTTTTCAATGTTTCATTATAGAATAGATTCTAATTGTTTATTATAATTTTTAGACATATTATGAGTATGCTGTTTTGTTGCCTACTAAATTTGGGTATAACGCCTAGATTTCATTTGATCGAAATACGATGCGAAATCACAAGCATTTTGACATTGACGTCAAATCGAAATATGCCAATTTTGGTTGTTTTCATAACAATGGCAACGAGCTATCAGGGAAAATGTCTTAATGAAAACCAAAATTTAGAAATATAGAAAATTTCACAAACACGCGTAATTTTAAAAAATAGAAAATAAAATGTAAATATACATTTAAATTTCTTCATACGCACACATATAACCACATTAGCGATTTAGACGAAGTTCAACACCACCCACGCCAATGCTTGCTTCTTTGTGCTAACTAGCGCCAATTGAATATACCAAGTGAGGCCAAGTCCTTTTCCACTTGATATTTCCAACCAAGTGGAGGCCTTCATCTGCAACCACCAGTGGGTAATGTATTGAATGCTTTCAGGGCTGGAGCATTTCCTTCCATAGGCACAACATAAATTTTAATATTATGGCTATGTCGTGGTATAGCTCATCGTTCCATCGCCTTCGATATTCGAGGTCGCAGATATGCATAGTTCCAAAAATCTTTTGCAGAATGTTAAAAATCTAAGTACCTAAGAAATAACTAAAATGCCGCCTATTTTTTATTTATATGTATAGGTTTTTGAAAATTTTAAATTTTCATTTTGCATATTCACTGTTCGTCGCCAAATTCGAAACATTTTTAATTAAATTATTTATTTGCTATGAAACGATACTGAATTTACTATCGTACGAAAACGGACGTTGAATCGATATTACTTGGCTATTCAAACTGTAATGTGAAGCAATTTTATAATCGCATACACGATATCGAATAAACAATCGTTAACGATATCATTAGACGATTATCGATATACCAGGCATGTAACAAAGTGTAAATCTCAAGCAACTTGATTTTTTTTTTGTAGTCCTCGGAATTTTTTCTCTTATGGGAAAAGGAGCATCACTTGTCGAAGCTTAAAACTTACATTTTATTATACTAAAATTTAATATTCTGCTAAACTGTATCGCAAAAATTTTGCTTAAAATGTTAGAAATTTAGCAGAACATTTTTTGTCCTGAATTTGAAATTTTGATTGCAATGATTTTTTGTTTTAAAAACGAACTAAATTTTAATAAAAAATCAACAACAAAATTAAGTATGAGAACATTATGAATGCCGTAAAAAATCCCAAGCCAAATACTTTTGTGTGTAACTGTGTCTGTATATTTATGCAAGCAAACTCAGAAATTTTCCAACATCCAATGCCAAACAAGCCGTGTGGGCTCACATATGGAAATACAATAAATAATAAACTGAAATAAATAATAATTGAAAGAAAATCAATTCACACACTCGCATTTGTAAATTAGCGGGCAAAATTAAATATTTTTACAATTCATGAAATCAAATTAGTAAATAGTTGAAACACAACGTATGTGTAAATAATATTTATTAAATAGCTATCAATGAAAATTTATTTTTATCTTAACCTTAACCTAGCTTGGTTATGCTCCAAATGTTTAGTCTTCCCAGCAGATTTCTTTTAAACAAAGCATACATTTGATAATCATACGAATATTATGAGTACCTATTCTACGGTTTGTAAAAAGATTGGGTTTGTATTGTTAGGGGGCACGATATCGGAACGAGCGTATCAATATCGTGCTCATTCAAAGTATCGCTCTAAAGGATTCAGCCCCCCATAAATATCTCGATAGCCAACTTATCGATACTAAGCTCAAAATAAAATTCAGTCACAATTTCTTATGAAGCATTTCAGTTTGCTTTTAGCGGGTTTTAAATATGAAAATTTGGTATCCTCTTCGGTATATTGTTTTATTTTTAATTTGACTAATTTTAGCACATTTTTTGTTCGTTTTACAATTTTTCTTCTGCCTAGTGAAATATTGTCATATCCAAGTATTTTTAGATATGTAATTTTTATTCGCAAATTTCTTACTTAGAATAGCGTACATCTTACTATACGAGAACGACGACGAAGATTTTTACATATGTAAGTGCAAAAGTTCCATGCTTGATTATTTTTATCTAAAGAAATTTGGGTATTTGGTCTTCATTACTTCTAAAAAAAAAATTGAGTTTTGTGGAAATTATCAGTCCTTTCTTTCTTTCTTCTTCTTCTTATATATAAAAAAAGGTCGTATATGTTTGCTGATATGGAGTTTATAGATACCAAGACTATTGTACCGACTGAGTTTAAATTCATAGGATATATGTATGTATTTGCAATAGTAGGTATGTATTATTCATAGAGTGGAAAACGCGATAGAGGGCGCTGAGATATTTGTAAAATGGTGTTTACAGACCGATTTGATTAAAATTCCGAACATGTTTTAGTCAAATCAATATACAAGTTTTACTTGCTTGGATCGATAGGCGGCGCTTGACCCAAGATACCTCTAAAAACCTCTAAATTCAGCTCAATTAGCTATGTAGATTCTCAAGAAATTGGTCAGGTGTAACGAAGCGCACTACGTCAGCAAGTTTTGAATAAAACCAACATCTTCGCACTAAGAGTGAAATATGTACGGAGTGTAAGGGGGCCCCCTTGAAGACCTATTTACATAAGGAAAAAACAGATGATAAAAGGGCCTCGCAGAATTTGAGATTGAGACAAAAAAATTTCGGAATGTAAATTAATAATATAAATGAATAATATAAATTGAAAGTTTTCATAGATTTTTTTATTGCTGATTTTGATAATCAATAGAAAATACATAGATACGTAATTTCAAAGTTGACGGAAATACAACGTTTTGAAAATTAGTTAGTTGCGCCGTATTCATTCAGATGTGACATTATGAATATGCTTATAGTATATCCATATGTACAAAATAAAAAACTCGCATAACTGATACAATAATTTGCTTGAGAGTAAATGAAAAATACGCATCGCTTATTTTTCAATGTACTACAGTTTGCAATGTTTGAAATTTAATTTATATTTTCGTGAGAAGACCAAATTGCAGGGAAAAAGTTAAAACAAATGAAAAGGCTGTGCGTGGCCTTTTTATCCTCGGTGTAAAACCGAAATAGCAAACGTACTGGTAGAATGAAGACATTTCACTTGGGCCTCGATCAGAAAACATTTTTTGTTGTTATACTTCTTCTTTAACTAATCTATCAATTATGGAAGTATGAGAATGACGTTTCATCATTTCAAACATTGGGAAAAAGCGCGCACGTAACTACTCGCACGGTCGAGCAGAGGGCAGTAAGATTGTATTAGAGCCACGGAGTAGGCTTCTTGCAGTGATATAGTTATAGCATTCTGTATTGTTTAAATTAATATTTGTGTTTGATCATTCAGTGCGATTGTTTGGAAATATGTTATCAAGTAATGCTGTACTGGGTAGTTGGATTATTTCGATAAAGGTTAGTAATGCACTGAAAACTTTACATATGTACATTTACATCGAAAATAGCGAAAATTTACATCATTTCTGGTGAATTTTACACGTGCACTGTGATTTTCAGCTTACGTATTTTTACAGTACGTGCGTGTGAAATTTCAATTATGTATGAATTTTAAATAAACTGTGTGTAAATGTACACTTTATTGATGTAAAATTCCGCTACATAGCGAAATCGGGGACGTTAGATTCAAGGTTATGAACGCTGCCTTGTCAAATTTGTTGCAGAAAATTAGAAAATTAATGAAACGGGACTCTACATCTGCCTTAGAGCTTCTTAATCTTATATGTTCATGCGGATACGAAAATATTTTGCCTCAAATATGTATTTCTCTTAGACTACTGCTCGTTTTGCCACCATATGTCGCGTCCGGAGAAAGAGCTTTCAGTAGATTATCGTATATAAAAAATAAATTGCGATCCACTATGGGCCAGGACAGATTGAACCACTTGATGATCATTAGTATTGAGCATGAGAAAGCCAGTTCAATCAGTTTCGAGAATGTGATTAAGGAATTTAGTGCAATGAAAGCCAGAAAACGCGTGCAGTAAATTTGTGACACAAGTACCAAAACGCGCAATGTTTTTTATCTCATTGAACCAAATAAGTAAAATTTAATTAAATCATTAAGACAAAATGACCAAAAATATATTACTAAACTAACGAAATTGAAATATGTATTTATGGTTTTTGTAATAGATGATATAATAAAAAATTATTTAAAGATAAAAAATTTTTCGTAAGGGCCCCATAGTGTTCTGCCCCGGGCCCCATAAAACCTCTGTGCGCCCTTGTATATACTTATACTTGGATGCTCCTTAAAAAATCTAGAATATATGTTTTTTCAGTTCTAGAGAATATATCTTACTACCATTAATTTTTTTCATGGTTGGGTGATCGAACTATACATAGTACGAAGAAATAAATATTGTTAGGTTAGGTTAAACAAGCTGTCACAACCGAATAGGTCATTGTGTTGAATGATGAAAATTTCGTCTCATGAGCCGTTGGCGATGTCGGCAGAGATCCTGCAGCCTTGCTTCGCCCAGTATCCTGAACGAAGCCCAATGCCTTCTCTTTACACTCAACTGCGATCATAGAGCAGGTGCTGTGCGATAGCAAAGCCTTGATGGCTGCCTGACTTTCGATATAAATGCTAACCCGTCCGCTAGCTGGTTGAACATCTTCGATCAGCTCAGCCGCTTTCTTGCTTTCTCTCTGTCTCTGGGCAGCTCCAACTCTCTTTTGCATTTTAGACACGTCCGTTTATAACTATCTGTGTCATTCCTGCTTGGAATACAAATTAATATTGACTAGTATTATGTGTTCTGTATTTGAAAATAAAATGAACTTGTTTTGTAGATATTACCAACTCAAAAGAGTGTTTCAATCCGACGAATTATTAAGGGTATTCACAATTTCTTGTAAAATATATTGTAAAGATATCACGTGACAAACTGTAACATTTTAATTCTAATGGTACTTTGGATGGTTTTACATATCCAATATATTCCAACTATAATTAAAATTTTAAATTATAACCTTTATAATGTAAACATTCTACAAAATGTTGTAAATTACTACGTGATATCTTTACAACAGCTTTTACAAAGAGGCTGTGAGTACCCCGATTGATTATGTTTAGGGCAGACCAATTGCTTTTAAATTTCAACCTACAGAAGACACTGATAAACGAATCCAAATTTTTTTTACTTATATATATGTACATTTTTTCGAAGTAAGTTTTATTAAATTTGCAGTTTAAATTAGATGTGTGCCTTTTCAGTAAATACATTGAAATTCGTAGAAGAATTTTCAGAAATTTTTATGAGAATGGCAATTTTGAACGACATGAAATGTTCAGTTTAGGAAAAATTTTAACTGCCTACTAAACTACCATTAAAATATTATATGGCTTTGTACTTGAGCTGACTTTATAATATATATTCATTCCATTATAACTCACAAATCGCTAGTATCTTGGAAGCGATAATTGTAATATCAAAGACAATAATCTGATTGTATTTTGTTTAACACTAAGCACTAATTTACTTTAAACAAATTTTGTATATCAACTCACGTAGCTAAAATCAGTTCACATCAACTTGCATATTTCAAGCGGCATCAAAGAGAGTGACAGTCTGACTGACAACTTTATATTGAATTAGCTTGCCGATAACATCTGTAATTGTCAATTAGAACAATGTAAAAAAACAAAAAACAAAAAAATAACTTTGTACAATTTTAATTACTACTGAGGCGTAAAAACTCACAGCTAATAAAATCGCTTGACATACGCCAGCTGCATATAAAACAGTTCAGCAGATTATAATTAATGTGAGCGATTAACAAGCTAACTAATCAAAGTCATGCCAGAGCCAAGAACTTACAGAACTTAAACCCACTGAACGACTTGAGGCTTGTGCGCGGCGTGGCTGTGTGTGACAAATGCGATTATACTCGTACGTTTAATTGTTGAGCCGACTTTCTTTCCGCCGACGAAATGTCTGCAGTTTTACTAGTTTTTTATTTCTTTAGCTTTTCAGAGATCAATTACCAATGAACTCAGAAGGAAATGAGTGGGCAGTCAATGAACCCAGCAAGCAAAAAGGTTAATACATGTTCGTACATAGTGAGAGATGGAGGTGTTGTTTTTGTTGTAGCAGCATAAGACATTCCCTATAAACTTATGAAGTGACAGTCCTTGGCCGGAGATAAATCCGGGTCGCTATGATATCGTAGAACCGACTGTCATGGGAACGGAGAGGTGATGATCTCTATAGCAGATTGTGGGCATAGAATAGCAAACTCGAAAAGTGTTGCAACTAATAAAGTGAATGCGTAAACACATCGCAAAACCTTCAAAATTTGAAACTTGCAGACGAAAAAAGTGCTTGCAGGTAGAGTATACACCGAATAAGACGCGAGCGGCTAAAAACTACTTGTATAATAAATCAACTATACAATTTTTGAAGTAGAACTTCTTTAGCGGCAGCAATATTTTTACATCGCGTAGCGAAAGTGGCGTCAGAATCGTTTTTACTAATTTCTACCAATATATTTACAAATTTCTACCAATATTGCTACTAATGCTATTACTAATTTCTACCACTAAGTTTACTCAATTCTACCAATATTTTTATAAATGCTCCTACTAATTTCTACCACTATTTTCTCTTATTTCTACCACTATTTTTAATAATTTCTACCACTATTTTCTCTAATTTATGTCACTATTTTTAATAATTTATACCACTATTTTAACTAATTTCTTCCATTATTTGACTGACTTCTACCACTATTTTTACTAATAATTTCTACCACTATTTTTACTAATTTCTACCAGTATTTTTATTAATGCTATTACTAATTACTTCTGCTAATTTTTTTAAATTTCTACCACTATTTCTACTAATTTCTACCACTGCTTTGACTAATTTTTTCCATTATTTTACTAATTTCTACCACTATTTTCATTAATGCTACTACTAATTTCTACCATTATTTTTACTAATTTCTTCCAGTGCTTTCACTAACTTCGACCAGTATTTTTACTAATTTCTTCCACTATTACCACTAATTTCCACCACTATTTTCCGTAATTTCTCCCAATATTTTTTTAAACTTCTACCACTGTTTCTACCAATTTCTACCCCTATTTTTACTAATGCTACTACTATTTGATACGACTACATTCATTAATTTCTACTACCACAAAGAAATTTTACTTCCGGCTCGTGCACTTAGGTGCACGGATGTTTTTACTTTTATTTTTACTACGATTGCTTTTGTTATTTACTACGATTCAGCCTTTCGGTACTTCTAATCCTGCCCACTGTACATAAGTTGAAGTTCCTTTGCTATTATCAACAATAATGCTGGTTATTGTCAGCAGCGTCATTGCAATTTCCTTTCCTAGTGTCACTTGCAACATTCTCCTGCAAATGTCTTATGCTGCTGCTGCCGAAGAAAAAATGCACTTATCTCAATCACCATGAGCGGTGTATCATCTTACAACACAGCATGAAAATATCGCCGTAGTAGATTCATAGGATACAAATCATTTGGCATTTTCCATGCCACAGCGTCGTCGTGAGCCGGTCAACTCCATTTGTAATTGGCGCATGGGCACAGGAAGCCGTGGGACGTGTCTGCTGTCGCGAAATGTCTCGTGGCCGCTTACTGCTAGAAGGCATTCGGTATTATTCACTATTTGCAGAGACTGATGATGTGTAGAATGACGCTTACTTATAGCTTACACTTCATTAAGTTTTTCAATTGCGAAATGGCTTGGAATGGCCCGTGGCCATTCACTGGGTCTTAAAATGAATACGAGACTCTATAAAAAATTAGAAGTAAGAAGTAAAGTGACATGCGCTAATGAGGCACATTCGCACTCGAAGATATCGTTCTTATTTTCAAAAAAAAAAAAAAATTCAAAACAAAAAAAGTGAAAAACAGATAAATACTTATCACAACTTCTTACGCCTCGACTCGGTTCAATTCAATTAAAATCACTGCGCTGCACCACCGCCGCCGCACTCTTCGCGCTGCTGTTTCTTTAATCATAGTAGTCATAAATTATTTGAATGAAAGCTACAACAACAAAGAACAAAATCAAGGTTTTTGCTAGAAATTCTAGCATTGCAAGCGTTGGACGTTGCATGGCAGCCAAGCGTGGCATTACTCTGTAAAAATATGCAATGCCACTTTACTTTACATTTCATATTGATGCTGTACTCGCAATTGTTGTTGTTGTTCCGCATTGCAGGCACTTGCATGGAGGTGTCACTTAAGTAGCTCTTTAAACACTGATAATGAAGTAAGAATTTGAAATTTATGGCACTTTAAGTGCTTTTGGAATTTTATACTCAGCCCCTTTCTCCGCATTCTTTTACTACTTCATCAAACAAACATAAATACATACAATCTCGTACTATGTTTGCATTAACCGCAGTCAGTGCCTATATTAATTATGAAAATATTTAATAATATTATAGTCGCTTGCAACTTGCTTGTGGCCAATGTGGCCAATGTGGCCGATGTGGGCAGTGTGGCAAGTTCTGTGGTTCTGTCGTCTGCAATTTAGATTGTCTCATTCATTTGCAGCAATAAAACCAAAATGCTGTCAATTAACGGGAAATCACTTTGTTTGCAGGCAAATTGCCAGTGATGAAATGAACATTTGAATGCATTGTAAAAATCCGAATATTGCAAGAGAAAAGCCATTAGTGTGATGTTTACTGTCGTTGACATTACGGTTGTCGTGAATACCTCTGAATGGAATAAAACATAAATTTGGCTTTCTAGACAGAACCTTGGAAAACGGGCAAATATTATTTAGTTATTTAATGCTGGATTCAAGCAGAAAAGAGTTTAAAAAACCTGTCCTAGAGGGAATATTTATCTCCAAAATTCAAAGCTGGTCTTCATAAAAGAAATCCGGAAGAGATTCTTCGCTACAAAATATTGATCGGTTTTTGCCCAGTTCAACAAATTGCGCCAATCACTCCTTCTGCAAGTCCTTTTTCACTTGGTCCTTCCAACGCAGACGAGGTCGTCCTCTTCCTCTGCCACCACCAGCTGAACCATTCGCAGGACATGCCCCAGTCAACGTAGCCGCTGTATTTTAATTCGCTGGACTATGTCTATGTCGTAGTAAAGCGTCCATGCTTCAGCGTCATAGTAGTAAATTTCGTTCGTCGATAAAGGGCTTTACTTCTTCTTTGCCCACTTAGCCCAAAGCAGAACATGTTGGCAAAATTGGTTGTATTTCGAGGCTGACAATATTGTTGGTGTGATGGTTTAGTTGCAAACGGCTCGGAGACTATCTTCCCAATTCTGACGAGGCTGGTGGGTGTTGCTCAACGTCATTTTGCATAGTCGTATAAGTTTTGTTGGGATACCAAATAGGCAGCTTCTTCTCGTGCTATCGAAAACGAATTTGAAGTCGACAAAAAGATTGGGTGTACTCGTTCTTCTTTGCAACTCTTGGATGGCGGTGATGTCAGCCTTTCCCAATTAAGGGTCCGGACATTCAAAGTGCATGCCCTTAAATCATAGACTTTTAAACGTTTGCCGTGGTCGTCGTAAAAATAGGAAGCTGTGGTATTTTTTAATTAAGGACACACTTATATAACGAGCCCCTTGCTCCTAGTGAGACGCCCGCATGCAGCCGCACCTACTGATGAACAGACGCTGCAAAACCCTGGTAAGACATTAAACAGAAAACGTCGGAGTAACCCCACCAGGTTCGCCCTCTCACTTTAACTCACCTCCAAATGAATGTTCGGGAGCTACCCAGAGAACACTTGGGTAAAATCAACCGGAAGTTGTGAGCTGCTTGAACCGCATGCAGAAGAATCGTTCTAACCACTCTTTGGTGAATGGCCATCAGAGACTTTCCCCACTTGCGTGGACCTCTACACACAATTCTTCAAAATGTTACATTTGTCATTTATTTCATCAATGTTTCTTAATGTTTCTAACAATATACATACCAATCGCCAAAGGCCGGCCACTGAGCGGGACTATCTCTGAATTCATTGTAGTGCGAGTTTTCATGAAATCTATGAGAACACTTTGACCGAATCTATCGTGAAACGAGCGAGGCATGTTCTTTAAATGTACTCGTTCGTAGTTATTCGGACTCTAATTACTTACTTACATAATTTGAGCTATAACCGCTTAAGCGATTTTGGCCGAACTTCTCCTACAATTTATGGTGTGCGCCTTGATGTTGTAACACAAAATTGAGGGACCTACAGCTTTACGCCGACTCCGAACGGCGAATGTTTTTTTTGTTTGTGAGAAGTTTTTTCATCAACGGCGGCCGCCAGCTATTCGGACTCAGCGATTATAAAATCTCCGAAAATCGAGCTACGTTAGATTCAGCGATAACGCTGACCATTTGAACAAGTCATGCGCGTGATTCCTAATTTCACAAAAAAAAATTTAACTATTTTTAAAGATTAAAATAGCCAACAGGTATTCCTAGACCATGGATTACAAGAATTTTGTATCTGGCTGGAAACTACCAATTGGTTATGGGAGAATGACAACACACAACACGGGAGAGCAAAATAAATATTGTTGGTATTTTAATATTTCCTTCATTTTCCCTCAATGAAAAGTGAAGTGTTAAATAATGGGAAAATATGATGTGAATATTTTTTGAATATTTTCTTAAGAAATGTCTCAAAAACCATGTTTCTTAAAAATGCAAGCGAAAAAGAAGGTCTCGTAAAACATTTTTTTTTACGGATATTAGGAATGTGCATAACTACCAAGGTGAAAAGAATACAGGAAGTATCGCAGATTGTGGTACCGCTAACCCTCTCTTGAAATTTGACAGATTTTCTACGTAACAAACCAAGGCGAATTCATAACGCCTACACATACATATTTTTTCAATTTTAGGAAGTCATGATTAAGGAGAATAGGTGCCATTAGTTTTCGCTTTCAGGATGTCATAGGTAAAGGAAAAATGCAAATATAGTGGAAGAAGAAGACATCAGCTGCTTTAATAACTTCACCTTATATGAATTCATCTCGGTAACAAATCAAGAATGATAGAATGCCACATTGCGCCTTCCGCGGACCGATAGTCCTCTCTTTGTCCATTTGACAACATCCACCAATTCTCTGACGAAATGAAGCAACTTGTGAACGTTCTTTCGTTTCCCGCTTCTTTCTCTTCCATTTTTACAATTTTTTCTTTGCTATCTCATTCTCTACCTATTATTACGTCACTATCAGTTGCTCTCAGTGCGGATTGTCTGTGTGTGGTTTATTCCTGACAAACATATCTACCAAGGTATTTCCTCTCAGTCCTTTCCACCGATAAATCTCTTATGACGTCAAGTCCAAGTTACTCTTCGAATTTCAGATAAATCAGCGCAATCTTGTATTCTATCATTCTTGCATAACTACTTATACATACATATGTACATAGATGAGGGGAAAAAAATTCGGCAAGTTTGATCGAAATTTGTAGAACTGAAATTTATTTTTGTTTTTAAAGCACTCATTCGTTTCGTAGTTACTCACGTTCCAAAACAGTAATAAAGGGTGTATTTTTTTAACATGTGGTTTTCAAGAAGAAAAAAAACGCATATAATTTAATGCTGTGGCCAAAAATTTAGCTTTATTATAAAGATAAGAGTTTGCCATTATGTTTTAAAAATGACTTCGGGCAAGTGACCACCGGCTGGCTCGAACAAATCGCACGATCTTGGAGGCTACGCCATAAGCCCACGACGCGAGATAAGGCACTCACCAAAAGTTTCCTTAAATAAATTTATTGTTACGTTGGCTATATGGCAAGTAGCGCCATCTTGTTGGAACCAAAGGTCGTCCACATCAATATATTGCAATCCAGGGCCAATGATTCCCAGTGACTGTGACTTTTTGAGGATGTAACGGCGTCCCAACAATTCAAACAAAAGTGGTCTTCGTCGCTGAACAAAATTTTCTTGTAAAAATCGGGATTGGCTGCTATCTCGTTTTGGTAATAAATTTGAACAGTTTGCAAGCCTTGCTCTGGAGTAAGTCTGTTTATTATGAAATGGCAAACTAAACTGAATATAAATCAAGTAACAGCTGTCAAAAAAACCAACTCCGAAAAAAGTATTGTCTCATTGAAAACCACAAGTCTAAAAAAAACACCCTTTGCAATACTTTAAATTAAATGCAAATGCATATAATCTATGCACTTTATAATATTACATACATACATATAATTATGTAAATACAGAATGTTTATATTTTGAATGCTTCGTGCTGACTCCTAAATTTACATAAATAGAAATCAACATTCGTAGTTGTTTATCTAAATAAATATAAAATCAAATTTGCAAATGATTTGCCTTAATTGCAGAGACTAGAAAAAAGTTAAATGGCAAATAAGCACGTCGCTTCTAAGTTTTCAAAACATTTTTCGCAGAAGGCACTTACGAGAATGAGCAAATAAATAGTAGAGACATTTCAGTCTAACATTGTTTGCATTTATGTATGTTTGCTATTTAACTAAAATGTACACTTACGCATGCAAACTAAACCTAATGGCTATCAGTTAGGATAGGACTATTGCATACACGTCCATTTTTAGTGCCTGTAATTGGCTGCCTTCGAAATTAAGTAGTCTCGATTTAACGAGCATGTCGTAAAACAGCTTTCGTTTGATGGACGTTTGAAAATGTTTTGAGGTGTGGCTTAACACAGGGATAGGTTAAATTATTGCAATGAAAAATGCAAGATCGAAAATTGACACAGAAGATGACACAATGCCGCAAAGGGTTGGTCTCCAAATAAAATTTGACAAGATATGACGGAAATTAAGAAAAAGTAAAGTAAGAAAACGAAGAATATGTAGTTGAACTTTTTTATAGGTTTTAAGGACTTAAATCATACCGGAGAAAAACAATATTTCTTTGAACATTTTATCAAAGTCATGGTATCACATAATTTGTATTCTGCTACAGTATACGGCGGCCGCCGTAGCCAAGTGTATAGGATGTGTGCGCTTCAATCGGTGGATCCCGGGTTCAAATACTAGCCGTGGCGAGTAATTTCAAAAATTATGCAAAAGCTTTTTCTTATAGCGGTCACCCCTCGGCAGGCACTGGCAAACTACCGAGTGAATTTCTGCCATGAAAAAAACTTCTCACAAAAATCGTGTTCCATTCGGATGCGGTGTAAAACTGTAGGTCACTCAATTTGTGTTACAAATCAAGACGCATAGCACAAATTGTAGGAGAAGTCCGATCAATTATTATTAATAATTCACAAATCGCATTTAAAATCTTTAATTGAAATAAAAAAATAAAAAGTTGTGTCTGCAGTTTTGCAGCCCATTAAATTTTAGGATTTAATTTTATGTATAAATCTAAAGAGTCTAAAAATGCTTGCTGATTTTTTTAAACTTTTGTCAACTTTAGTCTGTGAAACTTTTTTTAGTTTACGAAAATAATTTGGCAGAAGATGTGCATGACGGCCGGTATATTAACATAAATAAAGAATGAACGGAAATCTATTTAAAATCCATTCGTTATATGGAAAAAGTGCGTAAGATCAAGTAAAAAAAGTGTCAACAGTTGTTGGGTGGATAAATGAAAAGTTAAATAGTATTCACAATTTTTTTATTTTAAATGACAAATAAATATGCATTCGTCAATTCAGTAATTTTGAGTAACGAATAGATTTTTACTCATCGCCACGGTACGATGGTTGAGGTTGGTGAATGTTTGTATATATTCCTGTAGGTAATACGTGAAATGATTTGAATGACTGAGTAATGACTGAGTAATGACTATAAAATATACCAAGAAAATTCATTCTTATTTCTCCGCAGTTCAATTATTCAGTTTTCTTATAAAGCCTATCTTTGGTTGGAGCCACTCTATCTATGGGACCTAATAAATTACTTTACAATTTATGTTTGAGCTCTCCACTTCTTAAACTCTGTTATTATATTATATGAGGAAATTGTTCTAGATGCGATTTGGTAGAGAGATGCCGCAAAGGTGTCGCAATTTTTCCCATATCAACATCTAAGTATGTGTACGGTGACCATCCGTCCTTTAATTCAAAGTGCAACCCTTCTTTCGGATTTTTGTTTTCTGTTCATTTTTCACATATTATATGGGAGTGGATATATCCGCCATTTCTTAAACTGTTCTATAAAATATCTGTGAAACTTTTTATGCTGAAGCTTCAAATTGATTGAAGCAATTAAAAAATGCTCCAGGCAATTAGCTTCTAGAATTGTATTTAGTCAGAAAAAAGCTGAAATAAATTTTAGAACACATCAACGTGGTCATATTTAAAAAGAAAGCGAAAGAAAATGTGGGAAATTTGAAGGCATGGTGTCAAATTATCTTTGCGTTTTGTTTGCATTTGTGTCTAAGTTTTGCCATAAGCGATCCGGAAAAGTATAGTACTGTCTTCTCGCTTAATACAAAACCATAATAGCAAACTAACTTTTACTTCAAATATTTAAATACAATAAGAAAATAAGGAATACAAAAATTGATTTACAATCGGCTTCTAAAAGTTTTCAGGGAATCTCGTTTCTCGTAAAAGACGTTAATGTTAATGTGAATGACAATAACTATGTTTTATTTCAAAATATATACTTACAATTTCTAGAGCAGCTGCTTTCCTCACGTACTACTTAGATTTGCAAAACAAATATCAAATATTCTTGTACTTTAAATTCTCCGCACGAAAACCACTTGCGATGCAATTTCAAACTGTAAATAAACAAGAGCAAGAAAAAAATATGAAAGTCAATGGTCAAGTCTTAATAGTTGGCAAACAATTTATAAAATATATATAAGTAAGTGAATACAAAATAACCCAGTAGGAAATTAATCAGGCTCATAACGAATTTCTAGTGATTAAATGAGTGTGCTCTTGTGTTTCTATATTAGTACATTACTTAGAAGTAAAACTGCATTTTTCAAACCAATATACTATGGTTCAGAATCATATTTGTTCGTAAAATCATTTATGGTGTTGAAATGAATTGCCAGTTGTTACAATAGCCAAAATCAATTTAAAATACTTTAGGCGGCAACCTGGTTCTCAACTATTCGAAGATTTGAAATTTCATAAGTAGCAAGAAAAACTAAAGGGTGGTCAATTTTTTTTTGGAAATTTTTAACTTTCAATACAAGTACATAAATATAATTTATTAAATGAATTTCATAAATCATAAATAATTCCCCAAAAAACACTTATTTTATATTCTTTCTTTCAGAGCCAATAAGGCAATGTGTTGACATTTTTTAAGCTAATATAAAATCTACATACTTATTTATGAACACATAAATTGTTTTAACTTTCTTTTTTAATTAGTTTTAATTTTTTAGGATGTAGCTGTATATTATTATTATTATATTAATATGATATTAATACATCCGCATAAAATATTGTTTTTTTTCGATCTGGGGGTCTCACTATGCTTACTATATGTTTTTTTAAATTGCAATATTTACGTTGGGAATTCTTTAAGAGAACATATTTTTGGAATCATCTATTTTGAATTTCTGAAAACTATTTTCGAATTCGTAATCAGCGGCTCCACAGTACCCCTAGTATCGAATGTTAAGCGAATCCGATGCATCTGCAAGGTTTAATGGACCTCGAATTCGGATTGAGCTATCCGTTATATTTTAGGATATCTACTAAAATATTTTCCGATAATATTAAGGTTTAGGTGAGATTGACCACCGATTTGAAATAATTTGGGGTTTTTTTTTGTAAATAAAAATATTTTTTTAAAAAAATTTTAAAAAATCATCTGTCATGATGCAGTTTAAGCTTAAAATTTCTCTAAAAAAATTTGTCAACGTTTGTTCAACGAGGAAATAACTCCCATTGCTGGATGGTTTTTTTTATAAATAAAAGTAGTTTTTTTGTAACATTAAAAAAAAAATCACAGATCATAAAACAGCTTAAGTGTGCAAGTTATGTAAAATAATGTTTAGAAGTTTGTTCAACGAAAACATAACATCCATTTTTGGGTTTTTTTAAAAACATTTTTTCAAAAAAAATGCTCTCAGATCATAAAACAGTTAGGTTTTGTAAGAAATAATATCGTACGAAAGCAACTAATAATGTTCGCCATCACTGTAATTATAACATGTCATCTCATATGTCAAATCAGCATCAGTTAATGAATTCGTTTTATTTGTTTTTTACTCGCCAATAAATGTTTGAACAAGTAAGGCGTGTGTGCGGTTCTATTTTTCCTTTTGATATCTATCCTCTTGGCTGCGTAAGTACAGTATCATCGAACAGGTTTAAAAGTTCTGAAAAAATTTTGTAAAGCTTGTTTTTTTATAAATAAAAATATTTTTTAAAACATTTTTATTCAAAAAAAATGATTTCAGAAAATAAAACAGTTTCAGCTTGAGAAATAACTCACATTTTTGGAGCGTTTTTTTTATAAATAAAAGTAGTATTTTTCAATATTTAAAAAAAATTACAGATCATAAAACAAATCAAATAAGTATACAAGTTCCGTAAAAAAAATTTTATAAAGTTTCTTCCACGAGGAAATAAATCCCATTTTTGTGGTTTTTTTTTAAATAAAAATAGTTTTTTTTTAATATTTTTTCAAAAACATCATTTAATTTCATAATACAGTTCAGGCTTAAAAGTTCTGCAAAAAATGTTTTAAAGTTTGTTCAACGGGCAAATGTTTTAAATTGTTAAACAAAAATTTAAATACTTTTAAGCAGATCTTTTAAGCCTACACAGTTTTACAAATAATTTCAGCTCATATGCATCTTAATATTTTTCAAAAAATTTTGGTGCCAGTCTTAAAATATATAAATTTTAAAATTCATCTCAACTCGACGTCGACATCAATACTTCATAGCCAATACCAATATGTGTTAAAAGTTATCGATAACGACTGTGGAAATACCAATTTTGACAAGTCGTCGTCGTTTAGTGCAAACGGCATGTCAACCAAAATAGGGCCGAATATTTTAACGAGAAGTAAATAGTTAGTCGATTTCTATATTTACGTCGTTACAGTTTTCAACTGATTTTTTTAACATAAGTATGGGAATATGTATGTGTTCGTGAGAACCTCTCATGATAGTGCAAGAATTTTAGTAATGACGAAATGCAACCGAATATCTGAGTGATTTCCTCTCATCCGAGTGATAAAATGTAACAAAGTTTTTAGTCCAATGGCACCTTTTTAGGGGGCGAGCGTAAGGAAAAAAATCTTAAAATTTCCCCACATAAACTTACGCTGGTCTAATATATGTACATACATTCATACATCTGTACACACTATACTAAATATCTTACGACAATTTATTTGACTGAAGCAATAAATCTTTTTATGCGCACTAAAATTTTAAATAACATAAAACAAATCACCCCCACTAAAAAAAAAACAAAAACGACAATAACAAATAAAAATTATATGAATATGCCAAAGAGTAAAACAAAAATAGCAGCCACCCGTTGTTTTGCCATAAAACGTGTCAAAATAAACTCAAGAGTAGCAATTAAAGCGCAAAATGATTATTAATCCGTCAAATTACGACACATTCGCATTCAACTGGTGCCATGGACGACGCCATTAAATTGCAGACAACAACAACATAAATATGTAAGTAGATTTGTGTATAAAAAATGGCAGCCACAGTACCGCAAATTTGGTCACAATTGAAACGGCGCTGCAGGCCGACGCCACTGGCAACTTTATTAGAATTAATCATGCTATGAAATTTAAATAAATGTCCAATGCTAAAAAGTATTATATATAGGATGCGGTGGGGCGAAGAAGGCAGGCGGTGAGTTTAAAGTTTTGGGCATTTGTCGATTCCGAGCAGGGAAAATAAATCAGTGCGCCAAAAAAAAAAAGCAACCCGTACACCAGCAGCAAGGCGTTGACGTTAAATTATGTGCTCTGAAAATAAAAATAACTACAAAATTTGTAGAACAACAATGGCAAAAGCTGTATCTACTACAAAAATGTCGAATTTTAACAAATTTTGCTACGCCAAAATAATTGAGTGGCAAACTTAAGTAAAAAACGGCAGGCAACATGAATGGACAGTAAAAGACTAAGCTGCCAGTCTACACACATACATGCATAAAAAATTTACACAAGTTAATAAATAAAAATAAAACGAACGAAAAACAATGATATTTAAATGAATTGCATAAATAAAATAAACGGCTACAAAGTGTTACCAAAATGCATGCCATAAATCTTCATACGGCAAGTGGGGCGATCATTTTGCAAAAACTGCGCGGTGCAGCCAAAAGCGCGACTTTGCGTATTTTTTTTGCGAATGACTGAGCCAGCTGCTTTGTTTTATTGTGGCAAGTGGGTGCGGTGAGGTGCGCTAATTTGGTTAAAACCACTCACTCACAGTTGTGGCGCCCAAGTTTGAGGCGCGATGCCACTGACGAATAAAAAACATTTACCATCTAATCAAATATATACCATTTATACAAATAAATTCATTCACTCGAATGAAAGAATTCAAAATTTTTAATAGCAGAAATATACTAAGAGGATTGCAATTGACGGTATGACGGGCAGGTCGTTTGATGGAACTGATTTTTGAAAGTTGTCATAAATTTTCAAAGGACCAAGCGCATATCTATAGTAATTTACAAAACGTAGTGTACGGTTCCAATATGAAAGAATAAAGTTTGCATGTTCTAAAAACAACATCATTTATAACCGTTTTATTATTTCAAAGTGTGATAAATAGTTGAAAAGATAATTTTGTGCACCCTCTGGGATCGTTTTACCCTGGAATGCCTCCTTCGCCTACTTTACAAAAAAATATATGCAAAAATATTGAGTTCGATTCCTCCTTTATGACAACCACTTTCTGTAGAAAGATTTTTCTCCGAAGGTAAGAGCATTTTCTTTTTTACTAGTAACGGGAAAATTAAGCTTTTTCTAAAAAAATTTTCTTCTACCAATTTTGGTAAAGATTTACCTAAGTGGCACCCCATCAGCAACCCAGACAAATATGAATATACATTATGGTGACCCAAAAATGGCTAGGGAATACAAAGGTCGGTAAAGAGTTCACCCCATAGGATTGTTCTATATCGAAAAACATAATACACTTATTATTATTTTTTAAATCAAACATATTTAGAGTTCGGTCAAAGCGGTCAAAGCTCCCCAAGTATTTTATATGGGGAACAAACACTTTTGCGTATAAATGTTACATAATCTTTGAGTTTTTCAATCGGCGAATTCTGTTTCTCTTCAGGAGACTTCAAAGAATAATACCCAATTGCTTAATTAATCATTTTGTATTCCCGAGTGCATTTTCAGAATGAAATCGATTAAGCTACGCCTATCTGTCCGTTCGTCTGTCCGTGCATTGGATAACTCGCGTAAATGTTGAGTTATCTCAACGAAACGCGGTATAAAAATTACCCTCCATCAATGGCAGGATGGTATTGCAAGTAACGATTAAAAATAATTTGCTGAAATTTGGCACACATGTTTGGGCTAGAGAAGATAATGCGGGGGTAAATTGCTTTTGCAAAAATATGCGTGGCACTGCGTACTTTAAAGCAAATGGGTATACTATATCCGAATCTACCTACGAAACACAAAATTTTTCAAGTGAATAAGCAATTTCGAAAATTGTAAAAATCGAACAAAACCACACCCACCTCTCAGATAACGGTAGTTTACAAAATTAAAGAATTCAATATTTTAGTAACTATTAAAGAAAATTTACTGAAATCGGACACACATTATTGGGAAAATTTCTTTTGGAAAACAGCGCCCATGAGAGGTGGGTAATTTACAATATTTTAGTAACCATAGCAGACAATTTGCTGAAATTTCATATGCAGGAATGGATTGGAAAACGAATATATAAATTCTGTCAAATTTAGTGCATGCCCTGCATTTCAATTTTAAAAATTATATATGTACATAGGTTTCTCAAATAACGGTAAAATACAGAAATACAAAAATTCCGACATACATGACATGGTATCGCCCAACTTGCAGCCCGAAACTCCTCTGTCAAATCCTACCAAATTACGTACACACTTTGCATTTCAAGTCAGAAAGCACATTTTCGAAAATTATAGCATTTTTAGAATGGATCTTAAAAACTTCCATCACGATTGGTTGCTTAATTTAGATGCCTATAAAGGAGTACTGCTTATTTAAAGTTCGGTTGAACCCGAACTTATACTTTTCCTTAAGATGAACATTTTCATTAAACCATTTTTGGTTTTTCGTGGTTTTTGGTAGATAATTTTAAAAAGTGGTTAAAAAAAACAGATAGTTATGAAGAAAAACAGAGTTCACGGATTGAACAGGAACTTTGAGCACTTTAAGCAACCTCTAAAAATTTTTTTGATTTAAAATAATAATAGTGTTTTCTTTTTTTTCGATAAATGTATATAAAACCATTTTAGGCGGAGCATTAAAATTCCGATCGTACATTTTTGGCTCCCCCTAATATACATACTTATGTTTGTATGTAGCAAGCAATTGTTTAGGTGCACCTGAAGTCAGTTAAATGCAAAGCAACCGCTACATGTTGGCTAGCGTGTGAAGTGTTACTGATGTGTGTGGGATGTGACGACTCGGCGTACGCGCGCTTCGATGGATTATGATGCCGACGTCTAAGAAACAAGGCATTCTAATAAATAAACATTAAAATTCATAAGAGAACAGGTTTTAAAATTTGTTTGTAATGAAATTTAGTATTTCGTACTGATTGCAAAATTGCTGCCAAAAAAAGCAATAAAAAAGAAAAAAATGTACAAAACTAAATGTCAAAAAGCCATATGGCATGTTGCAAATAAGAAGAAGATGCATTCCAGTTATTAACTTTCGAGTTGTTTCTTTCCTTTTCCACTTTGCAAATTGATATGCGGGTAGTTTTGACACTTTGACGCCTAACAGAAAAGTTCAGAACTGTAACATTTTTGTATAACTGTAAAGATTAAAATGTTTTTGTACTTTTCTTACAGTAACTGGGACAATAACTGGGACAGTGTAGCTTCTCAAATAAGAGTAAAGATTTTACCAAGCTCCAAAAACCGTGCGAATCAAAAAAAAAAGTATAGAATTATTAAAAATTCATTCCACTTATAGTATATATTGGTATTAAATCCCCCATTAAGCAGTTTTGTAGGAAGAGAGAATCGCCTTGACTAATTCTCTGCACGTTTTGTTTCCATATATTTAGGATATAATTACAAATACGATTTTACTTAGGAATACAAAGCGATAGCAGAAAACAGTATCGTAATAAGATTAATGTCGATAGCGGAAGCCACATCTACAACTATAGCAATATCGATAAAAATAAAAACAGTGGTAACGATATCGACGCTAACGACTATCACAGATATATCAAAAAAAATACTGATGATAGCGCGAAATTGGATGTATGCTAGCTGATTTTGATGGGATTTCCGGAAGGATGGCATTTAATATATCGACAGATATTTAAAACGAAATCTACATTTCAAGTTTCCACTTTATTTTTATTATCGGTGTTGTTATTATTACAAATCTGATAGCTGAGTGACTGAATGACGAAAAAAATAAGAATAAATGTTCATTCGTCTTTGAAGTTAGTTTAATAAAAATTTATTCATTATTCAAAAATATTTGTGTAATGTATGAAAATGTATTCGCCAATCATATTGAGATATCATTACAAAGCCGATTATGGTTTCGAACAATAATGCATTATAGTCAGATAAAAGTAAAATTAAAAACGCTTTAATGTAAATTAATAACGTAAATTTTTTAGAACTTGAATTTATGTACACTTAGGGTTCTATTTAATTTCTTCAAACAGGCAATAAACGTCTATTGTAATATTTGGCATTTCTTCAGATAAAAGCTTAACAAAGGATTCAATTTCAATGCCCAATTTACTTGGTGTTACAGTATACCATTGAAACAATTATTTACGGAGATGGTTGCTCCGAACCATTTCTCAATATATTCAATATGTTTGGTAAAATTTAGGTACTTTTGTGAAACATTTTTCCGTTATGCCTGAATTTGATTTCTACCCAATCCGACAATTTTTCCAATAGTTTTTCAAGTAAACATTCGTTAGCGGTATGAGAGAATTTTTTTTACATCGCGTAACGAGGGAACTATTGAAATCGAATCGTAACGAAGTCACCACATGACGCTATTTTAACTAATGCTACTAATTACTACCACTATTTTTTTTTTTACTAATTCGTACCATTATTTTCAATAATTCTACTACTATTTTCTATTACTGCCACTATTTTTACAATTTCTACCATTATTTTCAATAATTCTACTACTACTTTCTACAACTATTTTTCCTAATGCTGCTACTAATTACTACTGCTACTTTTACTAAATTCTACTACTTTTTTACTAATTCTAGTACTAAATACTACTATATTTTTGCTAATGCTTCTATTGATTACTACTACTATTTTTACTAAAATGCACTACTATTTTTACTAATTCTAGTACTAAATACTACTAAATTTTTGCTAATGCTGCTATTCATTACTGCTACTATTTTTACTAAATTCTACTACTAATTTTACTAACGCTACTACTAATTTCCACCATTATTTTTACAAATTTCAACCACTGTTTTTAGTAATTCTACTACCACTTTGTACCACTATTTTTACTAATGCTTCTACTAATGCTTCTACTAATTAATACTACTCCTATTTTTACTAAATTCTACTACTATTTTTTAATAATTTCTACTACTAATTCATACCACTATTTTAACTCGTGCTACTAATTACTACTGCTTCTATTAATTACTACTACAATTTTTTCTAATTCTACTACTAATTACTACTACTATTTTTACTAATACGTCTTCTAATATTGATAGTAATATTTTTCCTAATTTCTACTCATTTTTTTACTAATTCAAATACTAATTTCTATTTTTACTACTACTTGCTATCAATATTTTTACTAATTCTACTACTATTATTGCTACTACTAATTACTACCACTAACTGCTACTACTGATTTTGCTTAAAACTAACAACTGCTACGACTACTACTTCCATATTTAACTTTCTATCTCTTTGTGGAGTCGGCACAGAATACGCCCCCGTGTGGTTTTTTGCTTCTTAAATTTAAAGAAATATATAAAAGTTCGAAATCCGTCTTTTTTTTGGCATACCTCAATTTGATGCGCACTTGTTGGCAAAATTTAGTCAAGTGGACTTTATAAAAAAAAAATGCCAAGCACACGCGCGAGTATCTGGTTCTGCTCTCCCTCATAAGTCAAACAATTTCTATATACATACATACTTACACATGAAAATATTTTCGGGGCGTCTAAAGTGCACTTCTATTGAAACCTTGACATGTGGTGTTCATCAAACTCATTCTCGTGAAAAGAAACATTTTATTTATATGACCTTGACTTTAGAGGGATATTCACTTAATCCATTTATTGGTGCATTTGTTTTTTTTTTTGTTGTATCTACTGAGAATTTTTAAATTTGTAGCAAACTGTTGATGGTGAAAGAAGGTGCCATTTTGACAGTCATTTGTCAGTAATTTGTCAATCTATTATATTTAGGTTGTTGATTAATGTACATACGTAGGTATTGTAGAACACACTATACAAGAAATTGTATGTAGAAATGGATATATGTATGTATGTGTGGGAGGTTTTTGTTAAAGTGGACCCATCAACAACAGCGTGAGAGTACGAGAGCAATTTGAAAAATCTGTGCAAGCGTCTGTGTAGGCGTCTCCACTTATTAGAGTACCAACCTTCAAACCATTAAATACGAAGTTTCATGAAGATCTGCCAATTAGTTTTTTTTTTGGCAGCCAATCAAAACAAGCAACTTTTGAGTTTTTAGAAAAATGCAAAAAAGTGAATTTCGTTTATCATAAAATGTTATTTTTTACGCAAGAAAACGTCTGTATAAATAAAAGCGAAGCTTAATACATATTTTCCGGACTCTTCATCATCCATCAATTAGAATGCTTTACAAGTGGATCGCAGATTTTGGTTGTGTTCATACGAGCACCGATGATGCTGAACGTTCCGGGGAAGGCCAAAAGACGCTCTCACTGAAGAAACGATAGAAAAAATCTACGATGTCGTTGTGAAAGATCGAAAAGGGCATGTGGGCAAGATAGCTGGCATGGTGAAGATCTCAACAGAATGTGTGCACAACGCCTTGCACGAAAAATTGGGTATGAAGAAAATATCCGCAAGATGGGTGCCACCTTTGATCACAATGGATCAAAACGAAACGTTTAATGAAAGCAATGGCAAAACTGAATGATTTAGGCTACGAATTGCCTCCTCATCCTCCGTATTCTACACATTTGGTTCCCTGCGACTGTTATCTGTTTCCAAACTTGAGGAAATTACTCGGTGGTAAAAGATTTTTATCAAATGAGGAAATGGATTTAGAAGCTGAGGCCCATTTTCGAGACTTTGACGCAGCCTACTTTTTGCAAGGCATTAAAAAGTTGGAACAGCGTTGGACTAAGTGTATCGATCTAGAAGGAGACTACGTTGTAAAATTAATATAAATTTTTACGACAAATCTTGTTTTCACTATTTTTGCACGGACTTTTCAAATTGCCCTCGTAAGTATGGAATTGAGAACTAATTTTTTTGTATTCCCATAAATATGCCCATAAATGTATTTTGGCAAATCACTCATACGCCCTGTCGATGATTTCGAAATACATAAAACTTGTTCTTCAAATCTATGTAGATTTTCTTCATCGGGATGGAAAGTTGCGCACTTATGCTTGAAACACAATACCGGCGAACGGTGATTTTTTGTCGCAAATGTTCGCTGTCAGAATGAGAACCAAAGCGAACAACGAATTTCTGTATTATTTTTTCGTGAAAGTTATTAATTTAGTTATTTGTAAAATTTTATATTAGTGAAAGCTGTTACAAGTTAATTTCGTTGTCTCCGTAGTTGTGTTTTACTGAGCGTAATTGGTGAGCGTGAACATTGGTGACGTAGTCGCTCTACTGAGCGAAAAGTCGCCGTTCGCTGGCATTGTGTTTCAAGCATTAGAAACATGAGACCTATACATATTATTTTTAAACAAACAATTATCTAATTCTACTGATATTCTACAGAATTCTGTAATCTTAACATTGCTTTAACTTATTCAAAGGTTTGTGGGACTGGAACACAACTTCCGAATGGGTAATGGTAACTCTCGGCATTCGCAAGTGGAAATCGCATTTTTTTGCCACGTGCCGCATGCCAATGAATTGATGTGATATTGATATCGAATGAAACTTTATAAAATGATTTCAAGTAGCTTTGTTTTATGCAACTGGTGTAATTTATGACACATTAATTGCTAACTCGTTGAAAAAGAATATTTTAGACTAATTTTGGTTCGCTGAATAAGAAAATTGATTTCATTTATTTTTCCAAAGAAGCATTTTCGATCCTGGTTTCGAGGTCCTTTTGCAGTTATTGCCAAAAACCACCAGAATTGTGGGTATCGGTTTAAAGGTACAATCAACATCTTTTTGCTGACATATCTTTTATATAAATCGGTAATAGTTTTTGAGTTACTGGGGTTGAAAATCAAAAAATAAATATTTTTTCGAGCATTTTTGAAAAGTGTTAATTTTTATACACTATTTTTAGTAAATAAACTTTGTAAACAAAACTAATTAAAAATGTAAAAGTTACTACAAGTTAAATCAAAGCGGCCAGCGGAAAATCTGCCAAAACTTTTCATTTCACGGTGCAACAGCCAGAATGTTCATTTAATGTAATATCACACTTTCATGGACTTGGGTCCGCTGATTCTGAAAATCGTGCCCACATTTATCCACATTGTGTGGATTTTGAGATACGGTGTGCTGAAGTTGTTGCCTACGTTTGCCCCAATAGGTAGATTGACTTTTTCTCCATGTTTTCCAATACTGGTTTGTATTCAAAACGTCTACATTCTTATCCTTATCGACTTTCTAGCTGTTAAAGTCAGTTTTATGCCAAAAATTAATAAAATTTGAAAAAATTTCAAAAATGTTCGAGTAATTTTTATTTATAACTACTGAACCAAAAAAATACCATAAAAGGGTGGGTTTATTAGGCTGTTATGGAGTGCTTTTATAGCAATAACTGCAAAATGACCTAGAAACCTAGATTATTGCCTATATCCCGAAAGCGCATCTTTGGAAAACGAAATGAAACTCACTTTCGTATTCAGCGACACAAAGTTAGTATAAGAAATTATTTTTAATCAAGTACTTTTTTCGTTATTATGAAGTGAGGTGAAGCAACTCGTGCTCTTCAAAAGTGCAAAAGGTGAAAGGAAGTAATAAGTTAAGTGCAAATGTTTGCTATCCAGTAATCAACACAAAATTTTTTTATATATTTGTGCAAATTCTGATAAACAATCTGCGGCTATTCGGATAAAAAATAAACAATACCAGGTAGCCCATTTCAATTACTCAGCAAAATATTTTACATATATAAATAGTATATGTATGTAGATGCTATATATGTATGTATGTAAATATGTACAATGGTGACCGTATCCAACCAATGCAATCAGAAATGCAGAATTTCGATTGGAAGTGATAACGTTTTAAGTTTATATATTTGTAATTTCATTTGATGTTTTCAAGCAGCACAATTCTTCATTCTTATGAAAACATAAAAACAAAAACCATATAAACCCAAATTTTAAACTTTATGAAAAGGTTATAATAATTTAACAAAGTTTCATCAAAATCACAAGCTAAATTTTGACATTTTAAAATGCAAGTTTCTGTTAACTAAAATGTAACGTTGATTTTTGATAATTTTTCGTATCGCATTTATTTCCATATAACGATTAAACAAACGGAAGAAACCCGAGACATCTTCGGCAAGAAAAATTCTCAAAATCTGCAAAACTCCATGCTCGAAAATTTTCTAAAAAATTTGTAATTTTTAAGAAAGTTGTTAAATTATTGTAAACTTAGCATGAAGTTTAAAACTTTGATTTATATGGTTTTGGTTAGAAAATTATCTATATTTTAATTGAAAGTTGCTCAAATTAAATAAAAGAAAAAAGAATTACAGATAATTTGTCAATATGTAGTGATTTTATAATTTGCAACAGACTGCATTTTTACCGTTACCAATAACAGTTATTTTCCAACGTACAAGTTCAATTATTTTTAATTAACTTCAAATCTTCTATAGAAAAATCTCGAGTCACGGTGTTTGTGGTCAAACTCCTCCGAAACGGCTCGACCGATTTTTATGGAATTTGGTAGGTATAGGAGGATAGGTCGCAAAGTATATTTTATGCTTGAGAGAGAGAGTTGCCACCTATTCGAAAAAAAGTTATAATATTAAAATATCCGTGTCAAACAGTTGGTTTTGGGTAAAATGTTCATAGCTAACTTTTATGAGGGTTGCCACCTATTTGAAAAGTCGAATTTAATTAAATTATACAGAAGTTATATACACTACTAAAATATGGGTGTCAGCGGTTCGCCTCGACAAAAAGGTTCAAAGCTGACTTAATGAGGGTTGCCACTTGTTTCAAGTTACATATATGAAATATCAAAAATTTGTTGTCAAACGCTTCGTCTCGGAGAAAAGAAGTGTCATACCAATATTTTGGAAAAGGTGCCACCCGTTCGAAATATCAAATTTATTTAAATTATACACAAGGATATAAAATGTTAAAATATGAGTGTGAAACTGTTCGCCTCGGCGAGGGCAAGGTACATACCTACATATATTTTTTATTATTTTAGTTTATACGCTCGAAAACTACTGAGCCGATCGAGTCAAATTTATAGGGCGTGTTTGCAAAAGGGTGTATTTTCCAGATAAAAACTCCGATAGATGGCTCTGGTGTCAAGATATTTCTAAAAAACGGTGTTTATAGTCCGATTTGATTAAAATTTAAAACATGCAATAGTCATATTAATAGAAATATTTTAGTTAAAAATTGTCCCTTTGTTTACGGACCGATTCATGCATATTTTAACCACTTATGTAAATATAACTATGCCATTTTAAAAATTAACCGATGTATTTCTAAAACCCATGCACAATTTGATTCAATTTCAGAACATTATTTGTGGGGGGCGTAGCGAAGCGCGCTGGGTCAGCAAGATATTAAACTACAAAATTGTATTACGAAATATAAAAAAATAATAATGATAATCTAATGCTTTTACCCGAATCCGAACGGCATATGATTTTTATGAGATGTTTTTTCATGGCAAAAACACACTCAGAGGTTTGTCATTGCCTGCCAAGTTGGGAGCACTATGTTAAGTTACTTGCTTCTTTCTGGTAAGATTTGAGCCCGCGACCCACGGAAAGAAGCGCTTACACGCGACCTTACCAGGCTACGACGGCGGCCAAATGTAGTTTTATAAATTTGCCCCACAAATTGCATGTTAGTACTACTGTACAAATATTTTGCAATTTAGAAAAAAATTCCTATGCAAATGAGTGGCGAGGCATGACTAACAGAAGCTGGCAAGCAAGGTGAGAAATACAGGACCATACATAACTTTATGTTGTTGGGTAGGGTAAGAAAGGGTAAGACGTGGCAAAAATGTGAGAACTTGAAAGCAGCAACCGCAACAACAACGCAGTTGAGGCTTAACCACAAAAACAATAGCAAAAAGTGACACTGAACAAAACAGCGGAGATATACAGAAGAGAAAAAAATATCAGCAATATTAGCCACAGGAATGACAAATGTTGGCACAGATCGGAGTACCTACATATTTACTTGTACATGTCACTTTTGCACTCGTGACCGCAAATACTACTACTAAACATGAGATAAGCGTTAACTGATATTTTATCGTGTAACTAATCTGGCTTCCGTTTTACGCAATGCGAACCCCTTTTTTTGCCGCTGCAATTTTTTACGCAGAGTAGCCGCAGCAACAGCAGCCCCAATGATGGCAGAGCCTGCGTGGCAGCGATTAGGGAAACTTGCTCAGTTTGTATACCCTAAATTTAATGTGAAGGTAGGTATAAATATTAAGTTTGCTTTAAACTTTCAATTGAATATGAAGGCGCTGAAGTAACTCACATCCTAGTCGAAGACCCGACGACCTTAGTTGGTTTTGTGTGCATTTTTTTTTAATTTTCATCTTTTCTTACCATTGCAGTTCAGCTGCGCTTTTATATTTCGTATTCCAGCAGCCACATTCACCGTCAGCTGGTAACCCGATGCGGTCGACCTCAACGAATTTTATTTTGGCTGTTGTTGTTTCTTTTATTTTCGTTTCAATCAACTTCGAGCTCAAAGCATAACAATGTATCTCTGTGGATATCCGGTTATTACTCAACTTTAAAAGTCACGTCAAGCGTTCGCTATGGTTAGTTATAAATCCGATTTCAGCTGCCCAAAATGTTGAATCACCAATTTTTTGATATGTTCCCTACTAGCCATTTGCAGGCTGTCAAAGTAAGGGGTTTGAAATGTAGGGTTATCCGTTCGTAGCATTAGATGACTTTATGGTAAGATTGACTGAGAAAAAATTAATACATTTTATCCATATAATCGCACTTAATATGGCGGCGAACGAGCGGTAATTATTTGTAATTTTTTAATACTAATGCCATGGTAAAAGAAAGAAGGCTGTTCCATTTCGAATTTATATTTTCGAATGATTATTGATACTTTCCCAGAGGTAAACATTCGGCAAAGCATTACCCCATCGGATATTTTTTGGAGAGGGTAATTTTCAAACATATATTGGGCATTATTTACAAAGTAAAGGGCTTGATATACTTCGAAAACTTGGATTTGTTTTAAAAATTAAATAAACTATTAAATGCAGTATTAAGTTTTTTCATGGCAGAAATTCGTTCGGAGGCCAGGAGTTGAACCCGGAACCCACCGAATGAAGCGCGCACACGCTACTCACTTGGCTACGGCGGCAGCAACTTTTCCTTTTTTACTATTTTTCTTCTTTTTTTAATTTTAAACAAAAGAAACAAATATAAAAAAAAAAATTTCGATTATGGTAGCATGAAATGGTATAATCTGTTTAATTGTCAGGTAGTTAATATGGCGTCCAAAAAGTGACAATGGGTTTACCTTCTTTATTGTATGATGACTAATAAATACCTCTTATTTACAGTAATTTGTCTTTGGAATGACGCATATGTCAAATATGAGTGAATACTTTGGATATAATTCCATTAAAAATTCTCGAGATAGCATTCGCTTCGCCAACACTTTCGCTGCGCAACTCACAACACCACCCTAAATGAAGTGGCGAAGTGGGTCGTAGTTTCCTAAGGCTTTTCTAAGGGGGCACATATTTATTATGGCACATATATTTTTGGCATTATTTCTTATTGAAATTGCGTATAATATTCCTATGGCGTTTATCAATTTTTTTAAAAATAATTTACCGAAAAATACAACAATGAATACCAAGGAATTCCAAAATTTTCCATTTTTATTGACTCTGATAATGTGTGACTCGAACTAATTAATAGAAAAGTGTGTTGACAAGTTTTCAAAATTTTGTCTTTCCTTTTTTTAATTTAATAGCTCTATAACAAAAAACATGTAAGTCAAAGTTTCAAAATTTCATTCATTAGCAATACTACTAGTGCTAAAAATTTAGCTAAGCAAAAATCTCTTATAAGATGCACTCCTTGAATGAATTTTATGAATTTACCATACTTTAAGTACTGTGAAAGTCGCGCAGCCTATTTTTTTCTATATATGTAGTTCTTTTGTTTTTGGATTTTTTTTTTTTTTATCAAAACGCATTTATTTGAAAACCACATAATAATCAACGTTTGAGACTTTTTAAATAACTTAGAGAGTTGAGATTTAAAAAAATTTCTCCGAAATTTCAAACATAAGCTGATTGTGCGGGTTGTAGCCCTCTATGCTCAAAGGGTTTCTTTCTGTAGCCCCCTACAAAGATCCATCAATTGTTGCCACAAGCTTTAAAATCTGAAAAAAATCATAACCCTAATGTATGCCCACCTTTATTATCAATATTGCGGTGTCTTTTTCAACACAAAATTCTACTGAATTCAAAGCACTCATTTGTCTACTTGTTTCGCTGCCCTCCGGCCCGCTGTGTTTTTTTGTTTTTTTTTTTTTTGTTAGAGAACACTCCCAGTCTCCTCTGCTCGTTCTTTTTCTGCCAACGTTTGCAGTTGTTAAGGAATTATTTCATTTATTTCGCAAATCTTTTGCGATTTTTCAACAGTTTACCGCCATTTGAGCGCGCGCATCTTTTGTTTATTTATCATTTAATGGAACAGTGAGCATGTACAGCATTAAAGAATGCAAAAAAACAAAAACAAAAAAGGGACATTAAGAAGAAAAAGAAATATAACAAAATGAACAAAAATAATTAAAAGCATAAAATAAAAACAAAACATCAGCAGCATACACCTCTACATACAGTGAGTAGATGTTTGCAACCAAACGGAAGCAACTGCAGCAGACTGCTGTCCTCTGCAGCTATGTAGGCGCGTCTTGGTGCTACCCTGTAGGGAATAGCAGCTGCATTTGTAATTCAGAATCGGTAACAAACGAAAGTTGTACGGCGTTCGTTTGGCGATTCTACTTAACCAATTTCGAAACCGAGAACGTCATTTATAGTAGACGGTTTTATGATTTCAAAACTGGTTAAAAATTACAGGGTTGCCACTTATTAAAAACATTTAGTAGATAAGCGGTGTAAGTTTAGCAAAATATAGTGAAGTGGACCTCAAATCAAAGCTTATAGAGAAAACAGGGTTGCCACTATTTAATAAAGTTAAAAATATATACTTCTCTTCCGACCGATTTCGACGTTGTTCTCAGAACAAAAAAATTACTCTGAAGATGGACGTCAAAACCGGTTTGCAGCCACATAAGACTTGAGAAGGGATGACGGAAAATCGTTCCACTATCCTTGGGGCACCTCTTCTATATATCCTCCTAAAATGTATGAAACCCAATATTAACCTTCGAATTATTATTGGGCCCGTTTCTTTGTAGCCTAGTTGAAAAAGATCCCTAGGTAGGATAACAAATCGCCTGTAAAGCAACAACATAAACTCGGAAAAATATGCGAGTTGAGCCAACTCGGCAAAATGATATTCGACCTGAGATGTAGTGTTGGGAAGTGAAGTGACATGGGAAATTTTAGTTTAAGACCTAATCCGCTTTTATTTGCAGTTTTTTTTTTTTTAATATATACATATGTAACTAAATCAACAAAAATTTTGGCATCAAATTTTCCGTTCTTGAATCGCACGAAATAAATCTCATGTTTCAAGAAAGATGCTAACAGGGTTGCTTTTGCGAGTAAAGGAAATTTTATCCGAGTTGCAAGTCGATTGCAATAAAATGGGTCCAATAAATAGTGTAGATTCAAAAGATTAAACAGGAAATTGAAAATAGTACAATGGTCAGTTCCGTAAAAAAATATGTCTACGTTAGGTACTTATTAATATCTCTTACCATTATCTTCAACCTCCCATGAACGAAATTTAGTAATTTTCGAACACTCATTGTTTAAATTATTCAAATAATGAATTTTGATTAATATGAGCATCGCTTAATTGAATAATTAATCAGCAACGCAATTTAGTAGAATGATGAAGCAAACGCACAATCTCAATTTATTACTCTCAGGTGGTAACCCTCATAAAAGTTAGCTATAAACCTTCTTTTCGGTACCACAATTATGGTATTTAATGTAATCTGTGTATATTTTATTTAAATTTGACTTTTCAAGCAGCCTGCCTGGCAACCCTCTCCCAAGTATAAAACATACTTTACAACATATTCTCACACTTACCAAATATACACAAAAAATTCATAAAAATCGGTCGCACAGTTTCGGAAGAGTTCGACCACAAACAGCGTGAGACGTGATTTTCATATATAACAATTTCATCCCATGGAAATGAAAGTTGTAACTTTATTGAGGGGTTAGGTTCTTCCTATCAAATGTAACTCTTCATTCCTACAGGACACGTGAACTAATTAAGGACGTGCATATGTACAACAAAAAAAAAAAATGTATGCGTGTCGTCACTGCATAAAAAGCTTAAATTTAGTCCAAGGTGAGCGACTTTTGTTTCCGTCGGTCATACTTTACGGACGGACAGATGGCGACACCAATACAACAATACTGCCGCACAAAAACGATAAGTGCAGAAATTTTTTTAAAAGGAGAACAGATAACCAACCAGCAGCCGAGGCGGTTAAGTTAGCAACAGAGCAGATGACGCAGACGTGGTAAGTGCTTATTTCGAAAAGTGCAACAAGAACATGCCACACCAAAGACCCAAGGATTGCAAAGAGCATCAAACCAAGTATGAGAATAATACAAAAAAAAAACTATCACGATAGAACAAAAGTTGAACATGGCAAGTGAATAGCTTTAATGAGATATTCAATTCTCTACCTAATTCGATCTTAACCCGTTGTGGTTATATTGGCAAGTCTCCAACGAGATTCTTGTTTTTTTTTCAACGCATAAATAAAAGGTTAAATATTTTGTTAAACGGTTTTTACAAAAATACATAGTTGGCTTTCTTAACAGAAATTCTGCAAGAATCTCTGATAATAAAAAAAAAGGTTTTGTAAGCTGTGGCTCTCAGAAATAAATTTACTATGTTGGCAAATTTTAAACGTTTTTTTTTTTTAGTGGGAAAAGTTTTATGAAAAAAGCGATATATATAAAAATTTGCAAACCAAGTACCCCGAAGGAAGCTTAGATTAAAGTGTCTTCAAGTCACGATTGGTCGCGTTGTTAACGAAGCGTCTACACTTTTTACTTTGCACTTACTTTGAATGATAGAGACATCTTTGCATTTTTTTTCATTTTCCATAAGAACCACCTACTTAATAGACATTTTAAATGTCTACAGAAGCGTATGGGGAATCAGTACACCTTAAGGGTGTTTTTCACCATTTGAAATCTAAAATTTATCTGCATAAAAGAAAAATCATGTGCATTGACAGTATGAAAAATTCTGTATTTTTGCTGTTTCCAACCGATTTGAAATTTTTCAAATACCAAATCCATGTGAACTCTTGAACTGAATATAAAATTGTATGAGTAAAATGAAAGCGCATTTAATTTTCTTAAATTTGATGTATTGATCGTGCAGATTGCCTTTTGTATTTCGAATATTCGAATTTTCTTTGAAAAAAAGTCAAAAGGATATGTTATATCCATAACATTTTTCTAAGAAAAAATATTTTGCAATTTTTTTTTAAATATAAGAATCTTCTGAAGTTTATTCATAATGTCGAGCTTCTCGGAGTTTACGATACCAACATGTTGAGTAGACTGTCGGACTAGTTCATACAATGTATGGAGATGGGATGCGGGATCCGTAATGGAGATGCCATACGGAGTCTTTAATGTAATATTTTAAATGTAAAAATGGCTGCTTCAATTAAGAACCCAAATCATATTATATTATAAAATGAATGCTGACTATTCTCCGCAGCTCAAAGGAAAAAATCCTATAACGAATTAACTAACATTCGCCATAATATGTACATCCTGGGACAAAATAGGATCATCCTGTGATTATTCTTGAAAGTCACGAATTATTCCACAAATCTTCGAGCCTCGAACATAGAGTAGAAAAGTGTTCTTCTTTAGCTTCTTTTGGCCCCCGAAATGATAGCTTTTCTCACGAGCTTGTCAAGATTTTTGTATGAGAGTGTTTATGAGATCTTTAAGAATGCCTTTGTTATTATATTTTTAACGAATTCATTAGGGAATTTTTCGCGACTTTTGACTTTATTTAGAAAAGTTTACGGTATGATCTTTAACATTTCACATTCGACATACATACATATTGACTTAAATGTAATCGTGTACTTTTTCGATCACAAAGTAAAATCGCCAGCACTCCTCCATATTTTGAATACCATTGAGCATATTTGAAGTTAATTTATCAAACCATATGGCATCGGCATTGAACAATGTTTAGAATGCAAAGAAAGCTAGGAGCCTTAAAGCCCCTAATTAAAAGTCCAATGCTTGGTTTATGTTAGGTTAACTTTTCGACAATGACATTTGCATTGGCGTCAAATCAAAATATGAATTTTTTTTTGCTGTATTCTTTGTAATGCGTACGAATTTCCACGAAAAATGTACTAATGAAATTCGAGCCGAACATACATATATACTTGCGTATAAACAAATGTAGTTGTAATAAAACAAATAACGGGTTAAAACTTCAAATCAATAGCCTAGCCCCTCATCTCTGATGCGATAGCCACACAAGCACGCACTTTTATACTTTGGCAAAGCCATCTGCAAAATTCTTTCGGCATATTTGCCAAGATTTTTATTATTCTCTCTGCACGAACGCATATTTAAATTTGCGATTCTTTGCTTATAGTTTTTTTTTTGTACGCTTGGCTTATTCCTTTCGGCAGTTCATTGTTGCTATGCCTTCCACTATCATTAAAGTTTTTCCAAGAAATTTAACAAACTTGACCTTTTGTTGCAGCTGCCAATCGGCCAAATGCAGCCGGCAAGTTTTTTGGCAGCAGTAAAACGTAGAGCATATAAACAAACAATAAAAAAAAAAACATTGTATACGGATTTTCCTAAATCTCAAATGTGATTCTGTTTCAATTAAAAATGTAATCAATAGTCGTCGAGCTGTTTGTTTCGTTGGTGTGCGATATACCCCTGGAGGCTGCTGCTGAAGATGAAAGCATAAAATAAAAAAATAAAAACAAAAAATACTTACAAATTGACAAGCTGCCAAGTGAATTTTTAGTATTGTACTTTCGATATTTTTTTTTTCTAAATTTTTTATTTTCTAGTGAAGCGTGTAGTTGCACCCTTGAATATTGAATAGTTGAAACTAGCTCTAGTAAACCAATTTGTGTTTATTTATCCTACATTTATTATCGCATGCCAAAAAAAAAAAAGGGGATTTCAGAGAAATTAAGGGTAAATTTCAAAAGCTTGCTGTGTGGAAAATTAAAAACGTGCAACGCATGCAGCGAATGCTGAAAATTATACAGACATGAAACGAATAAGAAATAAGCCGAAAGAAAAATAAAAGTTTCTTAGTAAATGCGTTTAAAATGCAGAAGCAATTGGTAAAATTTAGAATCAAAAGAATTTATTAAATAAGAACCGTGATGATGATAATGATAATGATAATGATAATGATAATGATAATGATAATGATAATGATAATGATAATGATAATGATAATGATAATGATAATGATAATGATAATGATAATGATAATGATAATGATAATGATAATGAAAATGATAATGATAATGATAATGATAATGATAATGATAATGATAATGATAATGATAATGATAATGATAATGATAATGATAATGATAATGATAATGATAATGATAATGATAATGATAATGATAATGATAATGATAATGATAATGATAATGATAATGATAATGATAATGATAATGATAATGATAATGATAATGATAATGATAATGATAATGATAATGATAATGATAATGATAATGATAATGATAATGATAATGATAATGATAATGATAATGATAATGATAATGATAATGATAATGATAATGATAATGATAATGATAATGATAATGATAATGATAATGATAATGATAATGATAATGATAATGATAATGATAATGATAATGATAATGATAATGATAATGATAATGATAATGATAATGATAATGATAATGATAATGATAATGATAATGATAATGATAATGATAATGATAATGATAATGATAATGATAATGATAATGATAATGATAATGATAATGATAATGATAATGATAATGATAATGATAATGATAATGATAATGATAATGATAATGATAATGATAATGATAATGATAATGATAATGATAATGATAATGATAATGATAATGATAATGATAATGATAATGATAATGATAATGATAATGATAATGATAATGATAATGATAATGATAATGATAATGATAATGATAATGATAGTGATGATGATAATGGTAATAATAATTAAGGTATGCTGTATAACTATATATCTAAATCTGAATATTACAAGTACTATTTTAGTAATTCCTTTTAGGCGAGATTAAAAAAGCGAATAAAAGCAGGCAGCACGAGATCTCCTGCAATACAGCATTTCTTTCAATTACAACTATTTCGAGAAGAAAAATCATACGGATCCACATCGCTCGTGCTTTTCTGACTCATGCGAATACATCTACAAAACGTTTGTATTTCGCTTAGCAGAATTTATATGTATTTCATTTTGTCAGCAGAAAGACGAGAATTTTGACAGCTGCAATTTTTCAGTTGGTTTATTTCATGTAGTGCATATGTGTGTGCATTAGGGAGGTCATAATTTAGTTCTACTAAATAGTGTAATATTTTTAGATTCTAATATTTTGATATTTAGGTTATAAGGGAAATTGTAGGAAAAACCCCTTAGATCTGGAATGAGGAAAGGACTTTCCGGCATATGCATAGAAAAATGAACATTTTTCAAAATTTTCAACCTTTTTAACAAAACTTATAATAAAACTGGTATGCCTTGCATACGAATAAAGTGCAAGGTGCTACTGGCTAGACATTTTTGTTGATTTTTTATGTTTTTTTTTTTGGTGTCGGTGTTGCACAGTTTCATTATATGAAAATAAAAAAATTGCATGCGTTAAACCCCATAACAATTTGGCATGCCCTTATGCACGTATGGATATGTGTAGATATTTACACTTTCCATTTTTGATTTAACTTACAGTTCGTTTCCAAATAGATTCTCTTCCGCATTTAACGGTTTGAATTTTGTTTGTTCTATTTTCGGCCGCCTTGTCAGATGAAATTTTTAAAACTATCAATCAATTAAAGCAAGGCAGTTTTGTAATAAGTGAGTTGACGTTCGCGCTATTGCAAATAGGTTTGAGGGGATATGGAACCCCGATCGGTTTTTTGCTTCAATAGTTTTGTTTAGAAATGCATGGCCAGACTGACTCAACAGGAGAAAATGAGCAAAAACTGAATTTTATGGAAAATTTTGGCAAATCTCTAGGAAACTAATTTTGGAGAGTACTTAATAGGGCGTATTTGTTAAAATTAAATCTTAAGATCATATATGTACATAGTTTTAAATTTATCGAAGTGGATGGACTTCAGTATTTGTCGGTGTTGTCAGTCAATTTGACTCACTTTTTTCTGAAACACTACAAGTGAGAAAGCATTGGTCGAAATGAGTTACAGAATTTGGATAGGTATACCATTCGTGGACGCGTTTTTTTCGAAATGTCACAGTTGATTGCCCATCGATGTCCTTAACGCCTCTAGATTATTTTCTGCGAGGTTACATGCAGTTATTGGGTTAAGCGAACAAACAAGAATATGTGGATGTAGGATTTCAATTTTCTGTACTTCGTTTATTTAAACTATGCTAATATTCAGATTTTTGATTTAAGTAAAGTAAAGAAGTGTTAAAATTTTATTTTCAAAATTTTGAAGTGCTGTTAGAAAATTTTCATTAAGAATTTTTCTATGTGAAATGTGGAACATATTTTGAAAACTAAAATTTAAATGTTCTTATTTTAAAAACAGTTTTATTAATATTTGTAAAAGATATTTTGTAAATAAACTATCATAGTTATGAGTTCAAAAGGAAAAGCGTGAATATTAAATTATAATTTTTTTTGCTAATTTATTATTTACATAGATATATTTATTTTTTTTTGTTACGAAATTAACGACGGCCAAACGTCAATGTGATTTTAAGCAAAAAAAAATTGTTCCATTAATGAAAGATAATGAAAGGAATATGGTTAAAATTAAGAAAAAATTTATAATATCTGATAATTTATTGTAATATTTTTTTTTACAAAATAATTAACGTTCAAATTAAATGAGATTTTAAAAAAATATATTTTTATAAGTAAAACCAACGCCATATGTATGTAAAGAGGTAAAATTACAAAAACTAGACATTTTTTGCTTATTTATTTTAATAAATATTTTCTTTTTTTAATTTAATTTTACAATTTACTGTTTTAATTTCATAGATTGCTTTTATATTTTTTACACTGATAAGCGCATGCTGTCAATTTTTATCTCTGTATATAATTTTTTTTAACATTTATTGCTTTAGGTACTAAAAATCATTTTGAAATTTAAATAAAAAATTGGCCGTACATGTGCGAACAAACTGTGTAGGCGCAATGCCCGAAATTTTATTAAAACTTTTAATTTTGTCTCTTCTAATAAATTCAATTTTAAAATGATTCAATCTCTTTATTTTGTTCCAATTTAAAATTCTAAGCCTATAAAAAAATTATACACCTCTACTTCGTCTGACTATTTTTCACATTTCAAGACAACTGGTCCATTCGGGCCATGTTTTTATTCCATGAAACTCAAATACGTTGAAAAAACTTGTACCTCTTAAACAATAAGCTTTAGCTAACGGCCGCTTGGCCAAAATGCGTTTTGAAGTGGCTTCTTTTTGATGTGAAAAAATATGAAAAATATAAGTTTCGAGAAATTAAATTTAAAAATGTGGGCTTTTTCATTTTTCCGAAAAATTGGGACATGAGTTGGCATTTTTTTTTCTACGTACATATTTAAATTTTATACTAATTACGAAAATTTTTCAAGTTGAATTATCAAAATCGGTCTAGAGGAGTTAAAGGAATTTTAAAACGCAAAACATTATAGATGGAAAATTATCAAAAAGAAAACTTGTTTTCGGTCAAAAGAAAAAACACGTGTCCGTTCATTTTGACCAAGAAGCAAAATAATCAAGTTTCATTGGAAAAACAAAAAAGCATAACCCAAATGGATCGGTTGTCTTGAATCTTGAATTTGAGTAAAATTATAGTGATCTATTGCAATGATAACTCGGGACAATTTCACAGTTTTTTTGCCAAAACGAGCATAAAATGATACACTTGCATTTAAAAATTATTTAGACTTAAAATTAATGAAATAAAAATATTTTAAAATTTCTTCTAATAAGAGTGTTCACTTTGCAGAACTATTCGTTGTTAAAAATTGGAGTTTCGGCGAATAAAAAGTGTTTTACCCACAGTGTGTGACAGAAGCCATTACTTTTTACCTGTGCAATTTTAATGTTATGACATTTTGATAAATTTTTTGGGAAGAAAAATTGTATGCTCCATCCTACCTCTAGAGCTTCCTGGTAAAATATTGATTTAATGACAAATGACTGCGTTCAAATTTAATCACGATTGACTTTTAATGTACACAAACTTTCCACCGCTTTTTCCGCCATCATCGACGTGGTTGCATGTTAACTTGAGAGAAGACATGACAAATTCACTTTTTACTTCGAAACTAGCGACGACAACGACAAGGGGAAACAGCTGCAGCTGCTCGCCGCTTTATTGCATTTGGCAGTGATTGCGGTTGCAGCAAATTATGCATAAACATAAATATCTGTGTATATGTATATGAAATTTCCCTTGTGCCAACAAAAACATATGTGGTATGAGAACTTGTTGTAAACTTGTAAAGTTTGTGGCAACAGTGTCACCAAAACAAAAAAAAAATATCTACCTACATAGCGCCAAGTACATTCATAGAAAGAAAAAGTATTCAAATGAGCGGTGATACAAATTTGTACATTTACAAAAAGATTTGCACCACTTTGAACTGCATACATACTATGTGCAAATTTGTTTTAGTCATGTGTAATGTTGAAGTTGCAACATGCAACTTTAGTTGTGGCATTTTGTTTAAAATATGGCATGAGCAATGGCTGCACCTTTCGCAACCCTCCACCCAAACCTATGTAATCCGCTTCGCACTCAAATGAGTATAGGTATGTAGTATGAAAGTAGAAGTATTTTATTTTCCGCTCACAAATTACCCACAATTAGTTTTCGTTGCGGGCAGAGGGGGTTATTTACGTTTGCAACATTTGACCCAGTCTGCACAAACGACATTAGCAGTCCAATACTCTTTAATACGAGTGAGTACAAGTAGTACATATCCGTAATAAATGTATGCTTGGTAACTGTGTTTGAACTAGAGATGGATGCGGAACTAAGTATTCGGTCCCAATCCCGCCAAGCCCGATATTCAAATTTTAAGTCCCGAACACGTCCATCCCGATGTTTTTGAAATTTCTCCCGAGTGTCCCGCGAGTACCGATAACTATCACTGAATGAATCTGATAGGAAATTTAAATTAGTTTAATAAGTATAATTTAAAAATTATAATTAAACTTGAACACAACTGGACCAAATTGGTTCGTCGTTCGTCATTGATACGCGAAAGGTTTGTGGAAAAAAGGAAAGTCGAAAAATTCTCAACAGGTGGCGCTGTAGGCCGCACATTACGCTTCTTAGTTAAATACAATTACAGTTTGCAAAATGACGACTGGCCATATTTGAATAAGATTTGGCACATATGTAAGTATGTACATATATAGCTCGTTCTATTTAAATTCCCATATAACCAGTTTTGAACGGGAATTTCAACCATTCAGTAATTAGGGAAATCAAATATTGCAATATGGGTTTCAAATGGAAACCTCACGCAAGTTAAGTAAAATCAATAAGTTAAATAAAATTTTCCAATACGGGTGTCCAACTAAAAGGTGTAAGAATTTAAATTCAAAAATAGGTTTGTATTGGCTTAACACCTGTTTAAAAACTGAAACTTTGCAGAGTCATTAGTTTCTACTCAAAGTTTTAGGCACGGTTTTGTTTGCATGCGAGAGTTTTGTTACTAGTTTGAAAAGTCAAATTAAATAATTGCGCACAAATTGGCGAGGACTACGTTCATGCCTTTACTTTAGAGAGGGATGTCACCTGTTTGAAAAGGTAATTTATTTTCAATTATACACGCGTTCTATGTGAGAGAGCCCAAATTGCGTGGGTACATATGAATAGGGTAATAAAAACTTAAATACAGGCAGGATCACGTATATGGCGTTGAAGGCGATATATTTCCAAAAATCCGTATTTAGAGTTAAATTTAAGGGTTTTTAATTAACGCTGAAATCGAAATATCTCAAAAATCCGTACTTACAGTCCGATTGCATTCATGGAGTCGAGATATAATATATGTAAATGAAGGGTGTAGCAAAGTGTGCCGGTTCAGCTAGTTCTTATTTAAAAAAAGTATTTTTTCTTCTAAATTTTTTAACAAAAATGAAAAAAACTCAATCGCACGAGACAGGCGGGGGAGAAATGTTAAGTATTTGCTTTGAAAATTATCGAAAAGCAAATATTTGGTAACATTTTTCGAGAAATTCAATTACTTACTTGAGTATAGGCTCTGTTACGCCTACTTCAAAGTGTATGGAGTTTTGATCTCTATATGACAGTTGTCAAGTCATGCACTGTCCTGTAAGTATGCGCAACAGAGCCTTAAATTATAGATTTATCTACATAAGACTCGACAAAAGCTCAGCAAACCTCGAAGGCATATTATCGCTTTTGAAGGCGGGTGTATTTTCCTTTCGAAATGCATTTTTGTGTAAAATTTTAGGAAGATTTTCTGAATTTTTGGAAGTTGGCGGCTCCATAGGCAAAGACGGGAAAAGATTCTTTATTCCTTACCGCCCACAAGTTTTTAAATATCTTCGTGAATCCTCCCATTGGATCCCGTGTCCCGCGCCCATCTCTAATTCGAACATAAGAAACCACCAACAGCAGGACATGTAACAGGGTTGCCAGATATTTTTCTTGGAAATTAAGTGTCTTCACTAGAACATTTTGAAGGTGAGAATGAAATACTTTTAAGGATATTTTTATTGAACGTATCATGTTATACACAAAATTTGTATCCGTGTGCAGTAGTTTCCAATTGTCATTCACTTGGAAGTGGCCAGAACGATTTTTCTGCATGCGATTCAACCAAGCAAGCAAGCGGCTCGCTATATAAATTTGTTCCTGGCAAAAAAAAAATGTTGAGCGTTGGACCAGATCGACTTTGCCGGCGGTCGCAATATGGTAGTATGCCGGCCATCCACTAAATTAGACCGAACATCGATCCAAGATACGTATACGTCTCCGTGCAGCAAAGAACGCTCGTCTGAATACACAAAGAAAGTTCGACGTCAATAAGCTGCAATCCCAACAGACAGCTGCTATCTTCACCACTCGACGCCTGGTTCGTGGAAATAGAACCTATACGCGGGTCGTTGTCTCGCCAGCAAAATTTAAAAAATTCTGATTAGAGTTTAAATTAAAGGCGGAAGTTTCCCAACAGCTGGAATTGGGTAATTAAAAAAATTTCGATTTTATTTACGTCCAGTGAGAGAGTTTTTTTGGGCCAGCTAGCAACCTTGACACTTGATTACTAGGTGATTCGGAGCTTTCCTTACATATACAAATACAAAACATATCTAAAACTAGCAAGTAACAAATTTGGTGTGAAAACTCCTAATAAGATTCGAGAATACACCGTAACCACCGGGTGATTTATTTGTAGGTATTCCTTCCATTATACCTTTTATAATTGAACCTTTTTGCGTCGTGGAATTGCTTAAATTTTTTTTGGCACTGGGTCTATAGATTATTCTGTTGTTTTATGAAAATTAACATTATGTAGGAGAAATTCTTTTACTTCGTTTAGATTTGCTTATAGAGAATATAATTTGGCATTCCAGGGATAATAGCTATGACAAAAAAAATTAAATTCTTCGACTGATAAGCATCCTGTAGACGCTCAAAAGTCTATCAGAATATTTAGACAAAGCAATATTTTGGTGTAGGTTTTATTTCTTTATTCGTTATGGTTCATTTTTTTCGAAAATATTACCAAAGGCCGTGGGATCATGCTTTTGAAATTCCTTGCTGTCTAAATTTGATAATCCTAACCTTAGGTGCATAGCGCTCGCAAAATTGCGGGATTATCGATTCGGTTAATTGGCCGCATATCTCATATCATAGTATCTCTCCTTTAGAACTTGCCTTTATGACAATGTAAAATTTAAAGGATCGATTGGCAGCCAAGATTACTCGCTTCATTCATTCAGCCCCAAGCTATTATATAGTTAGTCACTTAAGTAAGTATACACCATCTTTATTTTTGAAGATAATTAAAATTAAAGTGTTTCCCAATATACTAATGGCACGTTTTTACACAAAGCATGTGTACATTGGCACTCGCTTTAACATCAACACAAATATAGCTGTAAAATGTTGATACCGTTAGACACACATCGCTTGTTAGTTGAGGCGAGTGAAAATAATATCACAAAAGTTAGTATACAGCGTACAATTGTTTGGTGAACATACCGCGATAGCATAATTTTAAATTTAAAAAGTTCAATCATTTTAAACAAAAAGGACACTGTTAGGAATATTATTAAAGAATTCCACATTTTTCTTTAAATTACTGAACAATTTGCGGCAATGGCACGAAGAGGAAAAGAGCTCTCTGATGACTTAAAAAAATTAATTATAAAATACCACAAAGAGAATAAATCTTTGCGTGAAATCGCTCGTATCGTTGATAAAAGTGTTGCTACAATTCAAAAGATTGTAAACAAGTACAAAAGTACTGGCAAAACAAATAATAAGCCTCGCTCCGGACGCCCACGGGTATTCAGTGACAGGGAAAGTAGTCTGATTGTTCGTAAAATAAAAGAAAATCCCAAAAAAAGTGCCCCAAAGTTAAAAGCTGAAGTCGAAAAAGAATACGGGAAGCAGTGTAGTACTCAAACTATTCGCCGAGTCCTGTATAATGCTGGTTACCATGGACGTAATGTTAGGAAGAAGCCCTTCGTGAGCAGGGTCAATCGATGTAAACGGATATCATTTGCAAAAAATCATGAAAAGTGTGACCAAACGTTTTGGAACAACGTTATATTTTCAGATGAGTGCAAATTTTGTATCAGTGGAACGGATGGTCGCGAAAAAGTATGGAGGAAAACTAACACAGAGCTGAATCCTATTAATATGACCGGCACGGTTAAGCATGGTGGTGGCTCGGTGATGGTTTGGGGATGTATGGCGGCAAATGGGGTAGGCAATCTGGTGTTTATCGAAACTATTATGGACCGATACGGTTACCTTAACATTTTAAAAAATAATTTGAAG